>CM066170.1:2407500-5160000 GCA_033629205.1 Lithocarpus polystachyus
ATTCCTTTATAATCATTGGGTCAAGGTCTGTTACTTATACCTTTGGTTCGCGTTTCTCTTATAAACGTTGGGTCTGGGTTTTCTATCAAATCTGAATTTTAGCTTTCTTGGGCAATATTCCAATATTGTTTGTTGGGTCTCAAAGCGAGTCTGTTGAGGTTCGCATCAACAAGACTCAATCATCCTACCAATGATCTCACCCTTAAGATAAGGTACTAGACAGAAATTCAAAATCTTTTTATGATAAACCTAATCAACATTAATATAATGTGTAGTCGAACAAAGGTAATTTAGGTTTTGGATTGAAGTCTAAGTACCAGCTGTCAAACACACTCTTTGACCAGCCATTAAAACCCTTCTCAAACTCTCTTTCTCTCAAATGTAAGGTCTAAGACAATCTCTTGCAACAGAAAACAAGAGGGAACTTCAAACCTAGGCTCTACCTTTGCTATAAAATCAATGAACCCACCATGCTTAACAAACCTAAAAGGTAGTTCATCAACTATAATCATCTTAGCCATGATCATCCTTAGTCTTTCCACACTAAACTTCCTCAACACCAGCTCATTAACACCCTCTCCCTCCCTTCTTCTTTTTCTTCTTCTTCTTTTTTTATTTTATTTTTTATTTACTTTAGTAACTCAAAATAGTTTGGCCTTTATTGCGCCTATAGGGGTATTTCTTACAACCAGATTTTATATGGACCACATGGCAGAGGTTCCATTTTTTTTTTTTGTTTTGGTGACAATTATAACGCCTTTGGCAATAGTTGCACTGTGACTTAGGGTAAAAGGGGTCACAACCTTCTATTTTAAAGAAATGATCCCATATCTTAGAAGGTTCTTTACCACCATTAATAGTAACTTGTTGAGTTTCTGTTTATGTTTGAGGGGGTGCAACATCTGATGGTGGAATGGGAGAATGTGTGTTTGGTTGATTAGCCTCAATACATGGACTAGGAGTAGGCTCAATAGGAGGGGTAGAAGAAGAAGCACGAGCAACCATTATCTAATTGCATCAATATAAATAACAATCACATATACATAGTAATTAAGGAAGCAACAACAAATAATTTAAGCAAGGAACCTTTAACTAAAACACACAGTCATGCACTAATTTTAATAACATATTAGTAAACAAAAACCATACACAAAGCTTACACAATGCTAAAATCACAACAACAAGATAATCAACTAAAACCATAATAGCATGATATAATAAACTAAAATCACAACAGTATAATCAATTAATAATATGATCAACAAATAAGTTTACAATCTTTGAACCCTAAAAACAAAATCAAACAGCAAATAACATGAGTGAACCTTAAAAAAAAAAAAAAACACAAAGCAAAATCAAACACAAACATGAAAGTTCAACACAACGTGGTGAACTAAAAACAAAATAAAAAATAACCCTTAAAACAAATGCAAACAGCATAGAAAAAAAAAATCAAACATTAGTGAACTCAAAAAAAAAAAAAAAAAAAATATATATATATATATATATATATATATAAATAGTATGAGAAAATACCTAGGAACTCTTTAAGCTTTGAAATTTAGTCCTTTACTAGGCTGAAGTTGAATCTCTTAAATTACCCCTAAAATTACAAGAAAATAACCCAAAAAAAAATAAAATAAAATTAGAATCAACAAGAAACATTTAGTGACTTCAAAATAAAACCAAAAAAATTAGGGGTTAGAGTTACCAAAGACAAAACTACATGGTGGCAAAGCTATGGTGGAGAACGAAGATGAGAAGGATACTGACTGACTTAGGGATTAGGAATTCTGTGAGACCTTGAGAGGAAAGTCTTTCTTTGTGAGAGAGTGAGACTGAGAATCAGAGATGAGTCTTGAGAGTGTGAGACTGAGAACTTGTGTTCTTAAAGAGTAGAAGGTTAAGTCATAGGTGGGACTAAGTGCCTAAGATTGAGAATTTGAGAGGAGAAAACTATTGTTTGTTCGATGGGATTAGGGTATGGAAAAAAAATTATGTGGTTGAGAGCAAAAGATTAGAGAAAAATGGTTAGTTGGGAGCTTAAGAATCTGAGATTAAAAGGGAAACACTACTATTTGTTCAGCGGGATTAGGGTTGGAAGAAAAATTATATGACTGAGAGCAAAAGAAAAGAGAAATATGGTTAGGTGGGAGAATGAGAGTTTGAGATTGAGAGTGAAACACTAGACTTTGTTTGGCGGGATTAGGGTTTGGAAGAAAATGAAGGTGGCTAAATGATTGAGTCTGAGAGCAAAAACATAAAAAGGAGAGAATGAGACAACTCAGTCTCAGAGTCTTAGACAAGACGTGAGTAGCTGAGAGCAAACAAGAAAAAAAAAATCTTACATTGTGACTTAAACAGTAACTAAATATGGCATCATTTTTTTTTTAAACGCAACACAACTTAGACAAGAATTGAGTAAAACTATTCCAGACTTTCCAGTCCTCCTGACATGCTAATGTTATTATATTTAAGAAAAAAACAACACACACACACACACACACACACACACACACACACACACACACACACACACACACACGTATATTAAACATACTTGGGTCGGTTCGGTTCTCGGCAGTGTGCACATCTCGGCGCCAATGGCTGCATCGATTCGACATTGGTACTAAAGAGATGCTACCGACCACCATGTCGAAAACCTTCGGCGGAGCCCTGAAGGGGGCGGATCGGTGCAGTTAGACCAGTTTCAGTTGGTGTCGGTAGATCAACGAACAAGCCTACTCTAAGTATTTAGTAGGAGTGTTTAACTTTTAGTGATATGGGTTGAGCATGAAAGACAAAGCCTCTATTTTGGGCTTAGAGCCCATTAATCATTTAAAAAAAAAAAACAAAGATGGGTCGGTCATTTATATCAGAAATTGGATATACTTATTTTTAATTTTAATTTTAAAGAACTAAATCCAAATATATTACTATTAAATAAAGACTAAAGAGAACTGATAACTAAAAAGCACTTTGATCGATCGCCAGGAAAGGCAAATTCCTTCGGATTTTGAAATTCCAATTCCAATTTCTCTATTCTCAGGAAAATGGATTCCTCAAACCTCACCACGCTTTCCGAAGAAGAAACCTTAGGCTCAAAATGATTGGGCCCAAGTTAAAAGGACAAGAGACATAAATTCAACATAAAATTCCTCCTTGGGCAAATCCGAGGACAAGTGTTCTTATCTTAATCAAGTATAATCCTTTTATAATGAGTTTTTGTGTTTTCTTTTCTTTCTTTTTTCATTCCAGTCTTGCATGCCTGTTTTTATGGAGGTCGTTTCCTTATATAGTCCCCTCCAATACATCCCAGCCTTCCACCTGTTCAACTCCTAGAGAATCCTTTGGATGCTTGTCCCATTAAGGCCTTTTTGGAGGTAATAGGAAGGGTTGTGAGCTGTGAAGACACTGTTTAGGTGTCATTTCTTTATAAATGGGTCAATTCAGTTGGTGCAGTGCATTTAATGTGATGGTGGCAGTCACCTTCCCAGATATTTCTTCTTTCCGTTGTTGCTATGGCTCTATTACCTCCCTTGGAGCTCACCTTTCCAGAGTGGTTGACTTCCTAAAGCATTCTTGTGGCGCCTTTGCTCCTTGAGAATCTCAGTTACCACATCGGTTTCCCCTTTTCTCCTCGATCTTTCAGTCTATGTACGCATGGATCTTTTAACTATCCTCAAGTATTTGATCATCCTCGGACAGGGTCCGTAACCCAAAAATGTGCTTGGATCCCTTGCCCCCACACATAATTTACCTTATATTTTTTTAACCGACACTATATAATATTATATGAAAATTTTGACAATTCAGTATGTAAAGATATAATTTTTTTTTCCCAAAAAAAAAATCTAATTGTTGGATTTTGTAGAGTAGATAGAATTGCCAACTGTGAAGTACGAATTATAATACAAAGTATAATTATGAATCATCTATTAAAAAAAGAATTTATGAATCTAAAAAAAAAAAATACTAGCACATTTTTTTTTTAATTTTTTATAATTCGATAGATTGGATTGCCAACTACTTTTATTAGTAGGATTATTAATATTTATATATAAAAAATTAAGTAGGATTATTAGTATTTTATTTATTTATTTTTTGGGGAAGAAGGATTATAAGTTTTTAGTAGGAGTGGTTAACTTTTAGTGCTATGGGCCGAGCATGAAAGACAAGGCCTCTATTTTGGGCTCACAGCCCATTAATCATTGACAAAAACAAAGATGGGCCGTTCCTGTTAAATTATTTTATATCAGAAATTAGATACATATGTTATAAAAAAAAAAAAAAAGATATATATATTTTTTATTTTAATTTTAAAGAACCAAATGTATTAAATAAAGAGAACTAATAAAAGCACTTTGATCGATCACTAGGAAAAGCAAATTCCTTCGGATTTTGAAATTCCAATTCCAATTCCTCTGCTCTCAGGAAAATGGATTCCTCAAACCTCACCACGCTTTCCGAAGAAGAAACCTCAGGCTCAGAAGATCAACAACAACAACAACAACAACAACCTGTCTCTGCCTTTGCCTCCGTTCCAATTCGCCCTCCAACTCAGTGAGTTCCCCTAACTCTCTCTCGCTCTCTCCAATTCACTGTTTTCGTTTCTTTTTTCTCTAAATTTCAATGGTTTTTGCTGAAGGAGTTCGTTGCAGAAATACGCACCGTTGGATTGGTCCGCTTATTTTGATCGTGAGGATGACATTCGTATCAAAGATACAGAAAATGTTAGTCTCAGTCTCAGCAATTGGTGCACTGTTTATTCTAATATAAAAAGCTTAATTTTTGGTTTGTGTTTGTAATTTTAGGTATTTCATGTATATATGGCGGGAACAGAAGGCCCTGTGGTTTTTTGTTTACATGGAGGTGGCTATTCTGGGTATGTCATTGCTTTCATTTTAAATGTTAAAGTTGGAGCTTTGATTGATTTAATTCATTTCTGAGTTGTGTAATCTGTGTGCTTTAGAATGATTGTTTGTTTTGCCATTCATAGGAAAAAAAAAGTTTGAATATGTGTTTTTGTGTGATAAAAAAAAAAGGGGTTTGATTTTTTTATGAAAAAAAAAAAAACCATTGTAACTTGATCTTGAGGATTTTATGAATTTATGTTTTTTTTCTGCGTTCTTAAAATTCGCGTTGTTTAATACAATATGGGCACACGCACGCGCACGTGTGCGTGCATGTGTATATAAGGGAAGGAGGTGTCATTTGAGTTGGAGCTCATTGGCTTATATGTAATGTTAGCTAAACTATGGCAATGTGATTTGATTACATTTCATGTTGTATTGAGAGAGTGAAAATGGAACTGAGAGAGAGTTGTTGAAATGGAGAAAAAGGGAGAGGAAGATTGAGGAAGAAATTTTTTTTGTTGGATTTGTGTACTGTATTTTTTTGGATGAATGTGCATGAAAAATTTCGTATGGAATCTTTTGTTTTTAACAGGTTTGATTGATTAATAGCTTTATGTTTTTCCAATTTTGAAGGATTTTTTTTTTCATTGTGTTCACTGGCTATTTGTAATGTTAGCTAAACTATGGCAATGTGATTTGATTACATTTCATGTTGTATTTTCACCAGGCTTTCATTTGCATTGGCAGCGAGTATAATCAAGGAGAAAGCTCGGGTAGTGGCAATGGATATGAGAGGACATGGGAAGTCATCAGCAGAAAATGAACTCGACCTTTCTATTGAGGTGTAAATATAAACAGCAGAGAATGTATTCCGCTGGTCATGTAATTTAGGCCTTTTTTGCCCCCTTTTAAATTTGTCATAGTCTACTCATGAAAATTGGTACTTTCATATTTGCAGACTATGTGCGACGATGTTGTGGCTGTGGTGAAAGAAATGTATGGAGATTCACCCCCTGCAATTGTACTTGTTGGCCACAGGTTGAGCTCCTTCCGTCTAATGTTCTTGTATTTTATAGTTCTCTTGGTTAGCAGAAATCCTTTTAGAAAGGAGGGGGGGTGGGGGGAAATGTTTACATACATGGGTACAGTGATGAAGTGACAATTTAGTTACAAGTCAAAAGTGTTCAATGCCTTTGGTCTGATTGCTTTTTATTCAGTAAGATGTATTAGTAGTTTCCTAATATTATAAAGTTAAAATAGTAGTTTTGTATAAGCAATTAATCCATATAAAGTATATGGACACATACAAGAAAAGATAGGGAGAGGGTGTTATGTACAATTTCATGTTTTAGTGATAGTTTGGTGATGTCATTTCATGTTCTTAGGAATAAAGTGGAGTCATGTTTTAGTGATAGTTTTGTGCAGAGGGTTAGTTCAGGGAAGGGGGTAATTAGTCTTTTTAGAGAGGGGGAAAAAAGGGAACTTTTAAAATTTTCAGGGGTTGGGTAAGGAGGTTTTAAATAAATGTTTATCAAATACTAAAATTTGGTGGAATGAAGAGTATTTGAACTATGTAAACTGTTAAGGAGATATTATTACAGGATGGATGTTTTGGTGTTGATAGAAGGTTTTCCAACAAGTTTTATTGAATAAAGCATAAGGGAGGGTTTGTGAGGTTTTGTTGGAGATAGGAGATTTATGGAACAATTCAATTGATGGGTTACAATTTTTATTTTTGGATCAGTAGGATTACAATTTTTATTGGTTGCTTGCAGAATATGAATTTGTATAATTTGCTTAGCTTTTATATGCTGTCATTTTAATAGTGAATGCAGACTTTTACATTTCTCTTAAGATTTCCCTTCAAAGAGTGGAGAGTAATTGTGACACATATGTACCCCTATTTTTGCTTTGTTTTCATTAACAAAACTTAAAAATCTTACTTAATTCTTCTGTTTGATTAGACTTTACTTCCTTTACTACATTAACTAATTATTATCATTGATCTGACTAACTTAACCATCATACAGCATGGGAGGCTCAGTTGCCGTGCATGTTGCTGCAAAGAAATCATTGCCTAGCTTGGCTGGACTTATTGTTGTGGATGTTGTGGAGGTTGCTTTCTACAATATGACCTTGTCGCCGCTGCCTGTGATTATTTTCTTATCAGTGGCACATTGAAGCTATGTTGACAATCACAAAATTTTCAGGGAACAGCTATGGCTTCATTGATTCATATGCAGAAAATCTTATCAAGCCGGATGCAGCATTTTTCAAGCATTGAAAAAGCGGTACCTCTTGTCTAGTTTTTTATGTTACTTTTCTTTTCTTTTTCTTTTTGGGTAAGTGAGTTTTGACCCCAAAGGGAGGGGAAAGGGAAATTTAAACTAGTGATTTTCGCTTCATGATGCCTGGTCCCTAGCCAATTGTGGTACCCCTTGGGGTTAGCATTCTATGTTACTTGGTTTATGGTGGAGACTGTGTAGCTGTAGAAGTTTTATCCACAAGCCATAATTTTTTCTTTACGGGTTTATCCCTTGAAAGTCAAACAATAATTTTTGACATCTTTTTTAGCTGTGGTCTAAACATTAGAAAATTTTGCACCAATATTCATAGTCTGTTATTCACTTATATCTCAGACTGTACGAGCATGGTGCAAGAGAAATCATATCTTTGCTTGTTCATTGTTGCTTTGCTTGTCTTTGACAAATGAAAGGTGGAGCAAAGCAGGGGAGAGGACATCTTAGCTTTGTAAATTAAATTTTACTTATTAATTAAAAAAAAAAAAAAAACTAATAAAAAAATTTTATCTGGAGAATGAACAAATTAAGTCTTGAACTACTTTTTCTAGAAATTGTATGTAGAAATCTCAGATTGGTGATGCACTAATCTGCCGCCTCATGGGCCAACATTATTTTTCACACAATGTTGGAGTAGCAGTTTCTAAGTTGAAGTGATATTTTTTTGTGTAAGCCTATTTTCACTGCTGAAGTTTGGTAGTCATGATGGATTGAAAGATTTGTTTGTAGATTGAATGGAGCATAAAAGGAGGCTCTTTGAGAAACGTGGATTCAGCCCGTGTATCCATCCCTGCTACATTGAAGTATGATGATTCAAAGAAATGGTAAATGCTTCTGTAATGTAACTATACATTTTATGTTGTGAATATATCCAAGTATTCTGGATTTCACAATTTTATCCATTTACATGACCAGTTGGGGCCTATTATGGTTTAGTCAGCGTAGACCGTGGTGCAGCACCTAACAGGCATTGTTCTAATTTTGTGCTGCAGTTATACTCACCGAGCTCGTCTTGTAGAGACAGAACAATATTGGAGGGGCTGGTATGATTATTATTAGTATTTACATTTATAACATACCTAGCGATCATGCCTAATTTGGTGCTTGTGGTTATTAGATTTGATACCTAATTTTTCAGTGTATATATGAGATGGATTGTCTCATTTTGCATTCTTGGATATTGTGGTTTAACTGTCCTAATGCTACATTCATGCATGTAACAATGGTAGCTTTTGTTACGTAAGGCATTTTCACATCAATTCAACTACTGAAATTAGTTACATACAGGTATGAAGGCCTTTCAGAAAAATATCTGTCATGTACTGCCCCAAAGTTATTGCTGTTAGCCGGAACAGACAGACTGGATAGGTTCTTTCCACTAAACTTGCCTTATATAATCTATTGAAGTTTAACAAGATCATCAGTATTTTATCCCAGTTATTGTACCTTTTTAACAACTTTCTGGCTGGTCTCATAAAATTGAAATTGGTCTGGTTGATTTTCTTAGGAATTCTTTGTATTGTTTTGTGACAGAGCTCTCACAATTGGTCAAATGCAAGGCAAGTTTCAAATGGTGGTTGTTAGACATACTGGGCATGCAATACAGGTCCATATTAGTTATTTTTTCATGGTGCATTTCTTTTTGTTTTTCTCTCTTTTTTCTGAAAAGTTGTTTAACTTTTATTTTGCACATTGTTGCAGGAAGATGTACCTGAAGAATTTGCTACTCTGGTACTGAATTTTATCTCTCGCAACCGTATAGGACCTCATGGAGTTGAGGTTGGTATCCATATTCTGTTCCTTATTATGATATCTAGGAAAGGGATTCTGGTATTCTGTAGGAATTAGTTTTTTTGTTTAATTTCCTCAAAACCTGAGTTGTGCATTCCACCTTAGAGATCATTGACTTTAAGGTTTCATGTGTTGAAGCACCAATGAGCCTACCTCCTCCACCTAAAAGTTCTAGGTGGAGGGTGAGGCTGTGGGTTCAAGACGCATTGGGTGTGTGTGTAACTTACCATTAAAAAAAAATTTTCACGTGTAGAAGCAATGCTTGGTGTAATGCCATGGGGCTTGGCATGTCTATTTAAGGCTTCCAACTCCAAAGTTTTTGGTTCTTGTGAGCCCCCACCCGGAGAGCCTCTGTGGAGAGTGCCTAGACTAACTGTAATCCCAAAAGTCTCTAGTTTGACTCTTAGCTGAGGCATTTCGCGATATACCTGATGCCTGCTCAGTGGAGGTGTGTAAGCATTCGGGGTTTTACTCCTCAGGGGTGTCCCACTGGCCCATACCTTGAGGGGTTTCCTCATCATTGAAAAAAAAGATTTTTTGGTTCTTGTGAGACACTTGCCTTATTTGTTGAGAGGCTTACCTTAGGCCTATTGTTACACTTCTGATTGTCATCTATATTCTATTCCATGCCTTGCTAGGAAATGTTTCCAACTTCTCATCATGTGCTTCGTATTTTTCCATACAAGTCCTTTTTTTTTTGCACAAACTTTGCAAGAAATTACATAATGTGCTGGTGCAGCATTGTGCATGATTTGAAGATAGTATTCTACAATTCTATTTTGTCATCTAGGTTGTCTTTGGACTAGATGTCTAACCTGGCACAGGAAATTAGGACAATGAACAATAATCTGTCAGTTTTAACTTATTAGTTATTCTTCAGTTTAGCACTCAAATCTTCTTTTTAAATGTTCTGCAGATACCAGGACTCCGCCGGCCATCCCAGCCTCAACCTTGAATCTAATGTTGGAAAATCAAATGATGACAACCTCCTTCACGATGAGCAACCTTTTCCATGACTTCGGCCTTTTCTTGGTTATTGCTTCTTTTTCTTTGTGGGTGTTTGAGGGGGAGGGGGGGAGGTATGGAGAGAAAAATAATGATAAGCAGACAATGTTGGTTGTTTATTTTCTGAGATTTGCCAAAGCTTTAGTAAATATTTCCAGCTGTTTTCTTTACTAGAGGTTCTAGCTTAATTTGCAATCATAACCTACAGCTAACCATTTCACAAAGTCCTGCTAATACAAGCATCATAATCTCCTTAAAACTATGATGATCAGACTTACAAATGGTATGATATTGTTTTAATCAAAGCATTTAGATCCTACACAATAAATTGAAAGGTTCTCTTGACTTAATCATTGAAGCCTTGATTTCTGTGAGTTTCATGGTTGATCACTTTGCTATTCATCATGCTAATACAGGCAAAGTCAAAAATAGGTAGAGATGAGAAGTCGGTACATGTAATCCGTCGACATGTTTCTTTGATTAAACGGAGCAAGGGAAGAGCAAACAAAAATCAACACCAAAGTATAGACATTATAGGAAAAGGTTGTCTCGTCAATTCATTATGTTTAACGAGATCACTACCTGTCACTTCGGTGATATTTGATCACGCCCCCAAAGTCTCAAGTAACGACCCAGCGGTACCTAATTTGTGTAATAACTTGTAACCCTTTAGCGAGATTAGACTCTTTTAAAAGGCTCTTTTACCTCTTTATAACGAGTAATTTTAGGATATATAATATATAAATACACGTTGATTATTCGATTACCATGTATGTTTTGATTGGTTGTGTATAGACTAATTTTATTTAAAAAACGATAAATTATATATAAAAATCCAGATTAGTTTGCAATTTTTTATTTAGATCATCTAAAGTTCTAAACTTATGAAATCATTTCAATTTCAAGCTTTTGGTTCCTCCTACCATCTTTGTTATCCTGGACAGTAAGAAAGCATAGAAAAACTATTGATAAAATTTTGTCTAAGGTTATCCACCATTGAACTGAGAGCATAGAGAAAATTTTGTCTAAACCTATCCAAATAGAGAGAAAATTGAATTTTTTTTCTATTTAACTTTATTATTAAAAAAATTTTGTTATTTGACAACACGGAAAAGAATGTGGAAAACTAGCATCTCGAGTTTTTAAAACTCAAGTTCCATTGCAAATCGAGTTTTAGAAACTCGAGTTCCAAAATTCTGATAGGGTGAGGTGGAGAGAAATTCCACGTGGAACTCGAGTCTTAGATACTCGAGTTCTAGAAGAAAAAAAGAAGAAGGAAGAATACACGAACACGACTACGGGTAAGAAAAAGAAAGGAAGAAGAAGAAGAAGGAAAGAAGAAGATCGCCGATCGGAGATCCACGCCGCGGACCGCTTTCGCGATCGGGATCGCCGATCGCGTTCGCGATCGCCGATCGCGTTCGCGTTCGCGATCGCGTTGGCGTTCGCAATCGGGATCGCGCGATCGGGATCGCGATCGCGATCTGGATCGGGATCGAGATCGCGTTCGCGTTCGGGATCGCGATCGCGATCGCCGATCGCGTTCGCGATCGGAATCGCCGATCGCGCTCGCGTTCGCGATCGGGATCGCCGATCGCGTTCGCGATCGGGATCGCCGATCGCGCTCGCGTTCGCGATCGGGATCGCGATCGCGATCTGGATCGGGATCGAGATCGCGATCAGATCGCGTTCGCGATTCGCGATCGCGGATCGCGATCTGGATCTCTTCATCATCTGTGGTTCCGTGGATCTCTTCATCATCTGTTCTTCTTCAGTTCTTCATCATTTGTTCTTCTTCAGTTTCAGTTCAGTTCTTCAGTTTCAGTTTTGGTTCTTTTAAAAATCGAGTCTTTAGGACTCGAGATCTATGTGACATTTTCTGTCCAACTCATTCGCTTAAAGTCTTGCAAAGCGAGTCTGTGAGACTCGAGTTTTAATTTGGATCTCGAGTTTCTAAAACTCGAGATGCTAGTTTCCTTAATTAAATTTTTTTATTGCTAACTTACTATATTATCCTTCTTTACGTTGTTATTTTGCACATTTCCCCGAGAAAATTCCCCAAGAACGAGTTTTGCTCGCTTCAACCATATCACCCACTTCGCCGAATATATATACATATATACACGCACACACACACATACAAGGCAAAGTTTCTTCATCTAGAACGTAGGGCCTTCCGGAAAAAGGGCATGATACCAAGAAGCACCCAACCACACGTTCATTATTTTCATCACTTCCAGTTCCAACATTTTCAGTTCAATGGAAATGACATCTGAAACTAATCCTTAAGCACAGACGAACATTATCAAGAATCAAAGTAAAATTATCATTAGCCCAACAGTATATTCGGGAAATATTCGTGAAAAGCTAACTGAAATGAATGTTACGCTTGCCAATTACAGCAACCTCTTCCTTGGGACGCAATGATTAAGCAAAGCTCAACAAACAAAAGAGCATTGCAGACCTAAATGGTCTAATTTATTGGTAAAAAATAGTGCTTTTATCCGCACTGTGTGAATCTCCAACAACTGCAAAATGGAATTGGGGAACTAAAAGTCTGGGAGTATTTAAGATGCAGTAGATTGCTTCAAATATGAAATGAGGTCAGCCCGATCCTGTGGCTTCTTCAGCCCGGGGAATACCATCTTAGTCCCAGGAATGTACTGCACAAACAACAAAATTCAAAAGAATTAGTAATGAAAGTTACAACAAAACACTTCAATGCATACACCCACACCAAAAGAATTAGTAATGAAAGTTGCAACAAAACACTTCAATGCATACACTCACACCAAAAGAATTTATTACACACACAAATGCATATACTTGCACCAATGAAAAACCGCTCTCTAAAACATTGCAAGGCAATATTCCCAAAGTAAGATAAACTATCTTCAGTTTACTCTATTGCATACACACACATGCAAGGTGATCATTGCATTTTCTAACATTATGGCAGTGTCTTTTATATGGAGTTGATTCATACCTTTTTGGGGTTCAGCAAGTAATCATACAATGTCTTTTCCTCCCAATTCACAGCCATGTTCTTGTTAGCAGCTGAATAGGAGTACCCAGGAGTTGTACCAGACTGCCTTCCGAACAAGCCATTCAGATTGGGACCTGAAAATTTAGAACAGTTTTTATACACAACTCCAAAACTTCCAAGAGAGTAGCGATCACAACAGCTTTCAAAAAGAAGTAAGCACAAAAAATTCTAAAGCATATTTACAAAACTTATTAATAAACTAACAAGTGCTTCTGCATGAAGTTATATCCATAAGAGACGTTACTTTTCTCAGAGCAATCATCTAAAGAAAGAAAAAGCCAAAGATAGTTTGTTTGTTGTACAATTTAAATCCTTGCCCAACCTAGTAATGAAATACTTGAAATAGCAAAATATTGTGAATTTTAGCGAACTTGAAACATGTTCTCCGCAACACCCATCACAACGTCCAATAATGCAGTGTCCAACAATCTTAGAGCTCGCACATGAAATTTCTCATTAAACAACAAATCAAACAACAACCAAGGCAAACTTCTTAATTAAAAATCCAAATAATTTCATAATTCATTTCTACCTATAAATGTGGTAAACAGTCCATATCTTTTAAAATCGGCATCTAAAGCCTTATACACCCGCCAACAAGGAAGTTTCACAGGTAAGAATTACTCCAAATCTAAAGTCTTACACATCCATAAAGTGACATATCCTTAAGTTATAACATAAAATATGTATAACAACAAAACACAATGAGTTTAATCATTAATCTCAAGTCCAAAGATCAATTAACATCCCGCATCAACAAGCGAAAGCGGCCAACTTTAAGCTACCTATTTTTGTTGGGTCTTCATAATTTACACAATAATCCTTTCTCATGTTACAAAATATCAATCTTACTTTCTTTTTTTTCAAAATTATTTTTTTATTTCTCCAACTCTTTCAAAATGATATTTTTAAGACTACTTGACAACTCTCATATCACTAAACAGCCTTCAAAAATAAATTCCAGCTCAAAAAACTGTTTCTATTCAGAGAATAACATTACAGAAATAAAAAACTTTCTTCTTTTTTATTTTTTTCTTCAACTTTCTAAGTAGCCAAACAGATCACTAGAATCAAAACCAGTCAGATCTAAGCAAATTTCATTTCAACTACATCCTCATAATTAACAATAAAACAGTTCATTCAACGCAAACAGATCTCAACAGATCAAAACCACACAACAAAAATCCAATATACATGAACTAAAGTCACAAACTTCGAATTTCAATTTATCACTCAGATCCAAACACGCCACAACCAAATCGACTATATATAAAAATAAATAAATAAAAAAAATCAGAATAAAAAAAAAAAGTGAATACCTTGCTTGTGACCAGCGCCTTTGTCAACGGTGTGGCACTGAGCGCACTTGGTTTTGAAGATCTTCTCTCCGACCTTTGGATCGCCAGGTGGAGCTTCAGAAAACGACGCCATTTCTCTCTCTCTCTCTCTCTTTTCGGTTCTTCTAGTGGAGGCCGAGAAAGTTGAAGTGAAAAGGAGAGGTTTTTAAGAGCAAAGCTTAAAAAGAGAGAGAGAAAGAGAGTTTGCTGAAATTTCTAGGAAGAGAAGAATATTCGAGAAGAGGTGGCTGAGAAAGGGAGCGTGGTGTGCCACAGCCCACGCGGTTATTGCCTCTTTTGTACGTATTAAATTTGACAACAAGTATTTCTAAGCCCTAGCTTTTTTGTCATACACGTGGCAGGTTTATATTACTCCGGCTCGAGCCGTCCTAATTGTTTTACGTGATCGAATGTGATTGATATTCTAATATTATCATATGAACTTCTTTTATTTTTATTTTTATTGTTTATTGTAGATTTTGTAGAACAATTATGACAAAGTGTGCGTGAAGTAGAATTATTAGTCAAAATTTCCTTTCAATTTTGTTATGCATGATTTTTTTGAACGTGCCATTCCTATTTTTTTGTTATTTTTTTAAGTCTCGAGTCAATGAATGGTTTCTTTGTTTGGCTTCTAGCTTTTTTTAGTGATTGATATACCAAAAAATGGCTTCACCAGTTCGGAGCTTTGCCAAACTCTTGGCACTCATGGCAATTAAATGTTCATAAAAAAAAAAAAGAATAATAAATTTTTTTATATGATTGAATGAAAAATTTGGTGTGTTTTGAGCATTATTAAAAAAAGAAGGTGTTTTAAGAATTTTAAGTTCTATTAACATAAATTTTCAACAGATTTGTAATTTTTCTAAATTCCTTGAGGAGTATTTTAAAAAGGTAAAAATAACTTTAAAGTTAAAGTTAAATTTTGGAAATTTTAGGAGTTCAAAAATAAAAATAAATAAACGTATTTTAATGTCCAGATATTTTAAAACTACCAAAAAACGTCAGAGTTTTTTTTTTTTTTTTCAATTAAAATTTTGCCTTTTACAATCATGTCTTTGTTTTTTTTTAAATTCTTTTTTACAATAATGCTGAACAAGCACGTGGTCATTTCTATTATAAAACTAACACAATCATTAATAAAATGAAAATATTTATGTCATTATATTAAGAAAGAAAAGATTTTATTAAGAATTTTATAATATAAACTGCTAAATTATCAATTGTCTTAAAAACTTAAATTACTGAGGTATAATAAATTTAATTATTTAACCACATAATTCTAACACAAATGACAAATAAAAACGAGTTCAAATCTCTCCTCCTTTAGTATAACTATTTAAAAAAAATTAGAGTATAACTATCAAAATTATTTATAAAAACTTGCTTGGAATCTCCACCAAACCATAATCCATAATTTGAAAATTTCCAAATAGCACCATGGCTTCACTTGCCCGCATTATTTTATTGTGAAGAAGCCCATGATATGTACTACAATTCCAAAACCATTTTGTCCATACAGCCCATATAGAAAGTTCCACTAAGCCCAACCCCAAATAAAAAAATGTCAAAAACTTCTCTCTCAGCAAAACCAGCTTGAACTCTCGCCGCTCAGCTAGCCTTTGTTCTGTGTGTGAGCTCAGTCAGTAATGTGTGCTCTGACTCTGAGACCGTAGAATCCACCATGGAAATCCCAAGCCTTTACAAGAAGCTCAGGTACTTCTCAAACTCTTGCTCTGTTTACTCTCTCTTCTCTCACTCCCCACACCCATTTCTCTCTCCTAAAACCCTCGTCTCACTCAATTCCTCTCCAGAAATTTTCTTCATTTCCAATCATTTTCGTTTTCACACAAAACCCACTTCCAGTTCTCTGTATCCACTCATTTCCTCATATGGGTCATCCTTATTTTCTGCTATAACCTCTCCAATTCCTCAATCTTCACAAAACTTACATTTCTATAGCTGTAACAGTAATGAGTATAGACATCAATTTTTGAATCTAGGTTTGGTTAAACCTTGTGTTAATAGATGCATTCGTTGGTTTTCGGTGTCTTCTAAGGATGTGTCATCGGGTTCAGCTGGGTTGAGTGAGATGAATTCTATTAAAAATGTTAAATTTAGAAAAATGGGTGTTGATGGGATTAGGCCAAAACCTACTGGAAAGCAAGTTTCGGAAATTATTGGCTTGGTTATGAGGGATGAAAATATTTTGGAGTCTAAGTTGGATTCTATGAATGTAACATTATCTATTGATTCAATTACTGAGGTTTTTCGGGTTTTGAATTTCGAAAGAGTGTCCGCATTGCGTTTCTTTAATTGGATTAGGGGTTCGCGGCCTGATCTTTACTGCAATTCCGATATTTGTAGTATGGTTATTGATAATTGTGGTTGGTTAGATGACCACAAGGCCATGCTTTGTATTCTGAATGAGTTAAGGAATAGAAAAATTTGTCTGAACAAGAAGGCATTTGGGTTCTTACCTGTTTTGGTTTCAAACAAGGAATCCATTATGCACTCTGTAAGAAGAGTGGTAGAGGTGTTGAAGGAAGTTGGGGGGTCATGCCGGAACTCTGGGATTTACTCATTGATTGAGATGTTTGTCTCTTTGGGTTCCTTTGAAATGGCAGAATTTGTGATGGAAATAACAGAGAGGAAGGCAGTTTATTACAATGTTTTGGTTAGGGAGAAGTGTCGAAGATGCGATTTTGAAGGAGCTAGAGAAGTGCTTGCTGAGATGAGGCTAAGGGGTTGTAGTGATCGAATTGTCATTGGTTACAATTATTTACTTAGTAGTTTATGCAAGAATGATAAAACTGTTGAAGCTAGTCAGGTACTGGAAGAAATACAAGGAAGGGATTGGCTTCCTGATGCATTAACCTTTGAGATATTTATTTGTTACTCGTTTAGACTTGGAAAGCCCGATCTTGCTTCCCAGTTTCTTGACAGGATGGTGTCAAATGGTGTTGAACCTCGTCATAGCACACATGCTGCTTTTATCAAGGGTTATTTCAGTTTACTGAAATATGAGGAAGCATATAATTATGTGGTCGATTCAAGTGTTAAGCATAGGTTCTCAAGCAATCTAAATTATAGCTTGCTTGCAAGCCTTCATCAGAAGAAAGGAAATGTGGTCATTGCACGAAATATTCTTTTGGAAATGATTAAAAAGGGTCTCAGACCAAATTTTGCAGTGTATATGAGGGTTTTGCGTCATCTAAATAATGCAGGCAGGGAAGACTTGGCCAGAGACCTAAAGAGCAGCTTCTCTAGTTTGAGTTTACAGCCAAGTTCGGAAACTGGATTAGTTCTGTAATTTTTTCCCCTTCTGCTCTGTAAGTTAACACATAAGAGCATTTCCAGTGGATTTTATTACTCACTTTAATTGAACAAGTTATGAAGTTATTCTCCTCTAAGTTTGTTTCATGTAAGCTTCAATTTTTTTTAATTGAGTTATATTGAGCTTGAGGTTTCTTTTTTGGTGATAACTATATACTGTTCTTTTGAGTTAAATGGTTTTATTTTCAGGACACCTACACAAACTTAAAAAAGACAAATTATCAATTTATTTCTGCATATAAATTGTAGTGGCAAGTTTTACCTTCAGAACATTATGTTGTTCAACCATACTGTTAATTGACTTCTCAACTACTTTTACAAGTGATTGATATCATGAGAGCTGGAGCTTGCTTATTTGTTGTTGCTATTTATTTCAAATTTGATGCCTTTTGTTAAATTTTTAATATCATTGATTCTACTACCAATCTTTAGAAATACCACAACTGAGTGGGATATTCGTAGTGAAATTATTATGTCACACCTTCACGATCAACTAAAAAAAACAAGGGGCAGAACTTCATGATTAAATTTATGCAATTTGCTCACTGAATTTATCATTTTAAGAATATATTTTGTAAAGTTGTGATTTATAACTATGTTTTATGTTGGCTTTATTCCATGACAAAAAGTGTTGTAATTGTTTCTATTTTGTTCCTTGTATTTTGTGGGATGTTATTGTATTGGGTTTAGTATTCGTTGGTGAAGACTTAAGACAAAAATGAAGAATCTGTGGATTTCCCGAGAAGCTCGCAAGAAGCCAACCCGCGAAAGAGCCATGTGAGAAGCATGTGCTGGAAGCTGAAGAGTCATGCTAGCTGTCGTTTTCGCGAGTATCTCGCAGGTAAGGCCTTCCCGCGAGATAGTCGCGAAACATTCTGCCTGAAAAATTTTTGAGTGTGACGTGCCTACCCTTCACTTATACTATATGTACTCTCACTACCCACAAATACATTAGAGGCCATTCAGAAAGAAAAACCCTAGTTTGGTTTTCAACAACACACACCCATCTTGTTGAGAGAGAGCTAATCATTCTTAGTAAGAAATCTTTGTAGCCTCTTCTCCATCCCTCTCCTATTGTCATTTAATTTCTGCTATGGATGTGAATTTATTTAACTTAGATTGTTTATTAATTTTGTTTTAAGCTTTTGTTCATTTTTCACACGATTATCGTTTGACATAAAGCTTGAATTGGTAATTTGTAATTTCGGGGTCTAAACGTTTATAGTGTTTTTCACACTATTTGGACTTTCATATTTACTTCTTATGTCATAAGATTATGAATTATGCTGCATTTATTTCAGAATTAGAGACATAAACAAGCTGCTTATAGTGTTCATGTCCTTGCACTTATGTATGTGTTTGTCTAATGGATTTCTCTTAGTTACTTGGACTCTGGGCTCCTGCTCATGGTGTATCCCTGAAATCCTGGGTAGAGCATTATGAAACTAGTTCAATTGATGAAACTATCATCTGATTGTAAAAAGAAAAATATTCACAGGTATTTGTTTTTTATTCTTCTCAAGGTTTCTGCATGACAGGGCAGCAACTATTGAGGAGAGCAAGGTAGGGTTCTGAGAGTAGGCTGAAGCATGAAACTCAGAATTTTTTTTTTTTTTTTGGGGGGGGGGGGGGGGATACACAGTTTTTTTTTTAATACCACAATAGGAAAAGAATTCAAACACTGGGCTCTAAGTGATTTACAAAAAAAGCTGAGGCTTGGGCAGCCCAGCTGGAAACCACTGCCAGTATGCCATTGTTTATAATCCTACAGCCAAAAGCAAAACCCTAATTCCTCCATGTGTCCATGTCTTCAAGTAGAACTGAGCAGAAGCAAGGTGCTGTTCTCATCTTTTCTGGTGCAGCCAATGTGTGGCTGCATTGAGTCAGCACTGTCTTTTTTGGATTCCTCTGGTCCATGCTTAGTGAATGGCTTCTCTTGCAGCTATCTATCTTATATGCTGGTGGATTTGTACCCATTTGGTGTGGCATCCTTCAAACATTAAGCTTCCATTTCTATCTTTTGCCATATATGCTATTCCACCTCTATTGTTCCCATCAATCGGTAGAAGGGTTTGCCAGTCTGCTGGGATGTCTCCTGTTGCAACATTTTTTGGTATTGGCCCTACTGGGACATTCTGTTCTTGTACATTGGTTGCCAGGCTGCATGGAATTCAGCTTGACTTGTTTGTATAAGCCTGAATGTTTGTCCAGGCCTTTTGCATGGTGGAGTAGACACTAGACAGCATCATCCAACTTAAATATACTAGACACCTTTTGTAACCAATGTAGTATGGAAAAGGGTATTGTTTCTCAGAACTAGTATTACATCTGTGAGAACCCAGATTTCAGTATAACAGGGGTGACAGTTTAAGATTGGGAGAGGACAGACATTGTATTATCATTATCTTATCATTGTCAAATAATTCTTGTAATCTTTGACTCATGACTGTAGCCCAAAAGTTGAACCACATATTTCATGTGTTTCTTATGCGATGCTCTTTTTTCCCTTAAGATCATTATATTGCTTCAAAAGTAGCATTACAAACAATTTGGAGATCCTATGGCTAATGGACACCCGGGAATTAACCATCTTTCAAATTAAAAGTCACTTCCAGGTTTTAATATTCATTTTACTGCTATAGGTGTTTCTTGAGTATTAGTTCTCATTTTCCAAGGTTTTTGAATCAAAGTTCTTCCTTATACCAGAAATATTCTACTTCCATGTGTATTCTAGAATCTGCAGAAGGTAAGTTCTTTCCACAAATCTGTTATATGGTTTATAACTATGTACTTTGTTATTAAACAAAACTGTAAAAGCCCTGCTACTAAAGAGTACTTGGTTGTTGTTTTGTGCTCAGTTCATATCCTTAACCTAATCAATTAGGCCAATGGGAGAATGGTGATGGAGGCTAAGGAAATTGTTGAAGCATAAGCAATGGTAAAGTTGCATTAAACCTTGCCAATAAAGGTAATAATAGAAGTGGACTTAGGTTTTCGTATGTTTTGAATAGATAATGTGTAAAATTCCGTTGGTGCTTAGGCCTAGCAAGTTAGTCTATTTTCAATAACTAAATTCTGATGCTTTACACCAAGCTGCAGCTTTGTACAAGTAAATTCTCTTTGTCAATCAATTTTTCACAATTGTTATTAAAGCAATGATTGACTCATTGCATTGTGAATTTGTAGATACAATCAAGTCCATCCCTCTTATAGAATACTTAGTGTTGCTTGCTAGTCGCAGCTCTATGTTAATTTGTTCATGTGTCTGTATGTTTTGGGTTTACATAAAGTGCGTAAGTTTAAATTGTTGTTGTTGAAGGACTTTTTAACATATATAGAATATAGTCACTTTTTAAATTTCCTGATACACAATTCTTGCGGGCGGGGTGGTGTATCTGGGTTTTACTCGACAGGATTGGGTACACAAAGTGGCCCGCCTTGAAGAGGTTCCTTGTCATAAAAAAAAAGTCACTTTTAAAATTAGTTGAGCTATTTTGGATTCTGATTCATATGTTGTTTCTTTTCTTTTCTTTTCTTTTTCCCCCATCTTCTCTTCTAATATTCTGTATTGTTTTAGCTGTTTCATATATATCTGACAGGCACAAATAGGCAGGCATTTATTTATTTTTATTTTTAAATTCTGGCTATCCTGCTCCCTGTAATGCGTAATTGCAATTTCCTGTGATATCTCCCATACTAAGTTGTGCTCTTTATCATTTTGCTTTAAGATAAATTCGTTAAAACCAGATTGTTTGAAATGCCTCAATCAGGATTTTTTCTTACAGGAAGAATGGGATCCTGATCGTGAAACTCTGTTGGCATTTGTCTACTGATGATAGAAGGTTGATAGTTTGGGATCTCAATGGGAATTTTACATTAGATATAGATGCTAAGAATGTGCTCACTTTTCTTTTGTTTTGTTTCGTAAAACCTAATATTGGCACCCTAATTTCTCTTTACATTAATTTGTATATATCTTTGTGCAAAATTTGGCTACCAAGAAGACTAAGGAAAACAGGAAAAGCATTGGAAATATTGTTGATTTTTACAAATTGTAAGAATCTGCTCCTTATTTTTGGTATAACTTTCTATTGAACATGTGATTGATGTGTGCATTAATCTCAGTTGTTCTTTATCATGGGAATTTAATTGAATCTCGTGTTCGGCTTATTGACGATGAGACTTGCTTTTCTATGTTTGAATCATGATTAGTGAACATGGAACCATGCATTGGGAAGATTCACAAACAAGTTTTGCATTTCAATATAAGATTTTTCTTGCTATTTTTAATCTGTTCTTTCAACAATGAGATGGTTCGTATTATACCAAGACATTGAAGTTATGGTCTTCTTGTCTTATATATCAAATTACAATACTCTGCTTAAGACTCTGATATATTTGTGAAAGTTCTGCGCACAAAATATGCTTTACCTTCTTTAATTGATAACTAATGCCATTAGGATTAGAAATGAGTTGTCAGAGAGAGCTGTGGAAGATGGTCTTCTGGAGCTTCTATTTTCTCACAGGTCAAAAGGCAAAGATATCAGATTTTTGTTTGAATAAGTATCAGCAATGGGTCATTAGAGCATTCCCATTGGGACTGCCAAATGGGATATGTAGAGATGATTTAGCATTAAAACCCAAAAATCACCCAAGATTTGGACTTGTAAAATCTTGGAATTGCCAAAAAAAATTGCAATTGTGCTACAGTGCGATTCTAAATGTAGAATCGCACTGTAGCTCAATTGTAAAACCAAAAATTATATTTTATTCTTTTTCACTTTTTGCTTTCTCTCACTCTTAGTTTTGTTTCTCATTTACTCTCTCTCATAGAGCTCCTCCCTCGTCAATCCTCACTCTTTCTCGTTCAAAGCTTGCACCGGAGCTGGGTTGGGTTGGTAGTCACGGCATGGCGATTGGCGTGGATTTTGGATTTTGGATCGGTGGAGATCGGAGATCATGGTGGGTTGTGTTTGGATCGATGAGCTGTGTGGGTCGTGGGTCAGGTGGTGGGTTTGGAGTTGTGGGTCAAGTGATGGGTTTGGATAAGTGGATCGGTGTATCATGGGTCAGGTGGAGTTGTGGGTTTGGATTGGTGGGTTTCTAGGTGGAGATTGGTGGGTTTGGATCGGTGGCGATTGGTGGGTTTCTTGGTGGCGTGGATTCTTCTATGTTTGGAAACTAGGTGTGGGTTCTTTTGGATTTGAACTGATGGCTTGATGGGGTTTTTTTATTTTTTTTTAATGTGGTTTGGTTTTGGTTTGATGGTCCGGTGGGTGGTGCTGAGATATGTGCGGTGGCAATGTGTTGGTGGGTGGCATGGTGGCTATGTTTTTTTTTTATTTTATTTGTTGTGGCCGGTGCTAGGGGCAAAAGGAGAAAGAGAGGAAAAGGAGGAAAGAGTGAAATGGTGGCGTGGTGGGCATGGTGGTGTTGTGGTGGTGATTGGGTTGTGTAGTTGTTAAGAGAGGGATAGAGAGGCAGGGACAGAAATGAGAGAGAGGGGAGTGATAGATAATTTGTTTATTATTTTATTGTATAATTTATATTATTTTAATGTGTTGTATTGTAAAATAAAAGTTAGGATGTTGGGTGTGTTGTAAAATAATATGGTATAAATGATAAAGTAGCTGTTTTGGGATGATAAAGTAGAATAAGATGACTTTTCTATATACAAATGCTCTAAGAAGCATCCTAAGTCTCAGAGAGTTTTTTTTTTTTTTAATTGTAATTTCAGTTGGGTTAGGAGAGATTGTAATTTAGCAGCTCATGTTGCTGCAAAGCTCTCCCTTTCATCTTCTAAGTCATTTTGTTTTAATAAACTCAATTTTCTAGATGTCTTAAGGATAATTTATGAGGTTAACTGTAGTGCCTTATTTTCGTTTGATTTATATATATTGAAGTTAAAAAAAAAAAAAAAAGGAAATTGCTAAAAGTATATATTGTGGGAGCATATTCGACTTCTTGGAGTGCTTTACAGGGTTGGAATGCTTGAATTGCCCAAACATGTTCTCAATTAAGTATAGCATATCTTATAGTTATACGGAATTTAATACAATTTTTGACAACTCTTATCGTGTATGTCATACAAGATACCTAATTTATTATATTTAATCAAAATAAATAGTAAGTTTCAATTTGCTGAACTGGTAATATTTCTTACTTATACTAAAACCATTGATATTTTGACTTGATGATAATAAACAATTATCATAAAGTAATCGTCATAAGTTTGAAATACTATAATATTTACTAAAATAAATAAATCATAGCAAATAAGATTCTTATAGAATGAACCAAAAGACTATAGTATTTACTAAACAAATAAATCATAGCAAATAATATTCTTATAGAATGAACCAAAAGTTACAAAGTCTCATAAGTTTATATATTTATTTTTCATTAAAAGAAAAAAGCTGCATATGTACTCATATATATGGTAACTATATCTATACTCTACTAAACTACTGCCATTAAGTTCCAAGTCATTGTCTTCCACTTATAAACAATATATACTATCAACAATGAGCCATGAAGATAATGCCAAGTGTTGGCAAAACTGCATAGCAAATCTTAGGTTATGCCAATCTATGGGTGTTTTAAACAAACACCAAACAACTTCATTTGTTTTGGCTCGTCACGAAGATCTAGCTTGGCTAAATTGGCTTCTGTTGATATCATCCTGTCAACGACAATCTGCTTGTCACAGCACTCAATGCTACAAAATGTTTGATTTTCAAAACTGCATTTACAAAATCAAGTTTCAGTGTCAATTACACATATATGATATATTTTTGCTAATCTAAAAGTATCAGAAAGAATTATATGATTATCATTGACTTTCACTCAAGGAGGACTAAGATGATGTATATATATACACATACACGTGACTTCATTTATCAACTAATGCATGAAAAATTATTGATAGAATTGTATATAATAAATCTTAATCGGACATAGAATTATGACCTGAACAATTCTCAAGCAAAAAAACAAGAAAATGATAGATAAAATCGAAATTAGACGAAGTTACCCTGAATAAAATTACCCTAAGTTCACCTTAAAGACGTGGCAAATAAGTTTATCTTGTATTGTAGATTAATTAATCAATCTAAGCGTCAAAGTCAATATTATCAGCTCTAGCTAATGAAAGTTCCAAGGTTTTTTTTAGAACATAATTACCAGTTATATTTCCAATTTTCTTTTTCTTGGCGAGTCTTTTTTGACGTCTTCTATATTTTTGGCAAGAATTATTGTGTAGACTGTGAATAGTTATGGTCAAATGATAATGAAACAACATCAAATCCCATCACACAGATATAGATAGTGATTAATATAATGGAAAAAGAAGAAACACAATGAGGAATATATAGCATCATTAACATAGCAAATTACTGGCGTTCAAGAGAGAAAGAATGAGGAAAAATTAAATGCTGGAAATATTTGTGAAAACATAACAATAAAGTTATTCTACTTGATCAGTCATAATAACAGACTGACTAAAATATTTGACGAATTGAACAAGAGAAGATCAAATAATCAAACAATTAATTATAGCATTATATGAAAATATCCCTAAATCCATCAGTCTTGACAAGAAGTTCCTTTTTTTTTTTTTTTAATCAACTCAACCTCGATAATCAATATGTTTCATTTATAAGGGAAAATTGCACGGATCTTCTTTATGTTTTTGAGATGTCGACACAAAGTAGAGGATAAAATAGAAAATTTAAAATTTTTAAAGCTATTTTAGTCCTCCAAAAGAGGAAAGTCAATGTAAATAGTTTGAATTTTGACTAATGTAAGTGTCTCTTTCTAAATTAGAGAGAAAACTGCAATTTTCTCTTTGATTGAGTCCTTACCCATAATTACAGTATCCTTTCTCGGGCAGCCTATTCATGCACATGTCACAAACACCACTCATGTTGGGATTTTGAGGCACTATGATATCATCGTTTTTGGGGGTTGAATAACTTTCCAAGTCAGACATTGAATCCCCATAAAAGTACTTGTCAGACTCTGAATCCATGGCAGCCAACAACTCAAACTCTGGTTCCACAGATACCTCCAAAGCTTCCGTGGCTTCCAAGATTTCTGTATCTTCAGGGAGGGTTAAGGGGTCTGGGTTTTTTGCGGCTTCGTTTTTCGGCACATGAAGCGTAGGCACATTCAACTGATTTAAGTGGCAATAAGGCTTGTTTTCATCAAAGGGATTCATGGTTATGGTTAGGGCTGGAGAGAATATTAGGGTTGAAGACAAATTAGGGTTTTCATGGAAAGATAGATATCATAGATTATATACACAAGCTTTTTTTGATGAACATATACACAAGCTTATATAACCAAGCTACAAGACCCAAGATCAGTGGCGTGACTCACGATGAACTCTTTTTAATTTTTAATTTTTAATTTTAAATTGTTTTTGCAAATGGTCTTCCTAATAAATCGATCTTATGAGTGAAATTAGGATAAATCTATAATCTATAATATTAATTTTTTTATAAAAAAATATCTATAATAATATTATAAAATTAAAGGCCGTTGACAATATCTATTTTTTTAGTCCATTTAAAACTTCAATTAATTAGGATTTTTAGTACATGTACTTTCTTTTTTTCTTTTTATGAGACATGTACTTTCTTTATATGGTTGAATGTATATTGTTTGATTGTGTTTGCTTGATACACATCATTCCATATATACATAAAATCATAATAAATTTCTATTAATAATTATTATAATTATTAAATTTTATATTTAGATTAAAAAAGTAAAAGTGATAAATCGTTTATTTTATGGCGCATTGCAAGAGCTACTATCTAGTTATATTTTAAATTTGAGTAATGTTAGGATATTACCATTTAAACTTCTTTATCAACTTTTAAAGTATAACACAAAAAAGTGATTGAAAATTTGAATTATTATTATATTATTGATGTGGGACCAGTCGTATTTATTGTCACCTTAATTTTTTTTTTTTTTTTTTTGAGGACCATTGTCACCTTAATTGATAAAGGTTGTTTTTTTTAAAAAAAAAATTGTTAGTAAATTTATCGTATTTTATTTTATTTAGGTTTTTTTTAGTAAAATTTTCAATTAAACTTAATACATCTTAAAAAGTTTCATATTTGATATAAAGTTTAAGAGTGTCACAAATTAAATCCTAAAAATTCCCAAATCAAACCCGAAAAATCTAGGGTTTAATTTATATGATTTTAAAATAATTGAGACTAATCTAGAGTTAATAATTGAAAGTTACCCTTATAGTTTTAAGGTGGATAGCTACAATTAATCTTGATATTAAATTCATAAGTACCTATGATAATTTGTTTTGGAAGATAAAAAAAATTGAGGTTATCTATGATTTTGCATTGTAGTACAATAACAAACAACAAAACCTTAGTTCTAAATTTTTTAGATTGATTATAAATTCTCAACAAATTAGTTAAAATCAGTTATATGATTTTATATTATTATATTTAAAAATATAAGATAAATGAGACTAAATTGAGCATGCTTCATCTGAACAATTTGAATGTCAGCTTCAAATGTGTGGATAAAAACTATACAAAATTGCAAATTATTCTATTAGCTAAGAATTTTATCTACTTGTTGGTCTTATAATGGATTTTTACGACGAATGATGGAAAATTAGAAATACTCCTTGAACTTTCATCGTGACGGATTTTACACTTACATTGCAAGTTGTTCAATGCTGTAAACCTTGTTCTTTTGGTGTGGAAAAATACAGTCTCTTTCATCAAAAAGAGACAGATAATACTGCCTCTCATTCACTGATCTTGTGGTATACATAGGATTCAATTATCTAGTCCACGATGTTACCTAAGCAAAAATGCAATAAAAGTATAAAACTAAAATTTATAGATGCCTTATTGGTCAAATTCTATCCAATTCTTTTGGGTCACTAGAGTGATCAAATATAAAATGGACACACTACATTTCTAGTAATTGGTAGGACAACTCAACAATCCAAGTTATACATCTAAAGAAAATCAATTGCTCCTATCCATTTATATTTATTGGAACCAAGAAAATCATTAGTACAGTAATGATATTAAAAATAAATAAATAAATAAATAAAAGGAGAGAGAAGAAAAATCAAACTTTATTGAGCATTACTACGTAAGAGTTAAGAGCAGAAATTCTCAAAAAGTAGTGACAAAAATACAATTGACCAATAAAAATACAATCGACTAAATTAAAACAAATATTTCCTTGCACTTCTTACATTAGTAACATTATCCATAGCAAACACTTTTAGCTTATTGTCATTATCCATAATATTGGCAAGCTAAGAGCCTTGTAATTCAATTAGTTGGCATATTCTGATGTGTCTATGACATTCCGGATTCAAATCCTTCTCCTCTATTGTGACTATTGAATTATCAAAATAGATATGTTGCTACTAGCTAATGCGGCGCTCTTCTATATTCTTTTAACATGTTCTCAATTAAATATAGCATGTCTATTGCTCAATCGGATTTTGATACAATTTTTTCACAAAATTTTCATTGTGCATGTCATATGAGATACCTAATCTACTGTATTTAAATCATAACAAGGAGTGGGTGTTAGTTATCTCAACTGATAAAGTTTTTGTTATCTAATATGAAATTTGGGTTCAATTCTCGTTAACACTAAAAACCAATCAGTATCTTAGTCTAATGATAAAAAACAATCAACATAAAGCAAATAACATATATTTGATGAATTTTGAAGCACTATGGTATCTATAACCCAAAAAAATCAAAGCAAAGAAAATTCTTATAAGCCGAAGCAAAATACAAAATCTCATAACTTTATATATTTATTTTCATTAAAATAAACAAGCATATGTACCACATATGGTAGCAATATTCTAAAAAAACAATTACCATTGGTTTCAATCATCGACTCCCACTTATCGATATAATATATAACATATACTATCAACAATGAGCCATGAAGATAATGCGGCCTAATGTAGGCAAAACTGCATTGCAAATCCTAGTTTTTTTTTTTCTTTTTTTAAAGTTTGAAAACAAGGTATAACATTTGAAGCAAGGAGAATATATGAAGATAATGTAATCCAATTATGAATTTGTCAAAATTGACATCCTATTAAAAAAATATTGAGCAGTATAATATTATTTAAAATTATACTACGTGTAATTTGAACCCAACCCAGTGGGAGTCTTTGTTCAAACTCATTCAAGCAGATCTTGATAATTTGTTAAAACTGGCTTGTATAGCTGGATATAGTTTTTTTAGAAAAGAAAATATATCTAGTATATTAGTGTGATGATGTCAAGAATCAAACCAGTGGGTTGCAGGGCTTGCGCGCGTTCCGGACGGTCCTGCACAGGTAAGAAGAACCTCAAAGGGAAGTACCGGTGTGGTACCGGCCAACGACCCTCCGATGGTTAAGTTAGTATATTACACAACTCCAGAGTGCCAGAGTCGGGTCTTAGTATGCGTACCTCGATTTTGGAAGGCGTGGCGGTATTTATAGTAGTAGTAGTGGTGGCCTTTGGGCAAGGCGTGCTGGAGAAGATATCGTTGTACCGAAATTGCCCCTAAGTAGTGTAGGACGCAAGACTCTTCTGGGGTGGCCAAGCGTGTTGGACACGATTCCCTTCTTGGGGGCAGGGAATCGTGCTACGTAAGACATCTGGCTGAGTGGTAGCGTGTGCGATAAGATTCAACTTTCCCAGAGAAACGTACGCGACAAGATAGGTCCTAGTGCCTGACAACAACGCCCGTCGGCCTTCCATCCGTCGCCCCCAGGGCTGAGGTCGTCGAGGTTCGATGTCCGTCGACCTTCCACCCATCCGTCCGCCCGTGCGGGCTGGAGCCGTCGAGTGGGAGTTTTACCCCTATCAGATGCCCCCTCAGCCCATCAGTCCGTGAACCACAGAAGGACGGACTAATGGGGTGACGGTTTCGATCCATAGCAAGGGTCGGATAGACAAGCTGTCATTCGTAATTAATGTCTGGTAATAAATGCAGGACACGTGTCGTCAACCCGGGACTGTGTGCTCAGACCGAGGCGTCCCTTCGTCTCCCGCTATTTCTTTCATATAAAAGCCTTCCTTCTTTTCTTTCATTTTCCACTTTTTACTGAAAACAAAAGATCAGAGCGCCTCCGTTCACCTAATAGAAAAGCACTTTACCCGTCAACTTCGTGCATCCGTCACATCCTTGCAACCGTTGGTCATTCCTTTCATCAGCGCAAACAGCCGGTAAGTACTTTCTGTCATTTGTTCATTCTTTCCACCGTCAGTGTCTTTAGGTCAGTTGAACTTAGGGTTTTCCGTCACCTGTAGGTGACATGTCTAGCGCGTCCAGTAACCAGTCGTTTGTCCGCGACGGGGCGGACCACGATGAAGTCAAACCGTCGAGTCCAAAGGATCCTGCAGCAACAACTTCTTCGAGCGGAGAGAGCTCGTCTACCACCTCCTCCACTTCGAGTAGCGATAGGGCGGAGAGCAACCTTAGTGACGGTGTAGAGGGGGACGAGCCTCAGATCCAATCCGTCGTGGGTAGTGACGGAATGAGGAAGTTCGTCACCCTTTCTCTGTGGACGGTGAACGATTTTTTCTCCACAATCAAAGAGTCACACTTCAAAACACTTAGGAGAAAATACCAAATTCCTGCCAATATACCTCTCCGTCTACCCCACCCAGGAGAGAAGTGTTATTACCGTGGTGTCAGGGGTGTCGGGGTCTATGAGCAAATGCTCAAGGCAGGACTGAGGTTTCCCTTAACCCAACTACACCGTCACCTACTTCACTACCTGGGGCTGTCCGTCAACCAGGTTTCCCCAAACGCCTGGAGGGTTTTTATCGGGGTAGAGGTCCTGTACGGATCGTATTCGAAGGGGAAGAAGAGGTTAACGGTGAAGGAGTTTTTTCACTGTTACCGTCCAGTAGAAATATTAAAGTCAAGGGGGATGTACAGCTTCGTGGCAAGGAGCCCGTTGCTGAGGTTGGTGAGTGATACTCCAGACTCCAATAGGGACTGGAAGTCTAGGTATTTCTTCATGGACGGGGACGAGTGGATGGGGAGTCCTGGTGAGACCGAATTCATGCCCGTCGACACCACTTGGGGTGTTTTACCCCCGTCTGGTATGCATTCATTAACATTCCTTTTTTTTTTATGTTGCCAACTTCATTGGTTTCTGACCGTCATCTCTTGCAGCCCAGGACCGTCCACAAGTTTCTATTGAGGAGTGGAGCTTTTTGGAGAATATTTTTCAAAAAAGTGAGCTGACGGAGAGGTCTTGGGCAAGACTAGTAACGTTAAAGACCATTTGCTGGCATTGTGACGGCCTGAACCATCCAAAGAAGCCTTGAAGTACGAAACACAAGTCAGGAAACGTATGTCCGTTCACCTGAGCTTTATACTTAGTCATTTTTCTCTTTCCTTTTTAACAATTCCTGTGCCGTCTTGTTTTGCAGAAATGGACGAAGCGAGAAGGAGGGCCATAATTAAGCAGCAAGCAGCTGCTAAGAAAAGAGAGAGCCAAGCTGCAAGGACGGGCACAACCAAGGTGCCCGTCACAAAAAGGAAGTCCGACCAGGAGGGGGACCGTCTCCCCAAAAAGCCCAAAACCACCCCCGAGACCGTCATTGGGCTAGAGGCAGACGGACAGAAGGTCCCTATCAAGCACGGTAAGGGGAAGGGCCTCATGACGAGTGGCCCTCCGCCCGCCGTTGAGAAGCCGCCCGTCCTCCTCCGCGAGGATTCGAAGTATGCAATAGAGAAGCTGTCCTCCATACTGACGGTGGAGGACTATAAAGACATCGGGAACCATTCTACTGAGGCCATGGGGGAGACGGGCCTCTTCAACTTGGCCCAGGTAAGTAATTTTCCGTCGCCGTCAGTCTTTTTGGATATGTATATATTTATTCTCGCCGTCATGTTGACCTGGTGTCTTTGATTTCCAGGCTGTCGTCATGATGAAGGGCCTGATGGACCGTTGTGTCCATGAGGAGACGGCCATGAGCCGTCTACAGGCGAAGACAGCGGAGGTGGAGGATGAGCTGCTGCAATACAAGGCTCATAAGGTGAAGATGGATAAGAAGCTCTCCGTCCTCAAGGAGGATAGGTTAGAGTTTAAGAAGCAGACGGAGACGCTGCAGACGGTCCTAGCCGACAAAGAGAAGGAGATCCAGTTTATGAAGGATCAGATCCGTCAGGTTAGGGATGACGCCATCAGGGAGTACAGAGACTCTGACGCCTACCTGACGGAGCTGGGTGGCACATTTGCGGATGGGTTTGATGAGGCCGTCCGTCAAGTGAGAGCCATTTATCCAGAGCTGGATCTCTCACGGATATCTATTGACGAGGGCCAGGCGCAGACATCCGTCCTCCAGGTTGCCTCAGAACATACGGGCCGTCCCCTCGATGAAGGCCAGGATGATAAAGGCGACGGGACCCTCGATGACGATGCTGAGACAGCCGTTCAGGTCCAGACCCAAGCTGAAGAGGAAATAAATGTAGTTGATTCCCCCGTCCACTAGACTTGTAATTTTTTGTGAAAAATTCTTGTAATAACTTTTTTGTAGAACGGTCAATTTCTGGACCGTGGAGAACAATGTTGACTTGAAAAATATTTGTGTTAATTCATATCCTATTTCAAATTTTGCTTGTGTGTTGCTTGCTTGCATGGTTCATTTCAAATGCTGTTTATGCTTTGTGAAACTGTCGGCATAATAAGCCGTCAATATGACGAACCGTCAATATAACAGGCCGTCGCAATTAATATCTTTATATGAAGGGCTTCGTGGGACCGTCACCCTTGATAGGATTTTTGCTTCCAACCTCTTATAACAAGGTAGTTAGATTTGAGCCGTCGTCGTTTACGCCGTCATCATTAGATTCAGGCTCTGGCTATTAGCCTTTTGGGATGTAGTTGGCTTTGAGCCATCGCCATTTATGCCGCCATCGATAGTAGGCCGTCGTCCTTTAGACTTAGGCTTTTTGGTTTTTCCTCTTGGGAAAATGTAGTGGCTTTTAAGCCGTCAGCTGGGGTGCCTGACGCTTTTATGCCGTCGTCGATAATAGGCCGTCGTCTTTTAGACTTAGGCGTTTTGGTTTTTCCTCTTGGGAAAACGCAGTGGCTTCTAAGCCGTCAGCTGGGGTGCCTGACGCTTTTATGCTGTCGTCAACAGTAGGCCTTCGTCTTTTAGACTTAGGCGTTTTGGTTTTTCCTCTTGGGAAAACGTAGTGGCTTCTAAGCCGTTAGCTGGGGTGCCTGACGCTTTTATGCCGTTGTGGACAGTAGGCCGTCGTCTTTTAGACTTAGGCGTTTTGGTTTTTCCTCTTGGGAAAACGTAGTGGCTTCTAAGCCGTCAGCTGGGGTGCCTGACGCTTTTATGCCGTCGTCGACAGTAGGCCGTCGTCTTTTAGACTTAGGCGTTTTGGTTTTTCCTCTTGGGAAAACGTAGTGGCTTCTAAGCCGTCAGCTAGGGTGCCTGACGATTTTATGCCGTCGTCGACAGTAGGCCGTCGTCTTTTAGACTTAGGCGTTTTGGTTTTTCCTCTTGGGAAAATGTAGTGGCTTCTAAGCCGTCAGCTGGGGTGCCTGACGCTTTTATGCCGTCGTCGAATCTGGGCCGTCGTCTTTTAGACTTGGGCGTTTTGGTTTTCCATTTAGGAAAACTTGGTGGCTTTTAAGCCGTCAGCCTTTGACACCGTCAGCTTTTTATGCTTGAACGGTTTTGGCACTAAGGCTTTGTACTTTGCAAATTTCTGATATTCAGCACTTAATAGTATGTAGAAGAGACTTTGAATAAACCTCTGTATGACTTGCATAATTTTTGTGAGGAAGAAAACATGTCCCCGGAATATACATTAGGGTAGGTCAATTACATACTAAATACAAAGTAGGGGGCTACCGTTCTTTCTTACTGGTAGTACTTGCGTAGGTGCTCGGCGTTCCACGGGTGGTACAGCTTCTGCCCGTCCAGTGTTTCCAGGTGGTAGGTGCCCTTTCTTTTCCAAGCTGTGACTCGGTAGGGCCCTTCCCAGTTGGGGCCGAGTTTTCCTTGGGTTGGGTCCCTGGCAGCGCCCATGATCTTTCTTAGGACGAGGTCACCGACCTGGAATTCCCTGTGCCTGACTCAGGCGTTATAGTGTTTAGCCATGCGATCCTGATACCGGGCTAACCTTTGCTCTGCTGCTGCCTTGGCTTCGTCGATTAAGTCAAGTTGTAGGCGTAAGGCCTCGTTGTTCTGGCCTTCATCATGAGTGTTCACTCTGTAGGTTGTGAGTCCCACTTCGGCCGGAATGACTGCCTCGCTTCCGTAGGTTAGCCTGAACGGTGTTTCTCCTGTGGGGGTCCTTGCTGTTGTTCTATATGCCCACAATACACTTGGCAGCTCCTCGGGCCATATCCCCTTTGCCCCCTCGAGCCGAGTCTTGATAATTTTGAGCAAGGATCAGTTCGTTACTTCGACTTGACCGTTGGCTTGGGGGTGGGCGGGGGAAGAGTAATGATTTTTTATTCCCAGCTGCGCGCAGAATTCCCGGAAGGGACCATTGTCAAACTGTTTGCCGTTGTCGGGGACTAATACTCTGGGTATCCCGAACCTGCATATGATAGACTTCCAGACGAAGCTTCGTATGTTCTTCTCTGTGATGGTGGCCAATGCTTCAGCTTCCACCCATTTCGTGAAGTAGTCTATGCCTACCACAAGGAACTTGAGCTGTCGCACCGCTGTTGGGAATGGGCCCATGATATCCAGTCCCCATTGAGCGAATGGCCATGGGGCCGTCATGGGGGTCAGCTCTTCGGGGGGTTGCCTGACGATGTTGCTGAACCTCTGGCACTTGTCGCAAGCTTTGACATAAGTCTGCGTGTCTCTTCTCATGGTTGGCCAGTAGTATCCTGCGCGGATCAGCTTATGCTCCAATGACTGCGACCCTGAATGGTTTCCACATACCCCTTCGTGTACCTCCCTCATGACATTGTCAGCTTCTTCGGGACCCAGGCACCTTAGGTATGGGCGAGAGAAGCCCCTTTTGTATAGGACTCCTTCTATCAGGACAAACCTTGATGCTTGGACCTTCAATTTTCTGGCGGCTTCTCTTCCTTTTGGCAAGACGCCATCTTTCAGATATGAGACCAACGGCGTGGTCCAGTTGCTTTCCGAGCCGACTTCCTGCATTTCTATAGAGTCTACTAGTGGAGAAACCTGCACAAAGTGTAGCACACCGTTAGTGCTGCTCTCCTGCTCCGACGAAGCAGCTTTGGCGAGATCCAGTCCGGCTATCAAGGCTTCGTACTCTGCCTCGTTATTGGTGATGGGAAAATCCAGTCGGATCATACACTCAATTTGGTCTCCTTCAGGGGAATGGAGTACGACCCCAATGCCCCCGGCTCGCCTAGTTGACGACCCATCTGTATGTATACTCCATGCTGGACTTGCATCTGCCCCCTCGTCCTCTGTGTTGGTGAACTCGGCTATAAAATCAGCTACAGCCTGCCCCTTGAGGGCGGTACGTGGGCTGTAGCGAATGTCGAACTCAGTCAGCTCTATCGCCCATAGGGCCAGACGACCTGCGGCTTCTGGGTTGTGCATTGCTCGTCGCAAAGGCTTGTCGGTTAGGACGACGATTGTGTGAGCTTGGAAGTAGGGCTTGAGCTTTCGGGCTGCGGTGACTAGGGCGAAGGCGAGTTTCTCCATGGGCGGGTACCTTCCTTCCGCCCCTTGGAACGTTCGGCTGGCGTAGTATACGGGTTTCTGCACCCCGTCCTTTTCTCTGATCAAGGCCGCGCTGACGGCAGCTGGGGATACGGCCAGGTAGAGGAAGAGTTCCTCCCCGGGCTGTGAAGAGCTCAGTAATGGTGGGGAAGAGAGATAAGCTTTTAGCTCTTCGAATGCCTTCTGACACTCGTCCGTCCACTTGAACGTCTTCTTCAATGTGCGAAAGAAGGGAAGCATTTGTCCGTGGCCCTCGATACAAATCTGTTCAGTGCGGCAACCTTCCCGTTCAGACTCTAAACCTCTTTTATACTCTTCGGAGGGGCCATCTCCATTATTGCTCTGATCTTATTCGGGTTGGCCTCGATGCCTCTCTGAGAGACCATGAAGCCAAGGAATTTTCCCGCGGTCACCCCGAAGGCGCATTTCGAGGGGTTGAGCTTCATGTTGTAAGAGCGGAGGGTTCCGAACGTTTCCTCGAGATCGCTCAAATGATCCTCCTCCTTCTGGCTTTTTACCAGCATATCGTCGACATACACTTGAACATTCCTCCCTATTTGGCCGGCGAACATTCTGTTCATTAGCCTCTGATATGTGGCACCTGCATTTTTCAGTCCGAATGGCATCACCTTATAGCAAAAGAGCCCTTGGCTGGTGACGAATGAGGTCTTTTCCTGATCTGCCTCGTCCATCCGGATCTGGTTGTATCCCGAGAAGGCATCCATGAAGCTCAGCAGCTGGTGTTGGGCTGTGGAGTCTACCAGAGTGTCGACTCGAAGGAGGGGGTAGCTGTCCTTCGGGCATGCCTTGTTCAGGTCCGTGAAATCCACACACATTCGCCACTTCCCGCTGGCCTTTTTGACCATTACAACATTAGCCAACCAGTCGGGGTAGTAAACTTCCCGGATGAACCCTGCCTCTCGTAACTTACCGCCACTGCGCGATCTCTTTCTGGAGCGAACACCCGCTTCTTTTGTCTGACGGGCCGGTAGGAGGCTGCTACATTCAGCCTATGCACCATGACTGATGGGTCGATTCCCGGCATGTCCTCATGGCTCCAGGCGAATACATCTTGGTTTTCCTTGAGGAAGGCCGTGAGTGCCTGGCGGGTTGCCGGACTGTTGAGGGCACCGATCCTGGTGGTTCTCTCTGGCTTGGACTCGTCGAGAATTACGTCTTCGAGTTCCTCCACAGGTTCTGCCCCCGTTCTCTGCTCTATGTTCATTGTCTGTAGCTGGCCATTCATCTCTACCATTGCGACATAGCATTCTCGTGCGGCCACTTGGTCTCCCCATAGCTTTCCTACCCCGTACTCTGTAGGGAACTTGACCTTTAAGGCATAAGTTGAGGTTGCGGCCTTCCAGGCGTTGAGGGTCAGTCGCCCTATGATTGCGTTGTATGCTGAGGAGCAATCGACGACTAGGAAGGTGACGTCCCTAGTGAGCTGCCGAGGGTATTCCCCGACCGTGACGAGCAATGTGATCGAGCCGAGGGGATATACTCTTATCCCCCCGAAACCTGTGAGTGGTGCCTTGGTAGGGACCAAGCGTTCTTTGTCAATCCGCATCTGCTGGAACGCGGGATAGTAGAGAATATCCGCGGAGCTCCCGTTATCAATCAGGACCCGATAGGTGTTGTAGTCCCCTATCCGGATGTTGACGACAAGGGCATCGTCGTGCGGATGATGGAGGTGTTGGGCATTCTCTTCCGTGAATTCCATAGTGGGGCTGCTAGTTCTTGGCTTCTTCTGGACAGAGCTCGCAGTCTGAACATTCTGGACCGCCCTGAGGTGGGATTTCAGAGCCTTCTTTGTAAAACCAGCAACCGGTGTGCCACCCACAATCACCCTTATATCCCCTATAGGTGGCCTGGGACGCTCATTGTCCCGGTGGGGGGTCTGTTCCCGCCGAGACGTTTCGGCCTTTTCCCTGTTGACGAACCTCTGCAGCTTCCCTTGCCTAATCAGGGCTTCGATCTGTTACTTTAAATCGTAGCAGTCGGCGGTATCGTGCCCATGGTCTCTGTGGAAGCGGCAATACTTGTCTTTCGGTCGTTTGTCCGGGTTTGATTTCATCTTTCCTGGAAACGTCAAGGATCCGTCATCCTTGATCTGCATCAAGACCTGATCAACCGGAGCTGTCAATGGGGTGTAGCTTGTGAATTTTCCGGCATTGGGCTTCAGGCGTCTGCCGTCTCGGCTTTCCCCTGTCCGAGGCGCCTTCCGCCCCTTGTCTTGTCGGGTGTCTTCTTGCCTTTCCCTCTTCCTGGGTGGCTTCTCTTCTCTCGCCAGTAACGCATCCTCCGCGTTCATGTACTTCGTCGCCCTATAAAACACATCTGACATTGTCTTCGGATCATTCTTGTACAAAGAGAACCGGAATTTACCCTTCCGCAGCCCGTTTGTGAACGAGGCCACTTGTATCCGGTCGTCCGCTTCGTCAATTGTGAGCGCTTCTCTGTTGAAGCAAGCTATATAAGATCTCAGCGTCTCATCCTCCCGCTGCTTAATGTTCATCAGGCATGCGGTGGATCTCTTGTGCCGGTGTCCTCCGATGAATTGGGAGGCGAACAGAGTGCTCAGCTCCCTGAATGTGCCGATAGAACCGGGCGCCAGTCTGCCGAACCAGGTCCTTGCAGAGCCTTTCAGCGTTGCGGGGAAGGCCTTGCACATAATTTCGTCTAGCGCGCCGTGCAGGTGCATCAGCGTCTTGAAAGTTTCCAAGTGGTCCAGCGGATCCTTGGACCCGTCGTAGCTTTCCACCTGGGGCATGCGGAACTTCGGTGGCGTAGGGAACATGATGATAGGTGTTGTAAATGGGGAGTCCGTGCGGTGGACGAGGTCGTCGAGGTCGCTGGACACTCACCCTTTGAGGACGTTCATCATGAAGTCTATGCGTTCTTTCATCATTCGCATTTCCACGGCCATACTAGACTGGTCATGGCCGTCTGCCGGCGGACGGTTTGGCCGCTGTCCTTCAGGCTGGCTCAATGCATGGCTCCCTTCAGGGCCCTCGCGGTCCCTCTCCTCGGCACTGCTCTCCTGATTTTCTCCCTGGTTGTCACCCGACGCATCCCGTCACAGCAGCTGCTCTTCCAAGTCATTGTTGCGCTTCGTGAGACGTTCCACCGCGGCCGCCAGAGTCTGGACTTGTCTCTCGAGGGCCGTGGTGCGTTGTTCGTTGCCTTGGTCGTTCATGGTGGTCGTCCTTGAACGCGTGAGTACCATGCAACCCTTAGTCCGGGAAGCACGTAACAGGAACTTGTGCGTTTCCCACAGACGGCGCCAACTGATGATGTCAAGAATCAAACCAGTGGGCTGCAGGGCTTGCGTGCGTTCCGGACGGTCTTACACAGGTAAGAAGAACCTCAAAGGGAAGTACCGGTGTGGTACCGGCCAACGACTCTCCGATGGTTAAGTTAGTATATTACACAACTCCAGAGTGCCAGAGTCGGGTCTTAGTATGCGTACCTCAATTTTGGAGGGCGTGGCGGTATTTATAGTAGTAGTAGTGGTGGCCTTTGGGCAAGGCGTGCTGGAGAAGATATCGTTGTACCGAAATTGCCCCTAAGTAGCGTAGGACGCAAGACTCTTCTGGGGTGGCCAAGCGTGTTGGACACGATTCCCTTCTTGGGGGCAGGGAATCGTGCTACGTAAGACATCTGGCTGAGTGGTAGCGTGTGCGATAAGATTCAACTTTCCCAGAGAAACGTACGCGACAAGATAGGTCCTAGTGCCTGACAACAACGCCCGTCGGCCTTCCATCCGTCGCCCCCAGGGCTGAGGTCGTCGAGGTTCGATGTCCGTCGACCTTCCACCCATCCGTCCGCCCGTGCGGGCTGGCGCCGTCGGGTGGGAGTTTTACCCCTATCATAGTGGATTAACTATTTTATGTCCTTATTTTTCAGCCTTGTTTGTAAAACTTGGAAATTATTTTCTTATTGATGCTCTTTTGTCATTTAGTTTCCTAATTTGAACTCAATGGCGGTCCAAAAGGCTCTCCGACATAGAGAAATGGTTAGAAGATCCGGTGGCAAAGAGCAATTATATGTAATTCTCTACCGGATTTCTTAATTCAACTTGTTTTGTAACAATCAGTTATGCAAATTAGGTCATCATGTCATTTTTGGACATTTATTCTTTGAGCAAAGGATAAGGTTTCTTCCTTCTTTCGCTTCTTCACATTCACAAAATTTTGCCTATTTATAGAGCTTTTTGTTATCCATGCAGGTTTCCTTTCCTCATTGATCCAAATACGGGTATTTCATTGAATGAAAGTGGAAAGCATGAAGCGTAGTCTTATTTTCAGATCTCGTATGAGCAAATTTGTTGATAATGGATGCCTCAACTATGTATTCTCATTCATTGTGTGTGATTTTTTATTTATGTTTTGTTCTGTTTGGCAACTGGCTTGCCATTTAGAGAGAAAAAAATGGTTGTAAGGGCATTGGGCCAAGAATTCCTTATCCACATACATTTTGGTCCTAGAGCCCGAGCCGAAGACTATATTTGTCCAAGGACAGTTAAACTCTGTCAAGAAAACCTGTGTTGGAAAAAAAGGAGCACAGTTGTGAACTTAGTGACGTAGGAGGTGGTGCAGAGGATGAGTATCACCTCAGATAACCCAGGCCGGGGTCCTTTTTTTATGGTCTGCCATTCAGGAAAGCACTCTAGGGAGTTCTGACGTATAGTAAGGGAAGATCCAAAAATATCAAGGGAGAAAGCTGCTACCACCGTATTGAATACTCTACAGCTAACCCTCTGGCCGCATCAATGTGGAGATGATATCTGGACAGTGATTTTCAACCTTACAACTACTACACAAAGAATTCTGAAAAAAGTGGATGGGATAAGTATCAACACCAACCATCTAGACTGCACGTGGAAGGCAAAGAGGAGATGAAAGAGGAGTATAATTGGAGGAGGATACCCAAAAGAAAAAGCGATCGAAAAAGTGAGGAAGAAATACTGTAGCCATTACGAACGGAACATATAATCAAATCTAAAATAATATATCTAAGAACTGATCTCCTTAGACATTGGCCAAGGACGAATTACATGAATTAAACTTGTTTACCTTTCTTTTTCTTATCATCTGAACCCACCATACTTAGTGTCCATTTGGGAAGCGCATTTGCGCTTCCCACGTCCAAATTTTCATCCAATTCTTTTTTTTTTTCCTTTTTTTTTGGGCACGCGTTTTAGTCGAAATGGCTACTGTTCATGCACTGTTCATGAACAGTAACCATATATTGTTGACTTTTCAACTCATTTACATTGTTTATGCACCGTTCACAGGACCTACAAATATCACTTTTCAACAACTTTTTCATTAAAAATGGGTCCCACGGTACTATTTGCACATTTAAAAATTATTTTACTACAATATTTTTCAGTTTTCAGCGATATCCAAGCAGACCTTTATTATCCAACTCATCCTAATCCAGTTTTCTCAACTTACTCTTTACAAATTCATTGTTTTTGGGCCTTTTGGGATGATTCAATCATCGTTTGGGCTAAGAGTTCAAACTTGTGTCCTTACAATGGTGGTGCCTAAATTTAAGGATATGGATGAGAAGTTGTAATAGTGACTTTATAGTAAGAGTTTTTTTTTTTTTTTTCCAAAATAAAGAAGAGATTTGGAAAAAAGAAAATAACCATAAGATTAGAGTAAGAAAACTGGAAATTTTATTGAAAATGAAAAAGGATAGAAGAAACAGATAAATCTCTCTTTTTTGAGGTAGAAACAAATAAGTCTTAATAAAAGTAAAAAATAAAAACTTGAGGTGAGTGAAATATGGGAGAGATAGGAGAGTTGAGGATATGGAATAGTAGCGGTTTTTTTAAAGAAGGAGTTTTTAATTTTTTAAGATAAAAAAACAGGAGATTTTTTTTTTTGGGGGGGGGGGGGAGGTAAAGGCAAAGAAAAAAAAAAGAAAATAAAAACGTGGGGTGAATGAAATATGGGAGAGATGTGAGAGTTGAGTTCGAAAAACTAATTAGAAGATTGATCCTATTTTGTATGGAATTAAAAATGATTTTTTTACCGAAAGAGTGATTTTATTTTGAAGAAAATTAGAGATGATTTCCAACATCCTAATCCCTAACCCTAAAGTAAACCCGCCCCCTTATTCCCAAATTTGCAACCTCGCTGTCATCAGGAGGGTCAAGTTTAGGTTCAGGTTCAGGTTCAGGGTCTGGGTCAAGGTAACCGAGTTTTGAGATCTTTTTCTGTGGGTATCATTTGATGCACCAAGAATACATAGATTGGCATAGCTTTAAGATCCCTGACCCAAAGGCAGAGTTAAATGGGTATGATCAGCAGCGGAAGAAGAAGCAGCCGCTGTGGGTGCAGAAGCAGCAGTGGAAGCAGATGTTAGATGAAAGGAATGGGTTCCAATCGTTTTGGAGGATCAGCTATTTCTATGACGGTTACTTCGCAGCTTTAGGCTCCACTCTGTATAATATTGGATTTATATGATGTAGTTGTAGGTTTTAATGGATTTATATGATGTATGATAGAAACACTCTTTGAACTTGCATCAAGACTAAATTTTCACTTATATTGCATGTTGCTCAATGCTGTAAACCATGCTCTTTTGGTGTGGAAAAATAGAGTCTCATTCATCAAAAAATACGTTCTCTCATTCACCGATCCTGTGGTATATATAGCATTCAATTATCCAATCCTTGATGTTACCCAAGTAAAAAATGCAATAAAAATTAAATGATAGATGCCTTATTGGTCAAATTCTATCCAATGCTTTTGGGTCACAAGAGTGATCTTAAAAATAAATAATTTTAAAATAAAAAAAAGAGAGAGGGAAGAAAATCAAACTTTATTGAGCAATACTAAGAGTTAAGAGCACAAATTCTCAAAAAGGAGTGACATCCACCAGAACCTACTAAGAAAAAGTGTTAAAACCGATCCTACAAATTATCAAATATCAGATGACATTCACATAAAATTTATTGGTACTTTCATAATATTCAACAATTCGAGAAACTATTATTACATCGCCTATGCTCTTCCTTTATAGCCCTCATTTTGGCCTCCACATCTTCGTAGTTGGGAAGCTTTGGATGGACATGGCTCAAGCGAGCCGGGCTGTCTTTGAGCTCTTCATGATTTGAAGCATGAAATGAATGGTGATGATTTTTGACCATGCTATGAGTCTTCTTTCTCTCACTATCCCAAGAGAAAGGGCATGATTGAATGTCACTTTTGTTAGCTAAAGTAGTAGTAGTAGTAGTGCTTGGATGAAATGTGTGTTCTTCAGCTATTTCACTCATTAATGTGACAATCTGATCAATAGGTACCACATATTTGCATAGATTCTGCCTCATTTGGAAAGACACAAAATGTCCATGTCCTAATTGGACGTTGACAGTCTCAAATTTACGACCATAGCGACCTTTGAAATAATGACTGAACAAACGTAACTCTGGCAATTCACCACGCCTGGACGCAGCAAATATCAAATTTGCCAAAGCTTGGCGAACATCAATGGGCAAGGATCGTATGTCACTGCAAATATCAACTAGGACTTTGAGCAACATTTTATTATTATTTATGAAACTATGAATACTCAATAATAAACTAATCAATGTCGATCACATGAAGGAAAACCTTTGAAATTTAATAAAATTGAGTCCAAGCTACGTACCTCTGTTGGCAAATATGGGAGAAATTGGTGAGGATGCATTCACAGCAATCATTAATTTCTTCATATGCTGCCAATATTTTCTGATCCTTGAAGACTTGCTTGACCTAAATATAATTTTAAAAGGGGGAAAAAAGCATTCATGAGCCCGAACCTCCTAAGAAAAAAGTCTTGACCTACGTACAAATATTTTAGAGTATACTTAAATGGTAATTTTGTCCCTGATTAGCTTTTGAAATTCATAATAGTTAATAAACTATAAATTGAAGGTCTAGAGGTGTGCGAGTTGAAGGATTTTTTCAACCCAATCTAACGTTGTAGGGTTGAAAATTTTCCAACTCATTATACGAGTAGAAGCCAAACCATCCCAACCCACATTGGTTAGGTTCAGTGGGTGGATTATATTTATATGTTTAATGACTTATAAAATTTTGGATTTTCATAAAATAGTTAAGCTTTTTATAAAAAAAAAATTAACATGTCTAAATTATATTCTAAAATTTTAAATAAATAATTCTCAAAATAAAAAAATAACTCATACTTAAAATTAAAATAAGAACAATAATATAAACTAACATATATATATATATGTGTGTGTGTGTGTGTATATTATGGAATGAACAGGTTAGAAAAACTATCAGCCCGAACCCTGACCCAACCTAATGCTCAAAATAAAATCACAGCCCAACCCAACCCAACCCACGAAAACCAACAAAGGTGTCAAGTTACTTTGGATTGGATTGGATTGGATCGGATCGGTTTCATAATACTGGTAGGTTGAATTATTGAACAACTCTTATAGATCTTGAGTCTGTGCATGGACCATAATTTTAATAAAGAAATTAATTTTGAAAAGACTATCAACAATATAATTCCAATACCAAAAACTTGGTGATTAATGTCACAATACATAAATGAGAAGAAATCATACCTTAGATAAGGCATTTTCTTGTTGGCCAAGCTGTAGGAGCTGAGCAATATCAGCACGAGACTGTCGTATAATTGAATTCATCCTTTTCTTCAAAATAGCTAGACGAAGTTGAGCCTCCTCTATCACACGCTTGCTACAACAAAAGCATAAAGTGTGTTATTTTTAAGACAAGCAAGAGAAGGAAATGAATGGACAAAAAGATTACAAAAAAAATGTAATGCTATATATATATATATATATATATATATATATATATATATAAAAGGCACAATTAGTTATAGTAGGCCAAAAAATATTGATGGGGCTTATAAAATTAAAATTTGAGAAACCTCAAACTTTGTGAACTCATTAAGGCACTACTTTCTATATTGGATCCTCAATACAATGGGTACGAGGGTAACTACAACTAGTCTCTTCCCTACCCTTTTCATAAAAGTAGAAAGAATATATAAGAGTAGCATATTCCATTCATGCTTAAGATTGATTTTTTTTTTGGATAAAAGGTTATAAAATATTAAAAAGCATGTTTAAGATTTTGAATCATATATAGTAGTGAAATTTTATGTATAAAAAAACAAATAGGAAGATTAAGTAGAATTATTTACCACTTAGAGGCTTTTCTCCACCTTGACACTTCTGTCAATAGGACTAGAAGGGCTGCATAATACACTCGGAGCAGCATTGATTTCCCCATTTCTCTTCACTCACTCAAACAAAGGAATGAAGAAGATTTTTGGTCTCTCTTGGTTGAAGAAGAGGAGTAAGAAGAAGGAAAGACCACTAATGAAATGGATTTTGGCTTTGGAATTGTGATTAAGAATTGATTCATGAGAATTATATTTATAATCTAATTCTCACATTTGTAATGCGGTAATGTGATGATGTCCATGGTAAAGTATCTTCACCATATCATTATTCCTACGTTTTGACAAATAATTTGATCATGCAAATATTTTGAAAAAATATTTGTAATATTTGACCTAGTAAGGTCAAATCTTATATTGTGTGAAAAATTGGCATAAATCACCATATGATCTTACAAGTTTATTGTAATTTGGATTCTAACATATCAAGCAAAATGTTTGCTTAAGTTTTATTTTGAATTATAAAGCACAATGTTCAAGTAAATATTAATTTATTATTTTCTGGGATTGTTTCCTCTCATGAAGAAAAGATTTTGATTTTAATCCCCTTTCCAAAAAAAAAATTGAAAAAATGTTTAGGAAAATCGTGAGTATATACTGTATAGTGTATACAATAATACAGTAACACACATGCAAATCAATAAAATATTCGGAATATATATATATATATATATATATATATTTTGTATGTATGTATGTATTAAGTCAACTTCTATTTGTTGAAGAAGAAGAAGACCACTGACATTGGAATTTTGATTTAGAATTGGTTTAATAGAATTACACTTATAATCTTTTTGATACATGAAGGGTCTATTTAGGATCAGCTTATTTTGTTGAAATTGAAAACTTTTTGCTAAAAATGCTATAGATAAAAGTAAAAGTTAGCTGAAATAGTACAATAGGACTTATGAATAGTACCAAAAAGTATGATAGGACCCATAAATAATAGCAAAAATAAGCTGGCAAAAATAATTTTTGCCAAACAAATCCCAAGTATACTTATAATCTAATTCTAACATTGAAATGCGGTACAATGTGCATGGTAAAGTATCTTCATTGTGTCATTTAACAAACTGCCCAAAAAAAGACACCATTTGTTTTCATGTAGATTGAGATTCCTAAGTTTTAACAAGGTGAAAAAAAAAAAAAATATATATATATATATATATATATATATTTGCAATATGATCTACGTAAGGTCAAGTCCTATATTGCGTGGAAAAGTGGCATAAAGATTACCTATTATAAAGATCATTGTGATTTGAATTCTAACGTATTAAGATCATATATATATATATATTTATATTCTTTTGTCTGAGAAAAATTAAATAGGCAAATAATTAAGGATTATGTAGGGTTTTGGGTCCTTATATTCTTTGGCAAGACAAAACAAAATCAAGGTCTATGAGCACTCTACCAATTCTTAGCTCATGTAATTCCCATTCTCATACAGGTTGAGTAATTACTAGATAAAATCCAGAGAACAGTTAATTAGCAGTGGACTTGATAATTAAGTTTTAAATTCTACTTCTCAAAAACATTCAAACTTCTCTTAAATATGCTAATTAAAAGACTTTAACTGTTCATTTAGTCTTGCTGATTATCAGACAATTGGATTTTTCATTCTATTAAATGTTTTTGGTAAGAGATGGAAGTTTTATTTTGTATTATAAAGCAAAATGTTCAAGTAAACATACTTTTATTCCTCTAAAAAATAAATAAATATATATATATATATATTATATATATATATATATATATATATATATATATACACTTTCATATATTTTCTAGGATTGTTTCCTTTCCCGATGAAAAAAAAAAAAGATTTGATTTTGATCCCTCTTTCCCAAAAATAAAATATCACAAAAGAGTTTATGACAATCATAAGAATACTATTATATATATATATATATATATATATTTATATATCACATAATTTTATTTCATATCAAACTATCAAATCAAAACCAATTATTCACATTTTTTTTTTTATGAATACTTATAAGTAATTAACTCACACACACAGGGGAGTGGGGAGAGGATACAAGACTTACATGTGAATAATTTGATGTTTTTTTTAACATCACTATTACATGAAAAGATAATTTAAAATATTTCGGTACATAACAAGATAACAAGGAGTCCATTAATTTAGGATGAATCAATAGTTGAGTCTAATATGACTAAATTTCAAATATCAAATCAAGAAAAATTAAGAAGAATCAAATTATTTTCTCAAAAGTTTCACGACAATATATAATATCAAATCAAATTTCCGATTTCAGATTTAATAATTTAATAAAAAGTACCCATAAAATGTCAATATTTTGTTCACATATTGGCCCATATCAACATTTATCGAAAATTGAGTGAAATGGGCCTAAACAGGTGGAATAGACTAGAATGGGGTAGGAATTAAGGTTGAGATGGAATTTCGTTGATTCTTACCGATTGATTAATTGGCACATAATTTTTTCACTGGAATGGAATGGAATTGATAACTTTAATTTTATTCCATGATCTCCACATGAGAATGACTAAACACTGCCATTAAATTACACGACTCTAGGTTAAGTTATATCTTTTACTATATTCCAAATTAGTAGCATGAATGCATACTCATGTTACCTTAATATTATTTTGTACGATATTATACAAAATCAACTAATAAGTATTTAATATATTTTGTGTATATATAAAAAATCAACTAATAAGCATCATAAGGTATCATGTTTTTATTCAATTTGAAATTAGCAGAAGATTTGACATACTTTCGGTCTATCTTCTGGAGTTGATGACAGCCTTATGATCCATACAAGCATGAACTTTTTATACAATCATTAATTTCTGTCACATATTTTAAGCCCTAAACGTTACATTTTTTGTAGCTGCTTCTACAAAATATGTATCTCATATGCTTGAATTACCCTTTCTAAGGTTCTCCTTTTGGTTTCTTGCAATTTCTTGAGACCATAATTCGTGCCAGCTTGAAACCTTTTCCCTGAATTCATAAAATCCAGTGCAGATACCTTCGATTGCAAATGTGATGAGTATGACAAGTGAAAGCCTCAGATGCCTGGGCTATGATAATTCACGAATCCCCTTGAGTTTCAATTTCACCGCCAACTTGGCATCTTCGGTCTGCATTGCAATCAAGCACAAGTCACAATCACAATAAGGTAACATAAAAGCCTAGACGAATTTGGGCACGTTAATCCAAGGTAAATCTTAGTCATGATCAATTGTTCATAAAATGCTCAAATTTAAACAAGTATATACTTCATGTTTAAGAATTAGTAGGGGGATGGTAATTGAAGAGTAACGTAGAGCATATCGTACCTTGGTTCTCTTCTTGCATGGGTCAGATCTGCAGATTCTGATAATGCAATCTGGAAATTTTGATCAAATTGTTATATGATGACACAATTTCATGATTTTTTATTCCAATTAATAAAAGAGAATAAAATAAGATGAGAATGGATAAGGAATAAAATCATGTCCTAATATTCTGCAGTAATGTCCAAACCCTCAGCAGAAAGAATAGAAATATGACCTTAGGAACTGGTTTTGGATTTGGAGCCTTGTGAATGGTGAACAAGGTAGATGATGCATATTTTGAATCTTTTCCAAGACCAGCATTACTTTTCTCGTCTCCCTGAACACATACAAAATGCAAGCATGATCTGTGCATCCAACAGTGAAAATTCGTCTATATATAACAAACAGAAGAATGCTCATTACCAGAATGCATGCCTCTTCAAACTAAACATAACAAAAACATAGTTTCATAAATCAGTCATGTCTTAGGCATTAAGCTTATAGATTTACAATTAAACTCAAGCATTATTAAACAATATGATCGAACCTCGTCTATCATAAAACTACATTTCATCATCCACGCCATAAATCTCTTCAAGTAACAAGCCTAAAATTCTAGCAAGAACCAGCACAACTTTTCATTGTCATTGTATTGATGTCTTGGTAGGCCACATTTGTGATCCAGGTGATGGAGGTGTAACATACTGTCAGTAATACCAAATCTCTAACTAAATCAGTAAAGATGGATAAGAAATTAACCTACCCATCTTCTCCAAATTGGAGATCCTATAATAGGTAGTAGCCTAGAAATAATTAGAGATGTCATGAACCTATAATAAATACTTTAAAATGATGCTTCATGAATTAATTTTGTAAATAAAATCCTTAAAACCAAAGTTCTCTATGATCCTGAGATTCCTAGTGTATGCAAGATCTTTTGACCATTTCAATGTGTTCAAGCTAATGGAAGCTGAGATTAGGATAAATTCCAAGTCCAATGGTCCAAGCTTCCTAGAGGAACCTAGTTAAAACGATCACATCTTTAAAATGCAGAAACTGACATACGCAAATCTATGCATGCTTAACTAAATCATATCCGGTAGGAATTACCTTTTTCTGCAGTCCTTTGACATTACTCTTTAGCTCAGCTTCAACTCCATAATTTTGATTTACATTATTCTGAGCACGAAGGTTCACAGACCTTTTGTATTTCCAAACCATTAGAATATCACACAAGCAAAGAAAAATCAGGGAAAAAAAAAAATGCTGGTGACAGTATCTGAGGAAAACAAATGTAAATGGATATAGCACATTACATTATTTTCGGTCTCTGGTTCTCAGATACTCCGCCATTGGCTCTAATTTGGCAGCCACTAGGCTCTAAAGGCTTTCTACCAACTCCATCACAGCTCCTAAAAATGAACAAACAATTCAGATTAGTGAGGGAGTGAGGGGAGGGAGAGGGTTTTGGGGGGAAAGGGGGTTGTTGAGAGAGAGAGAGAGAGAAGCATTCTAATTGGTGAAACCAGACCTCCTGTTATCCAGAGCTTTCTTTCTCAAACCACCAGTAACAGAAGCCTCCTTTGTAGTGCTCTGCATATATAGTTGCATGCAACCAGCAAGAACCATCAGCAGAGGAACTAAAATTCAATATGAATACAACCATGATAGTCTACCTGGGTGGATCGTTCATGGAGTGGCAACTTCATTGGTAACTTGTCTACTGACCCTTTGGAAGTTGGAATTGCCTTCACCTGACTAACTATACTAATGGGTGAAGATGTCACTGAGCTAGCCCTCACCAATGAAGTGCGCAGAACAGTGGCATTGGGGCGTATTTCCGTATTTTGTCTATTTGAGTAAACATTGTTGGAACTAATGTCTTTTGCAATCTTAGGTGTACTTCTTTTGCTTGAAACAAGACCGTTATCTTTCTTGCCAGCAATTTTACCATTAATAGACACTTTTGGCTTCTCAGATAGCTTAACAGCACCTTTGGTAATTCTGTAGTCCAAATGTGTTCTGTTTTCAGCAGAAGCAACTGTCACCTGGTAGAACAACTTAAAACTGAGTAACAGAAAATCACCTATCTATTGCACATTAGCAAACTTTAGCAACTAACCACAAGTGCAATCAAAATATAAATGGGACCATAACTTGATACAGCAAGAGAGTTCCAATTAACAAGACAATGCATACAGCAGTATAACTGCTATTTAGTAATCAGGTCTAAACACACTAAGAATTTTGTTTTTGGCAGAGTTTCACCATTACTATGAGGCTGTCAAAATCTTCTTCTTACAGCATTTTAATATTTTTTTTCTTACTTTTCAATCTCCTATACAATTAATGGAACCGAAAAATAAGAGACCCTCATTTAATGGATCAGCAAACATGAGAACCACCTTGCAATACATAAAAAAAATTTGTTGGCCTCTAAAGTCAGTGTTAATAAGTTATGCCACCCTGAGCTCTGTAGATTAATTCAGCAAACTATCCACTTGAAAGGATTATTAGTAAATAGTCCTCAAGTAAAGTGAGAATCTTATCGCAGATTTTTATATCATCGGTTAAGGGGAAATGAGACAGATTAGAAATCCAACATTTTACCTTAGCATTTAGATTGGATGATTGTTTCTTTTGCTTGTTGGCATCATGCTTGGCTCTGTCAGAGACAGAGCAGTCATGCTGGGCAGTTTCTGAGCTCTTACTGACTGATGAAATGGAGGAAGCCTCTTTTACAAAATGTTGGAGTTCAATGGCAGATAAGGACACACCGGTTTCATCTGTCAGGCTAGTTTTGTTATTGTCATTACCACAGCAACCTAATTCTTCTTTGGTAGCATCTTTTGAACCATCCAGATTGCCTCTAGTAGCATCATTCTCTAAGACCTGTCTTTCACTGACATTGATAGGCTTCTTTTCCTCTTTCATGAAGTCAGCATTGACAGCATTTTCCACTTGTGTGATGGTGCTCATTGCCACCAGGCAAGCATCAGGCTGTGTTGTCTGTTGCTGTTCTGCTTGTAATGCCTTCATAGCTCTAACTTTTTTGTAATATTCTTCAAAGTATGCCTTCTTTTGAGCAACAAATCCAGGGGCCTTAAACTTCTCCAGCTCCTCCTGACGTCTGTTGTGGGAGAACACTGACCACTTTTCCCATGCAAGTGAATCGACAGCAAATCTTCCAAAAGATATTGAACCATGATCCAGAATGTCAGAGATGGAAACAACCTGCTTGCCCAAGTAAAATTTAGATATAATAACAAAGCCATAGAGCAGAAATGTTAACATAGAACCCAGTAAAGCATAAGAAAACCATCTTAGCACATTTAATTTCAAGATTTAGGACCATCCAGAATTCCCCACATGAGCCTTTGGACTCAAAAAGGCTAGAGAAAAAGAAAAGTGGGAAAAAGAAGAAGAATCAGTATATGTTTAAATGCCAAATATAAAAGTCAATTAAACTATATCTAGATCACAACAAATATAATGCTCCAATTATTTTTATTTTCATTTTCTCCAAATATATTGGAAACCAAGTAGACTCTTGAAGAGTAGAAAATTGCTATAGTTCTTATAAATTTTGCTTACCAATAAGTCTAAGCCCACAACCAATTGCACAACTGCTAAGGTGACAGTCCATGATTGTTATACAGTAAAAGTGATGTTATTGGGGGTCCTGTGCGAAAATGATATATTACAAATCACAATCTACCACCTCAACAAGAAAGTGAAATTTGTTATGCCTGCAGCATTGTTATATTCTTACAGGTTACATCTAAGTTACTAACTGACATGGCTGCTACATTGTCATGCCATGTGCATCACACGATCCTGCATTCCACAAATTAATTTGTACCACCACATAAAAGCCACTGCAGTTTGCAACAAATTTGTAATAAACTTTGTTTCACCCTTACCATTACTCTAAAGAATATTTAGATGTCCATGTAAAATACAATCAATCTATTTTCACAAAACATTTATTAAAACTCATTTCTCAAGGTTTAAAATTTCTCCTAAAACAGAATAGCCTCACATCAGAACAATGTACTCGCTAATAACATTCCAAAATATTACATAACTTAACCAAGCCAACCAATGCTTCAAAAAAATTTGTGAACGTTTTGATTTTTGTTCTTCAAATATTAAAAAGGTAATAATTTCATCCTTCTATTTTTTGTTAAAGCTATTCCAAGTCACATTTGCTTTTAAGGAAAAGGATTCTTTCCATTAGAAAAAAAATCTAGTTCATGTTTCAATTATACATCACAAATCTAAAGGTGTACAACTTCATTTAAAATCAGAACCTTGAAATGGTCTCCATTTCTAGAAACAGAGAAGAGATCATGTTCTAGCCTTTTAATGCACAATGTCAACACTTTGTCTATCACATAAAGAATTTCTTTATAAGTTATCATATGGGTATATTACACCAACCTTTCTTAAGGTTTCACAAAATGACACTACCCCCAAATAATGGACGTAATCACACTCCCATTGATGAGAAATTATTCGGTACACCATGTGTATTACACCTCCTTCTCAAATGTGGGATCCACCATTTATGTGAGAGGAAGGTGCAGGACACTATGTTCATTGCTTCTCAGTCAAATTAAATTGCAGCTGTTTAACTTTAAAGTATGAAATCCAAATTTGACCAAATTTTAAGCCTTTCCAAAACTACTTCAAATAGTACAAACAGCTTAATTGAATACTTCACCAATCATTCATATATTTATTTCACCATCAAAAAAAGCAACTCTATCTTTGACCTTAATCACTTTACCTTTTCTTCAATCAATAATTCACCAACAACCAAAAAACAAAAAAGACACAGTTATTGAAAGAGTAATTTTAGAGTGTACCTGAGATTGTTGGCCCTCTAATGGTACTTCAGTTTGTGACCATTCATTGCCACAATAGCTATGATGATAATGATGATCCATATCAGTTGCCATTTCCCAGTTACTCCCTACACTCAAAATACTCTAACAAAACCCCCTGTCCAATAATAACCACGAAAAGAAAATTTAGACCCAAAAAAAAAAAAAAACATGGGACCAAAATATTTTCTAGATTGTACCTTACTACAATAAACTTCAACTGTTTCATGAATTTTACAAGGAAAAAAAAATGCAAAGAGTACTCACAGTCACAGATAGAGATTCCAAGGTCTTTAAACAGTTGAAAAGTTAGTTACTTCAAACTCATTGTGTATTAAGGATGTGTTTGGCTGTTTATTTTGGGGTTTTGGTTTTGAAGGTTACAGTTACCAGATTGTGGTGTTTTGGTTTGTGAGAACTGAGAAGTGAGCAAAATGGAGAGACAAGGAAAGAGTGACCAACCAAACTTGTTCTTAAGGGTGTGTAGTGACGTGGCTATGGTGCGGTTACTCACAACCGCTTTTTTTTGCATCTGGGTCCTACTGCCGCCACGTTGCACAGTTGATTTTCTGTGCAAGATATGGGTCCACGATGAAGGGTTGGGTCCAGTGGTTGTTTGTAATATCTGGGATTTTAATAATGTAGTGACACGTGTGTGGTTAGTATTGGTTGGTGGGTCCCGGCTGCAATATGAGTATATGGGTGTGGTTCTGCCGAATAAGAAAGTTTTGTTTATTTGGTTGCTTCTTTCTTTTTTTTTTTTCTCTTTAGATGAGAATCTTTATTTGTTTATTTATTTATCGTTTTTGTGTCCAATGGTGGGTGCATACCCACGTGGATGGACTGTTAAGAAGATGGGTCTTGCAAAAGGCTACATGTGATGGAATCATTATGGTAGCCGCTTAGCAACAATATCACGAGCACATTCATTTTTTCTAATTAATTCATTAATCTTTTGATTAGTACGATTACAAGTGATCAATTAAAAAACTGTGGATCTATGTAAATAAGAATTGAAAAAAAGTATCACTACTCATAATTGTACACATCAACATATTATAAAATTGAACATAGAAGTGTGTGTTTTTCTTAAATTAAAGAATTGTAAATGAACCAAATTGGTTATAAACAATTCAATCTTAATTCGGAAAAATATTTGTCTTTGTTCGTTTGTTTTGCAAACAAGTTATACTCAAGCCTAAGATTAGACTTGACTATTAAATGACACAAGTTCGAACATAATGATGTGTTTGTAAACAAGCTTTTGAATATAAAGTTCAATTTAACCATATGTAATTATATTTTTTGTATGTACAATTTTCTAGATTTTCTAAAAAAATAGTTATATATATTTGAAATTGAATTGTATACATTTTGTAAATAAAATTATATATGATATCAAATTATTATTTATAGTTTATCGATAATATAAACAATCTATTCATAATAAAAATTCATAGATATATGAAGGGGTAAAAAATTTAGTCATTGTTTTACAATATATGAAAATGAAATAAGTTAATCAAATAATATGTGGACAAGCTTAAGCTTGTTCAACAAGAAAATGATTGGGGTGTAACAAAAACTCGAAGATCCCAAGCTCAATTCATCATACTATTAGGTCATGGGGTTTTCAAAGTGTCTCATAGTTAAAGAGTAGAAAAACTTAGTCAAAGGTTGGGACATTATTAGGTCCTAATCACATGCAAAGATTTGCCTCTTTGACAAGCTTTTCTGATAGATCATGGCTACACAAACTTCCAACCATCTCTTCTTTTTCTTTTCTTTTAATTTTTTTTCTTGATTTTCTTCCATTTAAACATGTGATTAATTCTCTTTGGAGTTATGGGTTTCGATATAATTTTTCTTTGTATTTTACAAAAAAGACACGATGCATTTTTTTTATTTAATGTACAAGTGTTATACATTAAAAAAAAACATATGAACTTGATTAATGCACAATTTGTTTAACTGTGTTTAGTGACTGAGATTAATATTTGACATGACGATTCCACCATGCGTTTTGTTAATAGCACAAGCCTTAAATTCCTTATTTTTATTTTCATATATTTCCATTCATTTTAACATAGGAAAAGCAAAAAGAAGAATTTCTAAAATAGTTAAAATATTATATATATTTAGCTATCAAACGGGTATACGAAAAATAAAATATGACTGGGTCTATTAATTGTAGTGTTTATTTAGATTTAACTGCGGTCACATGACACCCATGGAATATATATTGTTCGTGGATAGTATAATTAAGCTACACATTTCAATCACATGACACCCATGAAGTATTGTTCGTGGATAGATTATAGAAAGCGGGATTAAGCTCTCATAGAGTTCCAATTGAATTTAGACATACGTTTTAGACATTAAAGATTTAAAGTAGCAAACACTTTCTTCAATTTCTATTTTCTACTGTTTGAAAAGTAAAAAGTAAAAGTACCCTCAGAGGCCATAGGCTTTCGATCCCTGAATTACTATTGTAATTACTATATGAATGTATTAATAGTTGGTAAATGATTTGACCAAGAATTTCTATAACTTGTAATAATTTGCTTCCATTTATGTGGACTCTAAACTAACCACAAAATTAAAGTAGTAATTTTCATCAAGATTAGATCCTGGTCTCCCTCATTAGAGGTTTGTTAGGGTTTTTGGATGACAGCTCTTGCTACACCAGACAAAATGTTCATAGTCTTATAAATAAATATTTCAATTCACATTGGCGATTGGTAGAGGAAAGGTCCATGTTTGCCCTTTTTGAGAACCTTAGTTTAATTAATACTTTTTTTGCGTAAGGAAGGTGGTGACAAGACCAATGACTTTACATTTTCATCTCAAACCCATGTTAGGTAGGCCCAAGTAAAATTTGGGCGGCGATTCTAAGTCCAAATGAAGTTGGAGTAACGTATTTTTTACTTTAAAAAAAATAAGAAAAAAAATAAAATTTCATAAAGGTCAACCCTGCTTTTATTATTTTCAAAATTTAAGTAATTTTATCGAAACTTTCTACCGAAGAATTTGCTTCAATCTAGAAAAATTACGATTGAAAATCTCTTAACTCAAAGGTTTAAACTCTTAAGTATTGACCCAATTATGTTATACTAATTCTTCAAGTTCCTTGTTTTTCCACTATGTGAAATTTTTAATTACTCGCATGTGCATAAGCATGCCCAACAAGTGAATAATATCATTTATTTTTTATAATTCTAAACTTTTTAATATGCAAAGTTGCAAACAATTTCAGGTTCAATCACATGACACTAAGGGTCTGTTTGGATGCCGCTTATTGCTGAAAACACTCTAGCAAAATAATTTTTAAATGTGTGAATAGTACCGTAAGACTCAGTTTTAAAATTGATTTTGTTGAAATTCATACTTGCAGGTCCCGTAAATAGTATACGGGACCCATACAAAAAACGTAAACGTGCCGTGAGACGCTATCCAAACCCAGCCTAAAATGACTTTTACAATGAAATCTCATTAATCCTTTGTTCATAATACATAGAGGATGTGATTAATTTTTTGAATGTGATGTCAAGAGCTTTATAGCTCTACTCAACTGATTGATATATATTTTTTTTTTCAAAATATCTAATATTTAAATACTTATTGTAACTATCAAATTAAAAAAAAGACCGTGATTAGTTGATGGTGAAATGAAAGTTAAATAATAATAAAAATCCCTTCAAATATCTTTTTTTTTTTTTTTGGCAGAGATTGTCTTGTTGGGAAAAGGTTGAACTTGTTCCACTCCCTAATATTAACTATTCACCTTTTTAGCTGCTTGGCAATTCTATACATTCTAGGAAGCTGCTGGCTTTGAGAACCACACCAATTCTCCTTCAGTTCGAAAACATGCAGCCTTAAATACTTTATATATGTTGTGGTTGACAGGTAGGAAAGCCAGACAATATGAAACCTGACTTTTTCTATTTTCTTGAGAAGAGTATGAAACCTGACTTGATCAGTCATTAGTGTTGAGTATTGGTTTTGGCATTTGGAATTTTCACATGCAATGTATAATTAATTCCACTCTTCCTCTTTTTTCATCGGAGTTCCGCTTTACAACCATAGTAATCTAATAAAGTACGCATAAATAAAATTAGGAAAAAAAAAAACACATGCTAAATAAACCCCATTTCAAAATTTATTAGTGTTTTTCATTGTCTTTGACCACAATCATTCAACCACAGTGGTTAAATAAATTGACTTCAAGATCATTATATAACTTGTTAATTGTAACTTTTTGGCACACCCAGAAATTGTTTTAGGTTTATTTATTTGATTATTTTAAAATTAAGGCAGTTGTGTAGATTGTTGTTACTGTTTGAACTTGGATACGCAGATGAGAGCCAATTATGCAAATAAAGTACTAGAACTCTTCCGTTATAGCTGATTAATATTAAAACTTGCGACAAGAAGCTAAAAATTGAAGTGAACAATATGTATTAGGCTTTATTAATTGGTATGAATAAATCACTTATTTTACAAAAGTAAAACAAAATACATAACTATTTTAACAGTTGCTACATATTACAAGTAGCATAGGACTGAAATGACGAGAGAAAAAAAGCCCCCAGAAAAGATATATAATAGTAATAATGTAATAGTACCATAAAACCCAACAAAAATAGACTACTATGTGAGAGGGCCAGAGCTAGTAAAAAACCAAAACCCCAATTTGATGCTTAAATAAAGCTAGCCTCCATCCAAATTCTTAAAAGCTGCTCATTTGATGCAAAACTTGACCCACGTGTCTCTTCCTGACTCAACCACAATGATACTTTGTACCAGAAAAAACTTGCACATACTTGATCTTGAACCATTCTCCACTGAATGCCTCAAATGACCAAACTGAACAATAGAGGAGTGACCTCTAAAATGTATTGAAGTAAAACCTTTCTAAAAGGGGGGGAAAAAGTTAAATAGTTACTATAGTTAAAGGCTTCTTTTTGTTTTAGGTAATTAATTACCGATAAATTATATCAAGAATCTTACAACTCAATGACATATATTGTTCAGTTCGATAAAAACAGAACTTGTGTTTGGAACTTCCTCTCTCATTTGTTGTAAGAGAGAAATGGTGATGAATATGATTCTTACGAGTCCCAAATGGACTCATATTGCAATTCTTCCCAGTCACTGAACTCAACATTGTTGTCATACAATACCATATTCTCCTCAAACAAAAGAGCTCCTGTCAAGTCCATCCACATCTTTGGTGAGTCCAAAGGTGACTCATTAATGGCTTGAATTTGGCTAGGTGAAAGCCCCACCCTAACCGGCATCACATTAGCCCCAGAGCTTCCCATCTCAGGCCTTCTAAACCGCAATGCCGCCTCTTGAGCCGCCATTTGCACGTCCTCAGCTCTCGAGCTCTTTGGCCTCGGCAAGCTATCAACCAATTCAGGAAAATTCAGGCGTGCCCCACGTCCTCTAAGGTGCAATGCCGCCACATCATAGGCCGCGGCGGCCATTTCTGGCGCCTCATAGCTCCCCAACCATATCCTTGTTTTCTTCCCTGGCTCACGAATTTCAGACACCCATTTGCCCCATTTGCGCCTTCTTACACCCCTATACGTTGGTGCAACAACATTAGGATTGGTTGGTTCTTCCATGTATATGTGTTTGAGCTTTTGTGAGAGAACAATATCGTTGAGTGTTTATCAATGAGCTAGATAGAGAGATACTGGTTTTGGTAGAGAAGAGTGTGAAGCAATCATGATATAAATATAGGAGATGAATGTGAAGTATTAATAGTGTGAATGAAGTTTAAGAAACTCTTCTTCTTCTTTTTTCTTTTTTTTTTTTTTTTTTTTTTTTTTTTGGAGATTGAAAGGGAGTTTCCGAGTAGCTACGTAAGTGGGAAGATGCTGTCAATGGGCGCATGCGCACGTTTCCTTTGGTTTTGCATTATGGAGTCATACCATGCCACATGTCTATTCCTATTTTGTAATTATTTGGTTTTGTTTAATTTTTGTAAGAACATATAGGAAGTTAAGAAGAAAAAAAAAACTAATTTTCTCACAATTGATAACTTTAGTTAGAGAAATATATTATTATTTCTACACTTTGAATATATTCTTTCTTTCACTTTCCTTATTATATATATGGGTCCTACATCCATTCTCTCACATGATGAATCTCACATACAATATAAAAAGAATGTGAAATAAACTAATATAGGTGTGAAAAATTCATAGTTTTTAGAGTATTCAATTCATGCTAAAGTGTTTTTTTTTAATAAAAAGCATAATAAAGTGTATTATATACAAACTATTTTAATTAATAAATGGCAATAATTTCTTAATTCTAGAACCTCATATTGTGTGCGAGAATTGACCCCAAATTACCTTAAAACAAACCAAAGAGTCATAAACTTCTAAAAAGATTATAAACTTCTAAAAATTATATATATTAATTCCATCTAACCACTTAATTAATTTATTTTTATGATGACTTTTGGGGAAAACTTTCACTAAACAATATAACCAAGTCCATTGATTAGATGATTTTCTATTACATGACGCGTTACAGGTGTCTTTAAAGTTGTCCTAAATAATGACGTGACCTTCTTCAAATTGTTTTTTTATATTTTATTTTGCCCATTCTCTCCTTCTATGCATGTTTTCTACGTGGCCTTGACATCATAATATACATATATATATATATATATATATATATCGATGTATTGAAAACTTTAAGATACAGATTTATAAAATCATCATATTTAATTGCTTTTAACGAAGTTTAATTAGTTTAAGTATAAAACGTGCACCATGCAACAGTTGAACATAGAGAAAGTTTCTAAGCCAAGGTTTTTTTGCCTCAAAAAATGTACTTTTTAAATAAAATATTTGGACATATGTTTATGTAGAATTTATAATTGATCCATATAAAAGTTTTTTAATTGTAAAATAAAAGGTATAGACTATTTAATTGCTATGGTACTTGCTTTTAGAAAAGTTTAATCAGCTAACTTCATCGTTATAAAAACGTGTTATACCATGCACAAATTGAAAAATGTAAAGCTTGTACTCTTTTTTTTATGTCCAAAATCATAGTTCGGCCTTATTTTTTTTTTTTTCTATGAAGAATGTAGAGTCCTCACGTCTGATCTCAGAAGAATAGACAAGAAATAGTTTAAAAGTTGATGCTTTGTGACCCATATTGATCAAATTCATTCAAATATTTCAGGAAAATCACCGCCCAAATTGCTTAAAGAGGGGACATATGGTCAAAAGGAAAATGACCCCAAAAAATGTCACTTTCGCAAACAGAATGGGGAAAAGGGGATGTGGTGTATTATAAGCCACTAAAATTTTATCTCTTTATTTGCATATGTAGCTTTCTAATTTATATGTTCCAGGAGAGATTTTATAAAAAGTTTCAATTTTATATCATATATATTTTTTACATTAGATTTTAGGTTTTTAATTTAGTTAATTAAAATCTTAAATTTGTGAAATCCTTCAATTTAAGGTATTTATCCATCACCATAATTTATTTCCGTTATTTTTAAAAATATTACAAAATATTTTCAACAATTTCTCAATTTTTTCTTTAGTGCATTACAATTCAAAATAATATAGCTCAATAATTTTTTTTTAATTATTGAATAAGGTATCTAACTCATCTAAGTTCAAATTTTGGTTACACAAATGAAAAAATAATTAATATTTTACTTTGACGATAAATAATAATCTTAGTAGAAAGGCTGCTATAAGATTAATTAGATCTTAATATATATTTTTTAAATTTGTGTTCTCAATTTCTAATTTATCAATCTTATAGTAATTAATTGGTTTATCATAAAAACAGTATTAAAAATGGGCTAATAGTCTAATTACAAAAAACTATAACAATTTATTCAACAATTATAAAAACATGTGTGGGTGAAAAAGTGTGTGAAAATACGTATAATGTTGTTTAAAAACTGAAAACTGTTGTTTAAGTACATGTACCAAGCACCCTTATAGTCTTTCACACTCTTTGACACATTCTTATTTTCCTAAGGTTGATCTATCTCCACGAAGTACGCATTCTCAATCTCTCGAAGGATATCCTCTCACATCCAAAAAACACGTGCATACACCTATATACAAGGTTGTTTAGGACGGCAACCAATTTGACGCTTATTATTACCAATATTTAACTAGCTATCTTTCACTTTCATGTCACTTTTATATGAACTCGGAAAATTTTTTTTTCTACAACTCAAATCATATCAGATAATTATGAAAGTGAGTGAAATTGGTTAGAGTTTTCGTTTTAATGCTTGTATAATAGAAATCGTAACACATTTTAGCAAACTAAGTTTAAAATTCACTCACATCAAGTTATGTGCAAAATTGGATGAAAACATATGATTACTATACATAGACACTATTTAAACGTGCTGATAGGAACACTTTTGTCATCTTAGATTTTTTTTTGTACATGCACTGTGAAGAAATCTCAGACTGTTTGGACAGTCGACACACACACTTTGCTCTAAACTGCACATTGCATATAGGTCAAGCCTTCGTGGAAGCGAAACAGCTGGATCAAGCTAATGCTAATAATTAAGCTTTGGTGTTCCATCAAGGTCAAGTCATTTATCACCAACAACCTTGATAGAAGCAAAGAAGAAACAACTTTCTGGTCGACTGCAGCACTAGCTGGCACCGCCTCCCCCTCTCACCTCACCGTACACCAGTACGCTTTGCGCGTTTCTGGTGACCGTAGCAAGAAAAATATCGTACCATGTACGGTCTTCCATCTTTTTCTTTGTCAACATTTTGCTTCTTCTTTTTTTTTTTCCATCTATATTATTTTTTTTCGATCCATGCACTTTCACAGTTCGCTAGTCAATGGTCAAAAACATGCTAAGCTTTTAGCAGTTTAGCCCATATTCTTCAGTGTGGGGTTTCGTACTTTCCTGGGTGTGTGTGTGTGTGTATAAAAATTAGATTCGATCAATTTAATCAAAGTATACTTTTTTTTTTTTTTTTTTTGGGTAGACTAAAGTATACTTTAAGCATGTTTTTTGACGCAGCTGATGGAGAGCTTTATGTTCATTATTATTCATCAAGTTTCATGTAAAGTGTGTCATGATTGGATTAAAAAAACAATAATCATTTCCTCAAAAAAAAAAAAAAAAAAAAAAAACAATAATCATGGAACATATGCCATAAATTTTCTTTAAATAGACAAAATTTCGTAAATTTAACTTTTATGATATCCATAAAGAATAATAATAAAAAATTTCTCGCATGGACTATGATCTATGAAGGAGGAAAAAAATAGATCGAAGAACACGCAAAAAAAATTTTTGCAACACGAAAATATTTACATGGTTCATCATTTGGACTATGTTTGCAAAGTTGTAGCAATTTTCACTGTATCAAGAGAATAGTACAAAAACTATTTGTAGTAAAAAAACTCTAATTATGTAGTGACAAAACTACATTTAAAACGAGTTAAAACTCTATCTAAAACTGTAACGCATATACTTCCAAGTCAGATCTGGTCTAAACCCTATCAAACATAAAATTAGGCTCCATACAATCTAGTCAATTTGAGGCATATCAAATCCCATGATAAATGAAATTTTTATAAAAAATAAAACAATCTTTGCAAATATTTTTCGATGAATATTTGTGCTTTAAAGTAGGCAAGATTTGAATCTGTTAGAATATTACTTGAATTTCGATAATTTTATGGAAGATATCGTATTTTTATTTTTAAATAACATAGAACGGAAGGAATATTGGAATAATATTATAAAGCTAAAAATATAAAGTTTCAAGATTATTATACTAAAATAATATCAAGCGTGTTTGGGACCTTGGGTTGGTATATCCCACCAAACCGACAACCCCATTTCCGGTCTCTTTAGGCCTATTGCAATCTTTATTCTTTAATATGTATTTCCTGAATAGGGCTACAACCCATAACTTTTCCCAATGGGCCTTTATTTTTTATGTTCTCTACTTTGGGCCTAATATGGGCCTTCCCCATGATTTTTCACTTATTCGAAATGGTTAAAATAATTATGCAGTTGAATTTACAGCTTGAAGCCTTGAACCCATGCACCTGGTAAGTGGTACCATTCGACCTAATACTATTATAATGTTTCTAAAATTCTATCCATCTATCTTAATATGAATTAGTTGAATTTCCTATATATATATATATATATATATATATATATATATATAGATCATCACTTTTGGCTAGATTATTTCACTTTCTATCCATGAGATATCTTGAAAACCTCGTAGATTGATAGTGTGGTAGATTGAACTTTGAATCTTTAAGTAACATTACATTCCAAACAAATGAGCTCACTACCTGAGTACCTCCATGGGAGTCAATCAAATAAAATCAATAATATAGAAATCAAACAAAAGTCATATTAATTATCTACATATATTTTTAATATGAGAAAATCTATAAAGGCAACAAAAATATCATAACATATAATAAGTGTTATAATATATGCTTCACAAGTGTTAAATAAATAATATTATGTATTTTTTATTCTTTTTAGAATCACAATCATATGATTTTTAAACAGGAGGGTTACCGAGTGGAAAATAAATGTCAATTTGTTGCTTATATGAATTGACTCAACCCTCCCCAAATCTATGGCTTTTGGAACAAATATAGAAAGTACAATAATTTGACCAGAGCCCTCAGAGATTGCCTCGTTAATGCCACATATACTAAGCCACAAACTTAATTGAAGTTCAAAACAACTTATACAAATCCTCAACTTTAGGCCAATCTTAGGACTTAGCATGGGGCTCAAGAACTTTCAACAACTAGAGCAAGGCAGTGCAAATAAAATGCAAGCAGTGGCAAGGGACAACACATATTTAAAGATAGCTAATTTCTTAGGACCATGTTGTCATAGCAGCTATACGATGCTAGTACAAAGTTATTATTATAATGCAGCTCAAATTAGTCAAAAACTCATCAAAGAAAACTCATAAACAGAAGGAATTACGTATAAGCAAAACACTTTGACTAAAACCTTCATATATTTTATTAAATTTCCCTGGATGTTATATTTTTATGTATTTTCTTTTCAGAATATCCATATACACTAAATGGTTCCTGGTCATTCTGCGCAAATGAAGTTGCTCTAATGGTTTTACTAAATGGTGTGAAGCCTAGCATAGGCATTAGATAGCAACAACCATAATTCAATCTACAAACATACTGCTTATTATTGAAATTTTTAGCTGCCTATTGCGGCTAATTCTTGTGAGTTGTGATCGAATTATAATTGCTCAGTAAGCAAATAAGGTATATGGTGGAGCAGGAATTAATTCTCAGAACTCAGAAAGGCTAAATGTAACTGTTCCTATTTCAATAATTTTCACAATTTACCTCATAAATGCCACATTATAATAATCTTTTTGAGGCATCTTATCAAAAACATATCATGCATTATTGTTGCAACCACTCCCTGCATATAATGTGATTAATGAATTACCAACAAATACATCCAACTCCTTTCATAGACTAAGCTACTCAAACTCTTTATCAATACCCAACTCAGAAATTGAAGCCCAATCTACATTTAAATTAGTTTTGTAAGCCGCTACGTACAAACCAGCAAACACGTATAGTCAGATTAACAACTTTGGTTATTAAGAACCCTTACAATTAGGGGTATTCACCAAATCACAAAAATCGCACCAAAACCATCTGCAAAATAGCATAACCACATCGTATTGCAAGTAACAATACACCGTACCGCACCGCGCCCTCTTTATATATTAACATATTTATTTATTTTTAATATTAAATATATTATTAATTTAATAGTTTAATAACCCTAGTTTTCAAAAAAAAAAAAAAAATTTGTTAACCCTAGCAAGTGTTGACTAGAAAAGCCAACCCAAAATAAAGAAAAACTAGTTAAATAATTTAAAACTTGGCCCAAAAAAAAAGGAAAAAAAAAAATAGTTTTGGGCTAGGTAGGAAATGCCCAAAATTTGAAAAATATACCAACTTTAAACTGCATCTTATACATAGCACCGCACATGTAATTACAAAAATGAGGTGCGGTGTAATTATGGTTTTGGCTAAACTCTAAACTGCATCACACCACACATATGACCGCAAAAATAAGATGCAATGCAGTTATGATTTTAGCTAAACCGTACTGCGAACAACCCTACTTACAATAACACAACCAAGAGAGAAAAAAAAGAAAAAAAGGCTACACCACAACAGAATTACAAATAATCAACTCATCATCGAAAAAAAGGCTACACCACAACAAAATTACAAATAATCAACTCATCATCAACCTTTTTGTCTTGTCTTTCTCAAGTGAAAATAATATCAACACAAACTAAGTGAATTGTTTATTCAAGAGCAATAATGTACTACAAACTAAATTACAGCAACTCCTGCAAAATGTACATGTGTCAAATGATCATTTTTTGCAAGAGTTGCTGCTATTCTTTATACAATAACATCCAAATTGTGCACAAAAACAATTAAAATTAACAGCAAATTGTGGTTTGTTTTCACTCTAGCCATGAGTTATGACACAATAAATGCTTCAAAAAAAAAAAATTACTTGTAATACAAGGTTTCTAAGCCTATCCAAGTTTGGAGTCCGAATACCAACGTCGATGACCAAGAAATACTCTGAAAAACCATAATGTCGCAGTATTTGGGCCTACACCTAGGGATTGGTTGGGTTGGGCTGAAGTTGATAGCGTAATTTTTGGACATACTACTAACCTATATGCAAATCAGTGAAGTTTTAGGGTCTCTTAGACTAGGCTGGGATGTTAGAGCATTAGCAATGGGGAATTGTATTTCTACTCTATTATACAACTCAAAACAGCTACTTTATCATTATACAATACCATTTTATCATTCCTCCAGCATCCCAAAACTCTATTTTTATTAAAATATTATTTTTTAATCTTTTTTTATTATTTCTTTCTCATCTTTCTGTTCAACCACAACTTTTACAGAAAACACTATCCTCTCCTCTGGTCCCTCTCCGACCATCAACACCATCCTCTCCTCTGGTCCCTCTCCGACCATCACTGGAGCAATACACCACAATCAACACCCAAAAAAAAAAAAAAAAAAAAAAAAAAACCAAAACAAAACCCAGACCGTCAACACCACCCTCTGGTCCCTCTCCGACCATCACCGCTGCAAATACACCACCATCAACACCAAAAAAAAAAAAAAAAAAAAAAAAAAAAACAACCACAACCCACGGTTCCTACCTCCACGGCTCCACTATCATCAATCACCTCCACGGCTCCACCTTCATCAATCACCAAACCAACCAATCCGCCCCGATCAACCACCACGCCCCACCGCACCGATCAACCAATCCACACGGATTAATCACCACACCACCGCACCGATCAACCACCACACCATCACTGCACTCGATCAACCACCACGCCGAACCCAAACCCGCACGCGCGCGCCGAACCCAAACCCACACCACCACACTCGATCGCCGCCGTCAACCGACCGATCTGCACCGAGGTGAAGCTTCAGACTTCAGAGATGAGAGAGCAGATGGAGAATCAGAGAAGGAGAAGATGTAGATGGAGATGGAGATGGAGGTGAAGCTTTGGAGATGGAGATGGAGATGGAGGTGAAGCTTCGGAGATCAAGCTTCGGAGATGGAGATGGAGATGGGTCAGAGATGAGAGAACCGGCAGAGAGAGAAGAGAGAAGTCCCAGAGGAAATGAGAGAAGAGAGAGAAAAGAGAGAATAAAATATATTTTTTTTTTTACAATACTTGCTACAGTGCAATTCTAAAGATAGAATTGCACTGTAGCAGTATTGCAAAAAAATTTGCAATACTGCAGTTTAGAATTCCCCAATGGAGTACATTTTGAGCCTTAAAATGTTAAATTGACCTTAGATATGGCATTAGCATTCTCCAATGCTAATGCTCTTAATGGTATATAATGCCACTCTAATTTTGTTGTGTGCTTCGGATACCCACAGAAAACGATCTCAAAACTCCTTTTGCCCTAACCCTCCTGACATTGACAAACGTTGCTCATCTATAGAAGCTTCTAGCCATGCTTAAGGTTTTGAACTGGGATGATGAGAATGAGAGGTTTTCGTTGTCTGTTTAACAAACAAAAACAGACCATATATATGTATGCTATTTGGGCCAACCCATATTTGTTGTAAGAAAGTCACTATAGTTTCTTTTGGGTCAGTTGAGATATGGGCTTTTGGGTTTAGTAGAGACAGTATCTCCTTTGGGTTGGTGGTGGATCAAGGTAATTGAGTGAGCTTTGTTGAAGATGGGCCTTGTGCACCCAAAAAAAAAAAAAAAGTATCTTATAAGTCAGTTTTACTAGAGTTCTCTCATGTAACACGCTCGGATCTCATATGCGTGTGTGTGAGTCCTACGCAGGGGTGGTCTCATACTTTCATGGAACATGTGCAATTAATGAGAAAGTTTCACAAAAAAAATTTTTATCAAAGCAAAAAATTTAATAATTATGGTAATTATTAATAACCATTTATCATGATTTTGTTCATATATGGAAGTATGAAACTATATATGATACTATATAAAGAAAATAAGATTTTCTATCAAAAAAAGAAAAGAAAAGAAAAAGAAAATATGATTTGGTAAGCTTTTAACGTGAGATTTAAATATAGAATAAAATTTATAATCATTTGAAAAATATGTAATAGAATAATGACATGTAAAATTATGTGGTCTTAATAGCTTGTTATGGAAAAATATTATGATTTATGAGAGGATAAACTAATATACACTATATTTTAATTTGGTCCCCTAACCTTTTAATTGTGTCAATTTGATCCCTAATTTTTCAACACTACGTCAATTTAGTTTTTGTCGTTATCCTTTGGGTGGGAATTGTTGACGTGGCTAATGGCCAAAATAAAAAATTAGCTTCCGTTGATGTGACAATAAAATAATTTTTTATTTTAGCATTTTTCCATGTCAGTAATTTACATTTAAGAGATAACAACAGAGACTAAATTGACACAATATTAAAAGATTAGGGACCAAATTGATACAATTGAAAAATTAAAGGCCAAATTGACACAAGGTGTAAATGATAGAGACTAAATACGTAATTTAATGTTTATGAGATCAAAAGTTAACAAAGAATTATTTTCTATTTTATAATTTTATATATATATATATTTATTTATTTATTTATAAATCTATCTCATAATATATAGGCACAATACATGAAATGAGATTCTAAAAAAAAAAAAAAAAACCCCATAATTATATAGGCCTTTAAAAGTTAACATAACTTTTGAGTGACGTTGGTGGTATGCTTTTGTAATTGTACCTCATCACATCTTCTTTTTGTGTGTTTGTTTCTCAAAAAAGAAAAATAAAGGTTTTATCATATATTGTTTAAGAAAGTGTGTTGTGTGCAGTACAATTTGACCATCTCTTTTAAAGCCTACCACCATAGCTTTAGAGTGAAGTTTATCATATGTCTATATTTGTGTGTGTTTTCAAGAAATAATTATTGGTACATTATTATATTTTATTCTCAATTAATTAATTGGTAAACCATTCACAATTTTCTTTTTCTCAAAAAAGAGAAAAAGAAAAAAGAAAACTATAATGATTATACTTGAAAGGCAATTTTAAGTTAATATGCATTTCCGGGTAGAACTCTTATGAAGATAAGGTTGGTTGTGTGGGACTTCACTGTACAAAAGCAGCAACCTTTGGTGTGCTGCCAACAACAGCAAAATCATTATACAATGCAACTACATCATCCTAGAAGGCTAGAAATTCATACAAAACTTGTAGTAACTAAGAGCTCTTGAGGTCAAGTGCTTCTTAAGAGGGAGAGTCCTTATATAGGGCATTTCAAGTGGTTGCATCCTAATCATCTTGTAACTAGTTAGTTAGTTGGTTAGATGATTGCTTAAGCATTAGCCAATAGGATTTAGACACTTGTCAAGTATCTAGAAGGCTGCCAATGCCAAACAAGTACCAGATTGTAGTTACTTTGTGATTAGTTTTGAATGCAATTTCATAGATTGGCCTAGTACTATTTTCAAGAGATGGATTTCTCTTAAGAAGGTTTTGTCACACCTTGTTCCTTGTTCTAAGCAACTTGAATTTCCCTTGATCAATTCTAAGCCTAAACAGCAGTCCCCTTAGAATCCCTGCCACTACTGCTTGGTCACTTTGGAACCAAAAAAACAAATGCTGTTTCAATGAACCAACTATTCCTCTAAATTTTGTGGCCGAAAATGCAGGGAATTATCTCTCAGACTTCAAACGTTTTAATGGGACACCAGCCAAATTAGCTCGGCTTGCTAAACCTGCCTGGAGATCGCCTACAACTGGTTTGGTAAAAGCTAATTTTGATGGGGCTTTCTTTGAAGATTCGGGTGAAGCTGGGATTGGAGTTGTAATCCGAAACTCCCTTAGCGAAGTAATGGCTTCTCTCTCTGAAAAAATCCCTAAGCCCTCATCAATGATTACCCTGAAGCCTTGGCAGCTAGGCGTGCAGTTCTGTTTACAAAAGAGCTTGGTCTCATCGAGTCCACATTAGAAGGCAACTCGGATATTGTCATCAATGCTATCTGTAAAGGTAATATGTATCACTCGGCTTTTGGAAATTTCATCAAAGACATTCTGTCTTTAATAAACTCGCTTTAGAGTTTTTCATTTTCTCATACTTACACACAAGGTAGTGTTGTAACTCATGCTTTGGCAATGAGAGCCTTAGTTTCTTTTTATTTATTAGTCTGGATGGAGTCTATTCCACCAGACATTGAAAACATTGTATTGGCTGATTTTCCAGCGGGTTGATTTGAATTCAATATGTTTCTATTTCTCTAAAACAAAATTTAATATATTTTTTTATATGTTTCTTTTCGGGAGGGGCAAGTATGGTTATTCTTGACTTCTTGTAGTAGCCAAATGTTGTGGAACATCCCATATTTGTTCTGTGAATCATGAAATCTGGGGGGTGCGTTTCAGGTGCAAACATGACAGTTACATGCATAAGATGATAAGAACTTATGGAGCATGTGAGTGGGAATATGCTGCTGAGGCCAAATTAATGGTCACAGTTGGACCAAACTACGAGATAGCCTAAAATTTGGGCATATAAATCTAAGCCATATCATGTTGAACACAACAGGTCAAAAAGAGTTAAGAGCTAATAGCAATAGTAGAGGTTGAAACTGTTTGAATCAGACTAGGAAATCTGAATGGCACTGTTTGTTTCAGAAGGAATTAAGGTAGGAAATGGAAGGGAAGTGGGAGGTGTTTGTGAAAGAGCTAAAGATGGTGAGCTTTTTATCAGCACCAATGGTAGCTGTCTCAGTCTTGCAGTACAGCCTGCCGTTTGTTACCCTGATGATGGTGGGACAACTTGATGAACTTTCTCTTTCCGGGGTCTCTGTCGCCTTTTCTTTCACCATTGTAACTGGCTACAGTCTCATTGTAAAGTCCTTTTGTCTCCTTTGTCCTCTAGATAAATTTCTTGCATGAATTGTAGCTGAAAAAAGTGAACCCTGGTTTTTAATCAGCGTAGAATAGAAGACGCACGTATAGATTTACCAATCACTAATGAAATAAATATCCATAGCAAAGCTGCAAAAACAATTTCAGCTTAATTGATTATTTGCCTATCCGAATAAATTTGGTCTGGTTTAAAGTGGACCATCTTCGTGCTTGAAGTGTGTTTGGCAAGCCCAAAAAAATCCAGTTTTTTGGGATTATTTTGAGAGGTTATACACACAACAAAAAAATAAAATCAAATAATCCCCCATTTTTATTCCTGCATTACTTTCAGCAAATAAGCAATCAGCAAAGCTTATGCTAATGCACTAGTCTTTTTTGTGTTTGTGTGTGTGTGTGTGTGTTGGTAGAACTCAAGATTCTTCACAAGCCTAAATGAACTTGATTGACTTGCCTAAAACTAACATTTCAATATCTGTTTATTTACTTATATAAATTAGTAAATCAAAAGCATAATTCTTTGTCAAATGTATATCCAAACCATATTTATTGTTGTTTTTGTCATTACATCATACGGAGTAGTTATTATGTCAGCATAGATGTCTGCTAGTTTGAGAATCTGATAGGCCTGATTAAGGAATATAATTCAATCATCATGACAAGTGAATTTTAGACTGCTAAGCAGCGTGGATGGCTGGTGCATTAAAGACTTTATGCGGACAAGCCTATGGGGCAGAGCAATATTAAAAACTAGGAATTTATACTTACGCTGCCATCATCTCTCTTATTCTGGTTTGTATCCCAATATCTATCCTATGGATGTTCACAGAAAAATTACTAATACTCATAGGCCAAGCTCCAACAATCTCACATATAGCTCACAAATACTGTGTATGCCTCGTCCCTAACCTGTTTGCATACGCTATACTTCAACCACTAGTTTGCTTTTACCAGACTCAGAGCCTGATCCTTCCATTGCTCTTTAGTTCATTTGCAGCTCTATGTTTCCATATAACTTTTTGTTGGACTCTAGTTTTTAAATTAAAGTTAGGAAGTAGTGCGGCTGCATTAGCCTCTGCTTCATCATATTTGTTGGATGTGCTCATGCTTGGGGTATACATGAAGTACTCTTCTGCTTGTGAGAAAGCTCGTGCCGTATTCTCAAAGGATGTCTTCTTCAGCATGAGGGAGTTCTTTCATTTTGCTGTTCCTTCAGCTGGAATGGTTTGGTAATTTTCCATTTTGTTCTTTCTTTCAAGAAATTTGTAGTCTTCATTTTTTGGCTACATGTATCAAGTCTCTTAGCATTTTGTTGCTTGTCAATCATAATAGTCTTGAATGGTGGTCGTTTGAGGGACTTATTTTGCTTTCTGGGCTTTTACCAAATCCAAAATTAGAGACTTCAGTGCTTTCACTATGGTATGCTTCTTTCCACATTTATTGTATGAGATTTACAATAGAATGCTTCTAATTTTTCACTGCATGCAGCCTTACAATTACTAATTTGCAGTACTACATACCATATGGAATTGCGGCAAAAGCAAGGCTTGCTCTTAAATTTGCTTCCTTACGCCTAAACTTGTCTAAGCATGTTATACAATTGTTTTGAAAAAGAATGCATAAAACGCTTTGTAGCACTCGGGTTTCAAATGAGTTGGGAGCTGGGAATGCACAAGCAACTAAAATGACTGATAAGGCCATGATGGTTCTCGTAGTGGCAGAGATGGTTATTGTAGCTATGATTCTCTTCTTCTGCCATCGTGTTTTGGGCTACGCCTTTAACAGTAAGAAGGAAATTGTAGATCGTATTGCAGATATGGTTCCTTTTCTTTGTCTCTCAATAATTATGGATGGCTTACAAGCAGTACTTTCAGGTAACTTTCTCACATTTCTCTCATGTAATGGGCTTTGATTTGGAGCTAAATTTTTGAAAGTTATAACTTTTAATTCTTATCAATTCAAGTGAATACTATAGCTATGCTATCAAATACACATTAGTTCATTATTCATTTAGAATATTTTCTTTGCAATTAAAAAGTTAACTAATGGTGTGGAAATATTTAAACAAGTTCACTCTTGGAAGTAAATTTCTTTCTGGATTAAAAAATAGCCTTACATCCTTAACAGGAAATGTCTAGTTAGTAGTTATGCCATAGTCCTAACCATCATAATCATACTGTGTATATTTCATCAAAATAGATCAGCATAAGATGCCAATGTAGAACTGATTCTTTCTTGTTATATTGCTTGCCATTAAATCACAAAGTTATTTTGTGCTATATATGCATCAGGGGTTGCTAGAGGAAGTGGCTGGCAGGATAGGAGCCTATGTAAATCTTGGGGCATATTATCTGGTTGGGGTTCCAGTAGGTGTTGTTTTGGCCTTTATTGTACAGTTGAAGAAAGGAAAGGGTCTTTGGATCGGAATGGTGACAAGGTCTACTGTACAAGCATTTCTACTAGCTCTTAAAACAAGTTTCACAAATTGGGAAAAACAAGTTATTCGTACCAAAAAAAAAAAAATTCCTTTCTATATATTTGTTTTTATTATTACACCTTTCTACAACTAAAGTTCATGTTCAACTTGATCATATAGTATTAAAATTGAGAACCTTATAACAATTTGTGACTGAAATAATTGGTGTCCAATTGAGTTGGATGGACAAAATATTAGACTAAACCATTTTCAATGCTTAGTCGTATTTATGTTGATGTTTCAGGCATCAAAAGAAAGAGAGAGAATATTTGATGGAGATATTTAGTCCAGACTACAGAGTTTATTGAGTTGAATGCACAAGATTTTTTATTTGTAAGATGTCCCCAAGGAGTCTAGTTTGGCTACTACTAATTTTTATCCAAAGTATGAAAGGAAAACACAATAATATCACCATTCCATTTCTCACAACTTGAAAGAAGAAAAACGGGAACTCTTTCCAATGATTTGGTTGTAGAAGATTTTACAGTTTTAAGATTTAAACCTCTTTTTGTAAGAGTGAAGATAGAATTACTACAAATTTTTTGTTACATATATGTATCCATAATTGTGTGTGCGTGTGTATATCTATAAAATCAAATGCATACAAAAACGCAAGTCATAAGTAATGACAATATATTCAACCGAAGAAATTGTTCAATCTTCCTGCCTTTTGAAGTTGATTCTTCCATTCTCAAGATCCCTATTAGCTAAAACCTCCCTGAAGACCATCTCATTTGGCTGGATAACAAAAGGGGCTCTTTCTCCGTGAAGAGTGCCTATTATATTACAATGAGAGTTGCTGGTGCAAGCAGCAATGGTGAAAGTACTGCCAAGCACAATCAAGTCCCTTTCTGGAATAGAATTTGGCAACTCAATGTTCTCCCAAAAGTTCAAATCTTTGCGTGGCGAGCTTGCAGAAATGGCCTCCCAACAATGTTTAATCTCCGGTGTAGAGGCCTAAACTCATCTAATTTTTGCCCGCTCTGTGACAAGGAAATGGAGTCCCTCCAACATGCTCTTCTCCTCTGTCCCTATGCCAAGCGCACCTGGGCTTCTTGGTTTGATTGCCCAATGAATCTGTCAACCACCGGAGCTGATATTGTGGACCTTGCAGCCTAGTTTATTGGGGATGACAAGCTTAGTGATTTGGACTTATTTTTTAGGGATAATTACAGTAAACCCACCTGTGCTATGGCCCGTTTTCACTTTGCCTACCCATGGTTTAAAACTTTACACTTTGCCCACCTGAGGTGCCTTCCGTTAGGGATCTGTTACCCACCTCTCCCTTTGCCGTTAGAAAAACACATTTTTACAAAAAAACAGACATAACAAAGATTAAAAAGTTAAAATTTTTTATTGCTTAAGAAATTTTTTGAGAACTTTGCAGAAATCTCAGTCTCTCTTTCATTGTCATTGTGTGTGTGTATGCTTTGAAAAACAAAAACAAAAATGGCAGCCGTAATGTACCAAATATTCTCATCATCGGCGTTGGATTTTAAGAAATCCAAACAAAGAACTTCAAAAAAAAAAAAATTGCTTATCAAAACTAAAACTGTACAAAAAATCATTCAAATATCACTCAAACACAGCAGTGGCTCCAATCACAATCAAAATCAAATTCACACAAAAGAAAAATTAACATCCACCACGTTGTTTTTTCCTGCTCTTATCCACTGAATCTGACCCACTCGTCAAAGGCCACGCCCCCGTCCACCGCTTCACTTCCCTCCAATCCGCCGCCGTCCTCTTCCTCTTTCTCCTCCTCTCCGTCTTCCTCCTCCTCTCCGACTCCCCTTCCTCACTCCTCCCTCTCCCTCCCGATCTCTTCTTCGCACTCGGCTCCGCCGTTTTCTTCTTGCAATACTCGACTCCCCTTCCTCACTCCTCCCTCTCCCTCCCGATCTCTTCTTCGCACTCGGCTCCGCCGTTTTCTTCTTGCAATACTCCGTCTCCTCCACCGCCACCACCGTCTAGACCTCCAATCTCCAAGCCAACTTCGACACCATCTCCGCGCGAATCTCCGCTCTCATCTCTCTCCTTTGTCTAATCCTCGCCTGCCAGCCCAGGCTCTTTGTTGCCGATGTGGGACTCGGGGCTGCCTTCTGCTTGCAAGGCCTTTGGGTTTTGCAAACTGGGTTGTCTCTCTACGTCGAGGCCTTTGGGTTTTGCAAACTGGGTTGTCTCTCTAATGCCTTCTGCAACTGTTTTGTTCTCAAAAATTTCTTAAGCAATAAAAAATTTTAACTTTTTTGATCTTTGTTATGTCTATTTTTTTGTAAAAATGTGTTTTTCTAACGGCAAAGGGAGAGGTGGGTAACAGATCCCTAACGGAAGGCACCTCAAGTGGGCAAAGTGTAAAGTTTTAAACCACGGGTAGGCAAAGTGAAAACGGGCCATAGCACAGGTGGGTTTACTGTAATTATCCCTATTTTTTATGGTTGCATGGTCAATTTGGGGAAACAGGAATTAGGCCTTTCATAATGACACAACACTCCCGCCAACCCAGGTCTGGTAATCTGCAAGAAGAGCCTTGCTTGATTATAAAGCTGCTCAGCTTAATCCTCTCCCAATTCATCCTCTTACTCGCTTTCTTTGGGCTGCACCACCTCCAGGATTTCATAAGATTAACGTTGATGGCACAACAAACGTCGAGGGTGGCAACTCCTGCATTAGCGTTACCATTAGGGACTCCTCGGGTAGGGATGGCAATGGGGCGGGGCGGGCCGAAGGATGGGGTCTTCATCCCCGCCCCCCATAGTTTTGTCTTGCCCCATCCCCGCCCCGCCCCGCATGACGGGGAAAATTTTATTGCCCCATCTCAGCCCCTTGGGGCCCCGCGAAGCCCCGCCCCACCCCGCAAAACTTTACTTCTTGTTGATTTGTCCACAACTATTACATTTTTTTTAATTAAAACCTATTTCATTAATAAAAATATACTTGAAATTACAAATAAATTCATCCCATCAAATCAAACTAATTTTTAGCAAAAACTAAATAATATTATCCAAGTGTTTAACGAGACAATATCACAATAAAAACAAAAATCTCATAGTACAAAATCAATGATTCAATGGAATATAAATTTGTTTCTAATAAAGACAAGAAAACATTAAAATTGGTACCTTATTTCCAACTTTGCTAGAGAGAAAAGAGAGACATAGAACCATGTTAGGTAGAATTAAATAAATTGATAGTATATTTGTTTAAATAGTAGGGTTTTAGAGTATGAAAAATTTACAATTCAACCCTTATCAATGTGGGAGGGGCGGGGATGGGGCGGGGCGGGTCTAAAAAGTCTAAACCCATCCCCGCCCCGCCCCGCCCCGTAGTGCGGGGCTAAAATCTCACCCCATCCCGGCCCCACCACCTTTGCAGGCCGAGGAAAACCCGCGCGGGGCGAAGCGGGGGAGGGGCGGGTCAAGCGGGGCGGGGCAAAATTGCCATCCCTATCCTCGGGGGCCACAATTGGTGCTCTCAGCAAGGTCCTCCTTGCGTGCCTCCATGCAGTTGTAGCTGAAGCTTACGCGCTACACTAGGGGGTGCTTTTTGTGTTGGAAATGCAGATAAACCATGCCATTTTTGAATTTGTTGCATTGTCTATCATCCTCACCTTATCTTCTGGTAAGACTGGGGGCGAGCTAGGCCACATCCTCGAGGACATCAAGACGGCGTCTAGTGCATTTAGTCACTGCACCTTCCATCACCTGAAACGAGATGGCAACAGAACTGCTCACTCGTTGGCAAGAGAAGCAACAATTTCAGGCCAATCCAAAGTTTGGAAAGGATCCTCTCCCTCTTGTATTCTGCAGATCCTTAAGGATGATTTGATGTAATTTCTCCCTTTCTTTGGGCTCTGTTGTAATTCATTTTTAGTGTGGAATGATATTTCTTCCAGTTTAACATCAAAAAAAAAAAAAAAGAACGAATAATATCTTATAATCAACTTGAAACATTAGAGGAGCACTGAGTTTGGCTAAACAAGCCTACTGCATTAAGTCCTCAACTATGGCAAGGGAAAGCACTATACTATGATTTGATGTAATTTTTCATTATTCTATTCAATAAAATTTTTACCTCTATTTGGGGGAAAAAAAATCATGCTTGTTAGAATTATGGTGAGATTCTTTATGAATGTGAGAAAATTGAGCACTATGTCATAGGTACCTAATAATTTTCTCAATAAGGAAGGTAAAAATAAAATAAACCATATAGGGTACATCTTTCTAGAAGAAGGAAAAAAAAAAAAAAAAACAGAAACCAATTTTCCCAAGTTCAAACAAGGAGACTAAGAATGAAACTTCTAAGGAATTGGCCTTAGATTTAATACTGAATTTTTTGGGATTTGAACACTAGTCAAATAATTGTTATGTATTCACGTCTCAACGAAATTTCAATTATAAGCTTTATCGCTGGTCACCACAAAAATTAGCCAGTCCCTTTTAGTTATTTATTTAAAATAATTTTAAAGAAAGTAAAGAAGAAAAATTAAAAAATTAAGAAAGTGAGGGAATCATTATCAATGAATTAACTTTCATGTAGCAGTAGCCACCAAGTTCGACCCTTTTGCCACGCCAAACAAAAAACAAAGGAAAATAGGCATTCAAGAGTTAAGACTAAGCAAAATAGTTGTTGATTTGGCTTGAAGCAGAGGATATTGAGAAGTTGTGAAAACACGGAGAAAGAAAGCACGGAGTCCATTCTTTTATTAAACAGGCAATCAACAATTATCTGATAATATTACACGCACGAAATATTTTTTGAATAGCAAATGACAAATAAATATCAACAATAGATGAAGAAGGAAGCAGAAGTAGAGACGTTTTCCAACGGCTTTTTGATGTGACTTTTAAAAGTTTTGATAGTATTTGGGCAAAATTTAATGATAATTTTTATATTTTATCATAAATTTTAGCCTAATAAAATTTTTTTTTCTTAAATTCTCTGAACTAGGAAACTAGGGAGAAAACTTCATTATTAATGAAAATATCTCATATGTGGTAAACTCCACTAAATCTAAAAATGTTTGTTTTACACACTCACCATTTTTGCATAAAAAGTCACAATTTTCAACTTTTTTTTTTTTTTTTTGGTGAAAGTCGATTCATTAAAAACAACTAAATAAGAAGCGGACTATGAAAAGAAAAAAAAATCACCATCTAAACTAAAACTCGTTCTAGCAAGGCTATCCGCACACCTATTCGCATGATGAAAGCAATGCTTAACATGAATATGAGAAATGCGAAAAGCCAACAACCTGCAGTAATTTTCAACTATTTCAAGTTACAATTTTAGTTCAAAAAATTAAATGTTTGTATACTTTGTATAGCGGAGCTTCGTAGTCATAGCTGATAGGCGGTTACCACGAAACTACCATCATCGATTTAAAAAAGAAAAAAAGAAAAAGCAATAAAGGATAGGAGGAAAAGTACGGGACTGGTAATCAATAGCTGGTGCCACGCAAAAGCTGTGAAAAAAGTAATGGGAAAAGGAATAAATTTCCTTGAGGGTGGCCCAGGAAAAGTTGATGACTTGACTGAAAAAGTGGGGTTAAACATTAGAGCATTTGTATCAAAGAGCGTATAAACGCTATAATTCTATTTTAGCCTCTAAAGCACTCAAACGTAAGTTACAATAAACATGACATTTAAAAAAAAGAAAAGGTAAAATTTAAGTACAGTAACTTAGGTGCAGTATCTTAACTTTCTCTTAAATTTAAGCTACGTATATAAAATATACAACTCAGTATACGGCATTACAAGGAATTACCGTCTCTTTTTTTTTTCCTTTCTTTTTTTTTCTCACATGCGTAAAAACCAGATAACTACAAACACTTTCACCTTTATTTTCCCAAGAAACAAACAGATTTCAAACTAAAATTTTGTCTAAAACTCAACAAATTTCTGGTAAGACCACTTCACAACCATGCCTCACATTGATTTTGGCCACCATGTGTGGAGGCAGAGTAGTTTCACTTTTCACTCACAAGAAACCCCATGCTTTTACAGAGAACCAAGCTAAGAGAATGAAGAAGACGGTGGGGCTTGGTGGCTGTGGAGAGGTTTGTGGTGGTCAGTTGAAAGGAACAACTCTCAATCACTCTCTCTCATCGTGTTTCCGTTGGATTTGGGTTCACCTTTTCGATCCATGGCCTGAATTTTTGGTTAATGGCCTTGCCCCTTATTTCCTAGGATTAGTTGTTGATCAATAATGAGAAGAAACTATTTTTGAGAGAGGAAGTGTGGATTGTCACAGCTGGGTAAGTAATAAAAAGCCAAAGAAAATATTAAACAAAATTGGTGGGGTAGATCTGAAATCTTAAAAAGCCAAAGAAATATAAAAAATACCTGATCATGTCTCTGAAGGAGGAGATTTAGGGGAAGAAGTTTGGTGGGGGCAGATCTGAAATCTGCAACTGACTTTATTTGGTTCTCCATAGCAGGCCAGTCATCAGAGAGAAAGAAAAAAAAGGCAAAGTGACGGAGCATTATGTTTAACACCTGTTTGCTGAGGTATATATTTTATGCACGTGGTTTCAATTTAAGAGGGGAACTTAAGGTACTGTACCTAAATTTTGCCTTTAAAAAAAATAGCAACCGAGTTTCAATGAACTTTTATCTTTAAAAGCTCGTTGTAGCTCCAATTTTTTAAAAATTATTATTATTTTAATGCTCGTAGTGGAGGAGGTAGTTTGTATGATTGTTTTTTATTATTTTAATGAGTAGTTATATTATTTTAAATGAAATGATAAAAAAAAAAAAGTTTTGATGTTGAAAGTATTTTATAGTCCGTTTGAATTGAGATAGAGGGAAGAAGAGTAGAATAGAATAAAGTAAATTTAGTACAAAATTAACTTATTTTTCCTCAACTCTACTCTACTTCACTCTCCAACTTTCATCCAACAAGCCATTAAAGTAACATAATATAATAAATAAAATATTTTTTAAAAATATTAATTAAATGCTAAAATTTTTAGGACCATTAACGTGAATGCCCTTATCAATGAATTGACTTTCTTCTATTAGTAGCCAGCAAGTTCGAACGGCTTTTTGTTTAAAGAAATTAATTAAGCAGAGCTTCGTTAGTCATAGCTGAAAGCTGGTTACCACTAAAGTACCATTTCCTCCACCAGCGATTTAAAAAAGAAAAAGAAAATGCAATAAAAGGAAAGGAGTAAAAGTAGGGGTAAGAGCATTCTCACTAAGATGGGCAAATGCTATAAATGCTAAAATTTAACATACTAAATATTATAAATACAAAAAAACACCCTCCATCAAGAATCTCAAATCTTATTTATTTTGCAATACAACCTCACTGTAGCACAAATCTTAAAACAAAAATTATTTTTTTATTCCACCGGAAGTTTTTTATTTCTTCTTTCTTGTCTCTCCTCTCTCACTTTCCTCCTCTCTTTCCCGTAGCTTCTCTGTTTCTCTCGAGAGCTCCTCCCCTCGTGCTCTCCGTCCCTCTCTCTTTTTGGTGCTCTCCGTCACACGCCGCCGCCGCTCTCTTACTCTCCGTCACACGCCGCCGCCACTCTCATACTCTCCGTCACATGCCACCGCCGATCTCGTGCTCTCCGTCCACTCCTTAATCTTTCTTTCATTTTCTCTCTGCCTCTCTGTTTCCCTTTCTCTCTGCATGTCGAGTTCGTGGGTCTTGGGTGTGGTTGGGCTGTGGTGGTTTTTCGTGGATCGTGGATCTCTACGTTGGTTCGTGGTGGGTCTTTGCGATGGTTTGGTGAGTGGGTTTTGTGATTTGATATCGGTGAGTTTTAATTTTAGTGGTTTTGATTGATTTCGGTGGCTGGGTTCTTGATTTCGGTGGCTGGGTTCTTGATTTCGGTGGCTAGGTTCGTGGGTTGATCGGGGTGCCTTTGGGTGTTGGGTGTGGGTTGATCGGGGTGGTTCAGAGATGGGTGTGGGTTGATCGGGGTTGTTTTGGGTCTTTGTTGTGATTTTGTGGCTTTAGATGTGGAGGTTTTCTTTTTGCTTTTTTTTTTTTCCTGCTGTTGTTTGTGGTTGCGGCGATGGTAGGTAGATGTCATGGTTGTGAAATGGGTGGTGGATATGGTGGCCGGCAGCGCTGGGTTGTGAAAGAGACACAGAGGAGAGAGTTAGAGAAAGAAACTAGAAAAATAAAAAATGATAAAGAACGAATATTTAAATGAAGTGATAAAAAAAATAGAAGTTTTGATGGAAAGGATGTTGTAAAATGGTGTGTTATATGTTATAAAATTGAGATTTGAGAGGATAAATGCTAAATTTTTTGCAATTCTTGATGAGAATGCTCTAAGCAATAACTTGTGACACGCAAAAGCTCTGAAAAAGGTAATGGGAATGGAATAAATTTCCTTGAGGGTGGCCCAGGAAAAGTTATTAAGTGTTGATTTGACTGAGAACAGTTACAGGAGATATGAAATTGTGAACACACAAAGAAAAAGAAAGAACAGAGTCAACAGACTACAATCAATTATTTAACTGGCGACTTTTAGAAAAAGTATATTAGTATATAATTAAAATTTTTAAGGCTAAATGATAATTTTTTATTTAGTAAAAAATTAAAATGAAAATTAATCCAATCTGCCTCTGATATTATCTAAGCTATTAAGCATTTTTTTTTTTTAATATTCAATTTGCTCCCAATGCTCATAGGACAATTTACACCGTTAAAGAAAAAAAAAGGATAATTACAGTAAACCCACCTGTGGTTAGGCCTGTTTTCATTTTGCCTACCCGCGGTTCAATCATTTACACTTTGCCCACCTAAGGTGTCTTCCGTTAGGGATCTGTTACCCACCTCTCCCTTTGCCGTTAGAATAACACATTTTTAGGAAAAAACAAACATAACACTAAGATCAAAAAGTTAGGGTTTTTTATTACTTAAGAACTTCTTTGAGAACAAAACACAGGAATAGCACACAAATCAAAGGCTCAATGAAATCACTTTTTATCTATATCAATATCAACAATCTCAAAAACAACCAGCAATGTTATTAACAAAAGAGAGTGAGATAGAGATAAGCAATCAACAACCAAAGAATGAGGTAATGAGAAATCCAGCCGTGGGTTTGGATTGTGGTAGATCAGCCATGGGTTTGGTGGCGTGGTGGCGACCCTAGGTGCCTCTCCTAATTCTCAGTCCTTTTCTGCACAACCAAACACCACTAATTAAGGAAAGCAAAGGAACCTTCCAACTTCAAACCCACCCCCAATTCCAACTTCAAACCCACTTCGAATCCCAACCACAGTAGCGAACCCACCCCCAATTCCAACTTCAAACCCACTCTAAATCCCAGCCACGGTAGCAAAACACTTGAATAAGCAACCTGACGAAACTGAATCCGACGACCCCACAACTCGGCGAATTTGACGGCTCTCCTTGCAGCTCCTCAACCTAGAACATGATTGTGATCAACACTAAGAAAGCCAGAAATTCAAGCCAAAAGAAATAGAGAAGTGAGAAAAAACAAAGACAGATTTATATATTGATTCCTTCAACTTTCTCGAGAAACTAACGGAAAAAAAAAATAATGAAGGAAAACTGAAGTGTACTGGCGAATAGGTGATTGGTGAGGAAGAGGAAGAGTGCGGCATTGCGATTGGTGGATCTTCTTCGGCTTCGTGTTGTGAGCCAATGCGACTTGCGAAGAAGAGTGTGAGATTGCTGCTAAGAGAGAAGCCATGGCTGCGCCATCAAAGCTTAGAGAGAGAGAGAGAGAGTTAAGTTTTGTTTGGCAGCTTTGTGAAATGTTTGGCAGCCTTTAATAAAAAGGAAATTGCTTATTAGGCAAAGAAATAGCTCAGAGTACAGATTCAAACCAATACATGTTTGAATAACCCATTGAACAAGAGAATAGCAATACTGTTGATTTGTGTTTTGTTCTCATAGAATTTTTTTAAGCAATAAAAAATCCTAACTTTTTGATCTTTGTTATGTTTGTTTTTTCCTAAAAATGTGTTTTTCTAACGACAAAGAGAGAGGTGGGTAACAGATCCCTGACGGAAGGTACCTCAGGTGGGCAAAGTGTAAATGATTGAACGTAGGCAAAGTGAAAACGGGCCTAACCACAGGTGAGTTTACTGTAATTATCCAAAAAAAAAAAAACACGCCCTTCTAAGTCCTTGCTTCTTATCAATATCTTGTTTTAACTGCATATATTTCACATTGTGGTAATTATATACATACAAAAGATTTTCTAGTAGCCAATGTAGATAAATAATTTTTAGAAATGGAGAAGGAAACAAATTAGGTTATTTCAATTTATATGCACGAAAGAGTAAATAAAAGTTTAACATGGAGAAGGAAGAGCAATAGAATTTTCAAATTGTATTAAATGATGTTTGTTTATGCTTATAGATTCAGTGGTGTTTAGGAGAGTAGTTTGAATTATGTTGTTTGAGTGTTTTTGATATACATGTGGGAGAAAAAGTGTGTGAAAAAGTGTGTAATGTTGTTTACAATGTGTAGTTTTGTGTTTGAACTAGCTTGCCAAACAGGCAATTAACCCAAATCTCAATACGGTTCAAGCAGTGACACTCTAACGAATATGTTGTGCCCTCAACGATAACTCCATCAAGGCTCCAATGGTTCTTGTGGTGTTGCTCTTACCATCACGTGTTATGAGGTCGATGGCGATGAGTCTACACTCCACACTAGAAACCTCATTTTTTACTAAAAAAGAAAAATGAGGTATACTTTGTCCACCTCTATTGATAATAATAATAATAATTGTGGGGATGATAAGCCCAAAAGTACGAATCTATAAAGAATATTGGGCCAAAGGCCCAATTCAAGGACGTTAAGTAGTCTGATGACGAGTAAACATCTTTATAATAGTCCATATTGGTAAGTGAATAGATGAAGTTTGATCACGATCAACTAAGAAGACAGTCTGAGGATGGATACTTCCTCGGCTGAGCAAGGCCAAGGTCAGAAGGTATGGTTTAACACTAAGAGTAACATATTGGAACATTCCATGAATGAGGATAAGTATCAAGAAGGAACTGGACAGAGAAAGGTCATGAAATATCTCAAGGGAAAGCTGCTACCACCATATTAAATGTTCTACAGCTAACTCTCTAGCCGCATTGTTTAGGAAATAATACCTGAACAGTAACTTTCACCCTTATAGCTACTAATTGAAGTTTTTGAGAAGGTGTTGATAGAACAAAGACCAAGACCTACAATTTAATCTGCACGTGGAAGGTGGGGATAAAAGGAGAAGGTAGTATAAAACGAAGGGGAGACCGTGAAAGAAAGGGATTGAAACTAAGAGAAAGAGACTGTAGTAATCAATAACTGAATCTATAATTCAACTTGAAAGGAAATGGAGTTGTGCGACCTGACTTAAAGCAGAGGATGTGAATGCTCATTAATATCTTTGACCAAGAAATCATACACGGTGGGAACTGACTTTTATGCACACATAAATATCATTTATTTCTTCTCCTTGTCACGAGTCTTTTGGCTAAAAATTACAAAAAACGGAATTTATTAGTGTTATAGGTATTGTTTAAAGTTATTTAGCAAAATGAGGAGAGAGACTGAATTTTGGCAACGGTGTTGCCGAAATTGCAAGAAAAATTAGAATGTGTCAGGGGAGAGAGAAAATTGAATTTTGGTAATCACATTACCGAAATTCTTGTCCTGCCCGTACTGCCAAGCCTGCCCACGAAGTACCCAAAATGCATGCCAGGGGGAGTGCCAAAATGAAAACCAATTGTGGCAATGGCATTGCCGAAAATGGGAGGAAAAAAAAATTTTTGTGGCAACCAAGTTGCCAAAAATGGAGGAAAAAAAAAATGCAACGTCTACAACATTTTCACAACATTTTTACAACAAAGTCTAAATGGCAGGTTGTTTCCCTCTATTTCGGCAATGCCTTTTTCCGAAATAGAGGGAAACAATTTGCCTCTTTTTTTCGGCACCACGATTTTTTTAGAAATGATACGTCCACAACATTTTCATAATATTTTTACAACAAATTCTAAGTGGCAGGTTGTTACTGATTGTTATTATTGGGGCAAAAAATTAATCTTAGTGTTAGGTTCAAATTTGAACCAATAACAACTAACCACCTGTAATTTGTTGTGAAAAATGTTGTGGACGTAGCATCTTTTTTTTTTTTCCTCCATTTTCGGTAACTTGGTTACCACAATTTTTTTTTCCTCCCATTTTCGGAAATACCATTGCCACAATTGGTTTCCATTTCGGCACCCCCCCTAGCATGCATTTTGGGCACTTCACTGGCAGGCTTGGCAGTACAGGCAGGACAAGAATTTCAGTAATCTGATTACCAAAATTCAATTTTCTCTCTCTCCTGACACATTCTACTTTTTCTTGCAATTTCGGCAACACCGTTGCCGAAATTCAGTCTCTCACCTCATTTTGCCAAATAACTTTGAATAGTACCTATAACACTAATAAATTCCGTTTTTTGCCATTTTTAGCCAAAAGACTCCCTTGTCACTCCTTTCTTGAAATAAAATATCCCCACAAATCATTTTCTTCTTTCCTAATTTGTTTTCCTTTATTTTGTTAGAGAGATAATGCTTTGGGTAGCCTCTAATTAGTGGCAGCTTTAGAAATTATTTTTAAGAATATTTTTTAGGAGTTATTTAAATTTATGTTGAAGAGGTTGAAAAGAAACTCTTTCTAAATAATATTAATATTTTTTTTTCATCTTGATCACTAGGATGATAAGATGAAATTTGTTCTCGTAACCAATGATTCAAAGAAAGATTTTTTAAGTCAACACGAGTTCTCTTAGAAGATGAATCTTAGCTAAGAGATGAATCTTGCGGTACTCATGACTTCCTTATTAGAAAAAATTTATGCATAATACCAGCAAGAGAATAAATGATAAACTATATGTTCATTGAGCATATGTTTCTTGATATAAAGAATATATTAATTATTGTTGCTAAGATTAAATCTTAGAAATCATCTATTGTCTCTTACTATAATAAAATTATTAATTATTACTGTTAAGTGAATTTTAATTATTACTACTTAGAATACTTTAATTTATTTTTTTTTAGTTTTTGTCTTTACGCTTTTTAATTCTTATATTTAACAATTTAACTCCAGTTTGATAACTTATTGGTCTTTATAATTTATTAAAAATAATTTTTGTTGTGTCTTTTGCATTACTCTATTAAGAATTCAATAAGACGATACAATCATTAAAAAAAAAATTGTCTTCATTTAGAATATTTTCTTTGCAATTATAAAGTTAACTAGTGGTGCGGAAAGATTTAAACAAGTTTACTCTTGGAAGTAAATTTCTTTCTGGATTAAAAAAAAGCCTTACATCCTTAACAGGAAATGTCTAGTTAGTAGTTATGCCATAGTTGTTGGATTTATACTTAAAAAGTAACAATTCAAGAGAAACACATATAATACATCTATCAATTAACAATTACATCATGTGCATATGTAATAAAATTCAACAATAAGATGTGAGAATTATACATACTTGATTATGTTATTCAAGGACCTCACAAGCAATCAGGATGCTCTCCCCAGCTGGTCAAGATTAACGAGAGTTTTATTTTCTCTTTTCACACCCCCTTGCAAGTGTGGCCTTGACAATATTTATAATATTTAGAAAGGACATGACCAGCCATAAAATCCTTCCTATTGTAATAGCACTTCATGTAACAGATATGTTACATTTGTTAATAAACAACTTTATTAATTAAATTCATTAATGAAGAAGTTCATTAATGTGTTATTACTTTTGTAACTCCATGCTAATACATGGGTTCATCTATCGTTCATATCCAGAACTACTATAATGACAACACCTTTAATAGGAGTTCAAGTTACTGGTAATGACACGATAGATTTATTAAAACCAACACTCAACGTGCATGAATCTCATTATAGAAGGACTTCCGAGATTATTATGCACTAACCATCGAAAGACTAGCCCTTATTGTCTTCCATAGTTTGAGCAATTTTTACTTGCACCTCCTTTCCATCATGGTCCAACAATGTATCCATCAGAATAGGCTACATCATGATGGATATGGTCAAGTCAAGGACTACAATGAATGCATTCATAATCTTAGTCTACTAAACCAAGTAGACCTATTTCAATATATCAATATCTTACATCATATAAGTATTGTATAATTTCACAAGAGACTGAATATTTATTTCTTAATAATAAAGGCACCATATACATACATATACATATATATATATATATATATATATATCTATTATGTTGGGCCACATTATTCTAACAATAGTCATAACAATCATAATCATATTGTGCATATTAATTTCATCAAAATTGATCGGCATAAGATGCCAATGTAGAAGTTGTGATTCTTTCTTGATATTGCTTGCCATTAACTCACAAAGTTATTTCGCGCTATGTACGCATCAGGGGTTGCTAGAGGATTTGGGTGGCAAGATATAGGAGCCTATGTAAATCTTGGGGCATATTATTTGGTTGGGGTTCCAGTAGATGTTGTTTTGGCCTTCATTGTACACTTGAAAGGAAGGGGTCTTTGGACTACTATACAAGCATTTCTACTTGCTCTTAAAACAAGTTTCACAATTTGGGAAAAACAGGTTATTAGTACAAAAAAAAAAAAATTAGTCCTTTCTATATATTTGTTTTTATTATTACACCTTTCTACAACTAAAGTTCATGTTCAACTTGATAATATAGTATGAAAATTGAGAACCTTAAAACTATTTGTGACTGAAATAATTGGTGTCCAGTTGAGTTGAATGGACAAAATATTAGACCAAACCATTTTGAATGCTTATACTAATTTTTATTCAACGAAAGGAAAATACAATAACATCACAAATCCATTTCTCACAAAGTGGAAAATAATAAAGTGCAATAAAGGGAAGGAGTAAAAGTGGGGGACTGGTAATCACTAACTGGTGCCACGCAAAAGCTCTAAAAAAGTAATGGGAAAAGGAATTATAGCTTGTTTGGGAGTTAAAAAAAAGGAGGGGTAATAGAGTAGAAGGAGGGAGAGTAATTCAATTACCTTGTTTGGAAGTTTTTTAAAGAAAGAAGGGGAGGGATTTGGAGGGGTTTGGAGGGGTTTCAACTACCTCTAACCCCTTATTTTTAATTCCTCCAAATTGGAGAGATTTGGAGGGAGAGTAGAGTAGATAAGTTATTGGCCAAATGAATTCCTTAATTTCCCTTTCTAAATTAACAAAATTACCCTTTCTAAAGGGCTAATTACCCCCTTTCCCCTCCCTAATTTTAAAAACATCCAAACAATATAGAGGGGAATCATTCCCCTCTACTCTCCTCCCCACTACTCTCTTTCTCTCTACTCTCCTCTACTCTCCTCCCTCTCTAAACTTCCAAACAAGCCATAAATTTCCTTAAGGGTGGCCCAGGAAAAGTTGTTGACTTGACTGAGAAGACGCGATTTGAAATTGTGAACACATACAGAAAAAGAAAGAACAGAGTACAATCAATTATTAAACGGGCAGAGTTTTAGAAAAAGTATATTTGTATATAATTAAAAATTTTAAGGCTAAATGATAATTTATTTAGTAAAAAAAATTAGAATGAAAATTAATCCAATCTGCCTCTGAGATTGGGGTTACATAAGCTATCAAGATTTGTTTTTTAAATATTCAATTTGCTTCCTATCCTCATAGGACAATTTACACGGTTAAAAAAAAAAATTGTAATTAATGTAGATACATTATTGTTAGAAACACAGAAAGAAACAAATTAGGTTATGCCAATTATATGCCCAAAAAAGTAACTAGTGGCTAGTGATAAATAAATAAAAGTTATAAGATGGGGAAGGAAGAGTAATAAAATTTTCAAATTGTATTAAATGATGTTTGTTTATGCTTATAGAGTAAATTGAATATTTTAAAAAAAGATTGATAGCATCTAACAATTAACCCAAATCACAAGACGGTTCAAGCAGTGACACTTTAATGAATATGTTGTGCTCTTTACTATAGCTCCATCAAGGCTCTAATGGTACTTATGCTGTTATTTTTATCATCACGTAATGTGAAGTCGATAACGATGAGTCCACACTCCACACTATAAATCTCCTTTTTTTTATACTAAAAATGAAAGATGAGGTATACTTTGTTCACCATTATTGATTTAAATATTTAAATAATAAAAATAAAAATAAAAATAAAAATAAAAATAAAAATAAAAATAAAAATAAAAATGAAAATGAAAACAAGAAACAATAAAGCAAAGGAGTAAGAAACTGGATAAAGTGCTCGACTAACCACTAAAAAAGTAAAGGGTAAAAGTGTGGTTGATTGAGTGAAAGACATGTAAAATTGTGAACAATGAATAAACACATGAATCGGAGATATGACAGATTCAAATCGAGCATTGAATATAATATAATTACAACATTTAATTTAAAAACTTAAGTTTGCGAATTTGGATCAAATTATATTATAATTAGACTCATCACACTCGCTTTGCACATATGATTTTTTTTTATAAATTTGTTTTGAAGACATAGATTAGTAAGAGAGTATTCTATTTCGTAGGAATTTTAAATAGAGTTGGAAATATATTTTTACCAGTGTGTGATGGGTCATGCCGTGGGTGTGGTTGGTGGGTCAAGTTGTTGGTTGTGGTGGTCGGGTTGGTAGATCACGGCATGAGTTGTGGGTGTGATGGTTTGCTCTTTTGTGGGTTTGCTTGCTCTATATCAAAGAAGAGAGAGACGAAGAGGAAGAGAGAGAAACTGATGAGGAAGAATAAAAAAATAATATTTAAATAAAGTAGTTAAAAAAATAAAACCATTGATGTTGACTTTTAAGTTACTACATAGCTACAATTTTTGCCTCCCCATTTGTGAATGCTCTTAGACAAGCAACTATCCAATAATATTACTGTGTGGTAGTGATGTGCGGATACTGTGTGGTGGCCGTGATATGAGATTGAGGGATTAGTATTATCTTTTAGTTAAGTATTAGTATTATTTTTTTTTTTTCATAAAAAATCTATCATTTTATTTTAAATTCTGGAAAAATATATCTAAACTACCGGGGTTTCTTGTAAACATGGAAATCTCTCGTACGCATAATGCACCCACGGCCCACCACATCTGATTGAATTCAAAGAAATTTTAAACAGAGCTTCGTAGATATTATTGCTGGATACCACGAAAATACTGTATCCATACAGTACCTTCTGTACCGATTTAACAAATTGTATAAATAAAAAAGCAATAAAGTGATGGAGTAAGAAAGTGCTGTAGTCAATGACTTTTGTGCCACGCTAAAACACACACGCACTAAAAAAAAAAAAAAAGTAATGGGATAAGGCATTTGACGCTGGCCCAGGAAGCGTGTAGACTTGACTTGACTTAAAACAGGGGATATTGAAGTTGTGGACACAAACACCCGGAGAAATAAAGAATAGAGTCCATTCCTTTATTAAACAGCCAAAAATGTATTGTTTGAATGGCAAATGATAAATAAATATCCTTGAGGATGGCCCAAGAAGAGTTGTTGACTTGACTGAAAACAGAAGATGTGAAATTGTGAACACAAAAACACGGCAAAAGAAAGGAGAGAGTACAATCCTTTATTAAGCAGGCAATTATCTAAAATCAATTGAATCCGGCTTTGTTTCAAGTGGGTTTTGAGCATTACAATCACTACTAGTCTACTCTAATTTCAATTTCCAAATCTGTAAGTTGTCATTTTTCACACTTATTCATGCCTTTTATTTCTTTCCTTTCATGTTTATTTTCCTTGAAATGAAATATCCATATCAAATTGTTTTCTTCTTCCGTAATAAACGTTCCTATTAATTTTGGTTTTCTCTTTAGTTTTAATTCAATGTTCGTTTTTTTTTTGTTTTCCATATTATAATTCAAGATTTACCAGTATATTTCCAACGGTTTCCATGAGTACTCAAGGAACCTCATCGTCATCATCTTCTTCAACACCTTGGTGGAGTTTTAGAAAAAAATTTGTAGATCTTGTATTTGCTGTTTGGAGATGGATGGGCGTTTGGCTTTGTAGGAACAAGAAAAAACTTGGGAGTGGGAAATCTATTTCGCTAGAGCTCATAAAAGAAGAGGAAGAACCAAGGTTTGCTATCATCACCCTTTCAAAAGACTACGCATCTTCAACGTGAATATTTTCTCTTCAGTTTAATTGAATATGCCATTTTTTTAGTTATATAAATCTAATATATTTTCAACTGTTTTCATGAGCAGTCAGGGAGCTTCAATGTCATCACCATCTTCTTCTTCAACACCTCGATGGAAATATGATGTGTTTCTTAGTTTTAGAGGCGTGGACACTCGAAGAGGTTTTACTGACCATCTATACGCTGCTTTGAAACAGAAAGGTATTTTGACCTTTAGAGATGATGAAGAACTTGAGAGAGGAAAATCTATTTCACCAGAGCTCTTGAAAGCAATAGAAGAATCGAGGTTTGCTATTGTTATTTTCTCAAGAAATTATGCATTTTCAACATGGTGCTTGGATGAACTTGCAAAGATTGTTAAATGTATGAGAGAGACAAGATTGAGGATTTGGCCTATTTTTTACGACGTGGATCCATCTGATGTACGAAAACAAACGGGAACTTTTGAACAAGCTTTTAATGAACACGAAAAACTTTTTAAAGAGAACATAAAGATCGTGGAAATGTGGAGGGCCGCTTTGAGAGAAGTAGCCAACCTCTCTGGTTGGCACTTACAAGATAGGTAATTTTCATGCCAAATTTATTTCTTTAGATATTTAAATTGGTAGTCCTCTTTCATATATCATGAAGTATATAAATAGTTATTAGAATGTAGCATAATATGCATGGATTGAAATATTACAACATATAATATTTAGTGTTTGATTTTGATCCCTAAGACAATTAGTGTTTAGCCAGTTTTAAGGCCAAGTTGTTAATTAGATCAATTATGCAAGCCTTAGTTAAAATAATCAAGCAGATCATCCATAGTGGAAAAGTAAATAACACAAGTTGTGATCACTCAGGAAACCTTATGAAACAATTTGTTCCAATGGAAAAACCTAGGGGACCAATCCTAAGATGAACAATCCACTATTAGATGGAGATTTACATTCATAATATCAATTCATAGTAAACCTAACTAAAGTTAACAAACTTAGCTCTGAATCCCACAGATTTCTCTGATATAGATGTGTTCCAAATGTGAACCTCCATTAATCCACGACTCTAAGATCACCTTTGAAGGTTTTCTCCAACGTAAACCTCCAGTTTATGACTTCAACATCACACTTGAACGTTTAGATCTAGCACCTTTGATGACTTTTGCAGCAACTTTAGATCTATTGGTTCAAATTGCAGATTGATTTCCGATAGTGACTTTAAAAAAACATGTCTTAGAGTTTCCTTTAAATAGTAAGTGAATTAGATTTGAAACCCTAATCATCTAATGGGGTAATGGGTTGATGGATCGAATTTATGTTTTACAGATAGGCATTTTGATTTGTTAGGACATATGTAGAACTTGTTAGAACATATGTCATATAGAATTGGCTAATCATTTGACAAAATGCACTTTACTTGTAATTGGGTAGATCTAGGATGTGTTTAAAACTTAAAGAAAAAAAAGTTCATGTCCAAGTATTGAAACCATGCAAACCTGTTCAAGAATCAATGGAAGAAGTGTTGTTCTTTAAAGCTCGACAGATGTATCTATCGAGATTTAAAATGTGAAGTTCGACAGATAAGCTCGACAGCTGTATCTATCAAGAATTACGAAAATCAGTTTTTCACGCATATCCAAGCTATATGTTTAGATTTTCTTTTCTCACAACCCTAGATTTATATAAGGATTATTTTAAGGTTCGTCTCACTTGATGCAAAGGTTTTATTCAAGCATATTGTGACCGGAGACATATGCTCTAGTTCATCTTTCTCTTGAAAAAGCTGCTGCGTTTGTACGCCGTAGGGTTTTGTAACCAAGGAGCTTTTTGATCTTAATCGTGTGGATGAACTGAAGAACTTTCCAGCCAACATCCTTCTCAAGTTGGTGTGTTAGTCACGTACTGGAATCCGTGCATCGATTGGTTAGCCACGTACTTAGAGCCGTGCATTGAAAGGAGAGATCGTCACTACATTACAAGTCCAATTATGTATTAGAGTAAGAGTTCAACTGTAGGTTGGTATAAGGTACTGGGATTGCTTTATTTATAATTGCTTGTTTTGATAATAGTGGATTCTCAAGAGTGGTGACCTTAAATTCACCCGATGGGGTTTTTACCTTAGAGATTTTCCCCATTCGTAAACAAATCACCATGTCAAATTATTTTCCACTATATTAATTTAGTTGGTGATTTGTTTATGCTACTACGCGTATTGCATATTAAATTGACTTAATTAATTCACTTGGCTAATTAATTGTTTAATTTACCATAAGGGGTCAACACATTCTTAGCCTATCAAGTGGTATCAGAGCGGTCACACTCTGATTAGAGTTAATCTTTGCTGTGTGATCCATTAGCCCTTGTTGTCATAACTGCAACCAGCATGACAAGATCTTTTATTTCAAATATATCTTGTTTTTCTAATCTCTACTTGATTGAGTGTCTCGGAAAATGCAAGTCTAAAATTTCTTTGAAATCTATCATGATGATTATTGGAAAAGATCTTAACATGACAAAGAAGAAACTATACTGTCTCAGAATGAAAATGTGTAGAGTAGTTCGTCTGAAAAGAGTGAAAGTTAAAAGCTTTGTTCGTAAATGGCAAATGAGAGAAAACACTATTCCTACTAATTTTCATCTAAGCATGAGGTGTGCTTCATGATGAAGTCCACATTTAAGGTTATGGACACATGATTGTGGTACCTTGACAGTGGCTGCTCAAGACACATGACTAGAGACCGCTCTCTCTTTAAGGTTTTCGAGTCTAAGAAAGATGGCAATGTCACTTTCGATGATGAGAGCAAATCACATATTAAAGGGAAAGGAACAATCTCTCTATCTGAACTGCCAGACATTGTAAATGTGCTTTATGTAGAAGGTCTGATAGTGAACCTGTTGAGCATAAGTTAGATATGTGATCAAGACTTTATAGTACTGTTCTCAAAAGGAAAATGCCTTGTGTTAAATGAGTCTAGAAAGAAACTCATAAGTGGTGTACGCACTCTAGACAACTGTTATGGATTGGTACTTGATGCTAATAATGTGTGTAATAGCATTCGTTTGCCAAATGAAGATCTATGGCACCAAAGGATGGGACATGCTAGTTACAAATATCTTTCAATTGTATCTAAACATGAATCAGTTTTGGGGATACCAAAGCTCAGTAGAGTGAACAATATTGTGTGTGGATCTTGTTAGCTTGGGAAATTGACAAAAACTAAACATCCAAACACTTAGACATCAGCTACATCTAGACCATTGAAGTTACATCTGGGTCTCATGGGTCCAACTAGAATCGAGTCTCTTGGAGGAAAGAGATACATCATGATTGTAGAAGATGATTTCACTAGTACACTTAGGTCATTCTTGTAAGATCTAAGTCAGATGCTCTTGAGCACATTGAAGCCTTGTGTACAAGATTGCAAAATGAGAAGAGCTTGAATATTGATTGAATTCGAAGTGATCATGGTAAAGAATTTGAGAACTCATACATGGAATCCTTTTGCACTAGATTAGGTATATCTCAAGAATTCTCTGCTTCTATGACTCCCTAGCAAAATGGTGTAGTGGAAAGAAAGAACAGAGTTATTCAGGAGATGGCTAGAGCCATGTTGCACAACAAGGATGTGGCTAGAAATTTGTAGGGAGAAGCCGTCAACACTGCATGTGATATGGTTAACAAGGTGTATTTCAGACTCGGTACCAAGAAAACTCCCTATGAGTTATGGAAGGGAAGGAAGCCAAATGTGAAGTATTTCAGAATCTTTGGAAGTACTTGTTTCATTCTCAATGATAGAGAGAATATGGGAAAATTTGACTCCCGAAGCGATGAAGGGATGTTTTTGGGATACTCCTCTACTAGCAAGGCTTATCGGGTATACAACAAGAGAACCAAGAAGGTGATGAGACATTTACTCTTGTAGCCCGTATGGAGTCCATCAGAATTCTCCTAGCCCCAGCGTGTCACTTGAAGTTCAAGTTTTACCAAATGGATGTAAAGACTGCATTCTTGAATGGGTTTCTTAAAGAAGATGTCTATGTAACTCAACCAAAAGGATTTATCGATTCACACTTTTCGGATCATGTGTTGTACCTCAAGAAGGCACTCAATGGTTTAAAACAAGCACCTAGAGCTTGGTATGATCAGCTTACACAATACTTGGTTTCACAAGAGGAAAAGCAGATCAAACACTCTTTATAAAAAGGGAAGACGACGAGTTGATAGTTGCTCAAGTCTATGTTGATGATATCATCTTTGGGTCAACAAAGGATGAACTTGCTCATAGTTTCTCCAAACTTATGCAGGTTGAGTTCGAGATGAGCATGATTGGAGAGTTGAATCACTTCCTTAGGTTGTAAATTCGTCAGCAAGAGTCAGGTCTAGGAATGGCAATGGGACGGGGTGAGTCCGAAAGATGGGGTCTTCACCCCCGCCTCGCATAGTTTTGTCTTACTCCATCCCCGCCCCACCCCGCATGATGGGGAAAATTTTCTTGCCCCATCCCTACCCATTGGGGCCCCGCGAAGCCTCACCCCACCCCGTAAAATTCTACTTCTTGTTAATTTACCCACAACTATTACGATTGTTATTAATAAAACCTGTTTCGTTAATAAAAATATACTTTAAGTTACAAATAAATTTATCCCATCAAATTAAACTAATTTTTAGCAAAAATTGAATAATATTATTTAAGTGTTTAACAAGACAATATCACAATAAAAATAAAAATCTCATAATATAAAATCAATTATTCAATAGTATATAAATTTGTTTATAATAAAGACAAAAGAAATTGTTAAAATTGGTACCTTATTCCAACCTTGTTAGAGAAAAAAAAGAGGCAGTAAGCCTTGTTATGTAAAATAAAATAAGTTGATGATATGATTATTTAAATAGTAGGGTTTTAAGGTATGAAAAATTTACAATTTAACCCTTATCAATGCGGGGCATGGTAGGTTGGGTCTAAAAAGTCTAAACTCATCACCGTTCCGCAGGGCTAAAATCTTGCCCTATTTCTACCCCACCACCTTTGTGGGGCGGAGACTTATATGGGGCGAAGTTGGGAGGGACGGGTCAAGTGGAGTTGGGCAAAATTTCCATTCCTACACCCAAGTGCTCGACCATGCTGCAATGGAGGAAGAAGAGAAATGAAATTGAGGGATAAATTTTTCTATAAAATAAAAAATCTTTTTAAGTTAGACAAAATCCTAATAGTTTCAAAGGGAATGGATATATCAAATAAAATTTTGAGAACTTAATTGTGAAACGGCAAAACTGCGTAAATTGTGATTTACCAAAAAAATAATAATAAGAATGAAGATAATAGACAATCTTAATAGACTTATAACTCATAGAAATTTATGTCCTTAAACCAAGTAACTCCTTTCAAATTATTGCAAAGGAGCAATTCTAGAGTCTTAAAGCAGGGTCACAAACTATTTTCAATAATACAACAAAATCCTAACAGTTAGGTTCTATGTGTATAGGTTTATTGGCAAACACGTGAACATAAACTTCTTTACATATAGATCATAGAGGCTATAGGTAGGATTAAACAATACTCAAGGTGCTGCTAGTTAGTGTCCAAGAACAGGAAAGCTACTAGTCTAAGAATTGAAAATTCAATAGTATCGACCGATCAAAACTTAACTTCGATCAATCGTGATAGGCTAAGAATGTATTGACCCCTTATAGTAAATTAACCAATTAATTAGACAAGTAAATTAATTAAGTCAATTTAATATGCAATACGTGTGGTAGCACAAATAAATCACCAACTAAGTTAATGCAGCGGAAAATAAATTTGACACGGTGATTTGTTTACGAATGGGGAAAACCTCCAAGGTAAAAACCCCACTAGGTGAATTTAAGGTCATCACTCCTGAGAATCCAATATTATCAAAACAAGCGGTTACAAGTAAAGAAATCCAAGTACCTTATACGAACCTATAGTTGAACCCTTACCTCAACACATAATTGAACTTGTAATGTAGTGACAATCTCTCCTTTCAATGCACGGCTCTAAGTACGTGACTAACCAATCAATGCACGGATTCCAGTGTGTGACGAACATACCAACTTAAGAAGAATGTTGGCTAGAAAGTTCTTTAGTTCATCAACAAGATGAAGATCAAGAAGTTTCTTGGTTACAAAACCCTACGGCGTATAAATGCAGCAGCTTCTTCAAGAGAAAGATGAACTAGGGCATATGTCTTCAGTCACAATATGCTTTGAATAAAACCTTTGCATCAAGTGAGACGGCCCTTAAAATATCCTTATATATGTCTAGAGTTGTGAGAAAAGAAAACCTAAACACATAGCTTGGATATGCGTGAAAAACAGATCTGAAAAACTAATTTTTGTAATTCTCGATAGATATAGCTATCGAGCTTATTTGTCGAGCTTCACATTTTAAATCTCGATAGATACATCTGTCGAGCTTTAAAGAACAATACTCCTTCACTTGATTCTTGGAGATTTGCATGGCTTCAATGCTTGGACTTGAACTCTTGTTCCTTGAAGTATTAAACACATCCTAGATCTACCTAATTACAAGTAAAGTGTATTTTGTCAAAGGATTAGCCAATTCTATATGACATATGTTCTACCAAGTTTTACATATGTCCTAACAATCTTTCTCTTTGGCAATCCGTAACAAAACCACAATAAACAAATGAAATATGAGAGAAGTCATAAATCACTTAACTCATACTCACTTGTTGAATACAATAAAATCTACCCTAACTCAAACTCTTAAAAAAATTTGCAAGAAGAGAGTTCATGGCATGGAAGATTTTGACAACTTATATTTCTGAAACACTTTAAACAAAACTCATCAAGGCATCTAAGTGTGAAACAAAAATAAAAGATTGCATACAATAAATAAGAAGCATGTGTATGAAGAGGGAAAAGAAACAATACATGGAGAGATAGGTGAACAAATGTAATAACAACCTCATCAAATATATATATATATATATATATATATATCGATATATCAAAAAGAATACAAGGTTTGCTATTACTAAGTGGTCACAAGACTAATATACTAGGACAATGTATCTAAAGAATAAAGAAAAGAAAAGATACAAAAGTCCTCACTACATCTCTCATAAAAAATAAACACTCCCCCTAACAAAAATCTCCTATACTAACTCTTCCCCTGAGTATGTGACTGCTCTCATATCCAAAACTACTCCCCCTTTTTGTCACGAATGACAAAGGGCAAGTCACTGAGAAGCAGTCATCTCCTCGTCATCGGAAGAGCTAGCATCCTCATCCTTATCAGCATCATCATCACTGGAGTCACCATCATTGTCCTCGTCCTTAGACGCCTCTTGAGAAGGAGAGGGAGGCTCTACAAATCCACCAAGGTGAGTCTGTCATCGTGCAATACGACCGATACGGATGTTCACCTGACACAACTCAATAGTAAGTGTATCAAGGTGAGCATCCATGTGCTGAAGCTGTGCCATGACCGCCTCAAGGGTCACACCACCTGTAGAAGCAGAAGGAGCGGAGGTAGATGGAGTGGAAGAGGCTAGAGGAGTCGCTGTCTCGGTCCATGGCCGCTTTGGTCGAAGCTGGGCCTCACTTCGTCTAATGGACGCATCGTTAATGGTACCCATGACAGAGAAGTGAGCAGACTCTAGATAGGAGACAGACGCATGGCGAATGATCCTCGTGATATTATAAGGAAAAATAAGCTTAATACGGGTCTCCGTATCCTTATAGACATCTATAAGGGAGAGTATGAAATGAGAGGGAGAGTATGAGGCCCAATAATAGAGTTATAGTGAGACAAGGGATGTAAAACAAATGTCATCACCATATTCAGGAACCTTGGATCTTTTGCAAAGCCCGAGCAAGGGATGTTTTGACGTTCACCCCAAGATGAAGGTGTCTCACAGAAGAGAGATATGAGTTCGTCTTTGGACATAGTCTGCAGACAAGGACAACCAGGTTTATTAGGATGCGATACCCTTGGGACGTGTAGCACCTCGGAGATAAGCTCCGGTGTGACTACAATATGTATACCTCGAATAGAAGTGAGAAAGCGAGGTATGAAATAATCAAATCCGTGCATATTGGAGTAAAACTCCTGTATTATCATGGAGAGACAGTTGACCGAGATCTCATAAAGAGACTCCCAACCCCTTCTGTTAATGACAGTGGGTAGATCAGTATCAGAGAAGTCAGAAAGAACGACCTAGCGTTCTAAATGAATGCCACGTCTAGAAAAGTTCTCCGAAAAGTCTTGATGGACCTTCTCATCATGAAACCGAACATGACAAGGAGTAGAATCGAAAGAAGATGCCCTGAAATGAAGAGGGTTTCGGGACGGAGTAGTTTTGCGCTTAGGTGCCATGTGCAGACTATCCGAAAGAAAGGGAGAGAGAGATAAAAGCAGAAAAGTACCAATCAAAAATAATATCAAAAAGAAGGAAAAGAATGGTACGCATGCATGAAAAATGCATGAACATGTGACATGCAATAAAATAAAATCATGAGCTCAGCCAATCCAAACCTACCAGCACACAAGGTTTCAACATATAAAACACACATCTAAAATGTATGAAACATTATGAAAATGCAAATGTGATGCAATGCATGAGCATATAGGATCATTTAACGTAACCTAACCCAAAAATTTCACAAATAACTCAACAATTTTGAAAAACCCCAGAAATTTTCAAAAACCCAAAAACCTAGGTCTAAAAGTATGAAATGCATGATAAATGAGATAAAAGAGATCATACCAGAGGAAGAAAACAAGATTTGGGCCGAAAATCAAGTGGGGAAGGTGAAGGGGTTGAGGGAAAAGTGTTTGGGAGAGAAATGAGAGAGTTTCTGTTGAGATAGATCGGAGAAAAGTGAGAAAGAAATCGCACTGAAGCTATATATAGAAACACGAATCTCGATGGATTTAGGATCTGTCGAGAGCTATCGAGCACTAATTCACAACAGATAAATCTGTCGAGGTGCTATCGAGAATCTGTCGATGGCAAAAGAACCTCGATGGATCGAACATCTATCGAGAAGCTATTGAGCAGGCAGAAACTTTCTCGATGAATCAAGCATCTATCGAGACAAATTCCAAAAAGCTTCAATGGGTCGAATATACGATAAGATCTATTGAGAAAAGTAGTCTAAGGGTCTCAATAGATCGCTATTTGTCAAGAGCTGTCGAGATGGGCAAAAACAGTTTTTCAGAGAAGAGAAAAACACAGACATGAATGCAATCAAACATGCTACCCAACCAAAGATTCAACTAACATATTTAAGCTTTCAAAGCCATCTCTCAACAAGAAAAATGTCAAGCATTTAGATCCAAAACACACATACACACACTAAACAAGTCTAACCAATTTTATATTTCAAAAACAAGTCAAGACAGTTTAGTGAGCATACATTAGCACATGTATTCCTTGTGATGGCCAAATCACATTGTATATGTACATGTGTCAAAAATAGCAAAGAATTTGCATGTTGTGTGTGAAAAAAATCGCAATATTGCATGAGTGTCTACATGTTATGACAATTTGAGATATGAGAAAATCAATTTAACTCACACATAACTGTTTGATGGGACTATCACTTTCGAGGTACATTCTATAACTCCTACATCTCCTAGAAGCACGCTTGCAATTATATATAAAACATTTTGATTCTTTTTGCTTTTTATTTTTCTTTGCATATTTTTCTTTTGTTAAGCATATCATGCATGGGCATAGAAGAGAGAGAAGAAAATACCCAATTATGTTAAGCTTTTGACATTGCTCTTTTGCTATGCCGAAGCATACAGATGTCATTTCATGATTGGCGAGCAACAGTGGTGAAATGGTTATTTATGTCTTTCTCTTACGATTTTCTAGTTCTACTCGTCAGAAAGAGTGATATGAGTGTTAAGTACAAAAACCTAATCTTACTCATCACAAACACAAGCCACAAAGCTCACTTATTTAGTTGTGCATAGAGATGCTCATCTAAACTACAAAAGATACAAAATTTAGAAAACTCTGTTTCAATGGCCATCCAAGATACACAAGTACCAATGTACACAAAACACACTATTTTTGTATTTTTTTGATTTTTTAATTTTTTTTAAAATTTATGAAAAACAAGATAAAGCAAAATTGAAAACAAACAAATAGAAACATGTTAACAAAGCATAGCATAAAAACTAGATGCAAATGCATGAGGAAGGAAGAGGACGAGGAGGAGGAGAAGAGATCAATCCATGGAGATAACACCAATGTTTTGGCGAAGGAATTCAAACCGTCTGCTATTAAGAGGTTTGGTAAACAAATCAACCTTCTGATCATCAATGTGAATGAACTCAAGAGTGATAGTACCATTTTCGACAAGCTCCCGAATGAAGTGGTGTTGAATCTCTATATGTTTGGTTCAAGAATGTTGAACAGGATTCTTAGAGATGTTAATGGCATTGATATTGTCACAATAAATTGTTAGATGTTCTTGATGAATACTATAATCAAGGAGATTTTTTTGCATCCATAAAAGTTGGGTGCAGCAGCTACCAGTAGCGATGTATTCAGCCTTTGCAGTGGATAATGAGATGAAATTTTGCTTTTTGCTCATCTAAGAGACAAGATTATTACCTACATAAAAACAACCCCTCGAAGTACTTTTTTTTATCATCTGCATTCCTAGCCCAGTCTACATCAGAATACCCAGCTAATATATCATTGGTGTCCTTGCTATACCACACACCAAAATCGACAGTGGTTTTGACATACTTTATGATTCTTTTCAAAGCAATCATATGAGACTCTTTGGGATTAGTCTGATATCTAGCACACTCTTACACTATAACTAATGTCAGGTCTACTAGCAGTAAGGTAAAGAATACTTTCTATCATGCTTCTATATATAGAAGAATCAACACTTTTTCTCAACAAATCAACAATGAGTTTAACATTTGGGCTCATAGGGGTTCTAACAGAACTAGCAGATTCCAAACCAAACTTTTTCACCAGATTTTTAGCATATTTAGATTGAGATATGAATATACCTGAGTCTCATACCTTTGGGCTTTGACTAAAGAAGTAAAAGCTTGGGTTCGTGTTGGCACAAAGGTATAAATCATTAAAATTTATTTTTTATTAATAGAAACCAATACCTCCTCTTCACTTGTTTACTTGGTATACAAAGCATTTTCAATTGCCTACTTCGCAAAATTTGAGTATTGCATTGTTATTAATATTTTGTACTTAAGCAGCCTCAAAAGGTCTTAAACATTTATATTTACAATGTTCGACTTAAAATATTCCAATGAGGTTTCTCTCAGCAATCAAGCATGAAATGAGATGCTTAATTTTTTGCTCAATCAATGTATATCCAGACGAAATAGATTTTGGATTTAGTGGATCTAATATCATTACTAACCTAAGAAAATTAGCTGACTAATTCATGAAAAGATAACTCCCAAGGAGTATCCTTGCCTAAAATTTTTCTTTCTCCCCTGAACTTTTTATAATTGTTTTGGACCATTACGTAATTATTTTCTATCTTCTTCACAGGCATGAGTTCGAATTTATCCAATGCATTGTGAAAGAGATGATGGAGAAATTGAGTTCAAAATCCTCAAGCATTACCAAAAACTTAGTAGGAATGGAATCTACTGTTGCAGAAATGATTCATTTGTATTTAGGTTTTGAGAATAATGTTTACATGATTGGGATTTATGGTATGGGGGGGCTGGGAAAGACAACTCTTGCTAGAGTTGTTTATGATAAGTTTTGTGGTCATTTTGAAGGTTCTAGCTTTATTGCTAATGTTAGGGAAGATTCACAAAAACACAGTTTGCCACGATTACAAAAGCAGCTTCTTGTTGACATTTTGAAGGACAAAGAAATAGATATACAGAATGTTGATGAAGGAGTGGACATGATTAAGAATAGGCTATGCCATAAAAAAGTTCTACTTGTTATAGATGATGTCAACCATTTGGACCAATTAGAAAAATTGGTAGGAGAGAAAAATTGGTTTGGATTGGGAAGTTGGATCATTATAACAACTAGAGATGAACGTGTGTTGGTCCAACATGAAGTGCTTAAAAGATATAAGCCTAAGATATTAAATAATGATGATGCTTCAAAACTTTTTTGTTTGAAAGCCTTCAAAATGGAGCAACCCAAAGAAGGCTATGTGCAGCTATCCCAAAAAGTTGTAGAATATGCTAATGGCCTTCCACTAGCTCTTGTTACTTTAGGTTCCTTTTTGGTTGGAAGAACAATTGATGAATGGAAAAGTGCATTGAATTGTTTTAAAAAAACTAAAGGAGAGATATTTGATATACTTAAAATAAGTTATGATGGACTAGAGGAAATGTGGAAGGAGATATTTTTAGATATTGCATGTTTCTTTAGAGGGAGGAAGAAAGATCAAGTAATAGAGATATTAGAGAATTGTGGTTTTGATGCAAGAATTGGTATAAGTGTTCTCGTGGAAAAATCTCTCTTAACCCTGGATGATGACACACGTTTGAGGATGCATGATCTACTACAAGAAATGGGTGAAAAAATTGTTCGTCTAAAATCAGGCGGAAATCTTGGAAAGCAGAGTAGGTTGTGGCTCGATAAGGACTTGCTTTATGTATTGGAGAACGACATGGTAAGAACAATGACAAAACTATAATTTTATCTCAGCAAATAAGGTTGAGTAGATATAGTGACATAATTTTGTTCAATAAATTAGTTCTTTTAAACAAAAAAAATTTCCAATAGGTAAGCAGATACTGAAGTTTTCAAGTAATGAAATAAAGAATAAAACATTCATTTACCATGCTAATATATTGTCAATGATGATATCCTACATATTTTAAAATGTAATATCTCTTTGTAATTGTTTGCAAAATTGAATTTAATTTTCTTGATGCAATGAACTAATCATTCATCTCTTGGATACTGCCTTGAACAAAATGCTATCATCAAATTTTTTTAATATAAAAAAAAAATCATTTTGTAGGCTTTATTTTCTTTATTTTCCCTTTCCATCACTTAAAAAATAATGTTGTGATTTCCTATTTTTTTTCCCTAGTTGGTCTTGAATTTCTAAAAGGTGGAAGTGCACCTTTCTAGTTTTAATGTATGAATTTTAAACAGATTAATAAGAAAAAAAGACTTTAAAATAAGATGTAATACAATCTATTAATAGGCCTTAATATGTAGTACATTTTACTATCAACATATGATGTTGTACTATGATCTATTGGTACTAATGGGACTCTTCAAAATCTGTTTGGGTTAGTTTTATGAAAATTCATGTTTTGAAAAATTTAGAAGTGTTTAGAAAATGTGTTTTTCAAAATGAAATTAAGTGTTTGGTAAAATATGTAGAAATTATTATTGATATGAAAAATTGCAGCGTGAAAATGCAATTTTCTAGTGATTTCTATGAGCTGCGATTTGAAAACACAACTTTTTATCTATTATAAAAATGTAATTTTCTTAAAATTGCAAAGCAAAACACCAATCTTTTTGCCTTTTCATTTAAATTCCTCCTTTTCTCCACAAAATCACAATGCCAAATGGTATATAATTTGAAGTACATTGTACTATTTTTAAGTATTACATTTGGGGTTGGACCCACTATACGAGAGGGGCTTTAAGGGGAGGAGGAATAAAAGAAATATATATTGGAGAGAGTTTTATATACGAAAACTTAAGGAGTAGATATTTTTTATAACCTTTAAAGCTTTAAAAATGGTATAAAACTTAAATAATTATGTTATTCTTATCATTTGATTAGACAAATTACCAAGCCTTTGCTTTTGAAATCTTAGGCAACAGAAGCAATTCAAGCCATAGTTGTCAAAGGCCGGAAAGAGGATTTCAACCTGGAAGAAATTTCTGAAGGGTTTTCAAAGATGTCTAATCTTAGATTGCTGAAAATTGATATAATGAATTCTCTTAATGACCAAAGACATCTTGCTCTTCCTAATAACATAAGATATCTTCGGTGGAAGTACTGTCCTTTTAAATGTTTGGCATCTAGTCACAAACGAATGGCGTTTGTTCACCTTGACTTGCAGTACAGCAAATTTGAATATCTTTGGGAAGGAGCAATGGTAATTTTGTTTTTTTTTAATTGCCATTCTATTATTTTTTTTTAATTGTAGCTACAAATACAAATACACTCCCGATGTATTTGAGTTTCCTCCATTCATTTATAAAGTTGTTTTATTAAATTAATTTCTACGTTTTATGAAAACTCTTTTATGTTATTTTATTTTTTTGGTAACAGCGTTCAGTCAACTTAAAGTTCATTGATCTTAGTCGTTCCGAAAACCTCATTAGGACACCTGACTTTTCAGGTGTTCCGATACTTGAGGTACTAAAACTTTCTCGATGTGGTCAATTGGTTGAGATCCACCCATCTATTGGACAACTCAGCAGGCTTAGGCATTTAGATCTGGAATACTGCAATAATCTTACCGATCTTCCCTGCATGTCTACTGTAATGCAGTCCCTTACGGTTCTTGATCTTTATCGTTGCTTTAAAATCAGTTTGTTTCCGAAATTTACGGGAATTATGAAAAGCCTATCGAGACTCAATTTGGCCTGGACTGCTATTAAGGAAGTAGAAGCCTCATCAATCGAGTGTTTGCCTGCCCTAACTTTCTTAGATCTAAGATACTGCACAAATCTCGAATGTCTTCCAAGCAACATGGATAATTTGAGGTCTCTTGAAACACTCGATCTTTCCCAATGCTTAAAACTAAAATCGTTGCCAAGGCTTCCATTAACTGTAAGATATATAAATGCTGAAGGTTGTTCTTCCCTAAACTGGTCACCAGAACGGGCCAAATTGAGTATCTGGTCACAACCTTTCTCCCAATGGCTTCCGTATGATGAGAGCAGCAGTCAAGTGGGATTTACAATATTGTTCCATTTCCTACAGGTAATCTCTTCTCTCTCTCTCTCTCTCTCTCTTGAATAGTTAAATAATAACAGTTAACAATAGTTGTGCTTTGGTTTGGGTACAGGGACTCCTTTGTCGTAAAGCCGTTTTGGATGGATCTATTATTCCGTCATGTTTAGCTGAAATAGAGGGGAATTCAATAAGCATAGGGCTGCCTTCAAATTGGTATAATAGTAAATGGATAGGATTTGCTCTCTGGGCATCACTACCTAAAGGTGGGTATCATGTGATGGCCCTTGGTGATATGCCTCAGAATCACTGTGCCTTTGAACTTTTAAATATCCGGATATATGTTGATGTCAATAATGAACTTGACGACAGTATTTGCCTATTGTATTTGTCTTGTGATGATTGGTTTGCTAAAGTTGGGAATGGTGCATGTAGTCAGATTAACGTTAGATTTGAGGCCGGTAAATCAAAAAAAAAAATATCGGGGAAATGTGGGGTCAGTTTGATATACAAGCAAGACGAGAATGAGTTCAACCAAACAAATGCACAATGTTTGATTAAGAGTTTTGGGGAAGAAGTATGCATCTATAAATTAACTGGTAATGACCATCTCAACCATCCTTCCCATTAATGGCCAATCCTATTCTGTCTTATTTTCTTTCTAACTATACATCTGGTTTTGTCATTGTCATTAGTAATGAGTGAATTATTATAATAATCATCATACTAACTCAGCTATTCACATATATGCAGCTGGTGATGATGATGCTGATGAACATATAGTCAATAATGATGATGATGATGATGTACATATAGTCCGTGATGATGCACTTATATTTGGTGATGATGATTTTAAAGATGATGATATATAGAGTTGGTGATGATAATGATTGACATGACTGCAAAAGATGACACCAAAGTGCTGCTAATACTTTGACTGTCTTTTTTTCATTGGATGAATTTCAATCAAGGCTTGGGCAATTAGATGTGTACATGCATTTCAATCAGCCTGACCATGTTTTAATCAATTTGTATTTGGTCCATTTGCAATGATTTGGAAACTTGTTCAAGTGGCATATCTGTGCATCTTGTTTCAAAATGAAAATGGAGTGGAAGATCTACTTTTACAGGGGATCTAGGTATAGACAGATACTGAGGCATAAGGTTTTACTAACAATATTTCTTGTTGGATGAATTCAAGTGAGTTTGGTGCTATTGGATTGCATAAAAGCATTACTTCAGGTAACCTATTCACATTTCTCTCTTCTATGTGGATTTGAGTTAATGTCTATGAGACAGTGATTTGTGAATTTTGAAGCAAAACTTTAAGGTTATAGGTTTTTATCAATCTCGATATGGTATGAAATAAGCATTAATTTTAGTATTCTGTCTTGAATATTTTCCGTGCAGTTCAAAAGTTGCTAGTTTCAAACAAGTTTACTTGTAAAGTAATATTGTTTTCAGATTATAATAGAACCCTATATATTCAAGAGGAAATGTCCTGTTAGTAGTTATGCTTGCCTTTAAACTGTGTTATTTTCTACTATGCATCAAGGGTTGTTAGAGGGCGTGTTTGGCAACATTTAGGAGCCTAGTTTGCAGTCTAGTATGTACCTTTTTGGCATTCGTTGTACACTTGAGAGGGAAAGGCCTTTGGATCAGATTCTTGACAGGGTCTATTGAACAAGTATTTCTGTTTGCTCATGGAACAAATTAATTAATAGGCAAAAACAGATTAATGGGCAATCTTTGAAGTTGTTCCTTTCTTTAAATTTGCTTCCCTAACCCATCATTTCCCTCTTATTGAGCAATTTATGTTCAATTTACTTAACGGGCACTCAAAATACAAGTGTGCTCTACATTCCATACTTTTCTTGTAGAATACATAATTTAGATCACCTGTGTAACCCCAATGCAGCATTCTTTCCAGAGTGCCTAATCTACTCCTCATTACTAGCCAACAATAGAATGCAAGTCTTGTAATAGCTTGAGAGAATCAGATGATTTTCCCCAGTTGATTTTTATTTTTATTTTCTTGTTTCTAGTTTTGCTGCTTCTACTTTCTTAAGTTAATTGTGAATGAAATTTCTTATCCATAAAATAATTAAAACAGGAAAAAAAAAAAAAAACCTGCAAAACAAAAATGGAAGGGACTCTTACCACCTTTAGGTTCTTTAGAATTAGATCAACCACTTCTTGATTGTGGCTTGCCCCTATTGGAATTGATTGTTCAGACCAACCATATGTGCTGTCAAATTGGTGTCTTCAGCTTTCTTTACATTCCAATCGCTTCTGCATTTGTGCCAATGCCTTGCTTTTATCAGTGTAGATTAGAAGGCACAGATTTACTAATTGCTAATGAAATATATGTATCCATAGTAAAGCTGCAAATTCTCAGCCCAATCCAGTATTGGGCTATCCAAACATTGGTCATGTTGAAACTAGACTAGCTTTGTCCTTGACTGATCCTCAGCTAGCCTGCTTAGTCTATGTTTTATGTTGGTTTGAGCTCATGCTTGTTCACAAGCCTAATTAAACTTTATTAATGTGCTAAAATTAACAACATAAAATCTGTTAATTTACTAATACAAATTGGCCATCTGAAAGCATAATTCTTTGACACTGATGTTTGTTTAATCCATTGTTGCTGTTATTATCATCATCACATCATAATTATAATTTTACCATAGATGCCTTCTGGTTTGAGAATCTGAAATGTCAGACTAAGATATATAATTCAGTCATCATGATAAGTGAATTTTTGTGGCTGCTAAGCAGTGTGTGGGATGACTGGTGCATGAAGGGCTTTATATGGACAAGCCAATGGGGCTGAGCTATTCCTTCTGCATATGGGAGCTATTCTTTCGCTTCATCGTTCCTTCTGCTGGAATGGTTTGGTAAACGTTTTTTGTTCTCTGTCAAGAAAATGGCATACTTCATTTTTTGGCTAGACATATTAAGTCTCTTATCATTTTGTTGCATGCCAATCATTATACTAGGCTTCTAATTTCTCACTGTATGCAGCTTGGAAATTACTTATTTGTGCTACTAGCGTACTACATACCACATGCATTTGGAGCCACAGAAAAGTTCTCTAAACGTGTTTCCTTACGCCTGAAATTATCTAGGCACTTGGGCTTCAAATGAGTTGGGAGGTGGGAATCCACAAGCAGCTAAAATGACTTTCAAGATTGTAATGGTTCTTTTAGTTGCAGAGATGGTTATCATAGGCATGATTCTCTTCTTTTGCGCAATGTTTTGGGCTATGCCTTCAGCAGAGAGAAGGAAGTTTTGGATCATGATTTGTCTCTCTATAATCATGGATGGCTTACTAGCAGTACTTTCAGGGTAACTATCTCACATTTCTCTCATGTAATGGGCTTTTACTTGGAGCAAAACTTTTGAATTTCTAACTTATTTATTCAAGGTATACCATCAACTGAGCATTCATTCATTATTCAGTTTAGAATATTTTCTTTAGAATTTAGAAGTTACCCAATAGTAAATAAAATATAAAAATAAATAAATAAAGGTATCAAACAAGTTTGCTCTTGAATAATTCTGTTTTTGGGTTATAAATTATAATAGTTGTGGCCTAATCATTCAGTATCTTTCTTCAAAACAGACTAGCATATCAAGACAATGTAGAAGTTGTAATCTCCCATGATGCAATGCCATTAACCCTACAAATCTATTTTCTGCTTTGCATCAGGGGTTGCTAGAAGAAGTGGCAGGTAGCATATAGGAGCCTATGTCAATTTTGGGGCATGTTATCTGGTTGGGGTTCGATTAGTCATTGTTGTGGCCTTTATTCTACACTGAAGATGGAAAGGCCTGTAGAGTGGACTATTGACATTGTGCACTGTACAAGCATTTCTAATTCTACTTGCTCTTAAAACAAGTTTCACAAATTGGCAAAAAAAAATTATTATTGCCAAGAAAAAAAATCTCCCTTTCTTTATAATTGGTTTTTCTCACACCAGAAACTACAATTCATGTTCAACTTGATCATATAATACGAAAATTTGGAATCTTATAATTATTTTTTTTTTTTTTGGGAATAACTCATGTCTAATCTATGTGTTTTAAATTTGGTGGTGATTGAAACATTTTAGGCTAATCAGAATAAACCAATTTTGAAATCTTAGTTGGATTTATGTTGATGTTTCAAGCATCAAAAGCAAGAGAGAGGATATTTGATGGTAATTTTTAGTCTGGACTCAAGTGGATCAAGTTTAATGGCCAAAATATATTATTTGTGATTCCAAAGACTATATTATTTGGCTAATCCAGTTTTCAAAAAAAAAAAATTTTTTTTTTTGCTATAATTTTGTGGAGTTTCAAATCAAATTCTAGATCGTTACAATGTCTAGAAGTTAGAAATGCATCAATGCTTTAAAAAGAGTTGAGTCCTCTTTTGAATTGTAATAATGTTTCATTCAAGATAGATGAAAGAACACAATGAAGTAGTGTGCTAAGTTGAGTCCTCTATTGAATGCTATCAGATCAGATGGCAAGAAATGCCATATGGAGAAAGCAAATAAGGAAAACCAACTCCAGAATTTTGTAGGGAAAGCTCCACTAATGTGGTGCTAAGAGGCTAAGATGAAAGAGTTTTAAGAGTTTGGGTATCATTGATTCCTGAAGTCAATCAAACAGTGATAGAGGCTTTAGCATGTAGACAAGCTATTCTCCTTGACCTTGTCAAAAATGAAAATTTCAATAATGTTATTGTACAGAGAGAAATGCTCTACAGGTAGTTCAAGCTATTCAAAGAAAATCCTAGTTGGCCAAAGTTGTTGTAAATGCACTTTTGGAGCATGATTTTGAAAGTCCCTTGCTCCCTAGCAGCTTTCATTGAGATACGATTTAAGCCCTGTTGTATGATTCCTCTGGATGTAGTTAGCTTTTTATAAAGCTCCATTTTGTGATGGAAAAAAAAAAAAATAAAATTCAGAATCCAACTAAAAAAAAAATTGGGGGTTTATATTGACACAATTTGAAAAGTTTAGGGCTTAATTTTAAATTAGCGGAATTATCAAGTTTAATTTGTAATATAGTCTTATTAAATACCTCCTATGGTTTAATTTAAAAATTATAAGATTTAATTTGAAATTACACTTAAAATATATATTTTTTCTTTCTTCAGAAAAATATAACGTTCTAATTCTAAATGGACTATAAAAAATTTTGACGGATGAAAAAAAAAACCCTCAATTGTCCAAACAAGGTGGATTGAAACTCTTAAAAAAAAAAAAAAAAAAAAAAAGAGATGAAACTCTTCTTAAAAAAGTTGAGATTCTTTTCAAAAAAAAGTTGAGATTAGTGCCAGTTTGGATACACGTCCAGCGTTTTCCTTTTTTTTTTTTTTTTTTTTTTCCAGCCCAGTTGTGGACTTTTCTTTCATGAACAGTGCATATGTACACTATTTACGGACCCATAAATTTCACTTTTCAGTAACTTTTTCATTAAAAATAGGTCATACGGTACTATTTACACATTTAGAAATTATTTTACTACAGTGTTTTCAGTTTTCAATTTCGGCAAAATAAGTTCTATCTAAAATTATTTTGCTACACATTAAATGTTTTTTTTTTTTAAAGAAAAATGTGAGAGATCTATTTTATAGAAAGGATTTTATTAATGGTTGCCCTGCCCTTAGGACATCTATTAATAAATTATCTTAGGAAACTATTTTAACTTAAGGAGAAGTTAATAAATGCCCTAAATATATTGGTTTATGAATTATTTTTAAATTTTTTTCTTTTTGAAAATGAACTATTTTTAAAAGTTTATTATGGAAAGAGAAAAAAGTAACTAACATTTACATTTTTTTTTTTAAAAATTTTTGTATTTTTTATAAAAGTGGCATTAAAATTTCTAAAATGATTCATTAAAGTAATGAGCTATAGACACTCATTTAGTTAAGCTAAATTGAATAATTAATAGAATAATAGATAGCTAATGGGGCCCTTCTATTAATTCTCTCTCATAGATAGAAGTCACGGAACAATCAACATCGCCTATTCCTTTATCTCTGAGTGTCACACTGTTAACAGTCAACCTCATAGGAACTGAATCCAGCCCAGCGTTGATTTCCACTACCTCTTGCTCTTTCACAATTCACTGCTCCTAGTTTTTATTTCCAAATCTGTAACTTTCACTTTTCACACACAATATACCCATCAAATTGTTTTCTATACATATTGTGCTTCAAATTTTATTCCCTGTGGATTCCATGAGCACTCAAGGAGTGTCTACTACGTCATCTTCTTCAGCACCTCAAGGAGTGTTTTTGATTTTTTTAGAAAAAAGTTTTTGTTGAACCCAAAAAAATAAAATGCTTTAAAGAGAACACAAAGAAGGTGGAAATGGAGAGCTGCTTTGAGAGAAGTGGCCAATCTCTCTGGTTGGTATTTACTATTTACAAAGATAGCTAATTTCCATTACTATTTTATTTCTGTTGATATTTAAATGAAAAGTCTTTTTTTCATATACGATGGAAGTATAGAAATTGCTATTAGAATGTAGCGTAATATGCATGGATTGAAACATTACAACATGTACTAGTTAAATTTCTGTTGCAATCAGTGCTTATACTATTACAAATAGTTTGTGAACCCTGCCCTTTTGTTATTAAAAGTGTTGGTGGTGCATTTAACAAAAAGAACATAACTTTCTTTGAATTTTAAGTATATTGTTATTGTTTAATTTCATTATATATATATATATATATATATTTCTTTGATAAATTACTATTTGACTTTTTCAATTTGGCCATTTTACAATTTAATCCATAAAATTTCAATTATTGAATTTAAATCCCTAAAATGAGACTGTTATGATTTTGTCCAATTTAGGGGTGGGTCCAAAAGATCCCAACTTAATAGATATTGTATATCTTTCAAGTAGTTGAATAAATGATCTAGACTAGATAGGAAATATACTCTCAAGCTTTACTCTTATACTGCTCTATGGATTTTGGTAAGGTAGATTGTTCAGTCCTATTTCGGAATCCTATTTGTAATTGTCCAAGCATTATGCTAATTTTCATTTTCACCTTGTGCTGCAAATTCTAGAGAATTCTGCCAAATAAATTTTTGACATGTGAAAACTATAGACTGCATACTTCTTATGGCACGTCTAACGTGATTATACTTTAGAATCATTGGAGCCATGCCTTCAAAAACAGTCAAGAAGCAACTTTAATTACACTCATTAGGAATGAGTCAATAATTATGGTACCATATTGACTCAAGGTTTTTACATATATACAGATTATAATTGACATGTCTACAAATGATGACGCCAATGTTCTTTTCATACCTTGATTGACTGTAAAATAGGGAGGAGGATATTCATAGGATGAATTTCAATTGAGGCTACTGATATTGAATGTGCACAAGCATTTCTGTCAGTCTAACTGTGTTTTTTCTATTTCATTTTTTAGGATAAAAATCCTGATATGTTGTAATGAATTTATATATTATGATGATTTGGAAATGTATTCGTGTGACATATCCTTCTCTCATAGTGAGAATATAGTCAGGATCTTTTCTTTTCCATTCCTTTTTTCCCCCTTTTTTGATAGGTTCTAGTCAATATCAGATATGATATATATGGTTTCAATTATTAGGTTTTCATATGATGAAGTAAAGTTAAATTGAGCCTATTGCTATCGGATTGCCTACAAGCTATACTTTTAGGTACCTTTCTCACATTTATCTCATGTAGTGTATTTGAGTTAATCTATATGAGAGCATGAGTTGTTAATCTATACGTGCTGTCATATTGGTGGCTTCAGCTTTCTTTACATTCCAATCGCTTCTGCATTTGTGCTAATGCCCTGCTTTTATCAGTGTAGATTAGAAGGCACACGTTTAGATTATGAATTGCTAATGAAATATATGTATCCATAGTAAAGTTGCAAAATTGCTTAGGTAAGGTAGGTGGCTCAATTCTATTATACCATCCGATTTGTAAGTGTCCAAGTATTATTCTAATTTTCATATTCACCTTGTGTAGTGCTGGCAGAAGCAAGAGAAATTATCCTCATAAATTTTTTAAACGTGAAAACTAGAGATTATGTAGTCTCTACCATGTCTATACTTCGTAATCATTGGTGACATGCCTTCTAGAAAATGCAACAAGGGGCTCCAATTATACTAATTATTAATGAGTAAATTGCTATTATTTTTTGTTTCGATTATAGTACCATACTAACTCAAGTTTTCACATATATGCAGATGATAACGATTAACATGTCAACAGAAGATGACACTCGTGTTCTGTTTATACTTTGTCTAGCTGCGAAATGGGGAGGATTTTCACTGGAGCATTTCAGTTGAGGCTATGGCTAGTGGATGTGCATAAGCATTTCTATCAGTTTGATTGGTATGTTGTATCGAATTTATATATGGTTTTGGTTATAATGATTTGGAAATGTATTCAAGTGACATATCCTTGTATCTTGTTTCATAAAGACAGTAAAGCCAGGATCTTTTCTTTCATCTTCTTCTTTTTATTTTTTATATATGGTTTCAGTTATGATGATTTTCAAAGGATGAACTGATGATGTTCATAACTATTATTAAATAGCCTACAAGGCACAAGTTATACTTTCAGGTGACTTTCCCACAAGCTATACCTTTTTTTTTTCCCCATATACTATAGCGTATGTAAGTTTTTTTTTTTTTGTTTTGATAAGTAAGATAGGTGTATATTCAAAAAAATGTTTTATGTAAAAAAGCACAAAGCAAATCAAAGATTAAAAAAAATGAAAGAAAAGCAGAAACATAAAGGAAAAACTAATTACAAAGAAAAAGAGAGCTAAGGAACGAAGAGAGTGTAGCGTATTTAAGTTGATGTCTATGAGAGCATTAGTTGTGAATTTTGGACAAGTTTAGAAGCTATTTTGTTTTATCAATCGTGCCTTATGATCAGCTAATTAAGCATTAATGCAGTCTCCATTCTAGAATATTTCCTTGCAATTAAAAGTCAACAAACACTGTTGAAAGCGTCAAACAAGTTCCGCTAGCCTGCTTAGTATATGAGCTTTATCAGCTCCCCTAAAGTCAACTATTTAATATCTGTTAATTTACTTATACATATTCGCAATCCGAAACCATAATTTGCTGTCATAGATGTTTTTCATATCCGTTGTTGTTGTTGTTGTTAATATTATCACATCGTTATTATAATTATTTTACCATTGATGTCTGCTAGTTTGAGAAACTGATATGCTAGAGTAAGGAATATAATTCAAGCATAGCGATAATTGAATTTTTGTGATTGCAAATGAGGGTGGGAAAGGCTGGGGCTTTAGAGACTTTATGCAGACAGGCCTATGGGGCAGAGCAATTTCAAAAGCTAGGAATTTATACTTACACTGACGTCTTCTCTTATTCTAGTTTGTATCCCAATATCTATCCTATGAATTTTCATAAATAAGCTACTAATACTCATAGGCCAAGATCCTTCAATCTCACTATAGCACACATGTACTCCATATACCACATCCCTAACCTGTTTTCATAGCTATACTTCAATCACTAACTCACTACTTCCAGACTCAAGAGTCTAGTCCTTCCAATGCTCTTTAGTTCATGTGCAACTCTTTGTTTCCATATTCCCCTTTGTTGGGCTCTAGTTTCTCAATTAGAGTTAGGAAGTATTGGAGCTACAGTATTCACTTGTTCATCATATTGGTTGAATGTGTTCTTTCTTGGGATACACAGTCTAAACAAGAGACAATATCTTATAACACGGATTTATGCGGCCCTCCTCTCACAACAGGTGAGCCCTACACACTTGTGGTATCCACACATTACAAGGATGCATTCTGTAGATTCACAAATAAGATATAGACACCTCTCATAAAGAAAGAGAGAGAACATTTTTATATGTATCATGTGTGTAATTGCATGAATAACAACAAAAATATTAATTTTTTTACTTTACCCTAAACCGCAATGGATAAACTATAATATTGAAAAAAGCATTAAAGGTAAAATGGTTTAACCTAAAGGCAAGGAATAAAGTGAATTTTATAAAATAATAAAAGTAGGACTAAAACTCATTTTCATTCTTAAACTTTCAGCAAGAAAGCAATCAGCAAAGCGCATCCTAATGCACTATCTATTTTTTGTGTTGGTAGAGCTCAAGCTTCTTGACAAGCATTATTGAACTTGATTAACTTGACTAAAACTAACAGCCTAAAATCTTTTTATTTACTTATACAAATTAGTTTATCAGAAGAATAATTCTTTGTCAAATGCCTATCAAATCTATAGTTATTGTTGTTGTTTTCATCATTATATCCTTGTTATTATGTCACCATAGATGTCGGCCAGTATGAGAATCTGATATGTCTGATTAAGGAATATAATTCAATCATGATGATAAGTGAATTTTTGTTACTGCTAAGCAGTGCGGGATGGCTCTTGCATTAGAGACTTTATGCGGACACGTCTATGGAGCGGAGCAATATCATAAATAGGAATTTATACTTACACCACCATCATCTCTCTTATTCTGGTTTGTATCCCTATATATATCCCATGGATATTCATAGACAAATTACTAATACTCATAGGGCTAGATCCAACAATCTCACATATAGCAAGCATACTGTGCATGCCTCATCCCTAACCTATTTACATAAGGTATACTTCAACCACTAATTCGCTATTTCCAGATTCAGAGCCTGATCCTTCCAATGCTCTTAGTTCATTTGCAGCTCTATGTTTCCATATACCTTTTTGTTTGATTCTTGTTTTTAAATTCAAATTAGGAAGCAGTGCAGTTGCATTAGCCTCTGCTTCATCATCGTTATTGGCTCATGCTTGGGGTATACATGGAGTACACTTCTGCTTGTGAGAAAACTCATGCCGTTTTCTCAAAGGATGTCTTCTTCAGCATGAGGGAGTTATTTCGCTTTGCTGTTGCTTCGGCTGCAATGGTTTGGTAATTTTCTGTTTTGTTTTGTCTTTCATAATTTTTGTAGTATTCATTTTTTGGCTACATGTATCAAGTCTCTTAGCATTTTTTTGGATGCCAATCATAATCCTCTTGATGGTGGTCGTTTGAGGATCTTATTTTGCTTTCTGGGCTATTACCTAATCTAGAATTGGAGACTTCAGTGTTTTCGCTATGGTATGCTTCTTGTCCATATTTACTATATGAGATTACAATAGAATGCTTCTAATTTTTCACTGCATGCAGTCTCACAATTACTAATTTGTACTACTACATACCAAATGGATTTGCGGCAACAGTGAGGTTTGCGGGTTTCAAATGAGTTGGGAGCTGGGAATGCACAAGTAGCTAAATGACTGTTATAATGGTTCTTGTAGTTGCAGAGATTTATTGTAGCCGTGATTCTCTTCTTCTGCCATCGTGTTTTGGTCTATGCCTTTCGCAGTAAGAAGGAAATTGCAGATATGGGTCCTTTGCTTTGTCTCTCAATAGTCAACTTTCAGGTTCTCACATTTGAGTTGGAGCTAAACTTTTGAAACGTATAACTTCTTAATTCTTCTCAATTCACGCGGTACTATTAGCTATACTATCAAATACACGTTAGTTCATTATTCATTTAGAATATTTCTTTAAAATTAAAAAGTTAACTAACGGTGCATAAAGATTTAAAAAAGCTTACTCTTGGAAGTAATCTTACTTTGGGTTATAAAATAACCTGATATCTTTATTAGGAAATGTTTATGTAGTAGTTATGCCATAGTCATAACCATCATAATCATATTGTGTATATTTCTTCAAAATAGATCAGCATATGATACCAATGTAGAAGTGGTGATTCTTCCTTGATATTGCTTGCCATTAACTCACAAAGTTATTTTGTGCTCTATATACATCAGGGTCCCTAGAGGAAGTGGCTGGCAGGATATTGGTGCCTATGTAAATCTTGAGGCATATTATCTGGTTGGGGTTCCAGTAGGTGTTGTTTTGGCCTTCAGTGTACACTTGAAAGGAAAGGGTCTTTGGATCGAAATACCGACAGGGTCTACTATAGAAGCATTTCTGCTTGATCTTAAAAGTATTTTCACAAATTGGGAAAAACATGTTACTAGTACCAAAAAAAAAAAAAATCTACCTCTCTATATATTTGGTTTTATTTTTACACCTTTCTACAACTAAATTTCATGTTCAACTTGATCATATTGTATGAAAATTGAGAATCTTATAACTAATTGTGACTGAAATAATTGGTGTCAAATTGAGTTGAATGGACAAAATATTAGACTAAACCATTTTGAATGCTTAGTTGTATTTATGTTGATGTCTCCAGCATCAAAAGCAAGAGAGAGGATATTTGATGGAGATATTTAGTCCAGAGTACAAAGTTTATTGAGTTGAATAGACAAGATTTTTTATTGGTAAGATGTTCCCAAGGAGTCTAGTTTGGCTAATACTAATTTTTATCCAATGTATGAAAGGAAAATACAATAATATCACCATTTTATTTCTCACAACTTGAAAGAGGAAAAATTTTTCAGTATCTGTTTTTGGAACTCTTTCCAATGTTTTGGTTGTGGAAGATTTTAGAGTTTTAAGATTTAAACCTCTTTATAAAGACATTAATGCCATTTTTGCTATTTTTTTAAGAGTGAAGATAGAATTGCTACAAATTTTTGTTATATGTATCTTCTTCTTCTTTTTGACTGATTGCTATATGCTTATATGTATCTTTAAGTGTGTGCGTGTGTATATCTATAAAATCAAATACATACGAAAAGGTAAGTCATAAATTATGACAACATATTCAACGAATTGTTCACTCCTATGTGTCATCCCATAGGAATGAATAATATATATCTTAAATTCAACCTGACTAAAAACATTAGAGGACCACTGTGTTTGGCTAAACATGCCTAGTACTATATTAAGTCCCTCACAACTGTGGCAAGGGGAAGCACCGTACTTTACTACTGTGATTTGATGTAATCTTTCATTATTCTATTCAATAAAATTTCTACCTCTAGGAAAAGCTCATGATTGTAGGAATTATGGAGGATAATGTGAGAAAATTGAGCACTATGTTATAGGGAGTACTTAAAAATTTTCTCAATAAGGAAGGTAAAAATAAAGTAAACCATACAAGGTATATCTTTCTAAAAAAAAAAAAAAACCACAGCCACCAATTTTCCCAAGTCCAAATGAGGAGACTAAGAGTGAAATTTCTGTACAAATAAATTAGCTTAGATCCAGTACACTGAATTCATTGGGATTTGGACATATATCAAATAATTGTCACGTGTTCACGTCTTAATGAAATTTCAATTATAAACTCCATCATTGATCACCACGAAATTACTCTGTCCTTTTTAGTTATTTATTTATTTATGATTCTAAAAAAAAGAGGTAAAAAGATAAAGGAAATGTTGAAGCTGAAGTTGTGGCTAAACGACAGAGTAAAGCAAACGACAAAAGAAAGAAGAAAACGACATCAACTAATTCAGCACAGTTAGCACGTGTGAAGGAAAGAAAGAAGTCTGTTAGGAAGTCCAGCTGTCAAGCACTGATTAGTTGAATTGGACCGTTAGTTAAGTTGTAAGGAGTTAGTTATTTTTGCTGTTTTGGCGCCTTTTTCTTGTTGCCCTGTTATGCTATATATTGATATAGTTAGCTAATTATCTTGCACTCTGATATTGAAGTTTCATTACAGGAAATGATTAAGAGAGTGGGGGGAATCATTATCAATGAATTGACTTTCATGTAGCAGTAGCCAGCAAGTTCGAACGTTCTGCCATGCCAAACAAAAAACAGAGGATATTGAGACTAGGCGAAAGAGTTATTGATTTGACTTGAAACAGAGGATATTGAGAAGTTGTGAAAACAAACACACAGAGACAGAAAGAACAGAGTCCATTCCTTTATTAAACCGACAATAGATATCTAATAATATTACATGCACAAAAGAGCGACTGAATAGCAAATGATATATAAATAAAAACTAGAGATGAGGAAGGAAGCAGAAGTTGAGAAATTTTCGAACTGCTATTTGTTTGTACTGTTAAAAGTTTTATAAATAAAAATGTATTTTTTTTTTCAATTCTCTAAACGAGGAGACTAGGAAGGAAATTTTCTCTTTAATGGAAATTTCTCATACGTGATACGCCCCACCACATCTGAAAATGTCTATTACACACACACATGGTTCACACAATTGCCACTTTTGCACAGAAAGTTACAATTTTCAATTATTTCAAGTCACAATTTTAGTTCAAAAAATTGAACGTGTGTCTTTGTATGTAAATGGGTGAATATAATAGATATTTCTTAAAGAAATTTAAGCAGCAGAGGTTCGTAGTCATAGGCTAGCTGATAGCTGGTTACCACGAAACTACCCTGTCCTCCTCTATCGATTTAAAAAAGAAAAAGAAAAAAAGAGCAATAAAGGAAAGGAGTAAGTAACAAGCTAAAGCTCTAAAAAAAGTATTGGGAAAAGGAATAAATTTCCTTGAGGATGGCCCAGGAAAAGTTGTTGACTTGAACGAGAACAGGGGATGTGAAATTGTGAACACACGCGGAAAAAGAAATAACAGAGTACAATCAATTATGAAAATTAATCCAATCTGCCTCTGAGATAAGCTATCAAGATTTTTTTTTTTTTTTTAATATTCAATTTGCTCCCTAAGCTCATAGGACAATTTACACTGTTTTTAAAAAAATATTCAAGAGCATGGATTTTTTTTAAAAAATCCATGCTCTTCTAAGTCCTTGCTTCTTTTCAATAGCTTGTCTTAACTGCATATGTCTCACATTGTGGCAATTATATACGTGGAAGAATTTCTAGTAGCCAATGTAAATAAATAATTTTTAGAGATGGAGAAGGGACCAAATTAGGTTATGCCAAATATATGCGCAAGAGAGTATCTAGTGGCTAGTGATAGATAAATAAAAGTTTAAGATGGAGAAGGAAGAGTAATAAAATTTTCAAATTGTATTAAATGATGTTTGTTTAAGCTTATAGAGTATACTGAATATTAAAAAAAATAAAATTGATAGCATCTAACAATTAAACCATATCTCAAGACGGTTCAAACAGTGATATTTCAAAGAATGTATTATGCCTACAATAGTAGCCCCATCAAGGCTCCAATAGTACTCATGGTATTATTTTTACCATCACATAGCATGAGATTGATAACAATGAGTACACCCTAGAAGTCCCCTTTTCCATTAAAAAAAATCTCAAGATGAACACTTAAGTCCACCTTTATTGATTTAAATAATAATAATAATTGAAAAAAAAAACAATAAAGCAAAGGAGTAAGAAACGGGGGGACTGGAAAAAGTGCACTCGACTAACCACCAAAGAAGTAAAGGCTAAAAGTGTGGTTGGCTTAATTGAAAGACGGATGTAAAGTTGTGAACACACACATGAATAAGAGATATAACAGGTTCCGATTTAGCATTGAAATATAACATAAAGTTAAAGTACACCATTTTATTTAAAAACTTAAAGTTTACAAGTTTGGATCAAATTATATTAAAATAATTACAAACTATTTTCATTTTCATTTAATGTGAATTTTTACTAACACATATTTACTCAACACATTATGTACATAAAAAAGTGTCAGAATAACCCTAATAGAAAAATAACTATCAAAATTAAATAAATTAAATAACAATTAAAAATGAAGAAGGAAGTTTATATAAATAAAAGGGTAAATTGCAAATTGCACCCTTAAAGTTTGAGAGTGTTTGAATTTTACACCTTGAATTTTCAGAATTTGGATTTTACCCCCTGAAGTTTAGGGTGTTTGGATTTTACACCCTAACATTTCAAAATTTGGATTTTACTTTTTAAAGTTTAGTAGTGCTTGGATTTTACACCCCTAAATTATGAAACTTTAGGGTGTAAAATATAAACACTCCTAAACTTTAGGGAATAAAATCCAAACACCCCTAAAATATAAGGGGGTAAAATTCAAATTCTAAAACATTAGGATGTAAAATCCAAACATACCCAAAATGTTAGGGGGTAAAATTCAAATTCTAAAACTTTAGGTTGTAAAATTCAATCACCCACAAACTTTAGGGGTGCAATTTGTAATTTACCCAAAAAAAAAAAATGGAGATGAAAGCAAGAGCAAATAAATCTTCTAATGGCTTTATGTGACCTTTGTACTCTTTAAAGAGTTTTGATAGTATCGCAAAATCTAATGATAATTTATATTTTTACCATAAATTTTAGCTAAATAAATTTTTTTTTTTTTTTTTCCTTCTTCAATTCTTATACCCAGTACGCCCACCACATCTGAACGAGAAATAAAATTTAAACAGAGCTTCATATTCATAGCTGGTTACCACGAAACTACTCCGTCTCTAAAAAAAGTAATGGGAAAAGGCAACTGAGACTGAGAAAAGGCATTTGACTGAAAACAGGGGATGTGCAATTGTGAACACAAACACACGGAGATAAGAAAGAACAATGTACAATCCTTTATTAAACAGCCTATAAATATCAACTGGATCCGGCTTTGTTTCAAGTTGGTTTCGAGCATTACGAACAATCACTACTACTCTACTCTAATTTCAATTTCCAAATCTGTAAGTTGTCATTTTTCACACTTATTCATCCCTTTTATTTCTTCCCTTTCATTTTTTTTTTTTCTTGAAATGAAAAATCCATATCAACTTGTTTTCTTCTTCCTAATTGCCGTGAAGCAAGAGTTTCAACTTTTGTTTGTTTCAAGGTTTGAACCTCGAGTTGGTTTTCTCATTACCAATGAAATGAATGAATAAAGCTCCAAACAAAAGTTCGCTTTCTAAGATTAGAGTTTTTATAAGAGTACTTAAATTCCGTAGTCTTTAAAAACAAAAAAAAATCTATTATATTATCTTTGTCTCATTTCCTATAGTTAAATAATTTTCAGTCGTCCCTTCTTTGGAAAAACAGAAACAAAAAAAAAAACATAAAAAAAAGAAGCGAAACAGGAGTCGTTGGATTGTCTAAAACCGGAGTGTTTTCAGGAGGTTTTGGAGACCATCACTGCTGTAATTCCTTCTCACAAATGGGTAAGTTCTCACTTTTAACTTTGAACACACAAACACAATCATCTGTATTTATTATTACCGTTTCACTCCCTGCCTGAAACTAAAATCCAACTTCACATCGTTTTCTTCTTCCCTAATTTAATTATTTAATTTTCTTTATTTTTAATTGGTTGTATTTTTTTATATCTAAATTTCCAACAGCTTCAATGAAGTGTAAAAGAGAGTCTTCGCCGTCACCATCTTCTTCTTCAACACGTCAATGGAAATACAATGTATTTCTTAGCTTCGGGGGTGAGGATACTCGTAATAATTTTACTGACCATCTATATGTTGCTTTGTAACGAAAGGACATTTTAACATTTAGGGATGAAGAAGAACTTGAGAAAGAAAAATCTATTTTTGAGCTCTTCAAAACAATAGAAGAATCACAGTTTGCTATAATCATTCTCTCAAAAAACTATGCATCTTCTACGCGGTGCTTGGATGAGCTTGCCAAGATTGTCAAATGCAGAGAAGAAATGGGATTGATAGTTTTGCCAATTTTTTATGATGTTGACCTGACTGATGTACGGAAACAAATAGGAACTTTTAAACAAGCCTTTGCTAATCACCAGAAACGCTTTAAAGATAACATAGAGAAGGTGGAAACATGGAGAGCTACTTTAAGAGAAGTGGCTGATATCTCTGGTTGGCATCTACAAAATAGGTAATTCCCATGAATTCCAAATGACAATCTTCTTTCATATACCATGAATCATCTAATTAGCTATGAGAATATAACATAACATGCATGTATTGAACTACATCATGGTATGCTAGTTAAAATGCCTAATTCATCTTCTCTATATTTTATTATTTATTTTTTCAACTTTATTTTTGTTATTGTTTTCTCTCTCTCTTTTTTCAAGAAAAAAAAATAGAGAATTGAATATAGTTGGAATTGTATGGGGTTATGTCGTCAAGCTAGCCCTTAAATTGCTCACAAGTCCCACACGAGTGAAAAATCTCTAATGTTTATATGGAACACTTGGTGTTTTACGGATTTAAATGTAGTAATTGAAGCTTCGTATACTAAATTGTGAAAGGGCCAAACCAAAAGGTAAATAGTAATTTTTCAGTTCCTTTGGTAGGATAAGTTTACCCACAGGCTTCTTTAGTCAAAGTCTACCTATAAAAATGGTTGAAAGACTATACATTATTATGACTAAAAAAATTTAATTCTACTATGAAGAGGTAATCAATTATAAGTCACTCTTTTCAAAAAATAAAATTATTAAGTAACATGATGCTTTAATATTATGGACAAACATTCACCGATTAATCTAGCCGTGCCCCTTTAGAATTTCAGTCTGAAGACTTGAAAGTCCAATTTTAGAGACAATTAACACTTTTAATAATTCAACGTGACGCTTTAACAACCCAAAATTACCTTTTGCCAAATTATAGATTGGATTAAGTTTACCGCATGCAAGTCCTTTTTAAAAGGAATTTGTTTTGGTCCAATCATTGTTTTTGGTTAAATAAAATCCTTAAAGCGCATTTTAACCCTTTTATTCACAAATCAACTGTTTTAAAAAATAATAAAATTATGTAATTTTGAAGTAGAGCATTTTATAATGATACTAGTCGCTAATCCGTGTGATATACAGAATGATTAAATAAATATTAAAAGAGTAATGGAGTGTCTACAATATTTTCATAACAATTTCACAATAAATTTTATGTAGCAATTTTTTATTAGTTTTAATCTTCGCTCATTATTGAAATTACTTTTTTTTTTTTTTACCTTCCAATATCAACTTGTCACTTAAGATTTATTGCAAAATTGTTGTGAAAATTTTGTGAACGTAAAATTTTTTATATTAAAAATATTTTAAAAATGAAAGAAAATATGTAATTTTGTTCAAAATAAAGTTCACATGGTTCATCTAAAAGTAATGAAGTTAAAAAAAATGGTTAATATATATATATATATATATATATATATATATAGACAGACCTTCGCCTATCTAGATCTTTTGAGGATTAATCATATTAGCTCCACAACTTGTTGAAATTGGCCATGGCTAGAACATTAGAAATCACACAAAGCACACACAATGCTCCTGCAATTAATATTTCTGTGAATTGAACTACCACAATTAATATATAACAAACTTTCTCATATCCAACAGCTTAATAAAACCAAAGGTTAAGCTAATGTTATTGTTCGTACAATGCCTACGAATGAGACTTCACCAACAGAAAAATCAAGTAATATTATAATTTCGAAAAGAAAGTGGGAAATAAGAACATCCCTTACAATTCATGAAAAAATATGATAACGTTGTAATCTTAAGTTGAATGAACCCAACTTGCAGGAGTCCCTTAAAAAAAAAAAAAAAAAACTTACAGAAGGAGGATGCAGAGGAGAAAAGGAAGCAAAACCAATGAAGAGGGCTGGTTATGCAATTCAGCTATCCAAATATATTTCTAACAAAAAAACAAAAGCAATCTAATGTTTGTGTTGGTGGCTTGGTGCTTACCGTGAGGTTTTTTGCAAACCCAAACAACTAAATTTAGGTGATAATTTAGGTCTTTTTATGGCACATAGAATTTTAGTTGAAGTATAATTTTCAAGGTCTTGAAACATATATCTAATAGAATTTTCAAGGTCTTGAAACATATATCTAATAGAGTTTTATTAAAACTAAACTATTGAAACGCTTGATAAGATAATTACACGTTAAAAAGAAATAATAAATATATAAAAATATAAAATAAAAAGAATCTTAAAAAAAAAAAATAGTAACGTGAAAAATTGTGGAAAGTTCATCAGCTTCGATTTTATATATATATATATATATATATTAGTGCCTAAATAGAAATTCAAAGAACACCTCTTCTTAAGCGAAGCAAAAAGAAAAAGAAAAAAATACACCATTACTAGTTAAAGGCCTGTGCGTTGCACGGTTTTATTATAAATTTATATAATATAATAATAAAAGGAATTAATTGTATTGGTGTAGCAACCATCAAATATAAAATGATAACTCCTCAATGAAAAATTATCTTCTAACACACCAATTGTGCTATAATGAGTCTTGTAGTTACACGTATTGAATTTTTTACATCAAAATTTTGTATCTATTGGATCTGCAATATAAGTACTAAGTTTTGTAAGAAATTTGCAGGTTTGTTAACAATAATATTAATGAAAAAAAAATGTTAGAAGTTGTTTTTACCTTTGGGAGACTGATAAATTCCTCTTTGTAAACAATAATTTTTAGTGTATCGTTGTTCTTGTTTGTCATTGTTAATTATTAAAATTTTTAGTTCTTCAGGGCTTGTGACTCTTTTTTTATTGTCACAGCATAACAGATTTTTAAAGGAAACTGTTTTCTTTTTAGGATGAATGATCTTTTGCACAAATATTTGATTCTTGAATAGTATTTTTTTTTTTTTTTGCCTTTTAGAGATTGAATTTGTAGCTCTTTGCATCATTCATTAATAATGGATTTTCATCTTAATCTTGCACCTCTTGCTATTTCAACGTTGTTCAACTATTTTAAGAAAAATTAAAAGTTTATGCCAAAATATATTAATTATTGAACTCAAAACACTTGAGTACAAATTTATTATCAGGTAAATGTACACAATTCAAGCAAATGAGTTTGTAATTTGCTACGTACCAATTCATTATGTAAAATAAATGTATGACCATATTAGTACCTTCAAATGTTCATTGCTTATATGGTCTGTTTGAAAGAATAGTTGATTCTTGAATAATGATTCTTTGCCTTTTTTTGGTTGAATCTACCGATCTTTATTATCATAAATTGATAATCGATCTTCGTTTTAATCTTGCAACTCTTATTATTTTAGCATTGTTCAACTATTTAACCCAAAAATAAAAAATAAAGGCAAACGACTATAGTATAGACAACCAAACTAACAATATGTATATTTGAAAGACAAATCAAGTGCATGAAAAAAATACTTGCTTGTAGGTAAGTGGCGGTGGTTGTGATGTCTCCCATGTCTTGTATATCTCTTAAATAATCAACAAATGATATTCTAAATTCTAATACTTGCATGAATAAGGTTATTTTGAAAAAATAAGATAAAATTAATTAAAATAAAATTGTATTTGAAGACATAAAAATAATTTTATTATTTTACTTCAAAACTTACACCAAATCAAGTCTCATAAGTTCATTATTTTCTTTAATATTAAGTACCTCCCACATTCTTGTGACTCTTACTCTAAATTTCAATCGTCTTTTTCAGTGTCAATTTCATCAAAGATGTTATATCTTTGATTTTGTCTACCATTCTGATAAAAAAAATAAAATAAAAAACATCAAAATGTTATCAACAATTATCATCATATTAATATCAAGATAAAAAATTATGATATTTATGTAAAAGCACTTTAATTAAAATAACTAATAAAATAGAGATCCATTCCCCTTTCCTTATATCATGGTAATGTTAAAAGTGCTCACTTTGATGGTGTTTGTCCACAGATTGATTTTCTAAGCCATTAAAGTTATAAAAAAATAAAACAAATAATAATCAGTTTGTGCATGTACGTCACTGTATACCAACTCTTAAAAGATGAGTTGTTTTTTTTTTTTTTTTTTTATTGTGTTTTCTTCTACCAGAATATTATTGGGTGGATTCTTCTAATCTAGGAGTCATGAAAAACCCAAAACAAAGATTGTCCTCTAAATCAAAATTGAGGGTAATATAAACAAAATAAATAAATTGTTATCAACAATTTACCATCAAATTAAAGTTAAAAAGAAGATAGTCCTTGAAATCAAAATTAAGGGATGGAAACCACATAGCAACATTAGAACCTATGTCATAAACATGTAATTTAATTATATATGATATACAAAATTGGAACCCCCTTTATCTTTGTAGTTAACTAAAAACTTTAATATTAATAAAATAAGGAGGATCGTGAGAGAAGAATTATAAAAAGAAAAATCTTACATGCACGCTCATAACAAATTTTTTTAAAATAATATACAAAATAATATAAATTCACCTCTAACCATATTTAATGATTGATTCCCAAACTATAAACATATAAATTGGATAAAACTTAAGGAAATAAGGTTAACAAAAGACAATACAAAATACAAAAAATCTATTCAATTTGATAAAAAATAAAAATACATACCTGTGCAAGGTTTGTAGGTAGGAGAAGAATAGAGTAAAAACTTGTATTGTAGGTAGTAAAAAATCATAATTTTATCACATATATTTATACTCCACGTTGAAGAAGTTGATATGAACAAAAAATTGTGCCGTGTGATGAGAGAAAATAGCAAAATATTCTAAACTAACGTCTAACATAAAATTTGTAGATAAAAACCAAAAAAAAAAAAAAAACTGTATTTCAGGCACCTAATCTGAAAAGTTAGCTTCCTCAAAAAAAAAAAAAATCTGAAAAGTTAGATAAAAAGAATGTATATCAAATTATCAATTAACGTTGGCCTCATGTATATTAATTAATTAGAACTCTTTTGTAGATGAAAACAAAAAATAAAATAAAATAAAAATTGCATTTCAGCTGGCACCTAATTCGAAATATTTTAGATTAAAAGGACTCATGTATATCAATTAATGTAGGCCTCATGTATTTAGAACTCTATATCTATATTAACTTTAATAATAACTCTAAATTAAATTTTGGAGTTTATCCAAAGAATAAAAAAGTGAAGGAAAAAATAAGTAGTTTTTTTAAAAATGAGTCAAAGAGACGTTAAATTACAGAATATATGGATGAACAATTTTAGTATATCAATTAACGTAGGCCTCATGTATTTAGAACTCTATATCTATATTAACGTTAATCATATACAACTCTATACTAAATTTTGGTGTTTATCCAAAGAATAAAAAAGTGAAGGAAAAAAATAGTTTTAAAAAAAGGAGTCCAGGAGACGTTAAATTAGAAAAGATATAGATGAACAATTTTAGTTTTTGCCATTCAAACTGATTTGGTCTCCACATTGAAGAATTTTATATAAACAAAAAGTCTAAAGCTAATATTAATTGAATAGAATTTTATAAACTAAAATTCTAAACACTATGTTGCAACCTTAGACAAAATAAACTTTAATCAAATTAAGATTTTTATCCACTTAGAAATTATAGTTGAAGAAAACTTATATATATTTTTTCTTAAAATCTAAAAATCTAAGAAAATTTCTGTAATTTGGTGTTGTCACTTGGCGCAACTACGGCGTCTAAGCCCAATTTTTACTATATATAATATGATTTGAGTCTCTGTTCAAGAGGTAAAAACTTGTGCTTGTGCTTGTGCTGGCACTAAGGCTTAACCTTTTATTATTTGTATTCGAGCAATCTAAAAATTTGATGTGTCTGTTTCAACAAAATATAACGATAACTATAGCTCTGAATATAATATACCATTCTATATGAGTAATTCTATCCATGAGCTGATGAATTCATATGTACATGCTTGTGCAAGGTGTATTCTTGCCTAGTATTTCTCTTCATCCTCTGTGGTTTTATAATTGGTTTGGACCATCATGTGATTATTTTCTATCTTGTTCACAGGCATGAGTCAGAATTGATCATGGTTTTGAAATTCGGACCGGACCGTACGGTTTGACCTGGTTAACCGGGAACTGTCCCGTGAGACGGTTCTTTTAACCCCAAAACCCGTTATACACAAAAAACACAGTGAACCGTTCGAACCGCGGTTAAACCGCCTAGGTTGGAAAACCATGGCCGGGTCTTACAGGTCTCACGGGTCAGGCCGAAACTGGAAAAAATAAGAAAAGGAAGAAGCGTTGATGCGTTGTACCATTTTCTAAAAAAAAAAAAAAAAACTTTGTCCCAAAAATGCAGTCCCAAAACACACTAAGTATGCGTTTAAATACCGCTTATTTTGCTGAAAACTGAAAAAAAAAAAAAAAAATTTCTGTTTGCTACAGTGTTTGTCATTGTTCATTAAACAGTGACAAACACGCTACTTAAATGGCTGAAGAAACGCTGCCGCAAAAACGCAAAAACCAAACAAAGCTTGAAAACTGTCAAATTCGTAAATTCTGCATATTCTCGCACTAAAATCGTACGTTCGAAATTCGTACAACCCAAAATTAATTTTTATGAAAAGAAACTAAATACTCTCGTACGTATTATATACAAATCTCGTACGTCGGGGATTCTCTAAACTTTATTTTTTCATTTGTTTGCCACATTTTTTGCCACTCTCCCTCTACCAAACAGGAATTAATGCTTTTAACATAAGTCCACAAAATAAAAAAAGAAATGAAAAGCACAAACCTTATCTTTACCCCTTCTGCGTTTTCCAATTTTTCCTTCTTCTCTCAGTTCTCTGTTCTTCTGCGTTTATTTTTCTTTTACTTCTCTGGCGTTTCCTTTCTTCTTCTGTCACTAGTGCCCAAAACCAAAAGAAATCAAAAAGTCTAAGATTTTTTATTTTCCAATAAAGCTGTCTACCAATATGGCAGACACTACCCCTTCCCCATGAAAAAGTTGGACACGTGGCCACGCTTCAACCATTCATTTGCTTTTAATTTTTTTAAAACTTTTTTCATTTAATTGCATTTTTTATAGGACATTTAACTATTTAATTACATTATTTATTGGTACTACAAACCCACCTATTCGTATATTAAATTCATTTACTATTCTTCTCAACAACCATTCATGAACTGTTATTGTAAATTAGGATTTATATTACAGATTAAATCTGTATAATATTACATAAATTTATAAATACATATTTGCATAAAAATATATAACGTTGTAGACATTCATTTTGTTTATAATATAAATTTATTTTATCTTGATAGTATAATGTAAACTAATAATTTTTTTTTATTATTTTTAACAATTAATAATAATATTTCATTGATTTTTGAGACATTATAATGAAAGTTATGATATAGAAAATACATTTGAATGATGGTCTTTATATTTATTTGAATGATTTTAGTTAGTTTTTCTATTTATAATAATTTATTATATTTATCTATATTTTAAATAACTATTAAATTAATTATGACATCATCACGGTTCGACCTCGATCCGATTTTGAAAACTTTGGACCTCTTCCTTCTCCGATTCTTTGAACGGTCCGGATTTCAAAACCATTGATCCAACACATTGTGAAAAAGATGATTTTATAATTGGTTTGAACCATTATGTAAATGTCTTCTATCATCTTTGCAGGCATGAGGCAGAATTTATCCAAGACATTGTGAAAGAGATGATGGAGAAATTGAGTTCAAAATCCTCAAGCATTACCAAAAATTTCACAGGAATGGAATCTACTGTTGCAAAAATGATCCCTTTGTATTTAGGTTTTGAGAATAATGTTTACATGATAGGGATTCATGGTTTGGGGGGTCTGGGAAAGACAACTCTTGTTAGAATTGTTTATGATGAGTTTTATAGTCATTTTGAAGGTTTTAGCTTTATTGCTAATGTTAGGGAAGATTTACAAAAACACAGTTTGCCACGATTACAAAAGTAGCTTCTTATTGACATTTTGAAGGACAAAGAAATAAATATACGGAATGTTTATGAAGGAGTTGACATGATTAAGAAAAGGCTATGCCATAAAAATTTCTACTTGTTATAGATGATGTCAACCATTTGGACCAATTAGAAAAATTGGTTAGAGAGGAAAACTAGTTTGGATTGGGGAGTTGGATTATCATAACAACTAGAGATGAACATGTGTTGGTCCAACATAGAGTGCTTAAAAGATATAAGCCTGAGGTATTAAATAATGATGATACTTTTAAACTTTTTTGTTTGAAAGCCTTCAAAATGGAGCAACCCAATGAAGGTTATATGCAGCTCTCCCAAAAAGTTGTAGAATATGCTAACGGCCTTCCACTAGCTCTTGTTACTTCGGGTTCCTTTTTGGTTGAAAGAACAATTGATGAAAGGCAAAGTACATTGAATAATTTTAAAGAAACTAAAGGATAGATCTATGATATACTTAAAATAAGTTACGATAGAGTAAAGGAAATGTGGAAGGAGATATTTTTAGATATTGCATGTTTCTTTAGAGGGTATATGGAAGATGAAGTACTAGAGACATTAAAAAATCGTGGTTTTGATGCAAAAATTGGTTTAAGTGTTCTTGTGGAAAAATCTCTCCTAACCATGGATGACAACGAACATTTAGGGATGCATGATCTACTACAAGAAGTGGGTCAAAAAATTGTTCGTCTAAAATTAGGTGGAAATCTTGGAAAGCAAAGCAGGTTGTGGCTCAGTAGGACTTGCTTTGGGTATTGGAGAACGATATGGTAAGAACAATGACAAAACTATAGTTTTATCTCAGCAAATTAGTGACATAATTTTGTTCAATAAATTAGTTTTTTTTTTAATCCAATAGGTAAGCGGTTACCTAAGTTTTAAGTAACAAAATAAAAAGTGAAACATTCATTTACCATGCTAATATTTTGTCAATGACGATTTTTTTTTAAAATTTTGAAAAAATAAAAAATTTTCTTTGTAATTTTTTTATAAATTTGAATTCATCTTTCTTGTTGTAATCAATTAATCATCCATCTCTTGGTTACTACCTAGAACATAAGGCTATCTTAACATTTTTTTTTATATAAATTCATTTTGTAGATTTTATTTTATTTTTTCTTTTTCCCTCACTTTAAAAGTAATGTTGTAATTTCCTATATTTCACCCTCTTGGTTTTGAATATCTAAACGGTAGAAGTGCACCTTTCTAGTTTTAAACTTTTAATGAATGAGTTTTAACCAGATTAAAAAGAAAATAAAAAACTTTAAAATATGATATTGTATTTTGATCTATTAGTTATAAATAGGACTTAATATATAGTACAATTTACTATTAACACATGATGTTTAACTATGATCTATTAGCTACTAATTAGTTACTATTAGTATCTGTTTTGGTTTGGTTTTTGAAAATTTTAGAAGTTGTGTTTTGAAAATTGTGCTTTTTAGAATGGTAGAGGAGTTTGAGTAATGTTGTTTGTATTTTTTTAAAATACTTATGGATGAAAAAGTGTGTAGAAATACGTATAATGTTGTTTAAAAACTAAAAATGTGTGTTTAAAATGCTCTACCAAACAGGGACGTGTTTGGTAAAATATGTGGAAAGTATTGTTGATATGAAATATTGCAGTGTGAAAATGAAATCTTCTGGCAGTTTTTATGATCTGCAATTTGAAAACACACATTTTCCCTTGTTATAAAAAATCTAATTTTATTAAAAATGCAAAGCCGAATGGCAATCTTTTTACTTTTTCATTTAAATTGCTCTTGCCATTCCAAATGGTAATATGTAGTCAATTTTACTATTTTCTATTATGGAATTGGAAGTTGGGCCACCATTTGGGGAGGGGAGGGAAATGCAAAAATTAAATTATTTTCAGTTCAGGTTCAACGTACGAGGAAATTTCCCCATCCGTAGCCTTCTTGAGTCTACTAATTGGTATTTTAAGACTTAAAAGGTGGTTATATATATGGAAAACTCAGGGAATCAAAATTTTTTTCTAATCTCCTTTAAGGTTTAACACTGTAAAACTTTAGTAATTCTATTATTCTTATCATTTGCGTGTGCAACTCACCAAGGGTCCGTTCGGTTGGAGGAGTGGAAAAGTGAGAGGATGGAAAATTGTGGAAGGATGGAAAAGTGGGAGGATGGAAAATCTTTAGTTTTCCCTCTTGTGTGTTCGGTTGGGAGAGTGGAAAACTGGGAGGATGGAAAACTTTTGTGTTCAGTTAGAGAGAAAAAGGAAAGGATGGAAAATGTAATTTATATAAATTGACTATTATACCCTTATTACATAATATGTAAGAAATAAATTTATTTTTAATTATTAAATAATATAAAATTTATAACATTGTATATATAAATTTATGTTATTATAATGTAAAAATTAGATCAAGTCACATTGAAAAAAAAAAAAAAAAACAACAACATTGAAGAAAAAAAAAAAAAAAAAAAAGGACCACCGTTGTTGAACAACGTTATTTAGTAAAAAAAAAAAAAAAAAAAAAAAAAAAACTTTGAAGTTAACATTGTTAACGTTGTTCACGTTGTTCAGTGAACAACGATAACAATATTTGTTGTTCACGTTGTCCAGTGAACAACGTTAATAATATTGTTGTTAACGTTGAAAAAAAAAAAAAAAAAACTAAATATTCAGGTCAACGTTGAAAGAAAAAGAAAAAAAAAAAAAAAAAAGAAGAAGAAAAAAAAAAGGTTGAAAAAAATAGGTGAAAAGAGGGTATTTTTGTAAAAGTGCTACAATAGAACTTTTCTCTCCATATTTTCCTTCCGATTTGGAAGGAAAAAAAAAGTGGGCCCGGAGAGAAAACTTTCTCTCGAGTTTTCCATCCTCCCTATTTTCCTTCCCCAAACGAACAGTGGAAAACAGTATTTTCCACTCTATTTTCCATCCTCTATTTTCCATCCTCTCTGTTTTCCTTCCAAACGAACACACCCCAAGTCTTTGCTTTCAAAATATAAGGCAACAATCGCAATTCAAGCCATAGTCGTCAACTGCAAAGAAGAGGATTGCAGTTATGGAGAATTTTCTAAAGTTTTTTCAAAGATGTCTAATCTTAGATTGTTAAGTATTTGTCACTTGCACTCCAAGAATACTCTTAATTGTGATCCCAATGAGCTAAGATATCTTGAACGGGAGATTTATTCTTTAAAATGTTTGCCATCCAGTTTCCCACCAAAGGAGCTTGTTCAAGTCAACTTGAGTTGTTGTCTAGCGAATTTGAATATCTTTGGAAAGGAGTAAAGGTAATTTTATTCTTTTAACTGCCTTTCTATTTAGAGTATTTGTTATTTCTCTTTTCTTTAAGTGTAGCTACAATACAGTCCTGGTTTATTTCAATTTCCTCCTTCCATCAATAAACTTGTATTATTATTATTATTTTTTCTGAAGCAGAAAGTTGTTTATATATAACTAGCCTCATCACACGCGCTTCGCGCGTGCGATGAGTCTTTTTTTTTTTTTTTTTGTTAGTGGTCCTATTTTGTAGAAAAAAAAATGTGTTTTTTTTTTATTTTATATATATAATTTTTATTTTGAAAATGTAATTTATAAGTGAATAAATCAATTTGAAAATTATTAAGAAAGTGGTCCTATTTTTTAGGCAGTGTTTTAGTGGGAGTTAGAATTGCATTTTTACCGGATTGTCCTTTAGTTTTGTCTCTACTTAAACATAAGGATGTAGGGGCATTTTTGAACTAAAAAATGAGGAATCCAAACAGAAGTAGCTCCTTAAATAATAGTATAGATTTTTTTGTTAGTGGTCCTATTTTGTAGAAAAAGAAATGTGTTTTTTTTTTTTTTATATATATATATATAATTTTTATTTTGAAAATGTAATTTATAAGTGAATAAATCAATTTGAAAATTATTAAGAAAGTTGTCCTATTTTTTAGGTAGTGTTTTAGTGGGAGTTAGAATTGTATTTTTACCGGATTGTCCTTTAGTTTTGTCTCTACTTAAACATAAGGGTGTAGGGGCATTTTTAAACTAAAAAATGAGGAATCCAAACAGAAGTAGCCCCCTAAATAATAGTATAGATATAATTTTTACTTATTAAACCAAATTATATGTTTAACGGGGGCCTTTTTTCCCTATTTGTTTGTAACAGAATTTAGGCAAGTTAATGTACATCAATATTTCCTCTTCCAACCTTATTAGGACACCTGACTTTTCAGGGATTCTGAGTCTTGAGAAAGTAAATCTTTTTGGGTGTCATAGTTTAATTGAGATCCACCCATCAATTGGACAACTCAGCAGGCTTAGGCATTTAGAACTGTCGTTCTGCAGCTCTCTTGCCAACCTTCCTAGCATATCTACTAAAATAGAGTCCCTTACGATTGAGGATGATTCCCAAATTTGAGGATGATTCCCAAATTTAAGGGAATTATGAAAAGCCTATCAGAACTTCGTTTAAGTTGGACTGCTATTAAGGAACTACCACCCACATCAATGAAGTGTTTGTCCTTCTTAAAATATTTAACACTAAGTGGAATCAATTTTGTCACCCTGCCTGTAAGCATCTGTCAACTTTCCAACCTTGAAGCTCTTGATTTTTCCCACTGTGTGAAGCTTCGATGAGTGCCAGAGCTTCCAGAAAGTGTGACATATATAAAAGCTGAAGGATGTACTTCTCTAGAACCATTACCAGCACTGCTTAGACAGAGCAGTTTATCACGACCTCCTTCCCAGTCTTATGATGAGAGCAGCGGCGGAGTGGCATTTACAATATTGAACCGTTACCTACAGGTACTCTCTGTCACTCTCTCTCTTTGCTAAATGGAGTATCACAAACATAATTTTTTATTGGCGAAAACCACATTTTCGTCTCTACATTTTCACGTGATTCCACTTTGGTTCCTATCTTTTCTTTTCACCGCTTTTAGTCTCTGTTTAGAAAAACGCCTTCTATTTTAGTCCGTTCCGTCAGTGCCCTAACGGCTCTAACCTACGTGGCAAACGGAAATATTAAAATAATAATAAAATATTTTATTTTATCATTAAAAAAAATGCCACGTCAACATTTAAATTAAAAAAAATTATTAATTTTAACTAAATAAAAAAAATCAAAAACAGAAATAAAAATCAAAAATCACATTAATTAAGATCTACCTATGTCTTGAACAAGAACACAAACTAGATCTAAGAACACAAAATTAAAATTCAAAAATCACAAACCCAGAAACGCAAACACAAACCCAGCAATCCATCTTCAGAAAACCTGCAATCCATCTTCAGAAAACCCAAATCCAAACAAGTGAAACCCAGATGAAAAAGAAGAAGAAGAAAAGTCATGAAACTCCATTGATATTTGTATTTTTTTACAACCTAGTTTTCTTCCCAGATCAGTTTCTACTTTTATTTGCCATCATCCTTTACTAGTTATCAACCCACAAACAGAAACCCTAGAAACACCTCGTTGATTTGCTTGGCTGGCTTAGCCTGGCTCATCTTCTTCTCCAGTCGCGCCTTCTATATCAGCTACTTCACCTCCGTCGAGACTCGGTCCAGTGCCGCCGGCTCAGCCGTCTAGTCGAGCTTCTTCGCGTTCATAACCGGAGCCGCCTTTTTGTTCTAACCGGCTTCCGCCTTCTTCACGATCTGCACCGCAGCCCTGATCCGCAACGTCTGGTTCACCGCCGAGCGCCAATCACATTCTTGTACGCCATGGAGAGAAGGTTGCGCTCCTCGACGGTGAGCTCCTCTCTCTCCACCACTGCCGAGACCCAACAATCCACCATGTATACGTTCTCTTCGCGAGCTGAGGGTGTCACCGCCATTGTTGTTGATGATAAAATTAGTCCTTAAGAACCTAAATAAGACTCAGAGAAATCAGCAATTTTAGATCTAGAGAGAGAGAGAGAGAGAGAGAGAGAGAATGTGTTTGTGTTTGCGTTTGTGTTTGTGTTGAGTTTCATGACTTTTCTTCTTCTTCTTTTTCATCTGGGTTTCAGTTGTTTGGATTTGGGTTATGTGTTTGTGTTTGGGTTTTTTGGGTTTTCTGAAGTGGATTGTTGGGTTTATGTTTGCTGTTTTTGTGTTTGGTTGATAAGAAAAATCAATTGCTGGATTTGTGTTTGGTTGACAAGGAAGATCTATTGCTAAGTTTGTGTTTGTGTTTATGGGTTTGTGATTTTTGGATTTTAATTTTGCGTTCTTAGATTTGGATTTGTGTTCTTATTTAAAACATAGTTAGATCTCAATTAATGTAATTTTTTGTTTTTATTTCTGTTTTTAATCTTTTTATTTAGTTAAAATTAATAAATTAATTTTTTTTTAATTTAGATGCTGACGTGGCATTTTTTTAATGCCAAAATAAATTTTTTATTATTATTTTAATAGCTCCATCTGCCACATAGGATTTTGCCGTTAGGGCACTGACGGAAAGGACTAAAATGAGACGCGTTTTCCAGAACAGGGACTACAAGCGGTGGAAAAAAAAAGTTAGGGACCAAAGTGAGAATCGCATGAAAATGTAGAAACGAAAATGGGGTTTTCGCCTTTTTTATTTTGTAATACAGAGACTCCTTTTTTGTAAAACTGGATATGAAACTTCCCCCAAAAGGAAAGAGGATGGATCTAAAACTGAATTTCAGATAAGAGTTCCAGGATTTCGAATTCCGCGGTGGTTAAGTCATCAAAGGTTGGGGAACTCAATGAGCATAAAGCTATCTCCAAATTGGTGTAATAGTAGGTGGATGGGATTCGCACTTTGTGCTCTTATCGAAGCACGTAAGGATTGTTGTTTTGGTGAGCTTAATATTAAAGTTTGTGTCAGAGCCCTAGGTGATATGCATCATAGTCAATATGCCTCTAAAACTTTCTTTGCGAAATTACATCTTACGGACCACTGACGCAAGACAACCAGAACAAAATTGAAACAACAATAAAATAAAGAATATGACCTAGGAGTCAGTATCTAGGCCTTGCTTGGAGTCAGCACCAAGTGGGGAAACCACTAGGAGTCAGCACCTAGGGTAGACCTAGAGTCAGCACCAGACCAAAGAAACCAAACAGCCATTGTTTTTCATTCATCAAAATATCAACTATCTCCTCAAGGAGTACAATAGGTTGCTTATAAAGGATTGCTAAACCCTAGTTCTAATTGGCTAGGAAAACTTAATTGCCTAGTTACAAAAATAGCCTTACTTCTAAATTAAAATACTAATAGTCCAATAAACTAATAGGACCTAAAACATAAAAATACAATTGGCTTATAAACATAAATAATACTAAAAAATATTCTTCTTCTGTCTCCCACATCATTCTCCTCTGGTTGGAGAAAACTCGACCTCGAGTTCTAAAGCGTTGAAGGATTAGGATGCTGATAAGTAACACTTACTTCAAGTCTGGAATCACCCTAGGGAGCATAGAGGAAAGAAAAACTTTGAATTCCACCATGTCAAACTCTTCTGGAATAACAAAATCAATGTGTGGAATCAATATAATCTTATCTTTAACCATTGGAAGCACTATGTTATCCACTTTCTCCACTTTAGCAAATTGTTTGTCTTCATGCACCATGTAAGGCTAATCAAAAGCAGATTCATTAGCTTCCAATATCACATTATATGCACCCTCTAACATAATACTCTCCCTTGAAACCATCTCTTCACCTTGTTTCTCTTCAATAGATTCATTTCCTTGCACGCATGTTAAAGCAACACTTGTCGAGGCATGTACGTCTGTGTCAACATTAGGCTTTGGTGTTGCTTGAGGATTCTCCACAACCAAGATATCATCACCAATGTTGTCTTCTATAGGGGTAGCAATAAGTTCATCGTGATCAATTATCCTTGGTTTCTCAATTGAATCGATTTGAGTCTTCATTTGCTTCATTTGAGCAATCATGTCTTGAACATTTTTCATGAGCTGTTCAGATAATTCCTTTAATTCCTTGGTAGATTGTTCAAAAGTGCACCGAGGACATGAAATGGGATAAGGATGAGGATTCATCATATTTGCTTCAACTTGAAAAGTACCACACTGAGATTAGGGTAGATACTTAGCTCGATAGTATGGTGACAAATACTCATCACAAAACTTTTCTTTCATATCTTCCCACACACTAATGACAGGTTCATAGTTTAGATAGCAGAAATATTCAAGCTTTTTCCAAAACCTTTGTGCTCCACCTTTTAACTTCAACTTTGCATACCTAACCTTTTTGTTATCTGCCCAATTTGCTTGCTCAAAAAATTGCTCCATCCCATTCATCCAATTGACAAAATCCCATGGATTAGTTTTACAACCATCAAAATAAGGTGCTTCTAATATTACCATGATTCTCTAAAATAGTTGGAAGTTGGAACAAGAACCTGGGTTGCTGTGATGTTCTCTGGACAGATCGTTGGAATAGGCTTCTGACTTGGACAGATTGGACCTGTGGAGAACAACTCAAGGCCCAACAGCAACAATAATTTTTTATTTTATTTTATTTTAATAGGTTTCGGATCTCCCAATCTATGTATACTATTGTGGGTCGGATTCAGATCTGCAATTCTTTCTTCTTCTTCTTTTTTTTTTTTTTTTTTTTCATCTCTCTCAGATCAATTTCTTTGGATTTGGGCTATATTTCAATAATGGGCTCTGTTCCTTTATTTAGTTACGACTCTCTTTTTCTCTTTTTAAATTTGGGATTTAGGAGGTACAAAATTTTGGTGTGGTGCAACAAAATATTAGCTTACTTCTTGGCCTGTCACATAGTGATTCCTCATTAATGGGCCTTAAGAAGTGTTTGGTTTATAGAATTTTTAGGGGGGGTTCAAAATTCTTTCTTTTTCTTTTTTTTTTTCTAGAATCAAATTTCAAAGATTCTTGATTGAGAAATCAAGGTAACAATTTTGATTGCATCATGGACAAAAATTGGGTAAAGAAAAGCGCAATCTTTTCATTAATCAATGTAATAAAAATTTAAGGAGATGTTTTCTTATTTAGTTAATTAAGATTACTATCATTTACAAATAGTAAGTACATTTATTAGAGAAATGCCACGATTACAAGTCAGTATGGGAAATAGAGTGAAAAGTTTGGTGTAGGAGTAGTGTATAGAGTGTTTTTTTTTTTCTTTGATGAGTTCTAGTCCTTATCAGATATGATTTATATGGTTTCAATTATTATGATTTTCATAAAATATAGTAAAGCTCAGTTGAGCTTACATTTTCATAAAATATAATAAAGTTCAATTGAACTTGTATCGCATACAAGCTGTACTATTAGGTACCTTTATCACATTTCTTTCATGTAGTGTATTTGAGTTAATCTCAATGAGAGCATGAGTTGTGAATTTCAAAGAAGTTTATATGGTTTCCTTGCTCTTTGGAAGATTCTCCCGTTGTCGTAATTAGTAGGGTTTGAAGGAATTATGAATGGACAGAACTCTGTCAAGTGTAGAATTGGAAAATTGAGTCATTGGTACCTAACAATTGGTAATGAATTTCCAAATTCTTGATATAGCGGATAATTACATGAGAAGCAGAGTTTTCAACGGAAAAGGGGCCCTCATATTAATTTGCAGAATAGTTTTTTTCAATGTCATACTCATACCATTTTTTTTTCTTTCCCCTTTTACTTTGAAGATGCCATGAATTCGCTGAGTTTCTTCCCTTCTAAAGTGTTTCGCGTCGAGCGGTAGTGTGAAAAGCGGACTTAGTTTTGTGTGTGTCGGCTGTTGTTGACATGTTGTGGACAAAACTGGCTTGGAGTTTCGGAGTATGACTCTAGGGAGTGTTCACCTGGTATTATTTTGATTAAACTTTTTTCTTTCTTTGTGTTTAAGTTTTCTAGAGGATGATTAACAGCTTTGTTGACTGGCTGGTAAAAGAAACATAATTTGCTAATAAATTAAAAATAAATAAATAAAGCAATCTGGTTAATGGTCTTTTGGAAAGAAAAGGTTGTCTACGGTATCTTCATAACCATAATTCATTGAGTAGTGGTGCATGTATTACCAGCTTTTATTACCTTAAACTTACCAAATGATGTGTCACCAACCACAAAAAGACTTTTAAATATTCATTTATACAGTGATCAAAACCTACCAATTATATTTATTGTTACATCAATTTGTAAATTTTATGTAATAAAACTTGTAATGTTTTTAGCATTTTCCTAATCCATTATGACTAATAACAGAGTTGTGCCATAAATAAAAAATAAAAAAATAAAAAAAATGATGGACACTTGAATTTGTACCATAACTTAAGATTGGGGATCATATAAGATGCCATGAATACCAGGAGGGAAGCAAATGGAGTGGAGGTCAAGTTGAGCAGGATCAATTATGAGAAAAGACGTTGTAGCGATGGTTAGAATTAAAATTAAATAATTAAATTCACAATTTTTCTAATAGCTTAATCTTTTAGGAGAATCGGTAATTTATCATGGTATGCTTAATCTTTTGGTAGAATCAAAAACTTATTAGCCTCTATCTTCGGGGGTATTATCAGGAATTTTTTTTTGGAGGGGCCAAGATTAAAAGATATATATATATATATATATATATATCAATTTCAAGATATGCTTCTCCAAATGTTAAAACAAAGACAAATTTGTTAATTTTGGCATGTTTATGAGATTTTTCAAATAAAATTAGTAATATCATATATTTGATTATCAAGAATTATGTTGTAATCTAGCGCTAAATGTGTTTGTCATACCAAATTCTATTTTTATCTTCTTGTTTAAGTATATTAGTATGAAATACTACAAAAAAAGAAGAAAATAAATTGGTTTAATAGCTAACATTAGATAAGTAAAAAGAAATTTGAGTAAATTATAAATGACAAAGGAGAAGAAATATTTTGTACCCTCAAGAATTAAAAACCATTTTTCCTTGACTTTAATTAGGAAAACTGTTTGTTAAGAAAGAGAGAGAGAAGAGAGTTTTTTTTTTTTTTTTTTTTTAAATGAGAGAGGAGAGAGATTGATAGCACTAGATAAAAAGTGCGTGTCTATGAAATATTTTGGAAAGTGGCTGAAAAGTAGAACATTAGTAAATGCAAATTGAAAATGTGAAAGTAATAAAACAAATTTCAACAAAACAAGGACAAGGTGGGGCCGTAGGGGTAGTTAATCAATTTTCTTTGGATTGGCAGTTATTTAAAAAAGGAAAATGCTAACGAGTGTCTTTAGGACACTTATTAATAATTTATTTAAAAAAATTTTAATTTCACTTTTATGAAAAATAAAAAAATTATCAAAATATTAATTATTTTTTTTATTTTTTATAAAATTTTTTTTTAAAATAAATTATTAACGAATATCCTTAGAACATTCGTTAGCATTTTCCTTATAAAAATAAAAAGGCATTGGGGTCTATCTTTTGCCCATTTCCCAGGGCTCTCTCTCACCCAAAGGAGTAATAAAACAAATTTCAACAAAACAAGGATAAGGTGGGGCCGTGGGGGTCGTTAATCAATTTCCTTCGGATTGGCAGCTATTGAAACAAAAGGTATTGGGGTCTGATCTTTTGCCCATTTCCCAGAGTAATCTGCTAATAATCAGCCTTCATTGCCCGGCATCAAAATTTCATTTTCCCCAAATTCCTGTTTCTCCAAACCAAATGACACTTCACCAAACCAATTCGTGTGCATCTTGTTCCATATACCTTCATGTGATTCTCTTCCTTTTTATAATCCTGCTCTGCTTGCAACCAGCCACTGCAGCCCCTGCTCCAACAAATGAGACAGATCGTTTGGCTTTGCTCCAATTTAAAGAATCTGTATCTTATGATCCATATAACATTTTGAGTTCATGGAATGACTCTGTGAACTTCTGCAATTGGCTTGGAATAACATGCGATGGTCGACACCAAAGAGTCACGGCCTTGGACCTACCGGGCTACAACTTCCGTGGATCTCTATCACCTTACATTGGCAACCTAAGCTTTCTTAGGTCCATCAAACTCCAAAACAACACCTTCTATGGTGAAATTCCACGGGAAGTTGGCAATTTGTTTCGACTGCAAGAACTCAGGCTTAACAATAACACGTTGGAGGGGCAAATACCACCCAACTTGTCCAAGTGCTCCAATCTTAGATTCATACATCTTCATATGAATAGCTTTACAGGGAAAATTCCAATGGAGCTAGGCTCTCTAATGAAACTTGAAGAACTTCAACTCCTCAAAAACAATTTGACAGGAGGGATCCCACCTTCTCTAGGAAATCTTTCTTCGCTCAAATCTTTCGCTGCAGAGTACAATAACCTGGTGGGAAATATTCCAGATACCGTAGGCCAATTAAAAGGCTTAGTAGTTTTCTCAATTCTCATGAATAAATTGTCAGGTATGATCCCTTCCTCTCTTTACAACGTGTCATCTCTCCAAATATTTTCAGTTGCAGACAACCAACTTAATGGCACACTTCCAACAAACATAGGCCTTAATCTTCCTAATCTCCAAGTTCTTCAATTTGGTGGGAATGAGTTCTCTGGGCCAATCCCTACTTCATTATGCAATGCAACTCACCTTCAAAAACTTGATTTAGGTATGAACAATTTTCTGGGATCAGTTCCAACTAATCTTGGAAATTTGTTGGATCTTTTCTGGCTAGGTTTGAATGGCAATTACCTAGGAAATAGCCTCCATTTCTTAACATCGCTAACAAATTGTAGCAAACTGGTCTCTGTGGATTTAAGTAAAAACCAATTTCAAGGTGTTTTGCCCAATTCTATAGCCAACTTGTCAACCAACCTCACTAAATTATATTTTGGAGGCAATGAAATATCTGGAACTATTCCTGCATCATTAGAGAATCTTGTCAACTTAATTGCCTTAGGCATGGATTATAATCACTTCAATGGCACCATTCCCACTACTTTCGGGAGGTTTCAGAAGATGCAACTGTTGGCTTTAGGTGGAAACAAATTGTCTGGAGAAATACCAACCTTCATAGGCAACCTTACTCGGTTGTTCCGACTCATGTTACAAGAAAACAGATTCGAAGGAACCATACCTCCAAGTATTGTACACTGCCCAAATTTGCAAATCTTGGACATTTCACAAAATAACCTTAATGGATCCATACCCCTGGAGCTTATTGGTCCTTCTTCCCTTCCGCTAATTCTCCTCAATTTATCTTTCAACTCATTGACTGGCCTACTGCCAGCTACAGTAGGTAGCCAGAATAAAATCAACAAACTGGATGTTTCTAACAATAATTTGTTGGGTGAAATTCCGATATCTATCGGAAATTGTTTGATGTTGGAACACCTTAACCTGCAAGGGAATTCCTTTATAGGAGCCATTCCATCATCTATGGCTTCTTTGATAGGTCTTAAACATCTTGATGTTTCACAAAATAACCTATCAGGATCCATTCCAGACGGTTTCGAGGGGCTTCCTTTATTAGAAAGTTTGAATCTTTCGTTTAATAATTTTGAGGGTGAGGTACCAACTGAAGGAGTTTTTAATAACACAAATGCAATTTCATTGATTGGAAATGCTAGACTTTGTGGTGGTATACGAAACTTGAAGTTGCCAAAATGTCCTGTAAAAGTCAAGAAACCACGGAATGTAAAAGTCATGAAACCAAGGGAGCTCATTGGCTTCAGAGTAGTAATTATTATTTGTCCCATTGTTCTATTTATTTGCTTGCTTTCATCCTTTCTCTGGATAAAAAAATCAATAAAGGATTTACTATCTATGGTTTCAACAATGGTCGCCAGTAATTTTATATACGAAGATTTTATATATGAAGAACCCTATCTGGCACTAGACCCCCGTAATGTTACATACAAAGAACTCTATCAGGCAACTAGTGGATTTTCTTCAAATAATTTAATTGGATCTGGCAGTTTTGGCACTGTATATAAAGGAGCTCTTAATGGGAATGAAACTCTATTTGCTATAAAGGTCATTAACCTTCAACAGAGGGGAGCTTCCAAAAGTTTCATGGCTGAATGCAATGTATTACGAAGTATTCGGCATCGGAATCTTGTTAAAATAATAACATGTTGCTCTCAAATGGATCATTGTGGAAATGAATTCAAAGCTCTAATCTTTGAATTCATGACAAATGGGAGCTTAGATGTTTGGTTGCATCCAGGGCTAGACAACGAAAATCAATCAAGGAACTTGAGCCTTCTTCAAAGACTAAATGTTGCAATTGATGTGGCTACTGCAATAAATTATCTTCACAACCATTCTATGCTACCAATTATTCACTGTGATTTAAAGCCAAGAAATATTCTTCTTGATGATGACCTGGTTGCTCATATAAGTGATTTTGGCTTAGCAAGGTTCCGCTCAACTATTGAAGATTCTTGTTTAAAGGAAACTATTACAACTGGGCTAAAGGGATCTATTGGCTATGTTGCTCCAGGTAATTTCCTTCCAATCATTTCTAAATCCTTAAATATCCTAACAAATATCGTTAAATTAATTGTTTAAAACATATTGGTTTTCTTGTTTTAGCAATTGCCGTATCAGCAAAAGATTCTCTCTCACAACATGCAACACAAAAACACGCATACACACACTTAGTTTATTTTTTAAATAAAAAAATCTGAGCAAGAAAACATGATTTATGCCATGATAAGTCATAAATTTTATTAGTTGACAGGTTTTACTGATTATCCATTCACTTAGCTTGTTTTTTCAATCCTTTTAATTCCTGAACACTGTGTTTGAGATGATAGCTTGCCTATCGGCTATATCAAATTGTGGTATAGCAGCTCTTAAGACAGACCGATTCTACGATATTGTGTATTTTATTGATATAAGTATCCTACTCTGAACAAGCTGTCAACAAAAACTACACAAGTGAATTATGTAGTGGGTAATAATAGGACTTATGATTCTGTATTGAACATTTGTGAATTGTGGAGCCATTATCTAATGAGTCCAGTATGACCATACCAATTATAAATTAGTTTGATTAAATTATCCTAATTCTAACCATTAACCATATTTCCATTACTACATCTAAACCATAAATATTGCCTCCTTCTAGTGGGCTCAAAAGTATTATTCTAATGTAAAATTATCATTTTTTTAAACTTGAAATATTGAACTTGTGGCATCTATCATCACGTTTTTCCTTATGTTCAATTTCTTTTTACTTTTTGATGGACACTCTCCTCAAATCCCAAATTTCATTACAAACAAGAATTTCAATATCTCCTTACATTACATAACGTGTAGAGTATGGCATGGGCTGTGACACTTCAACAGAGGGAGACGTGTATAGCTATGGAATAATTATATTGGAGATGTTCTTAGGGAAACGACCCACTGACAAAATGTTTAAAGATGGTCTCAATCTCCACGATTATGCTAAGATGGCAGTGGCACAGCCAGAAAGACTTGTTCAGATTGTAGATCCAATCCTTCGAAGAGAAGTTGAAGAAATGCCAACAACAGTAAATAGAGAAGATAATAATGAAAATGAAATTGAAGCAAATGAAGAAATTCACGGTATAGTTAACCTGTGCCAAATGGATGCTATTGTGCATAAGTGCTTAGTCCCAATACTACAACTTGGACTGGCTTGTTCAGTTCAGTCGCCAAAAGAAAGAATGAATATGGAGGAAGTTACCAGGAAATTACATTTGATAAAAAAGGCTTATCTTAGTTCCAGGATTTGCAGAGGTGGACCTTTAACTAGTGGAATCCAAGTTGAGGTATTGCTATATTTCAAATTTGAATTTGCTTAAGTAAAATTGCACATGACAATTATCTCGTAAAATAATTACTAGCCATTATGGTTTCTTTCTTTGTTTTAATTTATTTTGCATACACAAGCATAGAATTTTTTTTTTTTTTAATTTTTTGTTAGATAATCGTGATTGTCCACTTAATAGATTATCATTTTAATTCTGCTAAAATTTGCAAATTAGTTGTCCAACATTATTTATTAGTTATTCAAATTTACAAACACAGGTGTATTGATGATCTACTTCATCTTCAAACAACCCATTTCCAATTTACATTTAACATACAAATTTATAACTACACCCACACAACGCTTGGCTATGAGATGAGTTAATTGTAACTAATATCATTGTTATTTATTTATTTATTTTTATAAAATTGAAATATATCATTGTTTTTACTTAATAGTCAATTGTTGGTACCATGAGGGCTATGACTCTATGACTTCAACCACTTTATTTAGTTATTTTTTTTCATTTGCAATTTTAAAATTTATCTGTGTCCAGACACTTTTTTTTTTTTTTTTTTGAATTACAGTTTTTAAACTTCTATCTCTCTTGGAATGAATCCAAGGGTTCAAACCTTCACCTATATCAAATGAAGCAGCTAATCACCCTTTAATAGTAGTCAATCTGATTGAGCAGGGAAAATGGAATGAAATCATGCTACAACAATTTTTTAAAGAAAACTCAATCCGGGCTATAAAGCAAATTCCCATCCCTAGTTCTCCAGATAAATTGGTGGGGATGGGAGAAACGTCAGGAAATTTTTCAGTGAAATCTTCCTACTTAACAGAGCACGGTGATAGATTTGATCAGAAGTATAACCAAGTTTGGAAGAAGTTATGGGAAAGTAAATTGCATGGAAGACTATATATGTTTCTGTGGAGGCTTGCAAAAGGGGAGCTACCCCTTAAAACCCGATTGGCAAATAGCATTGGGTGTGAGGATCTGTCTTGCGTGCTGTGTGGGGAAGCAGAGGAATCAGAACTACATGTGTTCCGTGATTGTATAGTGATTAGAATGTTGTGGTTTGCCTCTGAGATTGGCTTGAGATGGGATCATTTTGAGGCTCATTCTGCTGTGGAGTTGGTACAAATGATATTAAACCCCCCTAAGGAGTTAATAACTGATGGTTTAAATCAAAATAAGTTCACTTTAATGGCAGCTGTGATTTGCTACGAAACATGGAGGATGCGAAATTTGATGCTTTCTAAAAATGTGAAGTTTGACCCAATGGAATTCCCTTGGAGAATTAAGTCTGCTATGGAAAGATTTTCTCCAAGAAAAGAAAATGATGGGCAATGTAAAGAAAGAGAGAAGGAAGAAGGGTGGTGTCCACCTCCAAGGGGCTGGATTAAGATCAATGTTGATGCTTCTTGGAGTGAAGGGAAGGCAAGTGTTGCTGGTTTGGCAAGAAACTGTAGAGGTGAAGTTTTGAAGGCATGGGCTGAACAGGTGGATGCTGATTCTGTGGCAATAGCTGAATGCTTGGCTATTGTACTAGCAATTCAAGCTGCAATTGAAGAAGGCTATGAGCAAGTAAAGATAGAAGGGGATGCAAAGATTGTTTTTGATGCTATCTGCAACATTGGTCAATCGGTATGCTGGGAGCTTCATCGGTATGTTGAAATGATTAGAAGTGTAGTCAAGGAGAGTGAGACTCCTAAATTTTATTTTAACTGGGTTCCTTGGATTTTCAACAAAAGTGCTGATGCATTGGTTAAATGGGCCTCACGTACATTTTTTTCTGGTAGTTTAGTTGCTGAGACTCTACCAATTTCTGTTTCTGATGTTGTTGCTCTTGAGAGGGTCTCTTCTTGTTGTACTGTGTAATTCTATTTTGTTGGTTTTAATGAATTTTATTTCAGCCCAAAAAAAAAAAAAAAAAAAAAAAAAAACCTTCATATCTCTCTCTCTCTCCACCACTTTTTTTTTAATTACAATTTTTAAGCTAATCTATGTCTAACCTATAGCAATTTTGTCTCTCAGATAACGTATTCTATTATTATTAATTTATTAGTCGCAAACCCGCACGATGCGCAAAAAAATATGAAACACATTGCAATAAAAAAGTTATCTCTTATTTTATAGTGTGAGAACTATTAGATTAAGTTGTAACCATATATACTTTATTAATTACTATACAGATACATGTGAATAAACTCTTATAGGTATATTTTTCTCCTAAACATAGATCAACATTTCGTTCTTTCTCATAATCAATAAATCATATATCATAAAGTGAAAATATAAAATAAAAGACATTTTTTTTTTCATCATATGAACATTTGAATAAATCCCGCAATATATAACTCTTCAAATTCATAAACCATATAATTACTTAGATTATATGGTAAATTAAGATCAACTTATCCATCATAACATTGCAGTATCGTCTAGATATAATTATATAAAAGTCATATTTTGTTAATCTTGTCTCATTAATTCAAAAGTAACATCTATATAGCTAATAAGATCTGTAGAGAGTAACATATGACGGGAAATTCTTAGTTTGTATAACCAATTATAGATATATAAAACATCCAACACAAATGTCTATTAGAAGATAGAATCTATAACTTTAATACAAAAATTTGGCAAAATGATTAAATAGTATACTACCTTTAGCTTAGTGATATTAATATTTTTTTTTTATATAATTAAGGAGTGTACACATTCAACCAAGAGGAATTAATCAAAGAATTTTTAATCACTATCAACTATGTTAGTTTGCTCTTTGTTTTTCATAGTTTCTCTTCCAAATGAAGGTGACATTGACAAATTTAAACTACAACAATTATAGAGTAGATATACAAAACTATTCAAAAACTATTATTCAAAACTTTGTACAAATAAATTCATTTTCCTATTCCATATGTTGTACATATGGAATTTAAAAGTTCACTCTCCATTAAGGCTTGCATTACAAATACCAATGACTTCATCATAGAAATCAACCCTATTGAGAAGTTTATGTGGTGTAATGCTTAATTTGTCAAAAGTGGGGGCACCTTAGGCATTGTTTTTGTTGTTACCACAACATAAGCTTCATCTGGTTCTATGTAATAGAATTTGTGCAATTACAAAATCACAAAGAGACTAAAAGGGGGGGGGGGGGGGAACAAAAGATTAATTCAAAAATGTTATATGAATTAAGCATTGCATATATGAAAGATTTAAGAAAATAATGGGACATAAAATGCTATTCAAACTAATACAAACACTAACATTCTCTTCTTTTTCATAGATAGATAGTAGCGGAGGGGGGATGGTGGGATTTGAACCACAAATATGGGACACCACGAAGAATGTATTTACCTCTAAGCTATCATTTGCACTCCTAAAAATTAATCTAGAAGCCAAGAAAAAAGAATAATTGGAATTCCAAAAAAGAATTAATCAAAAGTTCCTCAAGTATCTATACAAAAAAACATTAATAGCATAATGATGCTCTAAAGTAAATTATATTTTGTCTTTTCTTTTTTTGATATTTTCCTTAAAGATGATCAACTACGTAAAATAAAAACTTATCAAAAAAACTCAAATTAACTAAAATTGTGTTGCCAATTTTAAGTCAATTAAGAGTAACAAAAGTCAATATCATTAAAAAATTTGGGAAGGAAAAAAGCAAAATCACTTCACGTAGACTAAATGTAAGAATACCAAAAAGAAAGGGAAAAAAAAAATTCATTTCTATTTGTGCGTTTTGTTCACCTCAATGGTCATCCTATTGCCAACTTAACTTTGAAAATCTTTGACAAAACAATCGATGTCTTCTCAAAATGGTGAAAACTAAAACTTGATTGAAAAATGTGGAGAACAAATAGTATTGAACTAATTTTTTTGTTGTAAATGATGAGGTAATCTTATCTAGAATGTACATTGGTAAATATATTGTAAAGCTTAAATAAAAAATGATTGATTTGTGAGTGAGAGAGAAATATGGTTGTGAAAAACTGAAAATTTGGAAGAGGAAACATTGTAACTGTAGATAAATGAAGAGACACAAAACTCATCTTTGGGCTGTAGATTATGCTTGAAATTTTAATTGTATCCACTAAAAGGATAATGAACTATTCAATTTTAATAATTACTTGAAATTAGAAAGAAGAAAATGAAAAGTTAAAATCAATTTGGGTGGCTAAATAGTCAAACATTTGTATCTAATACATAGTAACGTTTGTAATTTGAATATTTATTATTAGATATTTAGTTTAATAAGCCCACCTTCTATCCATATCTTTTCAAAGAACAGAATCCTTAAACATTCAATCTAAAATTAAGAAATGCAAATTTTGAAACTTAAATATATTTTAATCCTTCATTAGTTAAAGATTTTATCTCAGTGAATTTTTGCATTGTCAAATGCAATTTCTAGAAATTTAAGATTCTTTTAACAAATTTCAAATAATTAGATGAAATGTTAAGTATATTTTTGAAAAGATATTAACATAAGCAGTTTTCAAAAATAATCATTTGGTTCTTATTTACTTACAATTATTCTGAATTGTAAAGAAAATTTTCAAATTTCAACAATTATTGAGAAATTAATTGTTGAAATTTGCCATATGTTAATCCAAATATGACACATAGCACCTTAGCACCTTATCATTCAAACATAGCTCACTTACAAAGGATAATGACTAACATAGGACAATGTTAAAGTGAAAATTCAATAAATAAGACTATATTGCATAGAAATTATTACCAACCATAATCACACAAACGAATGTAACAAAAAAAAAATGTAGAGGTGAAAAATATATATTATCAAAATTATAAAAATTTGTATAAATCAAAGCAATCATTACACATTTATAAAAATTGGAATATGTCCCAACTCCACCACATTCTAAGTCCTCAAACAACAAACAAAGTCTATAGAACACATTTACTTCAATTTCACTACTTAAAGAAAAAATAAATAAATACAAATATCATTTTCTATACATTAAGTTACGTATAAAATGTTTCTCAAAAAAAAAAAAAAATTATGTATAAAACTTTTGAGTTCTAAAAAAATCTAACAATTAATAGTTTGATTATCACTAAATGAATTTTAAAAGAATCAAGTCAATTTAATGTTACAAAAATATCTCCCACAAAATATATTGATATTTTTTCATTCTAAACAACTATAAAAACACTTTAATCTTTATTGGGCATGAGAACTGTGTATCAAGTTGCTTGGAGACACATTGCAAGAAAAAATTCCAAAAGGAATTATTTTAATCCAAGTAATCCATAATTACAATCCCATTACATAAAATAATTCCAAACCCTAATTGATTACCATATGAATAAAATATGTTTAAAATTATGAGAATCCATTAACACAAAGAGACCAAACAATCAAAATAACAATCTAGATATTTTTTATCTGGTGATTGTAATAAAATATTAAATTGTGAGAATAGAGTAAGAAAGTGAGAGAATAGAAGCTTACTAAGTAGAGCTGTCAAATTCATTAAGATATGAGTCTTTAGAGGGAGACAATTCCGCCATTGAAGAAATGCCAAGTGATTCTATTTGGCTTTCATAGACAAAATATGCCACGCATATAAGTTTTATGTTGAGAAAAATTGACATATATACACAATAATTTTTGTATAAAATAGTTCAAACTTTTTAAGTCTACCTAGAAAGATTGGAACTCCAAACTACTCTAAAAGTCACTTTTATTCTCCTTCAATATCCCTTAAATATTAAAAAAACAAAACAAAATGATGACAAAATAATTGAGTTTTTGTTTAGTATGAAATCTATTTTTTGTAAAGGCCAACCTTAAGGGCAAAAAAAAAAAAAGCATCAAAAGATTATATATATATATAAAGTTAGATAGATAAATACAAACATGATACACATAAGAAAAATGTAATGAGAGTGAGAGAGAGAAATACCTCGAAAATAATAAAGGCACGCATTTTTTACAGACCAAAATTCGTATATGTAAAGAAAATAAGTCAAAATACATAGCCAAGAGAAGAGATCATGAATATTGTTAAACACATAAATAGGGGTGCTAGTACCAATAGTTGGTAAAAAAAAAAAAAACAATTTGTATTGTGACTAAATGAAAAAACACAAAATAATTGTTTTTTGTTTTAAAAAAAATATGAGTTACATTGATTGACTGGCTACCTTCTAGAAATATAACATCATGCACATTGTGAGCAAATTAGCATTTAGTCTTAACGTTAAACAAAAAATACTAACAATTGAAAAAGTCATCAAAAGTTGTGATACAAATATAGTGATAATTCAACATTGTGAAACACACCTAAACAAAAATTAAGAGTGATATGTAAAAGAAATTGATTACCCAAAATTTCAATAAAGAATTGATAAATTCCTCTGGGATTGTAAGCAATAATCAGTAGTGGAATTGAATTCTTGATAGTTTACACACCTTTGTCTTGCATATTTACCAGGCATTGGCAAAGTGCAGAAATTTAGGGGGAAAAAAAACTAAAGTGGAGATGGAGAGAGAGAACTTACAGGTAGAATATATAAGATTTGGATTAGCTATTGAAAGTGGAAGGGTGATTTGGATAGAAGACTCTAACTTTGCATTTACGTTACAAAAAAACTGTTTTGCTTCCAAATTCCAATTTTAAATGGAAGGATGTGAATAGTCGTAACCGAAGATAATAACTCATGATGTATAGATAACAATTGAGATGATTTAGTATATGTAGTAAATTAGTAGCAGATGCATAGTCTCTTTTTGCTTTTTTTTTTTTTTTTTTTTTTGAGAAGGAGATGAATAGTTATCTTAATAGAGTACATGTTGACTAAAGTGGAGATGGAGAGAGAGAACTTACAGGCAGAATATATAAGATTTGGATTAGTTATTGAAAGTGGAAGGGTGATTTGGATAGAAGACTCTAACTTTGCATTTACGTTACAAAGAAACCATTTTGCTTCGAAATTCCAATTTTGGATGGAAGGATGTGAATAGTCGTAACCGAAAATAATAACTCATGTTGTATGGATAATAATTGAGATAATTTTGTATATGTAATAGATTAGTAGCAGATGAATAGTCTTTTTTTTTTTATTTTTTTTTTTTTTGAGGAGGAGATAAATAGTCATCTTAATAGAGTGCATCAACATGTTTGCCCATGATCTATATTTAATTTTTTATATGTATAAAAAATAGAGAGAAGTCATAAAGGAAAAAAGGATTTTTAAAAAAAAAGTATGAGGTGGTGGGTGAGGTGGCTCAACTGGAGCGTAGCAACATTAAATGCTACGCTTCAGTTTTTAGTAATATATAGATTTGTAGCTATTAAAAAAGTTATGGTGACTATCACAAGATCAAACCAATTTGCAAAGTTTGGAGAGATGCAAAATTTATTTGGCCACATGAATGGAGGCACTTCTTGACCAAATTCATATCCCAAGATTTTTGGCTACATCAATGGATTCGAAATTGAGGCATTTCAAATCTATTGATTCAAAATCAAAATCAAAATCCATATCCAAATTTAAGTTTTCAAACACAACTTGCAATTAGATGACCTTTCTAAATTCTTGTTAGATAATAATTACAAGAGAAAAAATTCAAACAAAGATGATTCTTCATTCTATAAGAGGACCCAGTTGTGAATCAATGAATGTCGTTGTATTTGCAATTAGACATTCGAGACAATGCAAAATTCATTACCACATTGAAGGCTATTTTCTTTTGATAAATCAAAGTAATGACTGTTGACTCTCTCTCTCTCTCTGTGCAAAAGCGAATCTGAGCAAAAAGAGAAAGAAGAATGATGCCCAGGACCATCCAATAGGCAAAAGCAAAGCATAAATAGAAAGAAAAAGAAAAAAAAAAAAAGCAGTGTAGAGCAGTTGAAATCAAACTTCTCGAATTTTTTTATAAAAATATCCTCTTGCAACGAAATTGAAGATTATAAAAATTCTCAAAAGCACTACAAGCTAAAACTCTCTCTCTCTCTCTCTCTCTCTCTCTGAGACCTTCCTCTGTCTTTCTCAATGGGAAACTACTTTAGGAAATCCCGTGACATTCCAATCTCCACAGGCTCCTCCAATGACACATCACCTCCATAAACATTTCCAAAGAGTACCCAAGGACGGTTTAGCCCAAATCCATAAAATAAATAAAAAAATAAAAAAATAAAGCCACTCTTTCTTCCTCTTTTACTCAAGTTCTACACATGGTCTTATACATATTTTGAAATCTAACCACCGAATTGCATTTTTTTGTGTTCTTAATATACATGTTAAATTTCTTTCAAATCGGATGTTAATTACTATTCGATCCATACATATTTTTTTATACATAATTTAAGACTACAAAAACTTAAAATTAAAATATTTATTGATGACATAACTATTGATCTTTAATCTTCTTGAAATTTTGCACATATGGAAGATATGATAAGAAAATACAATCTAACGGTGAATTTGTCAAAATTTACATCCAATAAAAAAAATATATAAGGGGAGTTTGAAGAATTTCTTTCCAAACTAGTTTAGAGATAAACTTTCTCCATAATCATTTAGCAAAGAAGAGAGATGAACACATGCACCGTAGGTTGTGAAGTTAGAAAAATAAATAAGACGAAAGCAAGTAAAGATGCGGCATGAAGAAAATGTTGATGGTAGTCTTTGTCAGACGATGGTGGTACTAGTATGGCAACTGGCCAGAGAAGAAGAAGATGATGGTGGTGGTGTTGCACTAAAAAGATTGTTTTGCTAAGGATTTGTAATTTGTAATTGTCCTTTTGGTATTTTTTTAGATTGGATTTGTCATTTGTCTAAGGGTTTTTCTTATTATCTAGGTTTATGAATTGTTTTGTTGGTTAGTCTAAAAGATTCTTTTTGATAAGGATAATTTTGTAATTAACCCGTGACGAAATAAAAGGCAACGGTTGTAAATAAAGTCATCAGCTTCACACGAGAGACAACCTTGTTGTAAAGTCTATGGCTCCACCTCATACCTGACAGTTGCATCTTGGGCATGGCAAGCTGAAGGGGATAAGCTGAAGACCTGAGCAAGCTGAAGACCTCAGCAAGCTGAAGGGGATAAGCTGAAGACCTCAGCAAGCTGATTATTGTAAGCTGAAGGCAGTAAGCTGAAGATAGTAAGTTGAAGACCTCAGCAAGCTGAAGGGGATAAGCTGAAGATCTCAACAAGCTGAAGGCAGTAAGCTGAAGGCAGCAAGCTGAAGGGGATATATGAATCTTCGACAAATTTGACGTGGCCTTGCTTGGTCTCCACGCATGCGTGCATAAAAAAATATCTTGCGCCCCATGCTCACCCTAACCAAGAAGACTCCTATAAGGAAAAGGTTCTGTGAGTGCATAAAGAAATATCTTTCGCCCCCCCCCCCCCCACTAAGATAGATTCCTTCATATTATATAGTTCTTTCAAGATCATCTTCACCCTACAGTTGTTAATTATCTAAGTCTTCACTTGAGTGCATGTCCCATCATGCATCTTCTTTTGGCCTTCTGTGAGTTGCGGTAGCCAAGGTTATACTGTTCAGGGGTCTTCTCCACATAAATGCGGTCAGAAGAGTAGGTGCAGCACATTTAATGTGGTGGTAGCAGGCTTTGCTTAGATATTTTTGGGGACTTCCATTCCTTCAGTCATGATACACGTCCCCATAACCAGGGTAATGCGAGGATCACTCCTCGGACCGTCCTTATTTGTCCCAAATGTGGCAAATTCCATTCTAGGATCCCGTGTATGTATTTACTTCTCCTCGGACTTCACCCCGTCTTCGGATGAAGCTTAAGGCCTAACACATGACATTGAGCCTTTATCCCAACAAGGCCCAATACTCGATTGTAGGCTTCTAGCTCCTCAGGGCCCAATACACGGCTTTGGACCCCCTATCCCCACAATAGCCCCTCAAAATACCAATTTTTCCCCCTTTTTTCGAGGAGATAAAGTGGGATTTTGATTTCAAGGGGACGAACCTATTTATTTCTATGCTTCGCACGTGCCATTCTATCGTTTCGCGCGTTCTCACGATTGCAATTGGTGCTTCGGAATCCACGAAGCGTCATTAATTACTCTAGGCGGCGCTATGTCTCTTCCATCTGACGATGAGAATTAGATCAAACGGTGAGCATCTTATCTTGAATTTTAAGCAGAACAACCCCCACTTTATTTCGTTCCCTATAAATAGGCCCCGGGGAAATCATTTCTCCCCATTTTTCAAATCTTCAACTTCTCAAGAAAACCTAAAATACCCTCTCCTTAAGATTTTCTAAGTACTCCAACTTCTCGAACCACTTTTCTTTTTGACAAAACCTGCTTTATCCTTTTAAGAGTCCGAAGGTTAGTATTCTTGTCATTCGTAAGCGTTGAAGCGTGGGTTTGTTTTCTATAGTTAATTGTCTCCTTGGCCAAACCCCTTGGCCCCGTAGACCTTGTTTCTTAGGTAGTCGAATAAACTACTTCCCCTTAGTCAGTCTATATGGGTAGGTTTATGGATTTAGTGGATTCCCCTTTAAAAATAGAAATTTTTAAGGATAAATACCAAATTCCCTAGGAGGTAGGTCTATTGTCATCCAGACCGAATAGATTTGGATAAAAGAGAAGGGGAAGTTGTCATTCCTGTAATAGCCTTCATAGAAGGAGGAATGACGCTCCCCATGAGTAGGATCACCCGCGATTACCTTTTTCACCATAGGCTGTGTCCTCAGTAGTGTGCACCCAATGTTTTCAGGATTTTAGGTAGTATCGATGCTTTAAACAAGCATCTAGGTCTAGGGCTCACTTGGTACGATGTGGTACATCTGTACGAGGGCCATTCACAAACCGACGGGGGGTATTACCTTAAATCCCGATCACCCGTTGTTAGGCTCATTTCCTGCCTTCTTAGATCTAGTAAAAATATGAAAGACGACTACCTTATAGCCTTTGGAGCGTGGCATGACGGCGTCCGCTGCCCTGTTAAGAAGGGGGACCCAGGTGGGAAACCTGTGAGTTAGGCTTTTTAGTTAAGATCTTAGATTCTTGAGCATTAGTCACGCCGATATTTCCTTTCTATTTTTATTGTCTTTTGATGACGCATCTTGATTTTCTAACTGTTTGCTTCTCGTCGGTTTTGCAGATAAAAATATAGTAGCTTCTCGGCTCAGTCACACAAACGTCCAAGCCCTTAATTTTCTGCTCCGGTCGGAGATTTTTGTGAACAAAGACGGGCAGCTGTGCGCTGTCCACAAGATCTTGGATTTCGAACCTATTTCGAGGTCATTCCAAGAAATTGGCATTAGCATAAGGGCCGGTGATTCTCGGATCAACAGGATCAACGTATCGAAACCAAACTTCCTTGCTCCCCGCGATCTTCCTCCGGTTATGCTACCAATTCCCCAAGGCGTTCCGTTACCTGTAGCTCCTCTTCAACAAGTTCCACCCAGAGTAGTAGAGGTAGCCGAGGAGGAAACCGCCTCTTCACGCCTGTCATTGGAGGAGGAGATAGATCGTTTTCGGTTCGAAGAAGAAGATCTGGCACCTGCATTGGTTCACATCTCGGATACCGAGCGTTCACATCCCAATTCACGTGATCACTTGCTCGGACAGTGTTTTCGAGGAAGAAGAGATGGCTTCCCTTCAGAAAGGTAAGGGATTAAGGGAGCTAATGGCCGCAAGGGGGAAAGGGGGTTCCTCAAAGGAAATCACCAAGTCTGCAATTCCTCCAACACTCCCGCCTCCTACTGACCCTAATCTGAAGGTCATCCCGGACCTAAAAAAGAAAAGGTCGATCCACAACCTTGAGGAAGGAGAGGTGGAGCACGCGAAGGGGAACAAACAGTGAAAAACATTCGAAGAGCCCCAGGACAAGAGGTCTACCTCCATAGACAGCAGGGAGAAAGCCAACAAAGCCGGCGTACGCCTCACGCAAAACGCTTGGTCTCCTCGGCTCGAGGTTGACGGTGCTGCCATTACGTGAGATGCCTCTATTCAGGAATACCGAAGAGGTCACGGTGCGCACGTGGCCAACAGGACCTTTTCCTATCCCTGAAAAGGTATCTTGCTATGGTGCGCTTCCTGCTAAGCTCTCTTTTATATATATATATATATATATATATATTATGGAGTCCTAATCAGAGGGGTTCGATGTATTTTACTTATGCAGGTCACCCAAGAGGTTTTCATGGCCGAAGAGTGGGTGAATGAGGCCTGGAATACGGCCAAGCATGAGATTAACCTCCGCCTTAACGCCAAGAAGGCCCTGGGGGCTGCGAAGGTAGAGAACAAAGAGTTGTTCTCCAAACTCGTCGCCGAGGAACGGGAGAGAAAGAGTACCGAAGCTGAGTTAAAAACTGTTGAGGCCCAAGCTGAGGACCAGCGCAAACTGCTTTACCAAACCGAGCTGGAGCTAGCCACTTCAAGACAGTTTGTGCTGGATCTGAAGGCTCAATTGCAGAAAACCCTGGATGCAGCCCAGTTGGCTAAAGAGGCTGCCGAGGCCGAAAAGCGAGCATCTTACATGCTCGGTGTCGAAGAAACGCAAGTTAGGCTCACTGAGCAGTTAGCTGAAACTTGTAGGGAGTACAGCAGCGCGACATGGAATGAAGCTCTTAACGCTGCGGGAGTCCCTGCGGATTCAGCTTTGAGGCAGCCTGGCAGCATATATTTCCATCCACATATTCGTGAAGTTGCAGATGCCGCCTCCTCAGAAGTCCCTGATGTTCCAATGGCCAAGGATGCTGATGTCCAAATTGCGAACGCTGACCCCAAGGTGATGGACATTTCAAAATCAAAAGAAGCAGAGGCCCAGACCAAGGAAGACGATCTCAAGGCCAAGGGCGCTCCTGCCTCTCAGCCAGAACAGAAGGAGAACCCTCCCGCGCCCAAGTCCAAGGCTTAGAACTTAGGATGTTGCCCCTCCCCCCCCCCCCCTTTTTTTGTGTATCAGTTTCTTCTTATTAATGAAAAAGTCTTCTTTTTTGCTTTGTCTTGTTATTATTATTCTTTTGTCAACGTACCTGCTTTACACCACAGTCCATCTAATTAGATTGTGCATGTATGCCAACAACCAAATGATCAGTCCTAAATGCATGTTAAGGTTTAATTCCGTTATATTGAATAATTTGTGATGCTTGATTTGGGTTGATACCCAATAATACTTGTTAAGGTCTAAGGTTTAAACATTATTTTCACAATGTGAATGGTATGAATGCCCAGAAAAGGGATTTTTTTGGCCCTTAGATAAATTTCTCAGTGTTAGTTTTTCTCAAAGCAGGTGGTCCGAGGAACCAGATGTAGCTTAGGATTTGCTTAATACTTAGACAGATGCTGCACAATATTATTTTTTCTAAAGCAGGTGGTCCGAGGGATCATACATAGCTTAGGGTCGGTTTAACACTTAGAAAAATTTCGTGGAGTGCTAATTTTTCCAAAGTAGGTGGTCCGAGGGACCAGACATAGCTTAGGATCTATTTAACACTTAAAAAAATTTCGTGGAGTGTTAATTTTTCCAAAGCAGGTGGTCTGAGGGACCAGGCATAGCTTAGGATCTGTTTAACACTTAGAAAATTTTCGTGGAGTGTTAATTTTTTCAAAGTAGGTGGTCCGAGGGGCCAGGCATAGCTTAAGATCTGTTTAACACTTACAACAGTAATAAGCAGTATTAATTTTTCCAAAGCAGGTGGTCCAAGAGGCTAGGCGTAACTTAGGATCCATTTAATACTTAGAAAAATTTCGTGAAGTGTTAATTTTTCCAAAGTAGGTGGTTCGAGGGACCATGCATAGCTTAGGATCTGTTTAACACTTAGAAAAATTTCATGGAATGTTAATTTTTCCAAAGCAAGTGGTTCGAGGGGCCAGACGTAGCTTAGAATCTGTTTAACACTTACAATTTAAAGTAATTAATCGTCATACACAATGTAATGAACACAAAAATGTGATAAAGTACATTTTCATTAAAAATAATATCAGGTTGTTTACATTCCAGGGATGTAATGTTGCTTTATTTTCTAAATCCTCTAAGTAATATGCACCTATTCCAGCCACTGACGTAATCCGGTACGGTCCTTCCCAGTTAAGTCCCAATTTTCCCCAAGCCGGGTTCTTTGCAGAACCAACGACTTTTCTCAATACCAAATCTCCCGGCGCCAAAGGCCTTAAGTTCACGTTGGCATTATATCCCCGCTTAAGTTTATGCTGATACTATAGTAGGCCAATTGGACCATGGCACTTTCTCTTCGTTCTTCAATTAAGTCCAAACTTCTCTCTAGTAAGTTGTCGTTGTTGCTTGGAGTGAAAGAGCTCGTCCTTAGCGTAAGGAATCCAACTTCCAACAGAATAACAGCCTCGGCTCCATAAGTCAATGAGAAAGGAGTTTCACCAGTGGATCTTCGAGGCGTAGTTCGATACGTCCACAGAACATGTGGTAGTTCCTCTACCCATCTTCCTTTGGAATCATCTAACCTCTTCTTTAGCCCGCTTACTATGACCTTGTTTACAGCCTCGGCTTGTCCATTCCCCTGAGGATAGGCGGGGGTGGAATACCGATTAGTTATTCCTAGCCCGCAGCAGTATCTTCGGAAGGATTTGCTGTCGAACTGAAGTCCATTGTCCGAGATGAAGGTATGGGGGACTCCGAACTGAGTGACGATGTTCTTCCAAATAAACTTCTTCACATCTACATCTCGGATGTTGGCCAGTGGTTCTGCTTCGACCTATTTGGTGAAATAATCTGTGCAGACCACCAAATATTTCTTATTTCCTGCTGCTTTGGGGAAGGGGCCCACAATGTCCAAGCCCCACTGGGCAAAAGGCCAGGGGCTAGATAGAGGATTGAGCTCTCCTCCTGGTTGGTGGATGTTTGGAGCAAATTTTTGGCATTGATCACACTTCTTTGCATATTACTGGGCTTCTCTGTGCATGTTAGGCCATCAATATCCTTGTGTAAGAGCTCAATGAGACAAGGATCTTCCCCCTGTGTGGCTTCTACAAATTCCCTCGTGTAGTTCCTCCAAGAGGATTTTGACAGCTTCGGGATGTTCACACAACAAATATGGCCCGGAGAAGGATCTCTTATATAACTTTTGATCCTCGGACAGCTAGAAACGAAGAGCCTTCCTCCGTATTTTATCTGCCTCCAATTCGCTCTCGGGAAGAATGTCATCCTTGAGGAATTAAATGATAGGATCCATCCAGCTAGGGCCTACCGTTATCTAGTGAATGGATAACACTTCCTTTCTCGGCCCAAAAGGTGTCATAAGGTCTTCAACAAGAATTACCCTCGGTAGACTCTGTGCCTAAGAGGTTGCCAATGTTGCAAGCGAGTCTGCATGTGTATTTCTACTTCTAGAGATTTGTGTTAGACTAAAAGATTCAAAACCGGATTGCAAATGTCTAACCTGATTCAGATATCCCTGCATTCTAGGGTCCTAGGCCTCTAACTCTCCTCAGACTTAACTTACTACCAATCTAGAGTCCGAGAATATGTCCACGACCTTTCCACCCATCTTTTGAGTCATGGTCATCCCTACCAGTAGAGTTTCATATTCTGTTTCGTTATTGGTGGCCGAGAACCCAAGTCTCAATGATTTTTCAATTATGATGTTCTCGGGGGAGATCAGGACTAGCCTCACTCCAGATCCTTTGAGATTTGAAGCACCGTCAACATAGATCTTCCATGATGAAGCTCGTCCCACAGAGATTACTCCAACTAAGTTTTCATCCATGCTCTGCTTCTCTATACCTTCTTCTATTGGGGCCTCAACGAATTCAGCTAAAAGGTCTGCCAAGACTTGCCCTTTCACAAAGGTACGCGGCATATACTTAATGTCATAAGCTCCCAACTTCGTTCCCCACTTTGCGATCCGTCCGGTATAATCAGCACTTCCAAGCAAGGCTCTGAGTGGCAATTGGGTCAAGACAACAACAGTGTGTAACTGAAAATAATGGGGGAGCTTGCATGTGGCATGTACTACAGCTAGAATAGCCTTTTCCAATGGCAAATATCTGACCTTGGCCTCGTGCAAGGATTTACTCATATAATACACAGGCTTTTGTACCCCATTTTTGGATCTTACTAGTACCAGGCTTACCGCGTGGGTGGACACCACGATATACGCAAACAGGACTTCATCTACCTCGGGCCTAGACATGATCGGCAGCCAAGAAAGGTACTCCTTTAATTGCTGGAATGCTAGGGCATATTCCTCTGTCCATTCAAAACCCTTTCATTTATTCAATAACCGGTAGAAGGGTTTGCACCTATCTGCGGACTGGGATATAAATCGGTTCAAGGCAGCAGTTATCCCTGTCAGCCTCTACACTTCCTTGGGATTTCGAGATGGTTGCAAGTTGTTGATGGCCTTGACTTGGTTTGGGTTAACTTCAATCCCACGGTGAGTGACCATGTACCCTAGAAATTTTTCTAACCCTACACCAAAGGAGCACTTGGAAGTATTGAGTCATAATTCGTGATCTCTCAAGATTTCAAAGATGCTTCCAAGATCACTAATGTGCTTGGACTCCTTCTTACTGTTAACCACCATGTCATCAATGTAGATTTCGATGTTTTTCCCTAGCTATGGTTCGAACATCGGTGTCATCTTCCTTTGATAAGTAGACCCCGCGTTCTTAAGCCCAAATGACATCACCTTGTAATGGTAGTTCCCAATGGGGGCGACAAAAGCCGTTTTCTCTTGGTCTTCCAAGGCTAGAGGTATTTGATGATAGCCCTAAAAGGCATCCAGAAAGTTCATCCGAGGATGTCCCACGGTTGCATCTACCAACTGATCAATCCGAGGCATGGGTGTAAGGACACGATTTGGCGCTCCAGCCCAAAAGTGTATGAACCAGCCCAAAAGGCCCAACAACAATGAATTTGTAGAGAGTGGGAAAAGAAAGCTGGGCTAGATTGGATTAGACAATCAACAGGACGAGATAAGAGTACAAGAAGGATAAAACACAAGATCTAAGTGCAATAGACTATCCTTTGCAATAGTCCGAGGAGGTTCACTTCAGTATTCACTATTTTTAGTTTAGATACAAGCTCAATTCTCCCTTTATCTAAGAAGGATTCCTTTACATTATATAGCTCTTTCCAGATCATCTACACCTTACACTTGTCGATTGTTTAAGTTTCTACTTGAGTACCTGTCCCATCATGTATCTTCCTTGACCTTCTATGAGTTGAGGTGGCCAAGATTACACTGTTCAGGGGTCTTCTCCACATAAGTGCGGTCAGAAGAGTAGGTGCGGCACATTTAATGCAGTGGTGGTAGCTTTTTCTTAGATATTTTGGGTAGATACATCCTTCAGTATTAGGATCACTCTTCGGATCGTCCTTATCTGTCCCAGACGTAATGGGTTACGATCTGGGATTCTACGCGTTCGTTTGCTTCTCCTCGGACTTGACCTCGTCCTCGGACAGGGCTAGAGGTCTAATGCACGGGTTTGGGCCTTTAACCCTACAAGGCCCAATACATGGTCTTGGGGTCTTAACCTTTTCGCGATCATATACACAATCTTGGGCCCCTGTCCCCACAATGGGAAAAGGGTCCTTTGGGCACGCCTTGTTCAGGTTTGTGTAATCCACGCATACTCGCCATTTGCTGTTCTTTTTCTTTACCACCACAGTATTTGCTAGCTAGTCGGGGTAATACACCTCCTTAATAGCCCTAGCCTGTTTGAGTTTCGCCACTTCTTCCTTGACGGCATCAGAGTGATCCCTTGAAGAACGCCGAGTAGGTTGCTTTTTGGGAGTAACAGAAGGATTAACGTTCAGGTGATGACAGATGAAATTCAGATCTATCCCTGGAGCTTCATAAGCATTCCAAGTAAATACGTTGATACTCTGCCTGAAGAATTGTACCAACTCCTCCTTTTCTTGAGGAGGTAACTGAGCGCCGACTTGAAAAAATCTTTCTGGATCATCATCAATAATGACTTTCTCCAATTCCTCACACTCTACCCCCTCGGCCTTGCTACCAAGTACTGAGGCCTTGGACTCTAACTGCTATAATTCTTTGTCGGCAGAGGCCGAGGACTCAGGCTCGGGTCGGTGTGTGATAGCAGCCACCAAACACTGCCTAGCCACAAACTGACTTCCAACCAGCTCCTCAACCCGATCCTTGGACGGGTACTTCACCTTGAGATGAAGGGTGGAAGAGACGGTCCCAAGGACGTGGAGTTAGGGCCGTGCCACGATAGCAGTGTATGGGGAGTAGGCATCCATCACGATGAAGTCCACCTCTACCACCTTTGAGCTAGCATGGACCGGTAGTCTGATTTGTCTGTGCGGAACGACAACATTTCCATCAAAATCGACCAGAGGTGAATCATAACTGGTCAGATCTTCTTGTTTGAGATTAAGCCCCTTGTAAAGATCCGGATACATGATCTCAGCCCCGCTGCCTTAGTCTACCAGTATCCTCTTCACCTCGTAGCCACTAATCCTAAGGGTTACAACTAGGGCGTCATCATGTGGCTGCATGGTTCCAGCCTTGTCCTCATCCGAAAAGTTTAGTGTTGGATGCGCTTCTGTTTAGGCCTTCTTAGGCTCAGGTTCAGAAACCTCGGCGTGTGGACCGGTAATAGACATCACTCTAGAGGGGCGAGATCCTATTCTGCCTGGTGCGGCTAGAATAACGTGGATGGTGCCTAAAGGGGGCCTCGAATATGTGCTGCCTTGAGCATTTGAAGCTGACTGGTTCTCTCGTCCACCGGGTTAGGCCAAAAATTGCTTCAGTTTGCCATCTTGGATCAATTGCTGAAGATGACCCCATAAGGTCCTACAATCCTCGGTCGTATGACCCCGCTCCTTGTGATATTGGCAATGCAGACTCTAATTGCACTTTGCAGGGTCTCCAATCATTTTGCTCGGCCATCTAAAGTATGGCTCATTTTTTATCTTTCCAAGATTTGATGTACCGATTCCTGGAATAATGTGTTAACGGCCTAGGTAGGTAGAGGTCTGGATTGTCCCCCAAAATCTTTTCGGGGCCGGTTGTTGTTGTAACGGTCCGACCTGAAATCCTTCCTCTCTTGAGGGATAACCTCACTTTTGCCTTGCTCCTGCTACTGGTCCTCCTCAACTCTTTTATATTTGTCAATCCTATCCATGAGTTGGCGCACGCTAATAGCGGGTTTCCCAGTCAGGGACTTTCTCAAGCCATGCTCGGCGGACAAGCCGACCTTAAAGGTTCTGACGGCCACATCATCAAAATCACCTTTTATCTCGTTGACCATCTCCTAGTACCTGTTAGAGTACGTTTTTAAAGTCTCTCCCTCTCTTATGGACAGGGACAACAGAGAATCTAGAGGCCGAGGGACTCGGCTGCTTATGATAAAACGGGATCCAAAGGCCTGGGTAAGCTCTCTGAAAGAGTTAATAGGGCTAGCTTTCAGACTGTCAAACCACCTCATCGCGACAGGCCCCAAGCTAGATAGGAACACCTTGCACATCAAGGACTCATTCTTAGAGTACATCGCCATTCTCTGATTGAAATGGCTAACATGCTCAACAGGATCTGTGCGGCCATTATATATAGTGAATCGTCTAGGAAGTTGTTCCCTCTCAATCTTGCGCGTAAAGGGAGATTCGAAGATTCGGCTTAGTGCCTTACTCATAACATCATTTCCCAGGCCCCTCGAAGATGAACCTCCACCCCTACGTTCTCGACGATAGTCCTTCTCGTACGAGAAGGTTTTACTTGGAGGCGTCCTTGATCTATGTTTATACTCGTCATCCCTATCACCAGTAGAAGAGAGACCAGAGACTGAGGGACTTCGCCTTCTTTGCTCTTGGCACAACTTCTTCTTTAGATGGTCAATCTCTTTCTGCATGGCTTTGGCATGTTCATCGTAAGAGAGATGGCTACCACCCCTAGAATGACTCTCACCAGTATGGGTGGTATGCACACTTCCCTCTTGACCTCCTCGAGGATGGTCTTCCCCTTGAGACCCCATAGATTCCAACTGGTGTGTACTTGAACCTACCATGATCGAAGGTCTAAAACTCTAAGCAATTAGCTTCCCCACAGATGGCGCCAATTGTAAGGACACAGACTTAGCTGACCTCCCCAGACTGGATGGGATGGCCTAAATGGTCCCTAAACAATGAATATTTAAAAAGTGGGAAACGAAAGTTAGGCTAGATTGGTTTAAACCATCAATACAATGGATCAAGATTCCAATAAGAGAGAGATAAAAAGCCCAAGTTCAAAGAACTATTCTCAACAAGGGTCTGAGAAGGTCAATTTTATACTTCAGCTCTTATTAATCTCTTTCTTTGTTACCCTCCGCCCCCCTCCCCCCCCCCCACTAAGATGGATTCATTCACATTATATAGTTCTTTCAAGATCATCTTCACCCTACACTTGTCAATTATCTAAGTATTCACTTGAGTGCATGTCCCATCATGCATCTTCTTTTGGCCTTCTGTGAGTTGCGGTGGCCAAGGTTACACTGTTCAGGGGTCTTCTCTATATAAATGCGATCAGAAGAGTAAGTGCAGCACGTTTAATGCGGTGGTAGCAGGCTTTGCTTAGATATTTTTGGGGACTTCCATTCCTTCAGTCATGATACACGTCCCCATAGCTAGGGTTATGCGAGGATCACTCCTCGGACCATCCCTGTTTGTCCCAAATGTGGCAAATTCCATTCTAGGATCCCGTGTATGTATTTACTTCTCCTCGGACTTCACCCCGTCTTCGGATGAAGCTTAAGGCCTAACACATGACATTGAGCCTTTATCCCAACAAGGCCCAATACTTGATTTTGGGCTTCTAGCTTCTCAGGGCCCAATACACGGCTTTGGGCCCCCTGTCCCCACACACTTTAATTAAAATTTTGAAATAATGAATTTTAATTATGAAATAAGATAATTTTGGAAACCTTTATAAAATCTTTTTACACAAGTTCAACCATGGCTATTAAAGAAATAACTGATAAATTTTAAATAAAAATACAAAATTGATCAAGTACCAAAACACTTGCAACAGAAAATCTCTCAATAACCTGTTAAAAAAAGAAAAATAATAATAAGCAAAATCCACACTTAATATTTTAAAATATACTTTAATTAAAATTTTGAAATAATGAATTTTAATTATGAAATAAGATAATTTTGGAAACCTGCTTTTAGGCAAAGATCAGGTTTATACACAAAATTTTAATATTAATTTAACAAAGTTTGGTCAATCAGATGTCAAAGGGAAAAATATTTTTTCCCTTCAAGTTTGGGATGAAGTATCATTTCTCCAAACCTCAAGGGAGGGGATTGTAATTACCCAAAAGGTTAGTATAGTATATTCGTTTTTTACTCCCAAAAAAAAAAAAAAAACTATAACATTGAAGTAAATACTAAAAATAAAAATAAAAAATTGAAAGGATCAATAAGGAAGGTAAAATGAACTAAAATACAAGGAGTAAGGGATGAATGAGCAATCAATGAATTAACTTGCAGTAGGTTCCAGTTAGCTTAATTAGTAAAATCTCTGATAATTAAATAAGAAATTTAGAATTCAATCCCCACCTATATAAAAAACCGATTAGTGTCTTGTTATCTATATATATCCAGAAGCTGAAGTATAACATTTATTATTACTATGCTCATATTGCGCCACTTCATCCGCCACATCATTAGCCATATAATTATTCTTTTTCTTATTTATTTTTTATTCCTAAATTTTGTTAACAATAATAAATATATAAATAGATTGACGTTACACATTCATCTTGGGCGGTTTTAATTTTCATATAATTTTTTCTTTACATATTCAATTACTTTAAACCAAAAACAAATGTATATAGATATCTATCTATACTAAATATAATATGGAAGCTTTGCAATAAATTTTACAAATATCATTTTGCACCACATCATAAGCATCCTTTCTTATTTTTATTTTTTGCAATTTTTACTTTATTCAACATTTCATTTTCTTCAACCATAATCTTCTTAGTTCAATATTTTATCTACTCAAATCACTATTTTTTTTTTTTCATTTGATTTCTTTATAATTTTAAATTTTCTCCATCTTCTTAAATTCTACTGTTTCTAAATTTTCTCAATAATTGTATTTTTAAATTTCCAACATGTCATCTACTTCAACTATTCCTCTTCCATCTTAATTTTCTTATAAATTTCTTTTTACTTTATTTCCACCTTTCTCCCCTATTCCTTCCAAGTTGTCCATACCAAAAAAGGTCAATACTCTCTCTCTCTCTCTCTCTCCAATTTTGTTTCTCTTTTGGTGGATTCTTTTATTATTTCAATCTTTTTTTCTTCCCACTAATGGCGCTTTTGTTGTTATTGATTTAATTGTCACATTATATTTGTTTCTCTTTTTTGCAAATTTGTATAGAATTTTATGCATATTTATGTGTTTTAAGCTATTTATGTATTTTAAGCTTATGTAATATATATATATATATATATATATATATATATATTACGTCACTGCTTAGTGAAAATTTTTTAATCCCTCATGCATTAGAGTGAATTTGACATCCAATTGAAGTTATACATGTCTTGTAAGATAAAATTTGATTATTTTTTAGTAATCCATTTAAATGTTAAACTATGAGATTTTACTAAGTTTTTTTTTATATTTTTTTTAATCCTTTTGGGTAGACAAATTTGTAGTGTTTGTAGAGAAAGTACTCTTAATAGTTGTATTAGAAGTACTCTATATTTCCACTTATTTAGACAAAAATAAAGATTAGTCAAACAAAAATAATGGGATAAGTGACATATTTTAACTTTTGCAATTGTATTTTCATTATTATTGTTGTTATTATTATTATTATATAAGGATGCAAATAGAAACTTAATTAGGAAATTTTACTAATAATTGTTTATTTGTAATCTTTTTAGGTGGACAATTTTGCAATTACTACAAGAAAAATAATCTCAATAGATTATCAACAACAAATTGTTTTTCTAATTGGTCCAATTAATCATTGTTAAGCAACGATTGATATGACATTTTCTTTGCTTGCAATGCATCTTCATATGGGTATGTTTTGATTCAGTATATATTTATGAATGTGTTGAGATAAACATTGTATTTAAGAAGAGAGACCATGATCCTACTTTGTATACTGCAAAAAAGATAGATTGGTTTGAGATTAAAGATAATTTGAATTTTTTTAATGGTGATAAACGCTATTTTTATCATTCATTTCTAACTATCATAATTGGAAAAACTTAAACCCCCTCCCACCCCCCCCCCCCCCTTTATTCTATCACTAGCTTAGCTCATAATATGAGTAGATGAAAAGGAAGTAAAAAATAAAATATTTATAATTTTCTATTTATAGAGACACAAACTTCATTATTTTAAAAAAGAAAGCAATATGACATTGTTTATGTTAGGAAAAAAAAAAAGCCTTGCCCTTTGTTGGTTTGGTAAAGGGTTATATAAAAAAAACACTTCTTAATTAATAGTTTAATACATCTAAAATTACATTATCTTATGAGAAAAACACTTTATTATAGATTACTAATCATAATCCGAATGTATAATTTTATGAATATTTTAGAAAAAAAATTATACATTATATTTCATTACAAAATAATCATATATTTCTGCGCATTGTGCAAGATTACGTCTAGTGATAATAAAGAGCATAATGCATTATAGGTTAAAACTTTATAAAAATAAATAAATAAATAAATAAATAAATTGATTTACATGAAGAGCTGAGTTTGACCCTTTTGCCACGCTAAAAGACAAAAGAGAAAGGGCATTTATGACCAACCGGAAGACTATGGTACAGGAAATTATCTAATAAGAATTAAGTCCGGCTTTGTTTCAAGAGGGTTCGACTTTCGAGCATTACAATCACCTAGACATGGCAAAACTGGCGGGTCGGGTCGGGTCGGGTCAATCGGGTTTGCGGGTCAATCGGGTCACGGGTCAATTGGGTCATTTTTTAAAACGGGTCAATTGGGTTGCGGGTCAATTGGGTTGCAGGTCGAGTCGGGTCATGAGTCGGGTCGAGTCGGGTCGAGTTGACCCGTATTTGTCAAACAAGTTTTTTTTTTTTTTTTTTTTTTTTTGAAATAGATGCAATCTATCAATTGTTTAAGAGTTTCTTAACTGTGATTAGATTCTCACTGGTGATACCGTTACCATTTATCAATTACCACTAAACACTTGATACCCAAATTTGGTGCAACTCTTGTTCCAGCTTTCTAGAAGCTAATTTTGGTATAATCTTCAATCTATTTAAAGTAGGAAGAGAAAATGAAAGTGACAAGTAAAGAATAACAAACTATAATGGAGTACATAACATATTAAGTAAAGAAGAATAAGTAAATATTTTATAAGAATTACATCTTAATCTCAATTTACTCAACATTGATATGCATGGCAAAACGGGCGGGTCGGGTCGGGTTCGAGTTCGGGTCAATCGGGTCACTGGTCAAAACGTGTCACGGGTCGGGGCGGGTCGGGTTCGGGTCAATCGGGTCACGGGTCAAAACGGGTTACGGGTCAAAATGAGTCATTTTTAAACGGGTTAATCGGGTTACGGGTCAATCGGGTTGCGGGTCAAACGGGTTGGGTCAGAAAATTCTGACGCATTTTGCCATGTTTACAATCACCACTACTGTGACTCAATTTCCAAATCTGTAAGTCACATATTCTTCACTTTTATTATTTTCCTTTCGCTTTGTCCTTAAAATGAAAGATGAATTCTACACGCACAATATTTTCACAACAGATCTTAAATGGCAAGCTATTTTTTTGTAAATTCTAATAATCTATCACCTACAATTTACTGTAAAACTATTGTAAAAGTTTTATGGACCTAGCATTTCTCAAAATAAAAGAAGAAATTAGTCCAAAACACTTTCACAACTGGCAACAATAGAATGCAAGTCCTGTAATAGCTTGAGAGAATCAGATGATTTTCCCCAGTTGATTTTCATTTTCATTTTCTTGTTTCTAGTTTTTCTGCTTCTACTTTATTAAGTTTATTGTTGATGAAATTTCTTACCCATAAAAGAATTAAAGCAAGAAAAAAAAAAAAAAAAAACTGCAAAACAATACTGGAAGGGACTCTCACTAGACTTAGTCCACCTTTAGGTTCTTTACAATTAGACCAACCACTTCTTGATTGTGGCTTATCCTTGTTGGAATTGATTGTTCAAACCAACCATATGTGCTGTCAAGTTGGTGTCTTCAGCTTTCTTTACATTCCAATTGCTTTTGCATTTTTGTCGATGCCCTACTTTTATCAGCGTAGATTAGAAGGCACACCTTTAGATTTACCAATTGCTAATGAAATATATGTATCCATAGTAAAGCTGCAAAATTTCTCAGCTTAATCCAGTATTGGGATATCCAAACTTTGGTCATGTTGAAACTATACTACCTTTATCCTTGACTGAACCTCAGCTAGCTTGCTTAGTCTATGTTTTATTTTGGTTTGAGCTGATGCTAGTTCACAAGCCTAAGTGAACTTTGTTAACTTGCTAAAATCAACAACATAAAATCTGTTAATTTACTAATACAAATTGGCAATCCAAAAGCGTAGTTCTTTGACACTGATGTTTGTTTAATCCATTGTTGCTGTTATTGCCATCATCACATCATAATTATAATTTTACCATAGATGTCTTCTGGTTTGAGAATCTGAAATGTCAGACTAAGAGATCTAATTATGTGATCATGATAAGTGAATTTTTGTGGCTGCTAAGCAGTGTGTGGGATGGCTGGTGCATGAAGGGCTTTATACGAACAAGCCAATGGGGCAGAGCTGTTCCTTCTGCGTATGGGAGTTCTTTCACTTTGCCATTCCTTCTGCTGGAATGGTTTGGTAATTTTTTTTTTTTTTTTTGTTCTTTCTGTCAAGAAAATGGTAGCCTTCATTTTTTGGCTGCATGTATTAAGTCTCTTAACATTTTGTTGCATGCCAATCATTATACTAGGCTTCTACATACCAAATGCATTTGGAGCCACATCAAATTTTTTTCTAAACATGTTTCCTTACGCTCTAAGCATGGTATACAATTGTTTTGAAAAGGAATGCATCAAACACTTTGTAGCACTTGGGCTTCAAATGAGTTGGGAGGTGGGAATCCACAAGCAGCTAAAATAAATTTCAAGATTGTAATGGTTCTTGTAGTTGCAGAGATGGTTATCATAGGCATGAATCTCTTCTTTTGCAGCTGTGTTTTGGGCTATGCCTTCAGCAGTGAGAAGGAAGTTTTGGATCATGATGTTTCTTTCAATAATCATGGATGGCATACTAGCAGTACTTTCAGGTAACTTTCTCACATTTCTCTCATGTAATGGGCATTTACTTGAAGCAAAACTTTTGAACTTATTTATTCAAGGTATATGGTATACCATCAACTGAACATTCATTCATTATTCAGTTTAAAATATTTTCTTTAGAATTTAGAAGTTAACTAATAGTAAATAAAATATAAAAATAAATAAATAAAGGTATCAAACAAGTTTGCTCTTGAATAAATTTCCGTTTTGGGGTTATAATAGTTGTGGCCTAATCATTTAGTATTGTTCTTCAAAACATACCTATTTATCAAAACAATGTAGAAGTTGTAATCTTCCTTGATGCATTGCCATTAACCCTACAAATCTATTTTCTGCTTTGCATCAGGGGTTGCTAGATGAAGTGGCTGGTAGCATATAGGAGCCTATGTCAATTTTGGGGCATGTTATCTAGTTGGGGTTTTATTAGTTGTTGTTTTCGCCTTTGTTGTACACTGAAGAGGGAAAGGTCTGTTGATTGGACTATTAACATTGCTTACTGTACAAGAATTCCTACTACTCTTAAAACAAGTTTCACAAATTTTTTATCAAAAACAAAACTCAAAACAGATCAAACACTCTTCTTTCTCTCAAAGTTAAATAGTTTCAGGCTTATGTAATTAAAACTATTTCGAATCCGAATCCAACTCGAATTCCTTGAATTTCAAGGCATAAATAATTAAATACATAGCCTTTATTTTATAATCCTTGTTAGAGTTTCAAAAATTATATAAAAGTTGCTAAAACGTTTAATCTAGACTAGAATCACTACTCTCTCTCTCTCTCTCTCTTCCTAACTCTTTATCACCTCTCTCCAATCCTTCAATCTCTCTTTCTCCCTACGCTTTTCTCTCCTCCATCTTCCACGATCCAAACCCACAGCTGAGCTCCACCCAACACCGATTATCAAGATAAAATCACCAACCTAGGGCCGCTGTCACACCACCAAACCCACGGGCCATAGCTGATCTACCATGGGCAGGGGCGGTGAACTGACAGAGTAGGACAAGGAGTGTGTCTGGAGGCAGCTGATCCACCATGGGTATGGAAGCTCACAAAAGGAAGCTCAGCTTTGAAGGTCATGGGCTCGATGTAGGAAATCGTTGACTGATCTGGTGATTCCATGGGTTCTGGGTTGTTGTTTGGCTTTGAAATTTTCACTTTGCTTCTATTATACCCAGCAAATCAAGTAATTTTTATTCTACTATTCACGATTTTGTGATTTTTTCTGGTGGGTTTGTTGTTTGGCTTTGAAACCTTCCTCTCTCATATCTCTATTCCCTTGGTCAAGCTTTGCTGATCCTCCCCTTAGGTGCTGCCAATGTATATCAGTGGCTTTGTGTGAATGAGATCTTAGATGTTGAAAATCAAAAATTTAGAAATTAAGTGCTGGAAATTGTTGATCCTCTCTGTTGTCATGTTGTAAACTGTGTTATGCTTTGATTTTAATAAATTTCTTAGTTCAGGAACAAAAAATTAGTATAAGGAAGAAGACGAAGAACTCTCTCTCTCTCATGGTTTTGCTTCATTTGATTTGTATTAGTTTTCTGGATTTATGTTCTTTATGTTTGTATATGTTCTTCATGTTTGTGAATTATGAGAAATAAATACCATATTTTAATCTTGTTTTTTTTTTTTTTTTTTTTTTGGAGGAGAGAGACATAAAATGGGTGTAAAAAGACTTATTTAACCCTCTTTTTTAATAGAGGTGGGTAATAGAGACTAAACGGAAGTAACCTCATGTGGATAAAGCGTCAAAATTGAAACCACAGATAGGCAAATCAAATTAGAGGCAAACCACATGTGGATAAAGTGTAATCATCTCTAAATTTTTAAAATAGCATTAACAAATCACTTAAAGGCCTCCATTAACATAACCTTTTTATTTAATCCAAAATTGATGATCAATGAATGAATACCATCATACCCGTTAAGTTAACCGTGCCTAGTATAAATTCTCCCAGACAGCAGTCAGCGGAAGTCATCTTAAGTTCTTAACTTTATTGACCAGTTGCCGGTTTCATGATTTCAATTAATCGCTGGAGTTGTTGACTTTTGCTCTTTCACTATTCACTGCTCCTTTTTTTCATTTCCCAAATCTCTAATAAGTTTCACTTTTCACACACATTCATCTCTTCAATTTTTCTACTTGTATGCCCTCCTTTATATATACACCTCAAATTGTTTTCTTCTTCACTAATTTCTATGTTCCTTTTTTAACTTATTTTCTTCAGTTCTATACATATTGTAGTTCAAATTTTATCTGTATATTTCCTATGGCTTCCATGAGCCACTCAAGGAGTGTCCATGTCATCACCATCTTCTTCTTCAACACCTCTGTGGAATACGAGATGTTTTTCAGTTTTAGAAAAAAGCTTTGTTGAACCCAACAAATGTGGAGAGCTGCTTTGAAAGAAGTGGCCAATCCCTCCGGTTGGTATTTAACAAGATGGGTAATTTACATTACTAATTTGTTTATGTTAATATTTAAATGACAAGTCTTTTTTTAATATACATATACGATAGAAGTATATAAATTGCTAATAGAATGTAGCATAATATGCATAATTTAAAACATTACAACATACATAATAGTTAAATTTCTGTTGCAATCAGTGCTTATACTATTACAAATAGTTTGTGACCCCTGCCCTTTTGTTATTAAAAAGTGTTGGTTTATTTAACAAAAAGAACATAACACTCTCTGAATTATAAATATATTGTTATTGTTTATTATCTTCATTATACATATTTCTTAGATAAATTACTATTTGACGTTTGCAATTTGGTCATTCTACAATTTAATCCATAAAAATTTCAATTATTAAGTTTAAATCCCTAAATTGAGACTGTTACGATTCTGTCCAAATTAGGGGTGGGTCCAAAAATTCTTTGCCTTGGTGAGGTTTCATGACATAGAAAAATAAATTCCAAAGTAATAGATATTGTATCTTACAAGTAGTTGAATAAATGATCTAGACAAGATAGGAAATATATTCTCAAGCTTTACTCTTATACTGCTCTAAGGATTTTGCTAAAGTAGATTGCTCAATCCTATTTCAGAATCCTACTTGTAATTGTCCAAGCATTATACTAATTTTCATATTCTGATACCTTGTGCTGTGAATTCTAGAGAATTTTGCCAAATAAAATTTTGACATGTGAAAACTACAGACTACATAGTTCTTTTGGCACATCTAACATGTTTATACTTCAGAATCATTGAAGCCATGCCTTCTAGAACAGTCAAGAAGCAACTTTAATTACACTCATTAGGAATGAGTCAATAATTAATTGTTTTCCTTCTTTATTTATAGTACCATACTGACTAAGGTTTTAACATATATACAAATCATAATTAATTGACTGACTGCAAAATAGGAAGGAGGATTTTCATAGCATAAATTTCAATTGAGGCTACTGCTATCTGATGTGCACAAGCACCTCTGTCAATCTGACTGTTTTTTTTTTTTTTTGGATAAAAATCCTGGTATGTTGTAATGAATTTATATATTATGATGATTTGTAAATGTGTCAGTGTGACATATCCTTCCATCTTGTTTCAGGAGGTACCTTTATCACATTTCTCTCGTGTCGTTTATTTGAGTTAATCTATATTAGAGCATGAGTTGTCAATTTTGGACAAGTTTAAAAGCTATTACTTAATATGATCAGATAAGTATTAATTCAGTCTTCATTCTAGAATATGTACTTGCAATTAAACAGTCTACAAATACTTTTGAAAGCTTCAACAAGTTCACCCTTGATGTAATCTTCTTACTGGGACTTGCCTACTTGATAGTTATGGCCTAACCATTATACTATTAATATCTTTCTTCTAAATATAAACCAGCATATCGGGCTAATGTAGAAGTTACTTTATATCGCTGGAGGAATCAGCTAGCAATATAGAGGAGCTATGTCTATCTTGGAGCATATTATCTGGTTGGGACTCCAGTATGTGCTGTTGTGGTCTTTGTTAAATCCTTAAAAGTCCTTCAGATTGGATTTGGAGACTATTGTACAAGCTTATTTATTTATTTGACTAAAATGTCCAAGCATTTCTGTTTGCTCATGGAACAAGTTTCACAAATTGGCAAAAGCAGGTTACTAGCACAAAAATTTATTCCTTTCTACAAAATTCCCCCCCCCCCCCCCCCCTTCCCTTCTTCTAATTCGTCTTCTTTATACTGCAATTTATGTCAACTTTATCATATAGCATGAATTTTCGAAGCCTTCTTACTATTTCAGACTAGAATAATTGATGCCAAATCTATATTTTGTTAAAATTGGTGGTAATTGAAACCTGCTAGGCCTTTAGACTAAAATAGTTTTAATAGCTTAGATGGATTTTTATTGATGTTTCAGGTTTTCAAAGCTGGAGAGAGGATATATGGAGGAGACTCTTGTAGCAGATAAGATAATAATAGAGAAATTTATGTTTCTTTTGAAAAAAAAAAAAATGATCCTATAATTCCCTGGTCAACTTTTATATTAGCACTATGTTACAATGTAAATGATATTATTATGGTGTGAATAATATGTAAATGCTGATTAAAAGATCTTGTGAGCATTGGTCCCTTTCCCAGTGACTTGTAATGAAGCACACATATAGGTGCTGTAAACTTTTATACCTGAGCAGTCAGGATTTCAGGGATTGAATGATATGTACACTAGTAACTGGATGTCTAAAATGATTGTGAACTGCAGAAGTTTAAGTACATTACAAAATCTAGCCTTCTCATTTAAGCAGGTAACACTGCGACTTTTGATTTATGATTAAGTTAAACATGAATCATGATGGACTGGAACAAAATTTAAAAGCCAATGATTTGGTAGAGATTGTCAGTTATACAAGATAATCACTTGTTATTACTTATTTGGACTCAGACAGAGACATGACCAGCCCAAACAAACAGTATCTAATTACCAAACGAAATAGTATAAATTTCAGCATGGTTATTGCATCATTCATTGGTTCTTTGTTCCCCACCTAAACTGGTAAACACAGCTTTATGACTTGCCAGTTGTGAAAGAAACTGATGTTCTCCAGGCTTCCAAACGTGGCTTAATCTGTAGCACAAGAGACAGCATAAGAATTAATATAAAAGAATTGATATTCTGATGCATGTGTTCAGAAAGCTCAGAATTTAATCAAGTCATCATTGCCAAACTAGGTTGGACGGTTGCTTTTGACCAAGACATCCTTTGTTTCAACTTTTAAAGTGATAAAAGGCCTGGAGAGATATTGAAAAAGCTTAGAGGTGATAACAAGGAGTACTACGTAGGAGAGGATCACTGGATTGGATGGATCCAGGAATTTAAAGCCAAACAATGAGGCTCAAGGTTGGGATTTGGCATTACTTAGCAATGTTATTTAATAATGTGTAAAAGGAGATATTTTACAGCTGCCAGTACTAGAAATTCCGAGGCCAGACAAGCTGGTCAGGATAGTTGAAAATAAAAAAAAGTTTTTCTTGTTCAGTTAAATCAGCTTATTTTTGTCATGAATCTACTGATCTATATGGGGGGTGGGGGTGGATATTAAAGATTTATAGAAGAATTAATTAAGACTCTGTTTTTGAGAATCGTCAGTGGATGTATTGCCAATTAAGGACAAAATAAGTAGGTTATGGAGTTCAGGGGAATCTAATAAGTTGTTTAAAGAAACAAGCTTGCAACTTTTTAAGGAATGTGATTTTGCAAGAACAGCATGGTTTGGCTCCCAATGGGGCTTTCAAATGGATGCAATCACTGTGCGCTCTAGTGCAGATTTGGTGAAATTCATAGTTGCTCCTGCTGAAGTATCAAGTGGCAGAGAGACTGCATGGGAGTTCTCACTATTTGCAATAGTGGTTGTTGTCCAAATTTGGAAATTAAGGAATCTTGCTGGTCTAAACTAACCGATATCTCTCCTCTGGAACAACCCATGAAGTGGCAGAATCCCTCTTGTAAATACAGTCAAAAAATAAGAGGCAGAATCCTTAGTTGTTTGGTTTTTCAATATTCTAGAGGATGCTTAAATTGCTTCTGCAAAACATTGATAGTGTAAGAGATATATCAGCCCAAGTAAGACTAGGCTTGGGCCTTGATTATTTGGGCTGATATATCTCCAACAAATAGTTGTACATTTAACTAGGTGAATAGGGAGGTTAATGCTATGGCTCACTTTATTAGTAGGTGGGAAACTTCCTCCACCTGAAAAATGGCATATCTCAAATACCCAAACCCATCTTCCTGTATCTGAATAAAATAAACTGACAGATTTCTGGGATTACACACCCCAAAATGTGATTCCCATGTGCCATGCTTGATGTGAATGCCTTTATTCCCCTCGACTTCGGAGAAACAACAGTGCCCATTTCTTTATTATAAAAAGGCTACATACCTGCGTTGTTCAAGAGGTTTTCAAGTTTTGACGAAACTACTCTGTCCTCATCCATTGATTTAAAAATAATAAAATAATAAAAATAAATAAAGAAAAGGATTAAGAAAGTGAGGAATCAATGACTTGTGACTAACCCAGAAATAGTTGTTGACTTGGCTGAAAACAGGGGATGTGAAATTGTGAACACACACGGAGAAAGAAAGAACAGAGTTCAACTGGGTTTCGAGCATTACAATCTACTGTAATTTCAATTTCCAAATCTGTAAGTTGTCATTTTTCACACATATTCATCCCTTTTATTTTTTTCCTTTCATTTTTTTTTTCCTTGAAATGAAATATCCATATCAAATTGTTTTCTTCTTCCTTAATTTAGTTTTATATCATATTTTTTTTCTCTTCTGTTTTAATTCAATGTAATTTTTTTTTTCTCTTCTGTCATTTTTCACACATATTCATATGATCTCTAACACTCATGCCAACAGAGACAAATGGAGAATGAAAATCAAGGACAATGTGGTTTCCAACATCTAAGAGCAAAAAAAGATACGAAGAAAAAAAAACCAAGGACGATGAAACTTCAAAACCCAAAATAGTAAAGACAAACAGAAAATGAGAGTCAAGGACATTGCGATAATAAAGCAGGTACAAATCATTACCACGTCTATTTTTTTTTTAAAAAAAACTTAATTACATAGTTTTTATAAAAAAAAATTTTAAAAATTTTGATAATTAAATGATAGTTCTTCAAGTCCCAAGCTGAAATAGACCATTTCACATACATGGAGCTATGCAATATCATCACAAGGTCAATTCAAATATTTCATTTTACAAGTTTATGCTTAATGTTTGTTGTGCTTATCATTATCATGTACGTTTTAAAGTCTCTATTAATAACATAAGCTAACACATTTTGTATCATAGGTTCATCGCAAATGCTACTGGAAAGCAATTAAAATGTGAAACAAATAGTATTGCTCCACCAAATTCTCCACCGTAGTCGGCATAATATTAATAAGTTCACCTATTCTATATTTCAGATGTAGTACATTATTTTACAGTTTTACCTGATGTAAATATTTCAGTTTTCTACATTGATCCATCAACTTCTTCATAATAGCTTTTGCAAAGGTCATCACATGTATTTTGTAAGTACTTTTATTGTTACAATTTTATTATGCATTTTCAATATATGCACTAGATTTATTTAGATGATCTTTTTTTTCCTCCTCCTAAAGGTTAATACTAAATTATTGCATCATCTTCAATCAATAACACGTTGATTATTGCATAAAAAAAAATTGGCAAAATTGGATAATAATTACAGAATACTAGCTTCTGAGCTTGCGCGTGAAAGACTCTTCTATTTTTTGGGTAAGGGTTAATTTAGAGTATTTATTATAATTTGGGATTACTACATCTTTCCGATCACAAAAAAATCTAGGGGTGTGATGAAAAATTATTTCTCCACACATTTTTTCAATCACAAAAAAATCTAGGGGTTTGATAAGTATCATGTGTGGAGAAATAATTTTTCGTCACACCCTTAAATTTTTTTGTGATCGAAAAAATGTAGTAATCCTAAATTATAATAAATGCTTTAAATTAACCATTACCTCAAAAATAGAAGAGCCTCTGAGCACGAGCTCACGTGCGTGCTCAGAGGCTAGTTTATATTATAGTTCTAGATTTACCAGTATATATGCCAACGGTTCCATGAGCACTCAAGTTATTGACCAGTTACATAGAGAAATTTGTGTTTGTTTAAAAAAAAAAAAAAAAAAAAGTTATTTTAGAATCACAGGTCCTATTTGTTATTTTAGAATCAGTGAGTGCTGTTGTTATTGACTTTTGCTTTTGTTGTGACTTTTTAAGTAAAAGGAAAAAGGAATTTATATCTATTTATTACTAAAAGCTGAACCGTGGTATTTATTACTATTGAATTTTTGTTGTGTCACCTCATCGCCATGTCATTTGCTACATATTTATTCCTTTTTTTTTTTTACAAAAAATATATATATAAATAGATTATTGACTTTACATATTCATCTTTGTCAGTTTTAACATCTATATATATATATATATATATATTTTTTTTTTTTCTAATTTTTCTTTAATTTTTTTTACATTTACTTTTTTTTTAATATTTACATTTTCTTTAACTTTTCTTCTTCTCTTATCTTTTCATCTCTCCACTATCCTCTACTTTAATATTGTTATTCATCTTTCCCTTCATCTTCCTTTATTTGTCTCTTCTTATCCCTTCCTTCTTACTATAAATTTGTCACTTTTTTACATTCGTTGCATAGTTTTCTCTTACAAAAAGGTTATCTCTCTCTCTCTCAATGTTTTGGTAGATTTTTATTTTTTTATTGCATCTCCTATTTAGGTTGATAAATTTTTGTGTTTTTACGAATTCTAATTTAGGTTAATACGATTTAGTTTTTTGTTTTAAGTTGTTGTTATTATTATTATTATTATTATTATTATTATTATTATTATTATTTTGCTCTTTGATTGTTAAATTTTATCCAATTATATTATAAAAAATAAAGATAGTAGATAAAAATAATATAGTATTCCATTACATACCATAATTTGGATAATTTAGTTTTTATTGTTATATTTTTAACTTTTCTTATTTTTTTTTCTCTTCTATTTTACTTAATATTGAAATTCAACCACATCCTCCTTATCATTAAATTATTTATATTTTCTCTCTCTCTTTTTGTTTTAAAAAATAAAAAATGTAATTTTTTATTGTATTCATCAAATTGTAAACATTTTTTTTAACATTTACACTTTCTCCAATCTTTCTCCTTCTCTTTACATTTTCATCTCCCCAAATATTCTACCTTGATATCACTCTTCCTCTTTCTTTTTATCTTCCTTTATTTTGTTTCTTTTTATTATCATCCTCTTAGCATAAATTTATCATTCACTCTTCCATTCTTTACATAATTTTCTCTCACAAAAAAATGGTTATTTCCCACTCTTTCTCCCTCAATTTTTTAGTAGATTTTTATTTTTTTATTTTTCTTAATTCTCTATTTTAGCTTGATAAAGTTTTGTATTCTTTAAAACTCTATTTTAGTTGATGGGATTTAGTTTTGTATTTTAAGTTTGTTTGTTTGTTTTGTTTTTTTTTTTTTTTATGACTTTGATTGTTAAATATTATCATATTGCATTATAAATAATTAAAAATAGTATATAAGAATGTACTATTATTATATTACATAGAATTATTTAGATAAGTTAGTGTTTATTTTTATGTATTTTATTTTTATTTTTTTCTCATATAATTTTATTTAACATTTAAATTCAGCCATTCATGATATCTATTTCTTATTAATAATCATAAATTTTTCAACTAGCAAGGGAACATATAAAGCAATAAAGAATAAATGAAGGGAAAAAAAAAAAAGAAATGAAATCAAACGTCAATTAATAACTGTTATTTGGAAAATAAAAAGGTGGTAAAGAGGAGTAAGAAATAATATAGAGATAGCTATACAGAGAACATTAAAAACTTTATAGTGCAATAAAATCAACAATTAAATATAATAATACAAAATTTAAACTTAAAACTAATCAAACTCTAACTAGGGATATTATATATATATATATATATAATCATAATCTTCATACACCATGACTTAAAAAAAATTATTGAATAGTTCAACCTCTTATTTAATGTCTATTTTATACAAATCATCAACCAATAAATATATAATAATAGTTAAAAATGTTATAGACTAGATTATGAAAAATATGATAAAACTATTTTAAAAAAAAACTCTTTATAAAGTCTAGGGACTAAAATAGTATTTTATTTAAAAAATTATCACGCACAATGCGCGGGTCTGTGACTAGTTTACAAAGTAAAGTGAAAACCGCGTCCATTTCATTTCTTTATCAAATAGGGAATTATCATAGTTTCAGTCTGGCGTTGTTTCAAGAGTGTTACAAGTATTACAGCATTTCCAGTTAGCAAAAATTAAAAGAGTGTTTCGAGCATCACAATCATTTTTATTTCCAAATATGTAAGTTTGTCATTTTTCACACCTATTCATCACTTCTATTCTTTCCTTCCTTGAAATTAAAAAACCACATCTATTTTTTTCTCTTCAGTTTTAATTAAACTAGTCGCTAACCCGTGCGATGCACGGGATAGTTAAATAAAAATTAAAAGTACTTATTTTACTTAAAGGTATATGACTTAAATTTTAAAAATGTATAATTTGAAAATGAATGAAAATAACTAATTTCTTCAATATAATGATTTAAAAAAATTCTTTTTCTTTCGTATCATTGGTTTCACATAACACATTTCGACGTGGGTTATTCTATGGTGATAACTTTACATAATATTCAACTGCAATTATATCTACTATCCACTACCAATCTAATCTATGTTATCTTGATAGTAGATCTACAAATTGCATTCTCGTATTCTTAGAGCTTGCCACATTATTGTTATTATCTATATATAATATAAAACTGAAAATTTTAACTTTTTGAAAGACTTATATTAGAATTAGGATTAAAAAATATATTTTTTTTAAATAAGGCCTCACGTTAGTTTTTTTTTTTTTTTAAGGGCTCACTTTAGGTTAAAAAAAAAAGGACTCACGTGAAAAAAAAAAGAGACTCCTCTTAGGATTAAGGAAAAAAGAGAGAGACTCCTATTAGGACTTTCTCACTATTTAGTTTAACAAATTAAAATTTTTTATAAATTAAAATGATGAGGAAAAAAGAGGGAGATAACTCTTGTTAGGACTCTCTCACTATTTAGTTTTAAAAATTAAAAAAAATTATAAATTAAAATGATGATGTAGAAAATTGTGGGAGCTTCAAAGGTTTCGATTTTATCTATATATATATATATATATAGATAATAATATCTATATATAATATAAAACTGAAAATTTTAACTTTTTGAAAAACTTAAGTTAGAATTAGGATTAAAAAAAATAATTTTTTTTTTAAAATTAGACCTCACGTTAGTTTTTTTTATTTTTTTTAAGGGCTCACTTTAGGTTAAAAAAAGAAAGACTCACGTGAAAAAAAAAAAAAAAAAAAAAAAAAAAAAAGAGACTCCTATTAGGATTAAGGAAAAAAGAGAGAGACTCTTATTAGGACTCTCTCACTATTTAGTTTAACAAATTAAAATTTTTTATAAATTAAAATGATGAGGAAAAAAGAGAGAGCGAGACTCCTGTTAAGACTCTCTCACTATTTAGTTTTAAAAAATAAAAAAAATTATAAATTAAAATGATGATGTGGAAAATTGTGGGAGCTTCAGAGGCTTCAGTTTTTAATATATATATATATATATATATATATATTGATTATAAATTAAAATGATGATGTGAAAAATTGTGAGAATTTCAGAGGCTTCAGTTTTTAATATATATATTGATGAACTTTTTTTTTTTTCGTGTGTCAATTATAGTTGTAAATTATATATATATATATATATATATAATTTTTTTGCATGATTAAAAGGATGCATCATTTTCGTTGCAATGGGTCTAGTATAATTGCGATTAACACAAAAAAGTGCATGTATTGACATGGGGAAGGGTTTATAAATAAGCAACAAACAAAAGTTTGCTTTACAAGACTAGAGTTTTGGTAACAATACTTTAATTCTGTAGTATTTTTTCTTAATCTATTAAATTTATCTCATTTCTACAGTAAAATAATTTTCAGTCGACCCTTCTTTGCAGAAAAAGAAGAAGCGAAAACGGAAACAAAAAAAAAAAAAAAAAGCAAAACCAGAGTGTTTTCAGGAGGTTTTGGAGCCCATCGCCGCTTCAATTCCTTCTCACAAATGGGTAAGTTCTCACTTTTAAGTTTTAACACACAAATCATCTCTTATTATTATTATTATTCTTTCACTCCCTGCCTGAAATAAAAATCTCACATCACTTCGTTTTCTTCTTCCTAAATTTAATTATATATTTTTCTTCGTTTTCTTCTTCCTAATTTAATTATATATTTTTCTTTATTTTTAATTGGTTGTACTTCTTTTATCTAAATTTCCAACAGCTTTAATGAAGCATAAAAGACAGTCATCGCCATCACCATATTCTTCTTCAACATGTCAGCTAGAATACGATGTATTTCTTAATTTTAGGGGTGAGGATACCCGTGAGAAGTTTACCAACCATCTATATGTTGCTTTGAATCGAAAGGGCATTATTACTTTTAGGGATGAAGAAGGACTCAAGAGAGGAGAATCTATTGCTCCTAAGCACTTCAAAGCAATAGAAGAATCACAATTTGCTATCATCATTCTCTCAAAAAATTATGCATCTTCTACGTGGTGTTTGGATTAGCTTGCCAAGATTATCAAATGCAATGATGAAATGGGACTGAAAGTTTTGCCAGTTTTTTACGATGTGGGCCCATTTATTGTACGAAAACAAATAGGAACTTTTGAACAAGCCTTTATTGATCACCCAAAGCACTTTGAGGATAACTTAAAGAAGGTGAAAACATGAAGAGATACTTTAAAAAAAGTGGCTGATATCTCCGGTTGGGATCTACATCTACAAAATAGGTAATTTCCATGAGTTTCAAATGATAAGCTTCTTTTATTTACCATGAAGCATATAATTAGCTAAGAGAATATATCATAATATACATGGATTGAACTACATCATGGCATACTAATTAAAATTCTGTTAAATTTTTAGGAACAGTAGAATTGGTTGTGAATCTGGGCTTAGGGAAGCTCTGTGAAAAGATCAAAATGGAATTACTTGATTCAAGAATATATATATATATATATATATATATATATGGCATATTTTTTTGAGAATCAAATCTGCTGATAATAATTTTTTATATTATATTCTTTTTTGAATATAATATAATCCTGAAATGGAGATGGCCATCTTTTGCTTCCTCTTATTTAAGTGGATAAAGTTTTCTTATTGTTTGAAAAGTCGTCCAACAGAACATAAAAAGGTTTCCAAAACATTTTACTTAACAAGTCGTTACAAATAAACTTTGTGTAAGAAGTTTAGACCCCTTAAACCCAAACAGATTAACCTAGATATTTAGATAAGTAATTAACTTAGGTAAATTAAGCAATTCTAGGTTAACACAAATATATCATATCATGCAAAAATGTGGAAAAATAAAGAACACGCGATATGATAACCTAGGAAACCAAACTGGTAAAAATCTGGGGAGGATTTAACCTAGCTATCCTCAAGGTAAAACCGAATTCACTATGAAAAAATTGAAGTTTACACAATAGCGACTTAGACCACTAACATCCTATTGCTACCTCGAGTATGAAACTTACTATCACGACCACGCGACAGCTCCGAGTCCACAGACTACTTCTTTTCTTGAATTCTCAGCAAAGCACAAGCACTCCTGCTTGTATATCTTGAAGTTTTTGATTCTGCAATTGAATGATCACCAAGCTCTTGACATCAATCTTGGTGAGTTTGAAAATCCTAAGTGTATGTGAAGGTAAACACCTCTAGATCTCACAATAAGATTCACAAATACAATATTCAGAACACTAAAAACGTGGGTAGGGTTTTCCCTTTTATACTTAGGGCAAAACATAAAACCCTACACATTAAACGGGCTTGGGCTGAGTTAAAAATTCTGCAGAAAAAATAATCTGCATGACTTTCGATCGATCGAGAATTAGACTCGATCAATCGAGCCAGACAGAATTGCACAGTAATATTTGCAATAACTCGATTCCAACTTTACATAAAAACCTCATACTTTGAGCAAGTCTAAACAAGACTAAAAATGTTTTGATCATGGTTTGCCAACATTACAAAATGAAGTTCTAATACATTAGTTCCTAATTCCTTAGAACCTAACAAACTCCCCATTTGGCAATCCGTGACAAAAAACAAATTTAACAAAATGCTCGAAGTTTACAAAATAAACAGCCCATTACAGAATAATAGCCCAACTAAACAAATTCAACATAACTACTATCTATCAGTTGCAAAAGTAGACAGCAGCACGACTGAATCAACCTGTATATTTCTATAACACTTAACAAACAAATAAACACATGTGTGAAAAATACAAGTAATATAGAAAATAACTTCTTGATTTCACATAACACAAAATAAAGATATATATCATGAATAACATCATAAATATAAATCAATAAGCAATGTAGCATAGTGAAACAAGAAACATATACAAAAGATGTATTTCAAATATATCTCCCCCTATCATGAGCCAAAAAAGTAAATACAAAATGAAGCACTTAGATACAATCTAAAAGCTCCACAGCTCCACAGTATCACAAAAAATAAACAAAATCTCCCTCTAAGACAAAAAACTCCTTTACCACAAAGAATAGTCTCCGCAACATAATGTACTCCCCTTTTTTGTGACGAATTGCCAAAGGGCACTCACTTATCATCAAAAGGAGGCGGCGGAGGAGAACGTCGAAGACTCGCCAAATTTGCTCTCAATGCGCGAATCTCGTCAAGCACATCCACCAAAAGCTGACCATGAGCTATTTGAACGGTTATGACAGTGTCCAATATCCAACGAATGTCCGAATCATCCGTAGGTGAAGGTGGAGGAACAGCAGCAGCAACAGCAACAGTCGGATCAACAGACGTCTCTGCCGAAGGAGCACCTGCAGAAGAAGGAGGAGGAATGACATCAGAAGGCTCTACCCTAGGATGCTTAGAGCTAGCTCGAAGTTGAGCAGCCCTTTGCCTCAGAAAAATGGTACCTATGGAAGCAATGATATAAAAACGGGCTCAGAAACAGGGAAATCACCTAAACCTAGATGAAGAAGAATCCGATGAATAAAGACCAGAAAAAACAAGGCATGAGCAGTAGAATTGCTCCGATGCACTTCATTCAAAGAACGAAGAAATAGATGAGGAAAACTGATAGGAGCATCAGTGACCAGAGCGTATAGAAACACACATCGCTCAATAGGGATAGTGTGTAGATGAGAAATAGACCACAAGGAATGACAAGCAACCCTAAAGAATAGATAGTGCAACTCAGAAAGCTCAGCAGATGTGATCCAAGGATTAGAACCCCACTGGATAGAAGACCCAGTGATGTATGGAATCACGTCATCAAGAGGAGGAGACTCATCATAGGGAAAGACAGGATGAGAAACCACAGGCACCCCAAGAGCATCAGACACTACCGAAGGGGTAATGCGATACTCTACACCTCGTACCCAACTCTTAACTAAACTGTTAGAATCATAGATGTGGATAGAGAGGTTCGAGTAGAACTCTCTAATTAGGGTAGCCGGAGGCGGATGATCTATGTCTAATAAGGGTAGCCAGCCCCTACGCTTAAAGTTACGCCTCACCTCATCATCAATCTCATCTAGAAGAACCTTACACTCACCCCAAATGTTACGCCTAAGGTTAAGAGTCTCATATGTCTCCTGATGCTTTTCACTTAAAAACCTATCACTATCGAAAGATGGAGAGGAGGAAGAGGTACTATGGGCTCTAATTTTCCTAGGCATGATGCTAAAGATCATAAAGAGAGACACAGAAAGAAAAGGACAAACAAAAAGAAAACCAAGGGAAGACTGCAAATAAGAACAACAAAAATATAGAGATAACAATTCTATATGAGGCATGAGCAGAATAACCAAATGATGCATGGTCTAATGCAATGAAACACAATTCAAGTATGATTCAAATTCACAAAATTGGCTTGGGCAAGAATTTTATATTAAAAAATCCCAAATTTGAAAAACCCAATTTCACAAAACTCAACAAATTGAGAAATTGATCATTACACAAGTTAGAAAACACAATATAATGATCAAATAAGTCAATCTAACAAGCCAATTTCATCAAATTGCATCAATTTGAACAAACGCTCCAAATTCGGCATTCTTCAAGCCCTAGAATTTTCAATTTTCCATTAAACATCAAATTAATTCAATTAAGCTCCGTAGATCACTTGTATATTGTGTCCCCACAAAAACCCAACAATTTATTGTAAAAGAAAACAACCAAACAAACAAAAATTGCAAAAAGAAAGAAGTTCAAAAATACCCAAAAATGCATGAGTTTAATGCATGAAAAAAAAAATGGAAATAAAAAGAAAAGGAAGGGTAAAATGGACATACCGGCTTTGGGAGAGAGAATCCTTGCAAAAGATTCGGAGGAAAACGACAAAAAAATTCCAAATAGAGACTTGACCGGTTGGCGAGAGAGAAAAAGGAGTTTGAAAAGTTTTGAAAAGTGATGAACACGTGAAGAAAAATACTTTTTAAAAAACTCTCAGCCTGATTTTCGATCGATCAAAAATAAGATTCGATCGGTCGAAAATACTTCGATTGATCCAGTATCAATCGAATACCGATCGAAACACACAGAAGCTTTCCAGGGATTTTTAAAACAATTTCAATCGGTCGAAAAACAGATTCGATCAATTGAAATTCTGAAAAAAAAAATGTATTTTTGAAAAATGAAACAAATTCAGTGTTGAAACTCCTCAAAGCATAAGATTTTATGAATAAAATGCATGAGTATGAGATGAAATGTTTTTCAAAAACACATGTATTTACCCTAGTTTCCCAAAAATAAAATTTTCACTTAATTTTCCTCAAAATCTTAAAAGCAAAACATGTTTTGCATCAAATTTAAGAAATTTTCAAACTTGGTTGGTCAGGCCAGAAACTCACACAGTAACATGTACAAAGTTTAGCAAAGAGTAACTTGTGTAATGTGTGCAACTAGCAAAAACTTGAGAAACACGTGAGGTGATATGTGAACAGTAAGCAATCACAATTTTTACACAATTTATCACATACAATTGAGAGAGACTATCACCTAAAGAGTTACATCATATAACTCTCACATCTCATAGAATAAAAGCTTGCAATCATGAAAGTTTCTTGATTTGCCTCATAATGTATACACTAATTTTATTTAATTTGAATTCATTATAGCCCAATAATGTACACACCAATTTTAGCATTTTAACCGAGGCTACACCTTATGTTCTTTTTGTGCATGTGCTACACTTTCTCGAGCACAAAATCTTATGATATGCACTAAGGTGTTCATGATTGACTAATAAACAGTGGTGAGATGATTATTTATGCCTTTCTTAAAAAGTTCAAGTCCGTTAATCAAGGACATATGACTTCAAGATCAAGATCATGTGATCAACAACTATAAACATCTTCCCACACAACATGCACTACAAAGACTTCAGCTAGTAAAGTGCAATAAAAATAAGTGCATCCAAGCTAAACAAGGTACATAAATATGTTATGTAAAAATAGATTGACCAACCTTGTTTTCAAATTCAAAAAAAATACTGCAAAACACATATTGCCAAACCCATTCTTGTGATGGGGATGATGATGAGGATACACGTTATAAATTTTATGAATTTTTATAAGGTAAATGGTTCAGTCCTATTATAGCATCCCATTTGTAAGTGTTCAAGTATTATGCTAATTTTCATATTCACTTTGTGTAGTGCCAGCAAAAGCAAGAGAACATTTCATCATAAATTTTTGAAACGTGAAAACTAGAGACTGTATAGTTACTATAGTACTTCCTTCTCTACCATGTCTATATTTCATATAATCATTGGTGCTACACCTTCTAGAAAGGGCAAGGAGGAACTCCAATTATACTGATTATTCGTGAGTTAAATAATAGGGTAAATTACAATTTACCTACTTGTGGTTTAGTCGAAATTTAAGTTGCCTACATGTGGTTTGAAATTTGACACTTTATCCGCCTAAGATTTGACAAAAATTTAAGTTGCCTACCTGTGGTTTGAAATTTGACACTTTACCCACCCGAGGTTTGATCAAAATTTAAGTTGCCTACCTGTGGTTGGAAATTCCATGATGCAAGTATTCTGCTAGATTTTTTTTAATCTTATTTGATCTTATATTTTTATATTTTGTGTTTTTTGAGGAAATTACATATTTAGCTATATTTTTAATAAAAGCGGGCTATGAAACTTTAACTAAGCTAACCTTAGGTGGGTAAAGTGTCAAATTTCAAACCACAGGTAAGCAACTTAAATTTCAGAAAAACTACGGGTAGATAAGTTGTAATTTGCCCTAAATATTATTATTATTATTATTATTATTATTATTATTATTATTATTATTATTATTATCATTATTATAGTACCTTACTAACACAAGTTTTCACATATATGTAGGTGATAACAATGTAGGCCTCTAGAAGATGAGGCTCATGTCTTACTTATACTTTGACTGACTACTAAATGGTGAAGATTTTCTTAGCTTGAATTTCAGTTGAGGCTACTGTTGCTAGATGTGCATAAGCATTTGTTAATATGACTGTTTATTTTTTGGTTGAAAATCCTTGTATGTTGTATTGAATTTGTAAATGGTTTTGGTTATACTGATTTGGAAATGTATTCAAGTGACATATCCTTGTATCTTGTTTCATAATGATTGTAGAATATGGTCTTTTCCTTCTTTTTTAAAGTGGTTTTAGTCTGTACCAGTTATAATGATTTCTACAGGATGACGTTCAATTGAACCCACTGTTTTGGATGGTATACAAGCTATACTTTCAGTTAACTTTGCACAATACTCTTGTAGTAATTTTGATTTAATGTCTATGAGAGCATGAGTTGGGAATTTTGAATACGTTTAGAAGCTACTACTTTTTATCAATCACACTGTACGATTAGCTAAGCATTAATGTAGTCTTCATTCTAGAATATATCCTTGCAATTAAAAAGTCAAAAAACACTGTTGGAAGCTTCGAACAAGTTGATAGTTAAAGTAATCTTCTTTGATTTTTCCAGGGATTTGTCTAGTTGATAGTTATGGCCAAACGACTATATTGTTAATATCTTTCTTCAAATTAAATCAGCATATCAGGCCAATGTAGAAGCTGACGTTGCTAAAGGAATCTTTTGACAACATAATGTCAATCTTGGAGCATATTATGGAATGTGAATAATGATTAAAATCTTGACTTGTAATGAAGCACATATTTAGGAGTTGCGACAGAAGGGGCTTTTATATGTGAGCAGTCAGCATTGCGTTGATTGAATGGTATGTACACTTCTAAAATGATTGTGAGTTGCAACAGTTCAAGTACATTAAAAAATATAGCCATATCATTTGAGAAGGTACCAATACACCTTTCAATATTTGATTAAGTTAACATGAATCTAATTTAAAATTAAAATCTAAATTGGCGGACAAAAACTTCGACTAGCCTGAACAAACCGTTCCTAATTACCAAAAGAAATAGTATAAACAGAGGTCTGTGAATTTTGGATGCCAGTTGTAAAACAGCTGAAGTTCCCTTGGCTTGCATACACGGTTTCATTTGCAGCATAAGAATTCATATCAAATTAATTAATATATGATACAGCAGCTGTGTGACACAATCTATCTCTACATACACTCTGGCTTCTTTCAATTTGCAGTGTGAAAAAAAGGGGAGCTGATGTCAGAAAATTTTGATGGATATGGCAGGTCTGTTGGTTGGAAAACATGGGATTTGATTCGGCAGCCTAAGCAAAAGTGGGGAACTGGGTTTCAGAAAGTTCAAACAATTTAATCAAGCCATAATTGCCAAACTAAGTTGGATGCGATTGCTTTTGACCAAGACATCCTTTGTTTCAAGTGTTAAGAGGCAAGTATGGACATATAGCAAGATGTGGCAAAGGGGGTTGAAGGAAAAGGACTCTTGTTATGGAGAGGTTTTGAAAAAGCTATAATAGGTGCATGATATGTAGGTGATACTAATAGCATTGACATGTGAGAGGATCTTTGGATTCCATGGTTCCAGGGATTTAAAGCCAACCCAAATAGTAATCTGGATTTGCAAAGGAGTCTTTCATTGTAGATGATCTTATAAATAATGAGGCTCAAGGTTGGGTTGAGGCATTGATTAGTAACAGTCACGGCCCTTGTGATATGCAAGAATATGTAATTTTTTTATAACACGATATAATATATAATTTATTTTCTAGATTATTTGTAGGATCATATTCTAGAAAATATTTAATCTTAAGTATATTAAACTATTAATCTAGATTAACAAGTATCTTCTCATGAAAATATTTAATCTTAAGTGTATTAAACTATTAATTTTTCCCTTTACAAAAGCAAACCAAGGCCGAGGTTTTTTAATTATTATTTTATACTAAAATAAATCATGCCATATTGTTTTTTTTTTCTCAAACAATTTTTAATTTTATGTTCACTTAAAATAAAAAATTATAAATATTTACCATTTTTAAAATTTTCATTTACACCTATTATAAGCTATGTTACCCCCCCCCCCCCCCCCCCCCCCCCCCCCCCCGCCCTCTCTACCAACATGTTCGTGTATCTGCATGATCGAAAAGCAAAGGAGACTTGAAGGAAATTTTGCTTTAAATGAAATGGTTGTCTCCTACAGCTCACCCTCATCTTCCATTGTTGTGTCACCATTTTTTTTTTATTGATTTATTTTTTATACTGTTAAAATCATACATATTTGTTGTGAGGTCAGTGTGTAATTTTAATTTTAATTTTTTTTTTTTTAGTGTTAACGGCTAAAGGTTCTACGAATTTTACTATATTGAACTTAATTAAAATTAGTTTGTAACTAATTATAAAGAGGCAATTCAAATATTCATGTAATAAAACTTAGTAAACAGTAACTTTATTTATTTATTTTATATAAAGTTTGTAATAAATGGCATCTGAATAAATAAAAAATTACACAATGCTTCATATGGCTAATAGCTAGTCACCCCGAAATTACTCATGGTGCGAGAAGTAGAGAATCAGTGGATAGAGCTCTAATTTTATAAATAAAAAAAATATCATTGTTTGAAAAGCTAGTAGGTCCTCGAAAACACTCTTATTTTGGGCATTGCAGATTTGCCTCAAGGTCCCCAACCCTGTCAAATGGTCATTCTGTAAGTTAATGGACATGCCATTTTTTAATTATCTGGGCCGAGTCCTTACTGCATCTCTTTTGTTTCACATAAGCTAAAGCCCAAATGAAATGACAGACTTCCATTTTGTGGTGTGATAATTCGAGAGACATTTCCTCTTAGTGTTGATGCCCAAATCTCCTCTTACGGCCCAGTTTCTTTTTTCAAGTAGGGCCTTGTTGCTGTATGAGAGTGACCCGGCTAACCAGAGAAAAAGCTTTGAGCTTTCCAGTCCGAAAGTCTATTCATGATTTTTTTTTTTTTTTAACACAAAATCATAGGCATTCCTATTTAATTGCAAGGATTTTCAAAGGGCTTCCTCTCTCTCTAATGAAATAGGCAATAATCTGATAGGAACTGAATCCAGCCCAGCGTTTATTTCCACTGCCTTTTGCTCTTTCACTATTTTACTGCTCCTTTTTTTCGTTTCCCAAATCTGTAACTTTCACTTTTCACACACATTCATCTCTTTCAATTTTTCTTCTTGTATGCCCTCCTTTATATATACACATCAAATTGTTTTCTTCTTCACTAATTTCTATGTTCCTTTTTTAACTTATTTTCTTCAGTTCTATACATATTGAGCTTCAAATTTTATCAGTATAATATTTCCTATGACTTCCATGAGCACTCAAGGAGGGTCTACACGTCATCACCACCATCTTCTTCTTCTTCTTCAACACCTCAGTGGAAATACAAGGTGTTTCTCAGTTTTAGAAAAATTTCTATTGCAATCCGTGCTTATACTGTTACAAATAGTTTGTGACCCTTGCCCTTTTGTTATTAAAAGTGTTGGTGCATTTTACAAAAATAACATAACATTCTATGAATTATAAGTATATTGTTATTGTTTATTATTTTCATTTTATAGAGATGGGTTCAAGTTACACCTGGTGTAACTCTTATAGAGTTACACCTTTTTTGTACCGTAGATTTCTAATAGATCCAATGGTTGAAAAAATAGCATTAAATGATAATTTTGTTTCTCTTCCTTATTTATGACAAATTAATTCTATCCTTTTTTCTCTCTCTTTCTTACCTAATATAAAAAGAAATTATCTTCTTCTTTCTCTCACCTATTTTCTCTCTCTTGCTTACCCAATAAAAAAGAAAATTCTTTTTCTTTTTTTTTCTTCCTCTACTTAGATCACGGTGAGAGAAAGAAGCAGAGAATTTTCTTTTTTATGACAATCTATATATTTTAAACTATCTGGCATATAAACAATAAAGACCCAAATTTTTTTATTTAATTATAAACCTAAATAATAGCGCAAAAATTTCTTTTGAAGAATCAAAAACATAGAATACAGCAAGCTCTCTCAAAATTAAATACCCCCAGAAGGGAAAAAAAAACTTTTATTAACATAAATTTAAAAAGAATCAAAATAGGATTATATTATTAAAAAAAAAGAAAAATAATTTCAGGGCCTATGTATTTATTAGAAGGCTCGATTAATTGATTAATAAACAGAAAGTATAAAATTTTATTAAAAGAAAAAAAAAAAGCAAGAGAAAAAACCTCTTCAAGTTGAACCGAAAAAGAAAGAGGATTTTCTTTTTCTGATCAGAACTGAATTACGCTCGTGGGTTTTGTTTGGTTAAGAAAATTGAAACAGATACGGCTTTTGCTTAGTGCTTCAACTATTTATATTCTACTGTTAATATTTTTTTTTTTTTTTGACCAATACCATTAATATTATTCTATACTTGATTGCCAATTCATTAATACTTAATAAATTAAAAATTTAAAAAATAAGTGAGAAAGTTTAAATGTGGTTGCTCACAGGTCTTTACAGACGTGGGGAACAATATTTTTGATAAATTTTTTAATTAATAGTAATTCTCTTTAAAGCAACTAATACTTGTTTGTAGTGGGTTTTTGTTGAAAACCAACCTTCATGATCATGAGACAAGATCTGGAGTGTTCATGTTGATGAGGCAAGGAGCATGGTGGTGAGATTGGAATTAAGAGAAAGGCAATGGAATTGAGTTGGAGAAAAGCAATGAAGGAGAAAGAGAGAGCAGAGAAAAACGTAGAGGAAGGAAAAAAAATTAAATAAAAAACGTAGGGGGTATTTAATTTTGAGAGAGCTTGCTGTATTCTATGTTTTTGATTCTTCAAAAGAAATTTTTGCGCTATTATTTAGGTTTATAATTAAATAAAAAAATTTGGGTCTTTATTGTTTATATGGCAGATACTTTAAAATATATAGATTGTTATAAAAAAGAAAATTCTCTGCTTCTTTCTCTCACCGTGATCTAAGTAGAGGAAGAAAAAAAAAAGAAAAAGAAATTTCTTTTTTATTGGGTAAGCAAGAGAGAGAAAATAGGTGAGAGAAAGAAGAAGATAATTTCTTTTTATATTGGGTAAGAAAGAGAGAGAAAAAAGGATAGAATTAATTTGTCATAAATAAGGAAGAGAAACAAAATTATCATTTAATGCTATTTTTTCAACCATTAGATCTATTAAAAATCTACGGTACAAAAAAGGTGTAACTCTTATAAAGTTACACCAGGTGTAACTTGAACCCATCTATATATATATATATATATTTCTTAGATAAATTACTGTTTTACGTTTGCAATTTGGTCATTCCACAATTTAATCCATAAAAATTTCAATTATTAAGTTTAAATCCCTTACGATTCTGTCCAAATTAGGGGTGGGTCTAAAAGACCTTGCCTTGGTGAGGTTTCATGACATAGGAAAAAAAAATTCCAAATTAATAGATATTGTATCTTACAAGTAATTGAATAAATGATCTTAGACTAGATAGGAAATATATTCTCAAGCTTTACTCTTATACTGCTCTAAGGATTTTGCTAGGTAGATTGTTCAGTCCTATTTCGGAATCCTATTTGTAATTGTCCAAGCATTATGCTAATTTTCATATTCACCTTGTATCAAATATCTAAGAAAGAAGCTTGAAGAAAAACTGAATGAATTGGATTAATTAGAAAGAATGATACACCTCTGTTTATATACAAGATGAAGAGCAATAACCGTCTAATCTAACTAATTATTCAGAAAATCACAACTAACTCCGCACGTGCTGTTCATGTGAAAATACAACTTCTTCTTGCCGATCATCTCCATTCTTCAATTTGCAGCTGATCTTCTTTTCTATCTTCTGGACCTGCTCTGCTCTTCTTGCTTGCCACGTCTCTTTTCAATTTGCGAATTCTAGAGCATTTTGCCCAATAAATTTTTGACATGTGAAAGCTACAGACTGTGCTCTTCTTCAGGCACGTCTAAGATGTTTATACTTTATAATCATTGGAGCCATGCCTGCTAAAACAGTCAAGAAGCAACTTTAATTACACTCATTTGGAATAAGTCAATTATTAATTGATTTCTTTCTTAATTATTGTAATGTACTGACTCAGTTTTTTACACACACGCATATATATACACAGATTATAATTGACATATCTGCGGAAGATAATACCAATGTTCTCTTCATACATTGATTGACTGCTAATTAGGAGGAGGATTCCATAGGATGAATTTCAATTGAGGCTACTGATATTGGATGTGCACAAGCATTTCTGTCAATCTAATTGTGTGTGTTTTTTGTTTTTGGATAAAAATTTTGTTATATTGTAATGAATGTATATATTATGATGATTTGGACGTGTAACAATACAGCCAGGAACTTTTCTTCTCTTTTCCTTTTTTATTTTTATTTTTTATTTTTATGGGTTCTTGTCCTTTCAGATATTGCTTATACGGTTTCAGTTATTAGGTTTTTCATAGGATGAAGAATAGTCCAATTGAACCTACTGCTACCGGATCGCCTACAAGCTATACTTTTTGGTACCTTTCTCACGTTTCTCTAATGCACGTAGTGTATTTGAGTTAATCTATACGAGAGCATGAGTTGTGAATTTTCTAGAAGTTTAAAAGCTATTACTTTTTTTTTTTTTTTAATATATATATAAATCATGCAATATGATCAGATAAGCATTAATTCAGCCTTCATTCTTGGATATGTACTTACAATTAAAAAGTCTACAAATACTGTTGAAAGCTTCAAACAGGTTCACTCTTGATGTAATCTTCTTCCAGGGACTAACACACTTGATTGGCCTATCCATTATATTATTAATATCTTTCTTTAAAATATAAACCAGCATATCAGGCTACTATAGAAGTTGTGATTTTTTTCCCTTTATATTGCTGGGGGAATCAGTTAGCAACATAGAGGAGCCTATGTCTATCTTGGAGCATATTATCTAGTTGGGACTCCAGTGTGTGCCATTCTGGCCTTTGTTAAATCCTTAAAAGTCCTTCGGATTGGATTTAGAGACAGGGTCTATTGTATAAGCTTATTTATTTATTTTACTAAAATGTACAAACATTTTTGTTTGCTCATGGAACAAATTTCACAAATTGGCAAAAGCAAGTTACTAGTACAAAAAATTTCTTCCTTTCTAAGAAATTGTCAACCCCCCCCCCCCCCCTCTAATTCTTCTTCTTTATACTGCAATTTATGTCAACTTTATCATATATCATGAATTTTCAAAACCTTCTAACTATTTAATGCTAGAATAATTGGTGTCATATCTATATTTTGATAAAATATATTGGTGGTAATTGAAGCCTGCTAGGCCTTTAGACTAAACTAGTTTTGAATTCATCGTTGGATTTTTATTGATGTTTCAGGTTTTCAAAGTTAGAGAGATGATATGAGGGAGACTCTTTTAGCACATAAGATAATGACAGAGAAATTTATTTTTCTTTTGAAAAAAAAGAAATAATCCTATAATTAGGACTACGTTACATTGTAAATGATATTATTATGGTGCAAATAATATGTAAATGCTGATTAAAAGATCTTGTGAGCATTTGTCACTTTCCAAGTGACTTATAATGAAGCATATATATAAGTGCTGTGGACTTTTATACCTGAGCTGCCAGGATATCGACAATTGAATTATATGTACACTATTGACTGGTTGTCTAAATTGATTGTGAACTGCAGAAGTTCAAGTACATTACAAAATCAAGCCTTATCATTTAAGCAGGTACCACTGCGCCCTTTGATTTGAGATTAAGTTAACATGAATCATGATGGATTAGAACAAAATATAAAAGCCAGTGATTAGGTAGAGATTCTCAGTTATACAAGACAATCACTTGTTATCACTTATAAGTACTCAAACAGAGACTTGACTAGCCCAAGAAAACAGTTTTTAATTTATATATTACTAAAAACTGAAGCGTAGCGTTTAATGTTACTGCATTCACGTTGAACCACGTCAGCATCCACATTATTATCCTTTTTCTTTTCAATTTTCCTATAATTGTTTTTTATTATTTACCTTTTTTTAATAATTGCACTTTCTCTAATTTTTCTCATGCCTTTAACTTTTCATCTTCCCACTACCCTCAACCTTAATATCACTTTTCATCTTTCTTTATTTTGACTTTTCATCTTTCCCTCCCTTACCTTTTCAACTCTCCACTACCCTCAACCTTAATGTCACTATTCATCTTTCCATTCATTTTCCTTTATTTTATCTCTTCACATTCACACCATCTTCTATAAATTTGTTATTCTCTCTTCCATTCTTTGCATAGTTTTCCATCACAAAAAGGTTGTTTCTCCCTCCCTCTCTCTCTCTCTCTCTCTCTCTCTCTCACACACACACACACAATAAATTTTGAAGTATTTTTTTTTTTAATTTTTCTGCATCTTTGCTTAAGTTGATAAATTTTTGTATTTGTTATAACTCTACGTTGGATTGGTACGATTTAGTTTTGTGTTTTAAGTTTTTTTTTTTTTTTTTTTGTTCTCTTTAATTGTTAAATATTATACTATTACGTTATAACAAAATTTAAAAAGATAATATATAAGAATATAATATATATTATTCTATTACATAACATGATTTGGGTAATTTGGTGTTTATTGTTATATATATATATATATATATTATATTTTTACTTTTTTAATCTTTTCATCTTATTTTATTCAATATTTAAACTTAGTCACATCCTTCATATAATTAAATTATTTATATTTTTTAAATTAAACATATAATATTTTATTTAAATTTAAATAAATTAAATTGTACTCATTTTTTTTAATATTTACACCTTTTCTAACCTTAAGCGTAGCGTTTAATGTTACTGTGCTTACGTTGAGTAACATTAGCATCCACATCATTATTTTTTTTTTCTTTTCAATTTTCCTATAATTGCTTTTTAACATTTACTTTTTTTTTAATAATTGCACTTTCTCCAACCCTCAACCTTAATATCAATTTTCATCTTTATTTATTTTGTCTCTTCATTTTTCCTTTCCTTACCTTTTCATCTCCCCCCTACCCTCAACCTTAATGTCACTATTCATCTTTCCATTCATTTTCCTTTATTTTGTCTCTTCATATTTACGTCATCTTCTATAAATTTGTTATTCTCTCTTCTATTTTTTTTTATAGTTTTCTATCACAGAATAGTTGTTTCTCCCTCCCACTCTCTCTCTCTCTCTCTCTCACACACAATAATTTTTGGAGTATTTTTTTTCCTGCATCTCTGCTTAAGTTGATAAATTTTTGTGTTTGTTATAACTCTACGTTAGGTTGGTACAATTTAGTTTTGTGTTTTAAGTTTTTTTTTTTTGTTCTCTTTGGTTGTTAAATAATATACTGTTGCATTATAAAAAAATTTAAAAAGATAATATATATAAGAATATAATATATATTATTCTATTATATAACATGATTTGGGTAATTTGGTGTTTATTGTTATATATTATATTTTTACTTTTTTAATCTTTTCATCTTATTTTATTCAATATTTAAACTTAGGCACATCCTCCATATAATTAAATTATTTATATTTTTTTAAATAAACATATAATTTAAATTTAAATAAATTAAATTGTACTCTTTTTTTTTTAATATTTACACTTTCTCCAACCTTTCCTTTTCTCTTGACATTTTCATCTCCCCACTACCCTCTCTCTTAATATCACTCTTCATCTTTCACTTTATTTTGTTTTTTCTTATTGTTATCCTTTTAGTATAAATTTTGGCATTCTCTTTTTCATTATATGCATAATTTTTCTTCACAAAAAAATTAATTTCTCTCTCTTTCTCTCTCAATTTTTGGTGATATATATATATATATATTTTGCATCTCTACTTTAGGTTGAGAAATTTTTGTGTTTTTTAGAACTCTACTTTAGGTTGATACGATTTAATTGTGTTTTAAGTTTTTTTTTTTTTTTTTTTTTTTCCTTTTCCACTTTGGTTGTTAAATTTTTTCATATTGCATTGTAAAGAATTAAAGATAGTATATAAGAATGTAATATTATAATATTACATAATTTGATTTAAATAATCTGGTATTTGTTTAGAGATAATTAATTTGATGTTTATTGTTATATCTTTTATTTTTACTTTTTTTTCTTCTCATATTATTTTATTCAACATTATTATTATTATTATTATTGTTGTTGTTGTTGTTGTTGTTGTTGTTGTTGTTGTTGTTGAATTAATATATTAGATTGTATATTTTTTAAAAGTCAATATATTAACTTTAAAGAAAATGAAAATCCAACTATTAACCAATAATAACTAAAACAATAATATTATCACGCGCAACGCACGGGTCTAGGACTAGTTACCAAAATATATAGTACAAGTTCAGCATGGTTGTTGCATCATTTCATTGGTTCTTTGTTCTCCGCCTAAACTGGTAAACATAGCTTTATGACTAACCAGTTGTGAAACAAACTGATGTTCTCCAGGCTTCCAAACGTGGTTTAATCTGTAGCACAAGAGACAGCATAGGAAATAGTATAAATTTAATTAATATTCTGAAGCATGTGTTCAGAAAACTCAAAGAATTTAATCAAGTTATGATTGCCAAACTAGGTTGGATGGTTGCTTTTGACGAAGACATCCTTTGTTTCAACTTTTAATCAAGTCATGATTGCCAAACTAAGCTGGATTGGATTGATTCAGAGATTTGAAGCCAAATCATGAGGCTCAAGGTTGGGATTTGGCATTACTTAGCAATGTTTTTTAATAATGAGTCGAAGGAGATATTTTGCAGCTGCCAGTACTTGAAATTTCGTGGCCAGACAAGCTGATCTGGATAGCTGAGAAAAAAAAAAGCTTTTGTTTTTTCAGCTGAATCAGCTTATTTTTGTCATGAATCTACTGATCTATTTGGGGGTGGGGATGGATATTAAAGATTTATAGAAGAATTAATTAAGACTGTGCTTTTGAGAATCGTCAGTGGATGTATTGCCAATTAAGGACAAAATAAGGAGGTTATGGACTTTAAAGGAATCTAATAAGTTGTTTACATGGAATACATAAAGAAACAAGCTTGCAGCTTTTTTAAGGAATGAGATTATGCAAGAACAGCATGGTTTGGCTCCAACTGGGGCTTTTGAATGGATGCAATCACTGTGAACTCAAGTGCTGAATTGGTGAAATTCATATTTGTTCCTGATGAAGTACTAAGTGGCTTTTTGCTGAAAATATGCTAAAATATACTTGTACTTTGAAAAAGTGAAAAGAAAAAAAAAAGTGTGAGAAAAAGTGAGGTTTTACAGAGCTTTACATAAAAACTAAAAGCTAGAGCTTATAAACTCAAGCCAAATGGATACTTTTGTATAGCGGCTGTTTTGAGAGATTGGTAAGACTCAATTGTGGAAGGATGGGCTAAGAAAATTCCTGTCTGCAGGCCTAAGGTTGCAGAAGCAAAGGCAGCGAGATTGAGTAAGGAGACAAATAAGTAATTGTGGAATAAGATTTGAAGATCTGATTTTGATGCTTTGTAAAATAAGAGGCAGAATCCTTAGTTATTTGGTTTTTCAATACTATATAGGATGCTAATTAATTTGCTTAAGCAAAAAATAGAGGTGGCAAAATTTGACACGACTTGTGAACACGGCACGACTTAACACAAAATTAGCAAATTATAAGTTGAGGCTTAACAAGTTCATGTCATATTCGGGTGACACGATTGACCCATTTAATAAACGGGTTGGGTCAGTGTCCAACCTATGGAAACCGTTTAACCCATTTAATTAAATGATATTTTACTAATATATCCTTCAAACCCTAGGTATATAAACGTATTAATTGTTGTGGTTTATTTTCTTTTGCATATTGTGATTGATTATTTGTGATATTGAAATGTGTTTTAATTTTAAATGATTATTTGTGATGCGTTTACTTGTTAGTTCTGAATTTTATATTAAAAATTTTATTTTTTGGTTTTTCATAATTTAGATCAATTAGGTTTTTACTAAAATTTGTATTTATTTTTTCGCTTTGATAAAATCTATAAATGGGTTGACACGACTGACCCGTTTAATAAATAGGTTGTGTTAAGGTTAAGAAATCTTGACTCATTTAATAAATGTGTTGGGTTAATCTTGACCCATATAGTTATTTACTCAATATTAATCAACATGACATGCAAACACGAATTGTCACTCCTAGTAAAAAACATTGATAGTGTTAGAGATATATCCGCCTGTTAGGTTCTAAGGAATTAAGAACTAATGTATTAGAACTTCATTTTGTAATGTTGGCAAACCATGATAAAAACGGTTTTAGTCTTGTTAAGACTTGCTCAAAGTATGTGCTTATTGTTTAAAGTTGGAATCGAGTTACTGCAGAAGTCACTGTGTAAATCTGTCAGGCTCGATCGATCGAGAATTAGACTCGACCGATCGAAAGTCGTGCAGATTGTTTTTTCTGCAGATTTTCCTACTCAGCCCAAGCCCGTTTGACGTGTAAGGTTTTATTTTTTGCCCTAAATATAAAAGGAAAAACCCTAGCCACGTTTTCTAGGTTTTGAATGCTGTGTGTGTGAATCTTTTTGTGAGATCTAGAGGTGTTTGCCGTCACATACACTAAGCAAAGGCAGTGAGATTGAGTAAGGAGACAAATAAGTAATTGTGGAATAAGATTTGAAGATATGATTTTGATGCTTTGTAAAATAAGAGGCAGAATCCTTAGTTATTTGGTTTTTCAATACTCTATAGGATGCTAATTAATTTGCTTAAGCAAAAAATAGAGGTGGCAAAATTTGACACGACTTGTGAACACGGCACGACTTAACACAAAATTAGCAGATTATAAGTTGAGGCTTAACAAGTTCATGTCATTTTCGGGTGACACGATTGACCCATTTAATAAACGGGTTGGGTCAGTGTCCAACCTATGGAACCCGTTTAACCGATTTAATTAAATGATATTTTACCAATATATCCTTCAAACCCTAGGTATATAAACTTATTAATTGTTGTGGTTTATTTTCTTTTGCATATTGTGATTGATTATTTGTGATATTGAAATGTGTTTTAATTTTAAATGATTATTTGTGATGCGTTTACTTGTTAGTTCTGAATTTTATATTAAAAATTTTATTTTTTGGTTTTTCATAATTTAGATCAATTAGGTTTTTACTAAAATTTGTATTTATTTTTTCGCTTTGATAAAATCTATAAATGGGTTGACACGACTGACTCGTTTAATAAATAGGTTGTGTTAAGGTTAAGAAATCTTGACTCATTTAATAAATGTGTTGGGTTAATGTTGACCCATATAGTTATTTACTCAATATTAATCGACATGACACGCAAACACAAATTGTCACTCCTAGTAAAAAACATTGATAGTGTTAGAGATATATCCGCCTGTTAGGTTCTAAGGAATTAAGAACTAATATATTAGAACTTCATTTTGTAATGTTGGCAAACCATGATAAAAACGGTTTTAGTCTTGTTAAGACTTGCTCAAAGTATGTGCTTATTGTGTAAAGTTGGAATCGAGTTACTGCAGAAGTCACTGTGCAAATCTGTCAGGCTCGATCGATCGAGAATTAGACTCGACCGATCGAAAGTCGTGCAGATTGTTTTTTCTGCAGATTTTCCTACTCAGCCCAAGCCCGTTTGACGTGTAAGGTTTTATGTTTTGCCCTAAATATAAAAGGAAAAACCCTAGCCACGTTTTCTAGGTTTTGAATGCTGTGTGTGTGAATCTTTTTGTAAGATCTAGAGGTGTTTGCCTTCACATACACTTAGGGTTTCCAAACTCAAGATTGATGTCAAGAGCTTGGTGATCATTCAATTGCAGATTCAAGAACTTCAAGATATACAGGCAGGAGTGCTTGTGCTTTGCTGTGAATTCAAGGAAAGAAGTAGTCCGTGGACTCGGAACTGTCACGTGGTCGTAGTAATAAGTTTCCTACTCGAGGTAGCAATAGGATGTTAGTGGTCTAAGTCGCTATTGTGTAAACTTCAATTCTTTCATAGTGAATTCTGTTTTACCTTGAGGATAGTTAGGTTAAATCCTCCCTAGGTTTTTTACCGGTTTGGTTTTCCTGGGTTATCATATCGTGTATTCTTTATTTTCAGCACTTTGCATGATATGATATATTTGTGTTAACCTAGAATTGCTTAATTTATCTAAGTTAATCACTTGGATAAATATCTAAGTTAATCTGTTTGGGTTTAAGGGGTCTAAATTTATTACACCGCCTAAGCATGGCAGGGTTGGGCCTTGATTACTTGGGCTGAAATATCTCTAACAAATAGTTGTACATTTAACTAGGTGAATAATAGGGAGGTAATGCTATGGCTCAGTTTATTAGTGGGTGGGAAACTTCCTCCACTTCTGAAAAATGGTATCTCTTAAACACCCCAACCCATCTTCCTGTATTTGAAAAATAAAAAATAAATAAAAAAACAGACAGATTTCTGGGATTACACACCCTAAAATGTCATGTAGCTCAAAGTTCATCCCATGTGCACTAATAAGTTAGTCCCATGTGCCACGTTTCTTGATGCCCAAGTCTTTCTTGGAGAAACAACAGTGCCCATTTCTTTCAACTTTCAAGAGGTTTTCAAGCTTTAACTAAACTATTCTGTCCTCATCTATTGATAGTTGTACATTAGTAGGTGGGAAACTTCCTCCACTTGAAAAATGGTATCTCTCAAGCACCCCAACCCATCTTCCTGTATCTGAATATAAAAATAAAAAATAAATAAAAAAAACAGACAGATTTCTGGGATTACACACCCTAAAATGTCTTGTAGCTCAAAGTTCATCCCATGCGCTCTAAGTTAGTCCCATGTGCCATGCTTCTTGATGCCAAAGCCTTTCTTGGAGAAACAACAGGGCCCATTTCTTTATTATAAAAAGCCAATTAAATAATTTTCAGTAATTGTTTTGCCACTTGCATACCTACTCTGTTTATAAAATGTGATGATGTAAATGGTTGCACTTCTCTGTCTCTCTTTGATTCCAATGGCCATTCTTTTGAACAAGCAATTGCATAATATAATACTGAAGCCAGCTTTGACATTAATTCATATATTAAAACAAAAGTTGGCGGTAGAAGACTGGGAGTTAGTACAAATAGCCTAAACTTTGTAGATCCTCTGTTTTTTCTTTAATAGAATATTATCTTCATCTCCATTTATATAATTTATTAGTCTTCGTTTTTTTCCTGGAAGATGCCTGTACATTAAAAAATGAGTCGTAGACTTGACTCAAAATAGAGGATGTGAATGCCCATTCCTTTGACCAAACAATCATGGGTTTCGATCATTACAAACAATCACTACTAGTCTACTGCTATTTCAATTTCCAATTCTCTAAGTTGTCATTTTTCACACTTATTCATCCCTTATGTTTCTTTCCTTTCATTTTTTTTTCTTGAAAAATGAAAAAAATCCATATCAAATTGTTTTCTTCTTCCTAATTGCCGTGAAGCAAGAGTTTCAACTTTCAGGGTTTGAACCTCGAGTTGGTTTTCTCATTACCAAGAGTGCTTAAATTCCGTAGTATTGTTTTCAAAAATCTATTAAATTATCTTTGTCTCATTTCCTATAGTTAAATAATTTTCAGTCGTCCTTTCTTTGCCAAAAAAAAAAAAAAAAAAAAGAAGAAGCAAAAACAGGAGTGTTTTCAGGAGGTTTTGGAGGCCATCGCTGCTGTAATTCCTTCTCACAAATGGGTAAGTTCTCATTTTTAAGTTTTAACGCAAAATCCTCTCTTTTTATTATTATTATTCTCTCTCTCCCTGCCTGAAATTAAAATCCCACTCCAAATCGTTTTCTTCTTCCTTAATTTAATTATTTAATTTTCTTTATTTTTAATTGGTTGTACTCATTTTATCTAAATTTCCAACAGCTTTAGTGGAGCGTAATAGAGAGTCATCACCGTCACCATCTTCTTCTTCAACATGTCAGCCAAAATACGATGTATTTCTTAGTTTTAGGGGTGAGGACACCCGCACTAATTTTACTGACCATCTATATGTTGCTTTGAAACGAAAGGGGATCATTACTTTTAGGGATGAAGAAGAACTCCAGAAAGGAGAACGTATTTCTGAGCTCTTCAAAGCAATTGAAGAATCACAGTTTGCTATCATCATTCTCTCAAAAAAATATGCGTCTTCTACGTGGTGCTTGGATGAACTTGCCAAGATTATCAAATGCGAGAATGAAATGGGACTAAAAGTTTTGCCAATTTTTTATGATGTGAGCACATCTATTGTACGAAAACAAACAGGAACTTTTAAAAAAGCCTTCACTAATCACCAGAAACGCTTTGAGGATGACATAGAAAAGGTGGAAAAATGGAGAGGTGCTTTAAAAGAAGTGGCGGGTATCAAAGGTTGGGATTTGCATCTACGAAATGGGTAATTTCCATGAATTTCAAATGATAAGCTTCTTTTATTTATCATGAAGCATATAATTAACTAAGAGAATAGATCATAATATACATGGATTGAATTACATCATGGTATGCTAGTTAAAATTCTGTTAAATTTTTAGGAACAGTAGAAGTGGTTGTGAATTTGGGCTTAAGGAAGCTCTATGAAAAGATCAAAATGGAATTACTTGATTCATGAATATATATATATATATATATCTCACTTTTGCTGATATATTTTTTTTTTTTGAGAATCAAATCTGCTGACATTAATTTTTTTTTATATATTTATTCTTTTTTGAATATAATATAATCCTTGATATGGAGATGGCCTATGGCTAGATCTTTTGTTTCCTCTTATGTAAGTGGATAAAGTTTTCTTATTGTTTGAAAAGTCGTCCAACAGAACATAAAAAGGTTTCTGAAACATTTTACTTAACAAATCATTACAAATAAACTTTGCAACGTCAAAAACTCTCCAAACTCTAAGGAAAAGTCTTGTACCACAAAAAAACTCACAGAAAAAGTCACAACTAGCCACATGGCGAGTTGTGGTTGGTGGAGAGGTGATGGTGGTCGCGAGTTGTGACTTTTTTTGTGGGTTTTTTTGTGGCATTAGACAAACTCAAACTCCAAAGACAATTCCTCTCTCATCACAGTTCGACTATTGACCGCCATTAATAGGCAGTTGACCGGTATTGACTATCTGTAGATTTTTTCCCAATTGCTTTTTAAAAAAAAATTTTTTGAATAAATTCAGACTTTAGGTTCAATATTAACATTTGAGGCTCCCTGATGATCCAAAAAATACAAAATGTTTTATTAGCTCATTTTCAATATTGCAACCAAATACATGACAATGAGTCAATTTTCTGACAAATATTTTCAGTCAAAACAAATGGACCATTCATTTCATAGGAAAACTTTTATAAATTCTTCTTTGGCCCTTAAGAATTAAAGTCATTTAAAGTGAAATTTTGGAGAATTATAACACTTTTATAACTCAACATGATGCAACCATCCAAAATTAACTTTTGGCAAGTTATATTTTGGATTCAAGGTAGGCATGCCAATTTCATAAAGATTTAATTTTGGCTCATTCAATATTTCGGTTAAAAAAAATTATCAAACCAATTTATCCATTTTATTCGCATTCCCTAACCAATTGTTTACATAATATAATTTGAAGAAGTATAGCTTTGAGGAGTTTATCATTGACATTAGGGTGCTTTTAAATGATTTTATTCAAAGAGAAATATAATGATAGGGCAAAAATATATTGACCCCTTTGCAATTTAATTAATTACCCAAGTAAATTAATTAAGTTCAAAAACATCATAGGCAAAACCCAATCCAAACCTACCAGCACACAATCAACAATAATCAATAACACATCTAAAATGCATGAAACATTGCTATAATGTAAGGAGAATGCAATGCATGAGCATATAACATCAAATCAACATAATCCAACCCAACAATTTCACAAAAATCTCAAAACTCCCAAAAAGTTTCAAAAACTCAAAACCCAAGTCTAAAAATGCATGAATGCATGAAAATGAGAGGGTTAGAACACATACCAAATGGATCTAGCTTGGATTAGGCAGAAAATTGAGTGGATAGAGTGATTTAAGTGAGAGGAAGAGGTTTGGGGTGAGAGAAAAGTTTTTTGTCGAGACAGGAGAAAAATGAGATCTGATTCGCACCCATCCTTGAAATATAAAACGCAGCTCAATGGATTGAAGATTCTATCAAGGATTTGTCGAGCACTAAATCTCAATAGAAATGAATCTGTCGAGGTGCTAACAAGGATCTGTCGACAGCAAAACTCACCTCGATGAATCGAAAAATCTGTCGAGAATCTATCGAGAAGACAGAGAGCAAAGAAATTTGGCTCGATGGATCTAAGAAGCTATCGAAACTCTATCATGAAGAAACCCGGAAATCTCGATGAATCGAGAAGGCAAAGAGCACAAGAATTTTGCTCGATGGATGGAGGATCTGTCGAGGTTTCTATTGGAGCTGAAGAAAGAAAGTTTCTATAGAAATGGATCTATCAAGAAGCGGTCGAGCTTGAAGAAAGAAGATTTTTTAAGAAGGGGATAAACACATAAAGATGAATACAGCAAGCAAGCTTCTCAACTAAAGATCCAATCAACATGTTAAGCTCTCAAAACATCGCTCAACATATATGCAAAGCATAGATAGATCCAAAAGCACATATACGTTAAACAAGTCTAACGAATTTTATATTTCAAAAACGAGTTAAGGCAGTTTAGTGAGCATATATTAACGCATGTATTCTTTATGATGATCAAATCACATTATACCTGCACATGTATCAAAAGTAGTAAAGAATTTGCGTGTTGTATGTGAAAACATAGCAAGAGTGCCTAAGTGTCTCATATTATGAAGATTTGAGATATGAGAAAATCAAATACACTCACACACAATTAAAACTTCTTGATGGTGACTATCACCTTTGAGGTACATCCTATAACTTCCACATCTCCTAGAAACATGCTTGCAATCATATTAAAAGCATTTTGTTTCTTTTTGCATTTATTTTCTTTGCATATTTTTCTTTTTAAGCATAGCATGCATGAGCATATAAGAGAGAGAAAAGAAATACCCATTTATGTAGGCTTAAACATCCCAATTTTGCTGTGCCTAAGCACACAAATATTATTCATTATTGGCAGGCTTTGGTAGTGAGATGGTTATTTATGTCTTTCTCTTAAGATTTTCTAGTCATTCCCATCAAAAAGAGTGATATGAGTATGAGATGTAAGAGACAATCTTAATCTTACTCATCACAAACACGAGCCACAAAACTCACTTGCATAGTTGTGTATTGAGATGCTCATCTTAACTACAACAGATACAAAGTTTAGAAAATTTTGTTTTAATGGCCATCTAGGGTACAAGTACCAATATACACAAATAGACACTGTTTTTGTATTTATCAAATTTTCAATTTTTTTTTTATAAAAAGCAAAAAAAAAAAAAAACTGAAAAACAACCAAACAAAAACATAAAGAAACACACAAAGCTAAAAACTAAACTGACTCAAAAACACAAAGCAAAACAAACAAGTAATGCAAAAACATAAAGGGAGAGAGAGAAAAAGTAATTGAATCACTTTGAGCCTTTTTCTTTCCAAACTTTGGTTTTGGAGGAAGATCATTTCCTGAAGATGAACCTTTGTTCCTGAGATGAGGGGAAAGAATTGGAACCGTTCAAGTTCGAAAGAAACATGAAGGTCTTGAGAAGATCTCTAAGAGGACCTAACGATGATGGAATCTGATCTTGACCACCAGATGATAGCACACTATTGCTCTTTTGAGTGGCTAACCACTTATAGCAATTTGGATGAGTGTGTCCCGAAGCTTTACAGTGATGATAGAAATGCGGCTACTTTTGTTGAGACTTTTTATTATTTTCTTTTTTAGTCCTAGGGTTTCTAGTCTCTTTCTTTTCAACCTTAGGGGGTGCTCCTAGAATAGATTTGCCCTTGTCTAAGTTCTCACTAGCTATTTCAGTTATGGCTTCACTATTTTCAGCATCATTATCATTAGCAGGTGAAACAAAAGCAATCTTAATAGAAGAGGCAATATTAGGACAAGAGAATTCATACCCCAAATTGGTTTGTCAAAAGCAGCTTTCTGAAAGCTTAGCATCTCATCAAGCTTTGCACTGGAAGTCCTCTCCAATTGAGCTCTGATATGAAACAGCTCCACTTCAAGCTTCTTGGTCCTTTCAGCCAAGAAATTGCACTCAAATTGCAGTGCTCCAATGGTTTGATTTACTTCATCAACCTTGGTAGAGAGCTCCTCTTGACCTAGTTCCACATCACTTAGTTCTTAGTGACCAACCTATACAATTTTTCATGCTACTTTGAAACCTTATACAACTTAGCATAAGTTGTATGAATGTTATCTTGTTCATCCATTTTCTCAAACTTAGATTCCACCAAATCCTCTTTTTCATCCACTGCTTCTATGATCCCCTCAGTAGGATCCACTGTGGTAGTGAAAGCACTCAAGATTCCCTCGTCATCACTGTCTTCTAACTCAGTCTCAGGCTTGGTATCACTCAAAGTAGCAGCAAGAGCCTTGCTTTTCCCAATCGACTTGAGATATGTTGGACATCCTTGTTTCATGTGTCCAAACCCGTGACATCCAAAGCACTTTGATCCGAAGGGAACAGTATACTAACCGCTAGGGACGGACCCAGGATTTCAAGCTGGGGGGGTCAAAGATAAGCGAAATAAAAAAATTTCATTTACGCATCTATATAGTATTAATAAACTATCAACCAAGACAAATAAGCAAAAATAATTGTTTCTTAATATATTAAGATACAATCATGTACCAACAAAAACAAAAGACATGAAACACTATTATTTCTTAATACAATCATCTATGAAAAGGGAACTCGACACTCTTTCAAATCTTCAAAATCATCTACGATTAAATCCAAACTAAATGCCAAAGCTATATCATTTTCAATGTATAACATCAAAGAGTCCGTCAAAAAATCATTTTCCATTTTGTTTCGAAGGTTAGTTTTGACAACTTTCATAGCTGAAAATGCTTGCTCTGTAGTAGCAGTAGAAACTGGAAGAGTAAGCACAAGTCTCACCATTCTATAAACAAGTTTGTAGTGTTCTGAATTTCCAGTTCTCACTAACCATTGACAGGACTCTAATAAAATTTTCAATTTTTTGAACTCTAGATCCAAGACTACATTATGCTCAAAATGATAAAGCTACTTCTCCAACACTTGTTTGTCATAATCTGTGAAATCTTGTGGATAGAAATTCTTTACCAATAAAAAAAGATCACTACTTCTGAAAGATTTTAATGCCTCTCGAGGTTCTAAAGTTGAGCTAAGCTTAAGTAACTCCATTGCATCTTCATTAAATCGATATATATTAAATTTGTGTGACAATTTTCTATATTATATGATTTTTTTTTTTCATTTTTCCTTTATTTATCTTTGTCTTTGTGTTGTATTGTCTCCATCTTTCTAACGTTAACCCATTAACCCAATGGTCCCAATCTCACTACGGCACTACCCACACTACAAAATTATTTTGCACTACTAACAACAACTTTTCTTAACTTTCTGAACTTTTTTTATTTTTTTATTTTTTTTTTCTGTCACAATGTCATTTGTCCCTATTATGCCCAACCACCAATCAACCTAACCACCCGTCAACAAAGATGATAGAACAAACAAACAGAAAGAGCAAACAAACGGTCAAAGTAATCTCTATTCTCTACAAACTGAGAGTCACAAACACACACAGAGTGACAGGGTGTCACAAAGCCAAAAAGCCCAAAAAAAAAAAAAAAAAAACACCACATAGCATAGATTCAATTCATAGAATCACAATCACAATCACCAACATCAGTAACCAGTTCATCCCTTCATCACTCATCATCAGTCATCAATAAAAACAAAAACACTCCACTGTCTCCACAAGCAAGCACAAACATTTTATTTATTTTTTAGGTTTTGAAGAAAACTAGGAAAGGATCATAGATTCATTAAATAACTGTGAAGCAGTGAGGCTAGAGCAACAGGCGGCGATGGCAAGATGGGGCTCGCGTGAGCTTGATGATGGCAGCGTCGGTGTCGTGGGTCTGGGTAGACTCTCGCCGTCTCGCGTTTGCGTCGGCGTGGCATGGGTACTGCCTGTAGCGGCGACGGCATGGCCGCGTGGGTAGTCTATCACTCTATCTTTATCTCCTCTCTAATCTCTATCTCTCTGTCTTAACTCTTGCCTCTTGCCTCACTAACTCTCTGTTTCTTTTCTTTTTATTTTTCATTTTTTCCTTCATCTCACACTTTCTCCGTTCCATTAGGTTTACTACTGAGTTTTGTTTTGTTTTTTTTTTTTTTTTTGGTTTTGTTTTTAATTTTATTTACATGGGTCATGGGCTCTTGCCTCTTGGGCTGGCTAGCTGGGCTTGGAATTCAGGATTTGGGAGGGGGGCTGAGCAAAAAATTAAGAGGGGGGCCCAAGCTTATATATATATTTTTTTTGAAAAAATTAAGCTGCTAATTTTTTTTTTTTTTTTTGGGCCCAGGGGGGGGCCCAAGCCCCTTTAGGCCCCTACTTAGGTCGATCCCTGCTGATCGCCATCCTTAGCATCCTTCTTCCCTTTGTCTTGATTTTTGAATTGTGAAAAGCTGGATTGCTTACGGTCCTTATCAAAACCTTTCACATTGGCATTCTTCATGAATTTTTTGAACTGCCTAGTGATGTAGGACTTCATCTTGGAATCTTCATCATCTGAAGACTCATCAGTCTCATTACTTTTGGCCTTTAGTTCCTCTTACTTTTGCTTCCTTTCCCGAGTCTAGTCAAACCCAATTCATAGGCTTGCAAGTTGCCAATCACTTTCGTCAAAGGAATGGTGTCAATGTCCTTTGATTCTTCAATGGCAGTAATTTTAGCATGGAATCTCTTAGGCAGAGATCTGAGCACCTTTTTCACAATCTTGGGTTTGGGAATCTGTTTTCCAAGATTGAAGGCTGAATTGACTATGTCTTTCAACTTGGCATAGAACTCATCGAACGCCTCATCCTTCTCCATCTTTATCTCCTCAAAGCTAGTAGTGAGCATTTGGAGTTTTGAATGCTTGATAGCCTTAGTCTCTTCATAGGTTGTCTGGAGAATGGTCTACGCTTCCTTAGTAGTTTCAGTTGAGGACATCTTCTTGAACTCCTCATTGGTCACCGCACTGAATAGGGCATTCAATGCTCTGCTGTTGAAGTTTGCTGCTTTGATCTTAGCCTCATCCCAATCAACAGGCGCTTTCTTTGGCTTCACCTAACCAATTTCCATAGCTTACCAAACCTTCTCATCTAAAAACTGCAAGAAAGCTCTCATGCGTACTTTCTAATATGCATAGTTAGTGTCATCAAATAAAAGAGGTATAATAAGAGACTGTCCTATATCCATGACAAATAGGGGTCAATGGATCTTACAACAAAGATTAAACCTAATCAAAGTGCGCCCGCTTTGATACCACTTGATAGGGCAAAAATGTATTGACCCCTTTGCAATTTAATTAATTGCCCAAGTAAATTAATTAAGTTTCAATTTAACGTGCAAAGCGTGGAGGCACAAACAAATCACCGATTAAACTAACTGCAGCAAAAAATAAATTTGACACAGGTGGTTTGTTTACGAATGGGAAAAACCACCGAGGCAAAACCCCACCAGATGGTTTTAAGATCACGACTCTCAAGAATCCACTATTATCAATCACAAGCAGTTACAAGTATAAGCAATCTTACCAAACCCTTTGGCTTATCCCGAAATACCAACTTACAGTTGAACCCTTACCCTAATACCCAATTGGACTTGTATTGTAGTGGCAATCTTTCCGTTCAATGCACGAATCCCAATACGTGACTAACTAGTGATGCACGGATTCCAGTACGTGACTAACTCCACCACCTTGAAGAAGATGTTGGCTGCAAAGTTCTTTAGTTCATCAACAATGAAGATCAGGAAATTCCTTAGTTACAAAACCCTTTGCATAAAGACGCAGTAGCCTCTACAAAGAGAATAATGAACTAGGCCACTTTTTGCATTTGGTCACACAATGCATGCGCCATAGCCTTTAAAATAATCTTTATATATGTCTAGGGTTATGAGAAAAGAAACCCTACACAAATACATAGGAATATGCGTGTAATTAAATCTGAAAAGTCTGATTTCTTAATTCTTGACAGAAATAACTTGTGTCGAGTTTCTGTCGAGTTTCAACATTAAATCTTGATAAAAAAGATTCTGTCGAGACTTCTGTCGAGTTTTAATGAACAACACTTTCTTCACTTATTTCTTGGTCAGATTTGCATGGCTTCAATACTTAACTTGAACACTTATTTCTTGAAGTACTAAATCCATCATAGATTTACCCAATTACAAGTAAAGTGCGTTTTGTCAAAGGATTAGTCAATTACATCAAATATGTCCCTAACACATAACATACCTTTGGGCCATAACTAAAGAAGTAAAAGCTTGGGTTTGTGTTGGCATAAAGGTATAAATCATTAAATTTTATTTTTAATTAATAGAAACCAATACCTTCTCTTCACTCATTTACCTGGTATACAAAGCTTTTTCAATTGTCTACTCTGAAAATTTTGAGTATTGCCATTGTTATTAATATTTTGTACTCAAGCAACCTTAAAGGATCTTAAAAATTTATATTTAGCATGTTCAACTTAAAATATTCCAATGAGGTTTCTCTTAGCAATCAAGCATGAAATGAGATGCTTAATTTTTTGCTTAATCAATGTATCTCTTAACGAAATAGATTTTGGATTTAGTGGATCCAATATCATTGCTAACCTAAGAAAATTAGTGGACTAATTCATGAAAAGATATCTCCCAAGGAGTATCTTTGCCTAATATTTTTCTTTCTCCCCTAAAGTTTAATAATTGGTTTAAACCATCATGTAATTATTTTCTAATCTTCTTTGCAGGCCTGAGTCTGAAATTATCCAAGACATTGTGAAAGTAATTATGGAGAAATTGAGTTTTAAATCCTTAAGCATTGACGAAAATTTGATAGGAATTAATTCTATGGTGGCAGAATTGATCCCTTCGTATGTAGGTTTTGGGAACGATATTTACATGATGGGGATTTGTGGTATGGGGGGTCTGGGAAAAACAACTCTTGCTAGTGCTATATATTACAAGTATTCTGATCATTTTGAAGGTTCTAGTTTTATTGCCAATGTTAGGGAAAGTGCAGAAAAATGTGAACTACATAAATTACAACAACAATTGCTTGATGAAATTATGGAGGGAAGTAATACAACAATCTACAATGTTCAAGTAGGAGTTAAAAAAATCAAGAGTAGTGGGTTACGTCATAAAAAAGTTCTACTTGTCCTAGATGATGTTAATTGCAAGGATCAATTAGAAAAATTGGCCGGAAAGCGTGACTGGTTTGGATTGGGGAGTTGGATCATCATAACAACTAGAGATGAACATGTGTTAGCCCAACATGGACTGGTTAAAATATATAAGCCTAATGGGTTAGATGATGATGATGCCTCAACACTTTTTTGTTCGAAAGCCTTCAAAAAGGAGCAACCCGAAGAAGGCTATATGCAGCTCTCCCAGAAAGTTGTAGAATATGCCAGTGGCCTTCCATTAGCTCTTGTTACTTTGGGTTCATTTTTGGTTGGAAGAACAGTAGAAGAGTGGCAAAGTGCATTGGACAGTTTTAAAGATATTAAAGGAGAAATATATTATATACTTAAAATAAGTTATGATGGACTAGAGGAAACGTGGAAGGAGATATTTTTAGATATTGCATGTTTCTTTAGATGGAGCAATAAAGATAAAGTAATAGAGATATTAGAAAAATGTGGTCTTAAAGCAAGAATTGGTATAAGTGTTCTTGTGGAAAAATCTCTCTTAACCATGGAAGACGGCGGCGAATGTTTGACGATGCATGATCTACTACAAGAAATGGGTCAAAAAATTGTTCTTCAAAAATCAGGTGGAAATCTTGGAAAGCAAAGTAGGTTGTGGCTCAATAAGGACTTGCTTTATGTATTGGAGAACAATATGGTAAGAACAATGACAAAACTATAATTTTATCTAAGCAAATAAGATTGAGTAGGTATAGTGACATAATTTTGTTCAATAAATTAGTTCTTTTAAACAAAAAATTTTCCAATAGATAAGCAGATACTGAAGTTTTAAGTAATGAAATAAAGGATAAAACATTCATTTACCATGCTAATATATTGTCAATGATGATATCTTACATTTTTAAAAATGTAATATCTCTTTGTAATTTTTTGCAAAATTTAATTTAATTTTCTTGATGCAATGAACTAATCATTCATCTCTTGGATACTACCTTGAACAAAAGGCTATCCTCACATTTTTTTTAATAAAAAAGAAAAAATCATTTTGTAGGCTTTATCTTTATTTTCCTTTTCCATCACTTAAAAAATAATGTTGTGATTTCCTTTTTTTTTTTTTTCCCCTAGTTGGTCTTGAATTTCTAAAAGGTGGAAGTGCACCTTTCTAGTTTTAATGTATTAATTTTAAACAGATTAATAAGAAAAAATGACTTTAAAATAAGATGTAATACAATTTATTAATAGGCCTTAATATGTAGTACTTTTTACTATCAACATATGGTGTAGTACTATGATCTATTGGTACTAATGGGACTCTTCAGAATCCGTTTAGGTTAGTTTTATGAAAATTCATGTTTTGAAAAATTTAGAAGTTGTGTTTAGAAAATGTGTTTTTCAAATTGAAATTAAGTGTTTGGTAAAATATGTAGAAATTATTGTTGATATGAAAAATTGCAACCTGAAAATACAATCTTATAGTGATTTTCATAAGTTCCTATTTGAAAACGCAACTTTTTTTCTATTATAAAAATGTAATTTTCTTAAAAACGCAAAGCCAAACACCAATCTTATTGCATTTTCATTTAAATTTCTCTTTTTCTCCACTAAATCGCATTGCCAAATGGTATAATTTGAAGTATATTTTACTATTTTTAAGTATTACATTTGGGGTTGGACCCACCATATGGGAGGAGGAATTAAAAAAAAAAATTAGAGAGTTTTATATATGAAAACTTAGGGAGTAGATTTTTATTTTTTTTATTTTATTTTTTTATCTCCTTTATAGCTTTAAAAGCGGTATAAAACTTAAATAATTCTATTATTATTATTATCATTTGATTAGGCAAATCACCAAGCCTTTGCTTTTGAAATCTTAGGCAACAGAAGCAATTCAAGCCATAGATTTCTTCGGCAATAATGAGGATATCAACCTTGAAGATTTTTCTGAAGGGTTTTCAAAGATGACTAATCTTTAATTTCTCAGCATTGATAGAGCGGGTTCTCTTAATGCCCAAAGACATCTTACTCTTCCTAATAACCTAAGATATCTTCGGTGGATTGGCTGTCCTTTCAAATGTTTGGCATCCAATCACAAACGACAAATGCGGGAGCTTGTTCACCTTGACTTGCAGAACGGCCAAATTGAATATCTTGGTCAAGGAGTAATGGTAATTTTGTTTTTTTTAATTGCGTTTCTATTATTTTTTATTATTTCTCTTTCTTTTCTTTTCTTTTAATTGTAGCTACAAATACAAATACACTCCCAATGTATTTGAGCTTCCTCCTTTCATTTATAAAGTTTTTTTATTAAATTAATTTTTACGTTTTATGAAAAATCTTTTTTTTTTTTTTTTTGGTAACAGCGTTCGGACAAATTAAAGTACATTGATCTTAGTTCTTCCAAAAACCTCGTTCGGACACCTGACTTTTCAGGTGTTCCGAATCTTGAGGAACTAAGACTTTCTAATTGCCATCAATTGGTTGAGATCCACCCATCTATTGGACAACTCAGCGGGCTTAGGTATTTAGATCTGGCATTGTGCTATTCTCTTAGCGATGTTCCCCGCATGTCTTCTAAAATGCAGTCCCTTAAGGTTCTTAATCTTGCATATTGCTTAGAAATCAGTTTGTTTCCGAAATTTGAGAAAATTATGGAGAGCCTATCGACACTCAATTTGGCCCGGACTGGTATTGAGAAAGTAGAATTCGAGTGTTTGCCTGCCCTTACTTTCTTAGATCTAAGATACTGCACAAGTCTCGAATGTCTTCCAAGCAACATGGATAATTTGAGGTCTCTTGAAACACTCGATCTTACCCAATGCTTAAAACTAAAATCGTTGCCAAGGCTTCCATCAACTGTAAGATTTATGGGTGCTAAAGGTTGTTCTTCCCTAAAATGGTCACCAAAAGGGGTCAAATTGAGTATCTGGTCACAACCTTTCTCCCAATGGCTTCCGTATGATGAGAGCAGCAGTCAAGTGGGATTTACAATATTGTTCCATTTCCTACAGGTAATCTCTTCTCGCTCTCTCTCTCTTGAATAGTTAAATAGTAACGGTTAACAATAGTTGTGTTTTGGTTTGGGTACAGGGACTCCTTTGTCGTAAAGCCGTTTTGAATGGATCTATTATTCCGTCATTTTTAGCTGAAATAGAGGGGAATTCAATAAGCATAGAGCTGCCTTCAAATTGGTATAACAGTAAATGGATAGGATTCGCTCTCTGGGCATCACTATCAGGTTATGTACACGCGAAATATGGTATTAGAGCTCATGTGATAGCCCTTGGTAATATACCTCTGGATTTCTGTGCCTCTGAACATTTTACTACCTATATAAGTGATGAGAACAGTATTTGCCTATTGTATTTGTCTCGTGATGATTGGTTTGCTAAAGTTGGGAATGGTGCATGCAGTCAGATTAACGTTAGATTTGAGGCCAATAAATCAAAAGAAAAAATAAGGGGGAAATGTGGGGTCAGTTTGATATACAAGCAAGATGAGAATGAGTTCAACCAAACAAATGCACAATGTTTGATTAAGAGTTTTGGGGAAAAAGTATGCATCTATAAATTAACTGGTAATGACCATCTCAACCATTCTTCCCATTAATGGCCAATCCTATTCTGTCTTATTTTCTTTCTAACTATACATCTGGTTTTGTCATTGTCATTAGTAATGAGTGAACTATTATAATAATCATCATACTAACTCAGGTTTTCACATATATGCAGCTGGTGATGATGATGATGATGTACATATAGTCAATAATGACGACGATGATGATGTATATATCCGTGATGATGTACATATAGTCAATAATGATGATGATGATGTACTTATATTTGGTGATGATGATTTTGATGATGGTGATATATAGAGTTGGTGATGATAATGATTGACATGACTGCAAAAGATGACACCAAAGTGCTGTTAATACTTTGACTGTCTTTTTTTCATTGGATGAATTTCAATCAAGGCTTGGGCAATTAGATGTGTACATGCATTTCAATCAGCCTGACCATGTTTTAATCAATTTGTATTTGGTCCATTTGCAATGATTTGGAAACTTGTTCAAGTGGCATATCTGTGCATCTTGTTTCAAAATGAAAATGGAGTGGAAGATCTACTTTTACAGGGGATCTAGGTATAGACAGATACTGAGGTATAAGGTTTTACTAACAATATTTCTTGTTGGATGAATTCAAGTGAGTTTGGGGCTATTGGATTGCATACAAGCATTACTTCAGGTAACCTTGTCACATTTCTCTCTTCTATGTGGATTTGAGTTAATGTCTATGAGACAGTGATTTGTGAATTTTGAAGCAAAACTTTAAGGTTATAAGTTTTTATCAATCTAGCTATGGTATGAAATAAGCATTAATTTTAGTATTCTGTCTTGAATATATTCCGTGCAGTTCAAAAGTTGCTAGTTTCAAACAAGTTTACTTGTAAAGTAATATTGTTTTCAGATTATAATAGAACCCTATATATGCAAGAGGAAATGTCCTGTTAGTAGTTATGCTTGCCTTTACACTGTGTTAGTTTCTACTATGCATCAAGGGTTGTTAGATCTGGGCGTGTTTGGCGACATTTAGGAGCCTAGTTTGCAGTCTAGTATGTACCTTTTTGGCATTCGTTGTACACTTGTGAGGGAAAGGCCTTTGGATCAGATTCTTGACAGGGTCTATTGAACAAGCATTTCTGTTTGCTCATGGAACAAATTTAATTAATAGGCAAAAACAGATTAATGGGCAATCTTTGAAGTTGTTCCTTTCTTTAAATTTGCTTCCCTAACCCGTCATTTCCCTCTTATTGTGCAATTTATGTTCAATTTACTTAATGGGCACTCAAAATACAAGTGTGCTCTACATTCCATACTTTTCATGTAGAATACATAATTTATATCACTTGTGTAACCCCAATGCAGCATTCTTTCCAGAGTGCCTAATCTACTCCTCATTACTAGCCAACAATAGAATGCAAGTCTTGTAATAGCTTGAGAGAATCAGATGGTTTTCCCCAGTTGATTTTTATTTTTATTTTCTTGTTTCTAGTTTTGCTGCTTCTACTTTCTTAAGTTTATTGTGAATGAAATTTCTTATCCATAAAAGAATTAAAACAGGAAAAAAAAAACCTGCAAAACAAAAATGGAAGGGACTCTTACCACCTTTAGGTTCTTTACAATTAGATCAACCACTCCTTGATTGTGGCTTGCCCCTATTGGAATTGATTGTTCAGACCAACCATATGTGCTGTCAAATTGGTGTCTTCAGCTTTCTTTACATTCCAATCGCTTCTGCATTTGTGCCAATGCCTTGCTTTTATCAGTGTAGATTAGAAGGCACAGATTTACCAATTGCTAATGAAATATATGTATCCATAGTAAAGCTGCAAATTCTCAGCCCAATCCAGTATTGGGCTATCCAAACATTGGTCATGTTGAAACTAGACTAGCTTTGTCCTTGACTGAACCTCAGCTAGCCTGCTCAGTCTATGTTTTATGTTGGTTTGAGCTCATGCTTGTTCACAAGCCTAAGTAAACTTTATTAATGTGCTAAAATCAACAACATAAAATCTGTTAATTTACTAATACAAATTGGCCATCTGAAAGCATAATTCTTTGACACTGATGTTTGTTTAATCGATTGTTGCTGTTATTATCATCATCACATCATAATTATAATTTTACCATAGATGCCTTCTGGTTTGAGAATCTGAAATGTCAGACTAGGATATATAATTCATTCATCATGATAAGTGAATTTTTGTGGCTGCTAAGCAGTGTGTGGGATGACTGGTGCATGAAGGGCTTTATATGGACAAGCCAATGGGGCTGAGCTATTCCTTCTGCATATGGGAGCTATTCTTTCGCTTCATCGTTCCTTCTGCTGGAATGGTTTGGTAAACTTTTTTTGTTCTCTGTCAAGAAAATGGCAGACTTCATTTTTTGGCTAGACATATTAAGTCTCTTATCATTTTGTTGCATGCCAATCATTATACTAGGCTTCTAATTTCTCACTGTATGCAGCTTGGAAATTACTTATTTGTGCTACTAGCCTACTACATACCACATGCATTTGGAGCCACAGAAAAGTTTTCTCTAAACGTGTTTCCTTGCGCCTGAAATTATCTAAGCACTTGGGCTTCAAATGAGTTGGGAGGTGGGAATCCACAAGCAGCTAAAATGACTTTCAAGATTGTAATGGTTCTTGTAGTTGCAGAGATGGTTATCATAGGCATGATTCTCTTCTTTTGCGCAATGTTTTGGGCTATGCCTTCAGCAGAGAGAAGGAAGTTTGGATCATGATTTGTCTCTCTATAATCATGGATGGCTTACTAGCAGTACTTTCAGGGTAACTTTCTCACATTTCTCTCATGTAATGGGCTTTTACTCGGAGCAAAACTTTTGAATTTCTAACTTATTTATTCAAGGTATACCATCAACTGAGCATTCATTCATTATTTAGTTTAGAATATTTTCTTTAGAATTTAGAAGTTACCCAATAGTAAATAAAATATAAAAATAAATAAATAAAGGTATCAAACAAGTTTGCTCTTGAATAATTCTGTTTTTGGGTTATAAATTATAATAGTTGTGGCCTAATCATTCAGTATCTTTCTTCAAAACAGACTAGCATATCAAGACAATGTAGAAGTTGTAATCTTCCATGATGCAATGCCATTAACCCTACAAATCTATTTTCTGCTTTGCATCAGGGGTCGCTAGAAGAAGTGGCAGGCAGCATATAGGAGCCTATGTCAATTTTGGGGCATGTTATCTGGTTGGGGTTCGATTAGTCATTGTTGTGGCCTTTATTCTACACTGAAGATGGAAAGGCCTGTAGAGTGGACTGTTGACATTGTGCACTGTACAAGCATTTCTAATTTTACTCTTAAAACAAGTTTCACAAATTGGCAATAAAAAATTATTATTGCCAAGAAAAAAAATCTCCCTTTCTTTATAATTGGTTTTTCTCACACCAGAAACTACAATTCATGTTCAACTTGATCATATAATACAAAAATTTGGAATCTTATAATTTTTTTTATTTTTTGGGAATAACTTATGTCTAATCTATATGTTTTAAATTTGGTGGTGATTGAAACATTTTAGGCTAATCAGAATAAACCAATTTTTGAAATCTTAGTTGGATTTATGTTGATGTTTCAAGCATCAAAAGCAAGAGAGAGGATATTTGATGGTAATTTTTAGTCTGGACTCAAGAGTGGATCAAGTTTAATGGCCAAAATATATTATTTTTGATTCCAAAGACTATTATTTGGCTAATCCAGTTTTCCAAAAAATAAAATAAAATTTGCTATAATTTTGTGGAGTTTCAAATCAAGCCCTATAATTTTGTTAGTTTCAAATCAAATTCTAGATCGTTACAATGTCTAGAAGTTAGAAATGCATCAATGCTTTAAAAAGATAGATGAAAGAACACAATGAAGTAGTGTGCTAAGTTGAGTCCTCTATTGAATGCTATCAGATCAGATGGCAAGAAATGCCATATGGAGAAAGCAAATAAGGAAAACCAACTCCAGAATTTTGTAGGGAAAGCTCCACTAATGTGGTGCTAAGAGGCTAAGATGAAAGAGTTTTTAAGAGTTTGGGTATCATTGATTCCTGAAGTCAATCAAACAGTGATAGAGGCTTTAGCATGTAGACAAGCTATCCTCCTTGACCTTGTCAAAAATGAAAATTTCAATAATGTTATTGTACAGAGAGAAATGCTCTACAGGTAGTTCAAGCTATTCAAAGAAAATCCTAGTTGGTCAAAGTTGTTGTAAATGCACTTCTAGAGCATGATTTTGAAGGTCCCTTGCTCCCTAGCAGCTTTCATTGAGATACGATTTAAGCCCTGTTGTATGATTCCTCTGGGTGTAGTTAGCTTTTTATAAAGCTCCATTTTGTGATGGAAAAAAAAAAATTAAAATTCAGAATCCAACTAAAAAAAAAAAGTTGGGGGTTTATATTGACACAATTTGAAAAGTTTAGGGCTTAATTTTAAATTAGCGGAATTATCAAGTTTAATTTGTAATATAGTCTTATTAAATACCTCCTATGGTTTAAAAATTATAAGATTTAATTTGAAATTACACTTAAAATATAATTTTTTTTCTTTCTATAGAAAAATATAACGTTCTAATTCTTTTTATAGTGCACATGTACACAATTCACGAACTTACAAATTTCACTTTTCAGCAATTTTTTCTTTAAAAATAGGTCCCACAGCACTATTTACACATTTAAAAATTAGGAATAATTACACTTTACCCACCTGTGGTTGACCTCTAGTTCTATTTGCCTACCCGTGGTTTGATTTTTGACACTTTACCCACCTGTGATTCCCTCCGTTACCCCTCCGTAACCCACCTCCAGTGCAGACGTTACTCTAACACATAAACTCATAAAAAACAGAACCTAAAATAGATCAAACACAAATCACTCCCAAAAAACACTCCCACAAAACGAAGATCACAATGCAATGTGCTTGAGATAATGGACTGATAACCTCCTGGATTTTGATCGTGCAAGCAAACCGAGGAAGAAGGAGACACAGTGCAAACCGTGCAAGCAAACCCAGTGTTCATCTGTTCCACTATTGCAAATAGTATTTTTGATTTTTGGTGCTTGGTCCGTTCAGCTTGAGCTTGAGCTTGATCTTGATTGGGTGAGTTCCTGACTTTGTCAGCTTCAAGTTTTGGTTTTCTTTTACTGTCATATGCTCTGTTCATCTGATTTTAGGTAGATCTTTTTTCGAGATTGGGTTTTTGCTTGCTATGTCTTCATCAACTGGCAATGGGTCTACAACTAGTGGTTTCTACCGTGCCATAAATGACCATTTATGTATCCATGAGAATTGTGCCCTACGAACAAGTCGAAAATTTGGTAACTATGGAAGAAGATTCCTCGGTTGTAGTCAATTTAATGTAAGAAACAATTCCATTGGTGTATTTCATTTGAATTGAATTGAATTATTAGTTGTGATTAATTGTGAACTGTGAAATTAACTGTTGTAATTGTAATGCTCAGGTTGGTCCCAAATGTGGCTTCTTTCAGTGGGTGGATAACGAAACTTGTAGGAGTGAAACTGCCCCACTTGTCCGTGAAAGGATAAGTATGCTTGAGAATGAACTGCAGCTTGTAAATCAGAGAGAAATGAGAAGTAGGGAAATGGAAGAAAGATCTAACCAGAGGGAAAGAGAAGCTCATGAGCTTTATGTAGAAGCTAGGGAGGAACTTAAGAAGATTAGAGAGAGTGAGAGATTGTACAAGCTAGCACTAGTTTTGTCATGATTATTTTTCATTTTTGTAATGTTGTTGTTGTGTTTTATCCTCAATGAACAACAATGTAAGGGTGAGGACCCTTAATCTGCCATGATGCTTGGGGGTTTTTGAAATGTGGTTGGGTAATTGAATTAAGTTAAGTCCCTGATTATTGTATCCATCTCTTGAAATACAAAGGGTTGTTTTTGTGCAAATGTTCTGTAGTTTATTTATTATTGTTTTTACTTCCTGCTCATAAATGGATCCATATATATTGACTGTGGTTCTATGCTACACCTGCTCATAAATGGACCTATGGTCATGGCATACACATGATTTGTTGTGTCAATACATACACTTGTGTAAATCCACTAAAAGCACAAGACAAGCAAATCCACCAAAAGCAATGACAAGCACAAGGCATCAAAACACTTTATCCTGTGTCAATACACATTAACAATAATAAAATCTTGATAATGTCATAATATGCCAAAAGTGAAGACAGCATTTGTGACTTTATGTCACATGCAAACATATTTACAACCAAAATCCAACTACTAGTCCACCACACATCAGGCATACACATCTTCCAACCAAAATTGCCAATATTGTTTTTGACACTTGACCAATTTAAATACTAGTTACATTAAGTGTGGGAACTACAACAAAGAAAGTGGTTGAAACTTTAACATCTTCCATCTTCATTTACTGCCAGCAACCTTCTTGCCCTTTCCACCAACTGGTTGAAACTTTGGTAGCCTTGATACACCCAAATTTTTGCCGTTAAACCCCCTAGCAGCAGCACCACCACCACCACTTCCTTGACTTGGTACACCACTAGTGCTCACAGATACATTTGGCTGCATAACCAAAATCCAACAGTTAGCAAGATGATCCAACAATAGCAAGTAAGAGGAAAAAAAATAAACAAAATAGATATTAGTAGATGCCTGAGATGCAGAAAACCAGTTGGCCCTAGATGCAGTTGGAGGTTGAGTTGCTGCCTCAGATCTATTGTTTGGTGTAGGTTGAGATGCAGTTTGACCAAAAGCTCTGTATGCAGGCTGAGATCTAGTACTTGGTGGCTGAGATGCAGTTTGAGGTGTTGCAGTCTGCTTTGTTGTTGTAGATCTACTGCCTTGTGCCTACAAATAGGGTTGTACAAGTTACATACACATGAAATATATGAGGAAATGACTAAAGTTCAAAGCATGGAAATACTTACAGCTTTTGATTTAGCAAGTCTATCTCTTCTCTGCCATGGAGTTTCACCAGTGATGCCTGCCTTGCACCCTCTTGCATTATGTTCTTCTTTCTGGCACCTTCCACACTTAATTGTCTTGTTCATCCTAGAAACTCTATAAGGGTTCCTTGGCTCTTCCGGATCTCTTTTTCTTTGCTTTGGTGGTCTGCCAGGTGGTTTATACACATGAGGAGCAACAGGAGCAGGTTGGTTAGTCTCAACCCACTCAGACTAGCCAGACATTGGCTGTATTATCTCCTTGTAAGTTTCAACAAAAGTCTCTCTCAGGTAACAAGAATGCACATAGTCCTCCACTTTCTCTAGGTTCTTAACAATAGCAGAGATCCCATGTTTGCAAGGAAGTCCTGTCAAATCCCAAATCCTACAACTGCATGCTTTCCTAGTCAAGTCAACCACATGTCTCTCACGACCATTATCAACCTCATACATGAACCTGCCTGATGGAGTAGCACTGAAAGGTATAGATTCATGTTTTAACTTCTCTAATTTGTCTTGAATATAATGACAAACCTGACCAGTGTATTTTGCTATACCTTTCATCTTTTTGTATTGTTTGGTCATGAGCCTAACTCTGATCCACTCCAACATTGCTAAAATTGGCTTATCCATAGCTTCTAAGATTATGGCATTAAAAGACTCACTCAAGTTATTAGCTAAACAGTCACACAAAGCTCTACTACTAAAGTGAGACTTAGATCAGTGTGCAGGGTTGATGTCAGCAAGATACTCCCATGCCTTGACATCTAAATCCTTCAGTTCCTGCATTCTTCTCTCAAACTCCCTGATTATTGTGGCTCCAGCACATCTCCACAGTGCATCCTTCAACTCCAAGCCCTTATGATCCACTTTAAAATTATTGTAGATATGCTTCACACAATACCTATGCTCACAAGTTGGGAACAGCATCTCAAGTGCAGGTATAAGGCCCTAATTCATATACAAAACAGGTCAAGTAAATATGTCAGTTAAACATGTTGAAATGAACTGAGGCATGTATTATTAAACTTTAAATAGGAGTAGAGAAATGTTAGTACAATTGTAGTTCATATCTTTTTTCTATCAGTGATAAAGACCAGATTAAGTTGCTCTGGATTCCCAATGTCATCTGAAAACTACTGTAAAAACCATACCCATGAATCTTTGTTCTCTTGCTCAACAACAGCAAATGCAACTGGGAAAATGTTATCATTCGCATCTCTAGCTGTGGCAGCCAATATTTGCCCCCCAAATCTCCCTTTCAGGTGACACCCATCTAAACCAATGATTGGTCTACAACCTCCCAAAAAACTAACTTTTTGTGCATTATACCTAACATACATTCTCTTAAATTTGGGTTGTGCATTTTCATCCTCCATTTCAGTTTGCAAAATAACCCAACTTCCTTTATCATTCAACCTTATCATCTCTGCATAACCCCTAAGCTTCCCATATTGCAGCTGTTCATCCCCAGTAATCAAGTCAGTAGCTTTTCTTTTTGCCCTATACACCTGGCTGTAACTTATGTCAACTTCAAGTGTTTGCTTCACATGATGTTGAACACCAGCCACTTTCCAATCGGGATTTTTGTTAAACTCCTGCATAAACTTCTTTGCAACATATCTTGAAGTCACTTAGCTATGTTTGAAGGATCTAGGGCAGTTGCACTCTGGATTGAAGGTTTTTATTTGGAATGTCAACTTCCCAGATAGTTGAGATGCATAACACCTCCATCCACATTCATTTTTGCAATAAACTGATATTTTCTTCTTCTCATTCAGCTTGAAATTGATATTTACTGGCTTGTGTATAGCATATTCCCTCAATGCCTCCCTAAATACCTTAGAGTTTGGAAACTTCATTCCTTTCTGTAACACTGGTTTTCTCATGTCAGTTTGGACATTAAACTCAGGTTCTTTTGCAGCAGTTGGTGCTGGTTGATCATCATCAGAATCTACTAAACTTTCCATGTCATCTTCAAGAGGTGGGTCAATCCATTCACCCTCTTCAAGAGATGGGTCATTGTTAGCTGGAGTAGTCCTATGTGGGGCTGCATTGACAGTATCTCCCTCAGAGGGCCGCATTGACAGTATCTCCCTCAAAGGGCCTATGTGGGGCTGCATTGACATTATCTCCCTCAAAGGACCTATGTGGGGCTGCTGCACTGCCACTAACTCCATCATGTGTAGATGGCCCATTATCTACATTTCCAAATATATCATCATCAAAATATGGCCCCTCAAACCCTTCCTCCAACCAATCAAAATCTGACCCCTTAGAATCCACATTACGTCCCTCATGCATCTCATGCACATCATCACCATTTTGAGGTACCTCATGCACATCATCATCATTTGCTACTTCCTCATTAGCAAATGGTTGTTCAACTGCAAGTGGCTCTTCACCACCCTCAACATATAGTGTTATCTTATCTGTAGGCCATGCAGCATGAATCTCACACATATAAACTACCTCATCATCTTCATTTATAAGCCTTAACCCTTGCTCTAAATTACCTCTAGGAATAAGATAATGAAATCTACTTGTACTATTTGCCCCCAAACCACAACACATATCTTGTATTTCAAAATAACTAAGTTTATTTGGGTCAACGTCATCAATAAAAGAAGTACTACCTCCTAAATATACCAAATCTGGGTTCCACACAAATTGGCCACCATGATGAATCTCAAAATTGAATGTCAAGTCAGCCATCTGCATATAAAATACAATAGAATAAAGTATGAGATGGGCTTGCATGTGGGAAAGTATAATTTATTATAGATTATTGCTTTATTAGGCAATCAAATTTCTCTTTCAATTTCCCTAACTATATACCAGCAAATGAGATGGCCTTGATGAATGTAATTAACTATATACTAGCAATTGGGTATGTATCATGTGGTCCTGTGGTCCACACAAAGCATAATACAGAAACAGACAACATTATTAAAAGTTTTTGTTCTGTTTTTGGGAGACAAATACATGGAAAGGGAAAGTAGAAAAGCAGAAAGTAGAAAAGCAATAATCAATACTATTGCAAAATCATGAAAAGCAATAATCAATGGAGCCCCACATTGATAAAGCTTAATCCTATGGTCTAGCAGCCCCACATTGATGAATACAAGCAAAAACCGAATTTCGAAAAAAGAATTTTAAAACCCCAGGTTTCAAAAATTAAAAGGATCTACCTAAAATCAGATGAACAGAGCATATGACAGTAAAAGAAAACCAAAAATCGAAACTAACAAAGTCAGGAACTCACCCAAACAAGAGAAGACGAACGGACCAAGCACCAAAAATCAAAAACACTATTTGCAATAGCTGAATTGAATTGCTTGCATTGTTTCTCCTTCTTCCTCGGTTTGCTTGCACGATCAAAACCCAGGAGGTTATCAGTCCATTATCTCAAGCACATTGCATTGTGATCTTCGTTTGGTGGGAGTGTGTTTTGGGAGTGATTTGTGTTTGATCTGTTTTAGGTTCTGTTTTAGATGAGTTTATGTGTTAGAGTAACGTTTGCAATGGAGGTGGGTTATGGAGGGGTAACGGAGGGAATCACAGGTGGGTAAAGTGTCAAAAATCAAACCACGGGTAGGTAAATAGAACTAGAGGTCAACCACAGATGGGTAAAGTGTAATTATGCCTAAAAATTATTTTGCTACAGTATTTTCAGTTTTCAATTTTAGCAAAATAAGTTTTATCCAAAATTATTTTGCTACACATTAAATGTTTTTTTTTTAAAAAGAAAAATATGAGAGATCTATTTTAGAGAAAGGATTTTATTAACGGTTGCCCTGCCTTTAGGACATCTATTAGTAAATTATCTTAGGAAACTATTTTAACTTAAGGAGAAGTTAATAAATGCCCTAAATATATTGGTTTATGAATTATTTTTAAATTTTTTTCTTTTTGAAAATGAACTATTTTTAAAAGTTTATTATGGGAAGAGAAAAAAGTAACTAACATTTACATTTTTTTTTAAAAAAAAATTATATTTTTTATAAAAGTGGCATTAAAATTTCTAAAAGGATTCATTAAAGTAATGTGCTATAGACACTCATTTAGTTAAGCTAAATTGAATGATTAATAGAATAATAGACAGCTAACGGGGCCCTTCTATAAATTCTCCCTCATAGAGAGAAGTCACGTAACAATCAACAGCGTCTATTCCTTATCTCTCAGTGTCACACTGTTAACAGTCAACCTCATAGGAACTGAATCCAGCCCAGCGTTGATTTCCACTACCTCTTGCTCTTTCTCAATTCACTGCTCCTAGTTTTTATTTCCAAATCTGTAACTTTCACTTTTCACACACAATATACCCATCAAATTGTTTTCTATATATATTGTGCTTCAAATTTTATTCCCTGTGGCTTCCATGAGCACTCAAGGAGTGTCTACGTCATCTTCTTCAACACCTCAAGGAGTGTTTCTGAGTTTTATAGAAAAAAGTTTTTGTTGAACCCAAAAAAATAAAATGCTTTAAAGAGAACACAAAGAAGGTGGAAATGGAGAGCTGCTTTGAGAGAAGTGGCCAATCTCTCTGGTTGGTATTTACAAAGATAGCTAATTTCCATTACTATTTTATTTCTGTTGATATTTAAATGACAAGTCTTTTTTTCATATACGATGGAAGTATATAAATTGCTGTTAGAATGTAGCATAACATTCGTGGATTGAAACATTACAACATATATAATAGTTAAATTTCTGTTGCAATCAGTGCTTATACTATTACTTTTGTTATTAAAAGTGTTGGTGGTGCATTTAACAAAAAGAACATAACTTTCTTTGAATTTTAAGTATATTGTTTTTGTTTATTATCTTCATTATATATATATATATGTATATATATATTTCTTTGATAAATTACTATTTGACTTTTTCAATTTGGCCATTTTACAATTTAATCCATAAAATTTCAATTATTGAATTTAAATCCCTAAAATGAGACTGTTATGATTCTGTCCAATTTAGGGGTGGGTCCAAAAGATCCCAACTTAATAGATATTGTATATCTTTCAAGTAGTTGAATAAATGATCTAGACTAGATAGGAAATATACTCTCAAGCTTTACTCTTATATTGCTCTATGGATTTTGCTAAGGTAGATTGTTCAGTCCTATTTCGGAATCCTATTTGTAATTGTCCAAGCATTATGCTATTTTTCATTTTCACCTTGTGCTGCAAATTCTAGAGAATTCTGCCAAATAAATTTTTGACATGTGAAAACTACAGACTGCATACTTCTTATGGCACGTCTAACGTGATTATACTTTAGAATCATTGGAGCCATGCCTTCAAAAACAGTCAAGAAGCAACTTTAATTACACTCATTAGGAATGAGTCAATAATTATGGTACCATACTGACTCAAGGTTTTTACATATATACAGATTATAATTGACATGTCTGCAAATGATGACGCCAATGTTCTTTTCATACCTTGATTGACTGTAAAATAGGGAGGAGGATATTCATAGGATGAATTTCAATTGAGGCTACTGATATTGAATGTGCACAAGCATTTCTGTCAATCTAACTGTGTTTTTTCTATTTCATTTTTTTGGATAAAAATCCTGATATGTTGTAATGAATTTATTTATTATGATGATTTGAAAATGTATTCGTGTGACATATCCTTCTCTCATAGTGAGAATATAGTCAGGATCTTTTCTTTTCCTTTCCTTTTTTCCCCCTTTTTTGATAGGTTCTAGTCAATATCAGATATGATATATATGGTTTCAATTATTAGGTTTTCATATGATGAAGTAAAGTTAAATTGAGCCTACTGCTATCGGATTGCCTACAAGCTATACTTTTAGGTACCTTTCTCACATTTATCTCATGTAGTGTATTTGAGTTAATCTATATGACAGCATGAGTTGTTAATCTATACGTGCTGTCATATTGGTGGCTTCAGCTTTCTTTACATTCCAATCGCTTCTGCATTTGTGCTAATGCCCTGCTTTTATCAGTGTAGATTAGAAGGCACACCTTTAGATTATGAATTGCTAATGAAATATATGTATCCATAGTAAAGTTGCAAAATTGCTTAGGTAAGGTAGGTGGCTCAATTCTATTATACCATCCGATTTGTAAGTGTCCAAGTATTATTCTAATTTTCATATTCACCTTGTGTAGTGCTGGCAGAAGCAAGAGAAATTATCCTCATAAATTTTTTAAACATGAAAACTAGAGACTGTGTAGTCTCTACCATGTCTATACTCGTAATCATTGGTGACATGCCTTCTAGAAAATGCAACGAGGGGCTCCAATTATACTAATTATTAATGAGTAAATTGCTATTATTTTTTGTTTTGATTATAGTACCATACTAACTCAAGTTTTCACATATATGCAGATGATAACGATTAACATGTCAACAAAAGATGACACTCGTGTTCTATTTATACTTTGTCTAGCTGCGAAATGGGGAGGATTTTCATTGGAGGATTTCAGTTGAGGCTATGGCTAGTGGATGTGCATAAGCATTTCGGTCAGTCTGATTGGTATGTTGTATCGAATTTATATATGGTTTTGGTTATAATGATTTGGAAATGTATTCAAGTGACATATCCTTGTATCTTGTTTCATAAAGATAGTAGAGTCAGGATCTTTTCTTTCATCTTCTTCTTTTTATTTTTTATATATGGTTTCAGTTATGATGATTTTCATAGGATGAACTGATGATGTTCATAACTGTTATTGGATAGCCTACAAGGCACAAGCTATACTTTCAGGTGACTTTCCCACAAGCTATACCTTTTTTTTTTCCACATATACTATAGCGTATATAAGTTTTTTTTTTTTTTTTGATAAGTAAGAAAGGTGTATATTCAATAAAATGTTTTATGGAAAAAAACACAAAGCAAATCAAAGATTACAAAAAATGAAAGAAAAGCGGAAACATAAAGGAAAAACTAATTACAAAGAAAAAGAGAGCTAAGGAACGAAGAGAGCGTAGCGTATTTAAGTTGATGTCTATGAGAGCATTAGTTGTGAATTTTGGACAAGTTTAGAAGCTATTTCGTTTTATCAATCATGCCTTATGATCAGCTAATTAAGCATTAATTCAGTCTCCATTCTAGAATATTTCCTTGCAATTAAAAGTCAACAAACACTGTTGAAAGCGTCAAACAAGTTCTGCTAGCCTGCTTAGTATATGAGCTTTATCAGCTCCCTTAAAGTCAACTATCTAATATCTGTTATTTTACTTATACATATTCGCAATCCGAAACCATAATTTGCTGTCATAGATGTTTTTCATATCCGTTGTTGTTGTTGTTATCATTGTCACATCATTATTATAATTATTTTACCATTGATGTCTGCTAGTTTGAGAAACTGATATGCTAGAGTAAGGAATATAATTCAAGCATAGCAATAATTGAATTTTTGTGATTGCAAATCAGGGTGGGAAAGGCTGGGGCTTCAGAGACTTTATGCTGACAGGCCTATGGGGCAGAGCAATTTCAAAAGCTAGGAATTTATACTTACACTGATGACTTCTCTTATTCTAGTTTGTATCCCAATATCTATCCTATGAATTTTCATAAATAAGCTACTAATACTCATAGGCCAAGATCCTTCAATCTCACTATAGCACACATGTACTCCATATACCACATCCCTAACCTATTTTCATAGCTATACTTCAATCACTAACTCACTACTTCCAGACTCAAGAGTCTAGTCCTTCCAATGCTCTTTAGTTCATGTGCAACTCTTTGTTTCCATATTCCCCTTTGTTGGGCTCTAGTTTCTCAATTAAAGTTAGGAAGTATTGGAGCTACAGTATTCACTTGTTGATCATATTGGTTGAATGTGTTCTTTCTTGGGATACACAGTCCAAACAAGAGACAATATCTTATAACACGGATTTATGCAGCCCTCCTCTCACAACAGGTGAGCCCTACACACCTGTGGTATCCACACATTACGAGGATGCATTCTGTAGATTCACAAATAAGATATAGACACCTCTCATAAAGAAAGAAAGAGAACATTTTTATATGTATCATGTGTGTAATTGCATGAATAACAACAAAAATATTAATTTTTTTACTTTACCCTAAAGCACAATGGATAAACTATGATATTGAAAAAAGCATTAAAGGTAAAATGGTTTAACCTAAAGGCAAGGAATAAAGTGAATTTTATAAAATAATAAAAGTAGGACTAAAACTCATTTTCATTCTTAAACTTTCAGCCAGAAAGCAATCAGCAAAGCGCATCCTAATGCACTATCTATTTTTTGTGTTGGTAGAGCTCAAGCTTCTTGACAAGCATTATTGAACTTGATTAACTTGACTAAAACTAACAGCCTAAAATCTTTTTATTTACTTATACAAATTAGTTAATCAGAAGAATAATTCTTTGTCAAATGCCTATCAAATCTATAGTTATTGTTGTTGTTTTCATCATTATATCCTTGTTATTATGTCACCATAGATGTCGGCCAGTATGAGAATCTGATATGTCTGATTGAGGAATATAATTCAATCATGATGATAAGTGAATTTTTGTTACTGCTAAGCAGTGCGGGATGGCTCTTGCATTAGAGACTTTATGCGGACAAGTCTATGGAGCGGAGCAATATCAAAAATAGGAATTTATACTTACACCACCATCATCTCTCTTATTCTGGTTTGTATCCCTATATATATCCCATGGATATTCATAGACAAATTACTAATACTCATAGGACAAGATCCAACAATCTCACATATAGCAGACATACTGTGCATGCCTCATCCCTAACCTGTTTGCATAAGGTATACTTCAACCACTAATTCGCTATTTCCAGATTTAGAGCCTGATCCTTCCAATGCTCTTAGTTCATTTGCAGCTCTATGTTTCCTTATACCTTTTTGTTTGATTCTCGTTTTTAAGCAGTGCAGTTGCATTAGCCTCTGCTTCATCATAGTTATTGGCTCATGCTTGGGGTATACATGGAGTACACTTCTGCTTGTGAGAAAACTCATGCCGTTTTCTCAAAGGATGTCTTCTTCAGCATGAGGGAGTTATTTCGCTTTGCTGTTGCTTCGGCTGCAATGGTTTGGTAATTTTCTGTTTTGTTTTGTCTTTCATAATTTTTGTAGTATTCATTTTTTGGCTACATGTATCAAGTCTCTTAGCATTTTTTTGGATGCCAATCATAATCCTCTTGATGGTGGTCGTTTGAGGATCTTATTTTGCTTTCTGGGCTATTACCTAATCTAGAATTGGAGACTTCAGTGCTTTCGCTATGGTATGCTTCTTGTCCATATTTACTATATGAGATTACAATAGAATGCTTCTAATTTTTCACTGCATGCAGTCTCACAATTACTAATTTGTACTACTACATACCATATGGATTTGCGGCAACAGCGAGGTTTGTGGGTTTCGAATGAGTTGGGAGCTGGGAATGCACAAGTAGCTAAATGACTGTTATAATGGTTCTTGTAGTTGCAGAGATTTATTGTAGCCGTGATTCTCTTCTTCTGCCATCGTGTTTTGGTCTATGCCTTTCGCAATAAGAAGGAAATTGCAGATATGGGTCCTTTGCTTTGTCTCTCAATAGTCAACTTTTAGGTTCTCACATTTGAGTTGGAGCTAAACTTTTGAAATGTATAACTTCTTAATTCTTATCAATTCACGCGATACTATTAGCTATACTATCAAATACACGTTAGTTCATTATTCGTTTAGAATATTTCTTTGCAATTAAAAAGTTAACTAACGGTGCATAAAGAAAAAAGCTTACTCTTGGAAGTAATCTTATTTCTGGGTTATAAAATAACCTTATATCTTTATTAGGAAATGTGTATGTAGTTGTTATGCCATAGTCATAACCATCATAATCATATTGTGTATATTTCTTCAAAATAGATCAGCATATGATACCAATGTAGAAGTGGTGATTCTTCCTTGATATTGCTTGCCATTAACTCATAAAGTTATTTTGTGCTATATATGCATCAGGGTCCCTAGAGGAAGTGGCTGGCAGGATATTGGCGCCTATGTAAATCTTGAGGCATATTATCTGGTTGGGGTTCCAGTAGGTGTTGTTTTGGCCTTCGGTGTACACTTGAAAGGAAAGGGTCTTTGGATCGAAATACCGACAGGGTCTACTGTAGAAGCATTTCTGCTTGATCTTAAAAGTATTTTCACAAATTGGGAAAAACATGTTACTAGTACCCAAAAAAAAAAAAAAAAAAATCTACCTTTCTATATATTTGGTTTTATTTTTACACCTTTCTACAACTAAATTTCATGTTCAACTTGATCATATTGTATGAAAATTGAGAACCTTATAACTAATTGTGACTGAAATAATTGGTGTCAAATTGAGTTGAATGGACAAAATATTAGACTAAACCATTTTGAATGCTTAGTTGTATTTATGTTGATGTCTCCGGCATCAAAAGCAAGAGAGAGGATATTTGATGGAGATATTTAGTCTAGAGTACAAAGTTTATTGAGTTGAATAGACAAGATTTTTTATTGGTAAGATGTTCCCAAGGAGTCTAGTTTGGCTAATACTAATTTTTATCCAACGTATGAAAGGAAAATACAATAATATCACCATTTTATTTCTCACAACTTGAAAATGGAAAAATTTTTCAGTATCTTTTTTTGGAACTCTTTCCAATGTTTTGGTTGTGGAAGATTTTAGAATTTTAAGATTTAAACCTCTTTATAAAGACATTAATGCCATTTTTGCTATTTTTGTAAGAGTGAAGATAGAATTGCTACAAATTTTTGTTATATGTATCTTCTTCTTTTTTTTGACTGATTGCTATATACTTATATGTATCTTTAAGCGTGTGCCTGTGTATATCTATAAAATCAAATACATACGAAAAGGTAAGTCATAAATTATGACAACATATTCAAAGAATTGTTCACTCCTATGTGTCATCCCATAGGAATGAATAATATATATCTTAAATTCAACTGTGTTTGGCTAAACATGCCTAGTACTATATTAAGTCCCTCACAGCTGTGGCAAGGGGAAGCACCGTACTTTACTACTGTGATTTGATGTAATCTTTCATTATTCTATTCAATAAAATTTATACCTCTAGGAAAAGCTCATGCTTGTAGGAATCATGGAGGATAATGTGAGAAAATTGAGCACTATGTTATAGGGAGTAAAAAATTTTCTCAATAAAGAAGGTAAAAATAAAGTAAACCATACAAGGTATATCTTTCTAAAAAAAAAAAAAAACAGCCACCAATTTTCCCAAGTCTGAATGAGGAGATTAAAAGTAAAATTTCTGTACAAATAAATTGACTTGGATCCAGTACACTGAATTCATTGGGATTTGGACATATATCAAATAATTGCCACGTATTCACATCTTAATGAAATTTCAATTATAAACTCCATCATTGGTCACCACAAAATTACTCTGTCCTTTTTAGTTATTTATTTATTTATAATTCTAAAAAAAAAGGTAAAAAGATAAAGGAAATGTTGAAGCTGAAGTTGTGGCTAAACGACAGAGCAAAGCAAACGACAAAAGAAAGAAGAAAACGACATCAACTAATTCAGCACAGTTAGCACGTGTGAAGGAAAGAAAGAAGTCTGTTCGGAAGTCCAGCTGCCAAGCACTGATTAGTTGAATTGGACTGTTAGTTAAGTTGTAAGGAGTTAGTTATTTTTGCTGTTTTGGCGCCTTTTTCTTGTTGCCCTGTTATGCTATATATTGATATAGTTAGCTAATTATCTTGTACTCTGATATTGAAGTTTCATTACAGGCAATGATTAAGAGAGTGGGGGGAATCATTATCAATGAATTGACTTTCATGTAGCAGTAGCCAGCAAGTTCGAACCTTCTGCCATGCCAAACAAAAAACAGAGGATATTGAGACTACGCAAAAGAGTTGTTGATTTGACCTGAAACAGAGGATATGGGAAGTTGTGAAAACAAACACACGGAGACAGAAAGAACAGAGTCCATTCCTTTATTAAACAGGCAATAGATATCTAATAATATTACATGCACAAAAGAGCGTCTGAATAGCAAGTGATAAATAAATAACAACTAGAGATGAAGATGGAAGCAGAAGTTGAAAAATTTTCGAACTGCTATTTGTTTGTACTGTTAAAAGTTTTAATGATAATTTTTATATTTTACCATAAATTTTAGCTAAATAAAAATGTTTTTTTTTTCTTCAATTCTCTAAATGAGGAGACTAGGAAGGAAGCTTTCTCTTTAATATGGAAATATCTCATACGTGATACGCCCCACCACATCTGAAAATGTCTATTTCACAAACACAATTGCCACTTTTGCACAGAAAGCTACAATTTTTAATTATTTCAAGTCACAATTTTAGTTCAAAAAATTGAACGTGTGTGCTTTGTATGTAAATGGGTGAATGTAATAGATATTTCTTAAAGAAATTTAAGCAGAGGTTCGTAATCTTAGGCTAGCTGATAGCTGGTTACCACGAAACTACCTTGTCCTCCTCCATCGATTTAAAAAAGAAAAAGAAAAAGAAAAGCAATAAAGGAAAGGAGTAAGTACCAAGCTAAAGCTCTAAAAAAAAGTAGTGGGAAAAGGAATAAATTTCCTTGAGGGTGGCCAAGGAAAAGTTGTTGACTTGACTGAGAACCGGGGATGTGAAATTGTGAACACACACGGAAAAAGAAATGACAGAGTACAATCAATTATTAAACAGGCAGAGTTTTAGAACAAAGTATATCAGTATATAATTAAAATTTTACTAAATGATAATTTTTGTTAATAAAAAAAAACTAAAATGAAAATTAATCCAATCTGCCTCCGAGATTGGGGTTATCATAAGCTATCAAGATTTTTTTAAAAATATTCAATTTGCGCCCTAAGCTCATAGGACAATTTACACTGTTTTTTTTTTTTTTTTTAAATCCATGCTCTTCTAAGTCCTTGCTTCTTTTCAATAGCTTGTCTTAGCAGTATATGTCTCACATTGTGGCAATTATATACGCGGAAGAATTTCTAGTAGCCAATGTAAATAAAAAATTGTTAGAGATGGAGAAGGGACCAAATTCGGTTATGCCAAATACATGACCGAAAGAGTATCTAGTGGCTAGTGATAAATAAATAAAAGTTTAAGATGAAGAAGGAAGAGCAATAGAATTTTCATATTGTTTCAATGATGTTTGTTTAAGCTTATAGAGTAAACTAAATATTTTTAAAAAAATTGATAGCAACTGACAATCCACCCAAATCTCAAAACGGTTCAAGTAGTGATATTTCAACGAATGTATTATGCCCACAATAGTAGCCCCATCAAGGCTCCGATAATACTCATGGTATTATTCTTACCATCACATGGCATGAGATTGATGACAATGAATCCACCCTAGAAGTCTCCTTTTCCATTAAAAAAAAAAATCTCAAGATGAACATTTAGTCCACCTCTATTGATTTAAATAATTAAAAAAAAAAAAAAAAACAACAACAAAGCAAAGAGTAAGAAACGGAACGGGGGGACTGGAAAAAGTGCACTCTACTTGAGTGACTCACTGCACTTGATCAAGGCTTTAGAAGGAATTGGTCCCTCCCCCTCCCCCTCCCCCTCCCCCTCCCCCCTGCTTCTGTTGCTACTATGCTGTATGGTGTCCTATCTTCCCTTCATGACTTTCGGAGCGTGGAGTTGTCTCGTGTCCGTAGGCTTGGCAATAGGCCAGCCCATCTTTTAGCAAAGTATGCTTTAGGCATTGCTGATTTTTTTACTTGGATAGAGGAGAATCCTTGTTTTATAGAACAAGCTCTTTTTCATGATGTATCAGTAGCCTTTCATGAGTAATAGTAATTTTTGCAATCTTTCCATCAAAAAAAAAAAAAAGAATTTTTCATGATGTATCTGTAGCCTTTCATGAGTAATAGTAATTTTTGCAATCTTTCCATCAAAAAAAAAAAAAAAAAAAAAGAAGTAAAGGCTAAAAGTGTGGTTGACTTGACTGAACAACAGACGTAAAGTTGTGAACACACATGAATAAGAGATATAACAGATTCCGATATAGCATTGAAATATAATATAAAGTTGAAGTACACCATTTTATTTAAAAACTTAAAGTTTACAAGTTTGGATGAAATTATATTATAATAATCACACACTATTTTCATTATCATTTAATGTGAATTTTTACTAACACATATTTAATCAACACATTATATACATAAAAAAAAGTGTAAGAATAACTCTAATAGAAAAATAACAATTAAAATTTTAATAAATAAATAACAATTAAAAATGAAGAAGGAAGTTTATATAAATAAAAGGGTAAATTGCAAATTGCATTCCTAAAGTTTGGGGTGTTTAGATTTTACACCCTGAAGCTTCAAAATTTGGATTTTACTCCTTGAAATTTAGGGTGTTTGGATTTTACACCCTAATGTTTTAAAATTTGGGTTTTACCCTCTAAAGTTTAGTAGTGCTTGGATTTTACACTCCCAAATTATGAAACTTTAAGGTATAAAATATAAACACCCCAAAACTTTAAGAAGTAAAATCCAAATTCCAAAATATTAGAGTGTAAAATTTAAACACCCTCAAATGTTAGGGGGTCACACATTGAAAAATTATTTTGTTACAGTATTTTTAATTTTCAGTAATAAGCAGTATCTAGATACACCCTGAAACTTCGTATACTAAATTGTGAAAGGGCCAGACCAAAAGGTGAATTGTACTTTTCCAGTTCCTTTGGTAGGATAAGTTTACCCACAGGCTTCTTTAGTCAAAGTCTACCTATAAAAATGGTTGAAAGACTATACATTATGATGACTAAAAAAATTTAATTCTACTATGAATGAAGAGGTAATCAATTATTAAGTCACGTTCATAAAAAAAAAATTCAATTATTAAGTCACTCTTTTCAAAAAAAGAAACAAAAAATTTATTAAGTCACGTGATGTTTTAATATTATGGACAAACATTCACTTACTCTAGCCGTGCCCCTCAAGAATTTAAGTCAATTGAAGACTCTTTTTTTGAGAAAGAATACTATGAGTTTATTCAATTAACCAAACTTTTGTCAAACAATACAAGGTTGTGGGCCTCTCGCGGTGAATGTCTTCCATCCATATCTGAGTGCCATAACGGTACTTTGCCAACTTGGCCAGTTTATCAGCTACACAATTACCACTTCGCTTCACATGACTGAAGGAATGGTATCTAAGAGAGGAAGCTATGGAGCGTGAGTCTTCATGATGTGTCCAAAGAGAGCCATGCATGGTGATTCCAAGTTGAGACTTCGTATGACAGTGTCTGAATCTCCTTCAAACATTACTTCCTGGAGACCAATCCCAAGAGCGAAGGATATCGCTCTTCTACACGCTAGAGCTTCCACATCTTCAACCGTTGGTGGCAGCACCAGTCTTTCCATTAAAGAACCAATAATCTCGCCTGAGCAATCTCTGATTACGACCCCAATACCTGCTGAGTATATGTCTTGGAAAATAGCTCCGTCGAAATTGGCTTTGTAAAGAGCTTGCGGAGGCGGTGACCAGTGAACCGTTGGTGGTGATATTGATTCCGCACCTTGAAACGACCCCTGTACTGACTGGAATTCTTGTAGACGTTCCATCGCATCAGAATAAATCTTAGAATATGGCAGGTAGTTTAGATCCAGTCGAGAAGGGTTCCAATTGGCCCATATGCTCCAGGCAATATACGCAAATCTCTCGGCCAAGTTCCCATTCTTGACGTTGAGAATTCCCATAAAGAGGTCTCGGAAGTTTGCAAAGTGGACAGATAGTTGCTGTCGGCAATAATCATCCTCCCACCATGTTTCTTTGACTGCATGGCATTCCCAAAGAGCATGAATGGTCTCTTCTACCCCGTCGTGGCAGCTATCACAAGTTGCATTTCTCGTTACTTGTCGCCGAAACAAGTTTTTCTTTGTTTGAAGTGACTCGTTGCTTGCCCTCCACAAAAAGTGTTTTATTTTGCTTGGGATGTCAAGGTCCCACAAGTCCTTCCAGAAGGTTCCCTCAGAAGATCGGTTTGACAATCCTGGTTTTGTCCTTTGTTCTGCCTCTGTAAGTAATCTTTATGCACTTTTAGTCGTGTAGTTGCCGTCCTTAGAGCCAGACCAGATGAGGCAATCAGTAGCACGGCTTACACTCAAGGGAATGCTATTGATAGCCCTTGCTTCATGTGGCAGAAATTACTCCTCGATCCTGTCATGTAACCAGCTTCTGGAATGCACGGACGTGGCATTTTGGACGACGAAACCGCGTTCGACGCCGCTCGACGCGGGGTGCGGTGGGCGATGCCGCTACCTGCGCGTCAGGCCGCGTTGTTTTTTTTTTTTTTTTTTTTTTTTCCCCTCAACGTGATACGCGCCGGTTCGCGCCGACTCAGCTCGATTTGCGCCGAACCGTGCCAATATCGGCCAGAATAGGACTGTACTGGCCGTATCGGCCCGTATTGGCCGGCGACCGAAACTGCCGAAACGGACAAAAACGGCCGAAATTGGCCGAAATACACACTAAATAACGTCGGAACAGTCGAAATCGGCTTTAAATGAGGCCCAAACATCCTAAATCTGTCATTCCTTAATTTTTTAAAAATATTTTAATAGTAAAAATATATAGAAAATGTAAATAATAATTTTTTTAATAATTTTTTAATCGCCGAGTCCCGCCTCACCCGCACCCACCTTTTTCAAAAATTGCCGAGTCCCGCACCCGCACCCGAGTCCGAAAACGCACCCGTGCTTCATAGACCAGCTTGTGTCAATTATAATTACAACACTGATCGTTTGGGAATAACTTCTTTAGCTGAAACTGAAATTTTTTTGCTGAAAGTACTAAAGATAAAACTAAAAGTTAGTTGAAATAGTACAATAGGGCTTATAATAGTACCAAAAAGTGCAATAGGACTATAAATAGTAGCAAAAATAAGCTAAATAGTAAAATAAGCTGTCAAATATAATCTATCCAAACACAACTATATAAATCAATGTGACGCTTTAACAACCCAAAATTACCTTTTGCCAAATTATAGATTGGATTAAGTTTACCACATGCAAGTCCTTTTTAAAACGAATTTGTTTTGGTCCAATCATTGTTTTTGGTTAAATAAATTCCTTAAAGTGCATTTTAACCCTTTTATTCACAAATCAACTGTTTTAAAAAATTAAAAAAAAATTATGTAATTTTGAAGAAGTAGATCTTTAGTATTTTATAATGATATTAGTGCCTAAATAGAAATTCAAAGAATACCTCTTCTTAAGCAAAGCGAAAAGACAAAGAAAAAGAAAAAAAAAAAAAAACACCATTATTTGAGTCTCCGATCAAGAGGTAAAAACTTGTGCTTGTGCTGCACTAAGGCTTATTATTTGTGATGATGCTTGATGATGCTTCTTAAGATCAGTAGGCTGAACGCTCTGGACTTAACGATCCTGTAGGCCTGTAAAGAAAGATGAAGAATCAAGGGAGACCGGGGTTGGCCGGTCTAAGACCCTCCGATGATAAAGTCAGTTTTTCTCCTTTAGTTTGATAAATTCTCAATTTTGTAAGAAGTTATTATAAAGAGATTCACTTACTTTCCTGTGTCGGAGAAAGGGTGTTTATATAAGGCCAAAGTGACGGTTACTATCCTGCAACTACTCCCTCATTTGTGGAAGCCAGGAGATAACTGCTATGGGAAGTTGAAATATTTGTAGAGGTTTCAATGATGTCTCATAATCTTTCCACGTAGCGTGTATTTCTTTACTGCGTAGCAGGATTTCAGTTGAGACTCGTCCATGCTGGGACGGATGTTGCTGTAAGTACTTTAGATGAGGTCTTTAAATCCTTAGATCCAAATGAAAGGAGAGGGAACGGTTTATATGTATGGTTGCAGTGTAACGTTATCAAGCTGGTCTCATAGATGAGCTTGCCTTTTGCAGACGACAACGCAAGGACAAGCTGTGTGAATTTTTGGGACGAGCTCGTCCTTGTGGAGGACAACACAAGGACGAGTCATTCAAATACCATCAATTTGTATTCTAGCAATATTAAAATTTGATGCATCTGTTTCAACAAAATATAACGATAACTATAGCTCTGAATATAATATACAATTCTATATGAGTAATTCTATCCACGAGCTGATGAATTCATATGTACATGCTTGTGCAAGGTGTATTCTTCCTAGTATTTTTCTTCATCCTCTGCGGTTTTATAATTGGTTTGGACCATCATGTGATTATTTTCTATCCTGTTAACAGGCATGAGTCAGAATTGATCCAACACATTGTGAAAAAGATGATTTTATAATTGGTTTGGACCATCATAATGTAAATGTCTTCTATCATCTTTGCAGGCATGAGGCAGAATTTATCCAAGACATTGTGAATGAGATGATGGAGAAATTGAGTTCAAAATCCTCAAGCTCATTTGCTAGTGTGCAGAAATCTGGGTTCAGTTTGGTATATGAGCAAGACAAGGAAGAGTCAAACCAAGCAATTGCACAATGCAGCAGTAGCCGTGTCATTACTAATGAAGGTTGGGATGGTGTTCATCATGGACTTGACAATTCAAGAAGTAGCCGTGATGACTATAGCGATATTGAACCTAAGGAAAGTGATCTCTCTTCATACAAATACAATGGTAATGACCAGCTCCAATATCTTTCCTATTATAAGTCTAATCCTATTTTATTTTATTTTACTTGTTGTACAGCTCATTAGTATAGTCCAGCCCCCCTTTTTTTTTTCTTTTTTTCAGCTGACCGCAAACAATCCCAATCACCTTATATTTTCCAAGTCTCTACATCATCATCACTTTCAGGAAGCTTAATAACTAGTATAGAACCTTAAGCAAGTTAAGAATATGAACTAATAGGAAATACATTCTAAAGCTTTACTCGTTACACTGCTCCAAGGACCAAGAATTTTTGGTAATGTAAATGGTTCAATCCTAATTTGGCATGTAACTATCAGAGTATCATGCCATTTTGCATATTCATTTTCTGCTGGCAAATGCAAGACAATTTTTCCTGATAACTTCTTAAAACTAGAAAACTAAGGACTAAATAGTATTTCCTTCCCTACCATGTGTATACTTGATAATCAATGGTGTCATGCCCTATAAAATAGATAACAAGAAACTCCAATGACACTAGTTTGTAATGAGTTCAAATTGTTAGTACCCTACTAACTCAGATGTTGACAAATATGGAATTGGTGGTGATGATGTATATGCAGTTGGTGATGATGATGATGATGACGATGGTGATGTATATGTAGATGATGATGATGATGATGCTTCATATGCAGATGGTGATGTATATTTAGATGATGATGATGATGATGCTTCATATGCATATGATGATGTATATCAGTATATGTAGATGATGATGCATATGCAGATGATGATGATGATGATGATGATGCACATGCAGATGATGATGATGATGATGCACATGCACATGCAGATGATGATGATGATGTTTGACATGACTACAGAAGATGACCCTCATGTCCTGTTTATACTTTGACTAGCTATTTTTCATAGGATGAATATCAATTGAGGCTTTGACAATTAGATGTGCACATGCAATTCAATGAGCCTGACCATGTTTTAAATTTGTATTTGGTTCAATTACAATGATTTGGGAATTTGTTCAATTGGCATATCTAAATCATCTTGTTTCAAAATGAAAATGGAGTTTGAGATAATTTATTTATTTATTTTAAAGGGGATCTAGTTCTTGACATATAAGGAGTTATATGGTTTTTGCAATAATATTTTTTTGCTGGATGAATTTCAAGTGGGCTAGTGCTATTGGATGGCCTACGAGCAATACTTTCAGGTAACTTTGTCACATTTCTGCCTTCTATGTGTTTTTGAGATAATGTTTATGAAACAATATTATTCCTTGAAGTTCAAAAGGAGAAAGTTTCAAACAAGTTCAGTTGTAAAGTAACATTCCTTTTAGATTATAAAAGAGCCCTATATATTCAAGAGGAAATGTCCTGTTAGAGAGTGGAAGGGACTCTCACCAAAGTTATTCCACAGAAAACGATCTCAAAACTCTCCTTCGCCCCTGACTCTGAACTTGACCCACCTGACATAGACGAATCTTCTGGATTTGGAATGGGGATGACAGATAGACACAAAGCCAAAGGTGGCGCGGTTAAGTTTAGAGTTGGGAATTAGGATTATGTTTTTATTTTTATTTTAACTAGTCGCAGACCCGCGCGTTGCGCGTGATAATTTTTTAGATAAAATACTATTTTACTCCCTAGACTTTATAAAGAGTTTTTAAAAAAGAAAAAAAAAATAGTTTTATCATATTTTTCATAATTTTGTCTATAACATTTTTTACTATCATCATATATTTATGGTTGATGATTTGTATAAAATAGACATTAAATAAAAAGTAGAACTATTCAATAATTTTTTTTAAGTCATGGTGTATGAAGATTATGATTTATATATGTATATATATACATACATATATATATATATATATAATTTCCCTAGTTAAAATTTGATTATTTTTAAGATACTATTTTGTATTATTATATTTAATTGTTGATTTTATTGCACTATAAAGTTTTTAATGTCATCTGTATAGTCATCTCTATTTTATTTCTTACTCTTCTTTACCACATTTTTATTTTCCAAATAATAATTATTAATTGACGTTTGATTTCATTTCTTTTTTTCTTCCTTCATTTATTCTTTATTACTTTGTATGTTCCTTTGTTAGTTGTAAATTTTGTGGTTATCAATAAGAAATAGATATCATGGATGGCTTAAATAGTATAGTTATAGATGTAATTACGTTAGTGGTATGTCAAAGGGTTTTTTTTTTTTTTTTTTCCTTCTAAATTTTCAAGGAAATATGAAAAACATTTCTCTAGTTTGGTCTCAATCAATTAAGATATCCATAATATAATAACGGAAGTAATAATGAGCCATAAATTTTTTTAATGTATGAAGTGGTTAGGTTAGTGGTATGTCAAAGGTTTTATAAAAAAAAATTTAAAAATAATTCCAAGGAAATGTAAACGGCCTTTTTTTGAAAAAAGAAATTGTGACTTTTTGAATTGTGCAAATATGATTGTTTTAATCACCTTGTTTATAGATTTCATTATTAAGTTATAAATATCTAATTAAAGTAGATGAATATATAAATGCAAAAGTATATGTAAAGCTACAACTACACAAGATAAATATGTATAGATATATATATATATATATATATATATTTTTTTTTTATTCATAAATCATTATTTCATTGTTTACTTATAAATATCTAAATTAAAATTTTATTTTGGAAAAAAAATATAAATTAAAATAGATGAATGTGTAAAACATTTTTAGTATATTGTAATATAAATTTTTTTTTTCTCAATATTTTATGTAACTTTTCCCATAAGATCAATATTGTTGACATCCTTTAAAGATGATACATAATATTTTTGAGAAGAAGAAGAAGAATAAACAGAGACTATGCTAACACATAATATAAAATTATTAAGTTTGCGTGATTTAAATATGTGTCAAAAAAAAATATTAATGTATCTATGATAAAAGCTTTTATCTAAATGATATATAGTAATTCATATTTTGTTAGACTTAATTCAATAAGTTCATTCTCAATAACCTTTTTAAGTCTACAAATTGCTCAATCCATGGGCCTAGTCACATTCAAAGGATGCTATCTAAATTATAAATTATATAACCCTTTATCACATAAATATATTGATTTCCTCAACGTATGGTAAAGGAAGGCAAGTTTGTGTCTAGCCATTTTCTTAATTTGTGCTGCATAATTTAACAGCATAGAGGATGTGACTTGATTTAAATGTTGAATATAATAATATGAGAGGAAAAAAGGTAAAAATAAACTATATAGCAATAAACATCAAATTATCCAAGTTATTCTATGTAATATAATAACATTATATTATTATATACTATATGCATAATGCAGTAGGATAATATTTAATCAAAGAAAATATAAAAGATAATAACTTAAAATACAAAAATAAATTGCATCATCCCAAAGTAGAATTCTAATTAACATAAATATTCATCAACCTAAAGAATTGATGCAATGAAAAAAAAAATCAAACAAAAAATGAAAAAAATTGAGAGAGAGAGAGAGAGAAGTAACTTTTTTGTGTGAGAAAACTATGCATAGAATAAAAAGATAAAAGATTACAACTTATAACATAAAAATAAATTGCATCAACCCAAAGTAGAATTCTAATTAACATAAAAATTCATCAACCAAAAGAATTGATGCAATGAAAATATAAAAAAAAAAAATCAAACAAAAAATGAAAAAAATTGAGAGAGAGAGAGAGAGAGAGAGAGAAGTAACCTTTTTTGTGTGAGAAAACTATGCATAAAATGAAAAGGAAAATGTCAAATTTATAGTAAAATGTTGAGAATAAGAAGGGTCAAAATAAAGGAAGACAAAAAGGTAGAGAAAGAATGATATTAAGGTAGAAAGTAGTGGGGAGATGAAGAGGTAAAAAGGATGGAGAGTTTTGGAAAATTAATAATAATAATAATAATAATAATAATTGTTAAAAGATATTTTAATTTTTAAATAATGGAGTTTTTAAGTCACCTTAAATTAATGAGAAAATGTTATAAAATATATATAACAAAAATTGAAAACAAAAAATGATGACGTGGCGCTGACGTGGCTCAATGTGAGCGTAGCAACATTAAATGCTACGCTTCAGCTTTTAGTAATATATAGATAGTAAAATGTTGAGAATAAGAAGGGTCAAAATAAAGGAAGACAAAAAGGTAGAGAAAGAATGATATTAAGGTAGAAAGTAGTGGGGAGATGAAGAGGTAAAAAGGATGGAGAGTTTTGGAAAATTAATAATAATAATAATAATAATAATTGTTAAAAGATATTTTAATTTTTAAATAATGGAGTTTTTAAGTCACCTTAAATTAATGAGAAAATGTTATAAAATATATATAACAAAAATTGAAAACAAAAAATGATGACGTGGCGCTGACGTGGCTCAATGTGAGCGTAGCAACATTAAATGCTACGCTTCAGCTTTTAGTAATATATAGATAGGTTTCGGATCTCCCAATCTATGTATACTATCGTGGGTCGGATCTGGATCTGCAATTTTTTTTTTTTTTTTTTTTCCATCATCTCTCTCAGATCTGTTTCTTTGGATTTGGGCTATATTTCAATATTGGGCCCCGTTCCTATATTTAGTTACGACTCTCTTTCTCTTTTCATTTTCTTTTTTTAAAATTGGGTGACTTGTAGGTGAGTTTGGATATACGTCCACGTCCACCTTTTCGTGTTTTCAGTTTTTTTTTTTTTTTTTCAGCCACAGTTGTGTACTTTTCTTCCGTAAATAGTGCACATGTACACTGTTATGAACCTCACAAATTTCACTTTTCAGTAACTTTTTTATTAAAAATGGATTTTACTACACTATTTATACATTTAAAAAATATTTTACTACAGTGTTTTCAGTTTTTAGTTTTTAGTTTCAACAAAATAAGTTCTATCCAAAAATATTAGCTCACTTCTTGGCCTATCACATAGTGATTCCGCATTAATGGGCCTTAGTGTTTGGTTTATAGAATTTTTAGGGGGGTTCAAAAAAATTTTTTTTTTTCTTTTTCTAGAATCAGATTTCAAAGATTCCTGATCGAGAAATTAAGGTAACAATTTTGATTGCATCAATGACAAAAATTGGGTAAAGAAAAGTGCAATCTTTTCATTAATCAATGTAATAAAAATTTAAGGAGACGTTTTCTTATTTAGTTAATTAAAATTACTGTCATTTACAAATAATAAGAATATTTATTAGAGAAATGCCACAATTACAAGTCAGTATGGGAAATAGAGTGACAAGCTTGGTGTAGTAGTGTATAGAGTGTTTTTTTTTTTTTTTTTTCTTTGATGGGTTCCAGTCCTTATTAGATATGATTTATATGGTTTCAATTATTATGATTTTCATAAAATATAGTACAAGCTCAATTGAGCTTACTATTTTCATAAAATATAATAAAGTTTCAATTGAGCTATTCAGCAAAAAAAAAAAAAAGTTCAATTGAGCATACTGCTGTCGTACCGCCTACAAGCTGTACTATTAGGTACCTTTCTCCCATTTCTCTCATGTAGTGTATTTGAGTTAATCTCAATGAGAGCATGAGTTGTGAATTTCGGAGAAGTTTATATGGTTTCCTTGCTCTTTATAAGATTCTTCCGTTGTCGTAATTGGTTGGGTTTGAGAGAATTATGAATGGACAGAAATTTGTCAAGTGTAGAATTGGAAAATTGAGTCTTTTTTTTTTTTAATAGGAAAACACACTTCATTCAAGTAGAAGAAAACTGGATTACATCATGGGCACACATGTGTTCAATGAAGCTAGGGCATTCCTTTAGCCATGCGTTATAATCCACCACATGTAATGCATGTTGGGCGAGTAAATGGACTGGGGCATTCCCCTGCCTTTTAACATGTGACACTTCTGCGGCTCTAAATGTCTGAAGGTCCTGTATAATGCCACAGACAATGTTTTGGATCGAGGAAGGGACATCTCCCACACCTTTGACTGCTATGCTCACAATAAGAGAGTCACCTTCGAAGGTTGCTTCCCTTATCCTCGCATCCTTCACGAACTGGACAGCCACTTCCATCACCTTTGCCTCTGCTTCCATTGCTCCGATAAAACCTATTCTTTTCTTGCTCAAAGCAGCAATGACCGAACCTGCATTGTCACGGATGATCACTCCAAAACCAACCTCCCAACTCTTGGTGAAGACCGCCACATCGTAGTTCAACTTGTATTGGCCTTGCTTCGAAACTGTCCACCTCACCACCTCTTAAGGCTGAGCTTCTTGCCTGCTCCTTACCTCATTCGCCTTTTGGAACTCCTCTAGTAAATAGCGCAGGCACTTTTTCACTGCCTCACCAGTTTTTTGTTTCCCTCCATGCTTTGCTTTGTTTCTGTTCCTTCATATCCCCTAGCATATCATCATGACCCTCTCCATAAGGCTCGAGTAAGCATCCCTCCACTTCAGCAATTGACCCACGACTTCAATAAACTCCCATGACTGTGAGATGGTAAAGGGTAGGACAAGCTTACTATAGGACCACACTGCTAGTGCTTGTTTACAAAACCAGAAGAGATGGGTCGTCGATTTAATCATATTACCACACTCCTCGCACAGTCCCTCTTGAGTGACCTTCCTTCTCCATAAATTTTCCTTTGTGGCCAAGATGTTCCTACACACCTTCCATGTGAAGTGCTTCACCTTGTTGGGGACATTCATACTCCATGTACCCTTCCAAGTTTTCCAAGCCACTGACTAATCCGAGCTTGTCGCTTGGCCACCTCCCTCCTGCACTGTTTGAGCTAGATGGTAAGCGCTATGCACTGAGAACTTACCATTTCTTTAACCCATCCAGATAAGTCTATGATGTGCTCCATGTGCACTCAGAGGTATACTAAGTATGGCCTCCACGTCTTGGGGCATAAACCACTGTTTAATGAGGTCCACTTTCCACTCCTTGGTCGCACTGTTAATAAGAGTGGACACTCTCGGCTTACATGGTAAGTCACATTTTGGGGAAATGACCATGTATGTGTGCGGTTTGGGGATCCACTTGTCTCGCCAGATATTAATTTTCTCACCATCACCCACCTGCCACCTCACTCCCTTTTTTATCAAGTTCTAAGCAGCCATTATGCTCCTCCAACTGTAAGATGGATGTCTGCCCATTTCTGCATCAATAAAGTTGCACCCCGAAAATTACTTTGCCATAAAGACTTTGTAGAAAAGAGAGGAAGAATTGGATTGTAATCGCCAGCCCTGCTTCGCTAACAAAGCAAGATTAAATTTCTCCAAATCCTTAAATCCCATACTACCTTGGTCTTTCGGGAGGCACATCCTCTCCCAACTCATCCATACCATTCTCTTTTCATCCTTTTTTTGGCCTCACCAAAATTGTCTCACCATCCCCGTAAGCTCCTAACACAAAGCCTTAGGTAGCCGAAAGCAGCTTATAGTGTATGACGGCACTGCTTGCGCTACCGCTTTAATTAAGATTTCCTTCCCGGCATTTGAGAGCAACTTCTCCTACCACCCGGCTAGCTTGTTTGCTACCCGTTCCTTCAGCTGGGCAAAAGAGTTCTTTTTTGATCTACCCACTAAGGAAGGAAGACCCAAATAAGTCTCGTGTGGCTTAATAAGTTGGGCACCAAACATGGTTTTGATTGACTCTTTTATGGCATTATCAGTATTCCGACTGAAAAAGAGGGAGGTTTTACACCGATTTAATTGTTGATCCGAAGAGGTTTCATAAACTTGCAAGATTCTTTGGATTTCCTAACATTCCCTGGTGTTGGCTCGGCTGAAAATCAAACTGTCGTCTGCGAAGAACAAGTGTGACACTTTCAATCCCCTTACTGATGCCGCCAACCCTTTCAAGGTCTTGGTTTGGATTGCCTTATGGATTAAAGCCAACAAACCCTCGGCCTCTAGGATGAAAAGATAAGGCGACAATGGGTCTCCTTGACGTAGCCCCCTGGTTGGTCTAATTGCACCACATGGAACCTCATTAACTTGAATAGCATATGTGATCGGTGACACACACCTCATGGCTAGCTGAATCCACCGCTCATGAAAGCCAAGTTTTTGCATAATTAATTGGAGACATTCCCACTCCACTCAATCGTATGCTTTGCTCATATCCAGCTTCAGTGCCATCTCCCCATACTTTCCTTTCCTTTTCTTGTGAATATGATTCATGATCTCATGGGCCATTAGAACGTTGTCAATGATAAGCCTTTCAGAGACAAAAACACTTTGGTTTTCCTCAACTACCTCTCTAAGCACCCTTTTTAGACGGTCGGCCACCATTTTTGGGGCAAGCTTGTAAGCAACATTGCATAAGCTAATTGGTCTATAATCTGTAACTGTCTCCAGGTTCTTTGTTTTCGGAATTAACATTATATGAGTTTCATAAAATTTTGGTGAAGCTACTCCATTGTTAAGGAAATTTAAAACAGTTTGAATAACAACAGGAGTAACTTTAGGCCAAAAGTGTTGATAAAACAAAAGAGGCATACCATCCGGCCCCGAAGCTTTCAACGGGTGCATTTGTTTCAGAGCACTCTTCACCTCAAGTGCTCTAAATTCCTGAATCAGCACAGCATTCATTCTAGCCGTCACCTTGGTGTGTATAGCATCCAGCAGTTCTCTACTCACCACAGGCCTTGACGATGTGAACAAATTCTCATAGTACTCAACAAAAGTTCTACCAAAGAGCTCCTTATCCTCCTACCAAACACCCTCCATAGACATAACTTTCTGGATTGTATTGTGTTGGTGCCTGTTAGATGCCTTTGTGTGAAAAAAGGATGTATTCTTATCACCTGCCTTCAGCCAGCAATTCTTGGACCATTGGTTCCACATATCCTCCTTGATCAACAGCATTTTGTTAAGCTCCAACTTCGTCTCATGAACTTCCTCCATGTCTACCTCTAGCCCACCATTATTCTCTAAGACTTATAGATTTTTCCTCAGAGTTGAGATCTTCCTCCCCACATGGCCAAAAGTTGTTTTTTTTTTTTTCCAATATGTGAGGGCATCCCTGCACTCATCCAGGCATGTAGTAAGGGGATGCAGCCCCCCCATGCACTCTCCCTATTCCCATGCATCAATGACCAGATCATCGTATTGGTTGTCCCTTAGCCACATAGATTCAAACCTAAATAACTTAGGTTTGCATTTCCTCCTCTACCTAGTCTGTGTACATTTGAGCAATAACATGCAGTGGTTCGATGTTGAGGCTGCAATATGGTGTAGCCTCTGTTGGGGAAAAACTGAAGCCTAGCTGGTCAAGACGCTTTCTAATCCAACCCCGTGTCCCCCATCTCCTACTCCATGTAAAGTTCAAGCCAATATAACCAAGGTCATGAAGATGGCACCTGTTTAGCAAGTCGCAAAACTGGTTCATCTGCCACTCCGGTCTTGGGTTACCCCCCAACTTTTCTCCGACGAACATAATCTCATTAAAATCCCCCATCACCACCCATGGTAGATTCAAACGGCCACTTAACTGTTCCAATAATCTCCATGAATCCCTTCTCTTACTTGTCTCCAGTTCCCCATAAAACCCAGTGAATCTCCATTGCAATGGACCCTCGGCCTCGGTGATAACAACATCAATGTGACGGGGAAAGTATGTTTGTAAATCTACCTTTATAGACGATTTCCATAGCAGGGCCAGTCTACCCCCACCCCCCCCCCTCAAATTAATACACGGAACAACCAAGCCCTGTTGCCTTGCTAACTTTATTTTTATACGAGCCATTTCATCCACTTCAAACTTAGTTTCTATCAAGAATACTAAACTGGGATCTTCCTCCAGAACAACTTTCTGGAGTTGGGTAACTGTACAGGGGTTCCCAAGCCCCCGACAATTCCAGGCTAAGGCACTCATTACTCCCGGCAGGGCTGCCAAGTAGTCGCCACCGATCCCAAATGTTGCTTCATTACCTTCCCTAGTGCCATAACCTCTAGATCATGCTTTGCTTTTTTATTATCCTCTCCCACCATATTTAACTCCCCCAGTGGACTACGCTCCTTACGTTTTTCTCCAACATCCATAGTCTCCACAACCACCTCCATATGATCTCCGTCCTTTGCTGAGCATGCCCCTTCAGTTTCCATGCAAGCCACGTTCTCCTTGTTGCATGGACTGCGTACTTATTTTGTCTTCTTAACTTGGCTTGCTCGGGCTTTAGAGCTGACCCCTCTATCCTTTAGTTGTGTAGAGGGAGGCCCAATGGAAAATAGATTATTCTCCATATTGTTTGTGAGGGCCAAGCCCAACTCCTTAGGAAAATTGAGTCATTAATACCTAACAATTGGTAACCAATTTCCAAATTCTTGATATAGCAGATAATTACATGAGAAACAGAGTTTTCAACAGAAAAAGGGCCTCATATTAATTTGTAGAAAGTTTTTAGCTCCAATGGAACAAAATCATAGAAACTTAGACACAATGTGGAACTTGTTAGGTGGTTTAGGTGCTTCAATGCTTGTGAGATATAGATGGTTTTTATTTATTTGTTTGTTTATTTTTAAGTATTGTTAGCGGGGGTGCCTTTAGAGCAATTGTTAATAAACTATTTAACTATAGTTTTGACACCACTTTCGTGAGAAATATAAAAAATCATTAAAAAAAACATTAATTTTTTTTTCTCTTTTCACAAAAGTTTCTAAAAATATTTCATAAATTAATGCTCTTAGGGCATCCATTAACTTTTTCCCTATTTTTATTACCACTATTATATTAAATTGAAGTAAAAAGTTGTATAGGACCTATTGCAATTTTGTCCATCAGATAATGTATTCTATTATTATTCATTTATTTGTAGTTATTAAAAAAGTTGGGGTGACTATCACAAGATCAAACCAATTTGCAAAGTTTGGAGAGATGCAAAATTTATTTCGCCACATGGATGGAGGCACTTTTTTTTTTTTTTTGAGAAAGGATGGAGGCACTTCTTGACCAAATTCATATCCCAGGATTTTTGGCCACATCAATGGATTTGAAATTGAAGCATTTCAAATCTATTGATTCAAAATCAAAACCCATATCCAAATTTAAGTTTCCAAACACAACTTGCAATTAGATGACCTTTCTAAATTCTTGTTAGATAATAATTACAAGAGAAAAATATTCAAATGAAGATGGTTCCTCATTCTATAAGAGGACCTAGTTGTGAATCAATGAATGATGTATTAGCAATTAGACATTTGAGACAATGCAAAATTCGTTACCACATTGAAGGCCATTTTCTTTTGATAAATCAAAGTAATGACTGTTAACTCTCTCTCTCTCCTCCCGAAAGCGTATCTGAGCAAAAAGAGAAAGAAGAATGATGCCCACAACCATCCAAGAGACAATAGCAAAGCATAAATAGAAAGGAAAAAAAAAAAAAGCAGTGTAGAGCAGTTGAAATCAAACTTCTCGATTTTTTTTTTAAATATGCTCTTGCAACTAAATTGAAGATTATAAAAATTCTCAAAAGCATTACAAGCTAAAACTCTTTCTCTCAGACCTTCCTCTGTCTTTCTCAATGGGAAATTGCTTTAGGAAATCCCGTGACATCCCAATCTCCTTAGGCTCCTCCAATGACACACCGCCTCCACATCAATTTCCAAAGAGTACCCGAGGATGGTTTAGCCCAACTAAATAAATAAAAAATAAAATAAAATAAAAAAACCCACTCTTTCTTCCTCTTTTACTCATGTTCTACACATGGTCTTATACATATTTTGAAAATCTAACCACTAAATTGCATATTCTTTATGTTCTTAATATAAATGTTAAATTTCTTTCAAATCGGATGCCAACTACTATTTGATCCATAAATTTTTTTTATACATAATTTATGACTACAAAAACTTAGAATTAAAAAATTTGATTGATGACATAACTATTGATCTTTGAACTTCTTGAAATTTTGCATGTATGGAAGATACTATACGAAAATGCAATCTAACAGTGAATTTATCAAAATTTACATCCAATAAAAAAAATATAAAGGGAGTTTGAGGAATTTATTTCCAAACTAGTTTGGAGAGAAACTTTCTCCTTAATCATTTAGCAAAGAGGAGAGATGCACTGAAGGTTGTGAAGTTAGAAAAATAAATAAGAAGAAAGCAAGTAAAGATGTGGCATGAAGAAAATGTTGATGGTAGTTGTTGTTAGACAATGGTGGTACTAGTTAGGCAGCCGGCCAAAGAAGAAAATGATGGTGGTGGTGTTACTCTAAAAGGATTGTTTTGCTTAGGATTTGTCATTTGTAATTGTCCTTTTGGTTTTTTTAGACTGGATTTGTCATTTGTCTAAGGGTTTTTCTTATTATCTAGGTTTATGAATTGTTTTGTTGGTTAGTCTATAGGATTTTCTTGATATTCTTAGGCCAATTGAGCAAAGGGATTGTCTGATAATAAAAAAAATGGTAAATTTCATGTGTCAATTTGTAAAAAATTTTGGAGAGGGAGGGCCAAGAATATACAATTTAGGGTCAAAAGTTAGAATTTTCGGGTAGATATATACTTGTTATTTTTTCTAAGTCTAGGGTCATGTCCCCCCAAGCTCACACATAGTTAGGTCCCTGGTGAGGTGACCCAGCCACACACGCAAAGTCTCACCACCTTACAATACAGCCTTACCTAATAAAAGAAGACTTTTGTTTTTTTGTTAAATTAAAGATTCGCGACTTTGTTTGTGCCAAGTAAATCACCAATTCATCGATGTCATACTCGTACCATTTTTTTTTTTCTTTTCCCTTCTGCTTTGAAGATGACATGAATACGCTGAGTTTCTTCCCTTCTTCGCGTCGAGCGGTAGTGTGAAAAGCGGAGTTTGTTTTGTGCGTGTGGGCTGTTGTTGACATGTTGTGGGCAAAACATGGCTTGGAGTTTCGGAGAATGACTCTTTAGAGTGTTCACCTGGTATTATTTTGATTAAACTTTTTCTTTCTTTGTGTTTAAGTTTTCTAGAGGATGATTGACAGCTTTGTTGACAGGCTGGTAAAAGAAACATAATTTGCTAATAAATTAAAAATAAATAAAAAAAGCAATCTGATTAATGGTCTTTTGGAAAGAAAAGGTTGTCTACGGTATCTTCATAGCCATAATTCATTGAGTAGCGGTGCATGTATTACCAACTTTTATTGCATTAAGCTTACCAAATGATGTGTCACCAACCACAAAGAGACCTTCAAATATTCATTAATTTATACGGTGATCGAAACTTGTCAATTATATTTATTAGAGACTTTATGCTGACATGCCTATGGGGCAGAGCCATATAAAAAACTAGGAATTTATACTTACGCCGCCATCATCTCTCTTATTCTGGTTTGTATCCCAATATCTATCCTATGGATGTTCACAGACAAATTACTAATACGCATAGGCTAAGATCCAACAATCTCACATATAGCTCACAAATACTGTGTATGCCTCATCCCTAACCTGTTTGCATACGCTATACTTCAACCACTAGTCCGCTATTACCAGACTCAGAGCCTGATCCTTCCATTGCTCTTTAGTTCATTTGCAGCTCTATGTTTCCATATACCTTTTTGTTGGACTCTAGTTTTTTAATTAAAGTTAGGAAGTAGTGCGGCTGCATTAGCCTCTGCTTCATCATATTTGTTGGATGTGCTCATGCTTGGGGTATACATGAAGTACTCTTCTGCTTGTGAGAAAACTCGTGCCGTATTCTCAAAGGATGTCTTCTTTAGCATGAGGGAGTTCTTTCGTTTTGCTGTTCCTTCAGCTGGAATGGCTTGGTAATTTTCTGTTTTGTTCTTTCTTTCAAGAAATTTGTAGTCTTCATTTTTTGGCTACATGTATTGAGTCTCTTAGCATTTTGTTGCTTGTCAATCATAATAGTCTTGAACGGTGGTCGTTTGAGGGACTTATTTTGCTTTACGGGCTTTTAACAAATCCAGAATTGGAGACTTCAGTGCTTTCGATATGGTATGCTTCTTTTCCTTATTTACCGTATGACATTTACAATGGAATGCTTCTAATTTTTCACTTCATGCAGCCTTACAATTACTAATTTGCAATACTGCATACCATATGGATTTGCGGCAACAGCGAGGTTTGCTCTTAAATTTGTTTCCTTACGCCTAAACTTGTCTAAGCATGTTATACAATTGTTTTGAAAAAGAATGCATTAAACACTTTGTAGCACTCGGGTTTCAAATGAGTTGGGAGCTGGGAATGCACAAGCAGCTAAAATGACTGTTAAGGCCATAATGGTTCTTGTAGTTGCAGAGATGGTTATTGTAGCCGTGATTCTCTTCTTCAGCCATCATATTTTGGGCTATGCCTTTAGCAGTAAGAAGGAAATTGTTGATTGTATTGCAGATAAATTTTTGAAAGTTATAACTTCTTAATTCTTATCAATTCAAGCGAATACTATAGCTATACTATCAAATACACATTAGTTCACTATTCATTTAGAATATTTTCTTTGCAATTAAAAAGTTAACTGTAAAAACCTGAGAGACTAAATAGAATTGGGAGATTTTCATTGATTGAGAGTGAATTACAATGAAAAATGAAAAGAATGAAATAAATATCTACACCTTCCCCTGTTTATATACACAGAAAACAACTAACTCTACTATTGGCGCCAAAACAGTTATTTCTGGAGGCTGTACACGTGGCAAGCCTGAGTAACTAACTCCTAGATTTGTGGAACTGACTCCCTCAATGATCCTGGATGAAAAACTCATGACGTGGTATGGACTCAAGCATTTCCAAGACTGCTGGGTTAATCATGTCCTTTGATGCAAGCTTGGTGGTCTGATCAGCAAATGCTGCATTGACTGCTGCTCTTGTGGCTGAGCTAGTGCATCCTTCATTAGCAACCACTAGCTAGCTGTGTGGCTTGAGGCATGCAACACTTCTTTGCACTCTTGACATTAACTAATGGTGTGGAAAGATTTAAACTAGATTACTCTTGGAAGTAAACTTCTTTCTGGATTAAAAAATAGGCTTACATCCTTAACAGGAAATGTCTAGTTGGTAGTTATGCCATAGCCATAACCATCATAATTATATTTTGTATATTTCATCAAAATAGTTCAGTATAAGATGCCAATGTAGAAGTTGTGATTCTTCCTTGATATTGCTTGCCATTATGTCACAAAGTTATTTTGTGCTATATAAGCATCAGGGGTTGCTAGAGGAAGTGGCTGGCAGGATATAGGAGCCTATGTAAATCTTGGGGCATATTATCTGGTTGGGGTTCCAGTAGGTGTTGTTTTGGCCTTCGTTGTACACTTGAAAGGAAAGGGTCTTTGGATTGGAATGCTGACAGGGTCTACTGTACAAGCATTTCTACTTGCTCTTAAAAATAGTTTCACAAGTTGGGAAAAACAGGTTATTAGTACAAAAACATTATTTCTTTCTATATATTTGGTTTTATTTTTACATCTTTCTACAACCAAAAATCATGTTCAACTTGATCTTATAGTTTGAAAATTGAGAACTTTATAACTATTTGTGACTGAAATAATTGGTGTCCAATTGAGTTTTTTTTTTTTTTTTTTTTTTTTTACAAGATAGAAATTCTACTCTAGCCTAATCTAAGTGTATATGTGTGTGAAACTCCCTGTAGGAGAGTTAAACCCCGGCCCTTCCCCACACACCCCCACAAGCACTATTTTGTCTCTCCAGAAATCCTTTTTTGCTCTTAAAGGCTGGAGTGCAAAATTAATTCTTTCTTTATAAGCAAGAATTCTTTGGTTCGGAGTAAGGCTCCGTTCGTTTGGAGTGAAAACAGGGAGGATGGAAAATTAAGGGAGGAAAATAGGATAGAAAATACTGTTTTCTACTGTTCGTTTGTGGAAGGAAAATAGGAAGGATGGAAAACTCGAGAGAAAGTTTTCTCTCCGGGCCACTTTTTTTTTTCTTCCAAATCGGAAGGAAAATCTGAAGAGAAAAATTATATAGTAGTACTTTTACAAAAATGCCCTCTTTTCACCTATTTTTTTTTAACGTTCTTTTTTTTTTCTTTTTCTTTTTTTTTCAACGTTACCTGAACATTTTTTTTTTCTTTTCAACGTTACTGAACTCAGTAACGTTGTTGTTGTTTTTTTTTTTTTTTTCAATGTTACTGAGAACGTTTTTTTTTCAACGTTACTTTGTTGTTGTTGTTGTTTTTTTTTTTTTTTTTTTTCTTTTCAACGTTACTGGAATGTTGTTTTTTTTTTTTTTTTCAACGTGACCTAATCTAATTTTTACATTATAATAATATAAATTTATATATATATAATGTGATAAATTTTATATTATTTAATGATTAGAAATAAATCTATTTCTTACGTATTATGTAACAAGGGTATAATATTCAATTTATATAAATTATATTTTCCATCCTTCCCTTTTTCTCTCCAACCAAACAAAAGAGTTTTTCACTCTCCCATTTTTCCACCCCTCTAACCGAACACACAAGAGGGAAAACTAAATATTTTCTATCCTCCCACTTTTCCACTCTTCTAACCGAACGGACCCTAAGAGTCAATTCAAGGTTTTTTTTTTTTTTTTTTTTGGTGAGAAGAAGTTAATTGATTTTTTAGCAACTTTGTGTAGCCCAGGACAACCTACACCGCCGTAGGGTGAGAATAGACCGAACTTGCGAAATGCGTAAACAGGAACCCGAGACCACCTCCCATGTGCTATGGACTTGCCCCTTTGCAAGGAATGTATGGGCTCTGGTCAGAGGAAGAATTCAGAAGAGTAGCAACGGTGTAGAAGATTTTTTTCCTCCTATTTAGACAGATGCAAACAAAAGTAAGCAAGCAAGAACTGGAGCTATGGGTGACCACGGCCTGGGCAATATGGAATGCACGAAATAAGATGATCTTCGAACAGTTCCAGACCCACCCAAATATAATTTTGGAAGGGGCAACGGGCTTGCTTGAAGAATATCAAAGTCTGATGGAAACACAAAGGATAGCTTAAGTTTGTTTTTAAGTAGATTTCCTTTATATTATATTTAAATTCCCACTGTATGGACTCAGCATGACTAAGTGGCTAGGGCCCCTCATGCCTGTGGTGTTGTCCACGGGTTTGTATACCTTTTATATCAATAAAAAATTTACCATTCATCTCAAAAAAAAAAAAATGAAAAATCAAATATAAACTATTAATTATGACAAATTTATTAAAATTATAGTCTAACATTTCAAAATGACAAGTATAATACAAAAATAACTATTTAAATAAAGAGCAACACACACACACACAACAACAAAAGTGGATACCTAGTAATAATAAAGAGTCCTCTTCAAAAATTTTTTTTTTCTACATGTGCAACCTAAATAAAACTTTATTAAAGAATATATCAACAGAGTTGTCTATCTTGTTTATATTATTTTGGCGGGAAAAGATAAAGAGAAAGGAAAAGATATTGATGATTTGTTTTATATTTTATCTTAATTGCTTAAATGATAAGGAAAAAATGTTAAAATTGTCAATTTATAAAAAAAATAATTTCTTTTAAGCTTGGGAAACTGGATTCCCACTTGTTTTAAAGGAAATCCACATTCCTACTGAAAGGGGTTTAATGGGGGGAATCCAAATTCTCCTAGCATCTGATTCCCTTGCGTGATTTGCAACCAAGCATGGAAATCTTTAAACATTCCTAAAACATTACCACGTACCAAACGCCACATAAAAGAAGTGGGTGATACTTCGGGTTGGCATCTATAAAATAGGTAATTTCCATGAATTCCAAATGATAAGCTTCTTTCATATACCATGAATCATATAATTAGCTATGAGAATATGAGTCCAAATCTTTTGTCCCACTTTTTCTGCTCCACTCTATGCTCCAACAATAAATACTTGCCACGTGTTAACTTAATTAATCAAATACTATTATTATTGATTTATTAATATTACTATTATTAATTAATGGTAGTATTTAATTAATTAAGTTAACACGTGACAAGCATTTATTGGTGGAATATAGAGTGGAGCAGGAAAAGTGGGATAGAAGATTTGGATTCTGAGAATATAACATAACATGTATGTATTGATTGAACTACATCATGGTATGCCACTTAAAATGCCTAATTCTTCCCCACCTAGCAATACCAGAATCCGGCAGGCAACTCCAAAATTTACAAACAAGCAACACAGAATGAACTTACATTTCATAAATGGCAATTAAATCACTATCATAGGTGTTAAAAATAGTGATCAAGCAATGAAACTCACACTGATTTATCACTAAGTCATAACTAAATACTCACTCAATTAACAATGAATTGGGGACCAACAACGAAGATACCAAAAAAGGGACTCGGAAACGACTGGTATGACTAAATTCTCAAGCCAATAAGCAATTTAAACCAATTAGAAATCAAAAACTGTAAAGGAAACAGAGATTATTGCTTGAATACACAAACACACTTGACAGAGCAAAAATGAAAATTAAAAATCGAAAACTGTAAAGGAAACAGAGATTATGATTTGAAATCGAATAATGAAATTGCAAAATTCGAAAAATTAGAAATCGAAATAGGGAAATCGATGATGAGCTTAGTTTTCTGAGAAATGTGAAACGAAAATCATGGGGAAAACGATGAAAAAGTGTGCGTAAACCAAAAAAACAAAAAAAAAATCAAAGACGAAATTAGGGTTAGTGATTCATACCTAATCGGAGTTGAGAAACACAACTCCAAGAGGAATGAAGAGTCACAAAACCAAGATCAACAATGGTGTGCGATTGTGATTACGTACCTATGAGATCGTTGAGCTTTATGAGATCTCCATGAGAAGACTTGCGATTGCACAACTTTGAGTTCAACAATGGTGTGCGATTGCGATTGTGATTACGTACCTATGAGATCGTCGAGCTTGAGATTTCCATGAGCTCTCAATTTCAGGCTTTCAGCAAGAGAGTCAACAGAGCTGTTTGGAATGAGAGTGTTTGTTGGTTACGTTCTAGGCTATATTTTTAAAATTTGTTGTGGGCTTTTTTTCAAGAGTTGAAATTCTATGAACATAACATAATTTCACAACAATACCCTTATTTCAGCGCTTATGCTCTAACTATTATAAAGGGCCATTTTTTTTCAGCACCTATTTCAAGGGTTATATGTTAACTTATTTTGAAGGTTATTAGTAAGCCTAGTAATAGTCACTTATTTGTTACATTTAGTGTTTATTTGGATAAATTTTATCGAACCCTCGAAAAACAAGGGTCGAAACAGGTCAGCTTTTTTGTAGTGTGAACTACATCATGGTATGCAACTTAAAATGCCTAATTCATCTTCTCCATATTTTATTTTTTATTTTTTTAACTTTACTTTTGTTATTCTTTTCTCTCTCTCTTTTTTCAAGAAAAAATTGGAGAATTGAATATAGTTGGAATTGTGTGGGGTTCTTTTGTCAAGCTAGTCCTTAAATTGCTCACAAGTCCCACACGAGTGAAAATCTCTAATGTTTATATGGAACACTTGGTATTTTACGGATTTAAATGTAGTAATTGAAGCTTAGTATACTAAATTGTGAAAGGGCCAATCCAAAAGATAAATTGTAATTTTTCAGTTCCTTTGGTAGGATAAGTTTACCCACAGGCTTCTCTAGTCAAAGTCCATCTATAAAAATGGTTGAAAGAGTATACATTATGATGACTAAAAAAATTTAATTCTACTATGAAGAGGTAATCAATTATTAAGTCACTCTTTTCAAAAAAAAAAAAAAAAAATTATTAAGTCACATGATGATTTAATATTATGGACAAACATTCACCGATTACTCTAGCCGTGCCCCTTAAGAATTTAAGTCAATTTTTTTTTTTTTTTTTTTTTTTTGAGAACGAAGAATTTAAGTCAATTGAAGACTTGAAAGTCCAATTTTAGAGAACACTTTTAATAATTCAACGTGACGCTTTAACAACCCAAAATTACTTTTGCCAAATTATAGATTGGATTAAGTTTTCTGCACGCAAGTCCTTTTTAAAAGGAATTTGTTTTGATCCAATCATTGTTTTTGGTTAAATAAAAATCCTTAAAGCGCATTTTAACCCTTCTGTTCACAAATCAACTGTTTTAAAAAGTAAAAAAATTATGTAATTTTGAAGAAGTAGAGCATTAGTATTTTATAATGATATTAGTGCTTAAATAGAAATTCAAAGAAGACCTCTTCTTAAGCGAAGCGAAAAGAAAAAGAAAAAGAAAAAGAAAAAAATACACCATTATTTGAGTCTCCGTTCAAGAGGTAAAAACTTGTGCTTGTGCTGGCACTAAGGCTTAACCTTTTATTATTTGTATTCTAGCAATCTTAAAATTTGATGCGTCTGTTTCAACAAAATATAACGATAACTATAGCTTTGAATATAATATACAATTCTATACGAGTAATTCTATGCACGAGCTGATGAATTCCTATGTACATGCTTGTGCAAGGTGTATTCTTGCCTAGTATTTCTCTTCATCCTCAGCGGTTTTATAATTGGTTTGGACCATCATGTGATTATTTTCTATCTTGTTAACAGACATGAGTCAGAATTATGGTTTTAAAAATTAGACCGAATAATGAACCGAAAAAGAAATTGATTATCGATTTTATGATTCAATCATAATTAAACCGATGGTCGGACCGATGAAGTCATAATTAATATAATTAAAATATTAAAATAATTTTTATTTAAAATTTGAATTTTAATAACTTATATATTAAGAAAATAAAAAAAAAGTGTTTTTTTTTTCCATACCACCTTTCTTTTCTTGTCATTAATGGTTGATAAAGAATAGAGTATTTAGTATTTAAGCTTCATCTTTTAGGTTGTATAAATAATGGTATAACTTTAACTATTTATTTAATCAAGCAAATTTAAATTAAAAAACAAAAAAAAAAAACCCAAAGTCAGTGACTAGGCAAGTCACTGACTTATTACTCCTTTACCACTCCACTTTCCCACTCCACAACTCCTAGCCACACGTTTACTTTTTCTTTAATCTTTTTTTTTTTTTTTTTCCCTAATACGCCTCGTAATGATAAATCTAGCACTCCACTAAGTCCACTTCCCACTTTACTTACCATCAAAAGACTTTTTTTTTTTTAGTCTTCTGTGATTCTGTCCTCCACATAATCGGATTAGGATTCCGTGCAATATCTAGGGTTTGAAGGAATATAATTTCCTTGCTCTTTGGAAATTTCAGAGAAGTTTATATGGTCTCCTTGCTCTTTGGAAGATTCTCCCGTTGCCGTAATTAGTAGGGTTTGAAGGAATTATGAATGGACAGAAATTTGTCTAGTGTAGAATTGGAAAATTGAGTCATTGGTACCTAACAATTGGTAATGAATTTCCAAATTCTTGATATAGCGGATAATTACATGAGAAGCAGAGTTTTCAACGGAAAAGGGGCCCTCATATTAATTTGCAGAATAGTTTTTTTCAATGTCATACTCATACCATTTTTTCTTCTTTCCCCTTTTGCTTTGAAGATGCCATGAATACGCTGAGTTTCTTCCCTTCTAAAGTGTTTCGCGTCGAGCGGTAGTGTGAAAAGCGGACTTAGTTTTGTGCGTGTGGGCTGTTGTTGACATGTTGTGGACAAAACTGGCTTGGAGTTTCGGAGTATGACTCTAGGGAGTGTTCACCTGGTATTATTATGATTAAACTTTTTTCTTTCTTTGTGTTTAAGTTTTCTAGAGGATGATTAACAGCTTTGTTGACTGGCTGGTAAAAGAAACTTAATTTGCTAATAAATTAAAAATAAATAAATAAAGCAATCTGGTTAATGGTCTTTTGGAAAGAAAAGGTTGTCTACGGTATCTTCATAACCATAATTCATTGAGTAGTGGTGCATGTATTACCAGCTTTTATTACCTTCGGCTTACCAAATGATGTGTCACCAACCACAAAAAGACCTTTAAATATTCATTTATACAGTAATCAAAACTTACCAATTACATTTATTGTCACATCAATTTGTAAACTTTATGTAATAAGACTTGTAATGTTTTTAGCATTTTCCTAATTCATTATGACTAATAACAGAGTTGTGCCATAAATAAAAAATAAAAAAATAAAAAAAATGATGGACACTTGAATTTGTACCATAACTTAAGATTGGGGATCATATAAGATGCCATGAATACCAGGAGGGAAGCAAATGGAGTAGAGGTCAAGTTGAGTAGGATCAATTATGAGAAAAGACGTCGTAGCGATGGTTAGAATTAAAATTAAATAATTAAATTCACAATTTTTCTAATAGCTTAATCTTTTAGGAGAATCGGTAATTTATCATGGCATGCTTAATCTTTTGGTAGAATCAAAAACTTATTAGCCTCTATCTCCGGGGGTATTATCAGGAATTTTTTTTTTGGAGGGGCCAAGATTAAAAGATATATGTATATATATATATATCAATTTCAAGATTTGCCTCTCCAAATGTTAAAACAAAGACAAATTTGTTAATTTTGGCATGTTTATGAGATTTTTCAAATAAAATTATTATTATCATATATTTGATTATCAAGAATTATGTTGTAATCTAGCGCTAAATGTGTTTGTAATACCAAATTCTATTTTTATCTTCTTGTTTGAAGATATTAGTATGAAATAGTAGAAAAAAAAAAAAAAGAATATAAATTGGTTTAATTGCTAACATTAAATAAGTAAAAAGAAATTTGAGTAAATTATAAATGACAAAGGAGAAGAAATATTTTGTACCCTCAAGAATTAAAAACCATATTTCCTTACTTTAATTAGGAAAACTCTTTGTTAAGACAGAGAGAGAGGAGAGAGATTTTTTTTTTTTTTTTAAAGAAAGAAGAGAGGAGAGAGATTGATAGCACTAGATAAGAAGTGTGTGTTTATGAGAATACCGAGCGATGAGATATTTTGAAAAGTGGCTGGAAAGTAGAATATTAGAAAATGCAAATTGAAAATGTGAAAGTAATAAAACAAATATAATCAAAAAAGAAAGTAATAAAACAAATTTCAACAAAACAAGGATAAGGTGGGGCCGTGGGGGTAGTTAATCAATTTCCTTCGGATCGGCAGCTATTTAAAAAAAGGCGTTGGGGTCTATCTTTTGCCCATTTCCTATAGCTCTCTCTCACCCAAAGGAGTAATAAAACAAATTAACAAAACAAGGATAAGGTGGGGCCGTGGGGGTAGTTAATCAGTTTCCTTCGGATTGGCAGCTATTGAAAAAAAGGTATTGGGGTCTTATCTTTTGCCCATTTCCCAGAGTAATCTGCTAATAATCAGCCTTCATTGCCCGGCATCAAATATTTCTTTTTCCCCAAATTCCTGTTTCTTCGAACCAAATGACGCTTCATCAAACCAATTCGTGTGCATCTTCTTCCATATATCTTCTTGTGATTCTCTGCCTTTTTATAATCCTGCTTTGCTTGCAACCAACCACTGCAGCCCCTGCTCCAACAATTGAGACCGATCGTTTGGCTTTGCTCCAATTTAAAGAATCTGTATCTTATGATCCATATAACATTTTGAGTTCATGGAATGACTCTGTGAACGTCTGCAATTGGCTTGGAATAACATGCGATGGTCGACACCAAAGAGTCATTGCCTTGGACCTACAGGGCTACAACTTACGTGGATCTCTATCACCTTACATCGGCAACCTCAGCTTTCTTAGGTCCATCAAACTCCAAAACAACACCTTCTATGGTGAAATTCCACTTGAAGTTGGCAATTTGTTTCGACTGCAAGAACTCAGACTTAACAATAACACGTTGGAGGGGCAAATACCACCCTACTTGTCCAAGTGCTCCAACCTTAGATTCATACATCTTCATATGAATAGCTTTTCAGGGGAAATTCCAATGGAGCTAGGCTCTCTAATGAAACTTGAAGAACTTCAACTCCTCAAAAACAATTTGACAGGAGGGATCCCACCTTCTCTAGGAAATCTTTCTTCGCTCAAATCTTTCACTGCAGCGTCCAATAACCTGGTGGGAAATATTCCAGATACCATAGGCCGATTAAAAGGCTTAGTAGTTTTCTCAATTCACACGAATAAATTGTCAGGTATGATCCCTTCCTCTCTTTACAACGTGTCATCTCTCCAAATATTTTCAGTTGCAGACAACCAACTTAATGGCACACTTCCAACAAACATAGGCCTTAATCTTCCTAATCTCCAAGTTCTTCAATTTGGTGGGAATGAGTTCTCTGGGCCAATCCCTACTTCATTATGCAATGCAACTCACCTTCAAAAAGTTGATTTAGGTTTGAACAATTTTCTGGGATCAGTTCCAACTAATTTTGGAAATTTGTTGGATCTTTTCTCGCTAGGTTTGAATGGCAATTACCTAGGAGAGAGCCTCCATTTCTTAACATCGCTAACAAATTGTAGCAAACTGGTCTCCGTGGATTTAAGTGAAAACCAATTGCAAGGTGTTTTGCCCAATTCTGTAGCCAACTTGTCAACCAACCTCACTAAATTATATTTTGGAGGCAATGAAATATCTGGAACTATTCCTGCATCATTAGGGAATCTTGTCAACTTAATTGGCTTAGGCATGGGTTATAATCACTTCAGTGGCACCATTCCCACTAGTTTTGGGAGGTTTCAGAAGATGCAACTGTTGGCTTTAGGTGGAAACAAATTGTCTGGAGAAATACCAACCATCATAGGCAACCTTACTCAGTTATTCCGACTCGAGTTACAAGAAAACAGATTCGAAGGAACCATACCTCCAAGTATTGTACACTGCCCAAATTTTCAGATCTTGGACATTTCACAAAATAACCTTAATGGATCCATACCCCTGGAGCTTATTGTTCCTTCTTCCCTTACGCTAACTCTCCTCAATTTATCTTACAACTCATTGACTGGCAAACTGCCATCTGAAGTAGGTGACCTGAAAAATATCAACCAACTGGATGTTTCTAACAATAATTTGTTGGGTGAAATTCCGACATCTATCACAGCTTGTTTGATGTTGGAACACCTTAGCCTGCAAGGGAATTCCTTTATAGGACCCATTCCATCATATATGGCTTCTTTGAAAAGTCTACGACATCTAGATGTTTCACAAAATAACCTATCAGGATCCATTTCATACCTTTTCAAGTATCTTTCCTGTTTAGAAAGTTTGAATCTTTCGTTTAATAATTTTGAGGGTGAGGTACCAACTGAAGGAGTTTGTAAAAACACAAATGCAATATCATTGATTGGAAATGCTAGACTTTGTGGTGGTATACCAAACTTGAAGTTGCCAAAATGTCCTGTAAAAGTCATGAAACCATGGAATGTAAAAGTCATGAAACCATGGAAGTCCATTGGCTTCAGAGTAGCAATTATTATTATTCCCATTGTTCTATTTATTTGCTTGCTTTCATCCTTTCTTGGTCTCCACTGGATAAAAAAATCAATAAAGGATTTACTATCTATGGTTTCAACAATGGTCGCCAGTAATTTTATATACGAAGATTTTATATACGAAGAACCCTATCTGGCACTAGACCCCCGTAATGTTACATACAAAGAACTCTATCAGGCAACTAGTGGATTTTCTTCAAATAATTTAATTGGATCTGGCAGTTTTGGCACTGTATATAAAGGAGCTCTTAATGGGAATGAAACTCTATTTGCTATAAAGGTCATTAACCTTCAACAGAGGGGAGCTTCCAAAAGTTTCATGGCTGAATGCAATGTATTACGAAGTATTCGGCATCGGAATCTTGTTAAAATAATAACATGTTGCTCTCAAATGGATCATTGTGGAAATGAATTCAAAGCTCTAGTCTTTGAATTCATGACAAATGGGAGCTTAGATGTTTGGTTGCATCCAGGGCTAGACAACGAAAATCAATCAAGGAACTTGAGCCTTCTTCAAAGACTAAATGTTGCAATTGATGTGGCTACTGCAATAAATTATCTTCACAACCATTCTATGCTACCAATTATTCACTGTGATTTAAAGCCAAGTAATATTCTTCTTGATGATGACCTGGTTGCTCATTTAAGTGATTTTGGCTTAGCAAGGTTCCGCTCAACTATTGAAGATTCTTGTTTAAAGGAAACTATTACAACTGGGCTAAAGGGATCTATTGGCTATGTTGCTCCAGGTAATTTCCTTCCAATCATTTCTAAATCCTTAAATATCCTAACAAATATCGTTAAATTAATTGTTTAAAACATATTGGTTTTCTTGTTTTAGCAATTGCCGTATCAGCAAAAGATTCTCTCTCACAACATGCAACACAAAAACACGCATACACACACTTAGTTTATTTTTTAAATAAAAAAATCTGAGTAAGAAAACATGATTTATGCCATGATAAGTCATAAATTTTATTAGTTGACAGGTTTTACTGATTATCCATTCACTTAGCTTGTTTTTTCAATCCTTTTAATTCCTGAACACTGTGTTTGAGATGATAGCTTGCCTATCGGCTATATCAAATTGTGGTATAGCAGCTCTTAAGACAGACCGATTCTACGATATTGTGTATTTTATTGATATAAGTATCCTACTCTGAACAAGCTGTCAACAAAAACTACACAAGTGAATTATGTAGTGGGTAATAATAGGACTTATGATTCTGTATTGAACATTTGTGAATTGTGGAGCCATTATCTAATGAGTCCAGTATGACCATACCAATTATAAATTAGTTTGATTAAATTATCCTAATTCTAACCATTAACCATATTTCCATTACTACATCTAAACCATAAATATTGCCTCCTTCTAGTGGGCTCAAAAGTATTATTCTAATGTAAAATTATCATTTTTTTAAACTTGAAATATTGAACTTGTGGCATCTATCATCACGTTTTTCCTTATGTTCAATTTCTTTTTACTTTTTGATGGACACTCTCCTCAAATCCCAAATTTCATTACAAACAAGAATTTCAATATCTCCTTACATTACATAATGTGTAGAGTATGGCATGGGCTGTGACACTTCAACAAAGGGAGACGTGTATAGCTATGGAATAATTATATTGGAGATGTTCTTAGGGAAACGACCCACTGACAAAATGTTTAAAGATGGTCTCAATCTCCACGAATATGCTAAGATGGCAGTGGCACAGCCAGAAAGACTTGTTCAGATTGTAGATCCAATCCTTCGAAGAGAAGTTGAAGAAATGCTAACAACAGTAAATAGAGAAGATAATAATGAAAATGAAATTGAAGCAAATGAAGAAATTCACGGTATAGTTAACCTGTGCCAAATGGATGCTATTGTGCATAAGTGCTTAGTCCCAATACTACAACTTGGACTGGCTTGTTCAGTTCAGTCGCCAAAAGAAAGAATGAATATGGAGGAAGTTACCAGGAAATTACATTTGATAAAAAAGGCTTATCTTAATTCCAGGATTTGCAGAGGTGGACCTTTAACTAGTGGAACCCAAGTTGAGGTATTGCTATATTTCAAATTTGAATTTGCTCAAGTAAAATTGCACATGACAATTATCTCGTAAAATAATTACTAGCCATTATGGTTTCTTTCTTTGTTTTAATTTATTTTGCATACACAAGCATAGAAATTTTTTTTTTTTTAAAGTTTTTTGTTAGATAATCGTGATTGTCCACTTAATAGATTATCATTTTAATTCTGCTAAAATTTGCAAATTAGTTGTCCAACATTATTTATTAGTTATTCAAATTTACAAACACAGGTGTATTGATGATCTACTTCATCTTCAAACAACCCATTTCCAATTTACATTTAACATACAAATTTATAACTACACCCACACAACGCTTGGCTATGAGATGAGTTAATTGTAACTAATATCATTGTTATTTATTTATTTATTTTTATAAAATTGAAATATATCATTGTTTTTACTTAATAGTCAATTGTTGGTACCATGAGGGCTATGACTCTATGACTTCAACCACTTTATTTAGTTATTTTTTTTCATTTGCAATTTTAAAATTTATCTGTGTCCAGACACTTTTTTTTTTTTTTTTTTTGAATTACAGTTTTTAAACTTCTATCTCTCTTGGAATGAATCCAAGGGTTCAAACCTTCACCTATATCAAATGAAGCAGCTAATCACCCTTTAATAGTAGTCAATCTGATTGAGCAGGGAAAATGGAATGAAATCATGCTACAACAATTTTTTAAAGAAAACTCAATCCGGGCTATAAAGCAAATTCCCATCCCTAGTACTCCAGATAAATTGGTGGGGATGGGAGAAACGTCAGGAAATTTTTCAGTGAAATCTTCCTACTTAACAGAGCACGGTGATAGATTTGATCAGAAGTATAACCAAGTTTGGAAGAAGTTATGGGAAAGTAAATTGCATGGAAGACTATATATGTTTCTGTGGAGGCTTGCAAAAGGGGAGCTACCCCTTAAAACCCGATTGGCAAATAACATTGGGTGTGAGGATCTGTCTTGCGTGCTGTGTGGGGAAGCAGAGGAATCAGAACTACATGTGTTCCGTGATTGTATAGTGATTAGAATGTTGTGGTTTGCCTCTGAGATTGGCTTGAGATGGGATCATTTTGAGGCTCATTCTGCTGTGGAGTTGGTACAAACGATATTAAACCCCCCTAAGGAGTTAATAACTGATGGTTTAAATCAAAATAAGTTCACTTTAATGGCAGCTGTGATTTGCTACGAAACATGGAGGATGCGAAATTTGATGCTTTCTAAAAATGTGAAGTTTGACCCAATGGAATTCCCTTGGAGAATTAAGTCTGCTATGGAAAGATTTTCTCCAAGAAAAGAAAATGATGGGCAATGTAAAGAAAGAGAGAAGGAAGAAGGGTGGTGTCCACCTCCAAGGGGCTGGATTAAGATCAATGTTGATGCTTCTTGGAGTGAAGGGAAGGCAAGTGTTGCTGGTTTGGCAAGAAACTGTAGAGGTGAAGTTTTGAAGGCATGGGCTGAACAGGTGGATGCTGATTCTGTGGCAATAGCTGAATGCTTGGCTATTGTACTAGCAATTCAAGCTGCAATTGAAGAAGGCTATGAGCAAGTAAAGATAGAAGGGGATGCAAAGATTGTTTTTGATGCTATCTGCAACATTGGTCAATCGGTATGCTGGGAGCTTCATCAGTATGTTGAAATGATTAGAAGTGTAGTCAAGGAGAGTGAGACTCCTAAATTTTATTTTAACTGGGTTCCTTGGATTTTCAACAAAAGTGCTGATGCATTGGTTAAATGGGCCTCACGTACATTTTTTTCTGGTAGTTTAGTTGCTGAGACTCTACCAATTTCTGTTTCTGATGTTGTTGCTCTTGAGAGGGTCTCTTCTTGTTGTACTGTGTAATTCTATTTTGTTGGTTTTAATGAATTTTATTTCAGCCCAAAAAAAAAAAAAAAAAAAAAAAAAACTTCATATCTCTCTCTCTCTCTCCACCACTTTTTTTTTTAATTACAATTTTTAAGCTAATCTATGTCTAACCTATAGCAATTTTGTCTCTCAGATAACATATTCTATTATTATTAATTTATTAGTCGCAAACCCGCACGATGCGCAGAAAAATATGAAACACATTGCAATAAAAAAGTTATCTCTTATTTTATAGTGTGAGAACTATTAGATTAAGTTGTAACCATATATACTTTATTAATTACTATACAGATACATGTGAATCAACTCTTATAGGTATATTTTTCTCCTAAACATAGATCAACATTTCGTTCTTTCTCATAATCAATAAATCATATATCATAAAGTGAAAATATAAAATAAAAGACAAATTTTTTTTTCATCATATGAACATTTGAATAAATCCCGCAATATATAACTCTTCAAATTCATAAACCATATAATTACTTAGATTATATAGTAAATTAAGATCAACTTATCCATCATAACATTGCAGTATCGTCTAGATATAGTTATATAAAAGTCATATTTTGTTAATCTTGTCTCATTAATTCAAAAGTAACATCTATATAGCTAATAAGATCTTTAGAGAGTAACATATGACGGGCAATTCTTAGTTTGTATAACCAATTATAGATATATAAATCATCCAACACAAATGTCTATTAGAAGATAGAATCTATAACTTTAATACAAAAATTTGGCAAAATGATTAAATAGTATACTACCTTTAGCTTCGTGATATTAATATTTTTTTTATATAATTAAGGAGTGTACACATTCAACCAAGAGGAATTAATCAAAGAATTTTTAATCACTATCAACTATGTTAGTTTGCTCTTTGTTTTTCATAGTTTCTCTTCCAAATGAAGGTGACATTGACAAATTTAAACTACAACAATTATAGAGTAGATATACAAAACTATTCAAAAACTATTATTCAAAACTTTGTACAAATAAATTCATTTTCCTATTCCATATGTTGTACATACGGAATTTAATAGTTCACTCTCCATTAAGGCTTGCATTACAAATACCAATGACTTCATCATAGAAATCAACCCTATTGAGAAGTTTATGTGGTGTAATGCTTAATTTGTCAAAAGTGGGGGCACCTTAGGCATTGTTTTTGTTGTTACCACAACATAAGCTTCTTCTGGTTCTATGTAACAGAATTTGTGCAATTACAAAATCACAAAGAGACTAAAAGGGGGGGGGGGGGGGGGAACAAAAGATTAATTCAAAAATGTTATATGAATTAAGCATTGCATATATGAAAGATTTAAGAAAATAATGGGACATAAAATGTTATTCAAACTAATACAAACACTAACATTCTCTTCTTTTTCATAGATAGATAGTAGCGGAGGGGGGATGGTGGGATTTGAACCACAAATATGGGACACCACGAAGAATGTATTTACCTCTAAGCTATCATTTGCACTCCTAAAAATTAATCTAGAAGCCTAGAAAAAAGAATAATTGGAATTCCAAAAAAGAATTAATCAAAAGTTCCTCAAGTATCTATAAATAAAAACATTAATAGCATAATGATGCTCTAAAGTAAATTATATTTTGTCTTTTCTTTTTTTGATATTTTCCTTAAAGATGATCAACTACGTAAAATAAAAACTTATCAAAAAAACTCAAATTAACTAAAATTGTGTTGCCAATTTTAAGTCAATTAAGAGTAACAAAAGTCAATATCATTAAAAAATTTGGGAAGGAAAAAAGCAAAATCACTTCACGTAGACTAAATGTAAGAATACCAAAAAGAAAGGGAAAAAAAAATTCATTTCTATTTGTGCGTTTTGTTCACCTCAATGGTCATCCTATTGCCAACTTAACTTTGAAAATCTTTGACAAAAACAATCGATGTCTTCTCAAAATGGTGAAAACTAAAACTTGATTGAAAAATGTGGAGAACAAATAGTATTGAACTAATTTTTTTGTTGTAAATGATGAGGTAATCTTATCTAGAATGTACATTGGTAAATATATTGTAAAGCTTAAATAAAAAATGATTGATTTGTGAGTGAGAGAGAAATATGGTTGTGAAAAACTGAAAATTTGGAAGAGGAAACATTGTAACTGTAGATAAATGAAGAGACACAAAACTCATCTTTGGGCTGTAGATTATGCTTGAAATTTTAATTGTATCCACTAAAAAGATAATAAACTATTCAATTTTAATAATTACTTGAAATTAGAAAGAAGAAAATGAAAAGTTAAAATCAATTTGGGTGGCTAAATAGTCAAACATTTGTATCTAAAACATAGCAACGTTTGTAATTTGAATATTTATTATTAGATATTTAGTTTAATAAGCCCACCTTCTATCCATATCTTTTCAAAGAACACAATCCTTAACATTCAATCTAAAATTAAGAAATGCAAATCTTGAAACTTAAATATATTTTAATCCTTTATTAGTTAAAGATTTTATCTCAGTGAATTTTTGCATTGTCAAATGCAATTTCTAGAAATTTAAGATTCTTTTAACAAATTTCAAATAATTAGATGAAATGTTAAGTATATTTTTGAAAAGATATTAACATAAGCAGTTTTCAAAAATAATCATTTGGTTCTTATTTACTTACAATTATTCTGAATTGTAAAGAAAATTTTCAAATTTCAACAATTATTGAGAAATTAGTTGTTGAAATTTGCCATATGTTAATCCAAATATGACACATAGCACCTTAGCACCTTATCATTCAAACATAGCTCACTTACAAAGGATAACGACTAACATAGGACAATGTTAAAGTGAAAATTCAATAAATAAGACTATATTGCATAGAAATTATTACCAACCATAATCACACAAACGAATGTAACAAAAAAAGAATGTAGAGGTGAAAAATATATATTATCAAAATTATAAAAATTTGTATAAATCAAAGCAATCATTACACATTTATAGAATTGGAATATGTCCCAACTCCACCACATTCTAAGTCCTCAAACAACAAACAAAGTCTATAGAACACGTTTACTTCAATTTCACTACTTAAAGAAAAAATAAATAAATCCAAATATCATTTTCTATACATTAAGTTACGTATAAAATGTTTCTCAAAAAAAAAAAAATGTATAAAACTTTTGAGTTCTAAAAAAATCTAACAATTAATAGTTTGATTATCACTAAATGAATGTTAAAAGAATCAAGTCAATTTAATGTTACAAAAATATCTCCCACAAAATATATTGATATTTTTTCATTCTAAACAACTATAAAAACACTTTAATCTTTATTGGGCATGAGAACTGTGTATCAAGTTGCTTGGAGACACATTGCAAGAAAAAATTCCAAAAGGAATTATTTTAATCCAAGTAATCCATAATTACAATCCCATTACATAAAATAATTCCAAACCCTAATTGATTACCATATGAATAAAATATGTTTAAAATTATGAGAATCCATTAACACAAAGAGACCAAACAATCAAAATAACAATCTAGATATTTTTTATCTAGTGATTGTAATAAAATATTGAATTGTGAGAATAGAGTAAGAAAGAGAGAGAATAGAAGCTTACTAAGTAGAGCTGTCAAATTCATTAAGATATGAGTCTTTAGAGGGAGACAATTCCGCCGTTGAAGAAATTCCAAGTGATTCTATTTGGCTTTCATAGACAAAATATGCCACGCATATAAGTTTTATGTTGAGAAAAATTGACATATATACACAATAATTTTTGTATAAAATAGTTCAAACTTTTTAAGTCTACCTAGAAAGATTGGAACTCCAAACTACTCTAAAAGTCACTTTTATTCTCCTTCAATATCCCTTAAATATTAAAAAAAAAAAATGATGACAAAATAATTGAGTTTTTGTTTAGTATGAAATGTATTTTTTGTAAAGGCCAACCTTAAGGGCCAAAAAAAAAAGCATCAAAAGATTATATATATATATATATATATATATATATATATAAAGTTAGATAGATAAATACAAACATGATACACATAAGAAAAATGTAATGAGAGTGAGAGAGAGAAATACCTCGAACATAATAAAGGCACGCATTTTTTACAGACCAAAATTCGTATATGTAAAGAAAATAAGTCAAAATACAATACATAGCCAAGAGAAGAGTTCATGAATATTGTTAAACACATAAATAGGGGTGCTAGTACCAATAGTTGGTAAAAAAAAAAAAAAAAAAAACAATTTGTATTGTGACTAAATGAAAAAACACAAAATAATTGTTTTTTGTTTTAAAAAAAAATATGAGTTACATTGATTGACTGGCTACCTTCTAGAAATATAACATCATGCACATTGTGAGCAAATTAGCATTTAGTCTTAACGTTAAACAAAAAATACTAACAATTGAAAAAGTCATCAAAAGTTGTGATACAAATATAGTGATAATTCAACATTGTGAAACACACCTAAACAAAAATTAAGAGTGATATGTAAAAGAAATTGATTACCCAAAATTTCAATAAAGAATTGATAAATTCCTCTGGGATTGTAAGCAATAATCAGTAGTGGAATTGAATTCTTGATAGTTTACACACCTTTGTCTTGCATATTTACCAGGCATTGGCAAAGTGCAGAAATTTAGGGGAAAAAAAAACTAAAGTGGAGATGGAGAGAGAGAACTTACAGGTAGAATATATAAGATTTGGATTATCTATTGAAAGTGGAAGGGTGAATTGGATAGAAGACTCTAACTTTGCATTTATGTTACAAAAAAACTGTTTTGCTTCCAAATTCCAATTTTAAATGGAAGGATGTGAATAGTCGTAACCGAAGATAATAACTCATGATGTATAAATAACAATTGAGATGATTTAGTATATGTAGTAAATTAGTAGCAGATGCATAGTCTCTCTTTTTTTTTTTTCTTTTTTTTTTTTTTTGAGAAGGAGATGAATAGTCATCTTAATAGAGTACATGTTGACTAAAGTGAAGATGGAGAGAGAGAACTTATAGGCAGAATATATAAGATTTGGATTAGTTATTGAAAGTGGAAGGGTGATTTGGATAGAAGACTCTAACTTTGCATTTACGTTACAAAGAAACCGTTTTGCTTCCAAATTCCAATTTTGGATGGAAGGATGTGAATAGTCGTAACCGAAAATAATAACTCATGTTGTATGGATAATAATTGAGATAATTTAGTATATGTAATAGATTAGTAGCAGATGAATAGTCTTTTTTTTTTAATTTTTTTTTTTTTTTTGAGGAGGAGATAAATATTCATCTTAATAGAGTGCATCAACATGTTTGCCCATGATCTATATTTAATTTTTTATATGTATAAAAAATAGAGAGAAGTCATAAAGGAAAAAAGGATTTTAAAAAAAAAAAGTATGAGGTGGTGGGTGAGGTGGCTCAATTGGAGCGTAGCAACATTAAATGCTACGTTTCAGCTTTTAGTAATATATAGATTTGTAGCTATTAAAAAAGTTATGGTGACTACCACAAGATCAAACCAATTTGCAAAGTTTGGAGAGATGCAAAATTTATTTGGCCACATGAATGGAGGCACTTCTTGACCAAATTCATATCCCAAGATTTTTGGCTACATCAATGGATTCGAAATTGAGGCATTTCAAATCTATTGATTCAAAATCAAAATCAAAATCAAAATTCATATCCAAATTTAAGTTTTCAAACACAACTTGCAATTAGATGACCTTTCTAAATTCTTGTTAGATAATAATTACAAGAGAAAAAATTCAAACAAAGATGATTCTTCATTCTATAAGAGGACCCAGTTGTGAATCAATGAATGTCGTTGTATTTGCAATTAGACATTCGAGACAATGCAAAATTCATTACCACATTGAAGGCTATTTTCTTTTGATAAATCAAAGTAATGATTGTTGACTCTCTCTCTCTCTCTGTGCAAAAGCGAATCTGAGCAAAAAGAGAAAGAAGAATGATGCCCAGGACCATCCAAGAGGCAAAAGCAAAGCATAAATAGAAAGAAAAAGAAAAAAAAAAAGAAGAAAAAAAAGCAGTGTAGAGCAGTTGAAATCAAACTTCTCGAATTTTTTTATAAAAATATGCTCTTGCAACGAAATTGAAGATTATAAAAATTCTCAAAAGCACTACAAGCTAAAACTCTCTCTCTCTCTCTCTCTCTCTCTCTCTCTCTCTCTCTGAGACCTTCCTCTGTCTTTCTCAATGGGAAACTACTTTAGGAAATCCCGTGACATCCCAATCTCCATGGGCTCCTCCAATGACACATCACCTCCACAAACATTTCCAAAGAGTACCCAAGGACGGTTTAGCCCAAATCCATAAAATAAATAAAAAAATAAAAAAATAAAGCCACTCTTTCTTCCTCTTTTACTCAAGTTCTACACATGGTCTTATACATATTTTGAAAATCTAACCACCGAATTGCATTTTTTTTTGTTCTTAATATACATGTTAAATTTCTTTCAAATCAGATGTTAATTACTATTCGATCCATACATATTTTTTTATACATAATTTAAGACTACAAAAACTTAAAATTAAAATATTTATTGATGACATAACTATTGATCTTTAATCTTCTTGAAATTTTGCACATATGGAAGATATGATAAGAAAATACAATCTAACGGTGAATTTGTCAAAATTTACATCCAATAAAAAAAATATATAAGGGGAGTTTGAAGAATTTCTTTCCAAACTAGTTTAGAGATAAACTTTCTCCATCATCATTTAGCAAAGAAGAGAGATGAACACATGCACCGAAGGTTGTGAAGTTAGAAAAGTAAATAAGACGAAAGCAAGTAAAGATGCGGCATGAAGAAAATGTTGATGGTAGTCTTTGTCAGACGATGGTGGTACTAGTATGGCAACTGGCCAGAGAAGAAGAAGATGATGGTGGTGGTGTTGCACTAAAAAGATTGTTTTGCTAAGGATTTGTAATTGTCCTTTTGGTATTTTTTTAGATTGGATTTGTCATTTGTCTAAGGGTTTTTCTTATTATCTAGGTTTATGAATTGTTTTGTTAGTTAGTCTAAAAGATTCTTTTTGATAAGGATAATTTTGTAATTAACCCGTGACGAAATAAAAGGCAACGGTTGTAAATAAAGTCGTCAGCTTCACACAAGAGACAACCTTGTTGTAAAGTCTACGGCTCCACCTCATACCTGATAGCTGCATCTTGGGCATGGCAAGCTGAAGGGGATAAGCTAAAGACCTGAGCAAGCTGAAGGCAGTAAGCTGAAGGCAGCAAGCTAAAGGCCATAAGTTGAAGACCTCAGCAAGCTGAAGGGGATAAGCTGAAGAGAATAAACCGAAGACCTCAGCAAGCTGAAGGCAGTAAGCTGAAGACCTCAGCAAGCTGAAGACCTCAGCAAGCTGAAGGTAGTAAGCTGAAGATAGTAAGTTGAAGACCTCAGCAAGCTGAAGGGGATAAGCTGAAGATCTCAGCAAGCTGAAGGCAGTAAGCTGAAGGCAGCAAGCTGAAGGGGATATATGAATCTTCGACGAATTTGACGTGGCCTTGCTTGGTCTCCACGCATGCATGCCTTGCGCCCCATGCTCACCCTAACCAAGAAGACTTCTATAAGGAAAAGGTTCTGTGAGTGCATAAAGAAATATCTTTCGCCCCCCCCCCCCCCCACTAAGATAGATTCCTTCTTATTATATAGTTCTTTCAAGATCATCTTCACCCTACAATTGTTAATTATCTAAGTCTTCACTTAAGTGCATGTCCCATCATGCATCTTCTTTTGGCCTTTTGTGAGTTGCGGTGGCCAAGGTTATACTGTTCAGGGGTCTTCTCCACATAAATGCGGTCAGAAGAGTAGGTGCAGCACATTTAATGTGGTGGTAGCAGGCTTTGCTTAGATATTTTTGGGGACTTCCATTCCTTCAGTCATGATACACGTCCCCATAACTAGGGTAATGCGAGGATCACTCCTCGGACCGTCCTTATTTGTCCCAAATGTGGCAAATTCCATTCTAGGATCCCGTGTATGTATTTACTTCTCCTCGGACTTCACCTTGTCTTCGGATGAAGCTTAAGGCCTAACATATGACATTGAGCCTTTATCCCAACAAGGCCCAATACTCGATTTTAGGCTTCTAGCTCCTCAGGGCCCAATACATAGCTTTGGGCCCCCTGTCCCCACAATAGCCCCTCAAAATACCAATTTTTCCCCTTTTTTCGAGGAGAAAAAGTGGGATTTTGATTTCAAGGGGACGAACCTATTTATTTCTATGCTTCGCACGTGCCAATCTATCGTTTCGCGCGTTCTCACGATTGCAATTGGTGCTTCAAAATCCGCGAAGCGTCATTAATTACTCTAGGCGGCGCTATGTCTCTTTCATCTGACGATGAGAATTAGATCAAACGGTGAGCATCTTATCTTGAATTTTGAGCAAAACAACCCCCACTCTATTTCGTTCCCTATAAATAGGTCCCGGGGAAATCATTTCTCCCCATTTTTCAAATCTTCAACTTCTCAGGAAAACCTCAAATACCCTCTCCTTAAGATTTTCTAAGTACTCCAACTTCTCAAACCACTTTTCTTTTTAACAAAACCTGCTTTATCCTTTTAAGAGTCCGAAGGTTAGTATTCTTGTCATTCGTAAGCGTTGAAGCGTGGGTTTGTTTTCTATAGTTAATTGTCTCCTCGGCCAAACCCCTTGGCCCCGTAGACCTTGTTTCTTAGGTAGTCGAATAAACTACTTCCCCTTAGTCAGTCTATATGGGTAGGTTTATGGATTTAGTGGATTCCCCTTTAAAAATAGAAATTTTTAAGGATAAATACCAAATTCCCTAGGAGGTAGGTCTATTGTCATCCAGACCGAATAGATTTGGATAAAAGAGAAGGGGAAGTTGTCATTCCTGTAATAGCCTTCATAGAAGGAGGAATGACGCTCCCCATGAGTAGGATCACCCGCAATTACCTTTTTCACCATAGGCTGTGTCCTCAGTAGTGTGCACCCAATGTTTTCAGGATTTTAGGTAGTATCGATGCTTTAAACAAGCATCTAGGTCTAGGGCTCACTTGGTACGATGTGGTACATCTGTACGAGGGCCATTCACAAACCGACGGGGGGTATTACCTTAAATCCCGATCGCCCATTGTTAGGCTCATTTCCTACCTTCTTAGATCTAATAAAAATATGAAAGTCGACTACCTTATAGCCTTTGGAGCGTGGCATGACGTCGTCCACTGCCCTGTTAAGAAGGGGGACCCAGGTGGGAAACCTGTGAGTTAGGCTTTTTAGTTAAGATCTTAGATTCTTGAGCATTAGTCACGCCGTTATTTCCTTTCTATTTTTATTGTCTTTTGATGACGCATCTTGATTTTCTAACTGTCTGCTTCTCGTCGGTTTTGCAGATAAAAATATAGTAGCTTCTCGGCTCAGTCACACAAACGTCCAAGCCCTTAATTTTCTGCTCCGGTTGGAGATTTTTGTGAACAAAGACGGGCAACTGCGCGCTATCCACAAGATCTTGGATTTCGAACCTATTTCGAGGTCATTCCAAGAAATTGGCAATAGCATAAGGGCCGGTGATTCTCGGATCAACAGGATCAACGTATCGAAACCAAACTTCCTTGCTCCCCGCAATCTTCCTTCGGTTGTGCTACCAATTCCCCAAGGCGTTCCATTACCTGTAGCTCCTTTTCAACAAGTTCCACCCAGAGTAGTAGAGGTAGCTGAGGAGGAAACCGCCTCTTCACGCCTATCATTGGAGGAGGAGATAGATCGTTTTCGGTTTGAAGAAGAAGATCTGGCACCTGCATTGGTCCACATCTCGGATACCGAGCGTTCACATCCCAATTCACGTGATCACTTGCTCGGACAGTGTTTTCGAGGAAGAAGAGATGGCTTCCCTTCAGAAAGGTAAGGGATTAAGGGAGCTAATGGCCGCAAGGGGGAAAGGGGGTTCCTCAAAGGAAATCACCAAGTCTGCAATTCCTCTAACACTCCCGCCTCCTACTGACCCTAATCTGAAGGTCATCCCGAACCTAAAAAAGAAAAGGTCGATCCACAACCTTGAGGAAGGAGAGGTGGGGCATGCGAAGGGGAACAAACAGTGAAAAACATTCGAAGAGCCCCGGGACAAGAGGTCTACCTCCATAGACAGCAGGGAGAAAGCCAACAAAGCCGGCGTACGCCTCATGCAAAACGCTTGGTCTCCTCGGCTCGAGGTTGACAGTGCTGCCATTACGTGGGATGCCTCTATTCGGGAATACCGAAGAGGTCACGGTGCGCACGTGGTGGAGGCCTTGGAACAAGCAATCCTTTTGCCTATGGATATAGAGGCTGTGAGGAAACTAGGCCAACAGGATCCTGAAAAGGTATCTTGCTATGGTGGGCTTCCTGTTGAGCTCTCTTTTATATATATATATATATATATATATTATGGAGTCCTAACCAGAGGGGTTCGTTGTATTTTACTTATGCAGGTCACCCAAGAGGTTTTCGTGGCCGAAGAGTGGATGAATGAGGCCTGGAATGCGGCCAAGCATGAGATTAACCTCCGCCTTAACGCCAAGAAGGCCCTGGGGGCTGCGAAGGCAGAGAACAAAGAGTTGTTCTCCAAACTCGTCGCCGAGGAATGGGAGAGAAAGAGTACCGAAGCTGAGTTAAAAACTGTTGAGGCCCAAGCTGAGGACCAGCGCAAACTGCTTTACCAAACCGAGCTAGAGCTAGCCACTTCAAGACAGTTTGTGCAGGATCTGAAGGCTCAACTGCAGAAAACCCTAGATGCAGCCTAGTTGGCTAAAGAGGCTGCCGAGACCGAGAAGCGAGCATCTTACATGCTCGGTGTCAAAGAAACGCAAGTTAGGCTCACTGAGCAATTAGCTGAAACTTGTAGGGAGTACAGCAGCGCGACATGGAATGAAGCTCTTAACGCTGTGGGAGTCCCTGCGGATTCAGCTTTGAGGCAGCCTGGCAGCATATATTTCCATCCACATATTCGTGAAGTTGCAGATGCCGTCTCCTCAGAAGTCCCTGATGTTCCAATGGCCAAGGATGCTGATGTCCAAATTGCGAACGCTGACCCCAAGGTGATGGACATTTCAAAATCAAAAGAAGCAGAGGCCCAGACCAAGGAAGACGATCTCAAGGCCAAGGACACTCCTGCCTCTCAGCCAGAACAGAAGGAGAACCCTCCCGCGCCCAAGTCCAAGGCTTAGAACTTAGGATGTTGCCCCTCCCCCCCCCCCCTTTTTTTGTGTATCAGTTTCTTCTTATTAATGAAAAAGTCTTCTTTTTTGCTTTGTCTTGTTATTATTATTCTTTTGTCAACGTACCTGCTTTACACCACAGTCCATCTAATTAGATTGTGCATGTATGCCAACAACCAAATGATCAGTCCTAAATGCATGTTAAGGTTTAAATCCGTTATATTGAATAATTTGTGATGCTTGATTTGGGTTGATACCCAATAATACTTGTTAAGGTCTAAGGTTTAAACATTATTTTTCCAATGTGAATGGTATGAATGCCCAGAAAAGGGATTTGTTTGGCCCTTAGATAAATTTCTCAATGTTAGTTTTTCTCAAAGCAGGTGGTCCGAGGAACCAGATGTAGCTTAGGATTTGCTTAATACTTAGACAGATGCTGCAAAATATTATTTTTTCTAAAGCAGGTGGTCCGAGGGATCAGACATAGCTTAGGGTCAGTTTAACACTTAGAAAAATTTCGTGGAGTGCTAATTTTTCCAAAGCAGGTGGTCCGAGAGACCAGACATAGCTTAAGATCTATTTAACACTTAAAAAAATTTCATGGAGTGTTAATTTTTCCAAAGCAGGTGGTCTGAGGGACCAGGCATAGCTTAGGATCTGTTTAACACTTAGAAAAATTTCGTGGAGTGTTAATTTTTCCAAAGTAGGTGGTCCGAGGGGTCAGACATAGCTTAAGACCTGTTTAACACTTACAACAGTAATAAGCAGTATTAATTTTTCCAAAGCAAGTGGTCCAAGGGGCCAGGCGTAACTTAGGATCCATTTAATACTTAGAAAAATTTCGTGAAGTGTTAATTTTTCCAAAGTAGGTGGTCCGAGGGACCATGCATAGCTTAGGATCTGTTTAACACTTAGAAAAATTTCATGGAATGTTAATTTTTTCAAAGCAAGTGGTTCGAGGGGCCAGGCGTAGCTTAGAATTTGTTTAACACTTACAATTTAAAGTAATTAATCGTCATACACAATGTAATGAACACAAAAATGTGATAAAGTACATTTTCATTAATAATAATACCAGGTTGTTTACATTCCAGGGATGTAATGTTGCTTTATTTTCTAAATCCTCTAAGTAATATGCACTTATTCCAGCCACCGACGTAATCCAGTACGGTCCTTCCCAGTTAAGTCCCAATTTTCCCCAGGCCGGGTTCTTTGCAGAACCAACGACTCTTCTCAATACCAAATCTCCCGGCGCCAAAGGCCTTAAGTTCACGTTGGCATTATATCCCCGCTTAAGTTTATGCTGATACTATAGTAGGCCAATTGGACCATGGCACTTTCTCTTCGTTCTTCAATTAAGTCCAAACTTCTCTCTAGTAAGTTGTCATTGTTGCTCGGAGTGAAAGAGCTCGTCCTTAGCGTAAGGAATCCAACTTCCAATGGAATAACAGCCTCGGCTCCATAAGTCAATGAGAAAGGAGTTTCACCAGTGGATCTTCGAGGCGTAGTTCGATACGTCCACAGAACATGTGGTAGTTCCTCTACCCATCTTCCTTTGGAATCATCTAACCTCTTCTTTAGCCCGCTTACTATGACCTTGTTTACAGCCTCGGCTTGTCCATTCCCCTGAGGATAGGCTGGGGTGGAATACCGATTAGTTATTCCTAGCCCGCAGCAGTATCTTCGGAAGGATTTGCTATCGAACTGAAGTCCATTGTCCGAGATGAAGGTATGGGGGACTCCAAACTGAGTGACGATGTTCTTCCAAATAAACTTCTTCACATCTACATCTCGGATGTTGGCCAGTGGTTCGGCTTCGACCTATTTGGTGAAATAATCTATGCCGACCACCAGATATTTCTTATTTCTTGCTGCTTTGGGGAAGGGGCCCACAATGTCCAAGCCCCACTAGGCAAAAGGCCAGGGGCTAGATAGAGGATTGAGCTCTCCTCCCGGTTGGTGGATGTTTGGAGCAAATTTTTGGCATTGATCACACTTCTTTGCATATTATTGGGCTTCTCTGTGCATGTTGGGCCATCAATATCCTTGTGTAAGAGCTCAATGGGACAAGGATCTTCCCCCTGTGTGGCTTCTACAAATTCCCTCGTGTAGTTCCTCCAAGAGGATTTTGACAGCTTCGGGATGTACACACAACAGATATGGCCCAGAGAAGGATCTCTTATATAACTTTAGATCCTCAGACAGCTAGAAACGAAGAGCCTTCCTCCGTATTTTATCTGCCTCCAATTTGCTCTAGGGAAGAATGTCATCCTTGAGGAATTAAATGATAGGATCCATCCATCTAGGGCCTACCGTTATCTAGTGAATGGATAACACACTTCCTTTCTCGGCCCAAAAGGTGTCATAAGGTCTTCAACAAGAATTACCCTCGGTAGACTCTGTGCCTAAAAGGTTGCCAATGTTGCAAGCGAGTCTGCATGTGTATTTCTACTTCTAGAGATTTGTGTTAGACTAAAAGATTCAAAACCGGATTGCAAATGTCTAACCTGATTCAAATATCCCTGCATTCTAGGGTCCTGGGCCTCTAACTCTCCTCAGACTTAACTTACTACCAGTCTAGAGTCCGAGAATATGTCCATGATCTTTCCACCCATCTTTTGAGTCATGGTCATCCCTACCAGTAGAGCTTCATATTCTGTTTCGTTATTGGTGGCCGAGAACCCAAGTCTCAATGATTTTTCAATTGTGATGTTCTCGGGGGAGATCAGGACTAGCCTCACTCTAGATCCTTTGAGATTTGAAGCACCGTCAACATAGATCTTCCATGATGAAGCTCGTCCCACAGAGATTACTCCAACTAAGTTTTCATCCATGCTCTGCTTCTCCATACCTTCTTCTATTGGGGCCTCAACGAATTCAGCTAAAAGGTCTGCCAAGACTTGCCCTTTCACAAAGGTACGCGGCATATACTTAATGTCATAAGCCCCCAACTTCGTTCCCCACTTTGCGATCCGTCCGGTATAATCAGCACTTCCAAGCAAGGCTTTGAGTGGCAATTGGGTCAAGACAACAACAGTGTGTAACTAAAAATAATGGGGGAGCTTGCATGTGGCCTATACTACAGCTAGAATAGCCTTTTCCAGTGGCAAATATCTGACCTTGGCCTCGTGCAAGGATTTACTCATATAATACACAGGCTTCTGTACCCCGTTTTCGGATCTTACTAGTACCAGGCTTACCGCGTGGGTGGACACCACGATATACGCAAACAAGACTTCATCTGCCTCGGGCCTAGACATGATCGGTGGCCAAGAAAGGTACTCCTTTAATCGCTTGAATGCTAGGGCATATTCCTCTGTCCATTCAAAACCCTTCCATTTATTCAATAACCGGTAGAAGGGTTTGCACCTATCTGCGGACTGGGATATAAATCGGTTCAAGGTAGCAGTTATCCCTGTCAGCCTCTACACTTCCTTGGGATTCTGAGGTGGTTGCAAGTTGTTGATAGCCTTGACTTGGTTTGGGTTAACTTCAATCCCACGGTGAGTGACCATGTACCCTAGAAATTTTCCTGACCCTACACCAAAGGAGCACTTGGAAGTATTGAGTCATAATCCGTGATCTCTCAAGATTTCAAAGATGCTTCCAAGATCACTAATGTGCTTGGACTCCTTCTTACTCTTAACCACCATGTCATCAATGTAGATTTCGATGTTTTTCCCTAGCTATGGTTCGAACATCGGTGTCATCATCCTTTGATAAGTAGACCCCGCGTTCTTAAGCCCAAACGGCATCACCTTGTAATGGTAGTTCCCAATGGGGGTGACAAAAGCTGTTTTCTCTTAGTCTTCCAAGGCTAGAGGTATTTGATGATAGCCCTAGAAGGCATCCAGAAAGCTCATCCGAGGATGTCCCACGGTTGCATCTACCAACTGATCAATCCGAGGCATGGGTGTAAGGACACGATTTGGCGCTCCAGCCCAAAAGTGTATGAACCAGCCCAAAAGGCCCAACAACAATGAATTTGTAAAGAGTGGGAAAAGAAAGCTGAGTTAGATTGGATTAGACAATCAACAGGACGAGATAAGAGTACAAGAAGGATAAAACACAAGATCTAAGTGCAATAGACTATCCTTTGCAATAGTCCGAGGAGGTTCACTTCAGTATTCACTGTTTTTAGTTTAGATACAAGCTCAATTCTCCCTTTATCTAAGAATGATTCCTTTACATTATATAGCTCTTTCCAGATTATCTACACCCTACACTTGTCGATTGTATAAGTCTCTACTTGAGTACCTGTCCCATCATGTATCTTCCTTGACCTTCTATGAGTTGAGGTGGCCAAGATTACACTGTTCAAGGGTCTTCTCCACATAAGTGCGGTCAGAAGAGTAGATGCGGCACATTTAATGCAGTGGTGGCAGCTTTTTCTTAGATATTTTGGGTAGATACATCCTTCAGTATTAGGATCACTCCTAGGATCGTCCTTATCTGTCCCAGACGTAATGGGTTACGATCTGGGATTCTACGCGTTCGTTTGCTTCCCCTCGGACTTGACCTCGTCCTCGGACAGGGCTAGAGGTCTAATGCACGGGTTTGGGCCTTTAACCCTACAAGGCCCAATACATGGTCTTGGGGTCTTAACCTTTTCGCGATCATATACACAATCTTGGGCCCCTGTCCCCACAATAGGAAAAGGGTCCTTTGGGCACGCCTTGTTCAGGTTTGTGTAATCCACGCATACTCGCCATTTGCCGTTCTTTTTCTTTACCACCACAGTATTTGCTAGCTAGTCGGGGTGATACACCTCCTTAATAGCCCTGGCCTGTTTGAGTTTCGCCACTTCTTCCTTGATGGCATCAGAGTGTTCCCTTGAAGAATGCCAAGGAGGTTGCTTTTTGGGAGTAATGGAAGGATTAACGTTCCAGTGATGACAGATGAAATTTAAATCTATCCCTGGAGCTTCATAAGCATTCCAAGCAAATACGTTAATACTCTTCCTGAAGAATTGTACCAACTCCTCCTTTTCTTGAGGAGGTAACTGAGCGCCGACTTGAAAAAATCTTTCTGGATCATCATCAATAATGACTTTCTCCAATTCCTCACACTCTACCCCCTCGGCCTTGCTACCAAGTACTGAGGCCTTGGACTCTAACTGCTATAATTCTTTGTCGGCAGAGGCCGAGGACTCAGGCTCGGGTCGGTGTGTGATAGCAGCCACCAAACACTGCCTGGCCACAAACTGACTTCCAACCAGCTCCTCAACCAGATCCTTGGACGGGTACTTCACCTTGAGATGAAGGGTGGAAGAGACGGTCCCAAGGACGTGGAGTCAGGGCTGTGCCACGATAGCAGTGTATGGGGAGTAGGCATCCATCACGATGAAGTCTACCTCTACCACCTTTGAGCTAGCATGGACCGGTAGTTTGATTTGTCTGTGCGGAACGACAACATTTCCATCAAAATCGACCAGAGGTGAATCATAACTGGTCAGATCTTCTTGTTTGAGATTAAGCCCCTTGTAAAGATCCGGATACATGATCTCAGCCCCGCTGCCTTAGTCTACCAGTATCCTCTTCACCTCGTAGCCACTAATCCTAAGGGTTACAACTAGGGCGTCATCATGTGGCTGCATGGTTCCAGCCTTGTCCTCGTTCGAAAAGCTTAGTGTTGGATGAGCTTCTGTTTTGGCCTTCTTAGGCTCAGGTTCAGAAACCTCGGCGTGCGGACCAGTAATAGACATCACTCTAGAGGGGCGAGATCCTATTCTGCTTGGTGCGGCTAGAATAACGTGGATGGTGCCTAAAGGGGGCCTCGAATATGTGCCGCCTTGAGCATTTGAAGCTGAATGGTTCTCTCGTCCACCGGGTTAGGCCAAAAATTGCTTCAGTTTGCCATCTCGGATCAATTGTTGAAGATGACCCCATAAGGTCCTACAATCCTCAGTCGTATGACCCCGCTCCTTGTGATATTGGCAATGCAGACTCTAATTGCACTTTGTAGGGTCTCCAATCATTTTGCTCGGCCATCTAAAGTATGGCTCATTTTTTATCTTTCCAAGATTTGATGTACCGATTCCCGGAATAATGTGTTAACGGCCTAGGTAGGTGGAGGTCTGGATTGTCCCCCAAAATCTTTTCGGGGCCGGTTGTTGTTGTAACGGTCCGACCTGAAATCCTTCCTCTCTTGAGGGATAACCTCACTTTTGCCCTGCTCCTGCTGCTGGTCCTCCTCAACTCTTTTATATTTGTCAATCCTATCCATGAGTTGGCGTACGCTAGTAGCGGGTTTCCCAGTCAGGGACTTTCTCAAGCCATGCTCGGCAGACAAGCCGACCTTAAAGGTTCTGACGGCCACATCATCAAAATCACCTTCTATCTCGTCGAACATCTCCTAGTACCTGTTAGAGTACGTTTTTAAAGTCTCTCCCTCTCTTATGGACAGGGACAACAGAGAATCTAGAGGCCGAGGGACTCAGCTACTCATGATAAAACGGGATCCAAAGGCCTGGGTAAGCTCTCTGAAAGAGTTAATGGGGCTAGCTTTCAGACCGTCGAACCACCTCATCGCCACAGGCCCCAAGCTAGATAGTAACACCTTGCACATCAAGGACTCATTCTTAGAGTACATCGCCATTCTCTGATTGAAATGGCTAACATGCTCAACAGGATCTGTGCGGCCATTATATATAGTGAACCGTTTAGGAAGTTGTTCTCTCTCAATCTTACGCGTAAAGGGAGATTCGGAGATTCGGCTTAGCACCTTACTCATAGCATTATTTCCCAGGCCCCTCGAAGATGAACCTCCACCCCTACGTTCTCGACAATAGTCCTTCTCGTACGAGAAGGTTTTACTTGGAGGCGTCCTTGATCTATGTTTATACTCGTCATCCTTATCACCAGTAGAAGAGAGACCAGAGACTGAGGGACTTTGCCTTCTTTGCTCTTGGCACAACTTCTTCTTTAGATGGTTAATCTCTTTCTGCATGGCTTTGGCATGTTCATCGTGAGAGAGATGGCTACCACCCCTAGAATGACTCTCACCAGTATGGGTGGTATGCACACTTCCCTCTTGACCTCCTCGAGGATGGTCTTCCCCTTGAGACCCCATAGATTCCAACTGGTGTGTACTTGAACCTACCATGATCGAAGGTCTAAAACTCTAAGCAATTAGCTTCCCCACAGATGGCGCCAATTGTAAGGACACGGACTTGGCTGACCTCCCCAGACTGGATGGGATGGCCTAAATGGTCCCTAAACAATGAATATTTAGAGAGTGGGAAACGAAAGCTAGGCCAGATTGGTTTAAACCATCAATACAATGGATCAAGATTCCAATAAGAGAGAGATAAAAAACCCAAGTTCAAAGAACTATTCTCAACAAGGGTCTGAGAAGGTCAATTTTATACTTCAGCTCTTATTAATCTCTTTCTTTGTTACCCTTCACCCCCCCCCCCCACTAAGATGGATTCATTCACATTATATAGGTCTTTCAAGATCATCTTCACCCTACACTTGTCAATTATCTAAGTATTCACTTGAGTGCATGTCCCACCATGCATCTTCTTTTGGCCTTCTGTGAGTTGCGGTGGCCAAGGTTACACTGTTCAGGGGTCTTCTCTACATAAATGCAATCAGAAGAGTAAGTGCAACACATTTAATGCGGTGGTAGCAGGCTTTGCTTAGATATTTTTGGGGACTTCCATTCCTTCAGTCATGATACACGTCCCCATAGCTAGGGTTATGCGAGGGTCACTCCTCGGACCATCCCTGTTTGTCCCAAATGTGGCAAATTCCATTCTAGGATCCCGTGTATGTATTTACTTCTCCTCGGACTTCACCCCGTCTTCGGATGATGCTTGAGGCCTAACACATGACATTGAGCCTTTATCCCAACAAGGCCCAATACTTGATTTTGGGCTTTTAGCTTCTCAGGGCCCAATACACGGCTTTGGGCCCCCTGTCCCCACACACTTTAATTAAAATTTTGAAATAATGAATTTTAATTATGAAATAAGATAATTTTGGAAACCTTTATAAAATCTTTTTACACAAGTTCAACCATGGCTATTAAAGAAATAACTGATAAATTTTAAATAAAAATACAAAATTGATCAAGTACCAAAACACTTGCAATGGAAAATCTCTCAATAACCTGTTAAAAAAAGAAAAATAATAATAAGCAAAATCCACACTTAATATTTTAAAATATACTTTTATTAAAATTTTGAAATAATGAATTTTAATTATGAAATAAGATAATTTTGGAAACCTGCTTTTAGGCAAAGATCAGGTTAATACACAAAATTTTAATATTAATTTAACAAAGTTTGGTCATTCAGATGTTAAAGGGAAAAATATTTTTTCCCTTCAAGTTTGGGATGAAGTATCATTTCTCCAAACCTCAAGGGAGGGGATTGTAATTACCCAAAAGGTTAGTATAGTATATTCGTTTTTTACTCCAAAAAAAAAAAAAAAAAAACTATAACATTGAAGTAAATACTAAAAATAAAAATAAAAAATTGAAAGGATCAATAAGGAAGGTAAAATGAACTAAAATACAAGGAATAAGGGATGAATGAGCAATCAATGAATTAACTTGCAGTAGGTTCCAGTTAGCTTAATTAGTAAAATCTCTGATGATTAAATAAGAAATTTAGAATTCAATCCCCACCTATATAAAAAACCGATTAGTGTCTTGTTATCTATATATATCCAGAAGCTGAAGTATAACATTTATTATTACTATGCTCATATTGCGCCACCTCATCTGCCACATCATTAGCCATATAATTATTCTTTTTCTTATTTATTTTTTATTCCTAAATTTTGTTAACAATAATAAATATATAAATAGATTGACGTTACACATTCATCTTGGGCGGTTTTAATTTTCATATAATTTTTTCTTTACATATTCAATTACTTTAAACCAAAAACAAATGTATATAGATATCTATCTATACTAAATATAATATGGAAGCTTTGCAATAAATTTTACAAATATCATTTTGCACCACATCATAAGCATCCTTTCTTATTTTTATTTTTTGCAATTTTTACTTTATTCAACTTCATTTTCTTCAACCATAATCTTCTTAGTTCAATATTTTATCTACTCAAATCACTATTTTTTTTTTCATTTGATTTCTTTATAATTTTAAATTTTTTCCATCTTCTTAAATTCTACTGTTTCTAAATTTTCTCAATAATTGTATTTTTAAATTTCCAACATGTCATCTACTTCAACTATTCCTCTTCCATCTTAATTTTCTTATAAATTTCTTTTTACTTTATTTCCACCTTTCTCCCCTATTCCTTCCAAGTTGTCCATACCAAAAAAGGTCAATACTCTCTCTCTCTCTCTCTCTCTCTCTCTCTCTCTCTCTCTCTCTCTCTCTCTCTCTCTCTCTCTCTCTCCAATTTTGTTTCTCTTTTGGTGGATTCTTTTATTATTTCAATCTTTTTTTCTTCCCACTAATGGCGCTTTTGTTATTATTGATTTAATTGTCACATTATATTTGTTTCTCTTTTTTGCAAATTTGTATAGAATTTTATGCATATTTATGTGTTTTAAGCTATTTATGTATTTTAGGCTAATGTAATATATATATATATATATATATATATATATATATATATATATACCAAAAGGGGAGCAAGTTACTACTGAGTTACAACTAAGCGGAAGACTGGGTTACAAGTGTAAAACTGACTGAAGTAATACAAATGTAAGCTGAGAAAACTAACTGGGATACAATTTTCTATAAGGGAGACTGGTTACATAAAATTGGTTCTTGCAATTTTTGGAGTCTGCCTTCAACTGGGATGGAAGCTGGTACTTATAGGAGGCTGGGAGCCTCGGATTCCTTGACTGAATGCTGAAATTGCGGGGAGTAAATTGCTTTTTCCCTGGTGAATTTCTTTTCCACCGAAAGCAAAAAGTAACTCTGAATGATTCTGTCGGGTACTGTTCATGAATAGTGACTTTTACTGTTCATGAATAGTGTTTTGTCCCTTGTCTGTAGTGTCGGCTGAGTGCTAGTCACTGTTCATCAATAGTGACTGTACTGTAGATGAATAGTAACTTGTCTGGAAATGCTTTTTCTGAATAGTGACTGGTGCTATACAGAAATTTCTTAAGGGCTATCTAGCCTGTATGCGTCATTTGGATCCTGGGAATCCTGGAACAGAGGATCATTTGGATCAAAGTTTGCTGAGGCTTCTGAAGAAACAGGAGAACCTTTCTCCTGAGATTGTAACTCTTCTGATTGGAGAAGTAGCTGCTGGGCTAGATCCTTCAATTCTTTGCTGGTTTTTCCGGCAAAAGAATCTAAACTGGATTGGGATCTTGTGACAATATTCCTTTGAACTTGGAGCGGGAAATCCTCATAAACTTGACTGATGATCGGATCAATCTTAAAGGAATCCCACCATTTAACTGAGAATTCTCTATTCAACAAATTGCCTTGTAAGACATAATTCCACATGCTGATCCAGTGAATCCTATACATGATTGTCATGTGTGGAATGGCTGGGAATTGTTCACCATGAGAACTTAGTTTACACCTTGAACTGAAATACCTGAGGGTGTCTTGGAGGGGTTCTGGGAGGATCTGTGGTACTGGGCCAAACATTTCCCACCAATGTAGGAACCAAGTTGGAATTGTGCATTTGAACTTTTTGTCAAACATAATGAACCAGGAGTGATCGAACTTCTTGTTCTGGTAAAAAAGCACTTTTTCAAATGCATCCATATAGTCATGGTAACTGTAATGGAGGTCTGTTCCTGTGACGGACTTGAGTCCCTTGAGAGTTCTTAACAGAGAGGGGTGCTGTCCCCAATTTTTACTGCTGATGAAAACTGTGAAGATGAACTTGTGATAGAGGACTATTGTGGGGTCCGCTTTGTTCATGATATTCTCTATTCTGGCAGACTCTTCCTCAATGAGGATTTGCCTGTAATACTTAATATTTTTCTCCAGATGTTTTAGGAGAAAATGCCATCCTTCTGGGAATACTTCCATGGCCAAGGCAAGAGGATCTTTTATATGAACTATGTGGGGTTCAATATAAGAGATGTGCTGGATGTATGGCTTCTTGAAGTAGGGCGACCTATTCTTTCTGGATAATGGCTGAGATGGTTTCTGGGACTGTAAGGGGTCAAAAGGATCATCAACTGTGTAGGGTGTGATTTGCCTAGGGGCTAGGGAAGCTAAGGCTGAGCTATAACTGGGTTGGACTGGCCTGTTATAATTAGGTCTTGGGATGGTGGATGTAACATACCGACTAGAACCTGATACTGATGATGCTGGAACTAACTGGCCAGGGTTCTTTGCCTGACTAGAGCTTTCTAGGGTTTGCTGTTTAGGTATCTTTGGGGGGACGGGTCTCTTTCCCGACATCTTGGTTCGAATTCTGCAAAAATTCACGGGTGAGGAAATCAGGGATACTGTTTTGAGTTCCTTTTATGAATTCTATGTCAAAGTCAAAAACTGAAAGAATGGCTTGCCACCTGGCAAAAATCTGTTTTGATGCAATGTTTTGAACATCTTTTTCTAAAACATGTTTTGCAGACTTGCAATCTATTCTTATTAAAAACTTTTGATTCAAAAGATCACTTTGAAATTTTGAAATGCAAAGTACTATGGATAAAATTTCTTTTTAATAGTATTGTAATTTAACTGAGTGGAAGTCCAAATTCCTGAATGAAAACAGACTATCTGTTCTGGAGAATTGGGACTGATACGCTGGAGGAGGATGCCACCATAACCTATATCAGAGGCATCAGTTTGAATAATTTTGAAGGAATTGATTGAGGGAATTCCTAAGCAGGGGAGTGTCTTGACATATTTTTTGATATCCTGGACAATCTGAGTATGAATAGGAGTCCATGGAGATGGATTGGTTTGATTGGTTTGAAGTCTATCAAAAAGGGGTTTGCATTGCTGCCTAAGATTTTGATAGAAATCTGAGATGTAATTGAGAGATCCTAGAAATCTCTGGAGCTGGGTTTTATCTAGGATTTCATCTGGAAACTTATCTGCAAACTGGATGGCCCTACTAATGGGTTTGATGACACCATGTCTTATATCAAAACCTAAGAACCTTACACTAGTTTGGAAAAGCTTGATTTTTGGGGCCGAAACAACAAGTCCATTTGTCTTGATAGTCTGGAGGAAAGAACGCAAGTGCCTCCAATGTTTTTCAATGGAATCTGAGAAGATAAGTACATCATCGATGTATACAATAGTATGGCTGGAGAATGGATTAAAAATCTCATTCATGATATTCTGGAATTCTGAGGGTGCATTTTTGAGACCAAAGGGCATTATATTCCATTCGTAATGACCAAAGGGTGTGGTAAAGGCTGTTTTGTACCTGTCAGACTCTCTGATTTGTATCTGCCAAAAACCACTCTTCATATCAAACTTACTAAAAACTACTGCTCCACTGAGCTTGTTGACTAGGTCCTTTTTATTTGGAATCGGGTATCTTACCCATTCTAAAACCTTATTGAGAGGTTTGTAGTTAATAACTAATCTGGGTACACCTCTTTCAATCTCAACATTTTTCTGAACATAAAAGGCTGAACAAGACCATGGTGACCTAGAATTCCTGATGATTCCTTTCCTAAGGAGGTCTTCTATCTCTTTTTTACAGATATTCATAAGTTCTTGGTTCATTTGGATAGGCCTGGCTTTAGTTGGGATGGCCTTTTCATCAAAATCTTTGGTATAAGGAAGAGCAACCTCATGCTTCTTTCTATACCAAAAAGCTGTGGGTAAATCAGAGCAGACTTCCTGCTTGAGTTTTTCTTCAAACTTGCTGATTTTTTGCTGGATAGTTTTACAAGTCAGTTTTTCTTCGACTTTCTTGTACCTTAGATCTTCTTTAAGATACTTAATCTGCTGTTCTTTCGCACTAATAAGGTTAAGGGTCTTAGAGACAGAAAGGTCATGGAGGATACTAATATCTCTCGATTTTGGGCTTCTAAAGAACTTAAACTTGACTGGTTGGCCAAAAGGTCGGGTAGTGATACCTTCACTATCTGTTGTAAAAGGGTATAGAAGACACATGAACGGATTTCCTAAGATAAACTTGTCCGTCATGTTCTTGACTAAAACAAAAGTGGTTTTGAAGCACGCATTATCTTGGCAAACATGTGCTCCTGGGATTTTGTACTTGATCTGCATCCGTCCTCCACTTGCAGATGTTAACCTTTCTCTGGTTTTCTTAAAATACTTGGAGGGGATAATTCCTTCTTGGATGCAATTTAGATCAGCACCTGAGTCTAATAAGGCGACTGCTTTGAACTCATAATCTTTGCTAATCACAATTCTAACCTCAGAATGCCACTTCTGGAAATTCATCCTATTCAAGGTATCTAAAAACTTTGTTGTTTCTGGTTGGTCATCATGGATCAAGTCTGCTGTTGGGTTTTCTATTTCTTCGTCATCAAAGGATTCCATTCTTTGATGAGAAGTTCCTTCAAGGTTTTTTACCCTTTTGTCTAAAAGAGTATTGTCTATTCTAAGGATGGTTAGCTCTTGTTTGAGGGTTCTAACTTTAGACTTGGTTTCCTTGATATCTTTTTGGAGATCATTTACTGTGACTTCCTTTTGGACCTAGAAAACCTTTCATAGATTTTTTCTAAATCTACCTTAGGTTCCTTGAGTTTTGGTTCTGGTTTATTGGTTTCCTTAACCAGGGTTGCATGAAATGCACTTAGTCTTTGTGCTTTGATGACTGGGTCTTCTATCTGTTCTATTAGATCTAAGAGCAATTCTTCTTGTTTACTAAGGACTTTTACCTGAGAAGGGTCTCTGCAAGGGTGTGGTTGACTGTCAACTCCTTTTTTCTTATCTTGGTTTTTGTTGGGTGAAACACAAGTCTCTTTGTGCCACTGGAAATAGTTCTCAAAATATTCAAAGAAAAAGATATGATCTTGTATCTCTTTCATGAATTCCATCCAGGCATTGAGAACTTCAACCTTTTGTTCTCTGGTGTGGTTGGCTTTATAGGCTTCTCTTTTGGCTTTGTTTTTCTCTAAGTCAAATTCGTTGCCTAAAAATTTCATGTCTGGCTTAAACTCTTTCCTTAGAGTTTTAAGTTCATAATCCTGGGTATTACCATCCTGGTATGGATCTTCCATATCAGGGTTTTCCATATATGTTCCTGAAGGTGATCCTACCTTCTGACTGTTGTTGTCACCTTGATCAACAATTGAGTCATTCTTGGCTGTATAGCAGGGTGTGCTAACCTGGGATCTGTTTCGGACTCCTTGGAATTCTGGTCCTATGTCTCTTCTAGATCTAGGGAATGGTGCTAGAGGTCTAGATGAGCTAGCTCTGGATGCAGGTTTATCTCCTAATAGGATAGGGGGTTGCCTAGAAGGAAATCGACTAAGATCTATTGGGGATCTAAGCCTATAATCATCTATGGGTGATCGTAACCTAGATTTGTCAAAACTAAGCCTAACAGAACCATCTGCTAGTTGTTGGACAAAATCTAATTCTGGTTCCTGATCTGGTTCTTGGATTAACAAGGGATGATTTTCATTATGAAGTTTCCAATCATCTGGAAAGGAAATTTCATTCCATCTAAGTGTTCTAGGGACCTGGACTTTGGCATGGATGTTGGTTTGGATAAGAAGGGTTTCTCCTACCTTTTTCCTATCTAAAGCTCCAACATTCATATTGGTCTTAATACACTTATAATACACTCTGTATATAAGTGCTATCTGGCTGGTTCCCTGCGTCATGAGGGTTCCATGGGTCTTGATGTTTAGGGTCAAGGCCTGCATGACATTCTTGTCATGAAGGTGAACTGTAAAGTTCGGGAAACAGTCAAAATGGACTGGTCCGTTACTTAAACTGGCTTGAACAGTTCCTAAGAGACTGTCATCAAACCTTATATGACGGGTATCTCTAACGGCTAGCAGAACTGAATTATTCAATCCTGATCTGATGAGAGGTTTAACTCCGACCTGGACTAAACCTATGTGCATGAAATGGTGACCTTTGTTTATGTGTCTCTTGATCTGATCTGAGCTAAACAAGTAGCACGTCTCGTACTCCTTGTTTATTCCATAAACTTGTTCTATGGTCCTAACATGGAAATCTGTCTTGAAGGAATTCAAGTTCCATGTGAAAGACTTATAAAACTCCTTTGTGGGTACCTTAGGGAGGTTCCAATCTCCTAACTTAAGGTCTAAATCCTGCACCTCATATTCTTCACTATTGACAATTCCAGACTGTTGTGGAATTTCTGGGAGTGATGTAGATCTACTGGCTAAACTGGAGGTTGAGTTACTTCTAAACAATTTACTCAACATCTTGACTATCTGTAAGATTTAACACAATTAAATCCTAATTTTCTCTATCTCCAAAACTGGATCTAACCTTTAACATGCTACAGGGATGTGTATAGGATGGACTGCCCTCAATGTCTCACGTATATTAAAACTGCCCTTTCTGTCTAACTTGGGAACCCCAACAATTGCTACAAAACCACTATCCTGTGACACAACGCCTCAACGCCTCACTCCGGCTAAACGGCTACAGTCGTTGGATACCGTGGACAAAGTAGATCGGGACAAGCATAAATCGGGACCTCTGCTTTAATATAAGCACATATCAGGACCTACGTTTCCTAGACACACACTTATAACAAATTTCTGGTTAAACACAAGTATCTGGGGATACAAAAAATAGGGATAATAATTGGGTTAACTGAAACAGATAAACAGGATATAGAATGAATAGAAGAAAAGTAACTGAATCAACAGGTTAGAAAGTGGATAAAGATCACAAGACGGAAACATACAACTGGAATATAGTGAGAAATAATGCTATGAAAATAATGCATATATAAAACTGAAAATAACTTTGATAACTATGACTTAGATCCCCAATAGATCTTAGTCGATTTCCTTCTAGGCAACCCCCTATCCTATTAGGAGATAAACCTGCATCCAGAGCTAGCTCATCTAGACCTCTAGCACCATTCCCTAGATCTAGAAGAGACTTAGGACCAGAATTCCAAGGAGTCCGAAACAGATCCTAGGTTAGCACACCCTGCTATATAGCCAAGAATGACTCAGTTGTTGATCAAGGTGACAACAACAGTCAGAAGGTAGGATCACCTTCAGGAACAGATATGGAAAACCTTGATATGGAAGATCCATACCAGGATGGTAATACCCAGGATTATGAACTTAGAACTCTAAGGAAAGAGTTTAAGCCAGAGATGAAGTTTTTAGGCGACAAATTTGACTTAGAAAAGAACAAAGCCAAAAGAGAAGCCTACAAAGCCAACCATACCAGAGAACAAAAGGTAGAAGTTCTCAATGCTTGGATAAAATTCATGAAAAGAGATACAAGATCATATCTTTTTCTTTGAATACTTTGAGAATTATTTCCAGTGGCACAAAAAGACTTGTGTTCTCACCAAAACTGATTGGATTAAGGAAGACACTAAAGAAATTATTATATCCAGTCATCCACCAGTAGCAGCTATTACTTTCAAGTATAGAAACCAAGATGTCACTGCCACACCTTTTAGATTCCCTTCAGGGGAAGAAAAGATAGTCAAAAAGGTTATAGAACAAAATAATTATACAAACCAGTGCCTTGGAGTAATAGGAAAACAATTAGATAGGGTTGAAGAGAAGATAGAAAACAAGGTCATCCTCCAGCCAGGAAGCCTTAGTAAACCTATCATAGAAAAACCTTTAGTCAAACTACCTATTGCCAGGCAAACTAGCATCAAACCAAATGATGTTACAACCTTAGAATTAGTCACCCAGAAGCTTGAAGAGCTTCATAAAATTGTCAAAAAAGAACCCAGCACCTCTTCACCTAGTAAAGGTCTTCAACTTACCACCTTAAACGTCCACACAGCAACCAGTGATTCTAGCAGAACCTCCTCAGACAATGAAAAGGAAATAGAACACATAGAAAATCAGTTTAGAGATTTAAACGTAAAGAGACTTTACCAGCCACCATCAACTAGTTTAACCAAGAATTGGTACCCCAGACCTACACCTTCAGACCTCCAGTATGAGGAAAGAAATGTCAGTAACCAGTTTTCGGTCACCTCAGGAAAACTTTACGAATGGAACATAGACGGATTATCAGAACAAGAAATTCTGAATAAAATTCAACACATAGCGATGGTCGCTAACAATTACCTAAATGAAGGAAAAACCCATCCAGAGGTTATTGACCTTATAGTCTTAGGCTTCACAGGGAAATTACTTCAATGGTGGAACAACTGCCTCACTGAAGGATCCAAAGAAGACATTAAGGTTGCTATCCAAAAAGATGAGGAAGGTCTCCCCATCTTTCAAGAACCACCAGGAAGAGGAATTCCTGATGGAGTCAATACTTTGATCTATACGATCATAAACCATTTTGTAGGGAAACCAAGTAACATCACATCTAGGATTTATGACCAGTTGAGTAACCTTAGGTGCAGAACCCTAGGAGATTACAGATGGTATGAAGATGTATTCACCACCAGAGTTATGAATCGAAGTGATTGTAACTCCCCATTTTGGAAAGAAAAGTTTATCAATGGTCTACCCAAATTATTTGGTGAAAAAGTGAAAGAAACACTTTGTAACTCCCTCGGAGAAATCGATTATGATAGCCTAACCTATGGTGACATCTCTAGCACAATCAGGAGTGTAGGAATGAAAATGTGCAGAGATTTCAAGATACACAGCCAAGCCAACAAGAGCAAAGCCAAGTACGAACTAGGAACCTTCTGTACACAATACGGCTTACCCTCAGTTGCCCCTTCCAAAAAACACAAACACAGGCGGCCAGAATCCCCTGAGAGACATTATAGGAAGAAATCTAGATATCACAGAAGACAAAGTTATAATAATCCCAAAGATGGTGATTATTATAAAAAGAAGAAGCCTTCTAGAACCAAACCCACAAGCAAATACGAGAAAATCCCAAAAGCGTCAGGAAAATGCTTTAATTGTGGGAAAAAGGGCCACTTTAGAAATGAGTGTAAGGAAGAAGCAAAAACACTCATAAACACCCTTATCAATGACCAACCCAGAAAAGACAAGCTTTTTAAACTTCTAGGACTTGACCATATAGAATATGAGTCAACCAGTAGTTCTAGTGAGCATGAACTTTACCAGTCCTCATCTGAGCCATTTAGAAACTACAGCTCTTCCAGTGAACCCAGAATTGATTTAGCCTGTAAAGATAATTGTTGTCGAAACAAGAGTCTTAGTACCCTCAGCAAAAAAGAATCCATTCTTAATCTCATAGAACAGATTGAGAATCCTATCATCAAAGCCCAAAAGCTTGCCCAGATCAACAAAACCAGGACTAAGGACAGAACCCTTAGACAAGATTTGGACATATCCAAAGTCCAAGGAGTAATCCTTATCAATCCCAAATATCATGGAACCAGTCCAGGATATTTAACTATTATTCCCTCCAAAAAGAATCAGACAAAGAAACCTGCTTCTATTGCTCATCCAAAAAACAAAGCATGCATATTGCATAAAAAGATTTCTTGCATTACATTTTCTGATTCTAAGAAAATTGATTTTCCAAACAATTGTGTAACAGAAAACCATTTTGCTTGTTCAGAATTCCCAGAACCTCAGAAAAAACCCCGAAGCCCCACTAAATAGTGGAAGATGGCAGAAAACAGAGATAAAGGGAAAGCTCCTATCCAGGATTACCCTTATGAAATGCATGAAGGTGCTTCTTCGAACCAAGAAGCAGTATCCCTTCAGGAATATGCCACAGTGGCACATTCCAGTGGAAACACAATAATCACTCTCCAAGAAACCCCCACACCCATATATTCCAGTGGAAATCCAGTAGTTGATGTTCTGAATTATACCTTAGAAGAAAATTTAGCCAAAGATTCTTATGGTATACATTCAAACTTCCCATACCCCACTAAGACTATCCTAGACCTTCTCCAATCAGCCTTTATCTTAGATAATGATCATCTTTTCCAAAGAACCCTCAAAACTCTAAAAAACCCAGTTAGATAACCTTGAGGCCAGAAATGATCATCTCACCAGTCTTCTCTCTGGCAAAGAGAAAATCCGTTCAAAGGATAAGACTGTTCGTATGGGCACGTGTTTTGCTAGGCTAAGTCTTAAGACCCAAGCCTCAGTAAGAAGTGCATTTGCCAACTTACCTTCTGAAATACAAGTACGTATTTTGGGAAGTAAGGTTATGTCCGAATCAATTGATCTATGGTTCAGACACTTCAGAGTTTTGGTCACCTCCAGGTATTATGATCCATAAGACCCAGATCTCGATCATACTACCAGTTTGAACTACACTGCAGAAAATGCTCTCACAGTATCCAGATGGGAAGCATACTTTGGCAGCAGTCTTAGGGTTTATGAAAGGGAAAAGCACCCCTTTCCAGGACTATTGATTAATTATAGCGATCTCTCAGAAGATGAGGAAGAAGAAAACCAGATGAATCCTCATTGGCTATCACAGATGTTTGAACATGGCTTTGTCAGGCTCATAAGGTTAACCAGTCATAACCAAGTTAGCCAATTCCCCGCCATCATCAAAGACACGGTCACTAGGGTTTCAAGCCCCTATGTTACTATTAGATGCTGGAGTACCCTTCCAGAATGGGAGATGAATCATTGGGCAACTGTCCAGCCATCAAAGCATCTAGTCCTTATTGGAGGATATTCCCACCAAGGACCCTGGTTTCAAGGCAATACGTTCCTCTCCTATGGGAATCCTAGGGCCTTAGCAGGTTGCTGGAGAAACTTCTTCAGTAGAGAAATCATAAAGATTACCCAGGAACTTTGGAAGAACTACCATTTTGTGGGCAGCACAGGAAGAATTTCAGTCTTCATCAACAGGCCTTATTATGAGTCAATCCCTCTCCTTCCATGGACCGCGGAATGTGATACCAAGCAATTTTTAACACCTGGCCAGAATCCAGGTTTTGAACCATTAATCTATTGCAGTCTCTGTGAAAAGTTCACCACATTTCACGAACATGCTTGCAATAATGATCCTCCATGGGAACTCCAAGAAGATGATGACAGTTGGTATGATGCTTACAACGGAAATTGGTAAATTTTGAATAGGACCAGTCACTATTCAGAAAAAGCATTTCCAGTACAGTAACTATTGATGAACAGTAACTAGCACTCAGCTGACACTACAGACAAGGGACAAAACACTATTCATGAACAGTAAAAGTCACTATTCATGAACAGTAAAAGTCACTATTCATGAACAGTACCCGACTAAATCATCCAAAGTTACTATTGCTTTAGGTGGAAAAGAAATTCACCCAGGTTAAAGCATTTTACTCCCCGGATTTTCAGCATTCAGACAAGGAATCCAAGGCTCCCAGCCTCCTATAAGTACCAGCTCCCTCTTCAGTTGAAGGCAGACTCCAAAAATTGCAAGAACCAATTTTATGTAACCAGTCTCCCTTATAGAAAATTGTATCCCAGTTAGTTTTCTCAGCTTACATTTGTATTACTTCAGTCAGTTTTACACTTGTAACCCAGTCTTATATATATATTATGTCACTGCTTAGTGAAAATTTTTTAATCCCTCATGCATTAGAGTGAATTTGACATCCAATTGAAGTTATACATGTTTTGTAAGATAAAATTTGATTATTTTTTAGTAATCCATTTAAATGTTAAACTATGAGATTTTACTAAGTTTTTTTTTATATTTTTTTAATCCTTTTGGATAGACAAATTTGTAGTGTTTGTAGAGAAAGTACTCTTAATAGTTGTATTAGAAGTACTCTATATTTCCACTTATTTAGACAAAAATAAAGATTAGTCAAACAAAAATAATGGGATAAGTGACATATTTTAACTTTTGCAATTGTATTTTCATTATTATTGTTGTTATTATTATTATTATATAAGGATGCAAATAGAAACTTAATTAGGAAATTTTACTAATAATTGTTTATTTGTAATCTTTTTAGGTGGACAATTTTGCAGTTACTACAAGAAAAATAATCTCAATAGATTATCAACAACAAATTGTTTTTCTAATTGGTCCAATTAATCATTGTTAAGCAACGATTGATATGACATTTTCTTTGCTTGCAATGCATCTTCATATGGGTATGTTTTGATTCAGTATATATTTATGAATGTGTTGAGATAAACATCGTATTTAAGAAGAGAGACCATGATCCTACTTTGTATACTGCAAAAAAGATAGATTGGTTTGAGATTAAAGATAATTTGAATTTTTTTAATGGTGATAAACGCTATTTTTATCATTCATTTCTAACTATCATAATTGGAAAAACTTAAACCCCCTCCCCACCCCCCCCCCCCCCCTTTATTCTATCACTAGCTTAGCTCATAATATGAGTAGATGAAAAGGAAGTAAAAAATAAAATATTTATAATTTTCTATTTATAGAGACACAGACTTCATTATTTTAAAAAAGAAAGCAATATGACATTGTTTATGTTAGAAAAAAAAAAAAAAAAAAAAGCCTTGCCCTTTGTTGGTTTGGTAAAGGGTTATATAAAAAAAAAACACTTCTTAATTAATAGTTTAATACATCTAAAATTACATTATCTTATGAGAAAAACACTTTATTATAGATTACTAATCATAATCCGAATGTATAATTTTATGAATATTTTAGAAAAAAAATTATACATTATATTTCATAACAAAATAATCATATATTTCTGCCAATTGTGCAAGATTACGTCTAGTGATAATAAAGAGCATAATGCATTATAGGTTAAAACTCTATAAAAATAAATAAATAAATAAATTGATTTACATGAAGAGCTGAGTTTGACCCTTTTGCCACGCTAAAAGACAAAAGAGAAGGGCATTTATGACCAACCGGAAGACTATGGTACAGGAAATTATCTAATAAGAATTAAGTCCGGCTTTGTTTCAAGAGGGTTCGACTTTCGAGCATTACAATCACCACTACTGTGACTCAATTTCCAAATCCGTAAGTCACATATTCTTCACTTTTATTATTTTCCTTTCGCTTTGTCCTTAAAATGAAAGATGAATTCTTCGCGCACAATATTTTTACAACAGATCTTAAATGGCAAGCTATTTTTTTGTAAATTCTAATAATCTATAACCTACAATTTACTGTAAAACTATTGTAAAAGTTTTATGGACCTAGCATTTCTCATAATAAAAGAAGAAATTAGTCCAAAACACTTTCACAACTGGCAAACAATAGAATGCAAGTCCTGTAATAGCTTGAGAGAATCAGATGATTTTCCCCAGTTGATTTTCATTTTCATTTTCTTGTTTCTAGTTTTTCTGCTTCTACTTTATTAAGTTTATTGTTGATGAAATTTCTTACCCATAAAAGAATTAAAGCAAGAAAAAAAAAAAAAAAACTGCAAAACAATACTGGAAGGGACTCTCACTAGACTTACTCCACCTTTAGGTTCTTTACAATTAGACCAACCACTTCTTGATTGTGGCTTATCCTTGTTGGAATTGATTGTTCAAACCAACCATATGTGCTGTCAAGTTGGTGTCTTCAGCTTTCTTTACATTCCAATTGCTTTTGCATTTTTGTCGATGCCCTACTTTTATCAGCGTAGATTAGAAGGCACACCTTTGGATTTACCAATTGCTAATGAAATATATGTATCCATAGTAAAGCTGCAAAATTTCTCAGCTTAATCCAGTATTGGGCTATCCAAACTTTGGTCATGTTGAAACTAGACTACCTTTATCCTTGACTGAACCTCAGCTAGCTTGCTTAGTCTATGTTTTATTTTGGTTTGAGCTCATGCTAGTTCACAAGCCTAAGTGAACTTTGTTAACTTGCTAAAATCAACAACATAAAATCTGTTAATTTACTAATACAAATTGGCAACCCAAAAGCGTAGTTCTTTGACACTGATGTTTGTTTAATCCATTGTTGCTGTTGTTGCCATCATCACATCATAATTATAATTTTACCATAGATGTCTTCTGGTTTGAGAATCTGAAATGTCAGACTAAGAGATCTAATTATGTGATCATGATAAGTGAATTTTTGTGGCTGCTAAGCAGTGTGTGGGATGGCTGGTGCATGAAGGGCTTTATACGAACAAGCCAATGGGGCAGAGCTGTTCCTTCTGCGTATGGGAGTTCTTTCACTTTGCCATTCCTTCTGCTGGAGTGGTTTGGTAATTTTTTTTTTTTTTTTGTTCTTTCTGTCAAGAAAATGGTAGCCTTCATTTTTTGGCTGCATGTATTAAGTCTCTTAACATTTTGTTGCATGCCAATCATTATACTAGGCTTCTACATACCACACGCATTTGGAGCCACATCAAATTTTGTTCTAAACATGTTTCCTTACACTCTAAGCATGGTATACAATTGTTTTGAAAAGGAATGCATCAAACACTTTGTAGCACTTGGGCTTCAAATGAGTTGGGAGGTGGGAATCCACAAGCAGCTAAAATAAATTTCAAGATTGTAATGGTTCTTGTAGTTGCAGAGATGGTTATCATAGGCCTGAATCTCTTCTTTTGCAGCTATGTTTTGGGCTATGCCTTCAGCAGTGAGAAGGAAGTTTTGGATCATGATTTTTCTTTCAATAATCATGGATGGCATACTAGCAGTACTTTCAGGTAACTTTCTCACATTTCTCTCATGTAATGGGCATTTACTTGAAGCAAAACTTTTGAAGTTCTAACTTATTTATTCAAGGTATATGGTATACCATCAACTGAACATTCATTCATTATTCAGTTTAAAATATTTTCTTTAGAATTTAGAATTTAACTAATAGTAAATAAAATATAAAAATAAATAAATAAAGGTATCAAACAAGTTTGCTCTTGAATAAATTTCAGTTTTGGGGTTATAATAGTTGTGGCCTAATCATTCAGTATTGTTCTTCAAGAATCAAAACATACTTGTTTATCAAAACAATGTAGAAGTTGTAATCTTCCTAGATGCATTGCCATTAACCCTACAAATCTATTTTCTGCTTTGCATCAGGGGTTGCTAGATGAAGTGGCTGGTAGCATATAGGAGCCTATGTCAATTTTGGGGCATGTTATCTAGTTAGGGTTCTATTAGTTGTTGTTTTCGCCTTTGTTGTACACTGAAGAGGGAAAGGTCTGTTGATTGGACTATTAACATTGCTTACTGTACAAGAATTCCTACTACTCTTAAAACAAGTTTCACAAATTTTTTATCAAAAACAAAACTCAAAACAGATCAAACACTTTTCTTTCTCCCAAAGTTAAATAGTTTCAGGCTTATGTGGTTGAAACTATTTCGAATCCGAATCCAACTCGAATTCCTTGAATTTCAAGGCATAAATAATTAAATACATAGCCTTTATTTTATAATCCTTGTTAGAGTTTCTGAAATTATATAAAAGTTGCTAAAACGTTTAATCTAGACTAGAATCACTACTCTCTCTCTCTCTCTCTCTCTCTCTCTCTCTCTTCCTAACTCTTTATCACCTCTCTCCAATCCTTCAATCTCTCTTTCTCTCTACGCTTTTCTCTCCTCCATCTTCCACGATCCAAACCCACAGCTGAGCTCCACCCAACACCGATTATCAAGATAAAATCACCAACCTAGGGCCGCTGTCACACCACCAAACCCACGGGCCATAGCTGATCTACCATGGGCAGGGGCAGTGAACTGACAGAGTAGGACAAGGAGTGTGTCTGGAGGCAGCTGATCCACCATGGGTATGGAAGCTCACAAAAGGAAGCTCAGCTTTGAAGGTCATGGGCTCGATGTAGGAAATCGTTGACTGATCTGGTGATTCCATGGGTTCTGGGTTGTTGTTTGGCTTTGAAATTTTCAGTTTGCTTCTATTATACCCAGCAAATCAAGTAATTTTTATTCTACTGTTCAGGATTTTGTGATTTCTTCTGGTGGGTTTGTTGTTTGGCTTTGAAACCTTCCTCTCTTATATCTCTATTCCCTTGGTCAAGCTTTGCTGATCCTCCCCATGGGTGCTGCCAATGTATATCAGTGGCTTTGTGTGAGTGAGATCTTAGATGTTGAAAATCAAAAATTTAGAAATTAAGTGCTGGAAATTGTTGATCCTCCCTTTTGTCATGTTGTAAACCGTGTTATGCTTTGATTTTAATAAATTTCTTAGTTCAGGCACAAAAAATTAGTATAAGGAAGAAGACGAAGAACTCTCTCTCTCATGGTTTTGCTTCATTTGATTTGTATTAGTTTTCTGGATTTATGTTCTTTATGTCTGTATATGTTCTTCATGTTTGTGAATTATGAGAAATCAATACCATATTTTAATTTTTTTTTTTTTTTTTTGGAGGAGAGAGACATAAAATAGGTGTAAAAAGACTTATTTAACCCTCTTTTTTAACAGAGGTGGGTAATAGAGACTAAACGGAAGTAACCTCATGTGGGTAAAGTGTCAAAATTGAAACCACAGATAGGCAAATCAAATTAGAGGCAAACTACATGTGAGTAAAGTGTAATCATCTCTAAATTTTTTAAAATAGCATTAACAAATCACTTAAAGGTCTCCATTAACATAACCTTTTTATTTAATCCAAAATTGATGATCAATGGATGAATACCATCATACCCGTTAAGTTAACCGTGCCTAGTATAAATTCTCCCAGACAGCAGTCAGCGGAAGTCATCTTAAGTTCTTAACTTTATTGACCGGTTGCCGGTTTCATGATTTCAATTAATCGCTGGAGTTGTTGACTTTTGCTCTTTCAGTATTCACTGCTCCTTTTTTTCATTTCCCAAATCTCTAATAAGTTTCACTTTTCACACACATTCATCTCTTCAATTTTTCTACTTGTATGCCCTCCTTTATATATACACCTCAAATTGTTTTCTTCTTCACTAATTTCTATGTTCCTTTTTTAACTTATTTTCTTCAGTTCTATTCATATTGTAGTTCAAATTTTATCTGTATATTTCCTATGGCTTCCATGAGCCACTCAAGGAGTGTCCATGTCATCACCATCTTCTTCTTCTTCAACACCTCTGTGGAATACTAGATGTTTTTCAGTTTTAGAAAAAAGCTTTGTTGAACCCAACAAATGTGGAGAGCTGCTTTGAAAGAAGTGGCCAATCCCTCCGGTTGGTATTTAACAAGATGGGTAATTTACATTACTAATTTGTTTATGTTAATATTTAAATGACAAGTCTTTTTTTAATATACATATACGATAGAAGTATATAAATTGCTAATAGAATGTAGCATAATATGCATAATTTAAAACATTACAACATACATAATAGTTAAATTTCTGTTGCAATCAGTGCTTATACTATTACAAATAGTTTGTGACCCCTGCCCTTTTGTTATTAAAAAGTGTTGGTTTATTTAACAAAAAGAACATAACATTCTATGAATTATAAATATATTGTTATTGTTTATTATCTTCATTATATATATTTCTTAGATAAATTACTATTTGACGTTTGCAATTTGGTCATTCTACAATTTGATCCATAAAAATTTCAATTATTAATTTTAAATCCCTAAATTGAGACTGTTACGATTCTGTCCAAATTAGGGGTGGGTCCAAAAAGTCTTTGCCTTGGTGAGGTTTCATGACATAGAAAAATAAGTTCCAAATTAATAGATATTGTATCTTACAAGTAGTTGAATAAATGATCTAGACAAGATAGGAAATATATTCTCAAGCTTTACTCTTATACTGCTCTAAGGATTTTGCTAAGGTAGATTGCTCAATCCTATTTCGGAATCCTACTTGTAATTGTCCAAGCATTATACTAATTTTCATATTCTGATACCTTGTGCTGTGAATTCTAGAGAATTTTGCCAAATAAAATTTTGACATGTGAAAACTACAGACTACATAGTTCTTTTGGCACATCTAACATGTTTATACTTCAGAATCATTGAAGCCATGCCTTCTAGAACAGTCAAGAAGCAACTTTAATTACACTCATTAGGAATGAGTCAATAATTAATTGTTTTCCTTCTTTATTTATAGTACCATACTGACTAAGGTTTTTACATATATACAGATCATAATTAATTGACTGACTGCAAAATAGGAAGGAGGATTTTCATAGCATAAATTTCAATTGAGGCTACTGCTATCTGATGTGCACAAGCACCTCTGTCAATCTGACTGTTTTTTTTTTTTTTTTTTTTTTTGGATAAAAATCCTGGTATGTTGTAATGAATTTATATATTATGATGATTTGTAAATGTGTTAGTGTGACATATCCTTCCATCTTGTTTCAGGAGGTACCTTTATCACATTTCTCTCGTGTAGTTTATTTGAGTTAATCTATATTAGAGCATGAGTTGTGAATTTTGGACAAGTTTAAAATATGATCAGATAAGTATTAATTCAGTCTTCATTCTAGAATATGTACTCGCAATTAAACAGTCTACAAATACTTTTGAAAGCTTCAACAAGTTCACCCTTGATGTAATCTTCTTCCTGGGACTTGCCTACTTGATAGTTATGGCCTAACCGTTATATTATTAATATCTTTCTTCTAAATATAAACCAGCATATCGGGCTAATGTAGAAGTTGCTTTATATCGCTGGAGGAATCAGCTAGCAATATAGAGGAGCCAAAGTCTATCTTGGAGCATATTATCTGGTTGGGAATCCAGTATGTGCTGTTGTGGCCTTTGTTAAATCCTTAAAAGTCCTTCAGATTGGATTTAGAGACTATTGTACAAGCTTATTTATTTATTTGACTAAAATGTCCAAGCATTTCTGTTTGCTCATGGAACAAGTTTCACAAATTGGCAAAAGCAGGTTACTAGCACACAAATTTATTCCTTTCTACAAAATTGCCCCCCCCCCCCCCCCCTTCCCTTCTTCTAATTCGTCTTCTTTATACTGCAATTTATGTCCACTTTATCATATAGCATGAATTTTCGAAGCCTTCTAACTTTTTCAAACTAGAATAATTGATGTCAAATCTATATTTTGTTAAAATTGGTGGTAATTGAAACCTGCTAGGCCTTTAGACTAAACTAGTTTTAATAGCTTAGATGGATTTTTATTGATGTTTCAGGTTTTCAAAGCTAGAGAGAGGATATATGGAGGAGACCCTTGTAGCAGATAAGATAATAATAGAGAAATTTATGTTTCTTTTGAAAAAAAAAAATGATCCTATAATTCCTTGGTCAACTTTTATATTAGCACTATGTTACAATGTAAATGATATTATTATGGTGCAAATAATATGTAAATGCTGATTAAAAGATCTTGTGAGCATTGGTCCCTTTCCCAGTGACTTGTAATGAAGCACATATATAGGTGCTGTGGACTTTTATACCTGAGCAGTCAGGATTTCAGGGATTGAATGATATGTACACTAGTAACTGGATGTCTAAAATGATTGTGAACTGCAGAAGTTTAAGTGCATTATAGAATCTAGCCTTATCATTTAAGCAGGTAACACTGCGACTTTTGATTTATGATTAAGTTAAACATGAATCATGATGGATTGGAACAAAATTTAGAAGCCAGTGATTGGGTAGAGATTGTCAGTTATACAAGATAATCACTTGTTATTACTTATTTGGACTCAGACTGAGACATGACCAGCCCAAACAAACAGTATCTAATTACCAAACGAAATAGTATAAATTTCACCATGGTTATTGCATCATTCATTGGTTCTTTGTTCCCCGCCTAAACTGGTAAACACAGCTTTATGACTTGCCAGTTGTGAAACAAACTGATGTTCTCCAGGCTTCCAAACGTGGCTTAATCGGTAGCACAAGAGACAGCATAAGAATTAATAAAAATGAATTGATATTCTGATGCATGTGTTCAGAAAGCTCAAAGAATTTAATCAAGTCATCATTGCCAAACTAGGTTGGACGGTTGCTTTTGACCACGACATCCTTTGTTTCAACTTTTAAAGTGATAAAAGGCCTGGAGAGGTATTGAAAAAGCTTAGAGGTGATAACAAGGAGTACTACGTAGGAGAGGATAACTGGATTGGATGGATCCAGGAATTTAAAGCCAAACCATGAGGCTCAAGGTTGGGATTTGGCATTACTTAGCAATGTTATTTAATAATGTGTCAAAGGAGATATTTTGCAGCTGTCAGTACTAGAAATTCGAGGCCAGACAAGCTGATCAGGATAGTTGAGAATAAAAAAAGGTTTTTCTTGTTCAGTTAAATCAGCTTATTTTTGTCATGAATCTACTGATCAAGTTGGGGGATGGGGGTGGATATTAAAGATTTATAGAAGAATTAATTAAGACTATGCTTTTGAGAATCGTCAGTGGATGTATTGCCAATTAAGGACAAAATAAGGAGGTTATGAAGTTCAGGGGAATCTAATAAGTTGTTTAAAGAAACAAGCTTGCAACTTTTTAAGGAATGTGATTTTGCAAGAACAGCATGGTTTGGCTCCCACTGGGGCTTTCAAATGGATGCAATCACTGTGAGCTCAAGTGCTGATTTGGTGAAATTCATAGTTGCTCCTGCTGAAGTATCGAGTGGCAGAGAGACTGCATAGGAGTTCTCACTATTTGCAATAGTGGTTGTTGTTCAAATTTGGAAATTAAGGAATCTTGCTGGTCAAAACTAACTGATATCTCTCCTCTGGAACAACCCATGAAGTGGCAGAATCCCTGTTGTAAATACAGTAAAAAATAAGAGGCAGAATCCTTAGTTTTTTGGTTTTTCAATATTCTAGAGGATGCTTAAATTGCTTCAGCAAAACATTGATAGTGTAAGAGATATATCAGCCCAAAGTAAGACTAGGCTTGGGCCTTGATTATTTGGGCTGATGTATCTCTAACAAATTGTTGTACATTTAACTAGGTGAATAGGGAGGTTAATGCTATGGCTCACTTTATTAGTAGGTGGGAAACTTCCTAGGTGGGAAACTTCCTCCACCTGAAAAATGGCTCATCCCAAACAGCCAAACCCATCTTCCTGTATCTGAATAAAATAAACAGACAGATTTCTGGGATTACACACCCCAAAATGTGTTTCCCATGTGCCATGCTTGATGTGAATGCCTTTATTCCCCTCGACTTCGGAGAAACAACAGTGCCCATTTCTTTATTATAAAAATGCTACATACCTGCGTTGTTCAAGAGGTTTTCAAGCTTTAACGAAACTACTCTGTCCTCATCCATTGATTTAAAAATAATAAAATAATAAAAATAAATAAAGAAAATGATTAAGAAAGTGAGGAATCAATGACTTGTGACTAACCCAGAAATAGTTGTTGACTTGGCTGAAATCAGGGGATGTGAAATTGTGAACACACACGGAGAAATAAAGAACAGAGTTCAACTTGGTTTCGAGCATTACAATCTACTGTATTTTCATTTTCCAGATCTGTTAGTTGTCATTTTTCACACATATTCATCCCTTTTATTTCTTTCCTTTTATTTTTTTTTTCCTTGAAATGAAATATCCATATCAAATTGTTTTCTTCTTCCTTAATTAGTTTTATATCATTTTTTTTTCTCTTCTGTTTTAATTCAATGTAATATTTTTTGTTATTTATATTATAGTTCTAGATTTACCAATATATATGCCAACGGTTCCATGAGCACTCAAGTTATTGACCAGTTACATAGAGAAATTTGTGTTTGTTTAAAAAAGAAAAAAAGTTATTTTAGAATCAGAGGTCCTATTTGTTATTTTAGAATCAGTGAGTGCCGTTGTTATTGACTTGTGCTTTTGTTGCGACTTTTTAAGTAAAAGGGGAAAGGAATTTACAAAGTAAAGTGAAAACCGCGTCCATTTCATTTCTAATTTCTTTATCAAATTAGGGAATTATCATAGTTTCAGTCCGGCGTTGTTTCAAGAGTGTTACGAGTATTACAGCATTTCCAGTTAGCAAAAATTAAAAGAGTGTTTCGAGCATCACAATCATTTTTATTTCCAAATCTGTAAGTCTGTCACTTTTCACACCTATTCATCACTTCTATTCTTTCCTTCCTTGAAATTAAAAAACCACATCTATTTTTTCTCTTCAGTTTTAATTAAATGAACTTTTTTTTTTCGTGTGTCAATTATAGTTGTAAATTTGATATATATAATTTTTTTGCATGATTAGAAGGCTGCATCATTTTCGTTGCAATGGGTCTAGTATAATTGCGATTAACACAAAAAAGTGCATGTATTGACATGGGAAAGGGTTTATCAATAAGCAACAAACAAAAGTTCGCTTTACAAGACTACAGTTTTGGTAACAGCACTTTAATTTTGTAGTATTTTTTCTTAATCTATTAAATTTATCTTTGTCTCATTTCTACAGTAAAATAATTTTCAGTCGACCCTTCTTTGCAGAAAAAGAGGAAGCGAAAACAGAAACCAAAAAAAGAAAAAAGAAAAAAAATGAAGCAAAACTAGAGTGTTTTCAGGAGGTTTTGGAGCCCATTGCCGCTTCAATTCCTTCTCACAAATGGGTAAGTTCTCACTTTTAAGTTTTAACACACAAATCAGGTCAAAATTGAAAATTAACATTGTTTCTCAAACAACATAATTAGTAGGCACTGTTTTCAAACTATATTTTTTACTAACATCTCGAGTTTACAAGACAGACTCAATTTTCATAGTCTGATCACGTCCGATATGACATTTTTTTCACATGGTGTCTACCTGAAAATCGAGTCTCTAAGACTCAATTTATATCTTGACAATAATCCTACAAGCCACAAACAGACTTAAAAAACCCAGAAGCCACAAACAGATACGAAAAAAAAAAAAAAAAACCAACTAAGTAAGTTCTTCTTCTTCTTCCCAAGTCTCTCCCAGCCTCCTCTCCATGCTTTTTAACAAAAGCGCGAAATGGGCTCGCTTCGTATATGGATTCCCAAAATACATAGTGATGAAAACCCCAGAACCCACAAGAACCACTACCAGCACAATTCTTCAGTTCTGAAAGTGCAGGAAGAAGGCATGGGTTCTTCGGAATCGGAGCAACACAGCCAACGGCGATCTTCGATGCGTGTGGGTTGAAGGCAAAATTTCAGGCCGCACGTGGAGGCGCATCAGGCTAAAGATGGATGCCTGCTTCTTGGGTTTTACACATCGGTGGCCGAAGAAGAGATCCGTGGCGTTGGTTTCATGAAACACCAGTCGACGGGGAATCTATGACGGCTCGTGGGTCGACGGCCACCACGCGTGGCAGCGCGTGTCTCCGAAATGGAGATCGAACTCTTGGGTTTTGAAAATCGGAGGCCAAAGAAGAGATTTGCAACGTCAGTTTCGCAAAAGGATGGAGAAAAACTGGCAGATCTAAAGGGAGGCTTGAACTGATGGTGTGATGGCTGTGGCTTCTTCTTCTTTGTTTGTTAGCTTGGTAAACTTAGGTGAAAGAGACAGAGGGGAAAAGAAGAGAGGGAAAGAAGGAAAAATAGCTTGGTGAAGTTGTTATGTTCTAAACCTTAGGTGGATATTTGCTTATAAATCGAGTCTTAGAAACTCGATTTCTAGGTGGTTACCACGTGAAAAAAATGTCACATCAGGCTGATCAAACCATGAAAATCGAGTTTTTGAGACTCGATTTATAAGCCTTAAATCGAGTATTTTACACTTGAAATGTTAGTAAATTATGTAGTTTAGAAAATGGGCCTACTAACTAAACAGTTTAGAAATTAGGCTTAATTCCCAATTTTGGCCCACAAATCATCTCTTTTTATTATTATTATCCTTTCACTCCCTGCCTGAAATAAAAATCCCACATCACTTCGTTTTCTTCTTCCTAAATTTAATTATGTATTTTTCTTCGTTTTCTTCTTCCTAATTTAATTATATATTTTTCTTTATTTTTAATTGGTTGTACTTCTTTTATATAAATTTCCAACAACTTTAGCGAAGCATAAAAGAGAGTCATCGCCATCACCATATTCTTCTTCAACACGTCAGCCAGAATTCGATGTATTTCTTAGTTTTAGGGGTGAGGATACCCGTTAGAAGTTTACCGACCATCTATATGTTGCTTTGAATCAAAAGGGCATTATTACTTTTAGGGATGAAGAAGGAGAGAGAGGAGAATCTATTGCTCCTAAGCTCTTCAAAGCAATAGAAGAATCACAATTTGCTATCATCATTCTCTCAAAAAATTATGCATCTTCTACGTGGTGTTTGAATTAGCTTGCCAAGATTATCAAATGCAAGGATGAAATAGGACCAGTTTTTTACGATGTGGGCCCATCTATTGTACAAAAAAAAAAAAAAAAAAAAAAAAAAGAAAAAAAAAAAAACAGAAACTTTTGAACAAGCCTTTATTGATCACCAAAAGCGCTTTGAGGATAACTTAGAGAAGGTGAAAACATGGAGAGATACTTTAAAAAAAGTGGCTGATATCTCTGGTTGGGATCTGCATCTACAAAATAGGTAATTTCCATGAGTTTCAAATGATAAGCTTCTTTTATTTACCATGAAGCATATAATTAGCTAAGAGAATATATCATAATATACATGGATTGAACTACATCATGGTATACTAGTTAAAATTCTGTTAAATTTTTAGGAACAGTAGAATTGGTTGTGAATCTGGGCTTAGGGAAGCTCTGTGAAAAGATCAAAATGGAATTACTTGATTCAAGAATATATATATATATATATATATATATATATGACATTTTTTTGAGAATCAAATCTGCTGATAATAATTTTTTATATTATATTCTTTTTTGAATATAATATAATCCTGATATGGAGATGGCCATCTTTTGCTTCCTCTTATTTAAGTGGATAAAGTTTTCTTATTGTTTGAAAAGTCGTCCAACAGAACATAAAAAGGTTTCCAAAACATTTTACTTAACAAATCATTACAAATAAACTTTGCAACGTTAAAAACTCTCCAAACTCCAAAGACAATTCCTCTCCCGTCACGGTTCGACTATTGACTGCCATCAATTGGCAGTTGACCAGCATTGACTTTTTGTGGATTTTTTCCCAAATGCCTTTTTTTATTATTATAAATTCAGACTTTAGGGTCAATGTTAACATTTGAGGCTACCAAATGACCCAAAAAATACAAAATGTTTTATTAGCACATTTTCAATATTGCAACCAAATACATGACAATGAGTCAATTTTCTGACAAATATTTCCAGTCAAAACCAATGGAGCATTCATTTCATAGGAAAACTTTTATAAATTCTTCTTTAGCCCCTTAAGAATTAAAGTCGTTCAAAGTGAAATTTTGGAGAATTATGACACTTTTATAACTCAACATAATGCAAACATCCAAAATTAACTTTTGGCAAGTTATATTTTGGATTCAAGGTGGGCATGCCAATTTCATAAGGATTTAATTTAGGCTCATTCATTATTTCGGTTTAAAAAAATTATCAAACCAATTGTTTACATAATTTAATTTGAAGAAGTATAGCTTTGAGGAGTTTATCATTGATATTAGGGTGCTTTTGAATGATTTTATTCAAAGAGAAACATGACATACCTTTGGGCCTCGACTAAAGGAGTAAAAGCTTGGGTTTGTGTTGGCACAAAGGTATAAATCATTAAATTTTATTTTTAATTAATAGAAACCAATACCTTCTCTTCACTCATTTACCTGGTATACAAAGTTTTTTCAATTGTCTACTTTGAAAATTTTGAGTATTGCCATTGTTATTATTATTTTGTACTCAAGCAACCTCAAAGGGTCTTAAGCATTTATATTTAGCATGTTCAACTTAAAATATTCCAATGAGGTTTCTCTCAGCAATCAAGCATGAAATGAGATGCTTAATTTTTTTGCTCAATCAATGTATCTCTTGACAAAATAGATTTCGGATTTAGTGGATACAATATCACTGCTAACCTAAGAAAATTAGTGGACTAATTCATGAAAAGATATCTCCCAAGGAGTATCTTTGCCTAATATTTTTCTTTCTCCCCTGAAGTTTTATAATTGGTTTGGACCATCATGTAATTATTTTCTATCTTCTTTGTAGGCACGAGTCCGAAATTATCCAACACATTGTGAAAGGAATTATGGAGAAATTAAGTTCTAAATACTCAAGCATTAACAAAAATTTGATAGGGATAAAATCTATGGTGGCAAAATTGATCCCTTCGTATTTAGGTTTTGGGAATGATATTTACATGATGGGGATTTGTGGTATGGGGGGTCTGGGAAAAACAACTCTCGCTAGTGCTATATATTACGAATATTTTGATCATTTTGAAGGTTCTAGTTTTATTGCCAATGTTAGGGAAAGATCAGAAAAAGGTGAACTACATAAATTACAACAACAATTGCTTGATGAAATTTTGGAGGGAAGTAATACAAAGATCTACAATGTTCAAGTAGGAATTAAAAAAATCAAAAGTAGTGGGTTACGTCATAAAAAAGTTCTACTTGTCCTAGATGATGTTAATCACAAGGGCCAATTAGAAAAATTGGCTAGAGAGCATGACTAGTTTGGATTAGGTAGTTGGATCATCATAACAACTAGAGATGAACATGTGTTGGTCGATCTTGGAGTGCTTAAAATATATAAGCCTAATGGATTAGATGATGATGATGCTTCAAAAATTTTTGTTCGAAAGCCTTCAAAAAGGAGCGACCTAAAGAAGGTTATGTGTAGCTCTCCCAAAAAGTTGTACAATATGCTAATGGCCTTCTATTAGCTCTTGTTTCTTTGGGTTCCTTTTGGTTGGAAGAACAATTGATGAATGGCAAAGTGCGTTGAATAGTTTTAAAAAAATTAAAGGAGAGATATTTGATACACTTAAAATAAGTTATGATGGACTAGAGGAAATGTGGAAGGAAATATTTTTAAATATTGCATGTTTCTTTAGAGGATGGAAGAAAAATGAAGTAATAGAGATATTAGAGAATTGTGGTTTTGATGCAAGAATTGGTATAAGTGTTCTCGTGGAAAAATCTCTCTTAACCATGGATGATGACAAACGTTTGAGGATGCATGATCTACTACAAGAAATGGGTGAAAAAATTGTTCATCTAAAATCAGGTGGAAATCATGGAAAGCAAAGTAGGTTGTGGCTCAGTGAGGACTTGCTTCATGTATTGGAGAATGATATGGTAAGAACAATGGCAAAACTATAATTTTATCTCAGCGAATAAGATTGAGTAGGTATAGTGACATAATTTTGTTCAATAAATTAGTTCTTTTAAACAAAAAAAAAAAAAAAAATTCCAATAGGTAAGCAGATACCTAAGTTTTTAAGTAATGAAATAAAGAATAAAACATTAATTTACCATGCTAATATATTGTCAATGACGATTTTTTTAGATTTTGAAGAAAAAATCTCTGTAATTGTTTATAAATTTGAATTCATCTTTCTTGTTGTAATACATAAGGCTATCTTAACATTTTTTTGATATAAAAAATTCATTCTCTTTCTTTCTTTTTTCCTTTTTTTTTTTTTTCCTTTTTCCCCGGCTTTTAAAGTATGCTGTAATTTCCTATTTTTCACCCTCTTGGTTTTGAATACCTAAACGGTAGAAGTGCACCTTTCTTTTTTTGAGAAGAGAAGTGCATGCACCTTTCTAGTTTTAATGAATGGGTTTTAAACTGATTAATAAGGAAAAAAAAAACTTTAAAATATGATGTTGTACTAAGAATCTATTAGTTATTAATAGGACTTAGTTTGTAGTAAAATTTACTATTAACATATGATGTTTTACAACGATCTATTAGTTACTAAGGAGGCTCTTACTTAGTTACTTAGTATCTATTTTGGTTAGGTTTTTGAAAATTTTAGAAGTTCTGTTTTGAAATTTGTGCTTTTTAGAATAAAACTAAGTGTTTGATAAAATATGTGAAAAGTATTGTTAATATGAAATATTGCAGTGTGAAAATGCAATTTTCTGGTAGTTTTTATGATCTTCAATTTGAAAACACACCTTTTCCCCCCGTTACAAAAATGCAAAAATTAAATTATTTTTAGTTTAGGGTCAATGAGGCAATTTCCCCATCCTTAGCCTTCTTGAGTTCTGATAATCAAGAATTAAAAGGTGGTTATATATATATATATGGAAAACTCGAGGAGTCAATTTTTTATCTCCTTTAAGGCTTTAACACTGTGTAAAACTTGAGTAATTCTATTATTTTTCTTATCATTTGCCTGTGCAAATCACCAAGCCTTTGCTTTCAAAATATTAGGCAACAAAAGCAATTCAAGCCATACTCGTCAACTGCAAAGAAGAGGATTGTAGTTTTGGAGAATTTTCTGAAGTTTTTTCAAAGATGCCTAATCTAAGATTGTTAAGTGTTCGGCACTAGCATACCAGAAATACTCTCAATCATGTTCCCAATGAGCTAAGTTATATTGAACAGGAGTGCTATTTTTTTAAAATGTTTGCCATCCAATTTCCCACCAAAGGAGCTTGTTCAACTTAAGTTGACGTCTAGCGAACTTGAATATCTTTGGGAAGGAGTAAAGGTAATTTTGTTCTTTTAACTGCCTTTCTATTTAGAGTGCGTATTTATTATATCTCTTTTTATTTTTATTTTTTTTTATGTGTAGCTACAATACGCTTCTGGTTTATTTCAGTTTCCTCCTTCCATCAACAAACTTGTTTTATTTTATTTTTCTGAAGTAGAAAGTTGTTTAAATTTAAGGGAGGGAATTGTAATGCAAGTGTTTTGGTACTTGATAAATTTTGTATTTTAATTCTAAATTTATCAGTTATTTTTTTATTAACCATAGTTAAACTTTTGTAAAGAGATTTTTATAAAAAAAATTGAAATATTTTATTACTAATATAAACTAGAGAGAAGGGAGGGGTGTTAGTTTCTTTAACCCTCAAGGGAGGGGAGTGTTTTTTCTCTTCAAGTTTAAGGTGGAGTATCATTCCTCCAAACCTCAAATGAGGGAAGTGTAATTACCCCTAAATTTAATATCATTTTTTAGCTAAAATGCAAAATTAACCCTCTAAATTTCTTCAAATTTCATTTCAGTTCTTTAATTGTTTTTTCGTTCATTTTAGTCCTTTAAGTTTCAGATTTATTCAATTAAAGCATTTTTTTTTTAGAAATAATTACAACATGCTGCTAACCCCGCAGTTTGAACCCTTTTCCCCCTAGACCCCCAAGCACTTTATGCATGGGGAGGTGTCAATTCGACTACAAGACCTTTGGCTTCAATTAAGGCATTTCTGTCAACTTTCTTTAATTTTTTTTTATTCTGGAAAATTTTTTTCAATCATGAATTGAAAAAAATGAAAAGCCTATCAGAACTTCATTTAAGGGAATTATGAAAAGCCTATCAGAACGTCATTTAAGTTGGACTGCTATTAAGGAACTACCGCTCGCATCAATGAAGTGCTTGTCCTCCTTAAAATATTTAACACTAAGTTTTACCAATTTTGTCACCCTGCCCGTAAGCATCTGTCAATTTTCCAACCTTGAAGCTCTTGATTTTTCCCACTGTAAGAAGCTTCGATCAGTGCCAGAGCTTCCAGCAAGTGTGAGATATATAAAAGTTGAAGGATGTACTTCCCTAAAACCATCACGACCTCCTTCCCAGTCTTATGATGAGAGCATCGGCGGAGTGGCATTTACAATATTGAACCGTTACCTACAGGTACTCTCTCTCATTCTCTCTCTTTGCTAAATGGAGCATCACAAATATATATTTTTTTTAATACAGAGACTCCTTTGTCGTAAAACTGGATATGAAACTTCCCCCAAAAGGAAAGAGGATGGATCTAAAACTGAATTTCAGATTAGTGTTCCTGGATTTCATATTCCGGGGTGGTTAAGTCATCAAAGGTTCGGGAACTCAATAAGCATAAAGCTGTCTCCAAATTGGTGTAATAGTAGGTGGATGGGATTCGCACTCTGTGCTCTTATCAAAGCATATAAGGATTGTTGTTTTGGTGAGCTTGATGTTAAAGTTCGTGTCAGAGCCCCTGGTGATATGCATCACAGTCAATATGCCTCTTAAACTTTCTTTAAAAAATCACATATTAGGGACCACATTTGGATATTGTATTTGTCTCGTGATGATTGGTTTGCCACTGTTGGGTATGGTGAATGCAGTCAGATTGAGTTGTATTTGAGTGCCCTAGCTTCTTTGAGCAAGTGCTGAAATGTGGGTTCAGTTTGGTATACGAACAAGACAAGGAAGAGTTAAACCAGGCAATTGCACAATGCAACAGCAGTAGCCGCGTCATTACTTATGAAGGTTGGGATGGTGTCCATCATGGATTTGACAATTCAACAAGTAGCTGTGATGACTATAGCGATAATGAAGCTGAGGAAAGTGATCTCTCTTCATACGATGGTAATGACCAGCTCCAACATCTTTCCTATTACTTTTATTTTATTTTACTTGTTCAGCTCATTAGTACAGTCCAGCGCCCCCCTCCCTTTTTTTTTCAACTGACCGCAAGCAATCCCAATCACCCTATATTTTCTAAGCCTCTACATCATCATCACTTTCAGGAAGCTTAATAACTAGTATAGAACCTTAGGCTAGTTAAGAAAATGATCTAATAGGAAATACATTCTAAAGCTTTACTCGTTACACTGCTCCAAGAGAATTTTGGTAATGTAAATGGTTCAATCCTAATTTGGCATGTAACTATCAGAGTATCATGCCATTTTGCATATTCATTTTCTGCTGGCAAATGCAAGACAATTTTTCCTGATAACTTCTTGAAACTTGAAAACTAAGGACTAAATAGTATTTCCTTCCCTACCATGTGTATGCTTGATAATCAATGGTGTCATGCCCTATAAAATAGATAACTAGAAACTCCAATGACACTAGTTTGTAATGACCCTACTAACTCAGATGTTGACAAATATGGAATTGGTGGTGATGATGTATATGCATTTGGTGATGATGATGATGTATATGTCGATGATGATGATGATGCTTCATATGCAGATGATGATGTATATGTAGATGATGATGATGATAATGATGGTGATGTATATGCAGATGATGATGATGGTGATGTATATGTAGATGATGATGATGATGATGATGATGCTTCATATGCAGATGATGATGTGTTTGTAAATGATGATGATGATCAGATGATGCATATGCTAATGATGATGTCTATGTAGATGATGATGCATATGCAGATGATGATGATGATTGTAAGTTCGTTTAGACCCCTATAAACTAGATTGTTTAACCTAATTAATTAACCAAGTGAATACTTAGGTTTATTATTCAGATCTAGGTTAAAACAATAACAATCATATCAAGTAAAGCAGCGGAAAAATAAATAACACAAAGATATGATGACCCAGGAAAACCAAACCGGTAAAAAACCTGGGGAGGATTTAACCTAGCTATCTCCTCCTTTTTGTCACGTATTGACAAATACAACTCAAACAGAGAGTAAACATGAGAGAAAAAAGTAAACCAAGGGAACATAAAACCGATTAGCTCTATAGAAAGAAGAGATAACTCCCCCTATAAAGAGCAATAACTCCCCCTATGAACAACAAAGGTTTAAAAAAAAACTTTTCTCCCCCTACAAAAATAGAAAAAAAAAAAAACAAAACAAGTTTTGGGAAAAACAGTTTTGGGAAAATTTAGGAGGTGGAGATAAATAATAATAAAAAAACACACAACCCAAAAAAAAATGAGTTGAGGATACACATGAAGAAAAATATTCTCTCTTTCAATAAATGCAAACTTGACACTATGTGACCCATAAACAGTTGCATGAGTAGAGAAAATATTTGCACATTGATTATCCATCATATCTCGTAAGAAAAATATTTTCTGTAGTTCACACATAAAGAAAAATAACATATACTAAAATGTACAAAGGACTCAAAAATTAATCAATCAATTTTTAATTCAAGTTGAGTACCCAATTTAGCACAGTGTATGCATGTTATGTGTGAAAACAATGAGAGATATGACTGCAAAACTGCAAGATGGACACAAAAACAATGCAATTCATGTGAATCCTAACCATAAATGATGCATTAAAAAATTTGGTCAAAAACTCTAAAAACTGAAAATTTTCAGTTTCGATCGATCGAGTATCGATCGAATACCAATCGAGTTAGACAGAATCAAACCAAAAATTTTAATCACAATTTCGATCGGTCGAGAAACAGTTTCGATCGGTCGAGAAACAGCTTCGATCGGTCGAAATTCTGAAAAACACAAATTTTTGAAAAACAGAGCAATTTAATGCAGTAACTCCTCAAAGCACAATATTTCATGAATGAAATGCGTGAGTATGAGACTAAAAGTTTTTCAAAAACACATGAATATAGCCTAAATCTTCCAAAATTAAGATTTTCAATCAATTTGTCCTTAAAACACAAATTTTGTATCAAAATCAAGGAACATATAATCTTGGATGGCCACAACAAAATCACACACAATAACATGTACAAAGTTTAGCAAAGAGTAACTTGTGTAATGTGTGCAACTAGCAAAAGCTTGAGATACATGTGAGGTGATATGTGAATAGTAATCAATCACAGAGTCTACAAAATTCATCACATAAATTTGAAAGAGACTATCACCTAAAGAGTTACATCATATAACTCTCACATCTCCTAGAATAAAAGCTTGCAATCATGTAAGTTTCTTGATTTGCCTCATTATTCAATTTAATTGATTAGAAACTTAATAAAAGCCGGGATAATGTACACACAATTTTATGAATTGTGAAATTATTATAGCCCAATAATGTACACACCAATTTTAATCGAGGCTACACCTTATGAACTTTTTGTGCATGTGCTACACTTTCTCGAGCACAAAATTTTATGATATGCACTAAGGTGTTCATGATTGGCTAGTAAACAGTGGTGAGATGGTTATTTATGCCTTTCTCAATAAGTTCAAGTCCAACAATCAAAGGCATGTGACTTCAAGATCAAGACAAAGTGATCAAAAACTATAAACATCTTCCCACACAACATGCACTACAAAGCTTAAATTAGTAAAGTGCAATAAAATAAGCTCATCCAAGCTAAACAAAGTACATAAACATGTTATGTAAAGATAATATGGCCAACCTTGATTGTAAATCCAAGATATATAATAGAAAACACATAAAAATATTTTTGGTTAAAAGAAATTTATGACCAAAACTAAAAAACACACTTTATGCTAAACAATTAAACAAATGCAAATGCAATGCATGACAGTGCTTAACTAAGCTATAGAGGGTACACAAACAAGAAATATCAATTTCTTAATTAACCCTTGAGTACATGTACAAACTAGTACATAAAAAATAGCTTAGCACTTATATAACACATGCTATTCAAGTTTCTCCACAATGTCAAGCATGTTCTAAATCAAGAGAGATATCATAACTCATGTAATCCTCAAGAAAAATAAAACTAGACACAAAATAAAATATTTTTGTCTTTTTGAAAATTTTCAATGTTTTTGGATTTTTTTTTTATAAAAAAAAAACAACCTAAAAAATAAAACAACCAAAAACAAAAACAAAACATGTCCACAAATAATTGAAAGAATTAAAACAGGGACAAGTCAGAATACTCACCTTAAAGAATCTTTTCTCACCCATATAGCACGAGTCTTCGGCTTTGTAGGTGAAAATCCATGTGAAGCAGAGTGTGTTTGAGGGATTACACCAATCTTCTGAGAAAGACTAAAATCCTGCAAATTCCTTTCACAAGCCAACAAGTTCAAATTTTTCAAAAGCATATGAAACAATTTATATGGACTTATGGCAGGAGAAATATCATCACATGTCCTAGATTGAAACACAGAATGCTTAAATTTCAATTTATGACAATTAGGACGAATGTGACCGGAGACACCACAAAAGTGACAAACAGGAACAAATTTAGGAACATCAGTATTCCTAACAGCAAATCTAGTCTCAGATTTTGGTTTTTGCCTCAACAAAGAACAATTTGGTCTAATATGACCAACAACACCACAAAGGTGACATGTAGGCACAAAAACAGATTTCTTTTGCACACTAGCAGTAGGTTTAGAAACTTCAGCGTCTACATCAGAACTTTTACTTTTTCTTGGCAACTTCTAGGTTAAGAGTCTTAGATTGGGATTTGTGATGTACTTGGGCATTATGTTGTATGTGTGTTTTGTCACGGATTGCCAAAGGGGGAGATTGTTAGGTTTTGTGTTTGTAATGTTGGCAAACCATGACAAAAACTCAGTCTTATTAGTTTATAATGGTCTACATTGAAGCCCAAGGCAAAAAACTCAAGTTCGGGATGAAGAAAAATGAGTTACAATCTGGTCCGTTCGATTGGTACTCGATTGATGCTCGATCGATCGAAACTGAAAATTTTCAGTTTTTAGAGTTTTTGACCTTTTTACGTTTGCTGCTGTTGCTGATCCGCGATTTTCGATCGATCGAGCATCAATCGAGTACCAATCGAACGGACCAGATTGTAACTCATTTTTCTTCATCCCGAACTTGAGTTTTTTGCCTTGGGCTTCAATGTAGACCATTATAAACTAATAAGACTGAGTTTTTGTCATGGTTTGCCAACATTACAAACACAAAACCTAACAATGATGATGATGCACGTGCAGATGATGATGATGTTTGACATGACTACGGAAGATGACCCTCGTGTCCTGTTTACACTTTGACTAGCTATTTTTCATAGGATGAATATCAATCGAGGCTTTGACAACTAGATGCGCACATGCAATTCAATGAGCCTGACCATGTTTTAAATTTGTATTTGGTTCAATTACAATGATTTGGGAAGTTGTTCAAGTGGCATATCTAAATCATCTTGTTTCAAAATGAAAATGGAGTTTAAGATTAATTTATTTATTTATTTTTAAAGGGGATCTAGCTCTTGACAGATAAGGAGCTACATGGTTTTTGTAATAATATTTTTTTGTTGGATGAATTTCAAGTGGGCTAGTGCTATTGGATGGCCTACGAACAAGAGTTTCAGGTTATAACTTTTTCACATTTCTGCCTTCTATGTGTTTTTGAGATAATGTTTATGAAACAATATTATTCCTCGCAATTCAAAAGGAGAGAGTTTCAAACAAGTTCAGTTGTAAAGTAATATTCTTTTGAGATTATAAAAGAGCCCTATATATTCAAGAGGAAATGTCCTGTTAGAGAGTGGAAGGGACTCTCACAAAAGTTATTCCACAGAAAACGATCTCAAAACTCTCCTTCGCCCTTGACTCTGACCCTGAACTTGTCCCACCCGACATAGACGAATCTTCTGGATTTGGAATGGGGATGAGACTTGAGAGATAGAGACAAAGCCAAAGGTGGCGGGGTTAAGTTTAGACTTTAGAGTTAGGAATTAGGATTAGATTTTTGTTTTTTTTAATAGGTTTCGGATCTGCCAATCTATGTATACTATCGTGGGTCGGATTCGGATCTGCAATTCTTTCTTTCTTTTTTTCCATCTCTCTCAGATCAGTTTCTTTGGATTTGGGCTATATTTCAATAATGGGCTTCGTTCCTTTATTTAGTTACGACTCTCTTTTTCTTTTTTTATTTGGGATTTAGGAGGTACAAAATTTTGGTGTGGTGCAACAAAATATTAGCTTACTTCTTGGCCTGTCACACAGTGATTCCTCATTAATGGGCGTTAAAGACGTGTTTGGTTTATAGAATTTTTAGGGGGGTTCAAAATTTTTTCTTTTTTCTTTTTTTTCTAGAATCAAATTTCAAAGATTCTTGATCGAGAAATCAAGGTAACAATTTTGATTGCATCATGGACAAAAATTGGGTAAAGAAAAGTGCAATCTTTTCATTAATCAATGTAATAAAAATTTAAGGAGACGTTTTCTTATTTAGTTAATTAAAATTACTATCATTTACAAATAAAAAGTATATTTATTAGAGAAATGCCACAATTACAAGTCAGTATGGGAAATAGAGTGACAAGCTTGGTGTAGGAGTAGTGCATAGAGTGTTTTTTTTTTTTTCTTTGATGGGTTCCAGTCCTTATCAGATATGATTTATATGGTTTCAATTATTATGATTTTCATAAAATATAGTACAAGCTCAATTGAGCTTACTATTTTCATAAAATATAATAAAGTTTCAATTGAGCTATTCAGCAAAAAAAAAAAAAAAAGTTCAATTGAGCATACTGCTGTCGTACCGCCTACAAGCTGTACTATTAGGTACCTTTCTCCCATTTCTCTCATGTAGTGTATTTGAGTTAATCTCAATGAGAGCATAAGTTGTGAATTTCGGAGAAGTTTATATGGTTTCCTTGCTATTTAGAAGATTCTTCCGTTGTCGTAATTAGTAGGGTTTGAGAGAATTATGAATGGACAGAAATTTGTCAAGTGTAGAATTGGAAAATTGAGTCTTTTTTTTTTTTATGGGAAAACACACTTCATTCAAGTAGAAGAAAACTGGATTACATCATGGGCACACGTGTGCTCAATGAAGCTAGGGCATTCCTCTAGCCATGCGTTATAATCCACCACATGTAATGCATGTTGGGTGAGTAAATGGACTGGGGCATTTCCCTCCCTTTTAACATGTGACACTTCTACGGCTCTAAATTTCTAAAGGTCCTGTATAATGCCGCAGACAATGTTTTGGATCGAGGAAGGGACATCTCCCACGCCTTTGACTGCTATGCTCACAATAAGAGAGTCACCTTCGAAGGTTGCTTCCCTTATCCCCACATCCTTCGCGAACTGGACAGCCACTTCCATCGCCTTCGCCTCTACTTCCACCGCTCCGATAAAACCTATCCTTTTCTTGCTCAAAGCAGCAATGACCGAACCTGCACTGTCACGGATGATCACTCCAAAACCAACCTCCCTCCTCTAGGTGAAGACCGCCACATCGTAGTTCACCTTGTATTGGCCTTGCTTCGGAACTGTCCACCTCACCACCTCCTAAGGCTGAGCTTCTTGCCTACTCCGTACCTCATTCGCCGTTTGGAACTCCTCTAGTAAATAGCGCAAGCACTTTTTCACTGCCTCACCAGTTTTTCGTTTCCCTCCATGCTTTGCTTTGTTTCTGTTCCTCCAAATCCCCCAGCATATCATCATGACCCTCTCCATAATGTCCGGGTAAGCATCCCTCCACTTCAACAATTGACGCACGACTTCAATAAACTCCCATGACTGTGAAATGGTAAAGGATAAGACAAGCTTACTATAGGACCACACTGCTAGTGCTTGTTTGCAAAACCAGAAGAGATGGGTCGCCGATTTAATCGTATTACCACACTCCTCGCACAGTCCCTCTTGAGTGACCTTCCTTCTCCATAAATTTTCCTTTGTGGCCAAGATGTTCCTACACGCCATCCATGTGAAGTGCTTCACCTTGTTAGGGACATTCATACTCCATATACCCTTCCAAGTTTTCCAAGCCATTGACTGATCCGAGCTTGTCGCTTGGCCACCTCCCTCCTGCACTGTTTGAGCTAGATGGTAAGCGCTACGCATCAAGAACTTACCATTTCTTTAACCCGTCCAAATAAGTCTATGCTGTGCTCCATATGCATTCAGAGGTATACTAAGTATGGCCTCCATGTCTTGGGGCATAAACCACTGTTTAATGAGGTCCACTTTCCACTCCTTGGTCACACTGTTAATAAGAGTGGACACTCTCGACTCACATGGTAAGTCACATTTTGGGGAAATGAACATGTATGTGTGCGGTTTGGGGGTCCACTAGTCTCGCCAGATATTAATTTTCTCACCATCACCCACCTGCCACCTCACTCCTTTTTTATCAAGTTCTAGGCAGCCATTATGCTCCTCCAACTGTAAGATGGATGTCTGCCCATTTCTGCTTCAATAAAGTTGCACCCCGAAAAATACTTTGCCTTAAAGACTCTGTAGAAAAGAGAGGAAGAATTGGATTGTAATCGCTAGCCCTGCTTCCCTAACAAAGCAAGATTAAATTTCTCTAAATCCTTAAATCCCATACCACCTTGGTCTTTCGGGAGGCACATCTGCTCCCAACTCATCCACACCATTCTCTTTTCATCCTTCTTTTGGCCCCACCAAAATTGTCTCACCATCCCCGTAAGCTCCTGACACAAAGCCTTAGGTAGCCGAAAACAGCTCATAGTGTATGATGGCACTGCTTGCGCTACTGCTTTAATTAAGATTTCCTTCCCGGCATTTGAGAGCAACTTCTCCTACCACCCGGCCAGCTTGTTTGCTACCCATTCCTTCAGCTGGGCAAAAGAGTTCTTTTTTGATCTACCCACTAAGGAAGGAAGACCCAAATAAGTCTCGTGTGACTTAATAAGCTGGGCACCAAACATGGTTTTGATTGACTCTTTTATGGCATTATCAGTATTCCAGCTGAAAAAGAGGAAGGTTTTACACCGATTTAATTACTGACCCGAAGAGGTTTCATAAACTTGCAAGATTCTTTGGATTTCCTGACATTCCCTGATGTTGGCTCGGCTGAAAATCAAATTGTCATCTGTGAAGAACAAGTGTGACACTTTCAGTCCCCTTGCTGATGCCGCCAGCCTTTTCAAGGTTTTGGTTTGGATTGCCTTATGGATTAAAGCCAACAAACCCTCGGCCTCTAGGATGAAAAGATAAGGCAACAATGGGCCGCCTTAACGTAGCCCCCTGGTTGGTCTAATTGCACCACATGGAATCCCATTAACTCGAATAGCATATGTGATCGGCGACACACACCTCATGACTAGCTAAATCCACCACTCATGAAAGCCAAGTTTCTGCATGATTAATTAGAGACATTCCCACTCCACTCAATCGTATGCTTTGCTCATATCCAATTTTAGCGCCATCTCCCCATACTTTCCTTTCCTTTTCTTGTGAATATGATTCATGATCTCATGGGCCAATAGAACGTTGTCAGTGATAAGCCTTTCAGAGACAAAAGCACTTTGGTTTTCCTTAGCTACCTCTCTAAGCACCCCTTTTAGATGGTCAGCCATCGTTTTTGAGGCAAGCTTGTAAGCAACATTGCATAAGCTAATTGGTCTATAATCTGTAACTGTCTCCGGGTTCTTCGTTTTCGAAATTAACACTATATGAGTTTCATAAAATTTTGGCGGAGCTACTCCATTGTTAAGGAAATTTAAAACAGTTTGAATAACAACAGGACTAACTTTAGGCCAAAAGTGCTGATAAAACAAAAAAGGCATACCATCCGGCCCCGAAGCTTTCAACGGGTGCATTTATTTCAGAGCACTCTCCACCTCAGGTGCTCCAAATTCCTGAATCAGCACAACATTCATTCTAGCCGTCACCTTGGTGTGTATAGCATCCAGTAGTTCTCTACTCACCACATGCCTTGAAGACGTGAAAAAATTCTCATAGTACTCAACAAAAGTTCTACCAAAGAGCTCCTCATCCTCCTGCCAAACACCCTCCATAGACATAACTTTCTGGATTGTATTGCGTTGGTGCCTGTTAGATGCCTTTGCGTGAAAAAAAGATGTATTCTTGTCATCCGCCTTCAGCCAGCAATTCCTGGACCATTGGTTCCACATATCCTCCTTGATCAACAGCATTTTGTTAAGCTCCAACTTCATCTCATGAACTTCCTCCATGTCTACCCCTGGCCCACCATTATTCTCTAAGACTTGTAGTTTTTTCCTCAGAGTTGAGATCTTCCTCCCCACATGGCCAAAAGTTGTTTTTTTTTTTTTTTTTTTTTTTTTTTTTTTTTTTTTTTTATCAATGCGTGAGGGCATCCCTGCACTCATCCAGGCATGTAGTAAGGGGATGCAGCCCCCCCATGCACTCTCCCTGTTCCCATGCATCAATGACCAGATCATCGCATTGGTTGTCCCTCAGCCACATAGATTCAAACCTAAATAACTTAGGTTTGCATTTCCTCCTCCAGCTAGTCTGTGTACATTTGAGCAGTAACATGTAGTGGTTCGATTTTGAGGCTGAAATATGGTGTAGCCTCTGTTGGGGAAAAACTGAAGCCCAGCTGGTCAAGACGCTCTCTAATCTAACCCCGTGTCCTCCATTTCCTACTTCATGTAAAGTTCAAGCCAATATAACCAAGGTCACGAGGATGGCACTTGTTCAGCACCTCGCAAAACTGGTTCATCTACCACTCCGGTCTTGGGTTACCCCCCAACTTTTCTCCGGCGAACATAATCTCATTAAAATCCCCCGTCACCACCTGCGGCAGATTCAGACGGCCACTCGAATGTTCCAATAATCTCCATGAATCCCTTCTCTTACTTGTCTCCAGTTCCCCATAAAACCCAGTGAATCTCCATTGCAATGGACCTTCGGCCTCGGTGATAACAGCATCAATGTAACTGGGAAAGTATGTTTGTATATCTACCTTTATAGACAATTTCCACAGCAAGGCTAGTCTACCCCTCCCCCCCCCCCCCCCCTCCCCCAAATTAATACACGAAACAACCAAGCCCTGTTGCCTTGCTAACTTTATTTTTATACGAGCCATTTCATCCACTTCAAACTTAGTTTCTATCAAGAATACTAAGCTAGGAACTTCCTCCAGAACAACTTTCTGGAGTTGGGTAACTGTACAGGGGTTCCCAAGCCCCCGACAGTTCTAGGCTAAGGCACTCATTACTCCTGGAGGGGCTACCAAGCAGCCGCCACCGATCCCAAGTGTTGCTTCATTACCTTCCCTAGTGCCATTACCTCTAGATCATGCTTTGCTTTTTTGTTATCCTCTCCCACCATATTTAACTCCCCCAGTGGACTACGCTCCTTACGTTTTTCTCCAACATCCATAGTCTCCACAACCACCTCCATATGATCTCCGTCCTTTGCTGAGCATGCCCCTTCAATTTCCATGCAAGCCACGTTCTCCTTGTTGCATGGCCTGCGTACTTGTTTTGTCTTCTTAACCTGGCTTGCTCGAGCTTTAGAGCTGACCCCTCTATCCTTTAGTTGTGTAGAGGGAGGCCCAATGGAAAATAGATTATTCTCCATATTGTTTATGAGGGCCAGGCCCAACTCCTTAGGAAAATTGAGTCATTGATACCTAACAATTGGTAACCAATTTCCAAATTCTTGATATAGCAGATAATTACATGAGAACAGAGTTTTCAATAGAAAAGGGGCCTCATATTAATTTGCAGAATAGTTTTAGCTCCAATGGAACAAAATCATAGAAACTTAGACACAATGTGGAACTTGTTAGGTGGTTATGGTGCTTCAATGCTTGTGAGATATAGATGGTTTTTATTTATTTATTTATTTATTTGTTTATTTTTAGGTATTGTTAGCGGGGGTGCCTTTAGAATAATTGTTAATAAACTATTTAACTATAGTTTTGACACCACTTTCGCGAGAAATATAAAAAACCATTAAAAAAAACATTAATTTTTTTTCTCTTTTCAAAAAAGTTTCTAAAAATATTTCATAAATTAATACTCTTAGGACATCCATTAACTTTTTCCCTATTTTTATTACCACTATCATATTAAATTGAAGTAAAAAGTTGTAAAGAACCTATTGCAATTTTGTCCATCAGATAACGTATTCTATTATTATTCATTTATTTGTAGTTATTAAAAAAGTTGTGGTGACTATCACAAGATCAAACCAATTTGCAAAGTTTGGAGAGATGCAAAATTTATTTCGCCACATGGATGGAGGCACTTTTTTTTTCTTTTTTCTTTTTTTGAGAAAGGATGGAGGCACTTCTTGACCAAATTCATATCCCAGGATTTTTGGCCACATCAATGGATTTGAAATTGAGGCATTTCAAATCTATTGATTCAAAATCAAAACCCATATCCAAATTTAAGTTTCCAAACACAACTTGCAACTAGATGACCTTTCTAAATTCTTGTTAGATAATAATTACAAGAGAAAAATATTCAAATGAAGATGGTTCCTCATTCTATAAGAGGACCTAGTTGTGAATCAATGAATGTTGTATTTGCAATTAGACATTCGAGACAGTGCAAAATTTGTTACCACATTGAAGGCCATTTTCTTTTGATAAATCAAAGTAATGACTGTTAACTCTCTCTCTCTCTCTCTCTCTCTCTCTCTCTCTCTCTCTCTCTCTCTCTCTCTCTCCAAAAGCGTATCTGAACAAAAAGAGAAAGAAGAATGATGCCCACAACCACCCAAGAGACAATAGCAAAGCATAAATAGAAAGAAAAAAAAAAGTAGTGTAGAGCAGTTGAAATCAAACTTCTTGAATTTTTTATAAAAATATGCTCTTGCAACTAAATTGAAGATTATAAAAATTCTCAAAAGCATTACAAGCTAAAACTCTTTCTCTCAGACCTTACTCTGTCTTTCTCAATGGGAAACTGCTTTAGGAAATCCCGTGACATCCCAATCTCCTTAGGCTCCTCCAATGACACACCATCTCCACATCAATTTCCAAAGAGTACCCAAGGATGGTTTAGCCCAACTAAATAAATAAATAAACCCACTCTTTCTTCCTCTTTTACTCATGTTCTACACATGGTCTTATACATATTTTGAAAATCTAACCACTAAATTGCATATTCTTTATGTTCTTAATATAAATGTTAAATTTCTTTCAAATCGGATGCCAATTACCATTTGATCCATAATTTTTTTTTTTATACATAATTTATGACTACAAAAACTTAGAATTAAAAATTTTGATTGATGACATAACTATTGATCTTTGAACTTCTTGAAATTTTGCATGTATAGAAGATACTATAAGAAAATGCAATCTAACGGTGAATTTATCAAAATTTACATCCAATAAAAAAAATATAAAGCGAGTTTGAAGAATTTATTTCCAAACTAGTTTGAAGAGAAACTTTCTCCTTAATCATTTAGCAAAGAGGAGAGATGAACACATGCACTGAAGGTTGTGAAGTTAGAAAAATAAATAAGAAGAAAGCAAGTAAAGATGTGGCATGAAGAAAATGTTGAAGGTAGTTGTTGTTAGACAATGGTGGTACTAGAAAGGCAGCCAGCCAGAGAAGAAAATGATGGTGGTGGTGTTACACTAAAAGGATTGTTTTGCTTAGGATTTGTCATTTGTAATTGTCCTTTTGGTTTTTTTAGACTGGATTTGTCATTTGTCTAAGGGTTTTTCTTATTATCTAGGTTTATGAATTGTTTTGTTGGTTAGTCTAAAGGATTTTCTTGATATTCTTAGGCCAATTGAGCAAAGGGATTGTCTGATAATAAAAAAAATGGTAAATTTCATGTGTCAATTTGTAAAAAATTTTGGAGAGGGAGGGCCAAGAATATACAATTTAGGGTCAAAAGTTAGAATTTTCGGGTAGATATATACTTGTTATTTTTTCAAAGTCTAGGGTCATGGGCCCCCAAGCTCACACATAGTTCCGTCCCTGGTGAGGTGACCCAGCCACACACGCAAAGTCTCACCACCTTACAATACAGTCTTACCTAATAAAAGAAAACTTTTGTTTTTTTGTTAAATTAAAGAAGACTTTGTTTGTGCCAAGTAAATCACTAAGGCCTTGTTTGGTTTAAAAAAATGGTCACTCATCACTCATTACTCAATTTTCATCACTCATCATCCATCACTCATCACTCTAAAATATTACACCCAAACAACATCATCACTCAGTTATCATCACTCAATATTTTCACACTATTTGTGGGTCTCATATTTGCATTGCTACAGTTTTTTTTTTCTTTTTCCCAGTACCCAGATCACTCGAACCAGTGATAAAAAGAAAAAGAAAAAGAGGAAGAAGACGAACTAGATCAGGAAAAAAAAAACAAAAAAGAAGAAGAAACGAAGAAGACGAGTGGAAGAAGAAAGGAAAAAAAGAGGAAGAAGACGAACTAGATCAGAAGAAAAGGAAAAAAAAGAAGAAGAAGAAAGAACGAAGAAGACGAACTGGATGGAAAAAAAAAAAAAAAGAAAGAGGAGGAAGAAGAGCTGAAGATTGAACCCAGGAAAAAAAAAAGAAAAAAAAAAACCTGAAAAAAAAAAAAACGTGAAGACCGAACCCAAAAGAAGAAAGAAAGAAAAAAAAAAGTCAAACGGTCAAAAAGTGCGGCTGTGGGGTCTTTTATGTGTGTTTAATTACAAAAATGTCATTGACTTATGAGTTATGAAAACTGAAAACAGATAAAATGTGTTTTCAGTTTTCATAGTTATGAAATAACTATAAAATCAGAGAATTGAATGATGAAAATCATAACTCAAAACTCATCCAAACAAAACATCTTGTAATTGAGTGATGGAAACTGAGTATTGAGTGATGAAAACCGAGTATTGAGTGATGGGCCCCCAAGCTCACACATAGTTCCGTCCCTGGTGAGGTGACCCAACCACACACGCAAAGTCTCACCACCTTACAATACAGCCTCACCTAATAAAAGAAGACTTTTGTTTTTTTGTTAAATTAAAGAAGACTTTGTTTGTGCCAAGTAAATCACCAATTCATCGATGTCATACTCATACCATTTTTTTTTTCTTTTCCCTTCTGCTTTGAAGATGACATGAATACGCTGAGTTTCTTCCCTTCTAGAGTGTTTCGCGTCGAGCGGTTGTGTGAAAAGCGGACTTTGATTTGTGCGTGTGGGCTGTTGTTGACATGTTGTGGACAAAACTTGGCTTGGAGTTTCGGAGACTGACTCTTTAGAGTGTTCACCTGGTATTATTTTGATTAAACTTTTTCTTTCTTTGTGTTTAAGTTTTCTAGAGGATGATTGACAGCTTTGTTGACAGGCTGGTAAAAGAAACATAATTTGCTAGTAAATTAAAAATAAATAAAAAAAATCAATCTGGTTAATGGTCTTTTGGAAAGAAAAGGTTGTCTACGGTATCTTCATAGGCATAATTCATTGAGTAGCGGTGCATGTATTACCAACTTTTATTACATTAAGCTTACCAAATGATGTGTCACCAACCACAAAGAGACCTTCAAATATTCATTAATTTATACGGTGATCGAAACTTGTCAATTACATTTATTGTCACGTCAATTTGTAAACTTTATGTATTAAAACTTGTAATGCTTTTAGCATTTTCCTAATTTATTATGACTAATTAGTATGTAGTCCGTGCTTACGCATGGAAATATTAACAATTGTGATGATAAGATGTTCATCTTGGAATATTCAATTTCCACATTGAGCTTGGAATCTTCTCGGATGCGCCAATGAAGCAGTAATGTATGAGAGTGTGAAGCAAGGAAAAATGGGATTGAACATAGTGTTTGAACCCAGCTTTACTCTTAAAAATCCAAAAGGAGGAGGAGGAGAAGATAGTGTGTGGATCTAGTTGGTAAAGGTTGAAAGAGAAAGAGGAGACATAGGATGACGATATGACATTAGGAGGAGATAATGTTTTACTTTTATAATATTTCTCGTTGGACTCCTTGGTTCTAGTAGTGGGCAGGTGAGATGTTCACCCATAAAAGTGTCCAGGTAAGATATTCTTGCTTAGGCTAATGAGCATTATCATTGTGGTTTTCTTGGATTCCATGTTAAATGTTAATGTATCATTTATTTAGGCACAAAAATTAGAAAATTTAAATAAGATACATGACACAAAATTAAAGTCCAATTTATAATCTAATTAGATTTTTTTTTTTTTGAGTTTTGGTTAGGACAAGTGGCGCAAAATTGAAAATCCAAATCTAAACACATGACACAAAATTGAAACTCTAATTTGGAATTCTATTTGAGTTTCTCTTTGCTTCACCTATTATTATATATATATATATATATATATATATATATATATATAGATAACAAGAATTGTGCCATAAAAAAAAAATTGATGGACACCTAAATTTGTACCATAACTTAGGATTGGGGATCATATAAGATGCCATGAATACTAGGAGGGAAGCAAATGGAGTGGAGGTCAAGTTGAGCAAGATCAATTCTGAGAAAAGACGTCGTAGCGATGGTTAGAATTATAATTAAATAATTAAATTCACAGTTTTCCTAACGGCTTAATCTTTTAGGAGAATCAGTAATTTATCATGGTATGCTTAATCTTTTGGGAGAATAAAAAACTTATTAGCCTCTATCTCCAGGGGTAGAATCAAGAATTTTTGTTTGGAGGGGCCAAGCTTAAACGATATATATATATATATATATATATATCAATTTCGAGATTTGCTTCTCCAAATGTTAAAACAAAGACAAATTTGTTAATTTTGGCATGTTTATGAGATTTTTCAAATCAAATTAGTAATATCATATATTTGATTATCAAGAATTATGTTGTAATCTAGCGCTAAATGTGTTTGTCATACCAAATTCTATTTTTATCTTCTTGTTTGAGTATATTAGTATGAAATACTAGAAAAAAAGAAGAATATAAATTGGTTTAATAGCTAACATTAGATAAGTAAAAAGAAATTTGAGTAAATTATAAATGACAAAGGAGAAGAAATATTTTGTACCCTCAAGAATTAAAAACCATTTTTCCTTGACTTTAATTAGGAAAACTCTTTGTTAAGAAAGAGAGAGAGAGGAGAGAGGAGAGAGTTTTTTTTTTTTTTTTAAATGAGAGAGGAGAGAGATTGATAGCACTAGATAAAAAGTGCGTGTCTATGAGAACACCAAGCGATATCGAGATATTTTGGAAAGTGGCTGAAAAGTAGAATATTAGTAAATGCAAATTGAAAATGTGAAAGTAATAAAATAAGGGAAATGCTAACGAATGCCTTAAGGACACTCATTAATAATCCATTTAAAGAAAGTTTTTATAGGAAATGAAAAAAAGTAATTAATATTTTGACAACTTTTTTCATTTTTCATAAAAGTGGAATCAAAACTTTTTTTAAATAAATTATTAACGAGTGTCCTAAAAACAGTCATGAACATTTCTCATCAAACAAATTTCAACAAAACAAGGACAAGGTGGGGCCGTAGAGGTAGTTAATCAATTTCCTTTGAATTGGCAGCTATTTAAAAAAAGGCATTGGGGTCTATCTTTTGCCCATTTCCCAGAGCTCTCTCTCACCCAAAGGAGTAATAAAACAAATTAACAAAACAAGGATAAGGTGGGGCCGTGGGGGTAGTTAATCAGTTTCCTTCGGATTGGCAGCTATTGAAAAAAAGGTATTGGGGTCTTATCTTTTGCCCATTTCCCAGAGTAATCTGCTAATAATCAGCCTTCATTGCCCGGCATCAAATATTTCTTTTTCCCCAAATTCCTGTTTCTCCGAACCAAATGACGCTTCATCAAACCAATTCGTGTGCATCTTCTTCCATATATCTTCATGTGATTCTCTGCCTTTTTATAATCCTGCTTTGCTTGCAACCAACCACTGCAGCCCCTGCTCCAACAATTGAGACCGATCGTTTGGCTTTGCTCCAATTTAAAGAATCTGTATCTTATGATCCATATAACATTTTGAGTTCATGGAATGACTCTGTGAACTTCTGCAATTGGCTTGGAATAACATGCGATGGTCGACACCAAAGAGTCATTGCCTTGGACCTACAGGGCTACAACTTACGTGGATCTCTATCACCTTACATCGGCAACCTCAGCTTTCTTAGGTCCATCAAACTCCAAAACAACACCTTCTATGGTGAAATTCCACGTGAAGTTGGCAATTTGTTTCGACTGCAAGAACTCAGACTTAACAATAACACGTTGGAGGGGCAAATACCACCCAACTTGTCCAAGTGCTCCAATCTTAGATTCATACATCTTCATGTGAATAATTTTACAGGGAAAATTCCAATGGAGCTAGGCTCTCTAATGAAACTTGAAGAACTTCAACTCCTCAAAAACAATTTGACAGGAGGGATCCCACCTTCTCTAGGAAATCTTTCTTCGCTCAAATCTTTCGCTGCAGAGTACAATAACCTGGTGGGAAATATTCCAGATACCGTAGGCCAATTAAAAGGCTTAGTAGTTTTCTCAATTCTCATGAATAAATTGTCAGGTATGATCCCTTCCTCTCTTTACAACGTGTCATCTCTCCAAATATTTTCAGTTGCAAACAACCAACTTAATGGCACACTTCCAACAAACATAGGACTTAATCTTCCTAATCTCCAAGTTCTTCAATTTGGTGGGAATGAGTTCTCTGGCCCAATCCCTACTTCATTATGCAATGCAACTCACCTTCAAAAAATTGATTTAGGTATGAACAATTTTCTGGGATCAGTTCCAACTAATCTTGGAAATTTGTTGGATCTTTTCTGGCTAGGTTTGAATGGCAATTACCTAGGAAATAGCCTCCATTTCTTAACATCGCTAACAAATTGTAGCAAACTGGTCTCTGTGGATTTAAGTAAAAACCAATTTCAAGGTGTTTTACCCAATTCTATAGCCAACTTGTCAACCAACCTCACTAAATTATATTTTGGAGGCAATGAAATATCTGGAACTATTCCTACATCATTAGAGAATCTGGTCAACTTAATTGCCTTAGGCATGGATTATAATCACTTCAATGGCACCATTCCCACTAGTTTCGGGAGGTTTCAGAAGATGCAACTGTTGGCTTTAGGTGGAAACAAATTGTCTGGAGAAATACCAACCACCATAGGCAACCTTACTCGATTATTCCATCTCGAGTTACGAGAAAACAGATTCGAAGGAACCATACCTTTAAGTATTGTATACTGCCCAAATTTGCAGATCTTGGACATTTCACAAAATAACCTTAATGGATCCATACCCCTGGAGCTTATTGGTCCTTCTTCCCTTACGCTAATTCTCCTAAATTTATCTTACAACTCATTGACTGGCAAACTGCCATCTGAAGTAGGTAACCTGGAAAATATCAACGAACTGGATGTTTCTAACAATAATTTTTTGGGTGAAATTCCGACATCTATCGGAGCTTGTTTGACGTTGGAACACCTTAACCTGCAAGGGAATTCCTTTATAGGACACATTCCATCATCTATGGCTTCTTTGAAAGGTCTTCAATATCTAGATGTTTCACAAAATAACCTATCAGGATCCATTCCAGACGGTTTCAAGAAGCTTCCTTTTTTAGAAAGTTTGAATCTTTCGTTTAATAATTTTGAGGGTGAGGTACCAACTGAAGGAGTTTTTAAAAACACAAATGCAATATCATTGATTGGAAATGCTAGACTTTGTGGTGGTATACCAAACTTGAAGTTGCCAAAATGTCCTGTAAAAGTCATGAAACCATGGAAGTCCATTGGCTTCAGAGTAGCAATTATTATTATTCCCATTGTTCTATTTATTTACTTGCTTTCATCCTTTCTTAATCTCTACTGGATAAAGAAATCAAAAAAAAAGGAGTCACTAGATTCACTATCTAGGGCTTTAACAATGGAACTCTATCAGGCAGTAGTAGACCCCCGTAATGTTACATACAAAGAACTCTATCTGGCAACTAATGGATTTTCTTCAAATAATTTAATTGGATCTGGCAGTTTTGGCTCTGTATATAAAGGATCTCTTGATGGGAATGAAACTCTAGTTGCTATAAAGGTCCTTAACCTTCAACAGAAGGGAGCTTCCAAAAGTTTCATGGCTGAATGCAACGCATTACGAAATATTCGGCATCGGAATCTTGTTAGAATATTAACATGTTGCTCTCACATGGATCATTGTGGAAATGAATTCAAAGCTCTAGTCTTTGAATTCATGACAAATGGGAGCTTAGATGTTTGGTTGTATCCAGGGCTAGACAAGAAAAATCAATCAAGGAATTTGAGCCTTCTTCAAAGACTAAATGTTGCAATTGACGTGGCTACTGCAATAAATTATCTTCACAACCATTCTGTGCTACCAATTATTCACTGTGATTTAAAGCCAAGTAATATTCTTCTTGACAATGACATGGTTGCTCATATAAGTGATTTTGGCTTAGCAAGGTTCGGCTCAACTATTGAAGATTCTTGTTTAAAGGAAACTATTACAAGTGGGCTAAAGGGATCTATTGGCTATGTTGCTCCAGGTAATTTCCTTCCAATCATTTCTAAATCCTAAAATATCCTAACAAATATCGTTAAATTAATTGTTTAAAACATATTGGTTTTCTTGTTTTAGCAATTGCCTAATCAGCAAAAGATTCTCTCACAACATGCAACACAAAAGCACGCATACACACACCCGATTTATTTTTTAAATAAAAAAATCTAAGTAAGAAAACATGATTTATGCCATGATAAGTCATAAATTTGATTAGTTGACAGGTTTTACTGATTATCCATTCACTTATCCTGAACACTGTGTTTGAGATGATAGCTAGCCAATCGGCTATATCAAATTGTGGTATAGCAGCTCTTAAGACAGACCGATTCTATAATATTGTGTATTTTATTGATGTACGTATCCTGCTCTGTACAAGCTGTCAACAAAAACTACACATGTGAAATATGTAGTGGGTAATAATAGGACTTATTATTCTGTATTGAACATTTGTGAATTGTGGAGCCAGTTTCTAATGAGTCCAGTATGACCATACCAGTTATAAATTAGTTTGATTAAATTATCCTAATTCTAACCATTAACCATATTTCCATTACTACATCTAAACCATAAATATTGCCTCCTTCTAGTGGGCTCAAAAGTATTATTCTAATGTAAAATTTTTTTTTTTTTAACTTGAAATATTGAACTTGTGGCATCTATCATCACGTTTTTCCTTATGTTCAATTTCTTTTTACTTTTTGATGGACACTCTCCTCAAATCCCGAATTTCATTACCAACAAGAATTTCAATATCTCCTTACATTACATAACGTGTAGAGTATGGCATGGGCTATGACACTTCAACAAAGGTAGACGTGTATAGCTACGGAATAATTATATTGGAGATGTTCTTAGGGAAGCGACCCACTGACAAAATGTTTAAAGATGGTCTCAATCTTCACTATTATGCTAAGATGGCAGTGGCACAACCAGAAAGACTTGTTCAAATTGTAGATCCAATCCTTCGAAAAGAAGTTGAAGAAATGCCAACAACAACAGTAAATAGAGAAGATAATAATGAAAAAGAAATGGAATCAAATGAAGAAATTCATGGTATTGTCAACGTGCGCCAAATGGATGCTATTGTGCATAAGTGCTTAGTCCCAATACTTAAACTTGGACTGGCTTGTTCAGTGCAGTCGCCAAAAGAAAGAATGAATATGGAGGAAGTTACCAGGATATTACATTTGATAAAAAAATGCTTATCTTAGTTCCAGGATTTGCAAAGGTAGACCTTTATCTAGTGGAATCCAAGTTGAGGTATTGCTATATTTCAAATTTGAATATGCTTAAGTAAAATTTGCACATGACAATTATCTCGTAAAATAATTATTAGCCATTATGGTTTCTTTCTTTTTTTTAATTTATTTTGCATACACAAGCATAGATGATTTAAAAAAAAAAATTGTTAGATAATCGTGATTGTCCAATTAATAGATTATCATTTTAATTATGCTAAAATTTGTAAATTAGTTCTCCAATATTATTTATTAGTTATTCAAATTTACAATCACAGGTGTTATTGATGATCAACTTCATCTTCAAACAACCCATTTCCAATTTGCATTTAACGTACAAATTTATACCTACACCCACAAAACGCTTGGCTATGAGATGAGTTAATTGTAACTAATATCATTGTTATTTTTTTTTTTATATAAAATTGAAATATATTATTGGTTTTACTTAATGGTCAATTGTAGGTATCATGAGGGCTATGACTCTATGACTTCAAACACTTTATTTTGTTTTTTTAATTTGCAATTTTAAAATTTATCTCTCTGTCCAGACACTTTTTTTTGTTTGTTTTGAATTACAGTTTTTAAACTTGTGTCTCTTTTGGAATGAATCCAAGGGTTCAAACCTTCACCTATATCAAATTAAGCAGCTAATCACCCTTTAATAGTAGTCAATCTAATTGAGCAGGGAACATGGAATGAAATCATGCCACAACAATTTTTTGAAGAAAACTCAATCCGGGCTATAAAGCAAATTCCCATCCCGAGAAGAGCAACTTCAGATAAATCGGTGTGGTTGGGAGAAACGTCAGGAAATTTTTCAGTGAAATCTTCCTACTTAACAGAGCACAGTGGTAGATTTGATCAGAAGTATAACCAAGTTTGGAAGAAGTTATGGGAAAGTAAATTGCATGAAAGACTAAGAACGTTTCTGTGGAGGCTTGCAAAAGGAGAACTACCCCTTAAAACCCGATTGGCAAATAGTAGGTGTGAGGATCTGTCTTGCGTGCTTTGTGGGGAAGCAGAGGAATCAGAGCTACATGTGTTCCGTGATTGTATAGTGATTAGAATGTTGTGGTTTGCCTCTCAGATTGGCTTGAGATGGGATCATTTTGAGGCTAATTCAGCTGTGGAGTTGGTGCAAATGATTTTAAACCCCCCTGAGGAGTTAATAACTGAAGGTTTAAATCAAAATAAGTTCACTTTAATGGCAGCTGTGATTTGCTACGAAACATGGAGGATGCGAAAGTTGATGCTTTCTAAATGTTAACGTGTATAGTGTTGTGGGCTTTAGGCCCAACTAGTTTACTTGTACAGCACACATCTTGTACTACACTCCTACTTGTACTACACTCGTATGCCTCCTATATAAAGGCACACTCATGTATATTCTTTCACTGTGAAATACAATATATAATTATTCAGTATTTCTGACATGGTATCAGAGCCATTGCTCTAATTTTCTGGTGTGCCGCTCTTAAGCAGTCTTGTCTTCTTGGGTGTCATCCACTGCAGTTGCCGGTGTGTGCACCACCACTGCCTCCACCGCGACTCTAGTACATCAAAGACCACTGCCTCGCCGCCACCACTACTTCTGCTTCTCCGATCAGACCACAGATTGTACCATCAGAAAGGAATCACTCCGATCTACAATTCTATGAAAAAATCGTCTTCATCGGACCTGTCACGCGCCCCCACGCGCTGCTACAATTTCTGACAGTAAGCTCACGCGCCACCACGCGCAGCCTCTGTTCTCCACGCGCTGCCACGCGCCCCCACGCGCTCCACGCGCTGCCACGCGCCAGAACACCAGCAGCTGACATCATCGTTTCGCGCCACGTCAGCCCTTGTGACGTCATCAGGCCACGTCATATTGCTGACGTCATCTCCGCTGACCGTTGACTTTGACCAGCGTTGACTTTGACCAGCGTTGACTTTTTTGGAGTTCAGGTGCTCCTTGCCCAGTTTTTCGTGTAGATCTCATTTTTGCAGTCTATTTTTGCATATTTTGCTTCTAAGTGAAGAATAAGGACAAGTTTACTTCCTTTTGCAACAATCATCGCCGAAAATCCAACAATCGTTTTTGCAATCTTTGCAAACGTTTTGGCCACAATATGGAAACTTGCTATCACCGCAACAAAACAGCTGTTTCTAATTCTGGTGCTACTGTTGCTAACACTGAGAGTGTCCAACCAATGGCTCCCGTCACTGCACAGTCTTAGTCTTCTGGATCCACTTTCACCATTTCCAGAGATGACCTTATAAACATCATCGCAAATGTCATTCGTATGGTTGGTAATGCATCTTATTCCTCTTCTCTCTCAGCTTTATCTGGTATGTCTCCTTCCTCTTGGCTTATGGATTCTGCTTGTTGCAATCACATGACACCTCACTCGTCCTTATTCTCTGAACTTCAACCTGCACCACATTCTCTTAATATTCGCACAGCAAATGGTTCCACAATGTCTGGTCATAATATAGGGTCTATTTCGACCTCCAACCTCTCAGTTCCTGGGGTCTTTAATGTTCCTGACCTTTCTTACAATTTATTTTCTGTGGGACAATTAGCTGAGTTGGGTTATCACATTATTTTTTATTATTCTGGGTGTATTGTGCAGGATCTGAGGACGGGACAGGAGCTTGGGACCGGTCCCAGAGTTGGACGTATGTTTCCCGTGGACAACCTTCGTCTTCCACTTGTTGCTCCTATTTCTGTTGCTGCAGCTGCTGCAGTTTCTTCTACTCCTTCCCTTGCACTTTGGCATGCCCGACTTGGTCATGCATCTTCCTCTCGGGTACAACACTTGGCTTCTAGAGGTTTGTTAGGCTCAGTGTCCACAGAAAATTTTGATTGTGTTTCATGTCAATTAGGAAAACAACCAGCTTTGCCTTTCAATACTAGTGAATCAATGTCCACTGATATCTTTGACCTAATTCATTCTGATGTTTGGGGACCTTCCTCTGTTTCTAGTATTGGTGGGTCTCGATATTTTGTTGTCTTTGTTGATGATTATTCCCGTTATAGCTGGATTTTTCATATGAAACATCGTTCTGAATTATTGCAAATATATTCTAGTTTTGCAAAAATGGTTGAAACTCAATTTTCCAAACGTCAATTTTCCAAACGTATCAAAATTTTTCGGTCTGATAATGCTCTTGGATACACTCAATATGCTTTTCAAGCTGTTTTGCATTCCTATGGCACTGTTCATCAACTAACTTGTCCAGGTACCTTTCAGCAAAATGGTAGAGCCGAACGAAAACTTCGTCATATTCTTGACACTGTTCGTGCTCTCCTTCTCTCTGCCAAAGTTCCTGCTCCTTTTTGGGGCGAAGTTGCACTTCATGCTGTTTATACTATTAATCGTATTCCCAGTCCTGTCATCCAAAATCAAACTCCATATGAACGCCTTTTTGGGTCATCTCCAGATTATCATCACCTTCGCTCCTTCGGTTCTACCTGTTTCGTTCTTCTTCAGCCACATGAGCATAACAAACTTGAACCTCGGTCAAGGCTTTGTTGTTTTCTTGGCTATGGCGAAACTCAAAAGGGGTATCGGTGTTATGACCCTATTTCTCATTGTCTTCGTGTCTCCCGCAATGTTGTCTTCTGGGAACATCACCTCTTTGTCGAGCTCTCTCATTTCCGTGCCTCCCTATCTTCCTCCTCTGTCTTAAATCTTTTTCTAGATGAGGCTCATATTCCTTCTGTCGCTGCTCCTGATCCTCCTGCAACTGCTCCTGATTCTCATGTTGACTTCTCTGTCCAACCACCAGATATAATTGATCCCTTTCCTAGTTCACCCTTTAATGAATAGGTGGAAGATGAACAGGTTGAAGACGAGCAACCCAACCCCAACCTTGAGCTTGGGTCCCCTGCTCCTGCTCCGCCTGAAGATCTAGCACAAGACATTCCACCTCGTCACTCAACTCGAGTAAGATCCATTCCTGCACATTTACTTGACTATCATTGTTACACTGCCCTTGCTACACTGCACGAGCCTCACACCTATCGTGAGGCTTCCACTGACCCTTTATGGCAGATTGCAATGAAAGAGGAACTTGATGCATTATCTAAAAACTATACTTGGGATTTGGTGACTCTCCCCCCTGGGAAATCTGTGGTTGGTTGTAAGTGGATCTACAAGATTAAGACTCGCTCTGATGGGTCCATTGAGCGCTACAAGACTCGTCTTGTTGCAAAAGGCTTTACACAGGAGTATGGGATTGATTATGAAGAGACCTTTGCTCCGGTTGCACGTATCTCATCTGTTCGTGCCCTCTTAGCTGTTGCTGCTGCCAGTAAATGGAACTTTTTCTAGATGGATGTTAAAAATGCATTCCTTAATGGGGATTTAAGTGAAGAAGTTTATATGCAACCTCCTCCTGGTCTCTCTGTTGAATCAAACAAGGTTTGTCACCTTCGACGTGCACTTTATGGCCTTAAACAAGCTCCACGAGCTTGGTTTGCCAAATTCAGCTCTACCATCTCTCGCTTGGGTTACATGGCCAGTCATTATGATTCTGCCTTATTTCTTCGTCGCACTGACAAAGACACTATTCTACTTCTCTTGTATGTGGATGATATGATAATAACTGGTGATGACCTCAGTGGCATTCAAGAACTCAAAGATTTTCTCAGTCAGCAATTTTAGATGAAAGATCTTGGCCATCTCAGCTACTTCTTAGGTCTTGAAATCACTCATTCTACAGATGGACTTTATATTACTCAAGCCAAGTATGCATCTGAACTCTTGTCTCGAGCTGGACTCACTGATAGCAAGACTGTTGACACTCTAGTTGAGCTTAATGCACATTTGACTCCCTCAGGAGGGAAACCATTGCCTAATCCCTTTCTTTACAGACGCTTGGTTGGCAGCCTAGTTTATCTCACTGTCACTCGTCTAGACATTTCCTATGCTGTTCACCAGGTGAGCCAGTATCTATCTGCTCCACGATCGACTCACTATGCTGCTGTTCTGCGCATTCTTTGATACTTAAAGGGCACTCTCTTCCATGGTCTTTTCTACTCTGCTCAGTCTCCTCTTATTCTTCATGCATTTTCTGATGCTGATTGGGCAGGAGATCCCACTGATTGCAGGTCCACCACTGGTTATTGCTTTCTTCTTGGTTCTTCTCTGATTTCTTGGCGAAGCAAGAAACAAACTCATGTGGCCCGCTCCAGTACTGAAGCAGAATATCGTGCCCTTGCTGATACCACATCTGACTCCTTTGGCTACGATGGCTTCTTAAGGACTTAGGTGTGTCTACATCCTCTGCTACTCCTCTTTATTGTGACAACCAGAGTGCAATTCATATTGCTCACAATGATGTCTTCCATGAGCGGACTATACACATTGAGATTGATTGTCATTTTATCCGTTTTCATCTTGTGCATGGTGCTCTCCAGCTCTTCTCCGTCTCCTCCAAAGATCAACTTGCAGATATCTTTACCAAGTCACATCCTAAAGGACGCCTTCGTGATTTAGTTGACAACCTCAAGTTGGTCTCACATCCACCTTGAGTTTGAGGAGGACTGTTAACGTGTATAGTATTGTGGGCTTTAGGCCCAACTAGTTTACTTGTACAGCACACATCTTGTACTACACTCCTACTTGTACTACACTCGTATGCCTCCTATATAAAGGCACACTCATGTATATTCTTTCACTGTGAAATACAATATATAATTATTCAGTATTTCTGACACTAAAAATGTAAAGTTTGACCCAACGGAATTCCCTTGGAGAATTAAGTCTGCTATGGAAAGCTTTTCTCCAAGAAAGGAAAATGATGGGCAATGAAAAGAAAGAGAGAAGGAAGAAGGGTGGTGTCCACCTCCAAGGGGCTGGATTAAGATCAATGTTGATGCTTCTTGGAGTGAAGGGAAGGCGGCAAGTGTTGCTGGTTTGGCAAGAAACTGTAGAGGTGAAGTTTTGAGGGCATGGGTGAAAAGGTGGATGCTGATTCTTTTGCAATAGCGGAATGCTTGGCTATTGGACTAGCAATTCAAACTGCAATTGAAGAAGGCTATGAGCAAGTAATGATAGAAGGGGATGCAAAGATTGTTTTTGATGCTATCTGCAACATTGGTCAATCGGTAAGCTGGAAGCTTCATCAGTATGTTGACATGATTAGAGGTGTAGTTAAGGAGAGTGAGACTCCTAAATTTTGTTTTAACTGGGTTCCTAGGATTTTGAACAAAAGTGCTGATGCATTAGTTAAATGGGGCTCACGTTCATTTTTTTTTTTTTTTTTTGATAGTTTAGTTGCTGAGTCTCTCCCAATTTCTGCTTCTGATGTTGTTGCTCTTGAGAGGGTCTCTTCTTGTTGTGCTCTGTGATTCTGTTTCGTTGGTTTTAATGAATTTTATTTCAGCAAAAAAAAAAAAAAAACTGCGAAAACAAATAGTCCCCGGGAACAATTTAGCATATAGGCTCCTGTATATACGGATATACCACATACAGTTTAGTAAAATTCCCTGATTAGCGAGCTCGAATATGACTCGTCAATTTACTTTAAATCTGTCGTTTGTGATAAAAAGTCCTAAATGCAAAAGAGCTAAGGATCAGTAGAAATACAATGAATAAAGGCTATGTCTATGCTGTTATGCATGCCCTATCTATAAACACATGTTGAAACGTCATTTGAGATGGTGAGAGGGCCACTTTTTTTATTCTGGAATCCACCAAGTTTTGTTTCCGAAATTGGTATTTTGAGGGTCATGTTGTTGATAATCAAAAATCACCTATTCAGGAAAACCCACTTCAATAATTTATATATTGCTGTTAAATCAACAATGTTTAAGTATGTATCTAATTAGCTTTAGTCCAGTAGTCCAATGCACTGAATTTGTTATAATGGTGTCACGTGTTCACTTTTTGTCACTTGTCATCATCTTTATGAATCCAGTGCATTAGAAACATTGGACCCAAATTTTATGCCAAAACGACACAAAATCTCATGCTCTAATATTGCACATGATATAAGATTAATACATTGTCAATTTTAGAGATGTATTATGTCCATATCATATCCAGATCATCAGAGTATCAGATGTAACTAAACCCAAAATTTATGATAAGAAATACTGTAATTGGGGAAAAGCTTTCAAATTAGAACAAAAAATTTGAGGATAATGTGCTGTCCTCCATCCAAATTCATGCTAATCTTGTCATCACGTCATTGTCTATTTTGTTTTCTTTCATTTTACATTTTTTCCATCTTTTCAATTACGCAGAATAGGAGAGTATAATTTGAAGTGGTCAACACACAAGTTGTAGTTTAATACGCATCTTTGTACATATCTGAATAGACTTAATTACATCCTTACGTTTATATTATGTCCATTAATACATTGTTATGCACTTCTGTTAATATTTATGTTTGAACCTCTCAAAAAAAAAATATTTATGTTTGAAATTAGTGTCCTCGTAAAAGCTTCCAAATTAGAGAAGCTATCAAATATGATATATTGGGTAGCTTATTAACCGATATACAAATTTCGGGGAAAAGTGGTAACCGTGAGGAAGATTGACCCGAGCACCACGTCCTTGTCTTAACCATGGTTTTAAAAGTTGGGTCAAACCGATAGATTTGATCTGTTCAACCATGACCTATTAAGTATAGACCAGATCGACCCAGTCTTTAGAAAAGCCTCAAGACCAGTTAGCCAATTCATTAAACAAATAAATATTAGACCCATACAAAAGCTAGCTAATTCGTACATTTATGGTTGAAATTCTTGAAGAAATATGGTATTTATAGAGGGGAAATATAGCTTTCTCTTTCATTTTTTGAATTTGAAACTTAAAGTCCTTTTCACAAGACAAGTCTCACATTGAAAATAATAATAATAACAATATATTTAAGGATTTCTTTACTCATAAATGAGTCAATTTTTTTCTATTTTTCTTTCATTCGTATAATTAGGACTTACGAGCATATGTCTCCTATTGAAAATTTACATAATAATTACCAAGAGATTCTCAGTTCAAAATCAAGAAGTATCTCAAATAATATTTTTTGAGCATCCCTACTTGAGTAGAAACCAGTGCTATGCTACCTAATAAATTTATTTGGCCCAACAATCCCAAAATAAAATATCAAACCTTAAAATTTTATATTATTTATTTATAATATTAAACAATTATAAATTAAATGGTAGTCGACAAGACCCCAATTAGACTTGCAATTGGAGCTTATTGTCAAAAAAGAATCAATTTAGATAATACTTTATGGCTCCAGTGGCTGCTAGACCAACGCGGATACACGTTACACCATGATTTTGAGTCAAAAAAGAGATTTCAAGAAATAAATAACTAAGAATCACTTCATTGATACACGTTACACCATGATTTTGAATTAGAAAAGATATTTTAAGAAATAAAGATTCAAGAATCAATTCATTTTCCAATTTGTTCAGTGTGATTTTTAAAATCATTTTCTTATTGTCTTAAGTGAGTTATATTTAATAAAAACGAATGTTCAATTAATTTAACTCTAAAATGGAAATTTTTTCTACTGTACTAAGAAATCTTAAGTGTGAAGACTAAAACTTACGTAGGGAATATTGATGAGAAACTAGATCATATTAAATTTTTAATTTTTCTTCCTTTTTGGAGGAATAACTTCTTTTTCTTTTTTATTCTTGGGGACAAAATCACGTTCGTTTTCGTTAACTTTCATCACAATTGGCAATAAACTCTCCCACCCTCTTTTTCTTCTTCTTCTTCTTTTTTTTACTTTCTTCTAGTATTGGATTCAGAAGCTTAAGTTAATTCGATTCCCAGAAGCTTATTGATTAATAGGAATCTTTTAGATGCATAAGCTGAGGTAATATGTTAGCAGCACGTGAGAAATATTAGAATTTATTCTTTGACTTGGATACATTCTATGTTGTCATAAGATCTTGAATAGGGACTATACATTGGGTCTAGAAGTGCTCAATGAATTGTCAAATATGCATCAATCTAACACTAGTTAAGCGTTGCCAGGGAAAAAAAAGTATCATATTAGTCTCTATGGCCTATACTGTTTTCCAATTATGATCACAATATAGCCATAGAATACTGTCAATGAAGATAGAACCATGTAAAATGCACTCATTGTTTAATTACGTCATGAACATGGAAATATTATTTTTGTGCTAGTGGGACAGCCGGACAGATGATAGTTATGCACTTATTTATTTTTTGTTTTTTAATTTTCTGGTTTGTTTTTCGTCTTCAAATTCTGGGTATAATTTTTCTTTTTTACCAATTAACTCTCAAAAATTATGAAAAATGAAAGTTTTGCTTTGTGTATTTTTTTCATACACACTCGCTTCACAGTTAGACAATAAAAAAAAATTATCAAAGATTGTGCTCCATGTATCATATACCTTCATCTAGTGTACATATCACTTGTGAAAGTTCCCTGATTCGTGACCCTCTATTTATTTTATATTGCTATTAAGATAAGAAGACCAACATGCAGTAGAATATCAGAGTATATAATAAGAGCTGAGGATTGGTATATGCCAATTTAGTTGAACCGACAAAATGTGACATATATATTATATACTCCTCTGCTATATGTGTGAAAAGTAGACTTTGGTTGGAACTGTTGGAGGAATCCCTTTTATGCTAATAACGACTTCGAAATAGAATCCATCATACTTATCACAACAACAACAACAAAAAGTGGATTACTTTTTTTATTCGTCCAAAAAAAAAAAAAAAAAAAAAGCAGATTACTTTTTGCAAAGGTCACGTTGATGGTTTGAAGTGCCAATCCAAAAACGATCTTTTTCAATTTTCATTGTGCTGTAAAATCAGCAATATCATGTCTACTATCTAAAACGACATGCATGAAATTGATTGATAATTACATTCACACACTCGAGTTAGGTATGTTTGTTTATCCACCAGACTGATTTTTTTGTAGCATCTCCAATTAATTTCACCAACTGATTTTTTGTATAATTAGTTCTCACAATCTTCATGTTGTATTTTGGAATTTCTATGATTTGAATTTATATGATTTCTTCTTTAACCGCTTTAAGAGCACTCGGATTAGCTCATTTAAAAATTATTATATATTTTGGTATAAGAATCTATTTTTTCTATTTTATATACTCATTTTTTAAAACACTTCATGTTAAATTATCTATTTTACTCTACATTTCATTAAAATATAATATTTTCTTGATTTTTTTAATTAATTCTCTTTCTTCACATCTAACAACTACCATTCACTCTCTTCCTTCATCATCAAAATACATAAAGAAAGAATAAAAAACCAAATGCAAGATGAATAATGTCAACATAAATTTACATGATTACTATAGCAAACTTGTAAATCTATGCAATTATATACTGATTGATGTAGGTCATTTTTAAGTAAAACTCTGTAAATTTTACACATTTTTCTATTATTCACCTGCCACAGAATGATCTAAAAGTTAAGGATAAGACCATTTAGGGCTTGTTTGGTTAAAAACAATGGTCACTCATCACTCATCACTCAGTTTTCATCACCCATTACTCATCACTCATCACTTAAAATACCCCAATTTCTTGATTCCACCCGTTTGGCACATATTTTCAACTTTTCATCACTCAAATTTTTTTACTTTTTGTGGGACCCATACCTGAGCAATGGTCAAAGACTACCCGCCAAACCCTCATCTCCCACAATTTTCTTCACTGCACATTTCATTTTGCCACCACCACAGTCACAGTTTAATACAAAAACTTCATTCATAGTTTAACCAAAGAAGTACAAACAACAAAAACTCTCAACAATTTAACACCACCTAAAGCAGCTCATCACCTAAAGCAGCTCATCACCCCAAATTCAAAACTCCATTCATACTTATTTATGATACACCACAAAATTTAAAAAAGAAAAAAGAAAAAAGGAGCTTCCAGATCAAAAACGAGCTTCCAACGAAGTTGTTCCCGACACCGAGAACAGAGCTTCCAGATTAAACCATTGCTGTGGATGCCGATTTTGTCGCTCTGACCAGGTCGTTGCTGTGGATGCTGAGAAGATCATTGCTGCGGATGCCGATTCGACACTCCTGCCAGATCGTTGCTGTGGACGCTAAGAAGATCATTGCTGTGGATGCCGATTTTGACACTCCGGCCAGATCGAAGAATGAGTACAATAGCAGCGATGAGGAGAATGAGCGCGTTGTGGAGCTTTTCGGCTTGTGATTGAAGATCGACGCCGATGATCTCTTAGCTTGGGTTGGAGTGTGAATGACCGGTGGGAGAAGAACAAAAAAGAAAGAACACTGAATCGGAAGAAAGCAAAAAGAACGCTGTGTGTGTAAGTGGTCAGTGAGTATGAGCTTTTTGCTCTGAAGAAGAACAGATAAAGAAGAAGAAAGAAAGAAAGAAAGAAAAGTGGAGAAGAAAGGAAAAAAGAAAGAAAAGAGAGAATGACTGGTGGGATGTCACTGGCTTTTGGGGCCCACAATCTCCTCCTATTTACGAACATGCCACTGAAAATCAGATTTTGAGTTATGAAAACAAGTGAAACCTGTTTTCATTTTTCATTATTGTGATCCATTTTTTTGAGTGACTGAGTCATGAAAACAATGACTGGAAACTCACCCAAACAAAGCAACTTGCTGTAGGGTCCACAAAATTTGGATATTGAGTGATGAAAACTGAGTATTAGGTGATGAAAATACTTAAACCAAACAAGCTCTTAGCTTTTTTTTTTTTTTATACAAGATAGAATTTCTAGTCTAATCTAATTTAAGTATATATGTGTGTGAAACTTCTTCCTAGAGGCTTGAACCCCAGTCCTTACCCCTCACACTCCACAAGCATTTATACTTGTGGAGTGACCACCACACCAAAGATACGCGGTGATATTAACCATTCTTTTTAGAATCAGTAAAAGTAAAAAATTTTATGCGTGAAATATTACATTTTTAAGTATGACTTTCCGTCTACCTAGCCTTTGTCAAGGCTACCTTTCTCATTATACTTTAAAGAGAGTCATAACCCTCGCACCAGTCTTGACAAGTTAATAAAGTTTATTTAGACTTTAAGGTGTCAATTGAGTATTGCTATGACTGATGCAACAGGAGTGAATCACGAATGGAGTGACAACTTTTTATTTTACTGTTATAGATTTTTTTTATACTTTACAAAAACAAAATCTTGCTGTTTTTTGTAGGGCAGAGCTAGCCCACCATGTAGGATAGAAACAAATTGCATTGAACACGTGTGCAATCTAATGACCATTATTGGCTAAATCTTTAATCTCGGCCGGTATTGACCGAAACGCCCAATTGCCCTAAATGGACCGAAATTCCACCCTAGGTGGAACAGGGCTAGTCATTGTTCCGGTTTACTCACCAGTACGAGATATTCCAGTCATTTCACTCAGAACGGAATGATATTAATTACAATGGAATTCATTGTTGACACATGGCAAAAAAATTGACATGTATCAATAATTATCTGCCATGTAGTGCTATCTTTACAATTTTACATGTGTCATTGTTTTATGCATTGTCAAAAGTACACGTGTCACTATTGTGTGCATCCTCTAGTTTGAGGATCCAACTTTTATAATATATTATAGGTTTGATTTGAACTCATCAATTTTTACACTTAATAATTCACTTGGTACTAAATTAAAAATTAAATGTGACACATGACGCAAAATTGATAATCTGATTAAAATCTAATTGGATTTTTTCTAAGTTTTGGCTATAATATACAAACACACACACATATATATAGGCTAGTTTGTAGCTTCATGCATATGCACGGGTATAAGTAAAAACAATTACAATTATACTGTTCAAATTATATATAAAATTAGCTTACACTTTTTTTTAAACCATGCATTTCTAAAATATGTAATAATTTCTCATTATATATATAGGGTTTGTCTTACCTCCAATACTTTTTTAACTGAAATCTCTTTTTGTTTTAATGAGAAACTGCCATATCACCTACTAACTAAATAAAATGTAGAGATTAAAACTCACTACCACTTGCTATTGTGTATTTAAAACAAAAAGAGATCTCCATTTAAAAAAGTGCTAGAGGTAAGCCAAACCCATATATATAAATATATATATATATATATATATATATAAATGGTTGGGTTCAAGTTACACTAGGTGTAACTCTAAGCAATTTTACACTACTCAATATTTTTTAATTTGATGTGAATTTTGACAAATTAATTGTTGGATTACATTATTTTTGTATATTCTCCATATTTGCAAAATTTCAAAGTAGTCCAAGATCAATAGTCATGTCAACAATTAATTGTTTAAATTCAAGTCTTTGTAGTTTAAAATATTGCATAAAATATAAGTTTATGGATCAAATATTAAATAACATTTGATTGATATAAAAATTGGCATGCATGTTAAAAACATATAGAACATGTATATATATATATATAAATGAGTTGAGTTCAAGTTACACCTAGTGTAACTCTAAGCAATGTTACACCACCCAATAACTTGTTATTGAATTCATATTTTGAAAGTCTCACCATTGAATTAATGGTTTATATGTGCTTCATATGCATGCCAATTTTCATGCCAATCGGATGTTATTTACCATGTGATCTATAAACTCATCTTTTATGAATTATTTAAAACTATAAAAATTTGAATTTAAACAATTAATTGATAACATGACTATTGATCTTTGATCATCTTGAAATTTTGCAAGCATGGAGAGTATATGAATATAATGCAATCTAACGGTAGGTTTTTCTAAATACATATTCAATAATAAGTTATTAAGAGGTGTAATATTGAGTATAATTACATTAGGTGCAACTTGAAGCAATCAAGTTACATTATGATGGTGTATCAAATTAATCCAACTCCACACTTGTTCATAAGGGTTGTCCAAGGTAGGAGTAGAGGATGACTTAGCCCAGAAACCTCGTCCACAACATGGTCGTCCGTCCATGAAGAAACGTGGACGGCCTACAAGGACTCTAGGTGTGATTACTGTATGCAATCTCTAGACGAGGTCCATATCCTTGTTTCAGAATGCAATTGTGAAATTGAAGGTTATTACCACGAAACCACCTCCAATGACAGTTATGGAATGTATGACTAAATAATATAACTTCCATAGCAGTCAAATTCGTCCAACGGTCCACCTGTCGAGGCTTCTTTTGCTAAAGCGTCTGCCTTCATGTTCTCTTCTCTTGGGATTTGAATAAAACTAGCTTCTTTAAATTTTTCACAAGGCATCTCACCCTATTGAGATATTTCTTCATGCGTTCATCTTTTGCTTCGTATGTTCCATTCACTTGATCTATAACCAACTGAGAATCTCCATGGACGAGTAATGACTCCGCTCCTAAGGACTTTGCCAACTCTAACCCCTTAAGAAAGGCTTCATATTCTACTTCATTATTGGTCGGTTTATATTGCAGGCGAACTTTGTATTGAGGGAAATTCATGAAGGAGCATGTGAAAACCATTCGGGAGCGAGAGCACTAGTGCATAAAGTCGTCCATGCAGGCTATTACTGGCTAACAATTCAAGCAAATGTAAAGGCTTATGTCAAAGTATGTGACCAATGTCAACAATTCAGCAATGTCTCCAGAAAACCCTCAGAGTACCTCACTCCTATGATGGCCCCGAGGCCCTTTGCACAATGGGGATTAGACATCTTAGGTCCCCTTCCACTTTGAATCAGGCAGATGAAGTTTTTAGTGGTAGGTATTGACTACTTCACTAAGTGAGTAGAAGCAGAACTACTAGCAAAGATCACACAGCAAAATATTAAGAACTTCGTTTGGAAAAGTATTGTATGCCGGTTTAGGGTGCCCAACAGACGACAGTTTGATAACGCACTCTTTAGGGACTTCTGTGAACACTTTGGAATTCAAAATCATTATTCCTCCCCCTCCCACCCTCAAGCAAACGGCCAAGCAGAAGTAGCAAACCGATCCTTACTAAAAATTATCAAAAGTCGACTTGAGGGGCCAAAGGGAGTATGGCCAGACTAGCTACTAGGTGTTCTTTGGGCTTACAGAACAATAGCGAGGTCCCCCACAGGGGAAACTCCTTTCAAACTAGCTTATGGGAGCGAAGTAGTCATACCTGCGGAAGTGCACATGGCCAACCATAGAGTGATGAAGTATCAAGATGAAGACAATAGGGAACAGCTTTGTCTTAACCTCGATCTGATTGACGAGGTAAGGATGGATGCGGAGCAGATAACAGCAAGGTATAAAAACCTTATGGCTAAGCAGTATGATGCCATGGTAAAGCCCAAGCGCTTCAACATTGGGGATCTCGTCCTAAAAATGGTTTCTTTGACCACAAAAAACCCGGCCCACAAGAAGCTGGGACCAAATTGGGAAGGACCTTACAAGGTTATCAACTGCAAAAGGCAAGGATCCTACTATTTGGAAGCCCTGGATGGACGGAAGCTAAAACACCCTTGGAATGTTGAACATTTGGGAAGATACTATCAATAAAAAACGACTATGGACGAGCATTGCCATAGGACGAACGTCATGGACGTTTGAAGTAATTGTGTTATTATCTAGTGTTTACTTATTACTACTGTGTTTTAGATGTATAAGTGTGTTACTTATGGACGAATTCATGTTTAGGCATTTTTAATTCCCTAAAGGCGCTAGCTCTTAAGAATGTGCCATGCATGTGGACAAATATTTACAAAGTGTGGATTTCCAAGTCTATATATGATGTATTTCTAAGTATATGTATGATTGTATAGAAATCCATTCTTGTGATTTAGTTCGAAATAATCCACAAAAAACAAACCAAAGACGAATAAAATCCTTGGACACAAGGATATACCGTCTATAAGCTTTCCTTAAAATAAGAATAAAGCAAAAAATAAGGCACATTCGTCCGAACCGAGAGACAAGTTGCAGCCACAACGTGTCAACCAAGCCATGGGCAAGGGAATGCTCAACCCAGTCATGGACGAGGGAATGCTCAACCCAGCCATGGACAAAGAAATGCACGCATAGAATCCACTAGAAATCGGCTAAAATAGCCCAATCTTTAGACGAGTGAAAAAAGTTGAAATTGTTTTTAAGTGGACAAGAATCAGTAACTTATCCAAACAGGCAAAGAATCGTCCAACAAATGGACGAGGAATAATGCTAAGTTGAGTGAAACCAACAAAAATAACACCATTCATGGATGAGTTATGCTGAATTCAAAGAATAAACAAAGGGAGCTGAACGTGAACAAGTCCTAATCATGGATGAGCCAAAATTAAGATTACTATCTGGGATGTAAAATAAGTTCGTCCATGCAATGTTGAGTAAATGAAAGATAAAGCAAGCATACATTCATTAATCAAAAAGGGTGGACAACCTACGTCCAAAAACCCTTTTATATAGAGTAACACTAACAAGTTGTTTAAAAGCCTGTCCTAAAAACTTGGACGAGACAAATGTACTTGAGTTACCTTCAACGGTCCAAAAAAACGGACCAAATAACAAAGTAAATGTAAAAAGTACAAGAGGTATAAAAATTTCGTCTTCACTAAGGGGGATCAGCGTTTAGGTCATCCTGGGTGGGCTGAGTTGTAGCATCGTCTTCAATGTTGATATCTTCAGAGCTTGTTTGGAGAAGGGAGCTTGCAGCACCAACATTGAGCTTGATGGAACTGAAGTCAACTTTTGGGAAGCGTTCCACAACGTCCATGCAAAAATCCTCAAAGCCAGCAGCATAATTAGCGTCTAAAAGATCAGTATACTGTTTTGAAGCTTGGAACACCATAACAGCATTCTCTTTGGCTTTCGCAAAATTGGTGCTCAGCTTGTCATTTTTCTTCTGAAGATACTCAAGACGAGTATACTTTTTGACAGTGTCAGCCTTCAGTTCCTCGATGAGGTTTTGCATCTCTTTGGCCTTAACCTCGTTTGTAGCCTTGGCTGTCACCTCAGCCCAACCTTTATAGTCGTCCTTCACCTCCTGAATCCTCGTCTCCAGTAAAACTCTCGTCTTGTCTAGCTGGGTAGCCTGCCTGGACGCCGCAATAAACTTCGACATTGCCTAAAAAAAGAAATTAGACGAGGAAAGCATAAAATAACAAAGGACGAGGCAAAAAGAAACTTACCTTGAAAAGATCATGAACACCAGAGTACTCAAAATCTTTCAAGGACATGTCATAGCATGCAGCCACGTCCTCACCAGTCACACTCTTCTCAAACCTTTCCCAGGCTAAGTCTTCAATCTCCGAAAGGTTCATGGGGACCCTCTAGGGAGGCTGGGATGAGGGAGTTGCAATAGCTTTGGACGAGGTGACGTTGACAGGCACGGACAAGTCAACATCAAATATTTGGATAGACGGAGAGGTAGGAAGACCGGGCTTCAAGACCCCAGATTTGGAAGGCCCATGCTTGGTTTTCTTTCCTCGACGACTAGGAAGGTTCCTCAAATCCAGCGTCTTGAATAAAGATTTTCTTTTGTCCCTTACAGTAGGACAAGGCAAGGTTTAAGGATCACATCTGTTTACCTCGTCCAACACCTCTTTTCCTTTATTCTCTTTCATGGTGGCCATTCCTAAGAGAAAAACATAAAGTGTTAGTTAAAACAAAAAGAAGAAAAAGAAGTGAAAATAAAAAGCATTAGTAAAACATAACTTACTTCTGCGAACCGTGAGCTCGTGAGCAAAGGCTTCAATGGACGGCCTAGGACCAAGTCCCCACGTAGAAAGTCGCTGAAGGGTCACCAACGAGTGGAAATCCCTATCGACGTGAAGTCGAGCCCTGTGGACACGGTCACGGTGGAACTTACTTAAAGAGGGTCGTCCAATCGCTACAAAAAAAAAAAAAAAGGAGAGAGGAAGAATAGAGGTTAGATGAAAAATAATAAAAATAATAACAATAAAGAAATAAGATAAGGGGCATACCTTCAGGACAAAGGTTTCCTAAGTCCCTAGTGTAAGGGGCAAATGTGTCCTTGCCAACCTCCACTGGGTTCCCAACCCAGAAACCAGAAACGAAGAAAAACTCTGTCTTCCAGATTCTGTCGGACAAGACTAGGGACTTAATTAACCTACAACTTGCGCCCCTAGCTGTAAATTGGTAAAAACCAAGAGATTGATTGATTTCTGAAGGTTTGTAACAGTAAAGGAACTCATCCACAGTAAGAAGACGGTCTTCTCCAAATACCTCCTTCCACAAAATTTGCATAGAGACGACCAATCTCCATGCGTTTGGATTAAATTGATAGACCGCTAAACCTAACCTAACCAGTAACTCTCTAGCAAAGGCGTTTAAGGGTAACCTAAACCCCCCCCCCCCAAAAAAAATAAGACTCGTAGACACCTATCCCAAAATGGGGGTTACAACACCATTCTCCATGGACGGCTATCCTAGGGTTGAGCTCGTCTGGGATTTGATACCATGTCCTAAGGTTATTCAGTCTTTGTTCATTTGTTCTAGAGTTTATACCTACTGCACAACTGTAAACTACTTCCTCCTCGTCCAAAGGACTAGATGGAGGGGGACCCAACAAGGTACCAGCGAGGGAACTAGAGGCTGCCCTCTTCCTAAATTCTTCCTGGAGAACTTGTAAAAGGACCCCCAGGAACACCAGAGGTGTATCCCTCATCCGTGTTACTCCCTTTACTACTACTATGATTGGTACTACTACTAGAGCCGCTGTAGCTAATCATATTTTGATACTCGTCTATAGCCCTTTCTACACTATTACTAGACGAAGAAATAACAGTTTCAAACATTTTTGAAAACAAGGAAAACCTAGAGATGAGAAAGGAGAGTACCTGGCACTAGACGGAAGAGGACTAAGGACGTTGGAATACTTCTAGACGAGGCAATGGACGAGGAATGTTAAAGGAGAAAATTCGTAAAATGAGAAAGGCACGAGAGGAATTTCGCTATTTATAGGCAGCTGACTTTAGTACCCGAAATGACACAACCAACCAAAAACTGACACGTGGCACACTCCTTGAAAAGTGAGTCGACTCGAGCATTCACTAGTAAGATCGTGACACATGGCAAACTCAATTCCTGGCATTAGACAATACACTTCCAAGGACGACCCACGAACAAGGGGGCAACTGATGGTGTATCAAATTAATCCAACTCCACACTCGTCCGTAAGGGTTGCCCAAGGTAGGAGTAGAGGATGACTTAGCCCAGAAACCTCGTCCACAATAGGGTCGTCCATCCATGAAGACCCTTGAACGGCCTACAAGGACTCCCGACGTGATTACCATTTGCAATCTCTAGACAAGGTCCATATCCTTGTTTCAGAATGCAATTGCGAAATTGAAGGTTATTACCACGAAACCACCTCTAATCACAGTTATGGAATGTATGACTAAATAATATAACATCCATAGCAATTATGGAAGTTAATTCCGAACTTTTCGACTTCCTCTAACATAGGAGAAGTTATTGAGCAAGTAACTACTCACAGTGTGTACTATATAAACAATCATTGTTAACAAAAAAAGTACGAAAATCATTTTCCAAGTAATTTGAAATTCTGAAAGTTGAGAGATACACTGACTTTATCATCGGAGGATTTTTGGCCGGTCCTCCCCGGTCACCTTTAATAGTTTGTTCATCTCTTCAGGTTTTTCCAGATTATCTTCTTGCCATTGAAGCCCGAAGCATTCAGTCTACTGATTTTATCATGTATCATCACATTACATTACTTAATATTTTTTAATTGGATATGAATTTTAACGAATCAACCGTTAGATTAAATTATCTTCATATATTCTCCATGCTTGTAAAATTTCAAGGTGATCAAAAATTAATAACCATGTTATCAATCAATTGTTTAAATTTAAGTTTTTACAGTTTAAAATAATGCATAAAAGATAAGTTTATGGTTCAAATTGTAAATAACATCCGATTGACATGAAAATTGGCATGCATGTTAAGAACATTTAAAATTTAATTAGTTTTAGACTTTTCAGCTTTTGCACCCAATAATTCACTTGCCACAAAAATTTAAAACTTGGATGGACAAATAGCAGAAAATTGGATTCCAATTGAAATCCAATTTAGAATATAATTGGATTTGGACTTTTTAATTTTTACACTCAATAATTCACTTGGTACAAAATCTAAATTAAATGGGACACGTGACGCAAAATTAAGAGTCCAATTAAAATCTAATTGGATTTTCTCCGAACTTTGGCTATTAATATATATATATATATATATATATATATATATATAGATAGATAGATAGATAGATAGATAGATAGATACCCTACATAACTCATTAATTCAAAGTATGTTTAATGTATTTCATAAAAATAGAAAAGTTTGTACATTATTAATGCACTGTTTTTTCTCCTTATAATTACTCTTATGCCATAATAACAAATCCTAGAAATATATATATAAATATTTTTAAACAAAACTTTATTCTTTTTTTATAATTTGTTTTTACTTTTTTATTTAGAAAATTAGAGATGTGGTCATTTTTTTTTTAATCTTTTAGAAGAAATAATAAATGTGGACTTCATGGTTAGGAGCTAAAAATTATTTAGCTAACTAAAAACCTTTAGAGGAGCACTACGTTTGGCTAAACAATAAACATTACATGCCTATTGCATCAAGTCCACACAACTTGGCAAGGGAAAACATTGCCTATACTGTGATTTGAGGTAATCTTTCATTATTTTTTCAATAAAATTTCTAACTCTATTGAATATATATATATATATATATATATATATATATATATATATATATATTCTTGATGATCGGAATCATTTGAGAAAAAAAGTCATGATATTCTTGAGATTATTTGAGCCATATTATAGGCGATTACAAAATCTTAGTGCATATTGTTAAAAGTTCAACTATTTATTTATTTATTTATCATTGGTTTATGTACAATTTTTAAAAATCCTACTATTTTTGGGTATAGTTTACATTTACTAAATTTATTTTTAAAGAAAAATAAATCAATAAAAATAGTAACATTGTAGTTAATAATAATAATAATAATAATAATAATAATAATAATAATAATAATAATAATAATAATAAACACGGTAAGAGTAGATAAGGAAAGTAATTATTAGATACTTTTGGTTTTGGAGCTGGTGATTTGATTCTCTCTCCTCTTATATTTGCGGTGCATAACCTTATTCTACTAATTAAATTTATGATGGAGTCCATTATGAATGTGAGAAAATAGCGCACTACATTACTAGAAGTACCTGATAGTTTTCCCAATAAGGAAGGTAAAAATAAGAAAAGAAGTGTTATGTCCACAATATAATTTGTTACTAGTTACTGGTTTTAATTCGAACTCACTACTAAAATTAATTTTTACCCACTATTTATAAATAGTAAAAACATATCACTTATAATTTATTACAAAAATATCGTTAAAAGTTTGTATACATAACATAGCATATAGCATATCTCAAATAAAATATGAGTTTCAGTTAGCTCAACTGGTAAAGTTTTTAATGGCTGAATAAGAGATGTGGAATTCAATCTTCACTTATACCAAAAACTGATTGTTGTTTTTCTCTAACGATAAAAGTTATTATTAGGAGCGAATGTTATAAATTAAAATTCTTAAAAAAAAGAATTGAACCATACACCGCATATCTTTCTAAACGAATAAAAAAGGAAAAAGACCAATTATCCGAAGTCCGAACAAGAAGGATAGGAGGGAAACTTCTGGGTAAAAAGGAAATTTCCACTAAGATTCATGCTGGTCACCACGAAATTACTCTGTCCTTTTATTTATTTATATATTTTTCTAAAGAAAGCAAAAAAAGATAAATGAATGGATTGAGAAAGTAACAGTAGCCAGTAGGCATTTAGGACGCTGATAAGTTGACTTGACTTAAAACAGAGGATAACGAAGTTGTGAACACAAACACACGGTGACAGAAAGCACAGATTCCTTTCCTATATCTAAAAAGAATTGGATCCGGCTTTGTTTCAAGAGGATTCCGAGCATTACAATCACTACTACTGTGATATCGATTTCCAAATCTGTAAGTCACATATTCATCACTTTTATTATTTTCCTTTCAGTTTGTCCTCAAAATGAAAATTCAAATCAAATTGTATTTTCCTTCTTTAATTTACTCTCCTTCTCTTCAGTTTTAATTGAATGAACTTTTTTCTTTTTCTATCTATATTATAGTTTAAAATTTTCATGAGCACTCAAGGAGCACCGTCTTCTTCTTCTTCCACACCTAAGAGGAAATATGAGGTGTTTCTTAGCTTTAGAGGTTTGGACACCCGTAGAAATTTTACGGATCATCTATATGCTGCTTTGCAACGGAAGGGTATTTTGACCTTTAGGGACGATGAAGAACTTGATAGAGGACAACCAATTTCACCAGAGCTCTGGAAAGCAATAGAAGAATCGAGGTTTGCAATTGTCATTTTCTCAAGAAACTATGCATCTTCAACATGGTGCTTAAAAGAACTTGCAGAGATCGTTAAATGCATGAAAAATAGAGGATTGACAATTTTGCCAATTTTCTATGATGTGGATCCATCTGATGTACGAAAACAAACAGGATCTTTTGGACAAGCTTTTAAAGAACATGAAGAATGTTTCAAAGAGAACATGGAGGTGGTGGAAACATGGAGGGCTGCTTTGAGAGAAGTGGCCAATCTCTCTGGTTGGCATTTACAAGATAGGTAATTTTCATGAGAAATTTGTTTTTATGAATATATAAACGATCTTTCACAAACCATGAAGGATATAAATAGCCATTGGAATGTATAATTATATGCATAGATTGAGATGTTACATATACTAGTTAAAATTATGTTGTTATATTCTAGGACTCCGTGTAGGAGGTGCTTATACTTTCCCAGTCTCTCTGTCTTTCATGCTCCCTAACATAGAAAGGCCCAAAATATAGGTCAGTAAGGTTTTGTTTTGTTTTTTTTTTTTTTTTTTAATTTAAAAAATATATGCAGAGCTATATGTAATTTTTTTTTTTTTTCCGTTCTTAAGAAGGCTCAAAATTTTAGAATTATGCCAGTTTATTACAAGTTTTACTAGATAGGTCTTATAAATTGATATATAAATTATCCTTTTGTTGAAGTATCACCTCATTGCCATATCAGTTTGTAAGTTTTTTGTAATAAAATTTGTAGTAACTTTAATATTTTTTCCATAAAAAAAATACAACCAAATCATCATTATGCGAATTAAAAATGCTAAAGCTACTACAAATTGTACGATAAAAAACTTTCAAATTGATATGGTAGGAATATGATTGGTGCCACTTAAATAATATAATAAATGAATGTTTAAATAACTTAAAAATATATATATTGATGACATGTCATCAATTTGTAAAATCTATATAGTAAAATTCATAGTATCATTAGCTTATTATGGGGAAATTAGTCATATTAAAAAGTAAGAATTAGATTTGAAATAAAATAAAAAATTAAATATTAGTTAAGTGATATTTTGATATAAAAAGGTCCCTTTAAAATTTTCACATTAAGCCTTAAGCCTTAAACTGTTTTGGGCCGGCCTTACTCTCTCTATCTCTCTTTAAAGTAAATTAGAGTTTTCTTTTTATAATTTCATTTGAGACCCTTGCAATTAAAAGGAACTACACTATTCAAGAACATAACTTTATATAAATTACAAATCTTGTTAGGTTCTAAGACTTTAGAATCTAATGTATTAAAACTTCAATTTGTATTGAGTTGGCAAACTATGATCAAAACATAGAGTCTAGTTTTAGGCTTGCTCAAAGTGTGTTATTTGTGAAATTGGAATTGAGTGAATGCAAAAATTATTGGACTTAATCTGCAAGGCTCGATCGATCGAAAATTAGACTCAATCGATCGAACCACGTGCAAATTGATTTTTCTGCAGAAATTCCAATTCAACCCAAACTCATTTGACGTGTAGGGTTTTATGTTTTACTCCAAGTATAAAAGGAAAACCTCTATCTACGTTTTAGAAGTCTTTGGTGAGATGTGTGTTGAATCTTTTGTGAGATCTAGAGGTGTTTACTTTCATACACACACTTAGGGTTATCAAGATCAAAATTCATGTCAAGAACTTAGTGATCTCTTCAGTTGCTGCATAAAGAACTTTAAAGAAGATCTGAAACCTTTGAGTGGTGTCTCAAAGTCACAAGTAGGAGAACTTGTGGTTGTAGTGGATCAAAGAAAGAAGTAGTCCATGAATTCGAAGCTGTCACGTGGTCTTGGTAGTAAGTTTTCTACTCAAGGTAGCAATAGGATATTAGAGGTCTAAGTCTTATTGTACAAACTTCAATTCTTTCATAGTGGATCTGTTTTTACCTTGAGGATAGCTAGGTTAAATCTTCGTCAGGTTTTTTACCGGTTAAGTTTTCCTGGGTTATCATATCATTGTGTCCTTTATATTTCCGCATTATTTACATGATATGATTTTATTATGTTAACCTAGATCTGAATAATTTATCTAAACAATCACTTGGCTAAATAACTAGGTTAAACAACTTGTGTTAAGGGGTCTAAAAATGTATAAATCTGTTAGCATTGTTTATTATCTTTATTATATTTTTTGGACAAATTACAATTTACCCTTTGTGGTTTGGCAATTTCACATTATAATCCACGAAAGTTTGATTGTTTTGTATTATTATTTTTTTAAGAAAAAAACACATACATAAGGGAGAATAAATGGTTTTGGGTTTTAGTTAGCTCAACTGGTAAAAAATCTAATAGTAAAAAAACTGTGGTTCAATCCCTGCCTACATGAAAAACCGATTGATGTCTTGGTCTAATAGTAAAGAGCAAAATCATTAGAAACGAACGCCATAGGTTGAAACTCTACCCCTAAAATTTAGGCTAAAACGAAATGGTTAAAGTTCTCTCCAAATTAATAGATTTTGTTGTTTACGGTCAAATTTATCCACTAATTTCCTTTCCCCTTTTCTTCTTCCTCCAACTCCAATATCCAATCCTATGAGAGAGAGAGAGGTAGTAAAAATTTAATCAACAACAAAATTTCAAATGAGTATGCTGTAAAATTACTTGAAGGAGTTTCTACCTTTTTTTTTTTTTTTTTTTTTGGTAAAGGGATAATATCATTGCTAACCTAACCAACGGTAAATACTTGCCTTTTCCCTGTTTTTGCAGCTACTGGTATCCCCTGTTTCTCTCCCTCTTTTATGCTTTTTTATTTTTCTTTTTGGTTCTATGAATAGGAAGGCCCATTGTCTTAGGAAGGAACAACCGAACAACAATTGTCTACAAGTTATTAACGAAATTCGACGAGTCTCTTTCAATTCAATATAACAAAAACTATGTATATCTGATATCATCTTACAATTCTTATATGGGTAGTTCTATCCACATTGCTTGAGCTAATGACTTCATATTTGTTTGACCAAGGAGTATTATTGCCTAGTATTTTTGTTCCATCCCTAAGGGTTTAAGTTTGGTTTGGACAATCACGTAATTATTATTCTATCTTTTCCACAGGCAGGAGTCAATATTTATCCAACATATTGTGGAAGTGATATTACATAAATTAAGTTCAAGTTTCTCATGCATTACTAATGACTTGGTTGGAATAAATTCTTCAGTGGAGAAATTGATCAATTTGTATTTAGGTCTTGGAAACAATTTTTGCATGATTGGGATTTGTGGCTTGGGAGGTTTGGGAAAGACAACTCTTGCTAGAGTTATTTATAATATGTTCCATAATCATTTTGAAGGTTCTAGCTTTATTGCTAATATTAGAGAAGTATCAAAAAAAGGTGATTTGCATCTATTACAACAACAACTTCTTGAAGAAATTTTGGAGGAAAGAAATATAAAGATAAGGAATGTTTATCGAGGAGTTGACATGATCAAGAATAGGCTTTGTTATAAAAAAGTTCTAGTTGTTCTAGATGATGTTGACCAATTGGACCAGTTACAAAACTTGGCTGGAGAGCATAGTTGGTTTGGATTGGGAAGTTGGATCATAATAACAACTAGAGATGAACATTTGTTGGTTCAGCATGGAGTGCATGAAATATATAAGCCTAATGCACTAAACATTGATGATGCTTTAAAACTTTTTTGTTTGAAAGCGTTCAAAAATGAGCAACCCAAAGAAGGTTATATGAAGCTCTCTCAGGATGTTGTGTACTATGCTAGAGGCCTTCCATTAGCTCTTGTTACTTTGGGTTCCTTTTTGATTGGAAGAACAATGGTTGAATGGCAAAGTGCGTTGGACAACTTTAAAAAAATTCCTAAAAGAGAAATATTTGATATTCTTAAAGTAAGTTATGATGGACTTGAGGAAATGTGGAAGGAGATATTCTTGGATATTGCATGTTTCTTTAGAGGTGAGATGAAAGATCGAGTAATAGAAATATTAGAGAATTGTGGTTTTGATGCGAGAATTGGTGTAAGTGTTCTAGTGAATAAATCTCTCTTGACCATAGAAGGAAAGAAGTTGTGGATGCATGATCTACTACAAGATATGGGTAGAGAAATTGTTCATCGAGAATCACGTGGAGAGCCTGGAAAGTGCAGCAGGATATGGCTTTATAAGGATTTGTTTCATGTATTGACAAGAGGAACGGTAAGAATGATGACAAAGCTAGAATTTTATTTCAGCAAACAATATTTAGTTGGTATATTAACACAATTTCAGTCAAAAAAATTGTTCTTAAAAATAAAATAAAAAAACCATCCAACAGATATGTAATTGCCTAGGTACTTTGATAATAAAATATAACATACAAACTTTCATTTAACATGTAGTATATTGTCTATAATTAGATCTTAAATTAGAAAACATAATGTGATTGTGTGATTATTATATATATAATTTGGATTCATCTTTCTTGATGTAATCAACCAATTTTTCATCTCTTGATTACTAACTAAAACAAAAGGCTATATTTTTTGTCATCACTTTAAAAATAATGTGGTAATTTCATCTTTTCCTTTTCTTTTCTTTTTTCCTTTCTTTTCCTTTTAGATTGTTTTCCTTTTTCCCTTGGTCATGAATTTCTAGAAGGTAGAATTGCATCTTCGTTATTATCAAGAAGAATTTCACCTTCCTAATTTTAATGTATGGTTTTTCTCAAAAAATAAATAAATTAATGTATGGTATAAAAAAAAAAAAATCTTAGTCTATGAATTTAAAGGTGAAATTAAGAAGAATACTTTAACACTTGTTGACATGTTGTATAACGATTTCTTAGGTTCTTCTTCTTCTTTTTTTTTTTTTTTTTTTTTTTTTTTTGAGAATCCGAATTATTATTAACTAATAGGACCCTTAATTGTTGGTCGTTTACTAGAAGAGATAAAGAGATTATTGCGTCATTTTCAAAGCTGTAGGTTCAGGTTCAGTACTGTTAAACACAATGCTAATATTGCATCTTGTAGATTATAGGCTTGTAATTTTAGAAATAGAAATCCCTTATCCCTCATTTTGGAAAAAGTATTTTGTATTAAATAATATCACGTCATTTATATCGAAATTCAAAACCCAATAAATGAGAGATATGTGTATAAAAGTAACTACCCACTAACACATGTCTTTCATTTGTTAGTAGGGTAGTTATTTTTTGCTAACATATCTCACACTTATTGGATTTTAAATTTTAATACCACTTACATGATATCATTTAATACAAAATATTTTCTCCTCCTTTTGTGCTCTACTTTATGCCATGCCAAATACAAGTTTCCAGGTGTGATTTTTTTTAAAAAAAACTTTGGTTATTTTATAAGAAAACAAAAAATAATATGTGACAAATTGTGATTGGTAGAGTGTTAAATGAAATACAAAAAATAGAACAAAGGATTTTTATTCATAATTCTAGTACAGACAAAGTTTGGTTGGAGGATACTGCCGATCTTATTTGAGGGGTGATCCATTCTTAAGTAAATTTTTAAATTTGTCTTATTCTTAATATATATTCTCCTCTTATTCCTTAAAAAAACAAACTCCTAAATTTTTTTTTATCCAGTGACTCTTAACTGGTATTTTGCAAGTTAGTTTATTTTTTATTGTTAAACTAGTGGTATGCATGTGTGATGCACATATTAATTACAAATTTTATGTAAAAACAAAATCTACAAATATTCTTAAAACTATCATAATAATTAGTGAACCACTTGAAACTCAAAGTAACTATAATAATATGCACACATATGGCCACTTGACTTGAGGACAATATGTATTGTGGAAGTTTTATTACATTACAAAAAAAAAAAAACTATGATATATGATTAAAATTATCGAAATAAATATTAAAATTTATTATAAATTTCTTAAAGTTTTTGGTAATATAATTTTAGTTGAAGCGTATTTTAAGTTTCTTGAAACTTAGATAATAGAGTGTTACCTAAATTATACCACCCTAACAAATATTAAGATAAATAGAATTTTAGTTAGAGTATAATTTTTTATTTCTATGAACAGAGTTTTAATAAATTAACTGTTAGGTTTTAAATATACTAACAAGTATCATAACAACTAATAAGATAAATCAATTTGATAATTGTTGCATAGAGAAGATGGCCACTTGATGCAATCATGGCCTCTAAGATCCAATTTTTATTATATCGTATATGATTTGAAGTTTGGTCCATCATTCAAGGGGCTTTTTTAAATTAAAAAAAAAATTATTTGGCTGAATATTCGAGGCATTTTTTTTGGTTGGGGGAAGAAAATGCAAAAATTAAATTGTTTCCCAAAAGGGCTGATTGGAGAAATTTCCCACCTTACCCTACTTGATTCCACCAATTGTTAAGAGGAGGTTACATATAAGAAAAATTCAGGATCTCGCTATTTTTATTTCCTTTAATACAGTATACACTTGAGTATTTATAGTCTTCTTATCTTCTGTTGTGAAATTTACCGATCCTTTCTCTTTTGATTCTTAGGCAACAGAAGCAATCCAAGCCATAGTCCTAAAGCCTTCTCAACTAGAAAGAGAATACTGGAGCATTGAAGCCTTTTCTAAACCTTTTTCAAAGATGATCAATCTTAGATTGCTTATAATTGATAATGAGGATATGCCGAATGGCCTCAGCCATCTTTCTAATGACCTAAGATTTCTTGAATGGTTCAATTATGGTTCAAAATGTTTGCCATCCAGTTTTAGACCGAAAGAGCTTGTTGAACTTAATTTACCGTTTAGCCACATCAAGTATCTTTGGGGCGGAGTGAAGGTAATTTTGTTCTTTTTGTATTTCTTCTTTTCTTTAGGAGTAGCATCAACAAATTCGTTGTGTATTTGAGTTTACTTTTGTCATTTTAAAATTACTTTAAAGGTTGTACCTAGTACACAAAACTCCTAGTTTTGCAGGGTTTGGTAAAGACTGTGGTAGGCGGCCTTACCTCCAATTTTTTTTAGGAGTTCTTATTAAAATAAACTATGTGGTTAATGCAAGTTTTCCTTTTTATCAGAGTTTGGACAAGTTAAAATGCATCGATCTCAGACACTCCGAAAACCTTATCCGGACACCTAACTTCAAAGGGGTTCCGAGTCTTGAGAAATTATATCTTAGTTGGTGTAGTAATTTGGTTGAGATCCACCCTTCTCTTGGGAAACTAAGCAGGCTTTTTATTTTAGAATTGGAGCACTGTCACTCACTTATCAATCTTCCAAAAATGACTACTAAAATGGAGTCTCTTACAACTCTAAGGCTTTGTGGCTGTTCAAAACTCAGGAAGGTTCCAGAATTTGAGGGAATATTGAAAAGCCTATCAGAACTTGATTTGAGTGGGACTGCTATTGAGAAACTACCCTCATCAATTGGGTGTTTGACCGCCCTTACTGTATTAGATCTAAGAAATTGTGAAAATATTGAACGTCTTCCAAGCGACATGGATGGTTTGAGGTCTCTTGAAAAACTTGTTCTTTCTGGATGCTCACAAATTGTCGAGTTGCCAGAGAACCTGTGGAAAATAAATTGTTTGAAAGAACTTGATTTGAGTCGAATTGGATTAAGACAGCCATTAGAGAAAAAGTCCTTTAATGTTAGGTTGCCTCGTCTTGAAGGAATAGGGCTTAGTACAGGTATTGGTCGCTTATCCTCGCTAAAATATTTAACACTAAGTTCGACCGAATGTGTCAAACTGCCTGCAAGCATCAGTCAACTTTGGAAACTGGAAACTCTTGATTTGTGCCACTGGGATCAGCTTCGATCATTGCCAGAGCTTCCTCCAACTGTGAGATATATAAATGCTAGAGGATGTTATTCCCTAGAACCATCACCAGCACTATTCAAGATGAGCAGTTCGTTACAACCTCGCTCCCTTTTCGGTTGTCAGTATGATGAGAGCAAAGGTGAAGTGGCATTTACATTATTGAACCATTACCTACAGGTACTCTCTGTCTCTGTCTCTGTCTCTCTTTTGATTATTCTGTTTTGATAATTTGATAGTTGGGGGGGGGATTTTAAGCCTATAAATTTTCATTAGAAATACCAAAAAGCGTCAGTTGATCTGTAAGGCTCTTGGCTTCTCTAGTATATTGTTAAGTGGAATATCATAATCATTTGTTTTTTTTTTTTTTTTTTTTTTGGTACAGGGACTCCTTTGTCGAAAAACTGGATTTGAAACTAATACCAAAAGGAAAGAGGGTGGATCTAGAACTGAATTTCAGTTAATTATTCCTGGATCTAAAATTCCACAGTGGTTAAAACATCGAAGTGTGACGAATTCAGTAAGCATAGTGCCGCCTCCAAATTGGTGTAATAGTAGATGGATGGGATTTGCTCTCTGTACTTGTTTGTATGCATCATATTCGCCTATTATTGCTAATGCTGAGGAGCATGGCAAAACATCTGGTCTTAGAGCTCGTGTGATAGCCCTTGGTGATATGCCTCACAGTCACTGTGCCACTGAAATTTTCTTTGGGATGGAATTAGGTGCGGACCACATTTGTCTACTGTATCTATCCCGTGATGATTGGTTTGCTACTGGTTGGAATGGTGAATGCAATCAGATTGAGATTGTATTTGAGACCACTAACCCATCCTGGGTTACACAGAAATGTGGGGTCAGTTTGGTATACGAGGAAGATGTGGAAGAGTTCAACCAATCAATTGCACAATGTAGCAATAGCCGTGTCAATACTTACGAGGGTTCTGTTGGTAATAAATTAAAATTTTCCTAAGCTGCTAAGAAGGCGACAAGTGGCACAACAAGGAGATTACACCGGTAAAAGCATGAGAGCATAGAGAAAGATAAGGGAAGCAGATGCGGCAGTTCCTATGGAAGTCATTAATCCATTTAATAGTGTAGAAAGTAAAAACAAGTGGCGGTGATGTAGTTGCAGAAGTTACAAGCAGCACCTGACATCACGGCAAGTTTCATTCAAGCCTAAAGATAGACAGACATGTGGATGAACAACTGCTAATAACTGTCTGTAACCGTTGAGGGTATAAATATATGACACATTGTCAAGAAAACTTTGGAAGTATGAGTTTTTATTAATCTAGCTATTGTATCAAATAAGCATTAATTTTAGTGTTTAGTCTTGAACATTTAACATTTTCATACTTTAGAATCATTTGAGCCATGCCTTCAAAAACACTCAAGAGGCAACTTTAATTACACTCATTATGAATGAGTCAATAATTAATTCTTTTCTTTCTTTAATTATAGTGCCATACTAACTATGGTTTTTACATATGGGAGAGGCTTGTGTCCAGTGAAAATTTTCACTGGACACGGCAGGATTTGGACACGTGTCCAAGAGTGGACACGTGTCCATCATCCAACGTGTCCAGTGAAAACTTTCACTGGACATAAGCCAAGCCCTTTACATATATACAGATCATAATTGACATGTCTGCAGCTGATGATGCCAATTTTCTTTTCAAACATTGATCGACTGCAAAATAGGAAGCAGGATTTTCATAGCATGAATTTTAATTGAGGCTACTGCCATCTGATGTGCACAAGCGTCTCTATCAATCTGACTATTTTTTTGGGATAAAAAACCTAGTATGTTGTATTGAATTTATATATTATGATGATTTGTAAATGTGTTAGTGTGAGATATCCTTCCATCTTGTTTCATTATGACAATATAGCCTAGATCTTTTTGTTTTTTGGCGGGTTCTAGTCCTTATCAGATATGATTTCTATGGTTTTAGATATTAGGATGAAGTGAAGTTCAATTGGGACAACTGCTATCACCTACAAGCTATACTTTCAGGTCCCTTTCTCACATTTCTCTCATGTAGTTTATTTGAGTTAATCTATATTAGAGCTTGAGCCGTGAATTTTGGACAAGCATAAAAGCTATAACTTTTTTTTTTATCAATCACGCAATATGATCAGATAAGCATTAATTCAGTCTTCATTCTAGAATATGTATTTACAATTAAACAGTCTACAAATACTTTTGAAAGCTTCAACAAGTTCAGTAATCTTCTTCCAGGGACTAGCCTACTTGATAGTTATGGCCTAACCATTATATTATTAATATCTTTCTTCTAAATATAAACCAGCATATCAAGCTAATGTATAAGTTGCTTTATATCACTGGAGGAATCAGCTGGCAACATAGAGGAGCCAATGTCTATCTTGGAGCATATTATCTAGTTGGGAATCCAGTATGTGCTGTCGTGGCCTTTGTTAAATCCTTAAAAGTCCTTCAGATTGGATTTAGAGACTATTGTACAAGCTTATTTATTTATTTATTTGGCTAAAATGTAAGAACATTTCTATTTGCTCATGGAACAAGTTTCACAAATTGGCAAAAGCAAGTTATTATAGTACAAAAAAATTTTACTTAATTTTTCCCCCCACCCCACTCCCTCCCTTTTCTTCTTCTTCTTACTGTAATTTACATATTTATGCTCAAATTGATTGTAAAGCTTGAATATTGCAAATCCTATAACTATTTCAGATCGGAAAAATAGGTCTCAAATCTATATTTAGTTAAAATTGGTGGGAATTGAGACGTATTAGGCTTGAAGACTAAACTAGTTTGGAATGCATAGTTGGATTTTTATTGATGTTATAGATGTCAAAAGCAAGAGAGAGGACAATTGAGAGAGATTCTTGTAACAAATATGAGATAACAAAACAGAGAGAAATTTGTGTTTTAAAAAAAATAATAATAAAAGTGATCTTATAATTCCTTGGCCTATCTTTATATCAAAATTATGCTACAATAATGTAAATGATATTATTATAGTGGAATGTAAATAATGATTAAAATCTTGTTAGTAGTGGTCTCTTTCTATTCTCAGTTGGGAAGCACAAAAACAGACATGATCACGGGTATAATATAGCGACATGAGCAATTTTTGAAAAATTATAACTTAAAAAAACTAATACGACACCAATATAATACTGGTACAACATTCTAAACGAGATGTATGTGCATGTGCTTGCTAGATTCTCAATGAAAACCAAAAAAAAGTTTATGGTTTAAATAGATATAATTTTTAAACTAACAGAATTATCAAGTTTAATTTGTAATAGTCTTATTCCTCTTATGGCTTAATTTGAAATTTTAAAAACTATAAGATTTAATTTGAAACTACACTTAAATTATATTTTTTTAATAGAAATATATAACGGTTTTAAATGTACTAATAGTCTAATACTATACTCTAAAATATTTTGACGAACAAAATAAAATATAAATAAAAATTTCTAAACAAGGGGGGATAAAATTTTTTTACTTTACTAAATTAATAAAAAGGTTAAGGGAAAATTTACTACTTTAGCTGTGAACAGTGAACAAAAGTGAAAAGACACTTCCTACTTTAGAATAGTAGTCAGCGGAAGTAATTTCAACTTTATTGACCAGTCGCTGGATTCAAGGTTTCAGCTTAGAGGTGGACTTACTGAAGGGCTTCCTTTCTCTATCACACACACACATACACAGAACATTACTTAATTCTTTAACCAAATAGGCAACAATCTGATAGCAACTGAATCCAGCCCAGCGTTTATTTCCACTGCCTTTTTGCTCTTTCACAATTACTCCCAAATCTTTGACTTTCACTTTTCACTCACATTTATCTCTTCAATTTTTTTACTTTTATTCTCTATATATATATATAGAGTCCGGTTAATGTATGCTATACATTAATAAATCTATTTTTAAAAAAAATTTATCAAAATTAAAAAAGCTGTCAAAACTTTTTTAATTTTTGATAATTTTTTTAAAAAAAATGGTATACTATTGTATGCCTTTAGAGCACACGCTAGTAAAATCTATATATATATATATATATATATATACACACACACACGTCAAATTGTTTTCTTCTTCACTAGTTTATGTTCTTTTTTTAACTTATTTTCTTCAGTTCTATACACACTAAAACAAACTTAAGTTTTTTCAACATATTTTTACCTACAGTCACTAAAAAATGTTAATAAAAACCTTAAATTTCTACAAATATACGCAACTGTTGAATAAAGCAAAGAAATTCATATATTTATTTCCATAATTGGTTTAACTGTTGAAACATATGTTAAAAAAAATCTACAGTTTGCATAATTGTTGAAATAGGTGATAAAAAAATAAATAAATAGAAAAAAGTTATATCAACGATTGGATAGATGCGGAAAAAAATAAATTAAATATTTAATCAACAGTAAAAAGTTGAAAATAAAAAGGTAAATTTTAATAAATTACCCTGACATTTAGGTTAATACAACAAGGTCCAAACCTTTCAAAAATGACCAAGTTGGTTCCTGGATACAATTGGACCCAAAACGGCGTATAGGCCCGTTACTCATTCTCAGCTTCTCCTCTCAAAAACCCTTGTCTTCTCTCTTTCTCAAACGCTATCAATTCTCTCTCTCAGACGCTCTATCTTCTCTCCTTCTCATACGCTCTCTCTTCTCTCTTACCCACAACGGCAAAACTATCATCTTGTTCTCTCTCTTCGAATCAGTGTCATGAAAACAGTTGTCTAGGAATTTTCAAGCTTTTCCTCACCACCGCCGCTGCTGCTGGTTCCTCATTGAAGGCTCCGATCGGGTGCTACGGACACTAGCTTTGGTGCTCCACAGCCATGGAAGAGAGAGTTTGAATTTGTGCTTCTGTTTAGATTTGGGTATGAGTCTAGGTTTGTGTGCCAAACGTCAAGGGAACGAGACCCATGACCTCTGCAACTACCACAGCTAACGAATCACACCGGAAACGCCACCGATCATTCTCCTCCTCCTTTGTTGGTTCAGGTCTTGGTTGGTTTAGGGATTGGGTTTTTTTTGGGTGACAAAGATTCGGTGATTTTTGATTTTTGATTTGGGTTTTGAAAGGTGGGGTTTGGGTATGGTCATCTGAGAATTTGTGGGTATTTTTTTTATTTGGATTTTGTCTGAAAATTGGTCTAATATAGTGTTTTTGTTGGAGTATGAATGATTATGGATATGTTTGTATGCTTTGTGATCAGAGATTTTTGGGGGTTTAAGGTTTTATATGGCTAAGTGTATATATTTGTATAATCACTTTGAATAGAACTCAATACTCAGAGATATTAGAATTGAACATAACATTCTGAGAGAGAAGAAAGGCTAAGAGTAAAGTAACGGTCCCTAACAGCGTTTAGGGACCAAATTGAGATTAGGGACCAAGATGGTCATTTTTGAAAAGTTTAGGACCTAGTTGGTATTAGCTTAAACCTTACTGAAATTTGCCCAATATTTGCTATGCCTTCCATGAGCCACCCAAAGAGGTCTACGTCATCACCATCATCATCATCTTCTTCTTCTTCAACACCTCAGTGGAAATACGAGGATGGTATTTACAAGATAGGTAATTTCCATTACAGCATGTACTAGTTAAATTTCTGTTTCAATCAGCGCTTATACTACTACAAATAGTTTGTGACCCTTGCTCTTTTGTTATTAAAAGTGTTGGTGCATATAACAAAAAGAACATATATAACTTTCTATGAATTATAAGTATATTGTTATTGTTTGTTATCTTCATTTTATATATATATATATATATATATATATATATCTTAGGTAAATTACTATTTGACTTTTGCAAATTCGGCCATTCTACAATTTAATATATAAAATTTCAATTATAAAATTTAAATCCCTAAAATTTCAATTTGACAGCCATGCCTTCTGAAACTGTCAAGAGGCAACTTTAATTACACTCATTAGGAATGAGTCAATAATTAATTGTTTTCTTCCTTTAATTATAACATATATACGGATTATAATTGACATGTCTGAAGATGATGATGCCAATGTTCTTTTCATAGTATTTCCTTCCTTATCATGTATATTCTTCCTAATCATTGGTGTCATGCCTTCCAAAATGGTAGGAATCAAACTCCAATTACACTCATTAGTACTGAGCGAATTATTATTATTATTATTATTATTATTATTATACTAACTCAGGTTTTCACATACATGCAGTTGGTGATGATGATGTACATACAGTGGTGATAATGATGATGATTTATATATATTTGTTGGTGATGATGATGATGTATATACAGTTGGTGATGATTATATATATACAGTTGGCGATGATAATGATCGACATGACTGCAAAAGATGACACCTAAGTGCTGTTTATACTTTGGCTATCTTTTTTTAATTGGATGAATTTCAATTCGAGGGTTAGGCAATTAGATGTGCACATGCATTTCAACCAGCCTGACCATGTTTGTATTTGGTTCAGTTACAATGATTTGGAAACTTGTTATTCGGAAACTTGTTCAAGTGGCATGTCTGTGCATCTTGTTTCAAAATGAAAATGGAGTTAAAGATCTACTTTTAAAGGGGATCTAGGTCTAGACAGATACTGAGTTATATGTTTTTAGTAATAATATTTCCCCCTGGATGAATTTCAAGTGAGTTTAGTGCTATTGGATTGCATACAAGCATTACTTCAGGTAACTTTCACATTTTTCTCTTCTATGTGGATTAGAGTTAATGTCTATCAGGCATTGAGTTGTGAATTTTGAAGCAGAACTTTAAGGCTTATAAGTCTTTATCAATCTAGCTATAGTACCAAGTAAGCATTAATTTTAGTATTCGGTCTTTGAAAGTTTCAGACAAGTTCACTTGTAAAGTAATATTCTCTTTAGATTATAACAGTGCCCTATATATATATATATATATATATATATATATATATTATTTAGGAGGCTTATATATTATCTAGTTTGCAGTCTAGTATGTGCCTTTTTGGCCTTCGTTGGACACTTGAGAGGGAAACAAATTTTACTAATAGGCAAAAACTGATTATTAATACCAAAAATAAAAAATAAAACCATCCTTTATGTAAAGTTGTTCCCCTGACCCGCCATTTCCCTCTTATTGTGCAATTTATGTTCAATTTAGTTAATGGGCACTGAAAATACAAGTGTGCTCTACATTCCATACTTTTCTTGTAAAATGAATAATTTAGATCACCCATGTAACTACCCCAATGCAGCATTGTTTCCCAAGTGCCTAATCTACTCCTCATTACTAGCCACCTATAGAATGGACTCTTGGAAGTATAGTTTGAAAGTCCAAATTGATTAACAAAGTTAGAAAGCAAAATCAATAATATATCAATAAAACAAGATATGCTCAAATGAACTTATAAGCAAAATAGAAAAGTGCAAAAGCGAATAAAATTAAGGATTTAGTAAAACTTATTGCCGAGTTACGGAACTAAATTTGTTGTTTTTAAGAAGCGATTTAGCCCCTACTGGAATGAATCTGTCGGTGCAAATAGTTCAGACAGTTGCTCTGTTAATATGCACTCACAAATAGAGTTTCGAACTCGTCACAAAGGCCCAAGAGAAAAATTTTCAGCAAAAAGAGAGGAGCGAAAGTATCAAAGTAATATATGTTTTTATTGTTTTCAACTAATCTCATATGTGCAGAATTTGATAGTCTAAGTGCTCTTTAAAAGGAAGTAGCTAAAGATGATTAGAGTGAAAAGGGAAAGGCAAAAACAAAGGAATTTTCTTTCCCATTTATGCTGCAAGCTGCTGTGTATTTTCTGCAAAACAGGGGAAGGTGGGGCTGACTAGTTTTCTAAGGAAATATGAGATGATTGAGGGTTTTGTTTGCTGCCAAAAATTCCCATGCTAGCCATGGAAAATTCTAGAGCATGGGCTTGGGTTTTACAACAAAATATTATGGGCTTAAGCTTTGAACATACCCAATTAATTTTAAAACATACCCAACATGGACATCTTGGAATAGCTGGAGAGAATCATATGATTTTCCCCCAGTTGATTTTTATTTTTAATTTTATTGCCTCTAGTTTTGCTGCTTCCACTCAAGTTTATTGTTAATGAAATTTCTTATTCATAAAAGAAGAAGCGAAAAAAAAAAATCACAAGAGAGTGGAAGGGTCTCTCACCAAAGTTACTCCACCTTTAGGTTCTTTACAATTAGACCAATCACTTCTAGATTGTGGCTTGTCACTCATTGAAATTGATTGTTCAGATCAACCATACGTGCAATCAAATTGGCGACTTCAGCTTTCTTTTCCTTCATGTCGTTTCTGCATTTATGCCAATGCCCTGCTTTTATCAGCGTAGAATAGAAGGCACACCTTTATATTTACCAATCATGAATGTAATATATGTATCCATAGTAAAGCTGCAAAATTGTTCAGCTCAATTAAGTACTGGGTTATCCAAGCTTCAGTCTGGTTGAAACTAGACTACTTGTGTGCTTAACTGAACCTTAGCTAAATTATGCCATTATGTGTGTAATTATGTGTATTATAATTGAAATAAAAATTAAAAATTTATACAAGCATACGCTGTTTTTTTATCACCCAAATTAAATTACAGATAGTATCTTATCATTGATTTGCCACCTACTTACCGAATGTGATAGTCTCGTGAGGTTTTCGGTTTTGAACTTTAAGGAATTTGCTAAGGTAGATGGTTAAGTCCTATTTCGCCATCTCATTTGTAAGTTTTGAATTATTATGCTAATTTTTATATACACCTTGTGTTGTGCTGGTGAAGGCAAGAGAATATTTCCTTATTATAGGTTTTGAGACATGAAAACTAGAGACTGTATAGTACTTCCTCCTCTACCATGTATATACTTCATACATTGGTGCCATGAAAAGACAAGGAGGAACTCCAATAATACTGCTTATTAATTAGTGAATTATTATTTATTTATTTTTGTTTTAATTATAGTACCATACTAACTCAAGTTTTCACATACATACAAATGATAACAATTGACATGTCTGCAGAAGATGATACTTGTGCTCTGTTTATACTTGACTGGCTTTTGAATTGGGAGGATTTCGTAGGATGAATTTCAGTTGAGGTCTACTTCCACTGGATGTTCTTAAGCATTTATGTCAATCTGACTATGTTTTGGATTTTTTCCCCTTAAGATAAAAAACTTGGTATGTTGTATTGAATTTATATATGGCTTCGGTTATAATGATTTGGAAATGTATTCAAGTGGCATATCCTTGTATCTTGTTTCATAATGATAGTAGAGCTTGGATCTTTTTTTCTTTTTTTTTTTCTTTTTTTTTTTTTCTAAGGAGTTCTAGCCCTTACTCCTTATCAGATGTGAGTTATATGGTTTCACTTATAATATCTTCATAGGATGAAGTTCATTTAAGTCCACTGGTATTGGAAGGCCTACAAGCTATACTTTTAGGTAACTTTCTCACAATTCTCTCATGTAGTGATTTTGAGTTAATGTCTATGAGAGTATGAGTTGTGAATTTTTGAGAAGTTTAGAAGTTATTACTTTTTAAGTTAATGTCTATGAGAGTATGAGTTGTGAATTTTTGAGAAGTTTAGAAGTTATTACTTTTTATCAATCACGCAATACGATACGCTAAGTATTAATTCAATCTTCATTCTAGAATATTTTCTTGCAATTAAAAAGTAAATAGACACTGTTGGAAGCTTCAAACAAGTTCACCCTTGGCTTGAAGTAATCTTCTTTCTGGTACTTGTCTAGTTGATAGTTATAGGCTAGCTAACAAACATGTGCAAAATATTTTATTATAGTTGGAATAAATCATCATAATTTCATTTAGAAGTTAAGATATCATCATAATCTTAATTTCATATACATTGAAATAAATCAATAGAATTGTTATCATTTTTACATTCTAAATAAATTTCTTATATATACAAAGAAGAAGAAGAAGAAGAAGAATATATCTCCACACATTGCATAAGTTTGCAACTTAGTTTATAAAAACTGCAATAGTTTATCTTCTAAAGAGGTTTTTTTTTTTTTTTTTCTCTCTCTTTTTTTAATTTTAATTTTTTTTTATGAAGTCTTCTAAAGACTCATGATACTCAATTTCTAATAGAAGTAGATTCATTTCTTGCGTGTCTAACAATCTCATTACGTGAGTTCCAATGGTGGGTGGGCTGGACCACCAGGTGTGGTATAATAATATGAGCAATAAGAACATTCACATTAACTTGTACAAAATGACTTTTAATTTTATTATAAGAACTTATTTTTTCTAATTTATACACTTATTTTTCAAAACATCTTACATCAAATTATCTATTTTACATTACATTTTATTAAAATATAAATTTTTCTTGATTTTTTTAAATTTTTTTTTTTTCACACATAACAACCACTACTCACTTCATTCTTGAGATATGTAAAGAAAGAATAAAAACAAAATTTTTCATGGTCTGATGTGAGTAAATTTTGGATTTGATTGGCAAAAATATACTCATTTTGTTCACAATAAAACTCAATTTGTCTACCATTTCATACTTTTGTTCACTACAATTTACAAATTTAAATATCTTTTTTTATAAGAAAGTTTATTTTGACTGAAAATTTTGATTTTGTTAAGAAATTATCTTGGTTTTTTGTTCTATATATGGCTTTATAGTAATTCTAATAGGCGCCTTTTTTTCTTCTACCTTTCGTCCTGTCAACACGGTTGCCATAGATTATAAGAACTTTATGTAAAGCCTAGCTCAACAATGAATCTTCTCCCAACCTAAAAACAAAACTTAAAAAGCAAATCCAAATATTTAAATCTAAATCAAGCATTGCAATTATCCAAATTTAGGTCAAACACTAAATCCTATATTAAAGAGAGGAAAAAAAACACTTGGGCCTTTTTCCCACTATTTGATAATTATGGATTTATGATTGCCATCCTCTCTTTCATCTCCCTCCATCTAAACATAAGGTAAATTTCATTAAAAAAAAAAACAAAGAAGAAGAAGAAGAAGAAGAAGAAAGAGAAAAGGATTTCTCAAAATGAAAATTTTGGTAATTTCTATAAAATAAAAGAAGAAAAAAAAAAGGTGATGCAACTATTTTTACTTCACACTTTTTCCCCTTTCTTTCTTTGGTTTGTGCTCAATCACAGGTTGATATCCAAGCTTATGAAATTGAGCGTGGGTTTGAGTATATTCTCGACCCACACAAATTCAGACTCTGAGGGCCTGTTTGATACGTGTGTTTAAATAATAGTTTTGAGTTTTTTTTTGAAAATAAATGTAAGTAAAAAGTGTGTAAAAATACGTGTAATATTGTTTAAAAACTAAAAACATATGTTTAAACATATGTACTAAACCGGCCTTCATTTTTTTTTTTAATAATGTCAATTGATAAGTGTATAACCATAGTACCTTATTGGTTTAATATAATACTATTAATGAGTGGAAAAAGGCATCTAAAAAAGAAAGTGGAAAATACTCGAACAAACTTCCTCATAAATGGAAATGGAAATTCAGGTAAGTCTAGTTTCATAAACTTTTCTACAACTTTGTCACAAATTTTTTTACAATTTTGCCATAATTTTGCTATGTGGCGACTTGTAAATAGTGAAATCATAAACCCATATAAACCCACTATTTTATTTCTACTTTGCACAAATTGTTACGTAGTAAAATTGTGACAAAATTGTAAAAATTTTGTGACATTAGGCATACTCTTCCGGTACATTTAGACATTCCTGTATTTTCCCATAACATGACCCGAAAAGCAAAATGTCATCTGAATAAATAAAAGAATTTTAAAACGTGTTTCATAGGCTCATAGCTGGTCACTAGTTACCAACACCATCAAATTACTGTCCTTTGGCGTGTTGTGCCACGTACTTTGATACAAATATATATTGTTAGGTGTGCCACTAGTATTGCTAAAGTAATCCTATTGACTAAAGTAAACCTTTTTTTCCCCTTTCTTTCCTTGGTTTGTACCCAACCACCCTGGTCTTAAAGAACTTTTAGTCTTCAGTCCGCCTACGAATATACTCAAACCATGCTCAATTTCATAAGCTTGGATATTAACTTGTGCTTGGATCTATGAGACCACCACAAATGCTTCTTAAAAAAAGAAAAAATTAAATGCACCAATCACAACACTTAAATGTTGTAGATTTAAGTATATAGTCTTTGATTATTCTCCACCCATGCGGATCCAGACCCTCGTTGTTTTTTCTTATTACTATGTTTTTTTTTTTTTGGAAGAAGAAAGATAGACTTTACTTAGTAAGTTTTTGGTTTATAAGTCTTGTTAGTACTTACAAATGTTAGGTCTTTTTGCAAGTGTTAGTGTTGTAAATCTTATCTTCTCACTTTCTCCTTCTCCATCGCCTATGTCTTTAGTCTATATTATCTATATATAAAAAAATAAAAATAAAAAAAAGTGGTTTAAAGTACCACATCGGTCACTTAGTGAGTGAGTCTTCATTTTATAAGTCTCGCTAGTCTATATATATAATAATAGGTGAAGCTGAGAGGAAATCAAATTAGAATTCTAAATTAGAGTTCCAATTTTGTGCCATATGTCCTAAATTATTTATTCTTAAAGAGTTTTATTTCTTAATTTTAAAATCAAATGTGGGACTACATCATAAATATTCATCCAAATGAGTTATTAAGTACAAAAACCATAGAGTTTAATGGACACGATATATTATTTGTGATTCCAGAGACTATATAATTTGGCTAATCTAGCTTTCAAATATATATATATATATATATATATGTATGTATGTATGTATATTTTCTAATCCTTACTTTCATCCAATCGTTTATTTTTGCTTTATGAAGGAATAATAACAATAATAATAATAATAATATCATCATCCTACCATCTGGCCCAGTTTGAAGGCGGAAATCATTTTTATTTTATTTTTTTTTTGGTCTTTCCAAAGTTCTTTTTGTGAAGATTTTGGGCTATTGGGGAATTAGGATAGGAGCTTCTTAGTAAGATGATTATACAATTTGTTGGTGTGTTTTAGTTAGTTCAGCTGGTTAAGTTTTTTATCATCAAATAAGAGTTATCTAGGCTTTGATATCCACCTACACACACACACACACAAATTGTCAAGCTTTCCTTTGCAAATTATTAGTAAATTACTTTCCCTTTCTTTTGCTTAAATTTCAGTTGATTCTTGGCAAATCTACAATGAATATGATTGACACTAAAAAAATATTGGAAACATTTTAGTCCAGAATATTTTATCTTGGGAATTATTGAATAGTTTCAAATCTTTCTTGCTTTTCTTGTCCATTTGGTGGGCGGATGTTTGATTTTTAATGTTGGGTAAATAAAGTATTGGGTAAGTATTATTTTTTAAACCAAATACTTTAGGGAAGTTTCAAATCAAACACTATAATTTCGTTAGTTTCAAATCAAATTCTAGATTGTTACAATATCTGTAAGTTAGAAATTCATCAATGCTTGGAAACGAGCACGGTCCTTGCACAGAAGCAATAAAACAAGTTGAGTCCTCTTTTGATATGTAATAATGCTTCATTCTAAATAGATGAAAGGAACAATGAAGCAGTGTGCTAAGGACCAAGTTGAGTCCTCTATTGAATGCTATCAGATCATATGGCAAGAAATACCTACAGAGAAAGCAAATAAGGAAACCTGGAAACCAACTCCAGAGTTTTTGTGGAAAGTACCACTAGTGTGGTGCTAAGAGGCTCAGATGAAAGAAATTTAAAAGTTTGGGTATCATTGATTCCTGAAGTCAATCAAACAGTGATAGATGCTTTAGCATTTAGACAAGCTATCCTCCTTGACCTTGTTAAAAATGAAAATTTCAATAATGTTATTGTAGAGAGAGAAATGCTCTACAGGTAGTTCAAGCTATTCCAAGAAAATCCCAGTTGGTCATAGTTGTTGTAAATGGACTTTAGAGCATTATTTTGAAGGGCCTTTGTTCCCTAGCAGCTTTGATGGAGATACGATTTAAGCCTGTTGTATACTCGTATGTATGATTCCTCTGGGTGTTGTTAGCTTTTTATAAAGCTTCATTTTGTGAGGAAAACAAAAAAGAAATTAAAATCCACAATCCAACTAAAAAAAAGTTTAGGGTTTGTATTGAAACAATTTTAAAAGTTTAGGGCTTAATTTTAAATTAGAAGAATTATCAAGTTTAATTTGCAATATAGTCTTATTATATACTTCCTATGGTTTTCTTCTCAAAGGGGAAAAAAAAAAAACCTCCTATGGTTTAATTTTAAAATTATAAGATTTAATTTGAAATTACACTTAAAATATAATGTTTTTTTAATAGAAAAATAAGTTTTAAATGTACTATACTCTTTAAAAAAAAAAAAAAAAACCCCTCAATTTTCCAAAAAAGGAGAGATGAAACTCTTCTAAAAAATTGAGATGAATTTCTTTTTCTTTTTTCTTTTTTTTTTTTTTAGAAAAAGGTGAGAGGAAATTTTTTTTTGAGAGAAAGGATTTCACTGATGGATGCCTTAGGGCATCTATTAATAAGTTATCTTAGGAAACCATTTTATTATGGAAAAAGAAAAAAATAACTAACTTTTTTACAATTTTTTTTTTAAATTTTTCATAAAAATAGTATCAAAACTTTTTAAAATGGTTTATCAAAAAATGTCCTATGGGCATTCATTAATAAAACCATTTTACTTAAGGATAAAGTTTAGTAACAAAATTGATTATAACTTAAGTCTACAACCTTACTCAATATTTTTTTTATTAGAAATAAATTTTGACAAATCTACAATTGGATTACATGTTTTTCTCATATCTTCTACGCATGTAAATTTTTAGAAAATTAAAAATCAATAGCTGTGTTATCAATGAATTGTTTAAATTGCAAGTTTTTGTAGTTTAAAATTATACATAAAATATAAGCTTACAAATCGTATAGTAAATAATATCTGAATAATACAAAATTTGACATATGTATTAAAATCATAAAAAATATGCAATTCAACAATTGGAGTTTCAATATAGCTAGTAATGTTAATTATTTTAAATGTAAGTTGTAATTTTAAGTTTAACTCAATTTTATAGCTAAATTTTATTCTTTACCTAATTTAAAATTTAAAATTAATGATTAATGGAATAACAGATAGCTTAAAGGCACGTTAACCGGGCCCTTCTATAAATTCAGCTTATTCTTAATTTTAATGACCGGTTGCCGGTTTCAGCCCAGCGTTGATTTCCTCTGCCTTTTGCTGTCTCCCAAGTCCCAATCACAATCACTGCTCCTATTTTTCGTTTCCCAAATCACTTCACACTCGCATTCATCTCTTCAATTTGTTTTCTTCTTCGCTAATTTATGTATGATCCTTTTTTCTTTAGTTCTATACATATTGTGCTTCAAATTTTATATCTATATTTCCTATGGCTTCCATGAGAAATCAAGGAGGGTCTACGTCATCACCATCTTCTTCTTTAACACGTCAGTCTCAGTGGAAATACAAGGTGTTTTTTCTCAGTTTTAGAAAAAAGCTTTTGTTGAACTCAAAAAATGTGGAGAGCTGCTTTGAGAGAAGTGGCCAACCTCTCTGGTTAGTATTTACAAAGATACCTAATTTTCATTACTGATTTATTTCTGTTGATATTTAAATGACAAGTCTTTCTTTCATATACGATGGAAGTATAGAAATTGCATAATATGCATGGATTGAAACATTGCAACATGTACTAGTTAAATTTCTGTTGCAATCAGTGCTTATAATATTACATATAGTTTGTGACCCCTGCCCTTTTGTTATTAAAAGTGTTGGTGGTGCATTTAGCAAAAAGAACATAACATTTATCTTCATTATATATATATTTTTAGGTAAATTAGTATTTGAGTTTTGCAATTTGACCATTCTACAATTTAATCCATAAAATTTCAATTAGTAAATTTCAATCCCTAAAATGAGACTGTTAGGATTCTGTCCAAATTAATAGATATTGTATCTTACAAGTAGTTTTTTTTTTTTTAGGAAATATATTCTCAAGCTTTACTGTTATACTGATCTATGGATTTTGCTTAGGTAGATTGTTCAGTCCTATTTCGGAATCCTTTTTGTAATTGTCCAAGCATTATGCTAATTTTCATTTTCACCTTGTGCTGCAAATTCTAGAGAATTTTGCCAAATAAATTTTTGACATGTGAAAACTATAGATTGCATACTTCTTTTGGCACGTCTAACATGATTATACTTTAGAATCATTGGAGTCATGCCTTCAAAAGCAGTCAAGAAGCAACTTTAATTACACTCATTAGGAATGAGTCAATGATTATGGTACCATACTGACTCGGGTTTTTACATATATACAGATTATAATTGACATGTCTGCAGATGATGATGCCAATGTTCTTTTCATACCTTGATTGACTGTAAAATAGGGAGGAGGATTTTCATAGGATGAATTTCAATTGAGGCTACTGATATTGAATTTGCACAAGCATTTCTGTCAATCTAACTGTGTTTTTTCTATTTCTTTTTTTTTTGGATGAAAATCCTGATATGTTGTAATGAATTTATATATCATGATGATTTGGAAATGCATTCGTGTGACATATCCTTCTTTCATAATGAGAATATAGTCAGGATCTTTTCTTTTCCTTTCCTTCCCAACCCACCCAACCCTTCCCCCCCCCCCCCCCCCCCCCCCCCCCCCCCCCCCCCTTTTTGACAGGTTCTAGTCAATATCAGATATGATATTATATGGTTTCAATTATTAGGTTTTCTTAGGATGAAGTAAAGTTAAATTAAGCCTTCTGCTATCGGATTGACTACAAGCTATACTTTTAGGTACCTTTCTCACATTTATCTCATGTAGTGTATTTGAGTTAATCTATATGAGAGCATGAGTTGTGAATTTTGGCAAAGTTTTAAAAGCTATTACTTTTTTTTTTTCTCAATCATGCAATATGATCAGATAAGCATTAACTCAGTCTTTATTCTAGAATATGTACTTACAATTAAAAAGTCTACAAATACTTTTGAAAGCTTCAAACAATTTCACCCTTGATGTAAGCTTCTTCCTGGGACTTGCCTACTTGATAGTTACGGGCCTTACGGCCTAACCATTATATTGTTAATATCTTTCTTCAAAAAAACTAGCATATCAAGATAATGTAGAAGTTGTGATTTTTCCTTTATATCACTGGAGGAATCGGCTAGCAATATAGAGGAGCCTATGTCTATCTTGGAGCATATTATCTGGTCTGACCAGAATGTGCTGTTGTGGCCTTTGTTAAATCTTTAAAAGTCCTTTGGATTGGATTTAGAGACAGGGTCTATTATACAAGCTTATTTATTTATATTGCTAAATTGTTCAAGCATTTTTGTTTGCTCACGGAACAAGCTTCAAAAATTGGCAAGAGCAGGTTACAAGTACAAAAATTCTTCCTTTCTACAAAATTGTTCCCCCACCCTCCCTCCCTTCTTCTAATTCATCTTCTTCTTTATACTGCAATTTATGTCCACTTTATCATATAGCATGAATTTTTGAAGCCTTCTAACTATTTCAGACTAGAGTAATTGGTGTCAAATCTATATTTTATTAAAATTGGTGGTAATTGAAACGTGCTAGGCCTTTAGACTAAAATAGTTTTGAATGCTTAGTTGGATTTTTATTGATGTTTCAGGTTTTTAAAGCTAGAGTGGGGATATATCAGTGAGACTATTTTAGTAGATAAGATAAAAATAGAGAGCACTTTATGTTTCTACTTTCTTAAGTTTATTGTTGATGAAATTTCTCTTTCTTAAAAGAAGAAAAATAAAAAATTTAAATAAAAAACTGCAAAACAAGATACTTGAAGGGACTCTCACCAAAGTTACTCCACCTTTACGTTCTTTACAATTAGACCAACCACTTCTTGATTGTGGCTTGCCTCTTATTTTACTTGATTGTTCAGACCAACCATACGTGCTGTCATATTGGTGGCTTCAGCTTTCTTTACATTCCAATTGCTTTTGCATTTGTGCTAATGCCCTGCTTTTATCAGTCTAGATTAGCAGGCGCACCTTTAGATTTACCAATTGCTAATGAAATATATATATATATATATATATATCCAAAGTAAAGCTGCAAAATTGCTAAGGTAAGGTAGGTGGCTCAATCCTATTATGGCATCCCATTTGTAAGTATCCAACTATTATGCTAATTTTCATATTCACCTTGTGTAGTGCTGGCAGAAGCAAGAGAAATTTTCCTCATAAATTTTTTAAACGTGAAAACTAGAGACTGTGTAGTCTCTACCATGTCTATACTTCATAATCATTGGTGACATGCCTTCTAGAAAATGCAAGGAGGGACTCGAATTATACTGATTATTAATGAGTAAGTTTTCACATATATGCAGATGATAACGATTAACATGTCAGCAGAAGATGACACTCGTGTTCTGTTTATACTTTGTCTAGCTGCTAAATGGGGAGGATTTTCACAGGAGGATTTCAGTTGAGGCTACAGCTATTGGATGTGCATAAGCATTTCTGTCAGTCTAACTGGTATGTTGTATCGAATTTATATATGGTTTCGGTTATAATATTTGGAAATGTATTCAAGTGACATATCCTTGTATCTTGTTTCATAAAGACAGTAGAGCCAGGATCTTTTCTTTCATCTTCTCCTTTTTATTTTTTATTTTTATATGGTTTCAGTTATGATGATTTTCATAGGATGAACCGATGATGTTCATAACTGTTATTGGATAGCCTACAAGGCGCAAGCTATACTTTCAGGTGACTTTCCCACAAGTTATACCTTTGTTTTTCCCCATACACTATAGCGTATTTAAGTTTTTTTTTTTTTTTTGATAAGTAAGAAAGGTGTATATTCAAAAACTGCTTTATGTAAAAAAGCATAAAGCAAATCAAAAATTACAAAAAAAGGAAAGAAAAGCAAAAACATAAAGGAAAAACTAATTACAAAGAAAAAGTGTATATTCAAAAAACTGCTTTATGTAAAAAAGCACAAAGCAAATCAAAAATTACAAAAAAAGGAAAGAAAAGCAAAAACATAAAGGAAAAACTAATTACAAAGAAAAAGAGAGTTAAGGGACAAAGAGAGTGTAGCGTATTTAAGTTGATGTCTATGAGAGCACTAGTTGTGAATTTTGGACAAGTTTAGAAGCTATTACATTTTATCAATCATGCCATATGTTCAGCTAATTAAGCATTAATTCAGTCTCTAGAATATCTCCTTGCAATTAAAAAGTCAACAAACACTGTTGAAAGCTTCAAGTTCTCTCTTGAAGTAATCTCTTTCTTGGACTTGTCTAGTTGATAATTATGTTATGGCCATCTTCAAAATAAATCAGCAAATCAGGCCATTGTAGAAGTCATGATTCTCCTTTCGTATTGCTAGAGGAATCAGCCGGAAACATACGGGGAGAATATGTCAATCTCAGAGCATATTCTCTGGTTGAGAGTCCAGTAGGTGCCGTTTTGGTCTTTATTGTATGCTCAGAGTCCTTTGGATTGGATTGAGTGAGAGGCTCTATTGTAAAAGCATTTCTAGTTGCTCGTGGAACAAGTTTCACAAATTGGCAAAAGAGGATTATTAGTACCAAAAAAATCTTCCTTTCTACATAGTTGTCCCCCCCCCCCCCCCCTTCTCTCTCTCTCTCTCTACAACAATTTATTTATATTTAACTTGATCATAAACATGAATATTCCAAAGCTTTTAACTGTTTCAGATTAGAATAACTGGTGTGAAATCTATATTTCCTTAGAATTGGGGGCAATTGAAACGTGCTAGGCTCATAGGTTAAACTGGTTTTGAACGCATATTAGTTGGATTTTTATAGATGTTTAAGGTGTCAAAAGCTAGGGAAAGGATATTTGAGGGAGATTTTTGTAGCAGATAACATAATATAGAGAGAAATTTGTGTTTGTTTTGAAAAAATAAATTAAAACTAAATAAATAATAATAATAATAATAATAATAATTTCTTGGCCTATCTTTTCATCAACATTATGTGACAATGTAAATAATATTATTATGGTGCAATGTAAATGATGATTAATAAAAGATTTTGCAAGCATTGCTACCTCTCTCAGTTACTTGTAATGAAGCACATATATAGGTGGTGTTACTTGTACACTAGTCACTAGTCACTACTCACTACTCACTAGATGTCCAAAATGATTGTGAACTGTAGCGGTTTAAGTACCTTACAAACTACAGCCATATCAATTAAGCAGTTATCAATGCGCCTATGTTAGATTAAGCTAATCATGAATCATGATGGATTGGAACAAAATGTACAACCCACTGATTTGGCAGAGATTCTCAGTTACAAGCCAATCACTTGTTATCAGTTATAACAAGGAGTGGCTAAAGTGGGTTGAAGTGAAAGGCCTCTTGATATGGAGAGATATTGAAAAAGCTATAGCATTGATGTGTAGTAGATGATGCTATTAGCATTGATGTGTGGGACGGTCTTTGGATTCTATGGGTCCAGGGATTTGAAGCCAAAACAATTGGTAATTTGGATTTGCAAAGCAGTTTTTAATTGTAGCTGATCTTGTAGAACATGAGGCTCAAGATTCGAATGAGGCATCACTATGTTCTAGTGGGACCCACACTATGCACAAGAATATGTAGTTATTTTATAATGTTATATAATACATAATTTATTTTCTAAAATATTCTTAAGATTATTTATTAAAATTAGTCAATGTATTTTTTCATAAAAATATTTAATTTTAGGTTTATTAAACTATTAGTTTAATAGTTTACAAAACCTACCAAAGGCACCATTTTTTTTACTAAATTAAATGATGCTATATTGCTTTCTTTGTCAACTAATGAAAATTTTAGTGTTCACTAAAAATAAAAATAAAAAATTTATATAAATTTTATTTTCTTTTTGTTTAAAATTTTTATATAATCCTATTATATGCTAAAAAATTTCAACTTGTGGTCCTGTATTGTAATATTGTATTTAATCTCAAACAATTACATTATCATCTAATTTTATAGTTTTATTTCCATGATTTTGATTTGTCTTTTTGAATACATTGCTTAGAGCATTAATTTCTCTCTCTCTCTCTCGTGTGAGTTCTGTCTCCTCCGCCTTTTGCTGCTTATTGCGACCACTATCTTGGTGGTGATCTTTTTCTCACCACGAAATTACTAGCATGTCCTATTTTAGAATCAGTGACTAGTGCGGTTGTTGTTGTGCCATGCTAGAAGACTTCAAAAGTAAAAGGGGAAGGAATTTAAAAAGTAAAAGTGTTGTGGACTTATTGAAAAGTATAGAATTTCACTATTTGGATGGAATCAGCTGCTCCTGAAATATATGTATCCATAGAAAAGCTGCAAAAATGTTCAGCTCAATTGAGTATTGGGCTACCCAAACTTTGGTCAGTGGAAACTAGACCTTTTTGGTGCTTGACTCAACCTCTGTTAGCCTGCTTGTTTCCATATTCCCCTTTGTCGGGCTCTAGTTTCTAAATTAAAGTTAGGAAATATTGGAGCTACAGTATTCACTGATTCATCATTTTGGTTGAATGTGTTCTTGCTTGGGATACACAGTCCAAACAAGAGACAATATCTTATAACACGGATTTATGCAGACCTCCTCTCACAATAGGTGAGCCCTACGCACTTGTGGTATCCACACATTATGAGGAGGCATTCTGTAGATTCACATAATAAGATATAGACACCTCTCATAAAGAAAGAGAGAGAACATTTTTATATGTATTATGTGTGTAATTGCATGAATAGCAACAAAAATATTAATTTTTTTACTTCAACTAAAGCACAATGGATAAACTATAATATTGAAAAAAGCATTAAAGGTAAAACGGTTTAACCTAAAGGCAAGGAATAAAGTGTATTTTATAAAATAATAAAAGTAGGACTAAAACTCATTTTCATTCTTAAACTTTCAGCAAGAAAGCAATCAGCAAAGCGCATCCTAATGCACTATCTATTTTTTGTGTTGGTAGAGCTCAAGCTTCTTGACAAGCCTAATTGAACTTGATTAACTTGACTAAAACTAGCAGCCTAAAATCTGTTTATTTACTTATACAAATTAGTTAATCAAAAGAATAATTCTTTGTCAAATGCCTATCAAATCTGTAGTTATTGTTGTTGTTTTCATCATTATATCATTGTTATTATGTCACCATAGATGTCGGCTAGTATGAGAATCTGATATGTCAGAGTAAGGAATATAATTCAATCATGATGATAAGTGAATTTTTGTGACTGCTAAGCAGTGCGGGATGACTGGTGCATTAGAGACTTTATGCGGACAAGCCTATGGAGCAGAGCAATGTCAAAAATAGGAATTTATACTTACACCACCATCATCTCTCTTATTCTGGTTTGTATCCCTATATATATCCTATGGATATTCACAGACAAATTACTAATACTCATAGGGCAAGATCCAACAATCTCACATATAGCAGGCATACTGTGTATGCCTCATCCCTAACCTGTTTGCATAAGCTATACTTCAACCACTAATTCGCTAGTACCAGACTCAGAGCCTGATCCTTCTAATGCTCTTTAGTTCATTTGCAGCTCTGTGTTTCCATATACCTTTTTGTTGGATTCTTGTTTATAAATTAAAATTAGGAAGCAGTGCAGCTGCATTAGCCTCTGCTTCATCATCGTTGTTGGATTTGCTCGTGCTTGGGGTATGCATGAAGTACTCTTCTGCTTGTGAGAAAACTCATGCCGTATTCTCAAATGATGGCTTCTTCAGCATATTTCGCTTTGCTGTTGCTTCGGCTGCAATGGTTTGGTAATTTTCTGTTTTGTTCTTTCTTTCAAGATTTTTGTAGTACTCATTTTTTGGCTACATGTATTAAGTCTCTTAGCATTTTTTTGCATGCCAACCATAATCTTCTTGATGGTGGTCGTTTGAGGGTCTTATTTTGCTTTCTGGGCTTTTACCTAATCCAGAATTGGAGATTTCAGTGCTTTCACTATGGTATGCTTCTTTTCCATATTTACTATATCAGATTACAATAGAATGCTTCTAATTTTTTACTGCATGCAGTCTCACAATTACTAATTTGTACTACTACATAGCATATGGATTTGCGGCAACAGCAAGGTTTGCGGGTTTCGAATGAGTTGGGAGCTGGGAATGCTCAAGCAGCTAAATGACTGTTATAATGGTTCTTGTAGTTGCAGAGATTTATTGTAGCTGTGATTCTCTTCTTCTGCCATCGTGTTTTGGTCTATGCCTTTCGCAGTAAGAAGGAAATTGCAGATATGGGTCCTTTGCTTTGTCTCTCAATAGTCATCTTTCAGGTAACTTTCTCACATTTGAGTTGGAGCTAAACTTTTGAAACTTATAACTTCTTAATTCTTATGAATTCACTCGATACTATTAGCTATACTATCAAATACACATTTGTTCATTATTCATTTAGAATATTTCTTTGCAATTAAAAAGTTAACTAATGGTGTATAAAGATTTAAAAAAGCTTACTCTTGGAAGTAATCTTCGTTCTGGGTTATAAAATAGCCTTATATCTTTATTAGGAAATGCTTATGTAGTAGTTATGCCATAGTCATAACCATCATAATCATATTGTTATATTTCTTCAAAATAGATCAGCATATGATACCAATGTAGAAGTTATGATTCTTCCTTGATATTGCTTGCCATTAACTCATGAAGTTATTTTGTGCTATATATGTATCAGGGTCCTAGGGGAAGTGGCTGGTAGGATATTGGCGCCTATGTAAATCTTGAGGCATATTATCTGGTTGGGGTTCCAGTAGGTGTTGTTTCGGCCTTCGTTGTACGCTTGAAAGGAAAGGGTCTTTGGATCGGAATACTAACAGGGTTCTACTGTAGAAGCATTTCTGCTTGATCTTAAAACTATTTTCACAAATTGGGAAAAGCATGTTACTAGTACCCAAAAAAAAAAAAAATTCTACCTTCCTATATATTTGGTTTTATTTTTACACCTTTCTACAACTAAATTTCATGTTCAACTTGATCATATAGTATGAAAATTGAGAACCTTATAACTATTTGTGACTGAAATAATTGGTGTCCAATTGAGTTGAATGGACAAAATATTAGACTAAACCATTTTTGAATGCTTAGTTGTATTTATGTTGATGTTTCCGGCATCAAAAGCAAGTGAGAGGATATTTGATGGAGATATTTAGTCTAGACTTCAGAGTTTATTGAGTTGATTAGACAAGATTTTTTATTGGTAAGAAGTTCCCAGGGAGTGTAGTTTGGCTAATACTAATTTTTATCCAACGTATGAAAGGAAAACACAATAATATCACCATTCCATTTCTCACAACTTGAAAGAAGAAAAATGGGAACTCTTTCCAATGTTTTGGTTGTGGGAGATTTTACAGTTTTAATATTTAAACCTCTTTTTGTAAGAGGGAAGATAGAATTACTACAACTTTTTGTTACATATATGTATCCGTAAGTGTGTGTATCTATAAAATCAATTGCATACAAAAACGAAAGTCATAAATAATGACAATATATTCAACCGAAGGAATTGTTCACTCTTATGTGTCCTCCCATAAGAATGAATAATATCTTATATTTGACTTGAAACATTAAAGGAGCACTGTGTTTGGCTAAACAAGCCTACTGTATCAAGTCCTCACAACTATAGCAAGGGGAAGCACCATACTGTGATTTGATGTAATCTTTCATTATTCTATTCAATAAAATTTCTACCTCTATTGGGAGAAAAAAAAAAGCATGCTTGTTAGAATTATGGTGAGATTTATTATGAATGTGAGAAAATTGAGCATAATGTCATAGGAACCTAATAATTTTCTCAATAAAGAAGGTAAAAATAAAATAAATTATACAAGGTACACCTTTCTAGAAGGGGAAAAAAAAAAAAAAAAGCCAGAATTACATCTCAATGAAATAATTGCAAATATACTGAATTTTTTGGGATTTGGACACTTGTCAAATAATTTCTATGTATTTAAATCTTAATAAAATTTCAATTATAAGCTTTGCTATTGACCACAAAATTACCTAGTCTCTTTTAGTTATTTATTTATTTATAATTTTAAAGAAAATAAAAAAGATAAAGGAAAGAATTAAGAAAGTGAGGGAATCATTACCAATGAATTGACTTTCACGTAGCAGTAGCCAGCAAGCTCAACCCTTCTGCCACGCCAAACCCTTCTGCCAAGCCAAACAAAAAACAAAGGAAAATAGGCATTCAAGAGTTAAGACTACGCAAAATAGTTGTTGATTTGACTTGAAGCAGAGGATATTGAGAAGTTGCGAAAACAAACACACGGAGAAACAAAGTACAGTGTCCATTCCTTTATTAAACAGGCAATTAACAATTATCTGATAATATTACATGCACGAAATATTTTTTGAATAGCAAATGATAAAGCTTTTAAAAGTTTTGATAGTATCAAGTATTGGGCAAAATTTAATAATAATTTTTATATTTTATCCTTTTTTTTATGAGATTTTACCATAAATTTTAGCCTAATAAAAATGTTTTTTTTTTCTTCCTCAGTTCTCTAAACTAGAAAATTAGGGAGGAAACTTTTTTGTTAATGAAAATATCTCATACATGTTACACTGTACATTGTACAACTGAAAAGGTTTGTTTCACACACTCACCACTTTTGCAAAGAAAGTCACAATTTTAGATCAAAAAATTAAATGTGTGTTTACTTTGTATGTAAATGAGCAGAGCTTCGTAGTCAAGACTCATAGCTGATAGCCGGTTACCACGAAACTACCCTGTCCTCCTCCATCGATTTAAAAAAGAAAAAGAAAAAGAAAAAAAAGCAATAAATGAAAGGAGTAAAAGTGGGGGACTGGTAATCAACGTCTGGTGCCACGCAAAAGCTGTGAAAAAAGTAACGGGAAAAGGAATAAATTTCCTTGAGTGAGGCCCAGGAAAAGTTGTTGACTTGACTCAGAACAGGGGATTTGAAATTATTTAACAGGCAGAGTTTTAGAAATAGTATATTAGTATATAATTAAAATTTTTAAGGCTAAATGATAATTTTTTTTAGTAAAAAAATTAAAATGAAAATTAATCCAATCTGCCTCTGAGATTGGGGTTATCATAAGCTATTAAGATTTTTTTTTTTTTAATATTCAATTTGCTCCCTATGCTTATAGGACAATTTACACTGTTAAATAAAAAATTCATACTCTTCTAAGTCCTTGCTTCTTTTCAATATATTGTTTTAATTGCATATATCTCATATTGTGGCAATTATATACGCAAAAGAATTTCTAGTAGCCAATGTAGATAAAAAATTGTTAGAAATGGAGGAGTAAATAAAAGTTTAAGATGGAGAAGGAAGAGCAATAGAATTTTCAAATTGTATTAAACGATGTTTGTTTATGCTTATTTGGTAAATTGAATATTTAAAATTTTTTTTGATAACATCTTACAATTAATCCAAATCTCAAGTTGGTTCAAGCAGTGACACTTTAACAAATTTGTTGTGCTCTCTACGATAGCTCCATCAAAGTTCCAAAAGTACTTGTGGTGTTACTCTTACCATCGTGTGATGTGAGGTCGGTGACAATGAGTCTACACTCCCACTAAAAGCCTCCTTTTTTACTAAAAAAGAAAAAAGAAAAAGAAAAATGAGGTATACTTTGTTCACCTCTATTGATAATAATAATAATAATATCAATAAAAGCAAGAAACAATAAAGCAAAGGAGTAAGAAACTGGGGACTGGATAAAGTGCAAGACTAACCACTTATAGAGCATCAGTACTCGGGTGTGTAATAAACCCCCAAAAATTGTATTTTACCATTTGAACACCAAAATGTAAGCTTTATCCGGGCTTGGGTTCTTAAATTTTTTTACAATCTTACTACAATACCCTCTTAAATTTAGAAATTACTGTAGCAAGATTGTAAATATAAAAAATATTATTTTATTCACTCTCTCTTTTGAATCTCTTTTTTAATGTGTTATATATTATCTTAATGTGTAGATATATTATTTTATTACGTTGTATAGAAAAATAAAAGTTGCGATGTTGAATGTGTTGTAAAATAATATGGTATATTAAATGAAGTAATTTTTGAGATAGTAAAATGATATAATTTTTAGAAACCAAATGCGAATCCTCAAAAAGAAGTAAAGAGTATAAGCATGGTCGATTGACTGAAAGACAGATGGCCAAAACTTTGTGGTTCCTCTGTTTTTCCATTAATCGAATATTATCTTCATCTCCTTTTATATAATTTATTCTTCGTTTTCCCTGGAATATGCTTGTATTCATTAGTAAAATGGAGTCATCTGACTTGACTCAAAGTAGATGTCCAGTGAAAGTTATCACTAGACATGTCAGGATTTGAACACATGTTCAAGAGTAGACACATGTCTACAATCCAATGTGTCCAGTAATAATTTTCACTGGACACAAGCGCACCCAAAGCGGAGGATGTGCATGCTCATTAACTTCTTTGACCAAGAAATCATACATGTTAGGAACCGATTTTTCATGTGCACATAAATATCATTTATTTCTTCTCTTTGGAGAGATAATGCTTTGGGCAGCCTCTAATTAGCGGCAGCACCTAGGAATATTTGTTAGAGGGTCATTCAAATTCAATGTTGAAGAGGCTGACAAGAACTTCTTTATAAATAATATTAATATATTTTTTTATTTCATCCTGGTTACTAGATGATAAGATGAAACATGTTATGTAAGTCATGATTTAAAGAAAGATTTTTCAAGTCAATACGAGTTTTTTTTAAAAGATGAATCTTAGCTAAGAGATGAATTTTGCAGTACTCGTGATTTCTTTATTAAAAAAATTTATGCATAATACCAGTAGGAGAATAAATGATAAACTATATGTTCATTGAGTGTATTGTTTTCTGCTATAATGAATATATTAATTATTATTACTAATATTAAATCTTAGAAATCATCTATTTGTCTTTTATTATAATAAAATTATTAATCATTCGTATTTACTCAACATATTATATACATTCTCATAAAAAAGAAGAAGAAGCATATTATATACATAAAAAAGTGTGTGAATAACCCATAATAGAAAAATAAAATTAAGTTTAAAAAAAAAAAAAAAGCCATTAGAAATGAAGAAGGAAGTTTATCGAAAATATAAAAAAGAGATGGAGATGGAGATGAAAGCAAGAGCAATAAATTTTTATAATGATAATTTTTATATTTTACCATAAATTTCGGCTAAATAAAAAAGCATCACTTTTTTTCTTCTTCAAATACATGAACGAGGAGGTTCGGGAGGAAATTTCACGTAGATGGAAATCTCTCATACGCGGTAGCTACGCGGTACGCCCTCCACCACCACATCTCTCTAGCTGGTTACAGCGAAACTACCCTGTCTCCTTCCTCCTTTATGGATTTAAAAAATAATAATAATAATAATAATAATCAATGTAAAAGGAAGAGTAGTTGACTTGACTTGAAACAAAGGATATTGAAGGTGTGGACACAAACACACGGTGAAATAAAGAACAGAGTCCATTCCTTTATTAAACTGCCAATAGATATCTAATACCAATTGGATCAGCCTTAGATTCTACTGGGTTTCGATCATTACAATCAATCACTACTACTCTACCGTTATTTCAATTTGCAATTCCCTAAGTTGTCATTTTTCACACTTATTCATCCCTTATATTTCTTTCCTTCCATTTTTTTTTTCTTGAAAAATGAAAAAATCCATATCAAATTGTTTTCTTCTTCCTAATTGCCGTGAAGCAAGAGTTTCAACTTTCAGGGTTTAAACCTCGAGTTGGTTTTCTCATTACCAAGAGTGCTTAAATTCCGTAGTATTGTTTTCAAAAATCTATTAAATTATCTTTGTCTCATTTCCTATAGTTAAATAGTTTTCAGTCGTCCTTTCTTTGCAAAAAAAAAGAAAAAAAAAAAAGAAAAAAAGAAAAAGAAAAAAAGAAAAGAAAAGAAGAAGAAGCAAAAACAGGAGGTTTTGGAGGCCATCGCTGCTGTAATTCCTTTTCACAAATGGGTAAGTTATAAGTTTTAACACACAATCCTCTCTTTTGTTATTATTCCTTCACTCCCTGCCTAATATTAAGATCCCACTTCACATCGTTTTCCTCTTCCTTAATTTAATTATTTAATTTTCTTTATTTTTAATTGGTTGTACTCCTTTTATCTAATTTTCCTACAGCTTCAGTGAAGCGTAAAAGAGAGTCATCGCCGTCACCATCTTCTTCTTCAACACGTCAGCCAAAATACGATGTATTTCTTAGTTTTAGGGGTGAGGACACCCGTACTAATTTTACTGACCATCTATATGTTGCTTTGAAACAAAAGGGGATTATTACTTTTAGGGATGAAGAAGAACTCAAGAAAGGAGAACGTATATCTGAGCTCTTCAAAGCAATCGAAGAATCACAGTTTGCTATCATCATTCTCTCAAGAAACTATGCATCTTCTACGTGGTGCTTGGATGAGCTTGCCAAGATTATCAAATGCAAGGATGAAATAGGACTGGAAGTTTTGCCAGTTTTTTACAATGTGAGCCCATCTATTGTACGGAAACAAACAGAAACTTTTGAACAAGCCTTTATTGAACACCAGAAACGCTTTGAGGATAACATGGAAAAGGTGGAAACATGGAGAGATACTTTAAAAAAAGTGGCTGATATCAACGGTTGGGATCTGCATCTACAAAATAGGTAATTTCCAAGAATTTCAAATGATAAGCTTCTTTTATATACCAATATACCATGAAGCATATAGTTAACTAAGAGAATATATCATAATATACATGGATTGAATTACATCATGGTATGCTAGTTAAAATTCTGTTAAATTTTTAGGAACAGTAGAAGTGGTTGTGAATCTGGGCTTAGGGAAGCTCTGTGAAAAGATCAAAATGGAAATTACTTGATTCAAGAATATATATATATATATATATGGTGATATATTTTTTTTTTTTTTGAGAATCAAATCTGCTGACATTAATTTTTTTTTTTTTGTGTATTATATTCTTTTTTGAATATAATATAATCCTTGATATGGAGATAGCCTATGGCTAGATCTTTTGTTTCCTCTTATATAAGTGGATAAAGTTTTCTTATTGTTTGAAAAGTCGTCCAACAGAACATAAAAAGTTTTCCAAAACATTTTACTTAACAAATCTTTACAAATAAACTTTGCAACGTCAAAAACTCTCCAAACTCCAAAGACAATTCCTCTCTCATCACGGTTCGATTATTGACTGCCATTAATGGGCAGTTGACCGGTATTGACTATCTGTGGATTTTTTCCCAAATGCTTTTTTTTTTTTTTAAATAAATTTTTCGAATAAATTCATACTTTAGGGTCAATATTAACATTTGAGGCTTATTGATGACCCAAAAAATACAAAATGTTTTATTAGCTCATTTTCAATAATGCAACCAAATACATGACAATGAGTCAATTTTCTGACAAATATTTTTAGTCAAAACAAATGGAGCATTTATTTCATAGGAAAACTTTTATAAATTCTTCTTTGGCCCCTTAAGAATTAAAGTCATTCAAAGTGAAATTTTGGAGAGTTATAACACTTTTATAACTCAACATGATGCGACCATCCCAAATTAACTTTTGCCAAGTTATGTTTTGGATTCAAGTTTGGCATGCCAATTTCTTAAAGATTTAATTTTGGCTCATTCATTATTTCGGTTTAAAAAAAATATCAAACCAATCTATCCATTTTATTCCCATTCCCAAACCAATTGTTTACATAATTTAATTTGAAGAAGTATAGCTTTGAGGAGTTTATCATTGATATTAGGGTGCTTTTGAATGATTTTATTCAAAGAGAAACATAACATACCTTTGGGCCTCGACTAAAGAAGTAAAAGCTTGGGTTTGTGTTGGTACAAAGGTATAAATCATTCAATTTTATTTTTGATTAATAGAAACCAATACCTCCTCTTCACTCATTTACCTGGCATACAAAGCTTTTTCAATTGTCTAATTTGAAAATTTTGAGTATTGCCATTGTTATTTAATATTTGGAACTCAAGCAACCTCAAAGGGTCTTAAACATTTATATTTAGCATGTTTAACTTAAAATATTCCAACGAGGTTTCTCTCAGCAATCAAGCATGAAATGAGATGCTTAATTTTTTGTTCGATCAATGTATCTCTTGACGAAATAGATTTTGGATTTAGTGGATCCAATATCATTGCTAACCTAAGAAAATTAGTGGACTAATTCAAGAAAAGATATTTCCAAAGGAGTATCTTTGCCTAATATTTTTCTTTCTCCCCTGAAGTTTTATAATTGGTTTGGACCATCATGTCATTATTTTCTATCTTCTTTGCAGGCATGAGTATGAAATTATCCAACACATTGTGAAAGGAATTACAGAGAAATTAAGTTCTAAATTCTCAGGCATTAACACAAATTTGATAGGAATAAAATCTATGGAGGCAGATTTGATCCCGTCGTATTTAGGTTTCGAGAACGATATTTACATGATGGGGATTTGTGGTATGGGGGGTCTGGGAAAAACAACTCTTGCTGATGCTGTATATAACAAGTATTCAAATCATTTTGAAGGTTCTAGTTTTATTGCCAATGTTAGGGAAACATCAGAAAATGGTAAACTGCATAAATTACAACAACAATTGCTTGATGAAATTTTGGGGGGAAGTAATACAAAGATCTACAATGTTCAAGTAGGAGTTCACAAAATCAAGAGTAGTGGGTTACATCATAAAAAAGTTCTACTTGTCCTAGATGATGTTAATCACAAGGACCAATTAGAAAAATTGGCTGGAGAGGTTGGAGAGCATAACTGGTTTGGACCAGGTAGTTGGATCATCATAACAACTAGAGATGAACATGTGTTGGTCAATTATGGAGGGCTTAAAATATATAAGCCTAATGGATTAGATGATGTTGATGCTTCAAAACTTTTTTGTTTGAAAGCCTTCAAAGAGGAGCAACCCAAAGAAGGTTATATGCAGCTCTCCCAGAAAGTTGTAGAATATGCTAGTGGCCTTCCATTAGCTCTTGTTACTTTGGGTTCCTTTTTGGATGGAAGAACAGTAGAAGTGTGGCAAAGTGCATTGGATAGTTTTAAAAATACTAAAGGAAAAATACATGATATACTTAAAATAAGTTACAATGGACTAGAGGAGGAAATGTGGAAGGAGATATTCTTAGATATTGCATGTTTCTTTAGAGGGATGAACGCAGATCTAGTAATAAAAATATTAGAGAATTGTGGTTTTGATGCAAAAATTGGTGTACATGTTCTTATGGACAGATCTCTCCTAACAAAGGATGACAGGGGAAGTTTTGGGATGCATGATCTACTAGCAGAAATGGGTCAAAAAATTATTCGTTTTGAATTTGGTGGAAAGCAAAGTCGGTTATGGCTTATTAAGGACTTGCTTCATGTATTGGAGAATGATATGGTAAGAAAAATGACAAAGCTATAATTTTATTTCAATGAATAATATTGAGTTGGTATAGTAAAATAATTTTGTTCAATAAGTATTTATGTAACGAAATCAAGAATAAAACATTCATTTAACAATTACCATGCTAATATATTGTCAATGATGATCTCTTATATTTTGAAAACATATATTATCTCTTTGTAATTGTTTATGAAATTGAATTTATTTTTCTTGATGTAATGAACTAATTATTCATCTCTTGGTTACTACCTAGAACAAAAAGGCTACCTTAACATTTTTTTTAATACAAAAAAAATCATTCTATAGGCTTTATTTTCTTTTTCGGTCAGTTTAAAAATATACTAAATTTTGTATATTTTTTAATCCTGTTGGGTGGACAAATTTGTAGTTTTTATAGAAAAACGTAGTTTTTATAGAAAAACGTACTTTTAATAATTGTATTAGAAGTACTCTGTATTGCCACTTATTTTAACATTTTTTTCATATAAAAAATCATTATGTAGGCTTTATTTTCTTTTTCGTCACTTTAAAAGTAATGTTGTGATTTCCTATTTTTTCTCCTATTGGTCTTGAATATCTAAAAGGTAGAGGGGCACCTTTCTAGTTTTAATGTATGAATTTTAAATAGATTAATAATTAAAGAAAGGACTTTAAAATAAGACGTAATACAATCTATGAATAGGACCTAATGTGTAGTACATTTAACTATTAATAAATGATGATCTATTAGTTACTAATGGGACTGTTAGCATTTGTTTGGGTTAGTTCTTTGAAAATTCATGTTTTGAAAATTTTAGAAGTTATGTTTTGAAAATGTGTTTTTTAGAATGAAATTATGTATTTGGTAAAATAGCTAAAAAGTATTGTTAATATGAAATATTGCAGTGTGAACATGCAATTTTCTAGTGATTTCCATGAGCTGTGATTTGAAAATGCCACTTTTCTTCTATTGTAAAAATGTAATTTTCTTAAAAACGCTAATCTAAACACCAATCTTATTGCATTTTCATTTAAATTTCCCATTTTCTCCACAAAATTGCAATGCCAAATGGTATATAATTTGAAGTACATTTTACTATTTTTAAGTAATACATTTGGGGTTGGACCCACCATATGGGATGGGCTTTAAGGGGAGGAGGAATAAAAAGAAATATACATTTTAGAGAGTTTTATATATGGAAAACTTGGGGAGTAGATATTTTTTTTATCTGCTTGACAGCTTTAAAAACGGTATAAAACTTGAATAATTTTAGTATTCTTGTCATTTGATTGTGCAAAACTGCAAATCACCAAGCTTTTGTTTTCAAAATCTTAGGCAACAGAAGCAATTCAAGCCATAGGCATTCGTTACGAGGAAAATGAATTGAGCTTTGAAGAATATCCTGAAGTGTTATCATCAAAGATGTCTAATCTTAGATTGATGATAATTTGCAAGGACAAGTGGCCCGACCAAGGATATTTGGCTGTTACTAATGACCAAAAACAACTTTTTGTTCCTAATCAACTAAGGCATCTTTCATGGAGCTACTGTCCATTAAAATGTTTGTCATCCAGTTCCCAACCAAAGAAGCTTGTTCAACTTGAATTGCGGCATAGCAAATTTGAATATCTTTGGGAAGGAGTAATGGTAATTTTGTTCTTTTTAACTGCCTTTATGTTACCTTTTATTATCTCTCTCTCTTTTTTAAAGTGTAGCTACAAATACAAATACCCTCCTGGTCCGGTGTGTATTTGAGCTTTCTCCTTTCATTTATAAAGCTGTTTTAATTTAAAAGAATTCTTTACTTATTAAATTAATTTTTACGTCTAATGAAAACTCTCTTTTTTTTTTTTCTTTTTTTTTTTTTTTTTTTAACAGCATTCAGACCGCTTAAAGATCATTGATCTTGGTGATTCTCGCAACCTCATTAGGACACCTGACTTTTCAGGTGTTCCGATGCTTGAGGGACTAGATTTTTCTTCCTGCTCTCAATTGGTTAAGATCCACCCATCTATTGGACAACTCAAAAAGCTTAGGTACTTATATCTGAGATCGTGCGATTCTCTTACCAATCTTCCCAGCATGTCTGCTAAAATGGAGTCCCTTACGGTTCTTGATCTTCGTGAATGCTGCAAATTAAGTTCGATTCCGAAATTTACTGGAATTATGAAAAGCCTATCAAAACTCGATTTGGCCCGGACTGCTATTAAGAAAGTAAAACCCTCATCAATCGATTGTTTGCCTGCCCTTACTTTCTTAGATCTGAGTGTCTGCACACATCTCGAATGGCTTCCAAGCAACATGGATAATTTGAGGTCTCTTGAAACACTCGATCTTTCCCGATGCTCAAAACTAAAATCGTTGCCAAGGCTTCCACCAAATGTAAAATGTACAAATCCTGAAGGTTTTTCTTTCCTAAACTGGTCACCAGAAGGGGTCGTACTAAGTATCTGGTCACAACCTCTCTTCCAATGGCTTCCACTTGATGAGAGCGGCAATCAAGTGGGATTTACAAAACTGTTCCATTTCCCACGGGTAATCTCTTCTCTCTCTTCTCTCTCTCTCTCTCTCTTGAATAGTTAAATAATAACAGTTAACAATAGTCGTGTTTTGGTTTGGGTACAGGGGCTCTTTTTTCATAAAGCCGTTTTGGGTGGATATATTATTCGGTCATGGTCAGCTGTAAAAGACGGGTTTTCAATAAACATAAAGCTGCCTTCAAATTGGTGTAATAGTAAATGGATAGGATTTGCTCTCTGGGCACCACTTCCACAACTTCCATGGGATGTAGAAGTGAAATATGGTATTAGTGCTCGTGTGATAGCCCCTGGTGGTACCTCTGAACATTCTATTACCCATAGAGACGGTATTTGCCTATTGTATTTGTCTCGTGAGGTTTGGTTTGGTGCTGTTGGGAATGATGAATGCAGTGAGATTACGGTTGAATTTGAGAAGAAGAACTCAAGTTACTCAACCGTACATATATGGGGGGAATGTGGGGTCAGTTTTATATACAAGCAAGGTGTGGTCCGTGTGGGTGAGCTCAACAAAACAAATGCACCATGTTTTATTGAGAGCTTTGGGGAAGTATCCATCTATAAATTAACTGGTAAAAGTCCATCTCAACCATCCTTCCCATTAATGGCCAATCCTATTCTATCTTATTTTCTTTCTAACTATATAAACATTTGGTTTTGTCACTGGCAAGTAAGTCAAGTAATTTTTCTTTTTCTTCTTTTGGTTTTGTCACTGGCAAATAAGTCAAGTAATTTTTCTTTTTCTTCTTTTGGCTCACCATGTGCAAGCATACATATATATATATATATATATATATTCTTCATAATCATTGGTTTCATGCTTTCCAAAATAGGTAGGAAGCAAACTCAAATTACATTCATTAGTAATGAGTAAATTATTATAATAATCATCATACTAACTCAGGTTTTCACATATATGCAGCTGGTGATGATGATGTACATATAGTCGATGATGATGGTGTACATATAGTCGATGATGATGGTGTACATAAATTCCGTGATGATGTACATAAATTTGGTGATGATGATTTTGATGATGATGATATATAGAGTTGGTGATGGTAATGATTGACATGACTGCAAAAGATGACACCTAAGGGCTATTAATACTTGACTATCTTTTTTTTCATTGGATGGATTTCAATCAAGGCTTAGGCAATTAGATGTGTAAATGCATTTCAATCAGCCTGACCATGTTTTAATCAATCTGTATTTGGTTTATTTACAATGATTTGGAAACTTGTTCAAGTGGCATATCTGTGCATCTTGTTTCAAAATGAAAATGGAGATGAAGATCTACTTTTACAGGGGATCTAGGTATAGACAGATAATGAGTTATAAGGTTTTACTAATTATATTTCTTCTTGGATGAATTTCAAGTGAGTTTAGTGTTATTGGATTGCATACAAGCATTACTTCAGGTAACTTTGTCACATTTCACTCTTCTATGTGGATTTGAGTTAATGTCTATGAGACTGATTTTTGAAATTTGAAGCCGAACTTTAAGGTTATAAGTTTTTATCAATGTAGCTATGGTATGAAATAAGCATTAATTTAAGTATTCTGTCTTGAATATTTTCCTTGCAGTTCAAAAGTTGCAAGTTTCAAACAAGTTCACTTGTAAAGTAATATGCTTTTTAGATTATAATGGAGCCCTATACATATTCGAGAGGAAATGTCCTGTTAGTAGTTATGCTTGCCTTTAAACTGTGTTATTTTCTACTATGCATCAAGGGTTATTAGGCGTGTTTGGCAACATTTAGGAGCCTATTTTGCAGTCTAGTATGTACCTTTTTGGTATTCGTTGTACACTTGAGAGCTAGGTTGCACGGACACGCCATTTTTGGCGTCGTGTCGGTGTCGGACACCGGAACGGGTACGACTCGCCGGATTTCGGTGTCTGGCGAGTCTCTTTTTTTTTTTTTTTTTTTTTTTTTTTTTTTTTTTTTTTTTTTCGATTCTCCGACACGGTGCTGATGCGGCACCGACACGGCTCCGACGCGGCCCCGACGCGTCCGACAGCCAACAGTGCAAAAAAGAAAAAGAAAAAAAAAAATCTCAACGCCGGAGCTAGATCGGAGAAACCCAGTGAACCCACCCTCCCTCTGACCTTTGCCCGCTGCCACTGCCCTCTTTCCCTCGCCGGAGCTAGATCGGCGAGCTCCATAGACGTCGAAGGCTCGACGCCGTGCTATGTCCCTTCCGATCTCTTTCTCTCGGCGACCCACCCTCCATTTGACCTCTGCCCGCTGCCGCTGCGCTCCATCCCTCACCGGAGCTAGATCGGCGAGCTCCAAGACGTCGACGCCCCCTGTCCCTTCCGATCTCTCTCTCTCTCTCGGCAGGTTTGACCACTTCAGTCTTCTCTAGTTCTCTTCTCTTCTCTCTTTGTTTTTTTTTTTTCTTTCAGATATTAACGCGTTAAAACTGATGCGTTGAAAGTTTCACCACCTATAAAGATGCAGTGAAAATCATAAAAGTTATAAGTTATAACGCATCAGTTTTAATTTTTTTTTTTTTTTTTTACTGTTACTCACTTACTTTTAGAGTATTAGTTTTTTTTTTTTTTTATCCTTCTATGTTTTTAGTTTGATGTTGAACTTGTTATTTTTTAATGGTTTGTACTCTAAAAATTTTATATGTATTATTATACTACTTTGGGTATTAGTTTACTTATTTGTAGTTTTTACATAATTTAAATTCTAGACATAAACATATTTTATATCTAAAAATATTTAAAAATATGCCTAAATATAAAATTTAATTAATTATTTAACCGCCGTGTCGTGTCCTTATTTTTCAAAAATTGCCGTATCCTCGTGTCCGTGTCCGTGTCGTGTCCGTGTCCGTGTCCGTGTCCGTGCAACATAGCTTGAGAGGGAAAGGCCTTTGGATCAGATTCTTGACAGCGTCTATTGAACAAGCATTTCTGTTTGCTCTTGGAAAAAATTTAATTATTAGGCAAAAACAGATTAATGGGCAATCTTAGAAGTTATTCCTTTCTTTAAATTTGCTTCATTAACCCATCATTTCCCTCTTATTGTGCAACTTATGTTCAATTTACTTAATGGGCATTCAAAATACACGTGTGCTCTACATTCCATACCTTTCTTGTAGAATACATAATTTAGATCACCTGTGTAATCCCCAATGCAGCATTTTGTCCGGAGTGCCTAATCTATTCCTCATTACTAGCCAACAATAGAATGCAAGTCCTGTAATAGCTTGAGAGAATCAGATGATTTCCACCAGTTGATTTTCATTTTTATTTTCTTGTTTCTAGTTTTTCTGCTTTTATTTTCTTAAATACATTTCTTATCCATAAAAGAATTAAAACAAGAAAAAAAAAAATCTGCAAAACAAGAGTGGAAGGGACTCACCAGAGTTACTCCATCTTTAGGTTCTTAACAGTTAGACCAACCACTTCTTGATTGTGGCTTACCCTTATTGGAATTGATTGTTCAGACCAACCATATGTGCTGTCAAATTGGTGTCTTCAGCTTTCTTTACATTCTAATCGCTTCTGCATTTGTGCCAATGCCCTGCTTTTATCAGCGTAGATTAGAAGGCACACCTTTAGATTTACCAATTGCTAATGAAATATATGTATCCATAGTAAAGCTGAAAAATTTCTCAGCTTAATCCAGTATTGGGCTATCCCAACTTTGGTCATGTTGAAACTAGACTACCTTTGTCCTTGACTGAACCACAGCTAGCCTGCTTAGTCTATGTTTTATTTTGGTTTGAGCTCATTCTAGTTCACAAGCCTAAGTGAACTTTATTAACTTGCTAAATTCAACAACATAAAATCTGTTAATTTACTAATACAAATTGGCAATCCAAAAGCATAGTTCTTTGACATTGATGTTTGTTTAATCCATTGTTGCAGATATTACCATCATCACATCATAATTATAATATTACCATAAATGTCTCTGGTTTGAGAATCTGAAATGTCAGACTAAGAGATATAATTCAGTCATCATGATAAGTGAATTTTCGTGTCTGCTAAGCAGTGTGTGGGACGGTTGGTGCATGAAGGGCTTTATACAGACATGCTTGTGGGGCAGAGCTATTCCTTCTGCATATGGGAGTTCTTTCACTTTGCCGTTCCTTCTGCAGGAATGGTTTGGTAATTTGTTTTTTGTTCTTTCTGTCAAGAAAATGGTATTCATTTTTTGGCTACATATATTAAGTCTCTTAACATTTTGTTGCATGCCAATCATTATACTAGGCTTCTAATTTCTCACTGTATGCAGCTTGGAAATTACTTATTTGTGCTACTAGCCTACTACATACCACATGCATTTGGAGCCACAGCAAAGTTTTCTCTAAACGTGTTTCCTTACGTCTGAACTCATCTAAGCATGGAATACAATTGTTTTGAAAAAGAATGCATCAAACAAATTGTAGCACTCGGGCTTCAAATGAGTTGGGAGGTGGGAATCCACAAGCAACTAAAATGACTTTCAAGATTGTAATGGTTCTTGTAGTTGCAGAGATGGTTATCATAGGCATGATTCTCTTCTTTTGCCGCTATGTTTTGGGCTTTTCCTTCAGCAGTGAGAAGGAAGTTTGGATCATGATTTGTCTCTCAATAATCATGGATGGCTCACTGACAGTACTTTTAGGTAATTTTCTCACATTTCTCGCATGTAATGGGCATTTACTTGGAGCAAAACTTTTGAAGTTACAACTTATTAATTCTAGGTATACCATCAACTAAACATTCATTCATTATTCAGTTTAGGATATTTTCTTTACAATTTAGAAGTTAACTAATGGTAAATAAAATATAATAATAAATAAATAAAGGTATCAAACTTATTTTCTCTTGAATAATTTTATATTTTTGGGTTATAATAGTTGTGGCCTAATCATTCAGTATCTTTCTTCAAAACAGATCAGTATATCAAGACAACGTATAAGTTGTAATCTTCCTTGAAGCAATGTTATTAACCCTACGAAGTTATTTTCTGCTTTGCATCAGGGGTTGCTACTTGCTAGAGGAAGTGGCTGGTAGCATATAGGAGCCTATGTCAATTTTGGGGCATGTTATCTGGTTGGGGTTCCATTAGTCGTCGTTTGGGCCTTTGTTGTACACTGAAGAGGGAAAGGCCTGTAGATTGGACTATAGACATTGTGTACTGTACAAGCATTTCTATTTCTACGTGCTCTTAAAACAAGTTTCACAAATTGGCAAAAATAGTTTATTATTGCCAAGAAAAAAATCTCCCTTTCTTTACAATTGGTTTTTCTCACACCAAAACCTACAATTTATGTTCAACTTGATCATATAATATGAAAATTTGGAATCTTATAAATTTTTTTTTTTTTTTTTTTTTTTGGAATAACTCGTGTCTAATCTATATGTTTTAAATTTGGTGGTAAGTGAACCAATTTAGGCTTATTAGAATAAACCAATTTTGAATTCCTAGTTGGATTTATGTTGATGTTTCAAGCATCAAAAGCAAGAGAGATGATATTTGATGGTGATTTTTAGTCTGGACTCTAGAGTGGTCAAGTTTAATGGACAAAATATATTATTTGTGATTCCAGAGACACCATATAATTTGGCTAATCCTTCTTTTTATCCAACCATGTAGAAATGCACATTTTTGCATTATAAAGGAGTTTATAACCAAAATAATAATAATAATAATAATAATAATAATAATAATAATAATATGATTATCTACCATCTGGCATAGTTTGATTTTGAAGGGCCTTTGCTCCCTAGCAGCTTTCGTGGAGATATAAATTAATCCCTGTTGTATGAGCTCCAGTTTGTGAGGAAAAAAGAGAAAGAAAACGATTAGGCCTGTTGTATGATTCCTTTGGGTTTTGCTAGATTTTTATGCAGCTCCATTTTGTGAGTAAAACAAAAAAAATTAAAACCCCCAATCCAACTAAAAAAAATTTAGGATGTATATTGATGGACAAAGCTTAGGTTCAGTTTCTTAGGTGCTGTTCTTTAGGTTCTCCTTTTAAAATTCAGCCACGTGGCTGCTTAACTAAAAATACACTTTTATCCTATGAGGAAAAATTCACATGGCAGAATTTTAAAAAGAGAACTTAAAAAACAACACCTAAGTACTGTACTTAACTCTTGCCTTATATTGACAAAATTTCAAAAGTTTAATGCTTAATTTTAAATTAGCGAAATTATCAAGTTTAATTTCTAATATAGTCTTATTTTATACCTCTATGGTTTAATTTTAAAATTATAAGATTTAATTTTAAATTACACTTATTATGTTTTTTGGACAAAACTTAGGTATAATAGTATCATTGGTGCTGTTTCTTAAATTCCTCTCTTTAGATTCAGTCATGTGGTTGTTTAACTAAAAAATACATTTCCAACCCATAAGATAAAATTCACATGGCGGAATCTTAAGAAGGGAATCTAAGGAATAATACCTAAGTACTATATCTAAGTCTTGCTCATGTTTTTTTTTTTAATTGAAAAGTACAATGTTTTAAATGTACTATACTCTAAAAATTTTGACAAATTAAAAAAAAAAAAAAAAACCTCAATTGTCCAAACAAGGTGAGATGAAACTCTTCTTTAAAAAATTGAGATTAAACGCTTTTCTTTTTTTTTTTTTTAAGAAAAAGGTGTGAGAAATTTTTTTTTTTGGAGAAAGGATTTTACTAATGGATGCCCTTAGGGCATCTATCAATAAATTATCTTAGGAAACTATTTTAACTTGGGAAAAATTTAACGAATGCCCTAAGTATATTGGTTTATGAACTATTTTTAAAAGTTTATTATTAGAAAATAAAAAAGTAACTAACATTTTTTACAGTTTTTTATATTTTCTATAAAAATGACAATAAAATTTCTAAAATGATTAATAAAAAAATGTCCTATGTGCACCTATATTAAAAAAAGAAAACCTATTACATAATCTAAAATGAATGATCAATAGAATAATAGATAGCTAAAAGGGCACCGTTAATCGGACCCTTCTATAAATTCTCTCTCTCACAAAGAGAAGTCACAGAACAGTCAATAGCGTCTATTCTTTTATCTACAACAAATCTGACTTTTTTCAAGGGTTAAAGCCCTTGAAAAAGGTATTAAAAAACCTTGAGAAAAATTATTTTAAAAGTCCAATTGACCCTTGATAACCTTCGAAACTTGTACCGTCGAAAAAGAAATTTTGAAGGCCTTCGTGACCCTCAAAACAGGTGCTCTATCTTATTTTGAGGGTCAAGAGACCCTTAAATAACCTTTTACCAAGGTTTAAAAGTTTTATATTTACAACCTTTGATAAAAAAAAAAAAAGGTTATTTAAGGGGGTCTCTTGATCCTTAAAATAAGATTTTATTTTATTTAAAAAAAAAACCATAATCATGCACAAATATATATATATATATATACAAAAAAAAAATTACTACAAATTAACACTAGAGAGTAGAGAGAGAAACAATAAGTCTACTCGCACAATAAAGTCCACAACTTTGTTCACAGCAATTGAGCTTGCAAGTTGTAACGTACAAATCATAATTTGCCACCTCAACCAGTTGTGAATTTGGTAACTATGCATGATAATAGTTGTCAATTTAAACACCATAAAAACAATAACCCAAGTAATGTTTTCAATTGAACCAAATGGAGGGTATATAACAACACAAATACAGGATATTACACAATTGGAGTAAATCCAATTAAATATAATGATTCTCAACCAAACACCATAAAAACAAAGATCCAGAAAACAAATCTTTCAACTGAGCCAATTTTTACAAATTGGGTGCCAACCCAATAGCCAAAAACACAAACACGCACACAGAGTAACAAAGAGTATCTTGTAGAAGACACACACCATTGCAGTACTAAGACAATTGAGAACTAAAGGCCTGTTCAGAATTGCTGTTCTAGACCAAGCTTTGCCCTCAACCATTATGACTTGATTAATAGAAACATTATGACTTGATTTTGATTTACCTGCACAGATGCATGAATTGGCCAATTAGGGAGAGAAATTTCAAAGAAACTAAATATTTATGATAACTGAGTATAACTAACAGCACAGTTAACCAAGGAACAAAACAGCAATAAAATATAGTCATTTAAGAAGATATAAGCTTACTCATACAGTGGAACTCAAGAACATAACTAAGTAGCCAACAAGAGAAATTACTCATACAGTGGACAAAGATTCATGTAGGACAACTTATAAGGATTAAAATAGCAGAGCTTACTTCCAATAGTGTACTTGCTTTGCAAATCCTGTGAAAAAGAAAAATGAAGACAGAAACCCCATCAGCTATTTTGATGTTTTAACTTATAATTCAGTGAAATGATTGCTTTAAAAATTCACATTAGTATGGCAGCACTAGCAGGATAAGCAACTCAACCATGGCAAAATTGAAATCAATAAGATGGCCTTTATTTAGCTTCCAAGAGAAGATAAAGTTCCCAGGCTTAACATCTCTGTGAGCCACTCAATGCAATTACAAAATAAAGACCTTTACAGCTAGGCATTTTTTGAGACTTCTCTAAATGTACAATTGTAGGAGTATCTTACCTGCTTATGCAAACATGCAAGGGCCCTAAACAGACAATAACCATACCATTAGAGCTGATATACATCCATGTCTTTCTTCAAAACCTAGAAGAAAAACAATGCAATTGCATTAACACAGCTTCCAAATGAGGTTTGAATGAAATGGCTTAATAATTTCCAAATTTTGGACACTGTAATCGAATTTCAACTTTAAAATTTCTTGACAATAGTTTATAAAATAGACTAGATCATTACCTACATCAACCAAATATTTATTTCAATTGAAGGTACCACTATTTAAAGGTGCAGTAATATATGTGGGACAGGGGATAAGTATCTTAGTATATAAATATATTAACTTATTAAGAAAGAAAGGGATGGTACCTGGTAGCATCAATATTCATGTGATAATTTATTTATCAAAATTCTTATTTATCAAAAAAAATATTCATGTGATAAAATGATCCATTAAATATAACTTGGGAAAGTGATAATTGTATTATAAAATAAAATAGAAATATTCCAAAATCCAAAAACAGTGCTACTAAAAAGGCAAACAGATGGAAGAACTGAGGAAGGAAAAATGAAGAAACATACTGGACACCCCTTACTAACATCCGTTCTCAACATTCTTAAAGAATAAGGAATAGATTATCCTTAAGTTGATAATCAGAATTGACAATTTTGTTCTTTAAACCAATCAGAGAACTTGCAATGACCAAAAACTGAATGTATTTGGTGTCCATGTGGCATAAAAAGTCAATAGGCCTTGTTCTAACTGCTGATTTTAGCTCTATGCAGGCACTTGTGGACCATAGTTGTGGATACTGTTGGGAATGTTGCTGATCCTAAGGAAATCACTCTAAATATAAATACAGCAACAGTTCATGCAGTGTAGATGCAGGAAACACATACTAGTTCGCATTGTAGATGAGAAATCAGCTCCATAGACCATAAACTAAGGAAAACAGAATAAATTAAATCTTACCTTCATGTACATGCTATCTTCAACCTGGGGAACTTTGCCACCAAAAGGTGTTGTTTGACCATCCATTTCTTCTTTCACCGTTGTGAATTCATAGTCAGAATTCTAGTTTGTCAAAATAAAAATAAGCATGAGCTGGCCAGATACAGATACAACCTTCAATATAATAAATGGGGGAAAATGATAAAACAATCTTTTGCTTGTTAATGGTGTAACTGTCCCTCCCAGTTTTCGAAAGAACACCTTCCTTAACAAGCTTTTCCATGATTTCTGAAATTCAGTTTAGATGGAATCAGAAGTGATTCAGAACAGTAACAAAAATTTCTAAGTAACGAAAATATGCAACTCTAAATGCGCTTATTCTTGTTTAAAAGCTTTAACATGGATTAAAGCGTCCAATTACCCTCGGTCAAAACCTATTACAATAACACAAAACACTATCATGAATATCACATAGATTGGGTACTATTATAAACTAGGGAAACATTAGGAATTGAAATTTAATCTAAGTAGCTAATTGCAATGACATTCATTCTTTCAACTGTTTGTCCAAAAGAGTACAAAAATCATAAGCCCTTACCATTGAGATGTTCGGGAAATTAGAGAGAATATCAGTAAAGTCAACAGTATCAATGTGACAATTGTTGATACTAGTTTTATCAAACTCGCTATCGGGGCTTAAACCCGGCCTAGGAACAACCACCCAATAAAGCAGAATCTTGAGAGACAAAAGAGTAAGTTCATGAACCGTTCATTAAGCAAGAGCCTACAAACAGGAAATGAAATATTGTCAACCACGGCGTAACATAATAAATAGAAGAGGTATGACGGACATGCTTCCTACAAAGACTCGCTTCCTATTCATTTTTGGGTCGGAACCCGAGGGCCTTTTTTCTCAAGAGGCAATTTCAAGAATCAACCAACCAACATATCTCACAAATGGAACTTCTTGAGAGTAGTATACTACTTTTAATGTTTCAAGGAAGTATTTTAGTGCCACAGCAATACCATAAAATTCTTTTAGAAGCAACACCGACCAATTGTTATCTTTAATAAAATATCACACACCACAATATTCAAGAGGTTAGTAGAAACTATGATTCAATTGCAAGCTTACAACTAGAGCCTATGCTAGCAACTTCTAATGCTTATAAGGATACTCAGCTCATTTTACAGATGACTATATTATCAGTAGCAAAAGGATATATTCAGCAACCAAACAAGCAATTATTACAGATGACACTTTCTGAATCTAAGTACATTTTTGTATGGCATTAATCCATAGTAATTAATTTTAATGCTAAGGTAAAGGAATGCTTCATGAAAACTTGGAAGTCATGATTTAAATGTCAAATTGCCCATATCTGCAATCAAAATTTTAACTCAGATGGAAGGTCTTATTCCTGTTACCTACATACTCAAATGGCGAATTTTCTAGCACTATAGGAAGTTTTACAAGTTTATAATGCATCAATATGATGCATTGACACCATGCCATAACTACACCGAGTTAATACTTTCAGGTCAGACATAAACATCTTATCAAAAAGAAAAAAGAATGCATGCTCTGTATTCATTAGAACAGAACAATAACAAATATAAGGGAAAAATAGATTGCCAATTCCAAGCTACATAACTTGAAAATGAATTTATAAACTTCATAAGCTCTAGTAAGTTTTATAAACAAAATGAGTGTAAAAAATTGAATTGCAATGACCCAAACCAAGTAAAAATTAAATTGATACTATTGATAAACCAATGCTTGTTTCCACAGGAAACCTAAAATTAACAAACACAGCAACACAAAAAAACCTCATAGATCCAACCCATACTTAAATTGACATTATTGAAATACTACACCATTAGCACTTACCAACTCCTTTTTAAGAATTTCTTCAATATAATTTGGAGGATCTAAAGATAAAAAAAATTTATTTAAAAAAAAAAATTCCCTAACTACTTATACTTCTTTATCAATATAAAGATTCCAAGCAGATTAGCTTTAGATTAATTGTAACTCAATAACACTAAGTTCTTGAAGTTAATGAAAAAACCTAAATGGAAAATGCTTTATCATCCATTATCTAGTGCTTTCCCTCATTCCTTCCAAGAACAATCCAGAAGCTTCTAGAGTGCAACCAATTAGAGAGAAAAGAAAATATATATATATATATAAATTTGAAAAATTGCTCTCAAAATTACAGTTTACATTATTAAAGCAAGCAAGCAAATAGAAATTAATGAAGTATTAAAACACAAACAACCACTAAAAAAACATGAATTTTTTTTTTTTTTGAATTTTTGATTTAGGGCATTGACATAGCAGCCAATTAAGAGAGTGAAAAATTTTCAGAATCACACTAAAATGTTTCTTTAATTACAGTCCGTGTAGTAATGTCTAGTTTATTGGAGGATCCAAAAGCCAAAAATCAAAAACAATTTCTCTAACTACTAAAGCTTCCAAGTCAATTGTCCTTTGATTTTGAACAATCCAGAAACTTCCAAACGTAGAAAAGCAAAGAGCATAACTAATTAGAGAGAACCAAATACATGTAAATTTGAAAAACTTGCTCTCAAATCACGGTTTTTTACATTGCTTAAAGCAAGCAATCAAGCAAGCTAATAGAGATTAGTGAAGTATAAAATACAAATAAAGAGAGTGAAATTAATTGAAAAATCATACTCAGCAAGATCGCCGAGCAAGCGTAAGATCCCGACGAGGCCAGCGACGGCGACACCGTCGAGCAAAGAGAGAATACCAAAAAATTCTTTGCAAGATTATTATAACAAGATTAATCAGATTTTAATTAGCGTGTCAATTTTTAGTGTTTGTTTCAACCATTTTTAGTGAACCTTGAAAAAAGTGGGTTGAAACTGTTAGGTTCTAAGAATTAGGAACTAATGTATTAGAACTTCAATTTGTATGTTGGCAAACCATGATCAAAACAATGTTTAGTCTTGTGTTAGACTTGCTCAAAGTATGGGTCTTAATGTAAAGTTGGAATCGAGTTGTTTTGCAGAATTACTGTTAACTTTCTGCTAGACTCGATCGATCGAGAATTAGGCTCGATCGATCGAAAATCGGGCAGATCGTTTTTCTGCAGAAAATTCCAACTCAGCCCTAGTCCATTTAATGTATAGGGTTTTATGTTTTGCCCTAAGTATAAAAGGGAAAACCCTAGCCACGTTTTAAGAGTTCTGAATGCTGTGTTTGTGAATCTCATTGTGAGATCTAGAGGTGTTTACCTTCACATACACTTAGGGTTTACAAACTTGAGATTCATGTCAAGAATTGTGTAAATCAATACAGTTGCAGAATCAAAAGAGCACAAAGATATACAAGCAGGTGCGCTTGTGGATTTGCTGAAGAATTCAAGAAAGAAGGAGTCCGTGGATCTCGGAGCTATCATGGGGTCGTGGTAGTAAGTTTCCTACACTTGGGTAGCAATAGGATGTTAGTGGTCTAAGTCTTATTGTGTAAACTTCAATTCTTTCTAGTGGATTCAGTTTACCTTGAGGATAGCTAGGTTAAATCTTCCCCAGGTTTTTACCGGTGTGGTTTCCTGGGTCATCATATCTTTGTGTTATTTTATTTCCGCTGCTTTGTTGTTTTTGTTTATTTTGTGTTAACCTAGATTTACTTAAATTACCTAAGTTATTCACTTGGCTAATTCACTAGGTTAATCTGTTGGGTTTAAGGGGTCTAAACGAACTTACAGAAACAAGTCATGTTTTTTGTAGTCTCTCTCTCTCTCTCTCTCTCTCTCTCTCTCTCTCTCTCTCTCTCTCTCATAGGAACTGAATCCAACCCAACATTGATTACCACTGCCTTTTGCTCTTTCACAATTCACCGCTCCTATTTTTTATTTCCCAAATCTTTAACTTTCACTTTTCACACACAATATACACGTCAAATTGTTTTCTTCTTCACTAATTTATGTTCCTTTCTTAACTTATTTTCTTCGGTTCTATACATATTGTGCTTCAAATTTTATTCCCTATGGCTTCCGTGAACACTCAAGGAGTGTCTACGTCATCTTCTTAACACCTCAAGGAGGGTTTCTCAGGTTTTTTAGAAAAAAGTTTTTGTTGAACCCAAAAAAAAAAAAAAAAAAAAAAAGCTTTAAAGAGAACATAAAGTGGGTGGAAATGTGGAGAGCTGCTTTGAGAGAAGTGGCCAATCTCTCCAGTTTTGGTATTTACAAAGATAGCTAATTTCCATTACTATTTTATTTTAGTTGATGTTAAATGACAAGTCTTTTTTTCATATACGATGGAGTACATAAGTTGCTACTAGAATGTAGCATTATATGCATGGATTGAAACATTACAGCATGTACTAGTTAAATTTTTGTTGCAATAAGTGCTTATACTGTTACAAATAGTTTGTGACCTTTGCCCTTTTGTTATAAAAAGTGGTGGTGCATTTAAGAAAAAGAACATAACTTTCTTTGAATTATAAGTATATTGTTATTTTTTATTATCTTCATTATATAATTTTTAGGAAAATTACTATTTGACTTTTGCAATTTGGCCATTCTACAATTTAATCCATAAAATTTTAATTATTAAATTTAAATCCCTAAAATGAGACTGTTATGATTTTGTCCAAATTAGGGAATGGGCCCAAAAGACCCTGCCTTGGTGAGGTTTCATGTCATAGAAGAAAAAAAAAAGATTCTATCCAAATTAATAGATATTGTATCTTACAAGTAGTTGAATAAATGATCTAGACTAGATAGGAAATATATCCTCAAGCCTTACTCTTATACTGCTCTAAGGATTTTGCTAAAATAAATTGTTCAGTCCTATTTCAGAATCCTATTTGTAATTGTCCAAGAATTATGCTAATTTTCATGTTCACTTTGTGTTGCGAATTCTAAAGAATTTTGCCCAATAAATTTTTGACGTGTGAAAACTACAGACTGCATAGTTCTTTTGGCACGTCTAACATGTTCATACTTTAGAATCATTTGAGCCATGCCTTCTAAAACAGTCAAGAAGCAACTTTAATTACACTCATTAGGAATGAGTCAATAATTAATTGTTTTCTTTCTTTAATTATAGTACCATACTGACTAAGGTTTTTACATTTATACAGATCATAATTGACATGTCTGCAGCCAATGATGCCAATTTTCTTTACAAACATTGATTGACTGCAAAATAGGAAGGAGGATTTTCATAGCATTAATTTTAATTGAGGCTACTGCTATCTGATGTGCACAATCGTCTCTGTCAGTCTGACCGTTTTTTTTTTGGGATAAAAATCCTGGTATGTTGTAATGAATTTATATATTATGATGATTTGTTTCATTATGACAATATAGCCTAGATCTTTTTGTTTTTTAGCGGGTTCTAGTCCTTATCAGATATGATTTCTAAGGTTTCAGATATTAGGATGAACTGAAGTTCAATTAAGACAACTGCTATCACCTACAATCGATACTTTCAGGTCCCTTTCGCACATTTCTCTCATGTAGTTTATTTGAGTTAATCTATATTAGAGCTTGAGCCCTGAATTTGGGACAAGCTTAAAAGCTATTACCTTTTTTTTTTTTTTTTTTTTTTTATCAATCACGCAATATGATCAGATAAGCATTAATTCAGTCTTCATTCTAGAATATGTACTTACAATTTAAACAGTCTACAAATACTTTTCAAAGCTTCAACAAGTTCAGTATTCTTCATCCAGGGACTAGCCTACTTGATAGTTATGGCCTAACCATTATATTATTAATATCTTTCTTCTAAATATAAACCAGCATATCAGGCTAAGGTAGAAGTTGCTTTATATCACTGGAGGAATCAGCTAGCAACATAGAGGAGCCAATGTCTATCTTGGAGCATATTATCTGGTTGGGAATCCAGTATGTGCTGTTGTGGCCTTTGTTAAATCCTTAAAAGTCCTTCAGTTTGGATTTAGAGACTATTGTACAGGCTTATTTATTTATTTGGCTAAAATGTAAAAACATCTCTGTTTGCTCATGGAACAAGTTTCACAAATTGGCAAAAGCAAGCTATTATAGTACAAATTTTTTTTTCTTTTACTTAATTTTCCCCCCACCCCACTCCCTCCCTTTTCTTCTTCTCCTTACTGTAATTTACCATATTTATGCTCAAATTGATTGTAAAGCTTGAATATTGCAAATCCTATAACTATTTCAAATCGAAAAAACAGGTCTCAAATCTATATTTAGTTAAAGTTGGTGGGAATTGAGACGTATTAGGCTTGTAGACTAAACTAGTTTGGAATGCATAGTTGGATTTTTATTGATGTTATAGATGTCAAAAGCAAGAGAGAGGACAATTGAGAGAGATTTTGAAACAGATATGAGATAACAAAACAGAGAGAGAAATTTGTGTTTTTTTTTTTTTAAATAAAAATGATCTTATAATTCCTTGGCCTATCTTTATATCAAAATTATGCTACAATAGTGTAAATGATATTATTATAGTGGAATGTAAATAATGATTAAAATCTTGTAAGTAGTTGTCCCTTTCTACTCTCAGTTGAGAAGCACGAAAACAGACATGATTACCGGCACAATATGGCGACATGAACAATTTTTGAAAAATTATAACTTAAAAAGACTGATACGACACCAATATAATGCTAGTACAACACTCTAAATGAGCTGTATGTGCATGTGCTTGCTAGATTCTCAATGAAAACAATAAAAAAGTTTATGGTTTAAATAGATATAATTTTAAAAGTTTAGGGTTTAATTTTAAACTAACGGAATCATCAAGTTAAATTTGTAATAGTCTTATCCCTCTTATGGTTTAATTTATAATTTTAAAAATTATAAGATTTAATTTGAAACTACACTTAAATTATATTTTTTTAATAGAAATATATAATGGTTTTAAATGTACTAATAGTTTAATAATATACTCTAAAATATTTTGACGAACAAAATAAAAAATTAAAAAAAAACAAAATTTTCTAAACAAGGGAAGATAAATTTTTTTTTTTTTTACTTTACTAAATTAGTAAAAAGGTTAAGGGTAAATTTACTACTTTAGTAGTGAACAGTGAACAAAAGTGAAAAGACACTTCCTACTTCAGAATAGCAATCAGCGGAAGTCATCTCAACTTTATTGACCAGTTGTCGGATTCACGGTTTCAGCTTAGAGTTGGACTTACCGAAGGGCTTCCTTTCTCTCTCACACACATATACACAAAACATTACTTAATTCTTTTAACCAAATAGGCAACAATCTGATAGCAACTGAATCCAGCCCAGCGTTTATTTCCACTGCCTTTTGCTCTTTCACAATTACTCCCAAATCTTTGACTTTCACTTTTCACTCACATTCATCTCTTTAATTTTTCTACTTTTATTCCCTCCTTAATATATATATATATATATATATATAGAGAGAGAGAGAGAGAGAGAGAGAGAGAGAGAGAGAGAGAGAGAGGATCCGGTTAACGTATGCCATACATTAACAAATTCATTTTTGAAAAAATTTTATCAGAGATTGAAAAAGCTGTCAAAACTTTTTCAATTCCCGATAAATTTAAAAAAAAAATGGTACACTATTGTGTGCTCTTAGGGCACACGCTAGTAAAATCCATATACACACACACACACACACACACACATCAAATTGTTTTCTTCTTCACTAGTTTGTGTTCCTTTTTTAATTTATTTTCTCCAGTTCTATACACACTACAACAAACTTGAATTTTTTCAACATATTTTTATCTATGGTCACTAAAAAATGTTAATAAAAACCTTAAATTTCTATAGTTATACACAACTATTAAATAAAGTAAAGAAATTCATATATTTATTTTCACAGTTGGTATAACGGTTAGAACATGTGTAAAAAAAAAAAAATCCACTGTTAGCATAATTGTTAAAATAGGTGATAAAAAAATAAATAAATAGAGAAAAGTTATATCAACATTCGGATAGAATTGGAAAAAAATAAATTAAATATTTTATCAAAAGTTATAAAACGTTGAAAATAAAAACACGGAAGTTGCTGTATATAGATTCTACAGCGTTTTTTACGATTAATTTTTTTTTATCCTACACGGAAGTTGCTCTTTCTTTCTCTATCGCTCTCTCTCACTCTCTCTCTCTCTATATGGATATCTCTCATAGCTCTTTGCGGTCATGGCTATTAATCAATTTCAAAACCTTTCTATTTTTCTATTATTTTCTAGGCAATCAAACAGAGTTTTTGACTAGTTTTTTTTTTTATATACGATTTTCGTTTTGATTTCCTCATCAAGATCATCGCCATCGAGTTGATTTCACCGTCTCACTCCTCCTTCAGCAATTAACCGTTCTCCAATTTCGATAGGTTCTTCTTCTTCTTCTTCTTCTTCTTCTTCTCTCTCTCTCTCTCTCTCTCTCTCTCTCTCTCTCTCTCATTTCTTCAATTTTTGAAAATTTATGATTTTATGGTTGAAGATAATTGGAATTTCTTCATGTCAAGCACCGTTGGATTTGTTACTTCATGTTTGTGTTTTGATTGTGATTTTTTGATGGTGTTGTTGACGATTTTCTTTTTCTTTTTTAATGTAGTTATATGATGGAGAAGAATAGGAAACTTCAGAACCGGTTTGAAGCCGAAGCTTCGACTTCTTCTCATGGGTTCCGTGAAGCCTATATTCGATGGGGTTTCCATCTTTGTTGATGGTTTCACGGTTCCTTCCAGTCAGGGTCAATTGCTTTTTATAATAATTTTCTGTTGAATTGTGCTTGGTTGCTGAGAAAATTAAACAAGAATAGTAAAAAAGAGATATGAAAGTTGGACACTTAGACCTTATATTAAATTTGTTCCAATTCTTGGTCTGAACTCTGAACCTTTTGAATTATTTAAAAAATAGGGCAATGACTTTAAAAATTCTTCTTGGGTTTGATTGGGGATTAGTTTGTCTATACTTTTTTGGGGATTGGATAAGAACTTCATATGGTTGAACCAAGAGACATGGATGCGAATGTGGGATAAGAATGTGTATGTTCATGCTCAAACTATATACCTTTTTATCTTGTTTAAGTCTAAGCTTTTGTAAAATTTATAGCCGTATTACACCTCCAACTAAAATGGAGGCCTTCCTTAAAGTATTATATGAGAATTCAGAGCCATAGTGTTTGTATTTTTATTTTTCTACCAGGAGGGTTTCTGAGAATTATGTGATTATGTGTAGTTGTAAGTTGTAATTGATTAGATGTGCTCAGTTGTAAATTTTATAATGCACATTATGATATAGATGGTTGCTAATTTCCAATTTTTTGGTTTACAGCCTCAGTACTCACTTTGAAGTCTGAACTGATCTTCCTTCCCTTTTTGTCATCCCATCAGGTACAAAAACTCTTAAAAGCTTTTTCCTATTCTATATGAAAACAACAAAGTGTTTTTCATTAAACTGGGGCTCTTGATTTCTGATGAAAATATTTATGCTATAAGAAAATATTAGTTGAATTTGGAAAGTAAACAAGAAACATTAGTATAATAATGGAAATGTAGCTTCTCAGTGATGCCTTGCCATATTGACATTTTCTGGGCTAGTTGCCCTGTAGTGCTTATTATTGCCAAAATGACCATGTTTTAGTTTCATTTCCCTAATGTTTTTACATGAAATTGTCAATGAAATGATTTAATTGATTTTTTGAGTTGAACTTCTATGCTTTCCTAGAGTTATATAACCTTTTTAGTGCATCTGCGTGTGCACGTTCATTTGGTTCATTGGTATATCAGTTGTCCAAAAATGATAGATGTTGCACCAAGTGCCAAACTGCCTTAATTTGTTGGGCTTTGCTTGGGTGAAAAGTAGTGCTTTACTTATGCTGTGAAGCACAATAAAACAAAAGAGTTGAAAATTGAAACTTCTTAAAACCATCGCAAAGGGCTCTTTTTAGCCATTTAAGCTATTTAATTTTGACATTTCTTGTGAACATGCATTGGAGATTAGAACGTACCACTACCAGTACGTTTCATAACTTTATTCACTATTGTTGTACTTGTCAGTGTGACTGTGTCAACTCCCTTCCATTCATGAAAAGTAAATCCAATGCTGAAGTTGCTTGATATTTTAATATATCATATGCCTTTGTATATATATTGTTATTTCATATATGTTAATATTAGAACCTTAATAGATTGAATTTTACCATGGCAGAGGTGCTGTCCAATTTTACCCAAAAGGTCCTGCTTCGTGTGTAGTAGAAGTGAGTCTTCTTTTTCTACAACTTTTAATTTAAATTTTTCCAGTTATTGTTTTTATAGTGTTAGGAATGTTCATTGTGCCCCTCTTCTCTTCAATTTTAATGTCCCATAGCTCATTCAACTCTTAGGATATATAGGCCATCAAATTGATGCCACAATAAGGAGACAATATATTCAAATTGATAGTTGTAATAAAATGGCTATTGCTTCTTGGCAATTGATTTGATGGCCTAGAGGAAAAACCATATGCTGGACATGGAATAAGAGTACTTATTGAATAATTACTTCCCCTTTGAATAGCTGAAGCTCACTTATCAATTATTTGTATTTGTTCTTTTCAGTTGACAGTGTCATATGAAGTTCCTCAAATTTCAGTTCCAGTGGCATCAATAAGTTTTTTGACTCTGATTTTAGATGTTGTTACTCTGAACAAACATAAATATGTGGTAGAAATTTATATATTGTTTTGATTGGAAAATGATTGGGATATATCATATAAGTAAGAGAACGTTTGGAAGCATATCCCTCATAGTTCCTTTAAAAAAAAATTTCTTGTCTCCATCTTTAATGAAACGTGAAGACTTTTAAGTTTAAGACTTTTCTGTTTCTTTTTCTTTTAAAGTAGCCTGAAGTGATCCATGATTTTTCTAATGATATATATGTTTAGGCACTGAAATCTTTTCTTGAAAGCTTACTTGGACGAGGTTTGGAACGATTTGCATTGTTTGCAAAAACCTACCAAGCAGAATCAACCAGCTGATGGCGTAAGTGGAAATTATACCCCATGTTCAATAATTGTCAATAATTCTTTTAATGTGGATACCAAATCCAATTGTGATCCGTACTTTGTAGAGAAATAAAGCATAAAAAATTGATGTGGCCATGTGGCATTGTCTTGGTTGTCTCTTAATTGTAGGCAATCACCAATCTTTATGTAAAAATTGATGTGCATATTGTGTGTGTTAAGAGGGGGGGGGGGGGATTAAAAGATTTCCTACAGAAAGGGGAACTATGGTTGAATAATTTTAGTATTCTTGTCATTTGATTGTGCAAAATTGCAAATCACCAGGCCTTTGCTTTTAAAATCTTAGGCAACAGAAGCAATTCAAGCCATAGTCCTTCGTTACAAGGAAAATGGTTTTAACTTTGAAGAACGTCCTAACTTTGAAGAACTTCTTGAAGTGTTATCAAAGATGTCTAATCTTAGATTGATGATAATTGAGGATATACACTACTTGAATGACCAAGGAGATTTTCTTGTTCCTAATCAACTAAGGCATCTTTCATGGTATTGCTGTCCATTTAAATGTTTGTCATCCAGTTCCCAACCAAAGGAGCTTGTTCAACTTGACTAAAGGGATAGCAGAATTGAATATCTTTGGGAAGGAGTAATGGTAATTTTGTTCTTTTTAATTGCCTTTCTATTGCTTTTTATTATCTCTCTTTTTTTAAGTGTAGCTACAAATACATAATTTCTACGTTTAACGAAAACTCTTTTTTATTTTTTTCGTAACAGCGTTCAGTCAACCTAAAGTTCATTAATCTTTGTGGTTCCAAAAACCTTATCAGGACACCTGACTTTTCAGGTGTTCCGACGCTTGAGGGACTAGACCTTTCTTGGTGCAGTAGCTTGGTAGAGATCCACCCGTCTATTGGACAACTCAGCAAGCTTAGGTATTTACTTTTGAAAGGCTACAAATCTCTTACCGATCTTCCCTGCATGTCTGCTGTAATGCAGTCCGTTACGGTTATTAATCTTTCTCGTTGCTTTAAACTCAATTCATTTCCAAAATCTACTGGAAATATGAAAAGCCTATCGAGACTCAATTTGTTTTGGACTGATATTAAGAAAGTAGAACCCTCATCAATCAAGTGTTTGACTGCCGTTACTTTCTTAGATCTAACATTTTGCACAAATCTCAAATGTCTTCCAAGCAACATGGATAATTTGAGGTATCTTCAAACACTCTATCTTACCTTTTGCAAAAAACTAAAATCATTGCCAAGGCTTCCATCAACTATAAGATGTATAAACTTGAAATGTTGTGATTTCCTAAAATGGTTACCAGCACGAGTCAAACTGAGTATCTGGTCACAACCTCTCTCCCAATGGCTTTCGTATGATGACACACTACAACAAATTTGACTTTTTTCAAGGGTCAAAACCCTTGAAAAAGATATTAAAAAACCTTGAGAAAAATTATTTTAAAAGTCCAATTGACCCTTGATAACCTTCGAAACTTATATCGTCGAAAAAGAAATTTTGAAGGCCTTCGTGGCCCTCAAAACAAGTGCTCTATCTTATTTTGAGGGTCAAGAGACCCTTAAATAACCTTTTACCAAGGTTTAAATAATTTACATTTACAACCCTTGATAAACAAGGTTATTTAAGGGGTCTCTTGACCCTCAAAATAAGATTTTATTTATTTAAAAAAAAAACCATAATCATGCACAAAAATATATATATATATATATATATATATATAATATTACTACAAATTATCACTAGAGAGTAGAGAGAGAAACAATAGGTCTACTTGCACAATAACGTCCACAACTTTTTTCCACAACAGTTGAGTTTGCAAGTTATAATGTACAAATCATAATTTACCACCTCAACCAGTTGTGAATTTGGTTGTCTCTAGCTTTACTTGGAGCAAACTCAAGCCATATAACTAAGCAAGATAATAGTAGTCAATTTAAACACCATAAAAACCATAACCCAAGTAATGTTTTCAATTGAACCAAATAGAGGGTATATAATATTGTTCCATTTCCTATAGGCAATCTTTTCTCTCTCTCTCTCTCTCTCTCTCGATCGATCGATCGACTTGTTAAATAATAACACTTAACAATAGTTGTGTTTTGGGTATAGGGACTCCTTTGTCGTAAAACCGTATATGGAACTTCTTCCAAAGAGGAAGAAGATGGATCTATAACTGAGTTTCAGATAATTATGCCGTTATGATTAATTGAAATAGTGGAGAATTCAATAAGCATAGAGCTGTCTTCAAATTGGTATAATAGTAAATGGATAGGATTAGCTCTCTAGGCATCAGTATCACATATAAAGTACATGTGGGGTAGTAGACAGCGTGAGGTTGCCGTTGGTAAAATGCCTCAAAAACACTGTGCCTTTGAACTTTTTACTACCCAGATAAATGTTGGGAATGGTGAATCCAATCGAATTAAGGTTATATTTGAGGGCGGTAAGCTATATGAGATGAAATTTGGGGTCAGTTTGGTATAAGAGCAAGATGTGGACGAGTTCAACCAAAAAAATAGACAATGTTTGATTGCAAGCTTTGGAGAAGTACCCATCTATAAATTAACTGGTAATGACCATCTCAACTATCCTTCCCATTAATGTCCAATCCTTTTCTATCTTATTTTCTTTCTAACTATACATCTGGTTTTGTCACTGGCAAGTAGGTCTCGTCATTTTTTTTTTCTTTTGGCTCACCATGCGCAAGCAATTCCAATCACCTTGTATTTTTTGAGTTCCTAAAAATTAAACTTAAATTTTGCCACACGAGGTTATTGCCAATTGTCTAAGCCTCTATATCATCATCACTTACAAGAATATGATCTAGATAGGAAATACATTCTCAAGCTTCACCCATCACATTTCTCTATGGATTTTGTTAATGTAGATCTTTCAACCCTAATTTGGCATCCTATTTGTAACTATAAGATATTATGCTATTTTACATATTCACTTTTTGTTGGCAAATGCTATACAACTTTTCCTGATAAATTTTTTTAAATGTAAAAGCTAGAGACTATATAGTGTTTCCTTCCTTACCATACATATTTTTTGTAATCATTGGTGTCATGCCTAACAAAACTTGTAGGAAGCAAACTCCAATTACACCCATTAGTAATGAGTGAATTATTATTATTATCATACTAACTTAGGTTTACACATATATGCAGTTGGTGATGATGATGAGGATGAATGTCATAAATTTTATGAATTTTATGAAAATCATAAATTTTATGAACGTCATAAATTTTTATAAGGTAGATGGTTCAGTCCTATTATGGCATCCCATTTGTAAGTGTTCAAGTATTATGCTAATTTTCATATTCACCTTGTGTAGTGCTGGCAATAGCAAGAGAAATTTCATTAAAAATTTTTGAAACGTGAAAATTAGAGATTGTATATTTTCTATAGTACTTCCTTCTCTACCATGTTTATTCTTCATATAATCATTGGTGCTATGCCTTCCAAAAAGGGCAAGGAGGAACTCCAATTATACTGATTATTCATCAGTTAAACATTAGGCTAAATTACAATTTACCTACTTGTGGTTTAACTAAAATTTAAGTTACCTACATGTTGTTTGAAATTTGACACTTTAACCACTTGAGGTTTGACCAAAATTTAAGTTGCCTACCTGTGGTTTGAAATTTGATACTTTATCCACCTAAGGTTTGATCAAAATTTAAGTTGTCTACCTGTGGTTTGAAATTCCATTATGCAAATGTTCTGCTGGATTCTTTTTGACTTTATATTTTTATATTTTTTGTGTTTTTTGAGGATAGAGACATAAAAGTGAAGTGAAATTACATGTTTAACTATATTTTTAATAGGAGTGGGTTACGAAACTTTAACTAAGCTAACCTCAAGTGGGTTAAATTACAATTTACCTACTTGTGGTTTAACCAAAATTTAAGTTACCTACATGTTGTTTGAAATTTGACACTTTAACCACTTGAGGTTTGACCAAAATTTAAGTTGCCTACCTGTGGTTTGAAATTTGACACTTTATCCACCTGAGGTTTGATCAAAATTTAAGTTGTCTACCTATGGTTTGAAATTCCATGATGCAAATGTTCCGCTGGATTCTTTTTGATCTTATATTTTTATATTTTTTGTGTTTTTTGAGGATAGAGACATAAAAGCGAAATGAAATTACATGTTTAACTATATTTTTAATAGGAGCGGGTTACAAAACTTTAACTAAGCTAATCTCAAGTGGGTAAAGTGTCAAATTTCAAACCGTAGGTAGACAACTTAAATTTCGGCCACAACATAGGTAGGTAAGTTGTAATTTGCCTTAAATATTATTATTATTATTATTATTTTTAATTATAGTACCATACTAACTCAAGTTTTCACATATAAGTAGGTGATAACAATTTATGTCTCTAGAAGGTGATGCTCATGTCTTACTTATACTTTTACTGGCTACTAAATAGTGAAGATTTTCTTAGCTTGAATTTCAGTTGAGGCTACTGCTACTAGATGTGCATAAGCATTTCTGTCAATATGACTATTTTTTTTTAGTTGAAAATCCTTGTATGTTGAATTGAATTTGTAAATGGTTTCGGTTATAATGATTTGGAAATGTATTCAAGTGACATATTCTTATATCTTGTTTCATAATGACCGTAGAATATGGTCTTTTCCTTTCTTTTTAAAAGGGGTTTTAGTCTGTACCAGTAATAATGATTTCTACATAATGACGCTCCATTGAGCCTACTGTTATTGGATGGCATACAAGCTATACTTTCAGTTAACTTTGCACAATTCTCTTGTGTGGTGATTTTGATTTAATGTCTATGAGAGCATGAGTTGTGAATTTTGTAGACGTTTAGAAGCTACTACTTTTTATCAATCACGCTGTACGATTAGCTAAGCATTAATGCAGTCTTCATTCTAGAATATATCCTTGCAATTAAAAAGTCAACAAAAACGGTTGGAAGCTTTGAACAAGTTGATAGTTAATGTAATCTTCTTTGATTTTTTTCAGGGATTTGTCTAGTTGATAGTTATGGCCAAACCATTATATTGTTAATATCTTTCTGCAAATTAAATCAGCATATCAGGCCAATGTAGAAGCTGACGTTGCTAAAGGAATCTGCTGACAACATATAGAAGCTAATGTCAATCTTGGAGCATATTATGGAATGTGAATAATGATTAAAATCTTTACTTGTAATGAAGCTCATATTTAGGAGCTGTGACACAAGGGGCTTTTATATGTGAGCAGTCAGCATTGCGTTGATTGAATGGTATGTACACTTCTAAAATGATTGTGAGCTGTGGCAGTTCAAGTACATCAAAAAATATAGCCATATCATTTGAGAAGGTACCAATACACCTTTCAATATTAGATTAAGTTAACATGAATCTAATTTAAAATTAAAATCTACTAAATTGGCAGACAAAAACTTCGACTAGCCTGAACAAACCATTTCTAATTACCAAAAGAAATAGTATAAACAGAGCTCTGTGAATTTTGGATGCCAGTTGTAAAACAGCTGAAGTTCCCCTGGCTTGCATACACTGTTTCATTTGCAGCATAAGAATTCATATCAAATTAATTAATACATGATACAGCAGCTGTGTGACACAATCTATCTCTACATACACTCTGGCTTCTTCAATTTGCAGTGTGAATAAAAGGGAGCTGATGTCCGAAACTTTTGATGGATATGGCAGGTCTGTTGGTTGGAAAACATGGTATTTGATTCGGCAGCCTAAGCAAAGTGGGGAACTGGGTTTCAGAAGGTTCAAACAATTTAATCAAGCCATAATTGCCAAACTAAGTTGGATGCGATTGCTTTTGACCAATGCATCCTTTGTTTCAAGTGTTAAGAGGCAAGTATGGACATATAGCAAGAGGTGGCAAAGGTGGTTGAAGGGAACGGACTATTGATATGGAGTGGATTTTGTCAGTTCGTTTAGACCCCTTAACCCAACAGATTAACCTAGAGAATTAGCCAAGTGATTAACTTAGGTAATTTAATTAAAACTAGGTTAACACAAATATAACAAAAATAACAAAGCAGCGGAAAATAAATAACACAAAGATCTGATGACCCAGGAAAACCAAACCGGTAAAAAACCTGGGGAGGATTTAACCTAGCTATCCTCAAGGTAAAATAGCAAATCCACTAGAAAGAATTGAAGTTTACACAATAGCGACTTAGACCACTAACATTCTATTGCTACCCAAGTGTAGGAAACTTACTACCATGACCCCATGATAGCTCCGAGATCCACGGACTCCTTCTTTCTCTAATCTTTGCAAAACACAAACACCATCGTTTGTGACTTTGAGATCCCACTCAAAGGTTTAGCAACACAAACTCTCCTGTTTGTGACTCCAAGACCACCCTTGAAGGTTTAGATCATCAGCTCCTTTGATGACTAGAGAAGGCAGCAACTTCAGCAATACCGGATCTTGAGATTCTTCAAGGAACAACACCGGTAGAAGTAATAAGAGAGGTTTTAGGAACAAAACCCTAAATACAAAAAGAGACACTCTTTTCTCTCTAAAAAGCCTTGTAAAAACGTGCTTAGGGTTTCCTTTATATAGTGGGAGAAGTAGATCTGAAACCCTAATCCTTAATGGGCTAGAACTGCTGTTTGGGCTTAATTAAAATTCTGCAGATACGACTTTCGATCGATCGAGCCTGATTTTCGATCGATCGAACCAGGCAGATTCTGAAATCTTCTTTCTGCAGCTTGTATGTTCTTGTGTGCTCACGATTTGCCAATTGTTCTAAACTTTTAGAACCTAACAATCTCCCCCTTTGGCAATTCGTGACAAAACTTTCATACAAAATGAAATGTTAAAATACAAGAACAACCCAATACAATAAAATGCCCAATTACATCACAAATCCCAATCTAAGACTCTTAACCTAGAAGTTGCCAAGAAGAGGTAGAAGGTCTTGATCAGAATGCACCTGTCTTTCCTGAAACACTCAACAAACACATCAACGCATGTGTGGAAAGAAAGACATATAAAAAAAATGAAGCACAATATAAAAACAAAAGTAAACTAACTCTCCCCCTAAGTTAGATACATCAAAAAGTTTTTATATTCTCCCCCTTTCGAAAACAATTTCAACTCCCCCTAAACAAGACAAACAGGCTTCCCAACATTTCATCTATTTCTCCCCCTTTTTGTCACGTATTGACAAATACAACTCAAACAAAGAGTAAAGTGACAATAAACATAAGAGAAAAAAGAGAACCAAGGGAACATAAAACAGTTTAGCTCTATAGAAAATAAAAGATAACTCCCCCTATAAAGAGCAATAACTCCCCTTATGAACAACAAAGGTTAAAAAAAACTTTTCTCCTCCTATAAAAATAGGAAAAACAAAACAAGTTTTGGGAAAAACAGTTTTGGGAAAAATTTAGGAGGTAGGGATAAATAAAAAACACACAAATCAAAAAAAATGAGTTGAGGATATACATGAAAATAATATTCTCTCTTTCAATAAATGCAAACTTGACACTATGTGACCCATAAATAGTTGCATGAGTAGAGAAAATATTTGCACATTGATTATCCATCACATCTCTTAAGAAAAATATTTTCTGTAGTTCACACATAAAAATAGCATATACTAGAAAAGTACATAACTCAAAAATTAATCAATCAATTTATAAATCAAGTTGAGTACCCAATTTAACAAAGTGTATGCATGTTATGTGTGAAAACAATGAGAGATATGACTGCAAAACTGCAAGATGGATACAGAAAAACAATGCAACTCATGTGAATCCTAACCATAAATGATGCAAGAAAAAAAATTTGGTCAAAAACTCTAAAAACTGAAAATTTTTCAGTTTCGATCGATCGTAAATCGATCGAATACCAATCGAGTCAGACAGAATCAAACCAAAAATTTTAATCGCAATTTCGATCGGTCGAGAGACAGATTCGATCGATCGAAAATCTGGAAAAATTAAAATTTTGAAAAACAGTGCAATTTTATGCAGAATCTCCTCAAAGCACAATATTTCATGAATGAAATGCATGAGTATGAGACTAAAAGTTTTTCAAAAACACATGAATACAGCCCAGATCTTCCAAAATTAAAATTTTTAATCAATTTGTCCTTAAAACTCAAATTTTGCATCAAAATCAAGGAACATATAATCTTGGATGGCCACAACAAAATCACACACAATAACATGTACAAAGTTTAGCAAAGAGTAACTTTGTGTAGTGTGTGCAACTAGCAAAAGCTTGAGAGACATGTGAAGTGATATGTGAATAGTAATCAATCACAAAGTCTACAAAATTCATCACATGAATTTGAAAGAGACTATCACCTAAAGAGTTACATCATATAACTCTCACATCTCCTTGATTAAAAGCTTGCAATCATGTAAGTTTCTTGATTTGCCTCATTATTCAATTTAATTGATTAGAAACTTAATAAAAGCCGGGATAATGTACACACCAATTTTATGAATTGTGAAATTATTATAGCCCAATAATGTACACACCAATTTTAATAGAGGCTACACCTTATTTTCTTTTTGTGCATGTGCTACACTTTCTCGAGCACAAAATCTTACGATATGCACTAAGGTGTTCATGATTGGCTAGTAAACAGTGGTGAGATGGTTATTTATGCCTTTCTCAATAAGTCCAAGTCCGACAATCAAAGACATGTGACTTCAAGATCAAGACAAAGTGATCAAAAACTATAAACATCTTCCCACACAACATGCACTACAAAGCTCACACTAGTAACGTGCAATAAAATAAGCTCATCCAAGCTAAGCAGAGTATATAAACATGTTATGTAAAGATAATATGGCCAACCTTAATTATAAATCCAAGATCTATAATACAAAACACAAAAATCTTTTTGGTTTAAAAAAAATTTATGACCAAAACTAAAAAGCACACTTTATGCTAAATAATTAAAAAAAATGCAAATGCAATGCATGACAGTGCTTAACTAAGCTATAGAGGGTACACAAACAAGAAATATCAATTTCTTAATTAACCCATGAGTACATGTACAAACTAGTACATACTCAAACAGAATAAAATAGCTTATCACTTATAGAACACATGCTATTCAAGTTTCTCCACAATGTCAAGCATGTTTTAAATCAAGAGAGATATCATAATCCATGTAATCCTCAAGAAAAATTAAAACTAGACTCAAAATAAAATATTTTTGTCTCTTTGAAATTTTTCAATGTTTTTGGATTTTTTTTTTAAAATAAAAAACAACCTAAAAAACAAAACAACCAAAAACAAAAACAAAACATGTCCACAAATAATTGAAAGAATTAAATTAGGGACAAGTCAGCAACACTCACCTTAAAGAATCTTTTCTCACCCATATAGCACGAGTCTTCGGCTTTGTAGGTGAAAATCCATGTGAAGCAGAGTGTATTTGAGGGATTACACCAATCTTCTGAGAAAGACTAAAATCCTGCAAATTCCTTTCACAAGCCAACAAGCTCAAATTTTTCAAAAGAATATGAAACAATTTATTTGGACTTATGGCAGGAGAAATATTATCACATGTCCTAGACTGAAACACAGAATGCTTAAATTTCAATTTATGACAATTAGGACGAATGTGACCAGAGACACCACAAAAGTGACAAACAGGAACAAATTTAGGAACATCAGTATTCCTAACAGCAAATCTAGTCTCAGATTTAGGTTTTTGCCTCAACAAAGAACAATTTGGTCTAATATGACCAACAACACCACAAAGGTGACAAGTAGGCACAAAAACAGATTTCTTATGCTCTCTAACAGTAGGTTTAGACTTAGGTGTAGAAACTTCAGCGTCTACATCAGAACTTTTACCTTTGTCTAACCTAGCAAAATAAGCCTTTTCTTTATTATTCCTCTTGAAAGGAGGAATATAAACTTTTTCAGCTTTAGGCTTAAGAGAAACAGAAACACTTCTGTTTTCAACAACAGGCTTGGTACTAGTCAAATTTTCAATTTTAGCTTTAGATTCAACTAACTCTTGTTCCAAGGTTTTCATCTTCTCATCTTGAGAGGAAATTTGATTTCTCAAAAATTCATTCTTTTTATTAGATTCATCTAATCTAACAATCAATTCATCTTTTTCAAGATTAGCCAATTTTAACTCTTCTTTAAATTTCTTAGCAATTTTCAAAGACTTAGATAATTCTTTACGAAGAGTTTCAAAGGCATCAATAAAATCAACAGAAACAACAGTGTCCTTTTTATTCAAATCATCACAATAAAAAACAGTAAGACACTTAAAATTATCCATGATAACAGGGATCAAGGATCAACTCTTAGATCAAAGGATCTACAACAGAAGAGCTACCCGCTCTGATACCACTTGTCAGTTCGTTTAGACCCCTTAACCCAACAGATTAACCTAGAGAATTAGCCAAGTGATTAACTTAGGTAATTTAATTAAAACTAGGTTAACACAAATATAACAAAAATAACAAAGCAGCGGAAAATAAATAACACAAAGATCTGATGACCCAGGAAAACCAAACCGGTAAAAAACCTGGGGAGGATTTAACCTAGCTATCCTCAAGGTAAAATAGCAAATCCACTAGAAAGAATTGAAGTTTACACAATAGCGACTTAGACCACTAACATCCTATTGCTACCCAAGTGTAGGAAACTTACTACCATGACCCCATGATAGCTCCGAGATCCACGGACTCCTTCTTTCTCTAATCTTTGCAAAACACAAACACCACCGTTTGTGATTTTGAGATCCCACTCAAAGGTTTAGCAACACAAACTCTCCTGTTTGTGACTCCAAGACCACCCTTGAAGGTTTAGATCATCAGCTCCTTTGATGACTAGAGAAGGCAGCAACTTCAGCAATACCGGATCTTGAGATTCTTCAAGGAACAACACCGGTAGAAGTAATAAGAGAGGTTTTAGGAACAAAACCCTAAATACAAAAAGAGACACACTCTTTTCTCTCTAAAAAGCCTTGTAAAAACGTGCTTAGGGTTTCCTTTATATAGTAGGAGAAGTAGATCTGAAACCCTAATCCTTAATGGGCTAGAACTGCTGTTTGGGCTTAATTAAAATTCTGCAGATACGACTTTCGATCGATCGAGCCTGATTTTCGATCGATCGAACCAGGCAGATTCTGAAATCTTCTTTCTGCAGCTTGTATGTTCTTGTGTGCTCACGATTTGCCAATTGTTCTAAACTTTTAGAACCTAACAGATTTGAAAAAGCTATAGTAAGTGCATGATATGTAGGTGATACTAATAGCATTGATATGTAAGAGGGTCTTTGGATTCCATGGTTCCAGGGATTTAAAGCCAACCCAAATAGAAATATGGATTTGCAAAGGAGACTTTAATTGTAGATGATCTTATAAACAAGGGGAAATTGCACTAAACCCACCTGTGGTTTGGCCCGTTTTAACAGTGCCCACCCGTGGTTTAAAAGTTGTCACTTAACCCACTTGAGGTGACCTCCGTTAGACCCCTGTTACCCACCTCTCCTTTTTCACCGTTAAAAATAGGGGTAAATGTGTCTTTTTCATTATATTTTATGTCTCTCTCCTCTTTTCTCTCCTTCTTCACATAAAACATGAAGGAAAACCAATACACCTACGGTTAAACAAAGCCACAAATCCATGTGAACATACACCCATAGATTCACTAGCCTTCTACTGCTAAATCCAAAAATTGACTACTTAATTCTTCATAGAACAATCACAAAATAAAACTCTAACCCTCTTTCTTTTGCTGGATTCTTTAAAAAAAAACCCAGCTTTGCATGTAAAAAAAAAATCTGCAAAAAAAAAAAAAAAAAAAAACCAAGCAATCTGTTCACGACATTCTGGCTGGCTCTTCAAACAACCGACAGACCCCGTATCATTTTCCAAGGGCAAAATCGTAAAGTCAAGGAGTCTCCTCCCTCTTTAATTTTACTCCAATTTTCCATTACTTCCACCATTCTCAAATCTCCTCCTCCATTCTCCAGTCCCTCCTTCTCTCCTCCGCCCCGCTCACCACGCCAATTGACTGACCAACCCGCAAAAAAAAAAGAAAATGACGAAATCACCCTTCATCTTCCTCTCCATCCTCTTCCTTTCCCTCTTCCTCTACCCTTCCTCCGCCGAGATCAAATCCCTCTCCATCATCTCCGACTCCCGCCCCATGATCCTCTTCGAGAAATTCGGCTTCACCCACACCGGCCACGTCACCATCTTCGTCTCCTTCTTCTCCCCTCACTCCGGCACCGACCCTTCCCAACTCGACTTCTTCCTCCTCTCCGAGGAGTCCCTCCTCCAAGTCCTCCTCGAGATCCAGCAGAACCCTCAGTTTTGCGTTCTCAAGTCCCACTACATCTTTCTCCTCTTCACCTTCCGCGACCTCTCTCCTCCTCCAAACTCCTTCAATTGCTCCTACCCCATCTCCTCCCCCAATGAGTACTCCCTCTTCTTCGCCAACTGCGTGCCCGAATCCACCGTCTCCATGGCCGTCCGCCAATCGAGCTTCGTGACAGCCATGGCTAACTTCTTGACCTGTGATGTTTACGACATCGATGTTTCCAAGGTCTCGAAAGATTCGGATCTGAAGATTTTAATCGGTTTCTGATGGAGAAACCAAGGACCGAGAGTTTATCAATGATAATGAAGTTCATGGATGGGATATTGAACTTGTGCATCGCTGAAGAGAGATTGATAGTGTTCACAATGAATAGTAAAGAACATTTGCTCATTGACGATGTTCATATCCATTTCCCTTTGTGCGATTTTTTGGGGTTTAAATCTCTCTACCTTAGTACCCAGAAAATACAAAAAAAAAAATAGCAATCAAAGTAACGAGAGAAAGGGATTATGGGTTTGGGAAGTTTTGGGGGTTCTAAGGTAGAGAGAGGGATCTGAGCTTGTTCCTTTTTTTGAGGGTTCTAATTTGGTTCTAATTTTGGCTTATATAGTAAAGAGGATTTTCTAACGGAAAGGGTCGAGGTGGGTAACGGGGGTCTGACGGAGGTCACCTCAGGTGGGTTAAGTGACAACTTTTAAACCACGGGTGGGCACTGTTAAAACGGGCCAAATCACAGGTAGGTTTAGTGCAATTTCCCCTATAAACAATGAGGCTCGAGGTTGGGTTGAGGCATTGATTAGTAACAGTCACGGCCCTTGTGATATGCAAGAATATGTAATTATTTTGTAATGTGATATAATACATAATTTATTTTCTAGAGTATTTGTAGGATCATATTCTAGAAAATATTTAATCTTAAGTGTATTAAACTATTAATTTAACCCTTTACAAAAACAGACCAAGCCCGAGGTTTTTAATTATTATTTTGTACTAAAATAAATGATGCCATATTGTTTTCTTTCTCAAGTAATTTTTAAAAAATTATAAATATTTACTGTTTTAAAAATTTTCATTTACACCTACTATAAGCTTTGCAAAAAAAAAAAAAAAAAAAAAAAAAAAAAAAAAAAAAAAAAAAAAAAACTACTCAACGTTGATTATTATTCTGAATGAGGAGACTTGGAGGAAACCAGGTCTCTCATACACTCATTTCAACACACACACACACACACACCCACCGCCCCCCCCCCCCCCCCCCCCTCACCAACATGTTCGTGTATCTGCATGATTGAATAGCAAAGGAGACTTGAAGGAAATTTTCCTTTAAATGAAATGGTTGTCTCCTACACCTCACCCTCATCTTCCATTGTTGTGTCACCATTTTTTTTTATTGATTTATTTTTTATACTGTTAAAATCATACATATTTGTTGTGAGGTCAGTGTGTAATTTTTTTTTTTTTTTGTTGTTGTTGTTGTAGTGTTAACTGCTAAAGGTTCTACGAATTTTACTATATTGAACTTAAAATTGGATTGTAAATAATTATAAAAAGGCAATTCAAATATTCATATAATAAAATTTGTAGTAAACAGTAACTTTATTTATTTATTTTATATAAAGTTTGTAATAAATGGCATCTGAATAAATAAAAAAATAAAATAAAATTTACACAGTGCTTCATATGGCTAATTTTTGGTCACCCCGAAATTACTCATGGTGCGAGAAGTAGAGAATCAGTGAATAGAGCACTAATTTTATATAAAAAAAAAAATTATCATTGTTTCAAAAGCTAGTAGGTCCTCGATGACTTTCTTATTTTGGGCATTGCAGATTTGCCTCAAGGTCCCCAACCCTATCCAATGGTGTCATTTCCGTAAGTTAATAGACATGCCATTTTTTAATTATCTGGGCCGAGTCCTTACTGCATATCTCCTTTGTTTCACATAAGCTAAAGCCCAAATGAAACGACAGACTTCCAGGGCTGGCCCTAGACATTTTGGGGCCTAAGGCGAGAATTAAAAATGGGGTCTTTTTTATACTTATATATTAATTAAATTAATGTTTATTTAATATTTTTATATTATAATATATTTCATTTAAAATATATTTTTCTTGCTTTTTGAGATGAAAATTGACTAATTAAATTTTTGTATTTAAGTTCTTCTAACATCTCCTTTTCAATCGATAATATAACTAATCCACTTAATCTTTCTTGGGACATTGTCGATCTTAGATATGATTTTATTAATTTTAATTTTGAAAAACTTCTTTCTGCAGAAGCTACTGTAACAGGTATTGTTAGTAAAATCTTATAAGCAATGCATGTATTTGGAAATGAATCTAATCTTTTTATATAATTTAGTATGTCAATTGGAGTATAATCTTTTATTTGTAAAGTTTCTTTTAAAACGTTTAACTCTGAAGATAAATCTAAACCATCAATATCATAATAAACATCATGTTTGAGAAAATCTTCAAGTTTAAGACAGTATTTTTGTAAACTATCATTATCTAGTGACTTCAATTTTGTGAAGTTAAATAAAAAACCAAAATAATCTTCATATATTTGAAATTGTTCAAATCTATTCTCAATTGAATTAATTGCTTTATCTACTATATATAAGAAATAATCAATTCTAAAAGATTTTTCAGCAAAACATGTTGTCTCATTATGAACATTTTCATCAAATTATTTTTATTACTAATAACAAATTTATCCATTGATCCTTTTTGAGACTCAATTAATTTTTTTTTTTAAATTTTTCATATCCAGATGCATATTTTCTAGTAGACTCAATTAGTTTTTTTAAGTTTTTTTTTTTTTTTTTTTTTTTTAACACAAAATCATAGGCATTCCTATTTAATTGCAAGGATTTTCAAAGGGCTTCCTCTTTCTAACCAAATAGGCAATAATCTGATAGGAACTGAATACAGCCCAGCGTTTATTTCCGCTGCTTTTTGCTCTTTCACTATTTACTGCTCCTGTTTTTTCATTTCCCAAATTTGTAATTTTCACTTTTCACACACATTCATCTCTTCAATTTTACTACTTGTATGCCCTCCTTTATATATACACATCAAATTCTTTTCTTCTTCACTAATTTCTATTTTCCTTTTTTAACTTATTTTCTTCAGTTCTATACATATTGAGCTTTAAATTTTATCTGTATATTATTTCCTATGGCTTCCATGAGCACACAAGGAGGGTCTACGTCATCACCACCAACTTCTTCTTTTTCTTCAACACCTCAGTGGAAATACAAGGTGTTTCTCAGTTTTAGAAAAATTTCTGTTGCAATCAGTGCTTATACTGTTACAAATAGTTTGTGATCCTTGCCCTTTTGTTAATAAAAGTGTTGGTGCATTTAACAAAAATAACATAACATTCTATAAATTATAAGTATATTGTTATTGTTTATTATCTTCATTATATATATATATATATATATATATATATATATATATATTACTTAGGTAAATTACTATTTGACGTTTGCAATTTGGTCATTCTACAATTTAGTCCGTAAAAATTTCAATTATTCAGTTTAAATCTGTAAAATGAGACTGTTACGATTCTGTCCAAATTAGGGTTGGGTCTAAAAGACCTTGCCTTGGTGAGGTTTCATGACATAGAAAAAAAAATTCCAAATTAATAGATATTGTATCTAACAAGTAATTGAATAAATGATCTAGACTAGATAGGAAATATATTCTCAAGCTTTACTCTTATACTGCTCTAAGGATTTTGCTAAGGTAGATTGTTCAGTCCTATTTCGGAATCCTATTTGTAATTGTCCAAGCATTATGCTAATTTTCATATTCATCTTGCATCAAGTATCTAAGAAAGAAGCTTGAAGAAAAACTGAATGAATTTGATTAATTAGAAAGAATGATACACCTCTGTTTATATACAAGATGAAGAGCAATAACCGTCTAATCTAACTAACTAATCAGAAAATCAAAACTAACCCTGCACGTGTTGTTCACGTGAAAATACAACTTCTTCTTGCCGTTCATCTCCATTCTTCAATTTGCAGTTGATCTTCTTTTCTATCTTCTGGGCCTGCTCTTCTTGCTTGCCACATCTCTTTTCTTGTTTACTATTCTGATACGTTGTGCTGCAAATTCTAGAGAATTTTGCGCAATAAATTTTTGACATGTGAAAGCTACAGACTGCATTCTTCTTTTGGCACGTCTAACATGTTTTTACTTTATAATCATTGGAGCCATGCCTGCTAAAACAGTCAAGAAGCAACTTTAATTACACTCATTTGGAATAAGTCAATTATTAATTGATTTCTTTCTTAATTATTGCAATGTACTGACTCAGTTTTTTTCACACACACACATATATATACACAGATTATAATTGACATGTCTGCGGAAGATAATGCCAATGTTCTCTTCATACATTGATTGACTGCTAAATAAGGAGGAGGATTTCCATAGGATGAATTTCAATTGAGGCTACTGATATTGGATGTGCACAAGCATTTCTGTCAATCTAATTGTGTCTGTGTGTTTTTTGTTTTTGGATAAAAATCCTGTTATATTGTAATGAATGTATATATTATGATGATTTGGACGTGTAACAATATAGCCAGGATCTTTACTTTTCTTTTCCTTTTTTATTTTAATGGGTTCTAGTCCTTATCAGATATGATTTATACAGTTTGAGTTATTAGGTTTTTCATAGGATGAAGTAAAGTCCAAATGAACCTACTGCTATCGGATTGCCTACAAGCTGTACTTTCTGCGTACCTTTCTCACATTTCTCTAATGTAGTGTATTTAAGTTAATCTATATGAGAGCATGAGTTGTGAATTTTGGAGAAGTTTAAAAGCTATTACTTTTTTTTTTTAATAAATCCTGCAATATGATCAGATAAGCATTAATTCAGCATTCTAGAATATGTACTTACAATTAAAAAGTCTACAAATACTGTTGAAAAGCGTCAAACAAGTTCACCCTTGATGTAATCTTCTTCCAGGGACTAACCTACTTGATAGTTATGGCCTAACCATTATATTATTAATATCTTTCTTTAAAATAAAATCCAGCATATCAGGCTACTATAGAAGTTGTGATTTTTTTTTTCCTTTATATTGCTGGAGGAATCGGCTAGTAACATAGAGGAGCCTATGTCTATCTTGGAGCATATTATCTAGTTGGGACCCAGTGTGTGCCATCCTGGCCTTTGTTAAATCCTTAAAATTCCTTTGGATTGGATTTAGAGACAGGGTCTATTGTATAATCTTATTTATTTATTTTACTAAAATGTACAAGCATTTCTGTTTGCTCATGGAACAAGTTTCACAAATTGGCAAAAGCAGGTTACTAGTACAAAAAATTTCTTCCTTTCTACGAAATTGTCCCCCCCCCCCCCCCCCCCCTCTTAATTCTTCTTCTTCTTTATACTGCAATTTATGTCAACTTTATCATATAGCATGAATTTTCAAAACCTTCTAACTATTTAATACTAGAATAATTGGTGTCATATCTATATTTTGATAAAATTGGTGGTAATTGAAACCTGCTAGGCCTTTAGACTAAACTAGTTTTGAATTTATAGTTGGATTTTTATTGATGTGTCAGGTTTTCAAAGCTAGAGAGATGATATGTGAGGGAGACTCTCTTAGCAAATAAGAAAATGACAGAGAAATTTATTTTTCTTTTGAAAAAAAGAAATGATCCTATAATTAGCACTACGTTAGAGTGTAAATGATATTATTATGGTGCAAATAATATGTAAATGCTGATTAAAAGATCTTGTGAGCATTGGTCCCTTTCCCAGTGACTTGTGATGAAGCATATATATAGGTGCTGTGGACTTTTATACCTGAGCAGCCAGGATATCGACAATTGAATTATATGTACACTATTAAGTGGTTGTCTAAATTGATTGTGAACTGCAGAAGTTCAAGTCCATTACAAATTCAAGCCTTATTATTTAAGCAGGTACCACTGCGCCTTTTGATTTGAGATTAAGTTAAACATGAATCATGATGGATTGGAACAAAATATAAAAGCCAGTGATTAGGTATAGATTCTCAGTTATACAAGACAATCATTTGTTATCAGTTATAAGTACTCACACAGAGGCTTGACTAGCCCAAGAAAACAGTTTCTAATTACCAAAAGAAATAGTACAAGTTCAGCATTGTTATTGCATCATTTCATTGGTTCTTTGTTCTCCGCCTAAACTGGTAAACACAGCTTTATGACTTACCAGTTTGAAACAAACTGATGTTCTCCAGGCTTCCAAACGTGGTTTAATCTGTAGCACAAGAGACAGCACAGGAAATAGCATAAATTAATTAATATTCTGAAGTATGTGTTCAGAAATCTCAAAGAATTTAATCAAGTCATGACTGCCAAACTAGGTTGGATGGTTGCTTTTGACCAAGACATTCTTTGTTTCAACTTTTAATCAAGTCATGATTGCCAAACTAAGCTGGATTGGATTGATCCAGAGATTTAAAGCCAAATCATGAGCCTCAAGGTTGGGATTTGGCATTACTTAGCAATGTTATTTAATAATGAGTCAAAGGAGATATTTTGCAGCTGCTAGTACTTGAAATTCCGAGGCCAGACAAGCTGATCTGGATAGCTAAGGAAAAAAAAAGCTTTTGTTTTTTCAACTAAATCAGCTTATTTTTTCATGAATCTACTGATCTATTTGGGGGGTGGGGATGGATATTAAAGATTTATAGAAGATTAAGACTGTGCTTTTGAGAATCGTCAGTGGATGTATTGCCAATTAAGGACAAAATAAGGAGGTTATGGAATTTAAAGGAATCTAATAAGTTTTTACATGGTATACATAAAGAAACAAGCTTGCAGCTTTTTAAGGAATATGATTTTGCAAGAACAGCATGGTTTGGCTCCAACTGGGGCTTTCGAATGGATGCAATAACTGTGAGCTCAAGTGCTGATTTGGTGAAATTCATAGTTGCTCCTGCTGAAGTACTAAGTGGCTTTTTCCTAAACATGTGCTAAAGTATACTTGTACTTTGAAAAAGTGAAAAAAAAAAAAAAAAAAAAAAAAGTGTGAGAAAAAGTGAGGTTTTAAAGAGCTTTACATAAAAACTAAAAGCTAGAGTTTATAAACTCAAGTCAAACGGATACTTTTGTATAACGGCTGTTTGAGAAATTGGTAAGACTCAATTGTGGAAGGATGGGCTAGGAAAATTCCTGTCTGCAGACCTAAGGTTGCAGAAGCAAAGGCAGTGAGATTGAGTAAGGAGTCAAACAAGTAATTGTGGAATAAGATTTGAAGATGTGATTTTGATGCTTTGTAAAATTGGAGGCAGAATCCTTAGTTATTTGGTTTTTCAATACTCTATAGGATGCCAATTAATTTGCTTCAGTAAAAAATAGAGGTGCCAAAATTTGACATGACCCGCGAACTCAACACGACTCGACACAAAATTAGTAGATTATGGGTTGAGGTTTAACAGGTTCATGTCATATTTAGGTTGACACGACTGACCCGTTTAATAAACAAGTTAGGTTAGTGTCCAACCCATGGAACCTGTTTGACCCATTTAATTAAATGATATTTTACTAATATATCTTTCAAACCCAAGTATATAAACTTATTAGTTTTTGTGGTTTATTTTCTTTGACATATTATGATTGATTATTTGTGATATTGAAATATGTTTTAATTTTAAATGATTATTTGTGATGCATTTACTTGTTAGTTCTGAATTTTATATTAAAAAATTTATTTTTTAGTATTTCATAATTTAGATCAATTTGGATTTTACTAAAATTTGTATTTATTTTTTCGCTTTGATAAAATCTAATAAATGGGTTGACACGACTGACCCGTTTAATAAATAGGTTATGTTAAGGTTAAGAAATCTTGACCCGTTTAATAAATATGTTGGGTTGATGTTGACCCATATAGTTAAATACTCAATATTAATCGACACAACGCGCGAACACAAATTGCCTCTCCTAGTAAAAAACATTGATAGTGTTAGAGATATATTCGCCCAAGCATGACAAGGCTTGGGCCTTAATTACTTGGGCTGAAATATCTCTAACAAATAGTTGTAGAGTCTTTTGGCTTAATATTGTCATTTTGTAAGTTTATTTGCGTTATATGCACTATTTAAAGTTAATTGGGATTTTGAGGAGAGAGAGTGAATTTCGGCAACACAGTTGCCGAAATTCAATCAAAAAGGTGGAGAGAGAAAGTTTGGGCTGAATTTCGGCAATGTCATTGCCGAAATTCTTTTGCCCAAATTTGCTCTAGGGGTGCCCAAAATAATTTCTTTGCCCCCCTATTTCGACAATGGCATTGCAGAAATAGGGGGGTCAACTTTTTTTTTTTTTTTTTCCCCCCTTAGAATAAACTCTATATATATATATATATATATATATATATATATATACAGTGACTATTTTAAAATATGAAAATAAGAAATATGGTCACTTTTAGTTTAACTCCAAATGAAAAAAAAAAGGTGTCAATGTCTCAGCCAAAATTAAGAAAATGTAATAGAGTCTTTTGGCTGGATATTGCTATTTTTAATGTTTATTTGCGTTATGTGCACTCCATAAAAAGTATACATTTTAAGGTGTTATTTTTTCCCCTCTATTTCGGCAATGGTATTGCCACAAATAAATTGCAATTTTTATTTCGGCAGTGGCATTGTCACAAACCAATTACAAAATTTAATTTTTCCCCTCTATTTCGACAAGAGCATTGCCACAAATCAACCCTAAATTTTTTTCCCTCTATTTCGGCAATGTTATTGCCACAAACAAATTGCAAAATTTTTTTATTTTTGGAAAATTTTTTTATTTTTTCTCTCCTATTTCGGCAATGGCATTGCCGAAATAGGGGAAAAAAAAAAAGGTTGCCCCCTATTTTGGCAATGCCATTGCCGAAATAGGGGGGCAAAGAAATTATTTTGGGCACCCCCTCACTCTTGAGTACACGCACACCACGGGCAGAGTAAATTTGGGCAGAAGAACTTCGGCAATGACATTGCCGAAATTCAGCCCAGACTTTCTCTCTCCAACTTTTTGATTGAATTTCGGCAATTGTGTTGCCGAAATTCACTCTCTTTCCTCAAAATCCCAAATAACTTTGAATAGTGCATATAACGCAAATAAACTTACAAAATGGCAATATTAAGCCAAAAGACTCAATAGTTGTACATATAATTAGGTGAATAATAGGGAGGTAATGCTATGGCTCAGTTGATTAGTAGGTGGGAAACTTCCTCCACTTCTGAAAAATGGTATCTCTCAAACACCCCAACCCATCTTCATGTATCTGAATATAAAAATAAAAAATAAATAAAAAAAAACAGACAGATTTCTGGGATTACACACCCTAAAATGTCATGTAGCTCAAAGTTCATCCCATGTGCACTAATAAGTTAGTCCCATGTGCCACGCTTCTTGATGCCCAAGTCTTTCTTGGAGAAACAACAGTGCCCATTTCTTTCAACTTTCAAGAGGTTTTCAAGCTTTAACTAAACTATTCTGTCCTCATCTATTGATAGTTGTACATTAGCAGGTGGGAAACTTCCTCCACTTGAAAAATGGTATCTCTCAAACACCCCAACCCATCTTCCTGTATCTGAATATAAAAAATAAATATAAAACAGACAGATTTCTGGGATTACACACCCTAAAATGTCTTGTAGCTCAGAGTTCATCCCATGCGCTCTAAGTTAGTCCCATGTGCCATGCTTCTTGATGCCAAAGCCTTTCTTGGAGAAACAACAGGGCCCGTTTCTTTATTATAAAAAGCCAATTAAATAATTTTCAGTAATTGTTTTGCCACTTGCATGCCTACTCTGTTTATAAAATGTGATGATGTAAATGGTTGCACTTCTCTGTCTCTCTTTGATTCGAATGGCCATTCTTTTGAACAAGCAATTGCATAATATAATACTGAAGCCAGCTTTGACATTAATTCTTATATATATATATATATATATATATATTTTTTTTTTTTGAGAGAGTTTTATTAGGCGTGTTCGCTCCTAATGATAACTTTTTATCATCAGACCAAGACACCAATCAGTTTTTGGTGTAAGCGAGGATTGAACTCTAGATTTCTAATACAATCATCAAAGACTTTACCAATTGAGCTAATTGGAACTCACACATTAATTCATATATTAAAACAAAAGTTGGCGGTAGTAGTTAGTACAAATAGCCTAAACTTTGTGGGTCCTCTGTTTTTTCTTTAATCGAATATTATCTTCATCTCCACTTATATAATTTATTAGTGTTCGTTTTTTTCCTAGAAGATGCCTGTCCATTAAAAAATGAGTCGTAGACTTGACTAAAAATAGAGGATGTGAATGCCCATTCCTCTGACCAAACAATCACACATGGTAGGAACTCATTCTTCAGGCTCACATAAATATCTTTTATCAACTCATTTTCTTCTTCCCTAATTTGTTTTCCTTTTATTTTGTTGGAAGAGAAAACACTTTGGTAGTCTCTAATTAAGTAGGTAATATAACATATGTAGGTAATATAATATATGTGAATGCTACTTAACATAAAAGCTTAAGCTAACAGATTAATTTCACAATATATTTATTTTCATTAGCTCTAATTAAGTGTATTTTCTTGTATTTCCAATGGCTTTTTCTAGATCAGGAAACTTTTTTATTTTCTCTAGCATAGCCCCAGAAGAGTATAACAACAAAAAGAATTTGGCTTACCTTCAGTACTTTTTAAAAATGAATTTTCTTTTATTTTAATAAAAAACTGCCACATCACCTACTAACAAAATAAAATGTGGAGACTAAAACCCACTACCACTTGCTCTTATATATTTAAAATAAAAAGACATGTCCAGTTAAAAAAGTACTGAAAGTAAGCCAAACTCTACAAAAAAAAAAAAAAAAAAAAAAAGAGGAAATATAATTAATACTGAGTTTTTCAAATTGCCTCGCCCTAATTTATCGAGAAAGAAAAAAGTTAGCTGAAATAGTACAGTGGAATCCATGAATAATACTAAAATGTGTAGTAAAGCCCATGAATAGTAGTAAAAATAAGCTGAATAGTAAAATAAGCTGACTTTTTAAACTGAAACCAAACGCATAAGTGTGCATTTGCCAAAAAATGTTTGTGCGTTTTGCCTTTTTTTTGGCTGGTCCCACAGCTCTATTCACAGACCAGCCAACTTCTGAAAAATGCAGCTTATTTTGCTACAATGTTTTTAGTAATAAGTTTTCAGATTTCAGCAAAATAAGCGGTATCTAAACAAACCTTAAATATGATTAAAATTTTCCATTACACCTTAAAGATTCTTCATGTGCAAGTGCAACGCTGTGAGAGACTGAGAGGGGCAATGAAATGTTTGCAAGCCATTCAAATATGAAAGGACTTATTCACGTATATAGGGGTGATTATTCCAATAAATTCTCAAAAAAGGAAGGGAATTAGATTAAGAAATGTAATTAATTCATTAATTAGAGTGATTTATACATCATTATTATAGTATATATTTTTAAAGTCTAATTTAAATTTTATTCTAAATTTAAACAATCTATTAGAATCTTGGCATAATATATTTTGAGTAATGTTACAACTACAAACTATTTTACAATATTTTTACAAAATGTTAATTTGGTCAATTTCTTATTGGTTTTTAGTTAGATTCATCATTAATATCACTTTGTCATTTACTAATAATTACTCACCACATCAATAATTTATAAAAAAAAATTGTAAAATAGTTTATATCTCTACCTTTATTCATATATTTTCTTTAAATGGTGAATATTTAGTTTCACAGCGATAAGGACATAAGAAATGCCTAATGCTAGAATATATATTTTTATATATAATCACTGTAAGGACACAATTTAGCAGGATGAGCCTACAAATGAGATGAACTTAGGCTCAAAACGTGAACAATATCCTCGCAATAAATTTATAGAGAGTGGGCTAAGTAAACTGGATTGAAAGCAAGATCGCTAATGACCCAGGTATAGTTATGAACAGATTAACAAAAACGGAATGCTGAAGTTGTACAGGGCTCTTCTCAGATTGGTCCGAGGAGTAAGTTTTTACAACAATCTGAGTGCTTATATCTCTTTCTCTCTCTTTGTTGGTTGTTTCTTCTCCTTTTTTCTCCTCCGTCTCCCCCCTTTCTTTCTTTCTCTACTTCCTGCTCTATTTATAGGCCAATTTGCATCACGTGCTAGTTAGGTGATTCTCCCTTAATACTTGTCCCATCAACCTTCTCCTGAAGTCTTTATACGGCAGCTGTAAAGGATGAGGGTCACTGTTCAGATGTCTTTTCTAATTAATGCGGCCATAGGGTTAGCTGCAGGATAATAAATGTGGTGGTAGTAGCCTTTTACATAATATCTCATAGCCGCCACCTGTCCTTTTTGCCTACACAGATCAGGGGGATCTTCGGAAATGTTAGGATCAATGTTAGGGCATTCATCTTGATCGTCCCTTTGATAATCCGAACAGGTAATGCTCCTCGGACCACTCTTTTCCTTCTTCATATAAGTTATACTTCAGTGAAGAGTTAGACTAGGTACCTTCCTCATTTACTATCCTCCGATGGACAGGCCCATAGCCCATCATCTGGAACTGGGCCTTTGACCCCTATAATCACAATCATAATAAATACTTAGTAATAGCTAACACAATTATCAAATTCTAATGTTTTTAGATCTTGACTTTATTTTCCAACCCGGTTTGCTAAAGAGTGATGAATTGATGATTGTGTTTAGCAAACTGAATATTTTTTTTAATGGAAATGTGAATCTCTCATGCACTTCGTAGCTCACACCCCACTTTCCTGTATCTACATGACCTGAAAAGCAAAATGGCATCTAAATTAAATAACAAACAAATTTAAGCAGTGTTTCACAGATGGTCACCACGACATTACTCTGCCCTTTAACATAGTAGAAAGAGTTGTTGACTTGACTTCAAAACAGGGGATGTGAAAGTGAGGATAAATCCCTCACCTGTGACCCTGTCTCCCTCTCCCTCTCCCTCTCATGCTCAGTCTCTCTCTCTCATACACGCACAGAGAAAGAACAATTTCTATTTCCTTTACTAAATAGGAAATTATTTGCGAATAGGAATCGAATCTGGAATTGTTTCAAGAGGGTTTCGATCTGTAACTTCGCAATTTTTCATACATATTCATCACTCTTATTTCTTCCTTCCACTACGTCATTGATGTGTAAAAAAATCATATCAAGTTGTTTTTTCTTTCCTTAATTTACTTTCCTTTTAATATATTTCTTTAATTCTTTTCTTTTTAACTAAATGTATGTCACCACCGTGCACTCTTGGTGTGGTTGTCACTCCACAAGTATAAGTGTTTGTGAGTGTGGGGGCGAAAGCCAGGGTTCAAGTCTCCAGAAGGAAGCTTCACATACTGTAAGGACACGATTTCAGCGTACCAGCCCAAAAGCACATGGACCAGTCCAAAAGGCCCAAAACAATGAATTGTTAGAGAGTGGGAAAGGAAAACTGGTTAGATTAGGTTAGGTAGTCAATATGAGAAGCTAAGATCACAAGACGAATTCCACAAAAAGTTTGAATACAAGAAATTAGTCTCGGGTAGGATCCGAGGATATTCGCTTCAATATTTAATGTCGTCTTTTTTTTATACAAGTTGTTCCCCCCTTTCTCTTAAGTCTCTCTTTCCTTTTATAGTTCTTCTCCGTCTTCTTTGAGCCTTCCATGTGTCGTTGTAGTGGCGTTTGGAGATACTTGTCCCATCCCACTATTCCAGAAATCTCGGTGTAGTGGATGTAAGGCTGGGAGTCACTATTCAAGTGTCTTCTCCCCATAAATACGGCTAGGGGGTTAGCTGCAGAATCATTCAATGCGGGATTGGCAGCCTTCTTTCTTGATATTTTGGGATATTTTCTTGGTGCATGTATCTGCTACATCCGCCCAGGCCGGTAGAACCTTCTGGGATGTTTTCTTGATCGGCAAAGTTCTAAGACTTATCCCGACTTTGATTATCCGGGGTGGTATTATCCTCGGCAACATTTCCAGGTTCGCCTGAGTCACATTCGGACTCCTTACCATTCATTCCTGACCTTATAGGTTGGGTCAAACCGTCCTCGGACTAGTCATGGTCCTCGGCTAGGACTTTGGGCCTAATATACAGGCCCATCTCCCTTATTGACCTTTTGCCCCCATACATACATATACACTAGATGTTGTAAAATAGTGGAAGCTCAAATTACCAAAATTGATTGTAAAAATATTTTAGGCTTGAGAAAGATCTCCAAACTAACAATAGGAACGAAGAAAATTAATCCAAAAGAAAATATGCACAAAACACCAAGAATTATGTAGTTCGGCAGTAGCCTACATCCATGGGCGACAACCAACAAATTTCACTATAACAAATTTGGGATAATACAAATTGGTGTAGAGGCACTCTCACAAACCCAAATCCCAAATACACCCAAATAACTCTTTCCCACATATACAAAACAAAGAACCAAATACAAACCCAAGAACCAAATGTTCACAAATACCAAATGTGAATTGCGCACAAACCAAAGAGAGGGCCACAAATCAAATCCAAGAGTTGCAATGCACCAAGAAAGAGCAAATCACCAAAACCAAAACCAAAACCAAGCAGCAACAAAACCTCTCTCAGAATTTCAAATTGCAACCCACAAATATCAAAAAACCAAACAAGAGAGAGCTTCTTTTCTTCACACACCAAAACTCTATGTTCACCCCCTCAATTGCCGCAACACCTACGTCCTATTTATACATAGAGATAGTCGGCTAGTAGTGATTTCTTTGCACCAAAATTGCTATGAATCCTAGTCTATTATAATTAGGAAATATAGATGCACTTGAAATAGGAAATAGACTCCTACTTGAAATAGAATTCAAGTCTTGCATGCCACTCCAAAATATTCATGGATTAGGATAATCAAGCCACCGACATCACACCAGATTATGTTAGATTAGAATTTCTATCTTTATATAAAAAAAAAAATAAAAAAGGATAAATTGTTAAATTTCAAACCACAAGTAGGCAATTTAAATTTTAGCCAAACCACATGTGGGTAATTTGTAATTTACCCATCAAATTATATTATAGTAATCATACTATTTTCATTATCATTTAATGTGAAATTTTACCCACACATATCAACTAAACATATTATACATAAAAAAAAAATGTATGAATAACCCATAACAGACAAATAAGAATTAATTTTTTAAATAAAAAATAAATAAATAACAATTAGAAATGAAGAAGGAAGTTTTTGATATATAAAAAAAGAAAAAGAAAAAAAGAAACAGAGATGAATGCAAGAGTAAATAAATTTTCAAATGGCTTTCTGCGACCTTTGTAATCTTTAAGAGTTTTAGTAGTATGGCAAAATCTAATGATAATATCTATATTTTACTATAAAATTTTAGCTAAATAAAAAAGTTTTTTTTTTTTCCTTCAATTCTCTGAAAGAGGAGACTACAGAGGAAACTTCCTTGTAGATATTGAAATCTCATACCCATTACGCCCCTCTCACATCTAATTGAACTCAAGGAAATTTAAACAAAGTTTCATAGTCGTAGGCTCATAGTTGGTTACCATAAAAATACTTTGACTCTGTCCTGTCCCTCCTTTATTGATTTAAAAAGATAATAATAGAAATTAAAAAGCAATAAAGTGAAATAGTAAGAAAAAGGTGTGCTTGTAATCAATGACTTTTGTGCCACACTGCCACGCTTAAAAAACTCAAAAAAAAAAAAAAAAAAAAAGAAATGGGAAAAGGCATTTGAGACTAGCTCAAAGGTAAAGTTTAGCTACAAAATTGGTTAGCTTAAAACTATAACCTTATTCAATATCATTAATATTACTGCTTATTTTAAAAATCTAACCGTTAGACTGTATGTTCTTTACACACTTAATATACATGTAAAATTTGTGTATTAAATTGTTAAAGGACCAAACCAAAGGGTAAATTGCAAAGGCAAGACTTAAGTACAGTACTTAGATGCTGTTTCTTAAGTTTTCCTCTTAAAATTCTACCATGTGGCTTTCTTCTCATGAGATGAAAGTGTATTTTTTAGTTAAGTAGTCACATGGTAGAATCTTAAGAAAAAAACTTACAGAATAATACTTAAGGTACCCTATATAAGTTTTGTCCAAATTGTAATTACTTTTTTTTGTCCCAGTTCCTTTGGTAAGATAAGTTAACTTGCATTTGTGCTAGCACAAAGGCTTAACTTTTATTATTTGTACTCAAGCAACCTTAAATTTGATGGATATGTTTCAACCAAGTATAACGAAAACTATAGCTCTGAATATGTTTGTTCGAACTATATAACTAATATAATATACAATTTTTATATGAGTAATCCTATCCATGTTGCTCGAGCTAATAATGCTATCCCTCCTTTATTGATTTAAAAAGATAATAATAGAAATTAAAAAGCAATAAAGTGGAGAAGTAAGAAAAAGGTGTGCTTGTAATCAATGACTTTTGTGCCACACTGCCACGCTTAAAAAACTCAAAAAAAAAAAAAAAAAAAAAAAAAGAGTAACGGGAAAAAGCATTTAAGATCGGTCAAAGCCAAAATTTAGCTACAAAATTAGTTAGCTTAAAACTACAACCTTATTCAATATCATTAGTATTACTATTTATTTTGAAAATTTAACTGTTAGACTGCATGTTCTTTACGCATTTAATACACATGTAAAATTTGTGTATTAAATTGTGAAAGGACCAAACCAAAGGGTAAATTGTAAAGGCAAGACTTAAGTACAGTACTTAGATGCTGTTTTTTAAGTTTCCCTCTTAAAATTCTGCCATGTGGTGGCTTTCTTCTCATGAGATGAAAGTGTATTTTTTAGTTAAGTAGTCACGTGACAGAATCTTAAGAGATGAACTTATGGAATAACACTTAAGGCACTCTACATAAGTTTTGTCCAAATTGCAATTACTTTTTTTTTCCCAGTTCCTTTGGTAAGATAAGTTAACTTGCATTTGTGCTAGCACAAAGGCCTAACTTTTATTATTTGTACTCAAGCAACCTTAAATTTGATGGATATGTTTCAACAAAGTATAACGAAAACTATAGCTCTTAATATGTTTGTTCGAACTATATAACTAATATGATATACAATTTTTATATGAGTAATCCTATCCATGTTGCTCGAGCTAATAAATTCTCATGTGTTTGAGCAAGGAGTATTCTCCTAATATTTTTCTTCCTACCCTAAGGTCTTATAAATGTGTTTGGACCATCATGTAATTATTTACTATATTGTTCACTATTATGAGTCAGAATTTATGCAACACATTGTGAAAAAGGATGATTTGTAATTGGTTTGCACCATCGTGTTAATATTTTTTCTCTTCTTTACAGGAGCAAGTCCGAATTTATCCAACACATTGTGAAAGAGATGATGGAGAAATTGAGTTCCAAGTCCTCAAGCATTACCAAAAGCTTCATAGGAATAGAATCTACTATGGCCAAATTGATCCCTTTGTTTTTACTCCAATTTATTTATGTTCAATTTGATTGTAAAGCTTGAATATTCCAAACCTCACAACTATTTCAGACTTGAACAATGGGTGCAACTAAAGAGATGATAATTGAGAGAGATTCGTGTAGCAGATAACATAATAGAGGGATTTTTTTTTTTTTTTTTTTTTTTTTGGTGGGGGTGAGGGCAGAGATCTTATAATTCCTTGGTCTATTTATATCAGCATTATAATTTATAACACCATGTATATGATATTATTGTGAGGCATTATAACACCATGTATATGAACCCCAGTCCTTACTCCCACGCTTTACAAACACTTATACTTGTGGAGTGACCATGACATCAAGGGTGTGCAGTGGTGAATATTTAATTTCACATGGATAACGACATAATAAATGCCTAATGCTAGAATATATACTTTTATATATAATCACAATCATAATGAATGCTTAATAATAACTATCACAATTATCAATTTTTTATTTAGCCAAAATTACAATAATAATTATATTATATTAAACTTTCTAAACAATACTATCACAATTATCAAATCCTAATGTTCTTAGATCTTTGACTTTATTTTCCAACCCGGTTTACTAAAATCTGATGAACTGATGATTGTGCTTAAGGAGCAAACTGAATATATATATATATATATATATATGTATGTATATATTTTAATTTGGTAGTATCTAAGATAACCAAGATGTTAGAAGTAACGTTTCTAAAAAAAATGGTAGGAGTAATTTTTATATTTTATCATAAATTTTAGCTAAATAATTTTTTAAAATTTTTTAAAATTATCTTAATGAGAAGACTATGGAGGAAACTTCATACACCCCCACAACATGTCAACATCTGAATAAAGAGAAAAATTTATTAATTTAAACAGAGCTTCATAGCCGGTTACCATGAAACTACTCAGTCCTCATCTATTGATTTAAATAACAATAACTTAAAAAAAAAAACAAAATTAAAGCAAAGGATTAAGAAAGTGGGGAATCCATGGGTAGGTAGCAATTAATCTTTAAAATGAAAAATAGCTTGAACCAAAGAAAGTGGGGAATCAGTGTACCACGCTAAAACACTAAAAGCTTCGTGGGTCCGCTGTTTTTCTTTAATCAAATATTATCTTCATCTCCATTTATATAATGTAGTCCTCTTTTTCCCTGGAAGATGCCCATCCCTTTGACCAAACAATCATTATTGGTAGGAACTGACTCTTCATGCTCATATAAATGTCTTTTATTTCTTGAAAAAAATATCACCATCAAATCATTTTCTTCTTCTCTATTTTTTTTTTTTTTTTATTGGTGAGATAACGCTTTATGTAGCTTTGAATTAAGTAGTTAATATGATATAGGGAAACAATTTAACATAAAAGCTTAAGCTAACATATTAGCTCTAATTGAGTGAATTTTCATTTCTATATTAGTTGTGGTTCCTGATTTACCTATGTATTTTCAAAGGCCTTTTCAAGATCAGGAAACTTTTTTTTTTCTCCAACTCAGCCCCTGATGATTTTAACACCAAAAAAAAAAAAAAAAAAAAGGAGGAAAAATAATTAACACTAAGTTTTTCAAATTGCGCCACCCCCAACCATCAGAGATATTTACTAAATATGATTAGAATTTTCCATCACATCTTAAAGATTCTTCACGTGGAACCCTATGAGTGGTGCAATGAAATGTTTGCAAGCATTCAAATATGAAAGGGATTAACTGATCCATGTATAGGGATGATTATTCCAATAAATTCTCAAAAAAGGAAGCGAAATAGATTAAGAAATGGAACCCTAGACCCTAGCTTCAAAAAATGAACAAAAAGAGAGAAATGTTTAAGTATTGATAAAGGGAAAAAAAAAAAAAAAAAAAAAGAGTAAGAACGTTGGGCTTCGTGGTCCTATTTTGTAGCCAAAAAAAAAATTGTGTATCTATTTTATATATATAATTGTTATTTTGAGAATCTAATTTATAAGTAGATAAAACAAATTGAAAATCAACAGGAGAGTCCATTAAAAAAAAAATGATATGTCTATAACATTTTTACAATAAATTCTAAGCGGTCATTACTGGTTGTTATTGTAGGGTTAAAAAAGTAATCTCAGTATTAAATTCAAATTTGAACTAATAACAACTAACCATCTATAATTTTTTGTGAAAATATTGTAAAAATGTTGCTAACGTAACACTTCTCAAAAAAAAAAAAAAAAAATCAACAGGAGAGTGGCGCTATATTTAAAGCAATACTTTAGTAGGAGTTAGAGTTGTATTTTTTATCAAATTGTCAATTAGTTTTGTCTCTACATAAACACAAGGGTGTAAAGGCCAAGAAAAAAAATTGTGTATTTATTTTATATATATAATTGTTATTTTGAGAATCTAATTTATAAGTGGATAAAGTAATTTGAAAATCAACAGGAGAGTCCATAAAAATAAAAATAAAAAAAGAGAGAAATGATATGTCCATAACTTTTTTACAACAAATCCTAAGCGGTCGTTACTGGTTGTTTTTATAGGGTTAAAAAAGTAATCTCAGTATTAAATTCAAATTTGAACAAATAACAACTAACCACCTATGATTTTTTGTGAAAATGTTGTAAAAACGTTGTGGGCGTAGCACTTCTCAAAAAAAAAAAAAAAATTCAACAGGAGAGTGACGCTATTTTTAAGGCAATACTTTAGTGGGAGTTAGAGTTGTATTTTTTACCAAATTGTCAATTAGTTTTGTCTCTACTTAAACACAGGGGTGTAAGGGAATTTTTGAACAAAAAAAATGAGGATTCCAAACAGAAAAAGTCTTTTAAATAGTAGTATAGATGAAGCACTGTTTAAAGCAAAAAGAATTTAATTACTGTTGGAGCATTTTAATATTAATGAATTAAAAAATGGATTTATATTACAACATAAATGTAAAAATGTGGGAGTTAATATGAAAGATGAGGAGTTAGTGAAAATGTTTAATCCCACATTAAAAATGAGAGAAAATATTTTATTCTTTGTAATTGTGGTGATTAGTGGGCTAATATGAATTGATTCAGATATCCAGCAGTTAATCATGTAACACCCACTACATTAGAATAATGGACTAAATTAATCAGATTAATTTGGATAATAATTTGATGAGACCCATTGAGCTTATAAATAGACTCATTCAAGCTCAATCCAAGTACACCAAAAAATCTAGCAATCACAAGCAGCTAATACACACAAAAATAGAGAGATTCTTGGCAAAGAATGGTGTTCTTTCTGGTGGAGTTTTGGGCTTAAACACTTTGTGCAGAGGTTGTTCTAACCATACAACATTTGTTGGATTGTTATATCATGGGGGAGACAAGTCAGAGAAGGTCTGCACTGGTTACAAAACTTAGCCAACCAAGGGCTTGAATCTCTTTAAAGAGAGCAAGTGCTACGCCTCAGTCCAAATAGTATTGTGTATTTTTTTTCTTTTCAAATTAATAATATTTAGAAGTATTATTTAGTTTCTATTTGTGTTATTTTCATTATTATTGTGTTTGCACCAACAATTTTAAGGAGATTTAGTACATGGAGCCTTCACAAGAGAAATCAAATGAGACTGTTGAAGATCTCAACAAGCCTTTTCACTTTAAGGGAGCCCACTTCAAGGGGTGGAAAGGAAATGTCCTCTTCTATTTGAGTCTTCTCAAAGTCACCTACATTCTCACTAAAAAGAATCCTTCAAAGGTTTCTACTAATAAGATGAGTGAGCAAGAATTTTGTCTCCATCAAGAAAAAATAGATAAGTATACAAAAAATGAATACAATTGTTGCTCTTATCTTTTGAATTTTCTTGTCGATCATTTTTATGATTATTATGATACAACTTACAATTCTGCCAAGTAAATATGGAAAGCTTTACAAAGCAAATATGATTTCGAAGAGGTTGATGAAAAGAAGTATACTGCTAGTAGATTTTTCTGTTACCAAATGGTGGATGGAAAATCAGTGGTGGATCAAGCACAAGACTTCCAGATGATTGTGGCAGAATTGAGATCCAAAGGCATAAAGATTGGAGATAATCTGGTGGTAGCTGGCTTAGTTGATAAACTACCACAATCTTAGAAGGAGTTCCAAAAGACTTTGCAACACAAACAAAATGAGACATCCTTGGAAACTTTGATCACATGCATCCATGTGGAGGAGGAAGCTAGAGGACAAGATGCACTCATGACACAAAAGAGCAATGGTAATTCCACCTCAAAGGTAAACCTTATTTCTACCAATGATAATATGCCCAAAAATCATTTTCCTAGAAATGGTCAATTGAAGCCTAAAAAAGAGTTTTCAAAAATTGTTAGGTTCTAAGACTTTAAGTTTAAATGTATTAGAACTTCAATGATTAAAACGTTTAGTCTTGTTTTAGACTTGCTTAAACTATGTTTAAGAGTAAAGTTGGAATCGAGTGTACTGCAGGATTTACTATGTAAATCTGCCTGACTCGATCGATCGACAATTAGACTTGATCGATCGAAAGTCGTGCAGATTGTTTTTCTGCAGAATTTTCCAACTCAACCTAAACCCATTTGATGTGTAGGGTTTTATGTTTTGCCCTAAGTATAAAAGAAAAAACCCTAACCATGTTTTAGGTGGCTCTTTAAGCTGTGTGTGTGAATCTTTTGTGAGATTTAGAGGTGTTTGCCTTCACATACACTTAGGGTTTCCAATCTCAAGATTGATGTTAAGAGCTTGGTCATCAATTCAATTGCAGTTTCAAGAGCTTAAAGATATATAAGCAGGAGTGCTTGTGCTTGCTAAGAATCCAAGAAAGAAGTAATCCGTGGACTCGGAGCTGTCACGTGGTCATGGTAGTAAGTTTCCTACTCGAGGTAGCAATAGGATGTTAGTGGTCTAAGTCGCTATTGTGTAAACTTCAATTCTTTCATAGTATATTCGTTTTACCTTGAGGATGGCCAGGTTAAATCTTCCCCAGGTTTTTTATCGGTTTGGTTTTCATGAATTATCATATTGTTGTGTTTTTTATTTTCCTTACTTTGCAATGATATGATATATTGTGTTAACCTAGACTTTAAAATTTGACTAAGTAATAACTTGGCTAATTAACAAGGTTAATCTGGTTGTGTTTTAAGAGGTCTAAAAACGTATAAAAATAAACATAGATCTCAAGAAAGGGAAAACCCGAATAAAAATAACAATAAGAACTAAGGACCTCCTTCGCAAGATCAAAATAATAGATCTTGTTTTGCCTGTGGCAAGAGTAGGCATATTGCTCGATTTTGCAAATTTAGGAATCATGAATCTGTTCTGCAAGCTAACGTTACCGAGGAGACTTTAGTGACTATGATCACGGACATTAATATGGTGAAATATGTTGAAAAGGGGTGGGCAGATTCTGGTGCTAATAGGCACGTCTGCTATGACAAAGATTGGTTTAAGTTGTACACTCCCTTTGAAGAAGAAAAATCAATTATGCTTGGTTACTCTAACAAAACCAAGATTCTTAAGAGTGGTGTAGTCGATTTGAAATTCACTTCTGGATGTGTGCTAACATTGAAAGATGTTCTTTACAATCCATCCGTGAGGAAGAATTTGATATTAAGTTTTTTGCTTAACAAGGCTGGCTTCAAACTGACTAGGGAATCTGATAATTATGTAATCACTGAAAAGGGGTTATTTGTGGGCAAGGGTTATGCTTGTGATGGAATGTTTACATTAAATGTTAAGAATAATAAAGCATATATTAGTTCAGTTTATATTTTTTCTTTAATTAATTTTTGGCATGCTCGTTTGTGTCATATAAATAATAGATATTTGGGAATGAAATGAAATTTTTGCAAGCCATTCAAATATGAAAGAGATTCACATATTCAAGTATATAAAAAAGGCATAATTATTCCATTAAATTATGAAAAAGAAGCAAACGGAATTAATCCAATAATTTTTTTTGGAAGGCGAATTAATTCAATAATTAGAGTGCTTTTATACATCACTATTCTAATATAATTTTGGTGAATATGTAGTTTTATAAACGGGCATTGACACAATAAATGCTTAATGCTAGAACATATAGTTCCATACATAATCACAATTGATTTACCAAAATAATAATAATAATAATTAAATCACAATACATGCCTAATAATAGCTATCACAATTACCAAATGTTATATTTAGGCAAAAAAAAATAACCCATTAAAATCTTTTTTTTTTTTTTTTGTTTTTGTTTGAAGCACATAAAAATCATATTAGTTTGCCCATATAGGAACATATAATATTAGTTTGAACTTCGAACTTTAGACAGTATTTCACAGCTGGACAGCACAAGATAAATTTGTACTTTCCCTTTTGCCATATGACCTGTTAAGGGCTATTTTTTAAGGTAATAAGTTAAACCATAATGAACTTATGAAGCACCGTTTAAACTTTAAAGCAAAATGCATTAAATTACTCAAAGCCGGTCACTACGGCATTACGAAATTACCGAAAGAGTAAGTACTAAGTAGAAAGTAGACAGAGTTGTTGACTTGACTTAAAATAGGGGACGCGAAATTGTGAATAAATTCCTCCCTTGGAATGTCTCCCTCTCACTTCCAGTCTCTCGCTCACAAACACACACGGAGTATTCATTACTTTACTAAACAGGAAACTATCTTATAGGAATTTAATCGCGTTGTTTCAGGAGATTTTCGATCGGTAAGCTCTCAATTTTCACTCATATTCATCACTTTTTTCTTTCCTTTCACTACGTTGTTGAGATGAAAATACCCACATCAAACTGTTTTCTCTTTTTCTTAATTTACTTTCCGTTTAATATATTTCTCTTCATTTTAATTGAATGCACTTTTTTTCCCCAGTTTTCAATATTATAGTTCAAGATTTTTCAGTTTCCATGAGCACTCAAGGAGCCTTAACGTCGTCACCGTCTTCTTCTTCAACACCTCAGTGGACATACGACATTTTTCTCAGTTTTAGAGGCGAGGACACCCGTAAAAATTTTACAAACCATCTATATGATGCTTTGGTAAAGGAAGGGTATTTGGACTTTTAGGGACGATGAAAAACTTGAGAGAGGAAACACTATTTCAAAAGAGCTCTTAAAAGCAATAGAAAAATCAAGATTTGCTATTGTCATTTTCTCAGAAAATTACGCATATTCCAAATGGTGCTTGGATGAACTTGTCCATATTGCTAAATGCATGAAAGAGATAGGATTGAAAGTTATGCCAGTTTTTTACCATGTGAATCCATCTGTACGAAAACAAAGGGGAACTTTTGCCCAAGCCTTTAAAGAACACAAAAAACGTTCTGGAAGGAGCTTTCTAGAAAGGTTGAATAAGTGTAAGAGCAAAAAAATGAAAAAGTGGAGATCTGCTTTGAGAGAAGTGGCCAATATCTCTGGTTGGGATTTACAAGATAGGTAATTTTCATGAATTTTTTTCCTTTTGTTATTTAAATGGGAAATCTTCTTTCATATAAATAGTTTTTATAACATGGTGGAATTATATGCATGGTTTGAAATATTACAACATATATTAGTTAAAATTTTGTTATGCTATTAGAAATAGTTTGTGACCCCGTCACCCCTTCTTTTTGTAATCCTTATTTAGGACTTAGGAAACACTCATTTGCAATAATTGAAAACGAACTATTTTTTTATTAAAAAATTTTATGATTTGATAGTTACAATAGAGGTGGGATTTGAATCCTGATGTCTTAAAAGCACTAATATATACAAACTAGTTAGGTTACAAGACACATGAAAAAAGGAACTTCTTGATTTAAGGACATAACCATTCTTTTTTCTTTTGATTATAAGGACTTGACTTTCCACAAATTATAAATCTATTGAGATTGACTATTATCTTCATTATATTTGTGTTTGGGTAAATTACAATTTACTTTTGCTATTTTAGAAATTTAATTTACAAAATTTCAATTATTAGGATTTTGTCCAACTTAATAGATTTTTTATTTTATAGACAAATTTTTCCCTCAATTTCATTTCCTTTTTCCTCTTCATCTTCCTCCATTCGAGCACTGGGTCAGTGTTTCCATGCTCAATGCCTGGTTCATCTTCTCCATTTTTCTAACTTTTCTACTTTTGTTGTTGTTTTTTTCACTCCTTTTCAAGAAAAAAAAAAGAAAAAAAAAAAAGAGAGGAGAATTTAATATAGTTGGAATTGTGAGGGGTTATTTACTTATTTCTTCAAGCTAGTCCATAAAATTGCTCACAATTCTGACACGTGTGAAAAAGTCTTAATCTAGATGGAACCGTAATAGTTTAAGGATTTAAATATAGTAATTAAACTTTGTAACTAAATTGTGAAATGGCCAATCCAAAGTATAAATTGTAATTATCTTTTTTGTTTTTTCAATTCCGTTGGTAAGATAAGTTTGCCCACATACTTCTTTGGTCAAAGTCTACCAGCAAAAATGGTTGGCTAGAATCAATATATTATAGAGTTCTTAAAGTACTCTATCTATCAAGTAGAGTTTAATATTTTTTTTTTTTTTGAGTAAAAAGTAGAGTTTAATATTGATCATTCATTTTATATTAATATTATGGCTATAATAATTTCACAACAAATTATAGACAATAAATTGTTACTATTTTGTTCTGAGTTTATCATTGATATCACGTTTTTACCTACTAATAATAACTTACTATTTAGGATTTGTTATGAAATTACAGTAAAATTGTTGTGAATGTAACATTTATCTATATTAAATGGTGTAGATAATAACATGTTAGTATTCCATTAATAGAACTGTTAAAATTATGGTTTACAAAAAAAGGATAAATTACAAGTTTGATCCCTAATTTTTACACTGGTTACTAATTAGAAACCAAATTGAGACTTTTGAAATGACAGAGACCAAATTAAAAAACAATGTAAAAGTTAGGACCAAACTTGTACTTTACCCCAAAAAAAATCATTCCCTCCCCCTCTTCTTTGGCGCTCTGGTTTTCACCATGGATCTAAGTTTCTTCAACTGTAAAATCACAATTAAATTGACGGAGTGGAGAGTCATGGAGCAAAAGCTTCAGGATTGGTGTCACCAGTCATGGTAATTTGCGAATGGAGAGAGCCCAACCCCAAATTTATCGGTGGATTCGGCTCCAATCTCATCAGCCATTTTTTTCTAGTGGGAAGCGACAAAGATTTCTAAGCTCCCCCATATTCAACTGTTTTTGTTATTAACTTGACTCTTTAGGAATTGATTAAGCAAGTAGCCATTTTATCCTTGATTATTATTATTATTATCAGGATTGGTGTAAATCAGATAGCCATGGATAGAGGGGGAGAGGATGATTTTTTTTTTTTTTTTTATCTTCCTTTGCAAACCTCATTGAGGTTGACTGTTTTTTTTTTATAAGAAAATTTGAGGTTGACTGGTTGAGTGTGGGATTTTGAGGGTTTTTTTTTTTTTTTTAATCATTAGTTTAAAAGTTTTGTTAGTGAATTGCTGATGTGTCATAACCTAGACCATTTATTATATAATGAACGGTCATGATTAAACTCTACTGATAGAGTATTTTACCACTACTATTACTACTACTACTATTATTATTTTTATTATCTAAAATAGAATTCTACTTTAGTTGAATCTAACTTAAGAAGATTTTCATCCAATAGATTTTTCACTATGATGACAAACATATATATATATATATATATAAAATTATATGAAGAAGAGGCAATCAGTTGATGATTCACGTGATACTTTAATTTCATGGACAAACATTCAACAATTTCTCTAGCCTTGACCCTGAATTTAAGTCAATTGAAGTCCAATTTTAGAGATATTTTTTTTTAGAGTCAAGTTTTTTTTTTTTTTTTTTTAATTTATGGAAACATTTATAACTCAATGTAATGCTTTAATGATCCAAAATTACCTTCTTCCAAGTTTTAGATTGGATTAAGTTTATGGTGAGCATGTAAGCTTTTTTTCAAAAGGATTTAGTTTTGGCTCGATCATTGTTTTGGGTTAAATAAAATCCTTCAAGTGAATTTTAACCATTTTATTCACAAATCAATTGTTTACATAATTTTATTCAATAAAAAATGTCTGTTTGAAATATATAATTGATATATATACAATCCTTATATGGGTAGTTCTATCCACGCTGCTTGAGCTAATGAATTCATGTGTTTGACCAAAGAGTATTCTTGTCTAATGCTTTTCTTGTGGTTTTATAATTGGTTTGGACCATCACATATATATTTTTTTATTAAATATGCAGGAATGAGGCAGAATTTATTCGGCAAATTGTGGGAGAGATGGAGATATTGATGAGTTCAAAAATCTCAAGCACTACCAAAAACTTGGTAGGAATGGAATCTAGTGTGCAAAAATTGATCTCTTCATATTTAGGTTTTGAGAATAATGTTGGCATGATAGGGATTTATGGTATAGGGGGACTGGGAAAGACAACTCTTGCTAGAGTCGTTTATGATAATTTTCATAGTCATTTTGAAGGTCCTAGCTTTATTGCCAATGTTAGGGAAGACTCAAAAAATCTTGGTTTGCATCGATTACAACAGTAACTTCTTGCAGACATTTTGGAGGCCAAAGATATAGTCATAAATAATGTTTATGATGGAGTTCACATGATTAGCAAAAGGTTATGTCGTAAAAAAGTTCTACTTGTTATAGATGATGTCAACCAATTGGACCAATTAAAAAATTTGGCTGGAGAGCATAATTGGTTTGGATTGGGGAGTTGTATCATCATAACAACTAGAGATGAAAGAGTGTTAATCCAACATGGAGTGCTTGAAAGATATAAGCCTAATGGATTAGATAGATTTCATGCTTCAAAACTTTTTTGTTTGAATGCCTTCAAAAATGAGCAACCCAAAGAAGGTTATATGAAGCTCTCCCAGGAGGTTGTAGCATATGCCACTGGCCTTCCATTAGCTATTGTTACTTTGGGTTCCTTTTTTGTTGGATGAACAATAGAAGAATGGCAATGTGCACATGCATTTCAATCAGCCCCTGACCATGTTTGTATTTGGTTCAGTTACAATGATTTGGAAACTTGTTATTCGGAAACTTGTTCAAGTGGCATGTCTGTGCATCTTGTTTCAAAATGAAAATGGAGTTAAAGATCTACTTTTAAAGGGGATCTAGGTCTAGACAGATAATGAGTTATATGTTTTTAGTAATAATATTTCCCCCTGGATGAATTTCAAGTGAGTTTAGTGCTATTGGATTGCATACAAGCATTACTTCAGGTAACTTTCACATTTTTCTCTTCTATGTGGATTAGAGTTAGGCTGGGTTTGGATAGCACGTTGCGTCCAGCGTCTTTCTCTTTTTTTTTTTTTTTTTTTTTTTTTCTCGCCCCCTGAAGCGCGTTTCACCCGCAAATGGTACTGTGTGGTACTGTGCGGCTACTATTTATGAACAGTAACCGCAACTTTTAACTTTTCTATCTCTTTTTTACTGTTCACGGACCCACAAAATACCACTTTTTAGCAACTTTTTTATCAAAAATGGGTCATACTACACTATTTACATATTTAAAAATTATTCTGCTACAGTGTTTTTCAGTTTTCAGTTTTCAGTTTCAGCGGTATCCAAACGGACCCTTAATGTCTATCGGGCAGTGAGTTGTGAATTTTGAAGCAGAACTTTAAGGCTTGTAAGTCTTTATCAATCTAGCTATAGTATCAAGTAAGCATTAATTTTAGTATTCGGTCTTTGAAAGTTTCAGACAAGTTCACTTGTAAAGTAATATTCTCTTTAGATTATAAAAGTGCCCTATGTGTGTATATATATATATATATATATATATATATATATTATTTAGGAGGCTTATATATTATCTAGTTTGCAGTCTAGTATGTGCCTTTTTGGCCTTCGTTGGACACTTGAGAGGGAAACAAAGGCATTTGTATCAGATTATTGACAGGGCATTTCTGCTTACTATTGGAAGAAATTTTACTAATAGGCAAAAACTGATTATTAATACCAAAAATAAAAAATAAAACCATCCTTTATGTAAAGTTGTTCCCCTGACCCGCCATTTCCCTCTTATTGTGCAATTTATGTTCAATTTAGTTAATGGGCACTGAAAATACAAGTGTGCTCTACATTCCATACTTTTCTTGTAAAATGAATAATTTAGATCACCAATGTAACTACCCCAATGCAGCATTGTTTCCCAAGTGCCTAATCTACTCCTCATTACTAGCCACCTATAGAATGGACTCTTGGAAGTATAGTTTGAAAGTCCAAATTAATTAACAAAGTTAGAAAGCAATATCAAAAATATATCAGTAAAACAAGATATGCTCAAATGAACATATAAGCAAAATAGAAAAGTGCAAAAGCGAATAAAATTAAGGATTTAGTAAAACTTATCGCCGAGATACGGAACTAAATTTGCTGTCTTTAAGAAACGATTTAGCCCCCATTGGAATGAATCTGTTGGTGCAAATAGCTTAGACGGTTGCTCTCCAAAATACAACGGCAACTCTGTTAATATGCACTCACAAATAGAGTTTCGAACTCGTCACAAATGCTCAAGAGAAAAATTTTCAGCAAAAAGAGAGGAGCAAAAGTATCAAAGTAATATATGTTTTTATTGTTTTCAACTAATCTAATATATGCAGAATTTGATAGTCTCAGAGCTCTTTAAAAGGAAGTAGCTAAAGATGATTAGAGTGAAAAGGGAAAAGGCAAAAACAAAGGAATTTTCTTTCCCATTGATGCCGCAAGCTGCTGTGTATTTTCTGCAAAACAGGGGAAGGTGGGGCTGACTAGTTTTCTAAAGAAATATGAGATGATTGAGGGTTTTGTTTGCTGCCAAAAATTCCCATGCTAGCCAAGGAAAATTCTAGAGCATGGGCTTGGGTTTTACAACAAAATATTATGGGCTTAAGCTTTAAACATACCTGATGATGTCAATAATCAAACCAGTGAGCTGCAAGGTTTGCACGCGTTCCGAACGGTCCTGCACAAGTAGGAAGAACCTCAAAGGGAAGTACCGGCGTGGTACCGGCCAACGACCCTCCGATGGTTAAGTTAGTATTTTACACAACTCTAGAGTGCCAGAGTCAGGTCTTAGTGTACGTACCTCCATTTTTTGGCGGATGTGGCGGTATTTATAGTAGTGGTCGTGGCCTTTGGGCAAGGCGTGCTGGAGAAGATATCGTTGTACCGAAATTGCCCTCGAGTAGCGTGGGACGCAAGACTCTTCTGGGGTAGCCAAGCGTGTTGGACACGATTCCCTTCTTGGGGGTGGGAGTCGTGCTTCGCAAGATATCTGGCTAAGCAGCGTACGCGACAAGATTCACTCTTTCCAGCGAAGCGCACGTGGCAAGACTAGTCTCAGTGCCTGATACCAACACCCGTCTACCTTCTCCCGTCGCCCCCCTAGGATTGGGGTCGTCGAGTTCTGACGTCCGTCGGGTATTTCAGCCGTCACAGATCTAATCGTCGGCGAGTGTGGCCTGCTGTCATCTGGTGGAAGATTTACCCCTATCAGTTGCCCCCTCAGCCCATCAGTCCGTGAAAACTCAAACGACGGACTAATGGGGTGACGGTTCCAAACCATACCGAAGGTCGGACAGACAGACTGTCATCGGTAATTAATGCCTGGTAATAAATGCAGGACACGTGTCGTCAACCCGTGGACCGTGTGCTTGGACCGAGGCGTCCCCTCGTCTCCCGCTATTTCTCTCATATAAAAGCCTTCCTTCTTTTCTTTCATTCTTCACTTTCTACTGAAAACAAACCATCAGAGCGCATCCGTCTCCCCAGCAGAAAAGCACTTGATCCGTCAACTTGCGTGTCCGTCATATTCAAGCGACCGTTGTCTTCATCATTCATCAGCACAAGTAGCCGGTAAGTAATTATTGCTTGTCCACTTCTTTTTTACCGTCAGTGTCTTTAGAGCGTTGGACTTAGGGTTTTCCGTCACCTGTAGGTGACATGTCTAGCGCGTCGAGTAACCAATCGTTTGTCCGTGACGGGGCGGGTTACGATGAAGTCAACCCGTCGGGTCCGAAGGATCTTGCAGCCACAACATCCTCGAGTGAAGAGAGTTCGTCTTCAACCTCTTCTCCGTCGACTAGTGATAAGGCAGAGAGCAACCTTAGTGACGGTATAGAGGGGGACGAGCCTCAAGTCCAATCCGTCGTAGGTAGTGACGGGATGAGGAAGTATATCACGCTTTCCATATGGACGGTTAATGACTTCTTCTCCACAATCAAAGAGTCACACTTTAAAACACTTAGAGGCAAATATCAAATCCCTGAAAATATACCTCTCCGTCTACCTCGTCCAGGAGAGAAGTGTTATTACCGTGGTGTCAAGGGCGTCGGGGTCTACGAGCAAATGCTCAAGGCAGGGCTGAGGTTTCCCTTAACCCGACTACACCGTCACCTACTTCACTACTTGGGGCTGTCCGTCAACCAGGTTTCCCCAAACGCCTGGAGGATCTTTATTGGGGTAGAGGTCCTGTACAGATCATATTCAAAGGGGAAGAAGAGGTTAACGGTGGAGGAGTTTTTCCACTGCTACCGTCCGGTAGAGATTCTGAAATCGAGGGGAATGTACAGCTTCGTGGCGAGGAGCCCGTTGCTGAGGCTGGTGAGTGATACTCCAGATTCCAATAGGGACTGGAAGTCTAGGTATTTTTTCATAGACGGGGACGAATGGATGGGGAGTCCCGGCGAGACCGAATTCATGCCCGTCGACACCACTTGGGGTGTTTTACCCCCGTCTGGTATGCCTCCGTTCAGATTCTTTTCCATGTTGCAAACTTCATTGATTTCTGACCGTCCACTCTTGCAGTCCAGGACCGTCCACAAGTCTCCATCGAGGACTGGAGCTTCTTAGAGAAGATTTTTCAGAAGAGTGAGCTGACGGAGAGGTCTTGGGCCAGACTAGTGACATTGAAGACCATCTGCTGGCATTGTGACGGGCCTGAACCGTCCGAGGAAGCCTTGAAGTACGAAACACAAGTCAGGAAACGTATGTCCGTTCACCTGAGTTTTATACTTAGCCATTTTTCTCTTGCCTTTGCAACAACTCATGTGCCGTCTTGTTTTGCAGAGATGGACGAAGCGAAGAGAAGGGCCCTAATTAAGCAGCAAGCAGCTGCAAGGAAGAGAGAGAGCCAAGCTGCAGGGACGGGCGCATCCAAGGTGCCCGTCATGAAGAGAAAACAGGATCAGGAGGGGGACCGTCCCCCCAAAAAGCCCAAGACCACCCCCGAGACCGTCATCGGGCTCGAGGCAGACGGAGGGAAGGCCCCTACCAAACACGGCAAGGGGAAGGGTCTCATGACGAGCGGCCCTCCCCCTGCCGTCGAGAAGCCACCCGTCCTCCTGCGTGAGGACTCAAAATATGCAATCGAGAAGCTGTCCTCCATACTGACGATGGAGGACTATGAGGACATAGGGAATCATTCCACAGAGGCCATGGGGGAGACGGGCCTTTTCAACTTGGCCCAGGTAAGTAATTTTCCATCGCCGTCAGTTTTAAGAATGCATAGATTTGTCCTCGCCGTCATGTTGACTTGGTGTTTCTGATTTTCAGGCTGTCGTCATGATGAAGGGCCTGATGGACCGTTGTATCCGTGAGGAGACGGCCATGAACCGTCTGCAGGCGAAGACCACGGAGGTGGAGGACGAGCTGTCACAATACAAAGCCTGGAAGGTGAAGATGGAGAAGAAGTTCACCGTCCTCAAGGAGGACAGGCTAGAGTATCAGAAGCAGACGGAGAATCTGCAGACAGTCCTTGCGGATAAGGAGCTGGAGATCCAGTCAATGAAGGATCAGCTCCGTCAGGCCAAGGACAACGCGATCATAGAGTACCGAGACTCCGAAGCGTACCTGACGGAGCTTGGCGGCATAATGGCGGACGGTTTTGATGAGGCCGTCCGTCAGGTGAAGGCCCTCTATCCGGAGACGGATCTCTCTCAGGTGTCCCTTGACGGCGGCCAGGCACAAACATCCGTCATCCAGGCCGTTTCCGAGACCGCAGCTCGCCAGAATGAAAAAGGTGACGGGGCCCTTGATGACGATGCTGAAACAACCGTCAATGTCCAAGCTGAAGAAGAAGTGAACGTGGTTGATTCCCCCCGTCCATTAGACTTGTAATTTTTGTGGAGAATTTTTGTAACTTTTGTAGAACGGTCAATTTTTGAACCGTCGAGAACAATATTGTTTTTAGAAACATTTGTGTCAATTCATATGCTATTTCAAATTTTGCTTGTGTATGTTGCTTGCTTGCATGGTTCATTTCAAATGCTGTTTGTGCTTCGTGAAACTGTTGACATAATAAGCCGTCAATATGATGAGCCGTCAGTATAGCAGGCCGTCATAATTAATAATGTAGATAGTTTTGAGCCGTCACCCTTGACAAGATTTTAGCTTCCAACTTGCTATAGTAACTTAGCTTTGGGCCGTCAATATTTATGCCGTCGTCCTTATACTTAGGCTCTGGCATTTAATCCTTTTAGGGTGATGTAGTTGGCTTTGAGCCGTCGCCATTTATGCCGTCATCCTTAGACTTAGGCTTTGAGGGTTCCTACTTAGGAAAATTTGGTGGCTTTTAAGCCGTCCGCTTGGGTGCGTGACGCTTTTATACCGTCGTCGAATTTGAGCCGTCGTCTTTAAGACTTAGGCGTTTCCATTTAGGAAAACTTGGTGGCTTTTAAGCCGTCAGTATAGGCGCATGACGCTTTTATGCCGTCGTCGGATTGGAGCCGTCGTCTTTAAGACTTAGGCGTTTCCATTTAGGGAAACTGTGGCTTTTAAGCCGTCAGCATGGGCGCATGACGCTTTTATGCCGTCGTCGAATCTGGGCCGTCGTCTTTAAGACTTAGGCGTTTCCATTTAGGAAAACTGTGTGGCTTTTAAGCCGTCAGCATGGGCGCATGACGCTTTTATGCCGTCGTCGGATTGGAGCCGTCGTCTTTAAGACTTAGGCGTTTCCATTTAGGGAAATTGTGGCTTTTAAGCCGTCAGCATGGGCGCATGACGCTTTTATGCCGTCGTCGAATCTGGGCCGTCGTCTTTAAGACTTAGGCGTTTCCATTTAGGAAAACTGTGTGGCTTTTAAGCCTTCAGCATGGGCGCATGACGCTTTTATGCCGTCGTCGGATTGGAGCCGTCGTCTTTAAGACTTAGGCGTTTCCATTTAGGGAAACTGTGGCTTTTAAGCCGTCAGCATGGGCGGATGACGCTTTTATGCCTGTAGATTGGAGCCGTCGTCTTTAAGACTTAGGCGTTTCCATTTAGGAAAACTGTGTGGCTTTTAAGCCGTTAGCATGGGCGCATGACGCTTTTATGCCTGTAGATTGGAGCCGTCGTCTTTAAGACTTAGGCGTTTCCATTTAGGAAAACTGTGTGGCTTTTAAGCCGTCAGCATGGGCGCATGACGCTTTTATGCCTGTAGATTGGAGCCGTCGTCTTTGATGTCGTTAGCCTGTTATGCTTGAACTGATTTAACTTTAAGGTTTTTTGCAAGTTTCTGACGTTCAGCGTTAAATAATAAGCAGAAGAGACTTTGAATAAACCTCTGTATGACTTGCATAATTTTTGTGAGGAAGAAAACATGTCCCAGGAATATACATTGGAATGGATCAATTACAGACTAGATACAAGTAGGGGGCTGCCGTTCATTCTTACTGATAGTACTTACGTAGGTGCTCAGCGTTCCACGGGTGGTGCAGCTTCTGCCCGTCTAGTGTTTCCAAGTGGTAGGTGCCCTTTCTTTGCCACGCTGTGATTCGATAGGGCCCTTCCCAATTGGGGCCGAGCTTTCCTTGGGTTGGGTCCCTAGCAGCGCCCATGATCTTTCTTAGGACGAGGTCACCGACCTGGAATTCCCTGTGCCTGACTCGGGCGTTGTAGTGTTTAGCCATGCGATCCTGATACCGGGCTAGCCTTTGCTCTGCTGCTGTCCTTGCTTCGTCGATCAAGTCAAGCTGTAGGCGTAAGGCCTCGTTGTTCCGGCCTTCATCGTGGGTGTTCACCCTGTAGGTTGTGAGTCCCACTTCGGCTGGAATGACTGCCTCGCTTCCGTAGGCTAGCCTGAACGGTGTTTCTCCTGTGGGGGTCCTTGCTGTCGTCCTGTATGCCCACAATACACTTGGCAGCTCCTTTGGCCATATTCCCTTTGCCCCCTCGAGCCGAGTCTTGATAATTTTGAGCAAGGATCGGTTCGTTACCTCGACTTGACCGTTGGCCTGGGGGTGGGCTGGGGAAGAGTAGTGATTCTTTATTCCCAGCTGCGCACAGAATTCCCGGAAGGGACCATTGTCAAACTGTTTGCCGTTGTCAGAGACTAATACCCTGGGTATCCCGAACCTGCATATGATAGACTTCCAGACGAAGCTTCGGATGTTCTTCTCCGTGATGGTTGCCAATGCCTCAGCTTCCACCCACTTTGTGAAGTAGTCTATGCCTACCACAAGGAACTTGAGCTGTTGTACCGCTGTTGGGAATGGGCCCATGATATCTAGTCCCCATTGAGCAAATGGCCATGGGGCCGTCATTGGGGTCAGCTCCTCGGGGGGTTGTCTGACGATGTTGCTGAATCTCTGGCACTTGTCGCAAGCTTTGACATAAGCCTGCGTGTCTCTTCTCATGGTCGGCCAGTAGTACCCTGCGCGGATCAGCTTATGCGCCAACGACCGTGACCCTGAATGGTTTCCACATACCCCTTCGTGCACCTCCCTCATGACATAATCAGCTTCTTCGGAACCCAGGCACCTTAGGTACGGGCGAGAGAAGCCCCTTTTGTATAGGACTCCTTCTATCAGGACAAACCTTGATGCTTGGACCTTTAATCGTCTAGCGGCTTCTTTTCCGTCGGGCAAGACACCATCTTTCAGGTATGAGACCAACGGCGTGGTCCAGCTACTTTCCGAGCCGACCTCCTGCATTTCAATAGAGTCTACCAGTGGAGAGACCTGCACAAAGTGTAGCACACCGTCAGTGCTGCCCTGCTGCTCCGAAGAAGCGGCTTTGGCGAGGCGGTCGGCCTGCTCATTTTCCTCCCTGGGGACTTGGACTATGCTTGCTCCGAGCTCATCTACCCTTCTTTTTGCCTGACGGAGGTACCTCTTCATTCTGTCACCTCTGCACTCGTAGTTCCCGTTGACTTGGTTGACGACTACCTGGGAGTCGCAGGAGACGACCACTCGGGCTGCGCCTGCTGCTTTGGCAAGATCCAGTCCGGCTATCAAGGCTTCGTATTCTGCCTCATTATTGGTGATGGGAAAGTCTAGCCGGATCATACAATCAATTTGGTCTCCTTCGGGGGAACGGAGCATGACCCCAATGCCACCGGCTCGTCTAGTTGACGACCCATCCGTATGTATATTCCATGCTGGACTTGCATCTGCTCCCTCGTCCTCTGTGTTGGTGAACTCGGCTATGAAATCAGCTACTGCCTGCCCCTTGAGGGCGGTCCGTGGGCTGTAGCGAATGTCAAACTCAGTGAGCTCTATCGCCCATAGGGCCAGACGACCTGCGGCTTCTGGGTTGTGCATTGCTCGCCGCAGAGGCTTGTCGGTTAGGACAACGATTGTGTGAGCTTGGAAGTAGGGCTTGAGCTTTCGGGCTGCGGTGACTAGGGCGAAGGCGAGTTTCTCCATGGGCGGGTACCTTCCTTCCGCCCCTTGGAACGCCCGGCTGGCGTAGTATACGGGTTTCTGCACCTCGTCCTCTTCTCTGATCAAGGCCGCGCTGACGGCAGCTGGGGATACGGCCAGGTAGAGGAAGAGTTCTTCCCCGGGCTGTGAAGGACTCAGCAATGGCGGGGAAGAGAGATAGGCTTTTAACTCTTCGAATGCCCTTTGACACTCGTCCGTCCACTCGAACGTCTTCTTCAATGTGCGGAAGAAGGGAAGGCATTTGTCCGTGGCCCTCGACACAAATCTGTTCAGCGCGGCAACCCTCCCATTCAGACTTTGAACTTCTTTTACATTCTTCGGAGGGGCCATCTCCATTATTGCCCTGATCTTATCCGGGTTGGCCTCGATGCCTCTCTGAGAGACCATGAAGCTGAGGAATTTTTCAGCGGTTACCCCGAAAGCGCATTTCGAGGGATTGAGCTTCATGTTATATGAACGGAGGGTTCCGAACGTTTCCTCGAGATCACTCAGATGATCCTTCTCTTGCTGGCTTTTCACCAGCATATCGTCAACGTACACTTGGACATTCCTCCCTATTTGGTTGGCGAACATCTTGTTCATCAGCCTCTGATACGTGGCACTTGCATTCTTCAGTCCGAATGGCATCACCTTGTAGCAGAAGAGTCCTTGGCTGGTGACGAACGAGGTTTTCTCCTGATCTGCCTCATCCGTCCGGATCTGGTTATACCCTGAGAAGACATCCATGAAACTCAGCTGCTGGTGCCGGGCCGTAGAGTCTACTAGAGCGTCGACTCGAGGGAGGGGGTAGCTGTCTTTCGGGCACGCCTTATTCAGGTCCGTGAAGTCCACACACATCCGCCACTTCCCGCTGGCCTTCTTGACCATTACAACATTAGCCAACCAGTCGGGGTAGTAGACTTCCCGGATGAACCCTGCCTCTCGTAACTTGCCAACCTCCTCTGCCACTGCACGATCTCTCTCTGGAGCAAATACTCGCTTCTTTTGCCTGACGGGCCGGAAGGAGGTTGCTACGTTCAGCCTATGTACCATGACCGACGGATCGATCCCCAGCATGTCCTCATGGCTCCAGGCGAATACATCCTGATTTTCCTTGAGGAAGGTCGTGAGTGCCTGGCGGGTCGCCGGACTGTTGAGATCACCGATTCTGGTGGTTCTCTCAGGCTTGGACTCGTCGAGAATTATCTCTTCGAGTTCCTCCACAGGCTCTGCCCCCGTCCTCTGTTCTATGTTCATCGTCTGTAGCTGGCCATTCATCTCAACCATTGCAACATAGCATTCTCGTGCGGCCACTTGGTCTCCCCATACTTCTCCTACCCCGTACTCTGTAGGGAACTTGACCTTTAAGGCATAGGTTGAGGTGGCGGCCTTCCAGGCGTTGAGGGTTGGTCGCCCTATGATTGCGTTGTATGCTGAGGAGCAGTCGACGACTAGGAAGGTGACGTCCCTAGTGAGCTGCCGTGGGTATTCCCCGACAGTGACGGGTAATGTGACCGAGCCGAGGGGATATACTCTGGTCCCCCCGAAGCCAGTGAGTGGGGCCTTGGTGGGGATCAAGCGTTCTTTGTCAATCCGCATCTGCTGGAATGCGGGGTAGTAGAGAATATCCGCGGAGCTCCCGTTATCAATCAGGACCCGATAGATGTTGTAGTCCCCTATCCGGATGTTGACGACAAGGGCATCGTCGTGCGGATGGTGTAGGTGTTGGGCATCCTCTTCTGTGAATTCCATAGATGGGCTGCTAGTTCTCGGCTTCTTCTGGATGGAGCTAGCTGCCTGAACATTTTGGACCGCCCTCAGGTGGGACTTCAGAGCCTTCTTTGTAAAACTAGCAACCGGCGCGCCACCCACAATCACCCTTATATCCCCTATAGGTGGTCTGGGACGCTCATTGTCCCGGCGGGGGGTCTGTGCCTGCCGAGACGTTTCGGCCTTTTCCCTGTTGACGAACCTCTGCAGCTTCCCTTGTCTGATCAGGGCTTCGATCTGTTGCTTTAAATCGTAGCAGTCGGCGGTATCGTGCCCATGGTCTCGGTGGAAGCGGCAATACTTGTCTTTCGGTCGTTTGTCCGGGTTTGATTTCATCTTTCCCGGAAATGTCAAGGATCCGTCATCCTTGATCTGCATCAGGACCTGATCAACCGGAGCCGTCAATGGTGTGTAGCTTGTGAATTTCCCGGCATTGGGCTTTGGGCGTCTACTGTCTCGGCTTTCCCCTGTCCGAGGCGCCTTCCGCCCCTTATCTTGCTGGGTGTCTTCCTGCCTTTCTCTCTTCCCGAGGGGCTTCTCTTCCCTTGCCAGTAACGCATCTTCCGCGTTCATGTACTTTGTTGCCCTGTAAAACACATCTGACATTGTCTTCGGGTCATTCTTGTACAAAGAGAATAGGAATTTACCCTTCCGCAGCCCGTTCGTGAACGCGGCCACTTGTATCCGGTCGACCGCTTCGTCAATTGTCAGCGCTTCTCTATTGAAGCGGGCTATGTAGGATCTCAGTGTTTCATCCTCCCGTTGCTTAATGTTCATCAGGCACGCGGTAGATCTCTTGTGACGGTGTCCTCCGATGAATTGGGAGGCAAATAAAGCGCTAAGCTCCCTGAAGGTGCCGACAGAACCGGGCGTCAGCCTGCCAAACCAGGTCCTTGCAGAGCCTTTCAGCGTTGCGGGGAAGGCCTTGCACATAATTTCGTCTGGCGCGCCGTGCAGGTGCATCAACGTCTTGAAAGTTTCCAAATGGTCCAACGGATCCTTGGACTCGTCGTAGCTTTCCACCTGGGGCATGCGGAACTTCGGTGGTGTAGGGAACATGATGATGGGTGTTGTAAATGGGGAGTCCGTGCGGTGGACGAGGTCGTCGAGGTCGCTGGACACTCGCCCTTTGAGGGCGTTCATCATGAAGTCCATGCGTTCCTTCATCATTCGCATTTCTACGGCCATGCCAGACTGGGCGTGGCCATCTCCCGACGGATGGTTTGGCTGTTGTCCTTCAGGCCGGCTCAATGCATGGCTTCCCTCAGGACCCTCACGGTCCCTCTCCTCGGCACTGCTCTCTTCCTGATTCTCTCCCTGATTGTCATCCGTCGCATTCCTTCGCAACAGCTGCTCTTCCAAGTCATTGTTGTGCTTCGTGAGACGTTCCACCGCGGCCGCCAGAGTCTGGACTTGCCTTTCAAGGGCCGTGGTGCGTTGTTCGTTGCCTTGGTCGTTCATGGTGGTTGTCCTTGAGCGCGTGAGTACCATGCAACCCTTAGTCCGGGAAACACGTAACAGGAACTTGCGCGAATTCCCACAGACGGCGCCAGCTGATGATGTCAATAATCAAACCAGTGAGCTGCAAGGTTTGCACGCGTTCCGGACGGTCCTGCACAAGTAGGAAGAACCTCAAAGGGAAGTACCGGCGTTTTACCGGCCAACGACCCTCCGATGGTTAAGTTAGTATTTTACACAACTCTAGAGTGCCAGAGTCGGGTCTTAGTGTACGTACCTCCATTTTTTGGCGGATGTGGCGGTATTTATAGTAGTGGTCGTGGCCTTTGGGCAAGGCGTGCTGGAGAAGATATCGTTGTACCGAAATTGCCCTCGAGTAGCGTGGGACGCAAGACTCTTCTGGGGTAGCCAAGCGTGTTGGACACGATTCCCTTCTTGGGGGTGGGAGTCGTGCTTCGCAAGATATCTGGCTAAGCAGCGTACGCGACAAGATTCACTCTTTCCAGCGAAGCGCACGTGGCAAGACTGGTCTCAGTGCCTGATACCAACACCCGTCTACCTTCTCCCGTCGCCCCCCTAGGATTGGGGTCGTCGAGTTCTGACGTCCGTCGGGTATTTCAGCCGTCACAGATCTAATCGTCGGCGAGTGTGGCCTGCTGTCGTCTGGTGGAAGATTTACCCCTATCAATACCCAATTAATTTTAAAACATACCCAACATGGACATCTTCGAATAACCGGAGAGAATCATATGATTTTCCCCCAGCTGATTTTTATTTTTAATTTTCTTGCCTCTAGTTTTGCTGCTTCCACTCAAGTTTATTGTTAATGAAATTTCTTATTCATAAAATAAAAAAAACAAAATAAAAAAACTGCAATACAAGAGAGTGGAAGGGTCTCTCACCAAAGTTACTCCACCTTCAGGTTCTTTACAATTAGACCAATCACTTCTAGATTGTGGCTTGTCACTCATTGAAATTGATTGTTCAGATCAACCATACGTGCAATCAAATTGGCGACTTCAGCTTTCTTTTCCTTCTTGTCATTTCTGCATTTATGCCAATGCCCTGCTTTTATCAGCGTAGAATAGAAGGCACACCTTTATATTTACCAATCATGAATGTAATATATGTATCCATATTAAAGCTGCAAAATTGTTCCGCTCAATTAAGTACTGGGCTATCCAAACTTCAGTCAGGTTGAAACTAGACTACTTGTGTGCTTAACTGAACGTTAGCTAAATTATGCCATCATGTGTGTAATTATGTGTATTATAATTGAAATAAAAATTAAAAATTTATACAAGCATACGCTGTTTTTTTATCACCCAAATTAAATTACAGATAGTATCTTATTATTGATTTGCCACCTACCTACCGAATGTGATAGTCTCGTGAGGTTTTCGATTTTGAACTTTAAGGAATTTGCTAAGGTAGATGGTTAAGTCCTATTTCGCCATCTCATTTGTAAGTTTTGAATTATTATGCTAATTTTTATATACACCTTGTGTTGTGCTGGTGAAGGCAAGAGAATATTTCCTTATTATAGGTTTTGAGACATGAAAACTAGAGACTGTATAGTACTTCCTCCTCTACCAGTATATACTTCATACATTGGTGCCATGAAAAGACAAGGAGGAACTCCAATAATACTGATTATTAATTAGTGAATTATTATTTATTTATTTATTTTTGTTTTAATTATAGTACCACACTAACTCAAGTTTTCACATACATACAAATGATAACGATTGACATGTCTGCGGAAGATGACACTTGTGCTCTGTTTATACTTGACTAACTTTTGAATTGGGGGGATTTCGTAGGATGAATTTCAGTTGAGGTCTACTTCCACTGGATGTTCTTAAGCATTTATGTCAATCTGACTATGTTTTGGATTTTTTCCCCTTAAGATAAAAAACTTGGTATGTTGTATTGAATTTATATATGGCTTCGGTTATAATGATTTGGAAATCTATTCAAGTGGCATATCCTTGTATCTTGTTTCATAATGATAGTAGAGCTTGGATCTTTCTTTTTTTTTTTTTTTCTTTTTCTAAGGAGTTCTAGCCCTTACTCCTTATCAGATGTAAGTTATATGGTTTCACTTATAATATCTTCATAGGATGAAGTTCATTTAAGTCCACTGGTATTGGATGGCCTACAAGCTATAGTTTCAGGTAACTTTCTCACAATTCTCTCATGTAGTGATTTTGAGTTAATGTCTGTGAGAGTATGAGTTGTGAATTTTTGAGAAGTTTAGAAGTTATTACTTTTTATCAATCACGCTATACGATAAGCTAAGTATCTTCATTCTAGAATATTTTCTTGCAATTAAAAAGTAAATAGACACAGTTGGAAGCTTCAAACAAGTTCACCCTTGGCTTGAAGTAATCTTCTTTCTGGTACTAGGCTAGTTGATAGTTATGGGCTAGCTAACAAACATGTGCAAAATATTTTATTATAGTTGGAATAAATCATCATAATTTCATTTAGAAGTTAAGATATCATCATAATCTTAATTTCATATACATTGAAATAAATCAAATGAATTGATATCATTTTTACATTCTAAATAAATTTCTTATATATACAAAGAAGAAGAAGAAGAAGAAGAAGAAGAAGAAGAAGAAGAAGAAGAATATATCTCCACACATTGCATAAGTTTGCAACTTAGTTTATAAAAACTGCAATAGTTTATCTTCAAAAGAGGTTTTTTTTTTCTCTTTTTTTTTAATTTTTTTTTTTATGAAGTCTTCTAAAGACTCATGATACTCAATTTCTAATAGAAGTAGATTCATTTCTTGCGTGCCTAACAAGCTCATTACGTGAGTTCCAACAGCGGGCCGTGCAAATTGCAAAGAGAGAGGGATTGCAGCAAGTTCTGTTCGAAGGTGATTCCAAAATCTGCTTCGATGCCGTTTCTTCCACCAATTCTCCACCCAACTGGGCCATCCAAATCACCATCTCCAATGTCCTTGACTGTGCCCAGTTTTTTAGTTCTGTTTCTTTCGTTTGGATTAAGAGATGTTGCAATTCTGCAGCACATATCTCTGCTAAGTTTGCTTTAAATTCTCGCATGTCCTGTTTTTTCAATAAGGATAATCTCCCCCCAGTGTTAGCTGCTGTTTGTAAGGATGATTATCTTGTATGTTCTTTTTCTAGTTTCTAATGGACTAAAGGTTATCAAAAAAAAAAAAAAAAAAGAGTTCCAACGATGGGTGGGCTGGACCACAAGGTGTGGTATAATAATATGAGCAATAAGAACATTCACATTAACTCGTGCAAAATGACTTTCAATTTTATTATAAGATCTTATTTTTTCTAATTTATACACTTATTTTTCAAAACATCTTACATCAAATTATCTATTTTACATTACATTTTATTAAAATATAAATTTTTCTTGATTTTTAAAAAAATTTTTTTTTTCACACATAACAACCACTACTCACTTCATTCTTGAGATATGTAAAGAAAGAATAAAAAACTAAATTTTGCATGGTCTGATGTGAGTAAATTTTGGATTTGATTGGCAAAAATATACTCATTTTGTTCACAATAAAACTCAATTTGTCTACCATTTCATACTTTTGTTCACTACAATTTACAAATTTAAATATCTTTTTTTATAAGAAAGTTTATTTTGACTGTAAATTTTGATTTTGTTAAGAAATTATCTTGGTTTTTTGTTCTACATATGGCTTTCTAGTAATTTTAGTAGGCACCTTTTTTTCTTCTACCTTTCGTCCTGTCAACACAGTTGTCATAGATTATAAGAACTTTATGTAAAGCCTAGCTCAACAACGAATCTTCTCTCAACCAAAAAACAAAACTTAAAAATCAGAACAAATCCAAATATTTAAATCTAAATCAAGCATTGCAATTATCCAAATTTAGATCAAACACTAAATCCTATATTAAAGAGAGGGGAAAAAAAAAAACAATTGGGCCTTTTTCCCACTGTTTGATAATTATGGATCTATGATTGTCATCCTCTCTTTCATCTCCCTCCATCTAAACATAAGGTAAATTTCATTAAAAAAAAAGAAAAACAAAGAAGAAGAACTGAGAAGAAGAAAAATGAGAAAAGGATTTCTCAAAATGAAAATTTTGGTAATTTCTATAAAATAAAAAAATAAAAAAAAGAAGAAAAAAAAAGGCAATGCAACTATTTTTACTTCACACTTTTTCCCCTTTCTTTCTTTGGTTTGTGCTCAATCACAAGTTGACATCCAAGCTTATGAAATTGAGCGTGGGTTTGAGTATATTCTCCACCCATTCAAATCTAGACCCTGAGGGCCCGTTTGGTACGTATGTTTAAACAATAATTTTCAGTTTTTTTGGAAATACGTGTAAGTAAAAAAGTGTGTAGAAATAAGTATAATATTGTTTAAAAACTGAAAACATGTGTTTAAACACTTGTACTAAACTGCCCTCGTTTTTTTTTTTTTTTTTAATAGTGTCAATTGATTAGTGTATAACCATAGTATCTTATTGGTTTAATATAATACTATTAATTAGAGGAAAAAGGCATCTCAAAAAGAAAGTGGAAAAGACTCGAACAAACTTCCTCGTAAATGGAAATGGAAATTCTGGTAAGTCTAGTGTCATAAACTTTTCTACAATTTTGTTACAAATTGTTTTACAATTTTGTCATAATTTTGCTATGTGGCGATTCGTGAATGATAAAATCATAGACTCATATGGACCCATTATTTTATTTCCCCCTTTCACAAATTGTTACGTAGCAAAATTGTGACAAAATTGTGAAAATTTTGTGATATTAGGCATACTCTTCCTGTACATTTAGACATTCCTGTATTTTCTCGTAACATGACTTGAAAAGCAAAATGTCATCTGAATAAATAAAAGAATTTTAAAACGTGTTTCATAGGCTCATAGTTGGTCACCAGTTACTACCACCACCAAATTACTGTCATTTGGCGTGTTGTGCCACGTACTTTGATACAAATATATATTATTCGGTGTGCCACTAGGATTGCTAAAGTAATCCTTTTTTTCTCCTTTCTTTCCTTGGTTTGTACTCAACCACCTCAGTCTTAAAGACTTTATAGTCTTCAGTCCGCCTACGAATATACTCAAACCCACGCTCAATTTCATAAGCTTGGATATTAACTTGTGATTGGATATATGAGACCACCACAAATGCTTCTTTAAAAAAAAAAAAAATTAAATGCACCAATCACAACACTTAAATGTTGTAGATTTTAGTATATAGTCTTTGATTATTCTCCACCCACACAGATCCAGACCCTCGTTGCTTTTTCTTATTACTAAGGTTTTTTTTTTTTTTTTGGACGAAGAAAGATAGACTTTACTTAGGGGGTAAGTTTTTGGTTTATAAGTCTTGTTAGTACTTACAAATGTTAAGTCTTTTTTCTGTTTTACACACTTATTTTTCAAAACATCTTACGTCAAGTTATCTATTTTACATTACATTTTATTAAAATATAAAATTTTCTTGATTTTTTTAAATTGTTTATTTTTTTTCACACATAACAAGCACTACTCACTTCATTCTTGAGATATGTAAAGAAAGAATAAAATACTAAATTTTTCATGGTCTGATGTGAGTAAATTTTGGATTTGATTGGCAAAAATATACTCATTTTGTTCACAATAAAACTCAAGTTGTCTACCATTTCATACTTTTGTTCACTACAATTTACAAATTTAAATATCTTTTTTTATAAGAAAGTTTATTTTGACTGAAAATTTTGATTTTGTTAAGAAATTATCTTGGTTTTTTTGTTCTACATATGGCTTTATAGTAAGTTTAGTAGGCACCTTTTTTTCTTCTACCTTTCGTCCTGTCAACACGGTTGTCATAGATTATAAGAACTTTAAACAAAGCCTAGCTCAACAACGAATCTTCTCCAAACCAAAAAACAAAACTTAAAAATTAGAACAAATCCAAATACTTAAATCTAAATCAAGTATTGCAATTATCCAAATTTAGATCAAACACTAAATCCTATATTAAAGAGAGAGAAAAAAAAAAACACTTGGGCCTTTTTCCCAGTATTTGATAATTATGGATTTATGATTGCCATCCTCTCTTTCATCTCCCTCCATCTAAATATAAGGTAAATTTCATTTTAAAAAAAACAAAGAAGAAGAAGAAGAAGAAGAAGAAGATGATGATGATGATGATGATGAAAAAAGAGAAAAGGATTTCTCAAAATGAAAATTTTGGTAATTTCTATAAAATAAAAAAATAAAAATAAAAGAAGAAAAAAAAGGCGATCCAACTATTTTTACTTCACACTTTTTCCCTTTTCTTTCTTTGGTTTGTGCTCAATCACAGGTTGATATCCAAGCTTATGAAATTGAGCGTGGGTTTGAGCATATTCTCCACCCACACGAATCCAGACCCTGAGGGCTCGTTTAGTACGTGTGTTTAAACAATAGTTTTCAATTTTTTTTAAAATACGTGTAAGTATAAAAGTGTGTGTGAAAATATATGTAATATTGTTTAAAAACTGAAAACATGCATTTAAACACATGTACTAAACGGGCCCTCATTTTTTTATTTTTTATTTTTATAACGTCAATTGATAAGTGTATAACCATAGTATCTTATTGGTTTAATATAGTACTATTAATTAGTGGAAAAAGGCATCTCAAAAAGAAAGTGGAAAAGACTCGAACAAACTTCCTCGTAAATGGAAATAGAAATTCTGGTTAAGTCTAGTCTCATAAACTTTTCTACAATTTTGTTACAATTTTGCCATAATTTTGCTATGTGACAACTTTTAAATGGTGAAATCATAGACCCATTTGGACCTACTATTTTATTTCCACTTTTCACAAATTGTTACGTAGCAAAATTATGACAAAATTGTGAAAATTTTGTAAAATTAGGCATACTCTTCCTGTACATTCAGACATTCCTGTATTTTCCCAAAACATGACCCGAAAAGCAAAATGTCATCTGAATAAATAAAAGAATTTTAAAACGTGTTTCATAGGCTCATAGCTGGTCACCAGTTACCAACACCACCAAATTACTGTCCTTCGGCGTGTTGTGCCACGTACGTTGATACAAATATATATTAATAGGTGTGCCACTAGTATTGCTAAAGTAATCCCTTTGACTAAAGTAATCCTGTTTTTCCCCTTTCTTTCCTTGGTTTGTACCCAACCACCCTGGTCTTAAAGACTTTTTAGTCTTCAGTCCGCCTATGAATATACTCATACCCCCGCTCAATTTCATAAGCTTGGATATTACCTTGTGATTGGATCTATGAGACCACCACAAATGCTTCTTAAAAAAAAGAAAAAAATAAATGCACCAATCACAACACTTAAATGTTGTAGATTTAAGTATATAGTCTTTGATTATTCTCCACCCACGCGAATCCAGACCCTCGTTGTTTTTTCTTATTACTAAGTTTTTTTTTTTTTTTTTTTTTGTTTGGAAGAAGAAAGATAGACTTTACTTAGTAAGTTTTTGGTTTATAAGTCTTGTTAGTACTTACAAATGTTAGGTCTTTTTGCAAGTGCTAGTGTTGTAAATCTTATCTTCTCACTTCCTCTTTCTCCATCTCCTATGTCTTCTGTCTATATTATCTATATAAAAATAATAATAATAAGTGGTTTAAAGTACCACATCGGTCACTTAGTGAGTGAGTCTTCGGTTTATTAGTCTCGCTAGTCTATATATATAATAATAGGTGAGGTTAAGAGGAAATCAAATTAGAATTCTAAATTAGAGTTCCAATTTTGTGCCATATGTCCTAAATTATTTATTCTTAAAGAGTTTTATTTCTTAATTTTAAAATCAAATGTGGGATTACATCATAAATATTCATCTAAGTAAGTTATTAAGTACAAAAACCATAGAGTTTAATGGACGCGATATATTATTTGTAATTCCAGAGACTATATAATTTGGCTAATCTAGCTTTCAAAATATATATATATATATATATATATATATATGTATGTATGTATGTATGTATGTATATTTGCTAATCCTTACTTTCATCCAATCGTATATTTTTGCTTTATGAAGGAATAATAATAATAATAATAATAATAATAATAATAATAATAATAATAATAATATCATTATCCTACCATCTGACACAGTTTGAAGGTGGAAATCATTTTTATTTTAGTTTTTTTGGTCTTTCCAAAGTTCTTTTTGTGAAGATTTTGGGCTTTTGGGGAATTAGGATAGGAGCTTCTTTAGTAAGATGATTATACAATTTGTTGGTGGGTTTTAGTTAGCTCAGCAAGTTAAGTTTTTTTATCATCAAATAAAAGTTATTTAGGCTTTGATACCCGCCTACACACACACACACACACCAAAAAAAAAAAAAAAATTTGTCAAGCTTTCCTTTGCAAATTATTTGTAAATTATTTTCCCTTTCTTTTGCTTAAATTTCAGTTGGTTCTAGGCAAATCTACAATGAATATGATTGACACTAAAAAAATATTGGAAACATTTTAATTCAGAATATTTTATCTTGGGAATTATTGAATAGTTTCAAATCTTTCTTGCTTTTCTTGTCCATTTGGTGGGTGGATGTTTGATTTTTAATGTTGGGTAAATAAAGTATTGGGTAAGTATTATTTTTTAAACCAAATACTCTAGGGAAGTTTAAAATCAAACCCTATAATCTCGCTAGTTTCAAATCAAATTCTAGATTGTTACAATATCTATAAGTTAGAAAATCATCAATGCTTAGAAAAGAGCACGGTCCTTGCACAGAAGCAATAAAACAAGTTGAGTCCCCTTTTGATATGTAATAATGCTTCATTCTAAATAGATGAAAGAACACAATGAAGCAGTGTGTTAAGGACCAAGTTGAGTCCTCTATTGAATGCTATCAGATCATATGGCAAGAAATACCTATAGAGAAAGCAAATAAGGAAACCTGGAAACCAACTCCAGAGTTTTTTGTGGAAAGTACCACTAGTGTGGTGCTAAGAGGCTCAGATGAAAGAATTTTAAAAGTTTGGGTATCATTGATTCCTGAAGTCAATCAAACAGTGATAGATGCTTTAGCATTTAGACAAGCTATCCTCCTTGACCTTGTTAAAAATGAAAATTTCAATAATGTTATTGTAGAGAAAGAAATGCTCTACAGGTAGTTCAAGCTATTCCAAGAAAATCCCAGTAGGTCATAGTTGTTGTAAATGGACTTTAGAGCATGATTTTGAAGGGCATTTGTTCCCTGGCAGCTTTCATGGAGATACGATTTAAGCCCTGTAGTATACTTGTATGCATGATTCCTCTGGGTGTTGTTAGCTTTTTATAAAGCTTCATTTTGTGAGGAAAACAAAAATGAAATTAAAATCCACAAACCAACTAAAAAAAAGTTTAGGGTTTGTATTGACACAATTTTAAAATTTTAGGGCTTAATTTTAATTTAGCAGAATTATCAAGTTTAATTTGTAATATAGTCTTATTATATACCTCCTACGGTTTTCTTCTCAAAGGAAAAAAAAAAAAAAAAAAAAAAAAAACCTCCTATGGTTTAATTTTAAAATTATAAGATTTAATTTGAAATTACACTTAAAATATAATGCTTTTTTTTTAATAGAAAAATGCAACGTTTTAAATGTACTATACTCTTAAAAAAAAACCCGCAATTTTCCAAACAAAAGGAGAGATGAAACTCTTCTAAAAAAATTGAGATGATTTTTTTTTTTTTTTTGAGAAAAAGGTGAAAGCAATTTTTTTTTTTTTTGCGCAAAAAGATTTTACTGATGGATGCCCTTAGGGCATCTATTAATAAATTATCCTAGGAAACCATTTTATTATGGAAAAAACAAAAAATAACTAACTTTTTTACAATTTTTTTTAATATTTATCATATTAAAACTTTCTAAAATAGTTCATTAAAAAATGTCCTATGGCCATTCATTAAAAAAACCATTTTACTCAAGGACAAAGTTTAGCTACAAAATTGGTTGTAACTTGAACCTACAACCTTACCCAATATTTTTTTATTGGAGATGAATTTTGACAAATCTTCCATTGGATTACATATTTTTCTCATATCTTCCACGCTTGCAAATTTTTAGAAAATTAAAGATCAATATCTATGTTATCAATAAATTGTTTAAATTGTAAATTTTTGTAGTTTAAAATTATACATAAAATATAAACTTATAAATCATATAGTAAATAATATCTGAATGACACAAAATTTAACATGTGTATTAAAAATATAAAAAATATACAATTCAATAATTAAAGTTTTAAAATATATAATAATATTAATTTTATTTAATATAACAATCAATTTTATAATTAAACTTTAATGATTAATAGAATAATAGAGTGGTGAGAGCCACGTAACCGGGCCCTTCTATGAATTCTCCCATACAGCACTTAGCGGAGGTAATCTTATTCTTTAACATTATTGACCGGTTGCCGGTTTCAGCCTTTAGCCCTCTCCCAATCACAATCACTGCTCCAATTTTTTGTTTACCAAATCACTTTGCACTCGCATTCATCCCTTCAAATTGTTTTCTTCTTCACTAATTTATGTACGTTCCTTTTTTCTTCAGTTCTATACATATTGTGCTTCAAATTTTATCTCTATATTTCCTATGGCTTCCATGAGAACTGAAGGGGGGTCTACGTCATCTTCTTCGATACCTCAGTCTCAGTGGAAATACAAGGTGTTTCTCAGTTTTAGAAAAAAGCTTTTGTTGAACCCAAAAAATGTGGAGAGCTGCTTTGAGAGAAATGGCCAATCTCTCTGGTTAGTATATACAAAGATACCTAATTTTCATTACTGATTTATTTCTGTTGATATTTAAATGACAAGTCTTTCTTTCATATACGATGGAAGCATTGAAATTGCATAATATGCATGGACTGAAACATTACAACATGTACTAGTTAAATTTCTGTTGCAATCAGTGCTTATACTGTTACAAATAGTTTGTGACCCCTGCCCTTCTGTTATTAAAAGTGTTGGTGGTGCATTTAACAAAAAGAACATAACATTTATCTTCATTATATATATATTTTTAGGTAAATTAGTATTGGAGTTTTGCAATTTGACCATTCTACAATTTAATCCATAAAATTTCAATTATTAAATTTAAATCCCTAAAATGAGACTGTTACGATTCTGTCCAAATTAATAGATATTGTATCTTACAAGTAGTTTTTTTTTTTTTTTTAGGAAATATATTCTCAAGCTTTACTCTTATACTGCTCTATGGATTTTGCTAAGGTAGATTGTTCAGTCCTATTTCGGAATCCTATTTGTAATTGTCCAAGCATTATGCTAAATTTCATTTTCACCTTGTGCTGCAAATTCTAGAGAATTTTGCCAAATAAATTTTTGACATGTGAAAACTATAGACTGCATACTTCTTTTGGCACGTCTAACGTGATTATCCTTTAGAATCATTGGAGCCATGTGATGCGGGAGATGCAAGAAAATTATTATTTAATATCATTTATGTTTGCAAGTCAATTGTATTTTTATGTTTTAGGTCCTAGTAGTTTATTAGGCTATTAGTATTTTAATTTGGAAGCAAGGTTATTTTTGTAATAAGGAAATTAGGGTTTCCTAGCCAATTAGAACTAGGGTTTAGCAATCCTTTATAAGCAACCTATTGTACTCTTTGAGGGGACAGTTGATATTTAGATGAATGAAAAAAATGGCCGTTTGGTCTTTCTTTTGGTCTGGTACTGACTCCTGGTCTACCCTAAGTGTTGACTCCTAATGGTTTTCCCGCTTGGTGCTGACTCCAAGCTAGGCCTAGGTGCTGATTCCTAGGTCATATCTCTTTATTTTATTGTTGTTTCAATTTTGTTCTGGTTGTCCTGCGTCACTATGCCTTCAAAAACAGTCAAGAAGCAACTTTAATTACACTCATTAGGAATGGGTCAATAATTTTGGTACCATACTGACTCCAGGTTTTTACATATATACAGATTATAATTGACATGTTTGTAGATGATGATGCCAATGTTCTTTTCATACCTTGATTGACTGTAAAATAGGGAGGAGGATTTTCATATGATGAAGTTTTAAAAGCTATTACTTTTTTTTTTTTCCCTCAATCACACAATATGATCAGATAAGCATTAACTCAGTCTTTATTCTAGAATATGTACTTACAATTAAAAAGTCTACAAATACTTTTGAAAGCTTCAAACAATTTCACCCTTGATGTAATCTTCTTCCTGGGACTCCTACTTGATAGTTACGGGCCTTACGGCCTAACCATTATATTGTTAATATCTTTCTTCAAAATAAACTAGCATATCAAGCTAATGTAGAAGTTGTGATTTTTCCTTTATATCACTGGAGGAATCAGCTAGCAACATAGAGGAGCCTATGTCTATCTTGGGGCATAATATCTGGTTGGGACACCAGTATGTGTTGTTGTGGCCTTTGTTAAGTCCTTAAAAGTCCTTCGGATTAGATTTAGAGACAGGGTCTATTATACAAGCTTATTTATTTATATTGCTAAAATGTACAAGCATTTTTGTTTGCTCATGGAACAAGTTTCACAAATTGGCAAAAGCAGGTTACTTGTACAGGAACTCTTCCGTTCTACAAAATTGTCCCCCCACCCTCCCTCTCTCCCTTCTTCTAATTCGTCTTCTTCTTTATACTGCAATTTATGCCAACTTCATCATATAGCATGAATTTTCGAAGCCTTCTAACTATTTCAGTCTAGAGTAATTGGTGTCAAATCTATATTTTATTAAAATTGGTGGTAATTGAAATGTGCTAGGCCTTTAGACTAAACTAGTTTTGAATGCTTAGTTGGATTTTTATTGATGTTTCAGGTTTTCAAAGCTAGAGTGGGGATATATTAGTGAGACTATTTTAGTAGATAAGATAATGATAGAGAGCAATTTATGTTTCTACTTTCTTAAGTTTTTTGTTAATGAAATTTCTTATTCTTAAAAGAAGAGAAATTGAAAATATAAATAAAAAAAAAACCTGCAAAACAAGAGATTGGAAGGGACTCTCGCCAAAGTTACTCCACCTTTAGGTTCTTTACAATTAGACCAACCACTTCTTGATTGTGGCTTGCCACTTATTTTACTTGATTGTTCAGATCAACCATACGTGCTGTCATATTGGTGGCTGCAGCTTTCTTTACATTCCAATCGCTTCTGCATTTGTGTTAATGCCCTGCTTTTATCAGTGTAGATTAGAAGGCACACCTTTAGATTTACCAATTGCTATTGAAATATTTGTATCCATAGTAAAGCTGCAAAATTGCTAAGGTAAGGTAGGTGGCTCAATCCTATTATGGCATCCCATTTGGTGTCCAACTATTATGCTAATTTTCATATTCACCTTGTGTAGTGCTGGCAGAAGCAAGAGAAATTTTCCTCATAAATTTTTTAAACGTGAAAACTAGAGATTGTGTAGTCTCTACCATGTCTAATCATTGGTGACATGCCTTCTAGAAAACGCAAGGAGGGACTCTAATTATACTGATTATTAATGAGTAAATTGCTAATATTTTTTGTTTTGATTGTAGTACCATACTAACTCAAGTTTTCATATATATGCAGATGATAACAATTTACATGTCAGCAGAAGATGACACTCGTGTTCTGTTTATACTTTGTCTAGCTGCTAAATGGGGAGTATTTTCACAGGAGGATTTCAGTTGAGGCTATGGCTACTGGATGTGCATGAGCATTTCTGTCAGTCTGACTGGTATGTTGTATCGAATTTATATATGGTTTCGGTTATAATATTTGAAAATGTATTCAAGTGACATATCCTTGTATCTTGTTTCATAAAGACAGTAGAGCCAGGATCTTTTCTTTCATCTACTTCTTTTTATTTTTTATTTTTATATGGTTTCAGTTATGATGATTTTTATAGGATGAACCGATGATGTTCATAACTATTATTGGATAGCCTACAAGGCACAAACTATACTTTCAGGTGACTTTCCCACAAGCTATACCTTTTTATTTCCCCCATACATTGTAGTGTATTTAAGTTTTTTTTTGGATAAATAAGAAAGGTGTATACTCAAAAAACTGCTTTATGTAAAAAAGCACAAAGCAAATCAAAGATTACAAAAATAGGAAAGAAAAGAAGAAACATAAAGAAAAAACTAATCACAAAGAAAAAGAGAGCTAAGGAACGAAGAGAATGTAGCGTATTTAAGTTGATGTCTATGAGAGCAATAGTTGTGAATTTTGGACAAGTTTAGAAGCTATTTTGTTTTATCAATCATCCCATATGATCAGCTAATTAAGCATTAATTCAGTCTCCATTCTAGAATATTTCCTGGCAATTAAAAAGTCATCAAACACTGTTGAAAGCGTCAAACAAGTTCTCTCTTAAAGTAATCTCTTTCTTGGACTTGTCTAGTTGATAGTTATGGTATGGCCATCTTCAAAATAAATCAGCAAATCAGGCCATTGTAGAAGTCGTGATTCTTCTTTCATATTGCTAGAGGAATCAGCTGGAAACATACGGGGAGAATATGTCAATATCAGAGCTTATTATTTGGTTGAGAGTCCAGTAGATGCCGTTTTGGTCTTTATTGTATGCTCAAAGTCCTTTGGATTGGATTTAGTGAGAGGGTATATTGTAAAAGCATTTCTAGTTGCTCGTGGAACAAGTTTCACAAATTGACGAAAGAGGATTATTAGTACCAAAAAAATCTTCCTTTCTACGTAGTTGTCCCCCCCCCCCCCCCCCGGTTCTCTTTCTCTCTCTTACAACAATTTATTTATATTTAAATTGATCATAAAAATGAATATTCCAAAGCTTTTAACTGTTTCAGATTAGAATAGCTGGTGTCAAATCTATATTTCATTAGAATTGGTGGCAATTGAAACGTGCTAGGCTCGTAGACTAAACTGGTTTTGAACGCTTATTAGTTGGATTTTTATAGATGTTTCAGGTGTCAAAAGCTAGGGAAAGGATATTTGAGGGAGATCCTTGTAGCAGATAACATAATATAGAGAGAAATTTGTGTTTGTTTGGAAAAAATAAATTATAACTAAATAAATAATAATAATAATAATTATTATAATCTCTTGGCCTTTCTTTTCATCAACTTTATGTGAAAATGTAATAATATTATTATGGTGCAATGTAAATGATGATTAATAAAAGATCTTGCAAGCATTGGTACCTTTCCTAGTTACTTGTAATGAAGCTCATATATAGGTGGTGTTACTTGTACACTAGTCACTAGATGTCCAAAATGATTGTGAGCCATAGCAGTTTAAGTACCTTACAAACTATAGCCATATCAAGTAAGCAGTTATCAGTGCGCCTATGTTAGATTAAGCTAATCATGAATCATGATGGATTGGAACAAAATGTAAAACCCACTGATTTGGCAGAGATTCTAAGTTATACAAGCCAATCACTTGTTATCAGTTATAACGAGGAGTGGCTAAAGTGGGTTAAAGTGAAAGGCCTCTTGATATGGAGAGATATTGAAAAAGCTATAGCATTGATGTGTAGTAGATGATGCTACTAGCATTGAAGTGTGGGAGGGTCTTTGGATTCTATGGGTCCAGGGATTTGAAGCCAAAACAATTGGTAATTTGGATTTGCAAAGCAGTTTTTAGTTGTAGCTGATCTTTGTATACCATGAGGCTCAAGATTCAAATGAGGCATCACTTAGTACTAGTGGGACCCACACTATGCACAAGAATATGTAATTATATTATAATGTTGTATAATATATAATTTATTTTCTAAGATATTTTTAAGATTATTAATTAAAATTAGTCAATATATTTTTTTCATAAAAACATTTAATTTTAGGTGTATTAAACTATTAGTTTAATTGTTTACAAAACCTACCAAGGGCACCAATTTTTTTACTAAATTAAATGATGGTATATTACTTTCTTTGTCAACTAATGATAATTTTAGTGTTCACTAAAAATAAAAAAATTATATATAAATTTTATTTTATTTTTGTTTAAAATTTTCATATAATCCTATTATATGCTAAAAAATTTCAACTTGTGGTCCTGTATTTTAATGTTGCATTTAATCTCAAACGATTACATTATCATCTAATTTTATAGTTTTATTTCCATGATTTTGATTTGTCTTTTTGAATACATTGCTTAGAGCATTAATTTCTCTCTCTCTCTCTCTCTCTCTCTCTCTCTCTCTCTCTCTCTCTCTCTCGTGAGTTCTGTCTCCTCTGCCTTGTGCTGCTAATTGCGACCACCATCTTGGTGGTGATCTTTTTCTCTCCATGAAATTACTAGCATGTCCTATTTTAGAATCAGTGACTAGTGCAGTTGTTGTTGTGCCATGCCAGAAGACTTAAAAAGTAAAAGGGGAAGGAATTTAAAAAGTAAAAGTGTTGTGGACTTATTGAAAAGTTGAGAATTTATTTGGATGGAATCAGCTGCGCCTGAAATATATGTATCCATAGAAAAGCTGCAAAAATGTTCAGCTCAATTGAGTATTGGGCTGCCCAAACTTTGGTCAGTGGAAACTAGACCTTTTTTGTGCTTGACTCAACCTCCGCTAGCTTGCTTCTATATAAGAGCTTTATCAACTTCCCTAAAATCAACTATCTAATATTTGTTAATTTACTTATACATATTCCCAATCCAAAACCATAATTTGTTGTCATAGATGTTTTTCATATCCATTGTTGTTGTTGTTATCATTATCACATCATTATTATTATTATTACTCATAAAAAAAAAATCATTATTATTATTATTATTTTACCATTGATGTCTGCTAGTTTGAGAAACTAATATTCAGTGTAAGGAATATAATTCAAGCAGAGTAATAATTGAATTTTTGTGATTGCAAATCAGGGTGGGAAAGGCTGGGGCTTTAGAGACTTTATGCAGACAAGCCTATGGGGTAGAGCAATATCGAAAGCTAGGAATTTTATACTTACACTGACATCTTCTCTTATTCTAGTTTGTATCCCAATATCTGTCCTATGAATTTTCATAAATAAGCTACTAATACTCATAGGCCAAGATCCTTCAATCTCACTATAGCACACATGTACTCCATATGCCTCAATCCTAACCTGTTTTCATAGCTATACTTCAATCACTAACTCACTACTTCCAGACTCAAGAGTCTGGTCCTTCCAATGCTCCTTAGTTCATGTGCAACTCTTTGTTTCCATATTCCCCTTTGTTGGGCTCTAGTTTTCTAAATTAAAGTTAGGAAGTATTGGAGCTACAGTATTCACTGGTTCATCATATTGGTTTGAATGTGTTCTTGCTTGGGATACACAGTCCACACAAGAGACAATATCTTATAACACGGATTTATGCAACCCTCCTCTCACAATAGGTGAGCCCTACACACTTGTGGTATCCACACATTACGAGGAGGCATTCTATAGATTCACATAATAAGATATAGACACCTCTCATAAAGAAAGAGAGAGAACATTTTTATATGTATCATGTGTGTAATTGCATGAATAACAACAAAAATATTAATTTTTTTACTTTACCCTAAAGCACAATGGATAAACTATAATATTGAAAAAAGCATTAAAGGTAAAACGGTTTAACCTAGGCAAGGAGTAAAGTGTATTTTATAAAATAATAAAAGTAGGACTAAAACTCATTTCCATTCTTAAACTTTCAGCAAGAAAGCAATCAGCAAAGCGCATCCTAATGCACTATCTATTTTTTGTGTTGATAGAGCTCAAGCTTCTTGACAAGCATAATTGAACTTGATTAACTTGACTAAAACTAACAGCCTAAAATCTGTTCACTTACTTTTACAAATTAGTTAATCAAAAGAATAATTCTTTGTCAAATGCCTCTCAAATCTATAGCTATTGTTGTTGTTTTAATCATTATATCATTGTTATTATGTCACCATAGATCTAGTATGAGAATCTGATATGTCAGATTAAGGAATATAATTCAATCATGAAGATATGTGAATATTTGTGACTGCTAAGCAGTGCGGGATGGCTGGTGCATTAGAGACTTTATGCGAACAAGCCTATGGAGCAGAGCAATATCAAAAATAGGAATTTATACGTACACCACCATCATCTCTCTTTTTCTGGTTTGTATCCCTATATATATCCTATGGATATTCATTGACAAATTACTAATACTCATAGGACAAGATCCAACAATCTCACATATAGCAGACTTACTGTGTATGCCTCATCCCTAACCTATTTGCATAAGCTATACTTCAACCACTAATTCGCTATTACCAGATTCAGAGCCTGATCCTTCCAATGCTCTTTAGTTCATTTGCAGCTCTATGTTTCCATATACCTTTTTGTTGGATTCTCTTTTTTAAATTAAAATTAGGAAGCAGTGCTGCTGCATTAGCCTCTGCTTCATCATAGTTGTTGGATGTGCTCATGCTTGGGGCATAGATGAAGTACTCTTCTGCTTGTGAGAAAACTCGTGCCGTATTCTCGAAGGATGTCTTCTTCAGCATGAGGGAGTTATTTCGCTTTGCTGTTGCTTCGGCTGCAATGGTTTGGTAATTTTCTGTTTTGTTCTTTCTTTCAAGATTTTTGTAGTATTCATTTTTTGGCTACATGTATTAGGTCTATTAGCATTTTTTGCATGCCAATCATAATCCTCTTGATGGTGGTCATTTGAGGGTCTTATTTTTCTTTCTGGGCTTTTACCTAATCCAGAATTGGAGAGTTCAGTGCTTTCGCTATGGTATGCTTCTTTTCCATATTTATTAGATGAGATTACAATAGAATGCTTCTAATTTTTCACTGCATGCAGTCTCACAATTACTAATTTGTACTACTACATATCATAAGGATTTGCGGCAACAGCAAGGTTTGCGGGTTTCGAATGAGTTGGGAGCTGGGAATGCACAAGCAGCTAAATGACTGTTATAATGGTTCTTGTAGTTGCAGAGATTTATTGTAGCCGTGATTCTCTTCTTCTGCCATCGTGTTTTGGTCTATGCCTTTTGCAGTAAGAAGGAAATAGCAAATATAGGTCCTTTGCTTCAGTTAACTTTCTCAAATTTGAGTTGGAGCTAAACTTTTGAAACTTATAACTTCTTAATTCTTATCAATTCACGCGATACTATAGCTATACTATCAAATACACATTAGTTCTTTATTCATTTAGAATATTTCTTTGCAATTAAAAAGTTAACTAATGGTGTATAAAGATTTAAAAAGCTTACTCTTGGAAGTAATCTTCTTTCTGGGTTATAAAATAGCCTTATATCTTTATTAGGAAATGTTTATGTAGTAGTTATGCCATAGTCATAACCATCATAATCATATTGTGTATATTTCTTCAAAATAGATTAGCATATGTCACCAATGTAGAAGTTGTGATTCTTCCTTGATATTGCTTGCCACTAACTCACAAAGTTATTTTGTGCTATATATGCATCAGGGTCCCTAGAGGAAGTGGAGCCTATGTAAATCTTGAGGCATATTATTTGGTTGGGGTTCCAGTTGGTGTTGTTTTGGCCTTCGTTGTACACACTTGAAAGGAAAGGGTCTTTGGATCGTAATACTGACAGGGTCTACTGTAGAAGCATTTCTGCTTGCTCTTAAACCTATTTTCACAAATTGGGAAAAACATGTTACTAGTACCAAAAAAAAAATTCTACCTTTCTATATATTTGGTTTTATTTTTACACCTTTCTACAACTAAATTTCATGTTCAACTTGATCATATAGTATGAAAATTGAGAACCTTATAACTATTTGTGACTGAAATATTTGGTGTCCAATTGAGTTGAATGGACAAAATATTAGACTAAACCATTTTGAATGCTTAGTTGTATTTATGTTGATGTTTCCGGCATCAAAAGCAAGAGAGAGGATATTTGATAGAGATATTTAGTCCAGACTTCAGAGTTTATTGAGTTGAATAGACAAGATATTTTAATGGTAAGATGTTCCCAACGAGTCTAGTTTGGCTAATACTATTTTTTTTCCAAGGTATGGAAGGAAAACACAATAATATCACCATTCTATTTCTCACAACTTGAAACTTTGAAAGAAGAAAAATGGGAACTCTTTCCAATGTTTTGGTTGTGGGAGATTTTATAGTTTTAATATTTAAACCTCTTTTTGTAAGAGTGAAGATAGAATTACTACAACTTTTTGTTTCATATATGTATCCATAAGTGTGTGTGTATATCTATAAAACCAAATGCATACAAAAACGCAAGTCATAAATAATGATAATATATTCAACCGAAGGAATAGTTCACTCTTATGTGTCCTCTCATAAGAATGAATAATATCTTATATTCAACTTGAAATATTAGAGGAGCACTGCATTTGGCTAAACAAGCCTACTGTATTAAGTCCTCACAACTATGGCAAGGGGAAGCACCATACTATAATTTGATGTAATCTTTTATTATTTTATTCAATACAATTTCTACCTCTATTTAGGGAAAAAATCATGCTTGTTAGAATTATGATGAGATTTGTTATGAATGTGAGAAAATTGAGCACTATGTCATAGTTACCTAATAATTTTCTCAATAAGGAAGGTAAAAATAAAATAAACTATACAAGGTACATCTTTCTAAAAGAAGGGAAAAAAAAAAAAAAACAAAAACAAAAACCAATTTTCCCTAGTCCAAACAAGGAGACTAAGAATGAAATGTTTAAGTAAAGGAATCGGCTTTAGATCCAATGAACTGGATATTTTGGGATTTGGACACTTGTCAAATAATTGTCACATATTCACATCTTAATGAAATTTCAATTATAAGCCACATTGATGGTCACTACAAAATTACCCAGTGTTAAGACTAAGCAAAATAATCTGATAATATTACATGCACGAAATACTTTTGAATAGCAAATGATAAATAAATATCAACAAACGATGAAGGAGGAAGCAGAAGTAGAAACATTTTCGAACGGCATTTTGTTTGTATTTTTAAAATTTTTGAGAGTATCAAGTATTGGGTAAAATCTAATGATAATTTTTATATTTGGCCATTAATTTTAGTTAAATAAAAATGTTTATTTTTTTATTTTTTATTTTATCTTCTTCAATTCTCTAAACTAGGAAACTAGGGAGAAAACTTTTTTGTTAATGGAAATATCTCATATGTGATACACTCCACCACATCTGAAAATGTCTGTTTCACACACTTACACACATGGTTCACACACACACACACCACTTTTGCACAAAAAATCACACCTTTCAAATATTTCAAGTTACAATTTTAGTTCAAAAAATTAAATGTGTGTATACTTTGTTTGTAAATGAGCATGTGTTTCTTAAAAGAAATTTAAGCAGAGATTCGTAGTCATAGCTGATAGCCTGTCCTCCTCCATCGATTTACAAAAGAAAAAGAAAAAGAAAAAGAAAAAGAAAACAAAAAGCAGTAAAGGAAAGGAGTAAAAGTGGTAATCAACGACTGGTGCCACGCAAAAGCTCTGAAAAAAGTAATGGGAAAAGGAACAAGTTTCCTTGAGGCCCAGGAAAAGTTGTTGACTTGCCTGAGAATTGAGGATTTGAAATTGTGAACGCCCGTGGAAAAAGAAAGAACAGAGTACAATCAATTATTAAACACGCAGAATAAAAAGTGTATAAGTATATAATTAAAATTTTTAAGGCTAAATGCTAATTTTTTTTAGTAAAAAAATTAAAATGAAAATTAATCCAATCAGCCTCTGAGATTGGGGTTATCATAAGCTATCAAGATTTAAAAAAAAAAAAAAAAAAAAAAAAAAAAAAAAAAAAAAAAAAAACTCAATCTACTCCCTAAGCTCATGGGACAATTTACACTGTTTAAAAAAAATCCATGTTCTTCCATGTCCATGCTTCTTTTCAATATCTTGTCTTAGCTGCATATGTTTCACATTGTGGCAATCATATACGCAAAAGAATTTCTAGTAGCCAATGTAGAATTGTAGATAAATAATTGTTAGGGACGGAGAAGGAACCAAATTAGGTTATGCCAATTATATCCACGAAAGAGTAACTGGTGGCTAGTGATAGATAAATAAAAGTTTAAGATGGAGAAGGAAGAGAAATAGAATTTTGAAGTTGTATTAAATGATGTTTGTTTATGCTTATAGAGTAAATTGAATATTTTTTTTAAAAATTTATAACATCTAACAATTAACCCAAATCTCAAGACACTTCAATGAATGTGTTGTTTCCACTGTGATAGTCCCATCAAGGGTCTAATGGTACTCTTGGTATTAGTCTTGCCATTACGTGGTGTGAGGTCGATGACAATGAATCCACATTAAAAACCTCATTTTTTACTATAAAAAAATAAAATCTCATGAGGTATACATTGTCCACCTCTATTGATTTGAATAATTATTGATGATGTAGAGAATCAGTAGGCTAAATGCTCCGGCTTCGGTGGCGATCAGTGTTTGCAAAGACCTGTAAGGAAGAAGATAATCAAAGGATGACCGGGGTTGACCGGCCAAAACTCCTCCGATGGTGAAGTCAGTTCCTTAGAAAATAATGCTCAGACTTGGAGGGAAGCGATGTTATGAAAAACTTACTTTCATTTGGAGTAGGCCGGTCTTTATATAGTGAACCTCAGAGCGGTTATTCGCTTTATAACTGCTCCAAGGTTTGTGGACATTGACATAACTTCTTCAACGGCTATGAGAGTTATTAACCGCTGAAGGGAGTTAAGCGTTTGAGGTAATTGCGGCGGCATCCACGGGTCTGATTCTTTCTCCTGAACTCTGCGCTTGGGCATGTGGAAGTTGTACCTCAAAAGTTTCTAAGGGTCATATGGTCGTCCGTACACTTCGTCTATATTAGTGCTTCATTTATAGACGGCTTCTCCCTTCACGGAAGGTGGACTTGAATTTTTCCAAATGTTTCATGGACGACCCCTATGGACGATCAGGAGATGGTCACCCCTATGGACGGTCAGGAGATGGTCATTTCGCCAATCTCATCAGTTGCCCCCTTGTCCAGGGGTCGTCCAAGGTCGTCATTGGTTGGACGTCTTTTTCTCTTCTCTTTTTTTTTTTTGTTTTTTTTGTTTTTAGGGCTACGTGTAAATATGTCATTGGTTGTCCTGCTTCGTCGAGTACTCTTCCCAAAGGAATTGCCACGTGTCGTCTTTTGAATGGTGGGCGTCGCTTCGCTGACCCCTCCTTCTGGGGCCTATAAATAGGCATATTCCCATCCTTACCCTTCACCTTTTTCATAATCTCTTCTGCTATCTCGTCCAAGAGTCTCGTCTTGCACTCGTCCTAGATCTGTCAAGTATTCCTTTTTCCTTTAGGTTTTTTAATCCTTCATTTGTCATGTCGTCATCTAACAGTAGTTTAGAGAAAGAGATAGACGAGTATCAGGACGTTTCGGTAGGGAGTTATGAGAGTGGTGAGGGAAGTACCAGCTGTAGCAGCACTTCCTCAGACGAGCCTTACTTGTCTGGGGTCCCTGGTATTCCTTTAGAAGAATTCCAGGAACAGCAACGTAGGAAGGCCTCTGGGGCAGGGACTAGCTCGTCCAGAGAACCAATGAGCCCTTCTCTGGACGAGGAGGAGGAGGAGGAGAATGTAATCTATAGCTGTGCTCCTGAAGTAGCGTCCACTTTAGACGCTATTAAGTTGAAAACCCTTGTAGATAGATACCAGATACCTAGGGAGTTCCAACCTCGTCTTCCCAAGGAAGGTGAATGGTGTTGTTCTCCTTCTTCTGGTTTGGGGGTGTACACATCTTACCTTTTAGCTGGCCTTAGGTTTCCTTTGAATTCCTTTTGTAGAGGTCTTCTTCATAGGTTGGGTATTGGACCTAACCAGCTCAACCCCAATGGATGGAGGACAATAGTTGCCATGCAAGTATTATGGCGTGAGGCGTTGGAAGGGGACCGTCCTATCACAGTGGACGAGTTCCTTTACTGTTATAAACCCTCAGAAATCAAGAAGTCTGCTGGTTTTTACCAGTTCTCGTCCAGAGGCTCCCCCTATAGTTTGATTGAGGGTCGTAGCTCGTCTGACAGGCTTTGGAAAACAGAGTTTTTTATTATTTCTGGAAATTGGGCTGGGGACCCAATTGACGTGGCTAATGCCCCCTTTCCACCTTTTACCACCCCTCTAGGTCGTCTTCGTCCTGAGGGTATGTTTCTTCATTTCGTCTTCTTTTCTTTTTGTTCATATATTCTCATCTTTTTGTCGTCTAACCCTTTTCGTCTACATGTGCAGCTGTTGTTCGTCCTAGGTTAGACAAGTTCCATTTGGACCGTATTGACAAAGCTCGTGCCTTCCCTGGTAGAACCTTCCACGACCTAGTTACTTTCAGTAGACTAGCCTCGTGGAGTCTGGGACCAGTGCCTTCCGTTGAGAATCTTGCACACGAAGAGAAAACTCGTCGAAGTAAATGTCGTCCTTCTCTTCTCATATTATGTATGGTTTTTCTTAGTACATCATTGTTTAACTCTCTTTGTTGTAGGAATGTCTACAATGAGAGAGAATAGGGAGAAAAATGTGACCAGTGGGGACGAAGAGGTTAACGTCCCTCCAGTCGTCCAGAGGAGCGCCGTCCCTGGAGGGAAGAGGAAGTCCAAACCTATTTCAAGTTCGGTGGACCTTGGTGACCTCCCAAGTCGTCGAGGTTCCAAGAGACCAAAGCCAAGTACGACTCCTCTTCCTAAGGTTCCCAAGTTCACATCCCCAACGGTCAACTTGGATGATCCTTTGGACGACGTTGTGCCCGTCCAAGTCATTCCACCAGTCCAGACTGATCCTACTCCCCCGACCAAGACTCCTCGCAGGCCTCATCCTTCCGAGTCGTCTGAGCGACCTCCTAACCTGGTGCTGGACGAAGGTTATGCTTGGAGGACGTTCAAAGGAATCATTTCTGACAACGAGGTGAACTCGTGCTATAACATGTCAGTAAAAGATTTTGAGCGTTCTGCCATTCACGACCTCTTCAAGGTAAGCAATTTTACTCGTCCTTGAGCATATTCAAATTTTGAGTAAAAATTCTAACTTCTCTCCGTCCATGCACAGGCTATGTCCAAGTTTTACACAGCTAACAGCCAGGCTAAGGAACTTGCTGAGGAAGCTAAGACGGCTAAGGAGAAAGCCCAGGAGCTGACCACTGAGGTTTTGTTGAAAAAGGGGGAGGTGATTAGGTTGACTGAGGATCTTAATCGTTTGCAAGTGAGTGAGACGAAGCTGAAGGACGAGGCAGAGGAGCTTAGAGCTGATGTTATTGAGAAAGATACTCGCATTGCTCACCTGGAAGGACGAGTTGCTGAGTTTGCCTCGTCCTTGGAAAAAGCACGTGAGGAAGCCGTTGCAGCCTTCAAGAAGTCTGACGAGTACAAGAATCGTCTAGACAGCCACTACGCAGCTGGTTACGAGGACTTCCGTGCTGACGCCAAGGACGTCTTCCCAGACTTAGACTTTGATTCCTTCAAGCTTCCTCTTGCCACAGAAAGCTCCCTCTTGCAAACAAGTTCTGAGGACGTCAATGTGATGGACGATGCCAACAATGAGGTGACCCAGGACGATCCCAAGTCTGGGGGCAATGCCCCCAGTGGTTTATCCAATTGAATTTAACTTTAGGAATTTTTCATTCTAGTTTATTTGAAGTGCCCGTTGTTTTGGGCTTTGCTTCCTTTTTCTCTCTTTTCTTTAAATTTATTCAAGTACAATTATCTCGTCCAAGCTTATGAACGAGCTTTATGTAATCATTTACATCAACATCAAACTTTAAGGGTTTTTGGGCGTTGGTCGTCCACCCTTTAAATGAATGAATGTCTTCGATTCATTTGTCATGTGTTTTAAATTTGTTAATATCGTCCATATTATGTTTATGGCACTGTGGTTTGTCCATTTATCTCGTCTTGACTTTATGAACAAACTTAATATTATTCTTTAGTATAACTCGTCCACGAATGACGTGTCTTTGCGAGTTCTATTTGTTATTCAAGTTCTGCATGATTATTATTTCAACCGTCTCAAAATCGTCCCAACATTTTCTCGTCCATGTAGCGGATTGTTATGCTGGTAAGACTCGTCCATGGGCTCGTGGTGTTGTTGCACACATTACACGTCCATGTCTTAGACGAGCCTTCCTTTGTTTTTTCTCGTCTTGATCTTTGACGGATATGACCTTTTTTTTAATGGATGATTATTAATTCAACCATCTCAAAATCATCCCAACATTTTCTCGTCCATGCACTGGATTGTTATGCTGGTTCGACTCGTCCATGGACTTGTGGTGTTGCACGCACATTACACGTCCATGTCTTAGACGAGTCTTCTTTGGTTTTATTTTCCTCATTTTTTTTTTTTTTTAAGGAAAACTTTATAGACGGTACATCCCTGCGTCCAAGGAATTTTGTTCATCTTTGCTCAGTTGCCTTACGTGGATTATTTTGAATGGATTCACAGAAATGAAGGGTTTCCATACAATCATACATGTACTGAAAATACATCATATATATTCTGCAAATTCATAACATATCCACTCGTCCATAGGCATGGCACATACTTGAGAGTTAGTGCCTTTAGGGAATTAAAAATACAACACAAAGTCGTCCATGAATAATACAACATGCTTATATACTCAACAAAACATAGTAATAGTAAGCAAATATAAGAAAGTTACTGCAAACGAATCACATCAAGCGTTTATGACTTTCGTCTTACGGCACTTCGTCCATGATCTTCCTTCACTGGTAGTACTTTCTTAGGTGCTCTACATTCCAAGGATGTTCCAGCTTCCGTCCGTCTAGGGCTTCTAGATAGTAGGATCCTTGCCTCTTGAAGTTGACAACCCTATAAGGTCCTTCCCAGTTCGGACCCAGCTTCCCGTGGGCGGGGTTTCTGGTGGCCAACGAAACCCTTTTCAGGACGAGATCCCCAATGTCGAAACGTCGGGGTTTGACCATGGCATCGTACTGCTTCGCCATGAGGTTTTTGTACCTTGCTGTTCTCTGCTCCGCGTCCATCCTCACCTCGTCCACAAGATCGAGGTTAAGACGAAGTTGTTCCTCGTTTTCCCCGTCTTGGTACGTCGCTACCCTATGGTTGGCCATGTGCACCTCTGCAGGTATGACTGCTTCACTCCCATAAGTTAGTTTGAAAGGAGTTTCTCCTGTGGGGGTCCTCACTGTTGTTCTGTAAGCCCATAAAACACCTGGTAACTCATCTGGCCATATCCCCTTCGCCCCCTCAAGCCTGGTCTTGATGATTTTCAACAAGGAGCGGTTTGCCACTTCTGCCTGTCCGTTAGCCTGTGGGTGGGCGGGTGAGGAATAATGGTTTTTGATTCCCAGTTGTTCACAAAACTCCCTGAAGGGTGTGTTGTCGAACTGCCTTCCGTTGTCTGACACAAGAACTCTTGGTACTCCAAATCTGCATACAATGCTCTTCCAGACGAAATGTTTCACATTCTGCTGAGTAATTTTCGCTAAGGGTTCAGCTTCCACCCATTTGGTGAAGTAATCTATGCCCACCACCAAAAACTTCATCTGTCTAACCCCTGTTGGGAAGGGGCCTAATATATCCAAACCCCATTGTGCAAAAGGCCATGGGGCCATCATTGGGGTAAGATACTCTGATGGCTGTCTCGGGATGTTGCTGTAACGTTGACATTGATCACAGACCTTAACATATGCCTTGGCATCAGCTTGGATAGTCGGCCAATAATAGCCTGCTCGTACTACTTTGTGGACGAGTGATCTTGCTCCTGAGTGGTTGCCACATGCGCCTTCATGAATCTCCCTCAATACGTAGTTTGCTTCGTCTGGAGCTAAACATCTTAAATAAGGCTGAGAGAAACCCCTTTTGTAGAGCATCTGGTCCATCAGGATGTACCTGGCTGATCTGATCCTCAGTTTCCTGGCCTCGTCCTTCCCTTCTGGAAGCCTTCCGTCCCTCAGGTATGTTACTATTGGGGTCATCCAATTTTCTTCTCCTTCTATCTGCAATACCTCCGGAATGTCTATCTGTGGCATATATTGTACTTCATCAACTTCGTCCATCACTTCATTCGCTGAAGCTTCCTTCGCCAAAGTATCTGCTTCGATGTTCTCTTCCCTTGGGATTTGAACGAAATCAGCGTCTTTGAACTTTTTCACTAGGCGCATCACTTTGTTCAGATATTTCTTCATTCGATCTTCCTTGGCTTCATATATCCCATTCACTTGGCCCATGACTAACTGAGAGTCACCCATGACGAGTATCGACTCTGCACCTAAGGACTTAGCCAATTCTAGTCCTTTAAGAAGGGCCTCATACTCTACTTCATTGTTAGTTGTTCTATACTGCAAGCGAACCTTGTGCTTCAGTTTGTCTCCTTCTGGTGATTCGAGGATAACTCCTATCCCCCCTGCATACAGTGTAGACGATCCGTCTACATGGACGATCCACTTCTTATCCTTCTGCTTTCCACCTTCATCCTCGTAGCTTGGTGTAAATTCTGCGATGAAATCTGCCAAGGCTTGAGCCTTTATGGCAGTTCTTGGTTTGTACCTAATGTCGAATTCACTGAGCTCAACTGCCCATTGGATCAATCGTCCTGCGGCTTCCAGCCTGTTCATCGCCTTCTTTAGTGGATGGTCTGTCATGACGTTGATGACATGAGCTTGGAAATAATGCCTCATCTTTCTAGAAGCTGTTATTAAAGTGAAAGCCAATTTCTCCATTAGCGGGTAACGTCCTTCCGCTCCCCTAAGTGCTCGACTTGTATAATACACTGGCTTCTGTACCTTCCCTTCTTCCCTGATTAAAGCTGAATTCACAGCATGTGGGGTCACGGCCAGGTACAAATACAGTTCTTCTCCTATCACGGACGGACTTAGTAGTGGAGCCGTCGTTAGATATTTCTTCAGATCTTGGAAGGCTTGCTGACATTCGTCCGTCCATTCGAACGCCTTCCTAAGGACCTTGAAGAAGGGTAAACACTTGTCGGTGGCTTTCGATACAAATCTATTCAATGCTGCAACTCGTCCTGTGAGGGACTGGACTTCCTTGATAGTTTTTGGTGGTTCCATGGCCAATATAGCTTGGATTTTATCCGGATTGGCTTCGATTCCCCTCTGTGAGACCATGAACCCTAAAAACTTTCCTGAAGATACTCCAAACGCACACTTGGTTGGATTCAGCTTCATGTTATATCGTCTGAGTGTTTCAAATGTTTCTTGAAGGTCGTCCATGTGTGTTTCCTCATCCAAGCTCTTCACAAGCATGTCATCAACATACGCTTCCACATTCCGTCCTATCTGTGGGCGGAACATATGATTAACCAACCTTTGATAAGTTGCTCCTGCATTCTTTAAACCAAAGGGCATCACCTTATAACAGAACAGACCCTGACTAGTAACAAAAGAGGTCTTCTCTTGATCTGCCTCGTCCATTTTTATCTGATTATATCCTGAGAAGGCGTCCATGAAACTTAGCAACCGATGGCCAGCTATGGAATCAACCAACTGATCAATGCGTGGCAACGGATAGCTATCTTTAGGACATGCCTTGTTTAAGTCAGTGAAGTCTACGCACATCCTCCACTTGCCATTCGCCTTCTTCACCATCACGACATTTGCCAACCAATCCGGATAGTAGACTTCCCGGATAAACTTTGCTGTGGTTAACTTCTGGACCTCTTCCTTGATAGCATTATCTCGCTCGGGGGCGAATACTCTTTTCTTCTGACGAACAGGCTTAAAGGAGGGGTCTACATTCAAACGGTGAGTAATCACACTTGGATCAATTCCCGGCATATCGTGATGATTCCATGCAAAAACATCAATACTCTTCCTGAGGAACTGAACGAGGTCCTCTCTTGTCTTCTCTTTCATAATTGTTCCGATCTTGGTAAACTTTTCGGGATTGCCTTCATCTAAAGGAACGTCCTGAAGCTCTTCGGTTGGCTCTGCGGCAACTCTGCTTTCCTCAACACTCATTGTCTGCATGTGCTCGTCCATAGCCAATAAAGCTAAATAACACTCCCTCGCTGCTAATTGATCTCCCTGCACCTGTCCTATTCCATGCTCTGTAGGGAATTTGACTGAGAGATGGTAGGTAGATGTTACTGCCTTCCAACTGTTTAAAGTTGGCCTTCCAACGATGGCGTTATAGGAAGACGAGCAATCCACCACGAGGAAATTCACTTCTTTGGATAGTTGTTGTGGGTATGCTCCCACTACCACTGGCAGAGTAATGGTGCCCAAAGGTTGTACCTTCATTCCTCCAAATCCTACCAATGGTGAGCATACTGGACGAAGCCGTTCCCGTCCCAGCTTCATTTGTTGGAAGGCGGGGTAATACAATATATCAGCCGAACTTCCATTATCCACCAACACCCTTCTGGTGGTGTACCCCGCGATGAGCAAAGTTATGACGATTGCATTGTCATGCGGGTGATGGATTCTTCCAGCTTCTTCGTCCGTGAACGAAATGGTTGGCTCGTCTACTGGACTCGTCCTTCCGGGTCGTCCAGAAAGCTGGACGTTCTGCACCGCCTTCAGGTACGCCTTTTTTGACTTGGAAGAGTTTCCCGCTGAAGTCCCCCCTACGATAACTCTTATTTCTCCAAGTGGGGGTCGTGGTAACTCGTCCATCTTTCCCTTCATCTTCTCATCTTTGTGGTCTCTTCCAACGAAATGTCTCAACTTTCCTTGCCTTATTAGATTCTCTATCTGCTGTTTCAAGTCGTAACACTCGTCCGTGTCGTGCCCATGGTCCCTATGGAAGCGACAATATTTGTTCTTGTTGCGTTTGTTGGGGTCTCCCTTCATCTTGTCCGGCCACTTCAAAGAAGGATCATCCTTGATCTGCATAAGTACCTGATCAAGTGGGGTATTTAGGGGTGTGTACTGCTGATGCCTTCCTGAAGACGAAACCGTCTTCTTGCCGTCTCGCTCCTTCCTCTCTTCCATTCGACCCTTCTTTGGACGAGGACCCTGTTCGGGGTGACGCATGGGGTTTGCATCTGTTTTCTCAGCTCTTTTCCTTTTCTTGGCTATAATAGCGTCTTCTGCATTCATAAAGTTTTATGCTAAATGGACGAGTTCAGCCATTGTCTGTGGCTCTTGCTCATAAAGCTTGTGGATGAATAAGTCAGAATGAACCCCGTTGTGGAAGGCTGCCAATAGTAGCTTATCATCCATCTCGTCTACAGTCAAGGCTTCTTTGTTAAAGCGAGTGATGAAGGACCGCAAGCTTTCATTCTCTCCTTGTTCTATGGTTAGTAGACTGGATGAGGAACGTTTGTGCCTTTGCCCCCCAATGAAATTATTGAGAAATAACTTACTCAATTCCTCAAAAGAAGATACTGTATTCGGGGGTATCTTACTGAACCAAACTCGTGCCGGTCCTTTTAGGGTTGTAGGGAAGGCCCTGCACATGATTTCATCCGGGACTCCCTGCAGGTGCATCGTAGTCTTGAAGGTCACGATGTGGTCGCATGGATCGCGTGTCCCGTCGTATGAATCCAAGGAAGGCATTTTGAACTTGGCGGGCAGAGGGTGACTGTTAATGGAAGTCACGAAAGGAGAGTCTGTACGATGAACCAAGTCATCTACGGGGTTCGCCCTTCTCATGTTCTCTCTCATTTCGTCCATAGCCTTCTTCATTTGATCCATCTCTTTCTCCAAGTGCGGCATCCTCCGCGACGCGGTACCTCGAGACTGGTTCTCAGGTTCAGTATTCGCTCTAACTTCTTGATTCTGGGCTTGTCCTTCCACCGGTCTTTCCAAGGGCTGCCTCCTTCTGTCAATCTCTCTGGTCAACTCTTGGTTCTGGCGGGTTAATTCCGCCATGGCGGCTGCCATAGAATGCATGTGTTGGATGGAAGGCGGCTGCACGATAGGTACTGTATGGCGTTCAAGGTTGGGAATGCTCGATGCAATTCTACTTCCTTGGTGGCCCGGGCTTGTGGCCCTTGATCTTGTCCGGACCATCCAGCCTTTTGTCAAAGGAAGGCGAAAACACAAGTTTCGAAGTCTATCCTTCCCACAGACGGCGCCAACTGATGATGTAGAGAATCAGTAGGCTGAATGCTCCGGCTTCGGTGGCGATCAGTGTTTGCAAAGACCTGTAAGGAAGAAGATAATCAAAGGATGACCGGGGTTGACCGGCCAAAACTCCTCCGATGGTGAAGTCAGTTCCTTAGAAAATAATGCTCAGACTTGGAGGGAAGCGATGTTATGAAAAACTTACTTTCATTTGGAGTAGGCCGGTCTTTATATAGTGAACCTCAGAGCGGTTATTCGCTTTATAACTGCTCCAAGGTTTGTGGACATTGACATAACTTCTTCAACGGCTATGAGAGTTATTAACCGCTGAAGGGAGTTAAGCGTTTGAGGTAATTGCGGCGGCATCCACGGGTCTGATTCTTTCTCCTGAACTCTGCGCTTGGGCATGTGGAAGTTGTACCTCAAAAGTTTCTAAGGGTCATATGGTCGTCCGTACACTTCGTCTATATTAGTGCTTCATTTATAGACGGCTCCTGCCTTCACGGAAGGTGGACTTGAATTTTTCCAAATGTTTCATGGACGACCCCTATGGACGATCAGGAGATGGTCACCCCTATGGACGGTCAGGAGATGGTCATTTCGCCAATCTCATCAATTATAATAATAAAAACAATAAAGCAAAGGAGTAAGATATAAAATTGTGAACACACACATGAATAGTAGATATAACGGATTCCAATTAAGCATTGAAATACAATATAAAGTACACCATTTAATTTAGAAACTTTAGTTTATGAGTTTGGATCATATATATATATATATATATATATATATTAATAGGTAAAATTGAGAGAAAATCCAATTAGGTTTTAAATTAGATTCTAACTGTTGTCTAATTTTACGCTATGTGTTTTATTTAAGTTTTTTTTTTTTTTTTTTTTTTTTTGTTCTAGGTGAGTTAATGAGATGCAAAAGACAAATGGTTTAATATAAATAAATTCTCAAAAACTCAAAAAGAAAAAAGTAAACTCATGTGTATATTCCAAAGAAATTAAAAAATAATAATAATAAAAGAGAAAGAGAGAGAGATTATAATTTGAATCCATATATGTGTAATTGTAATTTTTTTAATTGTACCGTATATATGCACAAGTTATGCATTAATTATATTATAATAATTGCTCACTATTTTCATTATCATTTAATATAAAATTTTACTCACACTTATTTACTCAACCTATTATATAAATGCAAAAATGGCCAGAATAACCCATAATAGACAAATAACAATTAAATTTTAAATCATATAAAAAAAATAAATTTTAAAAAAAGTTAAATAAATAAATAACGTAGAAATGAAGAATGAATCAAAAATAAGTATAAAAGAAAAAAGAAAGGAAAAAAAAAAAAAAAAAAAAAAAAAAAAAAAGAAAGAAAGAAAGAGGAGAGATGGAGCTGAAAGCGAGAGCAAATAAATCAAATGGCTTTATCCTGTGTACTCTTTATTAATAGTATTGCAAAATCTAACGATTTTTTTTTTTTTTTTTTTGAGGGGAACTTTTAGTTATAAATGGAAACCTCAATCTTTCTCTCAGCCACTCATTAATTTCTGCCTCACTCTCTCTCAGACTCTTGATCTCCTCTTCCAACTTTTGTAAGCCAACACTCCAATTTCTCTCTACTATTTTTATCACACAATTTCTAGTCTTACTAATTTTTATCTTCATCTCCCTCACCGAGTTTTTTCTTTTTATTTCCAAATCCCTCACCGAATTTCTTTCTTTATTTTATCTCCATCTCCCTCATCGTGTTTTTTTTTTTTTCACTCTCTTCTCTCTGTTCTCATCTCAGAACCGAAGCTATGACGGTTGGGCTTTAGGTCTCTATATGGTTTGAGTCATCTCAGAGCAAAGCGGGTTAAAGTTTCGTTTTGGATTTTGTATTTCGGTGTTTCTCCGATTACGTCTTCTTTTGCATACAGGTAAGTTCTCTGTCTTCTTTGACGATTCCTCAGTATTTCGATGTACACTTTTAATGACTTTGTGCCACGCTAAAACACTAAAAAAAAAAAAAAAGTAATGGGATAAGGCATTTGAGATTGGCCCAGGAAAGTTGTGGACTTGACTGAGAACAGGGGATGTGAAATTGTGAACACAAAACACAAGGAGAAAGAAAGAACAGAGTACAATCCTTTATTAAACAAGCAATTATCATCTAATACCAATTGGACACAACTTAACCCCAAATTTTCGGCTGACAAATTAATTTCACAACATATTTATTTTCATTAGCTCTAATTGAGTGTATTTTTTGTTTTTCTATTTTAGTTGTGGTTCTTGATTTACCAATGTATTTCCAATGACCATTTCTAGATCGGGAATCTTTTCTAAAGTCTCCAACACAGCCCCTTTTCAGTTTAACACCAAAAAAAGGAGGAAAAATAATTGACACTTGTGAGTTTTTGCATCCCCTTACTCCCAATTATCAAGAAATTTAGTAAGAAAGAAAAAATAAAAATGACATAATAAATGCTTAATGCTAGAATATGTAGTTTTATATACCAGCACTGACATAATAAATGCTTAATGCTAAAATATATAGTTTCATACATAATCACAGTTGATTTAGCAATATATATATATATATATATAGAAAAATGTTAACGAATACTGTACGGCACTTGTTAATAATCTATTTTAGAAAAATTTTGATACCACTTTTATGGAAAATGGAAAAAGCTGTCAAAATATTAATTACTTTTTTTTCATTTCCCATAAAAACTTTCTTTAAATGAATTATTAACAAGCGCTGTACAGTACCCATTAACAGTACCCATATATATATATATATATATATATATATACATATATATATATATATATATATATATACACACACGTAATCACAATACATGCCTACTAATAGCTATCACAGTTACCAAATTTTATATTTAGACAAAAAGAGAAGCAGCCATAAAAGTCATAATAGTTTGTCCATGACTCCATATAGGACCATAGATATTATTTTGAACTTTAAACAGTATTTCACAGCTGGTCAGCACAAGAGTAAGTAGAAAGTAGAAAAGTTGTTGACTTGACTTAAAACAGGGGAGGCGAAGTTGTGAACAAATTCCTCTCTTGTCTCCCTCTCACTTCTAGTCTCTATCTCACAAACACACACGGAGAAAGAACAGTATTCATTCCTTTACTAAACAGGAAACTATCTCACAGGATATTAATCGCGTTGTTTCAGGAGATTTTCGATCGGTAAATTCTCAATTTTCACTCATATTCATCACTTTTTTCTTTCCTTTCACTAAGTCATTGAGATGAAAAAATCCACCATCAAACTGTTTTCTCTTTTTCTTTATTTACTTTCCTTTTAATATATTTCTCTTCATTTTAATTGAATGCACTTTTTTTTTCCCCTGTTTTCAATATTATAGTTCAAGATTTATCAGTTTCCATGAGCACTCAAGGAGCCTTAACGTCGTCACCGTCTTCTTCTTCAACACCTCAGTGGACATACGACATTTTTCTCAGTTTTAGAGGTGAGGACACCCGTAAAAATTTTACAGACCATCTATATGATGCTTTGGTAAGGAAGGGTATTTGGACTTTTAGGGACGATGAAAAACTTGAGAGAGGAAACACTATTTCAAAGGAGCTCTTGAAAGCAATAGAAAAATCGAGATTTGCTATTGTCATTTTCTCAGAAAACTACGCATCTTCGAGATGGTGCATGGATGAACTTGTCCATATTGTCAGATGCATGGAAAAGACAGGATTGAAAGTTATGCCAGTTTTTTACCACGTGAATCCATCTGACGTACGAAAACAAAGAGGAACTTTTGCTCAAGCCTTTAAAGAACACAAAAAACGTTTTGGGAGGAGCTTCCTAGAAAGGTTGAATAAGTGTAAGAGCAAAAAGATGAAAAAGTGGAGATCTGCTCTGAGAGAAGTGGCCAATATCTCTGGTTGGGATTTACAAGATAGGTAATTTTCATGAATTTTTTTTTCTTTTGTTATTTAAATGGGCAATCTTCTTTCATATAAATAGTTTTTATAATATGGTAGGATGATATGCATGGATTGAAATATTACAACATATATTAGTTAAAATTTTGTTATGCTATTAGAAATAGTTTGTGACCCCGTCACCCCTTCTTTTTGTAACCCTTCTTTAGGACTTAGGAAACACTCCTTTGCAATAATTGAAAACGAACTATTTTTTTTCCTAAAAAAAATTTATGATTCGATAGTTATTATAGTTCCAACAAAGGTGGAATTTGAAACCTGATGTCTTAAAAGCACTAACATATACAAACTAGTTAAGTTTGGACTAAATGAAACTATTAGGATTCTGTCCAACTTAATAGATTTTTTATTTTACGGACAAATTTTTCCCTCAATTTCATTTCCTTTTTCCTCTTTGTCTTCCTCCATTCGAGCATGATTGAGCGCTGGGTCAGTGTTGCCATGCTCAATGCCTGCTTCATCTTCTTCATTTTTCTAACTTTTCTACTTTTGTTATTGTTTTTCACTCTTTTTCAAGAAAAAAAAAAGGAGAATTTAATATGGTTGGAACTATGAGGGGTTATTTACTTATTTCTTCAAGCTAGTCCATAAAATTGCTCACAATTCTTAAACGTGTGCAAAAAGTCTTAATTTAGATGGAACCCTAATAGTTTAAGGATTTAAACATAGTAATTAAACTTTGTAACTAAATTGTGAAATGGCCAAACCAAAGTATAAATTGTAATTATCTTTTTTGTTTTTTCAATTCCGTTGGTAAGATAAGTTTACCCACATACTTCTTTGGTCAAAGTCTACCGGCAAAAATGGTAGACTAGAATCAATATATTATAGAGTTATTAGAGTACTCTACAAGTAGAGTTTAATATTGATCATTCATTTTATATTAATGTTTTGTCCATAATAATTTTACAACAAATTATAGATGACAAATTGTTACTGTTATTGTTGTGGGCCCATCATTGTTATCACATTTTTTTTTTTTTTGATAAGTAAGATGAAATATATAAATGAAAGGCTGCTCTAAGCAAAAGCTAAGAGCAAGCCCTGAAAGTACAAGAAAACAAGAGAAACACACAAGAAGACAAGACAGCACAGAAATTACAAAAAAGAGAGGGAGCAAAGAAAAGAGGGGAGGGAATCACTAGACGTGAGTCCCCACGCCCGAGACCAATCAAAAAGGGTTCCACAAAAAGTGGCAAGCAACTGATCCCCTGAGCTGTCCAAGTCCTCAAAAGTCCTCTGGTTTCGTTCCATCCAAATACACCAGAGGATGCACGATGGGACCAAGTTCCAAACTTGAGAAGAACGCTTCCCCAACCAATTCCACCAGCCAAAAAGCACATCAGTAATCGACTTAGGAATCACCCAACACATGCCGAAGGTTATGAAGACAAAGCTCCATAACCGGTAAGCCCACTCACAATGAAGAAATAAATGGTTTACCGTCTCTCCACCACGGCGGCACAAAATACACCAATCCACAAAGTCGAGATTCCTCAATCTTAAGTTGTCACCCGTAAGGATCTTATTCCAAGCAACACACCAAACAAAAAAAGAAACTCGCCTGGGAGCCTGAACTCTCCAAATGGCTTTCCAAGGGAATATAAAAGGGGGGGCAGCCCTTAATTTATTATAAAATGACCGGGTGTCAAAAAACCCATTGGATTTCAACATCCATCTCATACGATCTCCAACACCCAAAGGAGGAGTCTTGGCTCCCAGAAGACGAAAGAACTGCAGCCCTTCTTCCATCTCCCAATCATTAAGATCTCTAATAAAACGGACATCCCAACATCTTGTCTCCTCCACCCCCTGCCTTTGTAAAGACGAATCAACAGTCACCTCCCTATCAGCAGCGATACCATACAACCTTGGAAAGGCCACTTGAAACGAAAGATCCCCGAGCCACACATCCTGCCAAAACCTCACTCTGTTCCCCACCCCAGCAACCAACTGACAGTGCTTGTGAAATTCCTCCCACCCCTTCCGAATGCTTCTCCACAACCCACAACCATGAGTACCCCTACCCAACTTAGAAGTCCACCCCCACAACTCACTCTGTTATCACATTTTTACCCACTAGTAATAACTTACCATTTAAGATTTGTTATGAAATTATTGTAAAACTGTTGTGAATGTAGCATTTATCTATACTAGCTTGTAATCCTATGCATATGCATGAATATATTTTAAAATATACAATAAGATGTATAATATTGTGGGGGAGGATTTTGATCTAAACCCGCAAGCAGTTTGTCCACTTTGGGTCCGAGGACTCGCATGGTTTTGTTCTTTGCAAGCAAGTGTGGGAAATCTTTTGAGAGCAATCCCACATCGAAGAAAGAAGCGCCCCACCTATGCCTTATAAGCATGAGCTCAAGACATAAGTGTACCACTACTACATGCTTATAAGGCAATCACTTGATAATTCACGTGATACTTTAATTTCATGGACAAACATTTAACAATTTCTCTAGCCTTGACCCCTGAATTTAAGTCAATTGAAGTCCAATTTTGGAGATTTATTTTTTTAGAGTCAAGTTCTTATCAAAAAAATTTTATGGAAACATTTATAACTCTTTTTATAACTCAATGTAATGCTTTAATGATCCAAAATTACCTTCTTCCAAGTTTTAGATAGGATTAAGTTTATGGTGGGCATGTAAGTTTTTTTTCCAATAGGATTTAGCTTTGGCTCGATCATTGTTTTGGGTTAAATGAAATCCTTCAAGTGAATTTTAACCATTTTATTCACAAATCAATTGTTTACATAATTTTATTCAATAAAAAATGGCTGTTTGAAATATATAATTGATATAATATACAATCCTTATATGGGTAGTTCTATCCACGCTGCTTGAGCTAATGAATTCATGTGTTTGACCAAGGAGTATTCTTGTCTAATATTTTTCTTCCTTGTGGTTTTATAATTGGTTTGGACCATCACATATATATTTTTTATTAAATATGCAGGAATGAGGCAGAATTTATTCGGCAAATTGTGGGAGAGATGGAGAAATTGGGTTCAAAAATCTCAAGCACTACCAAAAACTTGGTAGGAATAGAATCCAGTGTGCAAAAATTGATCTCTTCATATTTAGGTTTTGAGAATAATGTTGGCATGATAGGGATTTATGGTATAGGGGGACTGGGAAAGACAACTCTTGCTAGAGTTGTTTATGATAATTTTCATAGTCATTTTGAAGGTTCTAGCTTTATTGCCAATGTTAGGGAAGGCTCAAAAAATCTTGGTTTGCATCGATTACAACAGCAGCTTCTTGCAGACATTTTGGAGGACAAAAATATAGTCATAAACAATGTTTATGACGGAGTTAACATGATTAGCAAAAGGCTATGTTGTAAAAAAGTTCTACTTGTTATAGATGATGTCGACCAATTAGAGCAATTAGAAAATTTGGCTAGAGAGCATAGTTGGTTTGGATTGGGGAGTTGTATCATCATAACAACTAGAGATGAAAGAGTGTTGATCCAACATGGAGTGCTTGAAAGATATAAGCCTAATGGATTAGATAGCGATGATGCTTCAAAACTTTTTTGTTTGAATGCCTTCAAAAATGAGCAACCCAAAGAAGGTTATATGAAGCTCTCCCAAGAGGTTGTAGAATATGCCAATGACCTTCCATTAGCTATTGTTACTTTGGGTTCCTTTTTTGTTGGAAGAACAATAGAAGAATGGCAATGTGCATTGGACGGTTTTAAAAAAACTGAAAGAAAAATATTTGATGTGCTTAAAATAAGTTACGATGGACTAAATGCACAGTTTTTGAAGGATATATTTTTAGATATTGCATGTTTCTTTAATGGGAAGGAGAAAGATCAAGTAATAGAGATATTAGAAAATTGTGGTTTTAATGCAAGGTATGGTATAAGTGTTCTCGTGGAAAAATCTCTCCTAACCATGGATGACAACGAAATTTTGAGGATGCATGATCTACTACAAGAAATGGGTGAACAAATTATTCGTCAAGAATCTGGTCAAAATCTTGGAAAGCAGAGCAGGTTGTGGCTCAGTAAGGACTTGCTTGATGTATTGGAGAACAATATGGTAAGAACGATGACAAAACTATAATTTTATCTCAACGAATAAGATTGAATAGGTATAGTGACATAATTTTGTTTAATAAATTAGTTTTTTTTTTTTTTAATTCCAATAGGTAAGTGTTGCTTAAGTTTTTAAGTAGCAAAATAAAGAATAAAACATTCATTTACCATGCTATTATATAGTCAATGATGATTTTTTTTTTCGATTTTGAAAAAAAATTATTTGTAATCTACATCTATATTATATTTAAAAGTTATAGTGTAGTATTTGTTATTGATATGCTCATGCTGCGCCACTTCAATCGACACGTTTTTAGTAATATAATTACTGTTTTTCTTATTTATTTTTTATTCCTAAATTTTGTTGATAATATTAAATATATAAATAGATTGACTTTACACATTTATTTTTGGCGGTTTTAACTTTATATATAACTTTGATTTTGCATATTCATCTACTTTAATTTAGATATTTATAACTTAAAAATAAAAATTATGAATAATCAAAAACCAAAAACAATGTCTATACATATCTATCTATACTATATATAATATGGAAGCTTTGTAATAAATTTTACAAATCTCTTTCTGCACTACGCCAATAGCATCCTTTGTTCGTCTTCTTCTTCTTCTTCTTCTTTTTTTATTTTTTTATTTTTTTATTTTTTATTTTTTTTTATACTTTGTTCAACATTTCATTTTCTTCAATCATTGTCTTCTTAGTTCAATCTTTCATCTCCTTCAATCATTGTCTTTTTAAAATTTTCATTTGATTCCTTTATAAATTTTTTAATTTTCTCCATCTTAAATTCTATTGTTTCTAAATTTTTTCAATCATTGTCTTTTTAAATTTTCAACATTTCATCTTCTTCAACCCTTTCTCTTTCATCTTAATTTTCTTATAAATTTCCTTTTACTTTATTTCTACCTCTCTCCACTATTCCTTCCAAGTTGTTCATAGCAAAAAAAGTCAATACTGTCTCTCTCTCTCTCTCTCCCCCCAATTTTGTTTCTCTTTTTTGGTGGATTCTATTCTTATTTCAACCATTTTTTCCTGCTAATGATGCTTTTTGTTATTATTGATTTAATCGTCACATCACATTTATTTCTCTTTTTGACAAATTTGTATTGACTTTTATGCATATTTTATGTATTTTGGTATTCTAATTGGCAATTCCCGATTACATGTTCTTTTTCTTTATTCCATTGTTTTGATTTTATTTAGGTTATAATTAGTTGTTTTGCAAATTAGAATTTGATTGTTATAGTAATCCATTTAGATGTTAAACTATGAGACTTTACTAAGTCTTGTATATTTTTTAATCCTGTTGGGTGGACAAATTTGTAGTTTTTATAGAAAAAGTACTCTGAATAGTTGTATTAGAAGTACTTTGTATTGTCACTTATTTTAACATTTTTTTTCATATAAAAAATCATTATGTAGGCTTTTTTTTTTCTTTTTCATCACTTTAAAAGTAATGTTGTGATTTCTTATTTTTTCTCCTACTAGTCTTGAATTTCTAAAAGTTAGAGATGCACCTTTCTAGTTTTAATGTATGAATTTTAAATAGATTAATAATTAAAGAAAGGACTTTAAAATAAGATGTAATACAATCTATGAATAGTACCTAATGTTTAGTACATTTAACTATTAATAAAGATGATCTATAATGGGACTCTTAGCATTTGTTTGGGTTAGTTTTTTGAAAATTCATGTTTTGAAAATGTGTTTTTTAGAATGAAAATATGTATATGGTAAAATAGCTAAAAAGTATTGTTAATACTTAATATGAAAAATTGCAGTGTGAAAATGCATTTTCTGGTGATTTCCATGAGTTGTGATTTGAAAACGCAACTGCTTATGATTTGAAAAAGCAACTTTTCTTCTATTGTAAAAATGTAATTTTCTTAAAAACACTAAGCCAAACACCAATCTTATTGCATTTTCATTTAAATTTTTCTTTTTCTCCACAAAATCGCAATGCCAAATGGTATGTCATTTGAAGTACATTTTACTATTTTTAAGTAATACATTTGGGGTTGGACCCACCATATGGGATGGGCTTTAAGGGGTGGAGGAATAAAAAGAAATATATTTTAGAGAGTTTTATATATGAAAACTTAGGGAGTAGATGTTTTTTTAATCTGCTTTACAGCTTTAAAAACGGTATAAAACTTGAATAATTTTAGTATTCTTGTCATTTGATTTTGCAAAACTGCAAATCACCAAGCTTTTGCTTTCAAAATCTTAGGTAACAGAAGCAATTCAAGCCATAGTCGTTCCTTACAAGGCAAATGATTTTAACTCTGAAGAAGTTCCTGAAGTGTTATCATCAAAGATGTCTAATCTTAGATTGATGATAATTAAGGATACATACTACCTGCATGACCCAGGAGATTTTGTTGTTCCTAATAACCAAAGACAACTTTTTGTTCCTAATCAACTAAGGCATCTTTCATGGGACTACTGTCCTTTCAAATGTTTGTCATCCAGTTCCCAACCAAAGGAGCTTGTTCGACTTGACTTGTGGGAAAGCAAAATTGAATATCTTTGGGAAGGAGTAATGGTAATTTTGTTCTTTTTAACTGCCTTTCTATTGCTTTTTATTATCTCTCTTTTTCTTAGGTGTAGCTACAAATACTAATTTCTACGTTTAACGAAAACTTTTATTTTTTTTTTATTTTTTTGGTAACAGCATTCAGTCAACTTAAAGTTCATTAATCTTCGTGGTTCCAAAAACGTTATCAGGACACCTGACTTTTCAGGTGTTCCGATGCTTGAGGAACTAGACCTTTATAAGTGCAATAGCTTGGTAGAGATCCACCCATCTATTGAACAACTCAGGAAGCTCAAGTATTTACAATTGGGATTCTGTGAATCTCTTACCGATCTTCCCTGCATGTTTGCTGTAATGCAGTCCCTTACGGAGCTTCAACTTGCTCATAGCTCAATCAGTTCGTTTCTGAAATTTACGGGAATTATGAAAAGCCTATCCAAACTCAATTTGTTTAACACTGATATTAAGAAAGTACCACCCTCATCGACCAAGTGTTTGACTGCCCTTACTTTCTTAAATCTAAGTTTCTGCAAAAATCTTGAATGTCTTCCAAGCAACATGGATAATTTGAGGTCTCTACAAACACTCCATCTTACCCACTGCAAAAAACTAAAATCGTTGCCAAGGCTTCCATCAACTGTAAGATGTATAACAGTGGAATATTGTGATTCCCTAAAATGGTTACCAGCACAGGTCAAACTGAGTATCTGGTCACAACCTCTCTCCCAATGGCTTCCGTATGATGAGAGGCGCAGTCAAAAGGAATTTACAATATTGTTCCATTTCCTACAGGTAATCTCTCTCTCTCTCTCTCTCTCTCTCTCTCTCTCTCTCTCTCTCGAATTGTTAAATAATAACAGTTAACAATAGTTGTGTTTTGGGTACAGGTACAGGGACTCCTTTGTCGTAAAACCGTTTTTGGAACTTCTTCCAAAGGGAAAGAGGATGGATCTATAACTGAGTTTCAGATAATTATGCCGCCATGTTTAACTGAAATAATAGTGGAGAATTCAATAAGCATAGAGCTGCCTTCAAATTGGTATAATAGTAAATGGATAGGATTAGCTCTCTGGGCATTAGTACCAAATCCAGGGTCGATATATGGTCTAAGAGCTCGTGAGGTAGCTGTTGGTAAAATGCCTCAAAATCACTGTGCCTTTGAACTTGTTACTACCTGGATAAATGTTGAGGTCCAAACTCAATTTTTCATCAGTAATTACCTATTGTATTTGTCTCGTGATGAGTGGATTGCTACTATTGGGAATGGTGAATGCAGTCAAATTAAGGTTATATTCAATAAGCCGTGTCCGCCAGACTTTAGGGTCAGTTTGGTATACGAGCAAGATGTGGACGAGTTCAACCAAACAAATGCACAATGTTTGATTGCGAGCTTTGGGGAAGTACCCATCTATAAATTAACTGGTAATGACCATCTCAACCATCCTTCCCATTAATGTCCAATCCTTTTCTATCTTATTTTCTTTCTAACTATACATCTGGTTTTGTCATTGGCAAGTAAGTCTCGTCATTTTTCTTTTTCTTCTTTTAGCTCACCATGCGCAAGCAATCCCAATCACCTTGTACTCTCTGAGTTCTTGAAAATTAAACTTAAATTTTGCCACACGAGTTTATTGCCAATTGTCTAAGCCTCTATATCATCATCACTTACAAGAATGCGATCTAGATAGGAAATACATTCTCAAGCTTCACCCATCACATTTCTCTATGGATTTTGCTAATGTAGATCTTTCAATCCTAATTCGGCATCCTATTTGTAACTATCAGATATTATGCTATTTTGCATATTCATTTTGTGATGGTAAATGCAATGCAACTTTTCTTGATAAATTTTTGAAATGTAAAAGCTAGAGACTGTATAGTATTTCCTTCCTTACCATGTATATTCTTCATAATCATTGGTGTCATACTTTCCAAAATAGGTAGGAGGCAAACTCTAATTGCACTCATTAGTAATGAGTGAAATATTATTATACTAACTCAGATTTTCACATATATGCAGTTGATGATGAGGATGATGATGATGATGTAAATACAGTTGGTGATGATGATGTTGTATATACAATTGGTGATGATGATGATGAAGATAATTATTATGATGCATATACAGTTAGTGATGATGAGTATTATGATGCATATACAGTTAGTGATAATAATGATTAACATGACTGCGGAAGAAGACACCTAGGTGCTGTTTATACTTTGACTATCTTCTTTTCATTGGATGAATTTCAATCAAGGCTTAGGCAATTAGATGTGCACATGCATTTCAATCAGCCTGACCATGTTTTAATGAATTTGTATTTGGTTCAGTTACAATGATTTGGAAACTTGTTCAAGTGACATATCTGCGCATCTTGTTTCAAAATGAAAATGGAGTTGAAGATCTACTTTTACAGGGGATCTAGGTATAGACAGATAATGAGTTATACGGTTTTACTAATAATATTTCTTGTTTGATGAATTTCAAGTGAGTTTAGTGCTATTGGAATTACTTCAGGTAACTTTGTCACATTTCTCTCTTCTATGCTGATTTGAGTTAATGTCTATGAGACAGTGATTGGTGAATTTTGAAGTAGAATTTTAAGATTATAAGTTTTTATCAATCTAGTTATGGTATGAAATAAGCATTAATTTTAGCATTTAGTCTTGAATGTTGTCCTTGCAGTTCAAAAGTCACAAGTTTCAAACAAGTTTGCTTGTAAAGTAATATTCTTTTTAGATTATAATGGAGCCCTATATGTTCAAGAGGAAATGTCCTGTTAATAGTTATACTTGCCTTTAAACTGTTTAATTTTCTACCATGCATCAAGGTTTGTTAGAGGGCGTGTTTGGCAACATTTATGAGCCTTGTTTGCAGTCTAGTATGTACCTTTTTGGCATTCGTTGTACACTTGGGAGGGAAAGGCCTTTGGATCAAATTCTTGACAGGGTCTTTCGAACAAGCATTTCTGTTTGCTTTTGGAACAAATTTAATTAATAGGCAAAAACAGATTAATGGGCAATCTTTGAAGTTGTTCCTTTCTTTCTTTATTGTTGCTTCCCTAACCCATCATTTCCCTCTTATTATGCAATTTATGTTCAATTTACTTAATGGGCATTCAAAATGCAAGTGTGCTCTACATTCCATACTTTTCTTGTAGAATACATAATTTAGATCACCTTTGTAACCCCAATGCAGCATTCTGTCTGGGGTGCCTAATCTATTTCCCATTCAATTTGTAGCTATCAGATATTATGCTATTTTGCATATTCATTTTGTGATGGTAAATGCAATGCAACTTTTCTTGATAAATTTTTGAAATGTAAAAGCTAGAGACTGTATAGTATTTCCTTCCTTACCATGTATATTCTTCATAATCATTGGTGTCATGCTTTCCAAAATAGGTAGGAGGCAAACTCAAATTACACTCATTAGTAATGAGTGAAATATTATTATACTAACTCAGATTTTCACATATATGCAGTTGATGATGATGATGATGATGTAAATACAGTTGGTGATGATGATGTTGTATATACAGTTGGTGATGATGATGATGAAGATAATTATTATGATGCATATACAGTTAGTGATGATAATGATTAACATGACTGCGGAAGAAGACACCTAGGTGTTGTTTATACTTTGACTATCTTCTTTTCATTGGATGAATTTCAATCAAGGCTTAGGCTATTAGATGTGCACATGCATTTCAATCAGCCTGACCATGTTTTAATGAATTTGTATTTGGTTCAGTTACAATGATTTGGAAACTTGTTCAAGTGACATATCTGCGCATCTTGTTTCAAAATGAAAATGGAGTTGAAGATCTACTTTTACAGGGGATCTAGGTATAGACAGATAATGAGTTATACGGTTTACAAATAATATTTCTTGTTTGCTGAATTTCAAGTGAGTTTAGTGCTATTGGAATTACTTCAGGTAACTTTGTCACATTTCTCTCTTCAATGCTGATTTGAGTTAATGTCTATGAGACAGTGATTTGTGAATTTTGAAGTAGAACTTTAAGATTATAAGTTTTTATCAATCTAGCTATGGTATGAAATAAGCATTAATTTTAGCATTCAGTCTTGAATATTTTCCTTGCAGTTCAAAAGTCACAAGTTTCAAACAAGTTCGCTTGTAAAGTAATATTCTTTTTAGATTATAATGGAGCCCTATATATTCAACAGGAAATGTCCTGTTAGTAGTTATACTTGCCTTTAAACTGTTTAATTTTCTACCATGCATCAAGGTTTGTTAGTAGGCAAAAACAGATTAATGGGCAATCTTTGAAGTTGTTCCTTTCTTTCTTTATTGTTGCTTCCCTTACCCATCATTTCCCTCTTATCATGCAATTTATGTTCAATTTACTTAATGGGCATTCAAAATGCAAGTGTGCTCCACATTCCATACTTTTCTTGTAGGATACATAATTTAGATCACCTGTGTAACCCCAATGCAGCATTCTGTCTGGGGTGCCTAATCTATTTCCCATTACTAGCCAAAAATGGAATGCAAGTCTTGTAATAGCTTGAGAGAATCAGATGATTTTCCCCAGTTGATTTTTATTTTTATTTTCTTGTTTCTAGTTTCGCTGCTTCTACTTTCGTAACTTTATTGTTAATGAAATTTGTTATCCATAAAAGAATTAAAACAAGAAAAAAAAAATGCAAAACAAGAGTGGAAGGGACTCTCAAGTCTCACCAGAGTTACTCCACTTTTAGTTTCTTTAAAATTAGACCAACCACTTCTTGATTGTGGCTTGCTCCTTATTGGAATTGATTGTTCAGACCAACCATATGTGCTGTCAAATGGGTGCCTTCTGCTTTCTTTACATTCCAATTGCTTCTGCATTTGTGCCAATGCCCTGCTTTTATCAGTGTAGAGTAGAAGGCACACCTTTAGATTTACCAATTGCTAATGAAATATATGTATCCATAGTAAAGCTGCAAAATTTCTCAGCTCAATCCAGTATTGGGCTATCCAAACTTTGGTCATGTTGAAAATAGACTATCTTTGTCCTTGACTGAACCTCAGCTAGCCTGCTTAGTCTATGTTTTATGTTGGTTCAGCTCATGCTAGTTCACAAGCCTAAGTGAACTTTATTAACTCGCTAAAATCAACAACATAAAATCTGTTAATTTACTAATACAAATTGGCAATCCAAAGGCATAGTTCTTTGACACTGATGTTAGTTTAATCCATTGTTGCTGTTATTACCAACATCACATCATAATTATAATTTTACCATAGATATCTTCTGGTTTGAGAATCTGAAATGTCAGACTAAGAGATATAATTCAGTCATCATGGTAAGCGAATTTTTGTGGCTGCTAAGCAGTGTGTGGGATGGCTGGTGCATGAAGGGCTTTATACAGACAAGCCAATGGGGCAGAGCTATTCCTTCTGCGTATGGGAGTTCCTTCACTTAGCCGTTCCTTCTGCTGGAATGGTTTGATAATTTTTTTTTGTTCTTTCTGTCAAGAAAATGGTAGTCTTCATTTTTTGGCTACATATATTTAGTCTCTTAACGTTTTGTTTCATGCCAATCATTATACTAGGCTTCTAATTTCTCACTGTATGCAGCTTGGAAATTACTTATTTGTGCTACTAGCCTACTACATACCACATGCATTTGGAGCCACAGCAAAGCTTGCTCTAAACGTGTTTCCTTACGCCTGAACTTATTTCAGCATGGTATACAATTGTTTTGAAAAAGAATGAATCAAACACTTTGTAGCACTTGGGCTTCAAATGAGTTGGGCACTTGGGATTCAAGTGAGTTGGGAGGTGGGAATCCACAAGCAGCTAAAATGACTTTCAAGATTGTAATGGTTCTTGTAGTTGCAAAGATGGTTATCATAGGCATGATTCTCTTCTTTTGCCACTATGTTTTGGGCTATGCCTTCAGCAGAGAGAAAAAAAGTTTTGGATCATGATTTGTCTCTCAATAATCATGGATGGCTTACTAGCAGTACTTTCAGGGTAACTTATTTATTCAAGGTATACCATCAACTGAGCATTCATTCACTATTCAGTTTAGAATATTTTCTTTAGAATTTAGAAGTTAACTAATAGTAAATAAAATATAAAAATAAATAAATAAATAAAGGTATCAAACAAGTTTGCTCTTGAATAGTTTTCTATTTTTGGGTTATAATAGTTGTGGCCTAATCATTCAGTATCTTTCTTCAAAACAGACCAGCGTATCAAGACAATGTAGAAGTTGTAATCTTCCTTGATGCAATGCCATTAACCCTACAAATCTATTTTCTGCTTTGCATCAGGGGTTGCTAGAGGATGTGGCAGGTAGCATATAGGAGCCTTTGTCAATTTTGGAGCATGCTATCTGGTCGGGGTTCCATTAGTCGTCATTTTGTCCTTTGTTGTACACTGAAGAGGGAAAGGCCTGTAGATTGGACTATTGACATTGTGTACTGTACAAGCATTTCTATTTCTACTTGCTTTTAAAACAAGTTTCACAAATTGGCAAAAACAATTTATTATTGCCAAGAAAAAAAATCTCACTTTCTTTATAATTGGTGTTTCTCACACCAAAAACTACAATTCATGTTCAACTTGATCATATAATATGAAAATTTGGAATCTTATAATTTTTTATTTTTTTTAAGAATAACTCGTGTCTGATCTATATGTTTTAAATTTCGTGGTTAGTGAAACATTTTAGGCTAATCAGACTAAACCAATTTTGAAATCTTAGTTGGATTTATGCTGATGTTACAAGCATCAAAAGCAAGAGAGGATATTTGATGGTAATTTTTAGTCTGGACTCAAGAGTGGATCAAGTTTAATGGACACAATATATTATTTGTGATTCCAGAGACTATATAATTTGGCTAGTCCAGCTTTCAAAAAAAAAAAAAAAAATTGCTAATCCTTATTTTCATCCAATTATTTAGAAATGCACATTTTTGCTTTATGAAGGAATTAAAATAATAATATCATTATTCTACCATCTTGCATAGTTTGAAGGCGGAAATCATTTTTATTTTATTTTTTTTGTCTTTCCAAAGTTCTTTTTGTGAAGATTTTGGGCTTTTGGGGTATTAGGACAGCAACTTCTTTAGTAAGATGATAATACAATTTGTTGGTGGGTTCCAGTTAGTTCAACTGGTTAAATTTCTTATATCAAATAAGAGTCATCTAGGCTTTGAAACCCGTCTACATAAAAAAAAATAAAAAAAAATAAAAAAACAATTTGTCAAGCTTTCCTTTGCAAATTATTTGTAAATTACTTTCCCTTTCTTTTGCTTAAATTTCAGTTGATTTTAGGCAAATCTACAATGAATATGATTGACACTAAAAAAACATTGGAAACATTTTAGTCCAGAATAATTTATCTTGGGAATTATAGAATAGTTTCAAATCTTTCTTGCTTTTCTTGTCCATTTGGTGGGCGGATGTTTGACTTTTTATGTTGGGTAAATAAAGTATTGGGTAAGTATTATTTTTTAAACCAAATACTTTAGGGGAGTTTCAAATCAAACCCTATAATTTCGTTAGTTTCAAATCAAATTCTAGATTGTTTCAATATCTATAAGTTAGAAATTCATCAATGCTTAGAAAAGAGCACAGTCCTTGCACAGAAGCAATAAAACAAGTTGAGTCCTCTTTTGATATGTAATAATGCTTCATTCTAAATAGATGAAAGAACACAATGAAGCAGTGTGCTAAGGACCAAGTTGAGTCCTCTATTGAATGCTATCAGATCATATGGCAAGAAATACCTACAAAGAAAGCAAATAATGAAACCTAGAAACCAACTCCAGAGTTTTTTGTGGAAAGTACCACTAGTGTGGTGCTAAGAGGCTCAGATGAAAGAATTTTAAAAGTTTGGGTATCATTGATTCCTGAAGTCAATCAAACAGTGATATATGCTTTAGCATTTAGACAAGATATCCTCCTTGACCTTGTTAAAAATGAAAATTTCAATAATGTTATCGTAGAGAGAGAAATGCTCTACAGGTAGTTCAAGCTATTCCAAGAAAACCCCAGTAGGTCATAGTTGTTGTAAATGGACTTTAGAGCATGATTTTGTTCCCTGGCGGCTTTGATGGAGATACGATTTAAGCCCTGTAGTATACTTGTATGTATGATTCCTCTGGGTGTTGTTAGCTTTTTATAAAGCTTCATTTTGTGAGGAAAACAAAAAAGAAATTAAAATCCACAATCCAACTAAAAAAAAGTTTAGGGTTTATATTGACACAATTTTAAAAGTTTAGGGCTTAATTTTAAATTAGCAGAATTATCAAGTTTAATTTGTAATATAGTCTTATTATATACCTCTTATGGTTTTCTTCTGAAAGGGGGGGAAAAAAAACCTCCTATGGTTTAATTTTAAAATTATAAGATTTAATTTGAAATTACACTTAAAATATAATGTTTTTTTTTTATAGAAAAATACAACGTTTTAAATGGACTATACTCTTAAAAAAAAAAAAAAAAAACCCTCAATTTTCCAAACAAGGAGAGATGAAACTCATCTAAAAAAATTGAGATGAATTTTTTTTTTTAGAAAAATGTGAGAGGAAATTTATTTTTGAGATAAAGGATTTTATTGATGGATGCCCTTAGGGCATCTATTAATAAATTATCTTAGGAAACCATTTTATTATGGAAAAAGAAAAAATTACTAAATTTTACAACTTTTTTTTTTTATATTTTTCATAAAAGTGGTATTAAAACTTTCTAAAATGGTTTATTAAAAAAGTCCTATGACCATTCATTAATAAAACCATTTTATTTAAGGACAAATTTTAGCAACAAAATTGATTGTAACTTAAGGCTACAACCTTACTCAATATTTTTTTTATTGGAGATGAATTTTAACAAATTTACCACTGGATTACATGTTTTTTTTCATATTTTCCATGATTGCAGATTTTTAAAAAATTAAAGATCAATAGCTATGTCATCAATAAATTGTTTAAATTGCAAGTTTTTATAGTTTAAAATCATACATAAAATATAAGCTTATAAATCATATAGTAAATAATATTCGAATAACACAAAATTTGACATGTGTATTAACAATTTAAAATCATAAAGAATATGCAATCCAACAATTAGAATTTCAAAATACTTAATAATGTTAATTTTTTTTAAAATGTAAGTTGTAATTTTAGACAACAATTAATTTTGTAACTACATTTTATTTTTTTACGTAATTAAAAATTAAAAATGAAGGATTAATAGAAGTTAACCGGGCCCTTCTATAAATTCTCCCACACAGCAGTTAGCAGAAGTCATCTTATTCTCAACTGTATTGACCGATTGCCGATTTGAGCCCAGCGTTGATTTCCTCTGCCTTTTGCTCTCTCCCAATCACAATCACTGTTCCTATTTTTCGTTTCCCAAACCACTTTTCACTCGCATTCATCTCTTAAAATTGTTTTCTTCTTCACTAATTTATGTATGTTCCTTTTTTCTTCAGTTCTATTCATATTGTGCTTCAAATTTTATCTCTATATTTCCTATGGCTTCCATGAGAACTCAAGGAGGGTCTACGTCATCTTCTTTGACACCTCAGTCTCAGTGTTAGTGGAAATACAAGGTGTTTCTCAGTTTTAGAAAAAAGCTTTTGTTGAACCCAAAAAATGTGGAGAGCTGCTTTGAGAGAAGTGTCCAATCTCTCTGGTTAGTATTGTAATTACTGATTTATTTCCGTTGATATTTAAATGACAAGTCTTTCTTTCATACACGATGGAAGTATATAAATTGCTATTAGAATGTAGCATAATATGCATGGATTGAAACATTACAAAATATACTAGTTAAATTTCCGTTGCAATCGGTGCTTATACTATTACAAATAGTTTGTGACCCCTGCCCTTTTGTTATTAAAAGTGTTGGTGGTGCATTTAACAAAAAGAACATAACATTTATCTTCATTATATATATTTTTAGGTAAATTAGTATTTGAGTTTTGCAATTTGACCATTCTACAATTTAATCCAAAAAATTTCAATTATTAAATTTAAATCCCTAAAATGGGACTGTTACAATTCTGTCCAAATTAATAGATATTGTATCTTACAAGTGTTTTTTTTTTAGGAAATATATTCTCAAGCTTTACTCCTATTATGCTCTATGGATTTTGCTAAGGTAGATTGTTCAGTCCCATTTCGGAATCCTATTTGTAATTGTCCAAGCATTATGCTAATTTTCATATTCACCTTGTGCTGCGAATTCTAGAGAATTTTGCCAAACAAATTTTTGACATGCGAAAACTATAGACTGCATACTTCTTTTGGCACATCTAACGTGATTATACTTTAGAATCATTGGAGCCATGCCTTCAAAAATAGTCAAGAAGCAACTTTAATTACACTCATTAGGAATGAGTCAATAATTATGGTACCATAGTGACTCAAGGTTTTTACATATATACAGATTATAATTGAGATGTCTGCAGATGATGATGCCAATGTTCTTTTCATACCTTGATTGACTGTAAAATAGGGAGGAGGATTTTCATAGGATGAATTTCAATAGAGGCTACTGATATTAAATGTGCACAAGCATTTCTGTCAATCTAACTGTGTTTTTCTATTTCTTTTTTTTTTTGGATAAAAATATTGATATGTTGTAATGAATTTATATATTATGATGATTTGGAAATGTATTTGTGTGACATATCCTTCTTTCATAGTGAGAATATAGTCAGGATCTTTTCTTTTCCTTTCCTTTCTCCCCCCTCCACCCCCCCCCCCCCCCTCTCTTTTTGACAGGTTCTAGTCAATATCAGATATGATATATATGGTTTCAATTATTATGTTTTCATTGGATGAAGTAAAGTTAAATTGAGCCTACTGCTATCAGATTGCCTACAAGCTATACTTTTAGGTACCTTTCTCACATTTATCTCATGTAGTGTATTTGAGTTAATCTACACGAGAGCATGAGTTGTGAATTTTGGCGAAGTTTTAAAAGCTATTACTTTTTTCTTTTTCTTTTTTCTCAATCACACATTATGATCGGATAAGCATTAACTCAATCTTTATTCTAGAATATGTACTTACAATTAAAAAGTCTACAAATACTTTTGAAAGCTTCAAACAATTTCACCCTTGATGTAATCTTCTTCCTGGGACTTGCCTACTTGATAGTTAAGGGCCTTACGGCCTAACCATTATATTGTTAATATCTTTCTTCAAAATAAACTAGATTCCTTTATATCACTGGAGGAATCGGCTAGCAACATAGAGGAGCCTATGTCTATCTTGGAGCATATTATCTGGTTGGGACATAAGTATGTGCTGTTGTGGCCTTTGTTAAACCCTTAAAAGTCCTTTGGGTTGGATTTAGAGACAGGGTCTATTGTACAAGCTTATTTATTTATTTTGGTAAAATGTACAAGTTTCACAAATTGGCAAAAGTAGGTTACTGGTATAAAAATTCTTCCTTTCTACAAAATTGTCCCCCCATCACCGCTGCCTTCTTCTTTATACTGAAATTTATGTCAACTTTATCATTTAGCATGAATTTTCGAAGGCTTCAAACTATTTCAGACTAGAGTAATTGGTGTCAAATTTATATATTATTAAAATTGGTGGTAATGGAAATGTGCTAGGCCTTTAGACTAAACTAGTTTTGAATTCTTAGTTGGATTTTTATTGATGTTTCAGGTTTTCAAAGCTAGAATGGGGATATATCAGTGAGACTATTTTAGTGGATAAGAAAATAATAGAGAGCAATTTATGTTTCTACTTTCTTAAGTTTATTGTTAATGAAATTTCTTATTCTTAAAAGAAGAAAAATTAAAAATATAAATTAAAAAAAAAAAAAAAACCCTACAAAACAAGAGACTGGAATGGACTCTCACCAAAGTTACTCCACCTTTAGGTTCTTTACAATTAGACCAACCACTTCTTGATTGTGGCTTGCCACTTATTTTATTTGATTGTTCAGACCAACCATACATGCTGTCATATTGGTGGCTTCAGCTTCCTTTACATTCCAATCGCTTCTGCATTTGTACTAATGCCCTGCTTTTATCAGTGTAGATTAGTAGGTAGGTGGCTCAATCCTATTATGGCATCCCATTTGTAAGTGTCCAACTATATATTATGCTAATTTTCATATTCACCTTGTGTGGTGCTAGCAGAAGCAAGAGAAATTTTCCTCATAAATTTTTTAAACGTGAAAACTAGAGACTGTGTAATCTCAACCATGTCTATACTTCATAATCATTGGTGACATGCCTTCTAGATAATGCAAGGAGGGACTCGAATTATACTGATTATTAATGAGTAAATTCTCTCAATATATATATATATATATATATATTTTTTTTTGTTTTGATTGTAGTACCATATTAAAGTTTTCACATATATGCAGATGATAATGATTAACATGTCAGCAGAAGATGACACTTGTGTTCTGTTTATACTTTGTCTAGCTGCTAAATGAGGAGGATTTTCACAGGAGGATTTCAATTGAGGCTATGGCCACTGGATGTGCAAAAGCATTTCTGTTAGTTTGACTGGTATGTTGTATTGAATTTATATATGACTTCGGCCATAATATTTGGAAATGTATTCAAATGCAATATCCTTGTATCTTGTTTCATAAAGACAGTAGAGCTAGGATCTTTTCTTTCATCTTCTTCTTTTTTTTTTTATTTTTTATATGGTTTCGGTTATGATGATTTTCATAGGATGAACCGATGATTTCATCACTGTTATTGGATAGCCTACAAGGCACAAGATGTACTTTCAGGTGACTTTCCACAAGCCATACCTTTGTTTTTCCACATACACTATAGTGTATTTATTTATTTACTTACTTATTTTTGATAAGCAAGAAAGGTGTATATTCAAATAACTGCTTTATGTAAAAAAGCACAAAGCCTGCCACAAAATTCTAGCCACTAAAGAAAACTTATTGAAGAGGCACATTACTGCAAATGATAAATGTGAAGAATGTGGAAAGGAGTTTTCCATCTGCCACTTGTTTTGGTTTTGCGATAAAGCAAAGAATGTTTGGGCAAATACTAAACTTGTTTTCCCTTTCCAAATAGGTCGAACATGGAGATTTGTGAATGTGGTTTGGCAGTTGTTTGTTGGTAAATCTGGTTTTGTATCTCATACAAAACACAAAGTGGAAGCAACAAAATGGATCTATTTCATTCATGATTAATAACATGCACTATGTAAATTTCAGAATTTAAAAACAAGATAGCGTACCTTGGTGCGATGAAATTCAAAACAAAATATTAGAAGTACTTGGGAATACTTTTAATCTTCACTTCAATTTCACTTTACGCCCAAGAAGTGTGGTCTCTCAATCAGTTTCCAAGGAAGAATAATTGAGTGGCTTCACTCACACATACACACCACTTCACAATGATATATCTTTTTTTCTTATAAAAAATTCTGTATGTTTCTCCCTTTATAACTAACTGATTATCTAATTGGGCCAGCCTATTGGGCCTTTCCAATTGGGCTTTAGTGTGTGGCTTGGAGTGGGACCAAAAGGGACCAATAAGACACTAGCTCCAATGGGTCTTGGGATTTTCTATCAACTCTTGACAAGTCCAAAGTTACTATTAATTATATTTAATACCGCTATAATAATATAATTGTACTCTAGGCTTTATTAATATATTATATCCCAAGATTTTATTATATATGCAACCCCTTCATAAAATATTCGTAGTAATATAAAGTCATGAATGTAGACTATCACTTTGAAAATTACTACATCTTAATATTTGAGTACTCGGTTTAATTCTTTAAGGATATACTTTAGTATATCCTTACTAAAGTGGTTAGGCCTAACACTCTGAATAACCAAACCCATTAAACTTATCTCAAGAGAATATTTTATATCTCCGTTAAGAGATTATGAATTTCATCTTGAAAATATATATTCCATCAACACTAAATGTGACTGCCCAACATACTGAGGTTTTGATTGTGACTTTAGATCTCACTCTTGATATATCAAAGCAACATACACCTCATGATCAGGTCCATTATTCTCTCAGGATTAAGAGTTCATGCAAATAGAAGTCGTGAGATTTATTGTTCATTTAACAGTCGTTAAGAGAATAATAAATCTCACAGTGATCCAGTTCAATATGTCTTAACTCTTAAAACATATCAACTAGAAGTCACATCAGCAGTCACATCATCCACTGACTTTCAACTCTCTCTCTCTCTCTCTCTCTCTCTCTCTCCCTCTTAACTCTGTTTCTTTTTATTAATTTTCTTAGCTTATTATTACACACTCTCAAACATTTTCCCCTCTTTTTTACTCTTTCATCTTCTCACTACCAACTACCTTAATATCTCTCATCTTCTATTCATGTATCTTCCTTTATTTTTATCTCTTCTTATTCTTATCTTTTTATTATAAATTTTCTATCCTCTCTCACATTTGGAGCATAGTTTTCTTACACACAAAATGTTGTTTCTCTCTCTCTCTCTCTCTCAAAAAATATTTTTTTTTCATTTTTTGGTGGTCTTGATTTCGTATTATGTGACTCCTATGGATTTGTTATGCAAGAGAAATCATGGTCCACTCCGTATCCTTTGTGATCATAATTTAGTTTATCAGAAGTTTTTTTTTTTCATATTTATCATTAATATTTGTTTGCAGCTCATTTGCATCAAGCTACATCATAGAATTCATGTTTGTGATTTCAACCAATTTGATGTAGAAATGGGAGTAAGGAATAAGTATACCACTAATGCTTGGGAAGCTTGAGTATACTACTATTAATTGTCAATTACAATTGTTGTATATGTTATCATTGTTATGTGTTGAACTGAAGTAATGAACCTCTATAGTTGGCCTAAATTGAACATGATCGCCAAATTTTGATATGCATACCCTTTTGAGTTATCAAATATGCCTAGATCATATGAATTTCTAAGTTTTCATTTTTTTTTCTTTGGTTGAGCTTATGAGTTCCTTTCCAAAGTATTATTGATAATTGTGAATTGAAAAGTTTCATAATTATTTTCCTTTTTTATATATATATTTTTAATTTTTTACATCCTATAATGTTGTTGATGTGGTATGGCTAGCCTCATATTACACTATAAAAAAAAGCAAATATATTTTCAATTATTGAATAATTAATGTTCTATTGTAGGTTATCGAAGTTGATGAATTTCAGTTTAATATTAGAATTTCAATTCAATTATTTAATACTAGCCTCATATGTTCTGTTGTAAGTGCAAGTATATTTTCAAGTATATTTCAGTTTAATATTATCAACATAATCTATTTTCAAAGCTTACTTTAAGTTGATAAATTTTTATGTTTTGTAGAACTTACTTTAGATTGATGTGATTAAGTTTTGTATTTTTATGATGGTATTTTTTTTTTCTTTGATTTAATAGATGTCATCTTATTACATTATATAAATAGTATATAAAAATATATCATTATTATATTATATAGTATGACTTGAATAATTTGATGTTTATTACTATATATTATATTTTTACTCTTTTTGTTCTTATTTTATTTTTTATAAATCTGTTTCTCTCTCACTCTCTCAATTTTTTATTCTTTCTTGCAACTCTACTTTAGGTTGACAAATCATTGTATTAGTTATAACTTTATTTTGGGTTAATACGTTTTAGTGTTATATTTTTTATTTTTCCGTCACAATTAATCTCTCTCCCTCTTATAGTTTTGGGGTAATTTTTGTTTGAGTTACTTAGTTATTTTGTAAATGAGAATTTGAATTTATATAAAAATAAATTAAAAGTCTTGGCTATGCATTTGAATGTGTCATCAATTATTTAAGTAACATTAAGGGCAATTCTGTTACGATTTTTTACTATCATAATAATCTTCTTTAGGAGAATGAGAAATTTGAATGATTTATTCAAAACTTAAAAAGTTTAATTACACAAGAAAAAAAATATATAAAAACATAGTGCACTATAACATAATTTCGAATAATATAGACCACCTAAGGAATAATATCAATTAAACACAACCCAAAATAATAGAATGATATATCGGTAAAGTTAGAAAGATTGAATGGTTTTAGAAATTGTTTAATTTTTAGGGAGAACAAAATTATCTTCAACAAAATTTAGAAAAAAAAAATTATATTTTATACTATGATTATAAAATAATTATCTATTTCCACGCATTGCGTGGGTCTGCAACTAGTATATATAAATATGAATACAGTTTCAATAATCAATTCATGAATATATAGGATCAATTGGCCAATATTTAATATACAATTCACACCAAGGATGTAAATTCTTTTGGTTTGAACCCGATATCATCAAGAAACTAGTTTTCTTTTATTTTAAAATTCAATCACATGTTATACAATCATGATATGAAAATCTGGCTCTGATGCCAATTGTTGGTAAATCTGGTTTTGTATCTCATACATAACACAAAGCGAAAGCAACAAAATGGATCTATTTCATTCATGATTAATAACATGCACTATGTAAATTTCAGAATTTAAGAACGAGATAGCGTACCTTGGTGCGGTAAAATTCAAAACAAAATATTAGAAGTACTTGAGAACACTTTTAATCTTCACTCCAATTCCACTTTACGCCCAAGAAGTGTGGTCTCTCAATCAGTTTCCAAAAGAGAATAATTGAGTGGCTTCACTCACACATACACATCACTTCACAATGATGTATTTTTTTCTCTTATAAAAATTCTGTATGTTTCTCCTTTATAATTAACTGATTATCTAATTGGGCCGGCCTATTGGGCATTTTCAATTGGGCTTTAGTGTGTGGCTTAGAGTGGGACCAAAAGGGACCAATAAGACACTAGCTCCAATAGGCCTTGGGCTTTTCTATCAACTCTTGACAAGCCCAAAGTTACCATTAATTATATTTAATACCACTATATAAATATAATTGTACTCTAGGCCTTTTTAATATATTATATCCCAAGACTTTATTATGTATGCAACCCCTTCATAAAATATTCGAAGTAATACTTGAGTACCCGGTTTAATCCTTTAAGTTATTCATCATATATTTATGAAATCCAATTTCATAAATATATACTTTAGTATATCCTTACTAAAGTGGTTAGGCCTAACACTCTGTATAACCAAACCCATTAAACTTATCTCAAGGGAATATTTTATATCTCCGTTAAGAAATTATGAATTCCATCTTGAGAATATGTGTTCCATCAACACTAAATGTGACTGCCCAACATACTAAGGTTTTGATCGTGACTTTAGATCTCACTTCTGATTTATCAAAGCAACCTACACCTCATGATCAGGGCCATTATTCTCTCAGGATTAAGAGTTCATGCAAATAAAAGTCATAAGATTTATTGTTAATTTGACAGTCGTTAGGAGAATAATAAATCTCACAGCGGTCCAGTTTAATATGTCTTAATTCTTAAAACATATCAACATATCAACTAGAAGTCTCCACTTCCATGATCAAGACAAATCATCTTAGTTGATATGTTATAGTCTTCGCAGATGAAATGCCCAATTTCATCACCAACTACGAATTATAATTCTGAGTTTACAAAGAACTTGTGATTTATATCTTCTGTGACTAAATCATATAAATCACATACTATGCATCTCATGGACTATATGATAATGTCCAAATATTCATGTTGCCATTATTTTAGATAATAATAAAATAACTTTATTAATCATAACATTAAGTCATACATAATGTTATACATAGCATCATACAATCGGATTTACGGGCACATATCCTAACATTGGTTAGGTGTGATTCGGTCTCCCTCGAGCTGTTGGAAAAGTTTGCTGCAATTTGCTAAGGCATCTAGAAAAATAGGTGTGAAGTGCGGCATGGAGAGCACCATCTTTCAAGTAGTGTCATTGCCCATAACTGTCGTCTCACTTGAGGAATTTCAGGCGGCAAACGAACGGTCTAATTCCCCCACTGTCAAAGAAAACATAGTGGTCCCCCCCAGCTTTAGGTCGTTACAAACTAAACGTGGATGGCGCGGTATTCTCCCAAATTAAAGCAACAGGTTTGGGTATGGTCATTCGTGATGGTGCAGGGCTGGTTGTTGCAGCCATGAGCAAGAAGATTTCTATCCCGTTGGGCCCGTTAGAAGCTGAAGCGAAAGCTATGGAAGCTGCCATCCAATTTGCAATTGATATTGGGGTCAGAGAAGTTACTTTTGAGACTGATTCCCTTCTACTATACAATGCCCTTCAGGGTAACTGTGCAGCTGCCTCTTCCATCGAGAATGTAGTCTCTGGTATTCTCCTTCAATCTCAGAATCTTAGATTAGCAGATTTCTCTCATGTCAAAAGGCTTGGCAACATGCCTGCCCATGTACTTGCTTAGCATGCTAAGCATGTTGAAGATTTTGTGACTTGGCTGGAGGAAACTCCTAGCCTTATTGAGCCCATGTGTGCACAAGATGTAATCAATTTGTCTTCTGTTGGTAGCTAATGAAATTTCCAGATTTCCTATCAAACAAAAAAAAAAAAAAAAAAGCACAAAGCAAATAAAAAATTACAAAAAAAGGAAAGAAAAGCAAAAATATAAAGGAAAAACTAATTACAAAGAAAAAGAGAGCTAAAGAACAAAGAGAGTGTAGCGTATTAAAGTTGATGTCTATGAGAGCACTAGTTGTGAATTTTGAACAAGTTTAGAAGCTATTATGCTTTATCAATCATGCCATATGAACTGCTAATTAAGCATTAATTCAGTCTCTTGAATATTTCCTTGCAATTAAAAAGTCAACAAACACTGTTGAAAGCTTCAAACAAGTTCTCTCTTGAAGTAATCTCTTTCTTGGACTTGTCTAGTTGATAGTTATGGTACGGGCATCTTCAAAATAAATCAGCAAATCAGGCCATTGTAGAAGTTATGATTCTTCTTTCGTATTGGTAGAGGAATCAGCTGGAAACATACGGGGAGAATAAGTCAATCTTGGAGTATGTTATCCGGTTGAGAGTCCAGTAGGTGCCGTTTTGGTCTTTTTTGTATGCTCAAAGTCCTTTGGATTGGATTTAGAGAGAGGGTCTATTGTAAAAGCATTTCTAGTTGCTCGTGGAACAAGTTTCACAAATTGGCAAAAGAGGATTATTAGTGGCCAAAAAATCTTCCTTTCTACGTAGTTGTCCCCCCCCCCCCCCCCCTTTCTCTCTCTCTCTCTTTACAACAATTTATTTATATTTAACTTGATCATAAACATGAATATTCCAAAGCTTTTAACTGTTTCAGATTAGAATAACTGGGGTCATATCTATATTTCATTAGAATTGGTGGCAATTGAAACGTGCTAGGCTCATAGGCTAAACTGGTTTTGAACACTTATTAGTTGGATTTTTATAGATGTTTCAGGTGTCAAAAGCTAGGGAAAGTATATTTGAGGGAGATTCTTGTAGCAGATAACATAATATAGAGAGAAATTTGTGTTTGTTTTGAAAAAATAAATTATAACTAAATAAATAATAATAATAATAATAATAATTTCTTGGCCTACTCATCAACATTATGTGACAATGTAAATAATATTATTAGGGTGCAATGTAAATGATGATTAATAAAAAATCTTGTGAGCATTGGTACCTTTCTCAGTTACTTGTAATGAAGCACATATATAGGTGGTGTTACTTCTACACTTGTCACTAGATGTCCAAAATGATTGTGAACCGTAGCGGTTTGAGTACCTTACAAACTATAGCCATATCGATTAAGCAGCTATCAATGCGCCTATGTTAGATTAAGCTAATCATGAATCATGATGGATTGGAACAGATGTACAACCCACTGATTTGGCAGAGATTCTCAGTTATATAAGCCAATCACTTGTTATTACTTATAACAAGGAGTGGCTAAAGTGGGTTGAAGTGAAAGGCCTCTTGATATGGAGAGAGATTGAAAAAGCTATAGCATTAATGTGTAGTAGATGATGCTATTAGCGTTGATGTGTGGGAGGGTCTTTGGATTCTATGGGTCCAGGGATTTTAAGCCAAAACATTTGGTAATTTGGATTTGCAAAGCAGTTTTTAATTGTAGCTGATCATGTATACCATGAGGCTCAAGATTCGAATGAGGCATCACTTAGTACTAGTGGGACCCACACTATGCACAAGAATATGTAATTATTTTATAATGTTATATAATACATAATTTATTTTCTAAAATATTTTAAAGATTATTTATTAAAATTAGTCCATGTATTTTTTTTCATAAAAATATTTAATTTTAGGTGTATTTAAACTATTTGTTTAATTGTTTACAAAACCTACCAAGGGCACCAAATTTTTTTTAAATGATGCTACATGCTTTCTTTGTCAACTAATGAAAATTTTAGTGTTCACTAAAAAAAAAAAATTATATATAAATTTTCTGTTCTTTTTGTTTAAAATTTTCATATAATCCTATTATATGCTAAAAAATTTCAACTTGTGGTCGTGTATTTTAATGTTGTATTTAATCTTAAACGATTACGTTATCATCTAATTTTATAGTTTTATTTCCATGATTTTGATTTGTCTTTTTGAATACATTGCTTAGAGCACTAATTTCTCTCTCTCTCTCTCTCTCTCTCATGTGAGTTCTGTCTCCTTCGCCTTTTGCTGCTTATTGCGACCACCATCTTGATGGTGATCTTTTTCTCACCACGAAATTACTAGCATGTCCTATTTTAGAATCAGTGACTAGTGCGGTTGTTGTTGTGCCACACCAGTAGACTTCAAAAGTAAAAGGGGAAGGAATTTAAAAAGTAAAAGTGTTGTGGACTTATTGAAAAGTAGAGAATTTCACTATTTGGATGGAATCAGCTCCTCCTGAAATATATGGTATCCATAGAAAAGCTGCAAAAATGTTCAACTCAATTGAGTATTGGGCTACCCAAACTTTGGTCAGTGGAAACTAGACCTTTTTTGTGCTTGACTCAACCTCCGCTAGCCTGCTTAGTATATGAGCTTTATCAGCTTCCCTAAAATCAACTATCTAATATCTATTAATTTACTTATACATATTCGCAATCCGAAACCATAATTTGTTGTCATAGATGATTTTCATATCCGTTGTTGTTGTTGTTAACATTATCACATCATTATTATTATTATTTTACCATTGATGTCTGCTAGTTTGAGAAACTGATATGCCAGAGTAAGGAATATAATTCAAGCATAGTGATAATTGAATTTTTGTGATTACAAATCAAGGTGGGAAAGGCTGGGGCTTTAGAGACTTTATGCAGACAAGCCTATGGGGCAAAGCAATATCAAAAGCTAGGAATTTATACTTACACTGACATCTTCTCTTATTCTAGTTTGTATCCAATATCTATCCTATGAATTTTCATATTTAAGCTACTAATACTCATAGGCCAAGATCCTTCAATCTCACTATAGCACACATGTACTCCATATGCCTCAACCTTAACTTGTTTTTATACGCTATACTTCAATCACTAACTCAGTACTTCCAGACTCAAGAGTCTGGCCTTTCCAATGCTCTTTAGTTCATGTGCAACTCTTTGTTTCCATATTCCCCTTTGTTGGGCTCTAGTTTCTAAATTAAAGTTAGGAAGTATTGCAGCTACAGTATTCACTGGTTCATCATATTGGTTGAATGTGTTCTTGCTTGGGATACACAGTCCAAACAAGAGACAATATCTTATTACACCGATTTATGCAGCCCTCCTCTCACAATAGGTGAGCCCTACACACTTGTGGTATCCACATATCACAAGGAGGCATTCTAAAGATTCACATAATAAGATTTAGACACCTGTCATAAAGAAAGAGAGAGAACATTTTTATATGTATCATGTGTGTAATTGCATGAATAACAACAAAAATATTAATTTTTTTACTATACCCTAAAGCACAATGGATAAACTATTATATTGAAAAAAGCATTAAAGGTAAAACAGTTTAACCTAAAGGCAAGGAATAAAGTGTATTTTATAAAATAATAAAAGTAGGACTAAAACTCATTTTTATTCTTAAACTTTCAGCAAGAACGCAATCAGCAAAGCGCATCCTAATGCACTATCTATTTTCTGTGTTGGTAGAGCTCAAGCTTCTTGACAAGCATAATTGAACTTGATTAACTTGACTAAAATTAATAGCCTAAAATCTGTTTATTTACTTATACAAATTAGTTAATCAAAAGAATAATTCTTTGTCAAATGCCTATCAAATCTATAGTTATTGTTGGTGTTTTCATCATTATATCATTGTTATTATGTCACCATAGATGTTGGCTAGTATGAGAATCTGATATGTCAGATTAAGGAATATAATTCAATCGTGATGATAAGTGAATTTTTGTGATTGCTAAGCAGTGCGGGATGGCTGGTGCATTAGAGACTTTATGCGGACAAGCCTATGGAGCAGAGCAATATCAAAAATAGGAATTTATACTTACACCACCATCATCTCTCTTATTCTGGTTTGTATCCCTATATATATCTTATGGATATTCACAGACAAATTACTAATACTCATAGGACAAGATCCAACAATCTCACATATAGCAGACGTGTTGTGTGCCTCATCCCTAACCTGTTTGCATAAGCTATACTTCAACCCCTAATTCGCTATTACCAGATTCAGAGCCTGATCCTTCCAATGCTCTTTAGTTCATTTGCAGCTCTATGTTTCCATATACCTTTGTTGGATTCTCGTTTTTAATTCAATATAAGGAAGTAGTGCAGCTGCATTAGCCTCTGCTTCATCATAGTTGTTGGATTTGCTCGTGCTTGGGGTATACATGAAGTACTCTTCTGCTTGTGAGAAAACTTGTGCCGTATTCTCAAAGGATGTCTTCCTCAGCATGAGGGAGTTATTTCGCTTTGCTATTGCTTTGGCTGCAATGGTTTGGCAATTTTCTGTTCTGTTCTTTCTTTCAAGATTTTTGTAGAATTCATTTTTTGGCTACATTTATTAAGTCTCTTAGCATTTTTCTGCATGCCAATCATAATCCTCTTGATGGCGGTCATCTAAGGGACTTATTTTGCTTTCTGGGCTTTTACCTAATCCAGAATTGGAGACTTCAGTGCTTTCACTATGGTATACTTCTTTTCCATATTTACTATATGAGATTACAATAGAATGCTTCTAATTTTACACTGCATGCAGTCTCACAATTACTAATTTGTACTACTACATACCATATGGATTTGCGGCAACAACAAGGTTTGCGGGTTTCGAATGAGTTGGGAGCTGGGAATGCACAAGCAGCTAAATGACTGTTATAATGGTTCTTGTAGTTGCAGAGATTTATTGTAGCCGTGATTCTCTTCTTCTACTATCGTGTTTTGGTCTATGCCTTTCGCAGTAAGAAGGAATTTGCAGATATGGGTCCTTTGCTTTGTCTCTCAATAGTCATCGTTCAAGTAACTTTCTCACATTTGAGTAGGAGCTAAACTTTTGAAACTTATAACTTCTTAATTCTTATCAATTCACACGATACTATAGCTATACTATCAAATACACATTAATTCATTATTCATTTAGAATATTTCTTTGCAATTAAAAAGTTAACTAGTGGTGTATAAAGATTTAAAAAAGCTTACTCTTGGAAGTAATCTTCTTTTTGGGTTATAAAATAGCCTTATATCTTCATTAGGAAATTTTTATCTAGTAGTTATGCCAAAGTCATAACCATCATAATCATGTTGTGTATATTTCTTCAAAATATATCAGCATATGATACCAATGTAGAAGTTGTGATTCTTCCTTGATATTGCTTGCCATTAACTCACAAAGTTATTTTCTGGAATGCACGGACGCGGCATTTTGGCCGACGAATCCGCGTCCGACGCGGGGTGTGGTGGGCGACGCCGCTGCCTGCGCGTCAGTCCACGTCGGTTTTTTTTTTTTTTTTTTTTCCCTCAGCGCGATTCGCGCCGACTCGGCTCGATTCGCGCCAGATCAGCTTAGATTCGCGCCGATTCGGGCCAAACTGGGCCAAAATCAGCCAAAATGGGGCTGTACCGGCCGTATCGGCCGGCGACCGAAACGGTCGAAACTGACCGAAATGGCAGAAATCGACTGAAATATACCCTAAATACCGCCGGAATAGCCGAAATCGGCTTTAAATGTGGCCCAAACATCCTAAATCTGTCATTCCTCAATTTTTAAGAATATTTTAATAGTAAAAATATATAGAAAAGATAAATAATAATTTTTTAATCGCCAAGTCCCGCTGCACCCGCACCCACCTTTTTCAAAAATTGCCGAGTCTCGCACCCGCACCCGCACCCGAGTCCGAAAACGCACCCGTGCTTCATAGGTTATTTTGTGCTATATATGGATCAGGGTCCCTAGAGGAAGTGGCTGGCAGGATATTGGAGCCTATGTAAATCTCGAGGCATATTATCTGGTTGGGGTTCCAGTAGGTGTTGTTTTGGTCTTCGTTGTACACTTGAAAGGAAAGGGTCTTTGGATCGGAATACTGACAGGGTCTACTGTAGAAGCATTTCTGCTTGCTCTTAAAAACTATTTTCACAAATTGGGAAAAACATGTTACTAGTACAAAAAAAATATTCTACCTTTCTATATATTTGGTTTTATTTTTACATCTTTCTACAACTAAATTTCATGTTCAACTTGATCATATAGTATGAAAATTGAGAACCTTATAACTATTTGTGACTGAAATAATTGGTGTCCAATTGAGTTGAATGGACAAAATATTAGACTAAACCATTTTGAATGCTTTGTTGTATTTATGTAGATGTTTTCGGCATCAAAAGCAAGAGAGAGGATATTTGATGGAGATATTTAGTCCAGACTTCAGAGTTTATTGAGTTCAATAGACAAGATTTTTTATTGGTAAGATGTTCCCAAGGAGTCTAGTTTGGCTAATACTAATTTTTATCTAACGTATGGAAGGAAAATACAATAATATCACAATTCCATTTCTCACAACTTGAAACTTTGAACGAAGAAAAATGGGAATTCTTTCCAATGTTTTGGTTGTGGAAGATTTTTACAGTTTTAATATTTAAACCTCTTTTGTAAGAGTGAGGATAGAATTACTACAACTTTTTGTTACATATATGTATCCATAAGTGTATGTGCGTGTGTAAATCTATAAAATCAAATGCACACAAAAACGCAAGTCATAAATAATGACAATATATTCAACCGAAGGAAGTGTTCACTCTTACGTGTCCTCCCATAAGAATGAATAATATCTTATATTCAACTTGAACACTGGCGGCGCCAAGTGTTAACCAACATGGTCAGAAGACCACCCTGTTTTTTTTTTTTTTTTTTAAATATTGCTTTAAAAATTTTGAGTTTTAATTAATATGGGTCTTTTGACCACTCTAAAAAAAAAACAAAAAAAACTTCACTCTAAAAAAAACACTTGAACACCCTTAATAACAATTGAGCCCATTAAAAATAAAATTCAACCTCTCCAAAATTTTTGTTCGTTCTTTCTCATAAAAAAAAAAAAAAAAAAAAAAAATTTGTTCGTTGATTGTTGAAAAAAAAAATTGCAAAAAATGCTATTTTCACAACATATTCGCAATATTTTTGTAACAAATCCTAAATAACAGAGTGTTACTAATGAATAGAAAATAATTTCAGTAGTAAGTTTAAATTAGAACCAATAAAAACTTACAATCTAGTTTTTGTTGTGAATGTGTTGCAAAAATGCTGTGGTCATAAAACTTCTCAAAAATTGCTCAAACAAAAAAATTAGCCAAAAATCTCAAATCAAATGTTTAATTGTGATTTTTAAATTGTGTTTCAACTGGCATATTTTAAAATCGCTATTTTTTTTTTTTTTAAATGCACACTTTTCAAATAGCTAGTCTGTTAGTATTTACTATAGTCTTTAATCGAATTTGTTGGATTTATGTGATATAATTTTTTTCAAAAAGATAATGTATTTTGTTTATATTAGTACTTATTTAGGCAATATGTTAGTAATTGAATAGAAGATAAGTAGCTTAATAATTTCTTAGTATTGTATAGTAAAAAAGATGTTGCTAATAATATTAATAGCAAACTACTATATCACACAACAATTTTAAAAAATGAAAACTTGTGAAGGAAATTTTAAAACTTTATGTATTTGAATATGTTTTTATTTTATGGTGTTAATATATTCAAGTTTTATTATTAATAATTTTTTTAAAATTAAGTGTTTTTAATGACCCCCTGAAAAAACCTTTTGGAGCTGCCACTGAACTTGAAATATTAGAGTAGCATTGTGTTTGGCTAAACAAACCTATTGTATTAAGTCCTCACAGCTATGGCAATGGGAAGCACCATACTGTGATTTGATGTAATCTTTCGTTATTCTATTCAATAAAATTTATACCTGTATTTGGGGAAAAAAATCATACTTGTTAGAATTATGGTGAGATCCGTTATGAATATGAGAAAATTGAGCACTATGTCATAGGTACCTAATAATTTTCTCAATAAGGAAGGTAAAAATAAAATAAACTATACAAGGTACATCTTTCTAGAAGAAGGAAAAAAAAAAAAAAAAAAAAAAAAAAAAAAAAAAAAAAAAAAAAAAACAGAAACCAATTTTCCCAAGTTCAAACAAGGAGACTAAAAATGAAACATCTAAGTAAAGGAATCTAAGTAAAGGAATCGGCTTTAGATCCAATGCACTGAATATTTTGGGATTTGGACGCTTGGCAAAAAATTGTCACATATTCACATCTCAATGAAATTTCAATTATAAGCTCCATCGCTAGTCACCACAAAATTACCTAGTGTTAAGACTAAGAAAAATAATCAGATAATATTATATGCATGAAATATTTTTTGAATAGCAAATGATAAATAAATATGGACAAGAGATGAAGAAGGAAGCAGAAGTAGAGACATTTTCAATAGGCTTTTTGTTTTTATTTTTAAAAGTTTTTAAAAGTTTTGATAGTATCAAGTATCGGGTAAAATCTAATGATAATTTTTATATTTTACAATAAATTTTAGTTAAATAAAAATGTTTTTTTTTTAATCTTCTTCAATTCTCTAAACTAAGAAACTAGGAAGGAAACTTTCTTGTTAATGGAAATATCTCATACACGGTACGCCCCATCACATCTAAAAATTTTTGTTTCACACCCTTAGGCTTGTTTGGTAGGCAAGTTCAAACTCACATTTTCACATTTTAAACAACACTAGACGTGAACCCACGCGTTGCGCACGATAATTATTTTTATGGTGGTTTTATTTAATTTTTTTTTACAATTTAAACTAATCTAATAATGAGAAATGTATTTCATAATTATATTTTTATTTATTATATGAACAATGATAAATGTAATATAGGAACAATCCAAAATACCAAAAAAACGTAAACTAAAAAAAATTAATAAAACTTAACAATGATTAATTGAACCAATATTAGGATAATTTTTTTTTTTGATAATCTATTAAGGTTATTTTCTTTGTAGAAATTATAATTTCGGCCACCCAAAACATAGTATCAAATAAAAAATTATTAGAAAAATTTAAGAATTAAATTTCTATACATGCATTGTTATAAAATAATAAAAATAAAATTGCAAAAGTTAAAATTTGTCACCTATCCGATTATTTTTATTTGGCTAACTTTTGCTTTTCTTTAAATGAATGGCATTATAGAGTACTTCTAATACAATTATTAAGAGTGCTCTATCCACCACAAAGGATTAGAAAATAAACAAAAATTAGTAAAAGTCTCATAGTTTAATATCTAAATTGAGCACTATAAAAAATCTTGATATGTAACAAAATAAATACCAAATTATCCAAATCATGCTATTTAATATAATAATATTATATTTTTATATGCTTTATTTAATTCCTTAGAATACAATAGAATAACATTTAACAATCAAAGAGAATTAAAAAAAACAAAAAAACAACAACAAAAATTTAAAAAACAAAACTAAATCGCATTAACCCAAAAAAGAGTTTTAAAGAATATAAAAAATTATCAACCTAAAGTAGAGATACAAGAAAAATAAAAAAATCCACCAAAAAATTTAGAGAGAGAGAGAGAGAGAGAGAGAGAGAGAACCTTTTTTTTTTTTGTGAGGAAAAACTATGCATAGAATAGAAGAAATGGTGACAAATTTATAGTAAGAGAGTGTGAGTAAAAAGAGACAAAAATAACAGGAAGATGAAAGAAAAAAAGAAGAATGATATTAATATAGAAGATAGTAAGGAGATGAAAAGGTAAGGGGAATTGAGAAAGATTGAAAAAGTAGTGGGGAGATAAATGGTAAGGGAGAAAGAAAGGTTGGAGAATGGTAAATATTAAAAAAAATAAATGTTAAAAACAATTATAGAAAAATTGGAAAGAAGAACAAAAAAAAAAAAAACCTAAAGCTTGAAGGCTTCAACGTTTTGTATATATATATATATATATATATATATATTTTCCTTCCTTTAAGCTGAAAATGCTCGCACAAAACCCTAAAACTAAACTAAAAAGGTTTTGGGTTAGGCTTGATAGTGGAGCTAAATTAATAAGAGATGGGTTAGATTAATTATACAAATTTATTATAGGGTGATAGTGGAAATAAATAAATAAGTAATAGGCTAGATTTATTATAGGGTGATAGTGGAAGAAAATAACTAAGTAGTGGGCTGTATTTATAAGGCTGAAAATTGTAAAAACCATTTTAAAATTGTAGGACAAATTATATATTTTTTTAAATATGACGTGATAGCTGATGTGGTGCAACATGAGAGCAGCAACATTTACTTTTCTTTAAATGAATGGCATTATAGAGTACTTCTAATACAAGTATACAACTATTAAGAGTACTTTGTCCACCACAAAGGATTAGAAAATAAACAAAAATTAGTAAAGTCTCATAGTTTAACATCTAAATTGAGCATTATAAAAAATCATGATATGTAACAGAATAAATACCAAATTATCCAAATCATGTTATGTAATAGAATAATATTATATTTTTATATGCTATATTTAATTTTTTAGAACGCAATAGAATAACATTTGACAATCAAAGAGAATAAAAAAAAATAAATAAATAAAAAACAGAACTAAATTGCATTAACCCAAAATAGAGTTTTAAAGAATATAAAAAATTATCAACCTAAAGTAGAGATGTAAGAAAAAAAAAATCCACCAAAAAAATGAGAGAGAGAGAGAGAGAGAGAGAGAGAGAGAGAGAGAGAGAGAGAGAGAGAGAGAATATATATTTTTTTTTGTGATAAAAAACTATGCATAGAATAGATGAGATAGTGATAAATTTATAGTAAGAAGATGTGAATAAGAAGAGACAAAAATAAAGAAAGACGAAAGGAAAGAGGAAGAATGATCTTAATGTAAAGAATAGTGGGGAGATGAAAAGATAAGAAAGGGAGAAAGATTGAAGAAGTAGTGGGGAAATGAAATGGCAAGGGAGAGAGAAAGGTTAGAGAAGTGTAAATATTAAAAATAAATAAATGTTAAAAACAATTATAGGAAAATTAGAAAGAAGAAGAAAAAAAAAAAAAAAAAAAAAAAAAAAAAAAAACTAAAGCTTGAAAGGTTTCAACGTTTTGTTTTGTTTTTTTTTTGTTTTTTTTTCTTTTAAATTGAAAATGCTCACACAAAACCCTAAAACTAAATTGAAAAGGTTTTGAGTTGGACTTGATAGTGAAATTAAATAAATAAGAGGTAGGTTGGATTAATTATACAAATTTATTATAAGGTGATAGTGGAAGTAAATAAATAAATAGTAGGCTGGATTTATTATAGAGTGATAGTGGAAGAAAATAAATAAGTAGTGGGCTGCATTTATAGGGCTGAAAATTGTAAAAACTATTTTAGAATTGTAGAACAAATTATATTTAAAAAAAAAAATGATATGACAGCTAATGTGGCACAACGTGAGAGCAGCAGCAGCATTAAACGCTACGCTTCAGCTTTTAGTAATATATAGATTACGCACATTTTCACACACATTTTTACTCACATGTATTTCAAAAAATTACAAACAACATTACTCAAACTACTCTACCAAATGTTGTTTAGATATTTTTGATATACGTGTGTAAATAAAAAGTGGGTGTAAGTGTGTTTAAAATGCTCAAAAAATTTGCTTGAAATTGCCTAGCAAACGGGCCTAAGAGCATCCACAGCAGTGGATCTAAAATTTTAGCTATTTGGCACCTCTAAAAATCACTTTATCTATTTTACCTCTTCACACCCCACTGCAATGCATCTATATTTTTAACTATTTGATTAAAATAATACAAAAAAACTCATTAGAATAATAATAAAAACTTCTACAGAAAACTTCAGTAACAACCACCTTCACCGTCAGCCCCAATCACACCCACAACCACCACCACCACCACCACCGGTCCACAGAAAAAAAAAAAAAAAAAAAAAAAAAAAAAAAAAAAAACACCAGCCACCCCTGAAATCAACCCACCAATGACCCAGCTAACACCGTGACCCAGCCAACACCCAAGCTCGAACCTGATCTCCACCGTGACAGAATTGAAACCCAAACTCGATCTCTACCATGACCCAGCCAACACCCAAACGAGCACCATCGAAACCCAACCTAGCAACCACCGAATCGCCACCCCTGAAATCAACCCACTAATGAAATTCACTATCACCGAAACCCATGACTGAAATCCATCACAGAGACCCACCACCAAAACCCAGTCACCGATTCAACTCCACCACCAAAACCCACCACTAAAACCCAACCCAGCAACCACTGAATTGCCACCACTGAAACCCACCATCTCCGAATCCCATATCACCAAAATCCACCATCAACGAAACCCACTATCACTGAGGCGAATGGGTTTGATCGGCAGAAGAGAAATGGGCTGATCGGCGGCGGTGAGACAGTGAGCTTGAGAGAGTGACGTTGAGAGAGTGAGCTTGAGGAGAGAGTTTTGAGAGAGAGCTCAGATGAGAGTGACTGAAGAGAGTGAGAAAGAGTTTATCCTGAGCTGAATAAAATTTTTTTTTTTTTTTAGCTCCAAGCTACAGTGCACATCTATCTTATAGATGTGCACTGTAGCAAATAAGCTAAAAATTATAGCTATGACTCCATTAATGTAGGAGTTTTTTTATGTTTTAATATAATTAAAATAGTAATATAGTTATTTAGTTACACACTTTAAATGCTCTAAATGTGTGTATTCTTTGTATAGCGCAGCTTCGTAGTCATGGCTGATAGCCTGTTACCACGAAACTACCCTGTCCTCCATCATCGATTTAAAAAAGAAAAAAATAAAAAGGAAAGGTGGAAAAGTGGGGACCGGTTATCAATAACTAGTGCCACGCAAAAGCTGTGAAAAAAGTAATGGGAAAAGGAATAAATTCCCTTGACGGTGGCCTGGTAAAAGTAGTTGACTTGACTGAGAAATTGGGGGAATCATTAGAGCATTTGTACCAAAGAGTATTAAATGCTATAATAGTGTACCAAACACAAATAGTAAGATACAACAAACATGTTATTTAAAATGAGAAAAGAAAAAAGAAAAAAGAAAAAAGAAAAAAAGTAACTGAGTTACACTGAGTTTTTGTCTTTGAAAGCTTCTTGAAGCTTCAATTTTAAAAAAAATATTATTATTTTAATGCTTGTAGTAATGGAGGAAGTGATTTGTATGGTTATTTTTTATTATTTTAATGAGTAATTTATATTATTTTAAATAAAATAGTTAAAAAAAAGTTTTGATGTTGGATGTATTTTAAAGTAAAATAATATGATAGATAAAATAACTTTTTGAGATATTAAATATTAAAAATTTAAAAATTATTAATGTAAATACTCTAAACAAATTTTTTAAATAAAGTAACTTCTAGAATTTACTTTCGTGTAGCATTAGCCAGCAGGTTCAAACGGCTTTTTGTTTAAAGAAATTTAAACCGAGCTTCCTTAGTCATAGCTGAAAGCTGGTTACCACTAAAGTACCATGTCCTCCACCATCGATTTAAAAAAGAAAAAGAAAAAGAAAATGCAATAAAAGGAAAGGAGAAAAAGTAGGGGTAATCATTAATCAATAACTCGTGACACGCAAAAGCTCTGACAAAGTAAGGAAATGGGAAAAGGCATAAATTTCCTTGAGGGTGGCCCACGAATAGCTGTTGAGTGTTGACTTGACTGAGAACAGTTACTGGGGATTTGAAATTGTGAACACACACAGAAAAAGAAAGAACGGACTACAATCAATTATTTAACAGGCGAATTTTAGAAAAAGTGTATTAGTATATAATTAAAATTTTTAAGGCTAAATGATAATTTTTTATTTAGTAAAAAAATTAAAATGAAAATTAATCATTTAATCCAATCTGCCTCTGATATTGGGGTTATCTAAGCTATTAAGATTTTTTTTTTAAAATATTCAATTTGCTCCCAATGCTCAGAGGACAATTTACACCGTTAAAAAAAAATCGTACTCTTCTAAGTCCTTGCTTCTTATCAATATCTTGTTTTAACCGCATATATTTCACATTGTGGCAATTATATAGGCAAAAGAATTTCTAGTAGCCAATGTAGATAAATAATTGTTAGAAATGGAGAAGGAAACAAATTAGGTTATTTCAATTTTATATTAAATGATGTTTGTTTTTGCTTATAGTGTAAATTGAATATTTTAAAAAAAATTTGATAACGTCTGACAATTAATTCAAATCTCAAGACGGTCCAAGCAGTGACACTTTAACGAATGTATTGTGCTCTCAACGATAACTCCATCAAGACTCCAATGTTTCTTGTTGTTACCATCATGTATTGTGAGGTCGATGATTATGAGTCTACACTCCACACTAAAAACCTCCTTTTTTTTACTAAAAAAGAAAACTGTGGTATACTTTGTCCACCTTTATTGATAATAATAATAATAATAATAATAAGCAAGAAACAATAAAGCAAAGGAGTAAGAATCTGGGGACTGGATAAATTGCAAGACTAGATAGAGCATCAGTACCAGGGTGTGAAATATGAACCCCCAAAAATTGTATTTTACAATCTGAACACTAAAATGCAAGTTTAATCCAGGCGGGTTCTTAAATTTTTTTATAATCGTGCTGCAGTACTATTTTAAATTTAGAAACTACTGTAGTAAGGTTGTAAACACAAAAAATATTTATTCACTCTCTCGTTTGAATCTCTTTTTTAATGTGTTGTATATTTTTTTAATGTATAAATATATTATTTTATTGAATTATATAAGAAAATAAAATTAAGATATTAAATGTGTTCTAAAATAGTATAATATGATAAATAAAGTAATGAGATATTTTTTTAAAACCGGATCTAATACTCAAAAAGAAGCAAAGGGTATGAGCGTGGTCGATTGACTGAAAGACAGATGGCCAAAACTTCGTGGTTCCTTTGTTTTTTATTTAATCGAATACTATCTTCATCTCCTTTTATATAATTTATTCTTCGTTTTCCCTGGAATATGCCTGTATACACTATACTAGTTGTAGTTTAGTTTGTATTTAATTAGCAGTGTAGTTAGTTGTTAGTAACACGTGTCCATAGTGGTTTGGTGCCTTGGGAGTTAGTTTTATTAAAATCACTTATTCTTTCCTTATTTCCCGCTTAAATAAGAAAAATGATATGTTTACAATATTTTTATAATAAATTTTAAGTGACAGATAGTTACTGGTTGTTATTATTGGGAACGGTTGGATAGGGCTTTGTGTACAAATGATTGGTTGCAGCTATTTGGAGCAACAAAGGTGTTTCATTTGAATAGTTCTACCTCTGATCATATCCCTATTTGGATTGTTCCAAATGGTCTAGACCCACCACCCTTGTCTAGACCATTTAGGTTTGAGGAGATGTGGTTATCGGATCAGGGGTGTGGTCGTACGGTGGAAGCTGTATGGAGAGACGAGTTTAATTGTGAAGCTGAGGTTCAAGTGATAAGAAAAATTGAGAAGTGTGGGAAGGATTTAACTCAGTGGAGTCGGCAACATTTTGGGAGTGTTAGGCGAAAATTGAGGGAGAAGAAAAAACAATTGGAGAAGGCCGAACTGGTGGCAATGCACTCAGGCAATAATTTTCGGGTTAGGGAGTTAACAAAGGAGGTGAAGGATCTGATGGATAAGGAGAATAAAATGTGGAGACAGCGGGCAAAAAATTTTTGGTTGATTGGAGGGGATAAAAATACAAAGTACTTTCATAGTAGGGCAACTCAGAGATGCAGGCGGAATAAAATTTCAGGTATTTTCGACCTGAATGGGGTATGGGTTTCTCAACCTGATTTAATAGCAAAAAGCTTTACAGATCACTATCAGACGCTATTTACATCCTCAAACCCGAGTTTGGAAGAGGCCATTCTGACATCGATTCCAAAACTCATCACTGAGGAGATGAATGCAATGTTGTCCCAAGAATTTATGGATTGGGAAGTCCAAACAGCCTTGAAGCAGATGGCCCCATTAAAAGCCCCAGGTCCTGACGGTATGCCCCCTCTTTTTTACCAAAATTATTGGAACTTGATTGGTTGTGATGTCACAAAAACAATTTTGTCCTACTTAAATACAGCCACCCTTCCCCATCCCCTAAATCATACTTTCATCACTCTTGTAAGTTCGTTTAGACCCCTAAAACCCAACAGATTAACCTAGAGAATTAGCCAAGTTATTAACTTAGGTAATTTAATTAAAATTAGGTTAACACAGTTAAGCAAAAATAACAAAGCAGCGGAAAATAAACAACACAAAGATATGATGACCCAGGAAACCACACCGGTAAAAACCTGGGGAGGATTTGACCTAGCTATCCTCAAGGTAAACTGAATCCACTATGAAAGAATCGAAGTTTACACAATAGACTTAGACCACTAACGTCTTATTGCTACCCGAGTGTAGGAAACTTACTACCATGACCCCATGATAGCTCCGAGATCCACGGACTCCTTCTTTCCGGAATTCTTCAGCAAATCCACAAGCGCACCTGCTTGTATGTCTTTGTGCTCTTTGATTCTGCAACTGTAATGATCTACACAACTCTTGACATAAATCTCAAGTTTGTAAACCCTAAGTGTATGTGAAGGTAAACACCTCTAGATCTCACAGAAAGATTCACAAACACAGCAAAACAGAACTCTAAAAACGTGGCTAGGGTTTTCCCTTTTATACTTAGGGCAAAACATAAAACCCTATACATTAAATGAGCTAGGGCTGAGTTGGAATTTTCTGCAGAAAAACGTTCTGCACGATTTTCGATCGATCGAGTCTAATTTTCGATCGATCGAGTCATACAGAAAGTGAACAGTACTTCTGCATAAAAACTCGATTCCAACTTTACAATTAAACCCATACTTTGAGCAAGTCTAACACACGACTCAACATTGTTTTGATCATGGTTTGCCAACATACAAATTGAAGTTCTAAATACATTAGATCCTAGTCTTTAGAACCTAACAACTCTTATCCCAAAAATAAAAAACCCTCTGTCTGTTAATGATTTCCGTCCCATTAGCCTTTGTAATGTCCTTTATAAAATTTTTTCAAAGGTTTTAGCCAATAGATTGAAAAAAATATTGCCTAATATCATTTCGGAATATCAAAGTGCCTTTACAAAAAACCGTTTGATTTCTGATAATATTCTTGTAGCCTTTGAAACTCTCCATTGCATGAAAAAACATAAAACGGGCAAAACTGGCTATATGGCGGTCAAATTGGATATGAGTAAAGCCTATGATAGGGTTGAATGGGCTTTTTTGGAAGAAATTATGAGAAAGTTGGGTTTTGAAGAGAGGTGGATTAATTTGATGATGGTTTGTGTGAAATCAGTATCATACTCGATACTTGTTAATGGGGAACAAAAAGGCCAAATACATCCTTCTAGGGGGATTCGTCAAGGCGACCCCTTATCTCCATTTTTGTTCCTTTTGTGCACTGAAGGTTTACATTGCCTTATCACAAAGGCAGCCAATGAAGGTTCTATAAGGGGATTCTCCCTTTGTAGGAGGAGCCCAAGACTAACCCATTTGCTTTTTGCAGATGATAGTTTGCTATTTTGCAGGGCAAACAAAAATGATTCCCTCAAGGTGCTGGAACTTTTGGCAACTTATGAAAGTGTTTCGGGACAGAAAATCAATCGAAGCAAAACCTCTTTATTCTTTAGTAAGTCAACATCCGAAGAGGAAAAAAGAGAGATCAAGGAAGCATTTGGTGTTCCCGAAATCGTGCACTATGACAAGTATTTGGGGCTGCCTTCTCTTATTGGGAAGCACAAAAAAGCTAGCTTCGATTATATAAAGGAAAGGATTTGGAGAAAATTACAAGGGTGGGAGGAGAAGTTGTTGTCCCAAGCCGGTAGAGAAATCCTTATAAAAGCTGTGGTGCAAGCAATCCCAACTTACACGATGAGTTGTTTTTTGCTTCCTCGGAGTCTTTGTCATGAAATTGAAGTTCTTATCCGTAAGTTTTGGTGGGGGCAAAGAGGAGACCGAAGGAAAATTCATTGGGTTAAATGGGGTGATATGTGTGACCCAAAGGGGGAAGGTGGGATGGGGTTCAAAGATCTATCGCTTTTTAATGAAGCTCTACTAGGAAAGCAAGTTTGGAGGCTGCTGCATAACAAAAACTCTTTGTTTTATAGAGTTTTTAAATCTAGGTTCTTCCCGGATTGCACAATTATGGAAGCCAAAGAAGGTCATGGTGGATCCTATGCTTGGAAGAGTATATTGAAAGGTAGGGGTGTTATCCAAAGAGGGGCGAGATGGAGGGTGGGAGATGGAGAATCAATCAAAATTTATGGAGATAATTGGCTGCCTACTGCTGCCAATTCTGGTGTTCACGGACCTCTACCTTTTGAATACCAAAATGCTTCAGTTAGCTCTCTTATTAATCACCAAACTCACACATGGGATTTGGAAGCTTTATCCAATGCTATCACTCCATTTGAAGCTGACTTAGTTCAAAAGATCACCCTTAGCCGTGGACCATCAATGGATGTTCTGTTTTGGCCATTTGTGCAGTCTGGTATTTACTCAGTCAAGTCGGGCTACTACTTCCTCAAGTCTGAAGATCGCTCCACAGTCTCACAAGCCCAAGCCATACCTGTTCAGCCCAAGCCTCCATGGAATCGGATTTGGAAGCTCAGCTTGCCAAACAAAATAAAAAACTTCTTATGGAGAGCAGCACGTAATGCATTACCCACGAATTCTGAATTGACTCGGAGATGTGTCATCAACAATCCTATTTGCTCCTTCTGCTCTGGTCACGGTGAGGATGTGCTGCATGCTCTGTGGTCCTGTCCGTCTCTGTCACAAGTTTGGGATGGTGACCCGCAGTGGAGCTTCAGACAAACATCTAGGTACTCTGATTTCGCTCAGTTGCTCTCCTCTGTTCTGTACGCAGATTGTAACGTGGAGCTGTTAGCTATGATAATGTGGACAATTTGGTTCAGACGAAATAAAACCAGATTTGCACCTCCGGGGCTTCCTCTGGATCAGATTTTGCAGACAGCAACTGAATCTTTTCTAGAGTTTCAGACAGCTCAAACACCTGCTGTATCTAGGACAGCCAGGCCGAGAATTAGGTGGTTAGCGCCTCCAAATGAGAGTTTCAAAATTAATTTTGATGGGGCTGTATTTAAGGACCAAGACAGGGCTGGGATTGGAGTAATTGTTCGAGACAGTCGCGGTTTGGTAATGGGTTCGATGGCTCAAGTTGTTCCTCTCCCTCAAACTATTGTGGAACTTGAAGCTTTGGCGGCACTAAAAGCACTAGAGTTTGCTGCAGATTTGGGTTTGTTTTTTGTGATTCTTGAAGGTGATTCTGAGATTCTTATAAATGCATTGATGGATAATTCGCTTTCGTTAGCCTCTTGTGGTCTTTTGATCCAAGATATTAAGGCTTATGCTGAATTTTTTCATTGTATTAGTTTTTCTCATGTACGTAGGGAGGGTAATATTGTAGCACATAACCTAGCTAGGCATGCATGTCATGTCACTGGTTTTTCAGTGTGGATGGAAGATGTCCCATCTCACACACTCGCTGCTTACCAGGCAGATTTGCCTACTGATGAATAAAATAACTTTTCTCCTTTCTCAAAAAAAAAAAAAAAATTTGAACCTATAACAATTAACCACTAATGATTTGTTGTAAAAATGTTGTAAAAATATTGTGAACGTAGCATTTCTCGTTAAATAAAGAGAGTGTCTGTAATCAATTTATTCAACGATGCATTTTCTTCACCGTCACAAAGATCTCTCTCTCTCTCTCTCAAACTCTTCCTCTTTTAGTTTTGCACCTCCATTGTTAAAGCTTTGAGCTTTGTTGATTTTTGCGCCTCTAACTCATTTAGTGCCGTAACAGTTACTCGTCCATTAATTAATGTTGGTCTCTGGCCATTTTATTTATTTTTTATTTTTTTGATCAGAAACCAGTGAAATCATTTCATTTCTAATTCTCAAAGCTGGTTTACATCTTACATAACCTCAGAATATATCATATGTGGAGTTTCCTTCATTGACAAAATCATTAAGGATTTTACTAACGTGTGCCCTTAGGGCACACGTTAGTAAACCATTTTAGGAAAAAGTTTTATCGGGAATTGAAAAAGTTGTAAAACTTTTTCAATTTTCGATAAAACTTTTCTAAAAATGGATGGTCTAATGTGTGCCCTTAGGGCACACATTAACCGGACTCAATCATTAATACATTGACCATATTTAGGTAGTTCATGTCTTGCTTTATTTTCAACCCTTCTTGTATGTCAAAATGCAGCCTGGCGAATCTGTTGTACTTGTAGATGCTGTAAAGTGCCTGCAATGATGTTTGCAATAGCAGATCAGGCCTCAGAGTCCTCTCGTACAGCCGTGCAAACCATTATTTTTTGTCTATGAATTTAGGCAATGAATGTTGTCGTTGTCTTGTACAATACTATTTGTCTTTGGACAGATTTAAGAGATATATTTTTAAGTTTTAACACTCCAGAGACAGCTGGCCGTTGCGCCTTCCTATGCAAAGGTAAATGGCCCGCCACTAATAATGCAAACGTGAATGGCTGGCCCGTGACTAAATAATGCAAAGTACCGAGCTATTCTTTTCAGAGACAGCTGGCTGCTAAACCTTTCAAAAAAAAAAACAAAAAACAAAAGCTGTCAGAACTTACGGAAGAAATATCTCAGAATTTTTTATTGCATTCCTTTCCACCTTCTTAACCCAAAACGTGTTTCATGAAGTTTATACACGTACAAATTAATTATTGTGACAAGAAAATATATGACGTAATGCCAATGAGAAATAGTGACGTAATAATTATGAGAATCTAGTTGTAGTCTTTTATTTATTTACTTATTTATTTTTTATTTTTATGGGTTTAATTAACCGGGCACCGCACGGTAAACTTGGAGGGAAAAAAAAGAAGGCAAATCACTAAATCAAAAATACTGTTTATAATACTATATATGAGTTTATTTGTTCTTTTTATATATATATAAAAAAAAAAACACAAATCGATGACTAACAAAGCAAAAAAGAAGAAGAAGAAGAAGAACAACGGTAAATATTGAACAAACCGTAGTTTTTATACATTCACCTAACAAGTGTCACAACATTTTCACAAAACATTTATTTTCAGTTGTGGTTAGTCATAATTTCATATTTTATTATTTTATTTTCACTTTATAAGAAATTGACATCTTAATAATTGTGAAAATATTGTGTCAATATAACAATATATATGTAGGTTCTTATAAAAATTTAAAAGAAAAAAAAGTACAAACGGAAGACTGAGAAAAAAAAAACTATAGTTACTGTAGCTCCAGTGCCACTTGAACACTGTAGCATTTGTTCAAAACTTAAAAAGAAAAAAAAAAAAAAATCAATAAACCAAATGTGTACCATAAGCTCATTGCCACTTTTTATATAGATAATAGAAATGTAACTACTACTCTTACTTTATGCATTCACACTTTTGTTATGAAAATATTTTGAAAAATATTATAGATGTAACATTTCTTTTTTCATAATACCTTTATTTTAGTTTTGGTTAATTATAGTATGATATTTTATTTTGACCTATAAGAAATTAGCACATTAATAATTGTAAAAATATTGTGACAATTTATTGTGTTAACTAATAATTTTATATATATAAAAAAAATAAAAAAAGTGGACGGGACGATATTACCAAATAAAGAAAGAAAGAAAAAAAAAAGCGAATGAGTTGATGAAACCAAAAGGTTACTGTAGAGGAAAAAAAAAAAAAAAAACAAAATGAGTTGACGAAACCAAAAGTTTACTGTAGAGACATTAGTGCTTTTTATATAGTTAATAGACATTAGTAAAATGGAGTTGTCTGACTTGACTTAAAGCAGAGGATGTGAATGCTCATTAATTTCTTTGACCAAGAAATCATACATGGTCGGAACTGACTTTTCATGCACACATAAATATTCTTTATTTCTTCTCCTTGTCACTCCCTTCTTGAAATAAAATATCTCCAACAAATCATTTTCTTCTTCTCTAATTTGTTTTCCTTTTATTTTATTAGAGAGATAATGCTTTGGATAGCCTCTCATTAGTGGCAGCTTTAAGAATAATTCATAGGGGGTCATTCAAATTTATGTTGAAGAGGTTGACAAGAACCTCTTTATAGATAATATTAATATTTTTTTTATTTCATCTTGATTACTAAAATGATGAGATAAAGTTTGTTCTCATAACTCAAGATTTAAAGAAAGATTTTTCAAGTTAATATTAGTTCTTTTGGAAGATGAATCTTAATTAGGAGATAAATCTTGTAGTACTCGTGATTTTTTTATTAGAAAAAATTTATGCATAAAACTAGCAAGAGAAAAAATGATAAATTATATGTTTATTGAGCATATTGTTTCTTGATATAATGAATATATTAATTATTGTTGCTAAGATTAAATCTTAAAAATCATCTATGGTCTCTTACTATAATAAAATTATTAATTATTACTGTTAAGTGAATTTTAATTATTACTGCTTAGAATACTTTAATTTATTATTTATTAGTTTTTGTCTTTACTCTTTTTAATTCTTATATTTAACAATTTAACTCAACTTTGATAACTTATTGGTCTTTATAATTTATTAAAAATAATTTTTATTGTGTCTTTTACATTGCTCTATTAAGAATTCAACAAGACAATGCAATCATTAAAAAAAAAAAAAATTGTCTTCATTTAGAATATTTTCTTTGCAATTAAAAAGTTAACTAGTGGTGCGGAAAGATTTAAACAAGTTTACTCTTGGAAGTTAATTTCTTTCTAGATTAAAAAATAGCCTTACATCCCTAACAGGAAATGTCTAGTTAGTAGTTATGCCATAGTCATAAGTTCATAACCATCATAATCATATTGTGCATATTAATTTCATCAAAATAGATCAGCATAAGATGCCAATGTAGAAGTTGTGATTCTTTCTTGATATTGCTTGCCTTTAACTCACAAAGTTATTTCGTGCTATGTATGCATCAGGGGTTGCTAGAGGAAGTGGGTGGCAGGATATAGGAGTCTATCTAAATCTTGGGGCATATTATCTGGTTGGGGTTCCAGTAGGTGTTGTTTTGGCCTTCGTTGTACACTTGAAAGGAAGGGGTCTTTGGACTACTGTACAAGCATTTTTACTTGCTCTTAAAACAAGTTTCACAAATTAGGAAAAACAGGTTACTAGAACATCCATAGCAGTTGAGCTAAAAATTTAGCTTTTTAGCTCCACCAAAAGTTACTTTATCTATTTTACCTACACATATGCTACAGTAGTGGATCAATTTTAGCTTTCAATACAATAAAATAATATAAACATCACAATAAAATAATATATCTCCTACAATAAAATAATATATCTCACTACTCAAAAAACATCCACAGCACCAACTACAACCACCTCTACCATCAGCCACAGCCACAACCACCACCACCACCACCACCACCACCACCACTAGTCCATAGCAAGGAAAAAAAAAGAAAAAAGAAAAAAACACCAATGAAACCCAGAGAAACCCATGATGAAGATCGGTGAGATGGAGGATGGCGATGGGTCAGCTACCATCAACCACAGCCACAACCACTACCACCACCAGTCCACAATAGGGAAAAAAAAAAAAAAAAAAAAAACACACCAACAAAACCCAGAGAAACCCACGTGAAGATCGATGAGATGGAGGACGGCGATGGGTCGACGGCGTGGGACTGCGAGGTGGGACGGCGATGAAAATGAAGATCGGTGACGTGGGATGGCGGACGAAATACGACGGTGTGGGACGATGACGTGGAACCCAGAACTAGCCGGCGACGTGGAACCCAAAGCAGAGTAGATGAAGGAGACAAAAAAAAAAAAAATGAGAAGGAAGAAGGAAGAAGAAGAGAAGCCGGAGAGAGAGAGAGAGAAAAAGAAAGAAAGAGAAAACATTTTTTAAATGAAAGAGGAGAGAGAAATTTAATAAAATATTTTTTTTTAGCTCTCATGAACAGTGCATATCTATTTATAGATGTGCACTGTAGCAATGAAGCTAAAAAAAAAAAGTTTAGCTCCATTGCTGGAGCTAAAATATAGCAACATAGCAATATACTATCACTGTTGTGAGTGCTCTTAGTACAAAAAAAAATTATTCCTTCCTATATATTTGTTTTTATTGTTACACCTTTCTACAACTAAAGTTCATGTTCAACTTGATCATATAGTATGAAAATTAAGAACCTTAAATCTGTTTGTGACTGAAATAATTGGTGTCCAATTGAGTTGAATGGACAAAATATTAGACTAAACCATTTTGAATGATTAGTTGTATTTTTGTCAATGTTTCAGGCATCAAAAACAAGTGAGAGGATATTTGATGGAGATATTTAGTCCAGACTTCAGAGTTTATTGAGTTGAATGGACAAGATTTTTTATTTGTAAGATGTTCCAAAGAAGTCTAATTTGGCTAAGACTAATTTTTATCCAACGCATGAAAGGAAAATACAACAATATCACAATTCCATTTCTCACGCCCTGAAAGTGGAAAATAATAAAGTGGAATAAAGGAAAGGAGTGAAAGTGGGGGACTGGAAATCAATAACTCGTGCCACACAAAAGCTGTGAAAAAAGTAATGGGAAAAGGAATAAATTTCCCTGAGGTGGCCCAGGAAAAGTTGTTGACTTGACTGAGAACAGAAGATTTGAAGTTGTGAACACACAGAAAAAGAAAGAAAAGAGTACAATCAATGATTAAATGGGCAGAGTTTAGAAAAAGTATATTAGTACATAATTAAAATTTTTAAGGCTAAATGATAATTTTTTAGTAAAAAAATTAAAAATGAAAATTAATCCAATCTGCCTTTGAGATTGGGGTTATCACAAGCTATCAGGATTTTTTTTTACTTTATAATATTCAATTTTCTCCCTTTCCTCATAGGACAATTTACACCGTTAAAAAAAAAATTGTAACCAATGTAGATAAATAATTGTTAGAGACGGAGAAGGAAACAAATTAGGTTATGCCAATTATATGTGCGAAAGAGTAACTAGTGGCTAGTGATAGATAAATAAAAGTTTTAAGATGAAGAAGGAAGTGCAATAGAATTTTCAAAAAATTGTATTAAATGATGTTTGTTTATTCTTATAGAGTAAATTGAATATTTAAAATTTTTTTTGATAACATCTGATAATTAACTCAAATCTCAAGACGATTTAAGCATTGACACTTTAATGAATGTGTTGTGCTTTCTACTATAACTCCATCAAGGTTTCAATGGTACTTGTGGTGTTACTCTTACCATCACGTGTTATAGCTCCATCAAGGCTTCAATGGTACTTGTGGTGTTACTCTTACCATCACGTGTTGCTCTTACCGTAACTTAAGATTAGGGATCATATAGCACAAGAGACAGTATAAGAAATAGATGTGCTTCATCTCACTTCAGTTTGGAGGTAATGGATTTGAAAAAAAAAAAAAAAAGAAGAAAAAAGACCAACTTTTCCAAGTCTAAGGAGACTTAAATCTAGTGCGTTGGATTCATTGGAATTTAGACACATCAAATGATTGTTATGTATTCACTTCTTTATAATGAAATTTCAATTATAAGCTCCATAATTGGTAACCACAAAATTACTTTACCTCTTTTAGTTATTTATTTATAATTCTAAAGAAAGAAAAAAATATAAAGTGGTGGAATCATTATCAATGAATTGACTTTCATGTAGCAGTAGGCCGTAGCTGGTAATCTCGACCCTTCTGCCACGCCAAAAAAGAAACGAAGGAAAATAGGCGTTTAAGAGTTAAGACCAAGCAGAAGAGTTGTTGATTTGAGTTGGAACAGATGATATTGAAGTTGTGAAAACAAACACACGGCGAAAGAAAGAACAGGCAATTATCTAATAATACTACTGTGTGGTGGCGATGTGCTGATACTGTGTGGTGGCTGTGAATCTGTGATATTAGATTGAGGGAATTAGTGTTATCTTTTAGTTAACCATTAGTATTTTTTTTTTCATAAAAAAACTTTCGTTTTATTTTAATTTTAAATTCTGGAAAAAAATTAAATAAAAAAAAAACTCTGTAAAGGCATTGGATGGATTGATAGCATGCACAACTATTGCAAATGTAATGGAGTAATTGGACAAAATTAAAATTTTTAAACCTAAATGATAATTTTTTTTAATTAAAAACTAAAATGAAAATGAATCCAATTTGCCTCTGAGATTGGAGTTAATATCATAAGCTATCAAGATTTTTTTTTTTTAAATATTCAATTTGCTCAAGCACATAAAACATTTTACACTTTTTTAAAGGGTAAAAGTGTAGTTGGCTCGACTGAAAGAATGACATGAAATTGTGAACACACGAATAGAAGAAATAACAAATTCCAATTGAGCATAAAATATAATATAAAGTACACGGTTTAATTTAAAAAATTAAGTTTATGAATTTGGATCAAATTATATTATAATAATAATTTACTATTTTCATGATCATTTAATGTGAAATTTTATTCATCCGTATCTACTCAACATATTATATACATAAAAAAGTGTCCGAATAATTTATAATAGAAAAATAACAATTAATTTTTAAAAAAATAAATAATAATTAGAAATGAAGAAGAAAGTTTATCGAAACTATAAAAAATAGATGGAGATAGAGATGAAAGCAAGAGCAATCAATTTTTATAATGATAATTTTTATGTTTTACAATAAATTTTGGCTAAATAAAAAAGTATTACTTTTTTTTTTCTTCAAAGATATGAACGAGGAGACTAGTAGGAAGAAATTTCCTTGTAGATAGAAATCTCTCATACGTGGTAGGTACGCCATATGCCCACCACCACCAGATCTCTCTAGCTGGCTACCACGAAACTACTCTGTCTCCTTCATCCTTTATAGATTTAAAAAATAATAATAATAATAAAAAAAAGCAATATAAAAAGGAAGAGTAGTGGACACAAACACACGAAGAAATAAAGAACAGAGTCCATACCTTGATTAAACAGCCAATAGATATCTAATACCAATTGGATCCGCCTTTGTTTCAACTGGGTTTCGATCATTACAATCAATCACTACTAGTCTACCGTTATTTCAATTTCCAATTCTGTAAGTTGTCATTTTGTACACTTATTTATCCCTTTTATTTCTTTCCTTTCATTTTTTTTTCTTTCTTGAAATGAAAAATCTATATCAAATTGTTTTCTTCTTCCTAATTCACTAATTGCCGTGAAGCAAGAGTTTCAACTTTTGTTTGTTTCAAGGTTTAAACCTCGAGTTGGTTTTGGTTTTCTCATTACCAACGAAATGAATGAATTCCGTAGAATTTTTTTTTTTATTTTAAAAAAAATCTATTAAATTATCTTTGTCTCATTTCCTATATTTAAATAATTTTCAGTCGTCCTGTCTTTTTTTCAAAAAAAAAAAAAAAACAAAACAAAAACAGGAGTGTTTTCAGGAGGTTTTGGAGGCGATCGCTGCTGTAATTCCTTCTCACAAATGGGTAAGTTCTCACTTTTAAGTTTTAACACACAATCCTCTCTTTTTATTATTATTCTTTCACTCCCTGCCTGAAATTAAAATCCCACTTAACATTGTTTTCTTCTTCCCTAATTTAATTATATATATTTCTTTATTTTTAATTGGTTGTACTTCTTTTATCTAAATTTCCAACAGCTTTAGTGGAGCTTAAAAGAAAGTCGACTCCGTCACCATCTTCTTCTTCGACACGTCAGCCAAAATACGACGTATTTCTTAGTTTTAGAAGTGAGGACACCCGTACTAATTTTATTGACCATCTATATGTTGCTTTGAAACGAAAGGGAATTATCACTTTTAGGGATGAAGAAGAACTCAAGAAAGGAGAACGTATTTCTGAGCTCTTCAAAGCAATTGAAGAATCACAGTTTGCTATCATCATTCTCTCAAGAAACTATGCATCTTCTACATGGTGCTTGGACGAGCTTGCCAAGATTATCAAATGCAAGGATGAAATAGGACTGGAAGTTTTGCCAGTTTTTTACAATGTGAGCCCATCTATTGTACGAAAACAAACAGAAACTTTTGAACAAGCCTTTATTGATCACCAGAAACACTTTGAGGATAACATAGAGAAGGTGGAAACATGGAGAGATACTTTAAAAAAAGTGGCTGAAATCTCCGGTTGGGATCTGCATTTACAAAATAGGTAATTTCCATGACTTTCAAATGATAAGCTTCTTTTATTTACCATGAAGCATATAATTAGCTAAGAGAATGTTTCATAATATACATGGATTGAACTACATCATGGTTTCCTAGTTAAAATTCTGTCAAATTTTTAGGAACAGTAGAAGTGGTTGTGAATCTGGGCTTAGGGAAGCTCTGTGAAAAGATCAAAATGGAATTACTTGATTCAAGAATATATATATATATATATATATATATATGTATATATATATATATATATATTTATATGCTGGCATTTTTTTTTTTTTTTTTTGAGAATCAAATCTGCTGACATTAATTTTTTATATTATATTCTTTTTGAATATAATATAATCCTTGATATGGAGATAGCCTATGGCTAGATCTTTTGCTTCCTCTTATATAAGTGGATAAAGTTTTCTTATTGTTAGAAAAGTCGTCCAACAGAACATAAAAAGGTTTCCAAAACATTTTACTTAACGAATCATTACAAATAAACTTTGCAACGTCAAAAACTCTCTAAATTCCAAAGACAATTCCTCTCTCATCACGGTTCGACTATTGACCGCCGGCCATTAATGGGCAGTTGGCCGGTATTGACTATCTGTGAATTTTTTCCCCAATTCTTTTTTTTTTTTTTAAAATAAATTTTCGAATAAATTCAGACTTTAGGGTCAATATTAACATTTGAGGCTCCCAAATGACCCAAAAAATACAAAATGCTTTATTAGCTCATTTTCAATATTGCAACCAAATACATGACAATGAGTCAATTTTCTGATAAATATTTTCAGTCAAAACAAATGGAGCATTCATTTCATAGGTAGACTTTTAAAAATTCTTCTTTTGCCCCTTAAGAATTAAAGTCATTCAAAGTGAAATTTCGGAGAATTATAACACTTTTATAACTCAACATGATGCAACCATACAAAATTAACGTTTGGCAAGTTATATTTTGAATTCAAGGTGGGCATGCCAATTTCATAAAGATTTAATTTTGGCTTATTCATTATTTCGGTTTTAAAAAAAATTATCAAACCAATTTATCCATTTTATTCCCATTCCCAAACCAATCGTTTACATAATTTAATTTGAAGAAGTATAGCTTTGAGGAGTTTATCATTGATATTAGGGTGCTTTTGAATGATTTTATTCAGAGAGAAACATAACATGCCTTTGGGCCTCTACTAAAGAAGTAAAAGCTTGGGTTTGTGTTGGCTCAATGGTATAACTCATTAAATTTTATTTTTAATTAATAGAAACCAATACCTCCTCTTCACTCATTTACATGGTATACAAAGCCTTTTCAATTATCTACTTTGAAAATTTTGAGTATTGACATTGTTATTAATATTTTGTACTCAAGCAACCTCAAAGGGTCTTAAACATTTATATTTAGCATGTTCAACTTAAAATATTCCAATGAAGTTTCTCTCAGCAATCAAGCATGAAATGAGATGCTTAATTTATTGCTCAATCAATGTCTCTTGAAGAAATAGATTTTGGATTTAGTGGATCCAATATCATTGCTAACCTAAGAAAATTACTAGACTAATTCATGAAAAGATATCTCCCAAGGAGTATCTTTGCCTAATATTTTTCTTTCTCCCCTGAAGTTTAATAATTGGTTTGATTTGGGCCATTAGGTAATTATTTTCTATCTTCTTTGCAGGCATGAGTCTGAAATTATCCAACAAATTGTGGAAAAAATTGTGGAAAAATTGAGTTCTAAATCCTCAAGCATTAACAGAAATTTGATAGGAGTAAAATCTATGGTGACAGAATTGATCCCTTCGTATTTAGGTTTTGGGAATGATATTTACATGACGGGGATTTGTGGTATAGAGGGTTTGGGAAAAACAACTCTTGCTAGGGCTATATATGACGAGTATTCTGGTCATTTTGAAGGTTCTAGTTTTATTGCCAATGTTAGGGAAATATCAGAAAATGGTAAACTGTATGAATTACAACAACAATTGCTTGATGAAATGTTGGGGGAAAGTAATACAAAGATCTACAATGTTCAAGTAGGAGTTGACAAAATCAAGAGGAGTGGGTTACGTCATAAAAAAGTTCTACTTGTCCTAGATGATGTTAATCACAAGGACCAATTAGAAAAATTGGTCGGAGAGCATGACTGGTTTGGATTGGGGAGTTGGATTATCATAACAACTAGAGATGAACATGTGTTGGTCCAACATGGAGTGCTTAAAATATATAAGCCTAATGGATTAGATGATGATGATGCCTTAACACTTTTTTGTTCGAAAGCCTTCAACAAGGAGCAACCTGAAGAAGGTTATATGCAGCTCTCCCAAAAAGTTGTAGAATATGCTAGTGGCCTTCCATTGGCTCTTGTCACTTTGGGTTCCTTTTTGGTTGGAAGAACAATAGAAGAGTGGCAAAGTGCATTGGACAGTTTTAAAAATATTAAAGGAGATAGACATAATATACTTAAAATAAGTTACGATGGACTAGAGTAAATGTGGAAGGAGATATTCTTAGATATTGCATGTTTCTTTAGAGGGCAAGGGAAAGATGAAGTAATAGAAATATTAAAGAATTGTGGTTTTGATGCAAGAATTGGTTTAAGTGTTCTTGTGGAAAGATCTCTCCTAACGGTGGATGACATTGGATTTTTTAGGATGCATGATCTACTATCAGAAATGGGTCAAAGAATTATTCATTTTGAATCAGGTGGAAAGCTTGGAAAGCAAAGTCGGTTGTGGCTTGTTAAGGATATGCTTCATGTATTGGAGAATGATATGGTAAGCAAAATGACAAAGCTGTAATTTTATTTCAATGAATAATGTATAATAAAATAATTTTGCTCAATAAGTATTTATGTAACGAAATTAAGAATAAAACATTCATTTACCAATTACCATGCTAATATATTGTCAATGATGATCTCTTATATTTTGAAAACATATAATATCTCTTTGTAATTTTTTATGAAATTGAATTTATTTTTCTTGATGTAATGAACTAATTATTTATCTCTTGGTTACTACCTAGAACAAAAGGCTATCTTAACATTTTTTATATTATAAAAAAATCATTCTATAAGCTTTATTTTCTTTTAATGTATGAATTTTAAACAGATTAATAAGAAAAAAGACTTAAAAAAAAGATGTAATACAATCTATTAATTGGCCTTTATATGTAGTACATTTTACTATCAACATATGATGTTGTACTAAGATCTGTTAGTTATTAATGGGACTCTTTTGAATCCTTTTGGGTTAGTTTTATGAAAATTCATGATTTGAAAACTTTAGGTTATGTTTGGTAACAATTTTTGTTTTCTATTTTCAAAAACTTGTTTTTAAGAATATAATGAAAAAACAATTTTCTTGTATTTTTGAAATCAAAAATATGTTTGGTTGGTTGAAATTAAAAATATAGTTTTTTGAAAAAAAAAATAGAAAATACTAAAATATGTCGTTATTAGGATTTAAACTCTAATGCTAACTCATTAAATAAGACAGATTCATTAAATTAAATGCGTATTTTCATTTAATTTTGGCGAATAAGATTGAGTAGATATAGTAACATAATTTTGTTTAATAAATAAGTTCTTCTAAACAAAATTCTAATAGGTAAGTAGATATCTAAGTTTTTATGCAATGAAATAAAGAATAAAACATTCATTTACCATGCTAATATATTGTCAATGATGATATCTTACATTTTTGAAAATGTAATATCTCTTTGTAATTGTTTGCAAAATTGAATTGAATTTTCTTGATGCAATGAACTAATCATTCATCTCTTGGATACTACCTACAACAAAAGGCTATCCTCAAATTTTTTTAATATAAAAAAAATCATTTTGTAGGCTTTATTTTCTTTATTTTCCTTTTCCATCACTTTAAAAATAATGTTGTGATTTCCTTTTTTTTCCCCTAGTTGGTCTTGAATTTCTTAAAGGTGGAAGTGCAACTTTCTAGTTTTAATGTATGAATTTTAAACAAATTAATAAGTGAAAAGACTTAAAATAAGATGTAATACAATCTATTAATAGGCCTATATATGTAGTACATTTTACTATCAACATATGATGTTGTACTATAATCTATTGGTACTAATGGGACTCTTCAGAATCTATTTGGGTTAATTTTATGAAAATTCATGTTTTGAAAAAGTTAGAAGTTGCGTTTATAATTTTTTTTTCAAAATGAAATTAGGATGAGGAATAAAAAAAAAAAATTGTAGAGAGTTTTATATATGGGAAACTTAGGAAGTAGATTAAATTTTTTTTAATCTACTTTACAGCTTTAAAAATGGTATAAAACTTATGATTCTTTGTGCTAATCACCAAGCTTTTGCTTTCGAAATCTTAGGCAACAGAAGCAACTCAAGCCATAGTTGTCTCATGCTAGGAAAAGGATTTCAACTTTGAAGAATTTTTTGAAGGGTTTTTAAAGATGTCTAATCTTAATGCTGATAATCGATAGCTTGAATGTTCCTAATAACCTAAGATATCTTTCGTGGACCCACTATCCTTTTTGTTGTGTAGATAACACCTCAGGATTCAAATCAATAACAGTAAATAAATGGAAACTAAATAACAAGCACACATAAAGAACACAAGAATTTACATGGTTCGGTAAACTGCGTACTTCCACGGAGATGACAGAGAAATTTCACTATAAAAATAGGGAGATACAATAATGGACAAGAACATTCTCAAGAAACCCAAATTCCAATTACACCCTAACACTCTCTCACAGAAACAATAAGAATAGAAGCTGACTGCCTCTCTTTTTCTCTATTTTTCTCTTATGCGGCTATGCCTAATAGGTTATTAGGAATTCTCTCTTATTAATCAACTTTGCCGCACCTAATCACATATATATGGATACATATGTTAAGTTGGCTAGATGAGATTCCTATTTCAATTGGAATTCTATCAACTTATGTTGACTTGGGCTTGGAAATACAAGCCACACGGCCCACATCAACAAATCTCCACCTTGGCCTAAATTGATCAAGCTACATGAGCAAACCCCTCCATCGCTCCACCTTAGCCCTTAAGGGCTTACAAGCTGCAAACATCAACCAAGTCCAAGTAGCTCTTGAACTTATCTGTAAGAACTAGCTTTGTCAATATATTAGAGGATTCCCAAGTCTTATTCTTTTGTAGTGACCCCATCTCTTCTACATCCCTGTAAGACAATGGATCTCCACTGCTAGTTATGAGAGAAAAGCTAACCATGTCTTCAAAGCCATATAAAGCCATATCTTTGTGGTGCTTTGTGAACCCACTTCTCTCTACCATTAGCAATTGAATAAGGCTCTTCTTGTTGCTGCTGTGGATCAATCTCAACATCACCCTTATCACTGGGTGAACTGTTATTGTTGAACTCCACCTTAACAGTTAATTTCTCCAGTGGACTATCATCACATGTTTCTGCTTCATTCTGTTTCAACATAAAGGCTTCATCAAATATGACATCTCTGCTAGTCACCGTTTTCTTTGAGATTAGATCCCAAAGCCAGTAGCCTTTAACACCTTTTTCAAAACCAAGAAATACGCATTTTATTGACTTCAAATCCAATTTAGAACGCTCTCTACTTTGCATATGCACATAAGCTAAACAACCAAAGATTTTTAGACTCGAATAATCAATTGATCTTTCTGACCAAATCTCTTCTGGAGTTTAGAAATCAATGAGTGATGATGGAGATCTATTAATAATGAAGCTTGTTGTGTGTTAACTGTCTTTACCCAGAACACCTTAGGCAACTCTGCATTCAATCTCATGCATCTGGCTTTTTCTGCTAAGATTCTGTTCATTCTCTCTACAACCCCATTCTGCTGTGGAGTTCCTTTAATTGTGAAGTGATGAGTAATGCCTTATAATTCACAAAATCTTATGAATTCTTTATCTTTATACTCTAGTCCATTATCTGTTCTAAGGTATTTTATTTTCCTGCCAGTTTGATTCTCAACCTGTGCTTTTCACTTTTTAAATATGCCAAACACATTAGACTTATGCTTCATAAAATAAATCCATACCTTTCTAGAGTAATCATCAATGAAACTGATGAAATACTAAGCACTGCTATAAGAAGAAATTGATACTGGACCCTAAACATCTGAATGAATGTAGTAAAAAACACCCTTACTTGTATGAGAGCCTGTCTTGAAACTGACTCTATATTGTTTCCCATACACACAATACTTGCAGAAGTCTAGCTTGCATGTCTTCACCCCTTTCAATAAATTTCTCTTGTGCAACTCTAACATACCACGTTCACCAATATGGCCAAGTTGCATATGCCATAATTTTGTGTCGTCAGCGCTGGACTCTTCCGGAGTGATGACTGCAACTCTTCCTACAACTGTGTTCCCAATCAATTTGTAAAGCGTGCTTACTTTCTATCCCTTCATCACCATCAAAGCACATTTGGTAATCTTCATGATTCCACCCTTTGATGAGTATGAATAGCCCAAATCACCCAATACTCCCAAAGAAATTAAATTCTTTCTAAGATCTGGAACATGTTTGACATTACTAAGAACTCTCACAACTCCATCAAACATCTTGATCTTTACGGTACTAATCCCAATAACCGGGCATGTTGCACCATTACCCATTTGGACCATACCATAGTTGTAAGGCGTATACGTGTCAAACCAATTTTTCTTTGAAGTCATATGATATGAGCATGATGAATCTAAAACCTAAGATTCCAATAGAACATTATTACCTGATGAAACTAAAAGTAAATCTGCACCAACTTCACTGTTATCTGATGTTTCTTCAGCAACACTAGCTGATTTTAAGGGCTTCTTTCCATTCTTCTTCTCCTCTAAATGCTCTTTCAACTCTTTACACTGATTCTTGTTATGACAATAAAAGCAATCTACATCTTTCTTTGCATGTGATTTAGACTGTGATCTGTTCTTGTTGGAGGTCCATCCTCTTGACCTGCTTCTACCCCTATTGCTTGACTTAGACTTTACAATAAGTCCATAAGCCTGAGAACCATCACCATCTTGCTTCATCTTTATATGTGATAAGAGAGCACTAGTCACCTCCTCGAGTACTATAGTCTCTTTTCCGTACAACAACGTAGTCAGTAGATGATCAAAAGAAGTAGGAAGCGATGCTAATAAGAGTAACGCTTTATCTTTGTCCTCATAATTCACCCCAAAACTTGAAAATTGGGTATTCAACATGTTAAACATGTTGAGATGCTCAAACAGATCTGAACCCTCCTTCATATGCAAACTATACAGTTGCTTCTTCACGTACAACTTGTTCGTCAGATTCTTTCTCATATAAAGACCTTCTAGTTTTTCCCAAACCTCCTTTGCTGTCTTTGCTTCTAGGATGTTGTGAATGACCTCATCACCTAGGTTGAGATGAATAGCGGTAGCTGCTTTCTCATCCATTTCTACCCATTCTAAATCCTTCATTGTTTTTGGTTTCTTCTCCTTCCCAAGCAAAGCCTTATGAACTCCTTGTTGAACTAGGAGATCCTTCATCCACCTTTGCCAAAGAGAAAAATTTCCCTTACCACAAAACTTTTCTACATCATATTTTGTGCTTGACATCTTTACTGTGTTCAAAGGATTGAATCCTAACCTAGCTTTGATACCACTTGTTATGTAGATAACACCTCAGGACTCAAATCAATAATAGTAAATAAGCAGAAATTAAAAAACAAGCACACGCAAAGAACACAATAATTTACATGGTTTGACAAACTTCCTACCTCCATAGCGAGGACGAAGAAATTTCACTATAAAAATAGGGAGATACAATAATGCACAAGAACACTCTCAAAAAACCCAAATCCCAATTACACCCTAGCACTCTCTCACAGAAACAATAAGAATAGAAGTTGACTACCTCTGTTTTTCTCTTATGCGGCTATACCTAATAGGTTATTAGGAATACTCTCTTATTAATCAACTTTGCTGCACCTAATCACATATATATGGATACATATGTTAAGTTGACCAGATGAGATTCCTATTTCAATTGGAATTCTATCAACTTATGTTGACTTGGGCTTGGCAATACAAGCCATACGGCCCACATCAACACTTTTAAAGGTTTGGCATCTAGTCTCAAACGAATGGCGTTTGTTCAAATTGTCTTGCAGTGCAGGCGTGCAACAAATTTGAATATCTTTGGGAAGGAGTAATGGTAATTTTGTTCTTTTCAACGGACCTTTCTATCAGTTATTATTATTTCTCCATTTTTTTAAGTGTAGCTACAAATACAAATTACAAATACACTCGAATCCTGGTGTATTTGAGCTTCCTCCTTTCATTTATAATGCTGTTTTAGTTAATTGAAAGAATTCTTTACTTATTAAATTAATTTCTACGTTTAATGAAAACTCTTTTTTTTTTTTTTTTGGTAACAGCGTTCAGTCAACTTAAAGTTCATTGATCTTAGTCATTCCTACAACCTTATTAGGACACCTGACTTTTCAAGTGTTCTGATACTTGAGCAATTAAACTTTTCTTTCTGCCCTTGATTGGTTGAGATCCACCCATCTATTGTACAACTTAATAGGCTTAAGTATTTAATCTGGAAGGCTGCGATTCTCTTACCGATCTTCCCAGCATGTCTGCTGAAATGCAGTCCCTTACGGTTCTTCATCTTATGGGTTGCTGCGAAATCAGTTTGTTTCCAAAATTTACTGGAAAGATGAAAAGCCTATCGGAACTCTATTTGTGTGCGACTGCTATTAAGAAACTAGCACCCACATTAATCGCGTGTTTGACTGCCCTTACTTTATTAGATTTAACATTCTGCACAAATCTTGAATGTCTTCCAAGCAACATGGATAATTTGAGGTCCCTTGCAAAACTCATTCTTCGCGGATGCCAAAAACTAAAATCGTTGCCAAGGCTTCCATCAGCTATAAGATATACAGATGCTGATTATTGTTATTCCCTAAAATGGTCACCAGAACGAGTCAAACTGAGTAGCTGGTCACAACCTCTCTCCTAGTGGCATCCATATGATAAGAGAAATAGTTGAGTGGAATTAACAATATTGTTCAATTTCCTACAAGTAATCTATTCTCCCTCTCACTTGAATTGTTAAATTTTAACAGATTACAATAGTTGTGTTTTGGGTACAGTGACTCCTTTGTTGTAAATCTGTTTATGGAACTTCTTCCAAAAGGGAAGAGGATGGATCTAAAACTGATTTTCAGATAATTATTCCATCACGGTTAACTTATCGAAGAGCGTGGAATTCAATAAGCATAAAGCTACCTTCAAATTGGTATAATAGTAAATGGATAGGATTCGTTCTCTTGGCATCAGTATCAGGTTATATAGAGTGGAAATATGGTATTAAAGCTCGTGTGATAACGCTTGGTGACATGCCTCAGAATCAGTGTGCCTTTGAACTTTTTACTACTTGGATATGTTGTGGGGTCAGTATTTGCCAATTGTATTTGTCTCGTGATGATTGGTTTGCTAAAATTGGGAATGGTGAATGTAGTTAGATTAAGGTTATATTTGGACGAGTTCAACCAAACAAATGCACAATGTTTTATTGAGAGCTTTGGGAAAGTATCCATCTATAAATTAACTGGGAATGACTCCAGAGCGAATCAAGTTTAATGGACAAAATATATTATGTGATTCCAGAGATTATAATTTGGCTAATCCTTACTTTTATTCAATCGTATAGAAACACACATTTTTGCATTATGAAGGATATTTTAAAAAAAAATAATAATATCATTATTCTGCCATCTGGCATAATTTTAAGGTTGAAAATTTTTTATTTTTCCTTTATTTTATTTTTTGGAATTTCCAAAGTTCTTTTTGTGGAGATTTTGGGCTTTTGAGGATTTAGGATGGGAGCTTCTTTAGTAAGATAATAATACAATTTGTTGGTGAATTCTAGTTAGCTTAACTGGTTAAATCCCATGTTGTCAAATAAGATTTATTTAGGCTTTGATACCCACCTGCACCAAAAAAAAAAAAAAAAAAACAATACAATACAATTTGTAAATTGCTTTCCCTTTCTTTTGCTTTAATTTCAGTTGATTCTAGGCAAATCTACAATGAATATGATTGAAACTAAAAAAACATTGGAAACATTTTAGTCCAGAATTTTTTATCTTGGGAATTAATGAATAGTTTCAAATCTTTCTTGCTTTTCTTGTCCATTTGGTGGGCGGATGTTTGATTTTTAATGTTGGGTAAATAAAGTATTGGGTAAGTATTATTTTTTACACCAAATACTTTAGGGGAGTTTCAAATCAAACCCTATAATTTCGTTAGTTTCAAATCAAATTCTAGATTGTTACAATATCTATAAGTTAGAAATTCATCAATGCTTAGAAAAGAGCACAATCCTTGCATAGAAGCAATAAAACAAGTTGAGTCCTCTTTTGATATGTAATAATAATTCATTCTAAATAGATGAAAGAACACAATGAAGTAGTGTGCTAAGGACCAAGTTGAGTCCTTTATTGAATGCTATCGGATCATATGGCAAGAAATACCTATAGAGAAAGCAAATAAGGAAACCTAGAAGCCAACTCCAAAATTTTTTGTGGTAAGTACCACTAGTGTAGTGCTAAGAGGCTCGGATGAAACAGTTTTAAAAGTTTGGGTATCATTGATTCTTGAAGTCAATCAAACAGTGATAGATGCTTTAGCATATGTAGACAAGCTATCCTTTTGACCTTGTTAAAAAATGAAAATTTCAATAATGTTATTCTAGAGAGAGAAATGCTCTACAGGTAGTTCAAGCTGTTCCAAGAAAATCCCAGTTGGTCATAGTTGTTGTAAATGTACTTTAGAGCATGATTTTGAAGGGCCTTTGTTCCCTAGCAACTTTCATGGAGATACGATTTAAGCCCTGTTGTATACTTGTATGTATGATTCCTCTGGGTGTTGTTAGCTTATTATAAAGCTTCATTTTGTGAGGAAAACAAAAAAGAAATTAAAATCCACAATCCAACTAAAAAAAGTTTAGGGTTTATACCTCCTATGGTTTAATTTTAAAATTATAAGATGCTCCTTGGTCACAAAATCCTTGGTGTAAAGACGCGGTAGCTTCTTCAGAGAGAATAATGAACTAGGGCACTTTTTGCATGCACGACGGCCTTTTAAAATAAGCCTTATATATGCTAGGGTTGTGAGAAAAGAAACCCTATACAAATATTTCAGCTTGGGCTGAAAATCAGATCTAGAAGTTCTGATTTCGTAAGTCTCGACAAAAATAGCTTCTGTCGAGCTTCGACTTTAAATCTTGATAGAAGTCCTTTTTGTCGAGATTGCTGCAGAGCTTTAATGAACATCTTTTCTTTAATAGACTTCTTCTCACCTAGGGTGAGTCTTTCTTCTCATTCTGGGTGAGTGCTCCATCTCATGCTGTGTAAGTTATTTTTTATTTATTTATTTTTTCAGCTCTTGATTTTGGTTTCTTCTCATTCTGGGTGAGTGCTCCATCTCACGCTGTGTAATTTTTTTCTTCTTCAGCTCTTGATTTTGTTTTCCTTTCTTTTCTTACGCAATCCAACACCCCTAGATATTATTTTCTTTTCACCTAAACTCTGGACTCCGTTTTCATAGATAAGTTACAGAGTATCACGTTGGCTGAGGAAGAAGGCGAAGTTATCACAGTGGGGGCTACTTATAGGGAGAAAATTCTTGAACAATGCTCACTTATTCTCTTTGGGTGTTTCCTTACAAAAAGGCCATATAATCAAAGAGCTGCCAAAGAGCTTCTTTGGTCCGTATGGAAGTTTGGTATAGCAACCCTTTAAGTTTACTTTGGAAAGCCAACTGAAGTGGGTGTTTAACAACGGCCCTTGGAGTTTCGATAATCATCCACTGGTGCTTCATCGATGGGAAAGGGGAATGACAGCGACCTCAATTACCTTTACCGTGCTTCCTATTTAGGTACAGGTATAAGGTTTACCTTTCGACTTGATATTCGAAGAGGCAGCCAAGGATATAGGTAGGGGCCTGGGACAAGTGGTGGAGATTGATCATAAGGATTTTACATTGGAATAAGCTCGGTTCATCAGGATCAGAGTTGAGATTGCCATTGACAAGCCGTTGCGTCAAGGCAGTTTCGTTGTTAATCTTGAAGGTGATAAGGTACGTATTGGCTTTAGATATAAAAGGCTTGTTGGGCTGTGTTTCCAGTGTGGCTGCCTGGGTCATGAGGCGAGAGATTGTTCAAGTTAGATTGAACTTCCATACGGTGATTGGCTGAAAGTAGGCTTAAGGAAGTTAGGGGATGGATCAGATGAAAGAAAGAAGAGTCCTCCTCGACGTGAACCACCACGGGGTAAGCCAAATGGGTTTAAACTTCAAACACACTCATCCAAAACGGTGGTGACCGCTGTAATTAATGACCAGGATTGTGCCCGAACTCCAAGCAGAGTGGAAGGATCAAGCCCGAATATTTAGGGAGTACAAAATTCGAATATGGATAGCCATGAAACAGCAGGTCCTCAAAATTTAAATTTGAAACTCACCCACTTCTCAACGACTCTATCCCACATTGATAGCATTCCCGTTGAAGATGAGGTTGACATGGCTAAGGACTCTGAGGCAATGATAATTGTTGCCCCTGAGGAAGTCAAAAATTAGGTGAGTGTCCTGGTGGATTGTGCTAGTGAAAAGTCCATGCACTTAAGGAGTATTAATTCGGGGCAAGATGAGCAAATATCTCCACCTAGTTTTGAGGGATCAGAGATATGTTTTAAGGTTGGTTGTGGTAACGTGCAAGGAAACAAGAATACTACTAAGGGCCGGATCAAAAGAAGTGGTAATAAAGATAAAGGTGTGAGTCAATCCTTGCATAGGCCAAAAGAAGTTAAGCCCGTGGAGAAGTCTACCATTGGAAGCCCGAAAACAATGAGGAATTGGAAGAGGCTTACCACAAGACCTCAGACTCTTATTAAGTCTTCAATTGTTGATGTGGAACTTGGGCAAAAAAGGAAGTAATCAGAACACATGAATAAGGAGACTATGGGTGTTAAGGGAGAAAAGAAACATAGAACTGTGGAGAATGAGCAATGTGTTGTGTCAAATATGGGATCGATGGAGGTTGCATGGCAACCATGCCAGGCATGAAGACACTCCTAAGATGAAAAAAAAAAAAAAACTCATCACTTTGATGTCCATGTAAATCAAGAAGGTGTCATTTGGCATTTTTTCAGGTTTTCTGGGCATTCAAGTGAAGATTTGCTTTTCTTACAGTAGTTTGGATTTTGAAGTTTTTTCTTTGTTTTCTTTTTTGTTTTCTTTCTTTTTTTACGATGTAATCTTGCTACTCTAGCGTATGCTAGCGTTGCAAAAGAGAAAAAGGGGTCATATGTCCCTCTTTCTCTTCCCCATTCTATATCATATTTCTTAATTAATAAAGTCTACTATTGTTTCCTCTAAAAAAAAAATTGAAATTAAACTTAAAATAAAATGTTTTTTGTAATAAAAAAAATACAACGTTTTAAATGTACTATACTCTTTAAAAAAAAAAAAAACCCTAAATTTTCCAAACAAGGAGAGATGAAACTCTTCTAAAAAAATTGAGATGATTTTTTTTTTTTTTTTTTGAGAAAAAGGTGAGAGGAAAATTTTTTTTTTAGAGAAATGATTTTACTGATGGATACCTTTAGAAAACCATTTTATTATGGAAAAAAGAATAAAATAACTAACTTTTTTACATTTTTTTTTAATATTTTTCATAAAAATGGTATTAAAACTTTTTAAAATGGTTTATTAAAAAATGTCCTATGGGCATCCATTAATAAAACCATTTTACTTAAGGGCAAAGTTTAGTTACAAAATTGGTTATAACTTAAGGCTACAACCTTACTCAACATTTTTTTTATTGGAGATGAATTTTGACAAATCTACCACTGAATTGCATTTTTTTCTCATATCTTCCATGCTTCCAAATTTTTAAAAAAATTAAATATCAATAGCTATGTCATCAATAAATTGTTTAAATTGCAAGTTTTTATAGTTTAAAATTATACATGAAATATAAACTTATAAATCATATAGTAAATAATATCCGAATGACACAAAATTTGACATATGTATTAAAATCATAAAGAATATGCAATCCAATAATTGGAGTTTCAAAATAAACAATAATGTTAAGTTTTTTTAAATGTAAGTTATAATTTTAAACTACAGCTGATCTTATAACTAAACTTTATCCTCTACGTAATTTAAAATTTAAAATTAATGATTAATAGGATAAGAGATAGCTTAAATTTGCGTTAATCGGGCCCTTCTATAAATTCTCCCACATAGCAACAGTTAGCGGAAGTCAGCTTATTCTTAACTTTATTGACCGGTTGCCGGTTTCAACCCAGCGTTGATTTCCTCTGCCTTTTGCTCTCTCCCAATCACTGCTCCTATTTTTCATTTCCCGAATCACTTTTCACTCTATATTTTATCTCTATATAAGTGCTTCAAATTTTATCTCTATATTTCCTACGGCTTCAATGAGAACTCAAGGAGGGTCTACGTCATCACCATCATCATCTTCTTCTTCTTCAACACCTCAGTCTCAGTGGAAATACAAGGTGTTTCTTAGTTTTAGAAAAAAGCTTTTGTTGAACCCAAAAAATGTGGAGAGCTGCTTTGAGAGAAGTGGCCAACCTCTCTGGTTAGTATTTACAAAGATACCTAATTTCCATTACTATTTTATTTCTGTTGATATTTAAATGACAAGTCTTTCTTTCATATACGATGGAAGTAAATAAATTGCTATTAGAATGTAGCATAATATGCATGGATTGAAACATTACAACATGTACTAGTTAAATTTCTGTTGCAATCAGTGCTTATACTATACAAATAGTTTGTGACCCATTTTAACAAAAAGAACATAACATTTATCTTCATTATATATATTTTTAGGTAAATTGGTATTGGAGTTTTGCAATTTGACCGTTCTACAATTTAATCCATAAAATTTCAATTATTAAATTTAAATCCCTAAAATGAGACTGTTACGATTTTGTCCAAATTAATAGATATTGTATCTTACAAGTAGTTTTTTTTTTAAGGAAATATGTTTCCAAGCTTTACTCTTATACTGCTCTATGGATTTTGCTAAGGTAGATTGTTCAGTCCTATTTCGGAATCCTATTTGTAATTGTCCAAGCATTATGCTAATTTTCATATTCACCTTGTGCTGAAAATTGTAGAGAATTTTGCCAAATAAATTTTTGACATGTGAAAACTATAGACTGCATAATTCTTTTGGCACATCTAATGTGATTATACTTTAGAATCATTAGAGCCATGCCTTCAAAAACAGTCAAGAAGCAACTTTAATTACAATCATTAGGAATGAGTCAATAATTATGGTACCATACTGACTCAGGTTTTTACTTATATGCAGATTATAATTGACATGTCTGCAGATGATGATTTCAATGTTCTTTTCATACCTTGATTGACTGTAAAATAGGGAAGAGGATTTTCATAGGATGAATGTCAATTGAGGCTACTGATATTATATGTGCACAAGCATTTCTGTCAATCTAACTGTGTTTTTTCTATTTCTTTTTTTTTGGATAAAAATCCTGATAGCAATGAATTTATATATTGTGATGATTTGGAAATGAATTCGTGTGACGTATCCTTCTTTCACAATGAGAATATAGTCAGGATATTTTCTTTTCCTTTCCTTTTTTCCCCACTTTTTTGACAGGTTCTAGTCAATATCAAATATGATATATATGGTTTCAATTATTAGGCTTTCATAGGATGAAGTAAAGTTAAATTTGAGCCTACTGCTATCGGATTGCCTACAAGCTATACTTTTAGGTACCTTTTCACATTTATCTCATGTAGTGTATTTGAGTTAATCTATGTAAGGGCATGAGTTTTGAATGTAGTGTATTCACATTTATCGGATGTCTTTTTTAGCATGAGGGAGTTATTTTGCTTTGCTGTTGCTTTGGCTACAATGGTTTGGTAATTTTCTGTTTTGTTCTTTCTTTCAAGATTTTTGTAGTATTCATTTTTTGACTACATGTATTAAGTCTCTTAGCATTTTTCTGCATGCCAATCATAATCCTCTTGATGGTGGTCGTTTGAGGGTCTTATTTTGCTTTCTGGGCTTTTACCTAATCCAGAATTGGAGACTTTAATGCTTTCGCTATGGTATGCTTCTTTTCCATATTTACTATAGGAGATTACAATAGAATGCTTCTAATTTTTCATTGCATGTAGTCTCACAATTTCAAATTTGTACTTCTACATAACATATGGATTTGCAGCAATAGCAAGGAGTTGGGAGCTGGGAATGAACTAGTAGAAAAATGACTGTTATAATGGTTCTTGTAGTTGTAGAGATTTATTGTATCCGTGATTCTCTTCTTCTGCCATCGTGTTTTGCTCAATGCCTTTCACAGTAAGAAGGAAATTGCAGATATGGGTGTAGAGGGGGAAAATTCCTGGCCTATCACAAGCTGACACATCATACTAACAAATCCACAAAATATAGCCAATTACAAAGCGCCGCGTACTGCTGTTAGGTTTTTCTATCACTACTCAAATCCCAATAGAAATTTGCCAAGTGTCATTGAAATAAACCAATCACACATCAGAGTGTGTAAGCGATGACATAAGTGGACCAATCAAGCCGTGACATGTGTCACCAATCAAACTTCGCCACGTGTCGCTCACCCACCCCTAAACTCCTATAAATAGAAGCCTTCCTAAGGCATTTAAAAGACCAAGACATCTTCGGAGAGGGACCAAGCCATCTAGAGCACAAGCAGCATCAAAGAAGATTCAAAAGTTCTGAAACTCTGCTGGAATCAAGCCTTAAAGCCTCCAGGAACTTCAAGAACTTCGAGCTCAAATGCAAGGAACATTTAAATTAGAATCATCTAAACTACCTGCCTAGATCTCAAAGGTCACTAGAATCAAGCTCAAAAGCCTCTAGAAACCTCAACAAATAGCAAATCAGCGAAACTCTACAAATTGAAGCCTCCAAAGCCCCGAAGAACTTCCACCACAAACCTTCAAATACGAAGAACATTGAAAGAGGAATCATCCAAATCATATTCCTAGATCTCAAAGGTCACTAGAATCAAGCTCAAAAGCCTCCAGAAACCTTACAAACCACAAATCAGTGAAGCTCTACGGATTCAAGCCTCTAAAGCCCCGGAGAACTTCCACCACAAATCTTCAAAGACAAAGAACACACGAAGAACATGAAGAATGTGAAGAACAAAGGATTTCTAATAAGCTCATAGCCAGAGATTCATTGTAATTCTGTTTCAAAGATCTTCGATTTATTCTTCAGCCAAATTGAAGTATATTTGGTGTTCGAATCAAAATCACATTACCACAATTCCAATCAACAAATCTTTCAAGGAGATCGAATCAGAGGATCACTCTTTTGTAATCACAGAGAATTGTACCAACATTCATCAATACAAATTCGCATTTGTGAAACTATTTTACTTGTTTGATTTATTTCGAACTAGAAATTTAGTCGTCTACAATGGGTCCTTTGCTTTGTCTCTCAATAATCATCTTTCAGGTAACTTTCTCACATTTGAGTTGGAGCTAAACTTTTGAAACTTATAAAAGCTTAATTCTTATCAATTCACGCAATACTATAGCTATACTATCAAATACACATTAGTTCATCATTCATTTAGAATATTTCTTTGTAATTAAAAAGTTAACTAATGGTGTATAAAGATTTAAAAAAGCTTACTCTTGGAAGTAATCTTCTTTCTGGGTTATAAAATTGCCTCATATCTTTAGTAGGAAATGTTTATGTAGTAGTTATGCCATCGTCATAATCATCATAATCATATTGTGTATATTTCTTCAAAATAGATCAGCATATGATAACAATGTAGAAGTTGTGATTCTTCCTTGATATTGCTTGCCATTAACTCACAAAGTTATTTTGTGCTATATATGCATCAAGGTCCATAGAGGAAGTGGTTGGCAGGATATTGGAGCCTATGTAAATCTTGAGGCAAATTATCTGGTTAGGGTTCCAGTAGGTGTTGTTTTGGCCTTCGTTGTACACTTGAAAGGAAAGGGTCTTTGGATTGGAATACTGACAGGGTTTACTGTAGAAGCATTTCTGCTTGCTCTCAAAACTATTTTCACAAATTGGAAAAAAAATGTTACTTGTACACACACACACACACACACACACACACACACACACACACACACAAAAACCTACCTTTCTATATATTTGGTTTTATTTGTACGCCTTTCTACAACTAAATTTCATGTTCAACTTGATCGTATAGTATGAAAATTGAGAACCTTATAACTATTTGTGACTGAAATAATTGGTGTCCAATTGAGTTGAAAAACAAAATATTAGACTAAACCATTTTGAATGCTTAGTTGTATTTATGTTGATGTTTCCGGCATCAAAAGCAAGAGAGAGGATATTTGATGGAGATATTTAGTCCAGACTTTAGAGTTTATTAAGTTGAATAGACAAGATTTTTAATTGGTAAGATGTTCCCAAGGAGTCTAGTTTGGCTAATGCTAAGTTTTATTCAACGTATGGAAGGAAAATACAATAATATCACCATTCCATTTCTCACAACTTGAAAGAAGAAAAATGAGAACTCTTTCCAATGTTTTGGTTGTGGAAGATTTTATAGTTTTAATATTTAAACTTCTTTTTGTAAGAGTGAAGATAGAATTACAACCTTTTGTTATATATATGTATCCGTAAGCGTGCTTGTGTATATCTACAAAATCGAAAGTCATAAATAATGACAATATATTCAACCAAAGGAATTGTTCACTCTTATGTGTCCTCCCATAAGAATGAATAATATCTTATATTCAACTTGAAACATTAGAGGAGCACTGTGTTTGGCTAAACAAGCCTATTGTATCAAGTCCTTACGACTATGGCAAGGGGAAGCACCATACTGTGATTTGATGTAATCTTTCATTATTCTACGCAATAAAATTTCTACCTCTATTTGGAGAAAAAGAAAAATGCTTGTTAGAATTATGGTGAGATCTATTATGAATGTGAGAAAATTGAACTCAATATCATAGGGACCTCATAATTTTCTCAATAAAGAAGGTAAAAATAAAATAAACTATACAAGGCACATCTTTCTAGAAGAAGAAAAAAAAAAAAAAAAAAACAGAATTACATCTCAATGAAATAATTGCAAATGTACTGGATTTTTTGGGATTTGGACACTTGTCAAATAATTGCCACGTATTCAGATCTCAATGAAATTTCAATTGTAAGTTCCATTGCTAGTTACCACAAAATTTCCCGGTCTCATTTAGTTATTTATTTATTTATTTATAATTTTAAAGAAAGTAAAAAAGATAAAGGAAAGAATTAAGAAAGTGAGGGAATCATTATCAATGAATTGACTTTTATGTAGCAGTAGCCAGCAAGTTCGACCCTTCTGTCACGCCAAACCCTTCTGCCAAGCCAAACAAAAAAACAAAGGAAAATAGGCATTCAAGAGTTAAGACTACGCAAAATAGTTGTTGATTTGACTTGAAGCAGAGGATATTGTTGTGAAAACAAACACACGAAGAAAGAAAGTAGAGAGTCCATTCCTTTATTAAACAATTATCTGATAATATTACATGCACAAAATATTTTTTGAATAGCAAATGATAAATAAATATCAACAAGAGATGAAGAAGGAAGCAGAAGTAAAGACATTTTTGAACGACTTTTTGATGTGACTTTTAAAAGTTTTGATTGTATCAATTATTGCGCAAAATTTAATGATAACTTTTATATTTTACTATAAATTTTAGCCTAATAAAAATGTTTTTTTTTTTCTTCTTCAATTCTCTAAACTAAGAAACTAGGGAGGAAACTTTTTTGTTAATGGAAATATCTCATACATGGTAAACTCCACTACATTTGAAAATGTCTGCTTCACACACACATGGTTCGCACACTCACCATTTTTGCATAGAAAGTCACAATTTTCAACTATTTCAAATCACAATTTTAGTTCAAAAAATGTGTGTATACATTGTATGTAAATGAGCATGTGTTTCTTAAAAGAAATTTAAGCAGAGCTTCATAGTCATAGCCGATAGCCAATTACTGTGTGTCGGGGGCGTTTTTTGCGCGTAGCCACGTGTCTTTGGTGGAGGTGTGACTTTGCTAAGCCCGGATTTGTTATGGGGAGATCAACCCGGAACTCGACATTGGGCCGCATAGACCAATGGCTTCCGGTGTATTTTTAAGCCTACAAAATAGATAACGCCTAAAAATCTTAGAATCATGATAATGGTTGAAATAAATAAATAAATAAATAATATGCTAAGTATGATAGCTTTGATTAGATGATGAGTTAATACGCTATTATTATGTATATTAAGTGATGTCCAATGTTAGAAAATAATTAATTAGGTGTCAAATGTCCAACAATGGGATGAGTCCAATAGTCCATGTCAAGTTGCGATTCATGGTTCATGTTCGATATAATAAGGTATGTCCGGTAATTGTCCATGTCCAAGTAATATATATCCAAGTCCAATGGTGGTTCATGTCCAAATAATATAAGTCCAGTAGTGATATGGATTCAATTTATTAGTACATATGTTTATTAATGAAGCATTAGTGAGACCATGTTCATTAAGTGGTGAGATAATGGTAAGATGATGATGAGTTAACATATACTTAATAATGTAATTTCAAAGATGGAGAAAACATTGACTTATCTTTTATGTTTTGCAGCTCCAGCTGTAGCATCAGTGGACTTAGTTTTTTCAGCAACTTTCAGACTTTGCAGCTCTAGCCGTACAACACCAGTGGGCTTAACGTTTCAACAGTATGGCAAAGTGAATCCTTTCATGGTGACTTCATGCTTAAAAGGGAAAAATGGGTGCAACTGGAGGGAGAGAGAGCATGTCCAGCTGTGTGCATCGGTTGGTTAAGTTTGTCCCCTTGATCATGCACTTAAATGATTTTCCCCGTGTAATGCTCTTTTAGTTTTTTGTCAAATATGAGTGATATTGCCTTTCATAAGAAGGGCTTTTGATTTTATAAGTTTTTGCCTTTCATAAGAGAGGGCTTTTAGTAATGAGTTCTTGGAAGAGTGTTTGATATGTTTAAGATGTGTGGAGATGGTAAGAAATACATACATATATATATATATATATGTTGTGAGATATGGTGTTTGTATTATGTATGAGAATTATATGTAGATACTTTGTTGGATATGAAATTTAAAGATGTATGAGAGGTATGTATGGGTATTTTGTGGGGAATGTGTTTGTGAAATATATGGAAGTGTGAGATAGATGATATGAAGGTTAAATGTAATAAATACATGAGATTGAGCTACTGCTGGAGTGGTTTTTTGTGATATGTAATGGGTTATGTTGCTTTCTAAGAATGAAGATTTTTGTAAGGGAAATAAAGAATGAGATGGAGATGTGTTTTTGGGAAGCAAAAATGATGAAGTTTTAGAATCATGGAGTGTGGGAAAGATGAGTAATGGATAATGGTGTGTTGTAATATGTGTGTTATAATATGTGTGTTGTGATGTTATTTATGAAGAGGAATTTGGTAAGGGAGATGGGGAAGTAGGAAAATATGTATGTGGTAGCAAAATGAATGGAGCTTCAAAACCATGGAGTGGGAGAGGAATAGAATGCTCTAGTGTGTAGCTTGGTCCTCTTTATATAGAGCCAAGTGTGTAACTAGATCAAAACTTAGTTGAAGGGAAAATAGCAAATAAGGAAAAGTCCTTGGCAAGGTAAGTGGTCTTTTGTTTTTCAACCAAAAGAAGAAATTTTGGGACATCATTGTTGATGACATAGCTGGATTATGTCATTCAAATGACATCATTTGCTTGAAGGAGAATACTTGGCATTAAACTCATGTTTAAACTAAAAATGGTAAGATAATCTTTATGAAATCCTCTTATTTCTTTGGGTATTAATGGGCAAATGACATTATTTTAGAACATGTGTCAATTTTCTGGAGCTTCTGTAACTTAGCTGGAGCTGTTACAGCCTCTGCAAAAGCTGTTTGCAGCTTCCGCTGGAGTTGTTTTTTTGGTATTTCAGCTAAATTTTCTCTCTTGGAAAAAATTATACGTTTAATCCATATATAATTTTGGTAAGTAATAGACTTGTTGGTTGATATTTGATGAAATTTTAGAGATGTAATTATGGTCTTTTTGTATTTTAACTAAATCTTGGAAAGTAAATAGAACATTTAATGCTAGATATAAGATGCAAATATATATATATATATATATATATTTAGCCATGTGCTTGGAATTGATTTGTATGAAAAATAATAATGTGATATAATTATATTTTAAAACTTATATTATATGATGGACATTAATTTTTATGTAAAGAGCATGGGGAGTTTTATCATTTTAAGTGTTATGTGATATGAGAGGCTTACCAAATATAACCTATTGCACACTGACCCGTCAGAGTTCAGGGAATTGGGGAAGACATGCTAAGCAACATGCTTTTCTTTATCAACTTTGAACTGTTGGAACTTTACTGAACATACTTCTTGGCCCTCCAAACCACGACTCCCAAAATTCCCCCGATGAGACTCATGAGCTTGGATCATGAGCCGAAGATGTGCCACGAGCTCGAATTATGGGCTTTGATGAGATTATATTGCCATGAGTTTTGGACTATGGGCTTCGGCGTCTTTTTTGTGTAAATATGGGTTTTTTGGGCTTTAGAAGAGATTTTTCCAAAATCCATGATAGTGTTGACGTGGTGGGGGTTGCTAATGAAATGAAGCCATGTGGTGTGAAAAATTTGTCCTCAACACTATGAAACTACCCTGTCCTCCTCCATCGATTTAAAAAAGGTAATGGGAAAAGGAAAAAAATTTCCTTGAGGGTGGCCAAGGAAAAGTTGTTGACTTGACTGAGAACAATGGACCTGATTGTGAACACACACGGAAAAAGAAAGAACATAGTATAATCAATTATTTAACAGGCAGAGTTTTAGAAATAGTAAATTAGTATATAATTAAAATTTTTAAGGCTAAATGATAATTTTTTATTTAGTAAAAAAAATTAAAATGAAAATTAATCCAATCTGCCTCTGAAATTGGGGTTATCATAAGCTATTACGAATTTTTTATTATTATAAATATTCAATTTGCTCCCTATGCTCATAGGACAATTTACACGGACCACGGTTAAAAAAAGAAATTCAAGCTCTTCTAAGTCCTTGCTTCTTTTCAATATCTTGTTTTAACTGCATATATCTCACATTGTGGCAATTATAAATGCAAAAGAATTTCTAGTAGCCAATGTAGATAAATAATTGTTAGAAATGGAGAAGGAAACAAATTCGGTTATGCCAATTATATGCGCAAAAGAGTAAATAAAAGTTTAAGATGGAGAAGGAAGAGCAATAGAATTTTCAAATAGTATTAAATGATGTTTGTTTATGCTTATAGAGTAAATTGAATATTTTTAAAAAATTTCGATAACATCTAACAATTAACCTAAATCTCAAGACGGTTCAAGGAGTGACATTTTAGTAAATGTGTTGTGCTCTCTATGATAGCTCCAAGGAGTCTAGTTTGGCTAATACTAATTTTTATCCAACGTATGAATGGAAAACACAATAATATCACCATTCCATATCTCACAACTTGAAAGAAGAAAAATGGGAACTCTTTCCAATGTTTTGGTTGTGGAAGATTTAACAGTTTAAAGATTTAAACCTCTTGTAAGACCGAAGATAGAATTACTACTGATGGGGAACGGGTCGTCTGGAAAGGTGCCGTCAGCCGCTACTAGGCTGACGGCATGCTGAAGGCGCCCCCATCCAATGCCAGCACTTCGTCTCCGTCGGTCCCAGGTTGACGCTTCTCTCCTCCCAGCGTGCCCCAACGGTGCGGTCTACGCGCAACTGACGGGATGGGCAAGTGACGGGATGGGCAAGTGACGGGAGGAGGCTGACGGAAACCACGGTTGTCTTCTCACGCGCACTTCCACAAAAAGGAGAATCTTGTCGCGTACACTTCTACTCGGACAGGTGTCTGGCATAGCACGATTACTCCCAAAAAGATGTCTTGCCCAACACGCTTCATCACCCAAGGAGTATCTTGCGCTATACGCCACTCAGGGGCAAACTCGGTAAAGTGGTATCTTCTCCAGCACGCCTTGATTAAGCTCCTTTGGTACTATAAATACCCTCAAGACCCCCGAAATTGAGGTACGTATGACTCTACCCCAACTTTGGCACTCTAGAGTTGCGAACGATACTAACTTAACCATCGAAGGTTCGTAGGCTGGTACCAAACCGGTACTCCCTTTGAGGTTCTTTTCACCTGTGCAGGTTCACTCGGAGCGTGCGGAGACCTTGTAGCTCACTAAGCTGATTCTTGACATCATCAGTTGGCGCCGTCTGTGGGAAGCTCGAGCTTTGTGCTTCCCGGACAAAGAGTTGCATGGTACTTACGCGTTCGAAGGCGACCACAATGAACGACCAAGGCAACGAACAGCGTACCACGGCCCTCGAGAGGCAGGTTCAGACTCTGGCTGCCGCAGTGGAACGCCTCACGAAACGTAACAACGACTTGGAAGAACAGCTGCTACGGAGAAACACGACGGTGGACAACCAAGGAGAAAATCAGGAGGAAAGCAGTGCCGGGGAGAGGAATCGCGGAGGCCCTGAGGGAAGCAATGCCTTGAGCCGACCTGAGGGGCAAGAGACGAACCGTCCGTCGGCTGCTGGCAACGTTCCACCCAACGTTGCCGAGGAGATGCAGCTGATGAGGGAACGTATGGATTTTATGATGAACGCCCTCAAGGGACGAGTATCCAGCGACCTCGACGACCTCGTCCACCGTACGGATTCCCCCTTCACCATGCCAGTCATGTTGTTCCCTCTACCGCCAAAGTTCCGTATGCCCCAAATGGAGAACTATGACGGGTCTAGAGACCCGCTGGACCACCTAGAGTGCTTCAAGACCCTGATGCACCTGCAGGGTGTCCCAGATGAAATCATGTGCCGGGCCTTCCCGGCGACGTTGAGGGGTCCTGCAAGGACTTGGTTCGGCAGGCTGACGCCCGGCTCAGTGGGTACCTTCAAAGAGCTGAGCGCTCAATTTGCCTCTCACTTCATTGGGGGACATAGACACAAGAAATCCACCGCATGCTTGATGACGAGACGTTGAGAGCCTACATAGCCCGTTTCAACAGGGAGGCACTTTCGGTCGACGAAGCAGACGACAGGATACAAGTCGCCGCATTCACAAACGGGCTGCGGAAGGGTAAATTCTTATTCTCTTTATACAAGAATGACCCGAAGACTATGTCAGACGTGTTTTACAGGGCAACAAAATACATGAATGCGGAAGACGCATTGCTGGCCCGGGAAGAGAAGTCGCCCAAGAAGAGAGAGAGACAAGAGGACGCGCGATAGGACAAGGGGCGAAAAGTGCCTTGGGTAGAAGAAGGCCGGGACAACCAACGACCAAAGCCCCCTGCCGGGAAATTCACAAGCTTCACCCCATTGACGGCTCCAATAGACCAAGTCCTAATGCAGATCAAGGACGACGGGTGCCTGACGTTCCCGGGGAAGCTAAAAAGTGACCCCAACCGGCGACCCAAAGACAGATACTGCCGCTTCCACCAGGACCACGGCCATGATACTACTGACTGTTATGATCTGAAGCAGCAGATTGAAGCATTGATTAGGCAAGGGAAGTTGCGGAGGTTTGTCAGCCCAGGGAAAACAGATGCGCCTCGACAGGAGCAACCCCCTCGCCGGGACAACGAGCGCCCCAGACCACCTATAGGGGACATTAGAATGATCGTTGGAAGTACAGCGGCCGTCGGTTCAACAAAGAAGGCTCTAAAGTCCTACCTCAGAGCAGTTCAGAATGTTCAGGCTGCGAGCCTTGTCCAAAAGAGGCCGCAGATCAACGGTCTCGCTATGGAGTTCACGGAGGAAGATGCCCAGCATCTTCATCACCCGCACGATGACGCCCTTGTCGTCACCCTCCGGATAGGAGACTATAATACGCATCGGGTCTTAATAGACAACGGAAGCTCCGCAGACATCCTATACTATCTGGCATTCCAACAGATGTGGATTGGCAAGGAACGCTTGGTCCCAACCAGGGCCCCGCTAACCGGATTTGGAGGAATAAGAGTGTACCCCCTCGGCTCAATTACCTTGCCTGTCACTGTCGGAGAATACCCCTGGCAAGTTACCAGGAATGTCACCTTCCTCGTCGTCGACTGCTCTTCCGCCTACAACGCCATCATAGGGCGGCCTACCCTCAACGCTTGGAAGGCCGCAACCTCAACCTATGCCTTGAAGGTCAAGTTCCCCACTGAACACGGAGTAGGCTGCGCGAGAATGTTACGTCGCAATGATAGAGATGGACAGCCAGCTACAAGCACTGAACATAGAGCAGAGAGCGGGGGCAGAACCAGTGGAGGAGCTCGAAGAGATAATCCTCGACGAGTCCAGGCCGGACCGAGCCACCAGAATTGGCGCCCTTACCAGCCCTGTGGCTCGCCAAGCACTTGTGGCTTTCCTCAAGGAAAACCATGACATATTCGCCTAGAGCCATGAGGACATGCCAGGGATCGACCCTTCGGTCATGGTACATAAGCTGAACGTGTCGCCCACCTTCCGACCCGTTCGGCAGAAGAAGCGAGTGTTCGCCCCAGAACGCGACCGTGCGGTGGCAGAGGAGGTCGGCAAGTTGCGAGAAGCGGGTTTCATCCGGGAAGTGTACTACCCCGACTGGCTGGCCAATGTGGTGATGGTCAAGAAAGCTAGCGGGAAGTGGCGGATGTGTGTGGATTTCACGGACCTGAATAAGGCATGCCCGAAGGATAGCTACCCCCTCCCTCGAGTCGACGCCCTAGTAGACTCTACGGCCCGGCACCAGCTGCTGAGCTTTATGGATGCCTTCTCAGGATATAACCAAATCAGAATGGACGAAGCTGATCAAGAGAAAACCTCGTTCGTCACCAGCCAGGGACTCTTTTGCTACAAGGTGATGCCGTTCGGATTGAAGAACGCGGGCGCCACATACCAGAGGCTCATGAACAAAATGTTTGCCAACCAAATAGGGAGGAATGTTCAGGTGTACGTCGACGACATGTTGGTGAAAAGCCGAAGGAAAGAAGATCACTTGATGGATCTCGAAGAAACGTTCGACATCCTCTGCTCCTATAACATGAAGCTCAACCCATCAAAGTGTGCATTCGGTATCACGGCGGGAAAATTCCTCGGCTTCATGGTATCTCAAAGGGGCATCGAGGCCAACCCAGACAAGATCCGGGCCATAATAGAGATGACGCCTCCAAAAAACACAAAAGAGGTACAAAGCTTGAATGGAAAGGTGGCCGCCCTGAACCGTTTCGTATCAAGGGCGACGGACAAGTGCCTACCCTTCTTCCGCACATTGAAGAAAGCCTTCGACTGGACAGATGAATGCCAGAAGGCGTTCGAGGAACTCAAGGCATATCTCTCTTCACCTCCGTTGCTCAGTCCCGCACAACCAGGGGAGACGCTTTTTCTATACCTGGCTGTCTCCCCGGCAGCGGTAAGTGCGGCCTTAATCAGAGAGGAAGACAAGGTCCAGAAGCCTGTGTATTACGCCAGCCGGGCATTCCGTGGAGTAGAGGAAAGATACCCGCCTATGGAAAAACTCGCCTTCTCCCTGATCACTGCGGCCCACAAGCTTAAGCCGCACTTCCAAGCTCACACGATAGTTGTCTTAACCGACAAACCCTTGCGGCGGGCAATGCACAACCCCGAGGCGGCTGGTCGTTTGGCACTATGGGCGATCAAATTGACTGAGTTCGACATCCGATACAGTCCGCGCACCGCCATCAAGGGGCAAGCTATCGCTGACTTTATTGCCGAGTTTACCGGCGGAGAGGACCAGAAGGCGGACGAAAACCCCCATGGACCTTACATTCGGACGGATCGTCGACCAGACAGGCCGGAGGGGTAGGTGTTGTGCTCCGCTCCCCCGACGGAGATCAGATCGAATGCATGATCCGCCTGGACTTCCCCACCACCAATAATGAGGCGGAGTACGAGGCGTTGATAGCCGGGATAGACCTCGCCAAAGCAGCAGGGGCCACGAAAGTAGTTGTCTACTGTGACTCCCAGGTCGTCGCCAACCAAGTACGTGGAGAATACGAGTGTAGAGGTGACAGAATGAGGAAGTACCTTGATCAAGCGAGGAAAAGAGTGGAAGAGCTGAAGGTAGATGTGATCCAAATACCTAGAGAAGAAAATGAGCAAGCCGATCGCCTTGCCAAAGCCGCTTCTTCGGAACACATGATCACCTCCGACAATGTGCTTTCTTTCGCGCAGGGGTCGCCATTGATAGACTTCGTCAGTGTTCAGGAAATAGGTTCCGAAGATAATTGGACCACGCCACTGGTCTCCTACTTGAAAGATGGCACCTTGCCAGACGGGAAAGAAGCCGCCAGAAGGCTGAAGGCCCGAGCCGTGAGGTTCGTATTAATGAAGGACGTCTTGTACAAAAGGGGCTTCTCTCGCCCATACTTAAGGTGTTTGGGCCCCGAGGAAGCGAACTATGTTATAAGGGAAGTCCACGAAGGAGTTTGTGGAAACCACTCGGGATCGCGATCGCTGGTGCACAAGCTGATCAGAGCGGGGTACTACTGGCCTACCATGCAAAAAGATGCTCAAGCCTACGTCAAAGCTTGCGACAAATGCCAAAGGTTCAGCAGCATCGTCAGACAGCCGCCTGAAGAGCTAACACCCATGGCAGCCCCTTGGCCGTTTGCTCAATGGGGGTTAGACATTATGGGGCCACTCCCAACGGCCGCGCGGCAGCTGAAGTTCCTAGTAGTAGGCATAGACTACTTCACAAAGTGGGTCGAAGCTGAAGCCCTCGCCACCATTACGGAGAAGAACGTGCGAAGCTTCGTCTGCAAATCTATCATATGCAGATTTGGGATACCTAGGGTCCTAGTCTCGGACAACAGCAAACAATTCGACAACGGCCCCTTCCGAGAGTTCTGCTCGCAGCTGGGAATAAAGAATCACTACTCCTCTCCAGCACATCCCCAGGCCAATGGCCAAGTGGAAGTGACGAACCGATCCTTGCTCAAGATTATCAAGACTCGGGTCGAGGGGGCAAAGGGGATATGGCCTGAGGAGCTACCCAGCGTGCTATGGGCATATAGGACGACGGCAAGGACCCCCACGGGAGAAACGCCGTTCCGGTTAACTTACGGAAGTGAAGCAGTCATTCCGGCCGAAGTAGGACTTCCAACCTTCAGGGTGAATGCCCACGACAAAGGCAAGAATGAGGGGGCATTGCGCCTACAGCTGGACCTAACCGACGAAGTCAGAGCAGTAGCAGAACAAAGACTCGCGCGGTACCAAGACCGCATGGCTAAGCACTACAATTCCCGAGTCAAGCACAGGGACTTCCAGGTTAGGGATCTTGTTTTAAGAAGAGTTATGGGCGCCACCAGAGACCCTGCCCAAGGGAAGCTCGGCCCCAACTGGGAAGGACCATACTGAGTTACATCATGGCAGAGAAAGGGCACCTACCACCTAGAAACACTGGAAGGTCAGAAACTACACCATCCATGGAATGCTGAGCACCTACGAAGATACTACCAGTAATAAGTAGTGACAACCCTCTACTCGTAGCCTACTGTAATGTATTTCGGGAACTCAAAAAGCGTGTCTCCCCCTCTTAAAATATATGCAAGATTCAGAAGTTTATTCAGTCTCTTCTATGTTTTGTTAAATGTTGAATGTTAGAACACGTAAGGTGCCAGAGTTACAATGTTCTAAAATCTACAAGGCATAAAAGCGTCAAGCATCAAAGTTGACGGCTTAAAAGCCAACACTCTAAAACCTACAAGGCATAAAAGCGTCAAGCATCAAAGCTGACGGCTTAAAAGCCAACGCTCTAAAATCTACAAGGCATAAAAGCGTCAAGCGTCAAAGCTGACGGCTTAAAAGCCAACGCTCTAAAATCTACAAGGCATAAAAGCGTCAAGCATCAAAGCTGACGGCTTAAAAGCCAACGCTCTAAAATCTACAAGGCATAAAAGCGTCAAGCATCAAAGCTGACGGCTTAAAAGCCAACGTTATAAAATCTACAAGGCATAAAAGCGTCAAGCATCAAAGCTGACGGCTTAAAAGCAAACGTTCTAAAATCTACAAGGCACCAAAGCGTCAAACGTCAAAGCTGACGACTTAGAAGCCAATTATCCTAAGGCACAAAAGCGTCAAAGCTGGCGGCATAGAAGCCAGTGTCCTGAAAAGAATCTACACAGGCCGGTCATGCATAAAAGCCAAAGGCTTGAAAGCTGACGGTTTGAAAAATGACGGCCTCAAAGGCAACGGCTCTATCCTAAAATGAATAGGACAGTACAAAAACTAGCCAAATGTAGCAAAGTGAATACGATGGTACCATTCCAAATGGATGGCTTGCTTATTGACAACCCCCTCGGAAGATCATGGCTTAATACAAAGCCTAATCCTGAGCACAAAAACCGATCAGGCCTACAAGCTGACGGTTCCTAAGCTGACGGCACAAGAAGACAAAAATCCCACCCAAAGGGCAAGCGTGAAAATCGGACAAGCCGGTAAGCTGACGGTTTGAAAGGAGACGGCTCGAGAAGTGATTCTACCCTAGCCTAATAAAAAGGCACGAGCACGTTAAACACAAAAACTAACGGCCACGCCCTAAAATAATCTTAAAACTTTCAAAAGCATGATCTAAGGTTGACGACCCCATTGGAAGGTCATAAATTACTACAAAAAGCATTAGAAACCCTAAGTGGGACTACTGTGAAGCAACAAAGAGAAAATTATACACGAGGCTTTGAATACAAATAACACATTGCAAATAGCAAAGACAAATTATCATATCATAAGAATATAGTTTTTACAAAAACCCCCAAAGTGACGGGGCACCAATTACAATAACAAAAGAAAGAAAAGGAAAATTCTGCATAGATCAGGCAGCAGGAGCGTCAGGCACGACCTCTTCGCCTCTGGAGGGGTCTTGAGCAGAAGGGAAACCCCCGAAGTCGGAAGGATCAGGTGACGGGACCTTTTGCACACCGGACGGATCGAGAGCAGGTTGGGCAAGGACTATGCCGTTATCCTTCGGACGCATCCCAGACTCGCTGGGACTGTCGTCGTCCACCATGACAACATCGCCCACAGGTGTCGGCGGCACCGGATCATCCATGGACACCTTCGACAAGTCAAGGTGGGGGAAGAGGGACTTCACCTGTTTGAGGCAGTCCTCGAACCCGTCACCGTAGTACTCGGCGCAGGCGTTAATGAATGTCTGGGAGGTCTTGAATTCAGCGACGGCATCAGCCTTCGCCGTCTCCACCTGGCCCAAGAGAGATGACAGCTCCTTCTCTGCCGTCACCTTTGCCTCCGTCTCATTTTCCAGCTGACGGGATGTTTCCCCAAGTTTCTTCTTCAGCTCTTTTATTTCCCCGTTCAAGGTTCTACAAGCGTCCTTGTACTGATCCAACCCGTCAGATAGATTCGTGATACGCTTCTTCTGACGGGCTAGCAGTTCCTCGTGCTTCACTCCCTTGACCTGCATGGCCCTCATGCGAACCATTGCCTGTGAAATGAAGCTTCCGTCAGCACAATGATCGGACAAACGGATGGAACGAATGATGATGAACATACTTACTCTGGTGAGATCGAAAAGGCCCGAGTCCCCAAGCTCTTGCACAAGTTGGTTGGCGCAGGCGTCAGCTTCCTTCTTCCCTAGTATGGAGTCTAGCTGCTCCAGGGCGTACCCCTTGTGGGTAAGGATGCAGTGCCCGTCCTCTGGAATGACGGGACCTTGGGCCGTCATCAGACCCTTCTCGGCCCCGTGTTTGGGCGACGGGGGCTTCGCGGATTTATTGCCAGGAGCGACCGTCGGTTTCTTGGCCGGACGGTTCTCAGTTCCGTCGCCCTTTCTCTTGGGCGCGCCCTTGTCGACGACCTTTGGATGGGATGAGGACACCCTCTCCTTGCCCTTGGCCTCCTCCTTCTTACGGGCTGCAGCGGCCCTTATTTGAGCTCTCAACTTTGCTGACTCCATTTCTGCAAGGCGTGCACAGAAGGTAAAGAAATGCTAAGTAAAAGTGACAGAAATAAAGGTGTTGGTGGCACTTACGTTGACGGGAGAGATTGTTCAAACGACACGCTTCCTCCGTTGGCACGGGTCCCCCGTAATAGGCGTGTAGGGCGTCAGGGGTAATGAGGTCGCAACACCTCCTTTCCTCTAAGGGTATCTCCGTCACCCTGAGGATGAAAGCCTTCTGCTCCTCCGAAATCGCCGGACGGACGTGAGTTGTAAGAAAAAGAGAAGCCTTAGAACCTTGAACAAATAAACCCACAAGCTAAGCTGACGGTGATGACCTGATTCCCTGATGAAATCCCATGTATTGTCAAATCCTTCAGGAATTGACCCCCACTCCTCCTCACGGCAGACCCAATTTGTCCCCTCCACGAAGAAATAGCGGCCCTTCCAATTCCTATTGGAGTCGGGCATATCGAACACCAATCTCAACTCCTTCTTCCTCACGGAGAAGTGGTAAATCCCTTGGGACGAGGCTATGTGGTGTGGACGGTAGCACCAGAAGAACTCGTCCAGCGTCAGCTGACGGTGTCCACCACTTAGACTGCCCCACAATATCTCAAAGCCTATAAACACTCTCTAGGCGTTGGGGGCAATCTGGCTGACAGACAACCCAAGGTAGTTAGCTAGCTGACGGTGGAGCGCCGTCAGGGGTAGCCTCAATCCTGCCGCGAACATGGCATTGTACATGCCGACGTCCGCGGTTTTCCCTGAATAGCACTTCTCCTTCTCCAAGGGAAGACGGATTAGAATGTCTTCTGGAATCTGATAGCGCACGCGCAGGGAGTTAAATATTTTCTCCGTCATCGTTGGCATAAAGTGGTTGACCGTCCACTCTTTAGGGAGGATGAATGGCCGGTCGTCCCCAGAACCTCCCAATGTACTCTCCAATCTTTCGCCCCCTGTCGAACTCTCGTCGTCACTACTCCCGTCATCACTACTCTCCCTTGCTTGGTCGGCACCTTCACCTCCCCTTACTGTCCTACCCTGGTCCATCTCCTCGTCAGAGAACTGTACCGACGATCCCTCCTCAGATGACCAAGAAGAGTCCTCCCGTGGCTCGTGGCCCGACTGGAAGACCTCGTCGTAGCCCGCCCCATCGCGGACTGACGACTGCCCACTAGATGTCTCCCTAGGCATCTTACTACTTACAAGTGACGGGGGTGGTCTGAGAACCCAAGTGACGGCCTTTCCAAAAAACTACCAAAAGTTCAGTATGCAATTAAATGAGAGATTAAGGGTAAAAGACGACTCACCAAGTTGTGAAGAAGGTACTGATGAAGCTGACGGTATCAACCAGCGAACGGGAACCAAAATGCAGCTGTTCTCTTTGAGTTGACGGTTTCTCTCTTATCAGTAGAATTGGAATGAAAAGGAAGAAATGAGGGAAAGCGGAGCATATTTATATAGGCGGTTTGGGCGCGGAAGACGAAGCGACCCTCCCGTCCAGCTACAGGCCAGTTGGCCCAAGACACGTGTACCGACAGTAGGGCGGCTTGAGGAGACTAGCCATTAATGCCTTGTCTGCCGCGCAATATACTCCCCAATCCGTCAACTAGGACTGACGGGATTAAGGAGTAGGGGGCAACTGATGGGGAACGGGTCGCCTGGAAAGGTGCCGTCAGCCGTTACCAGGTTGACAGCATGCTGAAGGCGCCCCCATCCACTGCCAGCACTTCGTCTCCATCGGTCCCAGGTCGACGCTTCTCTCCTCCCAGCGTGCCCCAACGGTGCGGTCTACGCGCAACTGACGGGATGGGCAAGTGACGGGAGGAGGCTGACGGAAACCACGGTTGTCTTCTCACGCGCACTTCCACAAAAAGGAGAATCTTGTCGCGTACACTTCTACTCGGACAGGTGTCTGGCGTAGCACGATTACTCCCAAAAAGATGTCTTGCCCAACACGCTTCATCACCCAAGGAGTATCTTGCGCTATACGCCACTCAGGGGCAAACCCGATAAAGTGGTATCTTCTCCAGCACGCCTTGATTAAGCTCCTTTGATACTATAAATACCCTCAAGACCCCCGAAATTGAGGTACGTATGATTCTATCCCAACTCTGGCACTCTAGAGTTGCGAACGATACTAACTTAACCATCGGAGGGTCGTAGGCCGGTACCAAACCGGTACTCCCTTTGAGGTTCTTTTCATCTGTGCAGGTTCACTCGGAGCGCGCGGAGACCTTGTAGCTCACTGAGCTGATTCTTGACATCATCAACTACAAATTTTTGTTATATATATATATATGTATCCATAAGTGTGTGCATGTGTATATCTATAAAATCAAATGCATACAAAAGCGCAAGTCATAAATAATGACAATATATTCAACCGAAGGAATTGTTCACTCTTCTGTGTCCTCCCATAAGAATGAATAGTAATATCTTATATTCAACTTCAAACGTTAGAGGAGCACTGTGTTTGGCTAAGCATGCCTATTGCATTAAGTCCTCACAACTATGGCAAGGGGAAGTTGTGATTTGATGTAATCTTTCATTATTCTGTTCAATACAATTTCTACCTCTATTTGGGGAAAAAAATCATGCTTTTTAGAATTATGGTGGGATCTATCATGAATGTGAGAAAATTGAGCACTATGCCACAGGGACCTAATAATTTTCTCAATAAGAAAAGAAAAAAATAAAAATAAACTATACAAGGTACATCTTTCTAGAAGAAGAAGAAAAAAAAAAAAAAAATAGAAACCAATTTTCCCAAGTTCAAACATGGAGACTAAGAATGAAACTTCTAAGTAAAGGAATCGGCTTTAGATCCAATGCTGGATTCTTTGGGATTTGAACACTAGTCAAATAATTGTTACGTATTCACATCTCAATGAAATTTCAATTATAAGCTTCATCGCTGGTCACCACAAAATTTACTCAGTCCCTTTTAGTTATTTATTTATTTATAATTTTAAAGAAAGTAAAAAAAGATAAAGGAAAGGATTAAGGAAGTGGGGGAATCATTATCAATGAATTGACTTTCATGTAGAAGTAGCCAGCAAATTCGGTCCTTCTGCTACACCAAACAAAAAACAAAGGAAAATAGGCATTCAAGAGTTAAGACTAAGCAAAATAGTTGTTGATTTGACTTGAAACAAAGGATATAGAGAAGTTGCGAACACAAACACACAGAGAAAGAAAGCACAGAGTCCATTCCTTTATTAAACATGCACGAAATAGTTTTTGAATAGCAAAATGATAAATAAATATCAACAAGAGATGAAGAAGGAAGCAGAAGTATAGACATTTTTGAACGGCTCTTTGTTTGTACTTTTAAAAGTTTTGATAGTATTAAGTATTGGGAAAAATTTAATGATAATTTTTATATTTTACCATAAATTTTAGCTAAATAAAAATGTTTTTTTTTTCATCAATTCTCAAAACGAGGAGATTAGGGAGGTAACTTTGTTGTTAATGAAAATATCTCATACATGGTATGCACCCCCACTTCTGAAAATGTCTATTTCAGACACTTACATACATGATTCACACACTCACTGCTTTTGCACAGAAAGTTACAATTTTAGCTCAAGTACTTTGTACGTAAATGAGCGTGTAATAGACATTTCTTAAAAGAAATTTAAGCAGAGCTTCGTTAGTCACAGATGATAGCTGGTTACCACTAAAGTACCATGTTCTCCACCATCGATTTAAAAAAGAAAAAGAAAAAGAAAAAGAAAATGCAATAAAAGGAAAGGAGTAAAAGTGTGGGTAATCAATAACTTGTGCCACGCAAAAGCTGTGAAAAAAGTAACGGGGGAAAGGAGAACGTATTTCTGAGCTCTTCAAAGCAATTGAAGAATCCAATCTGCCTCTGAGATTGGGGTTATCATAAGCTATCAAGATTTTTTTTTTAATATTCAATTTGCTCCCTATGCTCATAGGACAATTTACACCACTAAAAAAAAAATTCATGCTCTTCTATGTCCTTGCTTCTTTTCAATATCTTGTTTTAATTGCATATATCTCACATTGTGGCAATTATAAAATCAAAAGAATTTCTAGTAGCCAATGTATATAAATAATTGTTAGAAGTGGAGAAGGAAACAAATTAGGTTATGCCAATTATATGCGCGAAAGTGTAAATAAAAGTTTAATATGGAGAAGGAAGAGCAATAGAATTTTCAAATTGTATTAAGTGATGTTTGTTTATGCTTATAGAGTAAATTGAATATTTTTTAAAATTTTTAATAGCATTTGACAATTAACTCAAATCTCAAGATGGTTTGAGCGGTGATACTTTAACGAATGTATTGTGCTTTCTATGATAACCCCATTGAGGCATCGATAGTACTCATGGTATTACTCTTAGCATCACATGGTGTGGGGTTAATGACAATGAACCCATGTTGGAAGTCCCCTTTTCCATTAAAAAAAAAAATCTCAAGATGAACACTTAAGTACCCGTTTGGATACAATTGATAAAGGCCAATGTTTGTGTTTTGGCTTTTTTTTTTTTTTTTGGAGAAGAGCGTTTCACGGGACCCACAAGTACTTTATTCAGGAAAAAAACTTTAAAACTAGGTCCTACAGTACTATTCACACATTTAAAAATTATTTTGCTACAGTGTTTTCAGTTTTTAGCAAAATAAGTGGTATCCAAATAGACCCTTAGTCCACCTCTATTGATTTAAATAATATATGTGTATATATATATATATATTTATTTATTTATAGCCAAAGATTAGAGAAAATCCAATTAGATTTTAATTGGATTCTCAATTTTGCGCCACATTTCCCATTTAATTTTGTGCCAAGTAAATTATAAAGTGTAAAAATCGAAGAGTCCAAATCCAATTAGATTCTAAATTGGATTTCAATTGGAGTTCAATTTTTCACCACGTGTCTATCTAAGTTTTTATTTTTGTCACAAGTGAATTATTGGGTGCAAAAATCGAAGAGTCTAAAACCATTATATATTTTTAAAATGTATGGTTTAAAAAAAAAGTGTAAGCTAATACTGTGTATAATTTGAACATCTTCTAAAAAATGTATAATTTGAACAATATAATTGTGATTGTTTTTAATTGTACTCGTGCATATGCATGGGGTTACACACTAGTTATAATAACAATAAAAACAATAAACAAGAAACAATAAAAGCAAAGGAGTAAGAAACGAGGGACTGGAAAAACTACACTTGACTAACCACTAAAGAAGTAAAGGGTAAAAGTGTGGTTGACTTGACACAAATGTAAAAGAGAAATGATATATCTATAACATTTTCTTAACATTTTTACAATTACAACAAATCCTAAGTGACAGGTTGTTATTGTTAGGGCAAAAAAGTAATCTTAGTGTTAGGTTCAAATTTGAATCAATAACAACTAACCACCTGTGATTTATTGTAAAAATGTTCTAAAAGAAAAATGTTGTAGAATTGTGAATGCACACATGAATAGGAGATATAACAAATTCTAATTGAGCATTGAAATATAATATAAAGTACACCATTTAATGTAAAACCTTAAGTTTACCGAGTTTGGATCAAATTATATTATAATAATCACATACAATTTTCATTATTATTAAATGTGAAATTTTATTCACACGTATTTACTCAACATATTATATACATAAAAAAGTGTCCTAATAACCCTAACAGACAAATAACAATTAAATTTTAAAAATTAAATAAATAAATAACAATTAGAAATAAAGAAGGAAGTTTATCAAAAATATATAATAAATAAAAAGAGATGGAAATGAAAGCCAGAGCAAATAAATTTTCAAATGGCTTTATGTGACTTTTGTACTCTTCTAAGAGTTTTAATAGTATCGCAAAAATCTAATAATAATTTTATATTTACTGGAGCTTCACATTTATAGCTTGTTACCACGAAACTACACTGTCTCTATCAGAGACGGACCCACGTTAAGGCTGGGGGCCATTGCCCCCCCCCTTCCAATTTCAAAAAAATACAGCATTGCATATATATCTAACTGAAAATTTTAAAATAAAAATGACAAATGAGATAAGAAAAGAAATAAATAGAAAAATAGAAAAATTGGAAAGCTAGGCAAAGAAAAAGTGAAGCCAGTGGGAACTATGAATCAAATGTGTGGATACTGAATAGTGATATACGTTATTAAATATTAACTAATAATGTGTGTTTGTTGGTTTATTTTATGAATTATTAGCTATTTTCAAAAAATAATTTATTAACATTAATTTTGTTGTAGCTTGTGGGGTATGTTTGTTTGTTTGGTTTTTTTTTTTTTTTTTTGGGACTAATTTTTAAAACATTAGAACTATATGATATGGAAATAATGAAACATTTATTTGATTTGCAGATAATAGGAAAGTGAACTACAATATTTTTTTAAAAGAAAACAAATACAAATAATTCAAACCCAGTGTTGATGTCCCAATTCTTGAAATTTTTCAAAAAAAAAAAATCCCAGAAGATCACCATCGATTAAATCAGTATTGGTCCATTGCAACATGATCCCAAACTGTGCAAATATGAGATAATACATTAATGAAGGTGATGAAATTTGACAAACATTTAAATAGATGTTAGTTTTGATTTTCGTAAACTTTTTTTGGTTTATACTTTAGCCCCCCTTAACATCGAATCCTAGTTCCGTCCCTGGTCCATGTCCTCCTTTATCGATTTAAAAAATAAAAATAAAAATAAAAAGCAATAATGTGAAGGGATAAGAAAGTGTGGTAATCAACGACTTGTGCCACGCTAAACACACAAAAAAACAAGAGTAATGGGAATAGGCATTTGAAAATGGCCCAGGAAAAGTTGTTTACTTGACTACTATATAAACAGGAGACGTGAAATTGTGAACACGATACCCAAACACACAGGAAAGAAAGAACAGAGTACAACCCTTTATTAAACACGCAATATCATCTAATACCAATTGGATCCAGCTTTTTTTCAAGTGGTTTTCGAGCATTACAAACAATCACTACTAGTCTACTGTTTTTTCAATTTCCACTTCTGTAAGTTTTCATTTTTAATACTCATTCATCCCTTTTATTTCTTTTCTTTCATTTTTTTTTTCTTGAAATGAAAAATCCATATCAAATTGTTTTCTTCTTCCTTAATTGCCACGAAGCAAGAGTTTCAACTTTTGTTTGTTTCGGGGTTTAAACCTCGAGTTGGTTTTGGTTTTCTCATTACCAATGTAATGAAAGAATTCCGTAATAATTTTTTTTTTTAAAATCTATGAAATTATCTTTGTCTCATTTCCTATATTTAAATCATTTTCAATCGTCCTTTCTTTGCCCCAAAAAAAAAAAAAAAAAAAAAGCGAAAACAAGAGTGTTTTCAGGAGGTTTTGGAGGCCATCGTTGTTGTAATTCCTTCTCACAAATGGGTAAGTTCTCACTTTTAAGTTTTAACACACAATCCTCTCTTTTTATTATTATTCTTTCACTCCCTGTTTGAAATTAAAATACCACTTCACATCATTTTCTACTTCCCTTACTTAATTATTTAATTATCTTTATTTTTAATTGGTTGTACTTCTTTTATCTAAATTTCCAGCAGATTTGTTTAAAAGAAAGTCATCGCCTTCACCATCTTCTTCTTCAACACGTCAGCCAAAATATGATGTATTTCTTAGTTTTAGGGGTGAGGACACCCGTAATAATTTTATTGAACCATTTATATGTTGCTTTGAAACGAAAGGGGATTATTACTTTTAGGGATGAAGAAGAACTCAAGAAAGGAGAACGTATTTCTGAGCTCTTCAAAGCAATTGAAGAATCACAGTTTGCTATCATCATTCTCTCAAGAAATTATGCATCTTCTACGTGGTGCTTGGATGAGCTTGCCAAGATTATTAAATACAAGGATGAAATAGGACTGGAAGTTTTGCCAGTTTTTTACAATGTGAGCCCATATATTGTACGAAAACAAACATAAACTTTTGAACAAGCCCTTATTGATCACCAGAAACGCTTTGAGAATAACATAGAAAAGGTGGAAAGATGGAGAGATACTTTTAAAAAAGTGGCTATTATCAAAGGTTGGGATCTGCATCTACAAAATAGGTAATTTCCATGAATTTCAAATAATAAGCTTTTTTATTTACCATGAAGCATATAATTAACTAAGAGAATATATCATAATATACATGGATTGAACTACATCATGGTATGCTAGTTATGATTTTGTTAAATTTTTAGGAACAGTAGAAGTGGTTGTGAATTTGGGCTTAGGGAAGCTCTATGAAAAGATCAAAATGGAATTACTTGATTCATGAATCTCTCTCTCTCTCTCTCTCTCTCTCTCTCTCTCTCACTTTTGATGACATATTTTTTTTTTGAGAATCAAATCTGCTGACATTATTTATTTATTTTTTTATATTATATTCTTTTTTGAATATAATATAATCCTTGATATGGAGATGGCCTATGGCTAGATCTTTTGTTTCCTCTTATTTAAGTGGATAAAGTTTTCTTATTGTTTGAAAAGTCGTCCAACAGAGCATAAAAAGGTTTCCAAAACATTTTACTTAACAAATCATTACAAATAAACTTTGCAACGTCAAAAACTCTCCAAACTCCAAAGACAATTCCTTTCTAATCACAGTTTGACTATTAACCGCCATTAATGGGCAGTCGATCGGTATTGACTGTCTGTGGATTTTTTCCCAAATGCTTTTGAATTTTTTTTTTTTTTGAATAAATTCAAACTTTAGGGTCAATATTAACATTTGAGGCTCCCTGATGACCCAAAAAATACAAAATGTTTTATTAGCTCATTTTCAATATTGCAACCAAATACATGACAATTGTAAGAAATTTAGACCCTTTAAACCCAAACAGATTAACCTAGATATATAGCCAAGTGATTAACTTAGGTAAATTAAGCAATTCTAGGTTAACACAAATATATCATATCATGTAAAGTGTGGAAAATAAAGAACACACGATAAGATAACCCAGGAAAACCAAACCGGTAAAAAACCTGGGGAGGATTTAACCTAGCTATCCTCAAGGTAAAACAAAATTCACTATCAAAGAATTGAAGTTTACACAATAGCGACTTAAACCACTAACATCCTATTGCTACCTCGAGTAGGAAACTTACTATCACGACCACGTGACAGCTCTGAGTCCACGGACTACTTCTTTCTTGAATTTACAGCAAAGCACAAGCACTCCTGCTTGTATATCTTGAAGTTCTTGAATCTGTAACTGAACGATCACCAAGCTCTTGACATCAATCTTGAGTTTGGAAACCCTAAGTGTATGTGAAGGCAAACATCTCTAAATCACACAAAACGATTCACACACACAGCATTCAGAACTCTAAAAATGTGGTTAGGGTTTTCGCTTTTATACTTAGAGAAAAACATAAAACCCTACACATCAAACGGGTTTGGGCTGAGTTGGAAATTCTGCAGAAAAACAATTTGCACAATTTTCGATCGGTCGAGTCTAATTCTCAATCGATCGAGTCAGGCAGAATTGCACAGTAACTTCTGCAATAACTCGATTTCAACTTTACATAAAAACCACATACTTTGAGCAGGTCTAAACAAGACTAAAAATGTTTTGATCATGGTTTACCAACTTTACAAAATGAAGTTCTAATACATTAGTTCCTAATTCCTTAGAACCTAACAACAATGAGTCAATTTTCTGACAAATATTTTCAGTCAAAACAAATGGACCATTCATTTCATAGGAAAACTTTCATAAATTCTTCTTTGGCCCTTTAAGAATTAAAGTCATTCAAAGTGAAATTTTGGAGAATTATAACACTTTTATAACTCAACATGATGCAACCATTCAAAATTAATTTTTGGCAAGTTATATTTTGGATTCAAGGTAGGCATGCCAATTTCATAAAGATTTAATTTTGGCTCATTCATTATTTCGGTAAAAAAAATTATCAAACCAATTTATCCATTTTATTCCCATTCCCAAACTAATTGTTTATGTTAGGTTCTAAGAATTAGGAACTTATGTATTAGAACTTCAATTTGTATGTTGGCAAACCATGATCAAAACAATGTTTAGTCTTGTGTTTAGACTTGCTCTAAGTATGGTGTTAATGTAAAGTTGGAATCGAGTTTACTGCAGAAGTTATTATTAACTTTCTGTCAGACTCGATCGATCGAGAATTAGACTCGATCGATCGAAAATCGGGCAGAACGTTTTTCTGCAGAAAATTCCAACTCAGCCCAAGCCCATTTAATGTATAGGGTTTTATGTTTTGCCCTAAGTATAAAAGGGAAAACCCTAGCCACGTTTTTAGAGTTCTGAATGCTGTGTTTGTGAATCTCATTGTGAGATCTAGAGGTGTTTACCTTCACATACACTTAGGGTTTACAAACTTAAGATTTATGTCAAGAGTTTGTTAAATCAATACAGTTGCAGAATCAAAAGAGCACAAAGATATACAAGCAGGTACGCTTGTGAATTGCTGAGGAATTCAAGGAAAGAAGAAGTCCGTGGATCTCGGAGCTGTCACGTGGTCGTGGTAGTAAGTTTCCTACAGGCAGGTAGCAATAGGATGTTAGTGGTCTAAGTCTTATTGTGTAAACTTTAATTCTTTCATAGTGGATTCAGTTTACCTTGAGGATAGCTAGGTTAAATCCTCCCCAGGTTTTTACCGGTGTGGTTTCCTGGGTCATCAGATCTGTGTGTTCTTTATTTTCCGCTGATTCTCTATTTGCAACTGTTTGTGATAACCTAGATCTGTTAAATTACCTAAGTTAATCACTTGGCTAATTCTCTAGGTTAATCTGTTGGGTTTAAGGGGTCTAAACGAACTGACAAGTGGTATCAGAGCAGGTAGCTCTTGTTTTTGATCTTTTGATCTTTGAGCTGATCCTTGACCCCTGTTGTCATGGAACACGGACACTCTCTTGTTGTTCCACCTCACTTTGATGGAAACAATTATGCCTATTGGAAAGTAAGGATGAAAGCATTCCTGAAATCCATTGATGAGAGAGTCTGGAACTCCGTTGAGTACGGATGGGAGAAGCCCACTACTCCTGTGAGTGAGTGGCAAACTTCTCAGAAAGAGGCAGCCGCTTTCAATAGCAAGGCTATGAATGCTATTTTCAACGCTGTCTCCATGGAGGAATTTAAGAGAATCTCTAATGTTGAGGTTGCTCACACTGCTTGGAATATCCTCCAAACTGTGCATGAAGGCACAAAGGCTGTCAAGATTAATAAGTTGCAGCAATTAACTACTAGATTTGAAAGCATTAGAATGAATGATGATGAATCTTTTGATGAATTCTATGCTAAATTGAATGATATTGTTAATTCTGCTTATAATTTGGGTGAAATCTATGATCAACCTAAAATTGTTAGGAAGATTCTTAGATCTTTGACTGAGGACTTTAGACCCAAAGTGACTGCCATCACTGAGAGCAAGGATGTGGATTCCATCCCTGTTGATGAACTTGTAGGATCTCTTCAGTCCTATGAGTTAGACCTTCCTAAGACTAACAAATCCAAATCAATGGCTCTTAAGTCTGTTGATGATGTTGAGGATGGTGGATTTGATGATGAGCTCTCTGCTACAGAGATTGCCTATCTTGCCAAAAACTTTAGAAACTTTCTTAGGAACAATAACAGAAGGGCAAGAGGCAAGAACACTGTTGAACCTAGAAATTTTAGGAGGAATGATCCCATTAAGGTTAATAACACTGAAAAACCTAGAGAGAAAATTGGTCAACCTTCTAATAATTCTTTGGGACAACAATGTTATGGTTGTCAAGGGTATGGGCATATGAAATCTGAATGTCCTACATACTTGAAGTCTAAGGGTAAGGCTATGGCTGTAACTCTTAGTGATGATGAAGTTTCTGACAATGAATCCGGCAGTGATGAGGATGGAAACTTCATTGCTTTCACAGCTACTACTGTAGTGAATGAGAGCATGTCTGTTGAAGAGAACCCTTCTGATGGGGAACTCCCTGATGATGCAGATTTACAACAAGCCTATAATAAACTTTGCAAAGTTGCTGCAAAGGATGCAATAAATGTTGAATTAGGCTTGAAGAAAATTGCATCTCTTGAACTTGATAAGAAGAATTTGCTTGTTAATTTGTTTGATGCAACTGAGCTTTTGAATAATGTGAAATCTGAGAACATGCTTTTGATTGATAAAGTAAAATGTTTGGAACTTGAATTGTCTGTTGCTAGAGAACAAACTAATAGGTCTGCAAGCTCCAAACTTGATCACATGCTAAGTGTTCAAAAGTCTCCCTCTGACAAAACTGGCTTAGGTTTTGTGGAAAGCATCTCTGTGCTTGGTTCTTCTTCCACAAACTTTGTTCCTTCTACTGAACCTCCAAAGAGTGAGATTGTCAAACCTTTGGTGAGTGAATCTGTCAAACCTGTTGATGTTACTCCACCTAGGAAGATTAGGGTTGATCTTCAAGCTTCTCATTCTCGAGCTTCTACTTCTTCTAAGGGCAAATTGCATGATAAGCCTGCATGGGTTTGTCATTTTTGTGGAAAGTCTGGACATATCCATCCAAATTGTTTCAGGTTGCAAGCTGCAAAGCGAGCAAATAAACCTAAAGTACCTGTGCCTCAAGCACAAGATCCTATGGTACTTATTGGTGAATTGGTAAAGGCGTTGAACCTTTATTCCAATCCTGGAGTTGCTCAGAATTCCAATGTGAATCATAACTCCAATGCAAGAGTTGCATCTAAAAGGTTTTGGATGCAAAAGACTCGACCTAATTGAGTCTATCTGACATGGTCCTTGTGCTTCATTGTTTTATCTTTTGTGACCTTTGTTTTTTAGGATTTGCATTGCATAACATTCATGCATTTCATTTTAGGTTGTTTATTTTCCTTTATAAAAATAAAAAAAAATTTTTTTTGCAAATTGTGTTTTTGCTATTTTTCTTGAATTTGAAGACAAGGTTGGTCAATCAAATTTTACATATCATATGTATGTACCTTGCTTAGCTTTGATGCACTATTTTTTTTCACTTTACTAGCTAAAGTTTTGTAGTGCATGTTGTGTGGGAAGATGCTATTATTGTTGATCACATGATCTTGATTTTGAAGTCTATGTCTTTGATTGTCGGACTTGAACTTATTGAGAAAGGCATAAATAACCATCTCACCACTGTGTATTAGCCAATCATGAACACCTTAGTGCATATCATAAGATTTTGTGCTCGAGAAAGTGTAGCACATGCACAAAAAGAACATAAGGTGTTGCCTCTAAATAAAATTGGTGTGTACATTATTGGGCTATAACAATATCACAATTCAAATAAAATTGGTGTGTACATTATCCCGGCTTTAATATTAATGTTTCTAATCATTAAATTTGGATATTAATTATGAGGCAAATCAAGAAACTTACATGATTGCAAGCTTTTATTCTAGGAGATGTGGGAGTTATAGGATGTAACTCTTTGAGTGAAAGTCTCTTTCAAATTCATGTGATGGATTTTGTAGAAATTGTGATTGATCTCTATGTGTATATCACCTCACATGTTTCTCAAGCTTATGCTAGTTGCACACACTACACATGTTATTCTTTGCTAAACTGTGTACATGTTACTGTGTGTTCTTTGGTCTGACCAACCAAGTTTTGAAAATTTCTGGAAATTGATGCAGAACATGTTTGCTTGTTTGATTTTTTTTTGGGGTATTGAAAGAAAATTTTTGAATTGAGAAATCTGGGTTGAATTCATGTGTTTTTGGAAAACATCTCATCTCATACTCATGCATTTTTCTCATACAAATTAATGCTTTGAGAGGTGGCTGCACTAAAATTGGTTGTTTTTCTAAAAATTAATTTTTCCAGAATTTCGATCGATCGAAGCTTATTTTCGACCGATCGAAAATGTTTCAATTTCAGTTCAAAAGTGTCTGGTTGACTCGATCGATCCAACCTGTTTTTGGATCAATCGAAGCTATTTTCGACCGATCGAATGTAATTTTCGATCGATCGAAAATCGTGCTGGTAGTTTTTAAAAAGGGGATTTCCACGTGATTCTTTAACTTTTTCAAAACTTTTCAAAGCCTCTTTGTCTCCTACCAACCGGTCAACGAGTTTTTTGCTGTTTTTGGCGTTTCTCTCCAATCTTTTTGCATCATCTCTCTCTTCCAAGACCGGTAAGACATCTTTGCCCCTCCCTTTGCATTTATTTTCAAAGTTTCATGCATTTTTCATGCATTTTTTGGGTTATTTTCGCAATTTTCAATTTTTGTCTATTTGGATTGCTTTTTGGCTCTTTCTTTCTCAAAAGAATCATGGGTTTTTGTGGGGACACCTTATCTAAGCTATCTATGTGGTTTAATTTGATTAAATTGGTGTGTTGTGAGAATTTGAAATTCTAGGGCTTGAAATTGGGGATTTTGGGGTTTTTGTTCAATTTGATTGGAATTGATAAAATTGGCTTGTTAGATTGATGAATTTGATCATTATATTGTGTTAATTGACTATTATGTTGATCAATTTATCAATTTGTGTGTTTTGAAAAATTAGGTTTTTCAAATTGGGTATTTTTGGTACAAATTGCTTGCTCGAGCCAATTTTGTTAATTTGGATTAAATTTGGACTTGTCACTGCATTAGTACATGCATCATTTGCATATTTTGTGCATGCATCATATAGATTTTATTTCTATTTTGTGTTGTGCTAACTTGCAGTCTGCCCTTGGTATTTGTTTTTTTTGCTCTTCTCTTTCTGTGTCATCTCTTTTCCTTAGCACCATGCCTAGGAAAACTAGAGCCCATAGGTCCTCTGAGCCTTCACCTTCTTTTGATTCTGATCGATTCCCTAGTCAGAAAAACCAAGAGACCTATGAGACCCTAAACATTAGGCGTCAGATCTGGGGTGAGCGTAGGGTCATCTTAGATGAGGTCGATCCTGAGGTTACGAGGAACTTTGAGCGTCGGGGTTGGTTGCCTCTTCTTGACTTTGAGCGTCCTCCTCCCGCTTCTTTGATTAGAGAGTTCTATTCGAACCTCTCTATTCATGTCTACGATAACGACACCTTGGTAAAGGTGTGGTTACGTGGTGTGGAGTATCGCATTACCCCTCGGGTAGTGTCTGATGCTCTTGGGGTGCCCATTGTGGACCATCCCATTTTTCCTTATGAGGAGTCTGCGCCTCTTGATGACGTCCTGTCATACATCACTGGGTCTTCTATCCAGTGGGGTTCTGATCCTCGGATCACTTCAGCTGAGCTTTCTAAGTTACACTATCTCTTCTTTAGGATAGTGTGTCATTCTTTATGGCCTATTTCGCATGTCCACACCATTCCTCTTGAGAGGTGTGTCTTTTTGTATGCTTTGGTCACTGATGCGCCTATCAGTTTTCCTCATCTGTTCCTTCATTCTTTGAACGAGGTTCATCGGTCTAGCTCTACGGCTCATGCTTTATTCTTTCCCATTTTCATTCATAGGATTCTCCTTCATTTAGGTTTAGATGATTTTCCTATTATCTAAAACATGTAAAAGTAGGTGAAGAAAAACATACATCATCATCATGTATATGAAAATAAAGTACAATGTATGCAATAAAATGATCACAAGACCGGTGTACAAGAGGCTAATATAAAAAGAAGAAAAGAAAAGTACATATGAACCTCACTACATCCCTTAAAATTCTATATACACTCCCCCTATAAAAAAAAATATCCTATACTAACTCTCCCCCTAAATACAAGACTACTCTCAAACCAAAACTAGTCTCCCTTTTTGTCACAAATGACAAAGAGCAAGTCACTGAGAGGTCGTCATCTCGTCATTCTCATCATCACCAGCATCTTCATCCTCATCAACCGAGGCCTCTGGAGAAGGAGATGGAGAAGAAGCAAAACCGCCAATGCGAGCTTGTCTGCAGGCAATGCGACCTACTCGAGTGTTCATCTGACACATCTCATCAATGAGATAGTCAAGACAACCACCAAAGTTAGCCTCCATCCGCTGAAGTTGCACCATGATGGCCTCTAGTTTCACACCACCAGCAACTGAGGTAGAAGGAGTTGAGGAAGAAGGTAGAATAGCAAAAGCTATAGGATCTGTCGTCTCTACTCGTGTTCGCTTAGGTTGAAGTTGGGCCTCACTTCGCCGAACAGATCCGGCACTGATGGCACCCATGGTGGTGAAGAAAGGAGAGTCAGGAATGGGGATGTGAAAGTGTGTAAGGATAAGCGTGATAGCCGAAGGGAAGATGAGCTTATCACGTGTCGCAGAATCCAAATACACATCTAGAATAGATGTGATGAAGTGAGAGGGAAAGTCGATAGAGAGGTCTTCTAAAAGAGATAAAATAAAACGAGCATAAGGCTCAGTAATAAAGTTATAGTGAGACAAAGGAGTAAAGAGTAATTGTCATCACCATGTTAAGAAACCTCAGCCTTTTGGCAAAGCTCGAGCATGGGGTGTTTAGCTTACCACCCTATGTGGAAGGAGTCTCACAAAAGTGAGAGAAAAGCTCGCCTTTAGACATTGTTTGGAGACGCTCACAGCCAGGGTAGTCAAGATGCTCTACCCTGGGAACTTGTAGTACCTCGGATATAAGATCCAGAGTAACTACGATTCGTGTACCTCTGAATGTAGTAGCAAACTAAGGTACAAAGTTACCGATGCCATGTATGTTGGAGTAAAACTCCTGAATAAACACAGCGGGACACCTCAAGGGTCTCTCAAGTAGAGATTCCCAACCCTGAGTCCAAATGACAACGGGAAAGGAGTGTTGGAAAAGTTCGACAGGATAACTTGGCGTTCTAGATGAACGCCACATTTCCGGAAGTTCTCAGAGAAGTCCTTCCTGGCCTTATCATTATGGAACTGAATGTGGAGAAGGACGGGAGGATCAGAGGAAGAAGAAGACCTAGAACCTTGAAGAGGATTTTGAGCCGGAATGGATTTACGTGCTTTGGGTGCCATGGCGTAGTCTATTCAAGAGAGAGAGAGAGAGAGAGAGAGAGAACACATCACAAACCAGAATAGTAAAGAAAAGAAATGTATGCATGAAAAATGCATGAACATGTGACGTGTAAAATTTAAAAACATCATAGGCAGAACCCAATCCAAACCTACCAGCACACAATCAACAATAATCAATCACACATCTAAAATGCATGAAACATTGTTATAATGCAATGAGAATGCAATGCATGAGCATATAACATTAAATCAACACAGCCCAACCCAACAATTTCACAAAAATCTCAAAAACCACAAAAAGTTTCAAAAACCCAAAACCTAGGTCAAAAAATGCATGAATGCATGAAAATGAGAGGGTTTAGAACACATACCAAATGGATCTAGCTTGGATTAGGCCGAAAATTGGGTGGATAGAGTGATTTGAGTGAGAGGAAGAGGTTTGGGGTGAGAGAGAAAAGTTTTCTGTCGATAGAGAAGGAGAAAAGTGAGATCTGATTCACACCCATCCTTTAAATATAAAACGCAGCTCAATGGATCGAAGATTATATCAAGGATCTGTCGAACACTAAATCTTGATAGAAATTGTTAGGTTCTAAGAATTAGGAACTTATGTATTAGAACTTCAATTTGTATGTTGGCAAACCATGATCAAAACAATGTTTAGTCTTGTGTTTAGACTTGCTCAAAGTATGGTGTTAATGTAAAGTTGGAATCGAGTTTACTGCAGAAGTTATTGTTAACTTTCTGTCAGACTCGATCGATCGAGAATTAGACTCGATCGATCGAAAATCGGGCAGAACGTTTTTCTGCAGAAAATTCCAACTCAGCCCAAGCCCATTTAATGTATAGGGTTTTATGTTTTGCCCTAAGTATAAAAGGGAAAACCCTAGCCACGTTTTTAGAGTTCTGAATGCTGTGTTTGTGAATCTCATTGTGAGATCTAGAGGTGTTTACCTTCAGATACACTTAGGGTTTACAAACTTGAGATTTATGTCAAGAGTTTGTTAAATCAATACAGTTGCAAAATCAAAAGAGCACAAAGATATACAAGCAGGTACGCTTGTGAATTGCTGAGGAATTCAAGGAAAGAAGGAGTCCGTGGATCTCGGAGCTGTCACGTGGTCGTGGTAGTAAGTTTCCTACAGGCAGGTAGCAATAGGATGTTAGTGGTCTAAGTCTTATTGTGTAAACTTCAATTCTTTCATAGTGGATTCAGTTTACCTTGAGGATAGCTAGGTTAAATCCTCCCCAGGTTTTTACCGGTGTGGTTTCCTGGGTCATCAGATCTGTGTGTTCTTTATTTTCCGCTGATTCTCTATTTGCAACTGTTTGTGATAACCTAGATCTGTTAAATTACCTAAGTTAATCACTTGGTTAATTCTCTAGGTTAATCTGTTGGGTTTAAGGGGTCTAAACGAACTGACAAGTGGTATCAGAGCGGGTAGCTCTTGTTTTTGATCTTTTGATCTTTGAGCTGATCCTTGACCCCTGTTGTTATGGATTTTTCTAAAATCTTCTCTATAGTTCGCTACTTTGTCTACTTGGTGTGTTTGTCCTTTACCATTCTTGTTAAAATCGTTCTTGAGTGTTTTGGTTTAATTACACTTGATAACAATTATGTGTGTTATACTGCTTTAACTGCCTTAAAGGCACGTGATTCTTGTCTTTGGTATTTGGATAGTGGTTGCTCCAGGCACATGATAGGAAATAAAGCTTTGTTCAAGACACTTTTTGAAGGAAAGATTGGAACAGTCACATTTGGAGATGGAAGCAAATCTGTGATCAGAGGCATTGGTACTGTGGACATCCCAGGATTACTAGTCTTTGAAGATGTTTGGTATGTTGATGGGTTGAAGGCTAACTTACTCAGCATAAGTCAGATTTGTGACAATGGACTGAATGTGTATTTCACTAAACATGAATGTGAAATACTTGATGAAGGAGGTGACTGCATGTGTGTTGGTGTGAGGACAGTTGACAACTGTTATGGTATCACTCCAAGTATAAGTAACAAATGCTTCAGTGCTAAGACCAATCAAGTTGATTTGTGGCATCAAAGGTTGGGACATGCTAGTCTCAAGCAATTAGAGAAGATTTCAAAATGTGATGCAGTTATTGGTTTGCCCAAGTTTGAGAAGATTGACAAATGCATCTGTGGACCATGTCAGATGGGTAAACAAGTGAAGGCCAAACATCCGTCTGTAGCTGATGTTCAGACTACAAGACCTTTGGAGTTGCTGCACATTGATCTCATGGGTCCTGCCAGAGTTCAGAGTTTAGGTGGAAAGAAGTACATTCTAGTTGTTGTGGATGACTTTACCAGATTCATATGGGTCGTACTCTTGAAAGATAAAGCTGAGGCTCCTGAAAAAATGATTCACCTGTACAAGAAATTGCAAGTGGAAAAAGGAACTGTGATAGCCAGAATTAGAAGTGACCATGGAAAAGAGTTTGAGAACTCTAAACTGGCTTCGTTCTGCAATAATCAAGGCACACATCAGGAATTTTCTTCACCTAAAACACCTCAGCAGAATGGAATAGTGGAAAGGAAGAATAGAGTGGTACAAGAAATGGCCCGTGTCATGCTTCATAACAAGAAGATGCCTAAATCCTTCTGGAGAGAAGCTGTTAATACTGCATGTCACACACTCAACCGGGTATATTTCAGACCTAACTCAAAGCAAACTCCTTATGAACTCTGGAGAGGAAAGAAGCCTGTTGTCAAATACTTCAGAATTTTTGGCAGTGACTGTTACATTCTACGTGATAGAGAGAACCTGGAAAAGTTTGATGCAAAGAGTGACAAGGGTTATTTTCTGGGATACTCTTCTACCAGCAGAGCATACAGAGTGTACAATTTGAGAACTAAAACAGTCATGGAGTCGTCTAATGTAGTGATCAATGATGAATTAATCTCAGAAGTTCCTTCAGAAAATGCTTCTTCGGTTCAAGAAAAGATTATGGAAGTAGATGATTCTCTACCAGAAAACTATGTGGGAAAGCACACTGAGGAAGAGTTGATGGTATTGAATGATACAGCATCTGTTCCATCAAGTTCAGAACCTTCAACACCAGTTCATGAAGTTCAACAAGAACAGAGAGAGTTTCACAGTCCATCAGAACAGAAAGGTAACTCTACTTCATTGGTCAAAGGTCCGTCCTCAAGAGTTAAATTGAATCATCCTGCTACTAATATATTGGGGAGTTTGAATGAGAACATGAGACTGAGATCCAAAGCATTAAATGTGATTACTCACTCGTGTTATTTATCCCAATTTGAACCGAAGAAGGTGGATGAAGCCCACAAGATGCTGATTGGGTAAATTCTATGCATGAAGAACTTCATCAGTTTGTTCGGAATGATGTGTGGGAATTGGTTCCTAGACCAAAGGGTGTGAATATCATTGGAACCAAGTGGATATTCAAGAACAAATCAGATGAACATGGAACTGTCATCAGGAATAAGTCCAGACTTGTTGCTCAAGGATACACACAAGTAGAAGGGATTGATTTTGATGAGACCTTTGCTCCAGTAGCAAGACTAGAATCCATTCGGATACTTTTGGCCATAGCAAGCCATATGAACTTTAAGTTGTATCAAATGGATGTCAAGAGTGCTTTCTTGAATGGTATGCTACAAGAAGAAGTATATGTTGAACAACCAAAAGGTTTTGTTGATCCTCACAGGCCAGATGATGTCTACAAGTTGAAGAGAGCTCTCTATGGTTTGAAACAAGCTCCACGGGCTTGGTATGATAGATTAATTGCATATCTCACGGAACATGGTTTTAAGAGAGGTTTTGTTGACACCACTCTCTTCATACGAAAGGATAAGAATCATTTTGTTGTAGCTCAAATTTATGTTGATGATATTGTTTTTGGTGCTACTAATAATTCTCTTGCTCAATCTTTTGCAGATGAAATGAAGGCCATGTTTGAAATGAGTATGGTTGGTGAACTGACTTATTTCTTGGGATTATAGGTAAAGCAAACGGATGCTGGAATTTACATCAACCAAGCTAAGTATGCACGGAATTTGGTCAAGAGATTTGGTCTTGACAAGGCTGCACATGCTAGGACACCAATGGCTGCTAATGCAAAATTAACAAACGATCCTTCAGGTGAGTCTGTTGATGTTACTCTATATAGAAGCATGATTGGTTGTCTTCTGTACTTAACTGCTAGCAGACCTGATATTGCTTTTAGTGTGGGTGTTTGTTCTAGATTTCAGTCTAAACCTAAAGTCTCTCATTTGAATGCTGTTAAAAGGATCATAAAATATGTGGCTGGAACTTGTGATTTTGGATTGTTTTACAGCAAAGAGTCAAATCTTTCTCTTGCTGGTTTTTCTGACTCTGATTGGGCTGGTAATGCTGATGATAGGAAAAGCACAACTGGTGGTTGTTTTTATGTTGGTGCTAATCTTGTTGCTTGGATGAGTAAGAAGCAAAATTCTGTGTCTTTATCTACTGCTGAGGCAGAATATATTGCTGCTGGAAATTGTTGTTCACAGCTTCTTTGGATGAAAAAACTCTTGAGTGATTATGGAATATCACAGGACACCATGGTTGTTTATTGTGATAATTCTAGTGCTATAGATATCTCTAAGAATCCTGTTCAACACTCTAAGACCAAACACATTGAGATTAGATATCATTTCATTAGGGATCTTGTTGAAAGGAAGATTGTTGCTCTTGAGTATATTCCAACTGAACGTCAGAATGCTGATATTTTCACCAAACCACTTGATGGAGGAAAGTTTGAAACTCTTTGTCAAGTTATTGGTGTTATTCTGTGTCCTTAGTCATTCCTGACTTCATGGTCCTTATGCTTCATTGTTTTATCTTTTGTGACCTTTGTTTTTAGGATTTGCATTGCATAACATTCATGCATTTCATTTTAGGTTGTTTATTTACCTTTATAAAAATAAAAATAAAATAAATTTTTTTTTTTGCAAATTGTGTTTTTGCTATTTTTCTTGAATTTGAAGACAAGGTTGGTCAATCAAATTTTACATATCATATGTATGTACCTTGCTTAGCTTTGATGCACTATTCTTTTTGCACTTTACTAGCTAAAGTTTTGTAGTGCATGTTGTGTGGGAAGATGCTATTATTGTTGATCACATGATCTTGATTTTGAAGTCTATGTCTTTGATTGTCGGACTTGAACTTATTGAGAAAGGCATAAATAACCATCTCACCACTGTGTATTAGCCAATCATGAACACCTTAGTGCATATCATAAGATTTTGTGCTCGAGAAAGTGTAGCACATGCACAAAAAGAACATAAGGTGTTGCCTCTAAATAAAATTGGTGTGTACATTATTGGGCTATAACAATATCACAATTCAAATAAAATTGGTGTGTACATTATCCCGGCTTTAATATTAATGTTTCTAATCATTAAATTTGGATATTAATTATGAGGCAAATCAAGAAACTTACATGATTGCAAGCTTTTATTCTAGGAGATGTGGGAGTTATATGATGTAACTCTTTAAGTGAAAGTCTCTTTCAAATTCATGTGATGGATTTTGTAGAAATTGTGATTGATCTCTATGTGTATATCACCTCACATGTTTCTCAAGCTTATGCTAGTTGCACACACTACACATGTTATTCTTTGCTAAACTGTGTACATGTTACTGTGTGTTCTTTGGTCTGACCAACCAAGTTTTGAAAATTTCTGGAAATTGATGCAGAACATGTTTGCTTGTTTGATTTTTTTTGGGGGTATTGAAAGAAAATTTTTGAATTGAGAAATCTGGGTTGAATTCATGTGTTTTTGGAAAACATCTCATCTCATACTCATGCATTTTTTTCATAAAATTTAATGCTTTGAGAGTTGGCTGCACTGAAATTGTTGTGTTTTTTCAAAAATTCATTTTTCCAGAATTTCGATCGATCGAAGCTTATTTTCGACCGATCGAAAATGTTTCAATTTCAGTTCAAAAGTGTCTGGTTGACTCGATCGATCCAAACTGTTTTTGGATCAATCGAAGCTATTTTCGACCGATCGAATGTAATTTTCGATCGATCGAAAATCGTGCTGGATGTTTTTTTAAAAGGTTTTCCACGTGAGTTCTTTATCTTTTTCAAACTCTTTTCAAGCTTTTTGTCTCCTCACCTACCGGTCAACGTGTTTTTTGCTGTTTTTGGCGTTTCTCTCCAAATTTTTTGCACAATCTCTCTCTCCCAAGGCCGGTAAGACATCTTTGCCCCTTCTTTTGCTTTTATTTTCACATTTCATGCATTAATTCATGCATATTTGGGGTATTTTCGCATTTTTCAATTTTTGTCTTTTTGGATTGCTTTTTGGCTCTTTCTTTCTCAAACGAATCATGGGTTTTTGTGGGGACACCTTATCTAAGCTTTCTATGTGGTTTAATTTGATTAAATTGGTGTGTTGTGAGAATTTGAAATTCTAGGGCTTATAATTGGGGATTTTGGGGTTTTTGTTCAAATTGATTGGAATTGATGAAATTGGCTTGTTGAATTGGTTAATTTGATCATTATACTGTCTCAATTAATTGTTGTGATGATCAATTTATCAATTTGTGTGTTTTGAAAAATTAGGTTTTTCAAATTGGGTATTTTTGATAAATATTGCTTGCTCGAGCCAATTTTGTTAATTTGGATTAAATTTGGACTTGTCACTGCATTAGTACATGCATCATTTGCATATGTTGTTCATGCATCATATAGATTTTATTTCTATTTTGTGTTGTGCTAACTTGCAGTCTGCCCTTGGTATTTGTTTTTGCTCTTCTCTTTCTGTGTCTATCTCTTTTCCTTAGCACCATGCCTAGGAAAACTAGAGCCCATAGGTCCTCTAAGCCTTCACCATCTTTTGATTCTGATCGATTCCCTAGTCAGAAAAACCAAGAGACCTATGAGACCATGAACATTAGGCATCAAATCTGGGGTGAGCGTAGGGTCATCTTAGATGAGGTCGATCCTGAGGTTAGGAGGAACTTTGAGCGTCGGGGTTGGTTACCTCTTCTTGACTTTGAGCGTCCTCCTCCCGCTTCTTTGATTAGAGAGTTCTATTCGAACCTCTCTATTCATGTCTACGATAACGACACCTTGGTAAAGGTGTGGTTACGTGGTGTGGAGTATCGCATTACCCCTCGGGTAGTGTCTGATGCTCTTGGGGTGCCCATTGTGGACCATCCCATTTTTCCTTACGAGGAGTCTCTGCCTCTTGATGACGTCCTGTCATACATCACTGGGTCTTCTATCCAGTGGGGTTCTGATCCTCGGATCACTTCAGCTGAGCTTTCTGAGTTACACTATCTCTTCTTTAGGATAGCGTGTCATTCTTTGTGGCCTATTTCGCATGTCCACACCATTCCTCTTGAGCGGTGTGTCTTTTTGTATGCTTTGGTCACTGATGCGCCTATCAGTTTTCCTCATCTGTTCCTTCGTTCTTTGAACGAGGTTCATCGGTCTAGCTCTACGGCTCATGCTTTGTTCTTTCCTATTTTCATTCATAGGATTCTCCTTCATCTAGGTTTAGATGATTTTCCTATTTCTGAGCCTGTACACATTATTGCTCCTATTGGTGCTACCTTTTTGAGGCAAAGGGCTGCTCAACTTCGAGCTAGCTCTAAGCGTCCTAGGGTAGAACCTTCTGGTGTCACTCCACCCCCCTCTTCTTCTACAGATTTTCCTGCTGCTGGGACGTCTGCGGATCCTGCTGCTGCTGCTGCTGCTGCTGAGGATGTTCCTCCACCGTTCGATGAGGTTTCCGACCTTCGTCGTACCTTGGATACTGTCGTGACCGTTCAGGCGGCTCATGGTCAGCTTTTGGTGGACATCCTTGATGAGCTACGTGCGTTGCGAGCGGATTTGGCGAGCTCTCGTCGTTCTCCTCCACCTCCTTTTGATGATGAGTGAGTGCCCTTTGGCAATTCGTCACAAAAAGGGGGAGTGCATTTATATATCTTGGAGGATAGGATTTTGTAGAGGAGTTTTTTGTTTTAGGGGGAGTTTGTGTTTTGAGTGATATTTTGGAGCTTGTGGAGTTATTAGATTGTATCTAGGCGCTTCACCTTGTATTTACTTTTTTGGCTCTTGTTTAGGAGATATTTTTTTTGTTGAGATACATTTCATATGTATATGTTTCTTATTTCACTATGCTACTCTGCTTATTGATCTATATTGATGATGTTATTCATGATATATGTCTTTATTTTGTGTCATGTGAAATCAAGAAATTTTTATTTATATATTTCCTGTTTTTGTTCCACACATGCGTTTCTGTGTTTGTTAAGTGTTACAGGAATATACAGGTTGTTTTCAGTCAAGCTGCTGTCTACTTTACAACTGTTAGATAGTAGTCTAGGTTGAATTGTTAAGTGGCTTTTTATTGTAATGGGCTATTTCATTTTGTAACTTTGAGCTTTTTGTTAAGTCTGTGTTTTGTCACGGATTGCCAAAGGGGGAGTTTGTTAGGTTCTAAGAATTAGGAACTTATGTATTAGAACTTCAATTTGTATGTTGGCAAACCATGATCAAAACAATGTTTAGTCTTGTGTTTAGACTTGCTCAAAGTATGGTGTTAATGTAAAGTTGGAATCGAGTTTACTGCAGAAGTTATTGTTAACTTTCTGTCAGACTCGATCGATCGAAAATCGGGCAGAACGTTTTTCTGCAGAAAATTCCAACTCAGCCCAAGCCCATTTAATGTATAGGGTTTTATGTTTTGCCCTAAGTATAAAAGGGAAAACCCTAGCCACGTTTTTAGAGTTCTAAATGCTGTGTTTGTGAATCTCATTGTGAGATCTAGAGGTGTTTACCTTCACATACACTTAGGGTTTACAAACTTGAGATTTATGTCAAGAGTTTGTTAAATCAATACAGTTGCAGAATCAAAAGAGCACAAAGATATACAAGTAGGTACGCTTGTGAATTGCTGAGGAATTCAAGGAAAGAAGGAGTCCGTGGATCTCGGAGCTGTCACGTGGTCGTGGTAGTAAGTTTCCTACAGGCAGGTAGCAATAGGATGTTAGTGGTCTAAGTCTTATTGTGTAAACTTCAATTCTTTCATAGTGGATTCAGTTTACCTTGAGGATAGCTAGGTTAAATCCTCCCCAGGTTTTTACCGGTGTGGTTTCCTGGGTCATCAGATCTGTGTGTTCTTTATTTTCCGCTGATTCTCTATTTGCAACTGTTTGTGATAACCTAGATCTGTTAAATTACCTAAGTTAATCACTTGGTTAATTCTCTAGGTTAATCTGTTGGGTTTAAGGGGTCTAAACGAACTGACAGAAATGAATCTGTTAAGGCACTGTCGAGAATTTGTCGACGGCAAAACTCACCTTGATGGATAGAAAAATCTGTCGAGAAGACAGAGAGCAAAGAAATTTAGCTCGATGGATCAAAGAAGCTGTCGAGACTCTATAGAGAAGAAACCCAGAAATCTCGATGGATCGACAAGCTATCAAGATGCTATCGAGAAGGCAGAGAGCACAAGAATTTTGCTCGATGGATCAAGGATTTGTTGAGGTTTCTATCGAGGTTGAAGAAAGAAAGCTCGATAGAAATGGATCTGTTGAGGATTTGTCGAGAAGCTGTCGAGCTTGAAGAAAGAAGGTTTTTCAGGAAGGGGAAAAACACATAAAGATGAATGCAGCAAGCAAGCTACTCAACCAAAGATCCAATCAACATGTTAAGCTCTCAAAACATCTCTCAACATATATGCACAGCGTAGATAGATCCAAACACACACACACACACACATGAGGTTTCTATCGAGGCTGAAGAAAGAAAGCTCGATAGAAATGGATCTGTCGAGGATTTGTTGAGAAGCTGTCAAGCTTGAAGAAAGAAGGTTTTTCAAGAAGGGGAAAAACACATAAAGATGAATGCAGCAAGCAAGCTACTCAACCAAAGATCCAATCAACATGTTAAGCTCTTAAAACATCTTTCAACATATATGCAAAGCATAGATATATCCAAAAACAAACACACACACACACACGAGGTTTCTATCGAGGCTGAAGAAAGAAAGCTCGATAGAAATGGATCTGTCGAGGATTTGTCAAGAAGCTGTTGAGCTTGAAGAAAGAAGGTTTTTCAAGAAGGGGAAAAACACATAAAGATGAATGCAGCAAGCGAGCAAGCTACTCAACCAAAGATCCAATCAACATGTTAAGCTCTCAAAACATCTCTTAACATATATGCAAAGCATAGATAAATCCAAAAACACACACACACACACACTAAACAAGTCTAACCAATTTTATATTTCAAAAATGAGTTAAGACAGTTTAGTGAGCATATATTACCACATGTATTCCTTGTGATGACCAAATCACATTGTACCTGCACATGTATCCAAAGTAACAAAGAATTTGCGTGTTGTGTATGAAAACATAGCAAGAGTGAATAAGTGTCTCATATTATAAAGATTTGAGATATGAGAAAATCAAATACACTCACACACAATCATAACTGCTTAATGGTGACTATCACTTTCGAGGTACATCCTATAACTCCCACATCTCCTAGAAACAAGCTTGCAATTATATTAAAAGCATTTTTTTTTTTTTTTTTGCTTTTATTTTCCTTGCATATTTTTCTTTTTGAGCATAGCATGCATAGGCATATAAGAGAGAAAATAAATAACCATTTATGTAGGCTTAAACATCCCAATTTTGTTATGCCTAAGCACACAGATATTATTCATGATTGGCAGGCTTTAGTGGTGAGATGGCTATTTATGCCTTTCTCCTAGGATTTTCTAGTCCTTCCCGTCAAAAAAAGTGATATGAGTATGAGATGTAAAAGACAATCTTAATCATACTCATCACAAACACGAGCCACAAAGCTCACTTGTTTAGTTATGTATTGAGATGCTCATTTAAGCTACAAGAGATACAAAGTTTAAAAAACTTTGTTTCAATGGCCATCCAGGATACACAAGTACCAATATACACAAATAGACACTATTTTTGTATTTTTCAATTTTATTTTTATTTTTATGGAAAGAAAAATAAAACAAAAATTGAAAAAAAACCAAACAAAAACATAAAGAAACACAAAGCTTAAAAGTAGACCAACTCAAAAACACAAAGCAAAACAAATAAGTGATGCAAAAACATAAAGGGAAAGAGAGAAAAAGTGACTAAATCACTTTGAGCCTTTTTCTTTCCAAACTTTGGTTTTGTAGGAAGATCATTTCCTGAAGATGAACCTTTGTTCTAGAGATGAGGGGGAAGAATTGAAACCGTTCAAGTTCGAAATGAACATGAAGGGCTTGAAAAGATCTCCAAGAGGACCCAACGATGATGGAATCTGATCTTGACCACCAGATGATAGCATACTGTTGCTCTTTTGAGTGGTTAACAACTTATAGCAATTTGGATGAGTGTGTCCTGAAACTCTACAGTGATGACTCTGACTTGAAATAGCTCCGCTTCAAGCTTCTTAGTCCTTTCAGCCAAGAAATTGTTCTCAAATCGCAGTGCTCCTATGGTTTGATTTGCTTCATCAACCTTGGTAGAGAGCTCCTCTCGATCTAGCTCCACATCACTCAGCTTCTTGGTGGCCAGCCTATACAATTTCTCATGCTTCTCCGAAACCTTGTACAACTTATCATAGGCTGTATGGATGTCATCTTGTTCATCCATTCTCTCAAACTTAGATTCCACCAAGTCCACTTCTTCATCCATTGCTTCTAAGATCCCCTCAGTAGGATCCACTGTGGCAGTGAAAGCACTCAAGATTCCCTTGACATCACTATCTTCTGACTCAGTCTCAAGCTCGGTATCACTCAAAGTAGCAGCAAGAGCCTTTTTTTTTCCCAATCGACTTGAGATATGTTGGACATTCTTGTTTCATGTGTCCAAACCCGTGACATCTGAAGCTCTTTGGTTCAGAGGGAACAGTATACTGACTGCCATCCTTAGCATTATTCTTCCCTCTGTCTTGATTTTTGAATTGTGAAGAGATGGATTGCTTATGGTCTTTATCAATACCTTTTACATTGGCATTCTTCATGAACTTCTTGAACTGCCTAGTGATGTAGGACTTCATCTTGGAATCTTCATCATTTGAAGACTCATCAGTCTCATTACTTTTGGCCTTCAGTTCCATGCTTTTACATTTACTTCCTTTCCCAAGTCTAGTCAAACCCAATTCATAAGTTTGCAAGTTGCCAATCGGCTCTGTCAAAGGAATGGTGTCAATGTCCTTTGATTCTTCAATGGTAGTAATTTTAGCAGGGAATCTCTCAGGCAGAGATCTAATCACCTTTTTCACAATCTTGGGTTCAGGAATCTGTTCTCCAAGATTGAAGGCTAAGTTGACTATGTCTTTCAACTTGGCATAGGACTCATCGAACGTCTCATCCTCTTCCATCTTTATCTCCTCAAAGCTAGTAGTGAGCCTTTGAAGTTTTGAATCATTGACAGCCTTAGTCCCTTCATAGGTTATCTAGAGAATGGTCTACACTTCCTTAGTAGTTTCAGTTGAGGATATCTTTTTGAACTCCTCATTGGTCACCGCACTGAATAAGACATTCAATGCTCTGCTGTTGAAGTTTGTCGTTTTGATCTTGGCCTCATCCCAATCAACCGGCCAATTTTCACAGCTTGCCTGACTTTCTCATCTAAAGACTACAAGAAAGCTCTCATGCGTACTTTCTAGTATGCATAGTTAGTGCCATCAAATAAAAGAGGTATAATACGAGACTGTCCTCTATCCATGACAAACAGGAGTCAATGGATCTCACAGCAAAGATTAAACCTAATCAAAGTATGCCCACTTTGATACCACTTAATAGGGCAAAAATGTATTGACCCCTTTGCAATTTAATTAAGTTCAATTTAACATGCAAAGCGTGGAGGCTCAAACAAATCACCGATTATACTAAGTGCAGCGGAAAATAAATTTGACACAGGTGATTTGTTTACGAATGTGGAAAACCACCGAGGCAAAACCCACCAAGTGATTTTATGGTCTTTACTCTCAAGAATCCACTATTATCAATCACAATCGTTACAAGTATAAGAAATCTTACCAAACCCTTTGACCTATCCCAAAATACCAACCTACAGTTGAACCCTTATCCCAATACCCAATTGGACTTGTATTGTAGTGGTAATCTTTCCGTTCAATACATGAATCTTAGTACGTGACTAATCAATGATGCACAGATCCCAGTACGTGACTAACTCCACCATCTTGAAGAAGATGTTGGCTGCAAAGTTCTTCAGTTCATAACCAATGAAGGTCAGGAAACTCCTTAGTCACAAAACCCTTAGCGTAAAGATGCAGTAGCTTTTACAGAGAGAATAATGAACTAGGCCACTTTTTGCATCTGGTCACACAATGCATGTGCGACGGCATTTAAAATAATCCTTATATATGTCTAGGGTTGTGAGAAAAGAAACCTTACACAAATACATAGGAATATGCGTGTAATCAGATTTGAAAAGTCTGATTTTGTAATTCTCGATAGATATAGCTTCTGTCGAGCTTCAACATTAAATTTCGATAGAAATGATTCTATCGAGTCTTTTGTCGAGCTTTAATGAGCAACACTTTCTTCACTTGTTTCTTGGTCAGATTTGCATGGCTTCAATACTTAACTTGAACACTTGTTTCTTGAAGTACTAAACTCATCCTAGATCTACCCAATTACAAGTAAAATGCGTTTTGTCAAAGATTAGCCAATTACATCAAATATGTCCCTAACACATAACATACCTTTGGGCCTTAACTAAAGAAGTAAATGCTTGGGTTTGTGTTGGCACAAAGGTATAAATCATTAAATTTTATTTTTAATTAATAGAAACCAATACCTTCTCTTCAGTCATTTACCTGGTATATAAAGCCTTTTCAATTGTCTACTCTGAAAATTTTGAGTATTGCCATTGTTATTAATATTTTGTACTAAAGCAACCTTAAAGGGTCTTAAAAATTTATATTTAGCATGTTCAACTTAAAATATTCCAATGAGGTTTCTCTTAGCAATCAAGCATGAAATGAGATGCTTAATTTTTTGCTCAATCAATTTATCTCTTAATGAAATAGATTTTGGATTTAGTGGATCCAATATCATTGCTAACCTAAGAAAATTAGTGGACTAATTCATGAAAAGATATCTCCCAAGGAGTATCTTTGCCTAATATTTTTCTTTCTCCCCTAAAGTTTAATAATTGGTTTGGACCATCAAGTAATTATTTTCTATCTTCTTTGCAGGCTTGAATCCGAAATTATCCAAGACATTGTGAAAGTAATTATGGAGAAATTAAGTTCTAAATCCTCAAGCATTAACAAAAATTTGATAGGAATAAAATCTATGGTGGCAGCATTGATCCTTTCGTATTTAGGTTTTGGGAACGATATTTACATGATGGGGATTTGTGGTATGGGGGGTCTAGGAAAAACAACTCTTGCTAATGTTATATATATCGAGTATTCTGATCATTTTGAAGGTTCTAGTTTAATTGCCAATGTTAGGGAAAGATCAGAAGAAGGTAAACTGCATGAATTACAACAACAATTACTTGATGAAATTTTGGAGGGAAGTATTACAAAGATCTACAATGTTCAAGTAGGAGTTAAAAAAATCAAGAGTAGTGGGTTACGTCATAAAAAAGTTCCACTTGTCCTAGATGATGTTAGTCTCAAGGACCAATTAGATAAATTGGCTGGAGAGCGTGACTGGTTTGGATTAGGTAGTTGGATCATCATAACATCTAGAGATAAACATGTGTTGGTCGATCATAGAGTGCCTAAAATATATAATCCTAATAGATTAGATGATGATGATGCTTCAAAACTTTTTTGTTTGAAAGCCTTTAAAAAGGAGCAACCCGAAGAAGGCTATATGCAGCTTTCCCAGAAAGTTGTGGGATATGCTAGTGGCCTTCCATAAGTTATGATGGACTAGAGGAAATGTGAAAGGAGATATTTTTAGATATTGCATGTTTCTTTAGAGGGAGGAAGAAAGATCAAGTAATAGGGATATTAGAGAATTGTGGTTTTGATGCAAGAATTGGTATAAGTGTTCTCGTGGAAAAATCTCTCTTAACCATGGATGACAACGAACGTTTGAGGATGCATGATCTACTACAAGAAATGGGTGAAATAATTGTTTGTCTAAAATTAGATGAAAATATTGGAAAGCGGAGTAGGTTGTGGCTCAATGAGGACTTGTTTTATATATTGGAGAACGATAAGGTAAGAACAATGACAAAACTATAATTTTATCTCAGCAAATAAGATTGAGTAGGTATAGTGCCATAATTTGTTCAATAAATTAGTTCTTTTAAACAAAAAAAAATTTCCAATAGGTAAGCAAATACCGAAGTTTTTAAGTAATGAAATAAAGAATAAAACATTCATTTACCATGCTAATATATTGTCAGTGATGATATCTTACATTTTTTAAACTGTAATATCTCTTTGTAATTGTTTGCAAAATTGAATTTAATTTTCTTGATGCAATGATCTAATCATTCATCTCTTGGATACTACCTTTAACAAAAGGCTATCGTCACATTTTTTTAATATAAAAAAAATCATTTTGTAGGCTTTATTTTTTTTTTCCCCCTTTCGATCACTTAAAAAATAATGCTGTGATTTCCTTTTTTTTTCCCCCTAGTTGGTCTTGAATTTCTAAAAGGTGGAAGTGCACCTTTCTAGTTTCAATGTATGAATTTTAAACAGATTAATAAGAAAAAATGACTTTAAAAAAAGATGTAATTCAATCTATTAATAGGCCTTAATATGTAGTACATTTTACTATCAACATATGATGTTGTACTATGATCTATTGGTACTAATGGGACTCTTCAGAATCTGTTTGGGTTAGTTTTATGAAAATTCATGATTTGAAAAATTAGAAGTTGTGTTTAGAAAATGTGTTTTTCAAAATGAAATTAAGTGTTTGGTAAAATATGTAGAAATTATTATTGATATGAAAAATTGCAGTGTGAAAATGCAATTTTCTAATGATTTCCATGAGCTACGATTTGAAAACACAACTTTTTATCTATTATAAAAATGTAATTTTCTTAAAATTGCAAAGCCAAACACCAATCTTTTTGCCTTTTCATTTAAATTTCTTCTTTTCTCTGCAATATCGCAATGCCAAATGGTATTTAATTTGAAGTACGTTTACTATTTTTAAGACTTAGGTACAGTATTTAGGTGCTATTTCTTAGGTTTCCCTTTTAAGATTCTGCCATGTGGATTTTTTCTTATGGGATGGAAGTGTATTTTTTTAATTAAGTAGCCACATGACTAAATTTTAAGAGGAAAACTTAAGAAACAACACCTAAAGTACTATATCAAAGTTTTGTTATAAAAGAAATATATATTTTAGAGAGTTTTATATATGAAAACTTAGGGAGTAGATATTTTTTTTATCTGCTTTGCAGCTTTCAAAATGGTATAAAACTTAAATAATTCTGTTATTTTTATCATTTGATTAGACAAATTACCAAGCCTTTGCTTTTGAAATCTTAGGCAACAGAAGCAATTCAAGCCAAAGTTGTCAAAGGCCGGAAAGAGGATTTCAACCTTGAAGAAATTGATTCTCAAGAACAAAAAAAAATACCTTGAAAAAATTTCTGAAGGGTTTTCAAAGATGTCTAATCTTAGATTGCTGAAAATTGTTACAAGGAATTCTCTTGATGGCCAAAGAAATCTTGCTCTTCCTAATAACCGAATACATCTTGCTCTTCCTAGTAAACTAAGACATCTTTGGTGGAAGTTTTGTCCTTTTAAATGTTTGGAATCCAGTGACATACAAATGGCATTTGTTCAACTTCTCTTGTAGTGCAGCAACTTTGAATGTCTTTGGGAAGGAGTAATGGTAATTTTGTTCTTTTTAATTGCCTTTCTATTATTTTTTATTATTTCTCTTCTTCTTTTTTAATCGTAGCTACAAATACAAATACACTCCCGATGTATTTGAGCTTCCTTCTTTCATTTATAAAGCTGTTTTATTAAATTAATTTCTACGTTTTATGAAAAATCTTTTTTTTTTTTTTTTGGTAACAGAAATCGAACAACTTAAAGTTCATTGATCTTAGTTGTTCCCAAAACCTCATTAGGACACCTGACTTTTCAGGTGTTCCGAACCTTAAGGGACTAAGACTTTGTAATTGCAGTCGATTGGTTAAGATCCACCCATCTATTGGACAACTCAGCAGTCTTAGGTATTTAGATCTGGAATACTGCAATAATCTTTCCGATCTTCCCTGCATGTCTGCTGAAATGCAGTCCCTTAAGGTTCTTATTCTTTGCCTATTGCTTTAAAATCAGTTCGTTTCCAAAATTTGAGGGAATTATGAAAAGCCTATTGACACTCAATTTAGACTGGATTGCTATTAAGAAAGTAGAACCCTCATCAATCGAGTGTTTGCCTGCCCTTACATTCTTAGATCTAAGTGTCTACACAAGTCTCGAATGTCTTCCAAGCAACATGGCTAATTTGAGATCTCTTCAAATTCTCAAACTTTCAAAATGCTTAAAACTAAAATCGTTGCCCAGGCTTCCATCACCAGAATAGTTCAATTTGAGAAGCTAGCCACAACCTTACAAAGGGTTTCCTATAGGCAAGTATATATATTCTTCATAATCATTGGTTTCATGCTTTTCAAAATAGGTAGGAAGCAAACTCAAATTACACTCATTAGTAATGAGTGAATTATTATAATAATCATCAAACTAACTCAGGTTTTCACATATATGCAGTTGGTGATGATGATGAAGATAATGATGATGTATATTTATTCCTTGATGATGATGATGATGATGATGTACATATATTCTGTGATGATGTACTTATATTTGGTGATGATGATTTTGATGATGATGATATATAGAGTTGGTGATGATGATGATTTACATGACTACAAAAGATGACACCTAAGTGCTGTTTGTAATTTGACTATCTTTTTTTCATTGGATGAATTTCAATCAAGGCTTAGGAAATTAGATGTGTACATGCATTTCAATTAGCCTGACAATGTTTTAATCAATTTGTATTTGGTTCATTTACAATGATTTGGAAACTTGTTCAAGTGGCATATCTGTGCATCTTGTTTCAAAATGAAAATGGAGTGGAAGATCTACTTTTATAGGGGATCTAGGTATAAACAGATACTGAGGTATAAGGTTTTACTAACAATATTTCTTGTTGGATGAATTTCAAGTGAGTTTGGTGCTATTGGATTGCATACAAGCATTACTTCAGGTAACCTTGTCACATTTCTCTCTTCTATGTGGATTTGAGTTAATCTCTATGAGACAGTGATTTGTGAATTTTGAAGCAAAACTTTAAGGTTATAAGTTTTTATCAATCTAGCTATGGTATGAAATAAGCAATAATTTTAGTATTCGGTCTTGAGTATTTTCCTTGCAGTTCAAAAGTTGCAAGTTTCAAACAAGTTTACTTGTAAAGTAATATTGTTTTCAGATTATAATGGAACCCTATATATTTAAGAGGAAATGTACTGTGAGTAGTTATGCTTGCCTTTAAACTGTGTTATTTTCTACTATGCATCAAGGGTTGTTAGATGTGTTTGGCAACATTTAGGAGCCTAGTTTGCAGTCTAGTATATACCTTTTTGGCATTCGTTGTACACTTGAGAGAGAAAGGCCTTTGTATTAGATTCTTGACAAGGTCTATTGAACAAGCATTTCTATTTGCTCATGGAACAAATCTATATATTACTAGAAGCTAAAGCGTAGCATTTATTGTTGCTATGCTTCAGTTGAGCCACATCAGCAGTCCTATCTTTTTTTTTTTTTTTTTTTTTCTCCCTTTTCTTTAAAATTTCTCTTTCTATTTTTTATAAATATAATTAAATTTTGATAATTTTTACAAAACTGTTGGTATTATTCATTTGTGCCTCAACCATTAGTCAGCTGGCCTCCTTTTGTACTTCAGACTACTGTCTCTCCCTCTCTCTTAAGAATCTCCAGCTTAAGCATTCTGTATCCTGCATTGCCGTTATAAGTTACAACACAGATAGTGAACCGGTGTAACGTTTCTCTCTAGGATGTATATAACTACCCATGTCCTGCCTTCCACCATCAATGGCAATCTCCTTCTCCCAAGTCCCAACTGTGCTTTGGATCCAAATATACATGTACGCTTCGCTACTTCCTATATTACCAAAGCTCAAGGTATTTTGTCTCTTTTATTTTCATCTGTACATCTTATTCTTTAATTTCTTTTATTTTCTCCCTTGCCCTTGAGTCCTTCTCTAGAAAACTACCCGCTTCTCTCTCTTTTCATCTTCCTATATCTTTTAAATTTTGCTTTTGTTAGATGCACGCCAATTGTTTGATAAAATAGCTGAGTATTTCAATTGTTTATTTATTATATATTCAAAACTCAACAAATTTAGTATGATTATATGCTATAGTTTTATTTTAAGATGGGTTGGTAGATTGTTTCCTAAATCTTAAGCATCTTCTTGCGGAAGTATACATTCCTTGTTGTCCCACCACCCAAATTGGATTATGCAACTAAATTATAAATTTAATATCCATTGATATTTCAAAACCAACGGTATCTAGACTAGATATTTAGATGAACCCCATGATGTGGCTTGGTGACAAATGGGCATAGGTATAAATAACAATACAGTACAATTTGATGAACAAGTACTTCACCATTACTAGAAGCAAAACAAATAAGGAGTTTAAATTAACTGTAAAATTTGAAATTTCTCTGCAGGGATTGTATGATTCTGGGTGTTGGTGTTTTTATTTTTATTTTTTTTTAACATGTTGCAATGCCATTGGACTAATATTCAGATTTTGAGATAAGGTTAAATGACATTGTAATATGTTCAGAGATTAGATATTTTCTATTGAAAAACATGCTGGTGCAAAATATTACATAATTTTTATCTATGTTTTGCAGCCACAATGTTTAATAAAAGGTATTTATATTTTCATTAAATTATATCGAGCAGTTTTAGCTCCAATGCAAAAAAATAAAAACTATAAATTCAATTTGGGGGTTTTCCTCATTAAATGCTAAAAATGGTTTTGTATTTTCTTAATATAATGAAAGATGCATAATGAGCATATGTACATATAAAATAAATTTAAATGTAAATGTAAATATACCTTAGAGGGCATCAATATTTTAGTAATGATCCACTTGTCAAAGTTGCATTTTTTGTAAATCATCTACAACATTGGTGGTTCACTTTAGGGTTAGCAATCAGGATTCATGAGTAACCTTGCACACCTTTTTATGGACTAAATGTTTTCTGAAATGTCTTTAAAGGTATTTCAAATCTAGGTTTAGGAACATGAATGATGGGAATATTTGGTGTTGGGAGAGAATACGACACAATGCCCATTGAAGGTTTGTCTTTTTAATCCCTTACAAAATTGGACTATTAACTCCATATGCATGTTTTTTTTTTTCAAAGCAAATTTGCATCATTGTAGTTTCCTCTCTTGGTGTATTTTACCCCACACCATTTATGAGGCCTGAGGTTCCCAAAATGATTTGGCAGGTGAAGGAGATTCCCTTTTGATGTAGCTTTAATGAACCAAACACACATCTAAGATTTGGTGGTAAAGTCGCTCTCTCCACTATATCTACTCCATGATTTCTTAGGTTGGTTTTTACTTAAAAACATTGGTTTTTGTAGCACAGATTATCAACACCTCTGATTTTGAAGTTGGCCCCCTGTTTGATTGTCGCTTTTAATAGTCATAAATCATATATATTTTTACAAAAAAATCTGTATTATTTTATTAGGAAGAAATGATGACTAACTGGATTTGACAAAGTGCCAAATGATTGATATTCTAAATTTCCAATAATGATTCTCATTGTCTTATATGTGATTTATCTGAGTTTGGTCTTCTTCATTCTATGCTAACATGCATATTTTAAGGACAACACAATTTCTATAAAGTGTCTTATGTATTGAGGTATCAATCTACTGTTTATTTCTTTGAAATTACCCGTTCAATTCCCTAATTAACCCCATGTAGAGAAGTTCCAATCTTCAAAGAAATGTGTCACATTGGGTTGGTATATCATTTGTGACAAACTCTACTGAGAGCTTGAAATCAAAGCATATATAGGGGTTAGTTACTTTGGAGATATAATTACTTTATAGAAGTACCTGCTTGGGTTTCAACACTCTGTATCAGTGTCGTAGTTATGAGGTTACTTGGGATTCTAAGATATTTTGGCCTTAATTTTTTTAAACTGGGGTTGCAATTGTTGAACATATTTTATGCTTTACTTGCATAGGGTAAAGTTTCAATATTGTTTATCTTCAATTAATGAGGAATTCTTTGTAAGCATGACTGCATGAGTCATTAGCTCACGTTGACTACAACCATACCCTTTGTAGACACTGCTCATCGCTCTTATCCATTGAATAGTTTGGTGAAGTGTTTGGATCACAGCAATGTGGGTGGTTAGTTGGTATATCTTGTGTAGTCTAGCTCCTTGTCCAGAAATTTTTGTGCTCTCATAATAAACTAAATGCTATTGTTATTTGAGAGAGGTAGATTGTCTAATGTATGCTTATTGAGAAAAATTTTCTATTTAACTATTAGTTAGGAATGAACAGCTTTTAGATTTACCATTTGAGTTCTTAAAATAGAAATAGTATTTTTCACTATATTAAATAAAAACTTTTCCTGCGCATTGCGTAGGTCTGCGACTAGTTTAATTAATAGGCAAAAACAGATTAATGGGTAGTCTTTGAAGTCATTCCTTTCTTTAAATTTGCTTCCCTAACCCATCATTTCCCTCTTATTGTGCAATTTATGTTCAATTTACTTAATGGGCACTCAAAATACAAGTGTGCTCTACATTCCATACTTTTCTTGTAGAATACATAATTTAGATCACCTGTGTAACCCCAATGCAGCATTCTTTCCAGAGTGCCTAATCTACTCCTCATTACTAGCCAACAATAGAATGCAAGTCTTGTAATAGCTTGAGAGAATCAGATGATTTTCCCTAGTTGATTTTTATTTTTGTTTTTATTTTCTTGTTTCTAGTTTTGCAACTTCTACTTTCTTAAGTTTATTGTGAATGAAATTTCTTATCCATAAAAGAATTAAAACAGGAAAAAAAAAAAAAAAAAAAACCTACTAAACAAAAGTGGAAGGGACTCTTACCACCTTTAGGCTCTTTAGAATTAGACCAACCACTTCTTGATTGTGGCTTGCCCTTATTGGAATTGATTATTCAGACCAACCATATGCGCTGTCAAATTGGCGTCTTCAGCTTTCTTTACATTCCAATAGCTTCTGCATTTGTGCCAATGCCTTGCTTTTATCAGTGTAGATTGGAAGGCACACCTTTAGATTTACCAATTGCTAATGAAATATATGTATCCATAGTAAAGCTGCAAAATTTCTTAGCCCAATCCAGTATTGGGCTATCCAAACTTTGGTATGCATGTTGAAACTAGACTACCTTTGTCCTTGACTGAACCTCAGCTAGCCTGCTTAGTCTATGTTTTATGTTGGTTTGAGCTCATGCTTGTTCACAAGCCTAAGTAAACTTTATTAACATGCTAAAATCAACAACATAAAAATCTGTTGATTTACTAATACAAATTGGCCATCCGAAAGCATAATTCTTTGACACTGATGTTTGTTTAATCCATTGTTGCTGTTATTATCATCATCACATCATAATTATAATTTTACCATAGATGTCTCCTGGTTTGAGAATCTGAAATGTCAGACTAAGATATATAATTCAGTCATCATGATAAGTGAATTTTTGTGGCTGCTAGGCAGTGTGTGGGATGACTGGTGCTTGAAGGGCTTTATACGGACAAGTCAATGGGGCAGAGCTGTTCCTTCTGCATATGGGAGCTATTCATTCGCTTCATCGTTCCTTCTGCCGGAATGGTTTGGTAAACTTTTTTTGTTCTCTGTCAAGAAAATGGTAGACTTCATTTTTTGGCTAGACATATTAAGACTCTTTATCATTTTGTTGCATGCCAATCATTATACTAGGCTTCTAATTTCTCACTGTATGCAGCTCGGAAATTACTTATTTGTGCTACTAGCCTACTACATGCGTCATGCATTTGGAGCCACAGAAAAGTTTTCTCTAAACGTGTTTCCTTACACCTGAACTTATCTATAAGCACTTGGGCTTCAAATGAGTTGGGAGGTGGGAACCCACAAGCAGCTAAAATGACTTTCAAGATTGCAATGGTTCTTGTAGTTGCAGAGATGGTTATTATAGGCATGATTCTCTTCTTTTGCCGCAATGTTTTGGGCTATACCTTCAGCATAGAGAAGGAAGTTTTGGATCATGATTTCTCTCCATAATCATGGATGGCTTACTAGCAGTACTTTCAGGGTAACTTTCTCACATTTCTCTCATGTAATAGGCTTTTACTTGGAGCAAAACTTTTGAATTTCTTACTTATTTGTTCAAGGTATACCATCAACTGAGCATTCATTCATTATTCAGTTTAGAATATTTTCTTTAGAATTTAGAAGTTAACTAATAGTAAATAAAATATAAAAATAAATAAATAAAGGTATCAAGCAAGTTTGCTCTTGAATAATTTTCTGTTTTTGGGTTATAAATTATAATAGTTGTGGCCTAATCATTCAGTATCTTTCTTCAAAACAGACCAGCATATCAAGACAATGTAGAAGTTGTAATCTTCCTTGATGCAATGCTGTTAACCCTACAAATCTATTTTCTGCTTTGCATCAGGGGTTGCTAGAGGAAGTGGCAGGTAGCATATAGGAGCCTATGTCAATTTTGGGGCATGTTATGTGGTTGGGGTTCGATTAGTCATCGTTTTGGCATTTATTGTACACTTAAGAGGGAAAGGCCTGTAGAGTGGACTGTTGGCAAAAAAAATTTATTATTGCCAAGAAAAAAAAAACTCCCTTTCTTTATGATTGGTTTTTCTCACACCAAAATCTACAATTCATGTTCAACTTGATCATATAATCCGAAAATTTGGAATCTCATAATTTTTTTTTTTTTTTTTTTTGGGGAATAACTAGTGTCTAATCTATATGTTTTAAATTTGGTGGTTAGTGAAACATTTTAGGCTAATCAGAATAAACCAATTTTGAAATCTTAGTTGGATTTATGTTGATGTTTCAAGCATCGAAAGCAAGAGAGAGGATATTTAATGGTAATTTTTAGTCTGGACTCAAGAGTGGATCAAGTTTAATGGCCAAAATATATTATTTGTGATTCCAAAGACTATTATTTGGCTTATCCAATTTGCTAATCCTTATTTTTCATCCAATCGTATAGAAATGCACATTTTTGCATTATGAAGAAATCATTGCAAAGCACTGTGACAGACGAGGAAATGTCAGTGGGTGATTATCGACTTGAAGTTACTGACAGGGATGTGGTGCTGCAGTGGAATAAGATGAATTATTGAAAATTGTCCATGGATCTAAAGGCTGTCAGGAACTCTAACATGGCCGTATTGTTGATGGTGATGAATGGTACAGGTTTGTATTTGTTGGCAAGTGATAATTCCACGGTTGTTCAAGTAGCTTTGATGTCTGCTAGTTTGAGAAACTAATATTCAGTGTAAGGAATATAATTCAAGCAGAGTAATAATTGAATTTTTGTGATTGCAAATCAGGGTGGGAAAGGCTGGGGCTTTAGAGACTTTATGCAGACAAGCCTATGGGGTAGAGCAATATCGAAAGTTAGGAATTTTATACTTACACTGACATCTTCTCTTATTCTAGTTTGTATCCCAATATCTATCCTATGAATTTTCATAAATAAGCTACTAATACTCATAGGCCAAGATCCTTCAATCTCACTATAGCACACATGTACTCCATATGCCTCATTCCTAACCTGTTTTCATAGCTATACTTCAATCACTAACTCACTACTTCGAGACTCAAGAGTCTGGTCCTACCAATGCTCCTTAGTTCATGTGCAACTCTTTGTTTCCATATTCCCCTTTGTTGGGCTCTAGTTTTCTAAATTAAAGTTAGGAAGTATTGGAGCTACAGTATTCACTGGTTCATCATATTGGTTTGAATGTGTTCTTGCTTGGGATACATAGTCCACACAAGAGACAATATCTTATAACATGGATTTATACAACCCTCCTCTCACAATAGGTGAGCCCTACACACCTGTGGTATCCACACATTACGAGGAGGCATTCTATAGATTCACATAATAAGATATAGACACCTCTCATAAAGAAAGAGAGAGAACATTTTTATATGTATCATGTGTGTAATTGCATGAATAACAACAAAAATATTAATTTTTTTACTTTACCCTAAAGCACAATGGATAAACTATAATATTGAAAAAAGCATTAAAGGTAAAACGGTTTAACCTAAAGGCAAGGAATAAAGTGTATTTTATAAAATAATAAAAGTAGGACTAAAACTCATTTTCATTCTTAAACTTTCAGCAAGAAAGCAATCAGCAAAGCGCATCCTAATGCACTATCTATTTTTTGTGTTGGTAGAGCTCAAGCTTCTTGACAAGCATAATTGAACTTGATTAACTTGACTAAAACTAACAGCCTAAAATCTGTTCATTTACTTTTACAAATTAGTTAATCAAAAGAATAATTCTTTGTCAAATGCCTATCAAATCTATAGCTATTGTTGTTGTTTTCATCATTATATCATTGTTATTATGTCACCATAGATCTAGTATGAGAATCTGATATGTCAGATTAAGGAATATAATTCAATCATGAAGATAAGTGAATATTTGTGACTGCTAAGCAGTGCGGGATGGCTGGTGCATTAGAGACTTTATGCGGACAAGCCTATGGAGCAGAGCAATATCAAAAATAGGAATTTATACGTACACCACCATCATCTCTCTTATTCTGGTTTGTATCCCTATATATATCCTATGGATATTCATTGACAAATTACTAATACTCATAGGACAAGATCCAACAATCTCACATATAGCAGAATTACTGTGTATGCCTCATCCCTAACCTATTTGCATAAGCTATACTTCACCCACTAATTCGCTATTACCAGATTCAGAGCCTGATCCTTCCAATGCTCTTTAGTTCATTTGCAGTTCTATGTTTCCATATACCTTTTTGTTGGATTCTCTTTTTTAAATTAAAATTAGGAAGCAGTGCTGCTGCATTAGCCTCTGCTTCATCATAGTTGTTGGATGTGCTCATGCTTGGGGCATAGATGAAGTACTCTTCTGCTTGTGAGAAAACTCGTGCCATATTCTCGAAGGATGTCTTCTTCAGCATGAGGGAGTTATTTCGCTTTGCTGTTGCTTCGGCTGCAATGGTTTGGTAATTTTCTGTTTTGTTCTTTCTTTCAAGATTTTTGTAGTATTCATTTTTTGGCTACATGTATTAGGTCTCTTAGCATTTTTTGCATGCCAATCATAATCCTCTTGATGGTGGTCATTTGAGGGTCTTATTTTTCTTTCTGGGCTTTTACCTAATCCAGAATTGGAGAGTTCAGTGCTTTCGCTATGGTATGCTTCTTTTCCATATTTATTAGATGAGATTACAATAGAATGCTTCTAATTTTTCACTGCATGCAGTCTCACAATTACTAATTTGTACTACTACATATCATAAGGATTTGCAGCAACAGCAAGGTTTGCGGGTTGGAATGAGTTGGGAGCTGGGAATGCACAAGCAGCTAAATGACTGTTATAATGGTTCTTGTAGTTGCAGAGATTTATTGTAGCCATGATTCTCTTCTTCTGCCATCGTGTTTTGGTCTATGCCTTTTGCAGTAAGAAGGAAATAGCAGATATGGGTCCTTTGCTTCAGGTAACTTTCTCAAATTTGAGTTGGAGCTAAACTTTTGAAACTTATAACTTCTTAATTCTTATCAATTCACGCGATACTATAGCTATGCTATCAAATACACATTAGTTCATTATTCATTTAGAATATTTCTTTGCAATTAAAAAGTTAGCTAATGGTGTATAAAGATTTAAAAAGCTTACTCTTGGAAGTAATCTTCTTTCTGGGTTATAAAATAGCCTTATATCTTTATTAGGAAATGTTTATGTAGTAGTTATGCCATAGTCATAACCATCATAATCATATTGTGTATATTTCTTCAAAATAGATTAGCATATGTCACCAATGTAGAAGTTGTGATTCTTCCTTGATATTGCTTGCCACTAACTCACAAAGTTATTTTGTGCTATGTATGCATCAGGGTCCCTAGAGGAAGTGGAGCCTATGTAAATCTTGAGGCATATTATTTGGTTGGGGTTCCAGTTGGTGTTGTTTTGTCCTTCGTTGTACACACTTGAAAGGAATGGGTCTTTGGATCGTAATACTGACAGGGTCTACTGAAGAAGCATTTCTGCTTGCTCTTAAAACTATTTTCACAAATTGGGAAAAACATGTTACTAGTACAAAAAAAAAAAATTCTACCTTTCTATATATTTGGTTTTATTTTTACACCTTTCTACAACTAAATTTCATGTTCAACTTGATCATATAGTATGAAAATTGAGAACCTTATAGCTATTTGTGACTGAAATAATTGGTGTCCAATTGAGTTGAATGGACAAAATATTAGACTAAACCATTTTGAATGCTTAGTTGTATTTATGTTGATGTTTCCGGCATCAAAAGCAAGAGAGAGGATATTTGATAGAGATATTTAGTCCAGACTTTAGAGTTTATTGAGTTGAATAGACAAGATTTTTTAATGGTAAGATGTTCCCAAGGAGTCTAGTTTGGCTAATACTATTTTTTTTCCAAGGTATGGAAGGAAAACACAATAATATCACCATTCTATTTCTCACAACTTGAAACTTTGAAAGAAGAAAAATGGGAACTCTTTCCAATGTTTTGGTTGTGGGAGATTTTATAGTTTTAATATTTAAACCTCTTTTTGTAAGAGTGAAGATAGAATTACTACAACTTTTTGTTTCATATATGTATCCATAAGTGTGTGTATATCTATAAAATCAAATGCATACAAAAATGCAAGTCATAAATAATGATAATATATTCAACCGAAGGAATAGTTCACTCTTATGTGTCCTCATAAGAATGAATAATATCTTATATTCAACTTGAAATATTAGAGGAGCACTGCATTTGGCTAAACACACTTATACTGTATTAAGTCCTCACAACTATGGCAAGGGGAAGCACCATACTGTAATTTGATGTAATCTTTTATTATTTTATTCAATACAATTTCTACCTCTATTTAGGGAAAAAATCATGCTTGTTAGAATTATGATGAGATTCGTTATGAATGTGAGAAAATTGAGCACTATGTCATAGTTACCTAATAATTTTCTCAATAAGGAAGGTAAAAATAAAATAAACTATACAAGGTACATCTTTCTAAAAGAAGGGAAAAGAAAAGAAAAAACAAAAACCAATTTTCCCTAGTCCAAACAAGGAGACTAAGAATGAAACTTTTAAGTAAAGGAATCGGCTTTAGATCCAATGCACTGGATATTTTGGGATTTGGACACTTGTCAAATAATTGTCACGTATTCACGGCTTAATGAAATTTCAATTATAAGCCACATTGATGGTCACTACAAAATTACCCAGTGTTAAGACTAAGCAAAATAATCTGATAATATCACATGCACAAAATATTTTTAAATAGCAAATGATAAATAAATATCAACAAGCGATGAAGGAGGAAGCAGAAGTAGAAACATTTTCGAATGGCATTTTGTTTGTACTTTTAAAAGTTTTGAGAGTATCAAGTATTGGGTAAAATCTAATGATAATTTTTATATTTTGCCATCAATTTTAGTTAAATAAAAATGTTTATTTTTTTTATTTTTTATTTTATCTTCTTCAATTCTCTAAACTAGGAAACTAGGGAGAAAACTTTTTTGTTAATGGAAATATCTCATATGTGATACACTCCAAGACATCTGAAAATGTCTGTTTCACACACTTACACACATGGTTCACACACACACACACACACCACTTTTGCACAAAAAATCACAACTTTCAAATATTTCAAGTTACAATTTTAGTTCAAAAAATTAACTGTGTGTATACTTTGTTTGTAAATGAGCATGTGTTTCTTAAAAGAAATTTAAGCAGAGATTCGTAGTCATAGCTGATAGCCTGTCCTCCTCCATCGATTTACAAAAGAAAAAGAAAAAGAAAAAGAAAAGCAGTAAAGGAAAGGAGTAAAAGTGCTAATCAACGACTGGTGCCACACAAAAGCTCTGAAAAAAGTAATGGGAAAAGGAACAAGTTTCCTTGAGGCCCAGGAAAAGTTGTTGACTTGACTGAGAATTGAGGATTTGAAATTGTGAACACACGCGGAAAAAGAAAGAACAGAGTACAATCAATTATTAAACACGCAGAATAAAAAGTGTATAAGTATATAATTAAAATTTTTAAGGCTAAATGCTAATTTTTTTCAGTAAAAAAATTAAAATGAAAATTAATCCAATCAGCCTCTGAGATTGGGGTTATCATAAGCTATCAAGATTTAAAAAAAAAAAAATTAAAAAAAAAAAAAAACTCAATCTACTCCCTAAGCTCATGGGACAATTTACACTGTTTAAAAAAAAATCCATGTTCTTCCATGTCCATGCTTCTTTTCAATATCTTGTCTTAGCTGCATATATTTCACATTGTGGCAATTATATACGCAAAAGAATTTCTAGTAGCCAATGTAGAATTGTAGATAAATACTTGTTAGGGATGGAGAAGGAACCAAATTAGGTTATGCCAATTATATCCACGAAAGAGTAACTGGTGGCTAGTGATAGATAAATAAAAGTTTAAGATGGAGAAGGAAGAGAAATAGAATTTTGAAGTTGTATTAAATGATGTTTGTTTATGCTTATAGAGTAAATTGAATATTTTTTAAAAAAATTTATAACATCTAACAATTAACCCAAATCTCAAGACACTTCAACGAATGTGTTGTGCCCACTATGATAGTCCCATCAAGGGTCTAATGGTACTCTTGGTATTAGTTTTGCCATTACGTGGTGTGAGGTCGATGACAATGAATCCACATTAAAAACCTCATTTTTTACTATAAAAAAATAAAATCTCATGAGGTATACATTGTCCACCTCTATTGATTTAAATAATTATAATAATAAAAACAATAAAGCAAAGGAGTAAGATATAAAATTGTGAACACACACATGAATAGTAGATATAACGGATTCCAATTAAGCATTGAAATACAATATAAAGTACACCATTTAATTTAGAAACTTTAGTTTACGAGTTTGGATCATATATATATATATATATATATATATTTTTTTTTTTAATAGGTAAAATTGAGAGAAAATTCAATTAGGTTTTAAATTAGATTCTAATTGTTGTCTAATTTTGCGCTATGTGTTCTATTTAAGTTTTTTTTTTTTTAATTTTTGTTCTAGGTGAGTTAATGAGGTGCAAAAGACAAATGGTTTAATATAAATAAATCCTCAAAAACTCAAAAAGAAAAAAGTAAACTCATGTGTATATCCAAAAGAAATTAAAAAATAATAATAAAAAAAAAAGAGAAAGAGAGAGATTATAATTTGAATCCATATATGTGTGTAATTGTACTTTTTTTTAATTGTACAGTACATATGCACAAGTTATACACTAATTATATTATAATAATTGCTCACTATTTTCATTATCATTTAATATAAAATTTTACTCACACGTATTTACTCAACCTATTATATAAATGCAAAAATGGCCAGAATAACCCATAATAGACAAATAAATATTAAATTTTTAAATCCTGTAAAAAAATTAAATTTTAAAAAAAGTTAAATAAATAAATAACGTAGAAATGAAGAATGAATCAAAAAAATATATATATATATATATATATAAAAAAAAGAGAGAGATGGAGCTGAAAGCGAGAGCAAATAAATCAAATGGCTTTATCTGAGATGTGTACTCTTTATTAATAGTATTGCAAAATCTAACGATTTTTTTTTTTTTTTTTTGAGGAGAACTTTTAGTTATAAATGGAAACCTCATTCTTTCTCTCAGCCACTCATTAATTTCTGCCTCACTCTCTCTCAGACTCTTGATCTCCTCTTCCAACTTTTGTAAGCCAACACTCCAATTTCTCTCTACTATTTTTTCTTTTTATGTACACTTCTACTCTCTCGATCTTCTTGGTTTATATGTGTTGTGTTATGGTTTTTTTTTTTTTTTCCAAATCTTTTGCACCACCAAACAATTACTTGAATGCTTCTAATTCTTTACTTACGATTTATTTTTTCAATTTGCTGTGCATTCAGATATGCATTTGAATATACGTATATATTTTGGGCTCTCTCTGGACTGCTTAAATTGTTTTAACAGAGTATCAGATTTGAAAATATGAACGTTGGGAACAAATAATAAAGAAATAATTAAAAATAATTAAATAGAGGTATGTTTTGTTGGAAAGTGGTGTGTAAAAAGAAAAAAGTAATATTTAATGTGTCAAAATGACAATTTTTTTTGAACACCTGAAGTTAATTCCCTAAGAAAGTGCGGTAATTGATGACTTTGTGCCACGCTAAAACACACACACACACACAAAAAAAAAAAAAAAAAAAAAAAAAAAAAAAAAAAAAAAAAAAAAGTAATGGGATGAGGCATTTGAGATTGGCCCAGCAAAAGTTGTGGACTTGACTGAGAACAGGGGATGTGAAATTGTGAACACAAAACACAAGGAGAAAGAAAGAACAGAGTACAATCCTTTATTAAACAAGCAATTATCATCTAATACCAATTGGACACAACTTAACCCCAAATTTTCGGCTGACAAATTAATTTCACAACATATTTATTTTCATTAGCTCTAATTGAGTGTATTTTTTGTTTTTCTATTTTAGTTGTGGTTCTTGATTTACCAATGTATTTCCAATGACCATTTCTAGATCGGGAATCTTTTCTAAAGTCTCCAACACAGCCCCTTTTCAGTTTAACACCAAAAAAAGGAGGAAAAATAATTGACACTTATGAGTTTTTGCATCCCCTTACTCCCAATTATCGAGATATTTAGTAAGAAAGGAAAAATAAAAATGACGTAATAAATGCTTAATGTTAGAATATGTAGTTTTATATACCAGCACTGACATAATAAATGCTTAATGCTAAAATATATAGTTTCATGAGTAATTTTTAGGTACTCTTGGAATAAAGAGAATGGTGTTTTCTTCTTTTACATTCATGGTGGAGTCCGCTCATTAAATTTATGGTGGAGCCCATCATAAATGTGAGAGGAGGGAATACCATTTTTCCGTGCTCTGGGACTACCTAAGAATTTTCCATAATTTCATACATAATCACAGTTGATTTAGCAATATATATATATATATATCTGTGTGTGTGTGTATATATATATGGGTCATGCTAACGAATGCTCTAAGGGCATTAGTTAAGAATTCATTTTAGGAAAGTTTTGACATCACTTTTATGGAAAATGAAAAAAATTGTAAAAATATTAATTGTTTTTTTTTTCTTTTTTAATAAAATCTTTGTTAAATGGATTATTAATCAAGGCCCTGGACGCATTCGTTAGCATTTCTCGCTTTATATATATATATATATATACATAATCACAATGCATGCCTAATAATACCTATCACAATTACCAAATTTTATATTTAGACAAAATAAATAAATAAATAAAGCCATAAAAGTCATAATAGTTTGTCCATATAGGACCATAGCTATTATTTTGAACTTTAAACAGTATTTCACTGCTGGTCAGCACAAGAGAAAGTAGAAAGTAGAAAAGTTGTTGACTTGACTTAAAACAGGGGAGGCGAAGTTGTGAATGAATTCCTCTCTTGTCTCCCTCTCATTTCTAGTCTCTCGCCCACAAACACACACGGAGAAAGAACAGTATTCATTCCTTTACTAAACAGGAAACTATCTCACAGGATATTAATCGCGTTGACTAATGGCACTATCCTCTATCATCAACTTCTGATCATAAGGATCATGTTAAAAATACTCATTATCCAGAAGATAAGCCACTCATCTAATGGTACAACTTCATGTTGTGAATGGAGAGACAAACATTGCGCATTACCACTTCGAGAGTGGCAAAAAACTATGGTAATCTTTGGAGAGATTTCTCACTTCACTCGGTCTTGTTTTCTTTCCCTAAACTATATCTTTGATTACACACTCTAAACTTTTCGAGTACAAGTTTTGCACCCTAAACTATGATTCTTATTACAATTTGCATCCCGACATCAAGTTTGCTACTATATTCTAAGTGAGAGAGAATGAGAGATCAAAAAGATTAATCGAAACCATCAAACTATCTTACAGGATATTAAAACATCATTATAACATCTTGTTTTGACGATTCATTAAACAGTTTTGACTTAGTGAAAAAAATCCACCATCAAACTGTTTTCTCTTTTTCTTAATTTACTTTCCTTTTAATATATTTCTCTTCATTTTAATTGAATGCACTTTTTTTTCCCCAGTTTTCAATATTATAGTTCAAGATTTATCAGTTACCATGAGCACTCAAGGAGCCTTAACATCGTCACCGTCTTCTTCTACAACACCTCAGTGGACATACGATATTTTTCTCAGTTTTAGAGGTGAGGACACTCGTAAAATTTTTACAGACCATCCATATGATGCTTTGGTAAGGAAGGGTATTTGGACTTTTAGGGATAATGAAAAACTTGAGAGAGGAAACACTATTTCAAAAGAGCTCTTGAAAGCAATAGAAAAATCGAGATTTGCTATTGTTATTTTCTCAGAAAACTATGCATCTTCGAAATGGTGCTTGGATGAACTTGTCCATATTGTCAGATGCATGAAAGAGACAGGATTGAAAGTTATGCCAGTTTTTTACCGCGTGAATCCATCTGACGTACGAAAACAAAGGGGAAGTTTTGCTCAAGCCTTTAAAGAACACAAAAAACGTTTTGGGAGGAGCTTCCTAGAAAGGTTGAATAAGTGTAAGAGCAAAAAGATGAAAAAGTGGAGATTTGCTTTGAGAGAAGTGGCCAATATCTCTGGTTGGGATTTACAAGATAGGTAATTTTCATGAATTTTTTTCCTTTTGTTATTTAAATGGGAAATCTTCTTTCATATAAATAGTTTTTAGAACATGGTAGGATAATATGCATGGTTTGAAATATTACAACATATATTAGTTAAAATTTTGTTATGCTATTAGAAATAGTTTGTGATCCCGTCACCCCTTCTTTTTGTAACCCTTATTTAGGACTTAGGAAACACTTATTTGCAATAATTGAAAACGAACTATTTTTTTATTAAAAAATTTTATGATTCGGTAGTTACAACAGAGGTGGGATTTAAACCCTGATATCTTAAAAGCGCAAAGATATACAAACTAGTTAGGTTACAAGACTCTCGAAAAAAAGGAATTTCTTGATTTAAGGACATAACCATTCTTTTTCCTTTTGATTATAAGGACTTGACTTTCCACGAATTATAAATCTATTGAGATTTACTATTATCTTCATTATATTTGTGTTTGGGTAAATTACAATTTACTTTTGCTATTTTAGAAATTTAATTTACAAAATTTCAATTATTAGGATTCTGTCCAACTTAATAGATTTTTTATTTTATAGACAAATTTTTCCCTCAATTTCATATCCTTTTTCCTCTTTGTCAGTTGTCTTCCTCCATTTGAGCATGATCGAGCACTGGGTCAATGTTTCCATGCTCAATGCCTGGTTCATCTTCTCCATTTTTCTAACTTTTCTACTTTTGTTATAGTTTTTTTTACTCTTTTTCAAGAAAAAAAAAAGAAAAAAAAGAGAGGAGAATTTAATTAATATATTTGGAATTGTGAGGGGTTATTTACTTATTTCTTCAAGCTAGTCCATAAAATTGCTCACAATTCTCACACGTGTGAAAAAAGTCTTAATTTAGATGGAACCCTAATAGTTTAAGGATTTAAATATAGTAATTAAACTTTGTAACTAAATTGTGAAATGACCAATCCAAAGTATAAATTGTAATTATCTTTTTTGTTTTTTCAATTCCGTTGGAAAGATAAGTTTGCCCACATACTTCCTTGGTCAAAGTCTACCAGCGAAAATGGTTGGCTAGAATCAATATATTATAGAGTTCTTAAAGTACTGTATCTGTCAAGTAGAGTTGTATGTGTGTGTTCGTTTCTCCAAAAAAAAAAAAGAAAAAAAAAAAAAGTAGAGTTTAATATATATATTTTTTTGAGTAAAAAGTAGAGTTTAATATTGATCATTTATTTTATATTAATATTATGGCTATAATAATTTCACAACAACTTATAGAAAATAAATTGTTACTATTTTGTTGTGGGCCTATTATTGATATCACATTTTTATCCACTAGTAATAACTTACTATTTAAGATTTGTTATAAAATTACTGTAAAATTGTTGTGAATGTAACATTTATCTATATTAAATGGTGTAGATAATAACATGTTAGTATTCCATTAATAGAACTGTTAAAATTATGGTTTACAAAAAAATGGGTAAATTACAAGTTTGGTCGCTAACTTTTACACTGTTTACTAATTAGAGACTAAATTGATACTTTTGAAATGACAGAAATCAAATTAAAAAACAATGTAAAAGTTAGGACCAAACTTGTACTTTACCCAAAAAAAAAAAATCATTCCCTCCCCCTCTTCTTTGGCGTTCTGGTTTTCACCATGGATCTGGAGTTTCTTCAACTGTAAAATCACAATTAAATTGACGGAGTGGAGAGTCATGGAGCAAAAGCTTCAGGATTGGTGTCACCAGTCATGGTAATTTGCGAATGGAGAGAGCCCAATCCCAACTTTATTGGTTGATTCGGCTCCAATCTCATCAGCCATTTGTTTCTAGTGGGAAGCGACAAAGATTTCTTAGCTCCCCCATATTCAACTGTTTTTGTTATTAACTTGACTCTTTAGGAATTGATTAAGCAAGTAGCCATTTGCTCCTTGATTATTATTATTATTATTATCAGGATTGGTGGAAATCAGATCGCCATGGGAAGAGGGGGAGGGGATGATTTTTTTTTTTTTTTTTTTGTAAACCTCATTGAGGTTGACTGTTTTTTTTTTTTTTTTTATAAGAAAAATTGAGGTTGAATGGTTGAGTGTGGGATTTTGAGGGTTTTTTTTGTTTTGTTTTTTTAATCGTTAGTTTAAAAGTTTTGTTAGTGAATTGCTGATGTGTTATAACCTAGACCATTTATTATAAAATGAACGGTCATGATTAAACTCTACTGATAGAGTATTTTACTACTACTATTACTACTACTGTTATTATTGTTATCTAAAATAGAATTCTGCTTTAGTTAAATCTAACTTAAGAAGATTTTGATTCAATAGATTTTTTACTATGATGACAAATATATATATATATATATATATATAATAATATGAAGAAGAGGCAATCAATTGATAATTCACGTGATACTTTAATTTCATGGACAAACATTCAACAATTTCTCTAGCCTTGACCCTGAATTTAAGTCAATTGAAGTCCAATTTTGGAGATATTTTTTTAGAGTCAAGTTTTTTTTTTTTTAATAAAAATTTATGGAAACATTTATAACTCTTTTTATAACTCAATGTAATGCTTTAATGATCCAAAATTACCTTCTTCCAAGTTTTAGATTGGTAATGCGCGTAAGGTCAGACACTTAATGTGCTTCTTGTCTCTTTGTCTCAAGAAAGTGAGCTTCTCTCTTCTCTTAAACAGTAGAAGTGTTTTTGTCCCTTCTCAAGAAGGAGAGTTTGTATCTCTAAGGTAACAAGGTTACTTTTAGAGCTAGTGGGGTATTTTTTTTAAGGGTTTAGGGAAACACAATCGATTTGTTCTTTACCTATCACAGGTATGGAGGACTTAGCAGAAAAATGGAGTCACTTGACTCTATCAGAGAGGGAGAAAAAGGGTATTGTACTTCAAAAAGATCAACAAACGGGCGAGTTCATCATAGCAGCACAATTCCTAATGCCACGATTCCTTAATATGGAAATCCTGGCAAGAACTTTCAAACAACTATGGAGGTCCACGAATGGCTTCAGGATACGCAACCAGAAGGAGAATCGAGTGCTATTTGTTTTTGACAATGTGGGAGAGGTGGATCGGATATTGAAGAATCAACCCTGGAGCTTCGATAAGCACCTAGTAATGCTACAGAGATACAATTTAGATATACCAGTACGTGATTTAGTCTTCCAGAAAACGTTATTTTGGATTCAGGTCCATGACATTCCGATGCGTTTCATGAAGAGAAAGGTAGCAGAAGAAATTTGTGATACAATCGGGGAGGTTTAGAAATCCACGGGTGCAGTTGATGAGGAGGGTGGACATTTCATAAGGGTTCATGTTCTCATTGACATCTCGCTACCTTTGTGTCGAGGGAGGCTGATCACAGCAAAGAATGGCAAAAAAATCTGGATTAGCTTTAAATATGAAAGGTTACCAAACTTTTGTTTTTGGTGTGGGTGCTTGAATCACAGTGACAAAAATTGTGAACTATGGATAGAAAGTAAAGGAACTCTTACTCCAGATCAACAACAGTTCAACTCCAATCTTAGGGCAGCTCCTTATACCTCGGCAAGGAAGGACGTTATTTACGTCCCAGGAATTTATGAACGTGCAAAGCCTAGAGCCCGGACTGAGTTCCATGGTGTTCCGACGTAGCCAAGCTCATCGATGAGAGTGGGGGAGGGAGTTCCGGCGGTGATGTAGCCAGCAAAAGGGATGACAGAAGGGGGGAATGATGGTGAAGCATTAAAGTCTATTGATGGGAAGACGTTACAACCGCTGATGGCATTTAAGAAGGTGAGGCGCAGGAAATTAATTGTGTAGAGGTGGCAGACACATTACAATCAATTTAGGAAAAGGAACAAATTTCAGACTCTTTATCACCTCCTATAAATACTCCTAATAATGAGGGAGTAATTATGGAATCCGAAAATTTAATCCCAAATTCAGTTTCAGAGGGTGATTTATTTGACATACAAATAAGGGAGATTGATGAGGCTTTAAATAGGTATGGGAGTAACACTGAAGTTAAGGGAATTCAAAGTGAGGTAATTAATTCCCAATCAAATTCTCCAGCCAATCAAACCATTTCTAAGGAAAGGGGGAGAGTTAGACAGGCTGGCACTAGGGCAACATGGGTGAAAAAAATCAGCACAACCAACAAGGGAGGAAAAAACAAGCAGGGGGCCTGGGAGAGGGCAGGGAACGGATTGGCAGTGGGAAATAAAAATTGTGGAAAGCGGAAGGGAGAGTCTCATCTGGAGTTACCAAGTAAACATCAACAGGTTTCAAAAGATGAGGGGGAATCAATTTATTCAATGGTGGAGGCTAAGGTTTAGCCCCGCCAATCACAATGAATTGCTTAGTCTGGAACTGTCGTGGGCTTGGGAACCCATGTACAGGGAATGAGCTTGCTGAAATGGTGCGGGCTAAAGATCCCTCTGTCGTGTTCTTAGCCGAAACATGGGCAGATGAAGCCAGGCTAAAAGATGTGAAGAAGAAGATTCAATTTGAGCATATGTTTGTATCACCGAGGAATAATAGAGGAGGCGGATTAGTACTTTTTTGGAGGGAGTCAGTTGATGTTTCTGTGGAGGGTTTTGATAAGAACCATATCGATACTAGCATCAATAAAAATAAAGAAAACGAGTGGAGATTCACTGGGTTCTATGGTGAACCCGACACGTAGAAGAGGGTGGAATCTTAGGACTTGCTTAGAGACTTAAATCAGAAATTTAGACTACCATGGTTGTGTGCGGAGGATTTCAATGAGTTGGTTTGAAGTGATGAAAAACTGGGTGGGAATAGGAGAACTAATAATCAAATGCAACTCTTTCATGATGCAATTGATGCTTGTGGCTTTATTGACCTGGGGTATTGGGGCTTAAAATTTACATGGAGCAAACATTACAGAAATGGGTATTCAATATGGGAAAGGTTAGATAGAGCCCTTTGTACTCCGGAGTGGCTCACCAAATTTGCAGGTACGAAGGTTACTCATCTTACATGCACAACATCGGACCATTCTCCTTTATGGATCACCCCAAGTGACATACCACCCCTCCCTTTGTCTAGGCCTTTCTGTTTTGAAGAAATGTGGTTGTCAGATAAGGGATGTGGTCGAGTAATTAAAGCGGTATGGAGAAATACTTCCAGCTATGAGGCGGAGGCTCAAGTGTTGAAAAAAATAGAGAGATGCAGAATAGAGCTTACACAATGGAGTAGGAGGAACTTCGGACATGTTAGCAAGAATATTGTGGAGAAAAGAAAATGGTTGGCTAAGGCAGAAGTGGCTGCAAGGCAATCGGGATGCAATCTTCGGGTTAGAGAGCTGAAATTGAAGATTAATGAATTGTTGATTAAAGAAAATATAATGTGGAGGCAGCGTGCAAAATCTTTTTGGTTGGTAGGTGGAGATATGAACTCAAAATACTTCCACAGTCGAGCAACCCAAAGGTATCGGAGGAATCGGATTTTGGGTATACAAAACTCCTTGGGAGATTAGGTAACTCAACCCAATGACATAGCCGAGACTTTCATTGAGTCCTACCAGCAACTCTTTGCCTCTTCAAATCCAAGAATGGAGGAGGCAGCCTTGATCCACATGGAAAAAAGCGTCACTGATGAAATGAATGCCATGCTCATGCAAGAATTTACGGAGGTGGAGGTTGAAGTAGCACTCAAACAAATGGCTCCACTAAAAGCTCCTGGTCCTAACGGTATGCCCCCTCTTTTCTATCAAAATTTTTGGAGTTTAGTTGGTGATGATGTTTCAAAAACAATTTTGTCCATGCTAAATTCGGCCACTATACCCCATCCCCTAAACCATACCTTCATAACTTTAATTCCAAAGACAAAAAAGCCCTTGGCTACCATAGATTACCGTCCTATTAGCCTATGCAATGTACTTTATAAATTTTTTTCTAAAGTCCTTGCAAATAGGTTAAAGAAAATTTTACCTTCCATAATAACCGAACACCAAAGTGCTTTCACAAAAAACCGTCTAATTTTAGATAATATTCTTGTTGCTTTCGAAACTTTGCATAGCATGGATATCCATAAATCAAGCAAATATGGTTTTATGGCGGTGAAATTGGATATGAGTAAAGCATATGATAGAGTAGAGTGGAGTTTTTTGGAGGAAGTGATGAGAAAGATGGGTTTCAATGAACAATGGATTACCCTTAGGATGATTTGTGTTAAAACAGTGTCTTACTCTGTGCTTGTAAATGGGGAGCCACAAGGGATGTTTCAACCTTCAAGGGGTATTCGCCAAGGGGACCCTCTATCTCCTTTCCTATTTTTATTGTGCACGGAAGGACTTAACAGTCTTATTGTGAAGGCAGAAAGGGAGGGTTTCATCCATGGTTTTTCCCTAAATAGGGGAGGTCCTAAACTAACCCATTTTCTTTTTGCAGATGATAGCATTTTGTTTTGCAGGTCCAATAGGAGTGAATGCCAAAAATTGCTAGATATTTTGGCTCTCTATGAAAGTTTGTTGGGACAAAAAATTAACCGAAGCAAAACTTCCATCTTTTTTAGTAAGTCAACTACGGAGGACATGAGGATAGAAATTAAGGAAGCTTTGGGAGTGCTGGGAATTCTGCATTATGACAAATATCTTGGTTTACCAACATTAGTGGGGAGAAATAAAAAGGCGAGTTTTGATTATATAAAGGAGAGGGTGTGGAGGATGTTGCAGGGTTGGGAATAAAAATTGCTCTCTCAAGCGGGTAGGGAAGTGCTAATCAAGGCGGTGGTGCAAGTGATTCCCACATTCACAATGAGTTGTTTCAAGCTCCCAATGGGCCTTTGTGATGAAATAGAAAAGCTCATTCGAAGGTTTTGGTGGGGCCAAAGGGGTGACCGGAGGAAGATTCATTGGGTTAGTTGGGAGGAGATGTGTAAACCAAAATCCGAAGGGGGTATAGGCTTCAAGGAGTTAGCTTTGTTCAATGACGCTCTCTTGGCTAAGCAAACTTGGAGGCTGCTGCATAACCACGATTCTTTGCTGTACAAAGTATTCAAATCGAGATTCTTTCCCAATTGTTCAATTCTTGAAGCTAAGAAAGGTCATGGGGGCTCATACGCATGGAGGAGTATTTTAAAGGGCAAGGAGGTTATTCGGAGAGGTGCAAGGTGGCGAGTTGGTGATGGAGAGAATATCAAAATTTGGGGAGACAAATGGCTACCCTCTCTACATACTTTGACAATTCAAGGACCCCTTACGGCAGATTTACAAAATGCAAAGGTCAGCTCCCTCATAAACCCTATCACACGGCAATGGAAATATAGTGTGCTCCATAATTCCTTTAGAGCAGAAGAAGTGGAGCTGATACAGAAAATTCCACTCAGCCGAATCAGTGTGAACGATACCCTATTCTGGCCTTATGTGCAATCGGGTGAGTACTAGGTCAGGTCTGGGTATTTCTTCCTTAAGACTGAAGCAATATCAGACATCCCTTTGAGACAAAATAATACCGAACTGATGAAACCTTTGTGGAAAAAAATTTGGAAAATGTCCGTGCCTTGCAAAGTCCGAAATTTTCTATGGAGGGCTTGTCGGAATGCAATTTCAACGATGAAGAATCTGCAGCGAAGATGTGTGGTACAAGACTCACTCTGTCTCCTTTGTTCGCAACATGAAGAGACCTTGCTCCATGCAATCTGGTCTTGCCCGGAGCTAGCACTGGTGTGGGAAGATAACAACCAATGGAATTTCAGGAACCAATTGACATTCCGTGATTTCCCACAGTTGCTCCATCATGTCCTTGATTCGGACTGCAGTGGAGAGCTTTTTGCTTTGCAAGCTTGGACGGTTTGGCTCAGAAGAAATAAGGTCAGAACAGCCCCGCCGGGTTTCCCGTTGAATTTGATTGCACAGAGAGCATATGACGCCTTGTTGGAGTACAGAACAGCTCAGCAAAGGTCACGCAATACAAGGCCCTCTATCTGAACTAATGCGAGGTGGTCACCCCTTCCTGATGGTTGGTATAAAGCAAATTTTGATGTAGCCACGTTCCAAGAGGAAGGAAGAGCAGGAATTGGAATCATTTGGCGCGACTGCAATGGGTTGGTGATGGCGTCTGCATCACAAAATATCCAGCTCACGTCTTCAGTGGTGGAAATGGAAGCCTTGGCTACCATCCGAGCCATTGAACTCTCTGCCGAGCTGGGTTTTGACAGAGTAGTGTTTGAGGGCGATTGTCAAACAGTCATGAAGGCACTAACAGACACATCACTACCTTTCGCAACCTTTGGCTTGCTGATCCGGGATGCTCAGGTCTTGGCTATTCGGTTTAGTGAGGTTAGGTTCCAATATGTTGGTAGAGATAGTAACAAAGTAGCTCACAACCTTGCTAGATATGCACGCCATATCACAGGTTATTATGTATGGATGGAGGATGTTCCAGTCCATTGTTTAAGTTTTTATCAGGTGGACATGCCTTAATGAAATAAAACTCAAGTCTTCTTTCTCAAAAAGAAAAAAAAAAAGTTTTAGATTGGATTAAGTTTATGGTGAGCATGTAAGTTTTTTTTCAGAAGGATTTAGTTTTGGCTCGATCATTTTTTTGGGTTAAATAAAATCCTTTAAGTGAATTTTAACCATTTTATTCACAAATCAATTGTTTACATAATTTTATTCAACAAAAAATGTCTGTTTGAAATATATAATTGATATAATATACAATCCTTATATGGGTAGTTCTATCCATGCTGCTTGAGCTAATGAATTCATGTGTTTGACCAAGGAGTATTCTTGTCTAATGTTTTTCTTCCTTGTGGTTTTATAATTGGTTTGGACCATCACATATATATTTTTTATTAAATATGCAGGAATGAGGCAGAATTTATTCGGCAAATTGTGGGAGAGATGGAGAAATTGATGAGTTCAAAAATCTCAAGCACTACCAAAAACTTGGTAGGAATGGAATCTAGTGTGCAAAAATTGATCTCTTCATATTTAGGTTTTGAGAATAATGTTGGCATGATAGGGATTTATGGTATAGGGGGACTGGGAAAGACAACTCTTGCTAGAGTTGTTTATGATAATTTTCATAGTCATTTTGAAAGTTCTAGCTTTATTGCTAATGTTAGGGAAGGCTCAAAAAATCTTGGTTTGCATCGATTACAACAGTAGCTTCTTGCAGACATTTTGGAGGAAAAAAATATAGTCATAAACGATGTTTATGACGGAGTTAACATGATTAGCAAAAGGCTATGCCGTAAAAAAGTTCTACTTGTTATAGATGATGTCGACCAATTGGACCAATTAAAAAATTTGGCTGGAGAGCATAATTGGTTTGGATTGGGGAGTTGTATTATCATAACAACTAGAGATAAAAGAGTGTTGATCCAACATGGAGTGCTTGAAAGATATAAGCCTAATGGATTAGATAGTGATCATGCTTTAAAACTTTTTTGTTTGAATGCCTTCAAAAATGAGCAACCCAAAGAAGGTTATATGAAGCTCTCCCAGGAGGTTGTAGAATATGCCACTGGCCTTCCATTAGCTATTGTTACTTTGGGTTCCTTTTTTGTTGGAAGAACAATAGAAGAATGGCAATGTGCATTGGACGGTTTTAAAAAAGCTGAAAGAAAAATATTTGATGTACTTAAAATAAGTTACGATGGACTAGATGCACAGTATTTGAAGGATATATTTTTAGATATTGCATGTTTCTTTAATGGGGAGGAGAAAGATAAAGTAATAGTGATATTAGAGAATTGTGGTTTTAATGCAAGATATGGTATAAGTGTTCTCATGGAAAAATCTCTCCTAACCATAGATGACAACAAATTAAGGATGCATGATCTACTACAAGAAATGGGTGAACAAATTATTCGTCAAGAATCTGGTGAAAATCATGGAAAGCAGAGCAGGTTGTGGCTTAGTAAGGACTTGCTTGATGTATTGGAGAAAAATATGGTAAGAACAACGACAAAACTATAATTTTATCTCAGCGAATAAGATAGAATAGGTATAGTGACATAATTTTGTTTAATAAATTAGTTTTTTTTTTTTTTAAATTCCAATAGGTAAGTGGTTGCTTAAGTTTTTAAGTAACAAAATAAAGAATAAAACATTCATTTACCATGCTATTATATTGTCAATGATGATTTTTTTTAGATTTTGAAAAAAAATTCTTTGTAATCTATATCTATATTATATATAAAGTTGAAGTGTAGTATTTATTATTGATATGCTCATGTTACACCACCTCATCCGCCACGTCTTTAGTAATATAATTACTCATTTACTTATTTATTTTTTATTCCTAAATTTTGTTGATAATATTAAATACATAGATAGATTGACTTTACACATTCACCTTGGGCGGTTTTAACTTTACATGTAACTTTGATTTTGCATATTCATCTACTTTAATTTAGATATTCATAACTTAAAAATAAAAATGATGAATAATCAAAAACCAAAAACAATGTCTATACATATCTATCTATACTATATATAATATGGCAGCTTTGTAATAAATTTTACAAATCTCTTTTTGCACTAGCCAATAGCATCCTTTTTTCTTCTTCTTTTTATTTTTTTATTTTTTATTTTTTATACTTTATTCAACATTTCAGTTTCTTCAATCATTGTCTTCTTAGTTCAATCTTTCATCTCCTTCAATCATTGTCTTTTTAAAATTTTCATTTGATTCCTTTATAAATTTTTTAATTTTCTCCATCTTAATTTCTATTGTTTCTAAGTTTTTTCAATCATGGTCTTTTTAAATTTTCAACATTTCATCTACTTCAACCCTTTCTCTTCCATCTTAATTTTCTTATAAATTTCCTTTTACTTTATTTCCACCTCTCTCCACTATTCCTTCCAAGTTGTTCATAGCAAAAAAGGTCAATACTCTCTCCCCCCCCCCCCCCCCAATTTTGTTTCTCTTTTTTGGTGGATTCTTTTCTTATTTCAAGCATTTTTTCCCACTAATGATGCTTTTTGTTATTATTTATTTAATCGTCACATCACATTTGTTTCTCTTTTTGTCAAATTTGTATTGACTTTTATGCATATTTTATGTATTTTGGTATTCTAGTTGACAATTCCCGATTACATGTTCTTTTTCTTTATTCCATTGTTTTGATTTTATTTAGGTTAATAATTAGTTGTTTTGCAAATTAGAATTTGATTGTTATAGTAATCCATTTAGATGTTAAACTATAAAACTTTACTAAGTTTTGTATATTTTTTAATCCTGTTGGGTGGACAAATTTGTAGTTTTTATAGAAAAAGTACTCTTAATAGTTGTATTAGAAGTACTCTGTATTGCCACTTATTTTAACATTTTTTTTCATATAAAAAATCATTATGTAGGCTTTATTTTCTTTTTCGTCACTTTAAAAGTAATGTTGTGATTTCCTATTTTTTCTCCTATTGGTCTTGAATATCTAAAAGGTAGAGGTGCACCTTTCTAGTTTTAATGTATGGATTTTGAATAGATTAATAATTAAAGAAAGGACTTTAAAACAAGATGTAATACAATCTATGAATAGGACCTAGTGTGTAGTACATTTAACTATTAATAAATGATGATCTATTAGTTACTAATGGGACTCTTAGCATTTGTTTGGGTTAGTTTTTTGAAAATTCATGTTTTGAAAATTTTAGAAGTTTTTTTTTGAAAATGTGTTTTTTAGAATGAAATTATGTATTTGGTAAAATAGCTAAAAAGTATTGTTAATATGAAAAATTGCAGTGTGAATATGCAATTTTCTAGTGATTTTCATGAGTTGTGATTTGAAAACGCAATTTTTCTTCTATTGTAAAAATGTAATTTTCTTAAAAACGCTAAGCCAAACACCAATCTTATTGCATTTTCATTTAAATTTCCCTTTTTCTCCACAAAATCGCAATGCCAAATGGTATATAATTTGAAGTACATTTTACTATTTTTAAGTAATACATTTGGGGTTGGACCCACCATATGGGATGGGCTTTAAGGGGAGGAGGAATAAAAAGAATATACATTTTAGAGAGTTTTATATATGGAAAACTTGAGGAGTAGATATTTTTTTTATCTGCTTTACAGCTTTAAAAACGGTATAAAACTTGAATAATTTTAGTATTCTTGTCATTTGATTGTGCAAAACTGCAAATCACCAAGCTTTTGCTTTCAAAATCTTAGGCAACAGAAGCAGTTCAAGCCATAGTCCTTCGTTACAAGAACAATGAATTGAACTTTGAAGAATTTCCTGAAGTGTTATCATCAAAGATGTCTAATCTTAGATTAATGATAATTGATATGATGGACGGGCAATCCAACGAAGGATTTTTTGCTGTTACTAATGACCAAAAACAACCTTTTGTTCCTAATCAACTAAGGCATCTTTCATGGAGCAACTGTCCATTAAAATGTTTGTCATCCAGTTCCCAACCAAAGAAGCTTGTTCAACTTGAATTGTGGCATAGCAAATTTGAATATCTTTGGGAAGGAGTAATGGTAATTTTGTTCTTTTTAACTGCCTTTATATTACCTTTTATTATCTCTCTTTTTTAAAGTGTAGCTACAAATACAAATACACTCTGGTCCGGTGTGTATTTTAGCTTCCTCCTTTCATTTATAAAGCTGTTTTAATTTAAAAGAATTCTTTACTTATTAAATTAATTTTTACGTCTAATGAAAACTTTTTTTTATTTTTATTTTTTTAAACAGCATTCAGTCAACTTAAGGTTCATTGATCTTAGTTGTTCCAAAGAGCTTATTAGGACACCTAACTTATCAGGTGCTCCGATACTTGAGGGACTAGATCTTTGTTCCTGCTCTCAATTGGTTGAGATCCACCCATCTACTGGACAACTCAAAAAGCTTAGGTACTTAGATCTGCGCTGGTGCATTTCTCTTACCAATCTTCCCAGCATGTCTGCTGAAATGCAGTCCCTTACGGTTCTTAATCTTTCTCATTGCTATAAAATCAGTTCGTTTCCGAAATTTATTGGAATTATGAAAAGCCTATCGGAACTCAATTTGGATTGGACTGCTATTAAGTAAGTAGAACCCTCATCAATCGATTGTTTGCCTGCCCTTACTTTCTTAGATCTAAGTGTCTGCACACATCTCGAATGTCTTCCAAGCAACATGGTGAATTTGAGGTCTCTTGAAACACTCGATCTTTCCCGATGCTCAAAACTAAAATCGTTGCCAAGGCTTCCACCAAATGTAAAATGTACAGAGCCTGAAGGTTTTTCTTTCCTAAACTGGTCACCAGAAGGGGTCGAACTAAGTATCTGGTCACAACCTCTCTCCCAATGGCTTCCATTTGATGAGAGCGGCAGTCTAGTGGGATTTACAAAACTGTTCCATTTCCTACGGGTAATCTCTTCTCTCTCTCTTGAATAGTAAAATAATAATAGTTAACAATAGTCGTGTTTTGGTTTGGGTACAGGGGCTCTTTTTTCATAAAGCCGTTTTGGGTGGATATATTATTCGGTCATGGTCAGCTGTACAAGAGGGGTTTTCAATAGACATAAAGCTGCCTTCAAATTGGTATAATAGTAAATGGATAGGATTTGCTCTCTGGGCATCACTTCCACCACATCCACGTGTTGTAGAAGTGAAAGATGGTATTAGAGCTTGTGTGATAGCCCCTGGTGGTACCTCTGAACATTTTACTACCTATATAGACAGTATTTGCCTATTGTATTTGTCTCGTGAGGTTTGGTTTGGTACTATAGGGAATGATGAATGTAGTCAGATTAATGTTGAATTTGAGAACAATAACTCAAGTAACTCAACCGTAAATATATGGAAGGAATGTGGTTACTCAACCGTACGTATATGTGGGGAATGTGGGGTCAGTTTTATATACAAGCAAGGTGTGGTCCATGTGGATGAGCTCAACAAAACAAATGCACCATGTTTTATTGAGAGCTTTGGGGAAGTATCCATCTATAAATTAACCGGTAAAAGTCCATCTCAACCATCCTTCTCATTAATGGCCAATCCTATTCTATCTTATTTTCTTTCTAACTATATATACATCTGGTTTTGTCACTGGCAAGTAAGTCAAGTCATTTTTCTTTTTCTTCTTTTGGCTCAACATGTGCAAGCTTATATATATTCTTCATAATCATTGGTTTCATGCTTTCCAAAATAGGTAGGAAGCAAACTCAAATTACACTCATTAGTAATGAGTAAATTATTATAATAATCATCATACTAACTCAGGTTTTCACATATATGCAGCTGGTGATGATGATGTACATATAGTCGATGATGATGGTGTACATAAATTCCGTGATGATGTACATAAATTTGCTGGTGATGATTTTGATGATGATGATATATAGAGTTGGTGATGGTTATGATTGACATGACTGCAAAAGATGACACCTAAGGGCTGTTAATACTTGACTATCTTTTTTCCATTGGATGGATTTCAATCAAGGCTTAGGCAATTAGATGTGTACATGCATTTCAATCAGCCTGACCATGTTTTAATCAATCTGTATTTGGTTTATTTACAATGATTTCGAAACTTGTTCAAGTGGCATATCTGTGCATCTTGTTTCAAAATGAAAATGGAGTTGAAGATCTACTTTTACAAGGGATCTAGGTATAGACAGATAATGAGTTATAAGGTTTTACTAATTATATTTCATCTTGGATGAATTTCAAGTGAGCTTAGTGCTATTGGATTGCATACAAGCATTACTTCAGGTAACTTTGTCACATTTCACTCTTCTATGTGGATTTGAGTTAATGTCTATGAGACAGTGATTTTTGAAATTTGAAGCCGAACTTTAAGGTTATAAGTTTTTATCAATGTAGCTATGGTATGAAATAAGCATTAATTTAAGTATTCTGTCTTGAATATTTTCCTTGCAGTTCAAAAGTTGCAAGTTTCAAACAAGTTCACTTGTAAAGTAATATGCTTTTTAGATTATAATGGAGCCCTATATATATTCAAGAGGAAATGTCCTGTTAGTAGTTATGCTTGCCTTTAAACTGTGTTATTTTCTACTATGCATCACGGGTTATTAGAGGGCGTGTTTGGCAACATTTAGGAGCCTATTTTGCAGTCTAGTATGTACCTTTTTGGTATTCGTTGTACACTTGAGAGGGAAAGGCCTTTGGATCAGATTCTTGACAGCGTCTATTGAACAAGCATTTTTGTTTGCTCTTGGAAAAAATTTAATTATTAGGCAAAAACAGATTAATGGGCAATCTTAGAAGTTATTCCTTTCTTTAAATTTGCTTCATTAACCCATCATTTCCCTCTTATTGTGCAACTTATGTTCAATTTACTTAATGGGCATTCAAAATACACGTGTGCTCTACATTCCATACCTTTCTTGTAGAATACATAATTTAGATCACCTGTGTAACCCCAATGCAGCATTTTGTCCGGAGTGCCTAATCTATTACTCATTACTAGCCAACAATAGAATGCAAGTCCTGTAATAGCTTGAGAGAATCAGATGATTTTCACCAGTTGATTTTTATTTTTATTTTCTTGTTTCTAGTTTTTCTGCTTTTATTTTCTTAAATACATTTCTTATCCATTAAAGAATTAAAACAAGAAAAAAAAAATCTGCAAAACAAGAGTGGAAGGGACTCACCAGAGTTACTCCATCTTTAGGTTCTTTACAGTTAGACCAACTACTTCTTGATTGTGGCTTACCCTTATTGGAATTGATTGTTCAGACCAACCATATGTGCTGTCAAATTGGTGTCTTCAGCTTTCTTTACATTCTAATCACTTCTGCATTTGTGCCAATGCCCTACTTTTATCAGCGTAGATTAGAAGGCACACCTTTAGATTTACCAATTGCTAATGAAATATATGTATCCATAGTAAAGCTGAAAAATTTCTCAGCTTAATCCAGTATTGGGCTATCCCAACTTTGGTCATGTTGAAACTAGACTACCTTTGTCCTTGACTGAACCTCAGCTAGCCTGCTTAGTCTATGTTTTATTTTGGTTTGAGCTCATTCTAGTTCACAAGCCTAAGTGAACTTTATTAACTTGCTAAAATCAACAACATAAAATCTGTTAATTTACTAATACAAATTGGAAATCCAAAAGCATAGTTCTTTGACATTGATGTTTGTTTAATCCATTGTTACAGTTATTACCATCATCACATCATAATTATAATTTTACCATAAATGTCTTCTGGTTTGAGAATCTGAAATGTCAGACTAAGATATATAATTCAGTCATCATGATAAGTGAATTTTCGTGTCTGCTAAGCAGTGTGTGGGACGGTTGGTGCATGAAGGGCTTTATACAGACATGCTAGTGGGGCAGAGCTATTCCTTCTGCATATGGGAGTTCTTTCACTTTGCCGTTCCTTCTGCAGGAATGGTTTGGTAATTTTTTTTTTTGTTCTTTCTGTCAAGAAAATGGTATTCATTTTTTGGCTACATATATTAAGTCTATTAACATTTTGTTGCATGCCAATCATTATACTAGGCTTCTAATTTCTCACTGTATGCAGCTTGGAAATTACTTATTTGTGCTACTAGCCTACTACATACCACATGCATTTGGAGCCACAGCAAAGTTTTCTCTAAACGTGTTTCCTTACGTCTGAACTTATCTAAGCATGGAATACAATTGTTTTGAAAAAGAATGCATCAAACAAATTGTAGCACTCGGGCTTCAAATGAGTTGGGAGGTGGGAATCCACAGGCAGCTAAAATGACTTTCAAGATTGTAATGGTTCTTGTAGTTGCAGAGATGGTTATCATAGGCATGATTCTCTTCTTTTGCTGCTATGTTTTGGGCTATGCCTTCAGCAGTGAGAAGGAAGTTTGGATCATGATTTGTCTCTCAATAATCATGGATGGCTTACTGGCAGTACTTTTAGGTAATTTTGTCACATTTCTCGCATGTAATGGGCATTTACTTGGAGCAAAACTTTTTAAGTTACAACTTATTAATTCTAGGTATACCATCAACTAAACATTCATTCATTATTCAGTTTAGAATATTTTCTTTACAACTTAGAAGTCAACTAATAGTAAATAAAATATAATAATTAATAAATAAAGGTATCAAACTTGTTTTCTCTTGAATAATTTTATGTTTTTGGGTTATAATAGTTGTGGCCTAATCATTCAGTATCTTTCTTCAAAACAGACCAGTATCAAGACAATGTATAAGTTGTAATCTTCCTTGAAGCAATGCCATTAACCCTACAAAGTTATTTTCTGCTTTGCATCAGGGGTTGCTACTTGCTAGAGGAAGTGGCTGGTAGCATATAGGAGCCTATGTCAATTTTGGGGCATGTTATCTGGTTAGGGTTCCATTAGTCGTCGTCTGGGCCTTTGTTGTACACTGAAGACGGAAAGGCCTGTAGATTGGACTATAGACATTGTGTACTGTACAAGCATTTCTATTTCTACGTGCCCTTAAAACAAGTTTCACAAATTGGCAAAAACAGTTTATTATTGCCAAGAAAAAAAATCTCCCTTTCTTTATAATTGGTTTTTCTCACACCAAAACCTACCATTTATGTTCAACTTGATCATATAATATGAAAATTTGGAATCTTATAAATTTTTTTTTTTTTTTTTGGAATAACTCGTGTCTAATCTATATGTTTTAAATTTGGTGGTAAGTGAACCAATTTAGGCTTATTAGAATAAACCAATTTTGAATTCCTAGTTGGATTTATGTTGAGTTTCAAGCATCAAAAGCAAGAGAGATGATATTTGATGGTGATTTTTAGTCTGGACTCTAGAGTGGTCAAGTTTAATGGACAAAATATATTATTTGTGATTCCAGAGACACCATATAATTTGGCTAATCCTTCTTTTTATCCAACCATGTAGAAATGCACATTTTTGCATTATAAAGGAGTTTATAACAAAATAATAATAATAATAATAATATGATTATCTACCATCTGGCATAGTTTGATTTTGAAGGGCCTTTGCTCCCTAGCAGCTTTCGTGGAGATATGATTTAATCCTTGTTGTATGAGCTCCATTTTGTGAGGAAAAAAGAGAAAGAAATCGATTAGGCCTGTTGTATGATTCCTTTGGGTTTTGTTAGATTTTTATGCAGCTCCATTTTGTGAGTAAAACAAAAAAAATTAAAACCCACAATCCAACTAAAAAAAAATTTAGGATGTATATTGATGGACAAAGCTTAGGTTCAGTTCCTTAGGTGCTGTTTTTTAGGTTCTCTTTTTAAGATTCAGCCATGCGGCTACTTAACTAAAAAATACACTTTCATCCCATGAGGAAAAATTTACATGGCAGAATTTTAAAAAGGGAACCTAAGAAACAACACCTAAATACTGTACCTAAGTCTTGCCTTATATTGAGAAAATTTCAAAAGTTTAATGCTTAATTTTAAATTAGCGGAATTATCAAGTTTAATTTCTAATATAGTCTTATTTTATACCTCTATGGTTTAATTTTAAAATTATAAGATTTAATTTTAAATTACACTTATTATGTTTTTTTGGACAAAACTTAGGTATAATAGTATTTTTGGTGATGTTTCTTAAATTCCTCTCTTTAGATTCAGTCATGTGATTGTTTAACTAAAAAATACACTTCCAACTTATAAGATAAAATTCACATGGCAGAATCTTAAGAAGGGAATTTAAGAAACAATACCTAAGTGTTATATCTAAGTCTTGCTCATGTTTTTTTTAATTGAAAAGTACAATGTTTTAAATGTACTATACTCTAAAAATTTTGACAGATTAAAAAAAAAAAAAAAAAAAAAAAAAAACCTCAATTGTCCAAACAAGATGAGATGAAACTCTTCTTTAAAAAATTGAGATTAAACGTTTTTTTTTTTTTTAAGAAAAAGGTGAGAGAAATATTTTTTTTGGAGAAAGGATTTTACTAATGGATGCCCTTAGGGCATCTATCAATAAATTATCTTAGGAAACTATTTTAACTTAGGAAAAATTTAACAAATGCCCTAAGTATATTGGTTTATGAACTATTTTTAAAAGTTTATTATTGGAAAAGAAAAAAGTAACTAACATTATTTTACAGTTTTTTATATTTTTTATAAAAATGACAATAAAATTTCTAAAATGATTAATCAAAAAATGTCCTATGTGCACCTATATTAAAAAAAAAAAAACCTATTACATAATCTAAAATGAATGATCAATAGAATAATAGATAGCTAAAAGGGCACCGTTAATCGAACCCCTCTATAAATTCTCTCTCACAAAGAGAAGTCACAAAACAGTCAAAAGCGTCTATTCTTTTATCTCTCTCTCTCTCTCTCCTCATAGGAACTGAATCCAACCCAACGTTGATTACCACTGCCTTTTGCTCTTTCACAATTCACCGCTCCTATTTTTTATTTCCCAACTCTTTAACTTTCACTTTTCACACACAATGTACACCTCAAATTGTTTTCTTCTTCACTAATTTATGTTCCTTTCTTAACTTATTTTCTTCAGTTCAATACATATTGTGCTTCAAATTTTATTCCCTATGGCTTCCGTGAACACTCAAGGAGTGTCTACGTCATCTTCTTAACACCTCAAGGAGAGTTTCTCAGGTTTTTTAGAAAAAAGTTTTTGTTGAACCCCAAAAAATAAAATGCTTTAAAGAGAACATAAAGAGGGTGGAAATGTGGAGAGCTGTTTTGAGAGAAGTGGTCAATCTCTCTGGTTTTAGTATTAACAAAGATAGCTAATTTCCATTACTATTTTATTTTTGTTGATCTTAAATGACAAGTCTTTTTTTCGTATATGATGGAGTACATAAATTGCTATTACAATGTAGCATTATATGCATGGATTGAAACATTACAACATGTACTAGTTAAATTTTTGTTGCAATAAGTGCTTATACTGTTACAAATAGTTTGTGACCCCTGCCCCTTTGTTATAAAAAGTGTTGGTGCATTTAACAAAAAGAACATAACTTTCTTTGAGTTATAAGTATATTGTTATTTTTTATTATCTTCATTATATAACTTTTAGGAAAATTACTATTTGACTTTTGCAATTTGGCCATTCTACAATTTAATCCATAAAATTTCAATTATTAAATTTAAATCCCTAAAATGAGACTGTTATGCTTTTGTCCAAATTAGGGGGTGGGTCCAAAAGACCCTGCCTTGGTGAGGTTTCATGTCATAGAAGAAAAAAAAAGAAAAGATTCTATCCAAATTAATAGATATTGTATCTTACAAGTAGTTGAATAAATGATCTAGACTAGATTGGAAATATATCCTCAAGCTTTACCCTTATACTGCTCTAAGGATTTTGCTAAAATAAATTGTTCAGTCCTATTTCAGAATCCTATTTGTAATTGTCCAAGAATTATGCTACTTTTCATATTCACTTTGTGTTGCGAATTCTAGAGAATTTTGCCCAATAAATTTTTGACGTGTGAAAACTACAGACTGCATAGTTCTTTTGGCACGTCTATCATGTTCATACTTTAGAATCATTTGAGCCATGCCTTCTAAAACAATCAAGAAGCAACTTTAATTACACTCATTAGGAATGAGTCAATAATTAATTGTTTTCTTTCTTTAATTATAGTACCATACTAACTAAGGTTTTTACATATATACAGATCATAATTGACATGCCTGCAGCTAATGATGCCAATTTTCTTTACAAACATTGATTGACTGCAAAATAGGAAGGAGGATTTTCATAGCATTAATTTTAATTGAGGCTACTGCTATCTGATGTGCACAAGTGTCTCTGTCAATCTGACTGTTTTTTTTTTTTTTTTTTGGATAAAAATCCTGGTATGTTGTAATGAATTTATATATTATGATGATTTGTAAATGTGTTAGTGTGAGATATCCTTCCATCTTGTATCATTATGACAATATAGCCTAGATCTTTTTGTTTTTTGGCTGGTTCTAGTCCTTATCAGATATGATTTCTATGGTTTCAGATATTAGGATGAACTGAAGTTCAATTGAGACAACTGCTATCACCTACAAGCTATACTTTCAGGTCCCTTTCTCACATTTCTCTCATGTAGTTTATTTGAGTTAATCTATATTAGAGCTTGAGCCCTGAATTTTGGACAAGCTTAAAAGCTATTACTTTTTTTTTTTTTTTTTTTTTTTTTATCAATCACGCAATATGATTAGATAAGCACTAATTCAGTCTTCATTCTAGAATATGTACTTACAATTTAAACAGTCTACAAATACTTTTGAAAGCTTCAACAAGTTCAGTATTCTTCTTCCAGGGACTAGCCTCCTTGATAGTTATGGCCTAACCATTATATTATTAATATCTTTCTTCTAAATATAAACCAGCATATCAGGCTAATGTAGAAGTTGCTTTATATCACTGGAGAAATCAGCTAGCAACATAGAGGAGCCAATGTCTATCTTGGAGCATATTATCTGGTTGGGAATCCAGTAAGTGCTGTTGTGGCCTTTGTTAAATCCTTAAAAGTCCTTCAGTTTGGATTTAGAGACTATTGTACAAGCTTATTTATTCATTTGGCTAAAATGTAAAAACATTTATGTTTGCTCATGGAACAAGTTTCACAAATTGGCAAAAGCAAGTTATTATAGTACAAAAATTTTTTCCTTTTACTTAATTTTCCCCCCACCCCACACCCTCCCTTTTCTTCTTCTTCTTACTGTAATTTACCATATTTATGCTCAAATTGATTGTAAAGCTTGAATATAGCAAATCCTATAACTATTTCAGATCGGAAAAATAGGTCTCAAATCTATATTTAGTTAAAATTGGTGGGAATTGAGACGTATTAGGCTTGTAGACTAAACTAGTTTGGAATGCATAGTTGGATTTTATTGATGTTATAGATGTCAAAAGCAAGAGAGAGGACAATTGAGAGAGATTTTGTAACAGATATGAGATAACAAAACAGAGAGAGAAATTTGTGTTTTTTTTTTTTAAATAAAATAAAAATGATCTTATAATTCCTTGGCCTATCTTTATATCAAAATTATGCTACAATAGTGTAAATGATATTATTATAGTGGAATGTAAATAATGATTAAAATCTTGTTAGTAGTTGTCCCTTTCTACTCTCAGTTGGGAAGCACGAAAACAGACATGATTACCGTTACAATATGATGACATGAACAATTTTTGAAAAATTATAACTTAAAAAGACTGATACGACACTAATATAATGCTAGTACAACAGTCTAAATGAGCTGTATGTGCATGTGCTTGCTAGATTCTCAAAGAAAACAAGAAAAAAGTTTTTGGTTTAAATAGATATAATTTTAAAAGTTTAGGGTTTAATTTTAAACTAACGGAATTATCAAGTTTAATTTGTAATAGTCTTATTCCTCTTATGGTTTAATTTAAAATTTTAAAAATTATAAGATCTAATTTGAAACTACACTTAAATTATATATTTATTTTAATAGAAATACATAACGGTTTTAAATGTACTAATAGTCTAATATTATACTCTAAAATATTTTGACGAACAAAATAAAATATTAAAAAAAAAAAATTTCTAAACAAGGGAAGATAAGTTTTTTTTTACTTTACTAAATTAGTAAAAAGGTTAAGGGGAAACTTATTACTTTAGTAGTGAACAGTGACAAAAGTGAAAAGACACTTCCCACTTCAGAACAGCAGTCAGCAGAAGTCATTTCAACTTTATTGACCGGTTGCCGAATTCAAGGTTTCAGCTTAGAGTTGGACTTACTGAAGGGCTTCCTTTCTCTCTCTCACACACACACACACAAAACATTACTTAATTCTTTAACCAAATAGGCAACAATCTGATAGCAACTGAATCCAGCCCAGTGTTTATTTCCCCTGCCTTTTGCTCTTTCACAATTATTCCCAAATCTTTGACTTTCACTTTTCACTCACATTCATCTCTTCAATTTTTCTACTTTTATTCCCTCCTTAATATATGCCATACATTCTTTTTTTAGAAAAACTTTATCGAGAGTGAAAAAGCTGTTAAAATTTTTCCAATTCTCAATGAATTTTTTTTCAAAAATGGTATATTATTATGTACCCTTAGAGCACACGCTAGTAAAATCCATATATATATATATATATATATACACACACACACACACATATCAAATTGTTTTCTTCTTCACTAGTTTATGTTCCTTTTTTAACTTATTTTCTTCAGTTCTAGAAATAAAATCTTCCTAGTATGCAAATTAAGGACTTTGTAACCTTTCATTTTGAAGGGGTAACCAAGGAAGACACAAGGCAATGCTCTAGAGTCAAATTTCAATCTATGAACAAAAGGAGTAGAGATAAAGCATAAACAGCCAAACACTCTAAGATTATCAAAAGAGGGTTGTTTATGAAAAAGGAGTTCAAAAGGGGACTTGTTGTGTAACAAAGGGACCGGCAACCTATTGATGAGGAGGTAGGTGGCAGTGAGGAAACAATCACCCCAATAGGCAGAAGGAAGGTTAGACTGGAGTTTAAGTGATCTGGCAACATTCAAAATATGTTGGCGCTTCCTTTCAACCACAGAATTTGTTATATATCTTAGGTAAATTACTATTTGACTTTTGCAAATTTGGCCATTCTACAATTTAATATATAAACTTTCAATTATTAAATTTAAATCCCTAAAATTTCAATTTGACAGCCATGCCTTCTGAAACTGTCAAGAGGCAACTTTAATTACACTCATTAGGAATGAATCAATAATTAATTGTTTTCTTCCTTTAATTATAACATATATACGGATTATAATTGACATGTCTGAAGATGATGATGCCAATGTTCTTTTCATAGTATTTCCTTCCTTACCATGTATATTCTTCCTAATCATTGGTGTCATGCCTTCCAAAACGGTAGGAATCAAACTCCAATTACACTCAATAGTACTGAGCGAATTATTATTATTATTATTATACTATCTCAAGTTTTCACATACATGCAGTTGGTGATGATGATGTACATACAGTGGTGATAATGATGATGATTTATATATATTTGTTGGTGATGATGATGATGTATATACAGTTGGTGATGATTATATATATAGTTGGCGATGATAATGATCAACATGACTGCAAAAGATGACGGCTAAGTGTTGTTTATACTTTGACTATCTTTTTTTAATTAGATGAATTTCAATTCGAGGGTTAGGCAATTAGATGTGCACATGCATTTCAATCAGCCTGACCATGTTTGTATTTGGTTCAGTTGCAATGATTTGGAAACTTGTTATTTGGAAACTTGTTCAAGTGGCATGTCTGTGCATCTTGTTTCAAAATGAAAATGGAGTTAAAGATCTACTTTTAAAGGGGATCTAGGTCTAGACAGATAATGAGTTATATGTTTTTAGTAATAATATTTCTCCTTGGATGAATTTCAAGTGAGTTTAGTGCTATTGGATTGCATACAAGCATTACTTCAGGTAACTTTGTTACATTTTTCTCTTCTATGTGGATTAGAGTTAATGTCTATTAGGCAGTGAGTTGTGAATTTTGAAGCAGAACTTTAAGGCTTATAAGTCTTTATTAATCTAGCTATAGTATCAAATAAGCGTTAATTTTAGTATGTGCCTTTTTGGCCTTCGTTGTACACTTGAGAGGGAAAGAAAGGCATTTGTATCAGATTATTGACAGGGCATTTCTGCTTACTCTTGGAACAAATTTTACTAATAGGCAAAAACTGATTATTAATACCAAAAAAAAAAAAAAAAAACCTTTCTTTCTGTAAAGTTGTTCCCCTGACCCGCCATTTCCCTCTTATTGTGCAATTCATGTTCAATTTAGTTAATGGGCACTGAATATACAAGTGTGCTCTACATTCCATACTTCTCTTGTAAAATGAATAATTTAGATCACCCATGTAACTACCCCAATGCGGCATTGTTTCCCAAGTGCCTAATCTACTCCTCATTACTAGCCACCTATAGAGTGGACTCTTGGAAGTATAGTTTGAAAATTGTCTAAATTGATTAACGAAGTTAGAAAGCAATATCAATAATATCAATAAAACAAGATATGCTCAAATTAACTTATAAGCAAAATATACAAGTGCAAAAGTGTATAAAATTAAGGATTAAATAAAACTTATCGCCGAGGCACGGAACTAAATTTGCTGTTATAAATTTGGAACTTTCTTTCTAAAATAGAAGAACAGAACTTTATTGATTGAGAAAATGAATGTGATACAAAAACTGATGCCAATATATTAAGGTTATTCTATATATATATACACGTGTCTCAGATAACCAATTCCCTAATTTTCAGCAAAATTAGTTTCTAACAATTCTAAACTATACAAAAGTATTATAGCATTTACAAGACAGACCAATTCCTACAAGCCACGTGTATTATGATCTCCAAAACTATGTATAAACACTTCATGATAAGGCATGGCTTCAATGGTCTCTGGCACATCCTTGCAAGCCCACTGATGCTCTGTTTTTGATGCCTCTGCTTTGCATTGCTTGTAGCTGAAATTGTGTGCAAGTGGTGCTGCTCCACTCTTGCATTGCTGTCCTGCATTAATCTCATCAGATGCATCCTCAAGCATTGAACAAGGGGCATTAGTTTTAACAGCTGTCCTTAAGAAGCGATTTTGCCCCCACTAGAATGAATCTGTCGATGCAAATGGCTCAGGCGGTCACTCTCCAAGATACAACGGCAACTCTGTTAATGTGCACTCACAAACAGAGTTTCAAACTCCTCACAAATGCCCAAGAGAAAAATTTCAGCAAAAATAGAGGAGCAAAAGTATCAAAGGAATATATGTTTTTATTGTTTTCAACAAATCTAATATTTGCAGAATTTGATAGTCTTAGAGCTCTTAAAAAGGAAGTAGCTAAAGATGATTTGAGTGAAAAGGGAAAGGCAAAAACAAAGAAATTTTTCTTTCCCATTGATGCCGCAAGCTGCTGTGTATTTTCTGCAGAACAGGGGAAGGTGGGGCTTACTAGTTTTCTAAGGAAATATGAGATCATTGAGGGTTTTGTTTGCTGCCAAAAATTCCCATGCCAGCCAAGGAAAATTCTAGAGCATGGGCTTGGATTTTACAACAAAATATTATGGGCATAAGCTTTGAACATACCCAATTAATTTTTTTTTTTTGACAAAACATACCCAATTAATTTTAAAGCATACCCAACATGGACATCTTGCAATAGCTGGAGAGAATCATATGATTTTCCCACAGCTGATTTTTATTTTTAATTTTCTTGCCTCTAGTATTGCTGCTTCCACTCTCTTAAGTTTATTGTTAATGAAATTTCTTATTCATAATAAAAAAAAAATAAAAAAAAATAAAAAACACCGCAAAACAAGAGAGTGGAAGGGATTCTCACCAAAGTTACTCCACCTTTATTTAGGTTCTTTACAATTAGACCAACCACTTCTGGATTGTGGCTTGTCACTCATTGAACTTGATTGTTCAGATCAACCATACGTGCAGTCAAATTCGCGACTTCAGCTTTCTTTTCTTGTCGTTTCTGCATTTATGCCAACGCCCTGCTTTTATCAGCGTAGAATAGAAGGCACACCTTTATATTTACCAATCATGAATGTAATATATATATCCATAGTAAAGCTGCAAAATTGTTCAGCTCAATTAAGTATTGGGCTATCCAAACTTCGGTCTGGTTGAAACTAGACTACTTGTGTGCTTAACTGAACCTTAGCTTTTTTATGCCATTATGTGTGTAATTATGTGTATTATAATTGAAATAAAAATTATAAATTTATACAAGCATACGCTGTTTTTTTATCATCCAAATTAAATTACAGACAGTATCTTCTTATTGATTTGCCACCTACCTACCGAATGTGATAGTCTCATGAGGTTTTTGATTTTGAACTTTAAGGAATTTGCTAAGGTAGATGGTTCAGCCCTATTTTGGCATCTCATTTGTAAGTTTTGAATTATTATGCTAATTTTTATATACACCTTGTGTTGTGCTGGTGAAGGCAAGAGAATATTTCCTTATTATAGGTTTTGTGACATGAAAACTAGAGACTGTATAGTACTTCTCTGCCGTGTATATACTTCATACATTGGTGCCATGAAAAGACAAGGAGGAACTCCAACAATACTGATCATTAATTAGTGAATTATTATTTATTTATTTTTGTTTTAATTATACTACCATACTAACTCAAGTTTTCACATACATATAGATGATAACAATTGACATGTCTGCAGAAGATGACACTTGTGCTCTGTTTATACTTGATTGGCTTTTCAATTGGGAGGATTTCGTAGGATGAATTTCAGTTGAGGGCTACTTCCACTGGATGTTCTTAAGCATTTATGTCAGTCTAACTATGTTTTGGATTTTTTTTTTCCCCTTTAGATAAAAAACTTGGTATGTTGTATTGAATTTATATATGGCTTCGGTTATAATGATTTGGAAATGTATTCATGTGGCTTATCCTTGTATCTTGTTTCATAATGATAGTAGAGCTTGGATCTTCTTCTTCTTTTTTTTTTTTTTTTTTTTCTAAGGAGTTCTAGTCCTTACTCCTTGTGAATTTTTGATAAGTTTAGAAGTTATTACTTTTTATCAATCACGCTATACGATAAGTTAAGCATTAATTCAATCTTCATTCTAGAATATTTTCTTGCAATTAAAAAGTAAATAGACACTGTTGGAAGCTTCAAACAAGTTCACCCTTGGCTTGAAGTAATCTTCTTTCTGGTACTTGTCTAGTTGATAGTTATGGGCTAACAAACGTGTGCAAAATATTTTATTATAGTTGGAATAAATCATCATAATTTTATTTAGAAGTTAAGATATGATCATAATCTTAATTTCATATACATTGAAATAAATCAATAGAATTGTTATCATTTTTACCTTCTAAATAAATTTCTTAAATATACCAAATAATAATAATAAAAATAAAAATATATCTCCACACATTGCATAAGTTTGTGACATAGTTTATATAAACTGCAATAGTTTATCTTCTAAAGAGTTTTTTTTTTCTCTCTTTTTTTTTCTCTCTTTTTTTTTATTATTATTATTTTTTTTAATGAAGTCTTCTAAAGACTCATGATACTCAATTTCTAATAGAAGTAGATTCATTTCTTGCATGTCTAACAAGCTCATTACTTGAGTTTTCTCAAAAAAAAAAAAAAAAAAAAAGCTCATTACGTGAGTTCCAACGGTGGGTGGGCTGGACCAGAAGGTGTGGTGTACCCAACATATGGTAATCCTTTAATAATATGAGCAACAAGAACATTCACATTAACCCGTGCAAAATGACTTTCTATTCTAGCATAAGAACTTTTTTTTTTTTTTTTTTACATATTCATTTTTCAAAACATCTTACATCAGATTATATTTTACATTACATTTTATTAAAATATAAATTTTTCTTGATTTTTTAAAATTGTTTATCTTTTTCACATATAACAACTACTACTCACTTCATTCTTGAAATATGTAAATAAAGAATAAAAAACTAAATTTTGCATGGTCTTCTGTGAGTAAATTTTGGATTTAATTGGCAAAAATATACTCATTTTGTTCACAATAAAACTCAATTTGTCTACCATTTCATACTTTTACTCACTACAATTTACAAATTTAAATATCTTTTTTTATAAGAAAGTTTATTTTGACTGAACATTTTGATTTTGTTAAGAAATTATCTTGGTTTTTTGTTCTACATATGGCTTTATAGTAATTTCAGTAGGCACCTTTTTTTCTTCTACCTTCCGTCCTGTCAGCACGGTTGTCATAGATTATAAGAACTTTATGTAAAGCCTAGCTTAACAATGAATCTTCTCCCAACAAAAAAACAAAACTTAAAAATCAGAACAAATCCAAATATTTAAATCTAAATCAACATTGCAATTATCCAAATTTAGATCAAACACTAAGTATGCGTTTGGGTTCCGCATTTTTTGCGGAACCCACGTCATGTTTTTTGCCTTTTTTTTTTTTTTTTTTTTTTAAAAAGCCCACAAAGGTTGACTTTTTAACCGTGAACAGTGCGTCCATGCACTGTTCACGAACCCATAAATATCACTTTTCAGCAACTTTTTCATTAAAAATGGGTCCTACGGTACTATTCACACATTTAAAAATTATTTTGCTACAGTATTTTCAATTTTTAGTTTTTAGTTGTATCCAAACAGACCCTAAATCCTATATTAAAGAGAGGGAAAAAAAAAAAAACACTTGGGCCTTTTTCCCACTATTTGATAATTATGAATTTATAATTGCCATCCTCTCTTTCATCTCCCTCCATCTAAACATAAGGTAAATTTCATAAATAAAAAAATAAAATAAAAAAACAAAGAAGAAGAAGAAGAAGAAGAAGAAGAAGAAAGAGAAAATGATTTCTCAGAATGAAAATTTTGGTAATTTCTATAAATAAATAAAATAAAAAAGAAGAAGAAGAAAAAAAAGGAGATGCAACTATTTTTACTTCACACTTTTTCCCCTTTCTTTCTTTGGTTTGTGCTCAATCACAAGTTGATATCCAAGCTTATGAAATTGAGCGTGGGTTTGAGTATATTCTCCACCCACACGGATCCAGACCCTCTTTTTTTTTTTTTTTTAATGTCAATTGATATGTGTATAACCATAGTATCTTATTGGTTTAATATAATACTAATAATTAGTGGAAAAGACTCGAACAAACTTGCTCGTAAATGGAAATGGAAATTCTGGTAAGTTTAGTGCCATAAACTTTTCTACAATTTTGTCACAAACTTTTTTACAATTTTGTCATAATTTTGTTATATGATGACTTGTGAATAGTGAAATCATTGACCCATATAGACCTACTATTTTATTCTCACCATTCACAAATTGTCACGTAGTAAAATTGTGGCAAAATTGTGAAAATTTTGTGATATTAGGCATACTCTTGAGTCTTTTGGCTAAATAATGCAGAATCTCAAATTTATTTGCGTTATAGGTACTGTTTGAAGTTATTTAGGGAAGTGAGGAAAGAGAGTGAATTTCGGCAACCGTGTTGCCGAAATTCAAACAAAAGTATGAGAAAGGAAGAGAAAAAGTGGGAGAGAGAAAAATTCGAATTTCGGCAATGACATTGCCAAAATTCTGCTGCCCAATTTCTGATGCACATGAATAAGTGTTGTGAGTGCTCGAAGTGAGTATGAGGGGTGCCCAAAAAAAAAATTTTTTTGACCCCTATTTCGACAATGGCATTGCCGAAATAGGGGGGAAAAATTTGTGGCAATTGTGGCAATGCCATTGCCAATAGGGGAGAAAAAAAATTTTGTGGCAATGCCATTGCTGAAATAGAGATGAAAAAAATTTTGTGTCAATAGTGGTATTGGCATTGCCGAAATAGGGGAAAAAAAATTTGTTGTGTCAATTGTGGCAATGCCATTGCCAAAATAGGGAAATTTTTTTTTTTTTTTTTTTTTTGTGGCAATTGTGGCATTGGCATTGCCGAAATAGGGAAAAAAAAATTTGTTGTGTCAATGCCATTGCCGAAATAAGGAAATTTTTTTTTTTTTTTTGTGGTAATGGCATTGCTAAAATAGGGGGAAAAAAATTTTGTGGCACATTTGTGGCAAAAAAAAAAAATATATATATATATATGGCAATTGACTTGTAGCATAGCATTGTCGAAAATTAAAGGAGAAAGACAAAGTCAAAAAGTACGCATATGACTCAATTATCTCATTTTGGTCAGAGATTCTTTTTTGTTTTTTTTTTTTTTTTTTGTTTTTTGTTTTGTTTTTTTTTTTGTTTTTTTTTTTGTCTCAAAATAATACTTTACACACCTCCTTCAATCAACCAATCAATTGGTCCACTGTTAAAAGAATCTCCTTACAAATTCTCAGAAGAATACTTGCAATCTCAGCTCTAAATACTATGATAAAAGAATCTCCTTACAACCAATCAATTGGTCAAAGATTCTTTTTTTGTTTTTTTGTCTCTTTTATATCTCTTGCTTTGATTCTTATTCTCTGGGATTCATTCATCATTTCCAATGAAACAATATCACACGTAATCTGTCTCAAATAATTTTTTTGTCTTCTTATTTCTCCTGCGTCTGTCTCAGAGCTTCGTTTTTGTCTTTTTATTTCTCCTCTTCGTAATAAAAGGCAAGTAGCTGAAGGTTTGCATTTCCTCACAAAGTTACATCCTCTTATTGTTACTCTTTTGCTTTGCTTCAGTGCATTGTTACTCTTCTACTTTGCTTCAGTGCATTGTTACTCTTCTGTTTTGGGTTAACGTAAGTTTTTTTGCTTTACTTATTAACTTATATGCTTTGTATATATTAGAAGCTAACGCATTGTAAAATATTATGTATTGTTGTAATTAATATTGTTTGTATGTGTATGATTATGATTATTGTTGTTGTTGTTTTTATTCAAATTTTAGACTAATGAATTTTTTATGGTTAGGACTACAAGCATTTTTAGTATTGTTGTTATTTTGTGTTTATTTATTATTATCTAATTGTTTTTTTTTTTTTTTTTTTTTGCAAGTATCACTATATAATTCTCACGATTGTGGTAAGAATTTGAACTCTCTAATTAAATTCATGTATGTGTTTTGTTAATTTTGAAATTATTTAATATTATTTATTGTTATTATTAGTATATGACCACAAAAATTGTAATAAATTGTATTATTGTGATCTTTTTATAATCAATTTTACTTTTTTATTATCAATTATTACAGCTATTACTTGGAAAAAATATATTGCATAATATGTTTGCTGGTTTATAATAAAGATATGTGTTAGAATTTAGACCCCTTAAAACCCAACCAGATTAACCTAGTTATTTAGCCAAGTGATTACTTAGGTAAATTATGCAGTTCTAGGTTAACACAAATATAATCATATCAAGTAAAGCAGTGGAAAAATAAAGAACACAACGATATGATAACCTAGGAAAACCAAACTGGTAAAAAACCTGGGAGAATTTAACCTAGCTATCCTCAAGGTAAAACAGCAAATCCACTGTGAAAGAATTGAAGTTTATACAATAGTGACTTAGACCACTAACATTCTATTGCTACCTCGAGTAGAAAACTTATTACCACGACCTCATGATAGCTCCGAGTCCATGGACTACTTCTTTCCTTGGCCTTTGCAAAACATAAACACCCATGCTTGTGACTTTGAGATTCCACTCAAAGGTTTAGCAACACAAACTCTCCTGTTTGTGACTCCAAGACCACCCTTAAAGGTTTAGATCATCAGCACCTTTGATGACTAAAGAAGGCAGCAACTTCTACAACACCAGATCTTGAAATTCTTCAAAGAATAATACCGGTAGAAGATATGAGAGAGCTTTTTAGGTCCAAAATCCTAAATATAAAAGAGGCACACTCTTCTCTCTCTAAAAAGCCTTATAAAAACGTGCTTAGGGTTTCCTTTATATAGTGGGAGAAGTAGATCTGAAACCCTAATATTTAATGAGCTTGAACTGCTGTTTGGGCTTAATTAAAATTCTACTGTTTCAGTATAAGTTCGATATGAGTTTTGATTATCATGGTAATCTCTTTTATGAGAATGAAGAATTTGAATAATTTATTTAAATAAAGATTATACATACATGTATGTGTGTGTGTGTGTGTGTGTGTGTATTTATTTATTTATTTTGCTTAAATGTATAATTAACCTCATGCAATTCATTTAAAAGTAATGAAGTTAAAACATATGAATAATTTTACTAAAGATTACATTTGTATATTCATAGCCTTTATACTTAGAAAGACTTTCACTTAAGTTTAGCTGTACTAAACTACTATATTAATGTGTTTCTACAAAAACGTGGCAACAACAAATATTATGCTTAAAATTTTAGATATTATGAGTTTGAGATTTATATATATTTTTTATAATAAATTTGGATTTAGATTAGGTGCTTTCAACCCGAACATGTCTTTTCCTATTATGTAAATGCACAAAAATAGATCGAAGTGGACCAAAATGAACCGAAGTAATCCTAATGGACTGAACTGGACCAAATAGACATAATAGGACCGAATAGAAACAAGGTGGACGAAATAGGACTGAATAAGAATGTATGAACCGACCAGGACTGAAGTAAATAGAATGGACTGAACAGAACCAAATCAACCAAATAGGACCAAATAGGATCAATATAGACTAAAGAGGACCAAAGTGGATAGAATGGACCAAATAAAACCAAAGTGGACCGAATGACCCAAATAGGACTGAAGTGGATCAAAGTGGACAGAATAGACCGAATTGGACCAAATAGAGCCAAAGTAGAGATAATGGACCGAGTAGGAACAAGGTGGACCGAATAGGATCGAATAAGAATGTATGGACCAACTGGACTGAAGTGGATAGAATGGAGCGAACGGGACCAAATCAAATTGAATAGGACTGAAGAAGACCGAATAGGAACAATGTGGACCAAATAGAATGGACCTAATAGAACCAAAGTGGACTGAATGGCCCGAATAGGACTGAAGTCGATCAAAGTGGACAGAATAGACCAAATTGGACCAAATAGAACCAAAGTAGACAAAATGGACCGAAGTGAACAGGATAGGACCAATGTAGATTGAATATAGCCAATGTGGACTAAATACACCAAATTGGATTGAATAATACCGAATGAACCAAATTGAACTTTATTGGACAGAATGGGCCAAATTGGACCAAATGTATCGAATAATACCAATCTGGACCAAAAAGGATAGAATGGATCGAACAAAACCAATGTGGACCGAATAAGACTTTTGAATATTTATCATTTTTATTTCATTTTTAGGATTTATATTTCTAATTTCTAATGTCTATTTTTGTTTTTGTTTTTTAACTCAAAACTAAAGATTTTAGCCCAAATATAATAAAATTTCATATTTTTCAACCCAAAAATTAAGGAAAAAAATGAATCAATTTAAGGCTCAACTAGTCTAAAATGGACTGAAGGGGGGACTGAAATTGATTGAGTGGACTAAATAGGATTGAAGTAAACCTAAATAGACCGAATAGAAATTGTTTAATTTTTAGAGAGAACAAATTATCTTCAAAAAATTTTAGAGAAAAAATTATACATTATATTACAATACAAAATAATTATTTATTTCCATGTGTCGCGTGGATCCACGACTAGTAATAATAATAATAATAATAATGATAAATGAACAAGTTTCAAAAATCTGCAAAAAAGTTCCTCGTTTCTACATGATTGTTCACCAACACAGACACAAGTTTCAAAAATCTGCAAAAAAGTTCCTCGTTTCTACATGATTGTTCACCCACACAAACACCACCCCCCCCCCCCCCCTCCCCCTTCTATTTTTTACCATTTCCAAATCTTACAACTATTTCGGACTAGAACAATGGGTGTCAAATCCATATTTCTAAAAATTGGTTAAAATTGGATTTTTATTGGTTAAAATTGCAGGATATATATTATATATATATAGGCTTCGGCGGAGGGGACTTTTATATGTGAGCTGTCAGCAATGGCGATTGAATGATATATACGCTAGACATAGTCTAAAATGGTTGTGAATTGCAGCAGTTCAAGTACATTACAAAATATAGCCATATTATTTAAGCAGGTACCAAAGGGCCTTTCGAAATGTAAAATCCACTAATTTGGCAGAGATTCTCAGTTATACAAGACAATCGCTCATTATCACTAATAAGAACTCAAGACAAAAACTTCGAATTACCCAAACAAACCGTTTCTAATTACCAAAGGAAATGACCTAAAAGGAGAACCAACTCAACCAAGAGAAGCTCTCTGTCACACACTCTCTCTCTTTGTAATTATATTAATTAAAAAATTAGCTAAAGGAATTATTAGTATTTATTGTCTTATTAAATTAAGTATATATTTTTAGTTTTGCTCTTTCTAGTAGTATTTACTTAGTCATCTACTTAATTAAAGGTTCAATTTCATTTTCGTTTACAATATGGGCCACATAGAGTGCAGAATCACTGAAACCTATACCAATTGCTGCCAAAAGTTGCTGTGTTCATATTTTCTTTGAGAAAAATTTGTTTATAATAAGGCAGTCTGGCGGTAGATAGGAATAATAAAAACCCAATAATTATAGGAAAGTGAAAGTCCAAAATGTCCTCAAATAGAAGCAAGGTGTGTACAAACCATTTGAAAGAGACTAATAGTGTAGTTTCGTCAAACATATGCCGAACAAGAATAATTGAATATTCCAAACCCAATTTCTATCAATATATAGTTTTTTACTCTTAAATCTTAATGTAATCGACATATGATTCCATTAGTCTTTGCATTTTGTATAAAGAATGGACAGCCATTGACTGAGAAAATGACACTGTCCAGTCTGTCCTTGCAAGAATATTGTTATAATTATCAAAATAATATAAAATTGACAATACTCACCTAATATGACTCTGTTTACTCAAATAGAAGCAAGGTGTGTACAAACCATTTGAAAGAGACTAATAGTGTAGTTTCGTCAAATATATGCCCAACAAGAATAATTGAATATTCCAAACCCAATTTCTATCAATATATAGTTTTTTACTCTTAAATCTTAATGTAATCGACATATGATTCCACTAGTCTTTGCATTTTGTATAAAGAATGGACAGCCATTGACTGAGAAAATGACACTGTCCAGTCTGTCCTTGCAAGAATATTGTTATTATTATCAAAATAATATAAAATTGACAATACTCACCTAATATGACTCTGTTTTGTATTCTAGCTAATAAAGTACCTTTTTATTTTATTTACTGTATTTGAATAGTTTTCACTAATTGTTTTGCCACTTGCATATCTACTCTGTTTATAAAACGAGGATATGAATCATGTGATCATGTGAATGCTTGCACTTCTCTTTGATTCCAATGGCCATTCTTTTAAACAAGCAATTGCATAATATAAACTAAAGCCAGCTTTGAAATTAATCAATGTATAAAAACAAAAAGTTGGTCCTCTGTTTTTTCTTTAATCGAATATTATCTTCATCTCCGTTTATATAATTTAGTCTTCGTAATTTTCCTGGAAGATGCCTGTATATTAAAAAATGAGTAGCAGACTTGACTCAAAACAGAGGATGTGAATGGCGATTCCATTGGCCAAACAATCATACATGGTAGGAACTGACTTTTCATGCTTACATAAATATCTTTTATTTCTTCTCCTTTTCACTCCCTTCTTGAAAGAACAACTCATTTTCTTCTTCCCTAATTTTTTTTCTTTTATTTTGTTGGTGAGATAACACTTTAGGTAGCCTCAAATTAAGTAGTTAATATAACATATGAAGAAACTACTTAACATAAATGCTTAAGCTAATAGATTAGCTCTAATTGAGTGTATTTTCTTTTCCATATTAGTTGTGGTTCTTGATTTACCTATGTATTTCCAATGGCCTTATCTAGATCACGAAACTTTTTTATTTTCTCCAACACGGCCCCTGATGAGTTTAACACCAAAAAAAGGAGGAAAAATAAATAACACCAAGTTTTCAAATTGCCCCATCCCCAACTGTCAGAGATATTTACTGAGAGAGGAAAACTAAAGATTCTTCATGTGCAACCCTATGAAAGGTGCAATGAAATGTTTGCAAGCCATTCAAATATGAAAGGGATTAACTTATTCATGTAAATAGGGATGATTATTCCAATAAATTCTCAAAAAAAGAAGCGAAATAGATTAAGAAATGGAATTAATTCACCAATTGGAGTGATTTTACACATCACTATTTTAATATATATTTTTTAACTAATTTATATTTTACTCTAAATTTAAACACTCTATTAGAATCTTGGCGCAATATATTTTCTTTAAATAGTGAATATATATAATATATATCTTGGAGACAAAATAAAAATTTTACTCTACCCTAATTTAAGTATATATTTGAGATAAAAAAAGAAAAAAGAAAAAGTGTATATATGTGTAAAACTTCTTCCTAGAGACTTGAACCTCGGCTATTATCCCCCACACCCCACAAACACTTATACTTGTGGAGTGATCACCGCACCAAGAGTGCATGGTGGTTAAATAGTGAATATTTAGTTCCACTCAAATATGTACATAATAAAATGCCTAATACTAGAATATAGCATATTTCTTTATATAATCACAATCATGCTATAAAGCTTAGATCCTTTTGTAGTTGTACTCTGATTATGTAATGTATTATAAACTCGGTTTAAAACACTAATATTACTATTTTCTTGTGTATTTTAATAAGTATTACTGTTTACTAAAAAAAAATGCTATTACAATTATCATATTCATATTTAGACCCCAAAAAAGAGAGTAAAAGATCATATTATATTAAACTTCCTGCATTGCACAAGTTACAAACTAGTTTAAACAATATTCGACCACTGGTCACCACGAAATTGATATGTCCTTTCTTTTTTCCACCCCATGATTCCATGAAGCACTATTTTTTAAGGAAAAATGTTATGAACCATTATGATCCATATCACATAAAATATGTTTTTTTTTTTCAAAAGCCATTATGAACTATGAAGCACTGTTTAAAGCAAAAGGAATTTTGTTACCATCTAAGAGCAACCACATCAGCTCGTGCAAAAGATTCCGTCTATTTTGCACAAAAAACCTACTTTTTCTATTTTACACTATCACTTTTACAAAACACCCACATCAGATTATCTATTTTACAAGACTTTTCAATAAAATATTCATTATTCATCAATTTTTTATTATTTTCTCTAATTGTCATACTTTTTTAATTTAAACTTATATTTTAAGTAAACTACCAACATCGGTGGCTTGGCCAATGGAGCTGCTTGTGGTGGAGGTCCGATGGCCGAACCGCCAAAATAGTGGCTCCGGCGAACGCCGCCGGATTGGTCTCGCCGCCCATCTTACCGCCGAATAGTGACCCACCGGTGGGTGAATTGCTAAAATAGTGGCTTCGATGAACGCCGCCGATGCCCAAACTACCAAAATAGTGGCTTTGGTGACTGCCCACCAGATTAGTGTCTCCGACCATTGTACCGCCATCATCGGTAGGCCAATTGTTGTAATAGTGACTCCGACGACCATCGCTGAATCGATGATAATGGACCCGAACCGGTGTCACATAATCCCACTTGTAACCTTATGCAGTTCATTGAACGTCATAATTCCATTAGAGATAGAGGAATTCATTCTCGACTTCAAGCGGATCTCGTCGAGCATCTATGGCAACTACATGGCCAGTTGTAGGAATTTGGAATTCTAAATTTCTAATTATTATTACTTTTATTTAATGTAAACCTTTATTAGAATTTGAAATTTTCTAAGTTTAGCACTGTAATTTTTTTTTTTTTTTTATGAACAGGGCACTGTAAATTTTATTCTAATATTACCCATATGTTCTAATTAAATAATATTATTTATTGTTTTTATTATTTTTATTATTATTTATTAAAATACCCATTCTCTCACTCTCTCTCACCGGTTCTTTAATTTTTTTGGTAAGCCAATTTTTTTTTTTCAGCTCTCACTCTCTCCCTCTCTCGTTCTTCATTTTTTTTGGTAAGCTCTCTCACTCTCTCCCTCACCCGTTCTTCAATTTTTTTCTGGTAAGCTCTCTCACTCTCTCCCTCACCCGTTTTCCTCCTTCCCTCACTCTCTCCCTCACAGCCGCCTCACCCATTCCTCTCCTTCCCTCACTCTCTCCCTCACAGCCGACTCACCCAGCCGCCGTTGCCGCCGATCTAGCTCGCCGTTGTCGCCGATCCAGCTCGCCGTTGCCGTCGATCCAGCTCGCCGTCTTAGCCCTCCACCGATTTGGCCTCCCTCTTTCCTTCGCCCTTCCCTTTCTCCTCCACCACGGACCCTTCGCCCTTTGTTGGGTTTACCGGTGAGTTTTGATTGATTTTTAGTTGGATTTGTCTTGATTTTGAGTTGTTGGTGGCGATGTTTGGTGGTGGCGCTGGGTTTGGTGGTTGGGCTGTTATTTTCTTCTTCCTTCTTCATATTTCTGGCGCACTGGGTTGTTGATTTGGCAAGGGAAGAAGTCTGATAGAAGAGAGAGAAGAGAGAAAAAAAAGTATAAAAATTTTTTTTACACATGAACAGTGACCGTGGATATATCCACAGTTACTGTTCATGAGTGCATATTTGCAAGTTTTTGCACCCACTGATGTGAGTGTTTTTTTGCTCATATTGTGTAAAATGGTACTGTTTGTCTATTTTGAAAGACTATATCTGATCTGATGTGAATGCTCTAATACCGGTTAATTTACTTATACTTCTCAGTCAAGTCAACAACTTTTCCTGGGCCACCCTCAAGGAAATTGATTCCTTTTCCCATTACTTTTTTAGAGCTTTCAGCGTGGCACAAGACACAAGTTATTGATTACTGCTTTCCTTTTTTGCTTTTTCTTTTTCTTTTTCTTTTTTAAATGGATGGTGGAGGACATGGTAGTTTAGCGGTGGTTAAATAGTGAATATTTAGTTCCACTCAAATATGTACATAATAAAATGCCTAATACTAGAATATAGCATATTTCTATATATAATCACAATCATGCTATAAAGGTTAGATCTTTTTGTAGTTATACTCTGATTATGTAATGTATTATAAACTCGGTTTAAAACACTAATATTACTATTTTCGTGTGTATTTTAATAAGTATTACTGTTTATTAAAAAAAATACTATTACAATTATCATATTCATATTTAGACCCCCAAAAAAAAGAGTAAAAGATCATATTACATTAAACTTCTTACATTGCACAAGTTACGAACTAGTTTAAACAATATTTGACCACTGGTCACCACGAAATTGATATGTCCTTTCTTTTTTCCACCCCATGATTCCATGAAGCACTATTTTTTAAGGAAAAATGTTATGAACCATTATGATCCATATCACATAAAATATGTTTTTTTTTTTCAAAAGCCATTATGAACTATGAAGCACTGTTTAAAGCAAAAGGCATTTTGTTACCGTCTAATATCGGTTAATTTACTTATACTTCTCAGTCAAGTCAACAACTTTTCCTGGGCCACCCTCAAGGAAATTTATTCCTTTTCCCATTACTTTTTTAGAGCTTTCAGCGTGGCACAAGACACAAGTTATTGATTACTGCTTTCCTTTTTTGCTTTTTCTTTTTTAAATGGATGGTGGAGGACATGGTAATTTAGCGGTAACCCGCGATTAGCTAGCTCTGCTAAAATTTCTTAAGAAATGTTTATTGTACACGCTCATTTACATGCACATATTCAGTTTTTTAAACTAAAATTATGACTTGAAATAGTTGAAAATTATGATTTTTTGTGCAAAAGTGGCGTGTGTGTGAACCATGTGTGTGTGCAATAGATATTTTCAGATGTGGTGGGGCGTACTAGGTATGAGCTATTTCCATTAACAAGAAAGTTTCCTCCCTAGCTACTCGTTTAGAGAATTGAAGAATTTTTTTTTTATTTAGCTAAAATTTATGGATATAAAAATTATTACTAATTTTGCCCAATACTTGATATTATCAAAACTTCTAAAAGTACAAACAAAAAGTAGTTCAAAAATTTCTCTACTTCTGCTTCCTTCATCATCTCTAGTTGTTATTTATTTATCATTGCTATTCAAGCACTATTTCGAGCACGTAATATTATTAGATATCTACTAAACATATTATATATATATATATATATATATAAGAAATTGTATGAATAACCCATAACAGACAAATAAGAATTAATTTTTTAAATAAAAAATAAATAAATAACAATTAGAAATGAAGAAGGAAGTTTTTGATATATAAAAAAAGAAAAAGAAAAAAAGAGACAAAGATGAATGCAAGAGTAAATAAATTTTCAAATGGCTTTATGTGACCTTTGTAATCTTTAAGAGTTTTAATAGTATGGCATAATCTAATTATAATATTTATATTTTACTGTAATTTTAGCAAAATAAAAAAGTTTTTATTTTTTTATTTATTTTTCTTCAATTCTCTGAAAGAGAAGACTAGGGAGGAAACTTCCTTGTAGATATGGGAATCTCTCATACCCAGTATGCCCCCACCACATCTAATTGAATTCAAAGAAATTTAAATGGAGCTTCATAGTCGTAGGGTCATAGCTGGTAACCATAAAAATACTGTGACTCTGTACTATCCCTCCTTTATCAATTTAAAAAAATAATAATAGAAATTAAAAAGCAATAAAGGGAAGGAATAAGAAAAAGGTGTGCTTGTAATTAATGACTTTTGTGCCACACTGCCGCGCTTAAAAAAAAAAAGAAAAAAAAAAGAAAAAAAAAAAAGGTAATGGGAAAAGGCATTTGAGACTGGCTAGAGATTTTTGTTACAAAATTCAACCTTGCTGAACATCATTAATATTATTACATATTTGAAAATCTAACCATTAGATTGTATGTTCTTTACGCACTTAATACAAGTGTAAAATTTGTGTACTAAGTTGTGAAAGGACCAAACCAAAGGGCAAATTGCAAAGGCAAAGACTTAGGTACAGTACTTAAGTTCTGTTTTTTAAGTTTTTCTCTTAAGATTCTGTCATATGTCTTTTTTCTCATGAGATAGAAGTGTATTTTTAGTTAAGTAGTCACATGACAGAATCTTAAGAAGGGAACCTACGGAATAACACCTAAAGTACTTTACATAAGTTTTGTCCAAATTTGCAATTACTTTTTTTCTTTTTTTTTTTCTAGTTCCTTTGGTAAGATAAGTTAACTTGGATTTATGCTAGCACAAAGGCTTAACTTTTATTATTTGTACTCAAGAAACCTTAAATTTGATGGATATGTTTCAACCAAGTATAACGAAAACTAATAGCTCTGAATATGTTTGTTCGAACTATATAACTAATATAACATACAATTTTTATATGAGTAATCCTATCCATGTTGCTCGAGCTAATAAATTCTCATGTGTTTGAGCACGGAGTATTCTCCTAGTATTTTTCTTCCTACACTGATGTCTTATAAATGTGTTTGGACCATCATGTAATTATTTACTATATTGTTCACTAGTATGAGTCAGAATTTATCCAACACATTGTGAAAAAGGATGATTTGTAATTGGTTTGGACCATCATGTAAATATTCTCTATCTTCTTCACAGGCATGAGTCTGAATTTATCCAACACATTGTGAAAGAGATGATGGAGAAATTGAGTTCTAAGTCCTCAAGCATTACCAAAAGCTTCATAGGAATAGAATCTACTATGGCCAAATTGATCCCTTCATTTTTACTCCAATTTATTTATGTTCAACTCGATTGTAAAGCTTTCAGACTTGAACAATGGGTGCTACTAAAGAGCTGATAATTGAGAGAGATTTGTGTAGCAGATAACATAATAGAGAGAATTTTTTTTTTTTTTTTTTTGGGTGGTGGGGAGGGGAGAGATCTTATAATTCCTCGGTCTATTTATATCAGCATTGTAACACCATGTATATGATATTATTGTGGGGCAATGTAAATGATGATTAAAAGATCTTGTAAGCATTGATCCCTTTTGCAGGATATATTATAGATATAGAGCAGTGGCGGCTCCAGGAATGTTTCTCAGGGTGTTTCTAGGCGGGCTTGCTTTATTACAATTTTTTTTCTCTTTAGATTCTCTGTTACAATTTTTTCTCTTTTAGATTTTAGTTCAAATTTTTTTTTTTAGCTTTTTCTTTTTGCTTGAAAGCAATGTTATGAATACCGTTTTGGGACCCTGTTTCGATTTGTTTAATGGAATGAAATATTTCAGTACCGAATTATTTTGACGTACTGTTTCAGGGTGTTTCGGGGTTTTAAAAAAAAATTAAAAATAATATATATTTATATTTATATTTTCTTATACAACATAAAATTATTGATCTAAATAAGTAAACCTCAAATAAAAAAAATCATTTAAGTTTTTCTTTTTTTTGACACTCAAATCATTTAATTATTACATAACAATTACTGTTTTAGAATATTAAAATATAAATATGTAATTAAATAATGAAAAACAACAACAAAAAATAGCACAATAAGAGTGTATATATATGTATATCATAATATTGGGAAGAGATAAGACTCAATAAATAAGTTTGAAATCAAACTCTTTTGTCAGCTTTTTGAGTTTTGTTATTTTCACGTGGGTGGGGTCAGTAAGCTAAAAGTCTAAAAGGCAAACTAAAGAAAAAACTTGACAAAGCAAAAACTAGAGTAAAAAGGGAAAAAAGAGGCAGACTAGCAGAGTGTTTGAGATGAAGCAAAGAAGAAGAAAAGGAAAAAGAAGAAGAAAGGGCGATCTTTGCAATGGCTGGATTTGTTTTTTTAGGCATTCAACGCAGGTAATGACATGATGTGCTTATAAGTTTGTCAGATTAGGAAATTTTCTTTTTTTCTTTTAAAAAATGGTACCGGCCAAAATGTAACAAATAATCCACCAAAATTTAATTTTATTGGCATAAAATTTTTTTAAGGGTGTTCCTAATTTTTTTTGAAGGTAAGTAAATAAATTTTTTTTTTTAATTATTATATATAAAAAAAATAAAAATTCAGGTCAGGGTGGTCCCAGGACCACCCTGACCTGTATGTGGCGCCGCCACTAATATAGAGGCTGCGACAGAGGCGATTGAATGATATATGCACTAGACATAGTCTAAAATGGTTGCGAATTGCATCAGATCAAGTACAGTACAAAATATAGCCATATCATTTAAACAGGTACCAAAGGGCCTTTCAAAATGTAAAATCCACTAATTTAGCACAGATTTTATACAAGACAGTCACTCGTTATCACTAATAAGAACTCAAGACAAAAACTTTGAATAGCCCAAAAAAACAGTTACTCGAATTACCACGGGAAATATAGACCTAAATGGAGAACCAACCTAACCAAGAGAATATCTCTCACTCTCTCCCTCTCTCTGTGATTATATTAATTAAAAAAAGTAGCTAAATGAATTAATTTGAGGGGTTATGATCAGTGATTTTTAGGAAATATCAGTTTTCTGCAAAACCTGGGTTATTATTATTATGTAAAATCTTTAGCCATTTGTGTTTGTCGTCTTATTAAATTAAGTACATATTTTTAGTAGTTTTGTTCTTTCTAGTAGTATTTACTTAGTCATCTACTTAATTAAGGTTCAATTTCATTTTCGTTTACAATCTGGGCCACAAAGAGTGCAGAATCACTGAAACCTATACCAATTGCTTCCAAAAGTTGCTTTGTTCATATTTTCTTTGAGAAATTCGTTTATTATACGGCAGTCTTGTGGTAGATAGGAATAATAAAAACCCAATAATTAAACCATTCGAAAGGGATGATATTGTCCTTCCAAAATACATACCCAGCAAAGAAAAATCAAACATTTCGAACCCAATTTCTAGCAATATATAGTTTTTTACTCTTAACGTAATCCACATATGATTCTACCAGTCCTTGCATCTTGTATAAAGAATGGACAGCCATTGACTGATAAAATGACTATACTCACCTAATATGACTCTGTTTTGTATTCTAGCTAATAAAGTACCTTTTATTTTATTTAATGTATTTGAATAGTTTTCAGTTATTGTTTTGCCACTTGTATACCTACTTTGTTTAAAAAATGAGGGTATGAATCATGTGATCATGTGAATGCTTGCACTTTTCTTTGATTCAATTGGCCATTCTTTTGAACAAACAATTGAATAATATAAACTAAAGCCAGCTTTGAAATTAATCAATGTAAAAAAACAAAAGTTGGTCCTCTTTTTTTTCTTTAATCGAATATTATCTTCATCTCGGTTTATATAATTTTAGTCTTCGTTATTTTCCTGGAAGATGCCTGTATATTAAAAAGATGAGTAGCAGACTTGACTCAAAACAGAGGATGTGAATGCCATTCCTTTGGCCAAACAATCATACACGGTAGGAACTGACCTTTCATGCTTACATAAATATTTTTTATTTTCTTCTCCTTATCACTCCCTTCTTGAAAGAATAACTCATTTTCTTCTTCCCTAATTACATAAGTATCTTTTATTTTCTTCTCCTTTTCACTCCCTTCTTGAAAGAACAACTCATTTTCTTCTTCCCTAATTTGTTTTTCTTTTATTTTGTTAGTGAGATAACACTTTAGGTAGCCTCAAATTAAGTAGTTAATATAACATATGGAGAAATTACTTAACATAAATGCTTAAGCTAATAGATTATCTCTAATTGAGTGTATTTTCTTTTCTATATTAGTTGTGGTTCTTGATTTACCTATGTATTACCAATGGCCTTATATCACAAACTTTTTTATTTTCTCCAACACAGCCCCAGATGAGTTTAACACCAAAAAAAAAAAAAAAAAGGAAAAATAATTAACACAGAGTTTTTCAAATTGCCCCACCCCAGATTACGGAGAAAGGAAAACTGAATATATGATTAAAAATTTTCCATTACACCTTAAAGATTCTTCATGTGCAACACTGTGAGATGTGCAATGAAATGTTTGCAAGCCATTCAAATATGAAAGGACTTATTCACGTTGAAAGAACAAAGAGAGCTATGGAAATACAAGAACAGAGAGTAACAAAACAGAGAGAGAGAGAGAGAGAGAGAGAGAGAGAGAGAGAATTTCTTAACAGAATTCAATTAGGATTAGAATGGCTCAACCACTGATAAGCAAATCATTTACAATAGATATATAGTTGCTGAGAGGAAAAACTGAAAAACAATTACATAGCACTAGCCTCTGAGCACGCGCTCACACGTGCTGAGAGGCACTTCTATATTTTTGAGATAAAGGTTAATAAAATTTCGCATCTATTATAATTTGGGATTATTAAATTTTCCAATCACAAAAAACTTAGGGGTGTGATAAAAAAATTATTTCACTTACAAATACATAATACTTATCACACCCCTAGTTTTTTTTTTTTTTTTTTTTTTTTTTGGTTGAAAAATTTAGTAATCCCAATTTATAATGAATGCAAAATTTTAACCTTTATCCCAAAAATATAGAAGAGCCTTTGAGCATGCGCGTGAGCGCATGCTAGAGGCTAGTATTCTGTAATTATCTTTTGTTTTTTGCAATTTTGTTAATGTATTAATCAATGTCTTAATGATTGGAAGATGATGCTATAATTTTGTATTAACCTTTAGGGGAGGAAAAAATAGATCCTCTAAATAATTCTGATAAATTTAGATATATTAAAAATGCATAATGAAATTGTAAATATAAAATTACTTACAAATTACATGTGAAAATATTTACAAAAGTTATTATGAAGAAGTTGATAAATAAATATAAAAAGTTGAAATATTTACATCCGGTGAGCATGATTCATACAACATCAATACATGAGAACGATTTAATAATTAAGATATATTGTGTCATTTCGACGTAGTACATTGATCTAATTCTTACTAAACCACCAATATTGGTATATTACGTTGATCTAATATGATTGGAAATAAAAATAGATGTGCTTTTTTTTTGGTTTTTTTTTAATCTTTTATTTTTGCTAAATGAAAGATCCACTTTTGTTTTTGTTTGAGTATTGTTGTAGGTGTTGTTTTTTTATTTTATTTTATTTAAAATGTAGTGTTTTAATTCTAAAATTTAGTCATGTACTAAACATCTATAACAAAAAGTTAAAAAGAGCAAAAAAATTTAAAATTTAACAACTACCTTCTTTTAAAAAAAAAGGGTAAAAGGCTGACATTTGTTTTTCGTGTTGTTATTGTTGTTTTTGTTTTTATAATTTTATTTATGACAGTTATCAAGTTGTATTTAATCCTAAAATGTAGTGTTTTAATCCTAAAATTTACCCATGTACTACACATCAATAACAAAAAGTTAAAAAGAGCTTAAATTTAAAATTTAGCAACTACCATTTTTTTCTTTTACGGTAAAAGACTCAATTTTTTTTGTTTTAGTTTTTTTTATTTTTTTTATTTTTTATATTTTAGTGAAGGAAACACTCTAGATGTGCATCAAGGTTTTTTTTTTTTTTTTTTCTTTTCTTTTTAGTGGTGTTGTTGATGTTCTTTTATTTATTTATGACAGTTATTAAGCTATAATTTATCCTAAAATTTAGCCATATACTACACATCCATAACAAAAAGTTAAAAAGAGCTTATATCTACAATTTAGCAACTACCATTTTTTTTTTTTCTTTTACGGTAAAAGACTCTAATTTTTGTTGTTTTAGTTTTTTTTTTTTGGTTAAGGAAAGGCTAGATGTGCATTTATGTCTTTTTCATTTTAGTGGTGTTGTTTTTGTTCTTTTTATTTATGATAGTTATCAAGTTGTATTTAATCCTAAAATGTTGTGTTTTAATCCTAAAATTTAGCCATGTACTACACATTCATAACAAAAAGTTAAAAAGAGCTTATATTTAAAATTTAACAACTACCATTTTTTTTCTTTTACGGTAAAAATCTCAATTTTAATCCTAAAATATAGTTTTTTAATCCTAAAAGTTAGCCACTTACTACACATCCATAACAAAAGTTAAAAAAAGTTTAAATTTCCAATATATCAACTACCTTTAAAACTGAGAAAAGGTACGTAACATTTTTGATAGAGTAGTAAATTAATAATTATTAAAAAAATGTAAATTGAATTTCACATAGAATTATACAAATGATAAATATAGTTTCTGTTCCAGAAGAAATTTTTCTACAACAATTTCTTAGATAACAACCACTTCATGTGGGGTTTGAATCATACAATAATTTTTGTAAACTCTTTCACGCGAACTAATCTAATATTCCATTCCAATGCCTCCTTAATGCAATCCAATAAATTTATGCATATGTCAATCTAAGAGGGATAAAAGAGTGAGGAAAAAAAAAACTTCAATAAAAATAAAAACCAAAAAAAGAGTTTGTGTTTGTTTTAAATTGGGAAACCAATTAAGTAGCGTAATTCCCTAAAAAAATTCCTATAAAAAAAAAACACCAAACCAAGTAGTAGGCCTGTTATGTCACGTTATTTTACAAAGAGAGTAAATTCCTATATAAAAAAAAAAAAAAAAAAAAAAAAATCATGCCAATATTTATTGATTGGATTAATTATGATCAATGGATAGTAGGGAAATTTTGTTCTTATGGATCACACAGTGTGACGCGCTATTGATAAAATAGGATTACAATTCATGTGCAACCCAAGGCAAGCCTTTTCTATTAAAAAAGAAAACCCTCATAAAAAAAATAATAATAAAAAAAAAAAAAAAAAACACACACACACAGTAAATTTCGCCGCAATTGAAGTCTTGAGGTAATGTAAGTGATGAAGTTGATATGTGCAGTTAGTTAACACACTGGAGGTGAGATTTAGTTTGTCACGCTATTTTACAAAGAGAAGCGTAGGTTCTTTAAAATATATATATATATATATATATATATATATATATAACTACAAAAGAGTTTGTGTTTAATTCTAGGCCAAGACAAAAAGAAAGAACCATTACCAATATCATTTTTTAAGAAATCAGTTCAAGCACAAACGATGGGTAATAAGCCACCGTCAAAGCACAAACCCTTCTTTTAAAAGTTCAAAGTCAACCATGGGTAATAAGCCACCAGCAAACACCCTTAAATCCTTAATCACACTCACCCACAGGTAAGTACTCCTTAAATTATGAATATTTGGTAGCCATAGCAGGTAAGAACTCAAAGAAAGTTATAAACAAAACAAAACAAAATAAAGAGGAATTTGCAAATGATAGAACCTGAAAAGTTGTTGGAGCCTTTGACAATGTCTGTTTAAATTGTTTAAAAACCAAATTTGAAAGTAGAACAAAAAGAAAGGAGGATGTAGAGTTAAACTGAATGTCTTCAATCTAAAAAAGAATGAGAGATAGAAAGTGAGATAAAAATTGGCAAAGCGTATGTGAGTTTGTGAGTCTTAAAGTGTAAGAATTTTAATTTACATATTTATCCTCATTAGTTAAAAACTTGTAAGTGGGTATGATGAGAGTATTTTAGGGATCAAAATTAAAGAATCCAAACAGAAGAAGTCCTTTAAATAGTAGTCTTTTAAACAGTAGTATAGATAATCTACTTTAACCACCTATCTCACGTGCACACATGCTATAACTAATTATAACACCTTCAAAAAAAACGACACCGTTCTATTTAACTACACTCCCGCATTGTTTCCTTAGTGCTGGAACAGAATCATCTTCATCTTCAATTGCTTCAATTCTGCAGCTACTACTACTAGTGCTTTCATGCGTATATAGGGATGATTATTCCAACAAATTCTGGAAAAAGGAAGCGAATTAGATTAAGAAATGGAATTAATTCACTAATTAGAGCGATTTACACATCATTATTATAATATATATATTTTTAAAACTAATTTAAATTTTATTCTAGATTTAAACACTATTAGAATCTTGACACAACATATTTTCTTTTAATGGTGAATATTTAGTTTCCCACGGATAAGGACATAATAAATGCCTAATGCAAAATATATATTTTTATATATAACCACAATCATAATAAATGCTTAATAATAGCTATCACAATTATTAATTTCATATTTAGCCAAAACAATAATAATAATAATCATATTATATTAAACTTTCTAAACAATATCTGTCACAATTATCAAATCCTAATGTTCTTAGATCTTTGACTTTATTTTCCAACCCGGTTTACTAAAAACTGATGAAGTGATGAATATATATATATATATATATATATATATATATATATATTGATGGGGAAGGTGCTGTCGCCCTCTACTTGGACGACGGCATGGTAAAGGGCAACGGTCCTTCTCCTCCGTCATCTTAGGCCAACTCTCCAGCACGTCTCGACGGTGTAGTCTACACGTATCGACGAGATGAATGGGTGACGGGGCAAAGCTGAAGGGATCAGTACATGTCTTGTGATGTACACTTCCACGAGAAAAAGAATCTTGCCGCGTACGCTACTACTTGGATAGATGTCTTGCGCAGTACGATTGCTCCCAAAGGGATATCTTGCACAACACGCTTGATCGCCCAAGAAGTATCTTGCGCTCCACGATACTCAGGGGCAATTTCGGTAAGATGATATCTTCCCCAGCACGTCTTAGCCAAGGTCCCTTACTGCTATAAATATCTCCGAGTCCTCTAAAATTGAGATACGCGTAATTCTACCCGACTCTGGCACTCTAGAGTTGCGAGCAATACTAACTTAACCATCGGAGGGTCGTTGGCCGGTACCACGCCGGTACTCCCCTTTTGAGGTTCTTTCTACTTGTGCAGGTTTATTCGAAACGCGCGAAGACCCTGCAGCTTACTGAGTTGATTCTTGGCATCATTATATATATATATATATATATATATATATTAATTTGGTAGTATCTAAGATAACCAAAATGTTAGAAATAACGTTTTTAGAAAAAATGGTAGAAGTAATTTTTATATTTTAGCTAAATAATTTTTTTTTAATTTTAAAATTATCTTAATGAGAAGTCATACACCCCCACAACACGTCAACATCTGAATAAAAGGGAAATTTATTAATTTAATCAGAGCTTCATGGCCGGTTACCACGAAACTACTCTGTCCTCATCTATTGATTTAAATAACAATAACTTAAAAAAAAAATTAAATTAAAGCAAAGGATTAAGAAAGTGGCGAATCCATGGGTCGGTAGCAATCTTTAAAATGAAAAATAGTTTGAACCGAAGAAAGTGGGGAATCAATGACTTGTGCCACGCTAAAACACTAAAAACTTCGTGGGTCCTCTGTTTTTTCTTTAATCGAATATTAGCTTCATCTCCATTTATATAATGTAGTCTTCTTTTTCCTTGGAAGATGCCCATTCCTGTGAACTTGTGAACACGCACAGAGAAAGAAAGAGCAGAGTCCAATTGTTTATTAAACAGGCAATTATCTAATAGGAATTTTCTTGTGCTTAGAGCAAGTTGGATATTTAAAATAAAATTTGTAAAGTATTGCAATAGTCTAAATCTCATACGTTATTTTTATATTTTCCCTTAAACTTTAGCTAAATGAGAAAGAATTTTTTTAATTTTAAAAATGACACTTACACATAAATTTTTTTAACTAAAATTGTGATTTAAAACCACGATTTAAATAAACATCTCTTCTTTTTCCCTGTCCAATTCTCTGAATGAGGAGATTCAGGCGAAACTTCCCTGAAAATGGAAATCTTTCATACGAGAATACGATGGTACACTACTTCCTTCGCTTCACAGCTTATAAGGTTGAAAGTGGGGGAAGCTCTCTTCGATGTGGGACAAGTATAAGTTTCCTCGGCACTGCACCGAGAGCCTTGCCGAGGAGTACAAAAATGGTCCCCACAATAAAAGAAGCTCTTGGCAAGGCTCTCGGCGCAGTGCCGAGGAAATACGGGAATACGATGGTACACTACTTCCTTCGCTTCACAGCTTATAAGGTTGAAAGTGGGGGAAGCTCTCTTCGATGTGGGACAAGTATAAGTTTCCTCGGCACTGCGCCGAGAGCCTTGCCGAGGAGTACGAAAATAGTTTCCTCAGTACTGTGCCCAGAGCCTTGCCGAGGAGTACAAAAATGGTCCCCACAATTACTGTTAAGTGAATTTTAATTATTACTACTTAGAATACTTTAATTTATTATTTTTTAGTTTTTGTCTTTACTCTTTTTAATACTTATATTTAACAATTCAACTCCAGTTTGATAACTTATTGGTCTTTATAATTTATTAAAAATAATTTTTGTTGTGTCCTTTGCATTACTCTATTAAGAATTCAATAAGACGATACAATCATTAAAAAAAAAAATTTGTCTTCATTTAGAATGTTTTCTTTGCAATTATAAAGTTAACTAGTGGTGCGGAAAGATTTAAACAAGTTTACTCTTGGAAGTAAATTTCTTTCTGGATTAAAAAAAAGTCTTACATCCTTAACAGGAAATGTCTAGTTAGTAGTTATGCCATAGTCATAACCATCATAATCATATTGTGCATATTAATTTCATCAAAATTGATCGGCATAAGATGCCAATGTAGAAGTTGTGATTCTTTCTTGATATTGCTTGATATTAACTCACAAAGTTATTTCGCGCTATGTATGCATCAGGGGTTGCTAGAGGATTTGGGTGGCAAGATATAGGAGCCTATGTAAATCTTGGGGCATATTATTTGGTTGGGGTTCCAGTAGATGTTGTTTTGGCCTTCATTGTACACTTGAAAGGAAGGGGTCTTTGGACTACTGTACAAGCATTTCTACTTGCTCTTAAAACAAGTTTCACAATTTGGGAAAAACAGGTTATTAGTACAAAAAAAAAATTAGTCCTTTCTATATATTTGTTTTTATTATTACACCTTTCTACAACTAAAGTTCATGTTCAACTTGATAATATAGTATGAAAATTGAGAACCTTAAAACTATTTGTGACTGAAATAATTGGTGTCCAGTTGAGTTGAATGGACAAAATATTAGACCAAACCATTTTGAATGCTTATACTAATTTTTATTCAACGAAAGGAAAATACAATAACATCACAAATCCATTTCTCACAAAGTGGAAAATAATAAAATGCAATAAAGGGGAGGAGTAAAAGTGGGGGACTGGTAATCACTAACTGGTGCCACGCAAAAGCTCTAAAAAAGTAATGGGAAAAGGAATTAAATTTCCTTGAGGGTGGCCCAGGAAAAGTTGTTGACTTGACTGAGAAGACGCGATTTGAAGTTGTGAACACATACCGAAAAAGAAAGAACAGAGTACAATCAATTATTAAACGGGCAGAGTTTTAGAAAAAGTATATTTGTATATAATTAAAAATTTTAAGGCTAAATGATAATTTATTTAGTAAAAAAAATTAAAATGAAAATTAATCCAATCTGCCTCTGAGATTGGGGTTACATAAGCTATCAAGATTTGTTTTTTAAATATTCAATTTGCTTCCTATCCTCATAGGACAATTTACACGGTTAAAAAAAAATTTGTAACCAATGTAGATACATTATTGTTAGAAACACAGAAAGAAACAAATTAGGTTATGCCAATTATATGCCCGAAAGAGTAACTAGTGGCTAGTGATAAATAAATAAAAGTTATAAGATGGAGAAGGAAGAGTAATAGAATTTTCAAATTGTATTAAATGATGTTTGTTTATGCTTATAGAGTAAATTGAATATTTAAAAAAAAAATTGATAGCATCTAACAATTAACCCAAATCACAAGACGGTTCAAGCAGTGACACTTTAATGAATATGTTGTGCTCTTTACTATAGCTCCATCAAGGCTCTAATGGTACTTATGTTGTTATTCTTATCATCACGTGATGTGAGGTCGATAACGATGAGTCCACGCTCCACATTATAAATCTCCTTTTTTTTTTTTTTACTAAAAATAAAAGATGAGGTATACTTTGTTCACCTTTATTGATTTAAATATTTAAATAATAAAAATAAAAATAAAAACAAGAAACAATAAACCAAAGGAGTAAGAAACTGGATAAAGTGCAAGACTAACCACTAAAAAAGTAAAGGGTAAAAGTGTGGTTGATTGAGTGAAAGACAGATGTAAAATTGTGAACAATGAATAAACACATGAATCAGAGATATGACAGATTCAAATTGAGCATTGAATATAATATAATTACAACATTTAATTTAAAAACTTAAGTTTGCGAGTTTGGATCAAATTATATTATAATTAGACTCATCACACGCGCTTTACACATATGACTTTTTTTATAAATTTGTTTTGAAGACATAAATTAGTAGGAGAGTATCCTATTTTGTAGGAATTTTAAATAGAGTTGGAAATATATTTTTACTAGTGTGTGATGGGTCATGCCGTGGGTGTGGTTGGTGGGTCAAGCCGTTGGTTGTGGTGGTCGGGTTGGTAGGTCACGGCATGAGTTGTGGGCGTGATGGTTTGCTCTTTTGTGGGTTTGCTTGCTCTGTATTAGAGAAGAGAGAGATGAAGAGGAAGAGAGAGAAACTAATGAGGAAGAATAAAAAAATAATATTTAAATGAAGTAGTTAAAAAAATAAAACTATTGATGTTGATACTGGATGTGTTATAAAATGAAGTATTAAAATAAATAAAGTTACTACATAGCTACAATTTTTGCCTCCCCATTTGTGAATGCTCTTAGACAAGCAACTATCCAATAATATTACTGTGTGGTAGCGATGTGCGGATACTGTGTGGTGGCTGTGATATGAGATTGAGGGATTAGTATTATCTTTTAGTTAAGTATTAGTATTATTATTTTTTTCATAAAAAATCTATCATTTTATTTAAAATTCTGGAAAAATATATCTAAACTACCGGGTTTTCTTGTAAACATCGAAATCTCTCGACGCATAATGCACCCACCACGTCTGATTGAATTCAAAGAAATTTTAAACAGAGCTTCGTAGATATTATAGCTGGATACCACGAAAATACTGTATCCATACAGTACCTTCTGTACCGATTTAACAAATTGTATAAATATTAAATAAAAAAGCAATAAAGTGATGGAGTAAAAAAGTGCTGTAGTCAATGACTTTTGTGCCACGCTAAAACACACACGCACTAAAAAAAAAAAGTAATGGGAAAAGGCATTTGAGGCTGGCCCAGGAAGCGTGTAGACTTGACTTGACTTAAAACAGGGGATATTGAAGTTGTGGACACAAACACCCGGAGAAATAAAGAATAGAGTCCATTCCTTTATTAAACAGCCAAAAATGTATTGTTTGAATAGCAAATGATAAATAAATATCAACAAGAGATGAAGAAGGAAGTGGAAGTAGAAAAAATTTCGATCTGCTTTTTATTTGTATTTTTAAAAGTTCTGATAGTGTCAAGTATTGGGCAAAATTTAATAATAATTTTTATATTTTATCAAAAATTTTAGCAAAATAAAAGTGTTTACTTTCTTTTTCAATTCTCACGAGGAGACTAGAAAGAAAACTTTCTTGTTGATAGAAATATCTCATACGTGGTACACCCCGGCACATTTAAAAATGCATATTTCACACAGTTACACACATTGTTCACACACTCACCACTTTTGTACAGAAAGTCACAATTTTCAACTATTTCAAGCCACAATTTCGTTCAAAAAATTGAATACGTGTACTTTGTAGGTAAATGAGTGTGTGTAATAGACACGTCTTAAATTAGCAAGTAGCAACAAGCCAGCAACCATTGTTATAAGTTTACATTTTTATTTATTTATAAAAATTACATTTTACCGTCTCAATTTATATCTCATATATATATATATATATATTTTTTTTTTTTTTGATGGGGAAAACACATGAAATTTCATTCATGTGAAATTGAGTTGCAACAGAGAGAACAAACTACAAACAGCTACAAGCCACCGTCTTCTAAGATTACATGCCTCACAAAGTTTGGACACACACCTTTCCAAACCTGAGAAACACCTGAAATTCTGGCAGCTCCTGCAAATTCATGGGCTGCTTTGTTGCCACTCCTTCTCAAATGCTAAAAAACAGCACCAGGAAAAAGAGGAATATATATCTTTAATGTTCTGAACAATGTGCCCCAGTTCACCACCCAGATCACTCTCAATGATAGCTTGAATAATTGAAACAGCATCGGACTCAACAATTTATATCTCATATTATACTTTACACCATCAACTATTTAAATATATGTTTTGCACCATAAATTATGATTATTATTATACTTTGCACTCTAATGATAAGTTTGTTGTTAATTTGAATGAAAATCCAAAGTTTAGGATGTAAGATGTAATTAGAAGTGTAGTAAAATATAATTTTTATTTCTAATTTTATAAAAAATTGAAAAGAAGGAGAATTGAGTTTTTTGTGTGGTGTAATTTTTAATTTATTTTTCAACTGTTTTTATAGGAGAGAAAAAATCTTTGAGATATAGGGTATTGTACCTTGGAGCATCCACGGTAATAGAGTTAAAAAATTACTTTATTTATTTTATCTACACACATGCTGTAGCAGTGGATTTATTTTAACTTTCAACATAATAAAATAATATAAATATCACAATAAAATAAGATATCTACTGCAATAAAATAATATATCCATTACACACAACTATCACAGCTACATGCACAATCGGACAGGGAATAATTTTTTTTTTTAAACTCTAAGCTACAGTGCACATCTATATGTGCACTGTAGCAATGAAGCTAAAAAAAATAGTTTTGACTCCACTGCTATATGGTTTATTTTTGTGTTTTAGTGGAGCTAAAATAACTATATAGTTTTTTAGCTCCACTGCTACAAGTGCTAATGTAATAAACGTGGTATTGGGTGCAATTAAAAGGAGTTAAAAAAAATTCTAAACAAAATTAAAAAAATTGAATTAAAAAGCAGAAGTAGTAAAAGTCTTGATTGTGCCGAGTGTGATAGCCTAGCAATTGCACAATCCAAAAATCTCACCTTCATTATTACAAATTCTGATCACCGTTGGTTTACAGTTTTACACTCCTTTTTAGGGAATTTTAGCCTTTTCTTCGAAAGTTTGATAGTTGTTACTGGTATAGTTTTCAGAATCGGATCGGATCGGACCAAAAGGTTGGACCGTGAAAATTAAGAACCGAGATAAAAATTGGTTTTTTAAGCTTAAAAAATTTGATTTTTAGTTAATTCTATGAACCCCTAAAACCGGAGTTGGACCGTAAAAACCGGTCGCAAGAATCGTGCAGTCCAACCCCTTAGCAAAATTTTTTTTTTTATAAAAACAACTTAACACAATTTTATTAAATATATGCTTGAAAATCATTAAATTTCCCTCACATATATAGATATATTAGTCAATTTTACTAGTTTTATAAATTTAATATCTATATTTGGCTTTAATTAATTATTAAATTAATTATGACGTCATCACGGTTCGACTTCGGTTCGACCTCAGTTCGACTTCAAAAACCTTAAACCTCTTCTTTTTACGGTTCAATAAACGGTTCGAGTCTGAAAACCTTGGTTACTAGTCTATAAAATCTAATATTCAAATCCCCTTTCATTATTGTAACAATTAAATTATTAAAATTATCTTCACATATTTTAATGGTAATTGATTGAATCAATTGATCTAAATAGTTATAAACTGTATTATCATGTGATATCATATGTTAATTGAGATATGGTTTTGTGCATTGTCGATAGTTTTGTATTGGTGTTCAATACTTGTGTGTATATAGTAGTAGGAATCGTATTGAATTACCGTGTTAATATGTGTATTGTATCATATTTCAGGTTTTATGGTAATTTGCTGAATAATTTTTAATATTTAGGTTTTTTCTTTTTAAGACTCCCACAGGTTAACCTGAACTTACTTTGATTTTTCATAGATCTAAAACAAACAGTAAATTCAGATACTTTTGATCCGAAACCGACCGTTTCTTATGTTCACATTCACGCTTCAATAATTTTCACCTCAATTATTACAAATTCTGATCACTTCTGAAAACTTCTGGTTAGGTACTTCACAGTTCACATGCAATTGTCTTCCATTGATTTCAAAGTCTCTTTTGATAGTACAAAGTGCATGAGTCACTTTCTGCCTTATCTCTTCACATTTTCCAAGAAATTATGACATTATATTGGGAGGAAAAAAAAATCAAATCTTACCCGAGGTCTAAATTTTGAGTCTTTTGGCTAAATAATGATTTTTTCAAACTTTATTTGCGTTATAGGCATTATTCAAACTTATTTGAGAATGTGAGGAGAGAGACTGAATTTCGGTAATACAGTTACCGAAATTCAATCAAAAACTGGAGAGAGAAAGTTGGCTGCCACAAGTGTGCTCGGGTGAGAAAAGGTTGCCCAAAAAAAAACTTTTTGCCCCTATTTCGGTAAGAGAAATACTATGTCCACAACATTTCTCACAACATTTTCACAACAAATCCTAGTTGGCAGGTTGTTATTTGCTATTACTAGTGGGTAAGAAAGTAATTTCAGTGTTGGATTTAAATTTAAAACCTGTAACAACCTGCCAACTAGAATTTGTTGTGAAAATGTTGTGAAAAATGTTGTGGATGTAGCAGTTCTCTTTCGGTAATGGCATTACCGAAATAGGGGGCAATATATATATATATATATATATATTTTTTTTTTTTTTTTCTTCCTACCTATTTCGGTATTGGCAATACCGAAATAGGGGCAATATATATATATATATATATATATTTTTTTTTTTTTTTCTTCCTACCTATTTCGGTATTGCCAATACCGAAATAGGAGGGTAAAATTGCAAAAATGAATTGCAAAATTGCAAAAATGAATTGCCACAAATGAATTGCAAAATTTTTTTCTCCTCTATTTCGGCAATGGTATTGCCACAAACTAATTGCAAATTTTATTTTTTTTCCCTCTATTTCGGCAATGCCATTGCCACAAATGCCAAAAATTGCCACAAATGAATTGCAAAATTTTTTTCCCCTCTATTTCGGCAATGGTATTGCCACAAACCAATTGCAAATTTTTTTTTCCCCTCTATTTGGGGCAATGCCGTTGCCACCAATGCCACAAATTTTTTTTCCCTCTATTTCGGCAATGGCATTGCCACAAACTAATTATAAAATTTATTTTTTCCCTTTTATTTCAGCAATGGTATTGCCACAAATCAATTGCAATTTTGTCAATACGTGGAAGCTATGAAAGAGAAAGAAAATCTCTGACAACGAGTTGACGGAGGAAGCTATAAAAAAATGGAAGCTATGAAAGAGAAAAAGGAAAAAAAAATCTGTGTACTTTTTCCCTCTATTTCGGCAATGCAATTGCCACAAATTTTTTCCCTCTATTTCGGCAATGACATTGCCACAAACTAATTGCAAAATTTATTTATTTTTCTCTATTTCGGCCTCTATTTCGGCAATGACATTGTCACAAATAAATTACAATTTTTTTTTCCTCTATTTCGACAATGACATTGCTACAAACTAATTACAAAATTTATTTTTTTTCCTCTATTTCGGCAATACCACCATCACCACAAATGTCACAATTTTTTTCAAATGGTAAAAATTTTTTTTTCCCTCCTATTTAGTAAGGCATTACCGAAATAGGATGTGAAAAAAAAAAAAATTCCCCCCCCCCCCCCCATTTCGGTAATGCCCTTACCGAAATAGGATAGGATGAAAAAAAAAAAAAAAAAAAAGCCCTCCTATTTCGGTAAGCATTACCGAAATAGGATAGGATTAAAAAAAAAAAAGAAAAGAAAAAGAAAATTGGCCCCCCTATTTCGGTAATGCCCTTACCGAAATAGGAGGGAAAAGTCCTCCTACTTCGGTAAGCATTACCGAAATAGGATAGGCTGAAAAAAAAAAAAGAAAAAAAAGAAAAAAAGAAAAAGAAAGTTGCCCCCTATTTTCGGTAATGACATTACCGAAATAGGGGGTAAAATTTTTTAATTTTTTCCCTCCTATTTCGGTAATGACATTACCGAAATAGGGGGGCAAAAAGTTTTTTTTGGAACACCCTCACCCGAGCACACCAACGGGTTTTCTCTCTCCAACTTTTTTTAGTGAATTTCGGCAACAGTGTTACCGAAATTCACTCTCTTTCCTCAAAATCCCAATTAACTTCAAACAATACCTAAAACGCAAATAAAGTTTGAAAAAAAGTAATATTTAGCCAAAAGACTCTCTAAATTTTGGTCCTCTTTTTCGAGAATCGTGTCAAACCCAAACTCAGTCAGGTTAAAAATAAATAAATAAAATTTACCCCAAGTCAATTTTTTGTAGCTGCTTTTTGTGTAGGGTTTGGTTGTAGTTTTTTTTTTCCTGCACTTCAGTAGTTGTTTTCTTTGGCTAACTGCCTGTAGTTAAGCCTGGGATTTATACGCTTTTTTTTTTTTTTTTTGTTATTTTGGTTTCTTTTTAATGAAAGTTTCTAGTCAGTTCTCAAAAAAAAAAAAAAAAAAAAAAATTGGTCATCGTTGCCAACACACCATCCACTTGAATTTTCATAGATCTAAAACAAACAGTAAATTCAGATACTTTGATCCGAAACCGATCAGTTTCTCATGTTCACATTCACGCTTCAATAATTTTCACCTCAATTATTACAAATTCTGATCACTTTTGTCTTTTTAAGTGAATTATTACAAATTCTGGTCTGGTACTTCACATGCAATTGTCTTTCAGCGATTTCAAAATCTCTTTTGATAATAAAAAGTGCATGAGTCACTTTCTGCCTTTATCTCTTCACATCTCTTCACATCATGACCATTGACTATTTAAATATATGTTTTGTATCATAAATCATGATCTTTATTATATTTAGTATATTAATAACAAATTTGTTGTTAATTTAGATAAAAATTTAAAATTTAAGATGTAAAGTATAATTAAGAATATAATTTAAAGTAGTAAAATATGATTTTTCTTTTCTTTTTTATAAAAAATTGAAAAAAATGACAATTGAGTTTTGTGTATAATGTAATTTTTAATTTATTTTTCAACTGTTTTAATAGGAGAGAAAAAATCTTTGAGACATAGGGTACTGCACCTAATGTAATAAACGTGGTATTGGGGTGCAATTAAAAGAAGTTAAAAAAATTCTTAAAAAAATTAAAAAATTAGAATTAGAAAGTAGAAGTAGTAAAAGTCTCGAGGGCAAATTGTGCCGGGTGCAATATCCTAGCAACTGCACAATCCAAAAATCTCACCTTCAGTATCACAATTTTGACCACTAATGGTTTACAGTTTTACACTCTTTTTTAGGTACTTCGCCGTTCACATGCAATGGTTTACAGTGATAGTACATTGTGCATAAGTCACTTTCTGTTTCTCTTCTCTTCTTAAATTGCTTGTTTGGCGGAGTTCTCTTAATACCACTCGGAACAATATTGATCTTTTAACAATTTTTATATTACTAGTGTTGGTTGCACGTGCAAGGCACGTACTACTCCAGTAGTGCAAAAATTAATAGATTTTATGTGTAAAATAGTAAATTTTGGCTAATTCAATTTGACTATATTAAAAAAGAAGTCTAAGAATATAACAAAATGTCACAATATTTTCATAACATCTTCATTTTTAGGATCTGAATAGATATTTTATTTTATTTTATTTGAGAGAAATGCTACATTCATAACATTTTTAGAACAAATTCTAAATAACAAGTTGTTATTAGTTTTAAACTGATAACATTGTTATTGTTATTCTCAAAACATTTATTTTCAGTTGTAGTTAGTCACAATCTCATATTTTACTATTTTATTTCGACTTGTAAGAAATTGATACTTCAATATTTGTAAAAATATTATGAAATTTGTTGTGTCAGTATAACAATATATATGTCAGCTTACATAAATATTTAAAAGAAAAAAAAAACATAAACCGATTACTGGGAAAAAAAAAGTTTAGGCACTGTATAAATTAATGTTAAAATGTTGTGAACTTAGCATTTTTTTATTTGATCTATAAGAAACTAAGATCTCAACAATTGTAAAAATATTGTGATAATAATAAGTGTAATAACATTTTCTCAAAAAATTTATTTTCAGTTGTAGCTGGTTATAGTCTCATATTTTATTGTTTTATTTCGACTTGTAAGAAATTGACACGTAAATAATTGTGAAAGTATTGTGAAATTTGTTGTGTCAGTATAACAATATATATGACAGCTTACATAAACATTTCAAAGAAAAAAAAATACAAACCGATTACTGGGAAAAAAAAAATCTTTAGGCACTGTAGCTATAGTGCCAATTGAACAAACCAAAAGCACTGTAACTCCAATGCTATCCATCAATAATAGTTTACCTATGATTTGTTATGAAATTAATGTTAAAATGTTGTGGACTTAGCATTTTATTTATTTATTTGATCTATAAGAAACTGAGATCTCAACAATTGTGAAAATATTGTGATAACAATAAGTGTTGTAACATTTTCTCGAAACATTTATTTTCAATTGTGGTTGGTCACAGTCTCATATTTTATTTTTTTTATTTTGAGTTGTAAGAAATTGATATCTCAATAATTGTAAAAATATTGTGAAATTTGTTGTGTCAGTATAACAATAAATATGACAGCTTATATAAATATTTAATAGGAAAAAAAAAACACAAATCGATTACTGGAAAAAAAAAAACTTTAAGCACTGTAAAAATTAATGTTAAAATATTGTGGACTTAGCATTTTTTTTTATTTGATCTATAAGAAACTGAGATCTCAATAATTGTGAAAATATTGTGATAACAATAAGTGTTGTAACATTTTTTCAAAACATTTATTTTCAGTTGTGGTTGGTTATAGTCTTATATTTTATTATTTTATTTCGACTGGTAAGAAATCGATACGTCAATAATTGTGAAAATATTGTGAAATTTGTTGTGTCAGTATAATAATATAAATGCCAGCTTACATCAATATTTAAAAGAAAAAAAAACACAAACCGATTACTGAAAAAAAGTGACTCACAAACCATAATTGTGAAAATATTGTGAAATTTATTGTGTCATTATAACAATATAAATGTCAGCTTATATCAATATTTAAAAGAAAAAAAAAACACGAACCGATTACTGAAAAAAAGAAAAAAAGTGACTCACGAAAATGGGGTAGATAAACAGTGCCAAAACACTGGATTTACAGTGCGAAAGCACTATAACAGCATTGTCAAAACATTTATTTTCAGTTGTGGTTGGCTACAGTCTCATATTTTATTATTTTATTTCGACTTGTAAGAAATTGACACGTCAATAATTGTAAAAATATTATGAAATTTGTTGTGTCAATTTAACAATATAAATGTCAGTTTACATCAATATTTGAAAGAAAAAAAAAACACAAACCGATTACTGAAAAAAAAAGACTAAATAAACCATAATTGTGAAAATATTGTGAAATTTATTGTATCAGTATAACCGTATAAATGTCAGTTTATATCAATATTTAAAAGAAAAAAAAAACACAAACCAATTAATGAAAAAAAAAAAAATGGCTGACCAAAACGGCACTGTAGATGAACAGTGCAAAAGCACTGAATGCACAGTGCCAAAGCACGTATAACAATATAAATGTCAGCTTACATCAATATTAAAAAAAAAAAAACACAAACCGATTACTGGAAAAGAAAAAGTGACTAACTAAATCATAATTGTGAAAATATTGTGAAATTTATTATGTCAGTAAAATAATATAAACGTCAGCTTACATCAATATTTAAAAGAAAAAAAAAAAACCGATTACTGAAAAAAAAAAAGTGACTCACGGAAACAGCACTATAGATGAACAGTGAATAACATTACATGAACAGCACAAAAACACTGTTATATAAAAATTTGTTGTGTCAGTATAATAATATAAATGCTAGCTTACATCAATATTTTAAAAAAAAAACACAAACAGATTATTGGAAAAAAAAAATGTGACTAACGAAACTATAATTGTGAAAATATTGTGAAATTTGTTGTGTCAGTACAACAACATTTAAAAGGGAAAAAAAAACACACAAACTGAATACTAAAAAAAAAAAAGGACTCACGAAATGAAGACATTGTTACCGCTACAGTTCTGCACAGTGCAACAACACTGAATGCACAGTGCCGAAGCACTATAGTTGCATTGCTGCTTTTTATATAAAGAAAAAAAAACATAAACTGATTACTAAAAAAAAAAAAAAAGTGACTCACGGAAACAGCACTATAGATGAACAGTGAATAATACTACATGAACAACACAAAAACACTATTATATAAAAATTTGTTGTGTCAGTATAACAATATAAATGCCAGCTTACATCAATATTTAAAAAAAAAAAAAACACAAACCGGTTATTGGAAAAAAAAAGTGACTAACGAAACTATAATTGTAAAAATATTGTGAAATTTGTTGTGTCAGTACAACAACATTTAAAAGAAAAAAAAAAAAAACACACACAAACCGAATACTAAAAAAAAAAAAAAAAAGACTCACGAAACGAAGACACTGTTGCCGCTACAGTGCTGCACAGTGCAACAACACTGAATGCATAGTGCCGAAGCACTGTAGAAAAAAAAACTTAAACTGACTACTGGAAAAAAAAAAAAAAAAGGTGACTCACGGAAACAGCACTATAGATGAACAGTGAATAACACTACATGAACAGCACAAAAACACTGTTATATAAAATTTTGTTGTGTCAGTATAACAATATAAATGCCAGCTTACATCAATTTTTTTTTAAAAAACACAAACCGATTATTGGAAAAAAAAAACGTGACTAACGAAACTATAATTGTGAAATTTGTTGTGTTAGTACAACAACATTTAAAAGGGGGAAAAAAAAAACACACAAACCGAATACTAAAAAAAAAAAAAAAAAGGACTCACGAAACGAAGACACTGTTGCCGCTACAGTGCTGCACAGTGCCAAAACACTGTAGCGGCATTGTCGCTTTTTATATAAAGAAATATTGTGAAATTTGTTATGTCAGTATAATAATATAAATGTCAGCTTATATCAATATTTAAAAGAAAAAAAAATGCAAACCGATTACTGAAAAAAAAAAGTGACTAACTAAACCATACTTGTAAAAATATTGTGAAATTTATTGTATCAGTATAACAATATAAATGTCAATTTACATCAATATTTAAAAGAAAAAAAAAAAAACACAAAGCTATTATCGAGGAAAAAAAAAAAAAGTGGCTCACCAAAACGCACCAACCAAAACACAGTTTAGCCCTCCACAAACAGACAAAAAAAAGAGACTCATGACACCAAAATCTACTGTGTAGACATTCATGCTTTTTATATAGTTAATAGAAATAGAAATAGAAATAGAAATAGAAATTAAGCAGGGCTTCGTAGCTATTGCTGATAGCCGGTTACCACGAAACTACCCTGTCCTTCTCCATCGATTTAAAAAAAGAAAAAAAAGAAAAAGAGAAGTAATAGAGGAAAGGAGTAGTAGGTGGGGGTAATAATAACTTGTGCCACGCTCTAAAAAAAGTAATGGGAAAAGGAATAAATTTCTTGAGGATGGCCCAAGAAGAGTTGTTGACTTGACTGAAAACAGGAGATGTGAAATTGTGAACACAAAAACACGGAGAAAGAAAGAAGAGAGTACAATCCTTTATTAAGAAGGCAATTATCTAAAATCAATTGAATCCGGCTTTGTTTCAAGTGGGTTTTGAGCATTACAATCACTACTAGTCTACTCTAATTTCAATTTCCAAATCTGTAAGTTGTCATTTTTCACACTTATTCATGCCTTTTATTTCTTTCCTTTCATTTTTATTTTCCTTGAAATGAAATATCCATATCAAATTGTTTTCTTCTTCCGTAATTTACGCTCCTATTAATTTTGGTTTTCTCTTTAGTTTTAATTCAATGTTCGTTTTTTTTTTGTTTTCCATATTATAATTCAAGATTTACCAGTATATTTCCAACGGTTTCCGTGAGTACTCAAGGAACCTCATCGTCATCATCTTCTTCAACACCTTGGTGGAGTTTTAGAAAAAAATTTGTAGATCTTGTATTTGCTGTTTGGAGATGGATGGGCGTTTGGCTTTTTAGGAGCAAGAAAAAACTTGGGAGTGGGAAATCTATTTCGCTAGAGCTCATAAAAGAAAAGGAAGAATCAAGGTTTGCTATCATCACCCTTTCAAAAGACTACGCATCTTCAACGTGAATATTTTCTCTTCAGTTTAATTGAATATGCCATTTTTTTAGTTATATAAATCTAATATATTTTCAACTGTTTTCATGAGCAGTCAGGGAGCTTCAATGTCATCACCATCTTCTTCTTCAACACCTCGATGGAAATATGATGTGTTTCTTAGTTTTAGAGGCGCGGACATTCGAAGAGGTTTTACTGACCATTTATACACTGCTTTGAAAGAGAAAGGTATTTTGACCTTTAAAGATGATAAAGAACTTGAGAGAGGAAAATCTATTTCACTAGAGCTCTTGAAAGCAATAGAAGAATCGAGGTTTGCTATTGTTATTTTCTCAAAAAATTATGCATTTTCAACATGGTGCTTGGATGAACTTGTAAAGATTGTTAGATGTATGAGAGAGACAAGTTTGATGATTTGGCCTATTTTTTACGATGTGAATCCATCTGATGTACGAAAACAAACGGGAACTTTTGAACGAGCCTTTAATGAACACGAAAAACTTTTTAAAGGGAACTTAAAGATCGTGGAAAAGTGGAAGGCTGCTTTGAGAGAAGTAGCCAACATCTCTGGTTGGCACTTACAACATAGGTAATTTCCATGCCAAATTTATTTCTTTAGATATTTAAAGTGGTAGTCCTCTTTCGTATATCATGAAGTATATAAATAGTTATTAGAATGTAGCGTAATATGCATGGATTGAAATATTACAACATATAATATTTAGTGTTTGATTTTGATCCCTAAGACAATTAGTGTTTAGCCAGTTTTAAGGCCAAGTTGTTAATTAGATCAATTATGCAAGCCTTAGTTAAAATAATCAAGCAGATCATCCACAGTGGAAAAGTAAATAACACAAGTTGTGATCACTCAGGAAACCTTATGAAACAATTTGTTCCAATGGAAAAACCTAGGGGACCAATCCTAAGATGAACAATCCACTATTAGATGGAGATTTACATTCATAATATCAATTCATAGTAAACCTAACTAAAGTTAACAAACTTAGCTCTAAATCCCACAGATTTCTTTGATATAGATGTGTTCCAAATGTGAACCTCCATTAATCCACGACTCTAAGATCACTTTTGAAGGTTTTCTCCAACGTAAACCTCCAGTTTATGACTTCAACATCACACTTGAACGTTTAAATCTAGCACCTTTGATGACTTTTGCAGCAACTTTAGATCTATTGGTTCAAATTGCAGATTGATTTCCGGTAGTGACTTTAAAAAAACATGTCTTAGAGTTTCCTTTAAATACTAAGTGAATTAGATTTGAAACCCTAATCATCTAATGGGGTAATGGGTTGATGGACCGAATTTATGTTTTACAGATAGGCATTTCGATTTGTTAGGACATATGTAGAACTTGTTAGAACATATGTCATATAGAATTGGCTAATCCTTTGACAAAATGCACTTTACTTGTAATTGGGTAGATCTAGGATGTGTTTAATACTTCAAGAAAAAAAAGTTCATGTTCAAGTATTGAAACCATGCAAACCTGTTCAAGAATCAAGGGAAGAAGTGTTGTTCTTTAAAGCTCAACAGATGTATCTATCGAGATTTAAAATGTGAAGTTCGACAGATAAGCTCGACAGCTGTATCTATCAAGAATTACGAGAATCAGTTTTTCACACATATCCAAGCTATATGTTTAGATTTTCTTTTCTCACAACCCTAGATATATATAAGGATTATTTTAAGGGTCGTCTCACTTGATGCAAAGGTTTTATTCAAGCATACGGTGACCGGAGATATATGCCCTAGTTCATCTTTCTCTTGAAAAAGCTGCTGCGTTTGTACGCTGTAGGGTTTTGTAACCAAGGAGCTTCTTGATCTTAATCGTGTGGATGAACTGAAGAACTTTTCAACCAACATCTTTCTTAAGTTGGTGTGTTAGTCACGTACTGGAATCCGTGCATCGATTGGTTAGCCACGTACTTAGAGCTGTGCATTGAAAGGAGAGATCGTCACTACATTACAAGTCCAATTATGTATTGGGGTAAGGGTTCAACTGTAGATTAGTATAAGGTACTGGGATTGCTTTATTTATAATTGCTTGTTTTGATAATAGTGGATTCTCAAGAGTGGTGATTTTAAATTCACCCGATGAGATTTTTACCTTAGAGATTTTCCCCATTCGTAAACAAATCACCATGTCAAATTATTTTCCACTACATTAATTTAGTTGATGATTTGTTTATGTTACCACGCGTATTGCATGTTAAATTGACTTAATTAATTCACTTGGCTAATTAATTATTTAATTTACCATAAGGGGTCAATACATTCTTAGCCTATCAAGTGGTATCAGAGCGGTCACACTCTGATTAGAGTTAATCTTTGCTGTGTGATCCATTAGCCCTTGTTGTCATGGCTGCAACCAGCATGACAAGATCTTTTATTTACAACTGCTTGTTTTGATAATAATGGATTTTCAAGAGTGGTGACCTTAAATTCACCCAATGGGGTTTTTACCTTAGAGATTTTCCCCATTCGTAAACAAATCACCATGTTAAATTATTTTTCACTACATTAATTTAGTTGGTGATTTGTTTATGCTACCACGCGTATTGCATGTTAAATTGACTTAATTAATTCACTTGGCTAATTAATTGTTTAATTTACCATAAGGGATCAATACATTCTTAGCCTATCAAGTGGTATCAGAGCGGTCACACTCTGATTAGAGTTAATCTTTGCTGTGTGATCCATTAGCCCTTGTTGTCATGGCTGCAACCAGCATGACAAGATATTTTATTTCAAATACATCTTGTTTTTCTAATCTCTACTTGATTGAGTGTCTCGGAAAATGCAAGTCTAAAATTTCTTTGAAATCTATCATGATGATTATTGGAAAAGATCTTAACATGACAAAGAAGAAACTATACTGTCTCAGAATGAAAATGTGTAGAGTAGTTCGTCTGAAAAGAGTGAAAGTTAAAAGCTTTGTTCGTAAATGGCAGATGAGAGAAAACACTATTCCTACTGATTTTCATCTAAGCATGAGGTGTGCTTCATGATGAAGTCCACATTTAAGGTTATGGACACATGATTGTGGTACCTTGACAGTGGCTGCTCAAGACACATGACTAGAGACTGCTCTCTCTTTAAGGTTTTCGAGTCTAAGAAAGATGGCAATGTCACTTTTGATGATGAGAGCAAATCACATATTAAAGGGAAAGGAACAATCTCTCTATTTGGACTGCCAGACATTGTAAATGTGCTTTATGTAGAAGGTCTGATGGTGAACCTGTTGAGCATAATTTAGATATGTGATCAAGACTTTATAGTACTGTTCTCAAAAGGAAAATGCCTTGTGTTAAATGAGTCTAGAAAGAAACTCATAAGTGGTGTACGCACTCTAGACAACTGTTATGGATTGGTACTTGATGCTAATAATGTGTGTAATAACATTCGTTTGCCAAATGAAGATCTATGGCACCAAAGGATGGGACATGCTAGTTACGAATATCTTTCAATTGTATCTAAACATGAATCAGTTTTGGAGATACCAAAGCTCAGTAGAGTGAACAATATTGTGTGTGGATCTTGTTAGCTTGGGAAACTGACAAAAGCTAAAAATCCAAACACTTAGACATCAGCTACATCTAGACCATTGAAGCTACATCTGGGTCTCATGGGTCCAACTAGAATCGAGTCTCTTGGAGGAAAGAGATACATCATGGTTGTGGAAGATGATTTCACTGGTACACTTAGGTCATTCTTGTAAGATCTAAGTCAGATGCTCTTGAGCACATTGAAGCCTTGTGTACAAGATTGCAAAATGAGAAGAGCTTGAATATTAATTGAATTCGAAGTGATCATGGTAAAGAATTTGAGAACTCATACATGGAATCCTTTTGCACTAGATTAGGTATATCTCAAGAATTCTTTGCTCTTATGACTCCCTAGCAAAATGGTGTAGTGGAAAGAAAGAACAGAGTTATTCAGGAGATGGCTAGAGCCATGTTGCACAACAAGGATGTGGCTAAAAATTTGTAGGGAGAAGCCGTCAACACTGCATGTCATATGGTTAACAAGGTATATTTCAGACTCGGTACCAAGAAAACTCCCTATGAGTTATGGAAGGGAAGGAAGCCAAATGTGAAGTATTTCAGAATCTTTGAAAGTACTTGTTTCATTCTCAATGATAGAGAGAATATGGGAAAATTTGACTCCCGAAGCGATGAAGGGATGTTCTTGGGATACTCCTCTACTAGCAAGGCTTATCGGGTATACAACAAGAGAACCAAGAAGGTGATGAGATATTTACTCTTGTAGCCCGTATGGAGTCCATCAGGATTCTCTTAGCCCCAACGTGTCACTTGAAGTTCAAGTTTTACCAAATGGATGTAAAGACTGCATTCTTGAATGGGTTTCTTAAGGAAGATGTCTATGTAACTCAACCAAAAGGATTCATCGATTCACACTTTTCGGATCATGTGTTGTACCTCAAGAAGGCACTCTATGATTTAAAACAAGCACCTAGAGCTTGGTATGATCAGCTTACACAATACTTGGTTTCACAAGAGGAAAAGCAGATCAAACACTCTTTATAAAAAGGGAAGATGACGAGTTGATAGTTGCTCAAGTCTATGTTGATGATATCATCTTTGGGTCAACAAAGGATGAACTTGCTCATAGTTTCTCCAAACTTATGCAGGTTGAGTTCGAGATGAGCATGATTGAAGAGTTGAATCACTTCCTTGGGTTGTAAGTTCGTCAGCAAGAGTCAGGTTTAGGAATGGCAATGGGACGGGGTGAGTCCAAAAGATGGGGTCTTCACCCCCGCCTCGCATAGTTTTGTCTTACTCCATCCCCGCCCCACCCCACATGACGGGAAAAATTTTCTTGCCCCATCCCCGCCCATTGGGGCCCCGCGAAGCCCCACCCCACCCCACCCCGTAAAATTCTACTTCTTGTTAATTTACCCATAACTATTACAATTGTTATTAATAAAACCTGTTTCGTTAATAAAAATATACTTTAAGTTACAAATAAATTTATCCCATCAAATCAAACTAATTTTTAGCAAAAATTGAATAATATTATTTAAGTGTTTAACAAGACAATATCACAATAAAAATAAAAATCTCATAATATAAAATCAATGATTCAATAGTATATAAATTTGTTTATAATAAAGACAAAAGAAATTGTTAAAATTGGTACTCTATTCCAACCTTGTTAGAGAAAAAAAAGAGGCAGTAAGCCTTGTTATGTAAAATAAAATAAGTTGATGATATGATTATTTAAATAGTAGGGTTTTAGGGTATGAAAAATTTACAATTTAACCCTTATCAATGCGGAGCGTGGTAGGTTGGGTCTAAAAAGTCTAAACCCATCCCCGTTCCACAGGGCTAAAATCTTGCCCTATTTCTACCCCACCACCTTTGTGGGGCGGGGACTTACATGGGGCGAAGTTGGGAGGGACGGGTCAAGTGGAGTTGGGCAAAATTTCCATCACTACACCCAAGTGCTTGACCGTGCTGCAATGGAGGAAGAAGAGAAATGAAATTGAGGGATAAATTTTTCTATAAAATAAAAAATCTTTTTAAGTTAGACAAAATCCTAATAGTTTCAAAGGGAATGGATATATCAAATAAAATTTTGAGAACTTAATTGTGAAACGGCAAAACTGTGTAAATTGTGATTTACCAAAAAAATAATAATAAAAATGAAGATAATAGACAATCTTAATAGACTTATAACTCATAGAAATTTATGTCCTTAAAACCAAGTAACTCCTTTCAAATTATTGCAAAGGAGCAATTCTAGAGTCTTAAAGCAGGGTCACAAACTATTTTCAATAATACAACAAAATCCTAACAGTTAGGTTCTATGTGTATAGGTTTATTGGCAAACACATGAACATAAACTTCTTTACATATAGATCATAGAGGCTATAGGTAGGATTAAATAATACTCAAGGTGCTGCTAGTTAGTGTCCAAGAACAGGAAAGCTACTAGTCTAAGAATTGAAAATTCAATAGTATCGACCGATCAAAACTTAACTTCGATCAATCGTAATAGGCTAAGAATGTATTGACTCATTATAGTAAATTAACCAATTAATTAGCCAAGTAAATTAATTAAGTCAATTTAATATGCAATACGTGTGGTAGTACAAATAAATCACCAACTAAGTTAATGCAGCGGAAAATAAATTTGACACGGTGATTTGTTTACGAATGGGGAAAACTTCCAAGGTAAAAACTCCCACTAGGTGAATTTAAGGTCATCACTCCTGAGAATCCACTATTATCAAAACAAGCGGTTACAAGTAAAGGAATCCAAGTACCTCATACCAACCTATAGTTGAACCCTTACCTCAACACATAATTGAACTTGTAATGTAGTGACAATCCCTCCTTTCAATGCACGGCTCTAAGTATGTGACTAACCAATCAATGCACGGATTCCAGTATGTGACTAACATACCAACTTAAGAAGGATGTTGGCTAGAAAGTTCTTAAGTTTATCCACAAGATGAAGATCAAGAAGCTTCTTGGTTACAAAACCCTACGACGTATAAATGCAGCAGCTTCTTCAAGAGAAAGATGAACTAGGGCATATGTCTTCAGTCACAATATGCTTTGAATAAAACCTTTGCATCAAGTGAGACGGCTCTTAAAATAATCCTTATATATGTCTAGAGTTGTGAGAAAAGAAAACCTAAACACATAGCTTGGATATGCGTGAAAAATAGATCTGAAAAACTAATTTTTGTAATTTTCGATAGATATAGCTATCGAGCTTATTTGTCGAGCTTCACATTTTAAATCTCGATAGATACATCTGTCGAGCTTTAAAGAACAACACTCCTTCACTTGATTCTTGGAGATTTGCATGGCTTCAATGCTTGGACTTGAACTCTTATTCCTTGAAGTATTAAACAGATCCTAGATCTACCCAATTACAAGTAAAGTGTATTTTGTCAAAGGATTAGCCAATTCTATATGACATATGTTCTACTAAGTTTTACATATGTCCTAACAATCTTCCTATTTGGCAATCCGTGACAAAACCACAACAAACAAATGAAATATGAGAGAAGTCATAAATCACTTAACTCATACTCACTTGTTGAATACAATAAAATCTACCCTAACTCAAATTCTTAAAAAACTTTGCAAGAAGAGTGTTCATGGCATGAAAGATTTTGACAACCCATATTTCTGAAACACTTTAAACAAAACTCATCAAGGCATCTAAGTGTGAAACAAAAATAAAAGATTGCATACAATAAATAAGAAGCATGTGTATGAAGAGGGAAAAGAAACAACACATGGAGAGATAAGTGAACAAATGTAATAACAACCTCATCAAATATATATATATATATATATATCGATATATCAAAAAGAATACAAGGTTTGCTATTACTAAGTGGTCACAAGACTAATATACTAGAACAATGTATCTAAAGAATAAAGAAAAAAAAGATAAAAAAGTCCTCACTACATCCCTTATAAAAAATAAACACTCCCCCTAACAAAAATCTCATATACTAACTCTCCCCCTGAGTATGTGACTGCTCTTATACCCAAAACTACTCCCCCTTTTTGTCACGAATGACAAAGGGCAAGTCACTGAGAAGCAGTCATCTCCTCGTCATCGGAAGAGCTAGCATCCTCATCCTCATCCTCATCAGCATCATCATCACTGGAGTCACCATCATTGTCCTCGTTCTCAGACGCCTCTTGAGAAGGAGAGGGAGGCTCTACAAATCCACCAAGGTGAGTCTGTCTTTGTGCAATACGATCGATACAGATGTTCACCTTATACAACTCAATAGTAAGTGTATCAAGGTGAGCATCCATGTGCTGAAGCTGTGCCATAACCGCCTCAAGGGTCACACCACCAGTAGAAGCAGAAGGAGCGGAGGTAGATGGAGTGGAAGAGGCTAGAGGAGTTGCTGTCTCGGTCCATGGCCGCTTTGGTCGAAGCTGGGCCTCACTTCGTCTAATGGACGCATCGTTAATGGCACCCATGATAGAGAAGTGAGCAGACTCTAGATAGGAGACAGACGCATGGCAAATGATCCTCGTGATATTATAAGGAAAAATAAGCTTAATACGGGTCTCCGTATCCTTATAAATATCTATAAGGGAGAGTATGAAATGAGAGGGAGAGTATGAGGCCCAATAATAGAGTTATAGTGAGACAAGGGATGTAAAACAAATGTCATCACCATGTTCAGGAACCTTGGATCTTTTGCAAAGCCCGAGCAGTGGGTGTTTTGACGTTCACCCCAAGATGAAGGTGTCTCACAGAAGAGAGATATGAGTTCATCTTTGGACATAGTCTGCAGACAAGGACAACCAGGTTAATTAGAATGCGATACCCTTGGGACGTGTAGCACCTCGGAGATAAGCTCCGGTGTGACTACAATATGTATACCTCGAATAGAAGTGAGAAAGCGAGGTATGAAATAATCAAATCCATGCATATTGGAGTAAAACTCTTGTATGATCGTGGAGAGACAGTTGACCGGGATCTCATAAAGAGACTCCCAACCCCTTCTGTTAATGACAGTTGGTAGATCAGTATCAGAGAAGTCAGAAAGAACGACCTAGCGTTCTAAATGAATGCCACGTCTAGAAAAGTTCTCCAAAAAGTCTTGACGGACCTTCTCATCATGAAACCGAACGTGACAAGGAGTAGAATCGAAAGAAGATGCCCTGAAATGAAGAGGGTTCTGGGACGGAGTAGTTTTGCGCTTAGGTGCCATGTGCAGACTATCCGAAAGAAAGGGAGAGAGAGATACAAACAAAAAAGTACCAATCAACAATAATATCAAAAAGAAGGAAAAGAATGGTACGCATGCATGAAAAATGCATGAACATGTGACATGCAATAAAATAAAATCATGAGCTCAGCCAATCCAAACCTACCAGCACACAAGGTTTCAACATATAAAACACATCTAAAATGCATGAAACATTATGAAAATGCAAATGTGATACAATGCATGAGCATATAGGATCATTTAACGTAACCCAACCCAAAAATTTCACAAATAACTCAACAATTTTGATAAACCCCAGAAATTTTCAAAAACCCAAAAACCTAGGTCTAAAAGTATGAAATGCATGATAAATGAGATAAAAGAGATCATACCAGAGGAAGAAAACAAGATTTGGGCCGAAAATCAAGTGGGGAAGGTGAAGGGGTTGAGGGAAAAGTGTTTGGGAGAGAAATGAGAGAGTTTCTGTTGAGATAGATCGGAGAAAAGTGAGAAAGAAATCGCACTGAAGTTATATATAGAAACACGAATCTCGATGGATTTAGGATCTGTCGAGAGCTATCGAGCACTAATTCACGACAGATAAATCTGTCGAGGTGCTATCGAGAATCTGTCGATGGCAAAAGAACCTCGATGGATCGAACATCTATCGAGAAGCTATCGAGTAGGCAGAAACTTTCTCGATGAATCGAGCATCTATCGAGACAAATTCCAAAAAGCTTCAATAGGTCAAATATACGATAAGATCTATTGAGAAAAGTAGTCTAAGGGTCTCGATAGATCGCTATTTGTCAAGAGCTGTCGAGATGGGCAAAAACAATTTTTCAGATAAGAGAAAAACACAGACATGAATGCAATCAAACATGCTACTCAACCAAAGATTCAACTAACATATTTAAGCTTTCAAAGCCATCTCTCAACAAGAAAAATGTCAAGTATTTAGATCCAAAACACACATACACACACTAAACAAGTCTAACCAATTTTATATTTCAAAAACAAGTTAAGACAGTTTAGTGAGCATACATTAGCACATGTATTCCTTGTGATGGCCAAATCACATTGTACATGTACATGTGTCAAAAATAGCAAAGAATTTGCATGTTGTGTGTGAAAAAAATCGCAATATTGCATGAGTGTCTACATGTTATGACAATTTGAAATATGAGAAAATCAATTTAACTCACACATAACTGTTTGATGGGACTATCACTTTCGAGGTATATTCTATAACTCCTACATCTCCTAGAAACACGCTTGCAATTATATATAAAGCATTTTGATTCTTTTTGCTTTTTATTTTTCTTTGCATATTTTTCTTTTGTTAAGCATATCATGCATGGACATATAAGAGAGAGAAGAAAATACCCAATTATGTTAAGCCTTTGACATTGCTCTTTTGCTATGCCGAAACATACAGATGTCATTTCATGATTGGCGAGCAACAGTGGTGAAATGGTTATTTATGTCTTTCTCTTACGATTTTCTAGTTCTACCCATCAAAAAGAGTAATATGAGTGTTAAGTACAAAAACCTAATCTTACTCATCACAAACACAAGCCACAAAGCTCACTTATTTAGTTGTGCATAGAGATGCTTATCTAAGCTACAAAAGATACAAAATTTAGAAAACTCTGTTTCAATGGCCATCCAAGATACACAAGTACCAATGTACACAAAACACACTATTTTTGTATTTTTCTGATTTTTCAATTTTTTTTTAAAATTTATGAAAAACAAGATAAAGCAAAATTGAAAACAAACAAATAGAAACATGTTAACAAAGCATAATATAAAAACTAGATGCAAATGCATGAAGAAGGAGGAGGACGAGGAGGAGGAGAAGAGATCAATCTATGGAGATAACACCAATGTTTTGGTGAAGGAATTCAAACCGTTTGCTATCAAGAGGTTTGGTAAACAAATCAGCCTTCTGATCATCAGTGTGAATGAACTCAAGAGTGATAGTACCATTTTCGACAAGCTCTCGAATGAAGTGGTGTTGAATCTCTATATGTTTGGTTCAAGAATGTTGAACAGGATTCTTAGAGATGTTAATGGCATTGGTATTGTCACAATAAATTGTTAGATGTTCTTGATGAATACTATAATCAAGGAGAAGTTTTTGCATCCATAAAAGTTGGGTGCAACAGCTACCGGTAGCGATGTATTCAGCCTCTGCAGTAGATAATGAGATGGAATTTTGCTTTTTGCTCATCTAAGAGACAAGATTATTACCTACATAAAAACAACCCCTCGAAGTACTTTTTTTATCATCTGCATTCCTAGCCCAGTCTACGTCAGAATACCCAGCTAATATATCATTGATGTCCTTGCTATACCACACACCAAAATCGACAGTGGTTTTGACATACTTTATGATTCTTTTCAAAACAATCATATGAGACTCTTTGGGATTAGTCTGATATCTAGCACACTCTTACACTGTAACTAATGTCAGGTCTACTAGCAGTAAGGTAAAGAATACTATCTATCATGTTTCTATATAGAGAAGAATCAACACTTTTTCCCAACAAATCAACAATGAGTTTAACATTTGGGCTCATAGGGGTTCTAACAGAACTAGCAGATTTCAAACCAAACTTTTTCACAAGATTTTTAACATATTTAGATTGAGATATGAATATACCTGAGTCTCATACCTTTGGGCTTTGACTAAAGAAGTAAAAGCTTGGGTTCGTGTTGGCACAAAGGTATAAATCATTAAAATTTATTTTTTATTAATAGAAACCAATACCTCCTCTTCACTTGTTTACTTGGTATACAAAGCATTTTCAATTGCCTACTTCGCAAAATTTGAGTATTGCATTGTTATTAATATTTTGTACTTAAGCAGCCTCAAAAGGTTTTAAACATTTATATTTACAAAGTTCGACTTAAAATATTCCAATGAGGTTTCTCTCAGCAATCAAGCATGAAAGGAGATGCTTAATTTTTTGCTCAATCAATGTATATCCAGACGAAATAGATTTTGGATTTAGTGGATCTAATATCATTACTAACCTAAGAAAATTAGTTGACTAATTCATGAAAAGATAACTCCCAAGGAGTATCCTTGCCTAATATTTTTCTTTCTCCCCTGAACTTTTTATAATTGTTTTGGACCATTACGTAATTATTTTCTATCTTCTTCACAGGCATGAGGCTGAATTTATCCAATGCATTGTGAAAGAGATGATGGAGAAATTGAGTTCAAAATCCTCAAGCATTACCAAAAACTTAGTAGGAATGGAATCTACTGTTGCAGAAATGATTCATTTGTGTTTAGGTTCTGAGAATAATGTTTACATGATTGGGATTTATGGTATGGGGGGGCTGGGAAAGACAACTCTTGCTAGAGTTGTTTATGATAAGTTTCGTGGTCATTTTGAAGGTTCTAGCTTTATTGCTAATGTTAGGGAAGATTCACAAAAACACAGTTTGCCACGATTACAAAAGCAGCTTCTTGTTGACATTTTGAAGGACAAAGAAATAGATATAAAGAATGTTGATGAAGGAGTGGACATGATTAAGAATAGGCTATGCCATAAAAAAGTTCTACTTGTTATAGATGATGTCAACCATTTGGACCAGTTAGAAAAATTGGTAGGAGAGAAAAACTGGTTTGGATTGGGAAGTTGGATCATCATAACAACTAGAGATGAACGTGTGTTGGTCCAACATGAAGTGCTTAAAAGATATAAGCCTAAGATATTAAATAATGATGATGCTTCAAAACTTTTTTGTTTGAAAGCCTTCAAAATGGAGCAACCCAAAGAAGGCTATGTGCAGCTATCCCAAAAAGTTGTAGAATATGCTAATGGCCTTCCACTAGCTCTTGTTACTTTAGGTTCCTTTTTGGTTGGAAGAACAATTGATGAATGGAAAAGTGCATTGAATTGTTTTAAAAATACTAAAGGAGAGATATTTGATATACTTAAAATAAGTTATGATGGACTAGAGGAAATGTGGAAGGAGATATTTTTAGATATTGCATGTTTCTTTAGAGGGTGGAATAAAGATCAAGTAATAGAGATATTAGAGAATTGTGGTTTTGATGCAAGAATTGGTATAAGTGTTCTCGTGGAAAAATCTCTCTTAACCCTGGATGATGACACACGTTTGAGGATGCATGATGACATACGTTTGAGGATGCATGATCTACTACAAGAAATGGGTGAAAAAATTGTTCGTCTAAAATCAGGCAAAAATCTTGGAAAGCAGAGTAGGTTGTGGCTCGATGAGGACTTGCTTAATGTATTGGAGAACGACATGGTAAGAACAATGACAAAACTATAATTTTATCTCAGCAAATAAGGTTGAGTAGGTACAGTGACATAATTTTGTTCAATAAATTAGTTCTTTTAAACAAAAAAAATTTCCAATAAGTAAGCAGATACCGAAGTTTTCAAGTAATGAAATAAAGAATAAAACATTCATTTACCATGCTAATATATTGTCAATGATGATATCCTACATATTTTAAATTGTAATATCTCTTTGTAATTGTTTGCAAAATTTAATTTAATTTTCTTGATGCAATGAACTAATCATTCATCTCTTGGATACTGCCTTGAACAAAATGCTATCATCAAATTTTTTTAATATAAAAAAAAAATCATTTTGTAGGCTTTATTTTCTTTATTTTCCCTTTCCATCACTTAAAAAATAATGTTGTGATTTCCTATTTTTTTTCCCTAGTTGGTCTTGAATTTCTAAAAGGTGGAAGTGCACCTTTCTAGTTTTAATGTATGAATTTTAAACAGATTAATAAGAAAAAAAAGACTTTAAAATAAGATGTAATACAATCTATTAATAGGCCTTAATATGTAGTACATTTTACTATCAACATATGATGTTGTACTATGATCTATTGGTACTAATGGGACTCTTCAGAATCTGTTTGGGTTAGTTTTATGAAAATTCATGTTTTGAAAAATTTAGAAGAAGTGTTTAGAAAATGTGTTTTTCAAAATGAAATTAAGTGTTTGGTAAAATATGTAGAAATTATTATTGTTATGAAAAATTGCAGCGTGAAAATGCAATTTTCTAGTGATTTCCATGAGCTGTGATTTGAAAACACAACTTTTTATCTATTATAAAAATGTAATTTTCTTAAAATTGCAAAGAAAAACACCAATCTTTTTGCCTTTTCATTTAAATTCCTCCTTTTCTCCACAAAATCACAATGCCAAATGGTATATAATTTGAAGTACATTGTACTATTTTTAAGTATTACATTTGGGGTTGGACCCACTATATGGGAGGGGCTTTAAGGGTGGGAGGAATAAAAGAAATATATATTGGAGAGAGTTTTATATACGAAAACTTAGGGAGTAGATATTTTTTATAAACTTTACAGCTTTAAAAATGGAATAAAACTTAAATAATTATGTTATTCTTATCATTTGAGTAGACAAATTACCAAGCCTTTGCTTTTGAAATCTTAGGCAACAGAAGCAATTCAATCCATAGTTGTCAGAGGCCGGGAAGAGGATTTCAACCTCGAAGAAATTTCTGAAGGGTTTTCAAAGATGTCTAATCTTAGATTGCTGATAATTGATATAATATATTTTCTTGATGACCAAAGACATCTTGCTCTTCCTAATAACCTAAGATATCTTCAGTGGAAGTACTGTCCTTTTAAATGTTTGGCATCTAGTCACAAACGAATGGCGTTTGTTCACCTTGACTTGCAGTGCAGCAGATTTGAATATCTTTGGGAAGGAGCAATGGTAATTTTGTTTTTTTTTAATTGCCATTCTATTATTTTTTTTTTATTGTAGCTACAAATACAAATACACTACCGATGTATTTGAGCTTCTTCCATTCATTTATAAAGCTGTTTTATTAAATTAATTTCTACATTTTATGAAAACTCTTTAATTTTTTTTTTATTTTTTTGGTAACAGCGTTCAGTCAACTTAAAGTTCATTGATCTTAGACGTTCCAAAAACCTCATTAGGACACCTGACTTTTCAGGTGTTCCGATACTTGAGGTACTAAAACTTTCTCACTGCAGTCGATTGGTTGAGATCCACCCATCTATTGGACAACTCAGCAGGCTTAGGTATTTAGATCTGGAATGCTGCGTTAATCTTACAAATCTTCCCACCTTTTCTTCTGAAATGGAGTCCCTTACGGATCTTCATCTTTATCATTGCTTTAAAATCAGTTTGTTTCCGAAATTTACGGGAATTATGAAAAGCCTATCGAGACTCAATTTGGCCTGGACTGCTATTAAGAAAGTAGAACCCTCATCAATCGAGTGTTTGCCTGCCCTTACTTTCTTAGGTCTAAGTTACTGCGCAAATCTCGAATCTCTTCCAAGCAACGAGGATTATTTGGGGTCTCTTGAAAGACTTGATCTTTTCCAATGCTTAAAACTAAAATCGTTGCTAACTGAAAGACATGTAAAGGCTGAAAGTTGTCCTTACCTAAATCGGTCAGGACTTTTCTACCCATGTTGTACGTATGAGAGCGGCCATCGAGTGGGATTTCCTACAGGCAAGCGTATATATGCTTCATAATCATTGGTTTCATGCTTTTCAAAATAAGTAGGAAGCAAACTCAAATTACACTCATTAGTAATGAGTGAATTATTATAATAATCATCAAACTAACTCAGGTTTTCACATATTTGCAGCTGGTGATGATGACGATGATGTTGTACATATTTGCAGTTGCTGATGATGATTTTGATGATGATGATGATATATAGAGTTGGTGATGATAATGATTGACATGACTGCAAAAGATGACACCTAAGTGCTGTTTATACTTTGACTATCTTTTTTTCATTGGATGAATTTCAATCAAGGCTTGGGCAATTAGATGTGTACATGCATTTCAATCAGCGTGACCATGTTTTAATCAATTTGTATTTGGTCCATTTGCAATGATTTGGAAACTTGTTCAAGTGGCACATCTGTGCATCTTGTTTCAAAATGAAAATGGAGTGGAAGATCTACTTTTACAGGGGATCTAGGTATAGACAGATACTGAGATATAAGGTTTTACTAACAATATTTCTTGTTGGATGAATTTCAAGTGAGTTTGGTGCTATTGGATTGCATACAAGCATTACTTCAGGTAACCTTGTCACATTTCTCTCTTCTATGTGGAATTTTTTTTTTTTTTTTTTGATATGTCTTCTATGTGGATTTGAGTTAATGTCTATGAGACAGTGATTTGTGAATTTTGAAGCAAAACTTTAAGGTTATAAGTTTTTATCAATCTAGCTATGGTATGAAATAAGCATTAATTTTAGTATTTGGTGTTGAATATTTTTCTTGTAGTTCAAAAGTTGCAAGTTTCAAACAAGTTTACTTGTAAAGTAATATTGTTTTCAGATTATAATGGAACCCTATATATTCAAGAGGAAATGTCCTGTTAGTAGTTATGCTTGCCTTTAAACTGTGTTATTTTCCACTATGCATCAAGGGTTGTTCTGGGCGTGTTTGGCAACATTTAGGAGCCTAGTTTCAGTCTAGTATGTACCTTTTTGGCATTCGTTGTACACTTGAGAGGGAAAGGCCTTTGGATCAGATTCTTGATAGGGTCTATTGAACAAGCATTTCTGTTTGCTCCTGGAACAAATTTAATCAATAGGCAAAAACAGATTAATGGGCAATCTTTGAAGTCGTTCCTTTCTTTAAATTTGCTTCCGTAACCCATCTTATAGTGCAATTTATGTTCAATTTACTTAATGGGCACTCAAAATACAAGTGTGCTCTACATTCCATACTTTTCTTGTAGAATACATAATTTAGATCACCTGTGTAACCCCAATGCAACATTCTTTCCAGAGTGCCTAATCTGCTCCTCATTACTAGCCAACAATAGAATGCAAGTCTTGTAATAGCTTGAGAGAATCAGATGATTTTCCCCAGTTGATTTTTATTTTTATTTTCTTGTTTCTAGTTTTGCTGCTTCTACTTTCTTAAGTTTATTGTGAATGAAATTTCTTATCCATAAGAATTAAAACAGGAAAAAAAAAAAAAAAAAAAAAACCTGCAACACAAAAGTGGAAGGGACTCTTACCACCTTTAGGTTCTTTACAATTAAAAAATCACTTCTTGATTGTGGCTTGCCCTTATTGGAATTGATTATTCAGACCAACCATACGTGCTGTCAAATTGGTGTCTTCAGCTTTCTTTACATTCCAATCGCTTCTGCATTTGTGCCAATGCCTTGCTTTTATCAGTGTAGATTGGAAGGCACACCTTTAGATTTACCAATTGCTAATGAAATATATGTATCCATAGTAAAGCTGCAAAATTTCTCAGCCCAATCCAGTATTGGGCTATCCAAACTTTGGTCATGTTGAAACTAGACTACCTTTGTCCTTGACTGATCCTCAGCTAGCCTGCTTAGTCTATGTTTTATGTTGGTTTGAGCTCATGCTAAAATCAACAACATAAAATCTGTTAATTTACTAATACAAATTGGCCATCCGAAAGCATAATTCTTTGACACTGATGTTTGTTTAATCCATTGTTGCTGTTATTATCATCATAATTATAATTTTACCATAGATATCTTCTGGTTTGAGAATCTGAAATGTCAGACTAAGATATATAATTCAGTCATCATGATAAGTGAATTTTTGTGGCTGCTAGGCAGTGTGTGGGATGACTGGTGCATGAAGGGCTTTATACGGACAAGCCAATGGGGCAGAGCTATTTCTTCTGCATATGGGAGCTATTATTTCGCTTCATCGTTCCTTCTGCCGGAATGGTTTGGTAAACTTTTTTTGTTCTCTGTCAAGAAAATGGTAGACTTCAATTTTTTCCTAGACATATTAAGTGTCTTAACATTTTGTTGCATGCCAATCATTATACTAGGCTTCTAATTTCTCACTGTACGCAGCTTGGAAACTACTTATCTGTGCTACTAGCCTACTACATGCCATATGCATTTGGAGCCACAGAAAAGTTTTCTCAAACGTGTTTCCTTACACCTGAACTTATCTATAAGCACTTGGGCTTCAAGTGAGTTGGGAGGTGGGAATCCACAAGCAGCTAAAATGACTTTCAAGATTGTAATGGTTCTTCTAGTTGTAGAGATGGTTATCATAGGCATGATTCTCTTCTTTTGCCGCAATGTTTTGGTCTATGCCTTCAGCAGAGAGAAGGAAATTTTGGATCATGATTTCTCTCCATAATCATGGATGGCTTACTAGCAGCACTTTCAGGGTAACTTTCTCACATTTCTCTCATGTAATGGGCTTTTACTTGGAGCAAAACTTTTGAATTTCTAACTTATTTGTTCAAGGTATACCAACAACTGAGCATTCATTCATTATTCAGTTTAGAATATTTTCTTTAGAATTTAGAAGTTAACTAATAGTAAATAAAATATAAAAATAAATAAATAAAGGTATCAAACAAGTTTGCTCTTGAATAATTTTCTGTTTTTGGGTTATAAATTATAATAGTTGTGGCCTAATCATTCAGTATCTTTCTTCAAAACAGACCAGCATATCAAGGCAATGTAGAAGTTGTAATCTTCCTTGATGCAATGCCATTAAACCCTACAAATCTATTTTCTGCTTTGCATCAGGGGTTGCTAGAGGAAGTGGCAGGTAGCATATAGGAGCCTATGTCAATTTTGGGGAATGTTATGTGGTTGGGGTTCGATTAGTCATCGTTTTGGCCTTTATTGTTCACTTAAGAGGGAAAGGCCTGTAGAGTGGACTATTGACATTGTGCAGTGTACAAGTATTTCTATTTCTACTTGCTCTTAAAAGAAGTTTCACAAATTGGCAAAAAAAATTTATTATTGCCAAGAAAAAAAATCTCCCTTCCTTTATAATTGGTTTTTCTCACACCAAAAACTACAATTCATGTTCAACTTGATCATATAATACGAAAATTTGGAATCTCATAATTTTTTTTTTTGGAACAACTCGTGTCTAATCTATATGTTTTAAATTTGGTAGTTAGTGAAACATTTTAGGCTAATCAGAATAAACCAATTTTGAAATCTTAGTTGGATTTATGTTGATGTTTCAAGCATCAAAAGCAAGAGAGAGGATATTTGATGGTAATTTTTAGTCTGGACTCAAGAGTGGATCAAGTTTAATGGCCGAAATATATTATTTGTGATTCCAAAGACTATTATTTGGCTTATCCAGTTTTCAAAAAAAAAAAAAAAAAAAAATTGCTAATCCTCATTTTCATCCAATTGTACAGAAATGCACATTTTGCATTATGAAGAAATCATTGCAAAGCGCTGTGACAGACGAGGACATGTCAGTGGGTGATTATCGACTTGAAGTTACTGACAAGGATGTGGTGCTGCAGTGGAATAAGATGAATTATTGGAAATTGTCCATGGATCTAAAGGCTGTCAGGAACTCTAACAAGGCCGTATCGTTGATGGTGATGAATGGTACAGGTTTGTATTTGCTAGCAAGTGATAATTCCACGGTTGTTCAAGTAGCTTTGAATGGTTCATCAAGTTTTAGGAGTGGTAAGTTGGGTTCCCGATGGCAGATTTAGCATCGTCAGACCTCGGAGCAACAAATGGGAGTTAGAATTTGCAGGACCATTTGAGGATTGTGATCTTCCTCTCTATTGCAAAGAAATTAGATTGTGCAGAAGAAAGCCTCTGGGTGGAATTTGTTCTTGTTTACCAGGATTCAATTATCAAACCAATAGTGATTGCATGCAGTGAATAGTTTGCTTTCTCTGCCTTCAGCTTGTACTGCAGCTAGAAATGGCAGTCTATTGAATTCCTCTATTTCCTATCTAAAATTCGGCCCTGGTATGGACTATTTTGCTAATAATTTCAGAGAACCCGTGAAAAAAAAAAAAATGTAACGTTGTCGGTTTGCCAAGATTTATGCTCTCAAAATTGTTATTGTTTGGGTATCATTGATTCCTGAAGTCAATCAAACGGTGATAGAGGCTTTAGCATTTAGACAAGCTATCCTCCTTGACCTTGTCAAAAATGAAAATTTCAATAATGTTATTGTAGAGAGAGAAATGCTCTACAGGTAGTTCAAGCTATTGCAAGAAAATCCTAGTTGGTCAAAGTTGTTGTAAATGGACTTTAGAGCATGATTTTGAAGGTCCCTTGCTCCCTAGCAGCTTTCATTGAGATACGATTTAAGCCCTGTTGTATGATTCCTCTGGGTGTAGTTAGCTATTTATAGAGCTCCATTTTGTGATGGAAAAAAAAAAAAAAAAAAAAATTTAAAATTCAGAATCCAACTAAAAAAAATAGTTTGGGGTTTATATTGACAATTTGAAAAGTTTAGGGCTTAATTTTAAATTAGCGGAATTATCAAGTTTAATTTGTAATATAGTCTTATTAAATACCTCCTATGGTTTAGTTTAAAAATTATAAGATTTAATTTGAAATTACACTTAAAATATAATTTTTTCTTTCTACAGAAAAATATAACGTTCTAATTCTAAATGTACTATACTCTAAAAAATTTTGACGGATGAAAAAAAAAAAAAACCTCAATTGTCCAAACAAGGTGATCAGATGAAACTCTTCAAAAAAAAAAAAAAAAAAAGTGAGATGAAACTCTTCTTAAAAAAATTGAGATTAAATGCTTTTTTTTTTTTAAATAAAAGTAAAAGGTGAGAGTTTTTTTTTTTTTAGAAAATGGATTTTACAAACGGTTGCCCTACCCTTAGTGCATCTATTAATAAATTATCTTAGGAAACTATTTTAACCTAGGGAGAAGTTAATAAATGCCCTAAACATATTGGTTTATGAACTATTTTTAAAAGTTTTTTTTTTTTTGAAAAATGAATTATTTTTAGAAATTTATTATGGAAAAAGAAAAAAAAATAACTAACATTTATATTTTTTTTACAATTTTTTATAAAAATGGTATTAAAATTTCTAAAATAATTCATTAAAAAAATGTCCTATAGGCATCTATTAACAAAACCTATTTAGTTAATCTTTTTTTTTGACTGACTATTTAGTTAATCTAAATTGAATGATTAATAGAATAATAAATAGCTAATCGGGTCCTTCTATAAATTCTCTCTCACAGAGAGAAGTCACGAAACAATCAACAGCGTCTATTCCTTTATCTCTCTCTCTCTCTCACTGTCACACTGTCAACAGTCAACCTCATGGGAACTGAATCCAGCCCAGCATTGATTTCCGCTACCTTTTGCTCTTTCACAATTCACTGCTCCTATTTTTTATTTCCCAAATCTCAAACTTTCACTTTTCACACACAATATACACATCAAATTGTTTTCTATACATATTGTGCTTCAAATTTTATTCCCTGTGGCTTCCATGAGCACTCAAGGAGTGTCTACGTCATCTTCTTCAACACCTCAAGGAGTGTTTCTGAGTTTTATAGAAAAAAGTTTTTGTTGAACCCAAAAAAATAAAATGCTTTAAAGAGAACACAAAGAAGGTGGAAATGGAGAGCTGCTTTGAGAGAAGTGGCCAATCTCTCTGGTTGGTATTTACAAAGATAGCTAATTTCCATTACTATTTTATTTCTGTTGATATTTAAATGACAAGTCTTTTTTTCATATACGATGGAAGTATATAAATTGCTGTTAGAATGTAGCATAACATTCATGGATTGAAACATTACAACATATATAATAGTTAAATTTCTGTTGCAATCAGTGCTTATACTATTACTTTTGTTACTAAAAGTGTTGGTGGTGCATTTAACAAAAAGAACATAACTTTCTTTGAATTTTAAGTATATTGTTTTTGTTTATTATCTTCATTATATATATATATATATATATGTATATATATATTTCTTTGATAAATTACTATTTGACTTTTTCAATTTGGCCATTTTACAATTTAATCCATAAAATTTCAATTATTGAATTTAAATCCCTAAAATGAGACTGTTATGATTCTGTCCAATTTAGGGGTGGGTCCAAAAGATCCCAACTTAATAGATATTGTATATCTTTCAAGTAGTTGAATAAATGATCTAGACTAGATAGGAAATATACAATCAAGCTTTACTCTTATACTGCTCTATGGATTTTGCTAAGGTAGATTGTTCAGTCCTATTTCGGAATCCTATTTGTAATTGTCCAACCATTATGCTAATTTTCATTTTCACCTTGTGCTGCAAATTCTAGAGAATTCTGCCAAATAAATTTTTGACATGTGAAAACTATAGACTGCATACTTCTTATGGCACGTCTAACGTGATTATACTTTAGAATCATTGGAGCCATGCCTTCAAAAACAGTCAAGAAGCAACTTTAATTACACTCATTAGGAATGAGTCACTAATTATGGTACAATACTGACTCAAGGTTTTTACATATATATATAGATTATGATTGACATGTTTGCAAATGATGACGCCAATGTTCTTTTCATACCTTGATTGACTGTAAAATAGGGAGGAGGATATTCATAGGATGAATTTCAATTGAGGCTACTGATATTGAATGTGCACAAGCATTTCTGTCAATCTAATTGTATTTTTTCTATTTCTTTTTTTTGGATAAAAATCCTGATATGTTGTAATGAATTTATATGTTATGATGATTTGGAAATGTATTCGTGTGACATATCCTTCTTTCATAGTGAAAATATAGTCAGGATCTTTTCTTTTCCTTTCCTTTTTTCCCCCTTTTTTGATAGGTTCTAGTCAATATCAGATACGATATATTTGGTTTCAATTATTAGGTTTTCATAGGATGAAGTAAAGTTAAATTGAGCCTACTGCTATCGGATTGCCTACAAGCTATACTTTTAGGTACCTTTCTCACATTTATCTCATGTAGTGTATTTGAGTTAATCTATATGAGAGCATGAGTTGTTAATCTATACGTGCTGTCATATTGGTGGCTTCAGCTTTCTTTACATTCCAATTGCTTCTGCATTTGTGCTAATGCCCTGCTTTTATCAGTGTAGATTAGAAGGCACACCTTTAGATTATGAATTGCTAATGAAATATATGTATCCATAGTAAAGCTGCAAAATTGCTTAGGTAAGGTAGGTGGCTCAATTCTATTATAGCATCCAATTTGTAAGTGTCCAAGTATTATTCTAATTTTCATATTCACCTTGTGTAGTGCTGGCAGAAGCAAGAGAAATTATCCTCATAAATTTTTTAAACGTGAAAACTAGAGACTGTGTAGTCTCTACATGTCTATACTTCGTAATCATTGGTGACATGCCTTCTAGAAAATGCAACGAGGGATTATACTAATTATTAATGAGTAAATTGCTATTATTTTTTGTTTTGATTATAGTACCATACTAACTCAAGTTTTCACATATATGCAGATGATAACGATTAACATGTCCGCAGAAGATGACACTCGTGTTCTGTTTATACTTTGTCTAGCTGCGAAATGGGGAGGATTTTCACTGGAGGATTTTAGTTGAGGCTATGGCTAGTGGATGTGCATAAGCACTTCTGTCAATCTGATTGGTAAGTTGTGTCGAATTTATATATGGTTTTGGTTATAATGATTTGGAAATGTATTCAAGTGACATATCCTTGTATCTTGTTTCATAAAGACAGTAGAGCCAGGATCTTTTCTTTCATCTTCTTTTTATTTTTTATATATGGTTTTAGTTATGATGATTTTCATAGGATGAACTGATGATGTTCATAACTGTTATTGGATAGCCTACAAGGCACAAGCTATACTTCCAGGTGACTTTCCCACAAGCTATACCTTTTTTTTCCCCATATACTATAGTGTATATAAGTTTTTTTTTTTTTTTTTTTGGGAAGTAAGAAAGGTGTATATTCAAAAAAATGTTTTATGTAAAAAAGCACAAAGCAAATCAAAGATTACAAAAAAGGAAAGAAAAGCAAAAACATAAAGGAAAAACTAATTACAAAGAAAAAGAGAGCTAAGGAACGAAGAGAGCGTAGCGTATTTAAGTTGATGTCTATGAGAGCATTAGTTGTGAATTTTGGACAAGTTTAGAAGCTATTTCGTTTTATCAATCATGCCTTATGATCAGCTAATTAAGCATTAATTCAGTCTCCATTCTAGAATATTTCCTTGCAATTAAAAGTCAACAAACACTGTTGAAAGTGTCAAACAAGTTCCGCTAGCTTGCTTAGTATATGAGGTTTATCAGCTCCCCTAAAATCAACCATCTAATATCTGTTAATTTACTTATACATATTCGCAATCCAAAACCATAATTTGCTGTCATAGATGTTTTTCATATCCGTTGTTGTTGTTGTTATCATTATCACATCATTATTATAATTATTTTACCATTGATGTCTGCTAGTTTGAGAAACTGATATGCTAGAGTAAGGAATATAATTCAAGCATAGTGATAATTGAATTTTTGTGCTTGCAAATCAGGGTGGGAAAGGCTGGGGCTTTAGAGACTTTATGCAGACAGGCCTATGGGGCAGAGCAATTTCAAAAGCTAGGAATTTATACTTACACTGACCTCTTCTCTTATTCTAGTTTGTATCCCAATATCTATCCTATGAATTTTCATAACTAAGCTACTAATACTCATAGGCCAAGATCCTTCAATCTCACTATAGCACACATGTACTCCATATACCACATTCCTAACCTGTTTTCATAGCTATACTTCAATCACTAACTCGCTACTTCAAGACTCAAGAGTCTGGTCCTTCCAATGCTCTTTAGTTCATGTGCAACTCTTTGTTTCCATATTCCCCTTTGTTGGGCTCTAGTTTCTCAATTAAAGTTAGGAAGTATTGGAGCTACAGTATTCACTTGTTCATCATATTGGTTGAATGTGTTCTTTCTTGGGATACACAGTCTAAACAAGAGACAATATCTTATAACACGGATTTATGCAGCCCTCCTCTCACAACAGGTGAGCCCTACACACTTGTGGTATCCACACATTACGAGGATGCATTCTGTAGGTTCACAAATAAGATATAGACACCTCTCATAAAGAAAGAGAGAGAATATTTTTATATGTATCATGTGTGTAATTGCATGAATAACAACAAAAATATTAATTTTTTTACTTTACCCTAAAGCACAATGGATAAACTATAATATTGAAAAAAGCATTAAAGGTAAAATGGTTTAACCTAAAGGTAAGGAATAAAGTGAATTTTATAAAATAATAAAAGTAGGACTAAAACTCATTTTCATTCTTAAACTTTCAGCAAGAAAGCAATCAGCAAAGCGCATCCTAATGCACTATCTATTTTTTGTGTTGGTAGAGCTCAAGCTTCTTGACAAGCATTATTGAACTTGATTAACTTGACTAAAACTAACAGCCTAAAATCTTTTTATTTACTTATACAAATTAGTTAATCAGAAGAATAATTCTTTGTCAAATGCCTATCAAATCTATAGTTATTGTTGTTGTTTTCATCATTATATCCTTGTTATTATGTCACCATAGATGTCGGCCAGTATGAGAATCTGATATGTCTGATTAAGGAATATAATTCAATCATGATGATAAGTGAATTTTTGTTACTGCTAAGCAGTGCGGGATGGCTCTTGCATTAGAGACTTTATGCGGACAAGTCTATGGAGCGGAGCAATATCAAAACTAGGAATTTATACTTACACCACCATCATCTCTCTTATTCTGGTTTGTATCCCTATATATATCCTATGGACATTCACAGACAAATTACTAATACTCATAGGACAAGATCCAACAATCTCACATATAGCAGACATACTGTGCATGCCTCATCCCTAACTTGTTTGCATAAGGTATACTTCAACCACTAATTTGCTATTTCCAGATTCAGAGCCTGATCCTTCCAATGCTCTTAGTTCATTTGCAGCTCTATGTTTCCATATACCTTTTTGTTGGATTTTTGTTTTTAAATTAAAATTAGGAAGCAGTGCAGTTGCATTAGCCTCTACTTCATCATAGTTATTGGCTCATGCTTGGGGTATACATGGAGTACACTTCTGCTTGTGAGAAAACTCATGCCGTTTTCTCAAAGGATGTCTTCTTCGGTATGAGGGAGTTATTTCGCTTTGTTGTTGCTTCGGCTGCAATGGTTTGGTAATTTTCTGTTTTGTTTTGTCTTTCATAATTTTTGTAGTATTCATTTTTTGGCTACATGTATCAAGTCTCTTAGCATTTTTTTGGATGCCAATCATAATCCTCTTGATGGTGGTCGTTTGAGGATCTTATTTTGCTTTCTGGGCTTTTACCTAATCTAGAATTGGAGACTTCAGTGCTTTCGCTATGGTATGCCTATATGAGATTACAATAGAATGCTTCTAATTTTTCATTGCATGCAGTCTCACAATTACTAATTTGTACTACTACATACCATATGGATTTGAGGCAACAGTGAGGTTTGCGGGTTTCAAATGAGTTGGGAGCTGGGAATGCACAAGTAGCTAAATGACTGTTATAATGGTTCTTGTAGTTGCAGAGATTTATTTTAGCCGTGATTCTCTTCTTCTGCCATCGTGTTTTGGTCTATGCCTTTTGCAGTAAGAAGGAAATTGCAGATATGGGTCCTTTGCTTTGTCTCTCAATAGTCATCTTTCAAGTTCTCACATTTGAGTTGGAGCTAAACTTTTGAAACGTATAACTTCTTAATTCTTATCAATTCACGCAATACTATTAGCTATACTATCAAATACACGTTAGTTCATTATTCATTTAGAATATTTCTTTGCAATTAAAAAGTTAACTAATGGTGCATAAAGATTTAAAAAAGCTTACTCTTGGAAGTAATCTTCTTTTTGGGTTATAAAATAACCTTATATCTTTATTAGGAAATGTTTATGTAGTAGATATGCCATAGTCATAACCATCATAATCATAGTGTATATTTCTTCAAAATAGATCAGCATATGATACCAATGTAGAAGTGGTGATTCTTCCTTGATATTGCTTGCCATTAACTCACAAAGTTATTTTGTGCTATATATGCATCAGGGTCCTAGAGGAAGTGGCTGGCAGGATATTGGCACCTATGTAAATCTTGAGGCATATTATCTGGTGGGGTTCCAGTAGGTGTTGTTTTGGCCTTTGGTGTACACTTGAAAGGAAAGGGTCTTTGGATCGAAATACTGACAGGGTCTACTGTAGAAGCATTTTTGCTTGATCTTAAAACTATTTTCACAAATTGGGAAAAACATGTTACTAGTACCAAAAAAAAAAAAAAAAAACCTACCTTTCTATATATTTGGTTTTATTTTTACACCTTTCTACAACTAAACTTCATGTTCAACTTGATCATATTGTATGAAAATTGAGAACCTTATAACTAATTGTGACTGAAATAATTGGTGTCAAATTGAGTTGAATGGACAAAATATTAGACTAAATTATTTTGAATGCTTAGTTGTATTTATGTCGATGTTTCCGGCATCAAAAGCAAGAGAGAGGATATTTGATGGAGATATTTAGTCCAGAGTACAAAGTTTATTGAGCTGAATAGACAAGATTTTTTATTGGTAAGATGTTCCCAAGGAATCTAATTTGGCTAATACTAATTTTTATCCAACGTATGAAAGGAAAATACAATAATATCACCATTCCATTTCTCACAACTTGAAAGAGAAAAAAATTTTCAGTATTTTTTTTTTTTTTGGAACTCTTTCCAATGTTTTGGTTGTGGAAGATTTTAGAGTTTTAAGATTTAAACCTCTTTATAAAGATATTAATGCCATTTTTGCTATTTTTTTAAGAGTGAAGATAGAATTGCTACAAATTTTTGTTATATGTATCTTCTTCTTTTTTTTGACTGATTGCTATATACTTATATGTATCTTTAAGTGTGTGCCTGTGTATATCTATAAAATCAAATACATACGAAAAGGTAAGTCATAAATTATGACAACATATTCAACGAATTGTGCACTCCTATGTGTCATCCCATAGGAATGAATAATATATATCTTAAATTCAACCTGACTAAAAACATTAGAGGACCACTGTGTTTGGCTAAACATGCCTAGTACTATATTAAGTCCCTCACAACTGTGGCAAGGGGAAGCACCGTACTTTACTACTGTGATTTGATGTAATCTTTCATTATTCTATTCAATAAAATTTCTACCTCTAGGAAAGGCTCATGATTGTAGGAATTATGGAGGATAATGTGAGAAAATTGAGCACTATGTTATAGGGAGTACTTAAAAATTTTCTCAATATGGAAGGTAAAAATAAAGTAAACCATACAAGGTATATCTTTCTTAAAAAAAACAAAAAAAAAAAAAACAGCCACCAATTTTCCCAAGTCCGAATGAGGAGACTAAGAGTGAAATTTCTGAACAAATAAATTGGGTTAGATCCAGTACACTGAATTCATTGGGATTTGGACATATATCAAATAATTACCACGTGTTCACATCTTAATGAAATTACTCTGTCCTTTTTAGTTATTTATTTATTTATTCTAAAAAAAAAGGTAAAAAGATAAAGGAAATGTTGAAGCTGAAGTTGTGGCTAAACGACAGAGTAAAGCAAACGACAAAAGAAAGAAGAAAACGACATCAACTAATTCAGCACAGTTAGCACGTGTGAAGGAAAGAAAGAAGTCTGTTCGGAAGTCCAGCTGCCAAGCACTGATTAGTTGAATTGGACTGTTAGTTAAGTTGTAAGGAGTTAGTTATTTTTGCTGTTTTGGCGCCTTTTTCTTGTTGCCCTGTTATGCTATATATTGATATAGTTAGCTAATTTTCTTGCACTCTGATATTGAAGTTTCATTACAGGAAATGATTAAGAGAGTGGGGGGAAGCATTATCAATGAATTGACTTTCATGTAGCAGTAGCCAGCAAGTTCGAACCTTCTGCCATGCCAAACAAAAAACAGAGGATATTGAGACTACGCACAAGAGTTGTTGATTTGACCTGAAACAGAGGATATGGGAAGTTGTGAAAATAAACACACGGAGACAGAAAGAACAGAGTCCATTCCTTTATTAAACAGGCAATAGATATCTAATAATATTACATGCACAAAAGAGCGTCTGAATAGCTAATGATAAATAAATAACAACTAGAGATGAAAATGGAAGCAGAAGTTGAGAAATTTTCGAACTGCTATTTGTTTGTACTGTTAAAAGTTTTAATGATAATTTTTATATTTTACCATATATTTTAGCTAAATAAAAATGTTTTTTTTTTCTTCAATTCTCTAAACGAGGAGACTAGGAAGGAAGCTTTCTCTTTAATATGGAAATATCTCATACGTGATACGCCCCACCACATCTGAAAATGTCTATTTCACACACACAATTGCCACTTTGGCACAGAAAGCTACAATTTTTAATTATTTCAAGTCACAATTTTAGTTCAAAAAATTGAACGTGTGTGCTTTGTCTGTAAATGGGTGAATGTAATAGATATTTCTTAAAGAAATTTAAGCAGAGGTTCGTAATCTTAGGCTAGCTGATAGCTGGTTACCACGAAACTACCTTGTCCTCCTCCATCGATTTAAAAAAGAAAAAGAAAAAGAAAAGCAATAAAGGAAAGGAGTAAGTACCAAGCTAAAGCTCTAAAAAAAAGTAGTGGGAAAAGGAATAAATTTCCTTGAGGGTGGCCAAGGAAAAGTTGTTGACTTGACTGAGAACCGGGGATGTGAAATTGTGAACACACACGGAAAAAGAAATGACATAGTACAATCAATTATTAAACAGGCAGAGTTTTAGAAAAAAGTATATCAGTATATAATTAAAATTTTACTAAATGATAATTTTTGTTAATAAAAAAAAACTAAAATGAAAACTAATCCAATCTGCCTCCGAGATTGGGGTTATCATAAGCTATCAAGAGTTTTAAAAAAATATTCAATTTGCGTCCTAAGCTCATAGGACAATTTACACCGTTTTTTTTTTTTTTTTTTTTAAATCCATGCTCTTCTAAGTCCTTGCTTCTTTTCAATAGCTTGTCTTAGCAGTATATGTCTCACATTGTGGCAATTATATACGCGGAAGAATTTCTAGTAGCCAATGTAAATAAAAAATTGTTAGAGATGGAGAAGGGACCAAATTTGGTTATGCCAAATACATGACCGAAAGAGTATCTAGTGGCCAGTGATAAATAAATAAAAGTTTAAGATGAAGAAGGAAGAGCAATAGAATTTTCATATTGTTTCAATGATGTTTGTTTAAGCTTATAGAGTAAACTAAATATTTTTAAAAAAATTGATAGCAACTGACAATTCACCCAAATCTCAAAACGGTTCAAGTAGTGATATTTCAACGAATGTATTATGCCCACAATAGTAGCCCCATCAAGGCTCCGATAATACTCATGGTATTATTCTTACCATCACATAGCATGAGATTGATGACAATGAATCCACCCTAGAAGTCTCCTTTTCCATTTTAAAAAAGAAATCTCAAGATGAACATTTAGTCCACCTCTATTGATTTAAATAATTAAAAAAAAAAAAACAATAAAGCAAAGAGTAAGAAACGGAACGGGGGGACTGGAAAAAGTGCACTCTACTTGAGTGACTCACTGCACTTGATCAAGGCTTTAAAGGAATTGGTTCCCCCCCCCCCCCCCCCCCCCCTCTGCTTCTGCTGCTACTATGCTGTATGGTGTCCTATCTTCCCTTCATGACTTTCGGAGTGTGGAGTTGTCTTGTGTCCGTAGGCTTGGCAATAGGCCAGCCCATCTTTTAGCAAAGTACGTTTTAGGCATTGCTGATTTTTTTACTTGGATAGAGGAGAATCCTTGTTTTATAGAACAAGCTTTTTTTCATGATGTATCTGTAGCCTTTCATGAGTAATAGTAATTTTTGCAATCTTTCCATCAAAAAAAAAAAAAAAGAAGTAAAGGCTAAAAGTGTGGTTGACTTGACTGAACAACAGACGTAAAGTTGTGAACACACATGAATAAGAGATATAACAGATTCCGATATAGCATTGAAATATAATATAAAGTTGAAGTACACCATTTTATTTAAAAACTTAAAGTTTACAAGTTTGGATGAAATTATATTATAATAATCACACACTATTTTCATTATCATTTAATGTGAATTTTTACTAACACATATTTACTCAACACATTATATACATAAAAAAAAAGTGTAAGAATAACTCTAATAGAAAAATAACAATTAAAATTTTAATAAATAAATAAATAAATAACAATTAAAAATGAAGAAGGAAGTTTATATAAATAAAAGGGTAAATTGCAAATTGCATTCCTAAAGTTTGGGGTGTTTAGATTTTACACCCTGAAGTTTCAAAATTTGGATTTTACTCCTTGAAATTTAGGGTGTTTGGATTTTACACCCTAATATTTTAAAATTTGGGTTTTACCCTCTAAAGTTTAGTAGTGCTTGGATTTTACACTCCCAAATTATGAAACTTTAGGGTATAAAATATAAACACCCCAAAACTTTAAGAAGTAAAATCCAAATTCCAAAATATTAGAGTGTAAAATTTAAACACCCTCAAATGTTAGGGGGTCACACATTAAAAAATTATTTTGTTACAGTATTTTTAATTTTCAGTAATAAGCAGTATCTAGATACACCCTGAAACTTCATATACTAAATTGTGAAAGGGCCAAACCAAAAGGTAAATTGTACTTTTCCAGTTCCTTTGGTAGGATAAGTTTACCCACAGGCTTCTTTAGTCAAAGTCTACCTATAAAAATGGCTGAAAGACTATACATTATGATGACTAAAAAAATGTAATTCTACTATGAATGAAGAGGTAATCAATTATTAAGTCACGTTCATAAAAAAAAAAAAAAAAAATTCAATTATTAAGTCACTCTTTTCAAAAAAAGAAACAAAAATTTATTAAGTCACATGATGTTTTAATATTATGGACAAACATTCACTTACTCTAGCCGTGGAGTCTTTTGGCTAAATATTGTCATTTTCAAAGTTTATTTGCATTATATGTACTGTTTCAAGTTATTTGGGAATCTGAGGAGAGAGACTAAATTTCGGCAACACCGTTGCCGAAATTCAATCAAAAAGTTGGAGAGAGAATTTCGCTTCTGACAGTGGGTGTGCTCAGGTGAGAGAGGTGAGTGAGGGTGCCCAAAAAAAAAAAAAGTTGCCCCCCTATTTCGGCTATGCCATTGCCGAAATAGGGGGGCAAAATTTTTTTTAATTTTTTCCCTCCTATTTTGGCAATGGTATTGCCGAAATAGGAGGGAAAAAATTAAAAAAATTTGCACAAAAAGTTTTTGCAATTGGTGCCAGTGCCATTGCCGAAATAGCTAAAAAAATAATACAATTGATTTGTGGCAATGCTATTTCGGCAATACAAATGAAATGTAAAATTTATTTTTTTCCTCTATTTCGGCAATGCTATTACCAAAATAGAGGGGAAAAAATAATTTTTGCAATTAGTTTGTGGCAATGCCATTGTCGAAATAGAGGGGAAAAAAATAAAATTTGCAAATAGTTTGTGGCAATGCTATTGTCGAAATAGAGGAGAAAAATTAAATTTTGCAATTAGCTTGTGGCAATGCCATTGCCAAAATAGAGGGGAAAAAAATTGCAATTCATTTCTAGCAATGTCATTGCCGAAATAGAGGGAAAAAAATAAATTTTGCAAATAGTTCGTGGCAATGCTATTGCCGAAATAGAGGCAATTTTTTTTAGTTTTTTCCCTCCTATTTCGGTAATGGCATTACCGAAATAGGAGGATAAAAAAAAAAAAAAAAAAACCCTATTTCGGTAACCCCATTGCCGAAATAGGAGGGTTTATTTTATTTTATTTTTTTTTTATTCTCCTATTTCAGAAGAATAAAGGAAAAACAATAAACCCTCCTATTTCGGCAGTGGGGTTACCGAAATAGGAGGGTTTATTTTTTTTTTAATTTTTTTTTATCCTACTGAAATAGGAGGATAAAAAAAAAAAAAAAAAAAAAAAAACAATAAACCCTTCTATTTCGGCAATGGGGTTACCGAAATAGGGGTTTTTTTTTTTTTTTTTTATCCTCCTATTTCGGTAATGCCATTACCGAAATAGGAGGGAAAAAACCAAAAAAATTTGCCTCTATTTCGGCAATAGTATTGCCACAAACTATTTGCAAAATTTATTTTTTCCCCTCTATTTCGGCAATGGCATAGCCAAAAATGAATTACAATTTTTTCTCCTCTATTTTGGCAATGGCATTGCCACAAACTAATTGCAAAATTTAATTTTTCCCCTCTATTTCGACAATAGCATAGCATTGCCACAAACTATTTGCAAAATTTATTTTTTTTCCCTCTATTTCGACAATGGCATTGCCACAAACTAATTGCAAAAATTATTTTTTCCCCTCTATTTCAGTAATAGCATTGCCGAAATAGAGGAAAAAAATAAATTTTACAATTCATTTGTATTGCCGAAATAGCATTACCACAAATCAATTGTATTATTTTTTTAGCTATTTCGGCAATGGCACTGGCACCAATCGCAAAAATTTTTTGTGCAAAATTTTTTTATTTTTTCCCTCCTATTTCGGCAATACCATTGCCAAAATAGGAGGAAAAAATTAAAAAAATTGTGCCCCCCTATTTCGGCAATGGCATAGCCGAAATAGGGGGGCAACTTTTTTTTTTTTGGGGCACCCTCACTCACCTCTCTCACCCGAGCACATCCACTGTTAGAAGCGAAATTCTCTCTCCAACTTTTTGATTGAATTTCGGCAACGGTGTTGCCGAAATTCAATCTCTCTCCTCAAAATCTCAAATAACTTGAAACAGTACATATAATGCAAATAAACTTTGAAAATGACAATATTTAGCCAAAAGACTCCTAGCCGTGCCCCTCAAGAATTTAAGTCAATTGAAGACTCTTTTTTTGAGAAAGAATACTATGAGTTTATTCAATTAACCAAACTTTTGTCAAACAATACAAGGTTGTGGGCCTCTCGCGGTGAATGTCTTCCATCCATATCTGAGTGCCATAACGGTACTTTGCCAATTTGGCCAGTTTATCAGCTACACAATTACCACTTCGCTTCACATGACTGAAGGAATGGTATCTAAGAGAGGAAGCTATGGAGCGTGAGTCTTCATGATGTGTCCAAAGAGAGCCATGCATGGTGATTCCAAGTTGAGACTTCGTATGACAGTGTCTGAATCTCCTTCAAACATTACTTCCTGGAGACCAATCCCAAGAGCGAAGGATATCGCTCTTCTACACGCTAGAGCTTCCACATCTTCAACCGTTGGTGGCAGCACCAGTCTTTCCATTAAAGAACCAATAATCTCGCCTGAGCAATCTCTGATTACGACCCCAATACCTGCTGAGTATATGTCTTGGAAAATAGCTCCGTCGAAATTGGCTTTGTAAAGAGCTTGTGGTGGCGGTGACCAGTGAACCATTGGTGGTGATATTGATTCCGCACCTTGAAACGACCCCTGTACTGACTGGAATTCTTGTAGACGCTCCATCACATTAGAATAAATCTTAGAATATGGCAGGTAGTTTAGATCCAGTCGATAAGCGTTCCAATTGGCCCATATGCTCCAGGCAATATACGCAAATCTCTCAGCCAAGTTCCCATTCTTGACGTTGAGAATTCCCATAAAGAGGTCTCGAAAGTTTGCAAAGTGGACCGATAGTCCACCATGTTTCTTTGACTGCTTGGCATTCTCAAAGAGCATGAATGGTCTCTTCTACCCCGTCGTGGCAGCAATCACAAGTTGCATTTCTCGTTACTTGTCGTCGAAACAGGTTTTTCTTTGTTGGAAGTGACTCGTTGCTTGCCATCCACAAAAAGTGTTTTATTTTGCTTGGGATGTCAAGTCCCACAAGTCCTTCCAGAAGGTTCCCTCAGAAGATCGGTTTGACAATCCTGGTTTTGTCCTTTGTTCTGCCTCTGTAAGTAATCTTTATGCACTTTTAGTCGTGTAGTTGCCGTCCTTAGAGCCAGACCAGATGAGGCAATCAGTAGCACGGCTTACACTCAAGGGAATGCTATTGATAGCCCTTGCTTCATGTGGCAGAAATTACTCCTCGATCCTGTCATGTAACCAGCTTCTGGAATGCACGGACGTGGCATTTTGGCCGATGAAACCGCGTTCGACGCGGGGTGCGGTGGGCGACGCCGCTACCTGCTCGTCAGGCTGCGTCGTTTTTTTTTTTTTTTTTTTTTTTTTTTTTTTTTTTTTTTTTTTTTTTTTCCCTCAACGCGATATGTGCCGGTTCACGCCGACTCGGCTCAATTCGCGCCGAACCGTGCCAATATCGGCCAGAATAGGACTGTACTGGCCGTATCGGCCCGTATTGGCCGGCGACCGAAACGGCCGAAACGGACGGAAACGGCCGAAATCGGCCAAAATACACACTAAATAACGTCGGAACAGCCGAAATCGGCTTTAAATGAGGCCCAAACATCCTAAATTTGTCATTCCTTAATTTTTTAAAAATATTTTAATAGTAAAAATATATAGAAAATATAAATAATAATTTTTTAATCGCCGAGTCCCGCCTCACCCACACCGACCTTTTTCAAAAATTGCCGAGTCCCACACCCGCACTCGCACCCGCACCCATACCCACACCCGAGTCCGAAAACGCACCCGTGCTTCATAGACCAGCTTGTGTCAATTATAATTACAACACTGATCGTTTGGAAATAACTTCTTTAGCTAAAACTAAAATTTTTTTGCTGAAAGTACTAAAGATAAAACTAAAAGTTAGTTGAAATAGTACAATAGGGCTTATAAATAGTACAAAAAAGTGCAATAGGACTATAAATAGTAGCAAAAATAAGCTGAATAGTAAAATAAGCTGTCAAATATAATCTATCCAAACACAACTATGTAAATCAATGTGACGCTTTAACAACCCAAAATTACCTTTTGCCAAATTATAGATTGGATTAAGTTTACCACATGCAAGTCCTTTTTAAAACGAATTTGTTTTGGTCCAATCATTGTTTTTGGTTAAATAAATTCCTTAAAGTGCATTTTAACCCTTTTATTCACAAATCAACTGTTTTAAAAAATTAAAAAAAAATTATGTAATTTTGAAGACAATTTTTCATATTCATTTTCTGCTGGCAAATGCCATTTTGCATATTCATTTTCTGCTGGCAAATGCAAGACAATTTTTCCTGATAACTTCTTAAAACTAGAAAACTAAGGACTAAATAGTATTTCCTTCCCTACCATGTGTATACTTGATAATCAATGGTGTCATGCCCTATAAAATAGATAACAAGAAACTCCAATGACACTAGTTTGTAATGAGTAAATTATTATTATTATTATTATTATTATTATTATTATTATTATTATTATAGTACCCTACTAACTCAGATGTTGACAAATATGGAATTGGTGGTGATGATGTATATGCAGTTGGTGATGATGATGACGATGACAATGGTGATGTATATGTAGATGATGATGATGATGCTTCATAGATGGTGATGTATATGTAGATGATGATGATGATGCTTCATATGCAGATGATGATGTATATCAGTATATGTAGATGATGATGCATATGCAGATGATGATGATGATGATGATGATGCACATGCACATGCAGATGATGATGATGATGTTTGACATGACTACAGAAGATGACCCTCATGTCCTGTTTATACTTTGACTAGCTATTTTTCATAGGATGAATATCAATTGAGGCTTTGACAATTAGCTGTGCACATGCAATTCAATGAGCCTGACCATGTTTTAAATTTGTATTTGGTTCAATTACAATGATTTGGGAATTTGTTCAATTGGCATATCTAAATCATCTTGTTTCAAATGAAAATGGAGTTTAAGATTAATTTATTTATTTATTTTAAAGGGGATCTAGTTCTTGACAGATAAGGAGTTATACGGTTTTTGTAATAATATTTTTTTGCTGGATGAATTTCAAGTGGGCTAGTGCTATTGGATGGCCTACGAGCAATACTTTCAGGTAACTTTGTCACATTTCTGCCTTCTATGTGTTTTTGAGATAATGTTTATGAAACAATATTATTCCTTGAAGTTCAAAAGGAGAAAGTTTCAAACAAGTTCAGTTGTAAAGTAACATTCTTTTTAGATTATTGATGGGGAGCAGCCGAAGGTGCCGTCACCTTCGGAGTGTGTGACGGCACGGTAGGGGGTGACGGCTCCACTTCGGGTGACGGCTCCGCTCCTCCTTCACCTTCCTCGACCCCTTCTCCAGCCCACTCTCACAACGTCATCCACGTCTACGGGGCGAACAGGTGACGGGGCGAAGCTAAGAGGACTGACATGCCTTGCTTCGCACGCCGAGCGCTGAGATGGATACCTTGCGCCCCACGCAATAAGGAATGGCCCCAGTAAGGAGAGGGTTCCGTAAAGAACACGCCTTAGGGGATGGCTCCGATCAGAGGTTACCTCCTCAGACACGCCAAAGGTCCCAACCTTGCGCCCCTATAAATACCATCGATCCTCATGAACAAAGGTACGCATGCTACTACCCCAATTCTGGCACTCTAGAATTGTGAACGATACTAACTTGACCGTCGGAGGGTCGTTGGCCGGTACCGCGCCGGTGCTTCCCTTTGAGGTCCTCTTTACTCGCGCATGTTAACTCGAGACCCTCTGAAAACGCGTAGGCCCGGCAGCTCACTAAGTGATTTTTGACATCATCAGTTGGCGCCGTCTGTGGGGAAGAAGACGACGCGCACGTAAGCCGCGTTCTGTGCTTTCCGGACAAAGAGTTGCATGGTACTCACGCGTTCAAGGGTCACCACGATGAATGACCAAGGTGACGAACAACACGCCACGGCCCTCGAGAGACAAGTCCAAACTCTAGTAGCCGCGGTGGAACGTCTCACGAAACGTAATAATGACTTGGAAGAACAGCTATTGCGAAGGAACGAAACGGTCGGCAACCAGGGAGAGAATGAGGGAAACAGCGCCCAGGGAAGGGATCACGGAGGCCCGGAAGGAAGCCACACGTTGACCCAACCCGAAGGGCAGGGGACGAGCCGTCCGTCGGCCGCTAACAATGATCCGCCCAGTGTTACCGAGGAGATGCGGTTGATGAAGGAACGGATGGACTTTATGATGAACGCCCTCAAGGGGCGAGTGTCCAGCGACCTTGACGACCTCGTCCACCATACGGACTCTCCCTTCACCACGCACGTTGTCTCATTCCCCACACCGCCGAAGTTCCGCATGCCACAGATAGAGAAATACGACGGGTCCAAGGATCCACTCGACCACTTAGAGTCCTTCAAGACATTGATGCACTTGCATGGGGTACCGGACGAAATCATGTGCCGGGCCTTCCCGGCGACGCTGCAGGGCGCAGCGAGGACCTGGTTTGGCAGACTGACGCCTGGCTCTATCGGTACCTTCAGAGAGCTGAGTGCCCAGTTCACCACGCATTTCATCGGAGGACACAGGTACAAAAAATCCACTGCATGCCTAATGAACATCAGGCAGCGGGAGGATGAGACACTCAGGTCCTATATAGCCCGCTTCAATAAAGAGGCGCTCTCGATCGACGAAGCGGACGACAAGATACAAGTCGCCGCGTTCACCAACGGGTTGAAGGAGGGCAAATTCCTGTTCTCCTTGTACAAAAACGACCCGAAGACGATGTCAGACGTATTTTATAGGGCAACGAAGTATATGAACGCGGAAGACGCATTACAAGCCCGAGGAGAGAGGCCTCCCAAGAGGCGGGAGAGGCAGGAGGACGTAAGACAGGATAAGGGGCGAAAGAAACCCCGGACCGAAGGCCGAGACAACAGACGACCGCAAACCCCTGCCAGCAAGTTCACAAGTTTCACTCCGCTGACAGCCCCGGTCGACCAAGTCCTGATGGAAATCAAAGACGAGGGGTCCCTGACGTTCCCAGGAAAACTGAAGGGGAATCCAGACAGACGACCCAAAGACAAGTACTGCCGCTTCCACCGAGATCACGGCCACGACACCGCCGACTGTTATGACTTGAAGCAACAGATTGAGGCCCTGATTAGACAAGGAAAGTTGCAGAGATTCGTCAGAAGAGAAAGGACAGAAACGCCCCGGCAAGAACAGGACACCCGTCGGAACAGTGAGCGCCCTAAACCACCCATAGGAGACATAAGGATGATCGTCGGAAGCGCGGCCTCCATCGGGTCGACAAAGAAAGCTCGAAAGGCCTATCTCAGAGCAGTGCATAACGTCCAAGCTGCGGGTATCGCCCAGAAGAAGCCGCGCGTCGGCGGCCCTACTATTGAGTTTACGGAAGAAGACGCCCAGCGTCTTCATCATCCGCGTGATGATGCCCTTGTTGTCAGCATCCGGATCGGAGACTACAACACATATAGGGTCCTGATCGACAACGGTAGCTCCGCGGACATCCTTTATTACCCGGCTTTTCAGCAGATGAGGATCGGCAAGGAACGCCTGGTGCCCACCAACGTCCCGCTCATCGGGTTCGGAGGGACGAGAGTCTACCCCCTCGGCGCCGTCGCCTTGCCGGTCACTATTGGGAAGTACCCCCGGCAGATCACCAAGGATGTCACTTTCCTCGTCGTTGATTGTTCATCCGCGTACAATGCTATCATAGGGCGGCCCACCCTCAATGCCTGGAAGGCCGTAACGTCGACCTACCACCTGATGGTCAAGTTCCCCACCGAGGATGGAGTGGGGGAATTATGGGGAGACCAAGTGGCCGCGCGAGAGTGTTACGTGGCGATGGTAGAAGCGGACAGCCACTTGTCGACAATGAACATAGAACAGCGGGTGGAGGCAGAACCCGCAGAGGAACTCGAGGAGGTAGTACTCGACGAGTCCAGGCCGGACAGGACCGCCAGGATCGGCGCCCTCGCTAGCCCTTCGGCTCGCCAGGCGCTCGTGACTTTCCTCCAAAGAAACCAGGATGTGTTTGCATGGAGTCACGAAGACATGCCGGGAATTGACCCTTCAGTCATGGTGCACAAGCTGAACGTGTCGCCCTCTTTCCGACCCGTCCGTCAGAAGAAGCGGGTGTTTGCCCCGGAACGAGACCGGGCGGTGGCAGAAGAAGTCGGCAAACTACGGGAAGCGGATTTCATTCGGGAAGTGTACTACCCCGATTGGCTGGCCAACGTGGTGATGGTCAAAAAGGCTAGCGGGAAGTGGTGCATGTGTGTGGACTTCACAGACCTGAACAAGGCATGCCCCAAAGATAGTTACCCCCTCCCGCGGGTCGACGCCCTGGTGGACTCTACGGCTCGACACCAGCTACTGAGCTTCATGGATGCCTTCTCGGGGTACAATCAGATCCGGATGGACGTGGCCGATCAGGAGAAGACCTCGTTTGTCACCAGCCAGGGCCTCTTCTGCTACAAAGTGATGCCGTTCGGACTGAAAAACGCGGGCGCCACGTACCAGAGGCTCATGAACAAAATGTTCGCCGACCAAATAGGAAGGAACGTTCAAGTCTACATCGACGACATGTTGGTAAAAAGCACGAGGAAGGAAGACCACCTGGGGGACCTAGAAGAGACATTCAACACGCTCCGTTCCTACAACATGAAGCTCAACCCGGCGAAGTGTGCATTTGGAGTGGCCGCGGGAAAGTTCCTAGGCTTCATGGTATCCCAAAGGGGTATCGAGGCCAACCCAGACAAGATTCGAGCCATCGTGGAAATGGCGCCCCCAAAGAACGCAAAGGAGGTACAGAGCTTGAATGGGAAAGTGGCCGCCTTGAACCGGTTCGTGTCAAGGGCGACAGATAAGTGCCTACCATTCTTCCGCACGCTAAAGAAATCTTTCGAATGGACGGGCGAGTGTCAAAGGGCGTTCGAAGAATTGAAAGCTTACCTTTCCTCACCACCGCTGCTGAGCCCCTCGCTACCAGGGGAGGAGCTCTTCCTCTACCTGGCCGTCTCCCCGGCGGCAGTCAGTGCAGCCTTGGTCAGAGAAGAAGACAAGATCCAAAAGCCTGTGTACTACGCCAGCCGGGCATTCCGCGGGGCCGAGGGGAGATATCCACCGATGGAGAAGCTCGTCTTCGCCCTGATCACCGCGGCCCGCAAGCTCAAGCCATACTTTCAAGCTCACACCATAGTTGTCTTGACCAACAAACCCCTGCGGCGGGCGATGCACAACCCTGAAGCGGCCGGACGCCTGGCCCTATAGGCGATCGAGTTGACTGAGTTCGACATCAGGTACCACCCGCGCACCGCCATGAAAGGGCAGGCCGTCGCTGACTTTATCGCCGAATTCACAAGCGGCGAGGACCAGGGGGCAGGCGAACACCCATGGACCTTATATTCGGACGGGTCATCAACCAGACAGGCAGGAGGGATAGGTGTCGTACTTCGCTCCCCCGAAGGAGATCGGATAGAATGCATGATTCGCCTAAGCTTCCCCACCACGAACAACGAGGCGGAGTATGAAGCATTGATAGCCGGGGTCGACCTCGCCAAAGCAGCAGGGGCTACCGAAGTGGTAGCCTACTGCGACTCCCAGGTCGTCGTCAACCAAATAAGCGGAGACTACGAGTGTAGAGGCGACAGAATGAGAAGATATTTGGATCAAGCGAAGAGAAGAATGGATGAGCTAAAGGTCGACGTGATCCAAATACCCAGAGAGGAAAATGAGCAGGCCGACCGTCTTGCCAAAGCGGCCTCTTCCGAACACATGGCTCCCCCCGACACTGCGCTCTCCCTCGTGCAAATGGCGCCAATAATAGAGCTTATCAGTGTACAGGAAATAGGCTCCGAAGGCGATTGGACTACGCCGCTAGTCTCCTACCTAAAGGATGGCGTCTTACCGGACGGAAGAGAAGCCGCCAGAAAGCTGAAGGTCCGAGCCGCAAGATTCGTATTAATGGAGGGCGTCCTATACAAGAGGGGTTTCTCTCGCCCATACCTGAGGTGTTTGAGCCCAGGAGAAGCCGACTATGTCATGAGGGAAGTCCACGAGGGAGTTTGTGGAAACCACTCGGGGTCTCGATCACTGGTACACAAGTTGATTCGGGCCGGGTATTACTGGCCTACCATGCAGGAAGACGCCCAAGCCTACGTCAAAGCCTGCGACAAATGCCAAAGGTTCAGCAACATTGTCCGACAGCCGCCCGCGGAGCTAACTCCCATGACAGCTCCGTGGCCGTTCGCTCAGTGGGGACTGGACATTATGGGACCCTTCCCAGCCGTAACCCGTCAGCTAAAGTTCATGATTGTAGGAATAGACTACTTTACGAAGTGGGTAGAAGCCGAAGCTCTGGCTACCATTAAGGAGAAAAATGTGCGGAGTTTTGTGTGGAGATCCATCATATGCAGATTCGGGATCCCAAGGGTCTTGGTCTCGGATAACGGCAAACAATTCGACAACGGCCCCTTCAGAGAGTTCTGCTCACAGCTGGGAATAAAAAACCACTACTCTTCCCCCGCCCACCCCCAGGCCAACGGCCAGGTCGAAGTGAAGAACCGATCCTTGCTAAGGATTATCAAGACTCGGCTCGAGGGGGCAAAGGGGATATGGCCCGAGGAATTACCCAGCGTACTTTGGGCGTATAGGACAACGGCAAGGACCCCAACAGGGGAAACGCCATTCCGGCTAGCCTACAGGAGCGAGGCAGTCATCCCGGCCGAAGTAGGACTCACAACCTACAGGGTCAATGCCCACGATGAAAAAAGGAATGACGAGGCATTGCGCCTACGGCTGGACCTGATCGACGAAGTCAGAGCAGCAGCTGAACAAAGACTCGCGCGATATCAAGATCGCATGGCCAAGCATTATAACTCCCGGGTCAAGTACAGGGACTTCCGGATCGGAGACCTCGTTCTTAGGAGAGTCATGGGCGCTACCAGAGACCCCACCCAAGGAAAGCTGGGCCCTAACTGGGAAGGACCATACCGAGTCACGTCGTGGCACCGAAGGGGCACCTACCACTTGGAAACACTGGGAGGACAAGCATTACCCCATCCATGGAACGCCGAGCATCTACGAAAGTATTACCAATAAAGAAGAAACGGAAACTCCTATTTGTAATTGGTTTAAATGTATTTTGGGAACCCAAAGGGCTTGCTTCCCCCTTCTTAAAATTTATGTAAAGATTAGAGGCTCATTCAGTCTATTCTATACTTTGTTGTGTTAAAACTTAAAACAGGTGAGGTGCAAGGGCTGACGGGATTACAGCCGACGGCTTAAAAGCCAACCTAAAATCTACAAAGCATAAAAGCGTCAGGCGCCCAAGCCGACGGCTTAAAAGCCAACCTAAAATCTACAAGGCATAAAAGCGTCAGGCGCCCAAGCCGACGGCTTAAAAGCCAACCTAAAATCTACAAAGCATAAAAGCGTCAGGCGCCCAAGCCGACGACTTAAAAGCCAACCTAAAATCTACAAGGCGTAAAGACGTCGGGCGCCCAAGCCGACGGCTTAAAAAGCCGACAATGAGAACCTACGATGCGCAAAAAGCATTAAGCCCAAAGCTGCGATTTAAAAGCCCGTCGGGCACAAGAACCGGACGACTGAAGAACCGGCGCTCAAACACTGACGTTTCCACTTTAAACGGACCGCACAAAGGTCAGACGGTCTCAAAAACGGCGGCACTATCCTAAAAGGTAAAAAGCCAAGGATCTTAAAAGTACATAAACCGATCGTGCTTACAAAGTGACGGTCAGTAGGGTGACGGCTCAGAAAGTATTCCAACCCAACTCAACAAAAAGTATGAACCCACCAAACAAGAAAGTTGACGACCCCGTTGGAAGGTCATCAGTACAAAAAGTAGTTAGTCTAAAATTGGCTGACCATGCTTCGACGAAAGAAAACTATGCATAAAACTTGGAATAAGAAAATTACATATTTCAAGTAACTAGCAAAGTTGTCATATCAAGAAAATATTGTTCTTACAAAAAGCCCTCAATGTGACGGGGCACCCCTTACAAGAAATAAAAAAAAAAAAAGAAAAAAAAGAAAGAAAAATTCTACAAAAACTAAGCAGCTGGAGCATCCGAGACAACCCCATCGTCTTTGCGAAGATCTTGGGCCACGGGGAAGCCTTCGAAGTCGGGATGGTCGGATGACGGGACCGTCTGAGCGCCGGACTGATCTTGAGCTGGCTGGGCGAGGATGACACCGTCATTCTTCAGCTGCGTTCCGGACTCGCTGGAACTATCGTCATCTACCATGACGGTGTCACCCACGGGAGTCGACGGCACCGGATCATCCATAGAAACCCTCGACAAGTCCAGGTGGGGGAAGAGGGACTTCACCTGCTTAAGGCAGTCCTCAAACCCGTCACCATAATACTCGGCGCAGGCATCTATGAACGTCTGGGTCGCCTTGAATTCAGCGACGGCATCAGCCTTCGCCGTCTCCACCTGGCCCAGAAGAGATGACAGCTCTTTCTCCGCCGTCACTCTGGCCTCCGTCTCCTTCCCTAACTGACGGGTTGTTTCTTCGAGCTTGTCCTTCAGCTCCTTCACTTCCCCGTTCAAGGTACGGCAAGCGTCCTTGTATTGCTCCATCCCGTCAGTCAGGTTGGCGATGCGCTTGTCCCGGCGGGCCAGCAGCTCCTCGTTCTTGGCCCCCTTGACCTGCATGGCCCTCATGCGAACCATGGCTTGTAGCACAAAAATTCCCGTCATCTCAGTTCCATGAAAACCGACGGGACAATGAAATAAAAGGAAAGAGGGATGTACATACCCTGGCGAGATCGAAGAGGCCCAAGTCTCCCAACTCCTGCACAGATTGACTGGCGCAAGAATCAGCCTCCGTCGTCCCCAGTATGGAGTCCAACCGCTCCAGGGCATACCCTTTGTGGGTAAGTATGCAGCGCTCGTCCTCCGAGACGACGGGACCCCGGGCGGACATCAACCCCTTGCCGGCCCCACGCCTGGGTGACGAGGGTTGTGCAGAACGTTCCCCAGGAATGACCGCCAGCTTTTTAGCTGGACGGCCTTTGGTCCCGTCGCCTTTCCTCTTAGGCGCGCCCTTTTCAGTGGCCTTTGGGAGCGACACGGACGCCCCCTCCTTTCCCTTCCCCTCCTCTTTCTTACGGGCGGCGGCAGCCCTGATTTGGGCCCTCAGCTTGGCTGACTCCATCTCTGCGAGATAAAGACCAAAGTGTTAAAAAAAAAAGCCAAGTGGAGCTGACGGGAACGAACAAGTCGATTATACTTACGCTGACGGGATAAACTATCCAAACGGCGTGCCTCTTCCGTCGGCTCGGGTCCCCCACAGTAGACGTGGAGGGCGTCAGGAGTAATCAAGTCACGGCACTTCCTTTCCTCCAAAGGAATCTCCGTCACCCTGAGAATGAAAGCCTCTTGCTCCTCTGTGATCGCCGGACGAGAAAAGGCTGAAAAAGAAAGAAAACAAAGGGGTTAGTGCCTTGGCTTGAATAAACCTACACGTAGGGTTGACGGTGACGACCTGAATCCCTGACATGAGCCCAAGTGTTGTCAAAGCCGTCAGGGATAGACCCCCACTCCTCTTGACGGCACACCCAATTGGTCCCCATTACGAAGAAGTATCTGCCCTTCCAATTCCTGTTGGAGTCGGGCATGTCTGAGACCAGCCTCAGCTCTTTCTTCCTCGCAGAAAAATGGTAAATTCCCTTCGACGAGATAATGTGGTGTGGACGGTAACACCAGAAGAACTCGTCGAGGGTGAGCTGACGGTGCCCGCCACTTAGACTTCCCCACAGCACCTCGGAACCGATAAACACCCTCCAGGCGTTGGGGGCAATCTGGATGACGGATATCCCAAGATAATTCGCCAGCTGACGGTGGAGAGCCGTCAAGGGCAGTCTCAATCCAGCTGCGAACATGGCATCATACATGCCAACGTCCGCGGTCTTCCCAGAGTAACACCTCTCCCTCTCCAGGGGAAGACGGATCGGGATGTCGTCTGGGATCTGGTAACGGGCCCGCAGCGAGTTGAACACCTTGTCCGTCATCGAGGGCAGAAAGTGATTGACCGTCCATTCCTTGGGGAGGATGAACGGACGGTCATCCCCTGAGCCTCCCGAGGTGCTCTCCTCCGAGCTCTCGTCCCCTGACGAGCCTCCCTTACCTCCTACCTCCTCGTCACGCGACTGAACTGACGGTTCGTCCCCTGACGGCGACGAAGAGTCATTCCCTGACCCGTGGCTTGGCCGGTAAACCTTGTCATAGCCCGCCCCGTCGCGGGCTGACGACTGTTCGCTCGACGTCTCCCTAGACATCTTGCTACCTACAAGCGACGGGGTTGATCTAAGAGCCTGAGTGACGGCCTTCCTAGGAACCTAAAAGCCCAGTACACAGCTAAATTGAGGAGATTTTTAAAAAAAAAAGCAAGAGGAGGGATAACTCACCAAGTTAAAAAGGAAGTGCGAATAAAGCTGACGGTGTGACACAACAGACGGAAGCCAGGAAGCAATCGTAATGTCCTTGGGATGACGGTTTCTCTCTGATCAGCGAAGTTGAAATAAAAGAAGAGAAATGAGGGGAAGCGGAGATATATATATAGGGGGATTAGGGCGCGGAAGACGAAGCGGCCTTCCCGTCCAGCTGCCTTCCAGTCCTCCCGGGACACGTGTCCCGACACTAGGACTGCTCGAGATGACTAGCCATTAATGCTTTGTCCACCACGTTATACTCCCCAATCCGTCAGGCGAGACCGATGGGATTAAGGAGTAGGGGGCAACTGATGGGGAGCAGCCGAAGGTGCCGTCACCTTCGGAGTGTGTGACGGCACGGTAGGGGGTGACGGCTCCACTTCGGGTGACGGCTCCGCTCCTCCTTCACCTTCCTCGACCCCTTCTCCAGCCCACTCTCACAACGTCATCCACGTCTACGGGGCGAACAGGTGACGGGGCGAAGCTAAGAGGACTGACATGCCTTGCTTCGCACGCCGAGCGCTGAGATGGATACCTTGCGCCCCACGCAATAAGGAAGGGCCCCAGTAAGGAGAGGGTTCCGTAAAGAACACGCCTTAGGGGATGGCTCCGATCAGAGGTTACCTCCTCAGACACGCCAAAGGTCCCAACCTTGCGCCCCTATAAATACCATCGATCCTCATGAACAAAGGTACGCATGCTACTACCCCAATTCTGGCACTCTAGAATTGTGAACGATACTAACTTGACCGTCGGAGGGTCGTTGGCCGGTACCGCGCCGGTGCTTCCCTTTGAGGTCCTCTTTACTCGCGCAAGTTAACTCGAGACCCTCTGAAAACGCGTAGGCCCGGCAGCTCACTGGGTGATTTTTGACATCATCAATTATAAAAGAGCCCTATATATTCAAGAGGAAATGTCCTGTTAGAGAGTGGAAGGGACTCTCACCAAAGTTATTCCACAGAAAACGATCTCAAAACTCTCCTTCGCCCCTGACTCTGAACTTGACCCACCTGACATAGACGAATCTTCTGGATTTGGAATGGGGATGACAGATAGACACAAAGCCAAAGGTGGCGATTAGAGTTAGGAATTAGGATTATGTTTTTATTTTTATTTTAATAGGTTTCGGATCTCCCAATCTTTGTATACTATCGTGGGTCGGATCCGGATCTGCAATTTTTTTTTTTTTTTTTTCCATCACCTCTCTCAGATCTGTTTCTTTGGATTTGGGCTATATTTCAATATTGGGCCCCGTTCCTATATTTAGTTACGACTCTCTTTCTCTTTTCATTTTCTTTTTTTAAATTTGGGTGACTTGTAGGTGAGTTTGGATATACGTCCACGTCCACGTTTTCGTGTTTTCAGTTTTTTTTTTTTTTTTTTTTTTTTTTTTTTTTTTTTTTTTTTTTTCAGCCACAGTTGTGTACTTTTCTTCCGTAAATAGTGCACATGTACACTGTTATGAACCTCACAAATTTCACTTTTCAGTAACTTTTTTATTAAAAATGAATTTTATTACACTATTTATACATTTAAAAAATAGTTTACTACAGTGTTTTCAGTTTTTAGTTTTTAATTTCAACAAAATAAGTTCTATCCAAAAATATTAGCTCACTTCTTGGCCTATCACATAGTGATTCCTCATTAATGGGCCTTAGTGTTTGGTTTATAGAATTTTTAGGGGGGTTCAAAAATTTTTTTTTTTCTTTTTCTAGAATCAGATTTCAAAGATTCCTGATCGAGAAATTAAGGTAACAATTTTGATTGCATCAATGACAAAAATTGGGTAAAGAAAAGTGCAATCTTTTCATTAATCAATGTAATAAAAATTTAAGGAGACGTTTTCTTATTTAGTTAATTAAAATTACTGTCATTTACAAATAATAAGAATATTTATTAGAGAAATGCCACAATTACAAGTCAGTATGGGAAATAGAGTGACAAGCTTGGTGTAGGAGTAGTGTATAGAGTGTTTTTTTTTTTTTTTTCTTTGATGGGTTCCAGTCCTTATTAGATATGATTTATATGGTTTCAATTATTATGATTTTCATAAAATATAGTACAAGCTCAATTGAGCTTACTATTTTCATAAAATATAATAAAGTTTCAATTGAGCTATCCAGCAAAAAAAAAAAAAAAAGTTCAATTGAGCATACTGCTGTCGTACCGCCTACAAGCTGCACTATTAGGTACCTTTCTCCCATTTCTCTCATGTAGTGTATTTGAGTTAATCTCAATGAGAGCATGAGTTGTGAATTTCGGAGAAGTTTATATGGTTTCCTTGCTCTTTATAAGATTCTTCCGTTGTCGTAATTGGTTGGGTTTGAGAGAATTATGAATGGACAGAAATTTGTCAAGTGTAGAATTGGAAAATTGAGTCTTTTTTTTTTTTTTTAATAGGAAAACACACTTCATTCAAGTAGAAGAAAACTGGATTACATCATGGGCACACGTGTGCTCAATGAAGCTAGGGCATTCCTCTAGCCATGCGTTATAATCCACCACATGTAATGCATGTTGGGCGAGTAAATGGACTGGGGCATTCCCCTGCCTTTTAACATGTGACACTTCTGCGGCTCTAAATGTCTGAAGGTCTTGTATAATGCCACAGACAATGTTTTGGATCGAGGAAGGGACATCTCCCACACCTTTGACTGCTATGCTCACAATAAGAGAGTCACCTTCGAAGGTTGCTTCCCTTATCCTCGCATCCTTCGCGAACTGGACAGCCACTTCCATCACCTTTGCCTCTGCTTCCATTGCTCCGATAAAACCTATCCTTTTCTTGCTCAAAGCAGCAATGACCGAACCTGCATTGTCACGGATGATCACTCCAAAACTAACCTCCCTACTCTTGGTGAAGACCGCCACATCGTAGTTCAACTTGTATTGGCCTTGCTTCGAAACTGTCCACCTCACCACCTCTTGAGGCTGAGCTTCTTGCCTGCTCCTTACCTCATTCACCTTTTGGAACTCCTCTAGTAAATAGCGCAGGCACTTTTTCACTGCCTCACCAGTTTTTCGTTTCCCTCCATGCTTTACTTTGTTTCTGTTCCTTCAAATCCCCTAGCATATCATCATGACCCTCTCCATAAGGCTCGAGTAAGCATCCCTCCACTTCAGCAATTGACCCACGACTTCAATAAACTCCCATGACTGTGAGATGGTAAAGGGTAGGACAAGCTTACTATAGGACCACACTGCTAGTGCTTGTTTACAAAACCAGAAGAGATGGGTCGTCGATTTAATCATATTACCACACTCCTCGCATAGTCCCTCTTGAGTGACCTTCCTTCTCCATAAATTTTCCTTTGTGGCCAAGATGTTCCTACACGCCTTCCATGTGAAGTGCTTCACCTTGTTGGGGACATTCATACTCCATGTACCCTTCCAAGTTTTCCAAGCCACTGACTAATCCGAGCTTGTCGCTTGGCCACCTCCCTCCTGCACTGTTTGAGCTAGATGGTAAGCGCTATGCACTGAGAACTTACCATTTCTTTAACCCATCCAGATGAGTCTATGTTGTGCTCCATGTGCACTCAGAGGTATACTAAGTATGGCCTCCACGTCTTGGGGCATAAACCACTGTTTAATGAGGTCCATTTTCCAGTCCTTGGTCGCACTGTTAATAAGAGTGGACACTCTCGGCTCACATGGTAAGTCACATTTTGGGGAAATGACCATGTATGTGTGCGGTTTGGGGATCCACTTGTCTCGCCAGATATTAATTTTCTCACCATCACCCACCTGCCACCTCACTCCCTTTTTTATCAAGTTCTAGGCAGCCATTATGCTCCTTCAACTGTAAGATGGATGTCTGCCCATTTCTGCATCAATAAAGTTGCACCCCGAAAAATACTTTGCCGTAAAGACTTTGTAGAAAAGAGAGGAAGAATTGGATTGTAATCGCCAGCCCTGCTTCGCTAACAAAGCAAGATTAAATTTCTCCAAATCCTTAAATCCCATACCACCTTGGTCTTTCGGGAGGCACATCCTTTCCCAACTCATCCATACCATTCTCTTTTCATCCTTCTTTTGGCCTCACCAAAATTGTCTCACCATCCCCGTAAGCTCCTAACACAAAGCCTTAGGTAGCCGAAAACAGCTTATAATGTATGACGGCACTGCTTGCGCTACCGCTTTAATTAAGATTTCCTTCCCGGCATTTGAGAGCAACTTCTCCTACCACCCGGCTAGCTTTTTTGCTACCTGTTCCTTCAGCTGGGCAAAAGAGTTCTTTTTTGATCTACCCACTAAGGAAGGAAGACCCAAATAAGTCTCGTGTGGCTTAATAAGTTGGGCACCAAACATGGTTTTGATTGACTCTTTTATGGCATTATCAGTATTCCGACTGAAAAAGAGGGAGGTTTTACACCGATTTAATTGTTGATCCGAAGAGGTTTCATAAATTTGCAAGATTCTTTGGATTTCCTGACATTCCCTGGTGTTGGCTCGGCTGAAAATCAAACTGTCGTCTGTGAAGAACAAGTGTGACACTTTCAATCCCCTTACTGATGCCGCCAACCCTTTCAAGGTCTTGGTTTGGATTGCCTTATGGATTAAAGCCAACAAACCCTCAGCCTCTAGGATGAAAAGATAAGGCAACAATGGGTCGCCTGGACGTAGCCCCCTGGTTGGTCTAATTGCACCACATGGAACCTCATTAACTTGAATAGCATATGTGATCGGTGACATACACCTCATGACTAGCTGAATCCACCGCTCATGAAAGCCAAGTTTTTGCATAATTAATTGGAGACATTCCCACTCCACTTAATCGTATGCTTTGCTCATATCCAGCTTCAGCGCCATCTCCCCATACTTTCCTTTCCTTTTCTTGTGAATATGATTCATGATCTCATGGGCCATTAGAACATTGTCAATGATAAGCCTTTCAGAGACAAAAACACTTTGGTTTTCCTCAACTACCTCTCTAAGCACCCTTTTTAGACGGTCGGCCACCATTTTTGGGGCAAGCTTGTAAGCAACATTGCATAAGCTAATTGGTCTATAATCTGTAACTGTCTCCAGGTTCTTTGTTTTCGGAATTAACATTATATGAGTTTCATAAAATTTTGGCGGAGCTACTCCATTGTTAAGGAAATTTAAAACAGTTTGAATAACAACAGGACTACCATCCGGCCCTGAAGCTTTCAACGGGTGCATTTGTTTCAGAGCATTCTTCACCTCAAGTGCTCTAAATTCCTGAATCAGCACAGCATTCATTCTAGCCGTCACCTTGGTGTGTATAGCATCCAGCAGTTCTCTACTCACCACAGGCCTTGAAGATGTGAACAAATTCTCATAGTACTCAACAAAAGTTCTACCAAAGAGGTCCTTATCCTCCTGCCAAACACCCTCCATAGACATAACTTTTTGGATTGTATTGTGTTGGTGCCTGTTAGATGCCTTTGTGTGAAAAAAGGATGTATTCTTATCACCTGCCTTCAGCCAGCAATTCTTGGACCATTGGTTCCACATATCCTCCTCGATCAACAGCATTTTGTTAAGCTCCAACTTTGTCTCATGAACTTCCTCCATGTCTACCTCTAGCCCACCATTATTCTCTAAGACTTGTAGATTTTTCCTCAGAGTTGAGATCTTCCTCCCCACATGGCCAAAAGTTGTTTTTTTATTCCAATATGTGAGGGCATCCCTGCGCTCATCCAGGCATGTAGTAAGGGGATGCAGCCCCCCCATGCACTCTCCCTATTCCCATGCATCAATGACCAGATCATCGTATTGGTTGTCCCTTAGCCACATAGATTCAAACCTAAATAACTTAGGTTTGCATTTCCTCCTCTACCTAGTCTGTGTACATTTGAGAAATAACATGCAGTGGTTCGATGTTGAGGCTGCAATATGGTGTAGCCTCTGTTGGGGAAAAACTGAAGCCTAGCTGGTCAAGATGCTTTCTAATCCAACCCCGTGTCCCCCATCTCCTACTCCATGTAAAGTTCAAGCCAATATAACCAAGGTCATAAAGATGGCACCTGTTTAGCAAGTCGCAAAACTGGTTCATCTGCCACTCCGGTCTTGGGTTACCCCCCCAACTTTTCTCCGACGAACATAATCTCATTAAAATCCCCCATCACCACCCATGGTAGATTCAGACGGCCACTTAATTGTTCCAATAATCTCCATGAATCCCTTCTCTTACTTGTCTCCAGTTCCCCATAAAACCCAGTGAATCTCCATTGCAATGGACCCTCGGCCTCGGTGATAACAACATCAATGTGACGGGGAAAGTATGTTTGTAAATCTACCTTTATAGACGATTTCCATAGCAGGGCCAGTCTACCCCCACCCCCCCCCCCTCAAATTAATACACGGAACAACCAAGCCCTGTTGCCTTGCTAACTTTATTTTTATACGAGCCATTTCATCCACTTCAAACTTAGTTTCTATCAAGAATACTAAACTGGGATCTTCCTCCAGAACAACTTTCTGGAGTTGGGTAACTGTACAGGGGTTCCCAAGCCCCCGACAGTTCCAGGCTAAGGCACTCATTACTCTCGGCAGGGCTGTCAAGTAGTCGCCAGCGATCCCAAATGTTGCTTCATTACCTTCCCTAGTGCCATTACCTCTAGATCATGCTTTGCTTTTTTATTATCCTCTCCCACCATATTTAACTCCCCCAGTGGACTACGCTCCTTACGTTTTTCTCCAACATCCATAGTCTCCACAACCACCTCCATATGATCTCCGTCCTTTGCTGAGCATGCCCCTTCAGTTTCCATGCAAGCCACGTTCTCCTTGTTGCATGGCCTGCGTACTTATTTTGTCTTCTTAACCTGGCTTGCTCGGGCTTTAGAGCTGACCCCTCTATCCTTTAGTTGTGTAGAGGGAGGCCCAATGGAAAATAGATTATTCTCCATATTGTTTGTGAGGGCCAAGCCCAACTCCTTAGGAAAATTGAGTCATTAATACCTAACAATTGGTAACCAATTTCCAAATTCTTGATATAGCAGATAATTACATGAGAAACAGAGTTTTCAACAGAAAAAGGGCCTCATATTAATTTGTAGAAAATTTTTAGCTCCAATGGAACAAAATCATAGAAACTTAGACACAATGTGGAACTTGTTAGGTGGTTTAGGTGCTTCAATGCTTGTGAGATATAGATGGTTTTTATTTATTTGTTTATTTATTTTTAAGTATTGTTAGCGGGGGTGCCTTTAGAGCAATTGTTAATAAACTATTTAACTATAGTTTTGACACCACTTTCGTGAGAAATATAAAAAATCATTAAAAAAAAACATTAATTTTTTTTTTCTCTTTTCACAAAAGTTTCTAAAAATATTTCATAAATTAATGCTCTTAGGGCATCCATTAACTTTTTCCCTATTTTTATTACCACTATTATATTAAATTGAAGTAAAAAGTTGTATAGGACCTATTGCAATTTTGTCCATCAGATAATGTATTCTATTATTATTCATTTATTTGTAGTTATTAAAAAAGTTGGGGTGACTATCACAAGATCAAACCAATTTGCAAAGTTTGGAGAGATGCAAAATTTATTTCGCCACATGGATGGAGGCACTTTTTTTTTTTTTTTTTTTGAGAAAGGATGGAGGCACTTCTTGACCAAATTCATATCCTAGGATTTTTGGCCACATCAATGGATTTGAAATTGAAGCATTTCAAATCTATTGATTCAAAATCAAAACCCATATCTAGGACTGAGCACTGGACCCGGCCCACCCGAAAACCCGACCGACCCGACCCGAAAGGTTCTAGGCGGGTCTGAGAATATTCGGGTCGGGTTTCAGGTCTTATTTTCGGGTTCGGATCGGTATCGGGTCGGCTTCGGGTCACAGATATATACTGTCTGAACCCGATTATTTTTTTTTGGTAAAACCCTACTCCAACGAAGGTCTCTCTCCGCCTCCCTCAGCTCTCCGCCTCCCTCAGCTACCTCCTAGTCTCAATCTCACAAAACATTACAGCTGCCTCTTTTTTGTTCTATCTAAGAAATTGCTCAACCAAGGTTTGCTTTCTTTTTCAATTCTTTTGGGTTCTTAGGTTCCTTTCTTTCTCTTATTCCTCAATCCTCAGTGTATGTGAGTGTGAGTATTTATTTGTTTACAAAGTGTTTGAATTTATAAAATGGTGTAATGGGTTTTGAGATTTCAGCTGAAAAGAACAATTTTTAAGCTCATTCAGTGATTAAATATAGAAAACGGTGTAATGGGTTTTAAGATTTTAGCTTAAAGGAATGATTTTTAAGTTCATTTAGTGCTTTTCTTGATGTTTTTGTTGATGGGTATTCTACTGTTAGACACTCAATAATAGGGGTATGTTTAATATAGTAGTTTGTAACTGTATTTTCCCTTTTTTTTCGCTGTTACTTTCGTTTTTTTTGCTTCACTACCCACGACAGAAAATACTTTCTATTTTCCCTATATGTTTGTTTCTTGTTTTCATAGCTCATTACTTTGATTCTATTTGCTATTTTTGTTTTTTTTCTTTGCTTTGCAGGCTGAGAAGTCTATTTCTGCTACAAACCCCACAGGCACCCACCAAGGTTTGCTTATAATCTGACACCCATTCGGTTAAAAAAGGAAAAAAAGTTACTTTTTTTTGTTTGTCTGTTGTTTTTTTTGTTTTTTTGTTTTTTGATGATTAAGTGGATGATTATGTGTAGGCGGTCAGTTGGATTCGGGTCCCTCAATGCCTTTACCAGATAAAAAGCTGTTACTATTCATCCTCGACAGGCTTCAAAAGTGTGTTTTTCAGTTTCCCAAATTTGCATTTTTTTGATGCTGATGCATTAAGTTCTAGGATTTGTATTGTATGCTTTTATTTATGCTACTATTCTGAGATTTATGTATTTATGCAGCTTCCTGACTATCATGAGGTAATTTAGCACCCAATGGATTTTGGAACTGTGAGGAAGAAAGTTTCAGGTGGAGCTTATGCCACTTTGGAACAGTTTGAGGTTGGTTTGAGCTGTTATGGTTTTATCTTTGTTAAAATTCTCTTCTAATTTTAGTTTACTGAGTTGCTAATTTATTGTAAATGCTCCAATTGGCATTTGGTTCTCTAAAAACGTGAGATTACTTTTTTCTTCACTCTTCCTTTAACTCCAGACTGAATGGATTGAGTAAAAGATGTCCAATTTGGAATTCAAATTGTTCGTGTTGCCATGTTTTTTCTTAAGTGTCTTATTGTCTGGAATGGCTACCGCCGGGTTGGCCTGCCATGCATTACAACTGATTTAATTAATCTTTTAAGGATCTACTGTTGTCGGGATTGAACTTTGGAATATACTAAGGGTCTTTGATTCATTCCTTTTAAAATGCCTTGTTGTATATTTATAAGTATAATGATCTTGTCGTCAGCTGTTGTGTTTTGTAGCTTCTGTAGAAGGAAGTATCTGTCTCATTTTTTCTTTGTAGCAACAGTGTAAATGTTTGCACTATATTCATTTAGATATATATCCAAGCCGTGGTTTAATAATTGAATCATGATCAATTGTTTCTTACATTTGTGTTTCGCTAGATTATGTGTTTGTGAGAATAAATTTCACCGAGTTGTGTCTGCTATCTCACTAGTCTTTTCCTTTATCTATTAAATCACAGACTGGTAATTGTTTGTGAATGCATAATGTGATTGTCCATTGCTAAAGTAGGTAAAGTCATGAGATTTATGAATTCGAAGAGTGTAATTTCTGCTTTTTATGAATTCGAAGCTGCTAGCATCATAGCTGAATTTTGGGCACTAAGAGATGGTTTACTCTTGGCTGCCCAACTGGGAATAACCCACCTTGTGGTGGAACTTGATGCTAAAATTATTGTGCAGCTTCTTACCTCTAAATGACTGCAGGTTCCTTCTCAGCCAGTTCCAGCATTTCAAGGTTATCCATGTGTACCGAGAAGCCAACCGAGTTGCGGATAAGCATGCCAAGGAAGGCTGTTCTTGCCCTTTTGATTTTGTTATTTTAGACTGTCCTAATTCTAAAGAACTATGTAATATTTTGTGCTCAAATGCTTGGGGTTGTACACCTTAAGCCGTAATGCCACTACATTGTCTGGTTTGAAGGTTATTTTCATAGCGAGCTTGGTTTAGTTAATAAGACTGTCTGAATTAATTGATATTACTAGCAACACTAGGAAACTAGAAGTAGTAGGAAGCTTTACCAATATCTCCTTGGTGAAGAAATCTTAAAGATCCCTCTGCCAAGAACAGGGGAAGGTCAGGACAAGATTCTCTGGAGCTTATACAGTGAAAAAAGTCTATGAACTTTTACATCAAGAATTCATGTGGACCAACCAAACATCAGAATAGAAACTTAGACATTCCCAAAAAAATCTGGAATTTGGTCTGGAATGTGAACCTTCCTATTAAGATCAACACTTCCATACGGAAGCTGCTAACCCAATGGAAATTATACTGATGACAATCTGATTAGGCCCAACAAAGATCAGCTCAATTTTTCAAGGACCCAGTTGATTTAAAAAAAAAAAAAAAAAGTCCAACCCGAGACCCGACCCGAGACCCGGAAAATCGACCCGATCACAGACCCGTTTTTGCGGGTCGGGTCGGGTTTTAGACAGGAAAACCCGATTTTTATCGGGTCGGGTTTCGGGTCACAGTAAACCCGACCCGACCCAAACTCACTCCTACCCATATCCAAATTTAAGTTTCCAAACACAACTTGCAATTAGATGACCTTTCTAAATTCTTGTTAGATAATAATTACAAGAGAAAAATATTCAAATGAAGATGGTTCCTCATTCTATAAGAGGACCTAGTTGTGAATCAATGAATGATGTATTAGCAATTAGACATATGAGACAATGCAAAATTCGTTACCACATTGAAGGCCATTTTCTTTTGATAAATCAAAGTAATGACTGTTAACTCTCTCTCTCTCTCTCTCTCTCTCTCCTCCCGAAAGCGTATCTGAACAAAAAGAGAAAGAAGAATGATGCCCACAACCATCCAAGAGACAATAGCAAAGCATAAATAGAAAGAAAAAAAAAAAAAAGCAGTGTAGAGCAGTTGAAATCAAACTTCTCGAATTTTTTTTTAAATATGCTCTTGCAACTAAAATGAAGATTATAAAAATTCTCAAAAGCATTACAAGCTAAAACTCTTTCTCTCAGACCTTCCTCTGTCTTTCTCAATGGGAAATTGCTTTAGGAAATCCCGTGACATCCCAATCTCCTTAGGCTCCTCCAATGACACACCGCCTCCACATCAATTTCCAAAGAGTACCCGAGGATGGTTTAGCCCAACTAAATAAATAAAAAATAAAATAAAATAAAAAAACCCACTCTTTCTTCCTCTTTTACTCATGTTCTACACATGGTCTTATACATATTTTGAAAATCTAACCACTAAATTGCATATTCTTTATGTTCTTAATATAAATGTTAAATTTCTTTCAAATCGGATGCCAACTACTATTTGATCCATAAATTTTTTTTATACATAATTTATGACTACAAAAACTTAGAATTAAAAAATTTGATTGATGACATAACTATTGATCTTTGAACTTCTTGAAATTTTGCATGTATGGAAGATACTATACGAAAATGCAATCTAACAGTGAATTTATCAAAATTTACATCCAATAAAAAAAATATAAAGAGAGTTTGAGGAATTTATTTCTAAACTAGTTTGGAGAGAAACTTTCTCCTTAATCATTTAGCAAAGAGGAGAGATGCACTGAAGGTTGTGAAGTTAGAAAAATAAATAAGAAGAAAGCAAGTAAAGATGTGGCATGAAGAAAATGTTGATGGTAGTTGTTGTTAGACAATGGTGGTACTAGTAAGGCAGCCGGCCAAAGAAGAAAATGATGGTGGTGGTGTTACTCTAAAAGGATTGTTTTGCTTAGGATTTGTCATTTGTAATTGTCCTTTTGGTTTTTTTAGACTGGATTTGTCATTTGTCCAAGGGTTTTTCTTATTATCTAGGTTTATGAATTGTTTTGTCGGTTAGTCTATAGGATTTTCTTGATATTCTTAGGCCAATTGAGCAAAGGGATTGTCTGATAATAAAAAAAATGGTAAATTTCATGTGTCAATTTGTAAAAAATTTTGGAGAGGGAGGGCCAAGAATATACAATTTAGGGTCAAAAGTTAGAATTTTCGGGTAGATATATACTTGTTATTTTTTCTTAGTCTAGGGTCATGTCCCCCCAAGCTCACACATAGTTAGGTCCCTGGTGAGGTGACCCAGCCACACACGCAAAGTCTCACCACCTTACAATACAGCCTTACCTAATAAAAGAAGACTTTTGTTTTTTTGTTAAATTAAAGATTCGAAGACTTTGTTTGTGCCAAGTAAATCACCAATTCATCGATGTCATACTCGTACCATTTTTTTTTCTTTTCCCTTCTGCTTTGAAGATGACATGAATACGCTGACTTTCTTCCCTTCTTCGCGTCGAGCGGTAGTGTGAAAAGCGGAGTTTGTTTTGTGCGTGTGGGCTGTTGTTGACATGTTGTGGGCAAAACTTGGCTTGGAGTTTCGGAGAGTGACTCTTTAGAGTGTTCACCTGGTATTATTTTGATTAAACTTTTTCTTTCTTTGTGTTTAAGTTTTCTAGAGGATGATTGACAGCTTTCAGCTTTGTTGACAGGCTGGTAAAAGAAACATAATTTGCTAATAAATTAAAAATAAATAAAAAAAAAGCAATCTGATTAATGGTCTTTTGGAAAGAAAAGGTTGTCTACGGTATCTTCATAGCCATAATTCATTGAGTAGCGGTGCATGTATTACCAACTTTTATTGCATTAAGCTTACCAAATGATGTGTCACCAACCACAAAGAGACCTTCAAATATTCATTAATTTATACGGTGATCGAAACTTGTCAATTATATTTATTGTCACATCAATTTGTAAACTTTATGTAATAAAACTTGTAATGTTTTTAGCATTTTCCTAATTCATTATGACTAACTAGTATGTAGTTCGTGTTTATGCACGAAAATATTAACAATTGTGATGATAAGATGTTCATCTTGAAATATTCAGTTTCCACATTGAGCTTGGAATCTTCTCGGATGCGCCAATGAAGCAGTAATGTATGAGAGTGTGAAGTAAGGAAGAATGGGATTGAACATAGTGTTTGAACCCAGCTTTACTCTTAGAAATCCAAAAGGAGGAGGAGAAGAAGATAGTGTGTGAATCTAGTTGGTAAAGGTTGAAAGAGAAGAAGGAGGCATGGGATGACAATATGGCATTTGGAGGAGATGATGTTTTACTTTTATAGTCTTTCTCGTTGGACTCGTTGGACTCCTTGGTTCTAGTAGTGGGCAGATGAGATGTTCACCCATAAAAGTGTCCAGGTAAGATATTCTTACTTAGGCTAATAAGCATTATCATTGTGGTTTTCTTGAATTCCGTGTTAAATGTTAATGTATCATTTATTTGGGCACAAAAATTAGAAAATTTAGATAAGATACATGACACAAAATTGGAGTCCAATTTATAATCTAATTAGATTTTTTTTTTGAGTTTTGGTTAAGACAAGTGGCGCGAAATTGAAAATCCAAATCTAGACACATGGCACAAAATTGAAACTCTAATTTGGAATTCTATTTGAATTTCTCTTTGCTTCACCTATTATTATTATTATTATTATTATTATTATTATTATTATTATTATTATTATTATATATAGATAACAAGAATTCTACCATAAAAAAAAAAAAATTGATGGACACCTAAATTTGTACCATAACTTAAGATTGGGGATCATATAAGATGCCATGAATACCAGGAGGGAAGCAAATGGAGTGGAGGTCAAGTTGAGCAAGATCAATTCTGAGAAAAGACGTCGTAGCGATGGTTAGAATTATAATTAAATAATTAAATTCACAGTTTTCCTAACGGCTTAATCTTTTAGGAGAATCGGTAATTTATCATGGTATGCTTAATCTTTTGGGAGAATCAAAAACTTATTAGCCTCTATCTCCAGGGGTAGAATCAAGAATTTTTGTTTGGAGGGGCCAAGATTAAAAGAGATATATATATATATATATATATATCAATTTCAAGATTTGCTTCTCCAAATGTTAAAACAAAGACAAATTTGTTAATTTTGGCATGTTCATGAGATTTTTCAAATAAAATTATTAATATCATGTATTTGATTATCAAGAATTATGTTGTAATCTAGCGCTAAATGTGTTTGTAATACCAAATTCTATTTTTATCTTCTTGTTTGAATATATTAGTATGAAATACTAGAAAAAAAAAAGAAAGAATATAAATTGGTTTAATTGCTAACATTAGATAAGCAAAAAGAAATTTGAGTAAATTATAAATGACAAAGGAGAAGAAATATTTTGTACCCTCAAGAATTAAAAACCATTTTTCCTTGACTTAAATTAGGAAAACTCTTTGTTAAGAAAGAGAGAGAAAGAGAGAGAGGAGAGATTTTTTTTTTTTTTTTTTTTTTGAATAGGAGGAGAGAGTATTTAAAAAAAAAAAAAAAAAAAAAAAAAGAGAAATGAGAGAGGAGAGAGGAGAGAGATTGATAGCACTAGATAAAAAGTGCGTGTCTATGAGAACACCGAGCGATGAGATATTTTGGAAAGTGGTTGGAAAGTTGAATATTAGTAAATGCAAATTGAAAATGTGAAAGTAATAAAACAAATCTCAACAAAACAAGGACAAGGTGGGGCCGTGGGGGTAGTTAATCAATTTCCTTCGGATTGGCAGCTAATGAAAAAACGGCATTGGGGTCTATCTTTTGCCCATTTACCAGAGTAATCTGCTAATAATCAGCCTTCATTGCCCGGCATCAAATATTTCTTTTTCCCCAAATTCCTGTTTCTCCAAACCAAATGACGCTTCATCAAACCAATTCGTGTGCATCTTATTCCATATACCTTCATGTGATTCTCTTCCTTTTTATAATCCAGCTCTGCTTGCAACCAGCCACTGCAGCCCCTGCTCCAACAAATGAGACCGATCGTTTGGCTTTGCTCCAATTTAAAGAATCTGTATCTTATGATCCGTATAACATTTTGAGTTCATGGAATGACTCTGTGAACTTCTGCAATTGGCTTGGAATAACATGCGATGGTCGACACCAAAGAGTCACTGCCTTGGACCTACAGGGCTACAACTTACGTGGATCTCTATCACCTTACATCGGCAACCTCAGCTTTCTTAGGTCCATCAAACTCCAAAACAACACCTTCTATGGTGAAATTCCACGTGAAGTTGGCAATTTGTTTCGACTGCAAGAACTCAGACTTAACAATAACACGTTGGAGGGGCAAATACCACCCAACTTGTCCAAGTGCTCCAACCTTAGATTCATACATCTTCATATGAATAGCTTTACAGGGAAAATTCCAATGGAGCTAGGCTCTCTAATGAAACTTGAAGAACTTCAACTCCTCAAAAACAATTTGACAGGAGGGATCCCACCTTCTCTAGGAAATCTTTCTTCGCTCAAATCTTTCGCTGCAGAGTACAATAACCTGGTGGGAAATATTCCAGATACCGTAGGCCAATTAAAAGGCTTAGTAGTTTTCTCAATTCTCATGAATAAATTGTCAGGTATGATCCCTTCCTCTCTTTACAACGTGTCATCTCTCCAAATATTTTCAGTTGCAGACAACCAACTTAATGGCACACTTCCAACAAACATAGGCCTTAATCTTCCTAATCTCCAAGTTCTTCAATTTGGTGGGAATGAGTTCTCTGGCCCAATCCCTACTTCATTATGCAATGCAACTCACCTTCAAAAAATTGATTTAGGTATGAACAATTTTCTGGGATCAGTTCCAACTAATCTTGGAAATTTGTTGGATCTTTTCTGGCTAGGTTTGAATGGCAATTACCTAGGAAATAGCCTCCATTTCTTAACATCGCTAACAAATTGTAGCAAACTGGTCTCCGTGGATTTAAGTAAAAACCAATTTCAAGGTGTTTTGCCCAATTCTATAGCCAACTTGTCAACCAACCTCACTAAATTATATTTTGGAGGCAATGAAATATCTGGAACTATTCCTGCATCATTAGAGAATCTTGTCAACTTAATTGCCTTAGGCATGGATTATAATCACTTCAATGGCACCATTCCCACTAGTTTCGGGAGGTTTCAGAAGATGCAACTGTTGGCTTTAGGTGGAAACAAATTGTCTGGAGAAATACCAACCTTCATAGGCAACCTTACTCGGTTGTTCCGACTCATGTTACAAGAAAACAGATTCGAAGGAACCATACCTCCAAGTATTGTACACTGCCCAAATTTGCAGATCTTGGACGTTTCACAAAATAACCTTAATGGATCCATACCCCTAGAGCTTGGTCTTTTTTCCCTTTCGCTCAATTTATCTTACAACTCATTGACTGGCAAACTGCCATTTGAAGTAGGAATCCTAGAACATATCAACGAACTGGATGTTTCTAACAATAATTTGTTCGGTGAAATTCCGACAACTATCGGAGCTTGTTTGATGTTGGAACACCTTAACCTACAAGGGAATTCCTTTATAGGACCCATTCCATCATCTATTGCTTCTTTGAGAGGTCTTAAACATCTTGATGTTTCACAAAATAACCTATCAGGATCCATTCCAGACGGTTTCGAGGAGCTTCCTTTATTAGAAAGTTTGAATCTTTCGTTTAATAATTTTGAGGGTGAGGTACCAACTGAAGGAGTTTTTAAAAACACAAATGCAATTTCATTGATTGGAAATGCTAGACTTTGTGGTGGTATACGAAACTTGAAGTTGCCAAAATGTCCTGTAAAAGTCAAGAAACCACGGAATGTAAAAGTCATGAAACCAAGGGAGCTCATTGGCTTCAGAGTAGTAATTATTATTTGTCCCATTGTTCTATTTATTTGCTTGCTTTCATCCTTTCTCTGGATAAAAAAATCAATGAAGGACTGCTTGCTTTCATCCTTTCTTGGTCTCCACTGGATAAAAAAATCAATAAAGGATTTACTATCTATGGTTTCAACAATGGTCGCCAGTAATTTTATATACGAAGATTTTATATACGAAGAACCCTATCTGGCACTAGACCCCCGTAATGTTACATACAAAGAACTCTATCAGGCAACTAGTGGATTTTCTTCAAATAATTTAATTGGATCTGGCAGTTTTGGCACTGTATATAAAGGAGCTCTTAATGGGAATGAAACTCTATTTGCTATAAAGGTCATTAACCTTCAACAGAGGGGAGCTTCCAAAAGTTTCATGGCTGAATGCAATGTATTACGAAGTATTCGGCATCGGAATCTTGTTAAAATAATAACATGTTGCTCTCAAATGGATCATTGTGGAAATGAATTCAAAGCTCTAATCTTTGAATTCATGACAAATGGGAGCTTAGATGTTTGGTTGCATCCAGGGCTAGACAACGAAAATCAATCAAGGAACTTGAGCCTTCTTCAAAGACTAAATGTTGCAATTGATGTGGCTACTGCAATAAATTATCTTCACAACCATTCTATGCTACCAATTATTCACTGTGATTTAAAGCCAAGTAATATTCTTCTTGATGATGACCTGGTTGCTCATATAAGTGATTTTGGCTTAGCAAGGTTCCGCTCAACTATTGAAGATTCTTGTTTAAAGGAAACTATTACAACTGGGCTAAAGGGATCTATTGGCTATGTTGCTCCAGGTAATTTCCTTCCAATCATTTCTAAATCCTTAAATATCCTAACAAATATCGTTAAATTAATTGTTTAAAACATATTGGTTTTCTTGTTTTAGCAATTGCCGTATCAGCAAAAGATTCTCTCTCACAACATGCAACACAAAAACACGCATACACACACTTAGTTTATTTTTTAAATAAAAAAATCTGAGTAAGAAAACATGATTTATGCCATGATAAGTCATAAATTTTATTAGTTGACAGGTTTTACTGATTATCCATTCACTTAGCTTGTTTTTTCAATCCTTTTAATTCCTGAACACTGTGTTTGAGATGATAGCTTGCCTATCGGCTATATCAAATTGTGGTATAGCAGCTCTTAAGACAGACCGATTCTACGATATTGTGTATTTTATTGATATAAGTATCCTACTCTGAACAAGCTGTCAACAAAAACTACACAAGTGAATTATGTAGTGGGTAATAATAGGACTTATGATTCTGTATTGAACATTTGTGAATTGTGGAGCCATTATCTAATGAGTCCAGTATGACCATACCAATTATAAATTAGTTTGATTAAATTATCCTAATTCTAACCATTAACCATATTTCCATTACTACATCTAAACCATAAATATTGCCTCCTTCTAGTGGGCTCAAAAGTATTATTCTAATGTAAAATTATCATTTTTTTAAACTTGAAATATTGAACTTGTGGCATCTATCATCACGTTTTTCCTTATGTTCAATTTCTTTTTACTTTTTGATGGACACTCTCCTCAAATCCCAAATTTCATTACAAACAAGAATTTCAATATCTCCTTACATTACATAACGTGTAGAGTATGGCATGGGCTGTGACACTTCAACAAAGGGAGACGTGTATAGCTATGGAATAATTATATTGGAGATGTTCTTAGGGAAACGACCCACTGACAAAATGTTTAAAGATGGTCTCAATCTCCACGAATATGCTAAGATGGCAGTGGCACAGCCAGAAAGACTTGTTCAGATTGTAGATCCAATCCTTCGAAGAGAAGTTGAAGAAATGCCAACAACAGTAAATAGAGAAGATAATAATGAAAATGAAATTGAAGCAAATGAAGAAATTCACGGTATAGTTAACCTGTGCCAAATGGATGCTATTGTGCATAAGTGCTTAGTCCCAATACTACAACTTGGACTGGCTTGTTCAGTTCAGTCGCCAAAAGAAAGAATGAATATGGAGGAAGTTACCAGGAAATTACATTTGATAAAAAAGGCTTATCTTAATTCCAGGATTTGCAGAGGTGGACCTTTAACTAGTGGAATCCAAGTTGAGGTATTGCTATATTTCAAATTTGAATTTGCTCAAGTAAAATTGCACATGACAATTATCTCGTAAAATAATTACTAGCCATTATGGTTTCTTTCTTTGTTTTAATTTATTTTGCATACACAAGCATAGAAATTTTTTTTTTTTTTTAAAGTTTTTTGTTAGATAATCGTGATTGTCCACTTAATAGATTATCATTTTAATTCTGCTAAAATTTGCAAATTAGTTGTCCAACATTATTTATTAGTTATTCAAATTTACAAACACAGGTGTATTGATGATCTACTTCATCTTCAAACAACCCATTTCCAATTTACATTTAACATACAAATTTATAACTACACCCACACAACGCTTGGCTATGAGATGAGTTAATTGTAACTAATATCATTGTTATTTATTTATTTATTTTTATAAAATTGAAATATATCATTGTTTTTACTTAATAGTCAATTGTTGGTACCATGAGGGCTATGACTCTATGACTTCAACCACTTTATTTAGTTATTTTTTTTCATTTGCAATTTTAAAATTTATCTGTGTCCAGACACTTTTTTTTTTTTTTTTTTGAATTACAGTTTTTAAACTTCTATCTCTCTTGGAATGAATCCAAGGGTTCAAACCTTCACCTATATCAAATGAAGCAGCTAATCACCCTTTAATAGTAGTCAATCTGATTGAGCAGGGAAAATGGAATGAAATCATGCTACAACAATTTTTTCAAGAAAACTCAATCCGGGCTATAAAGCAAATTCCCATCCCTAGTACTCCAGATAAATTGGTGGGGATGGGAGAAACGTCAGGAAATTTTTCAGTGAAATCTTCCTACTTAACAGAGCACGGTGATAGATTTGATCAGAAGTATAACCAAGTTTGGAAGAAGTTATGGGAAAGTAAATTGCATGGAAGACTATATATGTTTCTGTGGAGGCTTGCAAAAGGGGAGCTACCCCTTAAAACCCGATTGGCAAATAACATTGGGTGTGAGGATCTGTCTTGCGTGCTGTGTGGGGAAGCAGAGGAATCAGAACTACATGTGTTCCGTGATTGTATAGTGATTAGAATGTTGTGGTTTGCCTCTGAGATTGGCTTGAGATGGGATCATTTTGAGGCTCATTCTGCTGTGGAGTTGGTACAAACGATATTAAACCCCCCTAAGGAGTTAATAACTGATGGTTTAAATCAAAATAAGTTCACTTTAATGGCAGCTGTGATTTGCTACGAAACATGGAGGATGCGAAATTTGATGCTTTCTAAAAATGTGAAGTTTGACCCAATGGAATTCCCTTGGAGAATTAAGTCTGCTATGGAAAGATTTTCTCCAAGAAAAGAAAATGATGGGCAATGTAAAGAAAGAGAGAAGGAAGAAGGGTGGTGTCCACCTCCAAGGGGCTGGATTAAGATCAATGTTGATGCTTCTTGGAGTGAAGGGAAGGCAAGTGTTGCTGGTTTGGCAAGAAACTGTAGAGGTGAAGTTTTGAAGGCATGGGCTGAACAGGTGGATGCTGATTCTGTGGCAATAGCTGAATGCTTGGCTATTGTACTAGCAATTCAAGCTGCAATTGAAGAAGGCTATGAGCAAGTAAAGATAGAAGGGGATGCAAAGATTGTTTTTGATGCTATCTGCAACATTGGTCAATCGGTATGCTGGGAGCTTCATCAGTATGTTGAAATGATTAGAAGTGTAGTCAAGGAGAGTGAGACTCCTAAATTTTATTTTAACTGGGTTCCTTGGATTTTCAACAAAAGTGCTGATGCATTGGTTAAATGGGCCTCACGTACATTTTTTTCTGGTAGTTTAGTTGCTGAGACTCTACCAATTTCTGTTTCTGATGTTGTTGCTCTTGAGAGGGTCTCTTCTTGTTGTACTGTGTAATTCTATTTTGTTGGTTTTAATGAATTTTATTTCAGCCCAAAAAAAAAAAAAAAAAAAAAAAAACTTCATATCTCTCTCTCTCTCTCCACCACTTTTTTTTTTAATTACAATTTTTAAGCTAATCTATGTCTAACCTATAGCAATTTTGTCTCTCAGATAACGTATTCTATTATTATTAATTTATTAGTCGCAAAACCGCACGATGCGCAGAAAAATATGAAACACATTGCAATAAAAAAGTTATCTCTTATTTTATAGTGTGAGAACTATTGGATTAAGTTGTAACCATATATACTTTATTAATTACTATACAGATACATGTGAATCAACTCTTATAGGTATATTTTTCTCCTAAACATAGATCAACATTTCGTTCTTTCTCATAATCAATAAATCATATATCATAAAGTGAAAATATAAAATAAAAGACAAATTTTTTTTTCATCATATGAACATTTGAATAAATCCCGCAATATATAACCCTTCAAATTCATAAACCATATAATTACTTAGATTATATAGTAAATTAAGATCAACTTATCCATCATAACATTGCAGTATCGTCTAGATATAATTATATAAAAGTCATATTTTGTTAATCTTGTCTCATTAATTCAAAAGTAACATCTATATAGCTAATAAGATCTTTAGAGAGTAACATATGACGGGCAATTCTTAGTTTGTATAACCAATTATAGATATATAAATCATCCAACACAAATGTCTATTAGAAGATAGAATCTATAACTTTAATACAAAAATTTGGCAAAATGATTAAATAGTATACTACCTTTAGCTTCGTGATATTAATATTTTTTTTTATATAATTAAGGAGTGTACACATTCAACCAAGAGGAATTAATCAAAGAATTTTTAATCACTATCAACTATGTTAGTTTGCTCTTTGTTTTTCATAGTTTCTCTTCCAAATGAAGGTGACATTGACAAATTTAAACTACAACAATTATAGAGTAGATATACAAAACTATTCAAAAACTATTATTCAAAACTTTGTACAAATAAATTCATTTTCCTATTCCATATGTTGTACATATGGAATTTAATAGTTCACTCTCCATTAAGGCTTGCATTACAAATACCAATGACTTCATCATAGAAATCAACCCTATTGAGAAGTTTATGTGGTGTAATGCTTAATTTGTCAAAAGTGGGGGCACCTTAGGCATTGTTTTTGTTGTTACCACAACATAAGCTTCATCTGGTTCTATGTAACAGAATTTGTGCAATTACAAAATCACAAAGAGACTAAAAGGGGGGGGGGGGGGGGGAACAAAAGATTAATTCAAAAATGTTATATGAATTAAGCATTGCATATATGAAAGATTTAAGAAAATAATGGGACATAAAATGTTATTCAAACTAATACAAACACTAACATTCTCTTCTTTTTCATAGATAGATAGTAGCGGAGGGGGGATGGTGGGATTTGAACCACAAATATGGGACACCACGAAGAATGTATTTACCTCTAAGCTATCATTTGCACTCCTAAAAATTAATCTAGAAGCCTAGAAAAAAGAATAATTGGAATTCCAAAAAAGAATTAATCAAAAGTTCCTCAAGTATCTATACATAAAAACATTAATAGCATAATGATGCTCTAAAGTAAATTATATTTTGTCTTTTCTTTTTTTGATATTTTCCTTAAAGATGATCAACTACGTAAAATAAAAACTTATCAAAAAAACTCAAATTAACTAAAATTGTGTTGCCAATTTTAAGTCAATTAAGAGTAACAAAAGTCAATATCATTAAAAAATTTGGGAAGGAAAAAAGCAAAATCACTTCACGTAGACTAAATGTAAGAATACCAAAAAGAAAGGGAAAAAAAAATTCATTTCTATTTGTGCGTTTTGTTCACCTCAATGGTCATCCTATTGCCAACTTAACTTTGAAAATCTTTGACAAAAACAATCGATGTCTTCTCAAAATGGTGAAAACTAAAACTTGATTGAAAAATGTGGAGAACAAATAGTATTGAACTAATTTTTTTGTTGTAAATGATGAGGTAATCTTATCTAGAATGTACATTGGTAAATATATTGTAAAGCTTAAATAAAAAATGATTGATTTGTGAGTGAGAGAGAAATATGGTTGTGAAAAACTGAAAATTTGGAAGAGGAAACATTGTAACTGTAGATAAATGAAGAGACACAAAACTCATCTTTGGGCTGTAGATTATGCTTGAAATTTTAATTGTATCCACTAAAAAGATAATGAACTATTCAATTTTAATAATTACTTGAAATTAGAAAGAAGAAAATGAAAAGTCAAAATCAATTTGGGTGGCTAAATAGTCAAACATTTGTATCTAAAACATAGTAACGTTTGTAATTTGAATATTTATTATTAGATATTTAGTTTAATAAGCCCACCTTCTATCCATATCTTTTCAAAGAACACAATCCTTAACATTCAATCTAAAATTAAGAAATGCAAATCTTGAAACTTAAATATATTTTAATCCTTTATTAGTTAAAGATTTTATCTCAGTGAATTTTTGCATTGTCAAATGCAATTTCTAGAAATTTAAGATTCTTTTAACAAATTTCAAATAATTAGATGAAATGTTAAGTATATTTTTGAAAAGATATTAACATAAGCAGTTTTCAAAAATAATCATTTGGTTCTTATTTACTTACAATTATTCTGAATTGTAAAGAAAATTTTCAAATTTCAACAATTATTGAGAAATTAATTGTTGAAATTTGCCATATGTTAATCCAAATATGACACATAGCACCTTAGCACCTTATCATTCAAACATAGCTCACTTACAAAGGATAATGACTAACATAGGACAATGTTAAAGTGAAAATTCAATAAATAAGACTATATTGCATAGAAATTATTACCAACCATAATCACACAAACGAATGTAACAAAAAAAAATGTAGAGGTGAAAAATATATATTATCAAAATTATAAAAATTTGTATAAATCAAAGCAATCATTACACATTTATAGAATTGGAATATGTCCCAACTCCACCACATTCTAAGTCCTCAAACAACAAACAAAGTCTATAGAACACGTTTACTTCAATTTCACTACTTAAAGAAAAAATAAATAAATCCAAATATCATTTTCTATACATTAAGTTACGTATAAAATGTTTCTCAAAAAAAAAAAAAAAGTATAAAACTTTTGAGTTCTAAAAAAATCTAACAATTAATAGTTTGATTATCACTAAATGAATGTTAAAAGAATCAAGTCAATTTAATGTTACAAAAATATCTCCCACAAAATATATTGATATTTTTTCATTCTAAACAACTATAAAAACACTTTAATCTTTATTGGGCATGAGAACTGTGTATCAAGTTGCTTGGAGACACATTGCAAGAAAAAATTCCAAAAGGAATTATTTTAATCCAAGTAATCCATAATTACAATCCCATTACATAAAATAATTCCAAACCCTAATTGATTACCATATGAATAAAATATGTTTAAAATTATGAGAATCCATTAACACAAAGAGACCAAACAATCAAAATAACAATCTAGATATTTTTTATCTGGTGATTGTAATAAAATATTGAATTGTGAGAATAGAGTAAGAAAGAGAGAGAATAGAAGCTTACTAAGTAGAGCTGTCAAATTCATTAAGATATGAGTCTTTAGAGGGAGACAATTCCGCCGTTGAAGAAATGCCAAGCGATTCTATTTGGCTTTCATAGACAAAATATGCCACGCATATAAGTTTTATGTTGAGAAAAATTGACATATATACACAATAATTTTTGTATAAAATAGTTCAAACTTTTTAAGTCTACCTAGAAAGATTGGAACTCCAAACTACCCTAAAAGTCACTTTTATTCTCCTTCAATATCCCTTAAATATTAAAAAAAAATGATGACAAAATAATTGAGTTTTTGTTTAGTATGAAATGTATTTTTTGTAAAGGCCAACCTTAAGGGCCAAAAAAAAAAAAAGCATCAAAAGATTATATATATATATATATATATATATATATATAAAGTTAGATAGATAAATACAAACATGATACACATAAGAAAAATGTAATGAGAGTGAGAGAGAGAAATACCTCGAAAATAATAAAGGCACGCATTTTTTACAGACCAAAATTCGTATATGTAAAGAAAATAAGTCAAAATACAATACATAGCCAAGAGAAGAGTTCATGAATATTGTTAAACACATAAATAGGGGTGCTAGTACCAATAGTTGGTAAAAAAAAAAAAAAAACAATTTGTATTGTGACTAAATGAAAAAACACAAAATAATTGTTTTTTGTTTTAAAAAAACATATGAGTTACATTAATTGACTGGCTACCTTCTAGAAATATAACATCATGCACATTGTGAGCAAATTAGCATTTAGTCTTAACGTTAAACAAAAAATACTAACAATTGAAAAAGTCATCAAAAGTTGTGATACAAATATAGTGATAATTCAACATTGTGAAACACACCTAAACAAAAATTAAGAGTGATATGTAAAAGAAATTGATTACCCAAAATTTCAATAAAGAATTGATAAATTCCTCTGGGATTGTAAGCAATAATCAGTAGTGGAATTGAATTCTTGATAGTTTACACACCTTTGTCTTGCATATTTACCAGGCATTGGCAAAGTGCAGAAATTTAGGGGAAAAAAAAACTAAAGTGGAGATGGAGAGAGAGAACTTACAGGTAGAATATATAAGATTTGGATTAGCTATTGAAAGTGGAAGGGTGAATTGGATAGAAGACTCTAACTTTGCATTTACGTTACAAAAAAACTGTTTTGCTTCCAAATTCCAATTTTAAATGGAAGGATGTGAATAGTCGTAACCGAAGATAATAACTCATGATGTATAAATAACAATTGAGATGATTTAGTATATGTAGTAAATTAGTAGCAGATGCATAGTCTCTCTTTTTTTTTTTCTTTTTTTTTTTTTTTTTTTGAGAAGGAGATGAATAGTCATCTTAATAGAGTACATGTTGACTAAAGTGGAGATGGAGAGAGAGAACTTACAGGCAGAATATATAAGATTTGGATTAGTTATTGAAAGTGGAAGGGTGATTTGGATAGAAGACTCTAACTTTGCATTTACGTTACAAAGAAACCGTTTTGCTTCCAAATTCCAATTTTGGATGGAAGGATGTGAATAGTCGTAACCGAAAATAATAACTCATGTTGTATGGATAATAATTGAGATAATTTAGTATATGTAATAGATTAGTAGCAGATGAATAGTCTTTTTTTTAAAAATTTTTTTTTTTTGAGGAGGAGATAAATAGTCATCTTAATAGAGTGCATCAACATGTTTGCCCATGATCTATATTTAATTTTTTATATATATAAAAAATAGAGAGAAGTCATAAAGGAAAAAAGGATTTAAAAAAAAAAAGTATGAGGTGGTGGGTGAGGTGGCTCAATTGGAGCGTAGTAACATTAAATGCTACGTTTCAGCTTTTAGTAATAATATAGATTTGTAGCTATTAAAAAAGTTATGGTGACTACCACAAGATCAAACCAATTTGCAAAGTTTGGAGAGATGCAAAATTTATTTGGCCACATGAATGGAGGCACTTCTTGACCAAATTCATATCCCAAGATTTTTGGCTACATCAATGGATTCGAAATTGAGGCATTTCAAATCTATTGATTCAAAATCAAAATCAAAATCAAAATTCATATCCAAATTTAAGTTTTCAAACACAACTTGCAATTAGATGACCTTTCTAAATTCTTGTTAGATAATAATTACAAGAGAAAAAATTCAAACAAAGATGATTCTTCATTCTATAAGAGGACCCAGTTGTGAATCAATGAATGTCGTTGTATTTGCAATTAGACATTCGAGACAATGCAAAATTCATTACCACATTGAAGGCTATTTTCTTTTGATAAATCAAAGTAATGATTGTTGACTCTCTCTCTCTCTCTGTGCAAAAGCAAATCTGAGCAAAAAGAGAAAGAAGAATGATGCCCAGGACCATCCAAGAGGCAAAAGCAAAGCATAAATAGAAAGAAAAAGAAAAAAAAGAAAAGAAAAAAAAAGCAGTGTAGAGCAGTTGAAATCAAACTTCTCGAATTTTTTTATAAAAATATGCTCTTGCAACGAAATTGAAGATTATAAAAATTCTCAAAAGCACTACAAGCTAAAACTCTCTCTCTCTCTCTCTCTCTCTCTCTCTCTGAGACCTTCCTCTGTCTTTCTCAATGGGAAACTACTTTAGGAAATCCCGTGACATCCCAATCTCCATGGGCTCCTCCAATGACACATCACCTCCACAAACATTTCCAAAGAGTACCCAAGGACGGTTTAGCCCAAATCCATAAAATAAATAAAAAAATAAAGCCACTCTTTCTTCCTCTTTTACTCAAGTTCTACACATGGTCTTATACATATTTTGAAAATCTAACCACCGAATTGCATTTTTTTTTGTTCTTAATATACATGTTAAATTTCTTTCAAATCAGATGTTAATTACTATTCGATCCATACATATTTTTTTATACATAATTTAAGACTACAAAAACTTAAAATTAAAATATTTATTGATGACATAACTATTGATCTTTAATCTTCTTGAAATTTTGCACATATGGAAGATATGATAAGAAAATACAATCTAACGGTGAATTTGTCAAAATTTACGTCCAATAAAAAAAATATATAAGGGGAGTTTGAAGAATTTCTTTCCAAACTAGTTTAGAGATAAACTTTCTCCATCATCATTTAGCAAAGAAGAGAGATGAACACATGCACCGAAGGTTGTGAAGTTAGAAAAGTAAATAAGACGAAAGCAAGTAAAGATGCGGCATGAAGAAAATGTTGATGGTAGTCTTTGTCAGACGATGGTGGTACTAGTATGGCAACTGGCCAGAGAAGAAGAAGATGATGGTGGTGGTGTTGCACTAAAAAGATTGTTTTGCTAAGGATTTGTAATTGTCCTTTTGGTATTTTTTTAGATTGGATTTGTCATTTGTCTAAGGGTTTTTCTTATTATCTAGGTTTATGAATTTTTTTGTTAGTTAGTCTAAAAGATTCTTTTTGATAAGGATAATTTTGTAATTAACCCGTGACGAAATAAAAGGCAACGGTTGTAAATAAAGTCGTCAGCTTCACACGAGAGACAACCTTGTTGTAAAGTCTACGGCTCCACCTCATACCTGACAGCTGCATCTTGGGCATGGCAAGCTGAAGGGGATAAGCTAAAGACCTGAGCAAGCTGAAGGCAGTAAGCTGAAGACCTCAGCAAGCTGAAGGCAGCAAGCTAAAGGCCATAAGTTGAAGACCTCAGCAAGCTGAAGGGGATAAGCTGAAGAGAATAAACCGAAGACCTCAGCAAGCTGAAGGCAGTAAGCTGAAGGCAGTAAGCTGAAGACCTCAGCAAGCTGAAGGGGATAAGCTGAAGACCTCAGCAAGCTGAAGGTAGTAAGCTGAAGATAGTAAGTTGAAGACCTCAGCAAGCTGAAGGGGATAAGCTGAAGATCTCAGCAAGCTGAAGGCAGTAAGCTGAAGGCAGCAAGCTGAAGGGGATATATGAATCTTCGACGAATTTGACGTGGCCTTGCTTGGTCTCCACGCATGCATGCCTTGCGCCCCATGCTCACCCTAACCAAGAAGACTCCTATAAGGAAAAGGTTCTGTGAGTGCATAAAGAAATATCTTTCGCCCCCCCCCCCCCACTAAGATAGATTCCTTCATATTATATAGTTCTTTCAAGATCATCTTCACCCTACAATTGTTAATTATCTAAGTCTTCACTTAAGTGCATGTCCCATCATGCATCTTCTTTTGGCCTTTTGTGAGTTGCGGTGGCCAAGGTTATACTGTTTAGGGGTCTTCTCCACATAAATGCGGTCAGAAGAGTAGGTGCAGCACATTTAATGTGGTGGTAGCAGGCTTTGCTTAGATATTTTTAGGGACTTCCATTCCTTCAGTCATGATACACGTCCCCATAACTAGGGTAATGCGAGGATCACTCCTCGGACCGTCCTTATTTGTCCCAAATGTGGCAAATTCCATTCTAGGATCCCGTGTATGTATTTACTTCTCCTCGGACTTCACCCTGTCTTCGGATGAAGCTTAAGGCCTAACACATGACATTGAGCCTTTATCCCAACAAGGCCCAATACTCGATTTTAGGCTTCTAGCTCCTCAGGGCCCAATACATAGCTTTGGGCCCCCTGTCCCCACAATAGCCCCTCAAAATACCAATTTTCCCCTTTTTTCGAGGAGAAAAAGTGGGATTTTGATTTCAAGGGGACGAACCTATTTATTTCTATGCTTCGCACGTGCCAATCTATCGTTTCACGCGTTCTCACGATTGCAATTGGTGCTTCGAAATCCGCGAAGCGTCATTAATTACTCTAGGTGGCGCTATGTCTCTTTCATCTGACGATGAGAATTAGATCAAACGGTGAGCATCTTATCTTGAATTTTGAGCAGAACAACCCCCACTCTATTTCGTTCCCTATAAATAGGTCCCGGGGAAATCATTTCTCCCCATTTTTCAAATCTTCAACTTCTCAGGAAAACCTCAAATACCCTCTCCTTAAGATTTTCTAAGTACTCCAACTTCTCAAACCACTTTTCTTTTTAACAAAACCTGCTTTATCCTTTTAAGAGTCCGAAGGTTAGTATTCTTGTCATTCGTAAGCGTTGAAGCGTGGGTTTGTTTTCTATAGTTAATTGTCTCCTCGGCCAAACCCCTTGGCCCCGTAGACCTTGTTTCTTAGGTAGTCGAATAAACTACTTCCCCTTAGTCAGTCTATATGGGTAGGTTTATGGATTTAGTGAATTCCCCTTTAAAAATAGAAATTTTTAAGGATAAATACCAAATTCCCTAGGAGGTAGGTCTATTGTCATCCAGACCGAATAGATTTGGATAAAAGAGAAGGGGAAGTTGTCATTCCTGTAATAGCCTTCATAGAAGGAGGAATGACGCTCCCCATGAGTAGGATCACCCGCGATTACCTTTTTCACCATAGGCTGTGTCCTCAGTAGTGTGCACCCAATGTTTTCAGGATTTTAGGTAGTATCGATGCTTTAAACAAGCATCTAGGTCTAGGGCTCACTTGGTATGATGTGGTACATCTGTACGAGGGCCATTCACAAACCGACGGGGGGTATTACCTTAAATCCCGATCGCCCATTGTTAGGCTCATTTCCTACCTTCTTAGATCTAATAAAAATATGAAAGACGACTACCTTATAGCCTTTGGAGCGTGGCATGACGTCGTCCACTGCCCTGTTAAGAAGGGGGACCCAGGTGGGAAACCTGTGAGTTAGGCTTTTTAGTTAAGATCTTAGATTCTTGAGCATTAGTCACGCCGTTATTTCCTTTCTATTTTTATTGTCTTTTGATGACGCATCTTGATTTTCTAACTGTCTGCTTCTCGTCGGTTTTGCAGATAAAAATATAGTAGCTTCTCGGCTCAGTCACACAAACGTCCAAGCCCTTAATTTTCTGCTCCGGTCGGAGATTTTTGTGAACAAAGACGGGCAACTGCGCGCTATCCACAAGATCTTGGATTTCGAACCTATTTCGAGGTCATTCCAAGAAATTGGCAATAGCATAAGGGCCGGTGATTCTCGGATCAACAGGATCAACGTATCGAAACCAAACTTCCTTGCTCCCCGCGATCTTCCTCCGGTTGTGCTACCAATTCCCCAAGGCGTTCCATTACCTATAGCTCCTCTTCAACAAGTTCCACCCAGAGTAGTAGAGGTAGCCGAGGAGGAAACCGCCTCTTCACGCCTATCATTGGAGGAGGAGATAGATCGTTTTCGGTTTGAAGAAGAAGATCTGGCACCTGCATTGGTCCACATCTCGGATACCGAGCGTTCACATCCCAATTCACGTGATCACTTGCTCGGACAGTGTTTTCGAGGAAGAAGAGATGGCTTCCCTTTAGAAAGGTAAGGGATTAAGGGAGCTAATGGCCGCAAGGGGGAAAGGGGGTTCCTCAAAGGAAATCACCAAGTCTGCAATTCCTCTAACACTCCCGCCTCCTACTGACCCTAATCTGAAGGTCATCCCGAACCTAAAAAAGAAAAGGTCGATCCACAACCTTGAGGAAGGAGAGGTGGGGCACGCGAAGGGGAACAAACAGTGAAAAACATTCGAAGAGCCCCGGGACAAGAGGTCTACCTCCATAGACAGCAGGGAGAAAGCCAACAAAGCCGGCGTACGCCTCATGCAAAACGCTTGGTCTCCTCGGCTCGAGGTTGACAGTGCTGCCATTACGTGGGATGCCTCTATTCGGGAATACCGAAGAGGTCACGGTGCGCACGTGGTGGAGGCCTTGGAACAAGCAATCCTTCTGCCTATGGATATAGAGGCTGTGAGGAAACTAGGCCAACAGGACCTTTTCCTATCCCTGAAAAGGTATCTTGCTATGGTGGGCTTCCTGCTGAGCTCTCTTTTATATATATATATATATATATATATTATGGAGTCCTAACCAGAGGGGTTCGTTGTATTTTACTTATGCAGGTCACCCAAGAGGTTTTCGTGGCCGAAGAGTGGATGAATGAGGCCTGGAATGCGGCCAAGCATGAGATTAACCTCCGCCTTAACGCCAAGAAGGCCCTGGGGGCTGCGAAGGCAGAGAACAAAGAGTTGTTCTCCAAACTCGTCGCCGAGGAATGGGAGAGAAAGAGTACCGAAGCTGAGTTAAAAACTGTTGAGGCCCAAGCTGAGGACTAGCGCAAACTGCTTTACCAAACCGAGCTAGAGCTAGCCACTTCAAGAAAGTTTGTGCAGGATCTGAAGGCTCAACTGCAGAAAACCCTAGATGCAGCCTAGTTGGCTAAAGAGGCTGCCGAGGCCGAGAAGCGAGCATCTTACATGCTCGGTGTCGAAGAAACGCAAGTTAGGCTCACTGAGCAGTTAGCTGAAACTTGTAGGGAGTACAGTAGCGCGACATGGAATGAAGCTCTTAACGCTGCGGGAGTCCCTGCGGATTCAGCTTTGAGGCAGCCTGGCAGCATATATTTCCATCCACATATTCGTGAAGTTGCAGATGCCGTCTCCTCAGAAGTCCCTGATGTTCCAATGGCCAAGGATGCTGATGTCCAAATTGCGAACGCTGACCCCAAGGTGATGGACATTTCAAAATCAAAAGAAGCAGAGGCCCAGACCAAGGAAGACGATCTCAAGGCCAAGGACACTCCTGCCTCTCAGCCAGAACAGAAGGAGAACCCTCCCGCGCCCAAGTCCAAGGCTTAGAACTTAGGATGTTGCCCCTCCCCCCCCCCCCCCTTTTTTTGTGTATCAGTTTCTTCTTATTAATGAAAAAGTCTTCTTTTTTGCTTTGTCTTGTTATTATTATTCTTTTGTCAACGTACCTGCTTTACACCACAGTCCATCTAATTAGATTGTGCATGTATGCCAACAACCAAATGATCAGTCCTAAATGCATGTTAAGGTTTAAATCCGTTATATTGAATAATTTGTGATGCTTGATTTGGGTTGATACCCAATAATACTTGTTAAGGTCTAAGGTTTAAACATTATTTTTCCAATGTGAATGGTATGAATGCCTAGAAAAGGGATTTGTTTGGCCCTTAGATAAATTTCTCAGTGTTAGTTTTTCTCAAAGCAGGTGGTCCGAGGAACCAGATGTAGCTTAGGATTTGCTTAATACTTAGACAGATGCTGCAAAATATTATTTTTTCTAAAGCAGGTGGTCTGAGGGATCAGACATAGCTTAGGGTCAGTTTAACACTTAGAAAAATTTCGTGGAGTGCTAATTTTTCTAAAGCAGGTGGTCCGAGAGACCAGACATAGCTTAAGATCTATTTAACACTTAAAAAAATTTCGTGGAGTGTTAATTTTTCCAAAGCAGGTGGTCTGAGGGACCAGGCATAGCTTAGGATCTGTTTAACACTTAGAAAAATTTCGTGGAGTGTTAATTTTTCCAAAGTAGGTGGTCCGGGGGGCCAGACATAGCTTAAGACCTATTTAACACTTACAACAGTAATAAGCAGTATTAATTTTTCCAAAGCAAGTGGTCCAAGGGGCCAGGCGTAACTTAGGATCCATTTAATACTTAGAAAAATTTCGTGAAGTGTTAATTTTTCCAAAGTAGGTGGTCCGAGGGACCATGCATAGCTTAGGATCTGTTTAACACTTAGAAAAATTTCATGGAATGTTAATTTTTCCAAAGCAAGTGGTTCGAGGGGCCAAGCGTAGTTTAGAATTTGTTTAACACTTACAATTTAAAGTAATTAATCGTCATACACAATGTAATGAACACAAAAATGTGATAAAGTACATTTTCATTAATAATAATACCAGGTTGTTTACATTCCAGGGATGTAATGTTGCTTTATTTTCTAAATCCTCTAAGTAATATGCACCTATTCCAGCCACCGACGTAATCCAGTACGGTCCTTCCCAGTTAAGTCCCAATTTTCCCCAGGCCGGGTTCTTTGCAGAACCAACGACTCTTCTCAATACCAAATCTCCCGGCGCCAAAGGCCTTAAGTTCACGTTGGCATTATATCCCCGCTTAAGTTTATACTGATACTATAGTAGGCCAATTGGACCATGGCACTTTCTCTTCGTTCTTCAATTAAGTCCAAACTTCTCTCTAGTAAGTTGTCATTGTTGCTCGGAGTGAAAGAGCTCGTCCTTAGCGTAAGGAATCCAACTTCCAATGGAATAACAGCCTCGGCTCCATAAGTCAATGAGAAAGGAGTTTCACCAGTGGATCTTCGAGGCGTAGTTCGATACGTCCACAGAACATGTGGTAATTCCTCTACCCATCTTCCTTTGGAATCATCTAACCTCTTCTTTAGCCCGCTTACTATGACCTTGTTTACAGCCTCGGCTTGTCCATTCCCCTGAGGATAGGCTGGGGTGGAATACCGATTAGTTATTCCTAGCCCGCAGCAGTATCTTCGGAAGGATTTGCTATCGAACTGAAGTCCATTGTCCGAGATGAAGGTATGGGGGACTCCAAACTGAGTGACGATGTTCTTCCAAATAAACTTCTTCACATCTACATCTCGGATGTTGGCCAGTGGTTCGGCTTCGACCTATTTGGTGAAATAATCTGTGCCGACCACCAGATATTTCTTATTTCTTGCTGCTTTGGGGAAGGGGCCCACAATGTCCAAGCCCCACTGGGCAAAAGGCCAGGGGCTAGATACAGGATTGAGCTCTCCTCCCGGTTGGTGGATGTTTGGAGCAAATTTTTGGCATTGATCACACTTCTTTGCATATTATTGGGCTTCTCTGTGCATGTTGGGCCATCAATATCCTTGTGTAAGAGCTCAATGAGACAAGGATCTTCCCCCTGTGTGGCTTCTACAAATTCCCTCGTGTAGTTCCTCCAAGAGGATTTTGACAGCTTCGGGATGTACACACAACAGATATGGCCCGGAGAAGGATCTCTTATATAACTTTAGATCCTCAGACAGCTAGAAATGAAGAGCCTTCCTCCGTATTTTATCTGCCTCCAATTTGCTCTAGGGAAGAATGTCATCCTTGAGGAATTAAATGATAGGATCCATCCATCTAGAGCCTACCGTTATCTAGTGAATGGATAACACACTTCCTTTCTCGGCCCAAAAGGTGTCATAAGGTCTTCAACAAGAATTACCCTCGGTAGACTCTGTGCCTAAAAGGTTGCCAATGTTGCAAGCGAGTCTGCATGTGTATTTCTACTTCTAGAGATTTGTGTTAGACTAAAAGATTCAAAACCGGATTGCAAATGTCTAACCTGATTCAAATATCCCTGCATTCTAGGGTCCTGGGCCTCTAACTCTCCTCAGACTTAACTTACTACCAGTCTAGAGTCCGAGAATATGTCCATGATCTTTCCACCCATCTTTTGAGTCATGGTCATCCCTACCAGTAGAGCTTCATATTCTGTTTCGTTATTGGTAGCCGAGAACCCAAGTCTCAATGATTTTTCAATTGTGATGTTCTCGGGGGAGATCAGGACTAGCCTCACTCCAGATCCTTTGAGATTTGAAGCACCGTCAACATAGATCTTCCATGATGAAGCTCGTCCCACAGAGATTACTCCAACTAAGTTTTCATCCATGCTCTGCTTCTCCATACCTTCTTCTATTGGGGCCTCAACGAATTCAGCTAAAAGGTCTGCCAAGACTTGCCCTTTCACAAAGGTACGCGGCATATACTTAATGTCATAAGCCCCCAACTTCGTTCCCCACTTTGCGATCCGTCCGGTATAATCAGCACTTCCAAGCAAGGCTTTGAGTGGCAATTGGGTCAAGACAACAACAGTGTGTAACTGAAAATAATGGGGGAGCTTGCATGTGGCCTGTACTACAGCTAGAATAGCCTTTTCCAGTGGCAAATATCTGACCTTGGCCTCGTGCAAGGATTTACTCATATAATACACAGGCTTCTGTACCCTGTTTTCGGATCTTACTAGTACCAGGCTTACCGCGTGGGTGGACACCACGATATACGCAAACAGGACTTCATCTGTCTCGGGCCTAGACATGATCGGTGGCCAAGAAAGGTACTCCTTTAATCGCTTGAATGCTAGGGCATATTCCTCTGTCCATTGAAAACCCTTCCATTTATTCAATAACCGGTAGAAGGGTTTGCACCTATCTGCAGACTGGGATATAAATCAGTTCAAGGTAGCAGTTATCCCTGTCAGCCTCTACACTTCCTTGGGATTCTGAGGTGGTTGCAAGTTGTTGATGGCCTTGACTTGGTTTGGGTTAACTTCAATCCCACGGTGAGTGACCATGTACCCTAGAAATTTTCCTGACCCTACACCAAAGGAGCACTTGGAAGTATTGAGTCATAATCCGTGATCTCTCAAGATTTCAAAGATGCTTCCAAGATCACTAATGTGCTTGGACTCCTTCTTACTCTTAACCACCATGTCATCAATGTAGATTTCGATGTTTTTCCCTAGCTATGGTTCGAACATCGGTGTCATCATCCTTTGATAAGTAGACCCCGCGTTCTTAAGCCCAAACGGCATCACCTTGTAATGGTAGTTCCCAATGGGGGTGACAAAAGCTGTTTTCTCTTGGTCTTCCAAGGCTAGAGGTATTTGATGATAGCCCTAGAAGGCATCCAGAAAGCTCATCCGAGGATGTCCCACGGTTGCATCTACCAACTGATCAATCCGAGGCATGGGTGTAAGGACACGATTTGGCGCTCCAGCCCAAAAGTGTATGAACCAGCCCAAAAGGCCCAACAACAATGAATTTGTAGAGAGTGGGAAAAGAAAGCTGAGTTAGATTGGATTAGACAATCAACAGGACGAGATAAGAGTACAAGAAGGATAAAACACAAGATCTAAGTGCAATAGACTATCCTTTGCAATAGTCCGAGGAGGTTCACTTCAGTATTCACTGTTTTTAGTTTAGATACAAGCTCAATTCTCCCTTTATCTAAGAATGATTCCTTTACATTATATAGCTCTTTCCAGATTATCTACACCCTACACTTGTCGATTGTATAAGTCTCTACTTGAGTACCTGTCCCATCATGTATCTTCCTTGACCTTCTATGAGTTGAGGTGGCCAAGATTACACTGTTCAAGGGTCTTCTCCACATAAGTGCGGTCAGAAGAGTAGGTGCGGCACATTTAATGCAGTGGTGGCAGCTTTTTCTTAGATATTTTGGGTAGATACATCCTTCAGTATTAGGATCACTCCTAGGATCGTCCTTATCTGTCCCAGACGTAATGGGTTACGATCTGGGATTCTACGCGTTCGTTTGCTTCCCCTCGGACTTGACCTCGTCCTCAGACAGGGCTAGAGGTCTAATGCACGGGTTTGGGCCTTTAACCCTACAAGGCCCAATACATGGTCTTGGGGTCTTAACCTTTTCGCGATCATATACACAATCTTGGGCCCCTGTCCCCACAATAGGAAAAGGGTCCTTTGGGCACGCCTTGTTCAGGTTTGTGTAATCCACGCATACTCGCCATTTGCCGTTCTTTTTCTTTACCACCACAGTATTTGCTAGCTAGTCGGGGTGATACACCTCCTTAATAGCCCTGGCCTGTTTGAGTTTCGCCACTTCTTCCTTGACGGCATCAGAGTGTTCCCTTGAAGAATGCCGAGGAGGTTGCTTTTTGGGAGTAATGGAAGGATTAACGTTCAGGTGATGACAGATGAAATTCAAATCTATCCCTGGAGCTTCATAAGCATTCCAAGCAAATACGTTGATACTCTTCCTGAAGAATTGTACCAACTCCTCCTTTTCTTGAGGAGGTAACTGAGCGCCGACTTGAAAAAATCTTTCTGGATCATCATCAATAATGACTTTCTCCAATTCCTCACACTCTACCCCCTCGGCCTTGCTACCAAGTACTGAGGCCTTGGACTCTAACTGCTATAATTCTTTGTCGGCAGAGGCCGAGGACTCAGGCTCGGGTCGGTGTGTGATAGCAGCCACCAAACACTGCCTGGCCACAAACTGACTTCCAACCAGCTCCTCAACCGGATCCTTGGACGAGTACTTCACCTTGAGATGAAGGGTGGAAGAGACGGTCCCAAGGACGTGGAGTCAGGGCTGTGCCACGATAGCAGTGTATGGGGAGTAGGCATCCATCACGATGAAGTCTACCTCTACCACCTTTGAGCTAGCATGGACCGGTAGTCTGATTTGTCTGTGCGGAACGACAACATTTCCATCAAAATCGACCAGAGGTGAATCATAACTGGTCAGATCTTCTTGTTTGAGATTAAGCCCCTTGTAAAGATCCGGATACATGATCTCAGCCCCGCTGCCTTAGTCTACCAGTATCCTCTTCACCTCGTAGCCACTAATCCTAAGGGTTACAACTAGGGCGTCATCATGTGGCTGCATGGTTCCAGCCTTGTCCTCGTTCGAAAAGCTTAGTGTTGGATGAGCTTCTGTTTTGGCCTTCTTAGGCTCAGGTTCAAAAACCTCGGCGTGCGGACCAGTAATAGACATCACTCTAGAGGGGCGAGATCCTATTCTGCTTGGTGCGGCTAGAATAACGTGGATGGTGCCTAAATGGGGCCTCGAATATGTGCCGCCTTGAGCATTTGAAGCTGACTGGTTCTCTCGTCCACCGGGTTAGGCCAAAAATTGCTTCAGTTTGCCATCTCAGATCAATTGCTGAAGATGACCCCATAAGGTCCTACAATCCTCAGTCGTATGACCCCGCTCCTTGTGATATTGGCAATGCAGACTCTAATTGCACTTTGTAGGGTCTCCAATCATTTTGCTCGACCATCTAAAGTATGGCTCATTTTTTATCTTTCCAAGATTTGATGTACCGATTCCCGGAATAATGTGTTAACGGCCTAGGTAGGTGGAGGTCTGGATTGTCCCCTAAAATCTTTTCGGGGCCGGTTGTTGTTGTAACGGTCCGACCTGAAATCCTTCCTCTCTTGAGGGATAACCTCACTTTTGCCCTGCTCCTGCTGCTGGTCCTCCTCAACTCTTTTATATTTGTCAATCCTATCCATGAGTTGGCGTACGCTAGTAGCGGGTTTCCCAGTCAGGGACTTTCTCAAGCCATGCTCGGCAGACAAGCCGACCTTAAAGGTTCTGACGGCCACATCATCAAAATCACCTTCTATCTCGTCAAACATCTCCTAGTACCTGTTAGAGTACGTTTTTAAAGTCTCTCCCTCTTATGGACAGGGACAACAGAGAATCTAGAGGCCGAGGGACTCGGCTACTCATGATAAAACGGGATCCAAAGGCCTGGGTAAGCTCTCTGAAAGAGTTAATGGGGCTAGCTTTCAGACCGTCGAACCACCTCATCGCCACAGGCCCCAAGCTAGATAGGAACACCTTGCACATCAAGGACTCATTCTTAGAGTACATCGCCATTGTCTGATTGAAATGGCTAACATGCTCAACAGGATCTGTGCGGCCATTATATATAGTGAACCGTTTAGGAAGTTGTTCTCTCTCAATCTTACGCGTAAAGGGAGATTCGGAGATTCGGCTTAGCGCCTTACTCATAGCATCATTTTCCAGGCCCCTCGAAGATGAACCTCCACCCCTACGTTCTCGACAATAGTCCTTCTCGTACGAGAAGGTTTTACTTGGAGGCGTCCTTGATCTATGTTTATACTCGTCATCCCTGTCACCAGTAGAAGAGAGACCAGAGACTGAGGGACTTTGCCTTCTTTGCTCTTGGCACAACTTCTTCTTTAGATGGTTAATCTCTTTCTGCATGGCTTTGGCATGTTCATCGTGAGAGAGATGGCTACCACCCCTAGAATGACTCTCACCAGTATGGGTGGTATGCACACTTCCCTCTTGACCTCCTCGAGGATGGTCTTCCCCTTGAGACCCCATAGATTCCAACTGGTGTGTACTTGAACCTACCATGATCGAAGGTCTAAAACTCTAAGCAATTAGCTTCCCCACAGATGGCGCCAATTGTAAGGACACGGACTTGGCTGACCTCCCCAGACTGGATGGGATGGCCTAAATGGTCCCTAAACAATGAATATTTAGAGAGTGGGAAACGAAAGCTAGGCCAGATTGGTTTAAACCATCAATACAATGGATCAAGATTCCAATAAGAGAGAGATAAAAAGCCCAAGTTCAAAGAACTATTCTTAACAAGGGTCTGAGAAGGTCAATTTTATACTTCAGCTCTTATTAATCTCTTTCTTTGTTACCCTTCACCCCCCCCCCACTAAGATGGATTCATTCACATTATATAGGTCTTTCAAGATCATCTTCACCCTACACTTGTCAATTATCTAAGTATTCACTTGAGTGCATGTCCCACCATGCATCTTCTTTTGGCCTTCTGTGAGTTGCGGTGGCCAAGGTTACACTGTTCAGGGGTCTTCTCTACATAAATGCGATTAGAAGAGTAAGTACAGCACGTTTAATGCGGTGGTAGCAGGCTTTGCTTAGATATTTTTGGGGACTTCCATTCCTTCAGTCATGATACACGTCCCCATAGCTAGGGTTATGCGAGGATCACTTCTCGGACCATCCCTGTTTGTCCCAAATGTGGCAAATTCCATTCTAGGATCCCGTGTATGTATTTACTTCTCCTCGGACTTCACCCCGTCTTCGGATGATGCTTGAGGCCTAACACATGACATTGAGCCTTTATCCCAACAAGGCCCAATACTTGATTTTGGGCTTTTAGCTTCTCAGGGCCCAATACACGGCTTTGGGCCCCCTGTCCCCACACACTTTAATTAAAATTTTGAAATAATGAATTTTAATTATGAAATAAGATAATTTTGGAAACCTTTATAAAATCTTTTTACACAAGTTCAACCATGGCTATTAAAGAAATAACTGATAAATTTTAAATAAAGAAAAATAATAATAAGCAAAATCCACACTTAATATTTTAAAATATACTTTTATTAAAATTTTGAAATAATGAATTTTAATTATGAAATAAGATAATTTTGGAAACCTGCTTTTAGGCAAAGATCAGGTTAATACACAAAATTTTAATATTAATTTAACAAAGTTTGGTCATTCAGATGTTAAAGGGAAAAATATTTTTTCCCTTCAAGTTTGGGATGAAGTATCATTTCTCCAAACCTCAAGGGAGGGGATTGTAATTACCCAAAAGGTTAGTATAGTATATTCGTTTTTTACTCCCAAAAAAAAAAAAAAAAAAAAACTATAACATTGAAGTAAATACTAAAAATAAAAATAAAAAATTGAAAGGATCAATAAGGAAGGTAAAATGAACTAAAATACAAGGAATAAGGGATGAATGAGCAATCAATGAATTAACTTGCAGTAGGTTCCAGTTAGCTTAATTAGTAAAATCTCTGATGATTAAATAAGAAATTTAGAATTCAATCCCCACCTATATAAAAAACCGATTAGTGTCTTGTTATCTATATATATCCAGAAGTTGAAGTATAACATTTATTATTACTATGCTCATATTGCGCCACCTCATCTGCCACATCATTAGCCATATAATTATTCTTTTTCTTATTTATTTTTTATTCCTAAATTTTGTTAACAATAATAAATATATAAATAGATTGACGTTACACATTCATCTTGGGTGGTTTTAATTTTCATATAATTTTTTCTTTACATATTCAATTACTTTAAACCAAAAACAAATGTATATAGATATCTATCTATACTAAATATAATATGGAAGCTTTGCAATAAATTTTACAAATATCATTTTGCACCACATCATAAGCATCCTTTCTTATTTTTATTTTTTGCAATTTTTACTTTATTCAACATTTCATTTTCTTCAACCATAATCTTCTTAGTTCAATATTTTATCTACTCAAATCACTATTTTTTTTTTTCATTTGATTTCTTTATAATTTTAAATTTTTTCCATCTTCTTAAATTCTACTGTTTCTAAATTTTCTCAATAATTGTATTTTTAAATTTCCAACATGTCATCTACTTCAACTATTCCTCTTCCATCTTAATTTTCTTATAAATTTCTTTTTACTTTATTTCCACCTTTCTCCCCTATTCCTTCCAAGTTGTCCATACCAAAAAAGGTCAATACTCTCTCTCTCTCTCTCTCTCTCTCCAATTTTGTTTCTCTTTTGGTGGATTCTTTTATTATTTCAATCTTTTTTTCTTCCCACTAATGGCGCTTTTGTTATTATTGATTTAATTGTCACATTATATTTGTTTCTCTTTTTTGCAAATTTGTATAGAATTTTATGCATATTTATGTGTTTTAAGCTATTTATGTATTTTAGGCTAATGTAATATATATATATATATATATATATATATATACCAAAAGGGGAGCAAGTTACTACTGAGTTACAACTAAGCGGAAGACTGGGTTACAAGTGTAAAACTGACTGAAGTAATACAAATGTAAGCTGAGAAAACTAACTAGGATACAATTTTCTATAAGGGAGACTGGTTACATAAAATTGGTTCTTGCAATTTTTGGAGTCTGCCTTCAACTGGGATGGAAGCTGGTACTTATAGGAGGCTGGGAGCCTCGGATTCCTTGACTGAATGCTGAAATTGCGGGGAGTAAATTGCTTTTTCCCTGGTGAATTTCTTTTCCACCGAAAGCAAAAAGTAACTCTGAATGATTCTGTCGGGTACTGTTCATGAATAGTGACTTTTACTGTTCATGAATAGTGTTCTGTCCCTTGTCTGTAGTGTCGGCTGAGTGCTAGTCACTGTTCATCAATAGTGACTGTACTGTAGATGAATAGTAACTTGTCTGGAAATGCTTTTTCTGAATAGTGACTGGTGCTATACAGAAATTTCTTAAGGGCTATCTAGCCTGTATGCGTCATTTGGATCCTGGGAATCCTGGAACAGAGGATCATTTGGATCAAAGTTTGCTGAGGCTTCTGAAGAAACAGGAGAACCTTTCTCCTGAGATTGTAACTCTTCTGATTGGAGAAGTAGCTGCTGGGCTAGATCCTTCAATTCTTTGCTGGTTTTTCCGGCAAAAGAATCTAAACTGGATTGGGATCTTGTGACAATATTCCTTTGAACCTGGAGGGGGAAATCCTCATAAACTTGACTGATGATCGGATCAATCTTAAAGGAATCCCACCATTTAACTGAGAATTCTCTATCCAACAAATTGCCTTGTAAGACATAATTCCACATGCTGATCCAGTGAATCCTATACATGATTGTCATGTGTAGAATGGCTGGGAATTGTTCACCATGAGAACTTAGCTTACACCTTGAACTGAAATACCTAAGGGTGTCTTGGAGGGGTTCTGGGAGGATCTGTGGTACTGGGCCAAACATTTCCCACCAATGCAGGAACCAAGTTGGAATTGTGCATTTGAACTTTTTGTCAAACATAATGAACCAGGAGTGATCGAACTTCTTGTTCTGGTAAAAAAGTACTTTTTCAAATGCATCCATATAGTCATGGTAACTGTAATGAAGGTCTGTTCCTGTGACGGACTTGAGTCCCTTGAGAGTTCTTAACAGAGAGGGGTGCTGTCCCCAATTTTTACTGCTGATGAAACCTGTGAAGATGAACTTGTGATAGAGGACTATTGTGGGGTCCGCTTTGTTCATGATATTCTCTATTCTGGCAGACTCTTCCTCAATGAGGATTTGCCTGTAATACTTAATTTTTTTCTCCAGATGTTTTGGGAGAAAATGCCATCCTTCTGGGAATACTTCCATGGCCAAGGCAAGAGGATCTTTTATATGAACTATGTGGGGTTCAATATAAGAGATGTGCTGGATGTATGGCTTCTTGAAGTAGGGCGACCTATTCTTTCTGGATAATGGCTGAGATGGTTTCTGGGACTGTAGAGGGCCAAAAGGATCATCAACTGTGTAGGGTGTGATTTGCCTAGGGGCTGGGGAAGCTAAGGCTGAGCTATAACTGGGTTGGACTGGCCTGTTATAATTAGGTCTTGGGATGGTGGATGTAACATACCGACTAAAACCTGATACTGATGATGCTGGAACTAACTGGCCAGGGTCCTTTGCCTGACTAGAGCTTCCTAGGGTTTGCTGTTTAGGTATCTTTGGGGGGACGGGTCTCTTTCCCGACATCTTGGTTCGGATTCTGCAAAAATTCACGGGTAAGGAAATCAGGGATACTGTTTTGAGTTCCTTTTATGAATTCTATGTCAAAGTCAAAAACTAAAAGAATGGCTTGCCACCTGGCAAAAATCTGTTTTGATGCAATGTTTTGAACATCTTTTTCTAAAACATGTTTTGCAGACTTGCAATCTATTCTTATTAAAAACTTTTGATTCAAAAGATCACTTTGAAATTTTGAAATGCAAAGTACTATGGATAAAATTTCTTTTTTAATAGTACTGTAATTTAACTGAGTGGAAGTCCAAATTCCTGAATGAAAACAGACTATCTGTTCTGGAGAATTGGGACTGATACGCTGGAGGAGGATGCCACCATAACCTATATCAGAGGCATCAGTTTGAACAATTTTGAAGGAATTGACTGAGGGAATTCCTAAGCAGGGGAGTGTCTTGACATATTTTTTGATATCCTGGACAATCTGAGTATGAATAGGAGTCCATGGAGATGGATTGGTTTGATTGGTTTGAAGTCTATCAAAAAGGGGTTTGCATTGCTGCCTAAGATTTTGATAGAAATCTGAGATGTAATTGAGAGATCCTAGAAATCTCTGGAGCTGGGTTTTATCTAGGATTTCATCTGGAAACTTATCTGCAAACTGGATGGCCCTACTAATGGGTTTGATGACACCATGTCTTATATCAAAACCTAAGAACCTTACACTAGTTTGGAAAAGCTTGATTTTTGGGGCCGAAACAACAAGTCCATTTGTCTTGATAGTCTGGAGGAAAGCACGCAAGTGCCTCCAATGTTTTTCAATGGAATCTGAGAAGATAAGTACATCATCAATGTATACAATAGTATGGCTGGAGAATGGATTAAAAATCTCATTCATGATATTCTGGAATTCTGAGGGTGCATTTTTGAGACCAAAGGGCATTACATTCCATTCGTAATGACCAAAGGGTGTGGTAAAGGCTGTTTTGTACCTGTCAGACTCTCTGATTTGTATCTGCCAAAAACCACTCTTCATATCAAACTTACTAAAAACTACTGATCCACTGAGCCTGTTGACTAGGTCCTTTTTATTTGGAATCGGGTATCTTACCCATTCTAAAACCTTATTGAGAGGTTTGTAGTTAATAACTAATCTGGGTACACCTCTTTCAATCTCAACATTTTTCTGAACATAAAAGGCTAAACAAGACCATGGTGACCTAGAATTCCTGATGATTCTTTTCCTAAGGAGGTCTTCTATCTCTTTTTTACAGATAGTCATAAGTTCTTGGTTCATTTGGATAGGCCTGGCTTTAGTTGGGATGGCCTTTTCATCAAAATCTTTGGTATAAGGAAGAGCAACCTCATGCTTCTTTCTATACCAAAAAGCTGTGGGTAAATCAGAGCAGACTTCCTGCTTGAGTTTTTCTTCAAACTTGCTGATTTTTTGCTGGATAGTTTTACAAGTCAGTTTTTCTTCGACTTTCTTGTACCTTAGATCTTCTTTAAGATACTTAATCTGCTGTTCTTTCGCACTAATAAGGTTAAGGGTCTTAGAGACAGAAAGGTCATGGAGGATACTAATATCTCTCGGTTCTAGGCTTCTAAGGAACTTAAACTTGACTGGTTGGCCAAAAGGTCGGGTAGTGATACCTTCACTATCTGTTGTAAAAGGGTATAGAAGACACATGAACGGATTTCCTAAGATAACCTTGTCCGTCATGTTCTTGACTAAAACAAAAGTGGTTTTGAAGCACGCATTATCTTGGCAAACATGTGCTCCTGGGATTTTGTACTTGATCTGCATCCGTCCTCCACTTGTAGATGTTAACCTTTCTCTGGTTTTCTTAAAATACTTGGAGGGGATAATTCCTTTTTGGATGCAATTTAGATCAGCACCTGAGTCTAATAAGGCGACTGCTTTGAACTCATAATCTTTGCTAATCACAATTCTAACCTCAGAATGCCACTTCTGGAAATTCATCCTATTCAAGGTATCTAAAAACTTTGTTGTTTCTGGTTGGTCATCATGGATCATGTCTGCTGTTGGGTTTTCTATTTCTTCGTCATCAAAGGATTCCATTCTTTGATGAGAAGTTCCTTCAAGGTTTTTTACCCTTTTGTCTAAAAGAGTATTGTCTATTCTAAGGATGGTTAGCTCTTGTTTGAGGGTTCTAACTTCAGACTTGGTTTCCTTGATATCTTTTTGGAGATCATTTACTGTGACTTCCTTTTGGACCTAGAAAACCTTTCATAGATTTTTTCTAAATCTACCTTAGGTTCCTTGAGTTTTGGTTCTGGTTTATTGGTTTCCTTAACCAGGGTTGCATGAAATGCACTTAGTCTTTGTGCTTTGACGACTGGGTCTTCTATCTGTTCTATTAGATCTAAGAGCAATTCTTCTTGTTTACTCAGGACTTTTACCTGAGAAGGGTCTCTGCAAGGGTGTGGTTGACTGTCAACTCCTTTTTTCTTATCTTGGTTTTTGTTGGGTGAAACACAAGTCTCTTTGTGCCACTGGAAATAGTTCTCAAAATATTCAAAGAAAAAGATATGATCTTGTATCTCTTTCATGAATTCTATCCAGGCATTGAGAACTTCAACCTTTTGTTCTCTGGTGTGGTTGGCTTTATAGGCTTCTCTTTTGGCTTTGTTTTTCTCTAAGTCAAATTCGTTGCCTAAAAATTTCATGTCTGGCTTAAACTCTTTCCTTAGAGTTTTAAGTTCATAATCCTGGGTATTACCATCCTGGTATGGATCTTCCATATCAGGGTTTTCCATATCTGTTCCTAAAGGTGATCCTACCTTCTGACTGTTGTTGTCACCTTGATCAACAACTGAGTCATTCTTGGCTGTATAGCAGGGTGTGCTAACCTGGGATCTGTTTCGGACTCCTTGGAATTCTGGTCCTAAGTCTCTTCTAGATCTAGGGAATGGTGCTAGAGGTCTAGATGAGCTAGCTCTGGATGCAGGTTTATCTCCTAATAGGATAGGGGGTTGCCTAGAAGGAAATCGACTAAGATCTATTGGGGATCTAAGCCTATAATCATCTATGGGTGATCGTAACCTAGATTTGTCAAAACTAAGCCTAACAGAACCATCTGCTAGTTGTTGGACAAAATCTAATTCTGGTTCCTGATCTGGTTCTTGGATTAACAAGGGATGATTTTCATTATGAAGTTTCCAATCATCTGGAAAGGAAATTTCATTCCATCTAAGTGTTCTAGGGACCTGGACTTTGGCATGGATGTTGGTTTGGATAAGAAGGGTTTCTCCTACCTTTTTCCTATCTAAAGCTCTAACATTCATATTGGTCTTAATACACTTATAATACACTCTGTATATAAGTGCTATCTGGCTGGTTCCCTGCGTCATGAGGGTTCCATGGGTCTTGATGTTTAAGGTCAAGGCCTGCATGACATTCTTGTCATGAAGGTGAACTGTAAAGTTCGGGAAACAGTCAAAATGGACTGGTCCGTTACTTAAACTGGCTTGAACAGTTCCTAAGAGACTGTCATCAAACCTTATATGACGGGTATCTCTAACGGCTAGCAGAACTGAATTATTCAATCCTGATCTGATGAGAGGTTTAACTCCGACCTGGACTAAACCTATGTGCATGAAATGGTGACCTTTGTTTATGTGTCTCTTGATCTGATCTGAGCTAAACAAGTAGCACATCTCGTACTCCTTGTTTATTCCATAAACTTGTTCTATGGTCCTAACATGGAAATCTGTCTTGAAGGAATTCAAGTTCCATGTGAAAGACTTATAAAACTCCTTTGTGGGTACCTTAGGGAGGTTCCAATCTCCTAACTTAAGGTCTAAATCCTGCACCTCATATTCTTCACTATTGACAATTCCAGACTGTTGTGGAATTTCTGGGAGTGATGTAGATCTACTGGCTAAACTGGAGGTTGAGTTACTTCTAAACAATTTACTCAACATCTTGACTATCTGTAAGATTTAACACAATTAAATCCTAATTTTCTCTATCTCCAAAATTGGATCTAACCTTTAACATGCTACAGGGATGTGTATAGGATGGACTGCCCTCAATGTCTCACGTATATTAAAACTGCCCTTTCTGTCTAACTTGGGAACCCCAACAATCGCTACAAAACCACTATCCTGTGACACAACGCCTCAACGCCTCACTCCGGCTAAACGGCTACAGTCGTTGGATACCATGGACAAAGTAGATCGGGACAAGCATAAATCGGGACCTCTGCTTTAATATAAGCACATATCAGGACCTACGTTTCCTAGACACACACTTATAACAAATTTCTGGTTAAACACAAGTATCTGGGGATACAAAAAATAGGGATAATAACTGGGTTAACTGAAACAGATAAACAGGATATAGAATGAATAGAAGAAAAGTAACTAAATCAATAGGTTAGAAAGTGGATAAAGATCACAAGACGGAAACATACAACTGGAATATAGTGAGAAATAATGCTATGAAAATAATGCATATATAAAACTGAAAATAACTTTGATAACTATGACTTAGATCCCCAATAGATCTTAGTCGATTTCCTTCTAGGCAACCCCCTATCCTATTAGGAGATAAACCTGCATCCAGAGCTAGCTCATCTAGACCTCTAGCACCATTCCCTAGATCTAGAAGAGACTTAGGACCAGAATTCCAAGGAGTCCGAAACAGATCCCAGGTTAGCACACCCTGCTATACAGCCAAGAATGACTCAGTTGTTGATCAAGGTGACAACAACAGTCAGAAGGTAGGATCACCTTCAGGAACAGATATGGAAAACCTTGATATGGAAGATCCATACCAGGATGGTAATACCCAGGATTATGAACTTAGAACTCTAAGGAAAGAGTTTAAGCCAGAGATGAAGTTTTTAGGCGACAAATTTGACTTAGAAAAGAACAAAGCCAAAAGAGAAGCCTACAAAGCCAACCATACCAGAGAACAAAAGGTAGAAGTTCTCAATGCTTGGATAAAATTCATGAAAAGAGATACAAGATCATATCTTTTTCTTTGAATACTTTGAGAATTATTTCCAGTGGCACAAAAAGACTTGTGTTCTCACCAAAACTGATTGGATTAAGGAAGACACTAAAGAAATTATCAGATCCAGTCATCCACCAGTAGCAGCTATTACTTTCAAGTATAGAAACCAAGATGTCACTGCCACACCTTTTAGATTCCCTTCAGGGGAAGAAAAGATAGTCAAAAAGGTTATAGAACAAAATAATTATACAAACCAGTGCCTTGGAGTAATAGGAAAACAATTAGATAGGGTTGAAGAGAAGATAGAAAACAAGGTCATCCTCCAGCTAGGAAGCCCTAGTAAACCTATCATAGAAAAACCTTTAGTCAAACTACCTACTGCCAGGCAAACTAGCATCAAACCAAAGGATGTTACAGCCTTAGAATTAGTCACCCAGAAGCTTGAAGAGCTTCATAAAATTGTCAAAAAAGAACCCAGCACTTCTTCACCTAGTAAAGGTCTTCAACTTACCACCTTAAACGTCCACACAGCAACCAGTGATTCTAGCAGAACCTCCTCAGACAATGAAAAGGAAATAGAACACATAGAAAATCAGTTTAGAGATTTAAACGTAAAGAGACTTTACCAGCCACCATCAACTAGTTTAACCAAGAATTGGTACCCCAGACCTACACCTTCAGACCTCCAGTATGAGGAAAGAAATGTCAGTAACCAGTTTTCGGTCACCTCAGGAAAACTTTACGAATGGAACATAGACGGATTATCAGAACAAGAAATTCTGAATAAAATTCAACACATAGCGATGGTCGCTAACAATTACCTAAATGAAGGAAAAACCCATCCAGAGGTTATTGACCTTATAGTCTTAGGCTTCACAGGGAAATTACTCCAATGGTGGAACAACTGCCTCACTGAAGGATCCAAAGAAGACATTAAGGTTGCTATCCAAAAAGATGAGGAAGGTCTCCCCATCTTTCAAGAACCACTAGGAAGAGGAATTCCTGATGGAGTCAATACTTTGATCTATACGATCATAAACCATTTTGTAGGGAAACCAAGTAACATCACATCTAGGATTTATGACCAGTTGAGTAACCTTAGGTGCAGAACCCTAGGAGATTACAGATGGTATGAAGATGTATTCACCACCAGAGTTATGAATCGAAGTGATTGTAACTCCCCATTTTGGAAAGAAAAGTTTATCAATGGTCTACCCAAATTATTTGGTGAAAAAGTGAAAGAAACACTTTGTAACTCCCTCGGAGAAATCGATTATGATAGCCTAACCTATGGTGACATCTCTAGCACAATCAGGAGTGTAGGAATGAAAATGTGCAAAGATTTCAAGATACACAGCCAAGCCAACAAAAGCAAAGCCAAGTACGAACTAGGAACCTTCTGTACACAATACGGCTTACCCTCAGTTGCCCCTTCCAAAAAACACAAACACAGGCGGCCAGAATCCCCTGAGAGACATTATAGGAAGAAATCTAGATATCACAGAAGACAAAGTTATAATAATCCCAAAGATGGTGATTATTATAAAAAGAAGAAGCCTTCTAGAACCAAACCCACAAGCAAATACGAGAAAATTCCAAAAGCGTCAGGAAAATGCTTTAATTGTGGGAAAAAGGGCCACTTTAGAAATAAGTGTAAGGAAGAAGCAAAAACACTCATAAACACCCTTATCAATGACCAACCCAGAAAAGACAAGCTTTTTAAACTTCTAGGACTTGACCATATAGAATATGAGTCAACCAGTAGTTCTAGTGAGCATGAACTTTACCAGTCCTCATCTGAGCCATTTAGAAACTACAGCTCTTCCAGTGAACCCAGAATTGATTTAGCCTGTAAAGATAATTGTTGTCGAAACAAGAGTCTTAGTACCCTCAGCAAAAAAGAATCCATTCTTAATCTCATAGAACAGATTGAGAATCCTATCATCAAAGCCCAAAAGCTTGCCCAGATCAACAAAACCAGGACTAAGGACAGAACCCTTAGACAAGATTTGGACATATCCAAAGTCCAAGGAGGAATCCTTATCAATCCCAAATATCATGGAACCAGTCCAGGATATTTAACTATTATTCCCTCCAAAAAGAATCAGACAAAGAAACCTGCTTCTATTGCTCATCCAGAAAACAAAGCATGCATATTGCATAAAAAGATTTCTTGCATTACATTTTCTGATTCTAAGAAAATTGATTTTCCAAACAATTGTGTAACAAAAAATCATTTTGCTTGTTCAGAATTCCCAGAACCTCAGAAAAAACCCCGAAGCCCCACTAAACAGTGGAAGATGGCAGAAAATAGAGATAAAGGGAAAGCTCCTATCCAGGATTACCCTTATGAAATGCATGAAGGTGCTTCTTCGAACCAAGAAGCAGTATCCCTTCAGGAATATGCCACAGTGGCACATTCCAGTGGAAACACAATAATCACTCTCCAAGAAACCCCCACACCCATATATTCCAGTGGAAATCCAGTAGTTGATGTTCTGAATTATACCTTAGAAGAAAATTTAGCCAAAGATTCTTATGGTATACATTCAAACTTCCCATACCCCACTAAGACTATCCTAGACCTTCTCCAATCAGCCTTTATCTTAGATAATGATCATCTTTTCCAAAGAACCCTCAAAACTCTAAAAACCCAGTTAGATAACCTTGAGGCCAGAAATGATCATCTCACCAGTCTTCTCTCTGGCAAAGAGAAAATCCGTTCAAAGGATAAGACTGTTCGTATGGGCACGTGTTTTGCTAGGCTAAGTCTTAAGACCCAAGCCTTAGTAAGAAGTGCATTTGCCAACTTACCTTCTGAAATACAAGTACGTATTTTGGGAAGTAAGGTTATGTCCGAATCAATTGATCTATGGTTCAGACACTTCAGAGTTTTGGTCACCTCCAGGTATTATGATCCATAAGACCCAGATCTCGATCATACTACCAGTTTGAACTACATTGCAGAAAATGCTCTCACAGTATCCAGATGGGAAGCATACTTTGGCAGCAGTCTTAGGGTTTATGAAAGGGAAAAGCACCCCTTTCCAGGACTATTGATTAATTATAGCGATCTCTCAGAAGATGAGGAAGAAGAAAACCAGATGAATCCTCATTGGCTATCACAGATGTTTGAACATGGCTTTGTCAGGCTCATAAGGTTAACCAGTCATAACCAAGTTAGCCAATTCCCCGCCATCATCAAAGACACGGTCACTAGGGTTTCAAGCCCCTATGTTACTATTAGATGCTGGAGTACCCTTCCAGAATGGGAGATGAATCATTGGGCAACTGTCCAGCCATCAAAGCATCTAGTCCTTATTGGAGGATATTCCCACCAAGGACCCTGGTTTCAAGGCAATACGTTCCTCTCCTATGGGAATCCTAGGGCCTTAGCAGGTTGTTGGAGAAACTTCTTCAGCAGAGAAATCATAAAGATTACCCAGGAACTTTGGAAGAACTACCATTTTGTGGGCAGCACAGGAAGAATTTCAGTCTTCATCAACAGGCCTTATTATGAGTCAATCCCTCTCCTTCCATGGACCGCGGAATGTGATCCCAAGCAATTTTTAACACCTAGCCAGAATCCAGGTTTTGAACCATTAATCTATTGCAGTCTCTGTGAAAAGTTCACCACATTTCACGAACATGCTTGCAATAATGATCCTCCATGGGAACTCCAAGAAGATGATGACAGTTGGTATGATGCTTACAACGGAAATTGGTAAATTTTGAATAGGACCAGTCACTATTCAGAAAAAGCATTTCCAGTACAGTCACTATTGATGAACAGTAACTAGCACTCAGCCGACACTACAGACAATGGACAGAATACTATTCATGAACAGTAAAAGTCACTATTCATGAACAGTAAAAGTCACTATTCATGAACAGTACCCGACAAAATCATCCAAAGTTACTGTTGCTTTAGGTGGAAAAGAAATTCACCCAGGTTAAAGCATTTTACTCCCCGGATTTTCAGCATTCAGACAAGGAATCCAAGGCTCCCAGCCTCCTATAAGTACCAGCTCCCTCTCCAGTTGAAGGCAGACTCCAAAAATTGCAAGAACTAATTTTATGTAACCAGTCTCCCTTATAGAAAATTGTATCCCAGTTAGTTTTCTCAGCTTACATTTGTATTACTTCAGTCAGTTTTACACTTGTAACCCAGTCTTATATATATATATATATATATTATGTCACTGCTTAGTGAAAATTTTTTAATCCCTCATGCATTAGAGTGAATTTGACATCCAATTGAAGTTATACATGTTTTGTAAGATAAAATTTGATTATTTTTTAGTAATCCATTTAAATGTTAAACTATGAGATTTTACTAAGTTTTTTTATATATTTTTTTAATCCTTTTGGATAGACAAATTTGTAGTGTTTGTAGAGAAAGTACTCTTAATAGTTGTATTAGAAGTACTCTATATTTCCACTTATTTAGACAAAAATAAAGATTAGTCAAACAAAAATAATGGGATAAGTGACATATTTTAACTTTTGCAATTGTATTTTCATTATTATTGTTGTTATTATTATTATTATATAAGGATGCAAATAGAAACTTAATTAGGAAATTTTACTAATAATTGTTTATTTTTAATCTTTTTAGGTGGACAATTTTGCAGTTACTACAAGAAAAATAATCTCAATAGATTATCAACAACAAATTGTTTTTCTAATTGGTCCAATTAATCATTGTTAAGCAACGATTGATATGACATTTTCTTTGCTTGCAATGCATCTTCATATGGGTATGTTTTGATTCAGTATATATTTATGAATGTGTTGAGATAAACATTGTATTTAAGAAGAGAGACCATGATCCTACTTTGTATACTGCAAAAAAGATAGATTGGTTTGAGATTAAAGATAATTTGAATTTTTTTAATGGTGATAAACGCTATTTTTATCATTCATTTCTAACTATCATAATTGTAAAAACTTAAACCCCCTCCCCACCCCCCCTTTATTCTATCACTAGCTTAGCTCATAATATGAGTAGATGAAAAGGAAGTAAAAAATAAAATATTTATAATTTTCTATTTATAGAGACACAAACTTCATTATTTTAAAAAAGAAAGCAATATGACATTGTTTATGTTAGAAAAAAAAAAAAAAAAGCCTTGCCCTTTGTTGGTTTGGTAAAGGGTTATATATAAAAAAAACACTTCTTAATTAATAGTTTAATACATCTAAAATTACATTATCTTATGAGAAAAACACTTTATTATAGATTACTAATCATAATCCGAATGTATAATTTTATGAATATTTTAGAAAAAAAATTATACATTATATTTCATAACAAAATAATCATATATTTCTGCCCATTGTGCAAGATTACGTCTAGTGATAATAAAGAGCATAATGCATTATAGGTTAAAACTCTATAAAAATAAATAAATAAATAAATTGATTTACATGAAGAGCTGAGTTTGACCCTTTTGCCACGCTAAAAGACAAAAGAGAAGGGCATTTATGACCAACCGGAAGACTATGGTACAGGAAATTATCTAATAAGAATTAAGTCCGGCTTTGTTTCAAGAGGGTTCGACTTTCGAGCATTACAATCACCACTACTGTGACTCAATTTCCAAATCCGTAAGTCACATATTCTTCACTTTTATTATTTTCCTTTCGCTTTGTCCTTAAAATGAAAGATGAATTCTTCGCGCACAATATTTTCACAACAGATCTTAAATGTCAAGCTATTTTTTTGTAAATTCTAATAATCTATAACTTACAATTTACTGTAAAACTATTGTAAAAGTTTTATGGACCTAGCATTTCTCAAAATAAAAGAAGAAATTAGTCCAAAACACTTTCACAACTGGCAACAATAGAATGCAAGTCCTGTAATAGCTTGAGAGAATCAGATAATTTTCCCCAGTTGATTTTCATTTTCATTTTCTTGTTTCTAGTTTTTCTGCTTCTACTTTATTAAGTTTATTGTTGATGAAATTTCTTACCCATAAAAGAATTAAAGCAAGAAAAAAAAAAAAAAAAAAACTGCAAAACAATACTGGAAGGGACTCTCACTAGACTTACTCCACCTTTAGGTTCTTTACAATTAGACCAACCACTTCTTGATTGTGGCTTATCCTTGTTGGAATTGATTGTTCAAACCAACCATATGTGCTGTCAAGTTGGTGTCTTCAGCTTTCTTTACATTCCAATTGCTTTTGCATTTTTGTCGATGCCCTACTTTTATCAGCGTAGATTAGAAGGCACACCTTTGGATTTACCAATTGCTAATGAAATATATGTATCCATAGTAAAGCTGCAAAATTTCTCAGCTTAATCCAGTATTGGGCTATCCAAACTTTGGTCATGTTGAAACTAGACTACCTTTATCCTTGACTGAACCTCAGCTAGCTTGCTTAGTCTATGTTTTATTTTGGTTTGAGCTCATGCTAGTTCACAAGCCTAAGTGAACTTTGTTAACTTGCTAAAATCAACAACATAAAATCTGTTAATTTACTAATACAAATTGGCAATCCAAAAGCGTAGTTCTTTGACACTGATGTTTGTTTAATCCATTGTTGCTGTTGTTGCCATCATCACATCATAATTATAATTTTACCATAGATGTCTTCTGGTTTGAGAATCTGAAATGTCAGACTAAGAGATCTAATTATGTGATCATGATAAGTGAATTTTTGTGGCTGCTAAGCAGTGTGTGGGATGGCTGGTGCATGAAGGGCTTTATACAAACAAACCAATGGGGCAGAGCTGTTCCTTCTGCGTATGGGAGTTCTTTCACTTTGCCATTCCTTCTGCTGGAGTGGTTTGGTAATTTTTTTTTTTTTTTTTTGTTCTTTCTGTCAAGAAAATGGTAGCCTTCATTTTTTGGCTGCATGTATTAAGTCTCTTAACATTTTGTTGCATGCCAATCATTATACTAGGCTTCTACATACCACACGCATTTGGAGCCACATCAAATTTTGTTCTAAACATGTTTCCTTACACTCTAAGCATGGTATACAATTGTTTTGAAAAGGAATGCATCAAACACTTTGTAGCACTTGTGCTTCAAATGAGTTGGGAGGTGGGAATCCACAAGCAGCTAAAATAAATTTCAAGATTGTAATGGTTCTTGTAGTTGCAGAGATGGTTATCATAGGCCTGAATCTCTTCTTTTGCAGCTATGTTTTGGGCTATGCCTTCAGCAGTGAGAAGGAAGTTTTGGATCATGATTTTTCTTTCAATAATAATGGATGGCATACTAGCAGTACTTTCAGGTAACTTTCTCACATTTCTCTCATGTAATGGGCATTTACTTGAAGCAAAACTTTTGAAGTTCTAACTTATTTATTCAAGGTATATGGTATACCATCAACTGAACATTCATTCATTATTCAGTTTAAAATATTTTCTTTAGAATTTAGAATTTAACTAATAGTAAATAAAATATAAAAATAAATAAATAAAGGTATCAAACAAGTTTGCTCTTGAATAAATTTCAGTTTTGGGGTTATAATAGTTGTGGCCTAATCATTCAGTATTGTTCTTCAAGAATCAAAACATACTTGTTTATCAAAACAATGTAGAAGTTGTAATCTTCCTTGATGCATTGCCATTAACCCTACAAATCTATTTTCTGCTTTGCATCAGGGGTTGCTAGATGAAGTGGCTGGTAGCATATAGGAGCCTATGTCAATTTTGGGGCATGTTATCTAGTTAGGGTTCTATTAGTTGTTGTTTTCGCCTTTGTTGTACACTGAAGAGGGAAAGGTCTGTTGATTTGACTATTAACATTGCTTACTGTACAAGAATTCCTACTACTCTTAAAACAAGTTTCACAAATTTTTTATCAAAAACAAAACTCAAAACAGATCAACCACTTTTCTTTCTCCCAAAGTTAAATAGTTTCAGGCTTATGTGGTTGAAACTATTTCGAATCCAAATCCAACTCGAATTCCTTGAATTTCAAGGCATAAATAATTAAATATATAGCCTTTATTTTATAATCCTTGTTAGAGTTTCTGAAATTATATAAAAGTTGCTAAAACGTTTAATCTAGACTAGAATCACTACTCTCTCTCTCTCTCTCTTCCTAACTCTTTATCACCTCTCTCCAATCCTTCAATCTCTCTTTCTCTCTACGCTTTTCTCTCCTCCATCTTCCACGATCCAAACCCACAGCTGAGCTCCACCCAACACCAATTATCAAGATAAAATCACCAACCTAGGGCCGCTGTCACACCACCAAACCCACGGGCCATAGCTGATCTACCATGGGCAGGGGCAGTGAACTGACAGAGTAGGACAAGGAGTGTGTCTGGAGGCAGCTGATCCACCATGGGTATGGAAGCTCACAAATGGAAGCTCGGCTTTGAAGGTCATGGGCTCGATGTAGGAAATCGTTGACTGATCTGGTGATTCCATGGGTTCTGGGTTGTTGTTTGGCTTTGAAATTTTCAGTTTGCTTCTATTATACCCAGCAAATCAAGTAATTTTTATTCTACTGTTCACGATTTTGTGATTTCTTCTGGTGGGTTTGTTGTTTGGCTTTGAAACCTTCCTCTCTTATATCTCTATTCCCTTGGTCAAGCTTTGCTGATCCTCCCCATGGGTGCTGCCAATGTATATCAGTGGCTTTGTGTGAGTGAGATCTTAGATGTTGAAAATCAAAAATTTAGAAATTAAGTGCTGGAAATTGTTGATCCTCCCTTTTGTCATGTTGTAAACCGTGTTATGCTTTGATTTTAATAAATTTCTTAGTTCAGGCACAAAAAATTAGTATAAGGAAGAAGACGAAGAACTCTCTCTCTCATGGTTTTGCTTCATTTGATTTGTATTATTTTTCTGGATTTATGTTCTTTATGTTTGTGTATGTTCTTCATGTTTGTGAATTATGAGAAATCAATACCATATTTTAATCTTTTTTTTTTTTTGGAGGAGAGAGACATAAAATGGGTGTAAAAAGACTTATTTAACCCTCTTTTTTAACAGAGGTGGGTAATAGAGACTAAACGGAAGTAACCTCACGTGGGTAAGGTGTCAAAATTGAAACCACAGATAGGCAAATCAAATTAGAGGCAAACTACATGTGGGTAAAGTGTAATCATCTCTAAATTTTTTAAAATAGCATTAACAAATCACTTAAAGGCCTCCATTAACATCACCTTTTTATTTAATCCAAAATTGATGATCAATGGATGAATACCATCGTACCCGTTAAGTTAACCGTGCCTAGTATAAATTCTCTAAGACAGCAGTCAGCGGAAGTCATCTTAAGTTCTTAACTTTATTGACCGGTTGCCGGTTTCATGATTTCAATTAATCGCTGGAGTTGTTGACTTTTGCTCTTTCACTATTCACTACTCCTTTTTTTCATTTCCCAAATCTCTAATAAGTTTCACTTTTCACACACATTCATCTCTTCAATTTTTCTACTTGTATGCCCTCCTTTATATATACACCTCAAATTGTTTTCTTCTTCACTAATTTCTATGTTCCTTTTTTAACTTATTTTCTTCAGTTCTATTCATATTGTAGTTCAAATTTTATCTGTATATTTCCTATGGCTTCCATGAGCCACTCAAGGAGTGTCCATGTCATCACCATCTTCTTCTTCTTCAACACCTCTGTGGAATACTAGATGTTTTTCAGTTTTAGAAAAAAGCTTTGTTGAACCCAACAAATGTGGAGAGCTGCTTTGAAAGAAGTGGCCAATCCCTCCGGTTGGTATTTAACAAGATGGGTAGTTTACATTACTAATTTGTTTATGTTAATATTTAAATGACAAGTCTTTTTTTAATATACATATACGATAGAAGTATATAAATTGCTAATAGAATGTAGCATAATATGCATAATTTAAAACATTACAACATACATAATAGTTAAATTTCTGTTGCAATCAGTGCTTATACTATTACAAATAGTTTGTGACCCCTGCCCTTTTGTTATTAAAAAGTGTTGGTTTATTTAACAAAAAGAACATAACATTCTATGAATTATAAATATATTGTTATTGTTTATTATCTTCATTATATATATTTCTTAGATAAATTACTATTTGACGTTTGCAATTTGGTCATTCTACAATTTAATCCATAAAAATTTCAATTATTAATTTTAAATCCCTAAATTGAGACTGTTACGATTCTGTCCAAATTAGGGGTGGGTCCAAAAAGTCTTTGCCTTGGTGAGGTTTCATGACATAGAAAAATAAGTTCCAAATTAATAAATATTGTATCTTACAAGTAGTTGAATAAATGATCTAGACAAGATAGGAAATATATTCTCAAGCTTTACTCTTATACTGCTCTATGGATTTTGCTAAGGTAGATTGCTCAATCCTATTTCGGAATCCTACTTGTAATTGTCCAAGCATTATACTAATTTTCATATTCTGATACCTTGTGCTGTGAATTCTAGAGAATTTTGCCAAATAAAATTTTGACATGTGAAAACTACAGACTACATAGTTCTTTTGGCACATCTAACATGTTTATACTTCAGAATCATTGAAGCCATGCCTTCTAGAACAGTCAAGAAGCAACTTTAATTACACTCATTAGGAATGAGTCAATAATTAATTGTTTTCCTTCTTTATTTATAGTACCATACTGACTAAGGTTTTTACATATATACAGATCATAATTAATTGACTGACTGCAAAATAGGAAGGAGGATTTTCATAGCATAAATTTCAATTGAGGCTACTGCTATCTGATGTGCACAAGCACCTCTGTCAATCTGACTCTTTTTTTTTGGATAAAAATCCTGGTATGTTGTAATGAATTTATATATTATGATGATTTGTAAATGTGTTAGTGTGACATATCCTTCCATCTTGTTTTAGGAGGTACCTTTATCACATTTCTCTCGTGTAGTTTATTTGAGTTAATCTATATTAGAGCATGAGTTGTGAATTTTGGACAAGTTTAAAAGCTATTACTTAATATGATCAGATAAATATTAATTCAGTCTTCATTCTAGAATATGTACTCGCAATTAAACAGTCTACAAATACTTTTGAAAGCTTCAACAAGTTCACCCTTGATGTAATCTTCTTCCTGGGACTTGCCTACTTGATAGTTATGGCCTAACCGTTATATTATTAATATCTTTCTTCTAAATATAAACCAGCATATCGGGCTAATGTAGAAGTTGCTTTATATCGCTGGAGGAATCAGCTAGCAATATAGAGGAGCCAAAGTCTATCTTGGAGCATATTATCTGGTTGGGAATCCAGTATGTGCTGTTGTGGCCTTTGTTAAATCCTTAAAAGTCCTTCAGATTGGATTTAGAGACTATTGTACAAGCTTATTTATTTATTTGACTAAAATGTCCAAGCATTTCTGTTTGCTCATGGAACAAGTTTCACAAATTGGCAAAAGCAGGTTACTAGCACAAAAATTTATTCCTTTCTACAAAATTGCCCCCCCCCCCCCCCCTTCCCTTTTTCTAATTCGTCTTCTTTATACTGCAATTTATGTCCACTTTATCATATAGCATGAATTTTCAAAGCCTTCTAACTTTTTCAGACTAGAATAATTGATGTCAAATCTATATTTTGTTAAAATTGGTGGTAATTGAAACCTGCTAGGCCTTTAGACTAAACTAGTTTTAATAGCTTAGATGGATTTTTATTGATGTTTCAGGTTTTCAAAGCTAGAGAGAAGATATATGGAGGAGACCCTTGTAGCAGATAAGATAATAATAGAGAAATTTATGTTTCTTTTGAAAAAAAAAATGATCCTATAATTCCTTGGTCAACTTTTATATTAGCACTATGTTACAATGTAAATGATATTATTATGGTGCAAATAATATGTTAATGCTGATTAAAAGATCTTGTGAGCATTGGTCCCTTTCCCAGTGACTTGTAATGAAGCACATATATAGGTGCTGTGGACTTTTATACCTGAGCAGTCAGGATTTCAGGGATTGAATGATATGTACACTAGTAACTGGATGTCTAAAATGATTGTGAACTGCAGAAGTTTAAGTGCATTATAGAATCTAGCCTTATCATTTAAGCAGGTAACACTGCGACTTTTGATTTATGATTAAGTTAAACATGAATCATGATGGATTGGAACAAAATTTAGAAGCCAGTGATTGGGTAGAGATTGTCAGTTATACAAGATAATCACTTGTTATTACTTATTTGGACTCAGACTGAGACATGACCAGCCCAAACAAACAGTATCTAATTACCAAACGAAATAGTATAAATTTCACCATGGTTATTGCATCATTCATTGGTTCTTTGTTCCCCACCTAAACTGGTAAACACAGCTTTATGACTTGCCAGTTGTGAAACAAACTGATGTTCTCCAGGCTTCCAAACGTGGCTTAATCGGTAGCACAAGAGACAGCGTAAGAATTAATATAAATGAATTGATATTCTGATGCATGTGTTCAGAAAGCTCAAAGAATTTAATCAAGTCATCATTGCCAAACTAGGTTGGACGGTTGCTTTTGACCACGACATCCTTTGTTTCAACTTTTAAAGTGATAAAAGGCCTGGAGAGGTATTGAAAAAGCTTAGAGGTGATAACAAGGAGTACTACGTAGGAGAGGATCACTGGATTGGATGGATCCAGGAATTTAAAGCCAAACCATGAGGCTCAAGGTTGGGATTTGGCATTACTTAGCAATGTTATTTAATAATGTGTCAAAGGAGATATTTTGCAGCTGTCAGTACTAGAAATTCGAGGCCAGACAAGCTGATCAGGATAGTTGAGAATAAAAAAAGGTTTTTCTTGTTCAGTTAAATCAGCTTATTTTTGTCATGAATCTACTGATCAATTTGGGGGGTGGGGGTGGATATTAAAGATTTGTAGAAGAATTAATTAAGACTATGCTTTTGAGAATCGTCAGTGGATGTATTGCCAATTAAGGACAAAATAAGGAGGTTATGAAGTTCAGGGGAATCTAATAAGTTGTTTAAAGAAACAAGCTTGCAACTTTTTAAGGAATGTGATTTTGCAAGAACAGCATGGTTTGGCTCCCACTGGGGCTTTCAAATGGATGCAATCACTGTGAGCTCAAGTGCTGATTTGGTGAAATTCATAGTTGCTCCTGCTGAAGTATCGAGTGGCAGAGAGGCTGCATAGGAGTTCTCACTATTTGCAATAGTGGTTGTTGTCCAAATTTGGAAATTAAGGAATCTTGCTGGTCTAAACTAACCGATATCTCTCTCCTCTGGAACAACCCATGAAGCGGCAGAATCCCTGTTGTAAATACAGTCAAAAAATAAGAGGCAGAATCCTTAGTTGTTTGGTTTTTCAATATTCTAGAGGATGCTTAAATTGCTTCGGCAAAACATTGATAGTGTAAGAGATATATCAGCCCAAGTAAGACTAGGCTTGGGCCTTGATTATTTGGGCTGATATATCTCCAACAAATAGTTGTACATTTAACTAGGTCTAGGTGAATAGGGAGGTTAATGCTATGGCTCACTTTATTAGTAGGTGGGAAACTTCCTCCACCTGAAAAATGGCATATCTCAAATACCCAAACCCATCTTCCTATATCTGAATAAAATAAACAGACAGATTTCTGGGATTACACACCCCAAAATGTGATTCCCATGTGCCATGCTTGATGTGCATGCCTTTATTCCCCTCGACTTCGGAGAAACAACAGTGCCCATTTCTTTATTATAAAAAGGCTACATACCTGCGTTGTTCAAGAGGTTTTCAAGTTTTGACGAAACTACTCGGCGAAAATGGGGCTTTAGCCCTATTTTCGTAACTATTTAGTTAGTAGTTTGATTTTACAAACTATATTGGTTACTAACATCTCGAGTCTCAAAGACTCGATTTTGGGCTTATAAATCGAGTCTTTGAGGCTCGATTTCCATGTTCTGATTTGTCTGATGTGGCATTTTGCCTAGGTGGCGTCCACCTGGAAATCGAGTCTCTAAGACTCGATTTCAAAGCCAAAAAATAAACAAAAAAATATCTAAGTCCAGTGTTCAAAACCTTCTTCCTTTTTCAAGAAACCCAGAAATACACAGAGGAGAAGATCTGATCGGCCAGAGGAGAAGATCAGGCCGCGCGATCTGACCTTTCCGATCTGCTCTTCTTCTCCTCCGATCTTCATTTCTTTTTTTTTTTCTTCCTATCTCTTTCTGCTCTCCATTTCCAGAAATACCAAAAGAGAAAAAAAAAAAAAAAGCAAGAAACCAGAAATACATTCGCTAAAAGGATGAAGAACAACACAGCACCGAGGCAGCACGCGGGCGAGCCCAGGCTGCGCGCGAGCTCCGGCAGCGCGCGAGCCCGGCCGAGCGCGAGCTCCGGCAGCGCGCGAGCCCAGCCGCGCGCGAGCCCAGGCTTCGCTTGAGCCCAGGCCTCGTGCGAGCCCAGGCCGCGCGCGAGCTCCGGCCGCGCGCGAGCTCCGGCCGCGCGCGAGCCCAGGCCGCGGGCGAACTCCGACCGTGCGCGGATCTTCCTTCGTCTTCCTCCTCTGTTTTGTGTCTTTTTTTTTGCCTTTGTTTCTTGTGGCTTAAATTGTTTGTTTTTTTTTTTGGTTTTGAGTATTCTGGAAATCGAGTCTTAGAGACTCGATTTTCAAGTGTTCGCCACGTCAGACTAAGTGCCACATCAGACTCACCGGGTCATAAAAATTGAGCATCAAAAACTCGATTTCTAGGCCCAAAATCGAGTCTTTGAGACTCGAGATGTTAGTATCCAATATAGTTTGTAAAATCAAACTACTAACTAAATAAAGCCCCATTTTCGCCAAACTACTCTGTCCTCATCCATTGATTTAAAAATAATAAAATAATAAAAATAAATAAAGAAAAGGATTAAGAAAGTGAGGAATCTATGACTTGTGACTAACCCAGAAATAGTTGTTGACTTGGCTGAAAACAGGGGATGTGAAATTGTGAACACACACGGAGAAAGAAAGAACAGAGTTCAACTGGGTTTCGAGCATTACAATCTACTGTAATTTCATTTTCCAAATCTGTAAGTTGTCATTTTTCACACATATTCATCCCTTTTATTTCTTTCCTTTCATTTTTTTTCCTTGAAATGAAATATCCATATCAAATTGTTTTCTTCTTCCTTAATTAGTTTTATATCATTTTTTTTTTCTCTTCTGTTTTAATTCAATGTAATATTTTTTGTTATTTATATTATAGTTCTAGATTTACCAATATATATGCCAACGGTTCCATGAGCACTCAAGTTATTGACCAGTTACATAGAGAAATTTGTGTTTGTTTAAAAAAGAAAAAAAGTTATTTTAGAATCAGAGGTCCTATTTGTTATTTTAGAATCAGTGAGTGCCGTTGTTATTGACTTGTGCTTTTTGTTGCGACTTTTTAAGTAAAAGGGGAAAGGAATTTACAAAGTAAAGTGAAAACCGCGTCCATTTCATTTCTAATTTCTTTATCAAATTAGGGAATTATCATAGTTTCAGTCCGGCGTTGTTTCAAGAGTGTTACGAGTATTACAGCATTTCCAGTTAGCAAAAATTAAAAGAGTGTTTCGAGCATCACAATCATTTTTATTTCCAAATCTGTAAGTCTGTCACTTTTCACACCTATTCATCACTTCTATTCTTTCCTTCCTTGAAATTAAAAAACCACATCTATTTTTTCTCTTCAGTTTTAATTAAATGAACTTTTTTTTTTTCGTGTGTCAATTATAGTTGTAAATTTGATATATATAATTTTTTTGCATGATTAGAAGGCTGCATCATTTTCGTTGCAATGGGTCTAGTATAATTGCGATTAACACAAAAAAGTGCATGTATTGACATGGGAAAGGGTTTATCAATAAGCAACAAACAAAAGTTCGCTTTACAAGACTAGAGTTTTGGTAACAGCACTTTAATTCTGTAGTATTTTTTCTTAATCTATTAAATTTATCTTTGTCTCATTTCTACAGTAAAATAATTTTCAGTCGACCCTTCTTTGCAGAAAAAGAGGAAGCGAAAACAGAAACCAAAAAAAGAAAAAAGAAAAAAAAAAGAAAAAAAATGAAGCAAAACCAGAGTGTTTTCAGGAGGTTTTGGAGCCCATTGCCGCTTCAATTCCTTCTCACAAATGGGTAAGTTCTCACTTTTAAGTTTTAACACACAAATCAGGTCAAAATTGAAAATTAACATTGTTTCTCAAACAACATAATTAGTAGGCACTGTTTTCAAACTATATTTTTTACTAACATCTCGAGTTTACAAGACAGACTCAATTTTCATGGTCTGATCACATCTGATATGACATTTTTTTCACATGGTGTCTACCTGAAAATCGAGTCTCTAAGACTCGATTTATATCTTGACAATAATCCTACAAGCCACAAACAGACTTAAAAAACCCAGAAGCCACAAACAGATACGAAAAAAAAAAAAAAAAAAAAAAAAAACCAACTGAGTAAGTTCTTCTTCTTCTTCCCAAGTCTCTCCCAGCCTCCTCTCCATGCTTTTTAACAAAAGCGCGAAATGGGCTCGCTTCGTATATGGATTCCCAAAATACATAGTGATGAAAACCCCAGAACCCACAAGAACCACTACCAGCACAGTTCTTCGGTTCTGAAAGTGCAGGAAGAAGGCATGGGTTCTTCGGAATCGGAGCAACACAGCCAACGGCGATCTTCGATGCGTGTGGGTTGAAGGCAAAATTTCAGGCCGCACGTGGAGGCGCATCAGGCTAAAGATGGATGCCTGCTTCTTGGGTTTTACACATCGGTGGCCGAAGAAGAGATCCGTGGCGTTGGTTTCATGAAACACCAGTCGACGAGGAATCTATGACGGCTCGTGGGTCGATGGCCACCACGCGTGGCAGCGCGTGTCTCCGAAATGGAGATCAAACTCTTGGGTTTTGAAAATCGGAGGCCAAAGAAGAGATTTGCAACGTCAGTTTCGCAAAAGGATGGAGAAAAACTGGCAGATCTAAAGGGAGGCTTGAACTGATGGTGTGATGGCTGTGGCTTCTTCTTCTTTGTTTGTTAGCTTGGTAAACTTAGGTGAAAGAGACAGAGGGGAAAAGAAGAGAGGGAAAGAAGGAAAAATAGCTTGGTGAAGTTGTTATGTTCTAAACCTTAGGTGGATATTTGCTTATAAATCGAGTCTTAGAAACTCGATTTCTAGGTGGTTACCACGTGAAAAAAATGTCACATCAGGCTGATCAAACCATGAAAATCGAGTTTTTGAGACTCGATTTATAAGCCTTAAATCGAGTATTTTACACTTGAAATGTTAGTAAATTATGTAGTTTAGAAAATGGGCCTACTAACTAAACAGTTTAGAAATTAGGCTTAATTCCCATTTTTGGCCCACAAATCATCTCTTTTTATTATTATTATCCTTTCACTCCCTGCCTGAAATAAAAATCCCACATCACTTCGTTTTCTTCTTCCTAAATTTAATTATGTATTTTTCTTCGTTTTCTTCTTCCTAATTTAATTATATATTTTTCTTTATTTTTAATTGGTTGTACTTCTTTTATATAAATTTCCAACAACTTTAGCGAAGCATAAAAGAGAGTCATCGCCATCACCATATTCTTCTTCAACACGTCAGCCAGAATTCGATGTATTTCTTAGTTTTAGGGGTGAGGATACCCGTTAGAAGTTTACCGACCATCTATATGTTGCTTTGAATCAAAAGGGCATTATTACTTTTAGGGATGAAGAAGGAGAGAGAGGAGAATCTATTGCTCCTAAGCTCTTCAAAGCAATAGAAGAATCACAATTTGCTATCATCATTCTCTCAAAAAATTATGCATCTTCTACGTGGTGTTTGAATTAGCTTGCCAAGATTATCAAATGCAAGGATGAAATAGGACCAGTTTTTTACGATGTGGGCCCATCTATTGTACAAAAAAAAAAAAAAAAACAGAAACTTTTGAACAAGCCTTTATTGATCACCAAAAGCGCTTTGAGGATAACTTAGAGAAGGTGAAAACATGGAGAGATACTTTAAAAAAAGTGGCTGATATCTCTGGTTGGGATCTGCATCTACAAAATAGGTAATTTCCATGAGTTTCAAATGATAAGCTTCTTTTATTTACCATGAAGCATATAATTAGCTAAGAGAATATATCATAATATACATGGATTGAACTACATCATGGTATACTAGTTAAAATTCTGTTAAATTTTTAGGAACAGTAGAATTGGTTGTGAATCTGGGCTTAGGGAAGCTCTGTGAAAAGATCAAAATGGAATTACTTGATTCAAGAATATATATATATATATATATATATATGACATTTTTTTGAGAATCAAATCTGCTGATAATAATTTTTTATATTATATTCTTTTTTGAATATAATATAATCCTGATATGGAGATGGCCATCTTTTGCTTCCTCTTATTTAAGTGGATAAAGTTTTCTTATTGTTTGAAAAGTCGTCCAACAGAACATAAAAAGGTTTCCAAAACATTTTACTTAACAAATCATTACAAATAAACTTTGCAACGTTAAAAACTCTCCAAACTCCAAAGACAATTCCTCTCCCATCACGGTTCGACTATTGACTGCCATCAATTGGCAGTTGACCAGCATTGACTTTTTGTGGATTTTTTCCCAAATGCCTTTTTTTATTATTATAAATTTTTTGAATAAATTCAGACTTTAGGGTCAATGTTAACATTTGAGGCTACCAAATGACCCAAAAAATACAAAATGTTTTATTAGCACATTTTCAATATTGCAACCAAATACATGACAATGAGTCAATTTTCTGACAAATATTTCCAGTCAAAACCAATGGAGCATTCATTTCATAGGAAAACTTTTATAAATTCTTCTTTAGCCCCTTAAGAATTAAAGTCGTTCAAAGTGAAATTTTGGAGAATTATGACACTTTTATAACTCAACATAATGCAAACATCCAAAATTAACTTTTGGCAAGTTGTATTTTGGATTCAAGGTGGGCATGCCAATTTCATAAGGATTTAATTTAGGCTCATTCATTATTTCGGTTTAAAAAAATTATCAAACCAATTGTTTACATAATTTAATTTGAAGAAGTATAGCTTTGAGGAGTTTATCATTGATATTAGGGTGCTTTTGAATGATTTTATTCAAAGAGAAACATGACATACCTTTGGGCCTCGACTAAAGGAGTAAAAGCTTGGGTTTGTGTTGGCACAAAGGTATAAATCATTAAATTTTATTTTTAATTAATAGAAACCAATACCTTCTCTTCACTCATTTACCTGGTATACAAAGTTTTTTCAATTGTCTGCTTTGAAAATTTTGAGTATTGCCATTGTTATTATTATTTTGTACTCAAGCAACCTCAAAGGGTCTTAAGCATTTATATTTAGCATGTTCAACTTAAAATATTCCAATGAGGTTTCTCTCAGCAATCAAGCATGAAATGAGATGCTTAATTTTTTTGCTCAATCAATGTATCTCTTGACAAAATAGATTTCGGATTTAGTGGATACAATATCACTGCTAACCTAAGAAAATTAGTGGACTAATTCATGAAAAGATATCTCCCAAGGAGTATCTTTGCCTAATATTTTTCTTTCTCCCCTGAAGTTTTATAATTGGTTTGGACCATCATGTAATTATTTTCTATCTTCTTTGTAGGCACGAGTCCGAAATTATCCAACACATTGTGAAAGGAATTATGGAGAAATTAAGTTCTAAATACTCAAGCATTAACAAAAATTTGATAGGGATAAAATCTATGGTGGCAAAATTGATCCCTTCGTATTTAGGTTTTGGGAATGATATTTACATGATGGGGATTTGTGGTATGGGGGGTCTGGGAAAAACAACTCTCGCTAGTGCTATATATTACGAATATTTTGATCATTTTGAAGGTTCTAGTTTTATTGCCAATGTTAGGGAAAGATCAGAAAAAGGTGAACTACATAAATTACAACAACAATTGCTTGATGAAATTTTGGAGGGAAGTAATACAAAGATCTACAATGTTCAAGTAGGAATTAAAAAAATCAAAAGTAGTGGGTTACGTCATAAAAAAGTTCTACTTGTCCTAGATGATGTTAATCACAAGGACCAATTAGAAAAATTGGCTAGAGAGCATGACTAGTTTGGATTAGGTAGTTGGATCATCATAACAACTAGAGATGAACATGTGTTGGTCGATCTTGGACTGCTTAAAATATATAAGCCTAATGGATTAGATGATGATGATGCTTCAAAAATTTTTGTTCGAAAGCCTTCAAAAAGGAGCGACCTAAAGAAGGTTATGTGTAGCTCTCCCAAAAAGTTGTACAATATGCTAATGGCCTTCTATTAGCTCTTGTTTCTTTGGGTTCCTTTTGGTTGGAAGAACAATTGATGAATGGCAAAGTGCGTTGAATAGTTTTAAAAAAATTAAAGGAGAGATATTTGATACACTTAAAATAAGTTATGATGGACTAGAGGAAATGTGGAAGGAAATATTTTTAAATATTGCATGTTTCTTTAGAGGATGGAAGAAAAATGAAGTAATAGAGATATTAGAGAATTGTGGTTTTGATGCAAGAATTGGTATAAGTGTTCTCGTGGAAAAATCTCTCTTAACCATGGATGATGACAAACGTTTGAGGATGCATGATCTACTACAAGAAATGGGTGAAAAAATTGTTCATCTAAAATCAGGTGGAAATCATGGAAAGCAGAGTAGGTTGTGGCTCAGTGAAGACTTGCTTCATGTATTGGAGAATGATATGGTAAGAACAATGGCAAAACTATAATTTTATCTCAGCGAATAAGATTGAGTAGGTATAGTGACATAATTTTGTTCAATAAATTAGTTCTTTTAAACAAAAAAAAAAAATTTTCCAATAGGTAAGCAGATACCTAAGTTTTTAAGTAATGAAATAAAGAATAAAACATTAATTTACCATGCTAATATATTGTCAATGACGATTTTTTTAGATTTTGAAGAAAAAATCTCTGTAATTGTTTATAAATTTGAATTCATCTTTCTTGTTGTAATACATAAGGCTATCTTAACATTTTTTTGATATAAAAAATTCATTCTCTTTCTTTCTTTTTTCCTTTTTTTTTTTTTTTTTTTTTTCCTTTTTCCCCGGCTTTTAAAGTATGCTGTAATTTCCTATTTTTCACCCTCTTGGTTTTGAATACCTAAACGGTAGAAGTGCACCTTTCTTTTTTTGAGAAGAGAAGTGCATGCACCTTTCTAGTTTTAATGAATGGGTTTTAAACTGATTAATAAGGGAAAAAAAAAACTTTAAAATATGATGTTGTACTAAGAATCTATTAGTTATTAATAGGACTTAGTTTGTAGTAAAATTTACTATTAACATATGATGTTTTACAACGATCTATTAGTTACTAAGGAGGCTCTTACTTAGTTACTTAGTATCTATTTTGGTTAGGTTTTTGAAAATTTTAGAAGTTCTGTTTTGAAATTTGTGCTTTTTAGAATAAAACTAAGTGTTTGATAAAATATGTGAAAAGTATTGTTAATATGAAATATTGCAGTGTGAAAATGCAATTTTCTGGTAGTTTTTATGATCTTCAATTTGAAAACACACCTTTTCCCCCCGTTACAAAAATGCAAAAATTAAATTATTTTTAGTTTAGGGTCAATGAGGCAATTTCCCCATCCTTAGCCTTCTTGAGTTCTGATAATCAAGAATTAAAAGGTGGTTATATATATATATATATATATGGAAAACTCGAGGAGTCAATTTTTTATCTCCTTTAAGGCTTTAACACTGTGTAAAACTTGAGTAATTCTATTATTTTTCTTATCATTTGCCTGTGCAAATCACCAAGCCTTTGCTTTCAAAATATTAGGCAACAAAAGCAATTCAAGCCATATTCGTCAACTGCAAAGAAGAGGATTGTAGTTTTGGAGAATTTTCTGAAGTTTTTTCAAAGATGCCTAATCTAAGATTGTTAAGTATTCGGCACTAGCATACCAGAAATACTCTCAATCATGTTCCCAATGAGCTAAGTTATATTGAACAGGAGTGCTATTTTTTTAAAATGTTTGCCATCCAATTTCCCACCAAAGGAGCTTGTTCAACTTAAGTTGACGTCTAGCGAACTTGAATATCTTTGGGAAGGAGTAAAGGTAATTTTGTTCTTTTAACTGCCTTTCTATTTAGAGTGCGTATTTATTATATCTCTTTTTATTTTTTTTTATGTGTAGCTACAATACGCTTCTGGTTTATTTCAGTTTCCTCCTTCCATCAACAAACTTGTTTTATTTTATTTTTCTGAAGTAGAAAGTTGTTTAAATTTAAGGGAGGGAATTGTAATGCAAGTGTTTTAAATGCAAGTGTTTTGGTACTTGATAAATTTTGTATTTTAATTCTAAATTTATCAGTTATTTTTTTATTAACCATAGTTAAACTTTTGTAAAGAGATTTTTATAAAAAAAATTGAAATATTTTATTACTAATATAAACTAGAGAGAAGGGAGGGGTGTTAGTTTCTTTAACCCTCAAGGGAGGGGAGTGTTTTTTCTCTTCAAGTTTAAGGTGGAGTATCATTCCTCCAAACCTCAAATGAGGGAAGTGTAATTACCCCTAAATTTAATATCATTTTTTAGCTAAAATGCAAAATTAACCCTCTAAATTTCTTCAAATTTCATTTCAGTTCTTTAATTGTTTTTTCGTTCATTTTAGTCCTTTAAGTTTCAGATTTATTCAATTAAAGCATTTTTTTTTTTTAGAAATAATTACAACATGCTGCTAACCCCGCAGTTTGAACCCTTTTTCCCCTAGACCCCCAAGCACTTTATGCATGGGGAGGTGTCAATTCGACTACAAGACCTTTGGCTTCAATTAAGGCATTTCTGTCAACTTTCTTTAATTTTTTTTTATTCTGGAAAATTTCTTTCAATCATGAATTGAAAAAAATGAAAAGCCTATCAGAACTTCATTTAAGGGAATTATGAAAAGCCTATCAGAACGTCATTTAAGTTGGACTGCTATTAAGGAACTACCGCTCGCATCAATGAAGTGCTTGTCCTCCTTAAAATATTTAACACTAAGTTTTACCAATTTTGTCACCCTGCCCGTAAGCATCTGTCAATTTTCCAACCTTGAAGCTCTTGATTTTTCCCACTGTAAGAAGCTTCGATCAGTGCCAGAGCTTCCAGCAAGTGTGAGATATATAAAAGTTGAAGGATGTACTTCCCTAAAACCATCACGACCTCCTTCCCAGTCTTATGATGAGAGCATCGGCGGAGTGGCATTTACAATATTGAACCGTTACCTACAGGTACTCTCTCTCATTCTCTCTCTTTGCTAAATGGAGCATCACAAATATATATTTTTTTTAATACAGAGACTCCTTTGTCGTAAAACTGGATATGAAACTTCCCCCAAAAGGAAAGAGGATGGATCTAAAACTGAATTTCAGATTAGTGTTCCTGGATTTCATATTCCGGGGTGGTTAAGTCATCAAAGGTTCGGGAACTCAATAAGCATAAAGCTGTCTCCAAATTGGTGTAATAGTAGGTGGATGGGATTCGCACTCTGTGCTCTTATCAAAGCATATAAGGATTGTTGTTTTGGTGAGCTTGATGTTAAAGTTCGTGTCAGAGCCCCTGGTGATATGCATCACAGTCAATATGCCTCTTAAACTTTCTTTAAAAAATTACATATTAGGGACCACATTTGGATATTGTATTTGTCTCGTGATGATTGGTTTGCCACTGTTGGGTATGGTGAATGCAGTCAGATTGAGTTGTATTTGAGTGCCCTAGCTTCTTTGAGCAAGTGCTGAAATGTGGGTTCAGTTTGGTATACGAACAAGACAAGGAAGAGTTAAACCAGGCAATTGCACAATGCAACAGCAGTAGCCGCGTCATTACTTATGAAGGTTGGGATGGTGTCCATCATGGATTTGACAATTCAACAAGTAGCTGTGATGACTATAGCGATAATGAAGCTGAGGAAAGTGATCTCTCTTCATACGATGGTAATGACCAGCTCCAATATCTTTCCTATTACTTTTATTTTATTTTACTTGTTCAGCTCATTAGTACAGTCCAGCGCCCCCCTCCCTTTTTTTTTCAACTGACCGCAAGCAATCCCAATCACCCTATATTTTCTAAGCCTCTACATCATCATCACTTTCAGGAAGCTTAATAACTAGTATAGAACCTTAGGCTAGTTAAGAAAATGATCTAATAGGAAATACATTCTAAAGCTTTACTCGTTACACTGCTCCAAGAGAATTTTGGTAATGTAAATGGTTCAATCCTAATTTGGCATGTAACTATCAGAGTATCATGCCATTTTGCATATTCATTTTCTGCTGGCAAATGCAAGACAATTTTTCCTGATAACTTCTTGAAACTTGAAAACTAAGGACTAAATAGTATTTCCTTCCCTACCATGTGTATGCTTGATAATCAATGGTGTCATGCCCTATAAAATAGATAACTAGAAACTCCAATGACACTAGTTTGTAATGACCCTACTAACTCAGATGTTGACAAATATGGAATTGGTGGTGATGATGTATATGCATTTGGTGATGATGATGATGTATATGTCGATGATGATGATGATGCTTCATATGCAGATGATGATGTATATGTAGATGATGATGATGATAATGATGGTGATGTATATGCAGATGATGATGATGGTGATGTATATGTAGATGATGATGATGATGATGCTTCATATGCAGATGATGATGTGTTTGTAAATGATGATGATGATCAGATGATGCATATGCTAATGATGATGTCTATGTAGATGATGATGCATATGCAGATGATGATGATGATTGTAAGTTCGTTTAGACCCCTGTAAACTAGATTGTTTAACCTAATTAATTAACCAAGTGAATACTTAGGTTTATTATTCAGATCTAGGTTAAAACAATAACAATCATATCAAGTAAAGCAGCGGAAAAATAAATAACACAAAAATATGATGACCCAGGAAAACCAAACCGGTAAAAAACCTGGGGAGGATTTAACCTAGCTATCTTCCCCTTTTTGTCACGTATTGACAAATACAACTCAAACAGAGAGTAAACATGAGAGAAAAAAGTAAACCAAGGGAACATAAAACCGATTAGCTCTATAGAAAGAAGAGATAACTCCCCCTATAAAGAGCAATAACTCCCCCTATGAACAACAAAGGTTTAAAAAAAAACTTTTCTCCCCCTACAAAAATAGAAAAAAAAAACAAAACAAGTTTTGGGAAAAACAGTTTTGGGAAAATTTAGGAGGTGGGGATAAATAAAAAAAAAAAACACACAACCCAAAAAAAAAATGAGTTGAGGATACACATGAAGAAAAATATTCTCTCTTTCAATAAATGCAAACTTGACACTATGTGACCCATAAACAGTTGCATGAGTAGAGAAAATATTTGCACATTGATTATCCATCATATCTCGTAAGAAAAATATTTTCTGTAGTTCACACATAAAGAAAAATAACATATACTAAAATGTACAAAGGACTCAAAAATTAATCAATCAATTTTTAATTCAAGTTGAGTACCCAATTTAGCAAAGTGTATGCATGTTATGTGTGAAAACAATGAGAGATATGACTGCAAAACTGCAAGATGGACACAAAAACAATGCAATTCATGTGAATCCTAACCATAAATGATGCATTAAAAAATTTGGTCAAAAACTCTAAAAACTGAAAATTTTCAGTTTCGATCGATCGAGTATCGATCGAATACCAATCGAGTTAGACAAAATCAAACCAAAAATTTTAATCACAATTTCGATCGGTCGAGAAACAGCTTCGATCGGTCGAAATTCTGAAAAACACAAATTTTTGAAAAACAGAGCAATTTAATGCAGTAACTCCTCAAAGCACAATATTTCATGAATGAAATGCGTGAGTATGAGACTAAAAGTTTTTCAAAAACACATGAATATAGCCTAGATCTTCCAAAATTAAGATTTTCAATCAATTTGTCCTTAAAACACAAATTTTGTATCAAAATCAAGGAACATATAATCTTGGATGGCCACAACAAAATCACACACAATAACATGTACAAAGTTTAGCAAAGAGTAACTTGTGTAATGTGTGCAACTAGCAAAAACTTGAGATACATGTGAGGTGATATGTGAATAGTAATCAATCACAGAGTCTACAAAATTCATCACATAAATTTGAAAGAGACTATTACCTAAAGAGTTACATCATATAACTCTCACATCTCCTAGAATAAAAGCTTGCAATCATGTAAGTTTCTTGATTTGCCTCATTATTCAATTTAATTGATTAAAAACTTAATAAAAGCCGAGATAATGTACACACAATTTTATGAATTGTGAAATTATTATAGCCCAATAATGTACACACCAATTTTAATCGAGGCTACACCTTATGAACTTTTTGTGCATGTGCTACACTTTCTCGAGCACAAAATTTTATGATATGCACTAAGGTGTTCATGATTGGCTAGTAAACAGTGGTGAAATGGTTATTTATGCCTTTCTCAATAAGTTCAAGTCCAACAATCAAAGGCATGTGACTTCAAGATCAAGACAAAGTGATCAAAAACTATAAACATCTTCCCACACAACATGCACTACAAAGCTTAAATTAGTAAAGTGTAATAAAATAAGCTCATCCAAGCTAAACAAAGTACATAAACATGTTATGTAAAGATAATATGGCCAACCTTGATTGTAAATCCAAGATATATAATAGAAAACACATAAAAATATTTTTGGTTAAAAGAAATTTATGACCAAAACTAAAAAACACACTTTATGCTAAACAATTAAACAAATGCAAATGCAATGCATGACAGTGCTTAACTAAGCTATAGAGGGTACACAAACAAGAAATATCAATTTCTTAATTAACCCTTGAGTACATGTACAAACTAGTACATAAAAAATAGCTTAGCACTTATATAACACATGCTATTCAAGTTTCTCCACAATGTCAAGCATGTTCTAAATCAAGAGAGATATCATAACTCATGTAATCCTCAAGAAAAATAAAACTAGACACAAAATAAAATATTTTTGTCTTTTTGAAAATTTTCAATGTTTTTGGATTTTTTTTTTATAAAAAAAAAAACAACCTAAAAAATAAAACAACCAAAAACAAAAACAAAACATGTCCACAAATAATTGAAAGAATTAAAACAGGGACAAGTCAGAATACTCACCTTAAAGAATCTTTTCTCACCCATATAGCACGAGTCTTCGGCTTTGTAGGTGAAAATCCATGTGAAGCAGAGTGTGTTTGAGGGATTACACCAATCTTCTGAGAAAGACTAAAATCCTGCAAATTCCTTTCACAAGCCAACAAGCTCAAATTTTTCAAAAGCATATGAAACAATTTATATGGACTTATGGCAGGAGAAATATCATCACATGTCCTAGATTGAAACACAGAATGCTTAAATTTCAATTTATGACAATTAGGACGAATGTGACCGGAGACACCACAAAAGTGACAAACAGGAACAAATTTAGGAACATCAGTATTCCTAACAGCAAATCTAGTCTCAGATTTTGGTTTTTGCCTCAACAAAGAACAATTTGGTCTAATATGACCAACAACACCACAAAGGTGACATGTAGGCACAAAAACAGATTTCTTTTGCACACTAGCAGTAGGTTTAGACATAGGTTTAGAAACTTCAGCGTCTACATCAGAACTTTTACTTTTTCTTGGCAACTTCTAGGTTAAGAGTCTTAGATTGGGATTTGTGATGTATTTGGGCATTTTATTGTATTTGGGCATTATGTTGTATGTGTGTTTTGTCACGGATTTCCAAAGGGGGAGATTGTTAGGTTTTGTGTTTGTAATGTTGGCAAACCATGACAAAAACTCAGTCTTATTAGTTTATAATGGTCTACATTGAAGCCCAAGGCAAAAAACTCAAGTTCGGGATGAAGAAAAATGAGTTACAATCTGGTCTGTTCGATTGGTACTCGATTGATGCTCGATCGATCGAAACTGAAAATTTTCAGTTTTTAGAGTTTTTGACCTTTTTACGTTTGCTGCTGTTGCTGATCCGCGATTTTCGATCGATCGAGCATCAATCGAGTACCAATCGAACGGACCAGATTGTAACTCATTTTTCTTCATCCCGAACTTGAGTTTTTTGCCTTGGGCTTCAATGTAGACCATTATAAACTAATAAGACTGGGTTTTTGTCATGGTTTGCCAACATTACAAACACAAAACCTAACAATGATGATGATGCACGTGCAGATGATGATGATGTTTGACATGACTACGGAAGATGACCCTCGTGTCCTGTTTACACTTTGACTAGCTATTTTTCATAGGATGAATATCAATCGAGGCTTTGACAACTAGATGTGCACATGCAATTCAATGAGCCTGACCATGTTTTAAATTTGTATTTGGTTCAATTACAATGATTTGGGAAGTTGTTCAAGTGGCATATCTAAATCATCTTGTTTCAAAATGAAAATGGAGTTTAAGATTAATTTATTTATTTATTTTTAAAGGGGATCTAGCTCTTGACAGATAAGGAGCTACATGGTTTTTGTAATAATATTTTTTTGTTGGATGAATTTCAAGTGGGCTAGTGCTATTGGATGGCCTACGAACAAGAGTTTCAGGTTATAACTTTTTCACATTTCTGCCTTCTATGTGTTTTTGAGATAATGTTTATGAAACAATATTATTCCTCGCAATTCAAAAGGAGAGAGTTTCAAACAAGTTCAGTTGTAAAGTAATATTCTTTTGAGATTATAAAAGAGCCCTATATATTCAAGAGGAAATGTCCTGTTAGAGAGTGGAAGGGACTCTCACAAAAGTTATTCCACAGAAAACGATCTCAAAACTCTCCTTCGCCCTTGACTCTGACCCTGAACTTGTCCCACCCGACATAGACGAATCTTCTGGATTTGGAATGGGGATGAGACTTGAGAGATAGAGACAAAGCCAAAGGTGGCGGGGTTAAGTTTAGACTTTAGAGTTAGGAATTAGGATTAGATTTTTGTTTTTTTTAATAGGTTTCGGATCTGCCAATCTATGTATACTATCGTGGGTCGGATTCGGATCTGCAATTCTTTCTTTCTTTTTTTCCATCTCTCTCAGATCAGTTTCTTTGGATTTGGGCTATATTTCAATAATGGGCTTCGTTCCTTTATTTAGTTACGACTCTCTTTTTCTTTTTTTATTTGGGATTTAGGAGGTACAAAATTTTGGTGTGGTGCAACAAAATATTAGCTTACTTCTTGGCCTGTCACACAGTGATTCCTCATTAATGGGCGTTAAAGACGTGTTTGGTTTATAGAATTTTTAGGGGGGTTCAAAATTTTTTCTTTTTTCTTTTTTTTCTAGAATCAAATTTCAAAGATTCTTGATCGAGAAATCAAGGTAACAATTTTGATTGCATCATGGACAAAAATTGGGTAAAGAAAAGTGCAATCTTTTCATTAATCAATGTAATAAAAATTTAAGGAGACGTTTTCTTATTTAGTTAATTAAAATTACTATCATTTACAAATAAAAAGTATATTTATTAGAGAAATGCCACAATTACAAGTCAGTATGGGAAATAGAGTGACAAGCTTGGTGTAGGAGTAGTGCATAGAGTGTTTTTTTTTTTCTTTGATGGGTTCCAGTCCTTATCAGATATGATTTATATGGTTTCAATTATTATGATTTTCATAAAATATAGTACAAGCTCAATTGAGCTTACTATTTTCATAAAATATAATAAAGTTTCAATTGAGCTATTCAGCAAAAAAAAAAAAAAAAAAGTTCAATTGAGCATACTGCTGTCGTACCGCCTACAAGCTGTACTATTAGGTACCTTTCTCCCATTTCTCTCATGTAGTGTATTTGAGTTAATCTCAATGAGAGCATAAGTTGTGAATTTCGGAGAAGTTTATATGGTTTCCTTGCTCTTTAGAAGATTCTTCCGTTGTCGTAATTAGTAGGGTTTGAGAGAATTATGAATGGACAGAAATTTGTCAAGTGTAGAATTGGAAAATTGAGTCTTTTTTTTTTATGGGAAAACACACTTCATTCAAGTAGAAGAAAACTGGATTACATCATGGGCACACGTGTGCTCAATGAAGCTAGGGCATTCCTCTAGCCATGCGTTATAATCCACCACATGTAATGCATGTTGGGTGAGTAAATGGACTGGGGCATTTCCCTCCCTTTTAACATGTGACACTTCTACGGCTCTAAATTTCTAAAGGTCCTGTATAATGCCGCAGACAATGTTTTGGATCGAGGAAGGGACATCTCCCACGCCTTTGATTGCTATGCTCACAATAAGAGAGTCACCTTCGAAGGTTGCTTCCCTTATCCCCACATCCTTCGCGAACTGGACAGCCACTTCCATCGCCTTCGCCTCTACTTCCACCGCTCCGATAAAACCTATCCTTTTCTTGCTCAAAGCAGCAATGACCGAACCTGCACTGTCACGGATGATCACTCCAAAACCAACCTCCCTCCTCTAGGTGAAGACCGCCACATCGTAGTTCACCTTGTATTGGCCTTGCTTCGGAACTGTCCACCTCACCACCTCCTAAGGCTGAGCTTCTTGCCTACTCCGTACCTCATTCGCCGTTTGGAACTCCTCTAGTAAATAGCGCAAGCACTTTTTCACTGCCTCACCAGTTTTTCGTTTCCCTCCATGCTTTGCTTTGTTTCTGTTCCTCCAAATCCCCCAGCATATCATCATGACCCTCTCCATAATGTCCGGGTAAGCATCCCTCCACTTCAGCAATTGACGCACGACTTCAATAAACTCCCATGACTGTGAAATGGTAAAGGATAAGACAAGCTTACTATAGGACCACACTGCTAGTGCTTGTTTGCAAAACCAGAAGAGATGGGTCGCCGATTTAATCGTATTACCACACTCCTCGCACAGTCCCTCTTGAGTGACCTTCCTTCTCCATAAATTTTCCTTTGTGGCCAAGATGTTCCTACACGCCATCCATGTGAAGTGCTTCACCTTGTTAGGGACATTCATACTCCATATACCCTTCCAAGTTTTCCAAGCCACTGACTGATCTGAGCTTGTCGCTTGGCCACCTCCCTCCTGCACTGTTTGAGCTAGATGGTAAGCGCTACGCATCGAGAACTTACCATTTCTTTAACCCGTCCAAATAAGTCTATGCTGTGCTCCATATGCATTCAGAGGTATACTAAGTATGGCCTCCATGTCTTGGGGCATAAACCACTGTTTAATGAGGTCCACTTTCCACTCCTTGGTCACACTGTTAATAAGAGTGGACACTCTCGACTCACATGGTAAGTCACATTTTGGGGAAATGAACATGTATGTGTGCGGTTTGGGGGTCCACTAGTCTCGCCAGATATTAATTTTCTCACCATCACCCACCTGCCACCTCACTCCTTTTTTATCAAGTTCTAGGCAGCCATTATGCTCCTCCAACTGTAAGATGGATGTCTGCCCATTTCTGCTTCAATAAAGTTGCACCCCGAAAAATACTTTGCCTTAAAGACTCTGTAGAAAAGAGAGGAAGAATTGGATTGTAATCGCTAGCCCTGCTTCCCTAACAAAGCAAGATTAAATTTCTCTAAATCCTTAAATCCCATACCACCTTGGTTTTTCGGGAGGCACATCTGCTCCCAACTCATCCACACCATTCTCTTTTCATCCTTCTTTTGGCCCCACCAAAATTGTCTCACCATCCCCGTAAGCTCCTGACACAAAGCCTTAGGTAGCCGAAAACAGCTCATAGTGTATGATGGCACTGCTTGCGCTACTGCTTTAATTAAGATTTCCTTCCCGGCATTTGAGAGCAACTTCTCCTACCACCCGGCCAGCTTGTTTGCTACCCATTCCTTCAGCTGGGCAAAAGAGTTCTTTTTTGATCTACCCACTAAGGAAGGAAAACCCAAATAAGTCTCGTGTGACTTAATAAGCTGGGCACCAAACATGGTTTTGATTGACTCTTTTATGGCATTATCAGTATTCCAGCTGAAAAAGAGGAAGGTTTTACACCGATTTAATTACTGACCCGAAGAGGTTTCATAAACTTGCAAGATTCTTTGGATTTCCTGACATTCCCTGATGTTGGCTCGGCTGAAAATCAAATTGTCGTCTGTGAAGAACAAGTGTGACACTTTCAGTCCCCTTGCTGATGCCGCCAGCCTTTTCAAGGTTTTGGTTTGGATTGCCTTATGGATTAAAGCCAACAAACCCTCGGCCTCTAGGATGAAAAGATAAGGCAACAATGGGCCGCCTTAACGTAGCCCCCTGGTTGGTCTAATTGCACCACATGGAACCCCATTAACTCGAATAGCATATGTGATCGGCGACACACACCTCATGACTAGCTAAATCCACCGCTCATGAAAGCCAAGTTTCTGCATGATTAATTAGAGACATTCCCACTCCACTCAATCGTATGCTTTGCTCATATCCAATTTCAGCGCCATCTCCCCATACTTTCCTTTCCTTTTCTTGTGAATATGATTCATGATCTCATGGGCCACTAGAACGTTGTCAGTGATAAGCCTTTCAGAGACAAAAGCACTTTGGTTTTCCTTAGCTACCTCTCTAAGCACCCCTTTTAGATGGTCGGCCATCGTTTTTGAGGCAAGCTTGTAAGCAACATTGCATAAGCTAATTGGTCTATAATCTGTAACTGTCTCCGGGTTCTTCGTTTTCGAAATTAACACTATATGAGTTTCATAAAATTTTGGCGGAGCTACTCCATTGTTAAGGAAATTTAAAACAGTTTGAATAACAACAGGACTAACTTTAGGCCAAAAGTGCTGATAAAACAAAAAAGGCATACCATCCGGCCCCGAAGCTTTCAGCGGGTGCATTTATTTCAGAGCACTCTCCACCTCAGGTGCTCCAAATTCCTGAATCAGCACAGCATTCATTCTAGCCGTCACCTTGGTGTGTATAGCATCCAGTAGTTCTCTACTCACCACAGGCCTTGAAGATGTGAAAAAATTCTCATAGTACTCAACAAAAGTTCTACCAAAGAGCTCCTCATCCTCCTGCCAAACACCCTCCATAGACATAACTTTCTGGATTGTATTGCGTTGGTGCCTGTTAGATGCCTTTGCGTGAAAAAAAGATGTATTCTTGTCATCCGCCTTCAGCCAGCAATTCCTGGACCATTGGTTCCACATATCCTCCTTGATCAACAGCATTTTGTTAAGCTCCAACTTCGTCTCATGAACTTCCTCCATGTCTACCCCTGGCCCACCATTATTCTCTAAGACTTGTAGTTTTTTCCTCAGAGTTGAGATCTTCCTCCCCACATGGCCAAAAGTTGTTGTTTTTTTTTTTTTTTTTATCAATGCGTGAGGGCATCCCTGCACTCATCCAGGCATGTAGTAAGGGGATGCAGCCCCCCCATGCACTCTCCCTGTTCCCATGCATCAATGACCAGATCATCGCATTGGTTGTCCCTCAGCCACATAGATTCAAACCTAAATAACTTAGGTTTGCATTTCCTCCTCCAGCTAGTCTGTGTACATTTGAGCAGTAACATGTAGTGGTTCGATTTTGAGGCTGTAATATGGTGTAGCCTCTGTTGGGGAAAAACTGAAGCCCAGCTGGTCAAGACGCTCTCTAATCTAACCCCGTGTCCTCCATTTCCTACTTCATGTAAAGTTCAAGCCAATATAACCAAGGTCACGAGGATGGCACTTGTTCAGCACCTCGCAAAACTGGTTCATCTACCACTCCGGTCTTGGGTTACCCCCCAACTTTTCTCCGGCGAACATAATCTCATTAAAATCCCCCGTCACCACCTGCGGCAGATTCAGACGGCCACTCAACTGTTCCAATAATCTCCATGAATCCCTTCTCTTACTTGTCTCCAGTTCCCCATAAAACCCAGTGAATCTCCATTGCAATGGACCCTCGGCCTTGGTGATAACAGCATCAATGTAACTGGGAAAGTATGTTTGTATATCTACCTTTATAGACAATTTCCACAGCAAGGCTAGTCTACCCCTCCCCCCCCCCCCTCCCCCAAATTAATACAAGAAACAACCAAGCCCTGTTGCCTTGCTAACTTTATTTTTATACGAGCCATTTCATCCACTTCAAACTTAGTTTCTATCAAGAATAATAAGCTAGGAACTTCCTCCAGAACAACTTTCTGGAGTTGGGTAACTGTACAGGGGTTCCCAAGCCCCCGACAGTTCTAGGCTAAGGCACTCATTACTCCCGGAGGGGCTACCAAGCAGCCGCCACCGATCCCAAGTGTTGCTTCATTACCTTCCCTAGTGCCATTACCTCTAGATCATGCTTTGCTTTTTTGTTATCCTCTCCCACCATATTTAACTCCCCCAGTGGACTACGCTCCTTACGTTTTTCTCCAACATCCATAGTCTCCACAACCACCTCCATATGATCTCCGTCCTTTGCTGAGCATGCCCCTTCAGTTTCCATGCAAGCCACGTTCTCCTTGTTGCATGGCCTGCGTACTTGTTTTGTCTTCTTAACCTGGCTTGCTCGAGCTTTAGAGCTGACCCCTCTATCCTTTAGTTGTGTAGAGGGAGGCCCAATGGAAAATAGATTATTCTCCACATTGTTTATGAGGTCCAGGCCCAACTCCTTAGGAAAATTGAGTCATTGATACCTAACAATTGGTAACCAATTTCCAAATTCTTGATATAGCAGATAATTACATGAGAACAGAGTTTTCAATAGAAAAGGGGCCTCATATTAATTTGCAGAATAGTTTTAGCTCCAATGGAACAAAATCATAGAAACTTAGACACAATGTGGAACTTGTTAGGTGGTTAAGGTGCTTCAATGCTTGTGAGATATAGATGGTTTTTATTTATTTATTTATTTATTTATTTGTTTATTTTTAGGTATTGTTAGCGGGGGTGCCTTTAGAATAATTGTTAATAAACTATTTAACTATAGTTTTGACACCACTTTCGCGAGAAATATAAAAAACCATTAAAAAAAAACATTAATTTTTTTTCTCTTTTCAAAAAAGTTTCTAAAAATATTTCATAAATTAATACTCTTAGGACATCCATTAACTTTTTCCCTATTTTTATTACCACTATCATATTAAATTGAAGTAAAAAGTTGTAAAGAACCTATTGCAATTTTGTCCATTAGATAACGTATTCTATTATTATTCATTTATTTGTAGTTATTAAAAAAGTTGTGGTGACTATCACAAGATCAAACCAATTTGCAAAGTTTGGAGAGATGCAAAATTTATTTCGCCACATGGATGGAGGCACTTTTTTTTTCTTTTTTCTTTTTTTGAGAAAGGATGGAGGCACTTCTTGACCAAATTCATATCCCAGGATTTTTGGCCACATCAATGGATTTGAAATTGAGGCATTTCAAATCTATTGATTCAAAATCAAAACCCATATCCAAATTTAAGTTTCCAAACACAACTTGCAACTAGATGACCTTTCTAAATTCTTGTTAGATAATAATTACAAGAGAAAAATATTCAAATGAAGATGGTTCCTCATTCTATAAGAGGACCTAGTTGTGAATCAATGAATGTTGTATTTGCAATTAGACATTCGAGACAGTGCAAAATTTGTTACCACATTGAAGGCCATTTTCTTTTGATAAATCAAAGTAATGACTGTTAACTCTCTCTCTCTCTCTCTCTCTCTCTCTCTCTCTCTCTCTCTCTCTCTCTCTCTCTCTCTCTCTCTCCAAAAGCGTATCTGAACAAAAAGAGAAAGAAGAATGATGCCCACAACCACCCAAGAGACAATAGCAAAGCATAAATAGAAAGAAAAAAAAAAAGTAGTGTAGAGCAGTTGAAATCAAACTTCTTGAATTTTTTATAAAAATATGCTCTTGCAACTAAATTGAAGATTATAAAAATTCTCAAAAGCATTACAAGCTAAAACTCTTTCTCTCAGACCTTACTCTGTCTTTCTCAATGGGAAACTGCTTTAGGAAATCCCGTGACATCCCAATCTCCTTAGGCTCCTCCAATGACACACCATCTCCACATCAATTTCCAAAGAGTACCCAAGGATGGTTTAGCCCAACTAAATAAATAAATAAACCCACTCTTTCTTCCTCTTTTACTCATGTTCTACACATGGTCTTATACATATTTTGAAAATCTAACCACTAAATTGCATATTCTTTATGTTCTTAATATAAATGTTAAATTTCTTTCAAATCGGATGCCAATTACTATTTGATCCATAAATTTTTTTTTATACATAATTTATGACTACAAAAACTTAGAATTAAAAATTTTGATTGATGACATAACTATTGATCTTTGAATTTCTTGAAATTTTGCATGTATAGAAGATACTATAAGAAAATGCAATCTAACGGTGAATTTATCAAAATTTACATCCAATAAAAAAAATATAAAGCGAGTTTGAAGAATTTATTTCCAAACTAGTTTGAAGAGAAACTTTCTCCTTAATCATTTAGCAAAGAGGAGAGATGAACACATGCACTGAAGGTTGTGAAGTTAGAAAAATAAATAAGAAGAAAGCAAGTAAAGATGTGGCATGAAGAAAATGTTGAAGGTAGTTGTTGTTAGACAATGGTGGTACTAGAAAGGCAGCCAGCCAGAGAAGAAAATGATGGTGGTGGTGTTACACTAAAAGGATTGTTTTGCTTAGGATTTGTCATTTGTAATTGTCCTTTTGGTTTTTTTAGACTGGATTTGTCATTTATCTAAGGGTTTTTCTTATTATCTAGGTTTATGAATTGTTTTGTTGGTTAGTCTAAAGGATTTTCTTGATATTCTTAGGCCAATTGAGCAAAGGGATTGTCTGATAATAAAAAAAATGGTAAATTTCATGTGTCAATTTGTAAAAAATTTTGGAGAGGGAGGGCCAAGAATATACAATTTAGGGTCAAAAGTTAGAATTTTCGGGTAGATATATACTTGTTATTTTTTCAAAGTCTAGGGTCATGGGCCCCCAAGCTCACACATAGTTCCGTCCCTGGTGAGGTGACCCAGCCACACACGCAAAGTCTCACCACCTTACAATACAGTCTTACCTAATAAAAGAAAACTTTTGTTTTTTTGTTAAATTAAAGAAGACTTTGTTTATGCCAAGTAAATCACTAAGGCCTTGTTTGGTTTAAAAAAATGGTCACTCATCACTCATTACTCAATTTTCATCACTCATCATCCATCACTCATCACTCTAAAATATTACACCCAAACAACATCATCACTCAGTTATCATCACTCAATATTTTCACACTATTTGTGGGTCTCATATTTGCATTGCTACAGTTTTTTTTTTTCTTTTTCCCAGTACCCAGATCACTCGAACCAGTGATAAAAAGAAAAAGAAAAAGAGGAAGAAGACGAACTAGATCAGGAAAAAAAAAACAAAAAAGAAGAAGAAACGAAGAAGACGAGTGGAAGAAGAAAGGAAAAAAAGAGGAAGAAGACGAACTAGATCAGAAGAAAAGGAAAAAAAAAAAAAAAAGAAGAAAGAACGAAGAAGACGAACTGGATGGAAAAAAAAAAAAAAAAAAAGAGGAGGAAGAAGAGCTGAAGATTGAACCCAGGAAAAAAAAAAAGAAAAAAAAAAACCTGAAAAAAAAAAACGTGAAGACCGAACCCAGAAGAAGAAAGAAAGAAAAAAAAAAGTCAAACGGTCAAAAAGTGCGGCTGTGGGGTCTTTTATGTGTGTTTAATTACAAAAATGTCATTGACTTATGAGTTATGAAAACTGAAAACAGATAAAATGTGTTTTCAGTTTTCATAGTTATGAAATAACTATAAAATCAGAGAATTGAATGATGAAAATCATAACTCAAAACTCATCCAAACAAAACATCTTGTAATTGAGTGATGGAAACTGAGTATTGAGTGATGAAAACCGAGTATTGAGTGATGGGCCCCCAAGCTCACACATAGTTCCGTCCCTGGTGAGGTGACCCAACCACACACGCAAAGTCTCACCACCTTACAATACAGCCTCACCTAATAAAAGAAGACTTTTGTTTTTTTGTTAAATTAAAGAAGACTTTGTTTGTGCCAAGTAAATCACCAATTCATCGATGTCATACTCATACCATTTTTTTTTTCTTTTCCCTTCTGCTTTGAAGATGACATGAATACGCTGAGTTTCTTCCCTTCTAGAGTGTTTCGCGTCGAGCGGTTGTGTGAAAAGCGGACTTTGATTTGTGCGTGTGGGCTGTTGTTGACATGTTGTGGACAAAACTTGGCTTGGAGTTTCGGAGACTGACTCTTTAGAGTGTTCACCTGGTATTATTTTGATTAAACTTTTTCTTTCTTTGTGTTTAAGTTTTCTAGAGGATGATTGACAGCTTTGTTGACAGGCTGGTAAAAGAAACATAATTTGCTAGTAAATTAAAAATAAATAAAAAAATCAATCTGGTTAATGGTCTTTTGGAAAGAAAAGGTTGTCTACGGTATCTTCATAGGCATAATTCATTGAGTAGCGGTGCATGTATTACCAACTTTTATTACATTAAGCTTACCAAATGATGTGTCACCAACCACAAAGAGACCTTCAAATATTCATTAATTTATACGGTGATCGAAACTTGTCAATTACATTTATTGTCACGTCAATTTGTAAACTTTATGTATTAAAACTTGTAATGTTTTTAGCATTTTCCTAATTTATTATGACTAACTAGTATGTAGTCCGTGCTTACGCATGGAAATATTAACAATTGTGATGATAAGATGTTCATCTTGGAATATTCAATTTCCACATTGAGCTTGGAATCATCTCGGATGCGCCAATGAAGCAGTAATGTATGAGAGTGTGAAGCAAGGAAAAATGAGATTGAACATAGTGTTTGAACCCAGCTTTACTCTTAAAAATCCAAAAGGAGGAGGAGGAGAAGGTAGTGTGTGGATCTAGTTGGTAAAGGTTGAAAGAGAAAGAGGAGACATGGGATGACGATATGACATTAGGAGGAGATAATGTTTTACTTTTATAATATTTCTCGTTGGACTCCTTGGTTCTAGTAGTGGGCAGGTGAGATGTTCACCCATAAAAGTGTCCAGGTAAGATATTCTTGCTTAGGCTAATAAGCATTATCATTGTGGTTTTCTTGGATTCCGTGTTAAATGTTAATGTATCATTTATTTAGGCACAAAAATTAGAAAATTTAGATAAGATACATGACACAAAATTAAAGTCCAATTTATAATCTAATTAGATTTTTTTTTTTGAGTTTTGGTTAGGACAAGTGGCGCAAAATTGAAAATCCAAATCTAAACACATGACACAAAATTGAAACTCTAATTTGGAATTCTATTTGAGTTTCTCTTTGCTTCACCTATTATATATATATATATATATATATATATATAGATAACAAGAATTGTGCCATAAAAAAAAAATTGATGGACACCTAAATTTGTACCATAACTTAGGATTGGGGATCATATAAGATGCCATGAATACTAGGAGGGAAGCAAATGGAGTGGAGGTCAAGTTGAGCAAGATCAATTCTGAGAAAAGACGTCGTAGCGATGGTTAGAATTATAATTAAATAATTAAATTCACAGTTTTCCTAACGGCTTAATCTTTTAGGAGAATCAGTAATTTATCATGGTATGCTTAATCTTTTGGGAGAATAAAAAACTTATTAGCCTCTATCTCCAGGGGTAGAATCAAGAATTTTTGTTTGGAGGGGCCAAGCTTAAACGATATATATATATATATATATATATATCAATTTCAAGATTTGCTTCTCCAAATGTTAAAACAAAGACAAATTTGTTAATTTTGGCATGTTTATGAGATTTTTCAAATCAAATTAGTAATATCATATATTTGATTATCAAGAATTATGTTGTAATCTAGCGCTAAATGTGTTTGTCATACCAAATTCTATTTTTATCTTCTTGTTTGAGTATATTAGTATGAAATACTAGAAAAAAAGAAGAATATAAATTGGTTTAATAGCTAACATTAGATAAGTAAAAAGAAATTTGAGTAAATTATAAATGACAAAGGAGAAGAAATATTTTGTACCCTCAAGAATTAAAAACCATTTTTCCTTGACTTTAATTAGGAAAACTCTTTGTTAAGAAAGAGAGAGAGAGGAGAGAGGAGAGAGTTTTTTTTTTTTTTTTTTAAATGAGAGAGGAGAGAGATTGATAGCACTAGATAAAAAGTGCGTGTCTATGAGAACACCAAGCGATATCGAGATATTTTGGAAAGTGGCTGAAAAGTAGAATATTAGTAAATGCAAATTGAAAATGTGAAAGTAATAAAATAAGAGAAATGCTCACGATTGTCTTAAGGACACTCATTAATAATCCATTTAAAGAAAGTTTTTATAGGAAATGAAAAAAAGTAATTAATATTTTGACAACTTTTTTCATTTTTCATAAAAGTGGAATCAAAACTTTTTTTAAATAAATTATTAACGAGTGTCCTAAAAACAGTCATGAACATTTCTCATCAAACAAATTTCAACAAAACAAGGACAAGGTGGGGCCGTAGAGGTAGTTAATCAATTTCCTTTGAATTGGCAGCTATTTAAAAAAAGGCATTGGGGTCTATCTTTTGCCCATTTCCCAGAGCTCTCTCTCACCCAAAGGAGTAATAAAACAAATTAACAAAACAAGGATAAGGTGGGGCCGTGGGGGTAGTTAATCAGTTTCCTTCGGATTGGCAGCTATTGAAAAAAAGGTATTGGGGTCTTATCTTTTGCCCATTTCCCAGAGTAATCTGCTAATAATCAGCCTTCATTGCCCGGCATCAAATATTTCTTTTTCCCCAAATTCCTGTTTCTCCGAACCAAATGACGCTTCATCAAACCAATTCGTGTGCATCTTCTTCCATATATCTTCATGTGATTCTCTGCCTTTTTATAATCCTGCTTTGCTTGCAACCAACCACTGCAGCCCCTGCTCCAACAATTGAGACCGATCGTTTGGCTTTGCTCCAATTTAAAGAATCTGTATCTTATGATCCATATAACATTTTGAGTTCATGGAATGACTCTGTGAACTTCTGCAATTGGCTTGGAATAACATGCGATGGTCGACACCAAAGAGTCATTGCCTTGGACCTACAGGGCTACAACTTACGTGGATCTCTATCACCTTACATCGGCAACCTCAGCTTTCTTAGGTCCATCAAACTCCAAAACAACACCTTCTATGGTGAAATTCCACGTGAAGTTGGCAATTTGTTTCGACTGCAAGAACTCAGACTTAACAATAACACGTTGGAGGGGCAAATACCACCCAACTTGTCCAAGTGCTCCAATCTTAGATTCATACATCTTCATGTGAATAATTTTACAGGGAAAATTCCAATGGAGCTAGGCTCTCTAATGAAACTTGAAGAACTTCAACTCCTCAAAAACAATTTGACAGGAGGGATCCCACCTTCTCTAGGAAATCTTTCTTCGCTCAAATCTTTCGCTGCAGAGTACAATAACCTGGTGGGAAATATTCCAGATACCGTAGGCCAATTAAAAGGCTTAGTAGTTTTCTCAATTCTCATGAATAAATTGTCAGGTATGATCCCTTCCTCTCTTTACAACGTGTCATCTCTCCAAATATTTTCAGTTGCAAACAACCAACTTAATGGCACACTTCCAACAAACATAGGACTTAATCTTCCTAATCTCCAAGTTCTTCAATTTGGTGGGAATGAGTTCTCTGGCCCAATCCCTACTTCATTATGCAATGCAACTCACCTTCAAAAAATTGATTTAGGTATGAACAATTTTCTGGGATCAGTTCCAACTAATCTTGGAAATTTGTTGGATCTTTTCTGGCTAGGTTTGAATGGCAATTACCTAGGAAATAGCCTCCATTTCTTAACATCGCTAACAAATTGTAGCAAACTGGTCTCTGTGGATTTAAGTAAAAACCAATTTCAAGGTGTTTTACCCAATTCTATAGCCAACTTGTCAACCAACCTCACTAAATTATATTTTGGAGGCAATGAAATATCTGGAACTATTCCTACATCATTAGAGAATCTGGTCAACTTAATTGCCTTAGGCATGGATTATAATCACTTCAATGGCACCATTCCCACTAGTTTCGGGAGGTTTCAGAAGATGCAACTGTTGGCTTTAGGTGGAAACAAATTGTATGGAGAAATTCCAACCACCATAGGCAACCTTACTCGATTATTCCATCTCGAGTTACGAGAAAACAGATTCGAAGGAACCATACCTTTAAGTATTGTATACTGCCCAAATTTGCAGATCTTGGACATTTCACAAAATAACCTTAATGGATCCATACCCCTGGAGCTTATTGGTCCTTCTTCCCTTACGCTAATTCTCCTAAATTTATCTTACAACTCATTGACTGGCAAACTGCCATCTGAAGTAGGTAACCTGGAAAATATCAACGAACTGGATGTTTCTAACAATAATTTTTTGGGTGAAATTCCGACATCTATCAGAGCTTGTTTGACATTGGAACACCTTAACCTGCAAGGGAATTCCTTTATAGGACCCATTCCATCATCTATGGCTTCTTTGAAAGGTCTTCAATATCTAGATGTTTCACAAAATAACCTATCAGGATCCATTCCAGACGGTTTCAAGAAGCTTCCTTTTTTAGAAAGTTTGAATCTTTCGTTTAATAATTTTGAGGGTGAGGTACCAACTGAAGGAGTTTTTAAAAACACAAATGCAATATCATTGATTGGAAATGCTAGACTTTGTGGTGGTATACCAAACTTGAAGTTGCCAAAATGTCCTGTAAAAGTCATGAAACCATGGAAGTCCATTGGCTTCAGAGTAGCAATTATTATTATTCCCATTGTTCTATTTATTTACTTGCTTTCATCCTTTCTTAATCTCTACTGGATAAAGAAATCAAAAAAAAAAGGAGTCACTAGATTCACTATCTAGGGCTTTAACAATGGAACTCTATCAGGCAGTAGTAGACCCCCGTAATGTTACATACAAAGAACTCTATCTGGCAACTAATGGATTTTCTTCAAATAATTTAATTGGATCTGGCAGTTTTGGCTCTGTATATAAAGGATCTCTTGATGGGAATGAAACTCTAGTTGCTATAAAGGTCCTTAACCTTCAACAGAAGGGAGCTTCCAAAAGTTTCATGGCCGAATGCAACGCATTACGAAATATTCGGCATCGGAATCTTGTTAGAATATTAACATGTTGCTCTCACATGGATCATTGTGGAAATGAATTCAAAGCTCTAGTCTTTGAATTCATGACAAATGGGAGCTTAGATGTTTGGTTGTATCCAGGGCTAGACAAGAAAAATCAATCAAGGAATTTGAGCCTTCTTCAAAGACTAAATGTTGCAATTGACGTGGCTACTGCAATAAATTATCTTCACAACCATTCTGTGCTACCAATTATTCACTGTGATTTAAAGCCAAGTAATATTCTTCTTGACAATGACATGGTTGCTCATATAAGTGATTTTGGCTTAGCAAGGTTCGGCTCAACTATTGAAGATTCTTGTTTAAAGGAAACTATTACAAGTGGGCTAAAGGGATCTATTGGCTATGTTGCTCCAGGTAATTTCCTTCCAATCATTTCTAAATCCTAAAATATCCTAACAAATATCGTTAAATTAATTGTTTAAAACATATTGGTTTTCTTGTTTTAGCAATTGCCTAATCAGCAAAAGATTCTCTCACAACATGCAACACAAAAGCACGCATACACACACCCGATTTATTTTTTAAATAAAAAAATCTAAGTAAGAAAACATGATTTATGCCATGATAAGTCATAAATTTGATTAGTTGACAGGTTTTACTGATTATCCATTCACTTATCCTGAACACTGTGTTTGAGATGATAGCTAGCCAATCGGCTATATCAAATTGTGGTATAGCAGCTCTTAAGACAGACCGATTCTATAATATTGTGTATTTTATTGATGTACGTATCCTGCTCTGTACAAGCTGTCAACAAAAACTACACATGTGAAATATGTAGTGGGTAATAATAGGACTTATTATTCTGTATTGAACATTTGTGAATTGTGGAGCCAGTTTCTAATGAGTCCAGTATGACCATACCAGTTATAAATTAGTTTGATTAAATTATCCTAATTCTAACCATTAACCATATTTCCATTACTACATCTAAACCATAAATATTGCCTCCTTCTAGTGGGCTCAAAAGTATTATTCTAATGTAAAATTTTTTTTTTTTTTAACTTGAAATATTGAACTTGTGGCATCTATCATCACGTTTTTCCTTATGTTCAATTTCTTTTTACTTTTTGATGGACACTCTCCTCAAATCCCGAATTTCATTACCAACAAGAATTTCAATATCTCCTTACATTACATAACGTGTAGAGTATGGCATGGGCTATGACACTTCAACAAAGGGAGACGTGTATAGCTACGGAATAATTATATTGGAGATGTTCTTAGGGAAGCGACCCACTGACAAAATGTTTAAAGATGGTCTCAATCTTCACTATTATGCTAAGATGGCAGTGGCACAGCCAGAAAGACTTGTTCAAATTGTAGATCCAATCCTTCGAAAAGAAGTTGAAGAAATGCCAACAACAACAGTAAATAGAGAAGATAATAATGAAAAAGAAATGGAATCAAATGAAGAAATTCATGGTATTGTCAACGTGCGCCAAATGGATGCTATTGTGCATAAGTGCTTAGTCCCAATACTTAAACTTGGACTGGCTTGTTCAGTGCAGTCGCCAAAAGAAAGAATGAATATGGAGGAAGTTACCAGGATATTACATTTGATAAAAAAATGCTTATCTTAGTTCCAGGATTTGCAAAGGTGGACCTTTATCTAGTGGAATCCAAGTTGAGGTATTGCTATATTTCAAATTTGAATATGCTTAAGTAAAATTTGCACATGACAATTATCTCGTAAAATAATTATTAGCCATTATGGTTTCTTTCTTTTTTTTTTAATTTATTTTGCATACACAAGCATAGATGATTTAAAAAAAAAAAAATTGTTAGATAATCGTGATTGTCCAATTAATAGATTATCATTTTAATTATGCTAAAATTTGTAAATTAGTTCTCCAATATTATTTATTAGTTATTCAAATTTACAATCACAGGTGTTATTGATGATCAACTTCATCTTCAAACAACCCATTTCCAATTTGCATTTAACGTACAAATTTATACCTACACCCACAAAACGCTTGGCTATGAGATGAGTTAATTGTAACTAATATCATTGTTATTTTTTTTTTTATATAAAATTGAAATATATTATTGGTTTTACTTAATGGTCAATTGTAGGTATCATGAGGGCTATGACTCTATGACTTCAAACACTTTATTTTGTTTTTTTAATTTGCAATTTTAAAATTTATCTCTCTGTCCAGACACTTTTTTTTGTTTGTTTTGAATTACAGTTTTTAAACTTGTGTCTCTTTTGGAATGAATCCAAGGGTTCAAACCTTCACCTATATCAAATTAAGCAGCTAATCACCCTTTAATAGTAGTCAATCTAATTGAGCAGGGAACATGGAATGAAATCATGCCACAACAATTTTTTGAAGAAAACTCAATCCGGGCTATAAAGCAAATTCCCATCCCGAGAAGAGCAACTTCAGATAAATCGGTGTGGTTGGGAGAAACGTCAGGAAATTTTTCAGTGAAATCTTCCTACTTAACAGAGCACAGTGGTAGATTTGATCAGAAGTATAACCAAGTTTGGAAGAAGTTATGGGAAAGTAAATTGCATGAAAGACTAAGAACGTTTCTGTGGAGGCTTGCAAAAGGAGAACTACCCCTTAAAACCCGATTGGCAAATAGTAGGTGTGAGGATCTGTCTTGCGTGCTTTGTGGGGAAGCAGAGGAATCAGAGCTACATGTGTTCCGTGATTGTATAGTGATTAGAATGTTGTGGTTTGCCTCTCAGATTGGCTTGAGATGGGATCATTTTGAGGCTAATTCAGCTGTGGAGTTGGTGCAAATGATTTTAAACCCCCCTGAGGAGTTAATAACTGAAGGTTTAAATCAAAATAAGTTCACTTTAATGGCAGCTGTGATTTGCTACGAAACATGGAGGATGCGAAAGTTGATGCTTTCTAAATGTTAACGTGTATAGTGTTGTGGGCTTTAGGCCCAACTAGTTTACTTGTACAGCACACATCTTGTACTACACTCCTACTTGTACTACACTCGTATGCCTCTTATATAAAGGCACACTCATGTATATTCTTTCACTGTGAAATACAATATATAATTATTCAGTATTTCTGACATGGTATCAGAGCCATTGCTCTAATTTTCTGGTGTGCCGCTCTTAAGCAGTCTTGTCTTCTTGGGTGTCATCCACTGCAGTTGCCGGTGTGTGCACCACCACTGCCTCCACCGCGACTCTAGTACATCAAAGACCACTGCCTCGCCGCCACCACTACTTCTGCTTCTCCGATCAGACCACAGATTGTACCATCAGAAAGGAATCACTCCGATCTACAATTCTATGAAAAAATCGTCTTCATCGGACCTGTCACGCGCCCCCACGCGCTGCTACAATTTCCGACAGTAAGCTCACGCGCCACCACGCGCAGCCTCTGTTCTCCACGCGCCCCCACGCGCTGCCACGCACCAGAACACCAGCAGCTGACGTCATCGTTTCGCGCCACGTCAGCCCTAGTGACGTCATCAGGCCACATCATATTGCTGACGTCATCTCCGCTAACCGTTGACTTTGACCAGCGTTGACTTTTTTGGAGTTCAGGTGCTCCTTGCCCAGTTTTTCGTGTAGATCTCATTTTTGCAGTCTATTTTTGCATATTTTGCTTCTAAGTGAAGAATAAGGACAAGTTTACTTCCTTTTGCAACAATCATCGCCGAAAATCCAACAATCGTTTTTGCAATCTTTGCAAACGTTTTGGCCACAATATGGAAACTTGCTATCACCGCAACAAAACAGCTGTTTCTAATTCTGGTGCTACTGTTGCTAACACTGAGAGTGTCCAACCAATGGCTCCCGTCACTGCACAGTCTTAGTCTTCTGGATCCACTTTCACCATTTCCAGAGATGACCTTATAAACATCATCGCAAATGTCATTCGTATGGTTGGTAATGCATCTTATTCCTCTTCTCTCTCAGCGTTATCTGGTATGTCTCCTTCCTCTTGGCTAATGGATTCTGCTTGTTGCAATCACATGACACCTCACTCGTCCTTATTCTCTGAACTTCAACCGGCACCACATTCTCTTAATATTCGCACAGCAAATGGTTCCACAATGTCTGGTCATAATATAGGGTCTATTTCGACCTCCAACCTCTCAGTTCCTGGGGTCTTTAATGTTCCTGACCTTTCTTACAATTTATTTTCTGTGGGACAATTAGCTGAGTTGGGTTATCGCATTATTTTTTATTATTTAGGGTGTATTGTGCAGGATCTGAGGACGGGACAGGAGCTTGGGACCGGTCCCAGAGTTGGACGTATATTTCCCGTGGACAACCTTCGTCTTCCACTTGTTGCTCCTATTTCTGTTGCTGCAGCTGCTGCAGTTTCTTCTACTCCTTCCCTTGCACTTTGGCATGCCCGACTTGGTCATGCATCTTCCTCTCGGGTACAACACTTGGCTTCTAGAGGTTTGTTAGGCTCAGTGTCCACAGAAAATTTTGATTGTGTTTCATGTCAATTAGGAAAACAACCAGCTTTGCCTTTCAATACTAGTGAATCAATGTCCACTGATATCTTTGACCTAATTCATTCTGATGTTTGGGGACCTTCCTCTGTTTCTAGTATTGGTGGGTCTCGATATTTTGTTGTCTTTGTTGATGATTATTCCCGTTATAGCTGGATTTTTCATATGAAACATCGTTCTGAATTATTGCAAATATATTCTAGTTTTGCAAAAATGGTTGAAACTCAATTTTCCAAACGTATCAAAATTTTTCGGTCTGATAATGCTCTTGAATACACTCAATATGCTTTTCAAGCTGTTTTGCATTCCTATGGCACTGTTCATCAACTAACTTGTCCAGGTACCTCTCAGCAAAATGGTAGAGCCGAACGAAAACTTCGTCATATTCTTGACACTGTTCGTGCTCTCCTTCTCTCTGCCAAAGTTCCTGCTCCTTTTTGGGGCGAAGCTGCACTTCATGCTGTTTATACTATTAATCGTATTCCCAGTCCTGTCATCCAAAATCAAACTCCATATGAACGCCTTTTTGGGTCATCTCCAGATTATCATCACCTTCGCTCATTCGGTTCTACCTGTTTCGTTCTTCTTCAGCCACATGAGCATAACAAACTTGAACCTCGGTCAAGGCTTTGTTGTTTTCTTGGCTATGGCGAAACTCAAAAGGGGTATCGGTGTTATGACCCTGTTTCTCATCGTCTTCGTGTCTCCCGCAATGTTGTCTTCTGGGAACATCACCTCTTTGTCGAGCTCTCTCATTTCCGTGCCTCCCTATCTTCCTCCTCTGTCTTAAATCTTTTTCCAGATGAGGCTCATATTCCTTCTGTCGCTGCTCCTGATCCTCCTGCAACTGCTCCTGATTCTCATGTTGACTTCTCTGTCCAACCACCAGATATCATTGATCCCTTTCCTAGTTCACCCTTTAATGAATAGGTGGAAGATGAACAGGTTGAAGACGAGCAACCCAACCCCAACCTTGAGCTTGGGTCTCCTGCTCCTGCTCCGCCTGAAGATCTAGCACAAGACATTCCACCTCGTCACTCAACTCGGGTAAGATCCATTCCTGCACATTTACTTGACTATCATTGTTACACTGCCCTTGCTACACTGCACGAGCCTCACACCTATCGTGAGGCTTCCACTGACCCTTTATGGCAGATTGCAATGAAAGAGGAACTTGATGCATTATCTAAAAACTATACTTGGGATTTGGTGACTCTCCCCCCTGGGAAATCTGTGGTTGGTTGTAAGTGGATCTACAAGATTAAGACTCGCTCTGATGGGTCCATTGAGCGCTACAAGACTCGTCTTGTTGCAAAAGGCTTTACACAGGAGTATGGGATTGATTATGAAGAGACCTTTGCTCCGGTTGCACGTATCTCATCTGTTCGTGCCCTCTTAGCTGTTGCTGCTGCCAGTAAATGGGACTTTTTCCAGATGGATGTTAAAAATGCATTCCTTAATGGGGATTTAAGTGAAGAAGTTTATATGCAACCTCCTCCTGGTCTCTCTGTTGAATCAAACAAGGTTTGTCACCTTCGACGTGCACTTTATGGCCTTAAACAAGCTCCACGAGCTTGGTTTGCCAAATTCAGCTCTACCATCTCTCGCTTGGGTTACATGGCCAGTCATTATGATTCTGCCTTATTTCTTCGTCGCACTGACAAAGACACTATTCTACTTCTCCTGTATGTGGATGATATGATCATAACTGGTGATGACCTCAGTGGCATTCAAGAACTCAAAGATTTTCTCAGTCAGCAATTTTAGATGAAAGATCTTGGCCATCTCAGCTACTTCTTGGGTCTTGAAATCACTCATTCTACAGATGGACTTTATATTACTCAAGCCAAGTATGCATCTGAACTCTTGTCTCGAGCTGGACTCACTGATAGCAAGACTGTTGACACTCTAGTTGAGCTTAATGCACATTTGACTCCCTCAGGAGGGAAACCATTGCCTAATCCCTTTCTTTACAGACGCTTGGTTGGCAGCCTAGTTTATCTCACTGTCACTCGTCCAGACATTTCCTATGCTGTTAACCAGGTGAGCCAGTATCTATCTGCTCCACGATCGACTCACTATGCTGCTGTTCTGCGCATTCTTCGATACTTAAAGGGCACTCTCTTCCATGTTCTTTTCTACTCTGCTCAGTCTCCTCTTATTCTTCATGCATTTTCTGATGCTGATTGGGCAGGAGATCCCACTGATTGCAGGTCCACCACTGGTTATTGCTTTCTTCTTGGTTCTTCTCTGATTTCTTGGCGAAGCAAGAAACAAACTCATGTGGCCCGCTCCAGTACTGAAGCAGAATATCGTGCCCTTGCTGATACCACATCTGACTCCTTTGGCTACGATGGCTTCTTAAGGACTTAGGTGTGTCTACATCCTCTGCTACTCCTCTTTATTGTGACAACCAGAGTGCAATTCATATTGCTCACAATGATGTCTTCCATGAGCGGACTATACACATTGAGATTGGTTGTCATTTTATCCGTTTTCATCTTGTCCATGGTGCTCTCCAGCTCTTCTCCATCTCCTCCAAAGATCAACTTGCAGATATCTTCACCAAGTCACATCCTAAAGGACGCCTTCGTGATTTAGTTGACAACCTCAAGTTGGTCTCACATTCACCTTGAGTTTGAGGAGGACTGTTAACGTGTATAGTATTGTGGGCTTTAGGCCCAACTAGTTTACTTGTACAGCACACATCTTGTACTACACTCCTACTTGTACTACACTCGTATGCCTCCTATATAAAGGCACACTCATGTATATTCTTTCACTGTGAAATACAATATATAATTATTCAGTATTTCTGACACTAAAAATGTAAAGTTTGACCCAACGGAATTCCCTTGGAGAATTAAGTCTGCTATGGAAAGCTTTTCTCCAAGAAAGGAAAATGATGGGCAATGAAAAGAAAGAGAGAAGGAAGAAGGGTGGTGTCCACCTCCAAGGGGCTGGATTAAGATCAATGTTGATGCTTCTTGGAGTGAAGGGAAGGCGGCAAGTGTTGCTGGTTTGGCAAGAAACTGTAGAGGTGAAGTTTTGAGGGCATGGGTGAAAAGGTGGATGCTGATTCTTTTGCAATAGCGGAATGCTTGGCTATTGGACTAGCAATTCAAACTGCAATTGAAGAAGGCTATGAGCAAGTAATGATAGAAGGGGATGCAAAGATTGTTTTTGATGCTATCTGCAACATTGGTCAATCGGTAAGCTGGAAGCTTCATCAGTATGTTGACATGATTAGAGGTGTAGTTAAGGAGAGTGAGACTCCTAAATTTTGTTTTAACTGGGTTCCTAGGATTTTGAACAAAAGTGCTGATGCATTAGTTAAATGGGGCTCACGTTCATTTTTTTTTTTTTTTTTTTGATAGTTTAGTTGCTGAGTCTCTCCCAATTTCTGCTTCTGATGTTGTTGCTCTTGAGAGGGTCTCTTCTTGTTGTGCTCTGTAATTCTGTTTCGTTGGTTTTAATGAATTTTATTTCAGCAAAAAAAAAAAAAAAAACTGCGAAAACAAATAGTCCCCGGGAACAATTTAGCATATAGGCTCCTGTATATACGGATATACCACATACAGTTTAGTAAAATTCCCTGATTAGCGAGCTCGAATATGACTCGTCAATTTACTTTAAATCTGTCGTTTGTGATAAAAAGTCCTAAATGCAAAAGAGCTAAGGATCAGTAGAAATACAATGAATAAAGGCTATGTCTATGCTGTTATGCATGCCCTATCTATAAACACATGTTGAAACGTCATTTGAGATGGTGAGAGGGCCACTTTTTTTATTCTGGAATCCACCAAGTTTTGTTTCCGAAATTGGTATTTTGAGGGTCATGTTGTTGATAATCAAAAATCACCTATTCAGGAAAACCCACTTCAATAACTTATATATTGCTGTTAAATCAACCATGTTTAAGTATGTATCTAATTAGCTTTAGTCCAGTAGTCCAATGCACTGAATTTGTTATAATGGTGTCACGTGTTCACTTTTTGTCACGTGTTCACTTTTTGTCACTTGTCATCATCTTTATGAATCCAGTGCATTAGAAACATTGGACCCAAATTTTATGCCAAAACGACACAAAATCTCATGCTCTAATATTGCACATGATATAAGATTAATACATTGTCAATTTTAGAGATGTATTATGTCCATATCATATCCAGATCATCAGAGTATCAGATGTAACTAAACCCAAAATTTATGATAAGAAATACTGTAATTGGGGAAAAGCTTTCAAATTAGAACAAAAAATTTGAGGATAATGTGCTGTCCTCCATCCAAATTCATGCTAATCTTGTCATCACGTCATTGTCTATTTTGTTTTCTTTCATTTTACATTTTTTCCATCTTTTCAATTACGCAGAATAGGAGAGTATAATTTGAAGTGGTCAACACACAAGTTGTAGTTTAATACGCATCTTTGTACATATCTGAATAGACTTAATTACATCCTTACGTTTATATTATGTCCATTAATACATTGTTATGCACTTCTGTTAATATTTATGTTTGAACCTCTCAAAAAAAAAATATTTATGTTTGAAATTAGTGTCCTCGTAAAAGCTTCCAAATTAGAGAAGCTATCAAATATGATATATTGGGTAGCTTATTAACCGATATACAAATTTCGGGGAAAAGTGGTAACCGTGAGGAAGATTGACCCGAGCACCACGTCCTTGTCTTAACCATGGTTTTAAAAGTTGGGTCAAACCGATAGATTTGATCTGTTCAACCATGACCTATTAAGTATAGACCAGATCGACCCAGTCTTTAGAAAACCCTCAAGACCAGTTAGCCAATTCATTAAACAAATAAATATTAGACCCATACAAAAGCTAGCTAATTCGTACATTTATGGTTGAAATTCTTGAAGAAATATGGTATTTATAGAGGGGAAATATAGCTTTCTCTTTCATTTTTTGAATTTGAAACTTAAAGTCCTTTTCACAAGACAAGTCTCACATTGAAAATAATAATAATAACAATATATTTAAGGATTTCTTTACTCATAAATGAGTCAATTTTTTTCTATTTTTCTTTCATTCGTATAATTAGGACTTACGAGCATATGTCTCCTATTGAAAATTTACATAATAATTACCAAGAGATTCTCAGTTCAAAATCAAGAAGTATCTCAAAATAATATTTTTTGAGCATCCCTACTTGAGTAGAAACCAGTGCTATGCTACCTAATAAATTTATTTGGCCCAACAATCCCAAAATAAAATATCAAACCTTAAAATTTTATATTATTTATTTATAATATTAAACAATTATAAATTAAATGGTAGTCGACAAGACCCCAATTAGACTTGCAATTGGAGCTTATTGTCAAAAAAGAATCAATTTAGATAATACTTTATGGCTCCAGTGGCTGCTAGACCAACGCGGATACACGTTACACCATGATTTTGAGTCAAAAAAGAGATTTCAAGAAATAAATAACTAAGAATCACTTCATTGATACACGTTACACCATGATTTTGAATTAGAAAAGATATTTTAAGAAATAAAGATTCAAGAATCAATTCATTTTCCAATTTGTTCAGTGTGAATTTTAAAATCATTTTCTTATTGTCTTAAGTGAGTTATATTTAATAAAAACGAATGTTCAATTAATTTAACTCTAAAATGGAAATTTTTTCTACTGTACTAAGAAATCTTAAGTGTGAAGACTAAAACTTACGTAGGGAATATTGATGAGAAACTAGATCATATTAAATTTTTAATTTTTCTTCCTTTTTGGAGGAATAACTTCTTTTTCTTTTTTATTCTTGGGGACAAAATCACGTTCGTTTTCGTTAACTTTCATCACAATTGGCAATAAACTCTCCCACCCTCTTTTTCTTCTTCTTCTTCTTTTTTTTACTTTCTTCTAGTATTGGATTCAGAAGCTTAAGTTAATTCGATTCCCAGAAGCTTATTGATTAATAGGAATCTTTTAGATGCATAAGCTGAGGTAATATGTTAGCAGCACGTGAGAAATATTAGAATTTATTCTTTGACTTGGATACATTCTATGTTGTCATAAGATCTTGAATAGGGACTATACATTGGGTCTAGAAGTGCTCAATGAATTGTCAAATATGCATCAATCTAACACTAGTTAAGCGTTGCCAGGGAAAAAAAAGTATCATATTAGTCTCTATGGCCTATACTGTTTTCCAATTATGATCACAATATAGCCATAGAATACTGTCAATGAAGATAGAACCATGTAAAATGCACTCATTGTTTAATTACGTCATGAACATGGAAATATTATTTTTGTGCTAGTGGGACAGCCGGACAGATGATAGTTATGCACTTATTTATTTTTTGTTTTTTAATTTTCTGGTTTGTTTTTCGTCTTCAAATTCTGGGTATAATTTTTCTTTTTTACCAATTAACTCTCAAAAATTATGAAAAATGAAAGTTTTGCTTTGTGTATTTTTTTCATACACCCTCGCTTCAGAGTTAGACAATAAAAAAAAATTATCAAAGATTGTGCTCCATGTATCATATACCTTCATCTAGTGTACATATCACTTGTGAAAGTTCCCTGATTCGTGACCCTCTATTTATTTTATATTGCTATTAAGATAAGAAGACCAACATGCAGTAGAATATCAGAGTATATAATAAGAGCTGAGGATTGGTATATGCCAATTTAGTTGAACCGACAAAATGTGACATATATATTATATACTCCTCTGCTATATGTGTGAAAAGTAGACTTTGGTTGGAACTGTTGGAGGAATCCCTTTTATGCTAATAACGACTTCGAAATAGAATCCATCATACTTATCACAACAACAACAACAAAAAGTGGATTACTTTTTTTATTCGTCCAAAAAAAAAAAAAAAAAAAGCAGATTACTTTTTGCAAAGGTCACGTTGATGGTTTGAAGTGCCAATCCAAAAACGATCTTTTTCAATTTTCATTGTGCTGTAAAATCAGCAATATCATGTCTACTATCTAAAACGACATGCATGAAATTGATTGATAATTACATTCACACACTCGAGTTAGGTATGTTTGTTTATCCACCAGACTGATTTTTTTGTAGCATCTCCAATTAATTTCACCAACTGATTTTTTGTATAATTAGTTCTCACAATCTTCATGTTGTATTTTGGAATTTCTATGATTTGAATTTATATGATTTCTTCTTTAACCGCTTTAAGAGCACTCGGATTAGCTCATTTAAAAATTATTATATATTTTGGTATAAGAATCTATTTTTTCTATTTTATATACTCATTTTTTAAAACACTTCATGTTAAATTATCTATTTTACTCTACATTTCATTAAAATATAATATTTTCTTGATTTTTTTAATTAATTCTCTTTCTTCACATCTAACAACTACCATTCACTCTCTTCCTTCATCATCAAAATACATAAAGAAAGAATAAAAAACCAAATGCAAGATGAATAATGTCAACATAAATTTACATGATTACTATAGCAAACTTGTAAATCTATGCAATTATATACTGATTGATGTAGGTCATTTTTAAGTAAAACTCTGTAAATTTTACACATTTTTCTATTATTCACCTGCCACAGAATGATCTAAAAGTTAAGGATAAGACCATTTAGGGATTGTTTGGTTAAAAACAATGGTCACTCATCACTCATCACTCAGTTTTCATCACCCATTACTCATCACTCATCACTTAAAATACCCCAATTTCTTGATTCCACCCGTTTGGCACATATTTTCAACTTTTCATCACTCAAATTTTTTTACTTTTTGTGGGACCCATACCTGAGCAATGGTCAAAGACTACCCGCAAAACCCTTATCTCCCACAATTTTCTTCACTGCACATTTCATTTTGCCACCACCACAGTCACAGTTTAATACAAAAACTTCATTCATAGTTTAACCAAAGAAGTACAAACAACAAAAACTCTCAACAATTTAACACCACCTAAAGCAGCTCATCACCCCAAATTCAAAACTCCATTCATACTTATTTATGATACACCACGAAATTTAAAAAAGAAAAAAGAAAAAAGGAGCTTCCAGATCAAAAACGAGCTTCCAACGAAGTTGTTCCCGACACCGAGAACAGAGCTTCCAGATTAAACCATTGCTGTGGATGCCGATTTTGTCGCTCTGACCAGGTCGTTGCTGTGGATGCTGAGAAGATCATTGCTGCGGATGCCGATTCGACGCTCCTGCCAGATCGTTGCTGTGGACGCTAAGAAGATCATTGCTGTGGATGCCGATTTTGACACTCCGGCCAGATCGAAGAATGAGTACGATAGCAGCGATGAGGAGAATGAGCGCGTTGTGGAGCTTTTCGGCTTGTGATTGAAGATCGACGCCGATGATCTCTTAGCTTGGGTTGGAGTGTGAATGACCGGTGGGAGAAGAACAAAAAAGAAAGAACACTGAATCGGAAGAAAGCAAAAAGAACGCTGTGTGTGTAAGTGGTCAGTGAGTATGAGCTTTTTGCTCTGAAGAAGAACAGATAAAGAAGAAGAAAGAAAGAAAAGTGGAGAAGAAAGGAAAAAAGAAAGAAAAGAGAGAATGACTGGTGGGATGTCACTGGCTTTTGGGGCCCACAATCTCCTCCTATTTACGAACATGCCACTGAAAATCAGATTTTGAGTTATGAAAACAAGTGAAACCTGTTTTCATTTTTCATTATTGTGATCCGTTTTTTTGAGTGACTGAGTCATGAAAACAATGACTGGAAACTCACCCAAACAAAGCAACTTGCTGTAGGGTCCACAAAATTTGGATATTGAGTGATGAAAACTGAGTATTAGGTGATGAAAATACTTAAACCAAAAAAGCTCTTAGCTTTTTTTTTTTTATACAAGATAGAATTTCTAGTCTAATCTAATTTAAGTATATATGTGTGTGAAACTTCTTCCTAGAGGCTTGAACCCCAGTCCTTACCCCTCACACTCCACAAGCATTTATACTTGTGGAGTGACCACCACACCAAAGATACGCGGTGATATTAACCATTCTTTTTAGAATCAGTAAAAGTAAAAAATTTTATGCGTGAAATATTACATTTTTAAGTATGACTTTCTGTCTACCTAGCCTTTGTCAAGGCTACCTTTCTCATTATACTTTAAAGAGAGTCATAACCCTCGCACCAGTCTTGACAAGTTAATAAAGTTTATTTAGACTTTAAGGTGTCAATTGAGTATTGCTATGACTGATGCAACAGGAGTGAATCACGAATGGAGTGACAACTTTTTATTTTACTGTTATAGATTTTTTTTATACTTTACAAAAACAAAATCTTGCTGTTTTTTGTAGGGCAGAGCTAGCCCACCATGTAGGATAGAAACAAATTGCATTGAACACGTGTGCAATCTAATGACCATTATTGGCTAAATCTTTAATCTCGGCCGGTATTGACCGAAACGCCCAATTGCCCTAAATGGACCGAAATTCCACCCTAGGTGGAACAGGGCTAGTCATTGTTCCGGTTTACTCACCAGTACGAGATATTCCAGTCATTTCACTCAGAACGGAATGATATTAATTACAATGGAATTTATTGTTGACACATGGCAAAAAAATTGACATGTATCAATAATTATCTGCCATGTAGTGCTATCTTTACAATTTTACATGTGTCATTGTTTTATGCATTGTCAAAAGTACACGTGTCACTATTGTGTGCATCCTCTAGTTTGAGGATCCAACTTTTATAATATATTATAGGTTTGATTTGAACTCATCAATTTTTACACTTAATAATTCACTTGGTACTAAATTAAAAATTAAATGTGACACATGACGCAAAATTGATAATCTGATTAAAATCTAATTGGATTTTTTCTAAGTTTTGGCTATAATATACAAATACACACACATATATATAGGCTAGTTTGTAGCTTCATGCATATGCACGGGTATAAGTAAAAACAATTACAATTATACTGTTCAAATTATATATAAAATTAGCTTACACTTTTTTTTAAACCATGCATTTCTAAAATATGTAATAATTTCTCATTATATATATAGGGTTTGTCTTACCTCCAATACTTTTTTAACTGAAATCTCTTTTTGTTTTAATGAGAAACTGCCATATCACCCACTAACTAAATAAAATATAGAGATTAAAACTCACTACCACTTGCTATTGTGTATTTAAAACAAAAAAGAGATCTCCATTTAAAAAAGTGCTAGAGGTAAGCCAAACCCATATATATATATATATATATATATATATATATATATATATATAAATGGTTGGGTTCAAGTTACACTAGGTGTAACTCTAAGCAATTTTACACCACTCAATATTTTTTAATTTGATGTGAATTTTGACAAATTAATTGTTGGATTACATTATTTTTGTATATTCTCCATATTTGCAAAATTTCAAAGTAGTCCAAGATCAATAGTCATGTCAACAATTAATTGTTTAAATTCAAGTCTTTGTAGTTTAAAATATTGCATAAAATATAAGTTTATGGATCAAATATTAAATAACATTTGATTGATATAAAAATTGGCATGCATGTTAAAAACATATAGAACATGTATATATATATATATATATATATATAAAAATGAGTTGAGTTCAAGTTACACCTAGTGTAACTCTAAGCAATGTTACACCACCCAATAACTTGTTATTGAATTCATATTTTGAAAGTCTCACCATTGAATTAATGGTTTATATGTGCTTCATATGCATGCCAATTTTCATGCCAATCGGATGTTATTTACCATGTGATCTATAAACTCATCTTTTATGAATTATTTAAAACTATAAAAATTTGAATTTAAACAATTAATTGATAACATGACTATTGATCTTTGATCATCTTGAAATTTTGCAAGCATGGAGAGTATATGAATATAATGCAATCTAACGGTAGGTTTTTCTAAATACATATTCAATAATAAGTTATTAAGAGGTGTAATATTGAGTATAATTACATTAGGTGCAACTTGAAGCAATCAAGTTACATTATGATGGTGTATCAAATTAATCCAACTCCACACTTGTTCATAAGGGTTGTCCAAGGTAGGAGTAGAGGATGACTTAGCCCAGAAACCTCGTCCACAACATGGTCGTCCGTCCATGAAGAAACGTGGACGGCCTACAAGGACTCTAGGTGTGATTACTGTATGCAATCTCTAGACGAGGTCCATATCCTTGTTTCAGAATGCAATTGTGAAATTGAAGGTTATTACCACGAAACCACCTCCAATGACAGTTATGGAATGTATGACTAAATAATATAACTTCCATAGCAGTCAAATTCGTCCAACGGTCCACCTGTCGAGGCTTCTTTTGCTAAAGCGTCTGCCTTCATGTTCTCTTCTCTTGGGATTTGAATAAAACTAGCTTCTTTAAATTTTTCACAAGGCATCTCACCCTATTGAGATATTTCTTCATGCGTTCATCTTTTGCTTCGTATGTTCCATTCACTTGATCTATAACCAACTGAGAATCTCCATGGACGAGTAATGACTCCGCTCCTAAGGACTTTGCCAACTCTAACCCCTTAAGAAAGGCTTCATATTCTACTTCATTATTGGTCGGTGTATATTGCAGGCGAACTTTGTATTGAGGGAAATTCATGAAGGAGCATGTGAAAACCATTCGGGAGCGAGAGCACTAGTGCATAAAGTCGTCCATGCAGGCTATTACTGGCTAACAATTCAAGCAAATGTAAAGGCTTATGTCAAAGTATGTGACCAATGTCAACAATTCAGCAATGTCTCCAGAAAACTCTCAGAGTACCTCACTCCTATGATGGCCCCGAGGCCCTTTGCACAATGGGGATTAGACATCTTAGGTCCCTTTCCACTTTGAATCAGGCAGATGAAGTTTTTAGTGGTAGGTATTGACTACTTCACTAAGTGAGTAGAAGCAGAACTACTAGCAAAGATCACACAGCAAAATATTAAGAACTTCGTTTGGAAAAGTATTGTATGCCGGTTTAGGGTGCCCAACAGACGACAGTTTGATAACGCACTCTTTAGGGACTTCTGTGAACACTTTGGAATTCAAAATCATTATTCCTCCCCCTCCCACCCTCAAGCAAACGGCCAAGCAGAAGTAGCAAACCGATCCTTACTAAAAATTATCAAAAGTCGACTTGAGGGGCCAAAGGGAGTATGGCCAGACTAGCTACTAGGTGTTCTTTGGGCTTACAGAACAATAGCGAGGTCCCCCACAGGGGAAACTCCTTTCAAACTAGCTTATGGGAGCGAAGTAGTCATACCTGCGGAAGTGCACATGGCCAACCATAGAGTGATGAAGTATCAAGATGAAGATAATAGGGAACAGCTTTGTCTTAACCTCGATCTGATTGACGAGGTAAGGATGGATGCGGAGCAGATAACAGCAAGGTATAAAAACCTTATGGCTAAGCAGTATGATGCCATGGTAAAGCCCAAGCGCTTCAACATTGGGGATCTCGTCCTAAAAATGGTTTCTTTGACCACAAAAAACCCGGCCCACAAGAAGCTGGGACCAAATTGGGAAGGACCTTACAAGGTTATCAACTGCAAAAGGCAAGGATCCTACTATTTGGAAGCCCTGGATGGACGGAAGCTAAAACACCCTTGGAATGTTGAACATTTGGGAAGATACTATCAATAAAAAATGACTATGGACGAGCATTGCCATAGGACGAACGTCATGGACGTTTGAAGTAATTGTGTTATTATCTAGTGTTTACTTATTACTACTGTGTTTTAGATGTATAAGTGTGTTACTTATGGACGAATTCATGTTTAGGCATTTTTAATTCCCTAAAGGCGCTAGCTCTTAAGAATGTGCCATGCATGTGGACAAATATTTACAAAGTGTGGATTTCCAAGTCTATATATGATGTATTTCTAAGTATATGTATAATTGTATAGAAATCCATTCTTGTGATTTAGTTCGAAATAATCCACAAAAAACAAACCAAAGACGAATAAAATCCTTGGACACAAGGATATACCGTCTGTAAGCTTTCCTTAAAATAAGAATAAAGCAAAAAATAAGGCACATTCGTCCGAACCGAGAGACAAGTTGCAGCCACAACGTGTCAACCAAGCCATGGGCGAGGGAATGCTCAACCCAGTCATGGACGAGGGAATGCTCAACCCAGCCATGGACAAAGAAATGCACGCATAGAATCCACTAGAAATCGGCTAAAATAGCCCAATCTTTAGACGAGTGAAAAAAGTTGAAATTGTTTTTAAGTGGACAAGAATCAGTAACTTATCCAAACAGGCAAAGAATCGTCCAACAAATGGACGAGGAATAATGCTAAGTTGAGTGAAACCAACAAAAATAACACCATTCATGGATGAGTTATGCTGAATTCAAAGAATAAACAAAGGGAGCTGAACGTGAACAAGTCCTAATCATGGATGAGCCAAAATTAAGATTACTATCTGGGATGTAAAATAAGTTCGTCCATGCAATGTTGAGTAAATGAAAGATAAAGCAAGCATACATTCATTAATCAAAAAGGGTGGACAACCTACGTCCAAAAACCCTTTTATAGAGAGTAAACACTAACAAGTTGTTTAAAAGCCTGTCCTAAAAACTTGGACGAGACAAATGTACTTGAGTTACCTTCAACGGTCCAAAAAAACGGACCAAATAACAAAGTAAATGTAAAAAGTACAAGAGGTATAAAAATTTCGTCTTCACTGAGGGGGATCAGCGTTTGGGTCATCCTGGGTGGGCTGAGTTGTAGCATCGTCTTCAATGTTGATATCTTCAGAGCTTGTTTGGAGAAGGGAGCTTGCAGCACCAACATTGAGCTTGATGGAACTGAAGTCAACTTTTGGGAAGCGTTCCACAACGTCCATGCAAAAATCCTCAAAGCCAGCAGCATAATTAGCGTCTAAAAGATCAGTATACTGTTTTGAAGCTTGGAACACCATAACAGCATTCTCTTTGGCTTTCGCAAAATTGGTGCTCAGCTTGTCATTTTTCTTCTGAAGATACTCAAGACGAGTATACTTTTTGACAGTGTCAGCCTTCAGTTCCTCGATGAGGTTTTGCATCTCTTTGGCCTTAACCTCGTTTGTAGCCTTGGCTGTCACCTCAGCCCAACCTTTATAGTCGTCCTTCACCTCCTGAATCCTCGTCTCCAGTAAAACTCTCGTCTTGTCTAGCTGGGTAGCCTGCCTGGAAGCCGCAATAAACTTCGACATTGCCTAAAAAAAAAATTAGACGAGGAAAGCATAAAATAACAAAGGACGAGGCAAAAAGAAACTTACCTTGAAAAGATCATGAACACCAAAGTACTCAAAATCTTTCAAGGACATGTCATAGCATGCAGCCACGTCCTCACCAGTCACACTCTTCTCAAACCTTTCCCAGGCTAAGTCTTCAATCTCCGAAAGGTTCATGGGGACCCTCTAGGGAGGCTGGGATGAGGGAGTTGCAATAGCTTTGGACGAGGTGACGTTGACAGGCACGGACAAGTCAACATCAAATATTTGGATAGACGGAGAGGTAGGAAGACCGGGCTTCAAGACCCCAGATTTGGAAGGCCCATGCTTGGTTTTCTTTCCTCGACGACTAGGAAGGTTCCTCAAATCCAGCGTCTTGAATAAAGATTTTCTTTTGTCCCTTACAGTAGGACAAGGCAAGGTTTGAGGATCACATCTGTTTACCTCGTCCAACACCTCTTTTCCTTTATTCTCTTTCATGGTGGCCATTCCTAAGAGAAAAACATAAAGTGTTAGTTAAAACAAAAAGAAGAAAAAGAAGTGAAAATAAAAAGCATTAGTAAAACATAACTTACTTCTGCGAACCGTGAGCTCGTGAGCAAAGGCTTCAATGGACGGCCTAGGACCAAGTCCCCACGTAGAAAGTCGCTGAAGGGTCACCAACGAGTGGAAATCCCTATCGACGTGAAGTCGAGCCCTGTGGACACGGTCACGGTGGAACTTACTTAAAGAGGGTCGTCCAATCGCTACAAAAAAAAAAAAAAAAAAAAAAAAGGAGAGAGGAAGAATAGAGGTTAGATGAAAAATAATAAAAATAATAACAATAAAGAAATAAGATAAGGGGCATACCTTCAGGACAAAGGTTTCCTAAGTCCCTAGTGTAAGGGGCAAATGTGTCCTTGCCAACCTCCACTGGGTTCCCAACCCAGAAACCAGAAATGAAAAAAAACTCTGTCTTCCAGATTCTGTCGGACAAGACTAGGGACTTAATTAACCTACAACTTGCGCCCCTAGCTGTAAATTGGTAAAAACCAAGAGATTGATTTATTTCTGAAGGTTTGTAACAGTAAAGGAACTCATCCACAGTAAGAAGACGGTCTTCTCCAAATACCTCCTTCCACAAAATTTGCATAGAGACGACCAATCTCCATGCGTTTGGATTAAATTGATAGACCGCTAAACCTAACCTACCAGTAACTCTCTAGCAAAGGCGTTTAAGGGTAACCTAAACCCCCCCCCCCCAAAAAATAAGACTCGTAGACACCTATCCCAAAATGGGGGTTACAACACCATTCTCCATGGACGGCTATCCTAGGGTTGAGCTCGTCTGGGATTTGATACCATGTCCTAAGGTTATTCAGTCTTTGTTCATTTGTTCTAGAGTTTATACCTACTGCACAACTGTAAACTACTTCCTCCTCGTCCAAAGGACTAGATGGAGGGGGACCCAACAAGGTACCAGCGAGGGAACTAGAGGCTGCCCTCTTCCTAAATTCTTCCTGGAGAACTTGTAAAAGGACCCCCAGGAACACCAGAGGTGTATCCCTCATCCGTGTTACTCCCTTTACTACTACTATGATTGGTACTACTACTAGAGCCGCTGTAGCTAATCATATTTTGATACTCGTCTATAGCCCTTTCTACACTATTACTAGACGAAGAAATAACAGTTTCAAACATTTTTGAAAACAAGGAAAACCTAGAGATGAGAAAGGAGAGTACCTAGCACTAGACGGAAGAGGACTAAGGACGTTGGAATACTTCTAGACGAGGCAATGGACGAGGAATGTTAAAGGAGAAAATTCGTAAAATGAGAAAGGCACGAGAGGAATTTCGCTATTTATAGGCAGCAGACTTTAGTACCCGAAATGACACAACCAATCAAAAACTGACACGTGGCACACTCCTTGAAAAGTGAGTCGACTCGAACATTCACTAGTAAGATCGTGACACATGGCAAACTCAATTCCTGGCATTAGACAATACACTTCCAAGGACGACCCACGAACAAGGGGGCAACTGATGGTGTATCAAATTAATCCAACTCCACACTCGTCCGTAAGGGTTGCCCAAGGTAGGAGTAGAGGATGACTTAGCCCAGAAACCTCGTCCACAATAGGGTCGTCCATCCATGAAGACCCTTGAACGGCCTACAAGGACTCCCGACGTGATTACCATATGCAATCTCTAGACAAGGTCCATATCCTTGTTTCAGAATGCAATTGCGAAATTGAAGGTTATTACCACGAAACCACCTCTAATCACAGTTATGGAATGTATGACTAAATAATATAACATCCATAGCAATTATGGAAGTTAATTCCGAACTTTTCGACTTCCTCTAACATAGGAGAAGTTATTGAGCAAGTAACTACTCACAGTGTGTACTATATAAACAATCATTGTTAACAAAAAAAGTACGAAAATCATTTTCCAAGTAATTTGAAATTCTGAAAGTTGAGAGATACACTGACTTTATCATCGGAGGATTTTTGGCCGGTCCTCCCCGGTCACCTTTAATAGTTTGTTCATCTCTTCAGGTTTTTCCAGATTATCTTCTTGCCATTGAAGCCCGAAGCATTCAATCTACTGATTTTATCATGTATCATCACATTACATTACTTAATATTTTTTAATTGGATATGAATTTTAACGAATCAACCGTTAGATTAAATTATCTTCATATATTCTCCATGCTTGTAAAATTTCAAGGTGATCAAAAATTAATAACCATGTTATCAATCAATTGTTTAAATTTAAGTTTTTATAGTTTAAAATAATGCATAAAAGATAAGTTTATGGTTCAAATTGTAAATAACATCCGATTGACATGAAAATTGGCATGCATGTTAAGAACATTTAAAATTTAATTAGTTTTAGATTTTTCAACTTTTGCACCCAATAATTCACTTGCCACAAAAATTTAAAACTTGGATGGACAAATAGCAGAAAATTGGATTCCAATTGAAATCCAATTTAGAATATAATTGGATTTGGACTTTTTAATTTTTACACTCAATAATTCACTTGGTACAAAATCTAAATTAAATGGGACACGTGACGCAAAATTAAGAGTCCAATTAAAATCTAATTGGATTTTCTCCGAACTTTGGCTATTAATATAGATAGATAGATAGATAGATAGATAGATACCCTACATAACTCATTAATTCAAAGTATGTTTAATGTATTTCATAAAAATAGAAAAGTTTGTACATTATTAATGCACTGTTTTTTCTCCTTATAATTACTCTTATGCCATAATAACAAATCCTAGAAATATATATAAATATTTTTAAACAAAACTTTATTCTTTTTTTATAATTTGTTTTTACTTTTTTATTTAGAAAATTAGAGATGTGGTCATTTTTTTTTAATCTTTTAGAAGAAATAATAAATGTGGACTTCATGGTTAGGAGCTAAAAATTATTTAGCTAACTAAAAACCTTTAGAGGAGCACTACGTTTGGCTAAACAATAAACATTACATGCCTATTGCATCAAGTCCACACAACTTGGCAAGGGAAAACATTGCCTATACTGTGATTTGAGGTAATCTTTCATTATTTTTTCAATAAAATTTCTAACTCTATTGAATATATATATATATATATATATATATATATATATATATATATATATTCTTGATGATCGGAATCATTTGAGAAAAAAAGTCATGATATTCTTGAGATTATTTGAGCCATATTATAGGCGATTACAAAATCTTAGTGCATATTGTTAAAAGTTCAACTATTTATTTATTTATTTATCATTGGTTTATGTACAATTTTTAAAAATCCTACTATTTTTGGGTATAGTTTACATTTACTAAATTTATTTTTAAAGAAAAATAAATCAATAAAAATAGTAACATTGTAGTTAATAATAATAATAATAATAATAATAATAATAATAATAATAATAAACACGGTAAGAGTAGATAAGGAAAGTAATTATTAGATACTTTTGGTTTTGGAGCTGGTGATTTGATTCTCTCTCCTCTTATATTTGCGGTGCATAACCTTATTCTACTAATTAAATTTATGATGGAGTCCATTATGAATGTGAGAAAATAGCGCACTACATTACTAGAAGTACCTGATAGTTTTCCCAATAAGGAAGGTAAAAATAAGAAAAGAAGTGTTATGTCCACAATATAATTTGTTACTAGTTACTGGTTTTAATTCGAACTCACTACTAAAATTAATTTTTACCCACTATTTATAAATAGTAAAAACATATCACTTATAATTTATTACAAAAATATCGTTAAAAGTTTGTATACATAACATAGCATATAGCATATCTCAAATAAAATATGAGTTCCAGTTAGCTCAACTGGTAAAGTTTTTAATGGCTGAATAAGAGATGTGGAATTCAATCTTCACTTATACCAAAAACTGATTGTTGTTTTTCTCTAACGATAAAAGTTATTATTAGGAGCGAATGTTATAAATTAAAATTCTTAAAAAAAAGAATTGAACCATACACCGCATATCTTTCTAAACGAATAAAAAAGGAAAAAGACCAATTATCCGAAGTCCGAACAAGAAGGATAGGAGGGAAACTTCTGGGTAAAAAGGAAATTTCCACTAAGATTCATGCTGGTCACCACGAAATTACTCTGTCCTTTTATTTATTTATATATTTTTCTAAAGAAAGCAAAAAAAGATAAATGAATGGATTGAGAAAGTAACAGTAGCCAGTAGGCATTTAGGACGCTGATAAGTTGACTTGACTTAAAACAGAGGATAACGAAGTTGTGAACACAAACACACGGTGACAGAAAGCACAGATTCCTTTCCTATATCTAAAAAGAATTGGATCCGGCTTTGTTTCAAGAGGATTCCGAGCATTACAATCACTACTACTGTGATATCGATTTCCAAATCTGTAAGTCACATATTCATCACTTTTATTATTTTCCTTTCAGTTTGTCCTCAAAATGAAAATTCAAATCAAATTGTATTTTCCTTCTTTAATTTACTCTCCTTCTCTTCAGTTTTAATTGAATGAACTTTTTTCTTTTTCTATCTATATTATAGTTTAAAATTTTCATGAGCACTCAAGGAGCACCGTCTTCTTCTTCTTCCACACCTAAGAGGAAATATGAGGTGTTTCTTAGCTTTAGAGGTTTGGACACCCGTAGAAATTTTACGGATCATCTATATGCTGCTTTGCAACGGAAGGGTATTTTGACCTTTAGGGACGATGAAGAACTTGATAGAGGACAACCAATTTCACCAGAGCTCTGGAAAGCAATAGAAGAATCGAGGTTTGCAATTGTCATTTTCTCAAGAAACTATTCATCTTCAACATGGTGCTTAAAAGAACTTGTTGAGATCGTTAAATGCATGAAAAATAGAGGATTGACAATTTTGCCAATTTTCTATGATGTGGATCCATCTGATGTACGAAAACAAACAGGATCTTTTGGACAAGCTTTTAAAGAACATGAAGAATGTTTCAAAGAGAACATGGAGGTGGTGGAAACATGGAGGGCTGCTTTGAGAGAAGTGGCCAATCTCTCTGGTTGGCATTTACAAGATAGGTAATTTTCATGAGAAATTTCTTTTTATGAATATATAAACGATCTTTCACAAACCATGAAGGATATAAATAGCCATTGGAATGTATAATTATATGCATGGATTGAGATGTTACATATACTAGTTAAAATTATGTTGTTATATTCTAGGACTCCGTGTAGGAGGTGCTTATACTCTCCCAGTCTCTCTGTCTTTCATGCTCCCTAACATAGAAAGGCCCAAAATATAGGTCAGTAAGGTTTTGTTTTGTTTTGTTTTTTTTTTTTTTTTTTTAATTTAAAAAATATATGCAGAGCTATATGTAATTTTTTTTTTTTTTTTCCGTTCTTAAGAAGGCTCAAAATTTTAGAATTATGCCAGTTTATTACAAGTTTTACTAGATAGGTCTTATAAATTGATATATAAATTATCCTTTTGTTGAAGTATCACCTCGTTGCCATATCAGTTTGTAAGTTTTTTGTAATAAAATTTGTAGTAACTTTAATATTTTTTCCATAAAAAAAATACAACCAAATCATCATTATGCGAATTAAAAATGCTAAAGCTACTACAAATTGTATGATAAAAAACTTTCAAATTGATATGGTAGGAATATGATTGGTGCCACTTAAATAATATAATAAATGAATGTTTAAATAACTTAAAAATATATATATTGATGACATGTCATCAATTTGTAAAATCTATATAGTAAAATTCATAGTATCATTAGCTTATTATGGGGAAATTAGTCATATTAAAAAGTAAGAATTAGATTTGAAATAAAATAAAAAATTAAATATTAGTTAAGTGATATTTTGATATAAAAAGGTCCCTTTAAAATTTTCACATTAAGCCTTAAGCCTTAAACTGTTTTGGGCCGGCCTTACTCTCTCTATCTCTCTTTAAAGTAAATTAGAGTTTTCTTTTTATAATTTCATTTGAGACCCTTGCAATTAAAAGGAACTACACTATTCAAGAACATAACTTTATATAAATTATAAATCTTGTTAGGTTCTAAGACTTTAGAATCTAATGTATTAAAACTTCAATTTGTATTGAGTTGGCAAACTATGATCAAAACATAGAGTCTAGTTTTAGGCTTGCTCAAAGTGTGTTATTTGTGAAATTGGAATTGAGTGAATGCAAAAATTATTGGACTTAATCTGCAAGGCTCGATCGATCGAAAATTAGACTCAATCGATCGAACCACGTGCAAATTGATTTTTCTGCAGAAATTCCAATTCAACCCAAACTCATTTGACGTGTAGGGTTTTATGTTTTACTCCAAGTATAAAAGGAAAACCTCTATCTACGTTTTAGAAGTCTTTGGTGAGATGTGTGTTGAATCTTTTGTAAGATCTAGAGGTGTTTACTTTCATACACACACTTAGGGTTATCAAGATCAAAATTCATGTCAAGAACTTAGTGATCTCTTCAGTTGCTGCATAAAGAACTTTAAAGAAGATCTGAAACCTTTGAGTGGTGTCTCAAAGTCACAAGTAGGAGAACTTGTGGTTGTAGTGGATCAAAGAAAGAAGTAGTCCATGAATTCGAAGCTGTCACGTGGTCTTGGTAGTAAGTTTTCTACTCAAGGTAGCAATAGGATATTAGAGGTCTAAGTCTTATTGTACAAACTTCAATTCTTTCATAGTGGATCTGTTTTTACCTTGAGGATAGTTAGGTTAAATCTTCGTCAGGTATTTTACCGGTTAAGTTTTCCTGGGTTATCATATCATTGTGTCCTTTATATTTCCGCATTATTTACATGATATGATTTTATTATGTTAACCTAGATCTGAATAATTTATCTAAACAATCACTTGGCTAAATAACTAGGTTAAACAACTTGTGTTAAGGGGTCTAAAAATGTATAAATCTGTTAGCATTGTTTATTATCTTTATTATATTTTTTGGACAAATTACAATTTACCCTTTGTGGTTTGGCAATTTCACATTATAATCCACGAAAGTTTGATTGTTTTGTATTATTATTTTTTTAAGAAAAAAACACATACATAAGGGAGAATAAATGGTTTTGGGTTTTAGTTAGTTCAACTGGTAAAAAATCTAATAGTAAAAAAACTATGGTTCAATCCCTGCCTACATGAAAAACCGATTGATGTCTTGGTCTAATAGTAAAGAGCAAAATCATTAGAAACGAACGCCATAGGTTGAAACTCTACCCCTAAAATTTAGGCTAAAACGAAATGGTTAAAGTTCTCTCCAAATTAATAGATTTTGTTGTTTACGGTCAAATTTATCCACTAATTTCCTTTCCCCTTTTCTTCTTCCTCCAACTCCAATATCCAATCCTATGAGAGAGAGAGAGGTAGTAAAAATTTAATCAACAACAAAATTTCAAATGAGTATGCTGTAAAATTAATTGAAGGAGTTTCTACCTTTTTTTTTTTTTTTTTTTTTTGGTAAAGGGATAATATCATTGCTAACCTAACCAACGGTAAATACTTGCCTTTTCCCTGTTTTTGCAGCTACTGGTATCCCCTGTTTCTCTCCCTCTTTTATGCTTTTTTTATTTTTCTTTTTGGTTCTATGAATAGGAAGGCCCATTGTCTTAGGAAGGAACAACCGAACAACAATTGTCTACAAGTTATTAACGAAATTCGACGAGTCTCTTTCAATTCAATATAACAAAAACTATGTATATCTGATATCATCTTACAATTCTTATATGGGTAGTTCTATCCACATTGCTTGAGCTAATGACTTCATATTTGTTTGACCAAGGAGTATTATTGCCTAGTATTTTTGTTCCATCCCTAAGGGTTTAAGTTTGGTTTGGACAATCACGTAATTATTATTCTATCTTTTCCACAGGCAAGAGTCAATATTTATCCAACATATTGTGGAAGTGATATTACAAAAATTAAGTTCAAGTTTCTCATGCATTACTAATGACTTGGTTGGAATAAATTCTTCAGTGGAGAAATTGATCAATTTGTATTTAGGTCTTGGAAACAATTTTTGCATGATTGGGATTTGTGGCTTGGGAGGTTTGGGAAAGACAACTCTTGCTAGAGTTATTTATAATATGTTCCATAATCATTTTGAAGGTTCTAGCTTTATTGCTAATATTAGAGAAGTATCAAAAAAAGGTGATTTGCATCTATTACAACAACAACTTCTTGAAGAAATTTTGGAGGAAAGAAATATAAAGATAAGGAATGTTTATCGAGGAGTTGACATGATCAAGAATAGGCTTTGTTATAAAAAAGTTCTAGTTGTTCTAGATGATGTTGACCAATTGGACCAGTTACAAAACTTGGCTGGAGAGCATAGTTGGTTTGGATTGGGAAGTTGGATCATAATAACAACTAGAGATGAACATTTGTTGGTTCAGCATGGAGTGCATGAAATATATAAGCCTAATGCACTAAACATTGATGATGCTTTAAAACTTTTTTGTTTGAAAGCGTTCAAAAATGAGCAACCCAAAGAAGGTTATATGAAGCTCTCTCAGGATGTTGTGTACTATGCTAGAGGCCTTCCATTAGCTCTTGTTACTTTGGGTTCCTTTTTGATTGGAAGAACAATGGTTGAATGGCAAAGTGCGTTGGACAACTTTAAAAAAATTCCTAAAAGAGAAATATTTGATATTCTTAAAGTAAGTTATGATGGACTTGAGGAAATGTGGAAGGAGATATTCTTGGATATTGCATGTTTCTTTAGAGGTGAGATGAAAGATCGAGTAATAGAAATATTAGAGAATTGTGGTTTTGATGCGAGAATTGGTGTAAGTGTTCTAGTGAATAAATCTCTCTTGACCATAGAAGGAAAGAAGTTGTGGATGCATGATCTACTACAAGATATGGGTAGAGAAATTGTTCATCGAGAATCACGTGGAGAGCCTGGAAAGTGCAGCAGGATATGGCTTTATAAGGATTTGTTTCATGTATTGACAAGAGGAACGGTAAGAATGATGACAAAGCTAGAATTTTATTTCAGCAAACAATATTTAGTTGGTATATTAACACAATTTCAGTCAAAAAAATTGTTCTTAAAAAAAAAAAAAAAACCATCCAACAGATATGTAATTGCCTAGGTACTTTGATAATAAAATATAACATACAAACTTTCATTTAACATGTAGTATATTGTCTATAATTAGATCTTAAATTAGAAAACATAATGTGATTGTGTGATTATTATATATATAATTTGGATTCATCTTTCTTGATGTAATCAACCAATTTTTCATCTCTTGATTACTAACTAAAACAAAAGGCTATATTTTTTGTCATCACTTTAAAAATAATGTGGTAATTTCATCTTTTCCTTTTCTTTTCTTTTTTCCTTTCTTTTCCTTTTAGATTGTTTTCCTTTTTCCCTTGGTCATGAATTTCTAGAAGGTAGAATTGCATCTTCGTTATTATCAAGAAGAATTTCACCTTCCTAATTTTAATGTATGGTTTTTCTCAAAAAATAAATAAATTAATGTATGGTATAAAAAAAAAAAATCTTAGTCTATGAATTTAAAGGTGAAATTAAGAAGAATACTTTAACACTTGTTGACATGTTGTACAACGATTTCTTAGGTTCTTCTTCTTCTTCTTCTTTTTTTTTTTTTTTTTTTTTTTTTTTTTTTTTTGAGAATCCGAATTATTATTAACTAATAGGACCCTTAATTGTTGGTCGTTTACTAGAAGAGATAAAGAGATTATTGCGTCATTTTCAAAGCTGTAGGTTCAGGTTCAGTACTGTTAAACACAATGCTAATATTGCATCTTGTAGATTATAGGCTTGTAATTTTAGAAATAGAAATCCCTTATCCCTCATTTTAGAAAAAGTATTTTGTATTAAATAATATCACGTCATTTATATCGAAATTCAAAACCCAATAAATGAGAGATATGTGTATAAAAGTAACTACCCACTAACACATGTCTTTCATTTGTTAGTAGGGTAGTTATTTTTTGCTAACATATCTCACACTTATTGGATTTTAAATTTTAATACCACTTACATGATATCATTTAATACAAAATATTTTCTCCTCCTTTTGTGCTCTACTTTATGCCATGCCAAATACAAGTTTCCAGGTGTGATTTTTTTTTTAAAAAAAACTTTGGTTATTTTATAAGAAAACAAAAAATAATATGTGACAAATTGTGATTGGTAGAGTGTTAAATGAAATACAAAAAATAGAACAAAGGATTTTTATTCATAATTCTAGTACAGACAAAGTTTGGTTGGAGGATACTGCCGATCTTATTTGAGGGGTGATCCATTCTTAAGTAAATTTTTAAATTTGTCTTATTCTTAATGTATATTCTCCTCTTATTCCTTAAAAAAACAAACTCCTAATTTTTTTTTTATCCAGCGACTCTTAACTGGTATTTTGCAAGTTAGTTTATTTTTTATTGTTAAACTAGTGGTATGCATGTGTGATGCACATATTAATTACAAATTTTATGTAAAAACAAAATCTACAAATATTCTTAAAACTATCATAATAATTAGTGAACCACTTGAAACTCAAAGTAACTATAATAATATGCACACATATGGCCACTTGACTTGAGGACAATATGTATTGTGGAAGTTTTATTACATTACAAAAAAAAAAAACTATGATATATGATTAAAATTATCGAAATAAATATTAAAATTTATTATAAATTTCTTAAAGTTTTTGGTAATATAATTTTAGTTGAAGCGTATTTTAAGTTTCTTGAAACTTAGATAATAGAGTGTTACCTAAATTATACCACCCTAACAAATATTAAGATAAATAGAATTTTAGTTAGAGTATAATTTTTTATTTCTATGAACAGAGTTTTAATAAATTAACTGTTAGGTTTTAAATATACTAACAAGTATCATAACAACTAATAAGATAAATCAATTTGATAATTGTTGCATAGAGAAGATGGCCACTTGATGCAATCATGGCCTCTAAGATCCAATTTTTATTATATCGTATATGATTTGAAGTTTGGTCCATCATTCAAGGGGCTTTTTTAAATTAAAAAAAAAAAAAAATTATTTGGCTGAATATTCGAGGCATTTTTTTTGGTTGGGGGAAGAAAATGCAAAAATTAAATTGTTTCCCAAAAGGGCTGATTGGAGAAATTTCCCACCTTACCCTACTTGATTCCACCAATTGTTAAGAGGAGGTTACATATAAGAAAAATTCAGGATCTCGCTATTTTTATTTCCTTTAATACAGTATACACTTGAGTATTTATAGTCTTCTTATCTTCTGTTGTGAAATTTACCGATCCTTTCTCTTTTGATTCTTAGGCAACAGAAGCAATCCAAGCCATAGTCCTAAAGCCTTCTCAACTAGAAAGAGAATACTGGAGCATTGAAGCCTTTTCTAAACCTTTTTCAAAGATGATCAATCTTAGATTGCTTATAATTGATAATGAGGATATGCCGAATGGCCTCAGCCATCTTTCTAATGACCTAAGATTTCTTGAATGGTTCAATTATGGTTCAAAATGTTTGCCATCCAGTTTTAGACCGAAAGAGCTTGTTGAACTTAATTTACCATTTAGCCACATCAAGTATCTTTGGGGCGGAGTGAAGGTAATTTTGTTCTTTTTGTATTTCTTCTTTTCTTTAGGAGTAGCATCAACAAATTCGTTGTGTATTTGAGTTTACTTTTGTCATTTTAAAATTACTTTAAAGGTTGTACTTAGTACACAAAACTCCTAGTTTTGCAGGGTTTGGTAAAGACTGTGGTAGACGGCCTTACCTCCAATTTTTTTTAGGAGTTCTTATTAAAATAAACTATGTGGTTAATGCAAGTTTTCCTTTTTATCAGAGTTTGGACAAGTTAAAATGCATCGATCTCAGACACTCCGAAAACCTTATCCGGACACCTAACTTCAAAGGGGTTCCGAGTCTTGAGAAATTATATCTTAGTTGGTGTAGTAATTTGGTTGAGATCCACCCTTCTCTTGGGAAACTAAGCAGGCTTTTTATTTTAGAATTGGAGCACTGTCACTCACTTATCAATCTTCCAAAAATGACTACTAAAATGGAGTCTCTTACAACTCTAAGGCTTTGTGGCTGTTCAAAACTCAGGAAGGTTCCAGAATTTGAGGGAATATTGAAAAGCCTATCAGAACTTGATTTGAGTGGGACTGCTATTGAGAAACTACCCTCATCAATTGGGTGTTTGACCGCCCTTACTGTATTAGATCTAAGAAATTGTGAAAATATTGAACGTCTTCCAAGCGACATGGATGGTTTGAGGTCTCTTGAAAAACTTGTTCTTTCTGGATGCTCACAAATTGTCGAGTTGCCAGAGAACCTGTGGAAAATAAATTGTTTGAAAGAACTTGATTTGAGTCGAATTGGATTAAGACAGCCATTAGAGAAAAAGTCCTTTAATGTTAGGTTGCCTCGTCTTGAAGGAATAGGGCTTAGTACAGGTATTGGTCGCTTATCCTCGCTAAAATATTTAACACTAAGTTCGACCGAATGTGTCAAACTGCCTGCAAGCATCAGTCAACTTTGGAAACTGGAAACTCTTGATTTGTGCCACTGGGATCAGCTTCGATCATTGCCAGAGCTTCCTCCAACTGTGAGATATATAAATGCTAGAGGATGTTATTCCCTAGAACCATCACCAGCACTATTCAAGATGAGCAGTTCGTTACAACCTCGCTCCCTTTTCGGTTGTCAGTATGATGAGAGCAAAGGTGAAGTGGCATTTACATTATTGAACCATTACCTACAGGTACTCTCTGTCTCTGTCTCTGTCTCTCTTTTGATTATTCTGTTTTGATAATTTGATAGTTGGAGGGGGATTTTAAGCCTATAAATTTTCATTAGAAATACCAAAAAGCGTCAGTTGATCTGTAAGGCTCTTGACTTCTCTAGTATATTGTTAAGTGGAATATTATAATCATTTTTTTTTTTTTTTTGGTACAGGGACTCCTTTGTCGAAAAACTGGATTTGAAACTAATACCAAAAGGAAAGAGGGTGGATCTAGAACTGAATTTCAGTTAATTATTCCTGGATCTAAAATTCCACAGTGGTTAAAACATCGAAGTGTGACGAATTCAGTAAGCATAGTGCCGCCTCCAAATTGGTGTAATAGTAGATGGATGGGATTTGCTCTCTGTACTTGTTTGTATGCATCATATTCGCCTATTATTGCTAATGCCGAGGAGCATGGCAAAACATCTGGTCTTAGAGCTCGTGTGATAGCCCTTGGTGATATGCCTCACAGTCACTGTGCCACTGAAATTTTCTTTGGGATGGAATTAGGTGCGGACCACATGTGTCTACTGTATCTATCCCGTGATGATTGGTTTGCTACTGGTTGGAATGGTGAATGCAATCAGATTGAGATTGTATTTGAGACCACTAACCCATCCTGGGTTACACAGAAATGTGGGGTCAGTTTGGTATACGAGGAAGATGTGGAAGAGTTCAACCAATCAATTGCACAATGTAGCAATAGCGGTGTCAACATTTACGAGGGTTCTGTTGGTAATAAATTAAAATTTTCCTAAGCTGCTAAAAATGCGACAAGTGGCACAACAAGGAGATTACACCAGTAAAAGCATGAGAGCATAGAGAAAGATAGGGGAAGCAGATGCGGCAGTTCCTATGGAAGTCATTAATCCATTTAATAGTGTAGAAAGTAAAAACAAGTGGCGGTGATGTAGTTGCAGAAGTTACAAGCAGCACCTGACATCACGGCAAGTTTCATTCAAGCCTAAAGATAGACAGACATGTGGATGAACAACTGCTAATAACTGTCTGTAACCTTTGAGGGTATAAATAAATGACACATTGTCAAGAAAACTATGGAAGTATGAGTTTTTATAAATCTAGCTATTGTATCAAATAAGCATTAATTTTAGTGTTTAGTCTTGAACATTTAACATGTTCATACTTTAGAATCATTTGAGCCATGCCTTCAAAAACACTCAAGAAGCAACTTTAATTACACTCATTAGGAATGAGTCAATAATTAATTCTTTTCTTTCTTTAAATAAGTACCATACTAACTAAGGTTTTTACATATATACAGATCATAACTGACATGTCTGCAGCTGATGATGCCAATTTTCTTTTCAAACATTGATTGACTGCAAAATAGGAAGGAGGATTTTCATAGCATGAATTTTAATTGAGGTTACTGCTATCTGATGTGCACAAGCGTCTCTGTCAATTTGACTGTTTTTTTTTTTTTTGGATTAAAAACTTGGTATGTTGTATTGAATTTATATATTATGATGATTTGTAAATGTGTTAGTGTGAGATATCCTTCCATCTAGTTTCATTATGACAATATAGCCTAGATCTTTTTGTTTTTTGGCGGGTTCTAGTCCTTATCAGATATGATTTCTATGGTTTCAGATATTAGGATGAAGTGAAGTTCAATTGGGACAACTGCTATCACCTACAAGCTATACTTTCAGGTCCCTTTCACATTTCTCTCATGTAGTTTATTTGAGTTAATCTATATTAGAGCTTGTGCCGTGAATTTTGGACAAGCTTAAAAGCTATCACTTTTTTTTTTAATCAATCACGCAATATGATCAGATAAGCATTAATTCAGTATTCATTCTAGAATATGTATTTACAATTAAACAGTCTACAAATACTTTTGAAAGCTTCAACAAGTTCAGTAATCTTCTTCCAGGGACTAGCCTACTTGATAGTTATGGCCTAACCATTATATTATTAATATCTTTCTTCTAAATATAAACCAGCATATCAGGCTAATGTAGAAGTTGCTTTATATCACTGGAGGAATCAGCTAGCAGCATAGAGGAGCCAATGTCTATCTTGGAGCATATTATCTGGTTGGGAATCCAGTATGTGCTGTTGTGGCCTTTGTTAAATCCTTAAAAGTCCTTCAGGTTGGATTTAGAGACTATTGTACAAGCATATTTATTTATTTATTTGGCTAAAATGTAAAAACATTTCTATTTGCTCATGGAACAAGTTTCACAAATTTGCAAAAGCAAGTTATTATAGTACAAAATAATTTTACTTAATTTTTCCCCCCACCCCACTCCCTCCCTTTTCTTCTTCTTCTTATTGTAATTTACCATATTTATGCTCAAATTGATTGTAAAGCTTGAACATTGCAAATCCTATAACTATTTTAGATCGGAAAAATAGGTCTCAATTCTATATTTAGTTAAAATTGGTGGGAATTGAGACATATTAGGCTTGTAGACAAAACTAGTTTGGAATGCATAGTTGGATTTTTATTGATGTTATAGATGTCAAAAGCAAGAGAGAGGACAATTAAGAGAGATTCTTGTAACAAATATGAGATAACAAAACAGAGAGAAATTTGTGTTTTTTTTTTTAAATAAAAGTGATCTTATAATTCCTTGGCCTATCTTTATATCAGAATTATGCTACAATAATGTAAATGATATTATTATAGTGGAATGTAAATAATGATTAAAATCTTGTTAGTAGTGGTCTCTTTCTATTCTCAGTTGGGAAGCACGGAGACAGACATGATTACGGGTATAACATAGTGACATGAGCAATTTTTGAAAAATTATAACTTGAAAAGACTAATGCGACATCAATATAATACTGGTACAACACTCTAAACGAGATATATGTGCATTTGCTTGCTAGATTCTCAGTGAAAACCAAAAAAAAAGGTTTAGGGTTTAAATAGATATAATTTTAAACTAACAGAATTATCAAGTTTAATTTGTAATAGTCTTATTCCTCTTATGGCTTAATTTGAAATTTTAAAAACTATAAGATTTAATTTGAAACTACACTTAAATTATATTTTTTTAATAGTAATATATAACGGTTTTAAATGTACTAATAGTCTAATACTATACTCTAAAATATTTTGACGAACAAAATAAAATATAAAAATAAAATAAAAATTTCTAAATAAGGGAAGATAAAATTTTTTTACTTTACTAAATTAGTAAAAAGGTTAAGGGGAAATTTACTACTTTAGTAGTGAACAGTGAACAAAAGTGAAAAGACACTTCCTACTTCAGAACAGCAGTCAGTCGGAAGTAATCTCAACTTTGTTGACCGGTTGCTGGATTCAAGGACCAAGGTTTCAGCTTAGAGTTGGACTTAATGAAGGGCTTCCTTTCTCTCTCACACACACATACACAGAACATTACTTAATTCTTTAACCAAATAGGCAACAATCTGATAGCAATTGAATCCAGCCCAGCGTTTATTTCCACTGCCTTTTTGCTCTTTCACAATTACTCCCAAATCTTTGACTTTCACTTTTCACTCACATTCATCTCTTCAATTTTTTTTATTTTTATTCCTTGTATATATAGGGTCCGGTTAATACATGCCATACATTAACAAATCTATTTTTAAAAAAAAATTTATCAGGATTGAAAAAGTTGTCAAAACTTTTTCAATTCCCGATAAAACTTTTTTTTAAAATGGTATACTATTGTATGCTCTTAGAGTACAAGCTAGTAAAATCCATATATATATATATATATATATACACAAACATCAAATTGTTTTCTTCTTCACTAGTTTATGTTCCTTTTTTAACTTATTTTCTTCAGTTCTATACACACTAAAACAAACTTGAGTTTTTTCAACATATTTTTATCTACAGTCACTAAAAAGTGTTAATAAAAACCTTAAATTTCTACAAATATATGCAACTGTTGAATAAAGCAAAGAAATTCATATATTTATTTCCATAGTGGGTATAACTGTTGAAACATATGTTAAAAAAAATCTACAATGTTGAAATAGGTGATAAAAAAATAAATAAATAGAAAAAAAGTTATATCAACGGTCGAAAAATAAATTAAATATTTTATCAACAGTAAAATGTTGAAAATAAAAGAATAAATTTCAATAAACTACCCTAAAATTTGGGTTAATACTAACAAGGTCCAAACCTTTCAAAAATGACCAAGTTGGTCCCTGGATACAATTGGACCCTAAACGGCGTTTAGGCCCGTTACTCATTTCTCAGCTTCTCCTCTCAAACCCTTGTCTTCTCTCTTTCTCAAACGCTATCAATTCTCTCTCTCAGACGCTCTATCTTCTCTCCCTCTCATACGCTTTCTCTTCTCTCTTACCCACAACGGCAAAACTATAATCCTGCTCTCTCTCTTCGAATCAGTGCCATGAAAACAGTTGTCTAGGAATTTTCAAGCTTTTCCTCACCACCGCCGCTGCTGCTGGTTCCTCACTGAAGGCTCCGATCGGGTGCTACGGACACTAGCTTTGGTGCTCCGCAGCCATGGAAGAGAGAGTTTGCTTTTGTGCTTCTGTTTGGATTTGGGTTTGAGTCTAGGTTTGTGTGACAAACGTCAAGGGAACGAGACCCATGACCTCTGCAACTACCACAGCTAACGAATCACACCGGAAACGCCACCGATCATTCTCCTCCTCCTTTGTTGGTTCAGGTCTTGGTTGGTTTAGGGATTGGGTTTTTTTTGGGTGACAAAGATTCGGTGATTTTTGATTTTTGATTTGGGTTTGAAAGGTGGGGTTTGGGTATGGTCATCTGAGAATCTGTGGGTACTTTTTTGATTTGGGTTTTGTCTGAAAATTGGTCTAATATAGTGTTTTTGTTGGAGTATGAATGATTATGGATATGTTTGTATGCTTTGTGATCAGAGATTTTTGGGGGTTTAAGGTTTTATATGGCTAAGTGTATATATTTGTATAATCACTTTGAATAGAACTCAATACTCAGAGATATTAGAATTGAACATAACATTCTGAGAGAGAAGAAAGGCTAAGAGTAAAGTAACGGTCCCTAACAGCGTTTAGGGACCAAATTGAGATTAGGGACCAAGATGGTCATTTTTGAAAAGTTTAGGACCTAGTTGGTATTAGCTTAAAACTTACTGAAATTTGCCCAATATTTGCTATGCCTTCCATGAACCACCCAAAGAGGTCTACGTCATCACCATCATTATCATCTTCTTCTTCTTCAACACCTCAGTGGAAATACGAGGATGGTATTTACAAGATAGGTAATTTCCATTACAACATGTACTAGTTAAATTTCTGTTTCAATCAGTGCTTATACTACTACAAATAGTTTGTGACCCTTGCTCTTTTGTTATTAAAAGTGTTGGTGCATATAACAAAAAGAACATATATAACTTTCTATGAATTATATGTATATTGTTGTTGTTTGTTATCTTCATTTTATATATATATATATATATATATATATCTTAGGTAAATTACTATTTGACTTTTGCAAATTTGGCCATTCTACAATTTAATATATAAAATTTCAATTATAAAATTTAAATCCCTAAAATTTCAATTTGACAGCCATGCCTTCTGAAACTGTCAAGAGGCAACTTTAATTACACTCATTAGGAATGAGTCAATAATTAATTGTTTTCTTCCTTTAATTATAACATATATACGGATTATAATTGACATGTCTGAAGATGATGATGCCAATGTTCTTTTCATAGTATTTCCTTCCTTATCATGTATATTCTTCCTAATCATTGGTGTCATGCCTTCCAAAATGGTAGGAATCAAACTCCAATTACACTCATTAGTACTGAGCGAATTATTATTATTATTATACTAACTCAGGTTTTCACATACATGCAGTTGGTGATGATGATGTACATACAGTGGTGATAATGATGATGATTTATATATATTTGTTGGTGATGATGATGATGATGTATATACAGTTGGTGATGATTATATATATACAGTTGGCGATGATAATGATCGACATGACTGCAAAAGATGACACCTATGTGCTGTTTATACTTTGGCTATCTTTTTTTAATTGGATGAATTTCAATTCGAGGGTTAGGCAATTAGATGTGCACATGCATTTCAATCAGCCAGGGACCATGTTTGTATTTGGTTCAGTTACAATGATTTGGAAACTTGTTATTCGGAAACTTGTTCAAGTGGCATGTCTGTGCATCTTGTTTCAAAATGAAAATGGAGTTAAAGATCTACTTTTAAAGGGGATCTAGGTCTAGACAGATACTGAGTTATATGTTTTTAGTAATAATATTTCCCCCTGGATGAATTTCAAGTGAGTTTAGTGCTATTGGATTGCATACAAGCATTACTTCAGGTAACTTTCACATTTTTCTCTTCTATGTGGATTAGAGTTAATGTCTATCAGGCAGTGAGTTGTGAATTTTGAAGCAGAACTTTAAGGCTCATAAGTCTTTATCAATCTAGTTATAGTATCAAGTAAGCATTAATTTTAGTATTCGGTCTTTGAAAGTTTCAGACAATTTCACTTGTAAAGTAAAATTCTCTTTAGATTATAAAAGTGCCCTATATATATATATATATATATTTATTATTTAGGAGGCTTATATATTATCTAGTTTGCAGTCTAGTATGTGCCTTTTTGGCCTTCGTTGGACACTTGAGAGGGAAACAAATTTTACTAATAGGCAAAAACTGATTATTAATACCAAAAATAAAAAATAAAACCATCCTTTATGTAAAGTTGTTCCCCTGACCCGCCATTTCCCTCTTATTGTGCAATTTATGTTCAATTTAGTTAATGGGCACTGAAAATACAAGTGTGCTCTACATTCCATACTTTTCTTGTAAAATGAATAATTTAGATCACCCATGTAACTACCCCAATGCAGCATTGTTTCCCAAGTGCCTAATCTACTCCTCATTACTAGCCACCTATAGAATGGACTCTTGGAAGTATAGTTTGAAAGTCCAAATTGATTAACAAAGTTAGAAAGCAATATCAATAATATATCAATAAAACAAGATATGCTCAAATGAACTTATAAGCAAAATAGAAAAGTGCAAAAGCGAAAAAAATTAAGGATTTGGTAAAACTTATCGCCGAGGTACGGAATTAAATTTGTTGTTTTTAAGAAGCAATTTAGCCCCCACTGGAATGAATCTGTCGGTGCAAATAGCTCAGACGGTTGCTCTCCAGAACATAACGGCAACTTTGTTAATATGCACTTACAAATAGAGTTTCGAACTCGACACAAATGCCCAAGAGAAAAATTTTCAGCAAAAAGAGAGGAGCAAAAGTATCAAAGTAATATATGTTTTTATTGTTTTCAACTAATCTAGTAAATGCAGAATTTGATACTTAGAGCTCTTTAAAAGGAAGTAGCTAAAGATGATTAGAGTGAAAAGGGAAAGGCAAAAACAAAGGAATTTTCTTTCCCATTGATGCCGCAAGCTGCTGTGTATTTTCTGCAAAACAGGGGAAGGTGGGGCTGACTAGTTTTCTAAGGAAATATGAGATGATTGAGGGTTTTGTTTGCTGCCAAAAATTCCCATGCTAGCCAAGGAAAATTCTAGAGCATAGGCTTGGGTTTTACAAAAAAATATTATGGGCTTAAGCTTTGAACATACCCAATTAATTTTAAAACATACCCAACATGGACATCTTGGAATAGCTTGAGAGAATCATATGATTTTCCCCCAGCTGATTTTTATTTTTAATTTTATTGCCTCTAGTTTTGCTACTTCCACTCAAGTTTATTGTTAATGAAATTTCTTATTCATAAAAGAAGAAGCGAAAAAAAAAAAAAAAAAAAAAAAAAAAAAAAAAAAAAAAAACACAAGAGTGGAAGGGTCTCTCACCAAAGTTACTCCACCTTAAGGTTCGTTCGGTTGGAGGAGTGGAAAAGTGGGAGGATGGAAAATTATGAGAGGATGGAAAAGTGGGAGGATGGAAAATATTTAGTTTTCTCTCTTGTGTGTTCGGTTAGAGGAGTGGAAAAGTGGGAGAGTGGAAAACTCTTGTATTCGGTTAGAGAGAAAAAGGGAAAGGAAAATGTAATTTATATAAATTGACTATTATACCCTTGTTACATAATATGTAAGAAATAGATTTATTTGTAATTATTAAATAATTTAAAATTTATCAGATCATATATATATATATATATATATATAAATTTATATTATTATTTTTATTATTATAATGTAAAAATTAGATCTAGTCACGTTGAAAAAAAAAAAGACATAAATCAGGTAAGGATGGAAAAAAAAAGAAAAAAAAAAAAAAAGACAACATCCAGTTAACGTTGAAAAAAAAAAAAAAAAAGACGTTCAACTAACTGAACGTTGAAAAAAAAAAAATGTTCAACTAACGTAAAAAATAAAAATAAAAATAAAAAGTTGAAAAAAAATAGGTAGGAAGAGGGTATTTTTGTAAAGGTACTATTATAATACTTTTCTCTCCTTCCGATTTGGAAGGAAAAAAAATGTGGGCCCAAAGAGAACTCTCTCTCGAGTTTTCCATCCTCCTTATTTTCCTTCCCCAAACGAACAATAGAAAACAACATTTTCCTCATTGTTTTCCATCCTCTATTTTTCATCCTCCCTATTTTTTTTCCAAACGAACGCACCCTTAGGTTCTTTACAATTAGACCAATCACTTCTAGATTGTGGCTTGCCACTCATTGAAATTGATTGTTCAGATCAACCATACGTGCAATCAAATTGGCGACTTCAGCTTTCTTTTCCTTGTTGTCGTTTCTGCATTTATGCCAATGCCCTGCTTTTATCAGCGTAGAATAGAAGGCACACCTTTATATTTACCAATCATGAATGTAATATATGATCCATAGTAAAGCTGCAAAATTGTTCAGCTCAATTAAGTACTGGGCTATCCAAACTTCAGTCTGGTTGAAACTAGACTACTTGTGTGCTTAACTGAACCTTAGCTAAATTATGCCATTATGTGTGTAATTATGTGTATTATAATTGAAATAAAAATTATAAATTTATACAAGCATACACTGTTTTTTTATCACCCAAATTAAATTACAGATAGTATCTTATTATTGATTTGCCACCTACCTACCGAATGTGATAGTCTCATGAGGTTTTCGATTTTGAACTTTAAGGAATTTGCTAAGGTAGATGGTTAAGTCCTATTTCGCCATCTCATTTGTAAGTTCTGAATTATTATGCTAATTTTTATATACACCTTGCGTTGTGCTGGTGAAGGCAAGAGAATATTTCCTTATTATAGGTTTTGAGACATGAAAACTAGAGACTGTATAGTACTTCCTCCTCTACCATGTATGTACTTCATACATTGGTGCCATGAAAAGACAAGGAGGAACTCCAATAATACTGATTATTAATTAGTGAATTATTATTTATTTATTTTTGTTTTAATTACAGTACCATACTAACTCAAGTTTTCACATACATACAAATGATAACGATTGACATGTCTGCAAAAGATAACACTTGTGCTCTGTTTATACTTGACTGGCTTTTGAATTGGGAGGATTTCGTAGGATGAATTTCAGTTGAGGTCTACTTCCACTGGATGTTCTTAAGCATTTATGTCAATCTGACTATGTTTTGGATTTTTTCTCCTTAAGATAAAAAACTTGGTATGTTGTATTGAATTTATATATGGCTTCGGTTATAATGATTTGGAAATGTATTCAAGTGGCATATCCTGTATCTTGTTTCATAATGATAGTAGAGCTTGGATCTTTTTTTTTTTCTTTTTTTTTCTAAGGAGTTCTAGTCCTTACTCCTTATTAGATGTGAGTTATATGGTTTCACTTATAATATCTTCATAGGATGAAGGTCATTTAAGTCCACTGGCATTGGATGGCCTACAATCTATAGTTTTAGGTAACTTTCTCACAATTCTCTCATGTAGTGATTTTGAGTTAATGTCTATGAGAGTATGAGTTGTAAATTTTTGAGAAGTTTAGAAGTTATTACTTTTTATCAATCACGCTATACGATACACTAAGCATTAATTCAATCTTCATTCTAGAATATTTTCTTGCAATTAAAAAGTAAATAGACACTGTTGGAAGCTTCAAACAAGTTCACCCTTGGCTTGAAGTAATCTTCTTTCTGGTACTAGTCTAGTTGATAGTTATGGGCTAGCTAACAAACATGTGCAAAATATTTTATTATAGTTGGAATAAATCATCATAATTTCATTTAGAAGTTAAGATATCATCATAATCTTAATTTCATATACATTGAAATAAATCAATAGAATTGTTATCATTTTTACATTCTAAATAAATTTCTTATATATACAAAAAAGAAGAAGAAGAAGAAGAAGAAGAAGAAGAATATTTCTCCACACATTGCATAAGTTTGCAACTCAGTTTATAAAAACTGCAATAGTTTATCTTCTAAAGAGGTTTTTTTTTTCTCTTTTTTTTTTTAATTTTAATTTTTTTTTATGAAGTCTTCTAAAGACTCATGATACTCAATTTCTAACAGAAGTAGATTCATTTCTTGCGTGTCTAACAATCTCATTACGTGAGTTCCAACGGTGGGTGGGCTGGACCACAAGGTGTGGTATAATAATATAAGCAATAAGAACATTCACATTAACTTGTGCAAAATGACTTTCAATTTTATTATAAGAACTTATTTTTTTTAATTTATACACTTATTTTTCAAAATATCTTACATCAAATTATCTATTTTACATTACATTTTATTAAAATATAAATTTTTCTTGATTTTTTTAAATTGTTTATTTTTTTTCACACATAACAACCACTACTCACTTCATTCTTGAGATATGTAAAGAAAGAATAAAAACTAAATTTTTCATGGCCTGATGTGAGTAAATTTTGGATTTGATTGGCAAAAATATACTCATTTTGTTCACAATAAAACTCAATTTGTCTACCATTTCATACTTTTGTTCACTACAATTTACAAATTTAAATATCATTTTTTATAAGAAAGTTTTTATGTTCTAAATAAATTTCTTATATATACAAAAAAGAAGAAGAAGAAGAAGAAGAAGAAGAAGAAGAAGAATATATCTCCACACATTGCATAAGTTTGCAACTTAGTTTATAAAAACTGCAATAGTTTATCTTCTAAAGAGGTTTTTTTTTTTTCTCTCTCTTTTTTTTAATTTTAATTTTTTTTTATGAAGTCTTCTAAAGACTCATGATACTCAATTTCTAATAGAAGTAGATTCATTTCTTGCATGTCTAACAATCTCATTACGTGAGTTCCAACGGTGGGTGGGCTGGACCACCAGGTGTGGTATAATAATATGAGCAATAAGAACATTCACATTAACTTGTGCAAAATGACTTTTAATTTTATTATAAGAACTTATTTTTTCTAATTTATACACTTATTTTTCAAAACATCTTATATCAAATTATCTATTTTACATTACATTTTATTAAAATATAAATTTTTCTTGATTTTTTTAAATTGTTTATTTTTTTTCACACATAACAACCATTACTCACTTCATTCTTGAGATATGTAAAGAAAGAATAAAAACTAAATTTTTCATGGTCTGATGTGAGTAAATTTTGGATTTGATTGGCAAAAATATACTCATTTTGTTCACAATAAAACTCAATTTGTCTACCATTTCATACTTTTGTTCACTACAATTTACAAATTTAAACATCTTTTTTTATAAGAAAGTTTATTTTGACTGAAAATTTTGATTTTGTTAAGAAATTATCTTTGTTTTTTGTTCTATATATGGCTTTATAGTAATTCTAATAGGCACCTTTTTTTCTTCTACCTTTCGTCCTGTCAACACTGTTGTCATAGATTATAAGAACTTTATGTAAAGCCTAGCTCAACAATGAATCTTCTCCCAACCAAAAAACAAAACTTAAAAAGCAAATCCAAATATTTAAATCTAAATCAAGCATTGCAATTATCCAAATTTAGGTCAAACACTAAATCCTATATTAAAGAGAGGAAAAAAAAAAAACACTTGGGCCTTTTTCCCACTATTTGATAATTATGGATTTATGATTGCCATCCTCTCTTTCATCTCCCTCCATCTAAACATAAGGTAAATTTCATTAAAAAAAAAAAAAACAAAGAAGAAGAAGAAGAAGAAGAAGAAGAAAGAGAAAAGGATTTCTCAAAATGAAAATTTTGGTAATTTCTATAAAATAAAAAAAAAAGAAGAAAAAAAAAGGTGATGCAACTATTTTTACTTCACACTTTTTCCCCTTTCTTTCTTTGGTTTGTGCTCAATCACAGGTTGATATCCAAGCTTATGAAATTGAGCGTGGGTTTGAGTATATTCTCAACCCACACAAATTCAGATTCTGAGGGCCTGTTTGGTACGTGTGTTTAAATAACAGTTTTGAGTTTTTTTTTATAATAAATGTAAGTGAAAAGTGTATAAAAATACGTGTAATATTGTTTAAAAACTAAAAACATATGTTTAAACATATGTACTAAACCGGCCTTCATTTTTTTTTTTTTTTATAATGTCAATTGATAAGTGTATAACCATAGTACCTTATTGGTTTAATATAATACTATTAATTAGTGGAAAAATGCATCTCAAAAAGAAAGTGGAAAAGACTCGAACAAACTTCTTGTAAATGGAAATGGAAATTCAGGTAAGTCTAGTTTCATAAACTTTTCTACAACTTTGTCACAAATTTTTTTACAATTTTTCCATAATTTTGCTATGTGGTGACTTGTAAATAGTGAAATCATAAACCTATATAAACCCACTATTTTATTTCTACTTTGCACAAATTGTTACGTAGCAAAATTGTGACAAAATTGTAAAAGTTTTGTGATATTAGGCATACTCTTCCTGTACATTCAGACATTCCTGTATTTTCCCATAACATGACCCGAAAAGCACAATGTCATCTGAATAAATAAAAGAATTTTAAAACGTGTTTCATAGGCTCATAGCTGGTCACTAGTTACCAACACCACCAAATTGCTGTCCTTTGGCGTGTTGTGCCACGTACTTTGATACAAATATATATTGTTAGGTGTGCCACTAGTATTGCTAAAGTAAACCTTTTTTTTCCCTTTCTTTCCTTGGTTTGTACCCAACCACCCTGGTCTTAAAGAACTTTTAGTCTTCAGTCCGCCTACAAATATACTCAAACCATGCTCAATTTCATAAGCTTGGATATTAACTTGTGATTGGATCTATGAGACCACCACAAATGCTTCTTAAAAAAAGAAAAAATTAAATGCACCAATCACAACACTTAAATGTTGTAGATTTAAGTATATAGTCTTTGATTATTCTCTACCCATGCGGATCCAGACCCTCGTTGTTTTTTCTTATTACTAATGTTTTTTTTTTTTTTTTTTTTGGAAGAAGAAAGATAGACTTTACTTAGTAAGTTTTTGGTTTATAAGTCTTGTTAGTACTTACAAATGTTAGGTCTTTTTGCAAGTGCTAGTGTTGTAAATCTTTTCTTCTCACTTCCTCCTTCTCCATCCCCTATGTCTTTTGTCTATATTATCTATATATAAAAAAAAAAAAAAAAAAAAAAAAAAGTGGTTTAAAGTACCACATCGGTCACTTAGTGAGTGAGTCTTCGTTTTATAAGTCTCGCTAGTCTATATATATAATAATAGGTGAAGCTGAGAGGAAATCAAATTAGAATTCTAAATTAGAGTTCTAATTTTGTGCCATATGTCCTAAATTATTTATTCTTAAATGGTTTTATTTCTTAATTTTAAAATCAAATGTGGGACTACATCATAAATATTCATCCAAATGAATTATTAAGTACAAAAACCATAGAGTTTAATGGACACGATATATTATTTGTGATTCCAGAGACTATATAATTTGGCTAATCTAGCTTTCAAATATATATATATATATATATATATGTATGTATGTATGTATGTATGTATATTTTCTAATCCTTACTTTCATCCAATCGTATAGAAATGCACATTTTTGCTTTATGAAGGAATAATAATAATAATAATAATAATAATAATAATAATAATAATATCATTATCCTATCATCTGGCCCAGTTTGAAGGCGAAAATCATTTTTATTTTATTTTTTTTGGTCTTTCCAAAGTTCTTTTTGTGAAGATTTTGGGCTTTTGGGAAATTAGGATAGGAGCTTCTTAGTAAGATGATTATACAATTTGTTGGTGGGTTTTAGTTAGCTCAGCTAGTTAAGTTTTTTATCATTAAATAAGAGTTATTTAGGCTTTGATTCTTGGCAAGCTTTCCTTTGCGAAAAAAAAAAAAAAAAAATTGTCAAGCTTTCCTTTGCAAATTATTAGTAAATTACTTTCCCTTTCTTTTGCTTAAATTTCAGTTGATTCTTGGCAAATCTACAATGAATATGATTGACACTAAAAAAATATTGGAAACATTTTAGTCCAGAATATTTTATCTTGGGAATTATTGAATAGTTTCAAATCTTTCTTGCTTTTCTTGTCCATTTGGTGGGCGGATGTTTGATTTTTAATGTTGGGTAAATAAAGTATTGGGTAAGTATTATTTTTTAAACCAAATACTTTAGGGAAGTTTCAAATCAAACACTATAATTTCGTTAGTTTCAAATCAAATTCTAGATTGTTACAATATCTGTAAGTTAGAAATTCATCAATGCTTAGAAAAGAGCACGGTCCTTGCACAGAAGCAATAAAACAAGTTGAGTCCTCTTTTGATATGTAATAATGCTTCATTCTAAATAGATGAAAGGAACAATGAAGCAGTGTGCTAAGGACCAAGTTGAGTCCTCTATTGAATGCTATCAGATCATATGGCAAGAAATACCTACAGAGAAAGCAAATAAGGAAACCTGGAAACCAACTCCAAAGTTTTTGTGGAAAGTACCACTAGTGTGGTGCTAAGAGGCTCAGATGAAAGAACTTTAAAAGTTTGGGTATCATTGATTCCTGAAGTCAATCAAACAGTGATAGATGCTTTAGCATTTAGACAAGCTATCCTCCTTGACGTTGTTAAAAATGAAAATTTCAATAATGTTATTGTAGAGAGAGAAATGCTCTACAGGTAGTTCAAGCTATTCCAAGAAAATCCCAGTTGGTCATAGTTGTTCTAAATGGACTTTAGAGCATTATTTTGAAGGGCCTTTGTTCCCTAGCAGCTTTGATGGAGATACGATTTAAGCCTGTTGTATACTCGTATGTATGATTCCTCTGGGTGTTGTTAGCTTTTTATAAAGCTTCATTTTGTGAGGAAAACAAAAAAGAAATTAAAATCCACAATCCAACTAAAAAAAAGTTTAGGGTTTGTATTGAAACAATTTTAAAAGCTTAGGGCTTAATTTTAAATTAGAAGAATTATCAAGTTTAATTTGCAATATAGTCTTATTACATACTTCCTATGGTTTTCTTCTCAAAGGGGGAAAAAAAAAAACCTCCTATGGTTTAATTTTAAAATTATAAGATTTAATTTGAAATTACACTTTAAATATAATGTTTTTTTAATAGAAAAATAAGTTTTAAATGTACTATACTCTTTAAAAAAAAAAAAAACCCCCTCAATTTTCCAAAAAAGGAGAGATGAAACTCTTCTAAAAAATTGAGATGAATTTCTTTTTCTTTTTTTCTTTTTTTTTTGAGAAAAAGGTGAGAGGAAATTTTTTTTTTGAGAGAAAGGATTTCACTGATGGATGCCTTAGGGCATCTATTAATAAGTTATCTTAGGAAACCATTTTATTATGGAAAAAGAAAAAAATAACTAACTTTTTTACAATTTTTTTTAAAATTTTTTCATAAAAATAGTATCAAAACTTTTTAAAATGGTTTATCAAAAAATGTCCTATGGGCATTCATTAATAAAACCATTTTACTTAAGGATAAAGTTTAGTAACAAAATTGATTATAACTTAAGTCTACAACCTTACTCAATATTTTTTTTATTAGAGATAAATTTTGACAAATCTACCATTGGATTACATGTTTTTCTCATATCTTCTACGCATGCAAATTTTTAGAAAATTAAAAATCAATAGTTATGTTATCAATGAATTGTTTAAATTGCAAGTTTTTGTAGTTTAAAATTATACATAAAATATAAGCTTATAAATCGTATAGTAAATAATATCTGAATGATACAAAATTTGACATATGTATTAAAATAAAAAAAAAATATGCAATTCAACAATTGGAGTTTCAATATAGCTAGTAATGTTAATTATTTTAAATGTAAGTTGTAATTTTAGGTTTAACTCAATTTTATAACTAAACTTTATTCTTTTCCTAATTTAAAATTTAAAATTAATGATTAATGGAATAACAGATAGCTTAAAGGCACGCTAACCGGGCCCTTCTATAAATTCAGCTTATTCTTAACTTTATTGACCGGTTGCCGGTTTCAGCCCAGCGTTGATTTCCTCTGCCTTTTGCTCTCTCCCAATCACAATCACTGCTCCTATTTTTCTTTTCCCAAATCACTTTACACTCGCATTCATCTCTTCAATTTGTTTTCTTCTTCGCTAATTTATGTATGATCCTTTTTTCTTCAGTTCTATACATATTGTGCTTCAAATTTTATCTCTATATTTTCTATGGCTTCCATGAGAACTCAAGGAGGGTCTACGTCATCTTCTTCGACACCTCAGTCTCAGTGGAAATACAAGGTGTTTCTCAGTTTTAGAAAAAAGCTTTTGTTGAACCCAAAAAATGTGGAGAGCTGCTTTGAGAGAAGTGGCCAATCTCTCTGGTTCGTATTTACAAAGATAGCTAATTTTCATTACTGATTTATTATTTATGCTGATATTTAAATGACAAGTCTTTCTTTCATACACGATGGAAGTATATAAATTGCTATTAGAATGTAGCATAATATGCATGGATTGAAACATTACAACATGTACTAGTTAAATTTCTGTTGCAATCAGTGCTTATAATATTACATATAGTTTGTGACCCCTGCCCTTTTGTTATTAAAAGTGTTGGTGGTGCATTTAGCAAAAAGAACATAACATTTATCTTCATTATATATATATTTTTAGGTAAATTAGTATTTGAGTTTTGCAATTTGACCATTCTACAATTTAATCCATAAATTTTCAATTATTAAATTTCAATCCCTAAAATGAGACTGTTAGGATTCTGTCCAAATTAATAGATATTGTATCTTACAAGTAGTTTTTTTTTTTTAGGAAATATATTCTCAAGCTTTACTGTTATACTGATCTATGGATTTTGCTTAGGTAGATTGTTCAGTCCTATTTCGGAATCCTTTTTGTAATTGTCCAAGCATTATGCTAATTTTCATTTTCACCTTGTGCTGCAAATTCTAGAGAATTTTGCCAAATAAATTTTTGACATGTGAAAACTATAGATTGCGTACTTCTTTTGGCATGTCTAACATGATTATACTTTAGAATCATTGGAGTCATGCCTTCAAAAGCAGTCAAGAAGCAACTTTAATTACACTCATTAGGAATGAGTCAATGATTATGGTACCATACTGACTCGGGTTTTTACATATATACAGATTATAATTGACATGTCTGCAGATGATGATGCCAATGTTCTTTTCATACCTTGATTGACTGTAAAATAGGGAGGAGGATTTTCATAGGATGAATTTCAATTGAGGCTACTGATATTGAATGTGCACAAGCATTTCTGTCAATCTAACTGTGTTTTTTCTATTTCTTTTTTTTTTGGATGAAAATCCTGATATGTTGTAATGAATTTATATATCATGATGATTTGGAAATGCATTCGTGTGACATATCCTTCTTTCATAATGAGAATATAGTCAGGATCTTTTCTTTTCCTTTCCTTCCCAACCCACCCCCCACCCCCCCCCCCCCCCCCTTTCCCTTTTTGACAGGTTCTAGTCAATATCAGATATGATATTATATGGTTTCAATTATTAGGTTTTCTTAGGATGAAGTAAAGTTAAATTAAGCCGTCTGCTATCGGATTGACTACAAGCTATACTTTTAGGTACCTTTCTCACATTTATCTCATGTAGTGTATTTGAGTTAATCTATATGAGAGCATGAGTTGTGAATTTTGGCAAAGTTTTAAAAGCTATTACTTTTTTTTTTCTCAATCATGCAATATGATCAGATAAGCATTAACTCAGTCTTTATTCTAGAATATGTACTTACAATTAAAAAGTCTACAAATACTTTTGAAAGCTTCAAACAATTTCACCCTTGATGTAAGCTTCTTCCTGGGACTTGCCTACTTGATAGTTACGGGCCTTACGGCCTAACCATTATATTGTTAATATCTTTCTTCAAAAAAACTAGCATATCAAGATAATGTAGAAGTTGTGATTTTTCCTTTATATCACTGGAGGAATCGGCTAGCAATATAGAGGAGCCTATGTCTATCTTGGAGCATATTATCTGGTCGGGACACCAGAATGTGCTGTTGTGGCCTTTGTTCAATCTTTAAAAGTCCTTTGGATTGGATTTAGAGACAGGGTCTATTATACAAGCTTATTTATTTATATTGCTAAATTGTTCAAGCATTTTTGTTTGCTCACGGAACAAGTTTCAAAAATTGGCAAGAGCAGGTTACAAGTACAAAAATTCTTCCTTTCTACAAAATTGTTCCCCCACCCTCCCTCCCTTCTTCTAATTCATCTTCTTCTTTATACTGCAATTTATGTCCACTTTATCATATAGCATGAATTTTTGAAGCCTTCTAACTATTTCAGACTTGAGTAATTGGTGTCAAATCTATATTTTATTAAAATTGGTGTTAATTGAAACGTGCTAGGCCTTTAGACTAAAATAGTTTTGAATGCTTAGTTGGATTTTTATTGATGTTTCAGGTTTTTAAAGCTAGAGTGGGGATATATCAGTGAGACTATTTTAGTAGATAAGATAAAAATAGAGAGCACTTTATGTTTCTACTTTCTTAAGTTTATTGTTGATGAAATTTCTCTTTCTTAAAAGAAGAAAAATAAAAAATTTAAATAAAAAACTGCAAAACAAGATACTTGAAGGGACTCTCACCAAAGTTACTCCACCTTTACGTTCTTTACAATTAGACCAACCACTTCTTGATTGTGGCTTGCCTCTTATTTTACTTGATTGTTCAGACCAACCATACGTGCTGTCATATTGGTGGCTTCAGCTTTCTTTACATTCCAATTGCTTTTGCATTTGTGCTAATGCCCTGCTTTTATCAGTCTAGATTAGCAGGCGCACCTTTAGATTTACCAATTGCTAATGAAATATATATATATATATATCCAAAGTAAAGCTGCAAAATTGCTAAGGTAAGGTAGGTGGCTCAATCCTATTATGGCATCCCATTTGTAAGTATCCAACTATTATGCTAATTTTCATATTCACCTTGTGTAGTGCTGGCAGAAGCAAGAGAAATTTTCCTCATAAATTTTTTAAACGTGAAAACTAGAGACTCTGTAGTCTCTACCATGTCTATACTTCATAATCATTGGTGACATGCCTTCTAGAAAATGCAAGGAGGGACTCGAATTATACTGATTATTAATGAGTAAGTTTTCACATATATGCAGATGATAACGATTAACATGTCAGCAGAAGATGACACTCGTGTTCTGTTTATACTTTGTCTAGCTGCTAAATGGGGAGGATTTTCACAGGAGGATTTCAGTTGAGGCTACAGCTATTGGATGTGCATAAGCATTTCTGTCAGTCTAACTGGTATGTTGTATCGAATTTATATATGGTTTCGGTTATAATATTTGGAAATGTATTCAAGTGACATATCCTTGTATCTTGTTTCATAAAGACAGTAGAGCCAGGATCTTTTCTTTCATCTTCTCCTTTTTATTTTTTATTTTTTTATGGTTTCAGTTATGATGATTTTCATAGGATGAACCGATGATGTTCATAACTGTTATTGGATAGCCTACAAGGCGCAAGCTATACTTTCAGGTGACTTTCCCACAAGTTATACCTTTGTTTTTCCCCATACACTATAGCGTATTTAAGTTTTTTTTTTTTTTTTTTGATAAGTAAGAAAGGTGTATATTCAAAAACTGCTTTATGTAAAAAAGCATAAAGCAAATCAAAAATTACAAAAAAAGGAAAGAAAAGCAAAAACATAAAGGAAAAACTAATTACAAAGAAAAAGTGTATATTCAAAAAACTGCTTTATGTAAAAAAGCACAAAGCAAATCAAAAATTACAAAAAAGGAAAGAAAAGCAAAAACATAAAGGAAAAACTAATTACAAAGAAAAAGAGAGTTAAGGGACAAAGAGAGTGTAGCGTATTTAAGTTGATGTCTATGAGAGCACTAGTTGTGAATTTTGGACAAGTTTAGAAGCTATTACATTTTATCAATCATGCCATATGTTCAGCTAATTAAGCATTAATTCAGTCTCTAGAATATCTCCTTGCAATTAAAAAGTCAACAAACACTGTTGAAAGCTTCAAGTTCTCTCTTGAAGTAATCTCTTTCTTGGACTTGTCTAGTTGATAATTATGTTATGGCCATCTTCAAAATAAATCAGCAAATCAGGCCATTGTAGAAGTCATGATTCTCCTTTCGTATTGCTAGAGGAATCAGCCGGAAACATACAGGGAGAATATGTCAATCTCAGAGCATATTCTCTGGTTGAGAGTCCAGTAGGTGCCGTTTTGGTCTTTATTGTATGCTCAGAGTCCTTTGGATTGGATTGAGAGAGAGGCTCTATTGTAAAAGCATTTCTAGTTGCTCGTGGAACAAGTTTCACAAATTGGCAAAAGAGGATTATTAGTACCAAAAAAATCTTCCTTTCTACGTAGTTGTCCCCCCCCCCCCCCCCTTCTCTCTCTCTCTCTCTACAACAATTTATTTATATTTAACTTGATCATAAACATGAATATTCCAAAGCTTTTAACTGTTTCAGATTAGAATAACTGGTGTGAAATCTATATTTCCTTAGAATTGGGGGCAATTGAAACGTGCTAGGCTCATAGGTTAAACTGGTTTTGAACGCATATTAGTTGGATTTTTATAGATGTTTAAGGTGTCAAAAGCTAGGGAAAGGATATTTGAGGGAGATTTTTGTAGCAGATAACATAATATAGAGAGAAATTTGTGTTTGTTTTGAAAAAATAAATTAAAACTAAATAAATAATAATAATAATAATAATAATAATAATTTCTTGGCCTATCTTTTCATCAACATTATGTGACAATGTAAATAATATTATTATGGTGCAATGTAAATGATGATTAATAAAAGATTTTGCAAGCATTGCTACCTCTCTCAGTTACTTGTAATGAAGCACATATATAGGTGGTGTTACTTGTACACTAGTCACTAGTCACTAGTCACTACTCACTACTCACTAGATGTCCAAAATGATTGTGAACTGTAGCGGTTTAAGTACCTTACAAACTACAGCCATATCAATTAAGCAGTTATCAATGCGCCTATGTTAGATTAAGCTAATCATGAATCATGATGGATTGGAACAAAATGTACAACCCACTGATTTGGCAGAGATTCTCAGTTACAAGCCAATCACTTGTTATCAGTTATAACAAGGAGTGGCTAAAGTGGGTTGAAGTGAAAGGCCTCTTGATATGGAGAGATATTGAAAAAGCTATAGCATTGATGTGTAGTAGATGATGCTATTAGCATTGATGTGTGGGACGGTCTTTGGATTCTATGGGTCCAGGGATTTGAAGCCAAAACAATTGGTAATTTGGATTTGCAAAGCAGTTTTTAATTGTAGCTGATCTTGTAGAACATGAGGCTCAAGATTCGAATGAGGCATCACTATGTTCTAGTGGGACCCACACTATGCACAAGAATATGTAGTTATTTTATAATGTTATATAATACATAATTTATTTTCTAAAATATTCTTAAGATTATTTATTAAAATTAGTCAATGTATTTTTTCATAAAAATATTTAATTTTAGGTTTATTAAACTATTAGTTTAATAGTTTACAAAACCTACCAAAGGCACCATTTTTTTTACTAAATTAAATGATGCTATATTGCTTTCTTTGTCAACTAATGAAAATTTTAGTGTTCACTAAAAATAAAAAAAAAATTATATAAATTTTATTTTCTTTTTGTTTAAAATTTTTATATAATCCTATTATATGCTAAAAAATTTCAACTTGTGGTCCTGTATTGTAATATTGTATTTAATCTCAAACAATTACATTATCATCTAATTTTATAGTTTTATTTCCATGATTTTGATTTGTCTTTTTGAATACATTGCTTAGAGCATTAATTTCTCTCTCTCTCTCTCTCTCTCTCTCTCTCTCGTGTGAGTTCTGTCTCCTCCGCCTTTTGCTGCTTATTGCGACCACTATCTTGGTGGTGATCTTTTTCTCACCACGAAATTACTAGCATGTCCTATTTTAGAATCAGTGACTAGTGCGGTTGTTGTTGTGCCATGCTAGAAGACTTCAAAAGTAAAAGGGGAAGGAATTTAAAAAGTAAAAGTGTTGTGGACTTATTGAAAAGTATAGAATTTCACTATTTGGATGGAATCAGCTGCTCCTGAAATATATGTATCCATAGAAAAGCTGCAAAAATGTTCAGCTCAATTGAGTATTGGGCTACCCAAACTTTGGTCAGTGGAAACTAGACCTTTTTGGTGCTTGACTCAACCTCTGTTAGCCTGCTTGTTTCCATATTCCCCTATGTCGGGCTCTAGTTTCTAAATTAAAGTTAGGAAATATTGGAGCTACGGTATTCACTGATTCATCATTTTGGTTGAATGTGTTCTTGCTTGGGATACACAGTCCAAACAAGAGACAATATCTTATAACACGGATTTATGCAGACCTCCTCTCACAATAGGTGAGCCCTACGCACTTGTGGTATCCACACATTATGAGGAGGCATTCTGTAGATTCACATAATAAGATATAGACACCTCTCATAAAGAAAGAGAGAGAACATTTTTATATGTATTATGTGTGTAATTGCATGAATAGCAACAAAAATATTAATTTTTTTACTTCAACTAAAGCACAATGGATAAACTATAATATTGAAAAAAGCATTAAAGGTAAAACGGTTTAACCTAAAGGCAAGGAATATAGTGTATTTTATAAAATAATAAAAGTAGGACTAAAACTCATTTTCATTCTTAAACTTTCAGCAAGAAAGCAATCAGCAAAGCGCATCCTAATGCACTATCTATTTTTTGTGTTGGTAGAGCTGAAGCTTCTTGACAAGCCTAATTGAACTTGATTAACTTGACTAAAACTAGCAGCCTAAAATCTATTTATTTACTTATACAAATTAGTTAATCAAAAGAATAATTCTTTGTCAAATGCCTATCAAATCTGTAGTTATTGTTGTTGTTTTCATCATTATATCATTGTTATTATGTCACCATAGATGTCGGCTAGTATGAGAATCTGATATGTCAGAGTAAGGAATATAATTCAATCATGATGATAAGTGAATTTTTGTGACTGCTAAGCAGTGCGGGATGACTGGTGCATTAGAGACTTTATGCGGACAAGCCTATGGAGCAGAGCAATGTCAAAAATAGGAATTTATACTTACACCACCATCATCTCTCTTATTCTGGTTTGTATCCCTATATATATCCTATGGATATTCACAGACAAATTACTAATACTCATAGGACAAGATCCAACAATCTCACATATAGCAGGCATACTGTGTATGCCTCATCCCTAACCTGTTTGCATAAGCTATACTTCAACCACTAATTCGCTAGTACCAGACTCAGAGCCTGATCCTTCTAATGCTCTTTAGTTCATTTGCAGCTCTGTGTTTCCATATACCTTTTTGTTGGATTCTTGTTTATAAATTAAAATTAGGAAGCAGCTGCATTAGCCTCTGCTTCATCATCGTTGTTGGATTTGCTCGTGCTTGGGGTATGCATGAAGTACTCTTCTGCTTGTGAGAAAACTCATGCCGTATTCTCAAATGATGGCTTCTTCAGCATATTTCGCTTTGCTGTTGCTTCGGCTGCAATGGTTTGGTAATTTTCTGTTTTGTTCTTTCTTTCAAGATTTTTGTAGTACTCATTTTTTGGCTACATGTATTAAGTCTCTTAGCATTTTTTTGCATGCCAACCATAATCTTCTTGATGGTGGTCGTTTGAGGGTCTTATTTTGCTTTCTGGGCTTTTACCTAATCCAGAATTGGAGATTTCAGTGCTTTCACTATGGTATGCTTCTTTTCCATATTTACTATATCAGATTACAATAGAATGCTTCTAATTTTTCACTGCATGCAGTCTCACAATTACTAATTTGTACTACTACATAGCATATGGATTTGCGGCAACAGCAAGGTTTGCGGGTTTCGAATGAGTTGGGAGCTGGGAATGCTCAAGCAGCTAAATGACTGTTATAATGGTTCTTGTAGTTGCAGAGATTTATTGTAGCCGTGATTCTCTTCTTCTGCCATCGTGTTTTGGTCTATGCCTTTCGCAGTAAGAAGGAAATTGCAGATATGGGTCCTTTGCTTTGTCTCTCAATAGTCATCTTTCAGGTAACTTTCTCACATTTGAGTTGGAGCTAAACTTTTGAAACTTATAACTTCTTAATTCTTATGAATTCACTCGATACTATTAGCTATACTATCAAATACACATTGGTTCATTATTCATTTAGAATATTTCTTTGCAATTAAAAAGTTAACTAATGGTGTATAAAGATTTAAAAAAGCTTACTCTTGGAAGTAATCTTCATTCTGGGTTATAAAATAGCCTTATATCTTTATTAGGAAATGCTTATGTAGTAGTTATGCCATAGTCATAACCATCATAATCATATTGTGTATATTTCTTCAAAATAGATCAGCATATGATACCAATGTAGAAGTTATGATTCTTCCTTGATATTGCTTGCCATTAACTCACGAAGTTATTTTGTGCTATATATGTATCAGGGTCCTAGGGGAAGTGGCTGGTAGGATATTGGCGCCTATGTAAATCTTGAGGCATATTATCTGGTTGGGGTTCCAGTAGGTGTTGTTTCGGCCTTCGTTGTACGCTTGAAAGGAAAGGGTCTTTGGATCGGAATACTAACAGGGTTCTACTGTAGAAGCATTTCTGCTTGATCTTAAAACTATTTTCACAAATTGGGAAAAGCATGTTACTAGTACCAAAAAAAAAAAAAATTCTACCTTCCTATATATTTAGTTTTATTTTTACACCTTTCTACAACTAAATTTCATGTTCAACTTGATCATATAGTATGAAAATTGAGAACCTTATAAATATTTGTGACTGAAATAATTGGTGTCCAATTGAGTTGAATGGACAAAATATTAGACTAAACCATTTTTGAATGCTTAGTTGTATTTATGTTGATGTTTCCGGCATCAAAAGCAAGTGAGAGGATATTTGATGGAGATATTTAGTCTAGACTTCAGAGTTTATTGAGTTGATTAGACAAGATTTTTTATTGGTAAGAAGTTCCCAGGGAGTGTAGTTTGGCTAATACTAATTTTTATCCAACGTATGAAAGGAAAACACAATAATATCACCATTCCATTTCTCACAACTTGAAAGAAGAAAAATGGGAACTCTTTCCAATGTTTTGGTTGTGGGAGATTTTACAGTTTTAATATTTAAACCTCTTTTTGTAAGAGGGAAGATAGAATTACTACAACTTTTTGTTACATATATGTATCCGTAAGTGTGTGTATCTATAAAATCAATTGCATACAAAAACGAAAGTCATAAATAATGACAATATATTCAACCGAAGGAATTGTTCACTCTTATGTGTCCTCCCATAAGAATGAATAATATCTTATATTTGACTTGAAACATTAAAGGAGCACTGTGTTTGGCTAAACGAAGCCTACTGTATCAAGTCCTCACAACTATAGCAAGGGGAAGCACCATACTGTGATTTGATGTAATCTTTCATTATTCTATTCAATAAAATTTCTACCTCTATTGGGAGAAAAAAAAAGCATGCTTGTTAGAATTATGGTGAGATTTATTATGAATGTGAGAAAATTGAGCATAATGTCATAGGAACCTAATAATTTTCTCAATAAAGAAGGTAAAAATAAAATAAATTATACAAGGTACACCTTTCTAGAAGGGGGAAAAAAAAAAAAAAAAAAACCAGAATTACATCTCAATGAAATAATTGCAAATATACTGAATTTTTTGGGATTTGGACACTTGTCAAATAATTTCTATGTATTTAAATCTTAATAAAATTTCAATTATAAGCTTTGCTATTGACCACAAAATTACCTAGTCTCTTTTAGTTATTTATTTATTTATAATTTTAAAGAAAATAAAAAAGATAAAGGAAAGAATTAAGAAAGTGAGGGAATCATTATCAATGAATTGACTTTCACGTAGCAGTAGCCAGCAAGCTCAACCCTTCTGCCACGCCAAACCCTTCTGCCAAGCCAAACAAAAAACAAAGGAAAATAGGCATTCAAGAGTTAAGACTACGCAAAATAGTTGTTGATTTGACTTGAAGCAGAGGATATTGAGAAGTTGCGAAAACAAACACACGGAGAAACAAAGTACAGTGTCCACTCCTTTATTAAACAGGCAATTAACAATTATCTGATAATATTACATGCACGAAATATTTTTTGAATAGCAAATGATAAAGCTTTTAAAAGTTTTGATAGTATCAAGTATTGGGCAAAATTTAATAATAATTTTTATATTTTATCCTTTTTTTTTATGAGATTTTACCATAAATTTTAGCCTAATAAAAATGTTTTTTTTTTCTTCCTCAATTCTCTAAACTAGGAAATTAGGGAAGAAACTTTTTTGTTAATGAAAATATCTCATACAGTCATACATGTTACACTGTACATTGTACAACTGAAAAGGTTTGTTTCACACGCTCACCACTTTTGCAAAGAAAGTCACAATTTTAGATCAAAAAATTAAATGTGTGTTTCCTTTGTATGTAAATGAGCAGAGCTTCGTAGTCAAGACTCATAGCTGATAGCCGGTTACCACGAAACTACCCGTCCTCCTCCATCGATTTAAAAAAGAAAAAGAAAAAGAAAAAGAAAAAAAGCAATAAATGAAAGGAGTAAAAGTGGGGGACTGGTAATCAACGTCTGGTGCCACGCAAAAGCTGTGAAAAAAGTAATGGGAAAAGGAATAAATTTCCTTGAGTGAGGCCCAGGAAAAGTTGTTGACTTGATTCAGAACAGGGGATTTGAAATTATTTAACAGGCAGAGTTTTAGAAATAGTATATTAGTATATAATTAAAATTTTTAAGGCTAAATGATAATTTTTTTTAGTAAAAAAATTAAAATGAAAATTAATCCAATCTGCCTCTGAGATTGGGGTTATCATAAGCTATTAAGATTTTTTTTTTTTTTTTTTAATATTCAATTTGCTCCCTATGCTTATAGGACAATTTACACTGTTAAATAAAAAATTCATACTCTTCTAAGTCCTTGCTTCTTTTCAATATATTGTTTTAATTGCATATATCTCATATTGTGGCAATTATATACGCAAAAGAATTTCTAGTAGCCAATGTAGATAAAAAATTGTTAGAAATGGAGGAGTAAATAAAAGTTTAAGATGGAGAAGGAAGAGCAATCGAATTTTCAAATTGTATTAAACGATGTTTGTTTATGCTTATTTGGTAAATTGAATATTTAAAATTTTTTTTGATAACATCTTACAATTAATCCAAATCTCAAGTTGGTTCAAGCAGTGACACTTTAACAAATTTGTTGTGCTCTCTACGATAGCTCCATCAAAGTTCCAAAAGTACTTGTGGTGTTACTCTTACCATCGCGTGATGTGAGGTCGGTGACAATGAGTCTACACTCCCACTAAAAGCCTCCTTTTTTACTAAAAAAGAAAAAAGAAAAAGAAAAATGAGGTATACTTTGTTCACCTCTATTGATAATAATAATAATAATATTAATAAAAGCAAGAAACAATAAAGCAAAGGAGTAAGAAACTGGGGACTGGATAAAGTGCAAGACTAACCACTTATAGAGCATCAGTACTCGGGTGTGTAATAAACCCCCAAAAATTGTATTTTACCATTTGAACACCAAAATGTAAGCTTTATCCGGGCTTGGGTTCTTAAATTTTTTTACAATCTTACTACAATACCCTCTTAAATTTAGAAATTACTGTAGCAAGATTGTATATATAAAAAATATTATTTTATTCACTCTCTCTTTTGAATCTCTTTTTTAATGTGTTATATATTATCTTAATGTGTAGATATATTATTTTATTACGTTGTATAAAAAAATAAAAGTTGCGATGTTAAATGTGTTGTAAAATAATATAGTATATTAAATGAAGTAATTTTTGAGATAGTAAAATGATATAATCTTTAGAAACCAAATGCTAATCCTCAAAAAGAAGTAAAGAGTATAAGCATGGTCGATTGACTGAAAGACAGATGGCCAAAACTTTGTGGTTCCTCTGTTTTTCCATTAATCGAATATTATCTTCATCTCCTTTTATATAATTTATTCTTCGTTTTCCCTGGAATATGCTTGTATTCATTAGTAAAATGGAGTCATCTGACTTGACTCAAAGCAGATGTCCAGTGAAAGTTATCACTAGACATGTCAGGATTTGAACACGTGTTCAAGAGTAGACACATGTCTACAATCCAATGTGTCCAGTAATAATTTTCACTGGACACAAGCCGCACCCAAAGCGGAGGATGTGCATGCTCATTAACTTCTTTGACCAAGAAATCATACATGTTAGGAACCGATTTTTCATGTGCACATAAATATCATTTATTTCTTCTCTTTGGAGAGATAATGCTTTGGGCAGCCTCTAATTAGCGGCAGCACCTAGGAATATTTGTTAGAGGGTCATTCAAATTCAATGTTGAAGAAGCTGACAAGAACTTCTTTATAAATAATATTAATATATTTTTTTTATTTCATCCTGGTTACTAGATGATAAGATGAAACATGTTATGTAATTCATGATTTAAAGAAAGATTTTTCAAGTCAACAAGAGTTTTTTTTAAAAGATGAATCTTAGCTAAGAGATGAATTTTGCAGTACTCGTGATTTCTTTATTAAAAAAATTTATGCATAATACCAGTAGGAGAATAAATGATAAACTATATGTTCATTGAGTGTATTGTTTTCTGCTATAATAAATATATTAATTATTATTACTAATATTAAATCTTAAAAATCATCTATTTGTCTTTTATTATAATAAAATTATTAATCATTCGTATTTACTCAACATATTATATACATTCTCATAAAAAAGAAGAAGAAGCATATTATATACATAAAAAAGTGTGTGAATAACCCATAATAGAAAAATAACATTAAGTTTAAAAAAAAAAAAAAAAGCCATTAGAAATGAAGAAGGAAGTTTATCGAAAATATAAAAAAGAGATGGAGATGGAGATGGAGATGGAGATGAAAGCAAGAGCAATAAATTTTTATAATGATAATTTTTATATTTTACCATAAATTTCGGCTAAATAAAAAAGCATTACTTTTTTTCTTCTTCAAATACATGAACGAGGAGGTTCGGGAGGAAATTTCCTCGTAGATGGAAATCTCTCATACGCGGAAGCTACGCGGTACGCCCACCACCACCACATCTCTCTAGCTGGTTACAGCGAAACTACCCCGTCTCCTTCCTCCTTTATGGATTTAAATAATAATAATAATAATAATCAATGTAAAAGGAAGAGTAGTTGACTTGACTTGAAACAAAGGATATTGAAGGTGTGGACACAAACACACGGTGAAATAAAGAACAGAGTCCATTCCTTTATTAAACTGCCAATAGATACCCAATACCAATTGGATCAGCCTTAGATTCTACTGGGTTTCGATCATTACAATCAATCACTACTACTCTACTGTTATTTCAATTTCCAATTCCCTAAGTTGTCATTTTTCACACTTATTCATCCCTTATATTTCTTTCCTTCCATTTTTTTTCTTGAAAAATGAAAAAATCCATATCAAATTGTTTTCTTCTTCCTAATTGCCGTGAAGCAAGAGTTTCAACTTTCAGGGTTTAAACCTCGAGTTGGTTTTCTCATTACCAAGAGTGCTTAAATTCCGTAGTATTGTTTTCAAAAATCTATTAAATTATCTTTGTCTCATTTCCTATAGTTAAATAATTTTCAGTCGTCCTTTCTTTGCAAAAAAAAAAGAAAAAAAAAAGAAAAAAAAGAAGAGGCAAAAACAGGAGTGTTTTGAGGAGGTTTTGGAGGCCATCGCTGCTGTAATTCCTTCTCACAAATGGGTAAGTTCTCACTTTTAAGTTTTAATGCACAATCCTCTCTTTTTATTATTATTATTCTTTCACTCCCTGCCTGAAATTAAAATCCCACTTCACATCGTTTTTTTCTTCCTTAATTTAATTATTCAATTTTCTTTATTTTTAATTGGTTGTATTCCTTTTATCTAAATTTCCAACAGCTTTAGTGGAGCGTAAAAGAGAGTCATCACCGTCACCATCTTCTTCTTCAACACGTCAGCCAAAATACGATGTATTTCTTAGTTTTAGGGGTGAGGACACCCGTACTAATTTTACTGACCATCTATATGTTGCTTTGAAACGAAAGGGGATTATTACCTTTCGGGATGAAGAAGAACTCAAGAAAGGAGAACGTATTTCTGAGCTCTTCAAAGCAATTGAAGAATCACAGTTTGCTATCATCATTCTCTCAAGAAACTATGCATCTTCTACGTGGTGCTTGGATGAGCTTGCCAAGATTATCAAATGCAAGGATGAAATGGGACTAAAAGTTTTGCCGGTTTTTTATGATGTGAGCCCATCTGTTGTACGAAAACAAACAGAAACTTTTGAACAAGCCTTTATTAATCACCAGAAACGCTTTGAGGATAACATAGAAAAGGTGGAAACTTGGAGAGATACTTTAAAAGAAGTGGCTATTATCAAAGGTTGGGATCTGCATCTACAAAATAGGTAATTTCCATGAATTTCAAATGATAAGCTTCTTTTATTTACCATGAAGCATATAATTAACTAAGAGAATATATCATAATATACATGGATTGAACTACATCATGGTATGCTAGTTAAAATTCTGTTAAATTTTTAGGAACAGTAGAAGTGGTTGTGAATTTGGGCTTAGGGAAGCTCTATGAAAAGATCAAAATGGAATTACTTGATTCATGAATATATATATATATATATATATATATATATATATATATATCTCACTTTTGCTGACATTTTTTTTGAGAATCAAATCCGCTGTCATTAATTTAATTTTATTTTATATTATATTCTTTTTTGAATATAATATAATCATTGATATGGAGATGGCCTATGGCTAGATCTTTTGTTTCCTCTTATTTAAGTGGATAAAGTTTTCTTATTGTTTGAAAAGTCGTCCAATAGAACATAAAAAGGTTTCCAAAAACGTTTTAGTTAACAAATCATTACAAATAAACTTTGCAACGTTAAAAACTCTCCAAACTCCAAAGACAATTCCTCTCACATCACGGTTCGACTATTGACCGTCATTAATTGGCAGTTGACCAGTATTGACCATCTGTGGATTTTTTCCCAAATGTCTTTTTTTTTTTTTTTTTTTTTTTTTGAATAAATTCAGACTTTAGAGTCAATATTAACATTTGAGGCTCCCAAATGACCCAAAACATACAAAATGTTTAATTAGCTCATTTTCAATATTGCAACCAAATACATGACAATGAGTCAATTTTTTGACAAATATTTTCAGTCAAAACAAATGGACCATTCATTTCATAGGAAAACTTTTATAAATTCTTCTTTGGCCCCTTAAGAATTAAAGTTATTCAAAGTGAAAATTTGGAGAATTATAACACTTTTATAACTCAACATGATGCAACCATCCAAAATTAACTTTTGGCAATTTATATTTTGGATTCAAGGTAGGCATGCCAATTTCATAAAGATTTAATTTTGGCTCATTCATTATTTCGGTTAAAAAAATTATCAAACCAATTTATCCATTTTATTCCCATTCCCAAACCAATTGTTTACATAATTTAATTTGAAGAAGTATAGCTTTGAGGAGTTTATCATTGATATTAGGGTGCTTTTGAATGATTTTATTCAAAAAGAAACATAACATACCTTTGGGCCTCAACTAAAGAAGTAAAAGCTTGGGTTTGTGTTGGCACAAAGGTATAAATCATTAAATTTTATTTTTAATTAATAGAAACCAATACCTCCTCTTCACTCGTTTACCTGGTATACAAAGCTTTTTCAATTGTCTACTTTGAAAATTTTGAGTATTGCCATTGTTATTAATATTTTGTACTCAAGCAACCTCAAATGGTCTTAAAAATTTATATTTAGCATGTTCAACTTAAAATATTCCAATGAAGTTCTTAGCAATCAAGCATGAAATGAGATGCTTAATTTTTTGCTCAATCAATGTATCTCTTAACGAAATAGATTTTGGATTTAGTGGATCCAATATCATTGCTAACCTAAGAAAATTAGTGGACTAATTTTTGAAAAGATATCTCCCAAGGAATATCTTTGTCTAATATTTTTCTTTCTCCCCTGAAGTTTAACAATTGGTTTGGACCATCATGTAATTATTTTCTATCTTCTTTGCAGGCTTGAGTCCGAAATTATCCAAGACATTGTGAAAGTAATTATGGAGAAATTGAGTTCTAAATCCTCAAGCATTAATAAAAATTTGATAGGAATAAAATCTATGGTGGCAGAATTGATCCCATCGTGTTTAGGTTTTGGGAATGATATTTACATGATGGGGATTTGTGGTATGGGGGGTCTAGGAAAAACAACTCTTGCTAGTGCTATATATTACGAGTATTCTGATCACTTTGAAAGTTCTAGTTTTATTGCCAATGTTAGGGAAAGATCAAAAAAAGGTGAACTGCATGAATTACAACAACAATTTCTTGATGAACTTTTAGAGGGAAGTAATACAAAGATCTACAATGTTCAAGTTGGAGTTAAAAAAATCAAGAGTAGTGGGTTACATCATAAAAAAGTTCTACTTGTCCTAGATGACGTTAATCACAAGGACCAATTAGAAAAATTGGCTGGAGAGCATGATTGGTTTGGATTGGGTAGTTGGATCATCATAACAACTAGAGATGAACATGTATTGATCGATCATGGAGTGCTTAAAATATATAAGCCTAATGGATTAGATTATGATGATGCTTCAAAACTTTTTTGTTCGAAAGCCTTCAAAAAAGTGCAACCCGAAGAAGGTTATATGCAGCTCTCCCATAAAGTTGTGGAATATGCTAGTGGCCTTCCATTAGCTCTTGTTACTTTGGGTTCCTTTTTGATTGGAAGAACAGTAGAAGAGTGGCAAAGTGCATTGGACAGTTTTAAAAATAATAAAGGAGATATACATGATATACTTAAAATAAGTTATGATGGACTAGAGGAAATGTGGAAGAAGATATTTTTAGATATTGCATGTTTTTTTAGAGGGAGAGGGGAAGATCAAGTAATAGAGATATTAAAGAATTGTGGTTTTAATGCAGAAATTGGTATAAGTGTTCTCGTGGAAAAATCTCTCCTAACTATAGATGACAATAAATATTTGTGGATGCATGATCTACTAGCAGAAATGGGTGAAAAAATTATCCGTTTTGAATCAGGTGGAAAGCTTGGAAAGCAAAGTCGGTTGTGGCTTGTTGAGGACTTGCTTCATGTATTGGAAAACGATATGGTAAGAAAAATGACAAAACTATAATTTTATTTCAATGAATAATATTGAGTTGGTATAGTAAAATAATTTTGTTCAATAAGTATTTATGTAATGAAATCAAGAATAAAACATTCATTTACCAATTACCATGCTAATATATTGTCAATGATGATCTCTTCTATTTTGAAAACATATATTATCTCTTTGTAATTGTTATGAAATTGAATTTATTTTTCTTGATGTAATGAACTAATTATTCATCTCTTGGTTACTACCTAGAACAAAAGGCTATCTTAACATTTTTTTTAATATGTAAAAAAAATCATTCTCTAGGCTTTATTTTCTTTTTCCATCACTTTAAAAGTAATCTTGAATTTCTAAAAGGTAGAAGTGCACCTTTCAAGTTTTAATGTATGAATTTTAAACAGATTAATAAGAAAAAAAGACTTTAGAAAAAGATGTAATACAATCTATTAATGTATTACATATAAACCCTTTATATGTAGTACATTTTACTATCAACATATGATGTTGTACTACGATTTATTAGTTACTAATGGGACTCTTTAGAATCCGTTTGGGTTAGTTTTATGAAAATTCATGTTTTGAAAACTTAAGAAGTTGTGTTTAGAAAATGTCTTTTTCAAAATGAAATTAAGTGTTTGGTAAAATATGTAGAAATTATTATTGATATGAAAAATTGTAGCGTGAAAATGCAATTTTATAGTGATTTCCATGAGTTGCTATTTGAAAACTCAACTTTTTTTCTATAATAAAAATGTAATTTTCTTAAAAACGCAAAGCCAAACACCAATCTTATTGCATTTTCATTTAAATTTCTCTTTTTCTCCACTAATTCGCATTGGCAAATGGTATATAATTTGAAGAACATTTTACTATTTTTAAGTATTACATTTGGGGTTGGACCCACCATATGGGGGGAGGAATAAAAGAAATATATATTTTAGAGAGTTTTATATATGAAAACTTAGGGAGTAGATTTTTTTTTTTTTTAAATCTCCTTTACAGCTTTAAAAACGGTATAAAACTTAAATAATTCTATTATTCTCATCATTTGATTAGGCAAATCACCAAGCCTTTGCTTTTGAAATCTTAGGCAACAGAAGAAATTCAAGCCATAGTTGTCAAAGGCCGGAAAGAGGATTTCAACCTTGAAGAATTTTTTGAAGGGTTTTCAAAGATGTCTAATCTTAGATTGCTGATAATTGGTAGAATGAATGCTCTTAATGACCAAAGACATCTTGCTCTTCCTAATAACCTAAGATATCTTCGGTGGAAGTACTGTCCTTTTAAATGTTTGGCATCCAGTCACAAACGAATGGCGTTTGTTCAACTTGTCTTGCGGTGCAGCAAATTTGATTATCTTTGGGAAGGAGTAATGGTAATTTTGTTCTTTTTAATTGCCTTGCTATTATTTTTTATTATCTCTCTCTATTTTTTTAAAGTGTAGCTACAAACACAAATACACTCCCGCTGTATTTCAGCTTCCCCCTTTCATTTATAAAGCTGCTTTAATTTAAATGAATTCTTTATTTATTAAATTAATTTCCACGTTTAATGAAAACTCTTTTTTTGGTAACAGCTTTCAGCCAAGTTAAAGTTCATTGATCTTAGTCATTCCGAAAACCTTATTAAGACACCTGACTTTTCAGGTGTTCCGATACTTGAGGAACTAAACCTTTCTTACTGCTCTCGGTTGGTTGAGATCCACCCATCTATTTTACACCTCAGCAGGCTTAGGTATTTAAATCTGCAACACTGCAAATCTCTTACGGATCTTCCCAGCATGTCTGTTGAAATGCAGTACCTTATGATTCTTAATCTTTCTTATTGCTCAAAAATTGGTTCATTTCCGAAATTTACTGGAATTATGAAAAGCCTATCAGAGCTTATTTTGCGTGGGACTGATATTAAGAAAGTAGCACCCTCATCAGTTGAGTGTTTGACTGCCCTTACTTTATTAGATCTAAGTTTCTGCTTCAATCTCGAATGCCTTCCAAGCAACATGGATAATTTGAGGTCTCTTGAAACGCTCAATCTTTCTTGGTGCAGTCAATTGGTTAAGATCCACCCATCTATTGGACAACTCAGCAAGCTTAGGTATTTAGATCTGCGATACTGCGAATCTCTTACCGATCTTCCCAGCATGTTTGCCGAAATGCAGTCCCTTACAGTTCTTGATCTTGATGGTTGCTCAAAATTAAATTCATTTCCGAAATTTACTGAAGTTATGAAAAGCCTATCGGAACTCTATTTGGGTGGGACTGCTATTAAGAAAGTAGAACCCTCATCAATCGACCGTTTGATTGCCCTTACTTTATTAGATTTAAGTGAGTGTGGAAATCTCGAATGTCTTCCAAGAATGGATAATCTAAGGTCTCTTGAAGCACTAGATCTTTCTGGAAGCTCAAAACTAAAATCTTTGCAAAGGCTTCCATCAACTGTAAAATATATAAATATTGAAGGTTCTTCTTCCCTAAAACCATCACCAGCGCGGGTCAAACTGAGTATCTGGTCACAACCTCTCTCCCAATGGCTTTCGTATGATCATGAGAGCGGGAGTCAAATGGCACTTACAATATTACTATATTTCCTACAGGTAATCTCTTCTCTCTCTCTCTTGAATTGTTAAATAATAACAGTTAACAATAGTTGTGTTTTGGGTATAGGGACTCCTTTGTCGTAAAACCATTTATGGAACTTCTTCCAAAAGAGAAGAGGATGGATCTATAACTGAGTTTCAGATAATTATGCCGTCATGTTTAACTCAAACAGTGCGGAATTCAATAAGCATAGAGCTGCCTTCAAATTGGTATAATAGTAAATGGATAGGATTAGCTCTCTATGCATCACTATCAGTACCAGATGTAGGGTGGAAAGATGGTATTAGAGCTCGTGTGACAGCCCTTGGGGATATGCCTCAAAATCACTGTGCCTTTGAAGTTTTTACTACCACAATGCATCGTGGGGATAGTATTTGCCTATTGTATTTGTCTCGTGATGATTGGTTTGCTAAAGTTGGGAATGTTGAATGTAGTCAGATTACGGTTATAATTGAGACCGATGAAAGAACCGTTGATGTGTGGGAATGTGGGTTCAGTTTGATATACAAGCAAGATGTGGACGAGATCAACCAAACAAATGCACAATGTTTGATTGAGAGCTTTGGGAAAGGATTCATCTATAAATTAACTGGTAATGACCATCTCCAACATTCCTCCCATTAATGTCCAATCCTATTTTATCTTATTTTATACTAAGCTACATGGTTTCGTCGCTGGTAAGTAACTCATGTCATTTTTTTTTTTTGGCTCACCATGCACAAGCAATCCCAATCACCCTATACTTTCTGAGTTCCTAAAAATTAAACTTCAATTTTGCCACGAGTTTATTTCCAGTTGTCTAAGCCTCCACATCATCATCACGTACAAGAAGCTTAATAATTAGTAAAACATTAGGCCAGTAGTTGAGAATATGATCTAGATAGGAAATACCTTCTCAAGCTTCACCTGTCGCATTTCTCTAAGAATTTTGCTAGTGTAGATCTTTAAATCCTAATTTGGCATCCAATTTGTAACTATATGATATTCTTTTATTTTGCATATTCATTTTGTGCTGCCAAATGCAATACAACTTTTCCTGACAAATTTCTGAAACGTAAAAGCTAGAGATTGTTAGTATTTCCTTCCTTATCATGTATATTCTTTGTGATCATTGGTATCATGCTTCCAAAACAAGTAGGAAGTAAACTCCAATTAAAGTCATTAGTAATGAGTAAATTATTATTATTATTATACTAACTTAGGTTTTCACATATATGCAGTCAGTGATGATGATGATGTAAATACAATTGGTGGTATATACAATAGCACAGAGACAGTGGAGACATGGAGACCTACTTTAAGAGAAGTGGCTAGTATCTCCTCTTGTCATCTGCATCTACAAAATTGGTAATTTCCATGAATTTCAAATGATAAGCTTCTTTCATATAACGTGAAGCAGATAAATATCTATGAGAATATAACATAATATGCATGAATTGAACTGCATCAAGATACACTAGTTAAAATTCTGTTGAATTTTTGGGAACCATAGAAGTGGTTATATATATATATATATATATATATATATATATATATATATATATATATAAAAAGAGGATTCTCCTATTTGAACCGTACTTTTATGTGGTTCAAAAATACCTTCATTAATGAAGGGTAGCTTTTCTTAGAAATGTGGTCATAAATGTTAAATTACAAATTTCATTTTGAATTCAAAAAGAGAACTTTTAAAAGTTAAGATTTTTTTTCTTCACATTCTTCTTTTTATTCCCTAAAATTTTGCATTTTTTATTAATTTTTTATTAGAATAAAAGTAAGGCGAAAATACTATTTTAGTCCCTACATTATAGGGTTATAGTCAATTTGGTCCTTACATTTTGGTAGTAGTTAATTTAGTTCCTGTTATTTTCAATTTACAGTCAATTTAATCCTTATCGTTAACTCTCTAATGAAAAATGCCTATATGACAAACGGTTTGCGTTGTTTGCATATCTAATATTAAAATATTAAATAAAATGCTGAAATAGCTTAATTTTAGGAGCCACATCAGGGCTTAGATGAAAAAGAAGCCATGTCAACTTTTAGAAAATAATTTTATTTTCTTTACCAAATTTTTTCCTTTCTCTGTTTTTTTTTTTCTTTTAATTTTCTTTACCATTTCTTAAATCATTCGTTGTTCAGAAAAGATTCATTCATCATTGTTCTTGGTAAGTTAAATTAGGATTAGAACGGATCCCAAAGAGAAGCCACATCCAACAGAAAACATTTGAGAAAATTCTTTTCTTTTAGAAACGAATTATAAAAGAATATTTCAAGCCTATCCCTCATCCATCTACCCGTTTTGCAGATCACTACATCTACAAAGGAACACACAACATTAAAACCCTTCTCAAGCAAATTCACTATCCTTTTACCCATTTTGCGGATCTAAACCCATTTTGTAGGTTACACGGTGCAAGCATCTCAGAGAATATGAGAGAGAGAGAAGCATCGGCCTCCCAACAAAGGTCATTGCCGCATGCGCGGCAGAAGCATCTGCCTTTCTCTGTCCTCTAATCTCCATGGATCTCCGCCGCCGTCGATGCTCCTTTTCCATTACTCTCTCTCTCTCTCTCTGTCTCTCTCTAAGCCCTCTTTGTCTCTCGCAACCACCATGGCTGGATCTGCACTGTGCTAGTGGCTTCTATCTCTTCCTCTCTCCTCAAATAAACCTAATTCTCACAATTAAACTAAAATCTAACCCTTTTCTCACTCAATCTGATTCTTTCCAAACCCAAACCCAAACCCAAACCCAAAGCTCTTGCTCTTTGTCTCTCACATTACTTTCATAGATCTGTGATGGAGGAGATTTTTGGGTGTTGCGGTGGACTTGATTGTCAAAGATTGGTGGTGCGCGTGCGCCTTTTTTTTTTTTTTTTTTTTGTAAAAGGTTTGGTGGTGTTAAATTTAAATGTGAAAAAGAATTTGTAAAGAAAAGAAAGTTATTTTTTAAAGAAAAATGATATGTCCACAATATTTTTACAACAAATTTTAAGTGACAGATTATTACTGATTGTTATTGTTGGGGCAATTTTTTTTTTGGTGCCATCTAAGTGTTGATGTGGATACTAAAATTCAATCAAGTTTGTATTTTATTTAATATTTTAATATTAAATATGTCAACAATGCAAACCGTTTGTCACGTAGGTATTTTTCGTTAGTGAATTAATGGTAAGGACTAAATTAGCTGCTACCAAAATGTAAGGACCAAATTGATTATGACTCTAAAATGTAAGGATTAAAATAGTGTTTTCACCTAAAAGTAAAACACCCCAATTTAAAAAACAAAAAACTAAGGAAACTCCTAAAATTTAGTCTTTTTTTCCCCCACGTTTATCTTATTTTTCCCACCCAAACTTTTCTATATATCACCACTTTCAACCACACACTAAAAAAAAAAAATTTATAGTTACTGCATATCTCTAAAGTTTATCATTTTTATTTTTTTGAACACACACACACTATTAATAACAAGATTTCCTGTTTGGGTTTCAACATTTTGCATACTAAAATACTCTTACACAAATTCTTAAACTCTCTAAAATACCTATATCTTTTAATTAAATAATTTTAAATTAAAAAACACCAATTAGTTAAAAGAGTAATTTATTATTCCTATGTTTCAAGTTGAATGGAGAAAATAAAGGAAAAAACCTAAAACTTAGGACAGTATTTCTTTCTCATTTTTAAACATTATTCAATGTTACCTTACCTTTTTTATTTTAAAAAAAATACAAATAGTTATTTATATATCACTTTTAAACATTATAACACTAAACCAAAAAAACAAATAAATACAAAAGAGCATTATTGTATGTGCAAAACTCATGTAATGAGTCTAGTTTATACTACTATTTAAAAGGCTTCTCCTATTTGGGATAGACATTTAAGTAGGGACAAAAAATTAAAGGACAAATTGGTAAAAACACCTCTCTGTCTCCCACTTAAAACATGCCCAACAAAATCGTGGCACTCTCTTAGGACACTCTCTTACTAATCCATGTTTTCAAAACAAACTTATGCAAAATATATATATAAAAAAAAAAAGAAGGAAAATTATGACACTAGATAGAGAAAAAAAAAAAAGAAAAAAAAAGGAAAAAGAAAAAGCCTCATTGCAGTTACAAAACACATGTGATAAGGCTAGTATGTATATAATTACTTTTAAACTGTTTGAGACACCAGCTTTTGGGCTTAGGGAAGCTATGTGAAAAGATCAAACCGAAATGGATAATGTTGGGAGTTATAAATCAGCTGACATTAATTGTTTATATTGTTTTTCACTTGCCTTGATAAATTTTCCTACATACTTCTTGTCAAAGCCGCCTATGAAAATCCTTGATATGTATTGTACCATTTTATTGACTATAATTAAGATTCTCAAAAAGAATGACTATAATTAAGGAAACTAATTATACAACCACAACCACCGCACACCATTGATGCAATGATCACTCCACAAGTATAAGTGCTTGAAGAGTGTGGGGACAAAGGCCGGGATTCAAGTTTCTAGGAGGGAGTTTTACACACATATACAATTAGATTAGATTAAAGTAGAATTTCTTTCTTGTATATATAAAAAAAAATTATACCACCACGAAGAGATGATCCATTATTAAGTGACGTGACAACATGACATGATTAGATGGCTAAGTCTAGTACCATAACTAGTCTCTCAACTTTGCCACATGGCGACTCGTGAGTGGTGGAATCATGGACCCATATGAACCCATCAATTTATTTCCACCACTTACAACACGCTACGTAGGTAAATTGTAGCAAAAGTTGTGAAACTAGTTGTGGTAGTACACTTTAGATGGCCTATGACTTGATCTTTTGCTTCCACTTATTTAAGTGGAAAGCTTTTTCTTTTTTGCATTTTTAATTGTTTGGTTGAGGCATAAAATGTAATTTCCTAGAAAATATATTCAGTAATAAACGAAAACAAGTCCAACAGAACATAAAAAGGTTTTCCAAAACATTATATACTTAACAAATCAATGCAAATAAACTTTGCAGCGTTAGAAAGTAGAAACTCTCCAAAAACAATTCCTCTTTCACCACGGTTGGACTATTGACCCCCATTAATTGGCAGTTCACTGGTATTGACTAACTGTTGATTTTTCCCCAAATGCCTTTATTTATTTATTTTTATTATAATTAAACTGGTGACTTTCCTCAAAATTTTTTTGAATAAACTCAGACTTTAGGGTTGATATTCACATTTGAGGATCCCAAATGGCCCAAAAACACAAAATGTTTTACCATTTGGAATATGTTTTTGTCAATGAAAATTTTTGTTCATATAATTATTTGGAAATTAAAAAGAAAAATATATATATTTGGTGCAAGACAAATAATAGAAAATATTTTTTAGCTCATTTTAAATATTTCAACCAACTACATGACAATGAGTCATATTTTCCGTCAAAACAAATTGAGCATTCATTTCATAGGAAAACTTATATAAATTCTTCAAGATTTGGCCCCTTAGTAATTGAAGTCAATCAAAGTGAAATTTTGGAGAATTGTAACACTTTTATAACTCAACATGATGCCACCATCCAAAATTACCATTTGCCAAGTTATATTTTGGATTCAGAGTGGGCAAGCCAATTATTTTCATAAAGATTTAATTTTGGCTCATTCATTATTTAGGTTAAAAAAAAAATTTCTCAAACTTTGAGGAGTTTATATATCACTGATATTACGGTGTTTTTGAATGATATTGTCTCTTCAAAGAGGAACATCACATACCTTTGGGCCTTGACTAAATAAGTAAAAGCTTTTGTTTGTGTTGGCACAGAGGTATGAATCATTAAATTTAAATTTTTATTAATAGAAACCAATACCTCCTCCACTCATTTACCTGGTATATAAAGCATTTTCAATTGTCTACTTTGGAAATTTTGAGTATCGCCATTGGTATTAATATTTTGTAGTCAAGTAACCTCAAAGGGTCTTAAACATTTATATTTAGCATGTTCAACTTAAAATATTCCAATAAGGTTTCTCTCAGCAATCAAGAATGAAATGAGATGCTTAATTTTTTGCTCAATCAATGTATCTCTAGACGAAATTGAATTTGGATTTAGTGGATCTAATATCATTGCTAACCTAAGAAAATTATCGGAATAATTCATAAAAAGATAACTCCCAAGGAATATCCTTTCCAAATATTTTTCTTTCTCCCTTGAAGTTTTATAATTGGTTTGGACCATTATGTAATTATTTTCTCTCTTCTTCACAGGCATGAGTCTGAATTTATCCAACACATTGTGAAAGAGATGATGGAGAAATTGAATTCTAAATCCCTAAGCATTACTAAAAAATTTATAGGAATAGAATCTACTATGGTGGAGTTTATCCCTTTGTGTTTTGGTTTTGAGAATAATGTTCGCATGATAGGGATTACTGGTATGGGGGGTTCGGGAAAGACAACTATTGCTAGAGTTGTTTATGATGAATTTCGTAATTATTTTGAAGGTTCTAGCTTCATTGCTAATGTTAGAGAAGAGTCTAAAAAACACGGTATTCTCAAATTACAACAACAGCTTCTTGCAGACATTTTGGAGGACAAAAATATATGTATAAGTAATGTTTATGATGGAGTTGACACAATCAAGAAAATGTTATGTTGTAAAAAAGTTCTACTTGTTTTAGATGATGTTAACAGTATGGAGCAATTAGAAAAATTGGCTAGAGAGGATGACTGGTTTGGATTGGGGAGCAGGATCATTATAACATGTAGAGATACACATATTTTGGAATGTCATAAAGTGTGTAGCATATATAAACCTAATCTAAATAATGATGATGCTTTAAAACTTTTTTGTTTAAAAGCCTTCAAAAATGAGCAACCCAAAAAAGGTTATATGCAACTCTCCCAAGAAGTTGTGGAATATGCTCATGGCCTTCCATTAGCTCTTGTTACTTTGGGTTCCTTTTTCAATAGAAGAACAATAGTTGAATGGCAAACTGCATTGCACAGTTTTAAAAAAAATCTTCAAGGAAATATAATGAATATACTTAAAATAAGTTACGGTGGACTAGAGGAAATGTGGAAGGAGATATTCTTAGATATTGCATGTTTCTTTAGAGGATGGAAGAAAAATCAAGTAATACAGATATTAGAGAATTGTGGTTTTAATGCAAGAAATGGTATAAGTGTTCTCGTGAAAAAATCTCTTCTAACCGTGGATGACAATGGATATTTGGGGATGCATGATTTACTAGTATACATGGGTCAAGAAATTATTCGCTCTGAATCAGATGGAAAGCTTGGAAAGCAAAGTCGGTTGTTGCTTATTGAGGAATTGCTTCTTGTATTGGATAACGATATGGTAAGAAGAATGACAAAGCTATAATTTTATTTTAGCGAATAAGATTAAGTAGGTATAGTAAAATAATTTTATTCAATAAAATTAGTTATTTAAAAAAAATTCCAATAGGTAAGTGGTTACCTAAGTATTTACCTAATATATTGTCAATGATAATTTCTTATATTTAAAAAATAATAATGATATCTCTTTGTAATTGTTTATTTATTTTCTTTTTTCCATCACTTTTAAAAATAATGTTGTGATTTCCTTCCCCCCCCCCCCCCCCCCCCCCCCCCCGCGTTGGTCTTGAATTCTAAAAGGTAGAAATGCACATTTTAATGTATGAATTTTGAACAGATTAATTAGAAAAAAAAAAGACTTTAAAATAAGATGTAAATGTAATACAATCTATTTATTATAGTACTTAATATATAGTACCTTTTACTATTAACATATGATGTTGTATACGATATATTTAGTAATCAGTTTGGGTTAATTTTTTGAAACTTTTTATTTTTTGAAAATTTTAGAAGTTGTGTTCTGAAAATTTTAAGTGTTTGGTAAAAGATGTAGAAAGTATTGCTGATATGAAAAATTGTAGTCTGAAAATGTGGTTTTCTGGTGATTTCCATAAGTTGCAAATTGAAAATGAAACTTTTCTGCTATTATAAAAAATTTAATTTTCTCAAAAACGCAAAGCCAAACATCAATCCTTTTGCATTTTCATTTGATAATTTCTCTTTTTCTCCACAAAATCACATTGTGAAGTACATTTGACTATTTTTAACTATTAAATCTGAGGTTGGGCCCACCATATGAGAGGGTCTTGAAGGGGAGGAGGAACAAGAAATTTTTTTTCGAGAGTTTTAATTTATATATGGAAAACTTAGGGATTATATATATATATATATATATATTTATTTATCTCCTTTATGGCTTTAACGCTGTATAAAACTTGAATAATTCTAGTATTCTTATCATTTGAATGTGCAAATCACCAATCCTTTGCTTTCAAAATCTTAGGCAACAGAAGCAATTCTAGCCATAGTCACTTATTACATGGAAACATATTTCGACTTTGAAGAACTTCCTGAAGTGTTATCAAAGATACTGGTAACTACAAAATACAAATACACTCTTTTAGTGATTCCTCCTTTCATTTATAAAGCTCTTTTAATTTAAAATAATTCTTTACTTATTATTAAATTAATTTCTACGTTTAATGAAAACTCTTTTTTATTTTTTTGGTACAGCGTTCAGACAACTTAAAGGTTATTGATCTTAGTCATTCTCGAAACCTTATTAGGACACCTGACTTTTCTGGTGTTCCGATGCTTGAGGAAATAAATCTTTCTTGGTGTGTTAATTTGGTTAAGATCCACCCATCTATTGGACAACTCAGCAGGCTTAGGTATTTAGATCTGAGAGACTGCAAATCTCTCACCGATCTTCCCAGCATGTCTACTGAAATGCAGTCCCTTACGGTTCTTCATCTTGATGTTTGCTCAAATCTCGAATGTCTTCCAAGCAACATGGATAATTTGAGGTCTCTTCAAATACTCACTCTTTACAGATGCTCAAAACTAAAATCATTGCCAAGGCTTCCATCAACTGTAAGATTTATAAGTGCTGGATCTTGTAATTCCCTAAAATGGACACCAGCACGGGTCAAATTGAGTAGCTGGTCACAACCTCTCTCCCAATGGTGTTCATTTGATGAGATTGGCAGTCGATTGGAATTTACAATATTGTTCCATTTCCTACAGGTAATCTCTCTCTCTCTCTCTCTCTCTCTCTCTCTCTCTCTCTTGAATTGTTTAATAATAACAGTTAACAATAGTTGTGTTTTGGGTACATGAACAGGAACTCCTTTGTCGTAAAACCGTTTATAAAATTCCATCAAGTTTAACTCATCATCAAAGTGAAGGGAATTCAATAAGCATAGACTTGCCTTCAAATTGGTATAATAGTAAATGGATAGGATTCGCTCTCTGGGTTTCAATATCAGATTTTATAGCGAGGCAATATGGTATTAGAGCTCGTGTGATAGCCCTTGGTGATATGCTTCTGAATCGCTGTGCCTCTGAACTTTTTACTACCTGGATACATTGTGAGGTCAGAATTTGCCTATTGTATTTGTCTCGTGATGAGTGGTTTGCTGCTGTTGGGAATGGTGAATGCAGTCAGATTAAGGTTATATTTGAGAACAATAAAAGAACCATTGATGTGAGGGAATGTGGGGTCAGTATGATTTACGAGCAAGATGTGGACGAGTTCAACCAAACAAATGCACAAACTTTGATTGAGAGCTTTGGGGAAGAAGTATCAATCTTTAAATTAATTGGTAATGACCATCTCAGCCATCCTTCCCATAATGTCCAATCCTATTTTATCTTATTTTCTTTCTAACTATATATACATCTGGTTTTGTCATTTGCAAGTAAGTCAAGTCATTTTTCTTTTTCTTCTTTTGGCTCACCATGCGCAAGCAATCCCAATCACCCTATACTTTTTGAGTTCCTTAAAATTAAACTTAAATTTTTCCATGAGTTTATTGCCAGCTATCTAAGCCTCTATATCATCACCAGTTACAAGAAGCTTAATAATTAGTAAAACATAAGTCAAGTAGTTGAAAATAAGATCTACATAGGAAATACATTCTCAAGCTTTACCCATTACATTTCTATAAGGATTTTGCTAATGCAGATCTTTCAATCCTAAGTTTGCATCCTATTTGTAACTATCAAATACCATGCTATTTTGCATATTCATTTTGTGATGGCAAATGCAATGCAACTTTTCCTGATAAATTTTTGAAATGTAAAAGCTAGAGACTGTATAGTATTTCCTTCCTTACCTTCCTTACCATGTATATTCTTCATAATCATCATCATTATACTAACTCAAGTTTTCACATATATGCAGTTGGTGATGATGATGATGATGTAAATACAGTTGGTGATGATGATGTTGTATATACAGTTGGTGGTGATGATGATGATGATGATGATGATGAAGATAATTATTATGATGCATATACAGTTAGTGATGATGAGTATTATGATGCATACACAGTTAGTGATGATGATGAAGATGATTATTATGATGCATATACAGTTAGTGATGATAATGATTAACATGACTGCGAAAGATGACACCTAGGTGCTGTTTATACTTTGACTATCTTTTTTTCATTGGATGAATTTCAATCAAGGTTTAAGAAATTAGATGTGCACATGCATTTCAATCAGCCTGACCATGTTTTAATGAATTTGTATTTGGTTCAGTTACAATGATTTGGAAACTTGTTCAAGTGACATATCTGCACATCTTGTTTCAAAATGAAAATGGAGTTGAAGATCTACTTTTACAGGGGATCTAGGTATAGACAGATAATGAGTTATATGGTTTTACTAATAATATTTCTTGTTTGATGAATTTCAAGTGAGTTTAGTGCAATTGGAATTACTTCAGGTAACTTTGTCACATTTCTCTCTTCTATGTGCATTTGAGTTAATGTCTATCAGACAGTGATTTGTGAATTTTGAAGCAGAACTTTAAGATTATAAGTTTTTATCTAGCTATGGTATGAAATAAGCATTAATTTTAGTATTCAGTATTGAATTTTTTCCTTGCAGTTCAAAAGTCACAAGTTTCAAACAAGTTTGCTTGTAAAGTAATATTCTTTTTAGATTATAATGGAGCCCTATATTTTGAAGAGGAAATGTCCTGTTAGTAGCTATGCTTGCCTTTAAACTGTGTTATTTTCTACCATGCATCAAGGTTTGTTAGAGGGCATGTTTGGCAACATTTAGGAGCCTAGTTTGCAGTCTAGTATGTACCTTTTTGGCATTCATTGTACACTTGGGAGGGTAAGGCCTTTGGATCAGATTCTTGACAGGGTCTATTGAACAAGCATTTCTGTTTGCTCTTGAAACGAATTTAATTGATAGGAAAAAACAGATTAATGGGCAATCTTTGAAGTTGTTCCTTTCTTTACAGTTGCTTCCTTAACCCATCATTTCCCTCTTATTGTGCAATTTATGTTCAATTTACTTAATGGGCACTCAAAATTCAAGTGTGCTCTACATTCCATACTTTTCTTGTAGAATAAATAATTGAGATTGTTACTAGCCAACAATAGAATGCAAGTCTTGTAATAACTTGAGAGAATCAAATTATTTTCCCCAGTTGATTTTTATTTTTTACTTTCTTGTTTCTAGTTTTGCTGCTTCTACTTTCTTAAGTTTATTGTTAATGAAATTTCTTATCCATTAAAGGGACTCTCACCAGAGTTACTCCACCTTTAGGTTCTTTACAATTAGAACAACCACCTCTTGATTGCGGCTTGCCACTTGTTGGAATTGATTGTTCAGACCAACCATATGTGCTGTCAAATTGGTGTCTTCAGCTGTCTTTACATTCCAATCACTTCTGCATTTGTGCCAATGCCCTGCTTTTATCAGCGTAGATTAGAAGGCACACCTTTAGATTTACCAATTGCTAATGAAATATATGTATCCATAGTAAAGCTGCAAAATTTCTCAGCCCAATTCAGTATTGGGCTATCCAAACTTTGGTCATGTTTTTTTTTACCAAAGTTTGGTCATGTTGAAACTAGACTACCTTTGTCCTTGACAGAACCTCAGCTAGCCTGCTTAGTCTATGTTTTATGTTGGTTTGAGCTCATGCTTGTTCACAAGCCTAAGTAAACTTTATTAGCTTGCTAAAATCAACAACATAAATTCTGTTAATTTACTAATACAAATTGGCAATCCAAAAGCATAATTCTTTGACACTGATGTTTGTTTAATCCATTGTTGCTGTTATTATCATCATCACATCCTAATTATAATTTTACCATAGATGTCTTCTGGTTTGAGAATCTGAAATGTCAGACTAAGATATATACTTCAGTCATCATGATAAGTGAATTTTTGTGGCTGCTAAGCAGTGTGTGGGACGACTGGTGCATGAAGGGCTTTATACGGACAAGCCAATGGGGCAGAGCTATTCCTTCTGCATATGGGAGCTATTCTTTGCTTCATCGTTCCTTCTGCTGGAATGGTTTGGTAAACTCTTTTTATTCTCTGTTAAGAAAATGGTAAGACTTCATTTTTTGGCTAGACATATTGAGTCTCTTAACATTTGTTGCATGCCAATCATTATACTAGGCTTCTAATTTCTCACTGTATGCAGCTTGGAAATTACTTATTTGTGCTACTAGCCTACTATATACCACATGTATTTGGAGCCACAGCAAAGTTTGCTCTAAACATGTTTCCTTACGCCTGAACTTATCTAAAGCACTTGGGCTTCAAGTGAGTTGGGAGGTGGGAATCCACAAGCAGCTCAAATGACTTTCAAGATTGTAATGGTTCTTGTACTTTCAGGTACGTTTCTCTCACGTAATGGGCATTTACTTGGAGCAAAACTTTTGAAGTAATGACTTATTAATTCACGGGATACCATCAACTAAACATTCACTTATTATTCAGTTTAGAATATTTTCTTTACAATTTAGAAGTTAACTAATAGTAAATGAAATATAAAAATAAATAAATAAATAAAGGTATCAAACAATTTTGCTCTTGAATAATTTTCTATTTTTGGATAGTTGTGGCCTAATCATTCAGTATCTTTCTTCAAAACAGACCAGCATATCAAGACAATGTAGAAGTTGTAATCTTCCTTGATGCAATGCCATTAACCCTACACTGAAGAGGGAAAGGCCTTTGTTGGGGCATGTTATCTGGTTGGGGTTCCATTAGTCGTTGTTTTGGCCTTTGTTGTACACTGAAGAGGGAAAGGCCTGTAGATTGGACTATTGACGTTGTGTACTGTACAAGCATTTCTATTTCTACTTGCTCTTAAACAAGTTTCACAAATTGGCAAAAACAATTTATTATTGCCAAGAAAAAAAATCTCCCTTTCTTTATAATTGGTTTTTCTCACACCAAAAACTTGATCATATAATATGAAAATTTGGAATCTTATAATTTTTTTTTTTTTGGAATAACTCGTGTCTGATCTATATGTTTTAAATTTGGTGGTTAGTGAAGCATTTTAGGCTAATCAGACTAAGCCAATTTTGAAATCTTAGTTGGATTTATGCTGATGTTACAAGCATCAAAAGCAAGAGAGGATATTTGATGGTAATTTTTAGTCTGGACTCAAGAGTGGATCAAGTTTAATGGACACAATATATTATTTGTGATTCCAGATACTATAATTTGACTAGTCCAGCTTTCAAATATATATATATATATATATATATATATGTATATTTGCTAATCCTTGCTTTCATCCAATCGTATAGAAATGCACATTTTGCTTTATGAAGGAATAATAATAATAATAATAATATCATTATTCTACCGTCTTGCACAATTTGAAGGCGGAAATCATTTTTATTTTATTTTTTTGTCTTTCCAAAGTTCTTTTTGTGAAGATTTTGGGCTTTTGGGAAATTAGGATAGGAGCTTCTTTAGTAAGATGATAATATAATTTGTTAGTGGGTTCCAGTTAGCTCAGCTGATTAAGTTTCTTATCATTAAATAAGAGTTATCTAAGCTTTGATACCCGCCTATACAAAAAAAAAAAAAATGTCAAGCTTTCCTTTGCAAATTATTTATTTGTAAATTACTTTCCCTTTCTTTTGCTTAAATTTCAGTTGATTCTAGGCAAATCTACAATGAATATGATTGACACTAAAAAAATATTGGAAACATTTTAGTCCAGAATATTTTATCTTGGGAATTGTTGAATAATTTCAAATCTTTCTTGCTTTTCTTGTCCATTTGGTGGGCGGATGTTTGATTTTTAATGTTGGGTAAATAAAGTATTGGGTAAGTATTATTTTTTAAACCAAATACTTTAGGGGAGTTTCAAATCAAACCCTATAATTTCGTTAGTTTCAAATCAAATTCTAGATTGTTACAATATCTATAAGTTAGAATACCTATAAGTTAGAAATTCATCAATGCTTAATAAAGAGCACGGTCCTCGCACAGAAGCAATAAAACAAGTTGAGTCCTCTTTTGATATGTAATAATGCTTCGTTCTAAATAGATGAAAGAACATAATGCAGCAGTGTGCTAAGGACCAAGTTGAGCCCTCTATTGAATGCTATCAGATCATATGGCAAGAAATACCTACAGAGAAAGCAAATAATGAAACCTGTAAACCAACTCCAGAATTTTTTGTGGAAAGTACCACTAGTGTGGTGCTAAGAGGCTTAGATGAAAGAGTTTTAAAAGTTTGGGTATCATTGATTCCTGAAGTCAATCAAACAGTGATAGATGCTTTAGCATTTAGACAAGCTATCCTCCTTGACCTTGTTAAAAATGAAAATTTCAATAATGTTATTGTAGAGAAAGAAATGCTCTACAGGTAGTTCAAGCTATTCCAAGAAAATCCCAGTTGGTAAAGTTGTCGTAAATGGACTTTAGAGCATGATTTTGAAGGGCATTTGTTCCCTGGCAGCTTTCATGGAGATACGATTTAAGCCCTGTTGTATACTTGTATGTATGATTCCTCTGGGTGTTGTTAGCTTTTTAATTATAAAGCTTCATTTTGTGAGGAAAACAAAAATGAAATTAAAATCCACAATCCAACTAAAAAAAAAGTTTAGGGTTTGTATTGACACAATTTTAAAAGTTTAGGGCTTGATTTTAAATTAGCAGAATTATCAAGTTTAATTTGTAATATAGTCTTATTATATACCTCCTATGGTTTTCTTCTCAAAGGAAAAAAAAAAAAAAAAAAAAAAAAAAAAAAAAAAAAAAACCTCCTATGGTTTAATTTTAAAATTATAAGATTTAATTTGAAATTACACTTAAAATATAATGCTTTTTTTTTTATAGAAAAATGAAACGTTTTAAATGTACTATACTCTTAAAAAAAAAAAACCCTCAATTTTCCAAACAAAAGGAGAGATCAGACTCTTCTAAAAAAATTGAGATGAATTTTTTTTTTTTTTTTTGAGAAAAAGGTGAAAGGAATTTTTTTTTGCGGGAAAAGATTTTACTGATGGTTGCCCTTAGGGCATCTATTTATAAATTATCTTAGGAAACCATTTTATTATGGAAAAACAAAAAATAACTAACTTTTTTACAATTTTATTTTTAATATTTATCATAAAAGTGGTATTAAAACTTTCTAAAATGGTTCATTAAAAAATGTTCTATGGCCATTCATTAATAAAACCATTTTACTTAAAAACAAAATTTAGCTACAAAATTAGTTGTAACTTAAACCTACAACCTAACCCAATATCTTTTTATTGGAGATGAATTTTGACAAATCTTCCATTGGATTGCATATTTTTCTCATATCTTTCACGCTTGCAAATTTTTAGAAAATTAAAGATCAATGCTTATGTCATTAATAAATTGTTTAAATTACAAGTTTTTGTAGTTTAAAATTATACATAAAATATAAACTTATAAATCATATAGTAAATAATATCCGAATGACACAAAATTTGATATGTATATTAAAATCATAAAGAATATACAATCCACTGATTAGAGTTTCAAAATATATAATAATATTAATTTTTTTAATATAAATTATAATTTTAGGTTACAATCAATTTTATAATTAAATTTTACTAAAATTAATGATTAATAAAATAATAGAGAGGTGAAAGGCACGTCAACCGGCCCCTTCTATAAATTCTCCCAAACAGCAGTTAGCGGGAAGTCATCTTATTCTTAACTTTATTGGCCGGTTGCCGGTTTCAGCCTTTAGCTCTCTCCCAATAACAATCACTGCTCCAATTTTTTGTTTCCCAAATCACATTTCACTCGCATTCATCTCTTCAAATTGTTTTCTTCTTCACTAATTTATGTATGTTCCTTTTTTCTTCAGTTCTATACATATTGTGCTTCAAATTTTATCTCTATATTTCAACACCTCAGTCTTCTTGGAAATACAAGGTGTTTCTCAGTTTTAGAAAAAAGCTTTTGTTGAACCCAAAAAATGTGGAGAGCTGCTTTGAGAGAAGTGGCCAATCTCTCTGGTTCATATTTACAAAGATTTCAATTGTTAAATTTAAATCCCTACGATGAGACTGTTACGATTCTGTCCAAATTAATAGATATTGTATCTTACAAGTAGTTTTTTTTTTTTTAGGAAATATATTCTCAAGCTTTACTCTAATACTGCTCTAAGGGTTTTGCTAAGGTAGATTGTTCAGTCCTATTTCGGAATCCTATTTGTAATTGTCCAAGCATTATGCTAATTTTCATTTTCACCTTGTGCTGCAAATTCTAGAGAATTTTGCCAAATAAATTTTTGACATGTGAAAACTATAGACTGCATACTTCTTTTGGCACGTCTAACATGATTATACTTTAGAATCATTGGAGCCATGCCTTCAAAAACAGTCAAGAAGCAACTTTAATTACACTCATTAGGAATGAGTCAATAATTATGGTACCATACTGATTCGGGTTTTTACATATATACAGATTATAATTGACATGTCTGCAGATGATGATGCCAATGTTCTTTTCATACCTTGATTGACTGTAAAATAGGGAGGAGAATTTTCATAGGATGAATTTCAATTGAGGCTACTGATATTGAATGTGCACAAGCATTTCTGTCAATCTAACTGTGTTTTCTCTATTTCTTTTTTTTTTTTTGGATAAAAATCCTGATATGTTGTAATGAATTTATATATTATGATGATTTGGAAATGTATTCGTGTGACATATCCTTCTTTCATAATGAGAATATAGTCAGGATCTTTTCTTTTCCTTTGCTTTTTTGACAGGTTCTAGTCAATATCAGATATGATATATATGGTTTCAATTATTAGGTTTTCATAGGATGAAGTAAAGTTAAATTGAGCCTACTGCTATCGGATTGCCTACAAGCTATACTTTTAGGTACCTTTCTCACATTTATCTCATGTAGTGCATTTGAGTTAATCTATATCGGAGCATGAGTTGTGAATTTTGGCAAATTTTTAAAAGCTATTACTTTTTTTTTTTCTCAATCACACAATATGATTAGATAAGCATTAATTCAGTCTTTATTCTAGAATATGTACTTACAATTAAAAAGTCTACAAATACTTTTGAAAGCTTCAAACAATTTCACCCTTGATGTAATCTTCTTCCTGGGACTTGCCTAGTTGATAGTTACGGTTACGGCCTAACCATTATATTGTTAATATCTTTCTTCAAAAGAAACTAGCATATCAAGCTAATGTAGAAGTTGTGATTTTTCCTTTATATCACTGGAGGAATCAGCTAGCAACATGGAGGAGCCTTTGTCTATCTTGGAGCATATTATCTGGTTGGGACACCAGTATGTGCTGTTGTGGCCTTTGTTAAATCCTTAAAAGTCCTTCAGATTGGATTTAGAGACAGGGTCTATTATACAAGCTTATTTATTTATATTGCTAAAATGTACAAGCATTTTTGTTTGCTCATGAAACAAGTTTCACAAATTGGCAAAAGCAGGTTACTAGTACAAAAATTCTTCCTTTCTACAAAATTGTCCCCCCACCCTCCCTCCCTCCTTCCCTTCTTCTAATTCGTCTTCTTCTTTATACTGCAATTTATGTCAACTTTATCATATAGCATGAATTTTCGAAGCCTTCTAACTATTTTAGACTAGAGTAATTGGTGTCAAATGTATATTTTATTAAAAATTGGTGGTAATTGAAACGAGCTAGGCCTTTAGACTAAACTAGTTTTGAATGCTTAGTTAGATTTTTGTTGATGTTTCAGGTTTTCAAAGCTAGAGTGGGGATATATCAGTGAGACTATTTTAGTAGATACGATAATAATAGAGAGCAATTTATGTTTCTACTTTCTTAAGTTTATTGTTAATGAAATTTCTTATTCTTAAAAGAAGAAAAATTAAAAATATAAATAAAAAAAACCTGCAAAACAAGATACTGGAAGGGACCCTCACCAAAGTTACTCCACCTTTAGGTTCTTTACAATTAGACCAACCACTTCTTGATTGTGGCTTGCCACTTATTTTACTCAATTGTTCAGACCAACCATATGTGCTGTCATATTGGTGGCTTCAGCTTTCTTTACATTCCAATCGCTTTTGCATTTGTGCTAATGCCCTGCTTTTATCAGGGCAGATTAGAAGGCACACCTTTAGATTTACCAATTGCTAATGAAATATATGTATCCATAGTAAAGCTGCAAAATTGCTAAGGTAAGGTAGGTGGCTCAATCCTATTACGGCATCCCATTTGTACGTGTCCAACTATTATGCTAATATTCATATTCACCTTGTGTAGGGCTGGCAGAAGCAAGAGAAATTTTCCTCATAAATTTTTTAAACGTGAAAACTAGAGACAGTGTAGTCTCTACCATGTCTATACTTCATAATCATTGGTGACATGCCTTCTAGAAAATGCAAGGAGGAACTCCAATTATACTGATTATTAATGAGTAAATTGCTATTATTTTTTTGTTTTGATTGTAGTACCATACTAACTCAAGTTTTCACATATATGCAGATGATAATGATTAACATGTCGGCAGAAGATGACACTGATGTTCTGTTTATACTTTGTCTAGCTGCTAAATGGGGAGGATTTTCACAGGCTGATTTCAGTTGAGGCTACGGCTACTGGATGTGCATGAGCATTTCTATCAGTCTGACTGGTATGTTGTATCAAATTTATATATGGTTTCGGTTATAATATTTGGAAATGTATTCAAGTGACATGTCCTTGTATCCTGTTTCACAAAGACAGTAGAGCTAGGATCTTTTCTTTCATCTTTTATTTTTTATTTTTATACGGTTTCAGTTATGATGATTTTCATAGGATGAACTGATGATATTCATAACTGTTATTGGATAGCCTACAAGGCACAAGCTGTACCTTTTTTTTCCCCATGCACTATAGTGTATATATATATATATATATATATATTTTGAAAAATAAGAAAAGGGTATATTCAAAAAACTGCTTTATGTGAAAAAGCACAAAGCAAATCAAAGATTACCAAAAAAAAAAAAAAAGAAAAAGAAAAGAAAAACAGATACATAAAGGAAAAACTAATCATAAAGAAAAAGAGTGCTAAGGAATGAAGAGAGTGTAGCGTATTTAAGATGATGTCTATGAGAGCATTAGTTGTGAATTTTGGACAAGTTTGGAAGCTATTTCATTTTATCAATCATGCCATATGATGAGCTAATTAAGCATTAATTCAGTCTCCATTCTAGAATATTTCCTTGCAATTAAAAAGTCAACAAACACTGTTGAAAGCGTCAAACAAGTTCTCTCTTGAAATAATCTCTTTCTTGGACTTGTCTAGTTGATAGTTATGGGATGGCCATCTTCAAAATAAATCAGCAAATCAGGCCATTGTAGAAGTCGTGATTCTTCTTTTGTATTGCTAGAGGAATCAGCTTGAAACATACGGGGAGAATATGTCAATCTCAGAGCATATTATCTGGTTGAGAGTCCAGTAGGTTCCGTTTTGGTCTCTATTGTATGCTCAAAGTCCTTTGGATTGGATTTAGAGAGAGGGCCTATGGTAAAAGCATTTCTAGTTGTTCGTGTAACAAGTTTCACAAATTGACGAAAGAGGATTATTAATACCAAAAAAACTTCCTTTCCACGCGGTTGCCCTCCCCCCCCCCCCTTTCTCTCTCTCTCTCTGTCTCTCTCTCTCTCTCTCTCTCTCTCTCTCTCTCTTTTTACAACAATTTGTTTATATTTAAATTGATCATAAACATGAATATTCCAAAGCTTTTAACTGTTTCAGATTAGAATAACTGGTGTCAATTCTATATTTCATTAGAATTGGTGGCAATTGAAACATGCTAGGCTCGTAGACTAAACTGGTTTTGAACGCTTATTAGTTGGATTTTTATAGATGTTTCAGGTGTCAAAAGCTAGGGAAAGGATATTTGAGGGAGATTCTTGAAGCAGATAACATAATATAGAGAGAAATTTGTGTTTGTTTTGAAAAAATAAATTATAACTAAATAATACTAATAATAATACTAATAATAATAATAATAATAATTTCTTGGCCTTTCTTTTCATCAACATTATGTGACAATGTAAATAATATTATTTTGGTGCAATGTGAATGATAATTAATAAAAGATCTTGCAAGCATTGGTACCTTTCCCAATTACTTGTAATGAAGCACGTATATTGGTGTTGTTACTTTTACACTAGTCACTAGATGTCCAAAATGATTGTGAAGCGTAGCAGTTTAAGTACCTTACAAACTATAGCCATATCAATTAAGCAGTTATCAATGCCGCTGTGCTAGATTAAGCTAATCATGAATCGTGATGGATTGGAACAAAATGTACAACCCACTGATTTGGTAGAGATTCTTAGTTGTACAAACCAATCACTTGTTATCAGTTATAACAAGGAGTGGCTAAAGTGGGTTGAAGTGAAAGGCCTCTTGATATGGAGAGATATTGAAAAAGCTTTAGCATTGATGTGTAGTAGATGATGCTATTAGCATTGATGTGTGGGAAAGTCTTTGGATTCTATGGGTCCAGGGATTTGAAGCCAAAACAATTGGTAATTTGGATTTGCAAAGCAGTTTTTAATTGTAGCTGATCTTGTATACCATGAGGCTGAAGATTTGAATGAGGCATCACTTAGTACTAGGAGGACCCACACTATGCACAAGAATATGTAATTATTTTATAATGTTATATAATACATAATTTATTTTCTAAAATATTTTTAAGATTATTTGTTAAAATTATTCAATTTATTTTTTTCATAAAAAATTTAATTTTAGGTGTATTAAACTATTAGTTTAATTATTTACAAATCCTACCAAGGGCACCAATTTTTTTACTAGATTAAATGATGCTATATTGCTTTCTTTGTCAACTAATGAAAATTTTAGTGTTCACTAAAAATAAAAAAAATTATATATAAATTTTATTTTATTTTCTTTTTGTTTAAAATTTTCATATAATCCTTTTATATGCTAAAAAATTTCAACTTGTGGTCCTGTATTTTAATTTTGTATTTAATCTCAAATAATTACATTGTCATCTAATTTTATAGTTTTATTTCCATGATTTTGATTTGTCTTTTTGAATACATTGCTTAGAGCATTAATTTCTCTCTCTCTCTCTCTCTCTCTCTCTCTCTCTCTCTCTCTCTCTCATGTGAGTTCTGTCTCCTCCGCCTTTTGCTGCTTATTGTGACCACCATCTTGCTGGTGATCTTTTTCTCACCACGAATTACTAGCATGTCCTATTTTAAAATCAGTGACTAGTGCAGTTGTTGTTGTGCCACGCTAGAAGACTTCCAAAGTAAAAGGGGAAGGAATTTAAAAAGTAAAAGTGTTGTGGACTTATTGAAAAGTAGAGAATTTCACTATTTGAATGGAATCAGCTGCTCCTGAAATATATTTATCCATAGAAAAGCTGCAAAAATGTTCAGCTCAATTGAGTATTGGGCTACCCAAACTTTGGTCAGTGGAAACTAGACCTTTTTTGTGCTTGACTCAACCTCCGCTAGCCTGCTTAGTATATGAGCTTTATCAGCTTCCCTGCTAAAATCAACTATCTAATATCAGTTTATTTACTTATACATATTCGCAATCTAAAACCATAATTTGTTGTCATAGATGTTTTTCATATCTGTCGTTGTTGTTGTTATCATTAGCACATCATTATTATTATTATTTTACCATTGATGTCTGCTAGTTTGAGAAACTGATATGCCAGAGTAAGGAATATAATTCAAGCATGGTGATAATTGAATTTTTTTGATTGCAAATCAGGGTGGGAAAGGCTGGGGCTGTTGAGACTTTATGCAGACAAGCCTATGGGGCAGAGCAATATCAAGAGCTAGGAATTTATACTTACACTGACATCTTCTCTTATTCTAGTCTGTATCCCAATATCTATTCTATGAATTTTCATAAATAAGTTACTAGTACTCATAGGCCAAGATCCTTCAATCTCACTACAGCACACATGTACTCCATACGCCTCATCCCTAACCTGTTTTGATACGCTATACTTCAATCACTAACTCACTACTTCCAGACTCAAGAGTCTAGTCCTTCCAATGCTCTTTAGTTCATGTGCAACTCTTTGTTTCCATATTCCCCTTTGTTGGGCTGTAGTTTCTAAATTAAAGTTAGGAAGTATTGGATCTACAGTATTCACTAGTTCATCATATTGGTTGAATGTGTTCTTGCTTGGGATACGCGGTCCAAACAAGAGACAATATCTTATAACACGGATTTATGCAGCCCTCCTCTCACAATAGGTGGTATCCAACATTACCAGGAGGCATTCTGTAGATTCACATAATAAGATATAGACGCCCCTCATAAAGAAAGAGAGAGAGCACTTTTATATGTATCATGTGTGTAATTGCATGAATAACAACAAAAATATTAATTTTTTTACTTTACCCTAAAGCACAATGGATAAACTATAATATTGAAAAAAGCGTTAAAGGTAAAATAGTTTAACCCAAAGGCAAGGAATAAAGTGTATTTTATAAAATAATAAAAGTAGGACTGAAACTCATTTTCATTCTTAAACTTTCAGCAAGAAAGCAACAGCAAAGCTCATCCTAATGCACTATCTATTTTTTGTGTTGGTAGAGCTCAAGCTTCTTGAAAAGCATAATTGAACTTGATTAACTTGACTAAAACTAACGGCCTAAAATCTGTTTATTTACTTATACAAATTAGTTAATCAAAAGAATAACAAATTCCTATCAATTTGTTGTTTTCATCATTATATCATTGTTATTATGTCACCATAGATGTCGGCTAGTATGAGAATCTGATATGTCAGATTAAGGAATATAATTCAATCATGATGATAAGTGAATTTTTGTGACTGCTAAGCAGTGCGGGATGGCTGGTGCATTAGAGACTTTATGCGGACAAGCCTATGGAGCAGAGCAATATCAAAAATAGGAATTTATACTTACACCAACATTCTCTCTTATTCTGGTTTGTATCCACAGACAAATTACTAATACTCATAGGACAAGATCCAACAATCTCACATATAGCAGACATACTATGTCTGCCTCATCCCTATCCTGTCTGCATAAGCTATACTTCAACCACTAATTTGCTATTACCAAACTCAGAGCCTGATCCTTCCAATGCTCTTTAGTTCATTTGCAGCTCTATGGCATATACCTTTTTGTTGGATTCTCATTTTTAAATTAAAATTAGGAAGTAGGGCAGCTGCATTAGCCTTTGCTTCATCATAGTTGTTGGATGTGCTCATGCTTGGGGTATACATGAAGTACTCTTCTGCTTGTGAGAAAACTCATGCCGTATTCTCAAAGGATGTCTTCTTCAGCACGAGGGAGTTACTTGGCTTTGCTGTTGCTTCGGCTTCAATGGTTTGGTAAATTTCTGTTCTGTTCTTTCTTTCAAGATTTTTGTAGTATTCATTTTTTGGCTACATGTGTTAAGTCTCTTAGCATTTTTTTGCATGCCAATCATAATCCTCTTGAATGGTGGTCGTTTGAGGGTCTTATTTTGCTTTCTGGGCTTTTACCTAATCCAGAATTGGAGACTTGAGTGCTTTTGCTATGGTATGCTTCTTTTCCATATTTATTATGTGAGACTACAATAGAATGCTTCTAATTTTTCACTGCATGCAGTCTCACAATTACTAATTTGTACTACTACATAGCATATGGATTTGCGGCAACAGCAAGGTTTGCGGGTTTCGAATGAGTTGGGAGCTGGGAATGCATAAGCAGCTAAATGATTGTTATAATGTTTCTTGTAGTTGCAGAGATTTATTGTAGCAGTGATTCTCTTCTTCTGCCATCGTCTTTTGGTCTATCCTCTTAAATTTAGAAACTACTGTAGCAAGATTGTAAACACAAAAGATTTTATTTTATTCACTCTCTCTTCTGAATCTCACTCTCTCTTTTGAATCTCTTTTTTAATGCGTTGTATATTATTTTAATGTATAAATATATTATTTTATCGTGTTGTATAAAAAAATAAAAATTAAAATATTGAGTGTGTTATAAAATAATATTGTATTATAAATAAAGTATAGTAAAATGAGATATTTTTTAGAAACCAATGCTAATACTCAAAAAGAAGTATGGGTATAAGCGTGGTGGATTGACTGAAAGACAGATGGCCAAAACTTCATGGTTCCTCTGTTTTTTCTTTGATCAAATATTATCTTCATCTCCTTTTATATAATTTATTCTTTGTTTTCCCTGTAATATGCCTGTATACATTAGTAAAATGGAGTCGTCTGACTTGACTCAAAGCAGAGGATGTGAATGCTCATTAATTTCTTATACCAAGAAATCATACATGGTGGGAACTGACCTTTCATGCACACATAAATAGCATTTATTTCTTCTCCTTGTCACTCCCTTCTTGAAATAAAATATCCCCAACAAATCATTTTCTTGTTCCCTAATTTGTTTTCCTTTTATTTTGTTGGAGAGATAATGCTTTGGATAGCCTCTAATTAGTAGCAGTTCTAGGAATATTTATTAGGAGGTCATTTAAATTCATGTTAAAGAGGTTGACAAGAACCTCTTTATAAATAATATTAATATATATTTTTTATTTCATCCTAATCACTAGGATCATAAGATGAAATCTGTTCTCGTAACTAATGAATCAAAGAAAGATTTTTTAAGTCAATATGAGTTCTATTAGATGATGAATCTTAGCTAAGAGATGAATCTTGTGGTACTCATGATTTCCTTATTAGAAAAAGTTATGCATAATACCAGCAACTGCAAGAGAATAAATGATGAACTATACGTTCATTGAGCGTATTGTTTTTTGGTATGTTGAATATATTAATTATTGTTGTTACAATTAAATCTTAGAAATCATCTATTGTCTCTTACTATAATAAAATTATTAATTATTACTGTTAAATGAATTTTAATTATTATTGCTTAGAATTCTTTAATTTATTATTTATTAGTTTTTGTCTTTACTCTTTTTAATTCTTTAAAATAACAATTTAACTCAACCTTGATAATTTATTGGTCTTTATAATTCATTAAAAATAATTTTTGTTGTGTCTTTTGCATTACTCTATTAAGAATTCGATAAGACAATACAATCATTAAAAAAAAAATTGTCTTCATTTAGAATATTTTCTTTGCAATTAAAAAGTTAACTAATGGTGTGGAGAGATTTAAACAAGTTTACTCTTGGAAGTAAATTTCTTTCTGGATTAAAAAATAGCCTTACATCCTTAACAGGAAATGTCTAGTTAGTAATTATGCCATAGTCACAACCATCATAATCATAGTGTATATTTCATCAAAGTAGATCAGCATAAGATGCCAATGTAGAAGTTGTGATTCGTTCTTGATATTGCTTGCCATTAACTCACAAAGTTATTTTGTGCTATATATGCACCAGGGGTTGCTAGAGGAAGTAGGTGGCAGGAATAGGAGCCTATGTAAATCTTGGGGCATATTATCCGGTTGGGGTTCCAGTAGGTGTTGTTTTGGCCTTTGTTGTACACTTGAAAAGGAAGGGGTCTTTGGACTACTGTACAAGCATTTCTACTTGCTCTTAAAACAACTTTATGAATTTGGATCAAATTATATTATAATAATCCCTCACTATTTTCATTATCATTTATTGTGAAATTTTACTCATTCGTATTTACTCAGCATTATTATATACATTCTCATTAAAAAAAAAAACATATTATATATACATATAAAAAAAGTGGGTGAATAACCCATAATAGACAAATAACAATTAAATTTAAAAAAAAAATAAATAACAATTAGAAATGAAGAATGAAGTTTTTTCGAATATATAAAAAAAAAATATGGAGATGAAAGCAACTTTTGCCCGGCCCGACCTTAATGGGTTGGGTTTTACCCGGCTCGATTAAAAATAGGGTTGGGTTTGGGTTTTAAAAACACAAAACAGGTTCGGGTCCGATCTAGGTTTTAAGAAAACTTGGCCCAACTTGGTTATATTCTAAATTACTAAAACACTCTCATATAAATATATAAATATATATATATATATATATATATATTGTCCAATGGGTGTGGTGAAGGCTGTCTTGTACCTATCAGACTCTCTAATTTGTATTTGCCAAAAACCACTATTCATGTCAAACTTGCTGAAGACCACTGCTCTATTAAGCTTATTGATTAAGTCTTTTTGTTGGGAATTGGGTACCTTATCCATTCTAAAACTTTATTAAGGGGCTTGTAGTTGATAACTAGCCTAGGAATACCTCTCTCTATCTCAACATTTTTCTGGACGTAAAAGGCTGGATAAGACCATGGTGATCTAGACTTCATGATGATTCCTTTCTTAAGGAGATCCTCTATCTCTGCTCTGCAAATGTCTATGAGTTCTTGGTTCATTTGGATAGGTCGAGCTTTGGTAGGGATATCATTTTCTTTGAAATCTTTGGTGTCTCTTTCTATGCCAAAAAACTATAGGTAGATCAAAGCAAACTTCTTGCTTAAGTTTTTCTTCAAACTTTCTGATCTCGGTTTAGATGTTTTTACAAGTTAGTTGTTTCTCGACCTTCTTGTATCTCAAAATTCAAATCATCCTTAAAATACTTAAAAGATGCTGGGTTTTGGCACTAATTAGATTAAAAGTCTTGGAGACGGAAACTTCTTGGAATCCGGGCTCTTAAGGAACTTATATATATACTAGCCTCTGAGCACGCGCGTGAGCGCGTGCTCAGAGGCTCATCAATTTTTTGGTAAATGTTAATAATTTGCATCTATTATAAATTGAGATTACTACATTTTTTAATCACAAAAATACCTAAAAGTGTAATGAGTGTTATATGTTTGTACCAAATATTAAAATTATTAACAATTCTCTATGCATAACACTCATCACACCCCTAGGTATTTTTGTGATTGAAAAATGTAGTAATCTCAATTTATAATAGATGCAAATTATTAACATTTACCAAAAATTTGATGAGCCTCTGAGCACGCACGTGAGCGCGTGCTCAGAGGCTAGTTTGTTTATGATAGTCCTAAAATGTAGCCACTCAGTACACTAAACAGCTAAACCACTAAATTTTCTACAAAATAGAAACACTCTTCCACTAACCCATGTCTTCAAAATAACCCTATTTATTCAAAATGAAAAACAAAAATAAAAACCTCAATGCACTTTTCCATAAAAAAAAAAAAAAAAAAAAAAAAAAAAAAAAAAAACCCTTAATCCACTAAACGGCTATCAAAACTACCTCTCTTTTTTTTTTTTTTTTTTTCTTTTTTCTTTGAATCTCTTTTGCTAGATAGAAACCTCTTCTAAAATTTCTTTCTTTTTTCCTCACTTTCTTAGAAAAGAAAAATACCTTTGATTTCAATGATTCTAATAAAAGAAAACCATGTTAACCTAGATTAACGTTGAATTAGAGTTGAAACTAAAAACAAAAAACCCTTATTTCCATTATTTTTAAACCCTTATCCTTATCCCATCATCCATGTATTTTTTTTAATTTTTAATTTTTTAATGAGATTTTCCCATGTAGTTAAAAGAATTTCCAGTTATCCACCGCTCTTTTTCACTTATCTAAGTAAAATTGTTAATTTTAAAATCCTAAATTTTAGGTTACAAAACCTCTCTCTTTTTTTTTCTTTTTTTTTCTCTCTCTTAGGCACGTTCAATTCTTCTCTTTCTTTTTTCCTCACCTTCTTAGAATAACAAAAGAAAAATACTTTTGATTTCAATGATTCTATCCAAAAAAAAAAAACCATGTTAACTTAGATTAACGTTGAAACTAAAAAAAAAAAAAAAAAAGAAACTTATTTCCATTTAAAAAAAAAACCCTTATTCTTATCAATAAATATAAATTGAATCCCACATAGAATTATACAAATGATAAATATAATTTCTTTTACAAAAGAAATTTTTTACAACAATTTCTTAGATAACAACCACTTCATGTGAGGTTTGAATCATAACAACAATTTCGTTCATTATTATTCAAAGTTGTTACATTTTTCAATCACAAAAGAACCTAAGGTGTGATGAAATTTATGCATCTATGAGTCCTCACCTTCTTAGAAAAACAAAAGAAAAATACCTTTGATTTCAATGATTCTATCCACAAAAAAAAAAAAAAAAAAAATGTTAACTTAGATTATCGTTGAAACTAAAAAAAAAAAAAAAGAAACTTATTTCCATTTAAAAAAAAAAAACCCTTATCCTTATCAAAAAACTATAAATTGAATCCTACATAGAATTATACAAATGATAAATATAATTTCTTTTACAAAAGAAATTTTTTTACAACAATTTATTAAATAACAACCACTTCATGTGAGGTTTGAATCATAACAACAATTTCATTCATTATTATTCAAAGTTGCTACATTTTTCAATCACAAAAAAACTTAGGGTGTGATTAAATTTATGCATTTTTTAGTGAAATAATTTTTTGGAATAAATATCATCAAACCCCTAAATATTTTTATAATTAAAAAATATAGTAACTTTCAATAATTATAAATGATAACTATTAACTTCTACAATAATTATGAATGAAAACTATTAACTTCTATGAAACAAAAATAGAACAGCCCATGGCTCAGAGGCTAGTATGATAAAGTGAAAAGTTTTCACTGGAATTGTAGTCTTTAATGTTCAAAGGATAAGTCTGTCAAAAAAAAAAGGTTTTAAAGAATAAGAATTTGGTGTGTTAGTAAACGACAGATCAAAAAGAGAAACATAATTCAACAAAATTTATTTTGAAAAATAAATAAATAAATAAAAATTTTGACCTTTGATATGAACGGCCACCATGATCTTGTCTATAAATGATGAGATTCACTTACACATGAGGCATAAACACTGAAAGAGAAAATGTTATTGTTAAAGTGCTATCCATTATATGTGGTTACTTGGTAGTCATCATATTTGATGTCAAACAGTGGCAAGACCTTCACCCCTTGGGTTAAAAATAAAAATGGAAACATGGATTTTTATAACTGCTTCAGTTTTTTTAGAAGTTGTTATCCGAATGAACGTGGTCTTTTTTTTCTTTTGCTTTTTTGATAGGATCTGAACGTGGATTTGAGGCAAGTGTTTTTTTTTTTTTTTTTTCAATGGTGGGAATGTTACAATACGTGGAGGAGAGGGAGGAGATGGTTCGAAACTGTTTGTTTGTTTGTTTTTTTTTTTTTTTTTAAGTTATCTAAAATTTAGAATTTTTTAAAATAATTTATTTTACATTTCTAATCCTCTTATTTGAACTTTCTGAATAGTTGCTTTGAAGAAATGGGTTAGTGGAAGAGTGTTTTTATTTTGTAGGCAATGTTTTAGTGCAAGTTAGATATGAATTTTTACCGAATTGTCCTTTAGTTTTGTCTGTACTTAAATATAGGGATATAGGGGTATTTTTGAACTAAAAAAATGAGGAATCCAAACAGGTGAAACCCCTTAAACAATAGTATAGATATACTAGCCTTTGAGCACGTGCTCACGCGCGTGCTCAGAGGCTCATCAATTTTTTGGTAAATGTTAATAATTTGCATCTATTATAAATTGAGATTACTACATTTTTTAATCACAAAAATACCTAGGAGTGTGATGAGTGTTATATGTTTGTACCAAATATTAAAATTATTAACATTTCTCCACGCATAGTACTCATCACACCCCTAGATATTTTTGAGATTGAAAAATGTAGTAATCTCAATTTATAATAGATGCAAATTATTAACATTTACCAAAAATTTGATGAGCCTCTGAGCACGCACGTGAGCGCGTGAGGCTAGTTTGTTTATGATAGTCCTAAAATGTAGCCACTCAGTACACTAAACAGCTAAACCACTAAATTTTCTACAAAATAGAACCACTCTTCCACTAACCCATGTCTTCAAAATAACCCTATTTATTCAAAATGAAAAACAAAAATAAAAACCTCAATGCACTTTTCCATAAATAAAAAAAAAAAAACCCTTAATCCACTAAACGGCTATCAAAACTACCTCTTTTTTTTTCTTTTTTTCTTTTTTCTTTGAATCTCTTTTGCTAGATAGAAACCTCTTCTAAAATTTCTTTCTTTTTTCCTCACTTTCTTAGAAAAGAAAAATACCTTTGATTTCAATGATTCTAATAAAAGAAAACCATGTTAACCTAGATTAACGTTGAATTAGAGTTGAAACTAAAAACAAAAAACCCTTATTTCCATTATTTTTAAACCCTTATCCTTATCCCATCATCCATGTATTTTTTTTAATTTTTAATTTTTTAATGAGATTTTCCCATGTAGTTAAAAGAATTTCCAGTTATCCACCGCTCTTTTTCACTTATCTAAGTAAAATTGTTAATTTTAAAATCCTAAATTTTAGGTTACAAAACCTCTCTCTTTTTTTTTCTTTTTTTTTTTCTCTCTCTTAGGCACGTTCAATTCTTCTCTTTCTTTTTTCCTCACCTTCTTAGAATAACAAAAGAAAAATACTTTTGATTTCAATGATTCTATCCCAAAAAAAAAAAAAAAACCCATGTTAACTTAGATTAATGTTGAAACTAAAAAAAAAAAAAAAAACTTATTTCCATTTTAAAAAAAACCCTTATCCTTATCTTATCCTTTAGTTTCTGTACTTAAATATAAGGATGTAGGGGTATTTTTAAACTAAAAAAATGAGGAATCTAAACAGGTGAAACCCCTTAAATAATAACTAGCCTCATCACACGCGCTTCGCGCGTGCGATGAGGTTTTTTTTTTACTATTAGTGGTCTTATTTTGTTGAAAAAAAAGCTGTGTTCTTTTATTATATATATAATTTTTATTTTGAAAATCTAATTTATAAGTGAATAAATCAATTTAAAAATTAATAGGAGAGTGATCCTATTTTTTAGGCCATGTTTTAATAGGAGTTAGAGTTGCGTTTTTACTTGTCCTTTAGTTTTGTCTCTACTTAAATATAGGGATGTAAGGGCATTTTTGAACTAAAAAATGAAGACTCCAAACAGAAAAAGTCCCTTAAATAATAGTAGATATATATATATATATATATATATATATATATATATATATGTATGCAGTGTTAAAAACCCTAAAATCTATTCCTCTCACGTCGCCAAAAAAAAAAAAAAATCTATTCCTCTCATCTCACAGCCGCACTCTCAGTTTTCACCAAGCTCTCCTCTCCCGCTCTCAGTCACCCTAAAATCTATTCCTCTCACCGCCGGCTCAACTGCCCAATTACTGATGACAGTCTGTCTACTCGACCCTGGGTATGATTTGTAACCGTCACCCCATTAGTCTGTCTCTTGAGGGTTCACGGACTGATGGGCTGAGGGGGCAAATGATAGGGGTAAACCCCCCGACCGACGGTGACACCCATGACGACGGATATACATGACGGACGCAGGGTGTTGACGACCTGACCTTCAGTAGTCGACGGAGAGAGGGTCACCCAATGTTGTCACCATGCGCCGAAGCCCGCCTTGCCATGTACGCTTCCTTGGAAAAGTGAATCTTGCCGCGTACGCTACTACTTGGCCAGATATCTTACACAGCACGATTCCCTCCCCCAAAGAAGGGAATCGTGCCCAGCACACTTGGCCACCCAAGGCGAGTCTTGCGCCCTACGCTACTTAGGCCAATTTCGGTACAGTGATATCTTCTCCAGCACGCCTCATCTAAAGGCCACCACTACTACTACTACTACTATAAATACCACCACGCCCTCCAAAAATCGCGGTACGCATACTAAGACCCGACTCTGGCACTCTGGAGTTGTGTAATATACTAACTTAACCATCGGAGGGTCGTTGGCCGGTACCACACCGGTACTTCCCTTTGAGGTTCTTCTTACCTATGCAGGACCATCCGGAAACTGCAAGCCTTGCAGCTCACTGGTTTGATTCTTGACATCATCAGTTGGCGCCGTCTGTGGGAAACGCACAAGTTTTTGTTACGTGTTTCCCGGACTAAGGGTTGCATGGTACTCACGCGTTCAAGGACGACCACCATGAACGACCAAGGCAACGAACAATGCACCACGGCCCTCGAAAGGCAAGTCCAGACTCTGGCGGCCGCGGTGGAACGTCTCACGAAGTGCAACAATGACCTGGAAGAGCAGCTGCTGCGAAGGAATGCGACGGGTGACAATCAGGGAGAAAATCAGGAGGAGAGCAGTGCCGAGGAGAGGGACCGCGAGGGTCCTGAGGGAAGCCATGCATTGAGCCGGCCCGAAGGACAGCAGCAAAACCGTCCGTCGGCAGACGGCCATGCCCAGTCTAGTATGGCCGTGGAAATGCGAATGATGAAGGAACGCATGGACTTCATGATGAATGCCCTCAAAGGGTGAGTGTCCAGCGACCTCGACGACCTCGTCCACCGCACAGACTCCCCATTCACAACACCTGTCATCATGTTCCCTACGCCACCGAAGTTCCGCATGCCCCAGGTGGAAAGCTACGACGGGTCCAAGGATCCGCTGGACCACTTGGAAACTTTTAAGACGTTGATGCACCTGCACGGCGTGCCAGACGAAATCATGTGCAAGGCCTTCCCCGCAACCCTGAAAGGCTCTGCAAGGACCTGGTTCGGCAGACTGGCGCCCGGTTCTATCGGCACCTTCAGGGAGCTGAGCGCTCTATTCGCTTCCCAATTCATCGGAGGACACCGGCACAAGAGGTCCACCGCATGCCTGATGAACATTAAGCAGCGGGAGGATGAGACGCTGAGATCCTATATAGCCCGCTTTAACAGGGAAGCGCTAACTATTGACGAAGCGGACGACCGGATACAGGTGGCCGCGTTCACAAACGGGCTGCGGAAGGGTAAATTCTTGTTCTCTTTGTACAAAAATGACCCGAAGACAATGTCAGATGTGTTTTACAGGGCAACGAAGTACATGAACGCGGAAGATGCGTTACTGGCAAGGGAAGAGAAGCCCCCCAAGAAAAGGAAAAGGCAGGAAGACACCCGGCAAGATAAGGGGCGGAAGGCGCCTCGGACAGGGGAAAGCCGAGACAGTAGACGCCCAAAGCCCAATGCCGGGAAGTTCACAAGCTACACCCCATTGACGGCTCCGGTTGATCAGGTCCTGATGCAGATCAAGGATGACGGATCCTTAACATTTCCGGGAAAGATGAAATCAAACCCGGACAAACGACCGAAAGACAAGTATTGCCGCTTCCACCGAGACCATGGGCACGATACCGCCGACTGCTACGATTTAAAGCAACAGATCGAAGCCCTGATTAGACAAGGGAAGCTGCAGAGGTTTGTCAACAGAGAAAAGGCCGAAACGTCTCGGCAGGAACAAACCCCCCACCGGGACAATGAGCGTCCCAGACCGCCCATAGGGGACATAAGGGTGATTGTGGGTGGTACACCGGCCGCCGGTTTTACAAAGAAGGCTCTGAAATCCCACCTCAGGGCGGTCCAAAATGTTCAGGCTGCGGGCTCCGTCCAGAAGAAGCCGAGAACCAGCAGCCCCACTATGGAATTCACAGAAGAGGATGCCCAACACCTCCACCATCCGCACGACGACGCCCTTGTCGTCAATATCCGGATAGGGGACTACAACACCTATCGGATCCTGATTGATAACGGGAGCTCCGCAGATATTCTCTACTATCCCGCGTTCCAGCAGATGCGGATCGACAAAGAACGCTTGGTCCCTACCAAGGCGCCACTCACAAGTTTCGGGGGGACCAGGGTATATCCCCTTGGCTCGATCACATTGCCCGTCACTGTCGGGGAATACCCTCGGCAGCTCACTAGGGACGTCACCTTCCTAGTCATCGATTTCTCCTCAGCATACAACGCAATCATAGGGCGACCAACCCTCAACGCCTGGAAGGCCGCAACCTCAACCTATGCCCTAAAGGTCAAGTTCCCTACAAAGTACGGGGTAGGAAAGCTATGGGGAGACCAAGTGGCCACACGAGAGTGCTATGTCGCAATGGTAGAGATGAATGGCCAGCTACAGACGATGAACATAGAGCAGAGAACGGGGGCAGAACCTGTGGAAGAACTCGAAGAGGTAATTCTCGACGAGTCCAAGCCTGAGAGAACCACCAGGATCGGTGCCCTCAACAGTCCGGCGATCCGCCAGGCACTCACGACCTTCCTCAAAGAAAACCAGGATGTATTCGCCTGGAGCCATGAGGACATGCCAGGAATCGATCCTTCAGTCATGGTACATAGGCTGAATGTAGCAGCCTCGTTCCGGCCCGTCAGACAGAAGAAGCGAGTGTTTGCTCCAGAGAGAGATCGCGCAGTGGCAAAGGAGGTCGGTAAGTTACGAGAGGCAGGGTTCATCCGGGAAGTTTACTACCCCGACTGGTTGGCTAATGTTGTAATGGTCAAGAAGGCCAGCGGGAAGTGGCGGATGTGTGTGGACTTCACGGACCTGAATAAGGCATGCCCGAAGGACAGCTACCCCCTCCCTCGAGTCGACGCTCTGGTAGACTCTACGGCCCGGCACCAGCTGCTGAGTTTCATGGATGCCTTCTCGGGATATAACCAGATCCGGATGGATGAGGCAGATCAGGAGAAAACCTCATTCGTCACCAGCCAAGGGCTCTTCTGCTACAAGGTGATGCCATTCGGACTGAAGAATGCAGGTGCCACATATCAGAGGCTGATGAACAAAATGTTCGCCAACCAGATAGGGAGGAATGTTCAAGTGTACGTCGACGATATGCTGGTAAAAAGCCAGAAGGAGGAGGATCATCTTGGCGATCTCGAGGAAACGTTCGGAACCCTCCGCTCTTACAACATGAAGCTCAACCCCTCGAAATGCGCCTTCGGGGTGACCGCGGGAAAATTCCTCGGCTTCATGGTCTCTCAGAGAGGCATCGAGGCCAACCCGGATAAGATCAGGGCAATAATGGAGATGGCCCCTCCGAAGAGTATAAAAGAGGTCCAGAGTCTGAACGGGAAGGTTGCCGCACTGAACAGATTTGTGTCGAGGGCAACGGACAAATGCCTTCCTTTCTTTCGCACATTGAAGAAAACGTTCGAATGGACAGACGAGTGTCAAAAGGCATTCGAAGAGTTAAAAGCTTATCTCTCCTCCCCTCCATTGCTGAGTCCTTCACAGCCCGGGGAAGAACTCTTCCTCTACTTGGTCGTATCCCCAGCCGTCGTCAGCGCGGCCTTGATCAGAGAAGAGGACGGAGTGCAGAAACCCGTATATTACGCCAGCCGGGCGTTTCAAGGGGCGGAAGGAAGGTACTCGCCCATGGAGAAGCTAGCCTTCGCCTTAGTCACCGCAGCTCGAAAGCTCAAGCCCTACTTCCAAGCTCACACAATCGTTGTCCTGACCGACAAGCCTTTGCGGCGAGCAATGCACAACCCAGAAGCCGCAGGTCGTCTGGCCCTATGGGCGATAGAGCTGACTGAGTTTGACATTCACTACAGCCCGCGTACCACCCTCAAGGGACAGGCAGTAGCTGATTTCATAGCCGAGTTCACGAACACGGAGGACGAGGGGGCAGACACATGTCCAGCATGGAGTGTACATACAGATGGGTTGTCAACTAGGAGAGCCGGGGGCATTGGGGTCGTGCTCCACTCCCCCGAAGGAGACCAAATTGATTGTATGATCCGGCTGGACTTTCCCGTCACCAACAATGAGGCAGAGTACGAAGCCTTGATAGCCGGATTGGAGCTCGCCAAAGCAGCAGGCGCGGCCCGAGTGGTCGTCTCCTGCGACTCCCAGGTAGTCGTCAACCAAGTCATCGGGAACTACGAGTGCAGAGGCGACAGAATGAAGAAGTACCTCCATCAGGCAAAAAGAAGGGTAGATGAGCTCAGGGCAAAGATAGTCCAAGTCCCCAGGGAGGAAAATGAGCAAGCCGACCGCCTCGCCAAAGCTGCTTCGTCAGAGCAGGAGAGCAGCACTGACGGTGTGCTTCATTTTGTGCAGGTTTCCCCACTGGTAGACTCTATTGAAATGCAGGAAGTCGGCTCAGAAAGCAACTGGACCACGCCGTTGGTCTCATACCTGAAAGATGGCGTCTTGCCCGACGGAAGAGAGGCCGCCAGAAAACTGAAGGTCCAAGCTTCAAGGTTCGTCCTGATAGAAGGAGTCCTATACAAAAGGGGCTTCTCCCGCCCATACCTAAGGTGCCTGGGTTCCGAAGAAGCTGACTATGTCATGAGGGAAGTACACGAAGGGATATGCGGAGACCATTCAGGGTCGTGGTCATTGGCGCATAAGCTGATCCGCGCAGGATACTACTGGCCGACCATGAGAAAAGACACGCAGGCTTATGTCAAAGCTTGCGACAAGTGCCAGAGGTTCAGCAACATCGTCAGGCAACCCCCCGAGGAGCTGACCCCCATGACAGCCCCATGGCCATTCGCTCAATGGGGATTAGATACCATGGGCCCATTCCCAACAGCGGTGCGACAGCTCAAGTTCCTTGTGGTAGGCATAGACTACTTCACGAAGTGGGTGGAAGCTGAGGCATTGGCCACCATCACAGAGAAGAACATACGAAGCTTCGTCTGGAAGTCTATCATATGCAGGTTCGGGATACCCAGAGTATTAGTCTCCGACAACGGCAAACAGTTTGACAATGGTCCCTTCCGGGAGTTCTGTGCGCAGCTGGGAATAAAGAATCATTACTCTTCCCCCGCCCACCCCCAAGCCAACGGTCAAGTCGAGGTGACGAATCTATCCTTTCTCAGAATTATCAAGACTCGGCTCGAGGGGGCAAAGGGGATATGGCCCGAGGAGCTGCCAAGCGTATTGTGGGCATACAAAACGACAGCAAGGACCCCCACAGGAGAAACACCGTTCAGGCTAACCTACGGAAGCGAGGCAGTCATACCAGCCGAAGTGGGGCTCACAACCTACAGGGTGAACACCCACGATGAAGGCCGGAACAACGAGGCCTTGCGCCTACAGCTTGACTTGATCGACGAAGACAGAGCAGCAGCAAAGCAAAGGTTAGCCCGGTATCAGGATCGCATGGCCAAACACTACAACTCCCGAGTCAGACACAGGGAATTCCAGGTCGGTGACCTCGTCCTAAGAAAGGTCATGGGCGCTGCCAGAGACCCAACCCAAGGAAAGCTCGGCCCCAATTGGGAAGGGCCCTACCGAGTCACAGCTTGGCAAAGAAAGGGCACCTACCACCTGGAAACACTGGACGGGCAGAAGCTACACCACCCGTGGAATGCCGAGCACCTACGTAAGTACTACCAGTAAGAAAGAACGGCAGCCCCCTACTTATATCCAATCTATAATTGATCTACTCTAATGTACATTCCTGGGATATGTTTTCTTCCTCGCAAAAATTATGCAAGTCATACAGAGGTTTATTCAAAGTCTCTTCTACTTACTACTATCAAGTGTTGAACATCAGAAACTTGCAAAGTACAAATCCTTAGCGTTAAATCCGTTCAAGCATAAAAAGCTGACGGTGTCAAAAAGCCTAAGTCTCAAAGACGACGGCCTATTATCGACGACGGCATAAAAGCGTCAGGCACCCCAGCTGACGGCTTAAAAGCCACCAAGTTTTCCTAAATGGAAACCTCAACGCCTAAGTCTAAACGACGACGGCCCAAATTCGACGACGGCATAAAAGCGTCAGGCACCCCAGCTGACGGCTTAAAAGCCACCAAGTTTTCCTAAATGGAAACCTCAACGCCTAAGTCTAAACGACGACGGCCCAAATTCGACGACGGCATAAAAGCGTCAGGCACCCCAGCTGACGGCTTAAAAGCCACCAAGTTTTCCTAAATGGAAACCTCAACGCCTAAGTCTAAACGACGGCGGCCCAAATTCGACGACGGCATAAAAGCGTCAGTCACCCCAGCTGACGGCATAAAAGCCACCACGTTTTCCATAATGGAAAGCCCCAAAAAGCCAAAGTCTCATAGACGACGGCCTACTATCGGCGACGGCATAAAAGCGTCAGGCACCCCAGACGACGGCTTAAAAGCCACCACGTTTTCCTAAATGGAAACCACATAGCCCAAGTCTAAAAGACGACGGCATAAATGGCAACGGCTCAAAGCCAACTACTATCCTACAAGGATAAAAGCAAACAGCCCAAGTCTAAAAGACGACGGTATAAACAGCGACGGCTTAAAAGCCATCCACACTACATCCTAAAAGGTTAAAAGCCAAAGCCTAAGTCTAATGATGACGGCATAAATGGCGACGGCTCAAATCTAACTACATTGTTATAAGAGGTTGGAAGCAAAAATCCTGTCAAGGGTGACGGTTCCACGAAGCTCTTTATGTAAAGATAATAATTGCGACGGCCTGTTATGTTGACGGCTCATCATATTGACGGCTTATTATGTCAACAGTTTTACGAAACATTACCGGCATATAAAAGGAACCATTCAAGCAAACAAAATACACGAAGGGTAAAATTTGAAACAGCATATAAATTAACACAAATGTTTCTAAAGGACAATATTGTTCTCGACGGTTCAAGAATTGACCGCTCTACAAAAATTGGAAGAAAAAGAAATTGCTACAAAACTACTCGACGGCAGAATCGGTGACTTTGACTTCATCTTCTTGGCCTTGTTCACGCTCTTGAACGGCCTTTTCTGCCCCGTCTTCTCGGCTCCCGACGACCTGAGCATCTTGGTCCTCACCAGAGAGCTGATCAGTGCTGCCGGAAGCTTCATTGATGACGGATGTCTGCACTTGAGCCCCGTCAATGCTGACCTTGGAAAGTTCCAGCTCAGGGTACAGAGCCTTGACCTGACGGAGGGCATCATTGAAACCGTCCGCAAAGGTGCCTCCCAACTCCATCAGGTAGACGTCGGAGTCGCGGTACTCCTTTATGGCTTCGTCTTTAACCTGACGGAGTTGGTCTCTGACGGTCAGGATCTCCTCCTCCTTGTCGGCAAGAACCTTCTGTAGTGTCTCCGCCTGCTTCTCCAGCTGGACCCTCTCTTCTTCGCAGACGGAAAGCTTCTTATCCATCTTCACTTTATAAGCCTTGTACTGGAGAAGCTCGTCTTCCATCTTCGCCTCCTTGGCTCGTAACCGCTCCAGGGCCGTCTCCTTATGGATACAATGGTCCATAAGACCCTTCATAGAGACGACGGCCTAGAAAGCAAACGGCTCGGGTCAGACTGGACGGTCAAAAGGATGGAGAATAAACTTAAACATCATGACGGACAGAAGATTTACCTGAGCAAGGCTAAAGAGACCCGTCTCTCCCATGGCCTCCGTCGAGTGATTACCCAGATCTGCGTAGTCGTCAGCTGTTATGATCGACGTCAGCTTCTCGATCGCGTATCTGGAATCCTCACGGATGAGGACGGGTGGCTTCTCCGTCCCGTAACCAGGACCACCCGTCATCAAGCCTTTCCCCTTCCCGTGCTTAATGGGGATCTTCACGTCGGCCTCAAGGCCGACGACGGCCTCGGTTGTGACCTTGGCCTTCTTGGGCAGACGGTCTGTCTCTTGGCTTGGTTTTCTCTTCGTGGCTGGTGGCTTCGTCGCCCCCGTCCCCATTGCCTGGGCATCCTTCTTCTTCGCAGCTGCCTGCTGCTTGATTAATGCCCTCCTCTTCGCCTCGTCCATTTCTGCAAAACAAGACGGCACATGAGTTGATAAAGAAGGGAAAAATAATAATGCCAAGCATAAGTTCAAGTGAACGGACGTACGCTTCCTGACTTGTGTCTCGTACTTCTCTGCTTCAGGTGACGGCTCAGGTTCGTCGCAGTGCCAACAGATGGTCCTCAAGCACACCATATTGGCCCAGGACCTTTCCTTCAACTCAGACTTCTGAAAAATCCTTTCCAAGAAGCTCCAGTCCTCAATTGACACTTGAGGACGGTCTTGAACTGAGAAAGGAAGACGGTTATGTGCTGACGGTGAATAAAAGACAGTAAAAGAGAAGAAAAAAGTAAGAGAAAAAAGCGAACGGGCGAATACCAGACGGGGCTAAGACACCCCACGTTGTGTCGACGGGCATAAACTCGGTCTCACCAAGACCCCCCATCCACTCGTCCCCGTCCATGAAGAAATACCTAGACTTCCAGTCCCTATTGGAATCTGGAGTGTCACCCACCAACCTCAGCAACGGACTCCTTGCCACGAAGCTGTACATCCCCCTAGATTTTTGTATCTCCACCGGACGGTAGCAGTGGAAAAATTCCTTCACCGTCAACCTTTTCTTCCCTTCGGACATAGACCCGTACAACACCTCTACCCCAATAAAAACCCTCCAGGCGTTCGGTGAGACTTGGTTGACGGATAGTCCTAGGTAGTGAAGGAGGTGACGGTGTAGTTGGGTCAGTGGGAACCTCAGCCCTGCCTTGAGCATTTGCTCGTAGACCCCGACGCCCCTGACACCACGGTAATAACACTTCTCTCCCGGGTGGGGCAGACGGAGGGGTATATTGGCAGGGATTTGGTATTTGCTTCTAAGTGTTTTGAAGTGTGACTCTTTGATTGTGGAGAAAAAGTCATTCACCGTCCACAAGGAAAGGGTAATGAACTTCCTCATCCCGTCACTACCCACGACGGATTGGACCTGAGGCTCGTCCCCCTCTACACCGTCACTAAGGTTGCTCTCAGCCCTATCACTACTCGACGGAGAAGAGGTGGTAGACGAGCTCTCTTCACTCGAGGATGTTGTGGTTGCAGGATCCTTTGGACCCAACGGGTTGACTTCATCGTAGCCCGCTCCGTCGCGGACAAACGACTGGTTACTGGACGCGCTAGACATGTCACCTACATGTGACGGAAAACCCTAAGTTCAACTGCCCTAAAGACACTGACGGTAAAAAAAGAAAATGAACAAGCAATAGTTACTTACCGGCTACTTGCGCTGATGAAAGATGAAGTCGACGGTTGCTGGAATGTGACGGACACACGAGGGTTGACGGATCAAGTGCTTTTCTGCTGGGTGAACGGGTGCGCTCTGATAGTTTGTTTTCAGCAAAGAGTGAAAAATGAAAGAAAAGAAGGAAGGCTTTTATACGAGAGAAATTACGGGAGACGAAGGGACGCCTCGTTCCAGGCACACAAGTCCCCGGGTTGATGACGCGTGTCCTGCATTTATTACCAGGCATTAATTACTGATGACAGTCTGTCTACTCGACCCTGGGTATGATTTGTAACCGTCACCCCATTAGTCTGTCTCTTGAGGGTTCACGGACTGATGGGCTGAGGGGGCAACTGATAGGGGTAAACCCCCCGACCGACGGTGACACCCATGACGACGGATATACATGACGGACGCAGGGTGTTGACGACCTGACCTTCAGTAGTCGACGGAGAGAGGGTCACCCAATGTTGTCACCATGCGCCGAAGCCCGCCTTGCCACGTACGCTTCCTTGGAAAAGTGAATCTTGCCGCATACGCTACTACTTGGCCAGATATCTTACACAGCACGATTCCCTCCCCCAAAGAAGGGAATCGTGCCTAGCACACTTGGCCACCCAAGGCGAGTCTTGCGCCCTACGCTACTTAGGGGCAATTTCGGTACAGTGATATCTTCTCCAGCACGCCTCATCTAAAGGCCACCACTACTACTACTACTACTATAAATACCACCACGCCTCCAAAAATCGAGGTACGCATACTAAGACCCGACTCTGGCACTCTGGAGTTGTGTAATATACTAACTTAACCATCGGAGGGTCGTTGGCCGGTACCACACCGGTACTTCCCTTTGAGGTTCTTCTTACCTGTGCAGGACCGTCCGGAACGCGCAAGCCCTGCAGCTCACTGGTTTGATTCTTGACATCATCAATAAAAAACAGTGTAAAAGGAAGGGTCCATTCCTTTATTAAACTGCCAATAGATATCTAATACCAATTGGATCAGCCTTTGTTTCTACTGGGTTTCGATCATTACAATCAATCACTACTAGTCTACTGTTATTTCAATTTCCAATTCTGTAAGTTGTCATTTTGAACACTTACTCATCCCTTTTATATCTTTCCTTTCATTTTTTTTTCTTGAAAAATGAAAAAATCCATATCAAATTGTTTTCTTCTTCCTAATTGCCGTGAAGCAAGAGTTTCAACTTTCAGGGTTTAAACCTCGAGTTGGTTTTCTCATTACCAAGAGTGCTTAAATTCCGTAGTATTGTTTTCAAAAATCTATTAAATTATCTTTGTCTCATTTCCTATAGTTAAATAATTTTCAGTCGTCCTTTCTTTGCAAAAAAAAGAAAAGAAAAAAAGAAGACGAAAAACAGGAGTGTTTTCAGGAGGTTTTGGAGGCCATTGCTGCTGTAATTCCTTCTCACAAATGGGTAAGTTCTCACTTTTAAGTTTTAACGCACAATCCTCTCTTTTTATTATTATTATTATTATTATTATTATTATTATTATTATTATTGTTTCCCTCCTTGCCTGAAATTAAGGGTGCGTTCGTATGGAAGGAAAATAGGGAGGATGGAAAATAGAGGATGGAAAACAGGGTGGAAAATACTGTTTTCCACTGTTCGTTTGGGGAAGGAAAATAGGGAGGATGGAAAACTCGAGAGAAAGTTTTCTCTCCGGGCCCACTTTTTTTTTCCTTCCAAATCGGAAGGAAAATCTGGAGAGAAAAGTTCTATAGTAGCTATTTTACAAAAATACCCTCTCTCTACCTATTTTTTTCAACGTTTTTTTTTTTCTTTTTTTCTATTTCTTTCAACGTTGACCTGAGAAGTTTTTTTTTTTGTTTTTTTTGTTCTGTTCAACGCTTAAAACTTTTTTTTGGAGGAGTGGAAACCGCTAAAACTTTTTTTTTTGTTTTTTTTCTTCTGTTCAACGTTGTTAACGTTGAACTGAAACTCTTTTTTTTTTTTTTTTTTTTCTTCTGTTCAACGTTAACAACGTTGAACTGAAACTTTTTTTTTTTTTTAATCTTTTCTTTTTAACGTTACTGAATAACATTGGTTTTTTTTTTTTTTTTTTCTTCAACGTCACTGAACAACTATGTTTTTGTTTTTGTTTTTTTTTTTTTCTTTTCTTTTCAACTATACTAAACAATGTTTTTTTTTTTTCTTTTCAACATTACTGAATGTTGTTTTTTTTTTTTCAACGTGATCTGATCTAATTTTTACATTATAATAATATAAATTTATATATATGATGTGATAAATTTTATATTATTTAATAATTAGAAATAAATCTATTTCTTACATATTATATAACAAGGGTATAATAGTCAATTTATATAAATTACATTTTCCATCCTTTCCTTTTTCTCTCCAACCGAACACAAAAGTTTTCCATCCTCCCACTTTTCCACTCCCCCAACCGAACACACAAGAGGGAAAACTAAATATTTTCCATCCTCCCACTTTTCCATCCTCCCACTTTTCCACTCCTCCAACCGAACAGACCCTAAAGTGCCACTTCACATCATTTTCTTCTTCCCTAATTTAATTATATATTTTTCTTTATTTTTCACACCTATTTATCACTTTTATTTCTTTGGACAAAAAATATATTACTTCTTTGTCAAGAAATAAGCATACATTGCACTCTAATGAATAGTCTTTTCTTATACACAAAGTAAATCCAAATTAATACCAAAATTAATTTTCTTGCTTCAATTAGGACACCATATTAACTTTTCAAGTCACCATTAGAATTTGAGGCAATTCCCCCCCCCCCCCCAAAATACTTTATTAAACAGGCAATTATGGAATTGAATCTGGCTTGGTTTCTAGAGGGTTTCGAGCATTACAATCACTACTACTGTAATTTCAATTTCCAAATCTGAAAGTTGCCATTTTATCACTCATAATTTTATTTCTGTCCTTTCATTTTGTCTTTCAAATGGAAAATCCATATCAAATTGTTTCCTTCTTCCTTAATTTACTTTCCTTTTTTTTTTTCTTTTTTTTCTCTTATTTTTATTTTAATGTACTTTGTATTGTTATCTATATTACAAGTTCCAGATTTATTAGTATACTTCCCACGGTTTTAGAGTACTCAAGGAGCCTCATGTGATTATCATCTTCTTTTTCTTCAACATTTTGGCACAGTTTTGGATAATATTTTAGAGGAAAGAAAAAGATAGGAGACTTAAAGCATTTTCATCCGTGCTTATATAATAAAAAAAGTACAACAAAAGTCCAAAATTCACCGATATAAAAAAGCTATGTAAAGTTGTGCAAAAATTTATTATTGTTACAGTAATAGTGTAAATTTAGATTAATACTATTATTTTTTATTATTTTTATTACATATTTTGAAGAAAAAAAATAGTAATTGTTGTATAAAATAATTTAAAAATTAATAAAATTAATATTTTAATAAAATATAATATAAAATAAATAATTTGATGTAAGATATTTTAAAAAATAAATACGTAAAATAGAAAAAATAAATTATTATATTAAAATAGACAAATTTTTTTTACAAACTACCCAGGAAACGGAAATTAGAAATCTCTTGTGCACATATTGAGACTTGGGGTATTGCACCAGTAGCAATTACTCATTTTCTCTCTCACAAACAATTTTACCAATTTACTTTTTAACTTTTAGCATTTAAAAAAAAATATTTTTTATTTAATAATTAAAATTCAACTTTCAATTACAACCATTTAAAACAATGGCATTAAATGCAATACTCTAAATATTACGAGTAATCTTAATTCCCAATGCATGCAATTCACACACCCTGGCCCACTTTCCTGCATCTACAGGACCTGAAAAGCAAGATGGCATCTAAATTAAATAACAAATAAATTTAAGTAGTGCTTCACAGCTGGTCACTACGAAATTATTGTCCAGTAGAAAGAGTTGTTGACTTGACTTTAAAAACAGGGCATGTGAAATTGGTGATAAACCCCTCCCCTGTGAGGCAGTGACTCTGGTCTCCCTCTTATGCTCAGTCTCTCTCTCACACATAATTACGCGGAGAAAAAACAGTATCTATTTCCTTTAATAAGCAGGAAATCAGCTACGAATAGGAATCGAATCCGGAACTGTGGTTTCGATCTGTAAGTTCTCAATTTTTCACACCTATTTATTGCTTTTATTTCTTTCCTTTCACTACGTCATTGATGTGAAAAATCCACATCAAATTGTTTTCTCTTTCCTTGATTTACTTCCCCTTCAATATATTTCTCTTCATTTTAATTGAATGTATATCTTTTTTTTTTTAAATCAATATTAAAGTGCACGATTTATCAGTTTCCATGAGCAATCAAGGAGCCTTACCACCATTACCATCTTCTTCTTCTTCTTCTTCAAAATTTGGGTGGAAATATGAGGTGTTTCTCAGTTTTAGAGGCGAGGACACCCGTAAAAGTTTTACGGACCATCTATTTCATGCTTTGAAAAAAAAAGGCATTTTTACCTTTAGGGACGATGAAAAGCTTGAGAGAGGAAAATCTATTTCAGAAGAGCTCTTGAAAGCTATTGAAGGATCAAGATTTGCTATTATCATTTTCTCAGAAAACTATGCATCTTCCAGATGGTGCTTGGATGAACTTGTCCATATTGTTAAATGCAAGAACGAGAAAGGATTGGAAGTTGTGCCAGTTTTTTATCATGTGAATCCATCTGACGTACGACATCAAGGGGGAACTTTTGCACAAGCCTTTGATAAACACAAAAAATATTTTAAGGATTGCACAAAGAAAGTAGAAACTTGGAGAGATGCTTTGAAAGAAGTGGCCAGTATCTCTAGTTGGGATTTACAAGATAGGTATACTTTCCATGACAAATGTATTTCTTTTAATATTTAAGCTCCGTTTTTTTTAGTAAAATATTTTCAAACGTAAAATAAAATATTTTAAGTGTGTGTTATGATAAGTAAATATTTTTAAGTAAACCATCAAAACCGAGGGCTCAACCACCGAAGCTATTGGTGCTGGAAGTCCGATGATCGGACCACCATAGAAACTGGCACCTGGAACCATGGATCCGGTGACCGTCATTGGAGCGGTGTCTCTGGCCACTTGAATGATGGCTTTGGTTATCAGACCTTTGGCATCAGAGTGACATTTGTAGCCACCAAACTATTTACATCGGTCATCGTTGGAGTGGTGGCCCTGACCATTGGACCACCAGCACCAGTTGTCAAACTGCGGCACCAAATTGCCGAAAACTGTGGCACCAAAGTAGACCGGTGACCTAGCTACCAGATGCAGTGAAGGAAGCCACTATGTATTTTTGTAAAATATTTTACCAAAATTTTAAAGGCATTGGACCACCAGCACCGGTTGTCAAACTGCGGCACCAAACTATCGAAAACTGTGGCACCAAAGTAGACCGGTGACCTAGCCACCAGATGTAGTGAAGGAAGCCACTATGTATTTTTGTAAAATGTTTTACCAAAATTTTAAAGGCAAAATGTTTTACAACCTTTTATAAAAGATTTTTAACATAAATTTTTTTACAAGTTTTATCACATTTTTTTAGCAAACAAAACCTAAAAAATGGGAAAACGTTTTCCAAAAATAGTTTACTTCAAAACAAATGGTCTTCTTTCATACATCACGAAGTAAATAATAAATAGTTATTAGAATGTAGCATAATATGCATGGATTCAATTATTACAACATGATACTAGTTAAAATCTTGCCTATTATTTTTATTCCTCCCTGGTGGTTTTATAACAAGTAATGTTACATTCACCAGAATTTCACAACAAAACGTAGGCAGCAAGCTATTATTGGTTCTAATTTGGACCCACTACTAATATCATTTTTTTACCCACGAATTAACAACTTGCCACCTAGAATTTGCTGACAAATTGTTTTGAATATGTTGTGAGCGTAGCATTACTCTTTTATAATTGGTTTAGACCATTACTTAATTATTTTCTATCTTGTTCACAGACATGAGTTAGAATTTATCCAACAAATTGTGGAAGATATTATGGAGAAATTGAGTCCAGAATTCTTGAGCTTTACCAAAAACCTTGTAGGAATAGATTCTATCATGGAAAAATTGATCCCTTTGTATTTAAGTTTAGGGAACAGGGTTTACATGTTAGGGATTTGTGGTATGGGGGGGTTGGGAAAGACAACTCTTGCTAGAGTTATTTATTATAGGTTTTCTAAATTCTTTGAAGGTTCTAGTTTTATTCACAATATTAGGGAAAGATCAAAACCCTCTTTGCTTGAAATACAACAACAACTACTTGGAAAATTTTTGGAGAGTCATCAAAAGATATGGGATGTTTATGAAGGAGTTGACATAATCAAGAGACGGTTATGTCATAAAAAAGTTCTACTTGTCCTAGATGATGTTGAGCATGTGGACCAATTAGAAAAATTGGCTGGAGAGCATGACTGGTTTGGATTGGGTAGTTGGATCATCATAACAACTAGAGATGAACATGTGTTGGTCAATTATGGAGGGCTTAAAATATATAAGCCTAATGGATTAGATGATGTTGATGCTTCAAAACTTTTTTGTTTGAAAGCCTTCAAAGAGGAGCAACCCAAAGAAGGTTATATGCAGCTCTCCCAGAATGTAGTAGAATATGCTAGTGGCCTTCCATTAGCTCTTGTTACTCTGGGTTCCTTTTTGGTTAGAAGAACAATAGAAGAGTGGCAAAGTGCATTGGACAGTTTTAAAAATATTAAAGGGGATATACATGATATACTTAAAATAAGTTACGATGGACTAGAGGAAATGTGGAAGAAGATATTTTTGGATATTGCATGTTTTTTTAGAGGGAGGAGGAAAGATCAAGTAATAGAGATATTAAAGGATTGTGGTTTTAATGCAGAAATTGGTATAAGTGTTCTCATGGAAAAATCTCTCCTAACTATAGATGACAATAATTATTTGGGGATGCATGATCTACTAGCAGAAATGGGTCAAAAAATTATTCGTTTTGAATCAGGAGGAAATCTTGGAAAGCAAAGTCGATTGTGGTTTATTGAGGACTTGCTTCATGTATTGGAGAACGAAATGGTAAGAAAAATGACAAAGCTATAATTTTATTTCAATGAATAATATTGAGTTGGTATAGTAAAATAATTTTGTTCAGTAAGTATTTATGTAACGAAATCAAGAATAAAACATTCATTTACCAAAAACCATGCTAATATATTGTCAATGATGATCTCTTCTATTTTGAAAACATATATTATCTCTTTGTAATTGTTAATGAAATTGAATTTATTTTTCTTGATGCAATGAACTAATTATTCATCTCTTGGTTACTACCTAGAACAAAAGGCTATCTTAACATTTTTTTTTTTAAATAAAAAAATCATTCTATAGGCTTTATTTTCTTTTGCCATCACTTTAAAAGTAATCTTGAATTTCTAAAAGGTAGAAGTGCACCTTTCTAGTTTTAATGTATGAATTTTAAACAGATTAATAAGAAAAAAAGACTTAAAAATAAGATGTAATACAATCTATTAATAGGCCTTTATATGTAGTACATTTTACTATCAACATATGATGTTGTACTACGATCTATTAGTTACTAATGGGACTCTTTAGAATCCATTTGGCTTAGTTTTATGAAAATTCATGTTTTGAAAACTTTAGAAGTTGTGTTTAGAAAATTTGTTTTTCAAAATGAAATTAAGTGTTTGGTAAAATATGTAGAAATTATTATTGATATGAAAAATTGCAGTGTGAAAATGCAATTTTATAGTGATTTCCATGAGTTGCTATTTGAAAACGCAACTTTTTTTCAATTATAAAAATGTAATTTTCTTAAAAACTTAAAGCCAAACACCAATCTTATTGCATTTTCATTTAAATTTCTCTTTTTCTCCACTAAATCGCATTGCCAAATAGTATAAATTTGAAGTACATTTTACTATTTTTAAGTATTACATTAGGGGTTGGACCGGAGGAGGAATAGAATAAATATATATTTTAGAGAGTTTTATATATGAAAACTTAGGGAGTAGATATTTTTTTATCTCCTTTACAGCTTTAAAAACGGTATAAAACTTGAATAATTTTAGTATTCTTATCATTTGATTGTGCAAATCACCAAGCCTTTGCTTTTGAAATCTTAGGCAACAGAAGCAATTCAAGCCATAGTCCTTCATTATGAGGAAAATGATTTTAACTTTGAAGAAGTTCCTGAACCGTTATCATCAAAGATGTCTAATCTTAGGTTGATGATAATTGAGAAGACAGACTACTGGAATGCCCCAAAAGATCTTTCTGTTCCTAATGACCAAGGACAACTTTTTGTTCCTAATCAACTACGGCATCTTTCATGGAACTTCTGTCCTTTAAAATGTTTGTCATCCAGTTCCCAACCAAAGGAGCTTGTTCGACTTAACTTGTGTCGTAGCAGAATTGAATATCTTTGGGAAGGAGTAATGGTAATTTTTTTCTTTTTAACTGCCTTTCTATTGCTTTTCTTTATCTCTCTTTTTTTAAGTGTAGCTACAAATACTAATTTCTACATTTAACGAAAACTCTTTTTTATTTTTTTGGTAACAGCGTTCAGTCAACTTAAAATTCATTGATCTTAGTCATTCCCGAAACCTTAATAGGACACCTGACTTTTCAGGTGTTCCGATACTTGAGGGACTAGACCTTTCTGGGTGTGATAGGTTGGTAGAGATCCACCCATCTATTAGACAACTCAGCAAGCTCAGGTATTTACTTTTGAGAAGCTGCGAATCTCTTACCCATCTTCCCTGCATGTCTGCTGCAATGCAATCCCTTACGGAGCTTGAGCTTGAAAGTTGCTCAAAATTCAGATCGTTTCCGATGTTTACGGGAATTATGAAAAGCCTATCGAAACTCAATTTGAGTTGGACTGCTATTAAGAAAGTACCACGCTCATTGATCAAGTGTTTGACTGCCCTTACTTTCTTAGATCTAAGAGGCACAAATCTCAAATGTCTTCCAAGCAACATGGATAATTTGAGGTCTCTTCAAACACTCAATCTTACCTTTTGCAGCAAACTAAAATCGTTGCCAAGGCTTCCATCAACTATAAGACGGATAAAAATGCGATGTTGTAATTCCCTAAAATGGTTACCAGCACGGTTCAAACTGAGTATCTGGTTACAATTTCTCTCCCAATGGCTTCCGTATGATGAGAGGCACAGTCGAAAGGAATTTACAATATTGTTCCATTTCCTACAGGTAATCTCTTCTCTCTCTCTCTCTCTCACTCTCTCCCTCTCTCTCTTGAATTGTTAAATAATAACAGTTAACAATAGTTGTGTCTTGGGTACAGGTACAGGGACTCCTATGTCATAAAACCGTTTATGGAACTTCTTCCAAAGGGAAAGAGGATGGATCTATAACTGAGTTTCTGATAATTATGCCGTCATGTTTAACTGAAATAGTGAAGAATTCAATAAGCATAACGCTGCCTTCAAATTGGTATAATAGTAAATGGATAGGATTAGCTCTCTGGGCATTAGTATCAGATCCAAGGTTGAGATATGGTGTTAGAGCTTGTGAGGTAACTGTTGGCAAAATGCCTCAAATTCACTATGCCTTTGAACTTTTTACTACCCGGATAAATGTTGGTGTCAAAACTGAGTTACGATCAAGTTATTACCTATTGTATTTGTCTCGCGATGAGTGGTTTGCTACCGTTGGGAATGGTGAATGCAGTCATATTAAGGATATTAAGGTTATATTTAAGGGCGGTAAGCTGTATCATGGGAAATTTGGGGTCAGTTTGGTATACGAGAAAGATGTGGACGAGTTCAACCAAACAATTCACTATGTTTGATTGCGAGCTTTGGGGAAACACCCATCTATAAATTAACTGGTAATGACCATCTCAACCGTCCTTCTCATTAATGTACAATCCTTTTTATCTTTTTTTCTTTCTAACTATACATCTGGTTTTGTCATTGGCAAGTAAGTCTCGTCATTTTTCTTTTTCTTCTTTTGGCTCACCATGCACAAGCAATCTTAATCACCCTGTACTTTCTGAGTTCTGAAAATTAAACTTAAATTTTGCCACATTATTTTATTGCCAATTGTCTATACCTCTATATCTTCATCACTTACAAGAATATGATCTAGATAGGAAATACATTCTCAAGCTTCACCCATCACATTTCTCTATGAATTTTGCTAATGTAGATCTTTCAATCCTAATTTGGCATCCTATTTGTAACTATCAGATATTATACTATTTTACATATTCATTTCGTGCTGGAAAATGCAATACAACTTTTCCTGATAAATTTTTGAAATGTAAAAGCTAGAGACTGTATAGTATTTCCTTCCTTACCATGTATATTCTTTGTAATCATTGGTGTCATGCCTAACAAAACCTGTGGGAAGTGAACTCCGATTACACTCATTAGTAATGAGTGAGTTATTATTATTATTATTATTATTATTATTATTATTATCATACTAACTAAGGTTTACACATATATGCAGTTGGTGATGATGATGGGGATGATGATGATGATGAGGATGAGGATTATGATGGGGATGATGATGAGGATGAACGTTATAAATTTTATGACATTTTATAAGGTAGATGGTTCAGTCCTATTATGACATCCCATTTGTAAGTGTTCAAGTATTATGCTATTTTCATATTCACCTTGTGTAGTGTTGGCAAAAGCAAGAAAAATTTTCATCATAAGTTTTTGAAATGTGAAAACTAGAGACTGTATAGTTACTATAGTACTTCCTTATCTACCATGTCTATACTTCATAAAATCATTGGTGCTATACCTTCCGAAAAGGGCAAGGAGGAACTCCAATTATACTGATTATTCATGAGTTAAATATTAGGGTAAATTACAATTTACTTACTTGTGGTTTAACCGAAATTTGAGTTGCCTACATGTGGTTTGAAATTTGACACTTTTACCTACCTGAGGTTTGACCAAAATTTAAGTTGCCTACCTGTGATTTGAAATTTGACACTTTACCCACCTGAGGTCTGATCAAAATTTAAATTGTCTACCTGTGGTTTGAAATTTCATGATGTAAGTGTTTCGTTGGATTCTTTTTAATCTTGTATTTTTATATTTTTTGTGTTTTTTGAGGATAGAGACATAAAAGTGAAGTGGAATTACATATTTAGTTATATTTTTAATAAAGGCGAGTTACAAAATTTTAACTAAGCTAACCTCAGGTGGGTAAAGTGTCAAATTTCAAACCGCAGGTAGGCAACTTAAATTTCGGCCAAACCTCAAGTAGGTAAGTTGTAATTTGTCCTAAATATTATTATTATTTTTAATTATAATACCATACTAACTCAAGTTTTCACGTGTATGTAGGTGATAACAATTTAGGTCTCTAGAAGATGATGCTCATGTCTTACTTATGCTTTAACTGGCTACTAAATAGTGAAGATTTTCTTAGCTTGAATTTCAGTTGAGGCTACTGCTACTGGATGTGCATAAGCATTTCTGTCAATATGACTATTTTTTTTTTTAGTTGAAAATCCTTGTTGTATTTAATTTGTAAATAGTTTCGGTTATAATGATTTGAAAATGTATTCAAGTGACATATCCTTGTGTCTTGTTTCATATTGACTATAGAATATGGTCTTTTCCTATCTTTTTTAAAGGGATTTTAGTCTGTACCAGTTATAATGATTTCTACAGGATGACGTTCAATTGAGCCTACTGTTATTGGATGGTATACAAGCTATACTTTCAGTTAACTTTGCACAATTCTCTTGTGTAGTGATTTTGATTTAATGTCTATGAGAGCATGAGTTGTGAATTTTGTAGATGTTTAGAAGCTACTACTTTTTATCAATCACGCTGCACGATTAGCTAAGCATTAATGCAGTCTTCATTCTAGAATATATCCTTGCAATTAAAAAGTCAACAAACACTGTTGGAAGCTTCGAACAAGTTGATAGTTAATGTAATCTTCTTTGATCTTTTCATGGATTTGTCTAGTTGATAGTTATGGCCAAACCAGTATATTGCTAATATCTTTCTTTTAAATTAAATCAGCATATCAGACTAATGTAGAAGCTGACGTTGCTAAAGGAATTTGCTGATCGACAACATATAAAAGCTAATGTCAATCTTGGAGCATATTATGGAATGTGAATAATGATTAAAATCTTGACTTGTAATGAAGCACGTATCTAGGGGCTGCGACGGAAGGGACTTTTATACGTGAGTAGTCAGCATTGTGTTGAATGGTATGAACACTTCTAAAATGATTGTGAGCTGCAGCAGTTCAATTACATTAAAAAATATAGCCATATCATTTGAGAAGGTACCAATGCACCTTTCAATATTAGATTAAGTTAACATGAATCTAATTTAAAATTAAAATCTACTAAATTCGTAGAAAAAAACTTTGACTAGCCCGAACAAACCGTTTCTAATTACCAAAAGAAATAGTATAAAAAGAGCTCTATGAATTTTGGATGCCAGTTGTAAAACAGTTGAAGTTCCCCTAGCTTGCATACACTGTTTCATTTGCAGCATAAGAATTCATATCAAATTTGAAAGCTCGAATTTGTGTGAAAACACAAGAGTTGTTTAGACCCCCAAATTAAAATTACAGCTCGATTGATTTTACTCTAACTTAAATTAAGTGCGGAATAGAGTAAGTGCGAACGAACGGACAAACAATATAACTACTCTAAGCCATATTCATCAAATATCAACAATAAAATGAAAGCTAAAAGAGTAGCGAAGAATGCAAACACAAGATAACACTCCGATATGTTATCGAAGAGGAAATCGAAGAACTCGGCGAAAAATCTTTCTGCCGCCCTTCAAGCGATAATCTATCCACTAGAGAATAAGTTGGAGTACATGAATAATAAAAAACCCTCTAAGCCTATTATTATACCCCATGTACTTGAGTTCTCCAAGCTCCTGCTGCCAACTAACTTGACGAAACCTTGTCTTCTCTAGCTCTCCAAATCACGCAATTCAGCCTGATTGCATCCACCAAACAAATGACTTCTTCCTATGCTTCCCAGCAATACCAAAACCTCACTTTACGCTCAGGATGGGTGTAGTAAGTGTTTGGACTATCAACTTCTCAAGGATTTGGACATGGAACGGTAGGAGTTGAGAAAAACCACAATATATTGTATAGAGAATTGTGGGTATGACAATCTCTAACTCTCAAGGGTTATGACTAGGGTTTTCTCTCTGAAAAGCACTCCTTTCAATATGTGGGTAATGATGGTATATATAGTGTGGATGAAGACATAGTGGAGCAGATATGCCAAAATTGCAAAACAGAATGTTTCACGGATATCTCGCAGGAAGGGTTTACTTGTGAAATACTTGCGAAAACCAGCTGTCATGACTCTTTACATTCCTATCATGTGCTGAGCACATGGGTTCACTTTGCGGGAAGTCTTCTCGCAAGCTACCCTCGAAAACTCCTTTGATCATCAATTTTATCTTGAGTCTTCACACTCTCTTTCACACATAACTCATACAATGAAATCCCACATAAAATATAGGCTACATAAAATTGAACAAAATTACAATCAAATTTGGCACAGAATTAAAGCCAACACAAAATAGTTGTAAATCACAACTTTACAAAATTAATTAATACATGATACAGCAGCTGTGTGACACCATATATCTCAACATACACTCTGGCTTCTTCCAATTTGCAGTGTGAAAAAAGGGGAGCTGATGTCAGAAAATTTTGATGGATATGGCAGGTCAGTTGGTTGGAAAACATGGGATTTGATTCGGCAGTCTAAGCAAAAGTGGGGAACTGGGTTTCAGAAAGTTCAAACAATTTAATCAAGCCATAATTGCCAAACTAAGTTGGATGCGATTGCTTTTGACCAAGACATCCTTTGTTTCAAGTGTTAAAGGTGGTTGAAGGGAAAGGACTATTGATATGGAGAGGTTTTGAAAAAGCTGTAATAAGTGCATGATATGTAGGTGATACTAATAGCATTGATATGTGGGAGGGTCTTTGGATTCCATGGGCCCAAAAAATTAAAGCCAACCCAAATAGTAATCTAGATTTGCAAAGGAGTCTTTAATTGTAGATGATCTTATAAACCATGAGGCTTGAGGTTGGGATGGGGCATTGATAAGTAATAGTTACGGCCCGTGTGATGTATGTAATTATTTTGTAATGCAATATTATAATATATAATTTATTTTCTAAAATATTTTAGAATCATATATTAAAATTATTCATCTATTACAAATATCTTCTCAAGAAAATATTTAATCTTTAAGTGTATTAAACTATTAATTTAACCCTTTACAAAACGAACCAGGGCAAGTTATTTTTTTTTTAATACTAAAATAAACAATACCGTATTGTTTTCTTTCTCAACTAATGAAAATTTTATGCTCACTAAAAATAATAAAAAAAAACTATATATATTTACCGTTTTTAAGATTTTCATTTACACCTGTTATGAGCTTTGCAAAAAAACTCAACAATGATTATTATTTTGAATGACGAGACTTGGAGGAAACTAGGTCTCTCATACCCCCCCCCCCCCCCCAACTACAACTTCGTGTATCTGCATCAAGGTTTTGAAACTCAGACCGTTCATTAAACCGTAAAAGGGAAAAGAGATTTTTGAGGTCGAACCCTGACCACTTCATAGTAACAATGTGTAATCCATTACAAATTATTTCTTACAAAAATACAAAAAACCAATGTTATGAATATCGTTTCGATTTGTCTATTGGAATGGAATGTTTCGGTACCGGTTTGATACCGGCTCATTTCAATGTACCATTTCGGAACTACAGCAAATATATGTATATATATATATATAATTTCATATCTTATTACTTACAAAAAAAAATTATAAAAATTTATATGTTTAATACATTTATAAAACTTGTTATCTTAGAACTAATATGATCATTTACTTAAACTACTATTATTTTATTAAAGTATACTAATTAATTCTTTTAATGCAAAAAAAAGGACCAAACGAACGAACAAAATGAAAGTATGAAACTCCTCGATATTTTCAATATATATATATATATATATTTTTTTTTTTCTTTTGGTTCAAATGTAAAAGAAGAGAAGTGGTGGGTTTTTGAAAGCTTAGGGAAGAGACATTTTCAATATTTTATATTACTCCTGGTTGGCTTGCACTCTGCCCAACCAGTTATATTCTCAATATTTTATATTACTCCTTTTTTCCTCACTAGCTGGTTCACTCCCTTTTCATTTTTTTTTCCTATTCTATTTTCTCATCCACACACGTCTAGTCACACTCCTCGATTTCCACTCTTCTCAGTTTTAAATTTCCTCTCATCTTTGTCATTTTATGCTGTCTTCCTCTTTCTGCTACTTTTTTCTTTTGTGTGCGTCTTCTTCAACTTACCAGTAGAGGTGTGCAGAAAACCCACTGACCCGCCGGGTTGGGTCAGTTTTTAGGGCCTGGTGGGTTGGGTTGGGTTACAAAATTTTTTTTAATAGCGGGTCGGGTTGGGTTTGGGTCATAAAATTACAAACTCGCCAAACCCGACCCGACCCACCCATATTTAATATATATTTAAAATATATTATATATTTAATAAAAAAATTTTTGTTAGACATAATTATCCCATTTAGACATATTTTGTTTACAACTGAGTTTGAATATTATTTTGTATATTAATGTATATTTTGTTTATCAATTCAGGTGGCAAGTGGGATGTATTTTTGTATGCTTAATTTAATAATAATAGTAATAAAATAAAATAAAAAATTGTTCAACCCGACCCATGTGGGTTGGGTTGGACATATGTGATGGGTTGGGTTGGGTTAAATTTTTTTTGACCCACCATGGTGGGTTGGGTCAAAAAATCCCCTCAACCCGACCCATGCAAACCCCTACTTACCAATGCTTCATGCCCTTTGACTTTTCTCCACTTCTCACTCAAGTTTCTCACCATGCGTTTTTTTGTTTTGCTTTATTTTTTTTGTGAGGTACGTTTGTTTATTTCATTTCTTTCTTCTATTTTTTTTTTTTTTTTTTTTTGGTTGAGATTTTAGTTTTATAGTCCAAACTCCATGCATCTTACCTGATTGAAAGAGTGAGGCGAGGGTTTCTTGTTTGAGAGAGTGATCCAATTCCAAAGTCCAAACGACGCCGTATTGAAACAAAGGACCCGTGTGAATCGCCTGAACTGGTCACAGTTCACAGAACCGGGCAGTCTGACCTTGGTTCGTACAGTTCACTGCTTTTTTGCGTGGAACGGTTCTTCATGTTTAACAGAACGTAAAAATGACCGGTTCGAGGTTTTCCCAGTCAGACCGAACGGTCCGGTCTGGGTTTCAAAACCTTGATCTTCATAATCCAAAAAAGTCAATTTGTAATTGCTAGGAGTACTACCAATCTTATTACATTAATTGAACTCAAAATTGATGTGTAATGCAATTCAAATATTCATATAGTTCTCTCTCAAAAAAAAAAAAAAATTCATATAGTAAAACTTATAGTAACTTCGTTTATTTATTTATTTATTTTATATAAAGCTTGTAGTAAATGGCATTTGAAGAAAAAAAAAATTAACGCGGTGCTTCATATGGCTATTAGCTGGTCACCACGAAATTACTCATAGTGTGAGAAGTAGAGAATCAGTGGATAGAGTTCTAATTCTATGAAAAATGATCATTGTTTCAAAAGCTTGGTCCTTGAAGACATTCTTATTTCGGGCATTGCAGATTTGCCACAAGGTTGTGGGGAAAACAAGTCTCCGTCAAGAATCCAAATTAATTGAAATTGGTGAATTAAAGTATATAAAGGAATTTGACATATTCTTTCATAGGCAGAGAAAATAAATATATTCCCAATTAGTTCCTAAATTTGACTTACAGAGAGACAATCCTTAAAAATGTGCTTAGGGTCTTGGGCCGGGGTATTATAACAAGTGCCATCCAAGATGATATTTCTCAATCTCTCATGGTAAGTCAATCAGAGGTATGGAGTTGATTTTCCAAATCCATTTCAAGAGGGAAGTCTGGGATGAGGGAATGCCACGTCAAGAGTGATTTGGTAGGTTGACTCGAGGTTGTCTAAAAAGATCTATTCTAATGGGAGCCTCAGTTAGAGAGTCAACTTGACTGGAAAATGAGGGCTTTGCCAAAGCCCTAATGATTATTAAGATCTATTGAAACAAAGCGATAGATTGTGTTGGGGGGAGGCTTAGTGGGCCAAGTCAAGCATCCTATAGAGGCGGAGGTAAGGTCGGGTCAAATCTCAGTCAATTTGTTGGTGCTAGACTACGATCATTTAAGGGAATAAAGTTGCGACCTTACCATAAAGTATAGTTTTTGGTGTAATGGTTAAGTGCTTGTGCCTAAAAAATTGTATCAAGATTCCAATTCTGTTGTGTATCCCAAATACCTACAAGTTTGAGGTCCATTTCCTAGTGGTTCCCAAGCCCGTCCAATGGTCATTCAGTAAGATAATAGACATGCAAATTTTTTTTTTTATCTGGGCCGAGTCCTTAATACATAACTCCTTTGTTTCACATAAGCTAAGCCCAAATGAAATGACAGGTGTGATAATTCAAGGGACATTTCCTCTTGAGTGTTGATGCCCAAATCTCCTCATAAGGCCCAGGTTCTTTTAGCAAGAAGGGCCTTGTTGCAGTATGAGGCTCGCTTAATACCTAGCCCTCCTTATATCGTTGGTTTGGGTATCGTTGGTTTGGGTAGTTGTGTCCTACCCAACTAAGTTTATTTAAGGTCTTTTTTTTTTGTTTTTTTTTTTTTTTGTTTTCCTTCAGTGTATGCTCCCACAAAAAAGTGTCTTTAATTTGTCAATTTAGAAGGTCTATTCCTGATTTTTTTTTAAACACAAAATTATAGACATTCCTATTTATGCTATCGTTAACAATAGAAATACCAAGAAATTCTCAAGTTAAGTTGGGTTAAGTCACGATTTTAGTTCAAAATATATGTGTGTACGGTTGTATGAGGTAAGGTGTGTGTAAATTTTATATATTTTCAAAACCCAAGACTAGTAAGGAATTTTTTTTAATCAATCTTGAGGAGAAATAAAATTTAAATTTGCTGAATTTTTTGTTTCCCCATGATTTTACAGAAATCATTTAGAACCCTTTTAGTTGCTTGAGAATTCTTCACAATGGCTTCTGTAGATGGGACAAGGTCATCCGTAAAGAAGAGGTGTAAAAATTGGACCCCCTAAAAGATCTTATGCCCACCCAATTCTTATTGGCCACTCACCTCTAGATAAACAAACCAAGTACTCCATGCAAATGATGAATATATATGGGAAGAGTGGGCCGCCATTGTCAGAGTCCTCGAGAAAATTGGAAGGAATTCCATCTTTTTCTGTTCATTAAAATACCAAGACTAGAGGATGACACACGATGCACAATAAGCTTTATCCTAGGCAAAGGAAAACAAAAAAATGATAGACTATGATTAATGAAGCTCCATTCCAACTGGTCATAAGATCGATTTTTAATAACATACTATTTAGCCTTAGAGTTATTCATGCGGAGAGGACATCAATAATAGCATGCCTAAGTTTCTTTGTAGAGTGCAAGTATAGATTGTATATGAATGAACTTTCAAAGTCTATACTGTAAAGCTTCACAAAGTAATTCAACACCAACTCTCTAATTCCGGGCGAAGAGAGGGTTTAGTTACAAATTATATTAGTGAAAGCAAAGTTAAAAACTTAAAATGTCAATTTAGCAAGATTAGTTTATCGTTTTCCCTAATTTCAGTCGAATAAGGATTAACCAAACTCTTTTTTTGAGTTTGCTCAAGTGAGAATGAAGTTGCTCCAACAATCTTATGAAACTTTATTTCTTGACTCTCAATGCTTAACTCAGCTATTTTGAATATAATGGTGTTAGCATTTATTTAGACACAAAAATAAGCTAACACACCCTAAATCCTACCTCTAAAGTCCTTCATGCATGCATCACAATGATCAGAAAAAGGGTACATCAGAAAATCCATCTATACCACCGTTGTTCATGCTTCAATTTCAAATCCGTTCTTTTTATCCAAATGCTTGGCGAAAAGATGGTAATAGCAAAAAGATCGGTTCTTATTGTCATCATTAACATGGTATTGTCCAAAATGAGTCAGAATTGGTCTGAAATGATTTCCATACGATATTGTGGCTCCCCTGGAAAACTTGAACAAACTCTAGAGTTGGTCGGGTTTGATATCATCTATATTTATATATTACTAAAAGCTGAAGCGTAGCGTTTAATGCTGCTGCGCTCACGTTAAGCCACGTCAGCGTCTACGTCATTATCTTTTTTCTCTCCATTTTCTTATAATTATTTTTAATATTTTTTTATTTCATATTTACACTTTTCCAACCTTTCTCCCATACATTTTCATCTCCTCATTACTTCTCCAACCTTTCTCCTTCCCTCACCTTCTCATCTCCCCACTACCCTCTACATTAATATCATTTTTCATCTTTCTCTTCATCTCTCTCTATTTTTGTCTCTTCTTATTCACACCCTCTTACTATAAATTTGTCACTATCTCTTTCATTCTATACATAGTTTTCCCTTACGAAAAAAGGTTCTCTCTCTCTCTCTCTCTCTCTTTCTCTCTCTCTCTCTCTCTCTCTCTCTCTCTCTCTCTCTCACACACACACACACACACACACACAAAATTTTTGGGTGGATTTTTTTTTCTTGCATCTTTAGTTTATATTGATAATTTTTTGTATTCTTTAATTTGCTTTAGGTTAATGCGATTCAAATTCTTTTTTTAATTGTTTTTTTTTTCCTCTCTTTGATTGTTAAATGTTATCTTATATTGCGTTATAAAGGATTAAATATAAAAATATAATATTGCGTTTAATGCTGTTGCGCTCATGTTAAACCACGTCAGTGTCCACGTCATTATCTTCTTTCTTTCTATTTTCTTATAATTATTTTCAATTTTTTTTATTTCATATTTTCACTTCTCCAACCCTTCTCCCTCCCTTACCTTTTCATCTCCCCACTACTTCTCCAACCTTTCTCCTTCCCTCACCTTTTCATCTCTTCACTACCCTCTACATTAAAATTATTCTTCATTTTTCCCTTTATCTTTCTCTACTTTTATCTCTTCTTATTCACACCCTCTTACTATAAATTTGTTATTATCTCTTTCATTCTATGCATAGTTTTCCCTTACAAAAAAAAAAAAAAAAGGTTCTCTCTCTCTCTCTCTCTCTCTCTCTCTCACACACACACACACACACAAAATTTTTGGGTGGATTTTTATTTTTTATTTTTCGTGTATCTTCGTTTTAGGTTGATAGTTTTTTATATTCTTTAATCTACTTTAGATTAATCCAATTCAGATTTATTTTTTTTAATTGTTTTTTTCTCTCTCTTTGATTGTTAAATGTTATCCTATATTACGTTATAAAGGATTAAATATAAAAATATAATATTATTCTACTACATAGCATGATTTGGATAATTTAATTTGGTAGTTATTGTAATTTGATAGCATAATTTTAATAGTATTCAATTTAGATGTTAAACTATAAGACTTTAATTATTTTTGTTTATGTTTTAATCCTTTGTGGTGGACAAAGTACTCTTAAAAATTGTATTAGAAGTACTCTATAATGCCATTTATTTAGAGAAAAGCAAAGGTTGGCTAAACAAAAATTATTGGATAAGGGAAAAATTTTATCTTTCGCAATTTTACTTTAATTATTATTATTATTATTATTATTATTATTATTATTATTATTATATATAAAAATTTAATTCTTAGATTTTGCTAATAATTATTTATTTGATAATATGTTTTGGGGGACGAAATTACAATTTCTACGAAGAAAATAACCTTAGTAGATTATAAACAACAAATTGTTTTCCTAATTGGGCCAATTAATCATAGTTAAGTTTTATTAATTTTTTTAGTTACTTTTTTCAGTGTTTTGGATTGTAGGCAGAAAAATAAGTTTGAGAAAGTTTGTTTAAAACTAAAAGAATAATTTCCAAATTTTGTATTCTTTTTAATAATTCACAAAATGTTATAAATAACTTTTATTAAAAAATAAATATTTTCTTTAACTTGCCTTTTGAATTTCTAAGAAAAATTATATATTTTTTTCATTTTAGTACGACAAAAATTATTAGATTTATGATTAATGATTATTCATATATTATTTTTATGATTATTCTTATAATAAATATACATTACTCTTTATTAAATTAGTTTAAATTGTATAAAAAAATTAATAAAACCCTCATAAAAATAATTTTCATGCGCAACGCACAGGTTTGCAGTTACTGCACTATAATAGCTAAAGTTATGTAAACGCCTCATCCAAACTAAAACAATCTTTATATTTTTACCGAAAGCATAAGTCAATACCTCATTACTCTTTCTATTGATTACAGTCCATAATAAGTTCTCCCATACGAAACCATCTTTGATCAAGAAGACATTGGCACTTTTCTCTATCTATTTCAAAGGATTTAAATTGAATGAGGATTGCCCATTATAACTATGTTTTTTACAGAAACTCAAACTAGCTGGGAAAAGAAAGTCTTTTACAGCACTTTGTAGAATGCCACATCACATTGAAAAAGGTAAATTGGTTAAAAATTATCTTATGCGGCATGGATTTAAGTCGTGCCACGTGGGTGGTACAAGAATAGGTAAAATCATTTCCTTGAAGATGGAAGATTAAATAGTCCCTCCAAAATGAAATATAGATAGAATAATGAAAAAGAAGTGGATAACAAATCAAATAAGGAACTTATTCATAACAATCCAATTCTATTACATCAAACCATTAATAATAAAATATAAATCACACCACACCCTTCCAAACAAGTAGTCAATAACCAAAAGAAAAAAAAAGTAGCCAATATGGCCCCATTCACTATATATTAATTTCATCCACTAAAATACTTCTTAAAATACCGAAAAAACCAACTCCTTTGATGTCAATTGGGACCCGCCAAAACCCATTCTGAGAATAAAGGTGGCTTTCCCTCAAAAACACAATGGCCTTCAGGTACTATTCCATGAAACAGTGAATCCTTGTATACTCTGCTACAAAATCCAATGCCTTAGAAACCTAGAAGCCCTCTCTATTTCCCAGATTCAAGTTTTAGTGCTTGAACTAAATAATAAGCAAGCCCAGCATGTTCTTTTTCAATTACAATCTTCTCTTACTATACTTTTATGACTTTTTGTAAGTCAAATTATATCCCTCCTAGTCATAGATGCTATAGAAAAACTATAGAAAATCAAATACATATAAAAATTTAATATAGAGGGTTAAGTTATCCTATGTACTAAAAAATAGTGTAACATAATTTGAAAGTTACCTAGGGGTCCCAAAGAGAATCATTTTGCATATCTTCCCATTCATTATCTTCAATGTCGTTGGAGAACGTCATAGACTCTTCCATTGCCATTTGCATCCACATCTTGCTGGGTGAGTCAAGAGGGAACTCGTTAATGGCCTCAATCTGGCTAGGAGAGAGCCTCACCGTGACCGGTGCCATGTTCGAGCTAGACCCTCCTCCAACCTCAGCCACTCCTTGAGAGCCTCGAAGCCTTAAGGCCGCTTCATGAGCCGCCATGCGTATGTGTTCAGAATTAGAGCTAGCAGGGCGAGGGAGGCTATGAACCAATTCAGGAAAGTTGAGACGTGCCTCATGTCCCCTAAAGTGCAACGCAGCAACATCATAAGCAGCAGCAGCCATTTCAGGTGTCTCAAAGCTCCCCAACCAAATTCTTGTTTTCTTGCCTGGCTCACGAATCTCAGACACCCATTTGCCCCATTTTCTCTTCCGGACTCCTCTGTAGCTAGACGATGCAGCACCATGGCTAGTACTGCTTGTGTTACCGCTACTATTTGGCTCTTCTTCCATCCACTCAAGTTGCTAGAAAGCTATATTATTGTTTAGTTGAAGTAAATGCACTGGTGAATGATAGTGTAATCCAGTTATAAGTATTTATAGATGCGGAATTATGCGATTTGACTGAAACGTGGTGAATTAACATGGACTGAGGTGAGCTTCCACGTAGTTGCACCATTGAAAATGATGTGAATATGTGCATGGTCACAAATTTCTTCATGTAAATTTGCTTAAACCCAAAAAAGAAAACAAAATAATAAAAAAAGATAAAAGAATTTGAAGGAACCAAAAATTTCTAGAAAGGACCAGTCATAGCATTCCGAGTTAATTCATTTTGAATATTTATTTGGTGATTGAAGAGTTAAAGTTGTATGGAATTTGTAGCAGGACCAATAAGCTAAAAATTGAGGGACATAGTGTTTCCTATTTAGAACGCGGTTTCTCTGCAGGTGGCATTAAAAAGTTTGGACCCACTAATCCCACATTTGGAGCTGAATCTTAGATCAGGCTAGAGATAAAGAGTGTTGTACAGTTTTCCTTTAGAAAAGGTCCATTTTTCTTGGGCATAAAATCAAAGCACGAATAATATGAAAATGACGTTATCATAATAGATTTATGAGATCATGAACAGAATCTCCTGAATGACAAAAAAAAATATAAATAAAAAATAAAAAAGGGGTTGGACAAGGAATCAGAAAAGTACAAATAGAATAAAGTCCTAGATAACGTTCTATAATAATTAGTGGATTGTTAAAAGAGGTTTTTTTTTTTTTAATTTAAGAAACAGTAATATTTATAAAAACACATAAACACGGGGTTATAAGGATTGAAATTCTAACACACACAACCAATATAAGAAGAAATTATACAGTCCTCTGGTGGACCACGTTATTTGTCCACCATTCCACGAAAAAACTCCTACTTGTTTAAAATTGCTGAGTCAGTAATCAGTTTCTGTTTTAAAAAAAATTTTAACTCAACAATTTTAAACAAGCGTGAATCTTTTAGTGGAATAATGGACCACGTCAATTGTGGACCTTATAATTTCTCCATTGTGAGATAAATATCTCTATTTTTTTTTTTTTTTGAGGAAACCGTAATACTTATTAGAACATACAAATACATATTATGTAACCATGACTGTTAAAGAGTTGGTTAAAATATATTTGTGTGAGGGACAATGAAGCTAATATGTTAGAACTATTAAAAATTTTATACATAGGAACATATCTAATCGTAAAAAAGTAATTCAATATTTAATAATTATGTTGTTGAAGTAGTATTTAATACTATTTATAGCATTTATGGTGTAATTCTTCCTTCATATCATTTTTAAATTAAAATATCACAATATTTTTTTGCCCCTTGAATATTTAATAATATCCTATATTTTATATTGATATTGAATAGCTAATTTTCTTTTTAAATCATCTACTTTAATCTCTTTCAAAAGTTATAGTTATTTATTTATGTCATTATGGATGTAGAAGTACTTAACTAATGCGCTATAGCTAATAATATCACATTCTTATATCTTTCACAACTCCCTTTTTACAATTTAGTGTTTTTTTTTTTTAATTATAGATATCACCACATGTAAAATTGGGTTTCTTAAAAACTTGTAATTGAAATATTATAACATTGGTATTTATATTTTATGTAAGTGTATTGGTATTGATATTCTGTGTAAGTTAATGGTAGATCACTACTTGGTGAGCTACATATATTAAACTAGTATATTAATTCACATTTGTATGATATATACGTAGAATTAATGAACTTGTAATTTTTAATGTGTTGTTAGTGGAGCACTAGAGCATGAGTTCTCAAGATAGATTATTATTTAGATAAGTTCTTAAATTTTAACTCAAATTTTTATATCACTATATATAATTTTGGCACCCCCTGAAAAAAAGAAATTGACTTTGCTAATAAGATTATTTTGTGTGGAGTAACATTAATAGACCATACAACTAATCCAATAAGGTACAAGTGTGAGTAAAGAAAAATGTATTTTATATACCGGATATATAAATTTATATGAAATATTATCCTCACACGATTGTGCGTATGGGATCCAGCTGATATCGGCAAAGCTAAAAAATTGTCCCCACAAGAGGTCTCATATTATTGCCTCGGAACTCACAAAGTCAATTGTGCTTGAAAGTTCCTAAACTGTGAAAAAGGGTAATGATTTATGTGTTTGAATTTTTTTTTTTGTCAACAACAGTTCTAGCTTTTACAATAACAGTCCTTTAAAATAGATCAAGGACATTGTACTCGTATGGTATGGTAGAGATTATTGAGGTTGTAAAATATTTTTTTTTAATTGAAAAGTGATTTTTTGGGTTTGTCAAAATTCAGAAAGTGATTTAAATTTTTTTTATTAAAAAAATGAACTCAAAAAGATGTTTTCTAAAAAAGAAAAAGTGTTCGACAAAACTTTTTCTTTCCAAAACATTGCAAAATCAAACGGAACTAATTTACATGACCTACAAGGCTACAACCACAATGTGAAAGACCAACACTCTTAAGTGTTGGGAGAAGGGTAATTAGAGATATTCCCTTTGAGAAAATCACATATAAAGTAATCTACTTTAATATTGATCTTGATTTTCAGACATCAATTCTTGAAATTTCTTTTGTTGGATATATTATAATTAAGGTTGTCCAAGCCAATTGTAGACTTATGTACTTATAGAACGAGCATATTAATTTTATGATAGTTAATAGTTTATAGTTAGTTTAAGATTAAGTATTCTCTAATACATGAATCTTACATAATTAGGTTCATGCTTCCGCTCATTATTCAGTCATCACATCTAATCATACAACAACTTTCACTTTAAAGGTGTGCATAGAGATATTACATAAATTCCCTTGTATTTTACATGCAAGTTAGTGTACTGAATTTTATTAATCTAGCAAGTAATACCTCTTGATTCTCTATAGTATATGCTTAAAATAAGAATAATTTAAGCCAATACTAGAAATTTTTTTTTTCTACACAAAAAAAGAGAGATTATTTGTTTCTTCTTTCCTTTACAGCAAACGGGGAGAGAGATTTAATAAAAACTCAAATTCTCCTTTACATGAGAATTACAAAATACCACTTACCCAAAAGACTCTTGAAAATTATTAAATTCACATTCAACATCATATTAAAGGAATTCACGAGCTCTGGAATTTGTTCAATTTGATGGGTAGATTTATTTAATTTGATCCTTAGTTCCATTGGCAGATTTAGAATTTCACTTTAGGGGGCCAAACTAAATATTCACTGATTAAATAAGTATATTATTTAATTTATTAAAGAATTTTAATTTTCATTAGGAATCCCCTTTAATGCTATTCCTAATATTGTATAATTTTTTTTATAATTTCTTCAAAATAAAAAAATTCAATATCTCAATTAAATAGTATATAACTAATTAATTACATAAATATGATTTGCTCATTCACACAATGCCTTACTAAACAACAATAGTTCAAGGTCATATGATAAATTTGATAATATATTGTGATAACCTTAACAACTATTGAATAAAAATAACAAAACTAAAATTTTAATCTTCAGACAAAAGTATAGAATCAACAAACTTACAAATCGTACACAAGTGATGCAATTAATTACCATTACAATAACAAAAATATATGACGTAATATCCAAAGAATAATAAAAATATATCAAATTGTTATTACTATTGTTGTTGTAGTAGTATTATAACCAATGCCAAAATGAGACTTCTAATATATCATCATTTTCATTCTTGAAATTTTATCTACACTTGTCGCAATTAAAAAAATAAATCACATCTCAAAAATTCTAATCATAACTAAAGTTTTAAAGAATTATTTATATAACCCAAATCATTTCAGTATATACTTGATTTGAGATTCATTTTATGCCATACAACACCTCCAAAATCTTAAACAGTATGTACCACTTCTCATCCCTTTTGATTGGTTTCTAATGCTTAGACATGGACCATTTAACCAACCCCTTCAAAACAATCCGAAAGGACAAGGCCCTACCCCGTCCCGTTGTGTGATTGAAGAAATACATTTCTTTTCATAACCTAAAAATGTATAAAACAAAAGCAAAACTAAAAAACATAACCCTTCCTTTCTAGAAAAGGATCTCTCAAGTCAAAAGTTTTGAAGTCCCACTAAGAAAAAACAATTGATAGCAACTAAGATAACTCATTCACCGAAAGTTTTCTTTTTGTTCCTATTTAGTAAAAGAGAAATAGTAGATTTACACATGATTTTTTTTTTTTACAAATATCATTTTTTTATATAATTAATTAACCTTCTAGACATTACATTAGGCTGCTTGGTAGCACATTTCAAAAACAAATTTTTAGCTTTTAAAATCTTAAAAAAAAAAAAAAAAAAAAAACCATTCTCCTCGTAATGCTTGATTCAATGATTTCAGTTTTCAGCTTCGAGTGAGAGTTTCAATTTATGACGTCTACTTCTAATGATATCATCAAACCAAAACACCAATCAGTTTTTAGTGTAGGTGGGAATTGAATTTCAGATCTCTTATTCAACCATCAAAGATTTTTCCAGTTAAGTTAGTTGGAACCCACGTTTTTGCTTTGAAAACAATTATCAAAATACATTTTTGTAAAAGTTTTAATTTTGTTTATTTAACTTTTCTCTTTAATAAAAGACAATGTATAATTGTAAATAAACCACTCATATTTCTAATCATTGCTCTCCTTCATTAATTAGTTTCTGCATTTTTCATTTTTCAAGATGAGGTTGTTTTGGTGGACATAAATGATGAGGAATTGTTGGAAGAATTACGTTGGAAATTATATAAATAAAAAGATTAAAATGGAGAAAACAAAAACAATAAATTATTTAAGAGGCTGAATTGGAAACAAGTGAAATTAGAGGTGTATTTCATAGTTTAGCCAATTTTTTTATTATGCTCATTTTTTATTTTTTGTTTTATTTTCTCACATCTATATCTATATCTATATCTATATCTATATCTATATATTACTAAAAGCTGAAACGTGGTATTTATTGTTGTCGAGCTCCTGTTGCACCACTTCATTGTCACGCCATTCGCTACATAATTATTATTTATTATTTATTCCTTTTTTTTTACAAAAAAAAAAATATAAATAGATTATTGTCTTTACATATTCATCTTTGTCGGTTTTAACATCTATATATATATATATATATATATATTTCTTTTTTGTTTCCAATTTTCCTATAATGGTTTTTACATTCACTTATTTTTTAAATATTTACAATTTCTTCAACCTTTCTTTTTCCCTTACTTTTTCATCTCCCCACTACCCTCTACTTTAATATTGCTATTCATCTTTCTCTTCATTTTCCTTTATTTGTCTCTTCTTATCTATTCTCTCTTACTATAAATTTGTTATTCTTTTCCATGCTTTGCATAGTTTTTTCTCACAAAAAGGTTCTCTCTCTCTCTCTCTCTCTCTCTCTCTCAATGTTTTTGTGGATTTTTATTTTTTATTACATCTCTGCTTTAAGTTGATAAATTTTTGTATTTTTAAGAACTTTAATTTAGGTTGATACAATTTAGTTTTGTGTTTTACATAATTATTAATCATTATTTTGCTCAATGATTGTTAAATTTTATCTGATTATATTATAAAAAATTAAAGATAGCAGATAAAATAAAATAGTATTCTATTACATAGCATAATTTGAATAATTTAGTGTTTATTGTTATATCTTTTAATTTTTCTTATTTTTTTCTTCTCTTCTATTTTACTCAATATTGAAATTCAACCACATCCTCCTTATCATTAAATTATTTATATTTTCTCTCTCTCTTTTTGTTTTAAAAAATAAAAAATGTAATATTTTACTTAAATTCAAATAAAAGAAAATTGTGCTCATCAAATTGTACTCTCTTTTTTTTTTAACATTTATACTTTCTCCAACCTTTCTCCTTCTCTTTACTTTTTCATCTCTCCATACATTCTACCTTGATATCACTCTTCCTCTCTCCTTTTATCTTCCTTTATTTTGTTTCTTTTTATTATCATCCTCTTTGTATAAATTTTTCATTCACTATTCCATTCTTTACATAATTTTCTATCACAAAAAAGTGGTTATTTCCCACTCTTTCTCCCTCAATTTTTTGGAGGATTTTTATTTTTATTTTTCTTGCATCTCTATTTTAGCTTGATAAAATTTTGTATTCTTTAAAACTTTATTTTGGTTGATGGGATTTAGTTTTGTGTTTTAAGTTTTTTTTTTTTTTTTACCTTGATTGTTAAATATTATCATATTGCATTATAAATAATTAAAAATAGTATATAAGAATGTACTATTATTATATCACATAGAAATTATTTGGATAAGTTAGTGTTTATTGTTATGTATTTTATTTTTATTTTTTTCTCATATCATTTTATTTAACATTTAAATGTAGCCACATCTCCCATATATACATTAAATTATTTATATTTCCACTCCTTTTTTATTTTAAAAAATTTAAAATATAATATTTTGCCTAAATTAAATAGATAAAATTGTCCACATTAAGTGGAGCAATGCTAGGGATAATATTTTACTCATTCTCACATCCAATGCATCAAAGGAAAAATGAAACACAAAACAAATCAAGTTAGAAACACTAAATTAAAAAAAAAAAAAACTAATAATGCATATTTAATGTCATAGAATCATCATCAAATTTTGGAAAACGATAGGTTGCCAATGAAGAGAGAGAGAGAGAGAGAGATGGTATAGAAAAAAATTAATACAAAGTAATAAAGAGTAGATAAAGAAAAAAAAAAACCAAACGTCAATTAGTAATCGTTGATTGGAAAACAAAGAGGCTGTAAGAAGAAGTAAAAAATAAAATAGAGATTATCGTGTGGAGAACATTAAAAAAATTACATTGTAATAACATAAACCGTTAAATTCACTTAAAAAATTAAATTAACAATCAACAATTAAATACAATCATAGTACTAAATTTAAATTTAAAACTAACCAAACTCTAACTATGGAAACCATATTAATCATACTTAAAAAAGAGATGTTCTCTAATAGTAGTAGAAATTACATAAAAAATAAAGTTAGAAAATTTAAAAATCCATTTTTTGACATTTCATTTAACCTTATTTATAATATATAAATATATATAATTTTTATACACTATTATTTTCGAAAATCTAATGAACAATGCTACCTCTCGTATATCGTCTTTGTTATGCAATTCATCAGTTAGTAAATATATAATAATAGTAAGAAGTGTTACAAATGAGATTACTAAAAAAAATATAAAATTTATTAACCACTATCACTATGGAGTAGTAGTCTATAATTTTACGCATTCAAAAAAGTGAAATAAATAGAGTTTTCTTAAAAATATGTGTAAAGATTCACTATGTGTGTGTGTGTGTGTGTGTGTGTGTGTGTGTAAATGTATATTTAAGGTTTTTATTAACTTAAAAACTAATGTAAAACCAATGGTTAATAACTAAAATTATAGTATTAATAAAATATTTAATGAAACCATCCTAAAAAAATTGTTACGTGCAACGTGAGGATATGCAACTAGTGTTAAGTAATAAAGAAACATGTTTTCCTAATGTTTGAGAACTGAATTCTAAACCATATTATCCTATTATTATTTCTACAACTGATATGACTTTGATAACAGTTTCGTGGTACATCATTTGCCATACCTTCCCAATAAAAATCATGTTTGTTTGTTGTTTACGACAAAAAAACAATCCCTTGGTTTGTTGCATTGGGTGATGATTGATAAAACTTACCATAGAAAGAAAATTTTTGAAGTGAAGGTTGATAAACCAAACTCAATCATGACAAGTAACTAGTACTCAAAGATGTTAGTACTAGTACCATCGAGGAATGAAACAAATTAGGACTACTTATAAATAAATAAAAAACAAAGTAGAAAGTTTCTTATCGATACATGATTTGCAGCACAAACATTTTGTTTCCTTGCTAAATAACGAAAGATTGGAGATGCAATTCTCCTCCTGAAATATCGAAATGTTCCCTTGACAGATTAGAAATGATGCATATGATAGTTTCTAAAGCTTATTTGTTTTTGAAGGTAGAATGGTAGACAGTGGGGAGGGAAAGTTGGGGTTTGAACTTGAACCATGGATATGAGATATCAAAAAAAATATCATTAAAGTTGTCACTTGAATGAACCCTGTGAGGACACGGAGCGAGCAACCCCTGAGGGTCACGGCATACCCCGGCTTGGCATCATTAGAAGTTTATCCTCTTTGAGTTGCCAAGCCCTCAAGGTTTATCCTTCTACGCAATGGATGAGAGGTGTCCCACATCGGGTAGAAGGCGCTCCCACACATGGTTCATAAGCCTCTGGAGCTCCCATGTGTGTACGTTTACTCTCGTATACGATCGCATACGCGAGTAAACGTACACACATGGGAGGTCCAGAGCCTTATGAACCATGTGTGGGAGCGCCTTCTACCCGATGTGGGACACCTTCCATCCATTGCGTAGAAGGATAAACCTTGAGGCCTGGCAACCCAAAGAGGATAAACTTCTAATGTTGCCAGGCCGGGGTATGCCGTGACCCTCAGGGGTTGCTCGCTCCGTGTCCTCACAAACCCCATTTGAAGCTTATTAAAGTATGCATGATAATAATTTAATTTATAAATAGATAAGGGTAAAATTTACGTGTATTTCCTTGGGTGTTTGTATATTAGGTCCTTGATCAAATTCAATCAAGTGATTGCATTGACCAATGAATCATGCATATAGTTGAATTTAATTGTTGTTCAAAAGTAAGCAATTAAATTTAATTGTAAAACCCAAGTACAATAACTAAGAAATCTATATATATAATAATAGGTAAAGCAGAGAGAAAATTCAATTAAATTTTCAATTGGAATTCAATTAGTGTCTAATTTTACGCCACATATCTCATCTAATTTAAATTTCAGAATTTTGTGTCAAGTGAGTTAATTTAGGTAAAAATTAAATTTCAATTAGAATTTAATTTTGTGCCACGTGTCTCATCTAATCTAAATTTTTAAATTTTTGTGCCAAATTAATTAATTTAATGTAGAAAATGAGGATTCCAATATAATAAACCATAAAAAACATAATCATATATATAATATATAATTGTGATTGTTTTTAAATCTACCCGTGCATATGCACGGGGTTACATTTTAGTCCAATGTTTTAGTAGAATTACGAGATGTGCATGAGTTGAGTTGCGCATGTAATCTATATATATAATAATAGATGAAGCAGAGAGAAACTCAAATAGAATTTCAAATTAGAGTTTCAATTTTGTGCCATGTGTCTAGATTTAAATTCTCAATTTTGTGCCACTTGTCTTAACCAAAACTCAAAAAAAAATCTAATTAGATTATAAATTGAACTCCAATTTTGTGTAATGTATCTTATCTAAATTTTTTAATTTTTGTACCGAAATAAATGATGCATTAACATTTAACATGGAAGTCAAGAAAACCATAATGATAATCCTTATTGGCCTAAGTAAGAACATCTCACCTGCACATTTTTATGGTTGAACATCTCACCTGCACACTTTTGTGGGTAAACATCTCACCTGCCCACTATCAGAACCAAGAAGTTCAATGAGAAAGACTATAAAAGTAAAACATCATCTCCTCCTAATACCATATCGTCATCCCATGTCTCCTCCTTCTCTCTCAACCTCCACCAACTAGATCTGCATACTACCCTCTCCTCCTCCTTTCGAATTTCTAAAAGCAAGGTCAGGTTCAAACACAATGTTCAATCCTACTCTTTCTTGCTTCACACTCTCATACATTATCGCTTCATTGGCGCCTTCAAAAAAGATTCTAAACTCAATTTGGAAACTGAATCTACTAAGATAAATATCTTATTATCACAATTGTTAATATTTCCGTGCGTGAGCACAGACTACATGCTAGTTATACATAATTTTTGCCCATAATAATTTTTATTCATTTAATTTGTTGCTTTTAAAATTATGGGATTTGATTTGTTTTTAGTACCTTTCAAAAATTTTGTAGAAACACCAAAAGAAGGAAGTTATTATTCAATCTTTATTGTATTAGAATAGTAGCCATCTACTTCACATATATAGATTATAGAATACTCATTATTTTTTTCTTTTGCAAAATCATCACCGAATCATTCTCAATCTCACAAATTCCACAATTATGAGAAAAATAGAACTATAACCCTCCTTTATTTGAAAATAAAAACATCACTAAAGTTCAAGATTAATTATAAAAATATATATCAAATTATTGTAGGGATGATCTTGAATTGACATTACAATTATACCTTTCTTGAATAAACTATACTAGAAAATTCGATCTTCATTGCATTGGTTCATAAAACACCTGAAGTCACAAAAATCCATTATGTACCTTCCATTTTTAAGTGGGTAACAATTAAGCATACACCATGGTTGAAGATGTTATTGGCTAATAGGTTTAAGCAACTCTTTGTTGTTATTGGCTTGGACACAAATAAAACCTTCATTCACGTCAATATCTACACTTTCGAGGGCACCAACTCAGGAGCATATATCACCCAACAACCGAATAAAAATCATGTCTTATTTGTAATATTCCACTTGTTGCGCTTCACAAATTACACTGCATCACGCGTAAGGGATTTTTTTTTTTTTCTTTTAAATTTTAAACTTTGATTATTTTATATAAAAAATGAAATAATACAAATTGTAATGGATGAAATATAAAGTTAATGTTCAAAACGAGATAATCTATCTAGGGGCATAACACAAATTCTTACTAATTTCACAATATTCTTAAATTAGCTAATCGTCTTATGCATGTCTACTAAAAAAGAAATTAAGAGCAATCCTACAAACACAATAATTTTCTTAGCCGTTGAGTTGGTTAGTTTTTACTAGTTCTCATTTGAACTCGAGACTAACATCACTTTTTACCTATCAATAACTTATCAGTTATCACCTTGATATTGAAAAAGTTATTCTCATACCCCCATACTTCGCCAAAACTTATGTTATAATTTGATGACATAGATGATTGTAATTGGTGAACTATAACTTTCATATAAACCTATAACTTTTTATCCATCATTTACAGCCGCATATGTCTGGATTATTGAGGTAAGCCCACACGTAAGATAGTAGGCTAATGTGAAAATATTGTAAAATTGTTATGAATTATCTATTATTGTGTACCAAATTTTATTGAGACTTTTATTTTCAACAAGCACACGCGTGCTATTTTTGGTTAGAGTGGGTCTTTCAAGCTAGAAGAACTTTAAGGCTGAGTTTGGAAACAGCTGGATCATGCTAAGCTTCAACTATATGTCACCATAATAAAAAAAAGAAACTAGCCAATAAGCTAAGGTTCAACCATATTCAAGAAAAAAGTAATATAACAACTAGTGCTTACAATCAATATTACCATCAATTTTTTTTGTCAAAACTTGTATTGATTTGAAATGCCCAACCTTATACATAGACACACACACTATGTCCGCGTTTCACAATGTTTGGCCTATTCATCATTCATGGTGTCTTCAAAGTTCAAATCGTTTTCTTTAGTCAAGAAAAAAAAAAGTTTTGTCGAGAGAAATTTTCATTATCAGACATGTGTTTTTCATTTGTTATTTTTTATTATCTTATTTTATTTTTTTGGAGGCGGCGATGTTTAACACAATTTCTGCAGTCTTTTTGAGCTTTCATGCAGATAAAAAATTGTTGTAATAATTAAATTACGTATCAAATGAAATAAAACTTGTTATGGTATACTTCTTTTTGCGTCCATACCATTTCTATACAAGATTCCATATACTATTATCAACTTTTCCAATTGAAGTACTCCTTTTTATGTGAATTTGAGAGTTATGATTATAAGCTTTTTATCCACTTCTTCCAATTAAATAAGTACTAAGTTGCCAAAAATCTTATATTTTGACTGGTTAACACTTTTTTATATTTCCAAGAGACACATTCAAAGTTTAAAACTCCTCTCCCCCATTATAAATATCAAATTATACAAAAAAAAAAAAAAACTAATTACTAAATAAAGTGAATTGTAAAATAAATGGACCAAATTGGTCACTAGTATAATTAAATAAACTTATTTCATTAATTTGTTTTGCTAAAAAACCAAATGAGTAGATTACATTTTGAATCCAATATTTAGTACTTTAGGGTTTAATTATATGGTTCAGCCAGTTACTTTTAAAATTATATCATTCAAGTTGTTATTTTGAATGATATTTTGTCCTTCTCAAAAAAAAAAAAAAAGTTGTTATTTTGAAACATTAGGAATTAATTTATTACTTTTGAAACTATAGAACTTAATTTGTTACACTTCTAAACTATACAAATTTTAAATTGTAACTTTTCCAAAATAAATCGTTAAAAAATACAAGATGTAAAGCTTTAAGAAATTATACCTAACTGGAAAAATAAACAACATAATCACAATCACAACCATTAGAAAAAGAGAGAGAGGTCAATTTTTTGTTAATTCTTATCACACTGTGTTCCCAAAATAAAGGTAGGAGAAAATGAGGAAAAATAAAAAGTTTTACACAACAGAATACAAATTTCCAAACCTTTTATTCCACGTTCTAAGATTCAAAATACCAAATATTTGCTTACCCATCTTGTGTTTATAAAAAATGACAAATTATTTAACATATTTCCTTAGCCCAATATAGTAAATTTATCCAAATATTTGAGGGACATATTATCATCTGACCTACTCCACTTTACTTGATCAGGCATTTCTTGCCTCAAATATCATTATTTACAAAGTACTAATCCACTAAATCAATTGAATATAATACATATATAAATAAAAGTAGGACATGACTGAGCATTAATTGTTGCCTTGAAGCTTATGATTATCAAAGAAATAGAGCATCGACTCCGTTCAAGTGCACTTAATGGGGGCCGACACACAACTACCTAACACTCCTATCAAGTAATACTATTACAAGACTAAGTTTTCCCTAATCACATGGTTTACAAGTCAATTTATCCAGTCATCATTCACTGAACACACAGAAAACCTGTGTATTCACCGACAATCTTTTCTTTAATAAGTATCAAAGATACTAATGATATATGATACAGAGCATAGGATGCAAACACATGTGGTCCTATGTTTTGGATAAAACTAGAAACTGGGTTTTAGAATCTAGGGGCTTAGGATTAAAGAACCATCCATCCAGCTTCATGGGAAAGGGGATAAGGGGTCTAATGTTGTGTCAAATTATTGTATTAAAACCTTGATTTGATTAGAATATTGTACTAATAAAGCGATAAACATTAGCTTAAGAGAGAGGGAAACAGCTGCAACACATACAAAAAGGGGTTTCGCATAGATTTTCTTATTGACTAACAAAGGAGTAAATTAGCTTAGTTTTAATATTGCAAATAAAGACATTATTTTGCTTTTGACCAAAATTAAGTGGCAAATAATCCAATTGAAAAGTGTCCATTTATGAGTGCAATTCCCTGGGTTTTGTGGGGTAATGAAGCTAGAATGCCGGTGCCATTAAGGTTTCACTCTTTGACTGCGGTCCGACAAAGATTGACCTAATACGCAAACTTTAGGGAAGACAATATAGCTAGGTCGGTTAATAATAAGGTTCTTTTTCTCACCTACCCTTTTAGGACAAAGAAGTGAAAATTTCCTTGTTAAGTGTTTTGAGGGATTGCAAAATTTCCGGTCCAATCAGCACTATTTTGCCCCACATAATTTTTTGATATGACATGAATAAATTCTGTTTACACCATCTTGCCTCGTCTCATCCTATCCTGTTCTGACACGAAAATATATATATATACATATATATATATATATATATATATATACATATATATATATATATATATATATATATATATATATATATCACATCCAAAACATTCACCTCCCTCCCTACTAACCTACCAACCATTCAATTTCTTTATTCCTCTTTTACTCTCGTCAACAAGGTTGTCAAAATCGGGATTCTATATAAAATAGTGAGAAGTAGGTGAGATCGTGGATCGGATTGTGAATTGTAAGATCCTATATTATTTGAGAAAAAATAAATTGGTATGTTAAATAATCACATAAATTATACATTCATAAAAACCAAAAATTTGCATTTATTTGATGTAATTACCATACATCATTACATGACATCCATCTATAAGCATCATTTAAAGATGCCAAAAATCTCAAAATGTGACACTCTATTGGGATGTTATTTTTCATTTGGTTCAACTAACACTCTATCTCTCTATATCAGAATAGCAAAACTTGGTCTATTGGAATGTTATTTTTTATTTGGATCCAAATGAGCCTTCTGTCAAGTTAAGAAAGATTCAAAGTAACTAGGTTTGTTTGGGATCATCAAAATCATACGATCCTGAACGATCGCTAAGATCCTTGAAAGATCAGAACCATTTTAGGTAGGTAAGATCGTAAAATTGTAAGATCGTAAGATCCAGATCAGAATTTTGACAACCATGCTCATTAGTGTAAAAAAAAAAAAAACTTCATTACTAATGGCAAAATACATTCACCACAATGGCAAGACAACTGGTCCAACCTTACCTCCCTTATTGCCATCCTTACAAGATGTCTAGAGTTTTAAAGAGCTTGACTATTATTCAAAGTGTAAATTGTCTCCCTATTCATCACACACTAGATAATTGAGAGGGAGAATTCCTTAAAGTGACCCCAAGATGATAACTAGGAATTTTGAACTCAAGACTCCATGAATTTCATTAGGCCTTAAGAACCACTAGACCAACTATGATATCCCAAATTGTGCAAAACCAATTAGATTGGATTATTTGAATGTGTTGTGCAGACATGTGTTGAGTCTCACATACTAAATGGAACTTGGATTTATAAGTGATTGCGAGAAGCTCCAATTACAATTTAACTAGTCCTTTTGGGATATAAGTGTAGATGTGACTATCACTTTCCTCGAGTTGTTTCAAATTATATATGTGTTTAATTTGTTATTAATTAGCCCTTACATTATAGAGTCTAAAATGGAATTTTCCTTAATGTATTTCTACCAAATAATGATGGTTTAAAGTGCTTTTTTTGGTTTGGGCTAATAACGAAGTTCATATTAGGGTTTAATTTGTTATTAGCCCTTAAACGATGGAGATTAAAATGGAATTTTCCTTGAGATTTTTCTACCAAATAATGATGGGTTGAAGTGTTTTTTTTTTTTTTTTTTTTTTTTTTGGTTTGGGCTGATAACAAATTTCATATTTGCTCACTCACTCACATATTTAGTTCCTGTACTTCGTGGATCAAGATATACAAGTAACTGGCCCACTGACATCAACCCAAACCCTCCCTATTGGGCAAGCAATGGAAAAATCCATGCATAAAACAGAACCATATAGGGCAGGTTTGGGCCGCATTCTCATCACTGTTTCTAGGACAGCATGAATGTAGGGATTGAGTCAAGGCAAGCTACATGTGGAAAATGATTGGTTCTGAGGCAAATTTTAAAAATAATAATAATAATAATAAATCAGATATTACATTTCTTTCATGATTTGTGGTTGTCTACCACATTTGGCTTCCAAGGAATGTCATAGTTCATGAAGAAAGAATTTGGACTAAAGAGCAGCTAAAGAGAAGCATCATTAAAGATGTCAAAACACTATCGCGCATCTTTGGCGTGATTGTCACTCTACAAGTATAAATGTTTGTGAGGTGTAGGGGACAAAGACTGGGGTTCAAGTCTCCATAATGGAGCTTCACACGCATATACAATTAGATTAGACTAAAATAAAATTTCTATTTTGTATAATAATAAAAATAAAAAATAAAAAATAGAAGAAGAAGATGTCAAAGCTAGGCTGGAGTTTAAAACCAAGTTTAAGAAGTTAGTTTTAAATGCTACCATCTGTTGTAATTGGGGGGTTGATACAAGTAGTATTTTAATTTGATTCTAGAAATCCTGCGATGCTGTGCTTTTGCCAAAGTGCTATTGTATTGTCTGTGTTACTGTGCTGAAGGTGCTAGTTTGGATACCTTATAGATGTTTTGTTTAGTTGTTAGCGTGTTGTGCTTTGCCCATTTGTTTTGGCTTGCTTTGGTTTTATAGTTAGTTTTGTATTTTGGTAACTGTAGCAGGGATGTTTCGCGGGTTTCCAAACACATACATATGTGTTTGTTTCAATGACTAAAGCAACCCAAAAAAAAAAAAAAAAAAAGTTTGCAGGTCTTTTAGAATTAGTTTTTAGGGAGACATTTGGCTCTCTGATACAACACAGATTTTTCTAGCTGAATTAGCCGACACATTAAAAAATTTAAAATTGCATTCAGCCTTTAGACGTAAAGAAGTAAAAAACAAGTCCTGGCACAATCAGTGTGTGGGAAAAGAAAAGAAAAAACCATGATATATTTTCAACAATATATCGTGTGTTCAGAAATGATCCTAATGGGGTTGTTTGTTTAATTTTCTTTCCAAAAAATATAAATGATATCTAGCTTCAGTTCATAATAAGGATTCTGGTAGTTCTTTCATCAAAAAAATAATCATATCGTTTCTGGTAGCTTATTAGTAAAAGCTAATTAACAAATCCAAACTCCAACTACTGTGAGTACAAGAGTGTTTGGTTCAAGAACAGTTCCCATATCTGTAAACTGGACTCCTAAATAAGCATCCATACTCCACAGCATATGATCTATACAAACATATAAAACTATTAATTCATGCCACTGTCACCATGACTAGGAAACAAATAAAGTTCTTATATCCATATATAAATTCAGGAATTTCACTGTCGCCTTTCTCATTCGCCATCAAAATATACAAATCCTTACAGATAAGTTTTAATGAGATGCATTAAGTTACAACAGGTCTATACATTTGCACATTACTGAGTTATTGGCTATTTATGAGCATTTTTCATCAACGAACTTAATGAACCTAAAGAAGAAGAGTAAAGATTTCATTGCCTCTTTATTATGATGAGGAAGAACTCATCTGTACAAATCTTTGAGCTTCCTCAATGCGACCAAAACGGTTGAGAAGTCCAATGATTATAGAGTAATGTTCTTCAGATGCCTTTATTTTATATCTATGATGCATTAAATTAAATATCTGGCAAGCATCATCCACAAATCCAGCGTGATCACAAATAGATAGAACCACTTTGAAAGTGAAATGGTTTGGAGCAAAACCACCCAATCTCATCCAATCAAACTGAGCAATTGCATCTTGACACTGGTTATTATATCCATATGCCTCTATAATTGCAGTCCATGTCATTACTCCCTTAACGGGGATTGCATCAAAAACTGACTTTGCATGACCAATTGCTCCACAACTCCCATACAACTTCACAACTGCAGCAGAGACAAAATGGGTACACTCAAAATTCTTCTTCAAGACTTGTCCATGTACCTCCTTCCCAAGCTTCAAACTTTTTAGTTCACCACAAACACTCAATATCCTTGCTATCGTAACTGAATCAGGCCTGTGTTTTGACAACTGCATTGATCTAAACACACCAAGTGCTTCATTTAGATGCCCATGTTCTACATATGAATCAATCATGGCTGTCCACAAGATCACATTCCTCTGTTCCATACCATCAAACAATTTTAAAGAATACTTCAACAGGCCACACTTTGAGTACATTATCATCAAAGAGGAAACAATAGATACGTTAGGTAGGAACCAATTCTTCAAAGCATAACCATGAATCTCCTTCCCTTGAGTCAGAGCCCTCAACTCTGCACAAACTGGAAGAACAGTGGCAACTGTGACAATATCAGGCCTAAACCCTTCCTGCTGCATCCAAATTATTGATCGCAAAGCCTGCTCAAGCCTCCCATTTGAGGCATAACCTGACATCAAAGCAGTCCAACAAATAGTATTCCTCTCCATTGATGCATAAAACACCTGCCTCCCTGATCCCATGTCTCCACACTTACAATACATGTCAATCAAGGCAGACTGAATGAAAATCTGCCTCGAGTAACTCTTCGTCTTCAACACATAAGCATGAACTTCTCGGCCTAATTTATGTGCCCAAACTTCTCCAATAACAGGAAGTATTGTAGTCAGTATAACCGAGTTTGGCCTTATCCCTTCTTCTACCATGCTCCTCACATACTCCAAAGCTTCCTTTTGCAACCTATTGTGTGCAAAACCCGCAATCATCGCTCCCCACACCACAACATCCCTCTCACCAATCTCTTCAAAAACACGACGCGCAAGCTTAATTTTTCCACATTTAAAGTACATATCAATCAAACTCGTCCCAAGAATCGAACTATCAACAAAACCATTCTTTATCAAAAGAGCATGAGTCTTTAAACCTTGCCAAAGTGCAGATGCACCAGCGAAACTCTTGATGACATTAGAAAAAGAATAAACATTCAAATCGACCCCTAATTCCCTCATTTCAGTATAAGTCGAAAGCACATCACGATATCGCCGCCTACCCGATATCACACTGCCTCTAAGCAAGGCATTCCACGAATACACATTCTTACTAGAACATTCATCAAACAGTTGGTGTGCATCTTCAATCGACCCACAAGCTGTGTACATATTCACAAGTTTTGTACGTAAAAACTCGTTATTTTCAAGCCCATTAATCCTTATATGAGTGTGAACTAGTTTCCCTTCGGTTAAGGATTTGGTTCGAACACATGCAGTAATAAGAGAAGAAAAGGTGGTGGGGTTAACAGGTATACCTTGTTGGTCCAAGTAGTCCAATATGGCAAATGCTTGTTTGAGCTTGTTTTGCTTAGCAAATCTTTGGATGTCTTTGTAAATGGCATATGGGTTTTTGGTGTGAAGTGGTAAAGATTCTGGGAATGCATCTTTTTGTGAAAATGGTGGTGGCTTTTTGGATGGAAATTTGGATGTTTTTTTGCGTTGTTGTTGGTGGGTGTTTGATGGTGGTGATTTTGGGTTATGGGTTTGGATTGGTACTGGGGATTTTGTTGAGGCTTTGGTTTTGAAGAAGTGGGAGTTTCTGTTGTGGGTATAGTTAGTGAAGGGATTTGGGTGGAGATGTAGAGTCCATGGAAGTGTAACTTCCATGGGTTTGTCTTTTGGGGTTCACAAAAACACTTGGTTTGATTGGTTTGGACTAGACAGAAGGAATTGGGTTTGGTTGCTTGTTTTGTTTCTTTATCTACTTCAGCACTCGCCTAAGTGGCTAAGGTGTTTCAAGCCAAATATTTTATTTGGATATAGCACTAGAAATATTTTTTAAGTTTTGAGAGTTTTTACTTTTCAACAAATAAAATCCTAGTTTTTAAACTAAATTAATAAAGCTTTGGATTTTGTCGATTCCAAAGTGAAAGACCTCATGAATAAAATTCAAGAGCTCTAAGGTGAAGAATTGATTTGAAAAACTGAAATTGTGCGAATTTGTGGCTTACCGAAGGTGATAAGAATTCTAAAACATTTATGCAATCATTTAGAAGAAGAATGAATTTTTATAGAAACTTAAAGATGATAATGGGGCTTGACTATGGGAGAGAATGGAATTTGGGCATTTTTTTTTTTTAATCACTTTCAAGGTTTATTTAGCTCTGCTTGTTGCCATAAAAATGAAATCATAACTTTAAATCTTTTCATAATTTTAATTATATAAAAATTTCACAATTTGATAACGACAAGTTCTTATGTATATACGGTAAGATTGTAAGATTAGTCACTTCTTACTTAGAAAAATAAACTCATCACACGTATAGACCCATGTTCTCAAGTGCTATTAGTTACTCAAACTCAAGCTTCTATGACGAGGAGAACGAAGGTCAACCACTAAACAAATACTTAGGATTTATCAATTGTGATTGATTTACAATAAAAATGATATGTAAAAATTAATGTTACACTAATTATAAATTTATAATATGCTCAACTCAACAAATTATGAAAAATTTATGAGATTTGTTGTTTGTAACCTTGAAAATTAAAAGCTTTAAAAAGTAAGTGGACAATGTTTCACTTACTTACTCTGCCACACGAATATGCCAAATCAAATCCAAGACTATTATGTTCCCCAATAATCTAGGCAGGTAGTATATGTGTCTGGCTGAGAAGTGTCAGAAGTGCTTAAACTTAAAGCCTTAAACAACAAACCCCACCAAAACAATGCTTTCTCTCGTTTCTCCTTCACCTCCTCTCCTTCACTTCACCACTAACAAAGCCACTCTTCAAAATTTCATCATTCCAAGTATTTCTAACACAAGAGGCAGTGGAGGAAGATGGGTACCACGAACTGTTACAAGAGTCTCATCCTCAGATGAAACAAAGGTTGCCATTGCATCAATCCCAACAACAACAACGAAGGTAAATGTTGTTGATGATGACGAGGATGTTGTTGTAGAATCTGCTGAGGAAGTTGTGAGAAAATTCTATGATGGAATCAATGGCCGCGACTTGGCCTCCGTGGAGGACCTCATTGCCAGTAACTGTGTGTACGAGGACCTTATCTTTGCAACTCCTTTTGTTGGTCGCAAGGTACACCACATTTCTCAACCTATTTTTCTTCAAATGTCACACACACTGCCACACATGCGTATGTATAATTGTATATGGATATTTTACGTTAGTATATCTACAAGTATGGGCAAAACTTAGATACAATACAATGACTATTATACTCTCTGTCCATGATACAATAAAATTCTTGAGGTGCTGTATTGCTTAATGTAGTACAAATAGTAAATATGTGATTTATTGATCAGCACAATCAAATGGTTAAATTCAATTGAAAAACTCAAGGTAAGCTACTAGGAAATTGTATCCAAAATTTGCTGGAACCCCTTTTTGTTAATGGATCCATCCTCTTCCCCTTAAATTGTTATTCATGATTTTGAACATTTACTCTTTTCTTAATCCATATTTTTGGAATACTCCGTTTACAAAACTTCTATTTAAATAATTTGAAATGGTTTTATGTAATTCTCGTAAAAAGTTGCATCTAGTCAAATAAACTGAGAACAAGGTGGAACCAAACGAGCATTCATATACGAAGAAAAATCATTCAAGTATTAAATCATGTTAGAACAAAATGTATATTGGTATGGTGTTTTATGATCAGGTGAAAATCAGGCCAAACCTTAGTCCACCCCAACTTGGACTTCAATTTGGTGTCCAAAATATAATAATTTAGACAGAGAATGTTTCCAGGTCTAAAGTCATCACTTTAGTTTTGAGTTTTGATTCTCCACTCTCTTTCTTTTTTTCTTTTTTCTTTTTTCTTTTTTGAGTCGTGTTGATTGTCCCATTCTGAAAGATGGATCTATCCCAATTCTAATATGATTAGGATCTGTTAGGATAAGCAAACTGAACACTAATTAGTCCATGATAATTGAGTCACATATCCTTTTCTAGTCCCTTATGGTAAAATGCACCTATTTTTTCCAAGAAAGAATGAACAATATAATTCAAGAATTCTTCCTAGTTCCTATCGTACTGATAATACTTTCTTTGACTTTTGCTTCTATATAGCCAAAATACCAATCCTACATTTTGTTCTCCAATATCCTAAATAGGCAGTTTCTATGTCTATTTGAGGTGCTTAAATTAGCCATATCTATCAACCATGCAGATGAACCTGCTTCATCTCGTATATCTTCTATAATAAAGCCACTCCCAATTTCATTACTCCTTGTAGTACTTCTCCTAACACAAGAAGTAGAAGAAGGAGGGTGTCACTGACTTTTAATAGAACAATAACTACAACCAACGGTGATGATGATGAGGATGTCATACAATCTGCTGCGTATGTTGTGAGGAACTTCTACGAGGGAATCAATGTCCACGATTTGGTCTCCGTGGAAGAACTCATTGCAGGCAACTGTGTGAATGATGTATAGAGAGAAGTAAGATAATTAACATGGTTTGGCCTAATGATTCATCTCCACAATCGAATCTAAGCAGCTATACTGAATATGTGTTACAATGGATCTAATGTACATTAACTTTAGTATGGTAACCCTAAAGACATGGTAGCCCTTGGTCTACAAAATTATGGTAGTCCATGGTATTCTAGAAAACCACAATATATGGTAATATCCTAATGTATAATTTAAATTTTTTAGAATTCATAACTTTCAATGAAGTATAAGAATGTCTTTCAGGAGCTTGTTAAACTGACATTCTCATATTGTTTCATCACTCCCTTAATTTTTTTCTTAATATAGATTCATGTGACTTTAGCACCCTTGGAATTTCATGAAGTGGATTGAGTTTGTTGATAAGGAAGCATATTAAAAGTCAATGATGTCTCTGAGAATTACTAGTGTTTGTTCACATGGTGGAGGGGAATAAAGTAACTGCAGGGAAGATGCTTTCTTCAATAGATTTTGTTTGGTGGTAACAGTTAATGAGATAGGGCAAAAGAGAAACACCTCCTCTTTCCTAGGATTCTTATTGCAGGATTTTCAATTGGACATTTTTCAAAGGAATCACTCATAAGAATTTCTAATCTGATTTATCAACCTAAATATACAATCTTTAGACCAATTTGAATCATTGAAAACCTCAGCAACTTGATACAGCATGAATATGACTATATTAAAAAAAAGTGGTAAAAACATCCCTCTGTTTCATTCATGTATCTCTTTCCTTCTCTAAACATAGTTTGGTTCAAAATGTAGGAAATCCTGCAGTTCTTCAAAAAATTCACTGATTCCACCCCCATAGACCTCCAATTTGTTATTGATGATTTGTCTAGTGAGGATTCCTCAGCAGTTGGAGTGACATGGCATTTAGGTATGTTGAAAAATATCCTATGCTTTTTACCTTCTTTCATCCCAGTAAGTATTAGTTACCTCTTTAGATTTTTTTTTTTTTTTTTTTTTTTCAACCTGATTAATGTGGGAAATAACTTCAGATTGGAGGAAGAGGCCTTTTCCTTTTAGCAAAGGATGCAGCTTTTATCGATTGGAGGTTGTGAATAAAAAGAGACAAATAATGTAAGTGTTATTTTAATGTTGAATATGTAGTATACTATATACCATCTGCAATGGATTATCTAACGCTAGTTGAAAGAATCTGCCTTATGAGAATTTCATAAACACTTAAATAAGGGTATTGTTTGCAATCACAATTATGGTTTTACAAAAAGAAAATAATTTGAATTCTGTGTTGAAACATAATTGATTGTGAGAGTCCAATGTTTCTTCACTTTGTAAATATCTTTGAGATAATGCAAATGGGAGCTATCAAAACATCAAAACTTGCTTAATCCTGATGTAAAATATAAATAAATTTTCAATTTAAGAATAAAAGAGCTTGCATCATGTGCTAGTGGCCTAGCGCCTTACCTTACAAGTTGGCATGTTTAATATTCAGTGCAAAAGGTAATACTTGTCCTATAATTTATTTATTTTTATTTAAATTAATAAAATCCTTTCCACCCTGATTTTTTTATTTGAATGTGGTAATCATTACATTGCTTGGCTAATTCTTTTTGATAACCCAATTGAACATATTTTTATGTCTACCATTTCAACATGATAGATTTTTTCCGTTCATGATGATTGTACTATTAGTTTATTTGCAGAATATGGCATTGAGCTAACCTACCTGAGACATAATGATTGGACAACCTCATACTAGAGGTTTTGCTTTAACCTCCCCAGATCCAACCTAGCAAAAGGAGCACCTTCTCACCCTTAGCCGACATAGGGTTCATTGGTCATGTCCTTTTTGGTATAGCTTTAGTATGTTGGACTCCATGGTGCCACCAAATTAGTGATAAGAATCTCCATTATGTTAAGCCTTGCTGCTCCTGTTCCTTCCTTAAAGACCAAAGATTTTTAAAGAGCAGAAACCCTTGAAATGCAATACCTTGTCATCCAGGATGCCAATTATACAATGAAGCCCTTTTCTTCAATACTTAAATAGTAAATTAAGATGATTACTTGCATATTTATGGGGGAATTCAATACTCCCAAATGAAAGGGAGTTAGTTATGGTCCATTCAGTAACAAATAAATAGGACTTTCTATTGGGAAAAATCACAGATTAACCACAACCGCTTAAAGTTAAAGGGTGTATGCCTTAAGATATGTTTTTTAATCATATTTTACAACTGGTAATTTTAATCATATGGTCTCTCTTGGCCATTTGAAGCCATGCTTTACATACTTCTTACCGGTCTTGCTCTGATTTTCCACTTTAGTTTCAAGGGTGCAAATGTTTCATTTGAATGAGAAATTGAAAACAGGATCAGGTTAGCTCTGCCAGCCCACTGACAATTTCCTCTTGTTGCTCCTTCATTAATCATTACTTTAGACTTTTAGTGCTTACCATGAGGAAGCAAAATGTAAAGGATAGACAATAAGAGGTAGATTTATGGTTAATTATGAAGATTGTATATGGATTTTTTGTTGGTAATGTAAAATTCTCCAACAAACTGCTTGTTATATATGGAGCAATTCTCTACTAGGAAACTTGTTTCAATCAGAAACTGCTAACATACTCTATAAAACCTCATCTAAAAAAATTCGTGTTTATTTAGTTCATAAGATTCTTGTAACATATTTGCACCATGCACTGCAAAGATTGCATAGATTGTGCTGGGAGACTAATCTCGCTTATTTTAAAATACAGTTATGGACGAGATATTGTAGAACCTGCAATCAAACCTGGGGAGGCAGCTTTGGTATGTAAATTAGCCATCAGACACATTTTTTGCCCTTAAGATGTCAGGAAATAATACACATGTCTAGAGATAGACTGGAAAACAAGGAAAAAAATTAGAAGAGAGAAATAAAAATAAAATGTTGGAATCTACTCTGTGTGGGTGCACACATGCGTGAATGCTTTCCTTCATATCCTCATATTATCCGTAAAATCTAAAAATTATTTTGGTTGAACTTGAGTATGCATTGGTCTGTTTCAGCCCTTGCTTACAACCTTGCTTAACTCCACTAAGCTGGTGTTGAGATTGCATAAATTTGGAGAAAAACTTATTGTATCTCACCTCTGATACACTAATTTTTTTCCCTGATAACCCATATATTTCAATTTTCTGATGGTCTTCCTAGTAACCAATTGATATAAAAATAAATTTTGCATTGATGGATAAAGATTTAAAATTGTATTGATTCAGTTATTATGCTTATGCATACATTTTATCCTTCTAATCAAATTACTGTATGTGTGCAGGTAGTTATCAGAGGTGTAACTTGGCTTCTGCAGCAATTTCCTCAGCTGGCAGACCGGCTATGATAGCAGCTATCAAGCAATTATTTTTTCATCTTTAATAGAAATGATTATAGGGTTATTTAAATATGATAAAGATTTAAATTTTAGGTTCAAATGTATAGTTAAATCTGCCCCCAACCACACTGTATTCTATACTACGCTGTTAATTTAATATGCAACAACATATTTGGTGATCAGTTCCTTCAATTATATCATTACAGTAAAATATTTCTGGTGAGCAATGCACTTTGTGGTCACACACTGTATTTTAAAGCCACAATGTTTTTCTTACATGGAACACATTAAACACCAAGAATAAGATCATAGCTAAATAACTTGGTTAATGCCATTGGACCTCTTCTGTGGGTTCAAAAACTTGGGGTCAAATCCCCTACTTACATTCAGCAAAAATAAATAAACATGGATGCCATGGTAGAAGATGCCTGTAGATCTATAGAACATAGTGAAAACTTAATAGTTTTTTCTTCTTCTTCTTCTTCTGTTTTTAAAATTTTATTTTGGTTTTAAAAATAGAAGAAAATTGCATAGGCATAACAAGAGAAAATTTTAAAAAGAAATAGACCCGTCTATCAGTTTACAGAAGGACCTTAGAGCCATTGAGAGTTCGACCAGCTCATGTTCATGTTGGCTTTGGAAGCTATTTTGGCCAAACCAGCTGCTTCATTTGTGCCATAAATCCATTTTGACTGAGAGTTTATAAGGTTCAAAATATCAAAAAGATAGGATACACCTTACATGCAATCTTCATTTATGCAAGATCAGGTTGCTTATGCACAAGAAAGCCAAAATGACCAAAAAAATCTCGCAGTAGTAACTCTTCCTATAACGTCACATGAACTCTCTCACAGAGTTGTCATCAGCGCCATAGCCATGAATGGGCGGAGAGAGACCTAAAATTACTGCGATGCTCAAAGTCACAAAGAAGATTTCAGACAATTCAAAACTTCACCACCTTGATGGTAACAAAATGATTTTCTCGTTGAGACTGGCCAAAACCATGGCTGAAACCAAAAGCTCATGACCAGAAATTCACTATTATTTTATTTATATGCTTGAAAAGGCTACGAGGATGATTTTGATCCAGAGGTATTTTTCTACATCCTCATAAATTGAAACTCATTTTGCAAATTCCTTTTGTTACAAAACAAGAGAAGGTACTATTATAAACTACATTTCTCTTCACATCATTACCCTCTAACCAATTCGAGCCTAGTTTTTCTGTTGGAAAATTCTTCAAAGGAGAATTGTACAGTACTTTTCACACAAAGACAAGAATCTCTGGTGTGTATTAAAATGCTAACGATTGCATGAAGACACATGCCAAAGGCATAAATTAATCAACTGATTCCTTTACATTTAAAAGGAGGGGAAAAAAGGACAAGTATCATCAACATTTAAATGATGACATTTCAGTATTGATCACCCAAAAAAAAAAAATTTTAAAAATTCAAATCTCAAAGAAGGAACTTTTTTTTTTTTAAAGTCTATACTCAGGTATGTTTTTAAAAATTACAATGTAAAATGTGAATTCTCCATTCAATACTGTTACATTATGAATGTACTATCAGTTTGGTCACTAACAAAAAATGTTGTATTAATTCAGAGATGCACACCTGTTTTCATTAAGAAGTGCATTAATCATTTCTGCCCAAATAAAATAAGGGCAATGGAATTAGGTAAAATTGGAAACCATAAAAATACAGAAGCAATGAGCTCAAATCTGCTGCAAAATTAAAATAGCAAACTAATGACGGTAGAACTCATTCTCAAAGAGTGCCATGGGTAACCAAGGTCTCAAATTTTGAGCCCAATGTTTCTGATTCCTGAGTTTTTTAGCATTCTCCTTGTAAACCCCGTCTACAAAGAATATCTTCACTTCAAATAAGTTCAACAATTGTGGTTCTTTCTGTGCTTCTTTAAATGGCAATCTAAATCCATTTGAAACATGTCAGCAGTCCTTTGTTTAGTATAAATTCTGTTGTTCATCATATTCCACAAAATTCACTTCTGAGCCAAAATCCCCACTTGCTACATATCCCGCATCTTTCATTAGCTCATTTAATCCATCCAATAAAGAGTAAATTTCTTCTGCATGGGGGTTTGATGTGTCGCCCACCATAAAGGGCGAAAATCCCAAGCCCACGTCGATCCAAGCACAGCCAGGAGCCTTCCTCACACCCAAATCCCTCATGGAAGTCCTAACCTCAGCTAGCATGTTCCAACGACCATCAGCAGCATACATGTTAGCAATCAAGACGTAGTAACCTGAATTTTCAGGCCTCATTTCTAACAGTTTCTCAGCTGCCCACCCCCCTAATTCTGTATTTCCATAAATCCGACAGGCTCCTATTAGAGTAGCCCACATGGCAGCAGTTGGCCTGTAAGGCATTGTTTTGATAATTTCTTTTGCTTTGTGCAACAAACCAGCCCTGCCAAATAGATCAACCATGCAAGAGTAATGCTCCAGTTGAGGACTTAAACCATAAACACAAGGCATTTTTTCAAACAGCCTCTGGCCTTGGATTACAAGACCAGAATGGCTACAAGCTGATAGAACCGCAACCATGGTTATATGGTCTGGTTTGATCTGGAACCTTTCCATCTCTTCAAATACTTTCAGTGCAGCTTGTCCCTCTCCCTGTATTCCATATCCAGCAATCAAGGAAGTATAAGTCACCTCATCCCTTTTGCTTAACGAATCAAACACTCTTTTGGCTTCTAAAACTTTGCCCGACCTTGCATACATGTCTACAAGAGCATTCCACAAAAGCAAATAGTCCTTGAACTCTTCACGCTTTGTAATGTAGCAGTGAAACTCCTTCCCATGTTGCAGATTGGCCACTCGAGCACAGAGAGGAAGAATACTGGCAATTGTCACATAACTTGGTTCAATTCCGGAAAGCAACATCTCTCTGAATAGGAATGATGCTTCCTCTGATTGATCCATGTGGCTGTAGCCAGAAAGAATAGAATTCCAAGTAATTATACTCTTATTTTCTACCAATTGGAACAAAATATAGGCACGCCTTAGGTCTTTACACCTAGAATACATAGTAATTAGTGCATTCTTGACAGTATCAAACTCATCACAACAGCTACGAATTGCAGAACCATGAATTTCTTTTCCCAGTTTAATTGCCCCAATGTGGGAACATGCACCCAAACCAATAAGCATGGCCACAGAATCCAAAAGAACACCACAAGTTCGCATCTGAGAAAGCAAGTCAAGTGCTCCCTTAAAATTTCCAGTTCGCAAGCACCCACCAGCTATAGTATTCCAAGTAATGATATTCACTTCATTATTTGTAATTCTCATGCTTTCAAAAAGCTGAAATGCTTCCCCCCACATTCCCCTGGAGGCATAAGCAGATATGATTGTGTTCCAAGAAACAGCATCCTTTTCTGGCATTTTGTCGAACAAGCTTCGAGCAATATCAATTTCCCCAAACCTCCCATACATGGAGACCAAGGCATTATGTACAAACAAGTTCCACCCAGCAGAGCTAGCATTAATAGAATTATGAACCTCCCTACCAAAACCCAAATCCAATTTTTCACCACAAGCCTTGAGAACAGATGGGTAAGTAAAATTATTTGGTCTAATCCCCTTATCCACCATTTCTTTATAGGTAGAGAGAGCCTCCCCAAAAATCCCATTCCTAACATAAGCAGAGATAAGCAAATTCCAAGGCAAAGGGTGCAAAATACTTGAATTCGCAGTAATAGTATGGGCTTCAGCAAGAAGGTCAAAACTTGAGTAAAAAGTAACAAGCTTGGGCACCAAAATGGGGTGTTGTTCGAGACCCAAGGAGATAATCTGGGCATGAAGCTGTTGACCTTGTGGGAGTGATTTAAGGTTAATGCAAGATAGAAGAAGAAAAGAGATGGGATGTAAGCTAAGGTCATAAGAAGAAGAAGAGGCATGGAGCTGGATAAGAGAGAAGGTTTTGAATGCTTTTGATAGATGGCCTTGGCTTGCAAAGTCCTTGAGAGATGTAAAAAGGGAATTAATCATAGATTCATCACTGCTTGAGTTTGTTTTCGGAACAGAATCATTTGATTTGCATGATGTGGGCGGCTTATCGTATTGTTCTGTACCTTGTCTCCATTTTCTAGGAATGTATTTCTGGATTTGAGATATAGAGATACCCCTTGGGATAAACCGAGATGGAGCAGGCGGCATACACTATAGATGTATGTGTGTGTGATGATAGCATGGTCAGTGAAAACTGACTGCATGGCTTCACCCACATTCGCAACATGTGGCTTGGAAAAATCCGCTCTCAGCCGGCCCAATTTTTGCTTATTAACATCAAAGACTTCTTCATTCAATCATGGACTGAAGGCAATACTTCCCCTGCAAAATCAGAGATAACGTAAGCTATGAATTAGGGAGTGTTTGGTACATGCACTTAAAAACTGAAAACACGTGTGGAAATACGTGTAGGTGAAAAAGTGTGTGGAAATACATGTGATGTTGTTTAAAAACTGAGAATATGTGCTTGAGTAGGTGTACCAAACAGGGCCTTAATCATTAGAGTGTTGGAGAAGGCACTCTTCACATTAATTCCCACATATGCCTAAAAACATTCTTCAATTAGGTTTTTTATTTGAGATGAGTTAAAGTTACACCCTTAAACTATTAGATTTAAGTAGATCCAACGGTCAAAAAAAGACCATCATCAATGCTAATATTTTAATTGATCTCATTTATTATCCATTATTTAATATATTCCATACCTATCTCTAAACTCAAAAAAAAATGTCTACGTCTCTCTCTCCTCCATAATCACGTTTTTCTCTGCTCTCTCTTTCTCCTCCATTGCTTTTCTCCAACTCAATTCCATTGCCTTTCTCTTAATTCCAATCTCACCACCATTCTCCTTGCCTCATCAACATGAACACTCCAGATCTTGTCTTATGATCATGAAGGTTGTTTTTCAACAAGAACCCACTACATACAAGTATTAGTTGCTTTACTCAACTCTTTAAACGGAAAATTATTCCTCAGACAACTAATTAAGAGCCATAATAACACTGCATTGATCAAACCCAAAACTATACTCGACACAGCATAATATGTATTCCAAGTTTCTAGCAGACATAAACAATCATGAATAATAAGACCAATGACAACAAGAACATGAATTTAATCAAAACCTTTTCTTTAAAAAAAATAAAATAGAACATTGCATAAAACCTAAAAAGTAGTACATAAATTCATTATTAACAAAAAATTAATTTCAAATTGAACTACCTTTGCCAATATTGTATACCCACAAAAGTTTGAACAAAAATTGAAATCTATATATTTTAAAGTATCTGGCATATAAACAATAAAGACCCAAAATTTTTTTATTTAATTATAAACCTAAATAATAGCGCAAAAAAAATTCTTTTGAAGAATCAAAAACATAGAATACAGCAAGCTCTCTCAAAATCAAATACCCCAGAAGAGGAAAAAAAAAAAAAGAATCAAAATAGAATTATATTATATAAAAAAAAAAGATGAAAAATAATTTCAGGGCCTGTGTGTTTATTAGAAGGCTCGATTAATTGATTAATAAACAGAAAGTATAAAAATTTATTAAAAGAAAAAAAAGCAAGAGAGAAAGCCTCTTGAAGATGAACCGAAAAAGAAAGGTTTTTCTTTTTCTGATCAGAACTGAATGAAGGTCGTGGGTTTTGTTTGGTTAAGCAAATTGAAACAGATACGGCTTTTGCTTAGTGCTTCAACTATTTATATTCTACTACTAATATTATCCTATACTTGATAGCCAATTCATTAATGCTTAATTAATTAAAAATTTAAAAAATAAGTGAGAAAGTTTCAATGTGGTTGCTTACAGGTCTTTACAGACGTGGGGAACAATATTTTTGATAAATTTTTTAATTAATAGTAATTCTCTTTCAAGCAACTAATACTTGTTTGTAGTGGGTTCTTGTTGAAAAACAACCTTCATGATCATGAGACAAGATCTGGAGTGTTCATGTTGATGAGGCAAGGAGCATGGTGGTGAGATTGGAATTAAGAGAAAGGCAATGGAATTGAGTTGGAGAAAAGCAATGGAGGAGAAAGAGACAGCAGAGAAAAACGTGACTATGGAGGAGAGAGAGACATAGACTTTTTTTTGGCTAAGACATAAGAGAGGTTAACTGCTGCAAAATCAAATTCCAAGCAACATAAGAGAGGTTAACTAAGTGGCCCTCACGTCCAAGTGGCAATAATTGTGGATGGGTGAAAAAACTTCGTCCATAAATATAAAGAACACTTCAAAATACAATAATAAACAGCCACCAATCACAAATTTCCCACCTCTTTAACATCAAAATAAGCCTAAAAAACAAACACAAAATCATCTAACCAAATGTTGTCCTCACCACATATATCTTGCTATATCATCTACAAAAGCAAAATAGAAGCAAATGTGACAAATCTAAAACAATTTGGAAAATTTATAAATGGAGAAACAAAAAGCACTTGGAAGATTTCAATCATAAATGCATGTAAATTTTCTAAGATTCACTTTGCACATTGTAGTGCATGTATACGTAGGTGCCTTAGAACCTGAATCAATGTCAAGCAAAATGGCTGGTCATCCAATATTATGAAGCTATGATAGCCATAAAATAAAAGTGTTAACAACAATGGTTTCTTTATGAATGTAGTCAAGCACAAAAGTTCTTACTTGATGTAGTTCTGAAAGTAGCAACTTTACGTTGGTTTCCTTGCAGCCGACCACACCCTTATGCATTCATCCAATAGCTCCACTTCCACCTACAGTTTTCATGAAAGTAGAGATCTTTTTCATTATTAAAAATGTAGGGAAATGCCAATGTTGATAATTTAAGCTATCTAGAACGCAAGAGAGGGAAAAAGACATGAAGTCTGTATTACTTCCTACAATAAGGCATGTCAGAAGCTTACATCTTTTTCTGGCTTTATTTTTTCTTCTTCAGCTGTCCAATTTCTTTGTTCTTCTTCCTGCAAAAGAAGTAAATGGGAAAGAACTTTCAACACACTGCCCTTGTCAAAAGTATTGACTCTCCTCTTGTTGCCGAGAAGAAACTTTACAAGGGACCAAAACTGTGAATACTCCTTTCTGTGATCATATCTAAGCAAAAAATATAACTTCTAGCATGATCTAGAAACTAAAATGACTTACAAATCAAAGTTACATGTTTATGCCTTGTTCCTGATACTTAAGAATTTACATGATAACAATCACATGTCCAAGAATGAGTCTTGATGATTAAAGTAAGCTTTTCTCAGGGAAATAGGCAAGTTTCATGAAAAGACCATACCCACATTTTTTAAAATGGAAAAAAAAAAAATCATTGGGGCATTTTATCAAACAGTAGGAGTACAAAAGGAATGAGCCCAAGTTGTGAAATCAATTGGCCATGAATTCCTAATTATCCAGTACAAAAATCACTCAAGATACACCCTTTAATAAAGGACTTAACTGTAATTATCAATAGATAAACATGATTATCAAAGGGAATCAACGATGTAAGTCACAGTGTAAGTTTCTCTAAATTTACTACGCATACAATGGTTTTATATTGAATATGTATTTTGAGTTCTAACAAATCTGTATTGCCACACGATTCTTTGTGAACCATTTACTGTGTTCCAGAAAAAAAAAAAAAAAAAAAAAAAAAAAAGAAAAAAGAGCACTCACAACAGAAAAGAAAGGAAAAATAGGAACAGAGTACTCTCACAATGGTGGAGCTTTAATGCGATTTGTACTCACAATAGAAACAGAGGACTCACAAATATACTTATGAACAATATAATTCAAAGTCATTTGCGTTCCAAAAGAAATCAAATAAAATCACTTCTAAGTAATAATCACACAGGGAAGTAGCTAGCAAAAATCAAACTTTAGAAACAACAGGAGGAAATAAAAATAAAAAATAAAAAAATTTGAACTTTGAGCAGTAACATTTTCGTTCAGTTTAACACAACCATGCAAAGTTTTTAAATTTATTTTTCTCAGCAACCAAACAATTATTAGAGAAGAGTCTTAAGTAAAACAACAAAAACCGTATTACCCAGAGAAGAACTCACCAGAGCCCATGCGTACCTCCAAAGAAACAAAATTAAGGTTTTCTCTCTCTTTTTCTGTATCCTTTCTTCCTTAGTTTTCCTGCTTTTTCTTGGGAACCAGGCAGAAACCTTGTATCAGTGAGGTTTCTCGGCTTATCGGTGAAAAGAAAGGGTTTTGTGAACTTCTGGGGTTTTACAGCTAAGCCATAAAGGGGCTTCAAAAAACAAAAACAAAAACAAGGGGTTTCAAACGACCTCGCTTCTTTTTTTGTGAAAGTTAAACGACTTGCAGCAAATGGCAAGCCTATCCGTCTCATTATTATTATTATTATCTATACTATTATTTAAGGGGCTGCACCTGTTTGGACTGGATTTTTTTTTTTCCAAAATACCCCTATTTTCCTAGGTTTAAGTAGAGACAAAACTAAAGGATAATTTGGTAAAACTACGTCTTTTAACCCCCACTAAAACATTGCCAACAAAATAGGATCACTCTCCCACTAACCACTTTTTCAAAGCAACTATACGTTTTTTTTTTTCAAATCATTTTTTTAAAAAAACTTCCTCAAGTTTATCCAAAAAAAAAAAACGAAATAGATATATATTACAATTAATTTAAACTATTTTCTTAACTTTTTTATTAAAACAGAAAACCTATTGAAAAAAAAAAAAAACCCACGTTTTTATCAAAAAAGTTATCTACCCTCTTATTAAGGTTTATCCTGTGTTAATCTTTTTTTTATCATTATCATCATTTTTTCTAATTGTTCTGCTCCTCAACGGTATGTGTATGTCAATGTACTTTGGTCTTTTCTATTTTGGTTTTCTAATTCATGAAAAACTTTTTATATTCTAGAAACAAATCAAATATTTGTGTAAAATAGTCTTTCTATTTAACCTCACCTTTAATTTTTTTCACATATTTCTTCAAGGAACATGTACTAAGGTATATTTCTTCAAGTAACATGCACTGGGGTGTAGAAATTACATTTGAACTTTGGACTTGAAGTGTAGTCAACGGCAAAAATGTAAGTACCTGACTTTGTTATCGTTGAATTTTTTGTTGTTGTTGTCACGCGAGTGTATATATATATATATACTAGCCTCTGAGCACGCGCTAACGCGCGTGCTCAGAGGCTCTTCTATTTTTTTGGTAAGGGTTAATTAAGAGCATTTATTATACTTTGGGATTGCTACATTTTTCAATCACAAAAAAAAAAACCTAGGAGTGTGATGAATAAATTATTTCATCCAATACGCAGAACTCTTATCACACTCCTAAGTTTTTTTTTTTTTTTTTTTGTGATTGAAAAATGTAACAATCCCAAAGTATAATAAATGCTCTAAATTAACCCTTACCAAAAAAAATAGAAGAGCCTCTGAGCACGCGCATTAGCGCGTGCTCAGAGGCTAGTTATTATTATTATTTTTTGAGAAACAATTAATTTATATATACACACCTTATAATTTAAATCATCGAAAAGCCACTTTTAGTCCCTACATTTTCAGCCTATTCCTATTTTAGTCCCTACATTTTATTTTTACCGCTTTTAGTCTCTATCTTGAAAAACGCTTTCCGTTTTAATCACTGCCGTTACATTAGAAACGTAGAATGCTGACGTGGCAAACGGTAAGAATAAATAATATTAAATTAATGTCCACGTGGCCTAAAATAATAATAATAAATGCCACGTCAGCATTTAAATTACAAAAATTAATTTATTAATTTTAACTAAATAAAAAAAATTAAAAACAGGATTAAAAACTAAAAATTATATGAATAAAGATCTAAGTGTGTCTTGAACAAGAACAACAGGAACACAAACCCAAATTCAAGAATACAAACCCAGTAATAAAAAAAATAAAAAAAAAAACTGACGAAGAAGAAGAAGAAAAAGAAGAGGAGGAAGAAGATGATGATGATCAATACGACGATGCTCAAGGCTCACACCAACAACACCAACAGAAGCCCCAACAACACCAACAAATACAGATCCAAGCAGATTGCAACAAAATACAAATTAGATCTGGAAAAATCAACAAATTAGAGAATCTCGCCAATCCGAGTCCGACTCGTCCTCCTCCTCCACCGCCACCTCCACCATCACTGCCTCTTTCCTCTCCCGCTTCTCTGACTCCAAGCGCTCCATTGACTCCCAACTTGCCTAGTCCCGACTCACCGACCCCGCTCAACTTAGATCTCACCTCGACAGCATCTCCACCTCCATTTCCGACCTCGAAAAGCTCATCACTGAGTCCTCCTACTTCTTGCCCTCCTACGAAGTCCGCTCCTCTCTCAAAACCATCTCCGATCTCAAACAAACCCTTGAGAATCTCAACTCCGAGCTCATTCCGAAGAAGAAATTCTCTTTCAAGAACAAAGCCTCAAAGCAAGACCGAGACCGATCAGTCTCCGATTCAAAACAAATGGCACGGGAAAATGCCGATTCGTTTTCAGTTTCGCTCGAGAAATTGAGTTTCCAGGTGAGAGATTCACCCAGTTTGAGAAACAAAAACGGCGAGACTTTGGTGAAGTTTTTTTTTTTTTTTTTTAATATTTCTGGGTTTGTATTCTTGGATTTGGGTTTGTGGTCTTGTTGTTCTTGTTCAAGACACACTTTGATCTTAATTCATATAATTTTTAGTTTTTAATTCTGATTTTAATTTTTTTTTATTTAGTTAAAATTAATAAATTAATTTTTTTAATTTAAATGCTAACGTGGCATTTTTTATTATTATTTTAGGCCACGTGGACATTATTTTAATATTATTTATTCTTACTGTTTGCCACGTCAGCATTCTCCGTTTCTGATGTAACGGTAGGGACTAAAACGGGAAGCATTTTTCAGGATAGGGACTAAAAATGGTAAAAATAAAATGTAGGGACTAAAATGGAAATATGCTAAAAATGTAGGGACTAAAAGTGGCTTTTCGCCTTTCAAATTTAAAGCCATGATGAATGCTCCACGAGTGGGAAAATTATTGTGTACTCTCAGAATACCATAAATACTTGCTCTTTCCTCTCACATGAATGGTGGATCCCACTAATTAAATTCATAGTTGGACCTATCATTCATGTGAGAGAAAGGAGTACACATTTATGATACTCCGGGAGTACTTAATAATTTGCCCTAAGGGTGTGGTGCAGCCAACCCAATGATCCACTAAAATTGATCTCATCCAACCCAACTTGATGAGTTATGTGAACTTTTAGGAGTTGATAGGTTGGGTTAGGTTACCAAAATATTTTTTTACAACTTGTTGAGTCGGTGTAATTCAGTAAATTCATAAATCTACCTAGACTAATCCATCACACCTATATTTAACATATATTTAAAATATGAGAAATGTTAACGGGCAATGCAAGGTGTTAGACAAGGATGATATATTGTGAGATCCACCTAATAAAAAAATTGTATAAATTGTTGAAATGATTGAAAATAGTACTAAAATGACAAGTGAAATTCAAAAATTTTGCTTTATTGACTCTACACCATATAAAATTGGTCAAAATTCTAACAAAAAGTTGACTTCATTAACATAAATTTGTCTCTTAACGGGCACCGCAAGGTGCCTGTTAACACTACTCTTAAAATATATATTATATAATTTTATTATTTAATTATTATATGGTTTGATGTGCTAACAAAATATGTTAGCGTTTGTTTGGTAATATGCTCAAGTTTGATTAGTTCATTAAATCAAGAATATAAATCTGCTGTTATTTATATTTGATAATACTATAAATTTTTTTATTCTAATGCTTAACTTTTTTTAATTAAAAAATGATCAATCTTAAGTTTAACTTTGATCCACGTGAGTTCGGTTGGGTTCAGATTGAAAAAAATCCCCAACTCAACCTCATGCACATCCCTACTCTAAGCCAAAGGCTTTGCCAATTAAGCTGACCCGAACCGTTCACAACCTCTCATATATCAGTAGTTGTGACTTGTGAGTGTCTGGTACAGCAGTGCACCACTCTTTAAAGTCTTAACAACCCAACACACGATTACAGGCCACACGCCACAGCCGCGTATCTAGGACCAAGTACAAGTAGCGTTGGCACGAGAGGGGCATTCTCGACATTTCAACTCACATTAACACCTCCACCGACCACAAAAATAAAAATCTTCTGAGCTCATTACTAAGCACAGTAAAAATCGTGTTTTAGAAACTCGCTTTGTAGTCGTATTGCGATTGCTGACTGGGCGAGAATGCCACATGGATCTCGAGTTTGTGAAACTCGATTTCCTCCAAAACCGGAACGGGACTTTCAGAGATAATTCTCAGCCTAATCTCTACAAGATATCGAGTTTTAGAAACTCGATATCTTCACATAGAACTCGACTCTTATAAACTCGAGTTCCACTGGGGAAATTTTATAAGTGGCACGCTGCAGCCATTCTCACCCATACACCAATCTCTCATTACACACTGAGCTGAACTCACTGCCTCACTCACCCCACACCACATTGCCTCTCACAACTCCACATTGCCTCCCCCACACCACATTGCCTCTCACAACTCCACATTGCCTCTCAGAAGACATTGCATCTGTCACTGCTCTCTTCCCTCTCAACAAATTCATATCTCAGGTTAGGTTTTTTGATTTGAATGTCTTTGTAGTTGGGTATTGGTTGTTATTGGGTGTGGGTTTAAAAAGTTTGACTATTTATTTTGTAGATAGTTAACATAACTTAGTTTCTTACCAACATTGTGAATTATTTGTTTTGTTAGTGTTAATTTTTTGAGTATTTATTTGCATGGTTTTTGTGATGAATGGGTATGAAATGGGTTGTGAATGAATTGTGATGAATGGATATGAAATGGGTAGTGAATGAATTATGATGAATGGGTATGAAATGGAATGAGTGACTACCCCCCTCTTTGAATTGTAATAAATTGGGTATGTCATTCATACCTTTGAATGTGTAATGAAATGGCTTTTTTTGTATTGGGTATGAAATGGGTATGTAAATGTGGCAAATATGTAACATTAAATGTTGTATACTTTTACAAGAATTTTGCCTTATTTTATTGTATTGGGTATGAAATGGGTAGTCTTAGCATGACTGAAAAATGATTTGAGTATGAAATGTGTAACGAGTGTGTAATGAAATGCATACCAGTTGAATGAATTTGAATTTTTACTTTGTGTAGTTTGAATAGATAAAATGTTTATTAACTAACATAGTAACTTGACTCTAACAGGTTTACAATGCCGGAAATTGATATAATCCTATACCACGGTGGTCCGCTTAAGAATGCCAATGCAAACAAGGGATTGCCATTTGAAGGGCCGGGTATAAAGTTATGTTATACCCAAATTGATCGTAGGTTGAAGACCCTTGATGAATTGAAGATGATAGTTATGGAAGAATTGTGTGCGAATCCTGCTATACACAACATACACATTACTTATCGTATGCCACATGAAGTTCTGAAGCACCGGATTAATTACAAGTATATGGCGATAGAAACAAATAAACATGTAAAGATCATGTTTGACAAGTTGGAGAGAATACCTGAAGTCAGTGGTATTGAGTTGTACATACAGTTGGAGCCGCGTACAGATGATGAAATCCAACAAACAGCCATAAGTTTACAAGTCACAGTTCCGGATGCTCAATATGAGTATTCTACACATGTAGAGGATGATGATGTTCATGCCCATAATGATGTTCATGCCGATGATGATGCCGATGATGATGATCGTGATTATGATGATGATGATGATGACGACGATGATGACGACAACTATGTTGATGAGACTACTGCCATTAATGATGAAGATCTTGTTGATAGAGATGACTTTGAAGAGAGGATTGATCGAGGGGACTTTGGGGACTTCGAGAGAGACTTCGGGGAATTCGAGAGGGACATTGATGATGATGAGACATGGGATGGTAGTGGACCTAATGCTGACAATGTTATTAGTGTTCTAAACATAGAGAATACAATCCCTGCCTACGCACCTCCTGCCTTGTCATTTTCTGCAAATACTTGGGAAAATATGGTTGATCCTTCACATGTTGAGATACCATTTGTGTCTACTTGGAGAGAGGGGATGAATTTGTGCAAAGGGTTGATTTTCGCCAACAAAGCAGAGGTGTAGCGCGTATTAATAACTTGTGCTCTGAATGAAAAAAAAAACATTTTATGATCAGTAGGTCAACGACGAAAAAACTTTGTGCAAAATGCGTGGATGAGTCATGCAAGTGGTATGTCTGTGCGGTCATGAAGCCTAATCTCCACGGACTTTGGAGGATCACCGTGTATGTGGGTCCTCACACATGTATACCGACTGGGGTGCGGAATGATGGTAGAATGATGACTTGTAATTTTATTGCATCAGACATCCTTAAGAAGTTATGTGAGGATCACACTACCCCAATTAAGCATCTTAGATCTATAATAGAGTCGAAATATTAGGGTCATAAGCCGTCATACTACAAGGTATGGGATGCGAAACAAAAGGCGATTGGGAAAATGTTTGGGAATTGGGAAGAGTCTTACCAAAGGTTGCAAAAGTTGCTAATGGCATATATTGATCAGGATTCGACTACCCAGGTGTTCTATCGTACCAAACCCACCGGTGAAGATGACTCATTATTTTTACATTATGTGTTTTGGTCTTTCGGTCCAAGCATTGATGGATTCAAATATTGTAAGCCGGTTATTAGTATTGATGGGACCCATCTCTATGGTAAATATCAGGGAAAGCTGTTGGTCGCAATGGCAACCGACACTAACAACAAGGTATTCCCTCTCGCCTTCGCTGTTGTGGATTGTGAGTCAGGGTCCAGTTGGGGGTGGTTTTTAAAATGCCTCAGAGATACGATTGGCCACGTGATACCTAACGAAGGCATTTGCGTAATTTCTGACCGACATCTCGGTATCAAAAACGCCATTGCAAACTGGCCTAGAGGGGATGATGGAAAACCACGGATATTTCATAGATATTGCCTGAGACATGTTGCTAGCAATTTCAACACACATTATCAGAACACGACTCTAAAGTCAATGGCGTTGAAAGCGGGATATGCTACTCAGGTAGTAAAATTTGATACCATAATGGAGTCCATTAAGCAGGTGGAAATTGAGGCCATTAGGAATAAGAAGAAGGTGACGGGGAAGGATGGCAAGAAAAAGGATTTTCTTCCATACACATACCTAATGAGCGAATCTGTGGATATGTGGACCCAGTCACATGATGGTGGGAAACGTTTTGGGGCAATGACTACCAATATATCAGAGTGCTTCAATGGTGTACTGAAAGGTGCACGGGGCCTTCCTATTGCTGCAATGGTTGAGTTCACTTGGTCCAAACTTGTTGAATATTTCCACGACCGGCACAAACAAATTACGAATGACTTTTCGGAGGGTAAGAAATGGAGTACATATGCCTTCTCCACGTGGGAGGAAAATAGGCGTAAATCTGAGAAACAATATGTCAAGGCATTTAGCAATGAAGAGATGCGATATCAGGTAGTTACTTCATACAACCCATATAGCGCAGGAGGGGGAAACCACAGTTATGACGTTCGGTTACTTGAAAGAACATGCAGTTGTGGAAAATGGCAAAACATAGGGATCCCGTGTTCACATGTAATTAGAGTATGTGATGCGCTACAAATTGATTCGACGATATATATTCACCCATGTTATAGTTTGAACTATGCCCTTAGCACTTACTTACATGCATTTGTGGTTCCTAAGTCACAATCATTGTGGAGGGAGCCCACGGGGCCAAAGTGGTTGCCTAATCCAGCATTGGTGCGGGGCAAAGGTCGACCAGTGAAGTCAAGAATAAGGAATGAGATAGATGGAGTGAGGAATAAAGATCGAGAACCAGGATGGCGGAGGGAGGACGCAGATTTGATAGAGAGTCAACCCAAGCAGACATGTGGACTGTGTCATGCTTCTGGGCATAACCGCTGAAAATGTCCGCAGTCTCGTGGCGCTTCCACAAGCGGTCATGTTCCAAACTAGGTAGGTGACAAATGACTTTTGGATTCGGTTGTTCATTTTATGTTTACGTAATAGTTACTACCTTGTCTCCTAACAACCATCATCTACCTTTTTCAGGCATGCTGCCATGGACGACGTTTTCGTTGTGCGGACTGCCGATCTTAGGAAAAGTGACTATGTTGTATCGTCACAATTGACTTTTAGGTTTTTGTTAAATGTTCCTGTAATTCTCTATCCAATGTACATCTACGAATATTGTAATTTGAGTAATATGGTTAGAACTGCAAATGAAGCGTGGTTGCACATGTTTAGAATATAAATATATTGAGAATGGCTTTTTAGAGCGTAACAGTTTCTAATTACATGTTTACGCTGAGAGCGTAACAGTTTTTATAATTTGGTGCTTATTGAGAACGCTTTTGGACGTGCATGAAGTGCATTTACATTCTCTGCTTCTCTGCGTCTCACTAAGCGTTTGTGGATTACATTCTCAGCTTATCTATCTCTGTTTCTCAGCAGGCGCATGGAGTTGTTTCTGGTTTGCTATGCCCAAGGTGGGGGAAAAAAAAAATTTCCAGTAGAACTCGAGTTTCAGAAACTCGAGTTCCACTAGTGTGAACACTCCAAAAACAGAGTGCCCAATCTGCCTGAAACAGAGCATGTTTGAAAAATGAAAAAAAAAAAAAAATTTCCAGTGGAACTCGAGTTTCAGACACTCGAGTTCCACTAGTGTGAACACACCGAAAACAAAGTGCCCAATTTGCCTGAAACAGAGTACGCTTGGAAAATGAAAAAAAAAATTTCCCAGTAGAACTCGAGTTTCAGAAACTCGAGTTCCACTAGTGTGAACACTCCGAAAACAGAGTGTCCAATCTGCCTGAAACAGAGCACGTTTGAAAAATGAAAAAAAAAAAAATTTCCAGTGGAACTCGAGTTTCAGACACTCGAGTTCCACTAGTGTGAACACACCGAAAACAGAGTGCCCAATCTGCCTGAAACAGAGTACGCTTGGAAAATGAAAAAAAAAAATTTCCCAGTAGAACTCGAGTTCCACTAGTGTGAACACTCCGAAAACAGAGTGTCCAATCTGCTTGGCACCCGCACCCACCTACAGTTATAAGCGAATAACATACGATAAGATAATAGCACTTAATTACTAAGAAAAGTACATTGCATAACACACTAAATATGATGAAAATACTTACTTAAATGCAAGTGGAGCGTTTGGCCATGGGCCATAATCAGATCTAGGTGGGGGCTCTATCCTCGGGCACAAGAATGGCAACCTTGCCCATGCCCAATACTGGACCAATTGCAACGCCCCACCAATCTGCGATGCATCTTTTTGGCTTGCCCGGCACAACTCTCTGTACAACCATGCCAAACAACCACTACCCCAACTATATTGTCGTGGACGACAAAGGTCCCGCAGGAACTCCAAGAACATCAGATGCACCCTATCTCCCGACTTGTCCATGAAAAGTTTATCCCCTATTAGCGCTAAAATATAGCACCGGGCATATTGATGTATCTGTATCTCCGTTGCATCATGAGGTAGTGGCTCTGCAATGCGCTGAACAAGGCGGCTGATGAGAATTCTTTGTCCCACCAAAGTTGTGTTGTCATTCGCCGGAACTTCAAAACCAAGCAACTCCACACACAGTTGCTTCCAATTCCCATTCTCCACAGCAGTCGGCCCAATCAAGACCTCACCGTCAATAGGAAGTCCCAAAATGACCTCCACATCTTCTAGGGTGATCGACATCTCACCGTGTGGAAGATGGAACGCATGAGTCTCCAGCCGCCATCGCTCAACTAGGGCCGTTATTAGGCAATGATCTATCCCTTTGGAAGGGGCTCTAAACAATCCTTCTAGCCCGACCAACTTGACGATATCAATCACCCGATTATCTTGCATCGTTATGGTTGCCATCTCCTTAGAGCGACCACGGCACGTAAGTGGGCCCGGGTCCTGTAAAATCGATAAAAAATATTGCGGTTGTTAGATGCTAGATATACAACTTTGAAAGAACGTAAAGCGTTTTTAAAACTAGATCTAGATGTTTAACCTCGCCATTCCAAATGGCCTCTGATCGATGATTTGGTTGTTGCGTCAACAATGAATTATCTTCTGGACCAGGGCGCACAATCGTTGGGTCCTCATTCATCTGAGGCTCCATACTGCAAAGAGTACTACAGTGAGATCATACATAGTCACAGACATACATTATTTTGTGTGAGTTATCAGCAATCATCAAGCATTGACCCAACTATTTTCCATTGTAATGCAATTTGGTCAACTCCTTTCATATGTTACAAATGCATTCAAGCCCTAAACCAACAAGTTGTAATGAACCCATAGCTGCAACCCAATCCAAGACCCATCAAGACCAGACCAACAGAGCACAATACACATTTGGAGGATCAGACATGAGACTATCATCAACAAACTAGTTCTATTAAGTCAATTTGTCATGAGGATTTATAAAAGTTGTCAGTTGGTTAAAGAACCGGTCTATAGTTTTCTTGATGCTAGCTTGTAATATCCTAATATAAATAATATGCACCCGTGTATTCATAATAAAGACAAGTCAAAGACAGTTTGTAGCTTAAGGATGTGCATAGACTACAAGGCACTCAACAAGGAGACTGTCAAAGACAAGTTTCCAATCCCTATAGTTGATGAACTCCTTAAAGAGTTTTCTGGAACTGTTATGTTCTCAAAGTTGGACCTCAAGACAGGGTATCACCAAATCAAAATGAGTGGAGAAACACACATAACAAGTGCTTATCTTGAAGTATTACATAAAATTTAATTTCCAAAAACACACATAACATTGTGTGTGTGAATAAAAATGCAAACTTAAACAATAAATCACCCACCATCACCACGTGTGTGTGTGTATAACATTGTTACCTCCATTCAAGACCCCCAGAAAGGCATTTCAACGAACAGATTGTAGGCAATACTAAAAAAATTAACAACAACACGCACACGAAAAATTTAAGTTCCAATAATTTATCCAAACAATAACAATACCCTGAAATAAGTAGAATCAAGACCTATTTCAACGGCAAAAACAAAACATCCATATACATTCACAGACTACACGGAAACAAAAGCAAGAGTAACACTCAAATAACCAGCCAAACTACGAATACCCATTTGAAACCCCAAAGCTCTGTTAGGTTTTGCTGGGAAAACAGTTTCTACGAAAAAGAAGAAACGGGAAAAAGAGAAAAATGGATAATGGGGCACCCACTGAGTTTCTGAGGAACCAAACAGAGCGTAAAGCGCAAAAGACTAAGAGAGTACCTGGAACGTTCTTGGAGAGTCTCCGTTAGAACAGGAACCGAGCGAGAGTGAGAGTATGAGTGTCTGAGAGAATGAGAGTGAGAGTGTCTAAGAGAAGGAGAGTGAGTATGAGTGTCTGAGAGAATGAGAGTGACTGAGAGAAGGAGAGTGAGAGTAGAGTGAGCGAATTTAGGTTTTAAGTGTTTTTGAAACTTGGTTTAAACGGTCATTAAAAATCGAGTTTTAGTCACTCGAGTACATAAATTAAAAATCGAGTTTTAGTCACTCGAGTACATAAAACGAGTTTTAGAAACTCGATTTCATAAAGTTCTCCACGTGGAATACTTTGTCCACGTCAGTTTCTGAATAACCCTAAAAATCGAGTTTCTAAAACTCGAGTTTTAGAAACTCGAGATGCTAGTTTCACACATAGTTTCAAAACCGGGCAACTAACTTTATTGTTAGCACAATAAAGTTATTTGGAAAAAAAATTCCAAGTAGCGTTGGCACGAGAGGGGCATTCTCGACATTTCAACTCACATTAACACCTCCACCGACCACAAAAATAAAAATCTTCTGAGCTCATTACTAAGCACAGTCGAAAAAAAAAAAGGAGGCACCGATTTTCTCCCTCGGTGTCTCCGCCTTTTTTTTTTTTTTTTTCAAATACGTTTCTTTCTCTGAAAAGTGAAAAGATCGTTACGGTTTCAAGCAAAGAGGAAAAACGCCGTCGTTTTGATCTGGAAATGTCGGCGGTTTCGAATTTCGCGCCGTCCTGTTACGGCGGAGGGAGATCGGTTGGTTTTTCCGGGACGGCGACGGCGGCAGAGTCGAAGTTCCGGCCAAATATGGCTTTGATTCCGAGGCCTTTTGAGGTACTAATTTCTAAAATTGCGCAAAATCACAGTGAATTTATATGCTTTGTGAGCAATTGATTTGTTGAGAAAATGTGCGTTATAGCTCATAATTCAGTAATTTTTTTTTTGTTTTTTTCACACCATGTTCATAAGGATCAACAATATCTTTTACTTTGTTAATGATTGTGACCTAGTATAGTTTCAAGTCAAATTGATTGAGACTCTAAATATTTTGAGTTTATTTGGTTTTTTGTGTGTTACCGAAAAAGCATTGAACTTGATGAATTTTCCAGAGTCGTGGGGGGTTTTACGTCGAATGGGCACGGCCTTGTTTGAATGTAGTTTATGCCATAAACTTGCAATGGAATTCACAGCTTTGAATTGTCTTATTTTAGTTCTACTGTAATTATGATCTAAATTATGTAAGGTTAAGTCTTGGAAGTCCTATGAGAAACAGGAAAGAAGCGTTTTATTACTACCGTCATCATTGAGTTTGCTATTTAAAAAAAATTAAAAAAAAATTAAAAACTATGAATCCTTAAAAAATTTACCCGAAATTAAGGTAATATATGACTTGAAAGTGTAGTAGTTCCGGAGTTTTGTGAGAATGAGACAAATGTTTGTTTATTCTTGTTCATTATGTTTAGAACTGCCATGAGTTAATGACAACTATAAAGAACTTGCAAACACTAAGATATGCTTAGCGGATTACCCAATAATTGGTTATGACGGGTGGTGTTTGTTGCCTATAAGAGTTTGATTAACAATGAGGATTGTTGTACAGTATGCTCTGCGACGTGCAAGTAATCTAAGTGAAGTTTCCCTACGTCATAAAAAGAACACTAAAATATAAAGTTTCAATTTTTAGCAATATGTAAGAATGATACAATTATGCTAGACTAGTTCCAATGTGGCCATTGGTGATGTAACCATGTCGTTAATAGTAGTATTTTTTTACTCTTGGATGACTGACTGACTTATTACTTAACACTTCCTTATTGTAGAATGACAAGTTCCTCGTCTCTCGTTTAGCTCTTCGTCAATCCAGCAGGGCAACGAAAGATTTAACTGTACGTATGGCAATAGTAGATGAGAGGCTTGCTCGTAGGGGAAATGTGGGGAAGACTTCTGAAATCTTGGTAACTGAACTAACTTTTGGACTTGCAACATTAGTTTACAATGATTTTATAAGGTGCAAGCCATCCAGAAGCTTGATGCTTACTGCTAATGTTGTTGTGTAATATACAGTCAATAATTCTAAGATTACTGTTTGTGTCATTTCAACTCATTTGGCATTGCAATGATTTTCTTTGTAGGCTTATGATCTTATTCAAGGAGAACTTGTAAGTCTTTTCGTATTCTTCAATCTTCATATGAAATATCTGAATAATTTTTCATTCTTTAAATCTTCTCAAATTATGTCTAGTCATGCTTAAGTTATCACATAGTGTTAGCATATGATTACTTTCATAAATAGTTGCCTTTATTGAGCTGTTGCTTCAACTCATTAAAAAAGAGGGGGGGGGGGGGGGGGGGGAGGGGTGTTGGGGGACAAAAGATGTTGATTCTATCATGTTTGTTTCAATTGGTGTACATTAGCACCTACAATTACCATATTGCTCTGATTAGTTCCTAACTTATGATACTTCCTTTGTAGTTGGTTTCCTCAATATGGTCAGCTGGTACAATGTTATACAACTATGTTTTCTTAATGAATCTTTCTTCTTCTTCTTCTTTTTTTTTTTTTTTTTTCTATTTTATATAGGTTATGTTTTTCTTAATGTATCATTGTGAGGGACCTTAAACTAATAAATAGTTGCTTTGAGAATTTTTAACATGGATATGTAATTATGTTATTCCTCAATAGGTTACATTGTTTCAATCTTGTGTTCACATACAACATTATCGTTTCATTGATGGTGCATTTGATGTGTTTCATTAAAATGCATTAATCAACCACAATCAATTATGGTGTTGCTGTGTTTTCTTTGTGCTATTTTTGGTAATCTTTTCATGGAATGGTTGATTAGCTGGAAATATCATGGACAATAATTAGGTTCAGACAAGTATCTGCATGCAAATAATTTCTTAGTTAGAAACTGAGACTTTTCAAACGGTCCCTGATCAGAAAGATCCAAGTTTTGCATTTATAAGAATTGAGAAAAGCTTTTAAGTGTGTTTTTTATGCTTCGAGAAAATATCATGTATTTGATAAATTTTCTCAGGTATTTTTCAAAAATTGTAATTTTGTATTATGATGTTATTGGATTGCAGGTAAGATGGAGTTCTATAATGGACAGGTCATTTCCTGACTCACCAACAGCTGTTTTTCTGCATGGCATTCTAGGTAGCAGGAAGAACTGGGGTGGGTACTTTGTACTTTACATCTGCTATAGATAATTTCATTGGTTCACCTAAATTTGTTCCCAAGCAGAGAGGAACAAAAGGAAAGATTTTTCATTTGACATCTTGATTGGTGGCCAACAGCTTGATATGATATTTGGCAACTGTTTGTTAGGTTTTTGTAGAAAGTAATGAGTTGCATAATGGCTAATATTGCAGGTACCTTTGCACGGAGATTGGCCAAGGAATTTCCAACATGGCAGGTGCTTTTCTGAAATTGTGCTTGGTTGACATTAATAGAGTACCTTTTACATTTTACAAAATATGGATAGGTTCCCTTCCACAAAATCTTTTTGTTGAAGTTGCTACTTGTGCATTGTAGAATGTCTACCACCAGTTGTGTTCTGTTCCAATGCCACTTATTTGTAAAGTTGTGAATGCATCATAGTTTTTTACCCATCTAAGCACCTATTTTTCCTGTTATGGCCCCTTTGTCATGGTTCTACTAGAACAACTTGGGACTTTCTGATTTCAAGTCAATCTTATTTTTTTCTCATGTTTCTTTGGACAGTTTCTTTTAGTAGACTTGCGTTGCCACGGTGATTCAGCATCGATAAAGAAGAGGGGTCCCCATACTGTTGCTTCCACTGCTCTTGATGTCTTAAAGCTAGTAAGTCTATTCTGAGTTTTGGCTATGTTTATTATGAAAGACACTTTCTTCCACCCCCACTCCCCCCCCCCTCCCCCATTTTAATTGTTTTAAGGTTCCACAAGCCAAGTTCAATCGCTAATATACGTGTGGGAACAAGCATGATTTTCTGGATTATGTATACATCTCATCTTTCCATATTTTCTACCAGGACATGTATTCTTTTTTGATCCTCTATAAAATGTAGAGAAGCAACTTATTAGGTTAGGTATTTAAACTTTTCTTTTTGATTTTTATTCTTCATCTTTTGGCTAGGTTGGACAGCTAAGAATGACACCTCGAGTTCTAGTTGGCCATAGTTTTGGAGGGAAAGGTACTATAATTATGTTAACGTGGAATATACCTTAATTTGAGAGAAATATACATGGTAGTGTAATTACATATATTTCAGATGATGGTGCTTAGTATGCTCTCTAACTTTTTATGCAGTTGCGTTGAGCATGGTAGAGCAAGCTGCAAAACCTCTTGCACGACCAGTCAAAGTAAGCTCTCTGTTCACTGAATTTGTTAAGGGACTTTAATAATTTGGACAAGAAAAATGACTGGAACTAAGGAAGTTCCAAGTACGTTTTTCGGTAGGTTTTGGATCATGAAGAGAATTTTTTAGAACTTTTACTTTGACTGTAATTGGGGCTATTCAAAATTTGAAATCATTATTGACATTTGAACCATGATTCTTGGCTAAACTTTGTGGACCTTGACTGCCAAAGTAATGATATGCTTGTGCTTTTTTCTCTCTTTGGTTTTCTAGTTTACATCATCTTCCTTTTCCATTTACAATTTATTTATATAGGTTTGGTCTCTAGATGCTACCCCTGGAAAGCTTCGATCTGGTGGAGATGGAGAGGATCATCCGGAAGAACTAATAGCATTTTTAAGTACATTGCCAAAGGAGGTCAGGAGTTAGTCTATTGTTCAAAATTCTCTTTTCGATTCATCATGTATCCTTCCTTGAGACAGGGACCATGCAATTTTATCATTGCTTTTATTATGTTTGACTTGAAGAAGTAAATCAACAGGGTATGTATTCATTGGAAATGTAAAAGAGGTTAGCAACTTCAGGGATCAATCTAAGCTATAGTCCTCCACTTGCCTTCTTTAGTTAAACTTTTACTTTTCAAGAAAGATGAAGTAAGGAGGGAGGGGGGGGGGGGGGGGGTGGGTGTTAGCTAGGTTTTTCACCAAACTAAGGTTTCTAACCTTGTCACAAACATCTCTTTATATCCTGCTACCTGCTACACGCAACTTGAGCCATTTTACAACATCATGGCACCAAACAAATAACTTTTCTTGCATTTGTTTTATATATATATATAGACAATTATGTGGTTACCTGAAAGTCGAAGTTCTCAATGAAGGAGATCAAGGAGATAAAGAGTTTCTATTCATTAGAAAAGTAAAAGAGGTCACCAGATGAGGGGAAAAATTGAGGAAACTTACCCTACTAACTACTAATCTTCACATGAAGTTACTAAAGTAAAAAATTTAGAGTTTGGCTAGCCATATTATCCTTAAAAATATTCTGTTGTTGCCAAGAACAAAAGTCTGGCATTTTATGCTTACTATATGGGGATTTTAACATTGTTCGCTTTCCTAGTGAACGGTTGGGGGGATCTCGCCTTACCCCGGCTATGGAGATGTTTTCAGAATTCATTGAAGACCTGAGTTTGATAGATTTGCCGTTGGAAGGAGGGAGTTATACTTGGTCCAGTGGTTCGGATCCGCCTTCGATGTCTAGGATAGATAGGGCCCTGGTTTCTCATGACTGGGAGGATCATTTTCCAGATGTGATTCAGCGTGTTTTACCTCGTCCTATTTCAGACCATTTCCCCATTTTAATGGAGGCAGGAAGGTTATTTAGGGGAAAAAGCCCTTTTAGATTCGAGAACATGTGGCTTAAGACGGATGGGTTCAAAGGTAGGGTTCATGCTTGGTGGAACCGTTATTCTTTCTCAGGCAATCCCAGTTTTGTTCTTGCCAAGAAGCTAAAGGCATTGAAGGATGATATTATTCAGTGGAATCGTAGGGAGTTTGGAAATGTAGAGCGTCGGAAAAAAATATTGTTGGAGGCTTTGAAATTATTGGATGCAAAGGAAGGGGAGTTTGGCCTTTCTGAAGTGGAGATTGGTGAGAGGGATTCATTGAGATCCCAAACACAGAACCTTCTCTCTTTGGAGGAGGTTTCGTGGAGACAGAAGTCGCGGATGCTTTGCATTAAGGAAGGCGATAACAATACCAAATTCTTCCACAAGGTGGCCAACTCTCGGAGAAGATATAATCACATAAGTATGTTGGAGGTGAATGGGGTTTTTTATGAAGACGAATTTGAGATGGCAGACCAAGCTGCTCTGTTTTATAAAAATTTGTACAAGGAGACTGAGGAGTGGAGGCCTGTTGTGGAAGGTCTGGAGTTTGATCAGTTGGAGGGTTTGGAGAGGGACTGGCTTGAACGGAGGTTTGAAAAGGAGGAGGTTCTTCAAGTTGTCAAAGATTTGGAAGGAGATAAAGCCCCTGGTCCTGATGGTTTCTCTATGGCTTTCTATCACCATTGTTGGGAAGTTGTGGAAAGAGATGTCTTAGCTGTGTTTGAAGAGTTCTATCATCACAGTAAGTTTGAAAAATCTCTCAATGCAACGTTCATAGCCTTAATCCCTAAAAAGAATGGTGCTTCCAATATCCGAGACTTTAGACCTATTAGTTTGGTGGGAAGTGTTTACAAGATTTTGGCTAAGGTTTTGGCGAACCGCATGAAAGAGGTTTTGAATCAGTTGATTTCTGAGACTCAGAACAGTTTTGTGGGTGGTAGACAGATTCTGGATTCAGTTCTTATAGCTAATGAGTGCGTTGATAGCAGGGTAAAGAGTAAGACTCCGGGGGTTATTTGCAAATTAGATATTGAGAAAGCTTATGATCATGTGAATTGGGAGGCTCTTTTAGATTTGTTGAAGAGAATGGGGTTTGGTATGAGATGGTGTAAGTGGATCCGCACTTGCATTTCTACTGTCCAATTCTCTGTCTTGTTCAATGGGTCTCTAGTTGATTTTTTTGGGAGTTCGAGGGGATTGAGACAAGGGGACCCGCTATCTCCTTTGTTGTTTCTGGTTATAATGGAGGTTTTCAGTAAGATGATGAGAAGAGCTGAAGGGGCTGGTTTGCTCCAAGGTTTTAGAGCTGCTAGCAATCGGGGTGGAGGGGTTTATGTCTCGCATCTTTTGTTTGCGGATGACACGATTTTGTTTTGCGATGCAGATGAGGAGCAGATTCTTCATGTTCGGATGCTTCTTCTTTGTTTTCAGGCAGTGACAGGTTTAAAGGTTAATACGCTAAAGAGTGAGATGGTCCCCATTGGGGAGGTGCCTAATGTCCATGTGTTGGCAGAGCTTTTGGGTTGCAAGATTGGTTCTTTGCCTATGACCTATCTTGGTATGCCTTTGGGAGCATCCTTCAAGTCCCCTACTGTTTGGAATCCTATCTTGGAAAAATTTGAGCGTAAGCTGGCCGGATGGAAGAAGATGTATTTGTCAAAAGGTGGAAGGCTAACGTTGCTCAAGAGCACTCTATCTGGTCTTCCTACTTATTACTTATCTCTTTTTACCATCCCTACGCATGTGGCCAATAAAATTGAGAGGTTGCAAAGGGATTTCTTATGGGGGGATTCCAAGAATCACTTGGTGGGTTGGGACAAGGTCTGTGCACCTTTGGAATATGGTGGGTTAGGGGTAAGGAAATTAACTACTTTTAACAAAGCCTTGCTAGGAAAGTGGTTATGGCGGTTTGGGTCCGAAGAGTCAAGGCTTTGGAGGAGAGTTGTAGCCCTAAAGTTTGGGGAAGAATGGGGGGGATGGACATCCAAGTTAGGTAGAGGGGTTCATGGGTGTGGCTTGTGGAGAAGCATCCGTATGGGTTGGGAGGATTTTAGCAAAAATACTCGGTTTGAGGTAGGGGTGGGTGATAGAGTTAAACTTTGGACAGATCATTGGTGTGGGGAGTCTTCACTTCACTTGACCTTTCCGAGTGTGTACGGGATGGCTTCCAATAAAGAGGCATCGGTGGCCTCTTCTCTTGAGCGGATGGGGTTAGAGGAGCGGAGAAGTTGGGATGTTCATTTTTTTCGGAGTCCTAATGATTGGGAAATGGGTGGTGTGGACGATTTTCTCCGCACCTTGGATTCAAATCTTCCTCCCACTGGGAATGGAGACCGTATGCGGTGGAAGTTGTCAAAGAATGGAGATTTTAATGTCCGATCGTTCTACAATAAGTTAAGAAGACCGTTGCCCATTATCTTTCCTTGGAAAGGTGTATGGAAGGTTAAGGCTCCTCGGCGTGTCTCTTTCTTTGTGTGGACTGTTGTCTGGAATAAGATCCTCACAGGTGATAATTTGAGGGGTAGAGGGATGGTTTTTGTAGACTGGTGCATTATGTGCCGTGGGGATGGGGAGACGGTGGATCATTTGCTACTTCAGTGTAGTAAGGCTCATAAGTTGTGGAGTTTGGTGTTTAGATCTTTTGGGATTTCTTGGGTTTTGCCAAGAACGGCTGCAGATACTCTCTTGGGTTGGTGGAATTGGCCTGGAAAACTTTCGTCTAGTATTTGGAATTTAGCTCCTTTGTGCTTAATGTGGTGTCTTTGGAGGGAGCGAAATGGGAGGACTTTTGAGGACATGGAAAGTTCGGATGACCAGCTTTTGGCCTCTTTCAGTGGCACTCTATTTGACTGGTCTAGGGCTTGGGGACTCACTTCTAGTGAATCTCTCCCTTTGTTTCTTAATTCTCTCCTTTTGTAATTAGTTTCTTTTTCCTTTCTTCTTTTCTTTCTTGTTTTTTTTTCTCTTGTACTCTTATCTCTGCCTTATGTTTTCCCGCATAAGGTAGTGTTCTTTAATATATATCTTTATTACTTATCAAAAAAAAATATATGGATTACTTTAAGGAGAGTACCTCCTTTTCCTTTCCTTTTGTAAGAATGATATTAATTATGCTATAGTTTTCGTTTAATGAAGGTCTCCTCAAAGCGGGATATTGTAAATGCTCTCATTCAACAAGGATTTTCGAAAGATGTGGCACAGGTATTTATGAAACATCAATTCTGGTCTTAGAACTCATATCTGAAGTAAATTAATTTGAAGCTGGACAAATGAAGCCTTGTTCATAGATAAAATCTCCTTCCATATAATGGTTGACAGTTTTGGTTAATGCTTAATTAAAGTCTTGTGATCTTGCAATTCTGTCCATCTCTATCCTGTATAAAGAAAATTTGTAATTCCATTGTTTAAGGTGTATTTAGTATTTAGTGTACCAGATATTTATTTCATTCTGAATTTAAGAGTTGTAGAAACATATTACAAAGTATTATAGTATTCTGTAGGGTACAGCTCCTTGTGGAAGAGTTCATGCTACTTGCTAATAATACAGCCATTTTACATTGAGACTTTTTTTCAGGCCAATCACATTTAGTTTCTCTATAATGCAAGTTTATTTTGAAATCGTATTTAATTGTGACGATATGAGTATGAGGGAGTCATTGTACAACAAGCTTTGTAATAGTACCTATATAAAATACTAAAAATAAAGAACAGTTGCATCTTTTTCCTTTATTTGCTTCCTAATTTTTTTTATTGCCTTTAGATTTACTTTTGATGCCTTGATAAATTAATTCCTTACATCTTTTCTCTTGTGCAGTGGGTGGTAACTAACCTTCGAACAAATGGTTCTCCTGGTTCATCATCATCAAGCTTCTCATGGGTGTTTGACCTCAAGGGAATTGCTGAAATGTATCAATCCTATGAAGAGACAAATCTATGGTATTAATCTCTTGTTACTTTCTTAGTAGCATGGATTATATCAAATTTTGAGTTGGCCCTCTTGATATTTTTTTTCCCCAATTAGTCTCTTAGATACAAACGCACCTATCCTTCTCATTTGTTAAGTTATATCCATACCATTGACTTCTTTGGGGGAGTATGGGATGTGCAGGAACTTTGCCTTGAATGTAAAAATATGTTGTCAATCTCATCGGACATGTAGTTTTTAGATACATTGAACTCTAAAATTTTTTCAATCCTTTTCTTTAAGAATTTAGAATTTCAATTAGTAAAGGCAGAAGACAAACTTATGGTTTCACTTTTTGGGAAAAATGTAAATAGTTGAGCCTAAAATAAGCCTTTTCATCTTCTCTGAATAATTTTAGGAAAATTGTTGAAGATGTGCCTCGAGGTGTGCATGTTAATTTTTTGAAAGCTGAAAGGAGCCTGCACAGGTGGGCTCTTGAAGATCTCCAGAGAATTCATGCTGCTGAGGAAATTGCTGCTGAAGAGGGAGCTGGAGTTGAAATGCACGTCCTTGAAGATGCTGGCCATTGGGTATGTTGTTATCATGTACTTTTATCTGGTGATACACACAGTTTGCTCTGAGTGGTGGGAACAATTGATATCCATTTCTAATGTTTTGGAGGAAAATAAGAAAGAACTAGAATTGCTTTTTATAAATTCCATGATTGGGGTCATTATATATTCCATTGCAGCTTCCTTAAGTTGAGGACACACCTTACAACAAATGATGGCAATGTGTTTAAATTGAAAGTTCTTTTAATGTTTTCTAGTCGCAGGTTGGCTTCAATGACTTATAGCCCAACAGGACAGTGATAGTCCATGAACAACCTTATCAACTAGGTGGAAAAAGTGATAATATTTAATGTTCTCAATTTATTTTGGACAAACTTTTAAATTCTCTTAAGCAAATATTTCTCTTTATATGTTCTCCATTGGATTTCGATATGATGGTAATGTCCAAGTTGGGCAGGCTATTGTTCCTTGACAGCATAAAGAAAAATCGTCCTTGGTGCATACATAAGATTACTTTAGATGGGGCTTGAAAAGGCGGCATTTGACATGTATTCTTGGAGCCATGTAACTTAAAATTTATGAAAGAAATCACTTGCATATTAACTTTAGATAGGTATCCTTTTTGTTCCCATCTCTTTCCAGTGGTCATAGACAGTTTTTGGTGCACATCAACTTTACACCCAGTGATGTAAAACCAACAGAAAATAAAAATCAAATCACTGTTCAATTATATATTTATTTGCTGCTATGTCATAAACAAATAGATGACAAGACTACAAGCACCTCCTCCCCTTAAGAATGGGTCGGTAACCAACAAGTGGTGGTCATTTTAGCTTCTTCGCAAATGTTAAAGATGTGTAATTTTAGCTTAGAGGTTAATTTAATATTTACACTAGGACACAAGAACTCAACCTGCTTCTTTGCAGGCTTGTGTCGGTGTGAGATACACGAATAATATCACTAACTCTAAGCATTGTATCAAATGGAATTGTTGAGTGCAGTTTGTGTACGGGCTTAAGTAATGGACTACATTTCCTTTTCTTTTTTGAAGTAATGGATTACATTTTCAAATGCCTTGTTTTAACAGGTACAAGCAGATAACCCAGATGGGCTCTTTAGGATTCTTTCATCTTCTTTCAAGGGAATAAAAACCTAAGGGATCTCAAGGTTACTGTCACTTTCAGTTCAGAGTTAGTTGGCCTTCAAACACAAGCATCTGTCAGATATATTCCTTTTCCAGCAGGAGGTTATCTGATGATCGTATGTATCTACTGTATTATAACAATTTTGTATATCTCTTTTCATTTCTTTTCTTTTTCCTTAGCCTTTTAGTCCTCCACCCGTTTTTCTCATCATATTTCCAACTGTATTAACAATTTATAATGATCTATTTATCTATCTTTTCTGTATATGGCACTGTGGTTAGTCTACACGAGTGATTGCAAAAGAATGTAAAAGCAGATCACCTGTGAGGAATGCTATATGTTTTTGGAGGAAAAGAAGAAAGAAATAGAAGAGCTTTTTATAATTCCATGATTATGGTCATTATATATATTCCATAGCACTTTCCTTTAATTAAGGACACACCTGGCAACAAACGGTGGCAATATCTTCAAATTGAAAGTTCATTTTAAAGTTTTCTATTCACTGTTGGCTTTAATGGCTTATAGCCCAACATGACCGCGATAGTCCATGAACAGATTTATCAAATTGAAAGGTGATAATATTTAACATTCTCAATTTATTCTGTACAGAAACTTTTAAATTTGCACCAACAATCTTATAATTGAATATTTCTTCTTTCATGTTCTCTGCTGGATTCCGAAATGATGGTAATGTCCAAGTTGGGTAGGCTATTGTTCCTTGACAACATAAAAGAAAAATTGTCCTTGCTGCATGCATAAGATATTAACTTTAGATGGAGCTTTTTCAAGCTCCATCTGAATTGTATCTTGGAGCCATGTAACTTCTAATTTATGAAGAAATCACTTGCATATTAATGTTAGATATATTTTTTATTCCCATCTATCGGGGAGCCCTTTGTTTGCTGCTACGACATAAATACCTTTGAAGAACCCATCATGCTACTTATTTTGGTCATTTCACTCTAATCATTGTATCAAAAGAAAATGTTGAGTGCAGCTTGTGTATTTTCAAATGCCTAATCCCGTCCTTTTTTCCCCTTAGATCTACAAGCACTTTGTGTATGGAGAAATGCTAATTCAACTCCAACTAAAATTGTATTACATTGTAACTATCTTTAACTAAAATTGTATGACATTGTAATTATCTTTAAATTTTTATGTGTGAAGGCCCTTAACTTTAAATCTTCATCTTGAAGTAAACATATATGCATGAAATTGTAACCTTTTAAGTTTTAAACTTTAAATTGGTTTAAATCTTAAGATTAACTTGTCCTGCAACTTACTCCTTAAGATTTGTTTTAAGTATTTTTTTTCCCTCTATAATTGAAACACTTTAAAAAAAAAAATTATATATATTTCCTTAGTAACAGTCGAAGAAGGGGATTTAAACTTGAATATCTTCGTGAGAAATAACAAAAGGTGCCAACTAGTTGAACTATAAAAAAAAAGAAGAAGAAGATAATTTATTAAATAATAATAAGTTGATGGTTATTTTTTATTTATTTTTTTTGAAAGATAATTATAACATGGGAAGATGCCAATTCAACTACAGGCCTTTGACAATTGATAGTTAAACTTAAAAGTTTAAATATATAAAGCCCAACAAATGTTCATAAAATAGTTTGAAGCAAGAGTAACCAGGGCTCTAGCTTCTGCAGTGCCTCCTAAGCTCAGCAAATGTACACCCACTGGCATTATCCAACTTCCTTGTTTTTCAGGTCTTCAATCAGCACAGCAAGTTGCCAAGGAACCTCCTTCTTTTCCAATCTTCCACTAACCAAAACAAGACTGGAAAAAACCACTCTGTAGAGCCTTAGTTAATGCTTCTCATACAGTACGCTGCCACTTGTTTGCATATGGCAGAACTGCAACAGCCAGAAAAAATTATCCTGATAGCCCAATATTTATAGGCAAAACAACCCCATTTGCAACTTCTTTGCCTGTGCCTCTCAACAATTAGCAACACATGCCATCCCTTCACAACCAGACACACTCGCCTTGGTACTCTCCTGCAGTTACTCTGATCCACATGTTGTTTATCATAGGCTTGTGTATACCTACAAAACAAAGCTTCATTGAGCATTAGCATTAGCATTTCAAAAACACTCTTGCACACCCTCAAACATCACTTTGTTGAGGTTATACCACAAGGTCCACGGAGTTAGGATAAGACAATCTATAGAACATCACATATTCCTTCTTATGAAAATCAAGATCTTCCATCAACTGAGTCAACCACTGCTTCAAAGAGCAAGGGCAAATGAACTCAGTTCTAAGCGTCTAATCTGACCAAAACCATACAGCCCAAGCAAGACTGTGCTTCAGGAATACATGATCCAAGTTCTCCTCTTCCTCATTGAATAAGACACTCGGTTTCACTCACCATATTTGTGTTGTATGAGGCCACATCAGCTTATCAGTAACTCCACATCTCAAGACGGATAGCCAAAATTTGAGCAGCCACTTCTGGAGAGTACAGCTCTCTAGCCGTCCTGTTTTCAAGTCAAATTGTAAAGATAACATTAAATACCAATTAACAGATGTAGCTTGTTTTGATTTCTGTAAGGATTCCTAATTGCGTAACCTAGGTCCTTTCCAATTGAAAAATATTGATACGCACCCCTGAATGTTTATAACAATGTAGGTTCTTTCCACTATGATTGATAGGGGCTAAATCTTCTACCTGACGGTTCGGCCTATGACGACGGGTAGACATGACGGACTCAGGGTGTTGACGACCTGACCTTAAGTAGTCGACGGAGAGAGAGTCATCCAATGTTCTCACCCAGCACCGAAGCCCACCTTGCCACGTGCGCTTCCTTGGGAAAGTGAATCTTGCCGCATACGCTACCATTTGGCCAGGTATCTTACATAGCACGATTCCCGACCCCCAAGAAGGGAATCGTGTCCAACACACTTGGCCACCCAGGGAGAATCTTGCGCCCCACGCTACTCAGGGGCAATTTCGGTACAACGATATCTTCTCCAGTACGCCTCATCCAAAGGCCACTACTACTACTATAAATACCGCCACGCCCTCCAAAAATCGAGGTACGCATACTAAGACCCGACTCTGGCACTCTGGAGTTGTGTAATATACTAACTTAACCATCGGAGGGTCGTTGGCCGGTACCACACCGGTACTTCCCTTTGAGGTTCTTCTTACCTGTGCAGGACCGTCCGGAAAACGTGCAAGCCTTGCAGCCCACTGGTTTGATTCTTGACCTCATCAATTGGCGCCGTCTGTGGGAAATACACGAGTTTCTGTTACGTGCTTCCCGGACTAAGGCTTGCATGGTACTCACGCGTTCAAGGACGACCACCATGAACGACCAAGGCAACGAACAACGCACCACGGCCCTTGAAAGGCAAGTTCAGACTCTGGCGGCCGCGGTGGAACGTCTCACGAAGCGCAACAATGACTTGGAAGAGCAGCTGTTGCGAAGGAATGCGACGAGTGACAACTAGGGAGAGAATCAGGAGGAGAGCAGTGCCGAGGAGAGGGACCGTGAGGGTCCTGAGGGAAGCCATGCATTGAGCCGGCCTGAAGGACAACGGCCAAACCATCCGTCGGCAGATGGCCATGCCCAGTCTAGTATGGCCGTGGAAATGCGAATGATGAAGGAACGCATGGACTTCATGATGAACACCCTCAAAGGGCGAATGTCCAGCGACCTCGACGACCTCGTCCACCGCACGAACTCCCCGTTCACAACACCTGTCATCATGTTCCCTACGCCACCAAAGTTTCGCATGCCCCAGGTGGAAAGCTACGACGGGTTCAAGGACCCGCTGGACCACTTGGAAACTTTCAAGACGTTGATGCACCTGCATGGCGCGCAAGACGAAATCATGTGCAAGGCCTTCCCCGCAACGCTGAAAGGCTCTGCAAGGACCTGGTTCGGCAGACTAGCGCCCAGTTCTATCGGCACATTCAAGGAGCTGAGCGCTCTGTTCGCCTCCCAATTCATCGGAGGACACCGGCACAAGAGATCCACCGCATGCCTGATGAACATTAAGCAGCGGGAGGATGAGACGCTGAGATCTTACATAGCCCGCTTTAACAGAGAAGCGCTAACAATTGACGAAGCGGACGACCGGATACAAGTGGCCGCGTTCACAAACGGGCTGCGGAAGGGTAAATTCCTGTTCTCTTTGTACAAGAATGACCCAAAGACAATATCAGATGTGTTTTACAGGGCAACGAAGTACATGAACGCGGAAGATGCGTTACTGGCAAGGGAAGAGAAGCCCAATAGGAAGAGGGAAAGGCAGGAAGACACCCGGCAAGATAAGGGGCGGAAGGCGCCTCGGACGGGAGAAAGCCGGGACAGTAGACGCCCAAAGCCCAATGCCGGGAAATTCACAAGCTACACCCCTTTGACAGCTCCGGTTGATCAGGTCCTGATGCAGATCAAGGATGACGGATCCTTGACGTTTCCAGGGAAGATGAAATCAAACCCGGACAAACGGCCGAAAGACAAGTATTGCCGCTTCCACCGAGACCATGGGCACGATACCGCCGACTGCTACGATTTAAAGCAACAAATCGAAGCCCTGATTAGGCAAGGGAAGCTGCAGAGGTTCGTCAGCAGAGAAAAGGCCGAAACGTCTCGGCAGGAACAGACCCCCCACCGGGACAATGAGCGTCCCAGACCACCTATAGGGGACATAAGGGTGATTGTGGGTGGCACACCAGTTGCTGGTTTTACAAAGAAGGCTCTGAAATCCCACCTCAGGGTGGTCCAAAATGTTCAGGCTGCGAGCTCCGTCCAGAAGAAGCCGAGAACTAGCAGCCCCACTATGGAATTCACAGAAGAGGATGCCCAACACCTCCATCATCCGCACGACGACGCTCTTGTCGTCAACATCCGAATAGGGGACTACAACACCTATCGGGTCCTAATTGATAATGGGAGCTCCGCGGATATTCTCTACTATCCCGCGTTCCAGCAGATGCGGATCAGCAAAGAACGCCTGGTCCCTACCAAGGCATCTCTCACAGGTTTCGGGGGGACAAGAGTGTATCCCCTCGGCTCGATCACATTGCCCGTCACCGTCGGGGAATACCCTCGGTAGCTCACTAGGGACGTCACCTTCCTAGTCGTCGATTGCTCCTCAGCGTACAACGCAATCATAGGGCGACCAACCCTCAACGCCTGGAAGGCCGCAACCTCAACCTATGCCTTAAAGGTCAAGTTCCCTACAGAGTACGGGGTAGGAGAGCTATGGGGAGACCAGGTGGCCGCACGAGAGTGCTATGTCGCAATGGTAGAGATGAATGACCAGCTACAGACGATGAACATAGAGCAGAGAACGGGGGCAGAACCTGTGGAGGAACTCGAAAAGATAATTCTCGACGAGTCCAAGCCTGAGAGAACCACCAGGGTCGGTGCCCTCAACAATCCGGCGACCCGCCAGGCACTCACGACCTTCCTCAAGGAAAACCAGGATGTATTCGCCTGGAGCCATAAGGACATGCCGGGGATCGATCTATCAGTCATGGTACATAGGCTGAACGTAGCAACCTCCTTCCGGCCTGTCAGACAAAAGAAGCGAGTGTTTGCTCCAGAGAGAGATCGTGCAGTGGCAGAGGAGGTTGGTAAGTTACGAGAGGCAGGGTTCATCCGGGAAGTCTACTACCCCGACTGGTTGGCTAATGTTGTAATGGTCAAGAAGGCCAGCGGGAAGTGGCGGATGTGTGTGGACTTCACGGATCTGAATAAGGCGTGCCCGAAAGACAGCTACCCCCTCCCTCGAGTCGACGCTCTGGTAGACTCTACGGCCCGACACCAGCTGCTAAGTTTCATGGATGCCTTCTCAGGATATAACCAGATCCGGATGGATGAGGCAGATCAGGAGAAAACCTCATTCGTCACCAGCCAAGGGCTCTTCTGCTACAAGGTGATGCCATTCGGATTGAAGAATGCAGGTGCCACATACCAGAGGCTGATGAACAAAATGTTCGCCAACCAAATAGGGAGGAATGTTCAGGTATACGTCGACGATATGCTGGTAAAAAGCCAGAAAGAGGAGGATCATCTGAGCGACCTCGAGGAAACGTTCGGAACCCTCTGTTCCTACAATATGAAGCTCAACCCATCGAAATGCGCTTTCGAAGTGACCGCAGAAAAATTCCTCGGCTTCATGGTCTCTCAGAGAGGCATCGAGGCCAACCCGGATAAGATCAGGGCAATAATGGAGATGGCCCCTCCGAAGAATGTAAAAGAGGTTCAGAGTCTGAACGGGAAGGTTGCCGCACTGAACAGATTTGTGTCGAGGGCCACGGACAAATGCCTTCCCTTCTTCCGCACATTGAAGAAGACGTTCGAGTGGACGGACGAGTGTCAAAAGGCATTCGAAGAGTTAAAAGCTTATCTCTCTTCCCCACCATTGCTGAGTCCTTCACAGCCCGGGGAAGAACTCTTCCTCTACCTGGCCGTATCCCCAGCTGCCGTCAGCGCGGCCTTGATCAGAGAAGAGGACGGGGTGCAGAAACCCGTATACTACGCCAGCCGGGCGTTCCAAGGGGCGGAAGGAAGGTACCCGCCCATGGAGAAGCTCGCCTTCGCCCTAGTCACTGCAGCCCGAAAGCTCAAGCCCTACTTCCAAGCTCACACGATCGTCGTCCTAACCGACAAGCCTTTGTGGCGAGCGATGCATAACCCAGAAGCCGTAGGTCGTCTGGCCCTATGGGCGATAGAGCTTACTGAGTTTGACATTCGCTACAGCCCACGTACCGCCCTTAAGGGGCAGGCAGTAGCTGATTTCATAGCCGAGTTCACCAACACAGAAGACGAGGGGGCAGATGCAAGTCCAGCATGGAGTGTACATACAGATGGGTCGTCAACTAGGCGAGCCGGTGGCATTGGCGTCGTGCTCCGTTCCCCTGAAGGAGACCAAATTGAGTGTATGATCTGGCTGGATTTTCCCATCACCAACAATGAGGCAGAGTACGAAGCCTTGATAGCCGGACTGGATCTCGCCAAAGCAGCAGGCGCGGCCCGAGTGGTCGTCTCCTGCGACTCCCAGGTAGTCGTCAACCAAGTCAACGGGAACTACGAGTGCAGGGGCGACAGAATGAAGAGGTACCTCCATCAGGCAAAAAGCAGGGTAGATGAGCTCGGGGCAAAGATAGTCCAAGTCCCCAGGGAGGAAAATGAGCAGGCCGACCGCCTCGCCAAGGCTGCTTCGTCGGAGCAGGAGAGCAGCACTGACGGTGTGCTACACTTTGTGCAGGTTTCTCCACTGGTAGACTCTATTGAAATGCAGGAAGTTGGCTCGGAAAGCAACTAGACCACGCCGTTGGTCTCATACCTGAAAGATGGCATCTTGCCCGACGGAAGAGAAGCCGCCAGAAAATTGAAGGTCCAAGCATCGAGGTTTGTCCTGATAGAAGGAGTCCTATACAAAAGGGGCTTCTCTCGCCCATACCTAAGGTGCCTGGGTTCCGAAGAAGCTGACTATGTCATGAGGGAGGTACACGAAGGGGTATGTGGAAATCGTTCAGGGTCGCGGTCATTGGCGCATAAGCTGATCCGCGCAGGATACTACTGGCCGACCATGAGAAGAGACACGCAGGCTTATGTCAAAACTTGCGACAAGTGCCAGAGGTTCAGCAACATCGTCAGGCAACCCCCCGAAGAGCTGACCCCAATGACGGCCCCATGGCCATTCGCTCAATGGGGACTGGATATCATGGGCCCATTCCCAACCGCGGTGCGACAGCTCAAGTTCCTTGTGGTAGGCATAGACTACTTCACGAAGTGGGTGGAAGCTGAGGCATTGGCCACCATCACAGAGAAGAACATACGAAGCTTCGTCTGGAAGTCTATCATATGCAGGTTCGGGATAATCAGGGTATTAGTCTCCGACAACGGCAAACAGTTTGACAACGGTCCCTTCCGGGAATTCTGTGCGCAGCTGGGAATAAAGAATCATTACTCTTCCCCCGCCCACCCCTAAGCCAACGGCCAAGTCGAAGTAACGAACCGATCCTTGCTCAGAATTATCAAGACTCGGCTCGAGAGGGCAAAGGGGATATGGCCGGAGGAACTGCCAAGCGTATTGTGGGCATACAGAACGACAGCAAGGACCCCCACAGGAGAAACACCGTTCAAGCTAACCTATGGAAGCGAGGCAGTCATTCCAGCCGAAGTGGGACTCACAACCTACAGGGTGAACACCCATGATGAAGGCCGGAACAACGAGGCCTTGCGCCTACAGCTTGACTTGATCGACGAAGCCAGAGCAGCAGCAGAGCAAAGATTAGCCCGGTATCAGGATCGCATGGCTAAACACTACAACGCCCGAGTCAGGCACAGGGAATTCCAGGCCGGTGACCTTGTCTTAAGAAAGATCATGGGCGCTGCCAGAGACCCAACCCAAGGAAAGCTCGGCCCCAATTGGGAAGGGCCCTACCGAGTCATAGCGTGGCAAAGAAAGGGCACCTACCACCTGGAAACACTGGACGGGCAGAAGCTGCACCACCCGTGGAACGCCGAGCACCTACGTAAGTACTACAAGTAAGAAAGAACGGCAGCCCCCTACTTGTATCTAGTATGTAATTGATCTACTCTAATGTATATTCCCGGGACATGTTTTCTTCCTCACAAAAATTATGCAAGACATACAGAGGTTTATTCAAAGTCTCTTCTACTTACTATTAAGTGTTGAACATCAGAAACCTGCAAAGTACAAAGCCTTAGCGTTAAACCCGTTCAAGCATAAAAAGCTGACGGTGTCAAAGGCTGACGGCTCCACTCTACAGGCATAAAAGCGTCATGCGCCCAAGCTGACGGCTTAAAAGCCACCAAGCTTTCCTAAAAGGAAACACCAACGCCTAAGTCCAAAAGAAGACGGCCTACTATCGACAACGGCATAAAAGCGTCAAGCACCCCAGCTGACGGCTTAAAAGCCACTACGTTTTCCCAAGAGGAAACCCCAAAAAGCCTAAGTCTAAAAGACGACGACCTACTATCGACGACGGCATAAAAGCGTCAAGCACCCCAGCTGACGGCTTAAAAGCCACTACGTTTTCCCAAGAGGAAACCCCAAAAAGCCTAAGTCTAAAAGACGACGGCCTACTATCGACGACGGCATAAAAGCGTCAAGCACCCCAGCTGACGGCTTAAAAGCCACTACGTTTTCCCAAGAGGAAACCCCAAAAAACCTAAGTCTAAAAGACGACGGCCTACTATCGACGACGGCATAAAAGCGTCAGGCACCCCAGCTGACGGCTTAAAAGCCACTACGTTTTCCCAAGAGGAAACCCCAAAAAGCCTAAGTCTAAAAGACGACGGCCTACTATCGACGACGGCATAAAAGCGTCAAGCACCCCAGCTGACGGCTTAAAAGCCACTACGTTTTCCCAAGAGGAAACCCCAAAAAGCCTAAGTCTAAAAGACGACGGCTTACCATCGACAACGGCATAAAAGCGTCAAGCACCCCAGCTGACGGCTTAAAAGCCACTACGCTTTCCCAAGAAGAAACCCCAAAAGCCTAAATCTAAAGATGACGGCATAAATGGCGACGGCTCAAAGCCAACTACATCATCCTAAAGGTTAAACGCCAAATCCTAAGTTTAAGGATGACGGCGTAAATGGCGACGGCTCAAAGCTCACTACATTATTATAAGAGATTGGAAGCTAAAATCCTGTCAAGGGTGACGGTGTAATAGCTTAACAGCAACAAAGTCGACGGTTCCGCGAAGCTCTTTGCGTGAATATGTTAATTGTGACGTCCTATTATGTTGACGGCTCATCATACTGACGGCTAATTATGTCAACAGTTTCACAAAGCATAAACGGCACATAAAAAGGATCATTCAAGCAAGCAAAATACACGAAGAACGGAATTTGAAGCAGTATATTAATTTATACGAATGCCTACAAAGGCAACATTGTTCTTGACGGTTCAATAATTGACCGTTCTACAAAAATTGAAAGAAAAATAAATGGCCATAAAGCTACTCGACGGGAGAATCGGTGACTTTGACTTCATCCTCGTGGCCTTGTCCAGCCTCTTGAACGGCCTTCTCTGCCTCGTCTTCTCGGCTCTCGACGACATGAGCATCTTGGTCCTCACCAAAGAGCTGATCAGTGCTGCCGGAAGCTTCATTGACGACGGACGTCTGCGCTTGAGCCCCGTCAATGCTGACCTTGGAAAGTTCCAGCTCAGGGTACAGGGCCTTGACCTGACGGAGGGCATCATCGAAGCCGTCCGCAAGGATGCCTCCCAGCTCCGTCAGGTAGACGTCGGAGTCGCGGTACTCCTTTATGGCCTCGTCTTTGACCTGACGGAGTTGGTCTCTGACGGACAGGATCTCCTCCTCCTTGTCGGCAAGAACCTTCTGTAGTGCCTCCGTCTGCTTCTCCAGCTGGACCCTCTCTCCTTCGCAGATGGAAAGCTTCTTATCCATCTTCACTTTATAAGCCTTGTACTGGAGAAGCTCGTCTTCCATCTTCGCCTCCTTGGCTCGTAACCGCTCCAGAGCCGTCTCCTCATGGATACAACGATCCATAAGACCCTTCACAGAGACAACGGCCTAGAAAACAAACGGCTCGGGTCAGACTGGACGGTCAAAAGGGTGGAGAATAAACTTAGACATCATGACGGACAAAAGATTTACCTGAGCAAGGCTAAAGAGACCCGTTTCTCCCGTGGCCTCCGTCGAGTGATTACCCAGATCTGCATAGTCGTCAACCGTTATGATCGACGTCAGCTTCTCGATCGCGTATCTGGAATCCTCACGGATGAGGACGGGAGGCTTCTCCGTCCCATAACCAGGACCACCCGTCATCAAGCCTTTCCCTTTCTCGTGCTTGATGGGGATCTTCTTCACGTTAGCCTCAAGGCCGACGACGGTCTCGGTTGTGACCTTGGCTTTCTTGGGCAGACGGTCTATCTCCTGGCTTGGTTTTCTCTTCGTGGCTGGTGGCTTCGTCGCCCCCGTCCCCGTTGCCTGGGCGTCCTTCTTCTTCGCAGCTGCCTACTGCTTGATTATGGCCCTCCTCTTCGCCTCGTCCATTTCTGCAAAATAAGACGGCACATGAGTTGATAAAGAAGGAAAAAATAATAATGCCAAACATAAGTTCAAGTGAACGGACGCACCCTTCCTGACTTGTGTCTCGTACTTCTCTGCTTCTGGTGACGGCTCAGGTCCGTCGTAGTGCCAGCAGATGGTCCTCAAGCACACCAAATTGGCCCAGGACCTTTCCTTCAACTCAGACTTCTGAAAAATCCTCTCCAAGAAGCTCCAGTCTTCAATTGACACTTGAGGACGGTCTTGAACTGAGAAAGGAAGACGGTTATGTGCTGACGGTGAATAAAAGACAGTAAAAGAGAAGGAAAAAGTAAGAGAAGAAAGCGAACGGGCGAATACCAGACGGGGCCAAGACACCCCACGTTGTGTCGACGGGCATGAACTCGGTCTCACCGGGATGCCCCATCCACTCATCCCCGTCCATGAAGAAGTATCTAGACTTCCAGTCCCTATTGGAGTCTGGAGTATCACCTACCAGCCTTAATAGTGGACCCCTCGCCACAAAACTATACATCCCCCTAGATTTTTGTATCTCCATTGGACGGTAGCAGTGGAAAAATTCCTTCACCGTCAACCTCTTCTTCCCTTCGGACATGGACCCGTACAACACCTCTACCCCGATGAAAACCCTCCAGGCGTTCGGCGAGACTTGGTTGACGGATAGTCCTAGGTAATGAAGGAGGTGACGGTGTAGATGGGTCAGAGGAAACCTCAGCCCTGCCTTGAGCATTTGCTCGTAGACCCCGACGCCCCTGACACCACGGTAATAACACTTCTCTCCTGGGTGGGGTAGACGGAGAGGTATATTGGCAGGAATTTGGTATTTGCTTCTAAGTGTTTTGAAGTGCGACTCTTTGATTGTGGAGAAAAAGTCATTAACCGTCCACAGAGAAAGCGAGATAAACTTCCTCATCCCGTCACTACCTATGACGGATTGGACCTGAGGCTCGTCCCCCTCTACACCGTCACTAAGGTTGCTCTCTGCCCTATCACTACTCGACGAAGAAGAGGCGGTAGACGAACTCTCTTCACTCGAGGATGTTGTGGCTGCAGGATCCTTTGGACCCGACGGGTTGACTTCATCGTAGCCCGCTCCGTCGCGGACAAACGACTGGTTATTCGACGCGCTAGACATGTCACCTACATGTGACGGAAAACCCTAAGTCCAACTGCCCTAAAGACACTGACGGTAAAAAGAAATGAACAAGCAATAGTTACTTACCAGTTACTTGCTCTGATGAAGTCGACGGTTGCTGGAATGTGACGGACAAACGAGGGCTGACGGATCGAGTGCTTTTCTGCGGGGTGAACGGATGCGCTCTGATGGCTTGTTTTCAGTAAAGAGTGAAAAATGAAGGAAAAGAAGGAAGCCTTTTATATGAGAGAAATAGCGGGAGACGAAGGGACGCCTCGTTCCGAGCACACAGGTCCCCGGGTTGACGACACGTGTCCTGCATTTATTACCAGACATTAATTACTGATGACAGTCTGTCTACCCGACCTTTGGTATGATTTGTAACCGTCACCCCATTAGTCCGTCGCCTACGTGTTCACGGACTGATGGGCTGAGGGGGCAACTGATAGGGGCTAAATCTTCTACCTGACGGTTCGGCCTATGACGACGGGTAGACATGACGGACTCAGGGTGTTGACGACCTGACCTTAAGTAGTCGACGGAGAGAGGGTCATCCAATGTTCTCACCCAGCACCGAAGCCCACCTTGCCACGTGCGCTTCCTTGGGAAAGTGAATCTTGCCGCATACGCTACCATTTGGCCAGGTATCTTACATAGCACGATTCCCGACCCCCAAGAAGGGAATCGTGTCCAACACACTTGGCCACCCAGGGAGAATCTTGCGCCCCACGCTACTCAGGGGCAATTTCGGTACAACGATATCTTCTCCAGTACGCCTCATCCAAAGGCCACTACTACTACTATAAATACCGCCACGCCCTCCAAAAATCGAGGTACGCATACTAAAACCCGACTCTGGCACTCTAGAGTTGTGTAATATACTAACTTAACCATCGGAGGGTCGTTGGCCGGTACCACACCGGTACTTCCCTTTGAGGTTCTTCTTACCTGTGCAGGACCGTCCGGAACGCGCGCAAGCCCTGCAGCCCACTGGTTTGATTCTTGACCTCATCAATGATAATACACGAGGCAGAAGCAACAAAAAGAAGGGGAGGAATATGACCCAACTTAAATTTGGACATAACACTTTGGATCTTTCCACTACAAAATATAATATATCAGACTAAAACAACAAAACCAAAGGGAAAAGTATGACAAAACATATATTCTAGATGTAACAACAAGAGCAGGACTTACCAATCAAAGCAGGAAACCTTCTTTTGTTTTCAACCTTGTCTACATGGTTGCCTACCTACTTGAGCTTGACTACTTTGACGACAAATATGCACCAGAGGATTACATTAGTGATTCATGGCTTAGTATGTTGTATGCTCAGGTTTAACTTCTGTAATCCTTTAATTCTAATTCTATTTGAGTCGCTTTGATAGGGTAGCCAACTAAGTTAACATGTGAAATGAGCATGAACAATTTGGCCCTGGACATGCTCTAATATGGGTAAGGACAATTTTCAGTCAATAATTTCATTCAGAGTTAAAAATATAGAAGTAAGAAAACTTCAAGAACATCAAGAGGCAATTGCACAAAAGTCAAATGGTAGAAGCTTACATAATTAAAGAGCAATATTATTACTACGTATTAAAAGAGTTTAGACTATTAATATTACACATGAACAGGGTAATTACATGGGGTAGTGCTTGTAGACTTCTAAATTATGACAGCGCAGGCAGTGAGGACGGTGGGGAGAGATTCAGATTTTGATCCCACTGCCCAGAGTATGAGTCCAAGTCAAGAATGGGGAGTAGGGACAAGAGTCCAAAGTGGCCTCCACCTGCTTGACAGAACGCTTGTGGAGACAGCACCCTGGATTGGTAGAAACGAGAGGTTGTGACAGTGTTGAGTAAAGGAGAGGGAACTCTCACATTTCTCTGCCTCTCTCTTCTCTGCCCTTTTGATTCCAGGCTGTGATTCAGTGTGTGTGTTTCTTTTTGAGTTTCTACTCTTTAATGAGAATGTGGGGGAGAGAGAGGCATAATTTTAAACGGAAGATATTAACGTGGAGATATAGCAGTAAACAACAAGAAGAAGCTTTTTGTTGCATTTCTTTGTTTGTCCCATTCAAATTGCTAGGAGTCTCATTGAAAACTCTAATCAAACATATGGTGGGCAATCCATTAATAAATGTACACAAGAAAAAGATAATGTAGCAACCAACAGAACTTGAATTAAGAAGAAAGACAGTGACTTACAGGCAAAAAAGTTGATTAACCTTCAAGTTCACTTTCACTTAGCTCTTCATGACATTCTTTGTACTCACTTGACTCCTCACAGTCTGAGTTACTGTGGGCCATAATTTCTGGTAGTCTTTCAATCCTTTTTGGGTGAGGTTCGTTATTAGAGCTTCCAACCTCATCATAGTCATCATGGGTTCGCTTGGCTTTGTAACCTTCCACTGCTGCCATTGAATTGTCGAAAATATGATGGGGAACATCCAAGCCCTTATAAGAAGTGATGCTGTTTTTGCTTCTCTCAGCCATAGTTTGGTCAAGATCTTCGATGGAATAATAAACAACCCAGCTGAAACAACCAGCCATGACCGTGCGCCTATCTGGCTATCTCTATTTTAAAATAAAACTGAATCCTTTCATTTCCTTCTCCTACCCTTGCAGCTCTTCTCCAACAGGATTGGTTGCCAGTTTGAACACTTTCTAAAGGTCTGGACTTGCTTATCCTGCTGCTGGGTCTTTTCTTTGTTTATTATCTATTAGTTACCCTACTTATAGAAATTAAACTTTTACAATACATGACCACATTAATGGCAAAGAGAGGCTCTTTCTTCACGGTTGCCTTGTTCTTGTAAGTTAAAAAGGACCATAAAATAGAGACAAAAGACAATGAGAAGTACATAAGTTCTCTAAATTGCTCCCAATTCCTTTCATCTAGCTCTTCATCCATGCCTGAATCAAGTAAGGCTATATGAAATCAGTTCTAATGGAAAGATCAATCCAAAAAAATTTCTCCAGATATGATGTGGAAAAAAAAAATGGTCTAAGGTTTCAGTATCCTTGACATAAAGAACATAAGTACTCTAAATAAGATGTCTTCTCAATTCTTCCCTCACAAGAAGAAAATTCAATAACATCCTCCAACGAACAACAATAATTTTAGTTAGTAACTGTATCTTACAAAAATGGTTTCAATGCTCAGGGTCTTCATTTAAAGTTGGGCCAGTAAGATCATAAAAGACTAGCCAGCTTGGTTTCTACAATTCCTGGTATGCAACAGCCATTATCCTTTTTCTACCAATTAAGCTCGAGAGTTGGGATGGGCCTTATGAGCATGTTAGCAACACCAACAGGAGTTGTAAAATTCTCTCAGCACCATTTTAGCTATGGAGTTTTCAAACTAATTCATAACTCCACCCGAGAGTATCTTTGTCTAGCACATCTGCCTCAACTTTTGGAGAACTTAAGCATTTTTATTGGATTTCCTTTGGGGACATCCAATAAAGTTGGAACCATATGTATATACTTAGATGTTTATAATAGGTATATTATCAATTCACTTTGAAATGCAATACATCAAGCTGCAATGACAAAACAACAAGGAAAATGTGACAACACCTAAATTCTAGACATGATGCATTAAAAACACGATACAACAAGGCTTACAATTCTAACAAGACGACCTTCTCCATCTACCAACCTTGTCGACAAAGTTGTTTGTATGCTTAAATCTAATTACTATAAAGATGAATATGTGAAATGGGCATGGATGGTTTGCCTTGGTCATGATTTGAAATGGGTCTAGAAATTTAAAGAACATCATTAGCCCAAAGCAAAAAAGTCATATGATAAAAACTTCCATAATTAAAGAGCATGCTATGTATAAAATGAGTTTTAAACTATTAATATTACAGATCAGTGAGGCAATGCATGTGATAGGCTGACAGCACCGTTTCCATTCAAACTTGACATTATATTTTTATAATCTATTAAGGTACTAAATGTTTGAAAATAAGAAGAACATGGGAAAACAAAAACAAAAACAAAAAAAAAAACAAAAAAAGAATAAGAAGAAGAAGAAGAAAAAGAATATATTAACAGTATTTGTTGATTTCCATAAGTAACATTATTAACCTTTTGAACTTTGTCTTCAATGCTAGGAGTGCCATTTACAACTCTAATCAAATATATGGTGGGCAATCCATTAACAAATATACAAAGAGAAATTGCAACAACCAACAAAGCTTGAATTGAGAAGAAAGACAGTGACTTACAGGTAATCAAAAGAAAAAAAGTTTTATCAACCTTTGAGGTCACTCGCACTAGATTCCTGACCATATTTCTCGTACTCACTTGACTCCTCAGAATCAGAGTTACCATGGCTTTACATGGCTTTGTAACCTTCCACTATCACTGTCAAAATGCCAAAATTATTTTGGAGAACATCGAAGCCCTCCTGAGGAGTGAAGCCATTGTTGCCTCTCTGAGCCATAAATTGGTTGGAATCTTCTGCATCTTTCTTGTATACAATACGCAACCCACATTTCTTCACCTTGAAGCCGCTATCATTAATTCTAATGCCAATCTTGCTAAATCCTTTTGCATAACATTCACTCAATATGTTAATGTTTTCCTTGTCCTCGTAGCATTCAAGAGTAAAATAAATTGTGCCAGCGCTTGGTGCACAAGGCAATTCTTTCCCTTTGGTTATCAACGAGCAGTAAAGTGAACCCTTCTTGTTGCTTTTATTTTATTTTTTAGGACAGAATGCAACACAAACAGCAATCCCCATCTGCTTTTTACACAAATATGAATAAGTTTCTTCTATATTCACTTCAACTTCAGACCCCATACTTTGTTGGCTAAACCAGTTTGGATTGGCGATTTTTAGATTTAGCTCATTTAATCATTTGTTTTTTGATGTTTATCAAGAACTTTTTTACACGATATATTTGAGATTGAAAATGTAATCATAAATTCCGTGGAGATCTATTGAGGTGTAAAATAAATAAAAAAATTATGAACTTCCTAATGAATTTTTGTCATGAGCTACGTAAAAAGGGTTTCAAATCGTTAGCTAGTGTGCTTCCTTAGTACTTTCTCAAGTGTCCTCTCCTCTACCATTGGTTATTGAGCTGTACCAATGGCTATTTAAGTGAACAATATCACTATCAATTACTGTAAGTGTGTCGCTCTTCTTTAATGACAAAACGATGTTGTTGCTTCGTAAAATAATAGTATTAACTGAAAACAAAACCTTGTCGTGCCATTAAATTAGAAAAGTGGTGTCATTTAATGAAAAGAGCCCTTAAATTCAAAACAAGAACTGTTTTGGTGGGCTTTTCAAGTGTTTTGGAGACTTGAATTTCGGCTCTTGCTCCCTGAATGTTCAAATAGTATGAAAAACACTATGAACGTTTAGACCCCCAAATTACAAATTACTAATTCAAGCTTAATATCAAACAAATTATGTGCGGAAAATGAACATATGCTTATAACAGAATTGATAAAAATAATCTAAATCAAATAAAATCACATTTACAACAGAAATTAAATGACAAAAATTAAAGAAAGAGAGATGCAAACACAAGGACAACACAACGATGTGTTATCAAAGAGGAAACCGATGCCCTCGGCGTAAAACCTCTCTGCCGCTCTCCAAGCGGTCAATAATCCACTAAAGAATGTAGTTGGGATACGTGAACAGCAGAAGACCTTCCAAGCCTAATCTACCCAGTGTACGTAAGCCCTCCAAACCCCTACTCCAACGAGGTTACGCCGAACCTATTTCTTCTTTAGTTTATCGGATTTCGCTATAGGCTATAGCATCAACCCATATCAAATTGGTCCCTTCCTAATTGCTTCCCAAGCACCAAATAGCATTATCACAGATATGGGTAAGGTGAGAAAAGGATTTGGGTAATGTGCCTCTCAAGGATCTAACAATGAATAGGGTGAGAGTAGAGGAATTTGAAGAGTCACTATGCAAAGATTGTGGATGAGTCAATCTTGTTTTTCTCTAGGGTTTCTCTCTCAAAATTTTTTTTGGAAGCTCTCTACATTTCGTGGATATAAGAGGTATTTATATTAGAGTGAGAACGGAATGCGAAAAGTCAATTTTTCCAAAATAGAATTAGCTGGCGACTTGGCCTCGTGACTTGATTGAGTCGAGAGTACAAGCCGCGACCTAACTAAATGGCCAGGCTGGACTTTTTGTCATGTAGTGCAACAGCTGGCAAACGGTTTAGCTTCTCTGCATGCTTCACTCATGTGCATCTTCTAACGGCTTGCCAGTTGCAAGCCACCTGCGAGATCCAGTTGCGAGTCCTTGTTTCACTGCACAGTTTTGAGCATTTCTTCACACTCTTTCACATACTACCCTTACATAATTTCCATCTAAATACAGGATTTCTAAGTGCTGAATTACAAGCAAATTGGCACGAAATAAAACCAAAAAAATGGTTGATAAATTTCAATCTTACACCCCCACATCCCACAAGCATTTACATTTGTAGAATGACCATCACATTAAGGGTGAGTGGTGGTAAAGAAAGAAGAATCATAAACACTAGTGCTACTCTACTAATTTCTAGTAGATGTGAAAGTGAGAAAACAACCACCAAAAATTATTCTACTATGTTAAACAAAATGAAAGATAATTTTGAGAGACTAAAATGACGGCCTGATTGTTTGTCGTCCTCAACATTTATTATAATGAATTTCTCTCTAAACAACAAATGTAATCTTAAAATTCCATGGATTTCTATTTTGTTCTAAAAAAAAAAATTATGACTTTGGTGATGGATTTGCACCATGATACATTGATACAAAGGAACATAAACAGCACTAGAATAAAAATGTACAAGATTAGGAATCCACTATGTGCTATCCAAGCTAATGTTCACAAACAAGTTAGGAGCAATGGTTGCTACTTGCTAGAGATTTGAGGCCCTTCCAGAGGATTTCTGTCCATCTGTCCAAACCCGATCATCTGTCAACTGTTCCAAAACACCTGAACGTCCTTCATCAGCTCTGCCACTACCTCTTTGTTACTTCTATTCCACCCTCTTTAGTCCAGCTCAAACCAGCCACTAGTTTTACAAACAAAACTGAATGAATCCCCTCCAGTTCGTTCTTCTACCCTTGCAACTCTTCTCCAGCAGGATTGGTTGCCAGTTGAAAGACTATAAAGGTCTAGGTTTTGCTTATTTTGCTGCTGTTGAGGCATAGAAATCAAACTTTTACTATGCATGACCACATTAGTGGCAGGGAAAGGATCTCCCTAGCCTTGTTCCTATAAGTCCAAATAGGCCATAAAATAAAGACAAACGACTCTGAGAAGTAATTTATGTTTTTTAAATTGTTACTGACATCCTTCAGCCAGCTCTAAATTCAAGCTTGAATCGAGTAAGGCTGAATGAAATCACTTGTAATGGACAGGTTTAAAAAAAAAAGAAGCCTTTTTAACAGTTCAAAATAAGTAAAATCCCAGTGCATACTTTAACATAAAGCAAACCATATTATATGGAAAGGAAAAGAAGGAAATATATAAGAATTAGAATTCTAGTTTATTCATTTTGAACTACCTGTCAATCTGTCATGCCTTCACTAATGAGCTTGTTCTTGTGGACTTCTAAATAAGCGAAACGTAGAAGCCTAATTCTGAATGGAAGAAAACAACATGGGATAGAACAATAAATCAATATACCTTTGGCAGTAAAAGCTTCCAGTGTCGATATTTACTTGCTCTCCGGCACATGATTTCTACTGCTTTTTAAAACACCAACAAAATGCTTTGTCTTGCCATTCTTTTTTTGTGCATTGAAACAAAGGAACCAAAACAGCACAAGAAGAAAAGGGTACAAGATTCGGAGTTTGCTTCCAGTTATCCAAGCTAATGTTCATGAAGAACTTATGGGCAAAGGGTTGCTAGGGATCAAGGCTCTGCTAGGACATCTGTCCACCTGTCAAATCCAAACATTTGCAAACTGCTGAATGACCTTCACCACACAACCTCTCTATTGGCCAACTCTGCCACCTGTTTGTTAACACAAAGCTTTTAGCTTCAAAAATCTTTCACAGAAAGCCAATAAAGCTGCTGTCATATGGTATCTTTAACAGCTCAACTGAAACAACCAGCCATGGAAATGCACCTTCTCTATCTTACTAAAGAAGCTGGATCCCCTCTATTTCCTTCTCCTATGCTTGCAGCTTGTCTCCAACAGAGTTGGTTGCTAGTTGGAACACTTAGACTTGCTTTTCCTGTTGCTATCAAGGCTTTTGAATTGTTAGTTACCCTGCACATTGAAATCAAAATTTACAATACATGACCACATTAGTGGCAGAGAAAGGCTCTTTCTTCATGGTTGCCTTGTTCCTATAAGTCCAAATAGACCATAAAATAGAGAAAAAAAAAACAATGAGAAGTACTTTATGATCCCCAAAACTTCTTCCCTTCATCCAGCTCTTCATCCATGCCTGAATCAAGTAAGGCTCAATGAAATTAGTTCTAATGTACAGATCAAACCAAACCAGATTTCTCTACATTAAAAAAAAAAAAAAAATGGTCTAAGATTTTGGTATCATTGACATAAATGACTGAGTCCTCAGATGCCTTCTAAATTCTGCCCTCACAAGAAGAAAATTCAATAAAATTAAACAAAGGACAATCATTTTAAAGGTAATTGTAACCTACATAACTGGTTCCAAAGCTCAGGGTCTTCACTTATAGTTGTACCAGTAAGATTAATAAAGGACCTGCCAGCATGGTTTCTACAATTCCTAGTATGCACTAGCCATTATCCTTTTTCAACCAAATATCCTCCAGATTTAGAATGAGGCCCAATAAGCTTGTCAGCAACACAAACAGGAATTTGTAAAATTCTTTCAGAATTATATTGGCTATGGATTTTTCAAACTAATTCAAAATTTCAACTGAAAGTATCTTTGACTAGCACATATGCTACAACAAGAACCTATGCAATTTCATTGGACATCCCTTTGCCTTGGGGACCTCCAATAAAATAGGAACCTTTTATATATATGTACTCGTATTTCTATAAAGGTGAATTATCAATTCACTATGAAATGTAATACATTAGGCTAAAATGGAAAAACAAGGAAAATGTGACAAAACTTAAATTCTAGACAAAATGCATCAAAACAATGATAAAAAGTAGGGTAGGGGTTACAAATCTATGCAGACTACCTTCTCCAATTTTCAACCTTGTCTACACAGTTGCTTGCCTGCATGAGTCTAATTACCATAAAGACGAAATGTAAAATGATCTAGTATGGTTTGTCTTGGTTATGATTTGAAGTCAGTCTCGAAAATTTCAAGAATATCAAGAGCCCAAAGCCCAAAAATTCATATGGTAAAAACTTCCATAATTTTTTTTTTTTAAATACAAGATAGAAATTATATTCTAGCCTAATCTAAGTGTATATGTAAAACTTCCATAAATAACGAGCAATGTTATGTACAAAATGAGTTTAAACTATTAATATTACAGCTCAACAAGGCAATGCAAGTGATAGGTTGATACCCACCCTTTCAATTCAAAATTGACATTACATATATTTTATTAAACTCCTGAATGTTTGAAAATAAAATAAAGAAAATAATGGAAATATAATTAACAAAATGGAGAGGAAAAAGATGTCACTTTTAAATGAAATTCAAAGATTATTAAGGTCTCACCCATGCCTCTGCACAAACATCACATGGGATGATGGAGTGTAAGATGTTTTCCTAACATTGCAAAACAATGGAAGCAAATGGCTAAGGCTGTTTTGTACTTAGAGTTCAATACTATCTATTATTCACAGTAATTGTTGATTTCCATGAGTGACATTATTAAGTTTTCATGAAATTATTAATTCAATGTTGTGTGTCTCTTGCATCTTCATCTAATTTGTTGATTACAGTTAGTGACATTATTAACTTTCCAAACTTTGTCCTCAATCACAATCATAAATTCATAGAATTCTAATTTATTCATTTTGAAAAACCCGTCATGCAAAAAATATAAGGTTGTGCTTTTGGATTTCCCTAAAATGAGGACAGGGAGGGCAGTGATGAGGAGGGTGGGGAGAGATTTAGAGTTTGCATACTTTGCAGATCTAAGCATGGTTGTCAAAACATGAATAGTATCGTGAATCAAAATTTTTTTTTATTTTTCTGTGTCATATTTCGTATCGTATTATGTACCACAAGATACACAAAAACTTAATAATTTTTTAAAAAAAATTATAAATATACATAAATATCACCCCCCACCCCCCCAAAAAAAAGTAGGTTCATTAAGAATTTAGAATATGTTCAACTAATGACTAATTTAGTCATTAATTATGTGATAATATTTAATAAAGTTAAATAAATAAATTTTATATAAAATGTTAACATATTTTTATAACGTACACATTCAAATTTATTAAACTTTAAAGTGATATATAATACATGACATATGAGCCAAAATAATTATTAATTTTCATCAAATTCATCATTTTGCCTAATTAACTCCTTCTAAGTCAATGTTATCATCATGTTCATCATCTTACAAATTTATTTCTTCATTGACATTTTCTTCATCGTCATCAAAATTTACTCTCTCTTATTGTTCTTTTATTTTAATAATTTTTTCTTTGTATTTCTTCTTAGCATTCTAACTTCTTAGACTTATAACAACAATAACAAAAATATAAAGTAATTATATTTTTTTTTGCAAATATGAAAATGAAGTCTCAAGTATGTAATCTGAATTTTGTAGGAGAAAAAGAGAAGTAAAAAAAAAATATATATATATATATATATTTTATTAGGCTCAATAATAATCTAATAATTTTGTGTTAAAAACAAGTCTATAAACTTATTAAACTCAAATAAAAGTACAAATTTTGTGTTAAACGGAAAAAAAACAAACAATAAACTAGTATGTTTGGCAGCAAAAGCTTTCCAATTTTGATGTTTACTTGCTTTCAAGCAGATGATGTCTTTTGCATTAATAAATGTGCGCTGAGAGAAAGAAAATGCAGACACCAAAATGACCCTAGCAATTAGTGAATTTGCTAGGAATCCCACTGACAACTCTAATCAAACACATGGTGGTCAATCTATTAATACATGTAAACTAAGAGAAAAGGAAATGCAGCAATTAACGGAACTTAAAATAAGAAGCCAGTGACTTACAAGCAATGAAGAGAAAAAAGTAGATTAGCCTTCCTGGTCACTCTCGCTAGATTCCTCCCAATCGTGTAACTCCTCACCACATTCGTGGTACTCACTTGATCCCTCAGAATCAGACTCACCATAGGCCAATTCTGGGAGCCTTTCAATCTGCTTCGGGTGTGGTACATCATTAGAGCTTCCCTCTCCACTAGGTCCAGCCCTATCACAGTCATCCGAGCCCTCATAAGGAATGAAGCTGTAGTTGCTTCTCTGACTCTCAGCCATAAGTCGTTTGATTTCAGCAATGTCTTTTTCCCTCTGTTTCTTTCTTCTCTGACTCTCAGCAATGTCGTTTGATTCAATGGCTTTCTTCTGTCTCTCAGCCCTAAATCGATTGCGATATTCTTCTAAACTTTCAATCTCTTTCTTGTACACCAAATGAATTCCGCATTCCTTCACCTCCACGCCTGAACCATGGGCTCGATATCTAATGCCAAACTTAACGAATCCATTCACAACATATCTTTTCCTATTTCCAGGAAAGTAGGCTAGGAAAAGCTGATCTGATAAATCCCGAAGCATTAGACCACATATAAAAGATGATTTAATAATGTTTCCATTACATATTAAATAGCAGTCAAGTTGTACAAGGTCGACCGGTTGAGGATAGCAAATCACACCACAGCTAGCAATTCCCACAAATTCATCAAACAAATGAGAAGGTACTTTAATATTAATTTCAGCCCCTATATTTTGAAGCTCAAACCACTCCGGAATTTCACTTCCAAAAATAAGTTTTTTATGTGTGTCTTCACCCCCGTATATATCTGCAAGGAAGTCTTGATCGAGACCTGGCTGTGGCCTTTCTTTCTGCAAAAAATCAATGGTATAACTATTTCCAAGTCTTAAAAAAGGAACAGGCCACTTCAGCTTTTGACCTATTTGTGTACCTAATAACTCCGTCGGAAACTCCGTCCGAAATGGAAGCTTTGGTAATGATTGGAGACTCGGGCAATCACGCAGGCCCAAAAAGAGCAGATTACTTAGTTGAGCAATGCTGTCCGGGAGGTAACTAAACTTATTTCTACTTAGAATTAAAACTTCTAGACTGGGAAGGCAACCAATTTTATCAGAGAAACCATTGAGATTGCAATAACTTAGATCCAATTTGTTCAAAGAACACGAACCCTCCGATAGAGAAGTCAATAACATCTCCAAGGGATTGGGACTTCTTTGCATGAAGGAACCAAAATTATTTCCTCTTAGAATTAAAATTTCTAAAGTGGATAAGCAACCAATAGCATTGGGAATTGCATTAAGATTGCAAAAACTTAAATCCAGTGTCTCCAATTTGCTCAAAGAACACAAACTCGATAGAGAAGTAATTGACAAATCCAAGGGATTGGTACTTCTTCGCTTAACTCCACGGATAAATAGTTTTTTAATTTTTTTAACAGTCCCAATCTCATCAAGCCCCTCTAAACTTTTAGTAGCCCCCAAGATCTTTAGTAGTTTTGAGCATCCAGAAAGATTCATTTTTTCAAGGGAATTGAGATTTAAAAGGGTGCTAGGAAGAGTCATGAGGTTTTTGCAATCTTTTACATTCAACAAAACAAGTCCCGTCAAATTCCCTATTGTTGTGGGCAATTTTGTAATAGCAGTGCCATCTAAGTAAAACTTTGATACACTTTTCATATTTTCTCCAAATTCTGGAATGCTTTTTACTTTTGAGCATTTAGAAAGAATAAGAATCTCAAGAGACTCCATTTCAAGCATTCTTGGAAAACTTTTGAGGTTTTTACAACCTTTTAGATTAAGAAGAGTGAGCTTTTTATGAATTCCAATTGATGTGTGCAAGGCAAGTAAATTTATACAATCCTTAAGTTCCAATTCCTCAAGAACGGGGAAATCAGTGAAGTTAGGGGTTTTAATAAGTTTCGGAGACTTGTTCAATTTGATGGCTTTCAAACTCTCAAAAGGCTGTTAAAACTCAAAAAACAAAACAAAAGAAATAACAAAAAATTAGCTTCTACAAAATCTTACAGTTTAATGAAGGTAAAAATAAAAAGGATACCTAAATTACCTTGGCTCTGAAATTTGATGGAAAAAATTTTGAAGGGTACCCACTCCAATCAAGAAATCTTAAATCATTAGGAAGATATTCGAGATCATTCTTGAGGTCGACATTATCAATTATGAGGGTTTTCAGACAATGCATCTTTGAAAAGGATTTAAGATTCCAATGTGCCACTTTTGGGTTGAATAACTTTAGGACTATGCCTTGAATTTCTTCTGTTTCCTAATAATCATGAACAAAAGCTATTAGTGAATTGCAAAATGTATAATTACCAAAACTACGCTATGTTAAACTACGTTAAAAAATGTAATAGAGAAACTCTATGGACACAATTTTTGTGCAATAACTATTGCCACAATCTTAACTTGTGTGATTGTGATGGTAGAGAAAAATTGGTCGACCCATGTAAAAGTGAGGTTTTATCAATCATAGTCACAAATGTCATCAAATTTTTGTAACCGTTGTGGCAAATCGTGAGGTCATCAAAGAACTAAATATAATAAAGTATTTATTCATGTTCTTTAAATAACATCATACCTTATTTCTTTCTAGCGCATCTTCAATGTCTTTATACAACCACAATCTACTACGCCTCAAAGGAATGCCAGGGCACTCTTGAAAAACTATATCCCGACCCATTTCTTGGAGTAAATCATGCATCCGTAATCGATTGTCTTGCAATTTGATGAGAGCTTTAACTTTAAGAACCTCTAATCCATATTCAGGGACAAGTTCAAGATAATCTAATATTTTAAAGACACTATCTTGATCATTGCCACAAAAAAAACATGAAATATTGAGGAAAATTTCTTTTTCAAATGGTTCTAGTCCATCATAACTTATTTTAAGTACTTTGATAATACCTCTTTCTGGAGATTTTTTTAGCTTGTCTAACAAACCTTTCCAGAAATCTTTTTTTTTTTTCAACAAAGAGAGACCCAAAAGCTCAAGGGCTAGAGGAAGGCCATGAGAATAACTTACAAAATCTTGGGATAGCTCCATATAATCAATATCAGGATGGCCTTTCCCAAAAGCTTTCAAACTAAAAAGTTTAAGAGCTTTGCCATCATTCAATGCTTCAACCTCATATATTTTATTTACATCATATGTCTCAAGCAAGCTCTTATTTCTTGTTGTTATGATAATCCTACTACCTGGACCAAACCAGTTATGCCCCCCAGCTAACTTCTCCAATTGCTTTAAATCATCTACATCATCAAGAACGAGAAGAATCTTTTTGCAGTGTAACCTTCTCTTTATGATGAGAACTCCCTCATTAACATCTTGTATATCCATATCTATGCCGCACAAAAGCTCTTTCAAAAGTCTTTTTTGTAACCCATGTAAACCATTTTTAGATTTCCTCCTAACATCATGAATAAAACTATCAGCTTCAAATTGATTGGAAAACGTTTTATAAATGGCTTTTGCTAGAGTTGTTTTACCAATTCCTCCCATCCCCCAAATTCCTATAAAGCGAACATCTTTTGACTCTAAAGCTAAAAGTGACTTCAAATCCTGAGGTTGGGAACTTATTCCAACTAGTTCATTAGTTTCGGATTTATAACTCAATTTATTTGATATCCATTGCACAATGTTTTGGATAACTTTTGCCTCAGAGCTGCAAAAAGAAGAGAACAATAAGAAGTGAGTCTCACCTAGCATGATAGGACCCAAAATAAAATTTGGTAGATATATGGCATTTAGTTTAGTTGGTTAAAACTGAAATTGGGACACATAAATGTAATTGAATGCTTCAATCCAAACTCAAAAGAACCATCCATATGAGTGTTGTGTTATATTTCATTTTAACAATTGTGTTTGAAGATTCCTAGATTTTACGCCTTCAATCATTATTTTGTTTTGCATCTTTAGATATAGTTTCATGTGAAATGTTTCCGTACGTCCCAAGATCCTGACCTTGCAATCAGAGTATTTACAAGAGATGGGGAAGAAGAAGAAACAATCTAAGAAAGGGAGGGAAAGCGAGCAAAATAGTCAGAAATGAGAAAATTCAATGTCGTCATCCAATCCCATTGCGGAAAATTATTGCATAATCTGGGACTATGCTCCTTGCCTCTCAGAAGGGGTGGGCCCGATGGTGGGTGGGACCCACCCCTCTATGAGAGAGAGGCAACATAGTCCCGGACTCCGTAATAACGACTCCCATTGCTTGGGCTAGCAATTGTTGGGTGCATCACAGCACCCTAGGTCCAGCCCACACTTAGTAAAACATCATTAGTGAGGTAGTCAACTTGCAAATTCCTTGGCCAGTGACTTACTGACTTTAGGCGTGCTGCACATACTTGTTAGAGATATACAAGCCATAGACCCATATGATACGTGGGAATATATATAAATAGGGTTTAGCTTACCTTTAGAATTTTTTTTATTAGAATTTTCTATGTTTTAATAAGAAACTGTCACATCACCTACTAATTAAATAAAATGTAAATATTAAAACTCATTACTACTTGTTATTATATATTTAAAACAAAAAGAAATGTCTAGTTGAAAAAGTACTGGAGGTAAGCAAACTCATATAAATATTATGTAATGAGGTGTAATATATAAAAAAGTAACACTTTCTTCAAGTATTGTCATTTTTATCTCTACAAATATATTATTATATTATTATTTTTTATTTATATTTTTTTAAGGTGAACCATATACTTCTAACTTCTGTTGTAGTGTGTTTTATTTGTCTAATATACAACTAAACTTTATAAGTTTCAAATTAATTATTCAAAATCCTCATCTCTTAAGGAATAAGGAGATTATCATGATAATCGAAACTCATCACAAAATTACAATTATCTTAACTAAAATTAAAATAAAACCAAAGGAACAAAAGATATACTTTATAATAACTTATTTTCAAACAATTGGTAGGCATATTCAAATTCATAGTCATGTAGATTGTGTTTTGATATAAATTCAAATTCTTATTTCCAACAACAACAAAAACTAAGTACTAATCCAAACCAAAATTCAACCAAAGCTATAAAATGGAGAGAGAGAAGTTTGTGATGGGAATTGAAAAAACACAAATTCTAAACACATTTTTTTTTTAAAAAAAATATCAACCTTAATTAAAATTATAAGAAAAAACATAAATTCGCCAAGAGAGAGAGAGAGAGAGAGAGAGAGTACTCATAATATTTATGTGGGAAAGATATGGATTGAATTAATGGAAGAAATAATATCAAATTTATACAAAATAAAATGAAAAGAAGAAGAGTCAAATTATAAGAATGAGAAAAGGATGAAGGAAGTGTAATGGTGAAGTTGAGAGTACTGAAACAGGTAAAGATGAAAGAAGGGAAGGGAAAAGTTGGAGAAAGTGCAACCATAGGTGTGGACTAATTAGAAGAAGAATATATATTTTTTTTTTTTTAGAGTAGTGAGAAGAAAAGTTTAAAAGAGAAAATAAGAGGTAGAAAAAAAGTGGATGATGTGGCTCAATGATTGAGTAGCAAAATTTATTGCATTCATTAATGTGTGTGTGTGTGTGTGTGTGTATATAGAGAGAGAGAGAGAGAGAGAGAGAGAGAGAGAGAGATATAAAGAAAATGACACTCAATGTTGAAATGAACTTTCAATATAGACAATAGGCAATTAAAGTTTATGATGGCGTGTAGTGCATCACGTTTGCCACAAATAATTAATTTTGCAATAGATAATCAGTAAAGATGAAAAACTAAAAAAAAAAAAGTGACATTGCCGCTAATATGGCTCAAAAAGAGCGTAGCAATAATAAATGTTACGTTTCAGCTTTTAAATAAATAAATATATATATATATATATATATATATAAATTAGGCGTATCATATTAGGCTAAAGATATATTAGCCCAATATATCTCTAACATATCTCTAAGAGTATTCACAACCGGGATTGTAAAATAAAACACCTATTTTACCACCAAAAAAGCTACTTTTTCTATTTTACAATCTCATTTTATGATTCACCTGACATCCCCGTTTCTATTTTTCACATCATATCCAATACTATTTAATTTTTTCTATTAATTTCACTCGCTTTCGCTCTCTTCCTCATCACCTGTCTCACTTCATATCATCTCTCTCTTTCACCTATAGATCAAACCCTATAGCCAAAAAAAATCAACCACAGCAACCCCACCCCCACCGAAAATCAATCACCACTGCTACAAACACAACCACAACTAGCAGTAGCCACCACCCTTACTGAAAATCAATCACCACCACAACAACCACAAAAACAATCACAACTAGGAGCAGCCACCATCATCACATAGTACCCATAATAAAAATCAGATAATAAAAAAAAAAAACCCACTATGATACCACAGCCACAACTTTCCACCACACCAAACCAACTCACCGCCACAATCCACCACACCATAGACCAAAACCCACCATTGCATGATGCACCAAAACCAACAACCCACAAAACCTACGACCCATAATCCACGACCTCCATGCCACCACAAACGCCGTATCAACCCACTACCCACTAGCAGCCCACTACCCACCCAACCTATAACCTAAAAAGAAATCCACCACAAGAACGTCACCACCACCGCACATCTGAGATAGAGAGAGAGAAGAGCGAGGGATGAGGTACGAGAGAGAGGGAGGAGATGGAGAGAGTAAATCAAAGAGAGAAAAAAAAAAAAAAAAAAACTAAAGAAATTGAAAGAGAGAATGGGTGAGTTTGAGAGAGATGGAGACTTGAGAGATCTACAGGAAAGAGAAGATAAAGTTAGTGAAAAGAGAGAGAAAAGAAAATAAAATAATGATTTTTAAGTTTACCAACAAGCTACAGTAAGTTGTATAAGTAACAACTTACTGTAGCAAGGTGGCAAACTTTTTTAGCAACCCACACCCAGATAAAGCAGGGTTTGGTTGTCTTTGTTGCTAAAATAGCAATTTGGGGGGGGGGGGGGGGGGGGTACACCCCCCAATAATGATGCTCTAAGATTCTAAGAGCATTCACATCGGTCTGTCTAAAATTTTTCATCTATTTTAGTATAAGAATCCACTTTTTCTATTTTACATGAGCATTTCACAAAAACACACACATCAATTTATCTATTATACACATTCTTTTGTTAAAATAATATTTTTCCTTAATTTTTTTATTATTTAACACCTACCCCCACCTAACACTCTTTCTCTTTTTTTCTTTGAACACAGACCCTTTCTTCTTCTTTTCCTTATCTCTATTTTCCCTGAACATGTCTATCTTTCTTCTCCTTCTTTTTACATCTTCTTCTTCTTCTTCTTTTGCAATTTGGATTTGATCATAGATGGTGATTTTAAGTTTGTAATTTGGGTTTGATTATGGGTAATGATTTGTGGCAGAGAAAGTAAAAATTTTGGGCGGAGAAAGTGGTGATTTTGGGCGGATTTGCTGTTACTGCTTCCTCTTCAGCATCTTCTTTTTCTTCTCCTTCTTCTTTTGCTATTTGGGTTTGATTATTTAGACGAATTTGTATATGGGTTTGATGAATTTGGATCTAGATTCAGAATGAGTTTGATGATTTGTATAGATTTGCATAGCATGTTGCTGGATTCAAGAGAAGGTAAACGAGGAAGAGGGTAGGGGAAGATAGAGAATCGGATGAGAGAGAAAATAAAATAAAATAATCAATTAGAAAGCTTTAGAAAACTATAATAAACGTTTATATATGCACGGTTAATATAGTAATATTGGATATGCACAGTAATATAGATAGATTAATGTGGGTAAATATTGAACAAAAATGTGTAAAATTGTGCACTTTTTCTTTTTTACACCTTACTGGTGCAAGTGCTCTAACAATGCTGAAGAAAAAGAGAAAGGCTGAACCAAAACATTAAGGCCATTCGACCATTTTGAGGAGAGCTTCAGTGAGTTCAGTTCCAAAAACTAAAGAGAGAAAAACAAAGAAAGCTAGAAAGCTTAAGAGGTGCAATCCAAAAATATAGAGGGAAACATAAAGAGAGTATGTGAGAGTGAAACACAGTAAGGAGTATTTTTCTTTACTCAAGCTACACACAAGGAAGATCAATTGGTGGAGTTCTCTTTAAGGATTTTGAGTGCTATAACCATAGAGAGTTGAAGTGTTCAAATGAAGATCTTACTATTGGGTTTTGTGAGATTGTATTTTACTCATTAAGATTTATTTGTTGTATCTCCAATTTATTGTGAACTCAAGTTTGGCATAAACTTGAGAATTGTAATCTCTATTTTCATAGGGGATTTTTTCACAGCTACTCCGTGGTTTTTCTCTCTACACTAGATGGTTTCCCTTGTAAGATTAGGTGTTCTTGTGTGATTGTGTTCCTTTTGCGCCTGCCAAGATTTTGTTTCCATATATATTGCTATTGCCTGGTAGTCATTTATTTTGATTCACACATAAACATTGAGGGGATTTAGGCTTTTTTCCCAATAGCAATGGTCATTATGTTGGAGTAATAAATCTAATTTATTAGACTTATAAAAACCAAAAACCAATTAGTGTTTTAGTTTAGTTAATAAGAGTAATCATCAAGATTGGACATTATGTTGAAACCCTTTTTTTTAAAAAAAATTGTATAAAAATAAAAGAAATTATATGAACTAGACAAAATAAAATTGTCACACCTATCTACTTTAACCAAGGAAGCTGCCGGTACATACCGTACCGGCCTCGTACCGGTACAAGTACCCTCCCTATTTTGTACCGGAAAAAATACCGGCCGTACCGGCCTCGTACCGGCCATACCGGCGAATTCCGGCCATACCGGCCTCGTACCGGCCGTACCGGACCGGAACACAAAATGCTATGTTTTTTTTTTTTTTTGTAATTGTGGCAATTTTTTAAGGGCAGGATAGTAATACTCATATATATTATGGTCCTGAAGTAGATCCTTTTGATGGATGGGAGTAGATGACCCTATGTAGTTTGTGTTAATTTAATTATTTGTATTATTTGTTTTCTTTGTATGCAATGAACAATTAAATTTTTTGTTTTTTATATTGTGTTTTTTTTTTTTTGTATGCAATAAACAATTGAAGTAATGTTTTATTGTAAACAGGAGGTAATGTTTTATGGTAAATAGAGATTTGTGTGTGTGTGTGTGTGTGTATTTTAAATATAAAAAATAGCGGTAAACCCGAAATGGTACACCGGTATTGACCGGTACCCGAAATATATCGTACCGGTGACCAAACCAGTACAGCTTCCGGTACAGTATTGACTTCCTTGACTTTAACAGTAGATAATGACAATTTATAATAAATTATTATGTAACAATTTCAAAATATGAAAACTTGTAAAATTCCATTTATTTGCACACATGCGCATGTTTTTTTTTTTTTTTTGTCAATAACTCGATATATTCAAGTTATCTTTATATTAAATTTTATTTAATATAAAATTTAATAAATAAATTCTTAAAGAGGCTACTGCGTTCGGTGGAATCATGTTGGGCAGGGTGGTTCAATAGAATCTTCAATTAGTCGGAGTGTCACTGGTGGTTTGTAAGTATGTTTTTGCTGCAATGTTATTTGCTAGAATAATTTCTTGGTGCCGTTTCGAGAGAGCAAGGTTATACATCACGTGGGTCACTGCCTCACTGGATTGTGTGATAAGTCTACAAATGAAAATATAAAATAAAAATAAAACGTGAAATGTAAAAAATATTTAAAAAACTTGAAAGACTTGATTGACTAATGAGTAATGACTAAGAAAGTAAAGTCAAAAGGATGAGCGGGTGATAGTAGGTGAAGCTTAATTAGCAACAATAACAAAAGGGTGAGTGGTTGATTGAAGAATAGGGGCAGATGAGTAATAAGCTTGTAAGTGAAAGTGTGAAACAAAAACAAGAGAAGTTCGGCAATAGAAGGAAAAACAAAGAAAGGGATAGATCGATGAGCAACCATAAAGAAAGCTAAAAATAATAAAGAATAAAGATTGAGAGTAGCAAGGTGTTGAGCACTGAGAAATAAAAAATTAAAAAGAGTCTGGTTTCTTCAAGAATCAAGATGAAAAGAGTGTTCTTTTTATTTTGGCCTTTTGTTTTTGGAGATAGTCATAGTCTCTCTCTCTTGGCAACATTTGATTTCACATTTCATGTAAACTATAAGGAAATCTATTAATTCTGGATATAATAGGGAGAGAGAGAGAGAGAGAGAGAGAGAGTTTGTTCACCTTCTGTGTATTTGGGAGATTGAAACTTTTACACTCTAAACTGCCACAAACAAGGGACAAAGCCAACATTCCGATTGAGAGGGGTGGAAGAATAAAAAAATTAAAAAAAAAAATTTGTTGGTGAAAATCTAAATTAGAATTCATTTAATATAATTATAAACAAGGTAAAAACACCATTTTGGTCCCTACATTTTGTGGTTACAGTCAATTTAGTCCCTATATTTTTGTAGCAGTCATTTTGGTCCCTGTTATTTTCAATTTGCAGTCAATTTGGTCCTTACCGATAACTACTAACAGAATATTCTTATGTGGCAAACGGTGTGCATTGTTGGCACACTTAAAGCTTAAGTGGCAATTAATAATAATAATAATAATAATAAATGCCGCATCAAAAAAAAAAAAAAGTCAATTTGCCAATTAAAAAACAAAAAACAAATGCTCTTAAACTTGAACATGAACCAGAAAAATCAAACCCAAATCAACTTCCACAAATCTCAGTTCATCAATTCATTTTTCTTTGCACATCCCAAGCATTCGAACCAAAGTCACACAACACAACTCCATTACTCGAATTGGACTCAACTGAGAAAGAAAAAGAGAGGCCAAATCCAAAGGGAGAAAACAAAAATCCATGTAGGCCATGTGCGTGATTCTAAGAACGTATATCGAGTTCACTAGACGGTACACCACGCGGTACCGGCTTTCTATGCCGACGAAGAATTGGCTGCTCGTGAGAGGATCTTCGTTGAAGGATGCGAGGGAGACCCTTGTGAGTTTGAAGGAGGATATTGGATTCATTTGAGGGTTAGAGGGAAAGGGTAAGCAGGACATGGTTGGCTGATTCAGTTGGGATCTTATAGGTTTTAGATCTGGTGAACTTTAGAGGAGTTGGGTGGGAATTTAAAATTTTTTGAAGGAAATGAAATTGAGATTATTTTATTTTAGTCTTTTATTCTATGGCTGATTCTTCTAATTCTATTTGTTGTGGGGATATGGTATCATTTCAATTTTTTAGCTGGGAAAGAGAGGACAAAGATGGTCGGTAACATGACTTGAATTGTAGAACTAAGATTTGTAGCAATTCTTTCTAAAAAAAAAAAAAAAAAAAAAATTCTAGCGGTTAATTTGAGTTTCCTTTTTCTGGGTTTGTGTTGAAATTCAATATCAGATCATCTGATTTTTTTTTTTTTTTTTTTTCTTTAAAATTGGTAAGTTGATTTTTTTTTATTTAGACGTTGACATGGCATTTATTATTATTATTTTTAGTTGCCACTTAAGCTTTAAGTGTGCCAACAATTCACACCGTTTGCCACATAAGCATATTCCGTTAGTAGTTAATAGTATGGATCAAATTGACTGTAAATTGAAAATAACAAAGACCAAATTGACTGCTACAAAAATGTAGGGATTAAGGGTGCATTCGTTTGGAAGGAAAATAGAAAGAATGGAAAATAGAGGATGAAAAATAGGGTGAAAAATGCTGTTTTCCATTGTTCGTTTGGGAAAGAAAAATAGGGAGGATGGAAGAAAAATTTAGAGAGAAAAGTTCTATAGCAGCACTTTTACAAAAATACCCTCTTTCCACCTATTTTTTTCAAAGTTTTTTTTTTCTTTTTCTTTCAACGTTGATCTGAAAGTTTTTTTTTTTTTTTTTATTTCTTTTCGACGTTAACAACAACAACGTTGTTGTTAATGTTGGTTTTTATTTTTTTTACTGAAAAACGTTTTCAACGTTTTTTTTTTTTCTTTTTCTTTCAACGTTGATCTAAAAGTTTTTTTTTTTTTTTAATTTCTTTTCAACGTTAACAACAACAAGAAGTTGTTGTTAACGTTGGGTTTTTTTTTTTTTTACTGAACAACGTTATTCTTTTTTTTTTTTTTTCAACTTTACTGAACAATGTTTTTTTTTTTTTTCAATGTGACTTAATCTAATTTTTACACTATAATAATATAAATTTATATATATGATGTGATACATTTTATATTATTTAATGATTAGAAATAAATCTATTTCTTACATATTATGTAACAAAGGTATAATAGTCAATTTATATAAATTACATTTTCCATCCTTTCCTTTTTCTCTCCAACCGAACACAAGAGTTTTCCATCCTCCCACTTTTCCACTCCCCCAACCGAACACACAAGAGAGAAAACTAAATATTTTCCATCCTCTCACTTTTCCATCCTCCCAAAATTTTCCATCCTCTCACTTTTTCACTCCTCCAACCGAACGGACTCTAAATTAACTGTGACCCCAAAATGCAGGGACCAAAATGGTGTTTTTGCCTATAAACAAAATATCAACAAAATGAAAAGACACAGGATAATTGTTCCCTAATATGTTGCAATACAGTTATTTATGAGAATGAAATTTCAACATTCTTTTAAATCTTGAAAATCATTTGTAATTAATTCCATACTAAATGTCGAAGTAATTTCGCTTTAATGTACGAGATCATCTATTATAGTTGATATACCCATAAAACTTAAGCTCATTATCTCGTTATATGTTTTTTTTTTTTTTTTGAATGTATTATCTCGTTATATGTTGAATAGTCTTCTAACAAAAAGACTAGTTATTGTTTCTAAGTAAATAAGAAGATAAGAAAAAATTCCGAAGCCAAAAAAAAAAAATAAAAAAAAAAATACAAGGAAGGGTATTAAGTGAGCCTAAGAATGCCATAATATTTAATGCACATAAACACATATTACAAACTTGACCTTATATATATATATATATATATATATATATATATATATAAAAGGTGGACTGCTCAATGAAATAGATATGACAAATAGGAAAAAAAAAAACTAAATTTTAAGCTAATAAGTTGAAAAATAATGACCCCAATCCATACACAGACAATTACCAATTATAAACTTATAAATTTTCATTATAATTTTTTTTTTATGTATTAGCAATTAAATAAGGTGTCATGATCTAAAAAAATTATTAGATCCACCAAAAGATTACTGAAGTGGTCCATCTTGATTTTTCCAACCAATAAAGCGTTGCCACTTATGCAAGTGGACATCACCTAGTAATTTTTTATTTTTTTTATTTCTTATACTAACTAGAAAATTGACTCACACATTTGTATAAATAACATTGTTTCATTGATGGAGAGGATGGATCATTTTACCAGTTCTCTTGGTGGATCTAATAATTTCTCTATATAGCTCATGTGGTGTAGCATTTTTTTTTTTTTTTGGTCTAGCATTTTTAATCTTTATTACCTAATTGCTAAATATTCCTTCCACTAGACAATCTGACATAAATTTTTATATAAACCTTCTCAACTAAAAAAAAAAAATGACTAAAAGAAAAAAGAATATAAACTCAAAGACAAAAGTCTTTCCAAAAATTAAAAAAGCACTCAACCTTATAACTTATACAGTCAGCCCCACTTTGATCTCTCTCTCTCTATTAAATGCCTTTTTTTTTTTTTTTTTTACCTTTTTAAAAAAGCAACCCCACCGTCGCTACGCCTTTACGCAGTTCAGTCAACCAATGCTTATTAAAAACAAATTAAACACCAAAATTACTAAAACCACTGAACCCATATACAGCGGACAGAATAGCCAAATACTTTGGCCGAAATATTCCGCGATCTATCACTGTTTGCCAAATAATTAAGGATCTACAAATTTTTTGAATCGCAAATTTGTAAAATTCTAATTTGCCATGTAACTCAAGTTTCATAAAAATAGCACAGCAAACTTGAAGGCTATTTTTTCAAAGAAGTTAAGTTCCTAAAACTCAAGTTACACGGCAAACTCGAGTTTTGCAAACTTGAGTTCCAAAAGAGTGGTAGATTTCTATATATTTCCAAAACAATGGTAATTTGCTAAATATTTCTGCCAACCGCGGTATTTTTTTGATTTTGGCCCATATACAGCATTACAGAATTTACATTTAAGTGAGAGAAAAGTAATGACTATTGAGAGAGAGAGAGAGAGAGAGAGAGAGACTCTGAGAAAAATACCAATGAGTAGATCGGATGACTAGTGACGTGTGGGTGTGGCTTGTACTGCTATGCAGTAGAAGAGAAGAAGGCGAGTCTCTCTCTATTTGACCAGTATCAGTATGAATTTAGGAATTTTTTTTTTTAAATTAATAGAAGTAGGATCTGTCAAAAATTCACGTTTTTGAAGGGCTAAAAAATAGGTTAGAGATCTATATTTTTGTTGTTGTTTGGGTTTAATTCTGTTGTTCGTTGGACTAATTTTTGTTATATGTTTGGGCTCAGGATCATACTTAGGGGGCCGAGAAGAATTTTCTTGGACCTGATACAAAAATTCCATGTAAACATATAGAGTATTCACCTAGTCTTACTTTTATTATATTTTTTTTCAATCTTTATATATATATATATATATATATATATATATCTTTGTGTTCACCTAGTCATACTTTTATTATAATTTTTTCCGCTCTTTATGTTTAAAGTTTTCTAAAGGCGACAGCTTTTTTGACTTGGGTGCATTGGTAAAAGGAACATAAATTGCAGATAAAGTAAAGGAAAAAGAATAAAGGTTGTTATTCACATTTACACACGACTTGAAAAAGAATGATTTTAGTTGAAACTATAACTTAAAGTCACAATTTTAGTTGTTTGTATAATAGAAAAAATACTACAATTTAGTTAATCTCAAAATTCACCTACATCAAATAATGTAAAATCATGTGAAAATATATAGTTGATAACGAACTAAACAAATTAATTCTCGACTTTTTGAACAACCGTGGTTTTATTATTTTTATCCTTTACTGACCAACAGTACTAACATTCTCCGATCCCCCCTACTAGGCCCTTTAGCCTCTGTTTGACAGGGGTTTTTTTTTATTTTTTATTTTATTTTCGAGAATGAGTTTGACAGGGTGAATTAAAAAGAAAATGATGAAATTAATATTTTCAATTATAATAAGTGTTTGGTGGGATCACGGAATCTCTTAAGAGAGAGAGACCAGAGAGGAGTAGGCAAGGCAGTGGCTTCAAGGAGTGGCAAGCTTGGACTGGTAATTTATATTAACATAATTTATTTTGCAATTTTTTTTTATGTATCTCAAGAATAAAAGAAGAGCGCGAATGTTGTTTTTTTTTTTTTTTTTTAAAGAATGTCGGTTATTGAATATGAAAAATAGTGAAAAAAAAAAAAGAAAAAAATTATTATTTTAATAAAATACTTTTTGAAATAGATAATTTTATACGAGATGTTTTGAAAATTGAGTAAGTAAAATAAAAAATAAAAAAATAAGTTTTTATATTAAAATATATATAACTTTTTACACTAACCCGGGCAAATGCTTTAAACTGTGTGTAACCGTAACAGTGTAAAAACTACTAAAAAAAGCCACTTTGTGTACCTTTGATGTGAAATTAAATGCTCGCCGGATAAATTCCCCACTTCTGTCAGAGCATCCTCCCATTTCTGGATCTTCTCTCCGTCGATTCTGTCATCTTTATTATGTTCGGCAAAGGCTTTTCCAAACGGCCCAGTCTGGTTCCGCACGTCTGAGGGATTTACATGGTAAAAGACAGGCACCACTTTAAGTCCCTTATTTTTTTTGCAACCAACAATTTCAGCAAGTTCATCCAAGCACCACTTAGAATCGGCATATTTTTCTGAGAAAACAACGATTGCATACTGGGAATTTTCTATTGCTTGTATGAGCTCAGAAGCAATTTCTTGTCCTAGTTGGAGTTTTTCGCTGTCTCTAAAGGCTTCAATGCCACTCCATCTAAATGCCTCGTATAAATGGTCTGTAAAGCTATGGCGGGTGTCCTCACCCCGAAAACTGAGAAAAACATCGTAGTTTGAACCAGGAATTGAAGAAGAAGATGATGACAATGATAAAGAAGGTGTTTCGGAGCTAGTGGAAGCCATTGGTAACTTAGTAACTAGCTTTTTTGTGGAAAAGTTACAAAGAAAGTTGCAGAACAAAGAAAATGGAAACCTGGAAAAAGAGTTATCAGAGCTTAATGAGATCTTACTTTCTGTAAGTAGAATGCCCTATGGCAAGGAACGTAAAGCTAGCTCTATTAGAGAAAATGAGAAGCAGAAAGAAGATGAGAAGCAGAGAAAGAAGACAAGGATGGGAGAATATAAAGGTAGAAGAGATAAGGGTGAAAGGAAACGTGTGGTTGAGAAAAAAAAAAAGTAAAAATAAATAAATAAAAGTAAAAGGTAGAGTGGAACATTTACAATAAATACGTGTTCATGATTTCATGCAAGGACATTTACAAAATGAAAATTACAACTGAGTTAATACACAATAAATTATCACAAAAGTTTTAAAACAGTTGAGTTATCAAATTTTTTATTAGATTAGGGATGATTATAACTAAAAATAATTATATTGAGAAAATATTGTCACATCTTATTATATTTCTAATTTTTTAAATTAGTGCTATTTTATATATATATATATATATATATATATATATATATATGTGTGTGTGTGTGTGGAAGGCTTACACTTGCCTTAGAACGCAGCACAGCAACCTACAGACTGCAGTGTGAACTTGGCTTAGAATTAGGGACTTTCGTGCATGCGGGCCAACGAGCATGATGACCGATTGACCGGGTTATAAAGAGGAGTTATTGGAACATTTGTATTGTGGGAGTCCTTCCAAGCAGTTTCCTGTACATTTACTCTCTCTCTCTCTCTCTCTCTCTCTCTCTCTCTCTCTCTATATATATATATATATATTATTGTCAATTTAATTTATATTATTTTTGATAGGGGTAAGTCTTCCACATAACGGTTCGGCCTGTGACGACGGATATACATGACGGACCCAGGGTGTTGACGACCTGACCTTCAGTAGTCGACGGTGAGAGGGTCATCCAATGTTGTCACCAAGCGCCGAAACCCGCCTTGCCACGTACGCTTCCTTGGAAAAGTGAATCTTGCCGCGTACGCTACTACTTGGCCAGATATCTTACACAGCACGATTCCCTCCCCCAAAGAAGGGAATCGTGCCCAACACACTTGGCCACCCAAGGCGAGTCTTGCGCCCTACGCTACTCAGGGGCAATTTCGGTACAGTGATATCTTCTCCAACACGCCTCATCTAAAGGCCACTATTACTACTACTACTACTATAAATACCACCACGCCCTCCAAAAATCGAGGTACGCATACTAAGACCTGACTCTAGCACTCTGGAGTTGTGAACAAATACTAACTTAACCATCGGAGGGTCGTTGGCCGGTACCACACCGGTACTTCCCTTTGAGGTTCTTCTTACCTGTGCAGGACCGTCTGGAACGCGCGCTAGCCCTGCAGCTCACTGGTTTGATTCTTGACATCATCAATTTTTAATTTGTAATCTTTACCATCAACTCATTAAGAAAAACTGATTTAAAATTGAAAATAACAACAGGGAAATTGACAATAACAAAATGTAGGAAACCAAATTGACAATAACCCTCATCCAACAAAAAAAAAATGACAATAATCCCAAACTTTAGTGGCTAAAATGGTATTTTCACCTAATTAATATATTATGTACATTTTCATACCGCTTATAAACTCTTTCTACCGTTTACATTAAAAAAAAAAAAAAAAAAAAATTCCCATCAATGCTATAAAGAGAAAAAAAAAAATGTTTGAGAGTGATGTACTGTTCTTTCTAATTGTGATGAACTGGTGGTGGTACCAACTTTTTCTTAATCTTATAATGAAATTAATTATCCTACTCATTAAAGAATAAATAAACTATAAAGAGAAAATTGATAAAAAAAAAAAGAAATATTTAAATGGGTCTAGGGAAAAAAATAGTCTTGTATAATCTTGTATAAGGATCTGTGAGAACTGAACTAAATTTATAAAAATAAAAATAAAAGACTAAAAGTATATATTATATAATAAAATTTGGATATTAAAAAAAACTATAATTTTGTAATAATTGTACATTATCTATAATCTATCTACAAAATATATAAATGGAAGTTGTTTGACTTTAGGTTAACTTTATAATATTATTATGCCACATTAACTTGTACGACCTCACAATTTACAAGTCATTACATATATATATTTAATTGAATTTAAATTCTATTATTTATTTATTTAAATATTCCATTATAATCTTGGTACTTCATGCTTTCTTTAGATAGTAGAATATAAATTCTTTATGCAAACACAATTATAATGAATGCCTCATGCTAGAATATAAAGTTCCCTGCACATACAAACATAATCATAATAAATGTCTATTAATAACTACCATAATCATCAAATTTCAAATTTTAAAAAAATATATATTATGTTATATTTCTCATGTATTGCATGTGTTGCTGAATAATTTAGAATATTTTAGTAACTATAATGATTAGTCTTTCCTAAATCCTTCCCAAGTATTTTCTATTGTTTTCTTTTTTATTTTTAGGTCATGTAAGGGATATTCTTAGAACAATTGTTAACAAACTATTTTAGGAAAGGTTTGACACCACTTTTATGAGAAATAAAAAAAAGTTGTCAAAATATTAATTTTTCTTTTCTTTTCTTATAAAAATTTTCTTAAAATGATTCACTGATCAATACCTTTTATTTTTTAATTTTTATGTTGGTAAAGTAGTGATGCAAAGTGAAATGAAAAATATTGAAAAAGTGAGAAATTGGTGGGAGATACAATATGAAACAGAGGGAAATTTTTATCTCATTAAAAATTGTGAGTGAAATTTAGCGATTTTGTTAAGCTAGAGTAAGCAATCATGATAATTAGCCATTTAAAAAAAATGTCTCCATGTAAAAGTCAAGAACTTTATAATTCAGTAGTATAATGCGTGCTCTCCTTTATTATATAAAATTAGTGATAATTCAGAAATGATACACCAATATTAATTAATACCGAAATATTTCACTTTTTAACCAAACTAAAATGACCTCGGGTACAATATTGAGTCCCTTCTTCCCAATTACTTTTGTCCTTTACAACCTTTCTTTTTTCCTTTGAGAGGTAATTGGTAATTAGTGGTAATTGGGGTCTAAACTAGTGTTTTTTCGTAATAACTTTTCACTATGCATGCCTTGTAAAACTATAGTTTAAAAGCGCACACTAGAATTAGGTAAAGTACGCTTTGATTTTTCAATTGATTTAGCGTCCGTTTGGGAACAGTTTATTTAATTGAAACTGAAATTTTTTTGATAAAAGTATTGCAAATAAAGTTAAAAAGTAGTTAAAATAGTACAATGTGACCCATAAATGACATCAAAAAGTATAATAAGATCAATAAATAGTAGCAAAAAATATACTAAATAGTAACAAAAATACATTAAATAAAAAAAAAAAACCGAATGCCAAACGCAACCCAATGATATTCTTAAACCGTTGATAATAATCATTTTTAAATATGAATAGGATAATAATTAATATTTATTATTAAAAATTAGTCAAATAATCTTGGCTTTTGGGTATTCGTGAATAAGATAATCCATTTCCATGCACTTTCCTGAAAAGCCCTCAGATATTTTCTCCTGGAAAACTCAACACCTTTAACGACAATTCAATGTTGTAGTCAAGCCTAGCCAACTTTCCATGCAAGTTCCAGAGAAGAGCATAGCTTTAACTTCAAACCAGTGTTTACTCAATTGCCATTGGCTGATTGCTTTATCCGTGTCAAATGAAGTGGGAACTGTGAACCAGCTTTATCTAGTCTACACCTTTCTTTAGCAGGGTTGAGTCTTTGTTTTCTTCTCCACCCAATTTAGGTACCCACTATTTTTTGGGGCAAAATTAATTAGATTGAAAAAGGAGAAGAAAATATCTAGTGCAATGGTTGCATACAATCATTTTTCGGAACACATAGGGTCTGTAGTTGTGTTATTTATTATGTACCTTTTACATTCAAGTTTTTAAAATACTAAACTTTTTTAGCATAACAACTAAAATGATTTTTGTTTAGCAATGCAAAAATTAGTGCTTTAACATGAGAGACTCAGTTGAGCTATATGATTTGATAAACACCATCAACTAATATATAAAATGGGGTTAAAGAAATGATAATTCTCCATGTCACAAAAACTAAAAATGAAACTCTTCAAGATTCTTAATTTTTCTCTTCCTTATCTTCCATCTACTCTGGACCAAAACTTGCCACAAAAGCTTCACACTCAAATTTGTATATCAACCAAACTTTTGATTACAGATGTGAAATTGGGAAAAAAAAAAAAAACAACAGAAGAATGAAAAATAAAATCTATATTCAATAGATTTGACAAAAAAGTGAATCTTTATGGAGGCCAAAACCTTAAAGACCCAGACAAACATATAATATAAACAACGAAATGCTAACAAGCTTTTTGATCCCTGTTGGCTTATTAGTCTAGTAAAAATTAGAAGAATCCTAAATATCAAATTAAAATATAATCGATGGTTTAATTCGTTAAGGGTGATGATAAAAGTTTATTCACCTCCATGTATTTGATAGTTTTCCTAGAAAGTGAAGCTTCAGCCTTCAATCTCAAGTATAAAATTTTTTACAAGGTAATTTATTAGGATGGCAATGCCATACTAATAATTACAGATAGTTTGATAAGATTGGAATGTGCTACATAAATTGCTTTAGTGTTACTGGTAACTACAATTATTATTTTTTTTCCTTTTTTATATGATAAGAGTTAAGTTTAGAGTATCAAACTATCAATTTTTATAATAATATTTTTTTTTAATCACCAAACATAGATAAAAATTGATTTTTATTTTCAGTGTAAATAAAATTTAAATCTAAATTTTTTATTTAATCACAAAAGAATTACCAATTGATCTATCGTAACCCAAGACATAAATTGTAGACTTGATGACTAGTACAGCCAGTCACACAATTACAGTCAACCAAAGGAACAATCTGTACACAGGTAGCAGAAATTTAATTAATTTTTTTTAATCACCCAATTGTGTTCCAAGTTTTCCAATTTGCTTAAATATTTTTATTATAGCTTGATTTTGATAATGGGGAGGGAAAGTTAGGTTGCGATTGACATTAGCTGAAAAATACAGATTTTTTTTTTAATATTTAACTTATTTTTGCTACTATTCATGAGTTTCATTATACATTTTGATACTATTAATAGATCCCACTTATACTATTTCAACTAGCTTTTAGCTTTATTTACAGTACTTTCAACAAAAATTTTCAATTTCAACTAGATAAGCTCTTCTCAAATGGACTCTTAGAAAAGAATTTGAACTATACACATAAAACACCACAAAATATACCAATTACATAAATATTGTGTAGCTAATGGTGTCATGCTTATAAATGCATATTTGAGTAACTCACAAGTGTTAAAACTCCGTGTTTAATGAAAGCGCTGAAAGAAATTATGTACTTAATTCATGTGGGTTTTTCAGATAGGCAATTCTTCGTCCCTTTTCTTCTGTTATATTTCTTACTATTTTTACTTCAATTTCTTACGGGTATGTCTGCATCTCTTTTTTTACTTTTACAGACTTTATTTAAGTGCCTATACCCTTGACTTACACAGAGTCTTTAACGCTATATGCAAGACTTGCAAGTCATTGATTCCCCCCACTTTCTTTAGTGCATGCATCTTTCTCTTTTTCTCTTTTTCCCACCTTCCAAGAACAAGAAGACAAGGCTAGCGAGTAATTTCATGGTGACTTTATATACAAGGTTCTCAGACCCGGACCATTAATTGAACCGTAAAAGAGAGAGGTTCAAGGTTTTTGAGATCGAATCGGGGTTGAATCGTGATGACGTCATAATTAATTTAATAATTATTTTAAATATATATAAAAATATTAAATTAATAAAAAAATAGAAAAATTAACTAAAATAGTCTAATTCATTTAGAAATCTATCTTTCAAATATTTTTTATATCATAACTTTCTAGACAAATAACAAATGTCAAATCCTTAGCAAACATAAATAATGCTAGCATCGAATTTACCCATTTCATAAGCTAAAAATGGAGACCAGAAAAATTCATAAGCAGAGGGGGGGCAGGGGAGGGGAGTACTCTTCTAGAATTATTTTCCAACAGTTGAATTTAACTTCATCATAAAGAATTACACATGGAAAAAGGGTATTTGTAAAAGAACAAATGTTCTTTTCGTTTTAACTATTATATTAACTTTCAATCAAGGATGCTGGATTCATTGCAAGCCCCAAGTCCATAAAAAAGGAAGAGGGAATTTTGAACCGATCAACCAGCAAATACCTAACTAAACCAAGTTGAAGGCTAACCCCACAAGAATAGAATCATTAACACACATACCCACCCTTCTAAATAAAATTCAGCACATACGTGTGATAGCAGTCTCTCTATATATGTATTTATATAGACATTCCACAACAATAATTAAGTACTATATCTTATCAAAAAAAAAAAAAAAACAGAGTGATGCGATCATTGCGATGGAGTACCTTGCAATCTGGGCAAGAGTGATGCGATGGAGTGAGCTGCGACGGCGAGGACGGCAACAAGGCTCTGCATGAGCTGCGACGGCGAGGAGACTCTGCGTGAGTTGCTACGTCGACGACGACGAGGGAAAGAGGCAGAGATGCGAGTGAGAGAGAGAGAGGCAGAGAGTGATTGAGGGACTGGGCTCGGCGACGAGGGAGAGAGGCAGAGACGAGATTGAGAGAGTGAGGGAGAGGCAGAGAGTATGAGGCAAAGAAAAGATAGGGTTTCATCATTTGTGCAAGAGCAAGAGGCCAAAACGACGCAGCGTGCGGGGAAAAAAAAAAAAAAAGAGGGACGAAACGACGCCGTTTCAACTTGAAGCAAGCCAACCTCTTGAACCGTGTGAACCGGTCATGGTTCACAGAACCGGCCGGTCGAACCGCAGTCCGGACGGTTCCATGCTTTTTTTGCATGGAACAGTTCCTTACCTTAAACCAACCGTAAATATGAACGGTTTAGGGGTTTCCTGGTTGGACCGCACGGTCCGGTTCAGGTTTAAGAACCATGTTTATATAGTTCTCTTTCCATTAATCAAATCAGGGGTGGGATATGTGTGTTGGAGGATTTTGGAAAGTTATAGGAGTTTTGGGTAAGTAAAAGAAAGTTTCCTCACTAGTCTCTTCGTTTGGACAATTGAGAGGTTTTTTATAGAAAAACAAGAAAATTAGGACCACAATCTCAGTGTGTTGTGTGTAATATAATTTGCCCTACCTTCCCTTAAAAGTTACCATGAATTTTGAGTGGAGTTGTGGTGTGCATTTATGTTAGAACCATTTTTCCTCTTCCTTGCGTGTATAGTGAGTGTTTGTTTCTCAAAAAAAAAAAAAAAAAGACCACAATCCCAGTAGGGTTTATATATTTATTTATTTACTTTGCAAGTCATCAAGAGATTAAAATTAATGTTTGCGTGATTTCCCATATTGTAAATCTTCCACAACCATAAAATTGGAAAGGATTTTGAATAAAATGAATAAATAATGAAAATTCCCTCTCTAAAAACCCAAAATCTAGAAGTAACAAAAATTAAGAAACCAAGAAAGATGAAATTTGTATATAGGACATCTTGCGCTAGCCATTATTTTCTTCGTGTCATCGTTGTTTGAGTAAAAATAGAGAAATGAAAAGAAGAAAATATATTATTTACTTTAATACCCTCATTAATAAGAGAAGTGAGTAAAAGGCCAAATAGGCAAAATTGTAATTTTGAAAGAAATAAAATGTCAAAAAATGCGGCTGCAGTTCCCCATTCCACCTTTCTCTCCTGCTCTGTCAATTTTGCTAGAAAACCTGTTGTAAAGATAGTTTTCCATATTTTTCAGTGATTGGTAGTATAAAAAAAACCTAGTCAATGAAAAATTATCTTTGGTCAACAGAAAATCCTAATAAAAATAAGGCTTATTTTCTATAGGTTGCTTTCCAAAATTTTTTTTTGGAAGAAAATAATCTCTCTCTCACGCGTTGCATCTCCTATAAATATTATCTTCGTCTATAGCCATAAGAAACATAATTTTTTGGCGCCTTCTCTCTCTCAAGGTAAGTTTTCTCACTTTTTCTCTCTTCCCTTTACTTTTTCTCTCCTCACACCCTCACTGTCACTAACTCTGGTCTCTCCTCTTCCCATAGATCTCTCTGTCTCTCTCTCTCTCTCTCTCTCTCTAACTGTCTCTCTTCTCTCTTTTCTCCATGTTTCTCTTCCCCTCTATAAAACAATCCTCTGATTAGATTTTTTTTTTCCCTCCACTGATCGGTCAATAGTTTCGACTTGCAAAGGAGAACAAATTTGCAGTGGTAATTATTTTCCTCTCTACCAAAATCTCAATTCTTTACTTTGAATCTCAAGCTCAATTTTCTTCTTTCTCTAAGAAATTTTCGGTTTGATGGATTCCAGGCAAAAGTTACTTCTTTTTCATACATAAAGTGCAAAAAAAATAATAATAAAAAAAAAATAAAAATAAAAAGAAGAAGAAAGAATGAACAAAGTAAAAGATGAAAATTTTGAACATAGTACCTATGTTGCTTTAAACTACTTTTACATGGAACAATCTTTACCGTGGACTAATAATATTGTTATATAATGAATGATAAATTTTTAGGAAAATTGCATTCGTTGGCAAATACTTTTTTTGCTGACAAATACTATACAGTGATGATATATTATATAGTACATTATGTAAATACATAATTTAGAGTAATATTGAAGATTTTTGGTTGACCATAGTTGACAATTAGTATACCAACAAAAAGAGTAGACAATTAAAAGTTATTGTTATTTATACTTATTGAAAATGTATTACCCTGTCAAATATATATATATATATATATATAAACAAATGGTTGATATATGTGTGTGTGTACGAATGTTACTGTCTATATATATGAGCAAGATGAGTGGTAGAGATCATGAAAATTTGACAATTAATTAATTTTGATTGTATCTATTGTCAAAATTTTAGTATGAAAACCAAATTCATTCTTGGTTTTTTATTTATAATGATTACATTAGTTAGTTTACATAATATACATGTTTTAAATTATACAAGAAATATATATATATTTTTTAAATGCATACCAAACACTAGAAAACATTCTCAGACTCATTTTCAAGGTTATTACCAAACACTAGAAAATGAGACAGTTTTCTAGAAAATGCTCTTTGCATTTTCTAGAAAACGTTAATGCTAAAACAAATAGAGCGTCCATTTCTACCCAATTTGAGCGGATTGGAAAAGGCGGGCCCGGAAAGATATGAGATCCATTGTTTTCTTTTCTCTCCAGTCAACCAAACAGTAGAAATACTATCCCTTCCCTCCATTTCTTTTCCCTTCCCTCCTCTTCCTACCATTCCAAGCACAGCGTGAGAGAGAGAGAAGAAAAAGCCCTTGAAATTAGACAATCATATCAAGTACAAAGACAATATTTTTTTTGTATTTTTTTTATTTTCTAAATAAGTTTTACACTATCATTATCTTGGTATAACAGATTTTCACCATGCCTAGAAATTATCTAGAGCACATTTTGATTATTTAATTAATATTCTTTTCTTAGTCTATCGATCACAAGGTGGTAAGATTCTTCATATCACTTCAAATGATGCTTGGTAGGAGTTGAATGGTTCTAGTAGTGGCTTTGTAACAAATTTGTTGTGCCCATAATGATAATCCCATTAAGACTCCAGTGGTATAGTGGTGACTCTAAGAATTTATTTTAAGGTAGTTACTAAAAAAACGTAAATTATACAAAATATAATAAATGGTTAACTTGAATATATTGTTACACAAAATAAAAATACCTAATTAAATACAACAATTTCGTTCTATTAACACACACACACACACAGCATTAATTGAAGCGACTACAAAGCTAGAGAGAGCATTAATGTCGGCACCACCTAGGACAACTTATGACCACAATATTTATTTTGGTAAATATTTCAATTAAAAATAAAATAAGAGATTATTTGTATTTAATGAGTTGAATGAGTTACAAATTTGAATTATTAGAGGCTTTTTTTAATAGGATTTTTATTTAACTTCTAGTCTTCTTGTTGTTTGGTCTAGTCTTCCTCTCTTTTTTTTTTTTCTTTTTTTTTTTTTTTGGTTTAAGGGGTTAAGGATTATGTTTGGGACTAAAATTATTTTTGGAATAACGCTATATCTACAACATTTTCATAAAAAATCTTATGCGACAAACTTTTATTGATGGGTAAAAAGTGATGGCAGCAATATTGGACCCAAATTAGAATCAGTAACAACTTACCACATAAGATTTATATAAAATTATTGAAAAAATATTGTGGATGTAACATTACTCTTATTTTTATTAGACCAGAATTTTTTTGATTCTCAAGGTAAGGTATTCAACATTTTTATTAGGATAATCAAAATCAAGTTTGAAAGCGAATACGGAGAAAACAGTGACCCAAAATTATTCGACTACGTTAAACAAAAGGGAAGATAATTTTGAGAGACTAAAATGATAGTTGGGGGCAAAGTTTGTCATCAATCCTCGTAGACATACAGAGAGTTTCTCTCTTAACAGCAAAATATAATCTTAAAATTATGTGGATTTCTATTTTGTTCTATAAAAATTTATGACTTGAGTTCGATCTTCAAAAATTCCGAGATAGATTTTCAGAGGGCAATACTAATTTGCATCTTCTACTGTGGAATGCTTGTAAGTGTATTTTGTCATAGCGGTCCATCATTAGCAAAGATTTCTGTTGAGACTGCTCCTATCATATTTTGGAGTCATTAAATTCTTTTTAATGTATGTTTGTATACTATGGTTATATTAAATTTTTTTTAGGATTTATTAATGTGTGCTTTAGAGCATAAATTAGTAAACAATTTTAGAAAACTTTTTATGGAAAAACGAAAAAGTAATTAACTGTTTGACAGCTTTTTTAATTCTTTATAAAAAATTTTCTAAAATAAATGGTTAATGTGTACTCTAAGGGCACACATTCACTAAACCCAATTTTCTAATAGGAAGTTTTTAGGAGCCATAGGATTTAAAAATAATAATAATAATAATTTGGGGAATGGGGACAATAGTCGGTGCAGCTTCATGGTTATCTACTAAAAGTATGTTGATATTGTTTTATTCCATTTAGACCTAATTACTCATAGCGTGGACTGCATAAATGCTTTGGTAGAATTTGATCATCAATACTGCATAATTTGATGGTAGTGTTCTACTTTGGCCCACTTCCAGTTCCATGGAAAATATTTCATGGAGCGAGGTTAATTCTATGCACTTTCGGTGCTCTTTTTAATTTTTGTGTTGACCATGACCCATTTTTCGGAAAGATTAGCAAAACTTGACACGTTTTCAAATAGAGGAAATAGGAGACATACATTGTCACGTGAGTGTGACCACGAAAAAAAATCCATTTTATATTGCTTTTCAATAATTTATATATATATATATATATATATATATATATATATAAAACCTGAGGCCAATTTGTATAATAAAATTCCACTCATGTGAATATTAAGTAGTATTTTAATGTTAGAAACTATGTAAATTATAGTGTATTTATTATGTTGTATTTTATTCATTATTTTATTTTTTAGTGTCTGAATAAGTTTTATTCTATTTTTTTCTTAGTAAAAAATTCTACTTATAATTCTCAATAAAGATTTTTAATAATTCAATAAGCCTTAAGTACAGTTTATATAAGTTTTTGTTAGACTCATAAAATGATTAAGTTATTACAATTTTAAACCATATAATAACCATTTGTGCGGCGAAACCGTTAAAGAAAACAATATCATTTTTAAAGTCTGAATAAGTTTTATTCTATTTTTTTCATAGTAAAAAATTCTACTTATAATTTTAATAAATATTTTTAATAATTCAATAAGCCTCAAGTACAGTTTATATAAGTTTTTGTTAGACTCATAAAATGATTAAGTTATTACAATTTTAAACCATATAATAACCATTTGAGCGGCGAAACCTTTAAAGAAAACAATATCATTTTTAAAGTTTAGTATACAATATAAACATTATATAAGGTTCAATTTATTTTTATTCACACAATTGAACACAGATTGGTGACCAGCTTTAAAGCATTAAGTTCAATTTATATATGGAAATGGAATGGGCTGCATAAATTGCTTTAGTGATAACTATAATTTATTTGTGGGTTCCAGTTGTTGAGGCTCATTTTTTATAAAACCCAGAAAGAGGAGAGAGCCCATAATCAAGGAATAAGCCCAATTAAATCTGAGCGGCAGGAATAGGTCTGTAAAGCAAGCAAACGGGTCTTGAAGAGGTAAGCGGGCCTGAAAAGGCCCGGAAGGATAAGAACCATGGGCCGTGAATGTAGGAAAGTAAGTATGGGCCTTGCCCATTGCGGCAAGCCCAAAGTAAAGCAAGAATACGGAGCCGTAGTTTATGGGCTCTAGAGAAAATAGAGAATGGTTGGGCCGCGGAAGCCCAACAAGGTAATAAGGGCCCATGGAAAATGTGAAATTGTAAGGGGCCAAGGATGCCCCAAAGAAGGATGAATGGGCCACAGGAGCCCGCAGACTTAGGAGGCAATAAAAGCCCAGTGGGCTAACTAAGCCATTAAGAAAGGAATCGGTGAACCCAAAGGGTATAACCATTCCAATACAGCAGGAAGCAAACGGAAGGCCCATACCCAGGGTAAGCCCAAACCTCAGATAAAGAATTGATGAATGGAAAGTAAACACCCAAGCCATGGTGAGCGACTAACTGACGAAGGAATTTTTGACGGACGTAGGCACGCGCAAGACCTAGGTTCACCAGCCTGTACCCAGCCAATACAGGCGAAGGTGGGCCACGGGTCAGAGGTAAGGAGGGTGTGGTCTGGCGGAGGGGAGAGGGGGCGACCCATTTCGGGGCTTCCACTCAGGCCACTTTCGGGTGAGTGTCCTGCTGGGATGACATAGCACCCGAAAATGGCAAAACTAAGTTGGGGCCTTCTGGTGCATGCCTTGAGAGAGAAAGAGTGCTCTGCCGTGGTAGGAGAAAATGTCACGGCGAGCTAACAAACAAAATACCCTTACATTTTTCTGGAGACGTAGTGCGCCGCGGCCAGTGCAGGAACATGGCGCTGGCCGGGTGCCTGACCAACCAGTAATGGTCGGATGGGTACACACATCAGACAAAGGTGGTTACAGAGGTAAAATAGTAAATATAATGCATCACAAAATGCTATATAAGGTGCTCCCGGTGCATAGAAAGGGGGGAGGGAACTAGGAGGAAAGAATAGAAAAAAAAAAACTGAGTAAACAAAGAATAGAAAAAACAGAGTAAACAAAGAATAGAAAAAACAGAGTAAGAAAGAAAAGAAAAAAAAAAAAAACAGAGTGAAAAGGGGAAAATGGGCATGCACCAAGATGGGTTGTGGACTCCTCTCTCCCTCTCGAGAAACCACATTCTCTATGGACTCATACTCAGAACAAAGGTCATCTAGGACCATTCCTTCAAAGTCACTAATTTCTATTTAGAGAAGTTAGTCGCATTGAGGGAGTGTTGTCTCCTTTTTGATTTAGTTTTTCTCCGATATATTGCCGTAGGCCAAAAGCCTGATTGATTTACCGAAGTGTTTTACCACTTTCTTCCTTGTGTCTATCCTCTCCAAGTCCATCTTTATCACCTTTATGTTTTTATTCAGGTATTTGCTTATCTAAAATACAGTAAACTGGCTTTATACGTACTGGTAGCATACTTGTCTGCGGCAGTTGTTCATAAAGGAATTGCCTTCCACAATTTCATGACATGATCGTGCTGGGCTGAGGCATAGCTTGCGCACAAGCCGGGCCATGGTGAAGTTCAGCTGGGCCGGTCCCAACTCTCTAATCCAGAACACACTTGGGCTAGTACGGCAGGACGGAACAATCCAGCCCAATACAAAACCGGCCTAAAACACAGCAACACCAGTTAACTCAACTGGTAAAGTCTCTGATGGTTGAATAAGAGATTTGGGGTTCAATCCCCACCTACACAAAAAACCGATTGGTGTCCTGATCTGATGATAAAGAGCTATTATCAGGAGCAGACGCTATAAGTAAAAACTCTCTTAAAAAAAACTATAATTTATTTTTATTTTATAAAAAATCTAAATAAGATAAAGATTTAAATTTATAGTAATTATGATCATTCCAAAATATCAATTAATTTTTTGTATAATTATAATTCAAACCTTAGTCTTTTATTCCACGCAAGAAAATTTACTAATCGATACTTGAACGCACAGTGAAAAAAAATACAATTCAGTAAAAAGATAAAAAAATACAATTAATTTGTCATGGAATTTGCCAACATGCTACAAGACTTAACAGAGTTCAGGCCACTGCACCAAGCAATTGCATAGCTTGGCTTATCAGGATGTATAAAAAAATTATTGTCTTTTTCTCTTTCAGTGTTCTATTTTATATTAACAATCACAGCCTACTATATAATTTTTTTTAACCCCTTATAAAGTATCCAATATTTAAAATAGAAAAAACCATATGCATGATTACTGTAGTTAGTGCCTTGAGCATCCACATCAAAATGTGGAAAATCTTGCATAATAGAAAAATGTATCATTTTTACACATTTTGTCCAAAAATTGCTCCACATCAGTCCAACTAAAAATGTGTAAAAATGTGAATAGTAATGCACTTGCTACAGTAACCGTGTAAATATACACGGTTACTGTAGCTCTTCCATTTATTTTTTTATTAATTTTTTCTCTCTCTTGGCTCTGGTTGCTCTGGTTGGTCTCCGTGTTTCTCATTTTTTTTCTCCCATCTCTGCTTCTTTTTTCCTTCTCTTTTTCACTCCTCATTCACTCTCTGCTTCAACCACTCATCTGGAAGCTCTTCTTTCTTCAAGCATTTTTTCTACATTGGTTTTTTATACATCTGTAAGCTCTCAACCATCTAGTAAAAGGAGAAAATGGCGTCTTCTTCGTCAGCGTCGACTTCGGCAAGAGCTGGAGGAGGCTCCGATCAACCTTCGCAGCCGCAGCAGAGGAATGGGTCTGATCAACCTTCGCTCCGATCAACCTTGGGATTCGGCTTGAATGGGTCTGGGTTTTAGCTTGAATGGGTCTGGGTTTCGGCTTGATCTGGGTTTCGGCTCCTATCAACCATGAGAATGAGAGCTCCGATAATCATGAGAATGGGTTTGAGAAAGAGATCTGGGTTTCGGCTTGATGGTGGCCGGGTGATGAAGACGGTGGATGGGTTTGAGAAAGAGAGAGAGGCAGTGAGAGAGAGAGAAGCCATGAGTGAGAAAATAATAAAAAAATGTAAAAGAGTGAATATTTTATTAAACAAATGTGTAGAATAGATGAACTGATGTGGGTATTTTGTAAAATTAAACGTGTAAAATAGAAAAAGTAAGTTTTAGAAGTGTAAAATAGAAAATTTTTTCCACATTCTGACGTGGATGCTCTTAATGGGGTATAAAGTGCAATGGTAAGAGTAAGATGAAAGATTTTTATTTGTGAACATCCATATATGTAACGGGAATGAAAGAATTACCACGGAAAACAATAACACAATTTATTTGGAACCAATGGCTCAAAGCTGATACGGAACCGTTCTGAAGCCTAAGAAATGTTGTCATTTGCTTTAGTGGACTTAATTTGAAGCCAAACGCATACTTAGTGTTAAGTAGTTTATGAAAGGGCATCATTTGAATCATTATGTTTAGGACAAAACTTAGGTACAGTATCTTAAGTTCACTTCTTAAGATTCAGTCATGTTGCAACTTAACTAAAAAATATACTTCCATTTTATGAAAAAAAAATCTACTTAGCTGAATTTTAAGAAAGGAACCTAATGAACAGTACCTAAGTATTGTACTTAAGTTTTGCCCTTATGTTTAACACATGTGACACCCTTTTGAGAGAGGCTTGAGATTGAGCTTTGAATAGCTCCGCCAGAATGTTTCCAAAATAAACAAGCATGATTTCTGTTTAGTGAAGCAAAAGTTGGTGCTTCAACATAATTAACTCTAGCTTTCTTATGAAGTAAAATTTCAATCTCTAATTATAAAATCTTTTACAACGTAATTTATCAGTTTGATACTAAGATCTAGCATATACGTTGGTAAATTAGTAGTAATTGGGGTCTAAACTCATGTTTTTTTTTTCCTAATAAATTTTCGCTATGTCTTGTGAAACTATAGCTTATAAGCGCACACTAGAATCATGTAAAGTATGCTTCAATTTTTGAATTAATTTTATGTTCATAAATTTTCTAAAAAAAAATTTATGTTCCTAAACTGTTGATAACAATCATTTTAAAATGTTACTAGGATAATAATTAATATTTATTATTAAAAATTAGTCAAATAATCATGGCTTTTGAATATTCGTGAATAAGTTAATCCCTTTTCATGCACTTTCTTAAAAAGCCATTAGATATTTTCTCCTGAAAAACTCAATACCTTTAACGATAATTCAAAGTCGTAGTCAAGCCTAGCCCATTTACCACGCACGAAGTAACAGGTTGATAAAAGTGGGGAATGTACGAGTACAACCACTAAGGGTGAGTTTGTTTCCACTTTTTAAAAAAGGGCTTTTTAAAAAAGTAGTTTTTTCAAAAAGTGCAGTTTGAAAAAGTGTTTTTTCAAAAAGCTGAGTGTTTGGTAAAAATTGTTAAAAAGTGCTTTTTAAAAAAGCTGAATGTTTGGCGAGCACTTATAAAAGTAGCGGTTTGAGGGGTAAATTACTAAAAAGGACAATGTCTGTATAAAAATTTTTTTTTGTTTTAATTATCTCTTTTAATGTAAGTTATGGACACAATATTTTCACAAAAATTTCACAATAAAGTCTATATAACAAGTTGTTGATGGTAGGAAAAAAAAAATGTCACTAGTAGATCTAAATGAGAACTAATAACAACTTACTATGTAAGTTTTATTATGAAATTGTTATAAAAATATTCTGTCAACAGTACTATTTTTTTTTCTAAAGAAAAATAGTACTGATTTAAAAAGTTTAGAGATATAATAAAATGTCACAATATTTTCACAATACTAATTTAAAATTAACCTTTGTAAAATAAAATTTTATTAACACTTATCTTTTAAATGAGTTGTTCTAATACCCAAAATTTTTTCTCCACCACATACCCTATAACATCACAGTTATGAAAAAAAGTTGTAAAATAATATTTGTTCCTAATCCTATATTTTCTTCCCGTTGCTTTACCCAAACCCAAAAACTTTTTTTTTTCTTTCACTTTTTTCTCATCCACACGTTCACTTTTTGTCCTGGCTCAACAACTTTGGGGGCCTTAAGCAAAAATTTTAAGTGGGGTATATTTATATTTAAATATTATATTGATTTTTTTTATTTAAAATCTTTTTTTTTTTGTCTTTTTGAGATGCAAAATTGGTACAATAATTTATAATAATAGATAAGGTGAGATACCATGTTCAGATTAAAAAAAAAAGTGTGAGAAACGGTTGTCTTATAAGTCTGTGGGCTGCACTGCACAGTTGCACTCTGTGCAGCCTGTGCACCTGTGCAGTGCAGCCTGTAATCCTATCATCCTTTGGCTAAATCTTTTGCATTTTAGAATACAATGAGGTCTTTTTAATGCATTTTATTGACCAATAAAAGTGCTTAATTTTTTTTAATTAAAATATATAGATAAATATATTATATATATATATATATATATTTTTTTTTTACAAATGGGGCCTTCTTTTATTTGGGGGCCTTAGGCGATTGCATTAATTGCTTTACCCATTGAGCCGACCCTGAGTCTAAGATGAGATTCACTTTTTGTCCTCATCTTCTTATCACTTTCCTCCACACAAAAGCCCCCTTCCCCCCCCCCCCCCCCCCACACACACACACACACACACAAGTCTGAGATGAGATGCCGCAGCACAGCAGCACAGAAGAAGAAGAAGCAGCACAGCACAGCACAGCAACATAGTAAATCAAAAAAAAAAAAAAATAGAGAAGAGAAAAGAAAGAAGCAGCACAGAAAAAGCATAGAAGAAGAAGAAGAAGAAGAAGAAGATGAGATGCCGCAGCACAGTAGCATAGAGGAGCAGAAAAAAAAAACCCACCAACGGTCATTTTTTGTTTTGAGCTAAACGTGTTGTGCGTTTTGCAAAATGGAGCTCAGAGCTCCATTTTGTATACGCATGTTTTCTTCACAAATTCAAAACGCAGCTTTTTGTTAAAAGTTGCGTTTTGAACCTTACCAAACAGGCTTTTTGGGTTGGGTTTTTCAAAACGGGCTTTTTGGAGCTAGAAAAGTGGAAACAAACATGCACTAATACTTGCAGTAACTTTCGGTGAAAGTCCTATCCACTTTCCGCGTTCTTTTTAACTAGTCTCATCATGCGCACTTCGTTCGATGAAGCTTTTCTTTTAATAACAAAAAAAATTTTAAGTTTTTATTTTATATATATAATTTTTATTTTGAGAATTTAATTTATAAATAGATAAAGTAATTTAAAAAATTAACAGAAGAGTCATCTTATTTTTTTGATAATGTTTTAATGGGAGTTAGAGTTGCATTTTTGCTAAATTGCCCATTAGTTTTGTCTTTACTTAAACATAAGAATGTAAGGACATTTTTAAACTAAAAACTGAAGAATCCAAATAGAGGAAGCTTTTAAATAGTAGTATAGCTAATATTTGCATGTTTAATCGTGGTCTTTCTGCACTGTTTTTACCTTTTGGTTTTAGTGTTTAACCATAGCCCACTGTCCACTCTTTTGAACAGAGGAAAATAGGACACAGATGGTGACTAGCTAAAGCATAAAGTTCAATTCTGAATATGTACGGAAATCGAAGGGGCTGCACACTCAAAATCACATTTGATTTCAATTGAATTTCAGTACATACACACGGACCACAACTGGCACTTGCTAGAAAAAAAAAAAAAAAAAAAATTTAGGTGCACTAATGACACTTAATCACAAGAGAAACATGTAAAAGTGATGATGTTTTAATCACGGCTTGGCACATCAACATTGTTGAGAAAAAAAATTAGAAAACTTTGTGTCCTGAACGTTAGTCTTCAGATTATATTCAATTTTTTTTTTTCTATGCATGCCATTTTAGTGCCGATTGCATAAATGCCTTTGTAGAAACTTGACACATACGCATAAAAGCAGATTTTTTTTTTATTTTTATTTTTATTTTTTTATAGATAGGATAAAATTATAATTGATGGGATCCGCTCCATAATAATTGGTCTTTATCACCAGATCAAGACATCAATTAATTTTTGGTGTGGACGAGGTTCAAACCCTTGTTCTCTTATTCAATGACAATAAACTTTATCAGTTAAATTAACTGTAACTCACGCATAAAGGTAGATTTTGCAGAGCAAATTTCTTGTTTTCTTCTCCACCCAATTTAGGTACCAACTATTTTTTGGGACAAAATTAATTAGATTGAAAGAGGAGAAGAAGATATCTAGTGCAATGGTTGCATACAATCGATTTCCCAGAACACATGGGTCTATAGTTGAGTTATTTAATTTGTATTTTTTACATTCAAGTTTTTAGAATACCAAACTTTTTTAGCGTAACAAACTAAAATGATTTCTGTTTAGTGATGCAAAAATTGGTGCTTCAACATGCATGAGAGACTCAGTTGAACAATATGATTGATAAACACCATTAACTATTATAATGGGTAAAAGAAATGATAATTCCCCATGTCACAAACACTAAAAATGAAACACTTGCAAGATTCTTAATTTTTCCCTCCTTATCTTCCATCTGCTCCGTACCAAACTGGCCACAAACGCTTCAAACTCAAATTTGTATATCATCACAACTTTTGATAATAGATGTGAAAGGGGGGAAAAAAACAATAGAAGAATATAAACAAAATCCATATTCAATAGATTTGACAAACAAGTGAATCTTTTAAGGGCCCAAAACATTAAAGACCCAGACAAGCATATAATATAATCAACAAAATGCTAATGGTGGCAATAACCTTTTTGATCCCTGTTGGCTTATTAATTTAGTAAAAATTAGAAGAATATTTGATATCAAATTAATACATAATCGCTTACCAATAAAATGAAAAACTACACAACTCAATCCATAACAGATGGCATTAAGTTTTTCAGTAGAAAATATCTAAGGGCTTTTATTGAAAACTTGTACACTTGGGCAATAAATGAGCAGATGAAACCTGATTATTATGCATAATCTAAAAGCATGATAAGAAGAAGAATAATGCAAAGGAGACTACAAATTTATTTTGGTGGAAGGTACTGAACCAAATTTTATAGATTTTATTAGGGTTGACAAATTTGATTCAGTTGCCGATTCTTATTTGGTGAACCTTGTTAATGGTATGAAGTCCGTGTAACATGAATTTCAAATTGCTCAATTGATGACTTTCGAGTTTGGCAAGAAGACATAATTAGTGTGCCGTGTTGTACATAATTAATGTGCAATTTTAATTTATAGTTTTATTTTTCCAATTTGCTTAAATATATTTTTTCATAGGTTGATAATGGGTGAGGGAAAGTTACTGGTAGGATTCGAACTATATACATAAAACACCACAAAATATACCATGTACATAAATGTTGTCTAGCTAATGGTGTCATGCATATAAATGCTTATTTGAGTAGAGTAAGTCACAAGTGTTTTAACACTGTGTTTAATGAAAGTGCAGAAGGAAATTATGGACTGAATTTATGTGGGTTTTTCAAATAGGCAATTCTTCATCCCTCAAGATTTGAAGTTTTTTTTTTTTTTTTTTTTTTCTGTTATATTTTTAAATATTTTTACTTCAATTTCTTAGAAGTATATCAATCATATCTCCCCAAAAAAGACATTATGGATTCAAAACCTAGGGGCATAGCGTAATCCACACTTTCTTCAGTGCATGCATCTTCCCCTTTTTCTAGCGAGTAATTTTTGTGGTGACTTTATATAGTTCTCTTTCAATTAATCAGATGGGGGGTGGGGTATGTATGTTGGAGAATTTTGGAAGGTTATAAGAAGTGTCCTCTCTTTCCATTAATCATATGTTCGATAAAAACTGGAAAAAGAAATATGATACACCTCACTCACCGACATAGATTAACCTAATGGTGGTGACCAGCTATATAGTATAGTTGGTCACCACTTTCTTTAGTGCATGCATCTTTTTCCCTTTTTTTCTTTCCCACCTACCAAGAAGACGAGACTACCTAATAATTTCGTGGTGACTCCACAGTTTGTATAGCTCTCTTCCCATCAATCAAATGGGGGTGGGGTATGAATGTTGGAGAAAGTTTCCTCACTAGTCCCTAGTTTTTATTTTTTAATTTTTTTTTACGCAAGTCACCAAGAGATTAAAATCAATGTTTGCGTGATATCCCATATTGCAAATCTTCCACAACCATAAAAATTGGAAAGGATTTTGAATAAAATGAATAAATAATGAAAAATCTGTCTCTAAAAACCCAAAATTTCAAGTAACAAAAATTTAGAAACGAGCTAAATACCTAATGAAATTTTTATATATGACATGGAGCCCTAGCCATTATTTTGATAGAAAGAGAGGAATAAAAAAAAAGCGCTTGGAATTAGACAATCAAATCAAGTACAAAGACAATATTGTTTTGTATTTTTGATTTTCTAATGAAGTATTACACTCACTGTCTTCGTATAACTAGGATTTTCACCATGCCTAGAAATTATCTAGAGCATGCTTTGATTATTATTATTATTATTATTATTATTATTGTTTTTTTTTTTTTTGTTGAGAAGAGTTAATTTTCTTTTCTTAATCTTTTGATCACAATCATATATTTTTATATATATTTCTTTGTGAGAAATTAATTGACTAGTCATGGCTTTTGGATTCCACCATAAGGTGTGGCTTGGTGGTACGAGTTCTCATATCACTTTACAAGATGTTTGGCATGAGTTGAGTGGTTCAAGTAGTGGTGCTTCAACAAATGTGTTGTGCCCATAACAGTAGTTTTATCAAGACCCCGGTGGTACATGTAGTATTACCCTTAAGTCACATGATGTCACGGAAGGTAGATGTTTCTGCAATGAAGTTCCTTTTTTTCATTTAGAAAAAAAAAAAAAAAAAAAAAAAAAAAAAAAAAAAACCTCATGACTTTTGGATTGTGAATATTTATGTTAATCCCTTATCATATGTCAATGTTTGCATGTTGGACAATTTAAAGACAGAATAGTTCCTGCATAAGTTAATATGATTTTTATAAGCAATAGAATTGAACACACAAATATATTATATTATATTGGAAAATGCTAACAAGGGCACTCGTTAGCATTTTCCTATTATATCAAAAATGGCACTTGTTAGCATTTTCCTATTATATTTTTGATGAGTTAAAAAAAAGAGTGATATATATTATATTTTTGCTCATCAATACGTTTAAGGCTTTAACGAAGAATTAATGTAGTACTCTTCAAGCCTAGTCACTTTCCACGTTCTTGGCAAGAGTACAGTAGGACATAACTCCTGCGTTAAAGTTCTGCTGATTTTGCTTTCATCAATTTAGACATAAATTTATTTAGTGTGGACTGTTGATTGCCTGATTGTTTTTAGAGGAAATGGATGACCAAATAATGCATAATGCACTTTCGTTGAAAATTTTTTCTGCATTTTATGTCTATTTTTGACTTTAGCACTTTTCAATAGTGCTTAACCATGGTTTACTTTCTGAGTTGTTTTTTACATTAGTGTTTAACTTTAACAATGCCCTACTTTTCACACTCTTCTCTTTTCTTTTTTGTTCTTTTTTATTTTTTATTCTTATATTGAAAATACTAGAAACTTCAATAAAAACTGAAAAAAGAAATATAACACTCCTTAGTCACCGATACAAATTAACTTAAGGCGAAAATACTATTTTGGTCCTTACATTTTGGAGTTACAATTAATTTAGTCCCCACATTTTGGTAGCAATCAATTTAGTCGCTGTTATTTTCAACTTGCAGTCAATTTAGTCCCTACAGTTAAGTCACTAACGAAAAATGTCTACGTGGCAAACAGTTTTCATTGTTGACATGTCTAATATTTAAATATTAAGTAAAATTTTGACATGGTAGAATTTTAGTGACTACATCAGTGCTTAGATGGCAAGAAAAATCTACATCAGCTTTTAAAAAAAATAATTTTCTTCTCTTTACCAATTTTGTTCCTATCTTTACCAAAAAGTAATTTTATTACAATTTCTTTAACCATTCATCATTTAGAAACTATTCATTCATTGTTTGGAAAAGGGTCACAACGAGAGGCTATGTCTAGTTGCAACACCTGGGTCAAATCTTTTCTAGTAATCCCAATAATCAAAATATGCTTAATGATCAAGAAGATGGTTGGATGATCCATGTACCCCAAAATCACTACATCTAAAAAAGAATACACAACAAGAGAACCCAAAACTGAAACACATTTCAATCAAATCCATTATCCTTGTACCCATTTTGCAGATCACGCGGTGATGGCAACAAAGAATACGAGAGAGAGAAGCATTGACCTCCCAACAACACTCATTGCCGCCACTACCGCCACCACCACAGCACAAGCATCCGCCTCTCTTTGTCTGCTAATATACATGGATCTCACCACCGCCAAAGCTCCTTTTTCATTTTTTAATCTCTCTCTCTCTCTCTCTCTCTCTCTCTCTCTCTCTCTCTCTCTCTCTCTCTCTCTCTCTCTCTCAGCCCTCTTTGTCTCTGTTGACTAGCCACCATGGCTAGATCTGCATTGCCACCACCACTAACGTCAGTGGCTTCTATATCTTCCCCTTTCCTCAAATAAACCCTCAACTCTCACAATCAAACTTAAATCTAAACCTTCATCACTTATTCTGATTCTCTCCAAACACAAGGCTCCTGCTCTCTGTCTCTCACATGGGTTTCCTAGATCTGTGATGGAGGAGATTTTTAGGTGCTACGGAAGACTTGGTTGTCAAAGATTGGTAGTGCGAATGGGTGTTTGGCTAAACGAAATGAGAAATGATAGGTACACAATATTTTCACAACATTTTTACAACAAATTCTAAGTGGTAGGTTGTTACTTGTCGTTATTGTTGGGGCAAAAAAGTAATCTTAGTGTTAGGTTCAAATTTGAATCAATAACAACTAACCACCTATGATTTATTGTAAAAATATTGTAAAAATATTTCAAAAGAAATTGTAATAAAATTAAAAAGAAAAAAATAAAGATAGGAACAAAACTGGTAAAGAAAAGAAAATTATTTTTTTTAAAAAAACTTACATGGAGTTTTCTTGCCATCTAAGCTCTGATGTAGCTACTAAAATTTTGCCACATCAACATTTTATTTAATATGTAAATATTAGACATGCCAACAATGCAAACTGTTTGCCATATAGACATTTTTTCGTTAGTGAGTTAACGGTAGGGACCAAATTAACTACAAGTTGAAAATAACAGGGAACAAATTGACTGCCAACAATGCAAACTGTGTTTGTCACGTAACCATTTTCCGTTAGTGAGTTAATGGTAGGGCCAAATTGACTGCAACTTGAAAATAACAGGGACCAAATTGGCTGCTACCAAAATGTAAGAACTAAATTGGCTGTAACTCCAAATGTAGGGACCAAAATGGTGTTTTTGCCTTAACCTAATGGTGGTGACTAGCTATATGGTATAGTTTCAATTCTTTTATGAAAAGGGAATGGGCATAATAGGTATGGGCTTGAACCTATAACATTGGGTTAATATGTTTAATATAGCTCTAACATGCATAAATTTCTTGAAACTATGTTATTATTATTATTATGAGAGGATTTGAGAGAAAATGTACACTGAAGAAGTTAAGGGAAATTTTTAATTTATCAATTTTTTTTTTGTCAAACTTAACTCAGTTGTCTCTCTCAAAAAAAAAAAAAAAACAAGAACAACAACAACTTAACTTAGTTGCCAAGGAAGGCTTAGGAGCAGGCTGCATGACCCCGCTTTCCGTGTTTGTGAAAATAAAACAATAAGATGCTATGTCCAATACCCATTTCAAAACACAATGTTTCTGTCTATGTCCACAAGATAGATGTCACTTAATTACTAAATAATTTAAAGTTAAACTCGTAACACTTTTGGAAGGTAAACAACAGGTTTTGTATTATTTTCTCTTGAATTATTATGTTTTTCTTCTATATTATATTTATTTATTTATTTACCCTTTTTTTAAAAAAACTTTTGATCCTCAAATTTTAATTTGATATAAAAGGAAACCCTCTAGACTCCCTTGGTGCCAATGTCGTTAGAAACCCCACAGGCCCATAATTGGTTTTCCGCAGCCAATACAATGGCCCAAGAAAGAGCACAACTATCGCAAATTTTATTTTATTTTAGTTTTTATAAAAAAATTCTTTTTAGTCACCCACTTACTTTTTTCTCTCCTTTTTTTTCCCAGTAGTTTTGACGCAAGTCACCCAACAGATTAAAAATCAATGTTTGCGATTCTTCCACAACCATAAAATTGGAAATGATTCTGAAGAAAATAATATAAATTTCCCTCTATTAAAACCTAAAATCTAACGTAACAAAAATAAATAAAACAGGAAAAACATTTTAAAGCCTAGCCCACTTTCCACGTTCTTGGAAAGAGTACAGTAGGACATTAAGTCCTGCCTTGAAGTTTTGTTTGACATTGCTTTCTTCAAATTATAGTGTGGGCTGCTTGATTGTTTTTAGAGGAAAAGTATGTCCAATAATGCATGCAGTAACTTTCACTGAAAATTCTATCTGCTTTTTACATTCATTCTTGACCTTATTGCGTTTAGTCATAATCCACTTTCTACGTTGTTTTTGACTTTAGTGTTTAACCATGCCCTAGTTTCCACGCTTTTGGAAAGAGGAAAATAGGACACACTGACACAAATTAACCTAATGATGACTAATATTCATCAACTTGTTAAAACTACATTACTTTAGGACATGACTATGACCTGGTGAGGAAAATTGTCTTACAACTTAGTTTCTTTAGAGTTAAATTTTTCATGTTATATGTATTTTTCATCTTCATATGAATTAATATCCTTTATATTAATAATAGAAGACAAATAGCATCTCAAAGTTACATTGTTGCAACTTAAACCTTTGCATTTCAATAAGATTATAACTCAAAATTGTTATTGCATTGAGGTTTCATAATCATAAAGAATAACTACACATATACAACTACTATCTTAGTAAAATTATGATCATCTACCACAGGTTACATTTCCAAACCTTGAATTGAAACTCACCGTGCAATTTCCTTATTCTTTTTCTCCTTTTCGGTGTTCTCACTTATTGAATTTCACAGTAAACAAAGTAAAGCAAAAAAGAGGGAAATCAAAGAGAGAAAGCAACAGAAATTTGATTTGAGGAAAAGCAAAAACTACTCGATGACAATTGCAACCAGTAGAGGGTTCCTTGGGAGGCGATGACCTGAGAAAGGAATGATAACAAAAGCAGCAACAAAGATGACGGGAGCAAAGTTCTTAGAGTAACTAACTCTCTCTCTCTGAAGATCAACAGCGATGAAATAGGAGAAATAAGGAAGGAAGTGAGATATATATAGGATGAATAATGCACAGAAGATGAAGCAACACCCTTGTCCAAAAACGGGGCCAATTCGCTTCAACCATGTGTTCCAGCATTTAATAATGGCTGCTCGAGAAATCAATCAATAAACGCCTTGAAAAATGTATATATATGTGTGTGTGTGTGTGTGTGTGTGTGTGTGCGCGCGTGTGTGTGCGTGCATGTAAAGAGCTACAAATTAGACTCCATAACTCGTCACCCAGAGCTGATAGGATTATGGAGTAGGGGGCAGCTGATAAGCGTAATTCTTGAAGTCTAAGCAAAAGCGACGGACTTGTTGTACCTAACGACTTCGCTGATGAACCCCTAAACAACTCCACTAAGCTGACAATCCATCTCAAGATTGACGAGGGCGCCTCAGGATTATCTATGCATGGACGAGACGGCCAAAAATCATAGATAGAATAAGTAATTGACAAGATGAAGTTGACGGGTGTGAAAGGAATTCCTGACGGGTCTATCATGTCTTTTACTTGTGCTCCACGTATGAGTATACCTTGCACCCCATGAAAACCCTAGTCAATAAGACTCCTATAAGGAAAAGAATTCGGTAAAATACGCGAGTTAAAGAGAATCTCTCCCACAAGGAAACATCTTTTTGGCCAAGGAACAAATGTCAACCCTATGCTACTATAAAAACCCCAAAACCCTCACAAACCAAGGTACGCATAATTTTCCTCAGCTCTGGCACTCTAGAGTTGTGAGCATTCTCTAACTTAACATTCGGAGGGTTTTTGGCTGGTACCACACCGGTACTCTCCTAAGGTCTTCTTGTTTCGTATTGTGCAAGTATTGTCTTGAGTACGTAAGCACGGTGTAGCTCACTAACGATTTTCAGCATCATCACTCACTAACACTTACTTTGGGGTTGAAATATGAATGGGCTATAATATGGGTATTTCAATGAAGCATAAGGCATTGGGTTCTTTGGGTAATATAAAGAAGCAAGAGCCAATAAAAAAGTGGGAAAATTTTAGGAAGCTAAAGGGAAAGCTCTCTCTCTTTCATTGAAAGAGCAAAAAATGGACAAAGGCTCTCTTAATCTTGCTTAGCACCAAAATCGAAGATTACTGAAAACCCAAGCTCACTTCAACTCAAAGACCCCAAAGGCCTCACTCTTTTCTCATAACCATGGACCCAAGGAAGCTTCTCAAGAGCTAGAGAGAATGAGGCTCAGCAATAAATTAAGATTATATTTGAGTCCTCACCAAAATCCATTAATATGTCAAAATTAAATATGTATTATTTTTAATCTTCATATGTATATATTTCTTCATATGTATAACTATTATTTTAGTAACCTATCATCCCAAACAGTATTTCCCATTATGAAAGAAGTTGCCACGTTATCAGGAATTAAGCATTGAAATCAACTATGAAATGGATCACATCGTATAAGTTGCAAAGGGAAAATCAAGTGAAAATTTGTTTCAATAGCATGACTTTAAAAATAAGGCTTTTGTTCACAGGTGTCTTAGACAATCGTTAAAGAGGCTTCAAAGTTCAAATGGACTCTACCTACTTCGAGAAATAGTAAAAATTCATAAAAATATGAACTTTTAGTTAATAGTGCCTTGACTCCTAAAAAAAGGTGACTTGATTGTATTATAAAATTTTAACCTAGCAGATGTGAGTGCCTAACAAGACCTAAAAAATAATAGTGAGAAGTATGAAGGCCACGCTTTATCAAATCAATCTGTTAACCAATTAAACTCTTTTTAGAAAGCTTATTCCTAGTTGAGTTAGTATAATGTAATAGAATGTTTTACAAAAAGTTTACTCAGGCCACGAGTTCGCTATTAAGACGAAAAAATCTCAGGCGAAGCTTGAAGTCACAAAGCAGTTTGTAGCTAAGATTGACCCTCAGCTTGGCTACAGCTTTCACCGTAACTACCAAGCCTCTATTTTCTATTTTGTGGGCGTTTAATTAATTTTACGATTACATTTTTTTTTATTCACCAAAATAAAACGAAAAAAAGAAAAGAGAGAGAGAGAGAGAGAGAGAGAGAGAGAGAGAGAATTCTTGCTTACTTGCTTATTTGTTGGTTGCCTAAAGTTCAGGTCTTTGTCATTAGTGGTGAACCCTTTTAGTAGCATTGGCAGTTGGGTAAATAAATGGTTGTTCTTGATTGTTTCAAATAATTTTGAATTATGCGTTACATCATAGATTGTAAATGTTAAATGATGATTTGGGAATAATGTGAGCTCTGTACAGATTTCCAAGTTTAAGAAGTTTGATATTCTACCAGTGGCTGATGTGTTGCAACTCTTTAATATTGCTCTGGGTTACGGAACTTAAAACCTTAATATTAGTACACTTAACCAAGAAAATATGCTTGCAGAAGTTTTCTTCTAGATTCTTTTGAATTGAAACACTTTGTGACCAACAATCATCACCCTATCCAAGCCAAGTTCTACTGGAAATTTCTTTAATGTTATAAGAGATAAATGATGCAAACAAAACAACTAGGCTTCTAGCAACTACTCAGCTGCATATGGCAGAACTGCAACACCTTCAAAATCTTCCTGCCAGCACATGATTTAGGCAAAACCACTCCATCTGCACCGTCTTTGACAGTGTCGCTTAACTGTCAGCAACACCAGCTATCCCTCCACAACTGGACACACTTGCCTTGGTACTCTCCTACAGTTACTCTGATCCAAATGAGCATGATAGCCTTGTGCATACCTGGAAAAAAAAAACTTTACTGAGCACTAACAATTCATAAGCTAGCTTGTTTTGCACCCTCAAACATCACTTTGTTGAGGTTGTACCACAAAGCCAATAGATTTATGATATGACAATCTAGAGAACATCACATATTCCTGCTATTGAAAATGTAGATCCTCCATTCACTATGTCAACAACTGCTTCAAAGAGCAAGGATAAATGCAGAAAGTTCTAAGGGTCTAATCTGACCAAAACCATACAGCCCAAGAAAGACTACACTTAAGATATAGTTTCACTCACCATGTTTAGGAGTTGTATGAGGCCATATCAGCTTCTCAGTAAACCGATATAATTAAACTGAATAATCCTGCCTAAAAGGAGTTTTTAGCCATCTATATTACAAATTAACAGGGCACTTACATGTGGCAGCACCCATTTCCATCAAAACTTGACATCGGACACACATATATGATGTAACCTATTAAACTCCTAAATGTCTGGGAAAAATAAACAAAATAAAAGAAAGAAAGAAAGAAAGAAAGAAAGAAAGAATAATATAACTATGGAAAAGCAGAGGAAAAAGATATGTCCATTCTAAATAAGATTCAAATGTTATTGAGGACTCACCAATGCTTCTGCACAAGCATTGGAAGAATGAGGTTTATGGAGGGTGAATTTGATTTGAAGTTTTGTAATGGGGTGAGTTTTGTATGAGAGAGAGAGAGAGAGAGAGAGAGAGAGAGAGAGAGAGTGTGTGTGTGTGTGTGTGTGTGTGTGTGTGAGTGAGTGAGAGAGGAAGAGAGAGCTACTGGGTTTTTTGGAGGAAAAACCGGAGAGACCCTAGACCCACATTATGAGGACTAAAATTCAGTAGCTCCCCTAAACATGTGGTAGGTTGTGGACCAAAGATTAAAAATCGAGTCTCTAAGACTAGATTTTAAAAACTGAGTCTTAAAGACTCGATATCCAGTTGGAATTCACGTTAGATGCGGTATATACATAACTCGAGCATCTAAGGTTCCACGTAGACCTCAGGCTAGCTCAGATCTGATTCAAACAAGAAAACTAAGTCTCAAAAACTCGGTTTATAAGCCCAAAATCGAGTCTGAAGACTCAAAATGTTACTAAAATATATAGTTTAGAAACTGTGTTTACTAACTATATAATTTAGAAAATGGGCTTAATTCCCAATTTTGCCTACTAACTATAATGTATTCCGGGTTTCCGACAACAACACTACCTCTCTCTCTGTAACAGCAATTGAATGAAAATGACAACAACGAAGAAGAAGAAGTTGATGTCATCGGCGCCATAAAGGGGCAAAGAGGAAGCCAAAGAAATCCGAGACGATAACGATTGATGATTCCCTTGTCGAGGAACTACCAGGTCTCTATTTTGTGGGTTTTTTTTTTGCTGATGAGAGAATTCTTGATTACTTGCTTTAAATTGTGTTTCTTTGGTTACCCATTTATTAGTTTCTTGATTACTTGCTATTGGTTGTTTAAAGTTCGTGTCTTTGTCATTAGTAGTATACCCTTTTGCAGTGTTGGGGGATTCCTGGTGGTTCTTAATTGTGTTTTTATAGATTTGAGTTATGTGTTATATGAGAGGTTGTTAATGTTTTTGTTTGAGGATCACTTGGGAATGTGAGCTCTTACCAGTTGGCAATGTGTTGTAACTCTGTGATATGAGTATGACTCTGAATTAAGGAACTTAAAACCTTAGTATTACCACAACAAACCAAATTATTAGTAGAGGATGAGAACTTCTTCCCATAAGAGAAAACTGATAAACAGAAAAGAAAGAACAAATCTATTCTACTAGTTATTGAGAACTATAGTCTATAATACAATGGCTGACTGGCTGAGTGCGTGTTGGATCTACTTTTAGCTTTCATCTTTTTAGCATATTTGCTCATGCTCTACTTTTTAAAGTCTTTTTTTTTCTAGTTACAACTGTACTACGCTAGAGTTTCAAGTGATAGACGATGGCTGGTCTTGCTGTTTCAAACATTTTCCTTTCATGCATAGCAAGTTAGAAAGACAAATTTGATCAAATTGGAGTCTTGACTGTGTATTTGATTGTTAAGTATAGCTGGAAGGTAGTAAAAGCCAAGTTTAGTAGTTTGGTAGTTTAGTAGCAATGTCCGATTAGTTTGTACTGCTAATGAAGTTTGATTAGTTTAGTAGTTTAGAAGGTAATTATAACCTACATAACTGGTTCCAAAGCTCAATGTCCTCACTTAAACTTGTGTCAATAAGATCAACAACAGACCTGCCTGCTTGGTTTCTACAGTTCCTAGCATGCAATAGCCAGTATACTTTTTAAACCAAATAAATTAGTGTTAGAAAGAGGCCTTAAAAGCATATCAAAAGCACAAAAGTCATATTGTAAAAACATGCATAATTAAAGAGCAAAGTTATTAATGTTACAGGCTGATGAGAAAATCAAGTATAGCACCCATTTCTATTCAAACTTGACATTATATATAATCTACTAAACTCCTAAATGTCTGAAAAGAAGATGACGGGAGGAAAAAAGAAAGAAAAGAAAAATCTTACTAATAAATTGCAGAGGAAAAGGATTTGTTGCTTCTAATGTTTGCATACAGACATGTGCCAAAGGCATAAATTAGTCAATAAAAAGGTGTAAAGATAACTTCCTCTTCTTCTTTTTGGGTTTGGTTTTCTGATACAATAATGTCAGAAGAGTTGGCTAGTAGTAGAGTCCAAAAATGTTTATATTTGAAGCAAGAGTCGCCAGGGACCCAACATCTATAGTGACTCTCTTATGCACAACATATATAACCACTAGCGTTCTCCAAATTTTATGCAATTGAGGTCTTCAATCAGCATAGCAAGTTGCCAAGGAATCCTCTTTCTCAAAATTATCGAAACAAGTCTGCAAAAACCAAGCTGTATAGCTGGGCGTCTGATCTAGCTGCATGCCATTTGGTTGCATATGGAAGAACAACAACAGACTACCAGCGCTGGATTTGGTTACATAACCAAAACCACCCTCCATCTCTGCTAGTGTCCCACAATAGTTAGCCACACCTGGACACTTTTGCCTTGGTACTTTCTTGCAGTTACTCTGATCTTGTTGTTGTGCATTAAAGACTTGTGCATACCTGCAAAGCAAAGCATTAGAACTTTTTAAGCAGATTTTTTTGCACCCTTAAACATCAATCTAGAGAACACCAAATATTCCTGTTTTTAAAATTTTGGATATTCTATCCATTGAGCCAACCACTGCTTCAAAGAGAAAGGAGAAATGAGTTTAGTTCTAATGGTCAAATCTAATCCAAACAATACAGCCCAAGCAATAGTGTACTTCAGGAATAAATAATCCTAGTTTTCCTCTTTTTTATTGCATAAAACACTTACTATCACTCACTATGTTTCATTTCACTATTGTGTGTTAACGAGTCTTCATTCCAAAACTTCCGCACAAAAATTATTAACTTAAAAGGAAGCTTCAATCCCTGCAGATGTCTCCATCTAAGAGCTATGACCTTCCCTTGAGAATTTATTACCTGAATTCCCCCTACTTTCAATAATAGCTTAATTATGACCTTATATCAACCATGTGTTACATTGAGGCCATATCAGCTTATCAGTAGCTTCTCACCTTGAGATAGGGGTGGCTAAAAATTGAGCAGCAACTTCAAGAGAGTATCGCTCCCTAACCAAGTCCTGTTTCCAAAGACAAAGTGTAAAGATATCTTTAAACACCTATTAAAAGATGCAGATTCTTTTGAATTATATAAGGGAAATCCCAAATATTATATAAAAATTTTAAAATTTTAAAAAATGAATGACAATGATTATCAAAGTGTAGCATAATTCCACTGTGAAATTTGATGCATTCGAGAATGTGAGAAAACTTAATTTATAGATATAATACAACAATGATAGCAAGTACAACAGGAGGGCTTACCTAAGCAGGCTACCTTCTACATTTTTCAACCTTGTCTACATTGTTGCTTGCCTTCTCAAGTCAGAGTACTGTTAAGACAAATTTCCCTCAGATGTTTTGGTTGGTAAAATATAATCAAGTTTGTTGTATGGTCAGGTTTCTCTAATGTCTACTGCTGTCCTTCAATTCTAATTCATGTTGAGTCTCTTTAACAAGGTCTAACCCAATTAAGTTAGAGATAGGTCATTTGGTTCATTTCAACTTTTGCCTGGTCACAATCTGAAATGGGTATGGACAACTTTCAGTCAATAATTTGATTCGTGAAAGTTTTAAAAGGTGGAAAAACTTTCTAGTACATCAAGGGGCAAAAGCACAAAAATATTATGGCATAAACTTATATAGTTAAACAGCCGCTTCATATTAAAAGGATTTTAAATCATTAATCTTATATATATATATATATATATATATATAGATATATATGACCCAGTAACAAAAGGTAGAGAAAAGGATGCTACTCTTAAGTGGGATTGAAATAAGCTGCTTCTACACAAGCATTACATAGGACGGTGACATGAATGATGATTTCCTTTACATTGCAGAATAAAGCAGCACATAGCTAAGGCAATTTATTACTGCTTACTATTCAAATATTCAATTATTGTAAATCTCTGAACCATCACGGCATGTCTAACAATCGAGCAATATATAGTCATTCATAACACTGTTTTGGTGAAGATAAGTTGAAACTAAATGCTTTTAGCTTTGAAGGTTGTCTCCTATGAGAACTTTTATTTAGTTGGTTATCACACATCTATTTACATGAAGGTACAAATTTAGCTTTCTAATGACGATAGATTAAGCAAAATACCAAAAACATAACTTCTGCTGATGCAAATCCTTTTTTTAGTTGACCTATGGATCAATCAATTATGAACAACGTTAACGTTATTTGCAAATGTCAAGAACTCGGTTGAATGATTTGGTCAATGGGGAAATTTTGCATATCCACATTAATTCCTCATAAAAAAGTAAGTATAATCAAACTTCTAATGTTTGAAATTTTGAACATTCACCACTGCAACTTGATTGTAGAGTTTGTTGCATTATGAGAATTACAGTAACAATGTCCTCAAACAGCTAAGACAAATCATTTTAGTTACTTCTATGATTGTTACCTTACATTAGAATAAAAATTTCAATTTCCTCTTACACCAAAAATCAATTGATGTCTTGGTCTGATGATAAAGAGTTACCCTCAGGAGTGGATGCTATATATTGAAACTCTCTCAAGAAATAAATAAAAATTTAGAGGAAAAAAAAAAAAAAAAAAAACAAGAATAGAAAAATCAGCCGGTCTCTTTATCAAAAAAAAGAGCATTTTCTTTGGTTGAATGTTAGCACACAACCGTAGAAAACCTTCAACAAGGAAGTTAGATGCCATGTCTAGCTAGACTAATCATTCTAGTTGCGATCTATACATGAGTTCATATATATAATACATTTAATATGTAACGACAAATTTAATTAAGTGCAATAATAATGTTTGCAGTGCCTTGCATATATTGCTTTTGTAATTTTAACAAAAAAGTTTAAAACGATGCACTAAAATGCAACAAGAGTGCAGATTTTACCTTGCAATCTATTAGCTAGAGGGAAAATCAAAATCATACAATGGACTGCACTTGTCTTCTTGTCTCTGGGCCATGTGACAGTTTCTCCTCATGAACAAGTCCAACAATCCTACATCAAGGTGGTTGCCAACACAAATCACCGATCCAAAACTACCCTAAGCATTTCTTATTTTATAAAAATAATTTTTTTTTTAAATAATGTTTTTGGATTAAATGAGTTGCTTCAAGAATGGGGGTGATTCTTTTACCAATTGGACCGATCCATAACATTTAATACTATGCATATTAAATTATCTAGGTGTACTGCAATGTTATTTGATCAAGGAAATAGAACAGATGGGAGTTGGAATAAGTGCCAATAATGAAGCTAAAGCACAACTAGCAAAATTATATTTTTAAGTTAAAATTAGGTTGGGTTTGGATAGCAACGCATTTGCGTTGCTGGGACTTGCAAGTATGGAATTCAGCAAATATAACTTTAAAACTGAGTCTCACGGCACTATTCGCACATTTAAAAATTATTTTGCTATAGTATTTTCAGTTTTCAGTTTTTAATTTTTAGCAATAAACAGTATCCAAACAGATCCTTAATGTGTAAATATAATGAAGTTACCAATAAAACTTTAATTATGAAGAAAAAATAGTGACTTACAAAAAATCAAGAGAAAAAAAAGTTAATTAAGAAAAAAGAAAACAAGTTCAACAATCTTCAATGATGCAGTTGTTGGAATAAGTGCCAATAGTGAAGCAAGTCTATAATTATTCCCTCTTAATTAAAGGTTACACTAAACAGGAATGGACTTAACCTAACCTAACATAGAATGCAAGCAATAATAACCCACATAGCCAAACACAAACCTTATCACCTATGAAAACAAAACAGGCCAAAATTGGAAATTAACTTCATTTTCCAAACAATATAATTAGTAGACACTCTTATATATATATATATATATATATATATATATATGTGGGGACGTGGGCCGAAACAAGCATTGGGCCGACAGAGACGATGGGCTCAGAGATTCCTACTTACCCGTATAGCGTAACTACAGGCCCAAGCCGAGGACTGGGGAACGGCCGAGGATAGTTCTCCTCGGAATCTCATTGCCGAGGTGATATTCGAAGCTCTGCCAACCAGAGGGCACTCCTGTGGACCCTCACTGGACGAGAACGGTTCTGTGGAGACGTACACCAGAAGAAAGCCCCCAAAATATCAGGGAGGGTTGCCAACACCGCATTAAATGCATCACAGCTAATCCCCTGGCCGCATTGATGTGGAGGGGACATCTGAACAGTGGTAAATAGTCCCATCATGAAGCAGGTTCTGGAGAAAATTAGGGGGACAGGTGTCCAAGGACAAAAGAGCAAATCCACACGTGGATGGTCAAGAAAGGAGGAAAAAGAAGTATAAAAGAGGGAAAAGAAGGAGAAAAAAAGGTTTTTTGGGGTGAGAGAAAAAGAGAAAAAGACATTGAGAAGAAAGATAGTCATCCTCGGACGTAGGACAGAACAATATAGGAGAACCCATTATTGAAACTTGAAGAGGGTAGAGAATCTGGTCCCAACCAGTGGGAATCTCAATCACTCTTAGCCCAGTCCTTCTCAACCTACTCTCTACAAATTCATTGTTTAGGGCCTTTACGGGTAAATCCAACATCTTTGGGTCGCACCAAGAAATTGTGTCCCTACAATATATTTTGTGGAAAAGAGTAAGTGATAAGCTCAAGATCAGCTAGTGTTTAAACTAATATTAAATGAATAATTTTGAATTTTTAATACCTAATTCAGCTCATTTATATGCTTATGTGTGTGTATATATGTGTCATAAAGAATTCATGTTTGATTGCAACATAAATATTTTCACAGTAAAATTATCGAAGTTATAGAAAAATCTTTATATATGAAAAAATCAAAGTTTGATTAAAAATGAGATTAGTTTTTTTAATATAATAAAACATAAAAGCAAAGAATATTGATAGTAAGAATCATGTTGTAATTTTCTTTTTAATAAATTCAATAGTTGCAATTGTACCCTTTGCACTCACTAATCACTTTTTTTAATTGAATAATAGGTGTTTGCACATAAAGGGTCCATTGAGTAAAATTTAGATTAACTTAAAAAAAAAAAAAAAAAAAAAGCTTTTATGAGTTATAGTTAACTTAATTGATAAAGTTTTTTTATCGTTATAAGTTGAAATTTGATCATATTTATTAAAAAAAGAAAAAAATTTTATTAAAAATAAGTTAGCGGGAGGATTTTGAAAAAATTTATGATGGGCCATTAAGTAAAACTTGCTCCTAAATTGATTAATTTTGTTAATAAAATAAGCAAAAAGAGAGTGTTTTGAATAATCCTCCCATTTAATAAAAATAAAACCATTTATTTTAAAAATAAATTTTTATGCCAAATAAAATCTAATCTATTTTTTGGAGATTGTAATTATTCTTAATGGCTGATAATAATAATAATAATAATAAAATTAAAACAGAAGTCCGGTCTAGTCCTCTTATTCTGTCTCTCCCTCCCTCGTTCACTCTCAGTTTAGTCTCAGCTTAGTCTCACCTTCTCACTCACAGCACCAATTTAGGGCTTTTTTGGTCTCTCCCTTCGCTTCCACACCCTCTCCGTGTCTCTAATCTTGCTCTCTCTTTCTTTCCTCCTTTTCGGTTTGCACTCTCTTCAAGTCTAATCTTTGTGAAGAAGCTGAAATTTTCTGAAGAAAGGTATTTTTTGAAATTTTTATTTAGGGTTTGAAATGTTTAGATTTTCTCAAGTACTTCAAATAATTTATTTATATAATTTTTAAATTTAAAATTTATAAATAGTTTGACATTTGGTTTCTCGGAAAAAGAAATTTTCTATATATATTAAAGAAAAATATACACAAATGCAATATCTTTGATGATTTATTAATAATAATTATTTCTAAAATGTATCTCTTAATTTATATAGAGTATAAGGATTTTTTATTATATTTTTGTCGTATTAATTATTTCTACTTATATTTGTGTTGACATTTTTGATATAGTCTATCTTTGTTATAGGTTGATGAATGTCACAATATAAAGACTCCAAAACTTGGTAGACTTAACAATAATGAACTGCAATTGAGTAGATGAGATATTTGCAATCTATTTTCTGTTTAATCACTCTTCCTCAACTCCAACTGATAACCCACTGCTACTCGAGGAGACCCGACTCACCCGAATCGATTCCTCTCCCCAATTGTCTACGGGTCCATTTCTTGGGCACAAACCCGACTCATGGACAACCCCCAATCGTGTCAACAATTATTTTTTGAATATATATATATATATATATATATATATATATATATTACTAACGAGGGTGTCTAGAACTCTTCGAGCACCTGACTATTTTCATCGCGGTCCATACATAACAAGTAATTTATGGCTGAAATTCTTGACCGTGGTCCAAATATGCTCTTTTTGGTTTCAAATTTAGGACCTCTATTATAAACATATATTAATGATATGGGAAGGCTTGAAATTATGTATTATATAATATATGAATTAACTGCCTTCTTTAGGCACATTGTACATATACTAACTGCAAGCTAACCATGGTAAGCGGTATTAGCCCAACTGAAGTGATTGCCATGACAAGGAAATAAAAGGTAAACCCAGTCAATGTAAAGAACAATTTAGTAAAAAAAAAAATTATAAATCATTTCATACACCAAATAATGCCTTGCCTTAGTTCACTCTCTCTCAGACACACACACGCACACCTCCCTACCAATGACCTTTCATAGATTGAGAACTTTGTTCATTGGTTACTGACTTTTTTATTTTATAAAGCATGTGAATCAGACTAGTAGTTACATTTCATAAGAGGGGTTGTGAAAACAAACATGTAATAGATAGCTTTCATATTTGTTAGTTTGTTTTATGCAAGTTATGACCATATCAGATCTACTCTTTTTTCTTTCTTTTTTTTTGTGACTATTTTTTAATGGATGTAGGTGAATTCCAACTATGAGTATGTAGATGTGAATGATTCTGATGAAGAATTGGACATGGCATCAATGGTAACTACTCCTGAAGGTTCATAACCGCTTGCTGCATATAAATTCATAATTTTGAATTTTGCATGTATTTTCTCTATGAATTTGTTGTATTTTAACTAGTATTTATGTAAGAGGTTTCTTGCCCTCGCTAGTTTCCCTTTTCAAATCTAAAATTATGTATTGAGCTCAAATAGAGCAGTTTTAGTAGAATTTGAAAGAAATACCTCCTTTTTTTTTTTTTTTTTTTTTTTTTTAATTTTTATAAGTGGGAGAATTAGAATCAAGCAATCAAATTGAATGGAGAAACAAATTTATCTGTAGTGATGAAGCATATATTACACTCTTTATTGGTCTTTGCAAGTGATCTTTAATTACCAGCAATTGTATGAGGGGCTGCACAGCAATTTTACTGTTGTCCTTCTCGAATTATAAATGCTTGATGGATATCTATATCCAATTCCAGGTGAGACTTGGCTTTAGCTTACTAATTAGGGGTAAAGCAAGCAGAATTTCCTAGTTGGTTTCAGTATGTAACATGGTCCAAAAGAAATGGCCCAAGTCAGTATATCATACGTAAAAGTAGAATGAACCACATTGACGCTTGGTAGCTTTAAAAGTTTAAACTGGTAGATATTCCATAGAGCTGAGGGGAAGTTTAGAAAACAAGCTCAAATTTGCGCTTGTGTTAGGCTAGAGTTTGATTATACCAAACTTGGGGACCAATTTGAAGCCTGAGCATCACAAGAATACTGTGAAACCCAGCACTCTTCTCTAAATCAAACTTTGAAGGCCACGACCATTTGAGCCAAACCATTAGTTGCCCTTTAAATATTGCCTCAGAATAGCCGTGTCATTATGGCATTGATCGCATATCGGACTTTTCCTTCAATCAATTTGGCTCATACCATTGACATAAGCATCAATATTATAGAGATAGCAATAACTTTCATTTCCATATAAGTAAATTTTAAGTCCAATGTGAGACACTTGCATACAAATAACAACATAAATAATTAGCAATTCACCTTTATTGATATTAATAGTCATAGAAACTTATTTTTCTGAAAATTATTTCATTTGGAGGTAGCCATTCTTTATTTTCCGTGTCGTTATCCTGCTTCAGCAAGCCTTTTATTCGTGGATAAAACTTTAGCTGCACTGCATAGATAAGTAGAAACATGCAAAATCAGCACATATGATATGATGCTAAGTTTCTGAAGATTCATATACTACAAGAACAGTGACATACCTGCTAAGAGCCTCTCTATTTGTACCTTGATTAGTAGGCTCAAGAATTCCAGTATCCAAATTCACCCTCGAGACTGGTTTATCTAATAATTCCTCTCCAACTTTCACAAGATTATCCAAGTTTTCTTTGGTGGCAATATCCATAGAAGAAATTGTTCTGTTTAATGTATCATCCTGCATTTGTTTTATGTGGCAGGTTAGAATGTAGATAAATATATAAATTTATATATATATATATATATATATATAAAATTAAATTTCTCAAGCTTCTTAAATCTTTTCTTTTTTCTCTCTCTTTTGACATAATTTGTGGCTATATGACGAATGAATGATTAGTAAATACCTGAATTCGAAGATAATATTGTTGAGACTGAAAGATTTGAAGGTCAGTCCAAAGATCATCGTCCATTATGCCTTTAATAGCTTCCATAAGTGTATCCACTAATGGACTTTCACCCTTATGGGTCAACCATTGCTGCAAAGCCCACTTGGCCACTTCATTTGCATCATAGGTATTTTCTATTTTTTGTGAACCAGTTCCTAAGGAAACAACTAGAAAACGAACTTTGGTGATTACTTTGGTAGAAATGATTTCTTTTTTTGCTTCTCCAATAGCAAGCTTAGTCTGCAAAGAACAAATACAAATGAATATATATTTTTATTGCAAGTTTTGAAAACTAAAAAATAAAATTTAAATTTAAAAATTAAATCTTCAAATTACTGGATTGTCAGCAGCAACACCACAATCAATTAGATTAAATTCCCTCACTCCCATTTTGGGATCATTGGTTTCAAAATGGTACGCTGGAAGAAATGTTGGAGCAGCTGAAGTTCCTATGCATATATCTGAGAGCAAGGCATCCATGCTAGGATTCTTCTTCACCTTATAACCATGAAAAAAGTTATTGTTAATATAGACACTGTTAAAAGACATTACATTCAAACATGAAAAGAACAATAATAATTGTGATAAAAAAAATTAAAATTTTAATGATATAGACTAACCTTGTAACTAGAGAAGATAGTAGGACGTCTTAGCTTGATGTCATAGGTTGGAATCACTACATTTGTTAATGTCTGGTGTAAATGGGTATCGCCTAACTTTTCTTTGAGGATTTTATGTAAATACTGGCCATCATATTTTGGACCAGTCAAAATTTTGACCATCTCTATGGCTTTAGTAATTACCCTGTTGCTCAAGGAAATATATAAAAGATTAGATTAGATTAATAACTTAATATATATACACACACACACACACACACACACGTGTGTGTGTGTGTGTGTGAGAGAGAGAAAAAATAATAATAAAACTATAACTTAATTAAACATTATTTTCTAAAAAAAAAACAAAACAAGCAAACCCCATAACATTAGTGGCATAGGTGTTGATGGTTGATATTTTATCATCAAGATTTACCTGTTATGTTGAGGGAAGATTTTAGGGCAGTGATCAAGATAGAAGTTTTTGATATCTTTTGCAGCAAATAAAGGGCGATTGTTTTCATTTGGGGCAGTTAGCATGCTAGTCACAAGTCCACCAGTGCTAGTCCCAGCAATTATATCAAAATAGTCTGCAATTCTTGCATCCGGCCCATCCAGTTTCTGAACATAAGTTACATAACCAATTGATTTTTTTTTTTTAACAAGAAGAAAACGTTAAAAATAGCCTACATTAAGAAGCCTTCTTTAGTGTGTAATGCCGATCAATTTCGAAGGGACTGAACTTTGGTATTTAAAAACAGGTTAAGTTTTTTTTTTTTTTTTTTTTTTTTTTTTGGAGAGAATGTAAACAGGTTGAGTTAAACACAAAAGTGACACATACCGGTAAAAAAAAAAAGTGACATATATATATATATATATATATATATATATGATGGGTAAATTGAACTTTGTTCACACACCAAAAAGAAAAGAAACAAAATCAATTGAACTTTTACAACACCCTATATTATTGTCTATCATAACTACTAAAAATTGTACCAAATAAATACTAGGAACTAAGGTAAGACAGTTGATATATTGACGAGTTAATTATCTAACCCATCTCAATCCTAGGAGACCAACTTTGAGTTTTTAAAAAAAGTTTGGGGTAACAATTTAAAATTTGATAGGGTAGACCATATTTGAGTTTTCTAAACAATAATAATTGTAGGCTACATAATTTTTTACAATCTTTTTCACAACTATTTAGTTAAAGTATCATGATTGATTAAGTTTGTATCAAAACGAAACCACTTTAATAATCTATTTAATTTTCTGAAATCATTATAAAGAAAGTCTTTGGTCTAATTTTTTTTTAAACCAAGTCTTAGTCTCAAAATTTTAAGGCTGATTAGTTAAACTATTATATAATTAAAAGAGACATAAGTTACCTGAATTTCGGATTCTAGGAACTCAATCATAATGCTTGGAATTATTCCTCTTATTCCTCCTCCATCAATGCTAAGAATGGTGATTAGATCTCCATATTCTTCAGGATTAATTTCAAAAAGGGGTTGTGTTTGATCCATTGGAACAATACAATGAAAATATAGGGTTTAAACGTTATGTGTGTGAGACGTATCAAAGGCTGTGTGTATGAGAATAGACTGTAAAGGATACTTACTGTAACTATGTGCTTGAAGGTCCTCCTATATATACTAGTAATAATTGTACTTCGGTAATAAATTTTTAGCTATGCGAATGACATTATTACAACTTCTTGTAATATTGTCACATGCATATCAATGTTACAACATATTGTAATGTTGTCATGCTTATCTGAAAAAAAAAAAAAAAAAAACTATTGAATATTAAGCTAGAAAAAATAGAGTGATAAAAGAGATATGTATTACAACGTACTGTTTGTTAATTAACCTAGAAAAGAAAAACTGGGGTTATAATTTTGTGTGTTTTATAGCTTTAAAAGGATTCCTATATTTAATTGGAAAGCCTGACCCATAAGGCGGTGGCATCCCAACAAGCCCACTTTCAATCCTGAAGCCCAACTCATCCATGGCCCAATGTGAGTCCTCAGTCGTGACAATCATGCAAATATGCATGGCAATCAAATTGGACAAATTCGCATCACCCTTCTAGTTTGCCAATCATTCGTGCGTTTTCAAATTTAATATCATTGAAGTTGAGGCTATATATTGAGCTACTTAGGATTATAGTTATTAAGACAGACCGAAACGATTGGATTGATGAATTGATAATTTGGTCGTTTGGAAATTGAGGCAAAAGCTTTTGAAATTGGCCTTCAGTTTGCAAAGGATGTGGGATTACAAGAATTTATTTTAGAAGGGGACTCTCTACATGTCTATCATGCTCTTGCTGGACTATCCCCTTCCCTTTCCGTGGTAGCTCCTATTGTGTATGGCATTATTGACACTTGTTAGGAGGTTCGTTTTGTAAAGTTTTCTCATGTGCGTAGGAAATGAAATAGACCTCATCTTTTAACAAAATATATTGTTGGCATCATTGATTATTTAGTTTAGATGGAAGAAAATCTTTGTTTTTTGAAACAAGCCCTTCATCGTGATGTATTATCTTTTGTTAATTAATGAAGTTTTAGTTTTCTTATAAAAAAAAAAAAAAAATTGGTACTTAAATTGGTCCGAGTTATAACTAGACCATTTAAGCATATTATCAAGTTAAATCCAATGAGTTCTTTAGAACCCGTTTAGATGGATTCTCAAAAATGTTCAGATTTTCTCAAGTACTTCAAATAATTTATTTATATAATTTTTAAATTTAAAATTTATAAATAGTTTGACATTTTGGTTTTTTGGAAAACGAAATTTTCTATATTAAAGAAAAATATAAACAAATGCAATATCTTTGATGATTTATTAATAATTATTTCTAAAATGTATCTCTTAATTTATATAAAGTCTTAGGATTTTTTTAATATTTTTTTTCATTATATTTTTGTCGTATTAATTATTTTTACTTATATTTGTGTTGACATTTTTAATATATGTCTATCTTTGTCATAGTTGTGTGTATATAAATATATATATATATATATATATTTCTTTCTTTAATAAGTTAGAGCCCATTTGAGATGTGATACAAGTTTTAGTTTATTTGAATTTTTAACTTTTCTTTTTTTGGTATTATTTATGAGTCTTATTATATTATTCAGCTAGATTTTAACCTTTTTTTTTTTTTTTTTTACACTTTTGGTAAAAAGTTTTCAGTTTCAACTAAATAACCTCAATATTCTTATATGTCAAATAACCTTATAGCTAGGTTTTTTTTTTTTTAATACTGACTATAGTCTATATCTATTTATATACTGTAATTTTAAAGGGTTGAGGAATTCCAACGTAGGAGAGGGAGTGTTGAAGAGCCTGAATTTCTAATTTATAATCAAATCTGTCATTCACAATATAAGATGATGATCGATCTCTCAAGGTCACCCTTGTTACAAAAGAGACTAACATTTTTAGGCAAAGTATTAAAGTTACCATTCGCCTAAAGAAACCAATTCAACTAGTTACTTCATTTTTTTTTATATATAAAAAATTACGTGATAGATTGTGATATCATGTTTAACATTTTTTTCAATTTTAGTTATTATTAGGTAGCGCTTTTTTCTTTTCTTTTCTTTTTTTTGTTTTGTTTTTGTTTTTTGTTTTTTGTTTTCCTAATGGAAGAAGGGGTTAGTAGGTAGCTTTCATCTTGGACCACTGCATTTTTTTACCTTACACCAACTCTATTGAACATGTCACTCTAATGGATGACTAGTCTTCTTATATATGGATGAAACCAATGTGTAAGGCATTTTTTTCCCTTTGATATTGGAATTCATTCAAAAGGGTAGGTAACAACCTTCAATCATGCAAGAAAGTCTCTCTTGTAAGAACTTAATGAGTGAATACCACATAAAAAGTTGGTAGGACCAATTTTTGCAAAAAGTATAAAACTATATCATATGTTATTTATTCACTGCACCATTACATGAATGCAATGCTCAGTATAATGAATAGACAAGTTACTTTCTCTAATCTTGCCACCAATTATTTGTGGAATAAATTCTTTTACTAATGAGGGTGTTTAGTCCGTTTAGAGCTCTTCTACCAATTGATTGTTCTTTTAGGTGTGTTATTTTTAGTCCACACTCACCAGTTAATTACAAAGAGAAATCTCTTAAGCGCAGTCCCAACTCGTTTTTTGTTTCAAAACCAAGACCTCAACTTGAAACATATATTAATGATACAGTGTCACCTCAAAGCTAAATATATAATAACATAATATGGGAAAGCATAGGTAGTAACTGCCTTCGATAGGCACATTAATTGTACATATGCTAACACTCTGCAAGCTCTTGTATTATGAGCTATGACCCTAGAATTGATACTCAAATGACCCACAACATTAGTGCTTCAAAGAGGATCAGCTTTGCACTCGGATCTGCCTAGCAACTAGAGTCTTATCAGCCACAGTAAATTTTGTAACAAAACTCATTCACCAATATATGGCACAGACAATAATACTACTAACATAGATATAGTACCAGCCTAAGTAGGGTATCAAAATTGTGGAAGGCAATAGCGTGTTGAGGTCCAGCAAAAACCTTAGGTGACTACTACAGCAGGAGAAGCATTAACATGTAAGCATGATTCACTGGCTTGCCTAAACGACAAGGTTGAAAGTTTGTTTATGGATTCATCACCAGGACTAGACGACCTCTCACTTGAACCTGACCATTTCATTTGCATGAAGCTTCTCTTTCTCCAAGGACCCATATGGATTTTCTTTTCCTTCATCGACTTCTTGGCTGCATCACACACAACTCGAACAATGGCGTTGAGGTAGTCAGGTTTCCCTATGAAATATTCTGGTAACTGGCTTGTAAGTTTGTGGTACTCATCACATGCTTTTGCAATCTTGAATTGGTCACGGAACTCCAACTCAATCAGGAATGATATTTGTTTCTTTCGAGAGGCTGTGCTTGCTATCACTTCTATATACTCATGTGAACCTATATTCCAAGATAACAAAAGCACCGAGAAAGGACTGTTTTGAGTTTTGGTCATAATTTTAAAGCACATACAATAAGGCAAAGGAAACAAATGTCTAGCATGATGTTCAACTGAAATATCAAGTAAAATTATGCAGATTGTGCATAATTTAAACCATGGATGATTCATATTTTTAAGAGGAAATAGAGGTTTTACCTCCTGGAAACTTTTTGGTGTGTCTCCATCTTGAGGTGCAGAGAGAGGCCCTGAACCCTTTTTCACAAAGCAAAGTGACAACTCCACGTCTAAGGCAGTGGATGCAACCATCGAAGCTTGGCTTTGAGCACTTGCAATAGTCCGACTCTTTGGCAAGCTCTATGATTCGGCTAAGCTCTTGTCTCAACCTAGATGCTGTTAAACTATAGTTCTCCAAAATCTCCTGAAAAATATAACATAAAAACACAATCATTTTTAGTCTAAGCAATTTGATAGAAACTTGACAACCCATTTGTTCCATAAGAAATAAACAAATTATAATCACCTCCTTTTTTTCTATTAATTTTTTTATTGATTCTTTTTTTTTTTCTTCTGTTTAATCAATTTGTTTACTGATAAAAATAATAATCTAGTTATGTGGCTGAAAATAACTGATAAAGCTAAATTTTCCAGACATTTTTAACATAAGTATATTTGGATTTAATAATGATGGAGATTTTTTTTAAGGGACAACAATGATGGTGATTTAAAAAAGGAAAAAGACAAAAAAGATGTGGCAATGCAATAAGACGTGTTATGAACATAGCCAATTATTGTCACAAACAATAATATCTCTATATCGTGCCAAATTAACCAAAAACAAATGAGTGTTTTCCAGACTCTTAAGCCTGATATTTTATTTCCACAACCTTAATTCTGAAATAACAAAAATAACTATTCCAACTGTTACTTTCACGAAAAAAAAAAAAAAAACAAAAAATTAAACCTAAATATCACTTATAATTAAGCAAACAGGAAATATCAATATCAACATCATAGTATCATTCTTTCTCAAAAAAAAAAAAAAAAAAATCATAGTATCATACACACTTTTTTTTTTTTTGGTTTTCTTTCAATTAATTAATGTCGGTGCTAGAGCCTTGAATCAGCAAGCGTGCAGCCATGTATTAATTACCGCATAAACATCTCAGCTTTCAATTACTTCCTATTTTGTTTGCACCAATCTAAAGTTTCAATTTCATTTTTTAAAATGGAAATAATTCAACTTTGCTTTTGTGCATAAATATAAAAGGTCGATCGAGGACAATAAGCAGAAAAATATCATTTTTTTTTCCTATTTTTCATTCTAGTTAGGCTATGCTACACAAACACAAGAACATAATTTCAGAAAGAAGAAAAAATCACCAATTTTTTTTTTTAATTTTACTTTTTTTTTATATTAAAATATTATGAAACACCAAAAAGAAACTATAAAAGGAAACTCCAACTTTTCTCTTATGCTTTTGTGAAAGAGAAGAATATATATGTAATATGAAAGATTGTGTTAATTAATGATATGTACCTGAAGCAAAACCTCTTGTGTTTCCCAGTACAAGTTTCTCTCAACTGGGTCATCATGGGAGTCATTGCCATCGAATTCATATCCATCATGTTGGTCTTCCAAAGCTTTGTTTGAGTCGTTACCATCTTCGCCAAAAAACTCAGAAACTTTCTCCTCGAGGCCGTCCATGGCCTGAATATTTTCTCCAAAAGCCTTCCCTTCAAGAAGGAGAGAGAGGGAGAGAGAGACAGATAGAGCGAGAGAGAGAAAAAAAAAAATGGTTGGTGTGTGAAGAAAGTGCTCTTGAAAGAAAATTGAGCATGAGGTGAGGGAGTATATATAGGGTTTGCCACGTCAGAAATGAGAAAAATATTGTGAGTTCTAGACTTTGTAGTATGCTATTATTGGAATATATATATATATATATATATTCCAATAATATATATATATATTGTGGAGAAGTGCAGAATTTTGTGCAAAAATATATATATATATATATATATATATATTTATATGAAATGGCCTTTAATTTATAGTAAGTTACTAATTGTTTAATTTAGAAAAATTGTAAAGTTAATTATTGTGAATTTTACCAGGTTTACAACTTGATGGATAAACATGGTTGATGCCACGTCAAAAATATATACAAATTTGTGATTTTTTTTTTTTTTTGTATTTTGAAAGTTGATAATGATATGTACAGTTTATAAGATTTCAATAAAAAAAAAACATTATAATTATTGTAATATCACTTGTTTAGTTTATAATAAAGTGCAACGATCACTCGTTTAGTTTATAATAAAGCCACCATTAGTTTTATATGCTGGCATTGATAAAATCTTCATTATTTATGACTTATGAGAAATTTTATCACTATCTTGTAATCCTCTTTGTGTTTTGAGGAAATGAAGGGGGGAAAAGTATTGAGATTTCTAAATTGCAAAAAGCCAATAATGAGAAGAAGTAATGTGTTTTCAAGGAATTGAAAGATGAGTGAACCCGGCCTTTCTTCAGCTGCAAGTTTGACTAGAGAAGAAAAAAAATCTTAATATAGTAAATTCTTGTGTCAAAGCTTATCCGATTCCACCTGGTGTTTGTTGGGTAAAATTTATTTTTGCTAATTTATTTTACTATTAAAATTATTTTTGTTATTATTTATAAACCTTACTACATTTTTTAGTAATATTTATAAGTCTCATTGTAGTATTTTAGTTAAATTACACTTTTAATTACAGTATTTTTAATAAAAAAATTTCAATTTCAGTAAAATAAATAGATTCTAAACAAACTCTTGACGAGAAGATACGTGTTATATCTTTATTCAAAGCGTAGAACGAAAAACGCTTGAAAGTGACAGATAATTAGGTAAGCAGGAAAACAGATACAAATCCTTTACCCTTGGTCTTCGTGTTCCACCCCATCACATCATGTGTTTGATTTTTTTTTTTAATTTTAATTATTTTATAAGAAAAATAAAAATATGTGACAGGCAGTAATTAGTGTTACATAAAATAAAAGAGAGACAAAATCACAAAAGTAATCTATTCTTGATATTTAAGTTGTTATATCAAATGTTTTCAATAAATAAAAAAAGCTGTATGAAATAAAAAAAGTTGTCTTAAAAAATAAAATAATTACTTAAAAAACAATTTAGCCCATATATGTCTATTATAATGTGGTGAATTTGAAAGTGAGACCTACCTCAAATATATCCTACTTTTGAATTACCTAAAATTTATGCTGTGAATTATATGCTCTCATAGTCTCATTGATAAATCTCCATTTTAGTTATGAGAAATTTATCATTATCTTGTAATCCACTTGCAAAAAGCGAATAATGACAAGAAGTAATTTGTTTTCAAGGAATTGAGGGATGAGTGAAATGGGTATTTCTTCGGTTGCAAGTTTGACTAGAGAAGGGAAAAAATGTTAATATAGTAAATTCTTGTTGTCATATATAGCTTATCCCTCTTAATAATAAGAATTGTATTATCCAAAACCTAGAAGGAAAAAAAACCCTAATAAGGTAAGCAGGTAAAGATAAGGCTTTATGTTCCACGACATATCAGGGGTGTTTTTATTTTATTTAATTTATTTATTTTATTAAAAAATAAAGATTTATGACATACCATAATTTGTGTAACATAAAATGAAACTATGAAATCTTTTTTTTTAATAAGAAAAAACTAGATTCTTAAAAAAAAAAAAAAAAAAAAAAAAAAAACTATGAAATCTTATCCCGGTAAAGATCATATTGTAGCCTATTCTTTTTTAAATTTAATAAAACAACAGAATTAGTCTCTATTCTTGAAATTTAAGATGTCTTAAAAAAAATAAAAGAATTACTTAAAAAAAATATTCTGCCCATATATAGGTTTATTATAATGTGGTGAATTTGAAAGTGAGACCTACTCTTCTAAAATAAAATAAAAATAAATAAATAAAAGTGAGGCCTACCTCAAATCTTTATGTAAGGACATGCATTTAGCAAACCAACCCTAATTGGATGGGACGGCCCAAATGGCCCCTAAACAATGAATTTTTAGAAAGCGGGAAACGAAAGCTGGGTTAGATTGATTTAAACAGTCAACGCAATGAACCAAGATCTCTAGAAGGAGAAGATAAAAAGCCCAAGTTCAAAGAATAATTCTCAACAAGGGTCTGAGAAGGTCAATTTTTGATACTTCAGCTCTTATTGCTCTTTTTCTTATCAGTTACACTTTTCCAAAAAACCTCCCCCTCTAAGAAAGATTTCTTTACATTATATAGTTCTTTCAAGATCATCTTTACTCTACACTTGTCAACTATCTAAGCCTTCACTTGAGTGCACGTCCCATCATGCATCTTCTTTTGGCTTGCTGTGAGTTGCGATGGCCAAGGTTACACTGTTCAGGGGTCTTCTCCACATAAAAGCGGTTAGAAGAGTAGGTGCAGCACATTTAATGCGGGGTAGCAGCCTCCCCTTGGATATTTTTTGGGGATTTCCATTCCTCCAGAGCTAGAGTCACTCCGCGGATTGCTCTCATTTATCCCAAATGTGATAAATTACGATTTGGGATTCTGTGTGTTCATTTACCTCTTCTCGGACTTTACATCTTCCTCGGATATAGCTAGAGGTCCAATGTGTGATTTCGGGCCTTTATCCCTACGAGGCCCAATCCGTGATTTTGTAGTCTCAAGCTCTATGAGGCCCGGTACACCGTCTTGAGCCCCCTATCCCCACACTTTCCTACATTTGAATTACCTAAAATGTATGCTGTGAATTATACTCCTCCATGGCCCCATCATTAAAAAGACAACACAAGCAGGCTCCCTTAATTTAATCATGAAGATATATAGTACTAAGTACAATGGAGCTAAAAGGATGTCCACACTGAAAAAAGAAAAAAAGAAAAAAAAAGGGGGGGGGGGGGGGGGGTGATGTCTTTATTTCAGTCTAGCTGTTTACGTGCCCAACTTATTTATTTTTATTTATTCAAAAAACTTTTTTTATTTTAATTTTTTATAATATTTATTTGCAAGGGTTTCAATCTATGATATTTGCTCCTGATCATAACTCTTTATTATCATACCAAAACACTAATATATTTTTGGTGTAGGCGGGGATTGAATTACAGATCACTTATTCAATTATTAGAAATTTTACCAATTGAATTAACTGAAATCCACTTATTTTTTTAATATTTGATTACATATTCTTTTGAAACTAATTATTTAATTAACCTTGCTTTTACTTATTTGACCAATCACCATCAACCTTATTGGCCAAATATTATATCTTAAAAGAAGTTCCCTTCCTTTAAGAATCCTCTTCATTTTTATCAAAAAAAAGAATCCTCTTCATTGCAAATATTGTCCGTTTCATTTATTTCATAGTCCAAAGTAGATTTTTGGACATAGTCAATAGTCTATACACTGTTAAATTTATTAAATAAAATTTGAACCATCAAAGGGACGAAATGGATAAAAAACTTCAAAGTTCTTGCTATATATATCATATTTCTTTTTCTTCTTCTTTAAGTCTTTAACTGGATACTTTAGGTTTGTTTAATTAAAAGGCAAAAATTAAAAAGAGTAAAGATTACCTTTTGCTGTTTATACTTACTGTTCTTCATTATTTCAATTAAAATGAATATATAAAAAATATATTAAGAAAAATTGAAATGAATTCTTTTACGTATGAATTTTAGTTAGCTTAATAACTAAAAGATAAAAAATATTCTTGTATCACATCCCGTTTATAATTTTATATCGACGTGGTTGGAATACAAATTATACAATGAAGAATTCAAAATGATAGCCTTGTCATTGATTACGTAAATAATTTTTAAGGGGAATAAGGGCATGATTGTGACTTGGATGTTCATAAAAAAAAAAAATAAATAAAAAGATTGTAATTGGATATATAAGCTAAAATGAAGAATTTTGTCAACTAAAGTTGTGTTTGACATTGGCTTAAAAGGTCAACTTTTTTTACTATTTAGTTTATTTTTACTACTATTCAACTAATTTTTTGTATTATTTATGATTTTCACTGTACTATTTCAGTTACTTTTTAGCTTTATTTACATTATTTTCAGTAAAAAAAATTTCAGTTTAGACTAAATAAGAGTCAGTTTAGAATTCGCTTATTTTACTAAAACTGAAAACTTTTTACTAAAAGTACTGAATGTAAAGATAAAAGTTAACTAAAATAATACAATAGAACTCATAAATAGTATCAAAAAGTGCAGTGAGATCCATAAATAGTAGCAAAAATAAGTTAAATAGTAAAATTAGCTAGCTTTTTAATTTGGTGCTAAACATGCACTAAGTTGTTTCTAATCGAACGCTAAAAATCAATATTATGTGTAGGAGTAATTATCAACGTGCTGAACAGCAGCGAAGATCCCTCTCTTGCTGCCTATGGCCACTTGGTAGAAGAGGCGAAGTCCTTAGCAAAAAAAATTTGTTGCTGACTTGCTGTTGATTTCTCTATATTAGGTAGCAGGTATAATTCTTTTGCTCATGACATTTAGTGCAAGGCCTTAGCGTGGATGAAGGATATCCCTCCACACCTTAGTAATACTAGTCTTCTTCTCAATAAAATATATTTATATATATTATGTGTAGGGGTAGGACTAGCAAATGTGGCAGAGAGAGGCAGGTTGATTCTCCATCTCTATCCTTAAGCAGCTAAATAACTCCTATCATTGCTCTATATATAAATAAATATATATATATATATATATATATAATTTTCAATACCCACCTTTAACCTATTCAGCAATTCTGAGTGAACAAAACCAAATAATTTTAAAAAAGAAATAAGTTCAAAAAACATAAGGGATGACAAAATTGGTCTTCACTCCAAATTCTAGATAGTTTATACTTAATTAACCTCCATAACTGTGTCTCCCCTAATTTGTCAAAGTCCCTAAGTACCTGTTATCTTCCTATTGCCTTTTCTAGCTCTAACTTCAACTTGAGTCTAACTTGCGCTTAATTCAAGTTAACTTCTTATTATGATCAAATTAATTAGGTATAAATTAGGTCCACTGGCTTGGCGGATTGCAATAATTGATTATTGATCTTCTAATTTTGATTTCATTCATATGGCATCTTTTTCAATCTATATACTGAAAAAAGCCCATTTCAAATACAGAGTCAACAAACGGAAGATTACAAAAATGCTAACATCAAAGATTGATGAACATGTAAAAATGTATAAATTATTTGTAAGGCCATTTTCAATCATAAAAATCAAAGCTTATAAAAAGGGTTTTAGAAGGTTGGTAAGATTCCCTATAGGACGTACATTAATTTTAGAGATAATTCAAAGGGATGGAAACCAGCTAATAAAGTAAGACAAAAGGATAACATACAATACTAAAATGTATAATATTTTTTAAACAAATCAGCTTCATGCCTAACCCTGCCTAACCTTTACTATGGTGTGTCTCAATCTATCATATTCATTATGACTTAATAACACACTATAATATCCTAAAAACGAGCCTGACCTTTCTTTTTACTTGTTACCTTACAATATATTTGAATATTAGATGTCAATTTTCAGGCAAGTCATGGTAGAGGTGGAATTAGGATTTCAAGCTAGCTAGGGAGAGGTCGAAGTATAAGAAGAAGCTGAAGCTATGCTATGGGCTGTGAAACTAGCAATCCAAGAGCAATGGAGCGCTGTCATTTTGAGGGGGATGCGAAATTATGTATTGATGCGTTGTCAAATCCTAAGATTTTACCTGAGTGGCATTCTGCCACTACTATATTGAATATTAGATGTCTGGTTTCTCAGTTTTCTGATTTTAAGTTCAGTTGGGTTCGGAGGCTTGGCAATTCAGCAGCCCATGAAGCTGCTAAATTTGCCTTGAACTCCAGTGTAGATTTTTGCTTCAATAATGGAAATCTCCCGCCCTCCCTTGAGGCTGCTTGTAAGGGAGTCTCCTCTGTTGGTTCTGTTTCGTTTTAATGGAAGTGCAGTTTATCAAAAAAAAAAAACTATCAATTAAGATCAATATACAAAATTATTGTTTTTTTTAATACATTAAAATACAATCATTTACCAACAAATACAAAAAAAATACATAATAATATTGTTTCTGAAGAGCATCAACTGTTACCCAAAAAAAAAAAATTATTTTCATAAACCAAAACTTACTTTTGCTACTTTAATATAGCATTTGAAATGTCTCATACAGTAATGTTTTTGGTATTCGGTGTTCTAAATACTAAATATTTACCATTTAGAACACCTAATGCTAGTACTCTAATACAAATCTGACTAGGTTTTTTTATTTTAAAATTTTGTTTTTGTTTTAGTTGGGTAGTTGCTAGTTGGGCTAGGCTAATTAAAAGAAATGGAGTCTAAGGCCTTGTTTGGATTTTTTTTTTTTTGTCACCACTCATCACTCTTCACTCAATTTTTGTCACTTGTCACTTAAAATACCCCAATTTTCCAAAACGCAACCGTTTGTCACTCATCACTCAGTTCTACCTTTACTTTTTGTTTCAAAAAAAAAAAAAAAACAGAAAAGTCAATATATGCGGCTGGGATTTGTTTAAAAAAAAAAAAAAAGTCAAAAGTCAAAGTATGCTGTTCAACAGTGGAGAGTTGTAAGTTTAATTACGGAAATGCAATTGAAAACAGAGTTATGAAAACTGAAAACACTTAAAATGTGTTTTCAGTTTCCATAATACATCACTCAAAAATCAGAGAATTGAGTGATGAAAACAAAAGTTGAAAATAAAAACCAAACAGACGTCTCAGTCATGGATCCCATTATTTTTGAGTTATAGGTGATGAAAACAACAAATTCAAACAACTCCTTAAGTTTTTGGAAAAATAAGGCACAACTCTAGAAATTTAAAAATATACATATTTAATCATTAAAAAAAATTCTTTTTTTTTCTTTGGGCCCCTGTGGGTCCGTCTCTGGTCATGGAGAAAAACGAAAAAAGAAAAGGAAAGAACAAATATTTATATGAGAGTTAAAATCCAATACACCAATTCCCTCCCCCCCCCCACCCCCCCTTTTGTTTTTGTCTTTATAGTAAACCTATCTATCTCTAGTGAAAGTGAGGGTTAGGAACAGATATTTTTCATATAATTGACAATAATAGATTTATTAATAGGAACTTAGCTTTTTAATTTGTTATTTTCGTGTTTAATCAACTTGATGAGATAAGTAGGAATGAAATGCACTGGAGTAAAAAGATTGACTCATCGGTACCTCTCGCTCCTTCTTTTAGATTAGAAAACCCTGGTAGGGTAGGTTGAAGTGACGTAAAGTGAAATCATTTACCATCTCTAAATTTCTAATGATCAGTGGTTCCAACACTCATAAATGAGAAAGGAGAGGAGCGGCAGTAAAAGTATTGATAGTAAAAGATAAAATGCTTTGAAATAGTAAAAGTATATAAATATATATATAAAATAAAAAATACAAATAGTCGGATGGGATATTTTACCATACATAAATATAAGAAAATACATTTATTATGACATTTTTAGTAGAATTTACCTTGTTAGTTGGAATATACTTCTTGAGAAGTCTTTGAAGTTTTAATATAATATACAGGAGCTCCAATTAATTAAAAAAAAAATACAAGTCTATGGTTTTGGGTCTAATTACATTAAATTAGATGATGTCTCGCGCGATGCGTGGTTTACTATACAATTTCATCTAAAATCATTTCTATGTATATTAAGATCTACATATTATATTTATTTTGTTGTATAATATTTATATTTGCCCACAATATTGTTGAATATATTGAAACTTGATTTTCTTAATAAATATTTTATTAAAAAAATTGTATAACACTATAAGACGTTATAAAATTTCCTATAACTAAAAAGTAGATTTTATTTTTTAAACAGATTAAATGATTTTGAAATTTATAAATAATAATTTAAAGCATAAAATACTTTTATATCCTAAAATTATAAAAATTTAAGCAACCTCCCGAACACTTTCTTAACCACTCTATTTTCACAACTAAATATAGAGACCTTAATCGCAATTAAATAGGAACTTAGCTTTTTAATTTGTTATTTTTGTGCTTAATCAACTTGATGTGATAAGTAGGAATGACAATGCACTAGACTAAGATCAAATCATGGTCTCGTTCCTTCTTTTAGGTTAGAAAACCTGTGAACTTTTAGGTTAGAAAACCCTCGTAGGGTAGGTTAAAGTGGATAGAGTGAAACTGTGAAAGCATTTAGTCATCTCTAAATTTCTAATGACCAATGGTTCCAACTACTCATGAATGAGAAAGGTGAGGAGCGGTAGTAATAGTGTTGATATTAAAAGACAAAGTGTTTTGAGACGGTAAAAAAAAACACACACACACACACATATATATATATATAATACACAATCGGATAGGATATTTTACCATGCATAAATATTAGAAAAAACATTTGCAATGAAATTTTGGGTAGAATTTACCAAGTTAGTTAGAATATACTTCTTGGAGACAACTTTGAAGTTTTAATATAATATATAGGAACACCATTTAATTAAAAAAAAATATATAAGTATATGATTTTGGTTCTAATTATGTTAAATTAATTACTCAATTAATTCTTTATCTTTGTTGTTAAAACTTTTACTCTCACATGTATATACTCAATGGTATCATCTATAATTTGCCAAAAACAAAGCTTTCTTACGCAAGAGGAACTTATAATAAATCTGGTAGTCTAGTGGATCTCCTTCAATTAGAATCATACATGTGACTCAGACTCACAGTGCTCTACTTGTTATATTTGAGGAACGTCGAGTAATCACTAATCACAATATCACATGGCAAACTAATGGAAAACAAAAATGCATCGATCACTAAGCAACACTTTCTCCGAAAGGAGTTATTCCTTTCTTTTCGATCACTTGCAAAAACCTAATTGGCATGTGCTTGTTTCCACTTTATAAACTTAATCTGTGCATGTTCCACGTTTTAATTCTTCTTTTCACCATTGACAACAAAAAAGAAAGTCTCCCACTCCCATTTTGGAGCTTTTTTCTTACAAGGTGCAATCATTTTAAAGTCCAGGAAACACTTTTCTGGATAACCTTGGGAGTAGTGGTGTACTGGTGGTATCTTATAAATATAGTCATCACTGCATTGATGATCAGAAAGAATATCCAAAGCTGCCTTGAGAATCAAAATAGAATATCCAAGGTGTTTCTTTTGGTACCTTTGGTTTACCAATTACCACCACGTGGAGGGAAAAAGCAAGAGAAAACAAATCTGCCTGTCTTTTTCTTTTTAATTGTTTGCTTAGTAAATGAGAAAATAAATAAATAAATAAAATAAAATAAAATAAAAAAGGAACGGGACAACATGATTCAAAATTCTCCTCCAAGGCCCACTGACAATAACATTCTCTCCAAATGTGAGATTTGAAGATAAAATTGGTTAAGCATTAGGATCGGTCCCAAATTGATATTTTAGCGAAACACTTGCTCAAATTGTGTTTTTCCTGAGTATGTATTATTAAAAAAATTTAACAACTATGAATAATGTGTATATATACAAATTACTGTAATTAAATGGTAAAAGTAATATATTTTATTTTATTGTCTCTATTTTCTGATAAATAATTATTAACCTCTTTATCATTTTTCCTCTCTCTTCATACTCTCTTTCTCTCAAGTAAATAGTATATAAAAAAAAAAGAATATTTAAATAAAGTGATGAAAGAATAAAGATTGAAATGTGATATATTTAAAGTAAAATGATATAATAAATCAAATAAACTTTTAGATGGTAATGTTGGATGCATAGAGTACATGGTCCAGCCTACAAAGTAAAAGCCCACGTATGGGTTTGTATTTTTATTCCGTGGCCAATTAGGTCATGTTTGGGTTGGGTGTTTTCATCACTCAATACTCAATTTTCATTACTCAATACTCAGTTTTCATCACTCAATTGCAAGATGTTTTGTTTGGATGAGTTTTGAGATATGGTTTTCATCACTCAGTTCTCTGATTTTTGAGTGATAAGTTATGAAAACTGAAAACAGATAAAATGTGTTTTCAGTTTTCATAACTTATAACTCAATGGTATTTTTATAATTAAACATAAAACTTTACACTGTACAGCCGACATTTTTGACTTTTGGGGTTTTTTTTTTTTTTTTTCTTCTTCTTTGTTCGGTGATCTGGTTTCTTTTTTTTTTTTCTTTTTCTTTTCTTCTTCTTCGTGTAATCTGGTTTCTTTTTTTTCTTTTTCTTTTCTTCTTCTTCGTGTGATCTGGTTTCTTTTTTTTTTTCTTTTTCTCTTCTTCTGATCCAGTTCGTCTTCTTCCTCTCTTTTTTTTTTTATCCAGTTCGTCTTCTTCCTTTTTTTTCTTTTTCTTTTTTTCCTTTCTTCTGATCTGGTCTTCTTCGTTCTTCCTTCTTTCCTTTTTTTTTTTTTTTTCCTTTTCTTCTAATCTAGTTCGTCTTCTTCCTTTTTTTTTCTTTTTTTTTTTCACTGGTTCAGGTGATCTGGGTACTGGGTTAAAAAAAAAAAAAAAAAAAAAACTAAACTGTACCAATGACAGATATGGGACCCACAAATAGTGTGAAAATATTGAGTGATGGTAACTGAATGATGATGTTGTTTGGGTGTGATATTTTAGAGTGATGAGTAATGAGTGATGAGTGATGGATGATGAATGATGAAAATTGAGTGATGAGTGACCATTTTTTTAAACCAAACAAGGCCTTAGTATTCCTAGTTCAAGTGGATTTTGTGTTTGTGCAATACAAGGATGGCGTGTGGCGGCTAGGGTTATTTAGATAAGGATTATATGTGATTGTTTTTGGTGTGCAGCACAGTGAAAAAAGAAATAAGAAACAGGGAGCCACATATTGAATAATAGAGAAAAAAGATTGCCGTCTTTGAGAGAGATAATTAGTGTGTTTGTGAGAGCAAAGAAAAATAAGGGAAATTTTTCTTTAGCAGTGATACATTCACAAAAAATTATTATAATTGATTTGATAATAGTGAAATTATTCAAAGTTTGTCCCGTGGTTTTTTCCTTTAAAGAGAAAGAATTTTCCACATAAATATTTGTGTTCCTGTGTGTAATTATTATTTTGAATTGCTAATATTTGTGATAATATTATTTGGGACCCAACACGTAAAATATACATTTTTATACAAACTCGGGTGTGAATGCTTAAAAGACTATATTGGCACACCATGAAAGTAACAATGTGATGATCTTGATGGTAAAACAATGAAAGCTACAACTTCGCAATATATGGTGGTCATGAATAGAGAGGTATTACTTGGAATCTTGGATATTAGTACAACAGTAAAATGAGATTGAGGCTTGCATGTCAAAATAGTAAGTTTAAAGGTTTTCTCGTAGAATAGTCTTTTTGGTATCTTTTTTTTGGTAAGAAATCTTTTTGGTATCTTGTCCCTTGTGGAGACAGGCTCATCTTATGCTAGATATCATGTCTAGTACTAGACATTATGTCCAAGTGAAAAGCGATTTTTGAAAAGACGAGTACCATATATTCAAAGGTTATTTGCCAAATTACTTTCAAACATTGCTCTTTTGATAAATAATTTTTAAAAAAATATTATTTACCAAAAATGGTTCACCTTTACTCTCAATATTTTTTTATCCTTAATTTCCAAATATTTATTGCTAACTAACATCAAACTTAACTTAAACCATTCTTATTAATTTAGGGGTCTTGTGGCTTAAAAAAAATTGTCTAAAAGGCTCACTCCGCCAAGCCAACAAAATTGGAGTGTGTTGTTTGTAACGCTCTCTTTACTCACTTGCCAATTGGTCAAGTATTAAGTTAGCTGAGGTCTTTGTTGCCAATCTACACTAAATGTATCATTCTCTCTCACTCCTACAAGAACTTTGCACTCAGTGTAGTCAGACTTCGCTCTCTTGTAGTGAAAAAGTTGGGTTTGAATCTCCATAAGACGCCAATAATTGGCACTACAATTTTATTAGGTACTCCCTTCATCCCAAAGTAGGTGTTCTATAATTATCTAATTTATCTTTATATACTCTTAAATATATATTTTGCAGACAAGGGAAATGTGGAGTATGGTCATCATTTTGAGACACACCAAAAAGAATGAGGATGCACTTAATTAGCAGAGGGAATATTAAAAGAATTTGTTCGTATAGTACTGTGTTTTTTATTTGAGCATCTATAAAATTGTTCTTAAAGGAAAATATACATAGATAAATAATTTATTTTTTGAAGACATAAAACTAATTAATATTAATTTTTTGTATGTGTTATCATCAATTTACTCAAATTTCATTAGTTCTCCTATAAAATTAAAATAGATTTTTCTTTGTGTTGGAAGTTTTGAAGTTGTGGAGGACCAGCTTAAGTGCATAACAGCTCCTTCATGTAGCTTAGTATTCCCATATTTTGCAATGAGACATTGTTTTGCCTATTGTCGTAGGATTTGTGTTGAAAGATTTAATTAATTCAAAGATTACTATTTGGAATTTTTTTTTTAAAGTATTTGGAAAATCTTTGGAGAAAAGTAATATTAGTCCACGTATAAATTATATGGATCTTAAAGCATTCGCATCAACTCGTACAAAAATATATATATATATATATATATATATGCATAAGAACTTATCTTTTTCTATTTTACACCATCATTTTTTAAAAAACCTCACGTCATATTATCGATTTTACATTACATTTTATTAAAATATTATTTATTTTTCAACCAAGAGAGAGGGGGGGGAGGGAAGAGAGATGAGAAATGACTAAAATATTAAATATATAGCTACACTGTAGCAACTTTGCAAATTTATACATTTTTAACTTAACTAATGTGTGTGATCTTGAAACTTTAATGTGTAAAATTGAGTCATTTTTATATTTTGTATTGTCAAATGCTCTTAGTTGCTTCTATCATGATATTATACAGAAATAATACAATAATCGGGCATCAAAGCAAACGGATTATGATCAATTAACTCTTACACTAGTTTAGTACAGCAACATCAGTTAACTCTTGATGATGATGATAATACAAGAGGTTAAGTGAAAGGAGCACTTTTTTCACTGACTTGACAGTGTAAACACTAAACATATATATGATAGCCTTTTGAAAGTAGTGTCAAATCTAGCCAAAGAGTTCTAGGACGTTCTTGTTTGTAATTTTGTATAACTGATATACCGTGTGGAAGCCACTCTTGGTTGTTTCCTCACTGGAAACAATTATGTGTATGATTGCTTATCAGAAAGTAAAGCATACTTATCCAGTTTTTGTAGTTTTCTCAGGAGCTCTTGGAGTTTCTTTCTTATCCTAATTAAAGGGTATTCTGATTGATAAAACATAAAGCACATTAATGGTACTAGCACTACTGACAATGGTGTTAAAGTAAGCCTTATGAAAAGATGGATAACCCATCGGAGCATAGACATTGTTAAAAAAATAGTGTCATCTAGAAATTGATGTGGTTCATGGACCCCCAAAACCAAAAGAGAACCTATCTTATTTCTCACTAAAACGTGGTGATTTAGAAAGCTTGACAACTTGGCTGGGTTTTGTTAGCTTTTCCCAACTAATCTGATTGAACTTCAGATTCAAAATGGGAAAACCCAAATTAAGCTGAAAAAATTGTGTGGACAAACTACTTGTACATTTTTAGAAATTTGGCTTGGAAAAGAAAAGAGCAACTAGTCACAACATGGGGTAAAAGGCCCCCAAAATTGTGTATTACAAAAGAGAGAGATCAGTTTAATATAAGTTACTGTAAGCCTTTATTTGATTTAGAATTCTAATTTTTAAGTATGCCTTTTCTTTTCCTTAGAGATTACATAAATACCCGTGCTTTTCTATGCAGAAATTGACCTATAAAAGAAGTCATTCTTTATAGCTCAAATTAAAAGAAAAATTTTAGCAAAATAAATAAATAAATAAAAGCAAAAAATCAGTCTCCATAAAAATAAAATTAAAAGCAAAAAGAAAAAAACAATACCAAATAAAAGGAAGGAAAAGAGTCCACCCAATTTCATTAAGGGTACATGGGTTTGGAAAGAGCCCAAAAAAACACCAGTCAATGTGAGAGGCCCACTCAATGTGGGCCGACATGAAAAAATATTGCTGGGTTGTTTGATGCCCAATCTCATCTTTATCTTTGATGAATTAGCTCTTTTTGGGCTGCCATAACTTCTTCTTCTCAGTCAGTGTATGTGTCACATGAAAAGCACTCTATAACATTCTTTTTTTCTTTTTTTGACTTGAACATTCTTTATTCTTGATGGACAGGATAAATCGCAGCATACGCACTATTATAGTAACCAATGATTTTGCAGTTAGTAGTTAGTACCCCTTTTCATCACATTTAGTCCAATACTATTGGGCCTAGAAGAACCAATTTTAGTTTCTGACCCAATGCCAGCGAACAATCAGACCTCTCTTCTTAAAGGACGATGGACCTAAGGTAGTATTTCCCCAAGTGGTGTCCTAGTTTTGGTAGGACCATTCTACTCTGAAAGCTTTTCTCCAAATCCATTAAATAGCGGGTTGAAAAGATTATTCACAATTTCACGATAAGATTGAGTGAGTTATACAGCTTGTTTAAATAATATGTATTGGTCTTATAAATTATCAAACAGTGGATCAAAGAAAAATTCTTCCAAATCAATTTGAAAGAAAATTTTGTCCATTTCACTTTGGTCATGAAAAGCCTTGAAAATCCCATCAATTGATACTATAAAGTTATAAACCAATAAAATTATGAAAAGTATGATGTATCTTTTCAAGTCTATATAAAGGATTTGGATTAAGTCTAGATTGTTTAGTACATTCAATGCATTGAATCCGTTGATATGATAACATATGTTAAAAAATGAACACATATTACCATTTTAATAAGTGCAATGTAATTAAACACTAGACCCAAAATTTGGCCAGTACAAAACTCTCCGATCTAAGTCACTGAACACAAAGCTAATAGTTACTAGCGAGTAGTAATAGCATATAAAAATGTGGTTGACATCACCATATCCACTTCCATAGGAGTGTGGCTGTCATCAAGCCATGACACTTCCTCTTCTCCTCTCTTTCACACACACACTTTTCCATTATTTTCCTTCTCTTCCTCAAACAGAATACAACTCCTCACATCACATGTGACATGGCCACCACAACCACCACCACACCCTTCAACCTCACTTCCCCATTAGCCCCCACACTCCCCCGTAATTACTCCCTCACCCCTCTCTCCCTCCCTCACCACCACCACCACCACCACTTCTTCACACTCCGATATGACCAGTTTTCCCCTCCGCCCATTCGGAAGAGACTCCCCACATGCAAGGCCACGGAAGTCTCAGTGGCAGAAGAACCATCACCCTCTGGAGGCGGCGGAGGAGGAGAGAAGTGGGTGCCGGTGGTGCCACTGGGAGCACTGCCGCGTGGGGAGAGGCGCGTGATAATTCAGGAAGGCGAGACCATACTGCTGCTGTGGTATAAGGATGAAGTGTTCGCTATAGAAAACAGGTCCCCTGCTGAAGGTGCCTACAGCGAAGGCTTGATCAATGCCAAGCTCACTAAGGTTACTCTCAACTTCATTGTTTACAACCTTTTTCCTTTTCTTTTTACTAGTGTTCCTTGTATAACATATTTCATGACAAAAATGGGGATTGTCTTAACATGAAGGTATATAATCTTCACATTTTCCTACTCACATAACATTGACACAGAACACAGAACACAGAACATTTGAGATAGAGCTTGACTAGGCCCATCACAACACAAAAACACAGGGATGGTGTGAAACAGTTGGTGAAACTCTTTCCTTTATCATGCACTAATCACAACATGCCATTAAGCAATTGTAAAATAAAAATGGTGAAATTTTTTGTGCTGGTATACTTAATGTTTAATTAAAATTTATATGTTAAGGAAATTGTGCAATTATGAGTTGGAATACCCTATTACATGTTTCTTTTCATGAAGGATTTGTCTTTGGTTTTTGGAAAATGTTGAAGAAAAGAAACATTTAACAGGGTGTCACTACATTTTTACATTTTCATTAATAAGCATGTATTTGAACAATTCATTTATTTGATAATCATGTTTATTTGGATTGAGAAAGGAACTTGAGTATACATACCCATTTATATGACTAGCTTCTTAGCGTGCATGCACGTTTATGTATTCTGATGCTAAAAATTAAAAACATAGTGAATGAAGTCAGTCCTGTCTTATTGGAGGAAAATGTCCCATTGAGAAATGTGTTCTTAGAGATTGTCTTAAGTTTCTAGTAGGAGAGGGATATTGTAATTGTGCCCAGTGCTTGAATTTGATGCTAACTGCTATGCATTGGAATGTCACCACTACATTGTTCAGAATTTAGATTTGAGAAAATTCTGCCACCCCAACAATGAATAATATTTAGAACAGTTGGATCAATGATTTTGTAAATGTTCTATTTTCCATTGCTCTACCCTCCCTCTAGTACTGGTGGAAGTAATATTAACTATGCAGAAACTAACTTTCATTTTATGTATTGATGGCTGATGGGAAGAGTTTCAGTATCTTTTTATTTCTAAACCTTGTTTTAAGAGCTGTTGCAGTATCCTCGATTTAAATTCTTTCTCAAACAATTGCAAACAAACATTTTAAGGATAAGGAGAATTATAGTTGGCCAATGCGTTGCATTAAATGGTTCCTTTCCATCTCTAGATGTCATATCTCATGGCCAATAGAGGCTCTAGCCTTAATAATTCTAAATTGGATTCTGCTGTTTTTAGGACACTTGAAAATGTTTATTCAGCAGTATTAACTCTATGAACTCTATCAATGTCATTACAAAATTCTATAAGATAAATGTGCAGACTCATATTTGTGTCGAAATATGCCATGAACTGTCTTTGAGATATTGTTCTAAAATAAAATGATGGGAAGTGAAAAAGGCTGATTGTGTTTTCCTTTTTCCTTTTATTGAAAGGATGGCTGTATAGTTTGTCCAACAACTGATAGCACATTTGATCTCCGAACTGGAGCACTGAAGGAATGGTATCCAAAAAATCCTGTGCTGAGAGCCCTTACTCCTGCTTTAAGGAATCTCTTTGTTTATCCCGTGAAAACCGATGAAGAAAATATTTACATCAGCATGAGTGGAGGTCTAAGTTCTGATGCATCGGCTGAGATTGTCTTCAGTGGGAAGGCTCAACCTGGTATAACTGCAACTGATGTCAATGTGGATGAGGTAACTGAACCTTCTCCATATTTATTTTTTAAATGTGGGTGTCCAGTTGTCTTAGAGCACCTGGCTAACCCCAGGTGCATGTAGTCCCCCGTCTCACGTCTCACACATAACAGATAATTACAATAAGTAATCTCTTTGGGGTGGCCCCAATGTGTAGTCTAGGAGACTTGTACCAAAGAGCTCATGAAACTACTACCTAATTACCTTTAATAAGAGGTAAAAGGGGGGGGGAACTACAGCCTACTCGTAGGAATTAAAATCTATGGACCCCTTGAAGCAAGAAAGCAGTTTCTTACTTTCATATCTATTATTCTGATTTGTTTACTCTATATGTGTTTTAGATAAGAATGGTGGTTGATGAGGGTCAACAGGGGTTTGGTTTCATCAAGAAGAATGAAATTATCAATGGAAAGGCAGCTGTAATTGGCTTCCTGCTATTGTTAGATTTTGAACTTTTGACTGGTAAAGGTCTTCTCAAGGGAACCGGTTTCTTGGACTTTCTATATGCTGCCTCCAATGCTTTCAAGTAGATGTGTCAACTTGTCATGGTTCTTTCAGGAAGAAAGAGTTTGTCTTTCCCAGCATTCACAAGGGGGAATTAAATGAAAAAACAAAAATGCTAAAGAAGTCTGTCTGATTCATAGGAAAGTTTACCTGTTTTTTGTTCTTCACATTTTGATGTTTGTCTCTTTGATAGTTTAGACATGTTTGTTTGTAATTGTATATTCTCTAGAAATTAGACCATGTTGTTTGATCCTTGTTCATGTCATGCAGTTGATAACTTTAATCAATTTGTACACTAAATACAAATTCTCAAATTGAAGGACATTGCAAATGCTTTAATTCATTATAAATATTGGCAAATTTGTTTCTGAATGGTGTATTCAGAGACTTCTATGGTGCCTAAGGTAAATATATTTTTTTTTTTGATAAACCCTAAGGTAAATATATTGATGTTTTTGTCAATGGAGATAATAACGGGCCGAATGGCCCTTTTATTTTGGGCGATGTTGGGCTTATCTTTCGGGCACAACGCTCCCATAGTTTCTGAGGTTCAGTTTTCTTGATGGGTTGGGCCTCAGTGTTGAAATAGATGGACCAGTGTTCGATAAGCCACTAAAATCACGGTATTATGTTGTTCAGAAAGAATGTGCTACAAGTCGTTAGTGGAGGAAAATATCCGAAAATATGTGCGACAGCCGACAAGTCGTTAGTGGAAAGAAAAGGAAAAAGAGGAAAAGAAACATTGGTACTTTGTAAAGTCATTTCTCTTCTCACACAAAAATGATAAATTAAATGTCAAAAGACATGTCCTACATGTTGTGGTTAAATCATATGGATGCCCTCTCATTTTATTTATTCTTTTACTCTCTTAGCTCACGTGAAAAGTTCTTTTTACCCTTTTATTCTATAAACTTTTTATCGTTTTTTTTTTCTTTTTCTTTCCTTTATAAATATGATAAGATTTGAACTTATAACTTTCGTTTTATGATAGTTGTTTTTTACTAAAAATTAAAAAAAAAAAAAAAACAACTGATTTTAGTGAAGCCTACATTTGATTTATTTTGCATACATCAAGAAAAAAAAAATTTTATCTCAACTAATAAAAAAAAGTATACATCATTATAAAGTTAATCTTACTCTAACAAAAATTTTATTACCAAAGTTTCTATCTACAAAAATTTATTATATTTATAAAATATTACATAATGAAAATATGTGGTACTTTTTGTAACACTTACATTACATGGTGTAAACAAGCTTATAAAACTCATCTTTATTATATTAACCATTATATAATATTTTGAAATGTATTTCTTCTTTTCCCCCCTCCTTTTTATCTTTCTGTTAAAAAAAATAAAACTTTGGAGCCCGCTTACATCACCTTAATCATTCATAACCTCCTTTTTCAAAATTTTATTATTTACAATAATTTATACATAATAAATGAAAATAAAGTAATTAACTCCCATAAAAAAAATGATACGTTAAAGGATGCCCTAAGGGCATTGGTTTATAAACTATTTAAAACAACTTTTTATGTTAAAAAGAAAAACAATTAATTGTTTTGACAATTTTTTATATTTTCTATGAAAGTTGTATCAAAATTTTTCTAAAATGGTTTGTTAACAATTATCCTAAAAATACCCTTTAAGAAGACCCTAAAAATAAGGAAGAAATAAAATAAGATAATTAATATATGAGCAAAATTTAGGTATAGTATATTAGGTTCTTAATTTAAGTGAAACACATGATTGTATTAAGTATTAACTAATAAAACACAAATAGTGTAATTAATTTTTTGTTTTATTTGTTTTTTGAGAAACATAGTGTTATTAAATTCAAGACCAATTAATTGAAATTTAACAATTAGGTGCTGTTTGGAGATTTTCATACATGACCTAAAGTATTGTATCTTTATTTTTTTAATTAAAAAATATTGTTAGAGTACGAAATGTAGGACCCAAGCATTATACGGGCCGCTATATATAATAGGGTGCAGCTTGTGTCCAGTAGCCAGTTCCACTGGACACGTTATGATACAGATACGTGTCTGCATCTTAACGTATTCAATGAAACTAATCATTGGACACAAACTCAACTCTATATAATATATGTTCTATTTTAGGAAGTGAAATGCCGACTTCAAATCATTTTTCCTTTATTTCTCTTAAAAAAATTCAAATTTCTTTAATTGCAATAAATGAAAGGTTGAAATTCTAGTCGATTTTTTTTTTTTTTTGGATGGGGAAATTCTAGTCGATTTGGTGGCTGCCATCGTCCACAAATTGGTCAAAGAGAAAAAAAAAAAAAATTTGCCATAATAATAATATAATTTATCCATTTGACCATTTTCTTTTAATGGTGGGAATAGTGGAATACATGCTCAAGCTTTTTTTTGTTCATACAGTGATTCTCCGTATGTTGTGATTAGTCTACTGACTATGATGATCAAGCACGTGATTAATGAGTCCAACAAGTTTCTAATTCTGTAAAAAAAAAAATACATGACCATATAAAAAAATTCATTGACTTCAGGATGACTTCTTAGTGTACTTGAGAAATCTATGGATATGTTAATCAATTTGTAAATGCTCATAGTTTTCACAAGTGGCTTTAGTGGATTGACAATTGGCATGCAATTACTTTTTGAAAAATATATCCCCACATGTTATATATATATAACATGGAATAAAGTCAATAAACCCTCCAAAAGTAAAAATAAAGAGAGAAGACAATTGAAATGTTGAGTCAAATTTGTGATTAATTTTATTTCCACAAGTAAAATATAGATTATATGATTATATAAAGTGTTAGTTTAGCACCAACTTATTTAACAATTTACAAATTATTTTCTCCTTAACGTGGATTAAAATATTCTAGTATTTGGAAAAAAAGTGATGCATTTTTCTAACCAAAAATATATATATTTATATATATATATATAGCGTAATCATAATTCTTTTGATTATTGTCGTTATGATTATTTTTAGCAAATCCTCGTTATGATTATTATTAATTTATTAGGCTGATAATAGTCCAAATGATCACGCTTATCAAAAATATTCAAATAAGACAAACCAAAATTGCCTTATGCTTTCAACTTTGCCTCCTATCGAATGGTCTGGTCAATTAGTTTCTTGGAAGTTAGACCTGTGAGCTGTGGGTGAAGATTGAGTTATTCATCGAGAAAGTACGGTCTTTTGGATTCAGGAAAGGCAACGCTGAAATTGTCCTCCTATTTACTATTTACAGCTTTAAAAATATTTACTTTTACCAATTCAAAATGTCCTCCTCCTTTTTTTTTTTTTTGTTTTTTGAGAAATTACTTATACTAGTGACTTGGTAAGACGAAAGCATAAATGAATCAGGTGAGAAATTACTTGATACGATTTGTGCCATTCGAAGTTCAAAGAATATATGTACATAAGAAATAAATTACTTTTTTAAGAAGAATTTTTTTTGAGAAGAATAAAAAATAAAAAATAAATTACTGGTTAAGTCATAAGTGAAGTAGTGTTAGGTGTTAGTCTATTTCTATGTATTCTTCCCTTAACAAGATTCAAAATTTCGAGCATACATAATAAAATACTATCACATCTTAAATAAAATTATAATTTTTTTTTTTAAAGCCTAACCATAAGAGTTTCTTGTAATGTGTGGATTTGACAATACCTTCAAAAGGTATCAAACATAATTTTTAGAAGTCAAACTACAAATGTTAAGAATCAAGTTAGGAAAAGAGGGAGGGTGGGGGGCGACTATAATCAAAAGGCATCAGCTAGAATAGTTGAAAATTATTTTTGAAATTTTATAAATATATATATATATATATATACTGTTTATTCTTTTTTTTTAAAAATGTTTTATAGACCTTTTAAATATTAATAAAAGAATAGAAAAAATTCGGAAGATATAGGAATTATGATTTAAAAATATAAAGAGCACTTTGACAACTTACTTTAGGTTTCATGCATAACCTTACAAACAGATAGGGAATATTGCTTGCTAGCTCGTTTGAGGAACATAGCTCAATTAACAATGTTACATTAATTATCTCACTTACCTATTAAATAAAAGCTCACACTATCTACTATTCAATTTTGCTAATCTAAAAGCCACACCATTCCCTTTATGGTTACAAACCAAATCGAGCAAGCTTAACCATGTTGTCTTTAATTACAAAACCAAACCATTCTAATCTTCCATGAAACTAATTACCCCGCACAAGACATTTTTTTTCTTAAAGCCCTCTAATTATATAAAAGAGAAAAATGCATTATGTATCTAGTGTATGTTTTCTTCTTTTCACATATAAGTAGATCCCACATGTGTGGAATCCACCTCATGTGAGAGGAATGATACATATACCAGATGCATGGTATACCTCTTCTATATAAAGGGAAAATGAGAAGAAAATGATAGCAATATCCATAACCAATAAATAAATAAATCTCATATATAATCGGGTAAATTATTTGAAAGTCAACCACAAATGTCAACTTAAGAAAGTTAGGAATCTCCCATGGGGATGTGTTTTTATGGGTTAATGTACTAATTATGTCTTTCCAATTAGAAGTTCAAAGTTTAATTAGATGCCCTAACATTGAATCAGAATCTTGAACTCTACGGCCTACACAATTAACATGCTAAATTCGTTTTTCTTTGTTTAATAATCACAACATTTTATTTATTTATTTTAACTTTGAAAAGTTAACTAACTCATGCATGCATGTTTTAGGCCAGACTCAAAATTTTCCAATACGCATTAGAATTTTACTTTGACATTGTCATTATTATAACGACTTTCAAATTTCTTTCAATCCACCTTTAAACCATAGTCATATTTCCATATATTTGAATTCTTCCTTGTGATGCTTGAGCATAATTAAACCGCCCCTTAAAATTTATGCATTCAACAATCATACTAACAGAATTTCAGTTTTGTTTCTCAAAAAAATAAAAAATAAAAAATTTCAATAAATTTTGCAGCATATATTTTTACACACACTTTTTCACAACTATTTTATAAAGCAATTATGATTAGCTTTATGTTACTATCCATAGACCTACAATTTTTTTTTGCATCAATCACAAACTGTATAGGATAGTAATGACAACATATCAACGAGCTAAGGAATGACTTGTCAAAAAAAAAAAAATGTGTGATAATTATTGATAGAATTTCTACCCTAAGAAATTTTAATTAGTTGCATGTTTTGGATAATGACTTATTTTTACTATTTTCTATGAAAACATTTTATTTATTTATTTAAACTTTGAAAAGTTAACCAACTCATGCATGGTTTAAACGAGATTCAAAAATTTCCAAATACATATTAAATTTTCCTTTGACACTGTCATTATTATAACCACGTTCAAATTTCTTTCAATCCACCATTAAACCATAGTCATATTTATATATATTTTAATTCTTCATTGTTATACTTGAGTATAATTAGACAGCCCCTTAAAATTCATGCATTTGGCAGTCAAACTAATAAAATTTCAATAATGTTTGTACTGTACATTTTATTATAACTGTTTTATAAAGTAGATTATAATTAGCTGTCTGTCATTATTAGTTTATCACATAGATTAAAATATTTTTTTACCCATCAATCACAAACTATATAAAATAGTAATGACAAAATGTATATAAAAATGTGCCAGTTAAGCCTCAGGCGGCGCCAGCTTCAACGAGGAATGCCTTATCCAAAAAAAAGAAATAAATAAAAAAGGTGTGATAATTATAGATAGAATTTCTAGACCTCGGAAATTTTAACTAGTTGCACGTTTTACCATTTTCTATGACTTTTTACTATATATGATAAATCAAATGTCACTTTTTTCCTGTTGGTTGACTTCTTTCAGAGGAGTGACTAGACTGAATTCACGAGACATTGACTCTGCCACTTGTGTGTTATGACATCATTCCTGAGGTGTCAAAAATAGACATATCCGACGACCATACCACAACATTAAATTTAGATTATTATAACCGACTAAAATACAATTAAATGTACGTATTTAGTATTTTCATGTGTCACGTGATCGGTCGACATCGGAAATGTTTTAATAAAAGCGGAGTGATCCTCTAAAATTATTGGATTTTACTAACACATAATAAATTATTTTAGAAATTTTTCAAAAATTAAAAATTTTAAAAATACCTTTTTAGATATTTTTTTTTCAATTTCTCATAATTTTTTTAAATGATTAATTAATAGACTCCTTAAGAGCACTCATTAATTAGACCATAAATAATTTATTATTTTAGCAAATTATGAAGAAATATTTAAAAAATTAGGTTAAAATTCAACTCATTCCCTTAATTTTTACTTTAATTTTCAAATTAGTTCTTAATTTTTATCTCTGCCTTGTTAAAATGATCCAGTTTGGTCATTCTAACTAAATCTGTAAGCAAATAAAACCATTTAAATATGTGTATATATATATATATAAATAGTACTCATTAAACAACAAGACTTATATACCTTGTGAATATTTTCAATTAAATCATAAAAAAATATTTAAACTTTGTTTACTAATAAAGTTGGACAAAAAGATTTGATTAGCTCATTTTGAACCAAATTGACTTTTGACCCAAAAAAAATGTAACATACTCGTATGAATTTAATATATTATTATTTGACCAGATGGTATGAATGTATATTTTTTTGGTAATATACATAAACGACAAGAACTTTTCAAAAAAAAAAAAAAAAAAAGACGTCAAGAATAAATATGGCATGTACCAAAAGTATCTACAATCCGAGTCTTCGCGGTGGGGTTTTTAGTTTGCGGCTATAAATGCTGCAACACGTTTTTGCCGCCTAAAGCCACACCAAACCGGCGAACCCACACCTTTTGCAATTTATAAATCAAACCTCAAATTAAAGATTTCCAACTGTATTTTTGTATTTGTATTTTTGTATTGGTATACGCTATTACATGTTTCTTTTCATGTAGGATTTGTCTTTGGTTTTTGGAAAATGTTGAAGAAAAGAAACATTTAACAGGGTGTCACTATATTTTTACATTTTCATTAATAAGCATGTATTTGAACAATTCATTTATTTGATAATCATGTTTATTTGGATTGAGAAAGGAACTTGAGTATACATACCCATTTATATGACTAGCTTCTTAGTGTGCATGCACGTTTATGTATTCTGATGCTAAAAATTAAAAACATAGTAAATGAAGTCAGTACTATGTTATTGGAGGAAAATGTCCCATTGAGAATTGTGTTCTTAGAGATTGTCTTAAGTTTCTAGTAGGAGAGGGATATTGTAATTGTGCCCAGTGCTTGAATTTGATGCTAACTGCTATGCATTGGAATGTCACTACTACATTGTTCAGAATTTAGATTTGGGAAAATTCTGCCACCCCAACAATGAATAATATTTAGAACAGTTGGATCAATGATTTTGTAAATGTTCTATTTTCCATTGCTCTACCCTCCCTCTAGTACTGGTGGAAGTAATATTAACTATGCAGAAACTAACTTTCATTTTATGTATTGATGGCTAATGGGAAGAGTTTGAGTATCTTTTTATTTCTAAACCTTGTTTTAAGAGCTGTTACAGTATCCTCGATTTAAATTCTTTCTCAAACAATTGCAAACAAACATTTTAAGGATAAGGAGAATTATAGTTGGCCAATGCGTTGCATTAAATGGTTCCTTTCCATCTCTAGATGTCATATATCATGGCCAATAGAGGCTTTAGACTTAATAATTCTAAATTGGATTCTGCTGTTTTTAGGACACTTGAAAATGTTTATTCAGCAGTATTAACTCTATGAACTCTATCAATGTCATTACAAAATTCTATAAGATACATGTGCAGACTCATATTTGTGTCGAAATATGCCATGAACTGTCTTTGAGATATTGTTCTAAAATAAAATGATGGGAAGCGAAAAAGGCTGATTGTGTTTTCCTTTTTCCTTTTATTGAAAGGATGGCTGTATAGTTTGTCCAACAACTGATAGCGCATTTGATCTCCGAACTGGAGCACTGAAGGAATGGTATCCAAAAAATCCTGTGCTGAGAGCCCTGACTCCTGCTTTAAGGAATCTCTTTGTTTATCCTGTGAAAACCGATGAAGAAAATATTTACATCAGCATGAGTGGAGGTCTAAGTTCTGATGCATTGGCTGAGATTGTCTTCAGTGGGAAGGCTCAACCTGGTATAACTGCAACTGATGTCAATGTGGATGAGGTAACTGAACCTTCTCTTTATTTATTTTCTAAATGTGGGTGTCCAGTTGTCTTAGAGCACCTGGCTAACCCCAGGTGCATGTAGCCCCCGTCTCACGTCTCACACATACCGGATAATTACAATAACTAATCTCTTTGGGGTGGCCCCAATGTGTAGTCTAGGAGACTTGTACCAAAGACCTCATGAAACTACTACCTAATTACCTTTAATAAGAGGTAAAGGGATTAAAAAAAAAAATTCTATGGACCCCTTGAAGCAAGAAAGTAGTTTGTTACTTTCATATCTATTATTCTGATTTGTTTACTCTATATGTGTTTTAGATAAGAATGGTGGTTGATGAGGGTCAACAGGGGTTTGGTTTCATCAAGAAGAATGAAATTATCAATGGAAAGGCAGCTGTAATTGGCTTCCTGCTATTGTTAGATTTTGAACTTTTGACTGGTAAAGGTCTTCTCAAGGGAACTGGTTTCTTGGACTTTCTATATGCTGCCTCCAATGCTTTCAAGTAGATGTGTCAACTTGTCATGGTTCTTTCAGGAAGAAAGAGTTTGTCTTTCCCAGCATTCACAAGGGGGAATTAAATGAAAAAACAAAAATGCTAAAGAAGTCTGTCTGATTCATAGGAAAGTTTACCTGTTTTTTGTTCTTCACATTTTGATGTTTGTCTCTTTGATAGTTTAGACATGTTTGTTTGTAATTGTATATTCTCTAGAAATTAGACCATGTTGTTTGATCCTTGTTCATGTCATGCAGTTGATAACTTTAATCAATTTGTACACTAAATACAAATTCTCAAATTGAAGGACATTGCAAATGCTTTAATTCATTATAAATATTGGCAAATTTGTTTCTGAAAGGTGTATTCAGAGACTTCTATGGTGCCTAAGGTAAACATATTGATGTTTTGTCAATGGAGATAATAATGGGCCGAATGGCCCTTTTGTTTCGGGCGATGTTGGGCTTATCTTTCGGGCACAACAGCTCCCATAGTTTCTGAGGTTCAGTTTTCTTAATGGGTTGGGCCTCAGTGTTGAAATAGATGGACCAGTGTTCAATAAGCCACTAAAATCACGGTATTATGTTGTTCAGAAAGTATGTGCTACAAGTCGTTAGTGGAGGAAAATATCCGAAAATATGTGCGACAGCCGACAAGTCGTTAGTGGAAAGAAAAGGAAAAAGAGGAAAAGAAACATTGGTACTTTGTAAAGTCATTTCTCTTCTCACACAAAAATGATAAATTAAATGTCAAAAGACATGTCCTACATGTTGTGGTTAAATCATATGGATGCCCTCTCATTTTATTTATTCTTTTACTCTCTTAGCCCACGTGAAAAGTTCTTTTTACCCTCTTATTCTATAAACTTTTTATCGTTTTTTTCTTTTCTTTTTCTTTCCTTTATAAATATGATAAGATTTGAACTTATAACTTTCGTTTTATGATAGTTGTTTTTTACTAAAAAAAAAAAAACAATTGATTTTAGTGAAGCCTACATTTGATTTATTTTGCATAAATCAAAGAAAAAAAAAATTTATCTCAACTAATAAAAAAAAGTATACATCATTATAAAGTTAATCTTACTCTAACAAAAATTTTATTACCAAAGTTTCTATCTACAAAAATTTATTATATTTATAAAATATTACATAATGAAAATATGTGGTACTTTTTGTAACACTTACATTACATGGTGTAAACAAGCTTATAAAACTCATCTTTATTATATTAACCATTATATAATATTTTGAGATGTATTTCTTCTTTTCCCCCCTCCTTTTTATCTTTCTGTTAAAAAAAATAAAACTTTGGAGCCCGCTTACATCACCTTAATCATTCATAACCTCCTTTTTCAAAATTTTATTATTTACAATAATTTATACATAATAAATGAAAATAAAGTAATTAACTCCCATAAAAAAATGATACTTTAAAGGATGCCCTGAGGGCATTGATTTATAAACTATTTAAAACAACTTTTTATGTTAAAAAGAAAAACAATTAATTGTTTTGACAATTTTTTATATTTTCTATGAAAGTTGTATCAAAATTTTTCTAAAATGGTTTGTTAACAATTATCCTAAGAATACCCTTTAAGAAGACCCTAAAAATAAGGAAGAAATAAAATAAGATAATTAATATATGAGCAAAATTTAGGTATAGTATATTAGGTTCTTAATTTAATTGAAACACATGATTGTATTAAGTATTAACTAATAAAACACAAATAGTGTAATTAATTTTTTGTTTTATTTGTTTTTTGAGAAACATAGTGTTATTAAATTCAAGACCAATTATTTGAAATTAAACAATTAGGTGCTGTTTGGAGATTTTCATACATGACCTAAAGTATTGTATCTTTATTTTTTTAATTAAAAAATATTGTTAGAGTACGAAATGTAGGACCCGAGCATTATACGGGCCGCTATATATAATAGGGTGCAGCTTGTGTCCAGTAGCCAGTTCCACTGGACACGTTATGATACAGATACGTATCTGCGTCTTAACGTATTCAATGAAACTAATCATTGGACACAAATTCAACTCTATATAATATATGTTCTATTTTAGGAAGTGAAAAGCCGACTTCAAATCATTTTTCCTTTATTTCTCTTAAAAAAATTCAAATTTCTTTAATTGCAATAAATGAAAGGTTGAAATTCTAGTCGATTTTTTTTTTTTTTTTTGGATGGGGAAATTCTAGTCGATTTGGTGGCTGCCATCGTCCACAAATTGGTCAAAGAGAAAAAAAAAATAAGTTGCCATAATAATAATATAATTTATCCATTTGACCATTTTCTTTTAATGGTGGGAATAGTGGAATACATGCTCAAGCTTTTTTTTGTTCATACAGTGATTCTCCGTATGTTGTGATTAGTCTACCGTCTATGATGATCAAGCACGTGATTAATGAGTCCAACAAGTTTCTAATTCTGTAAAAAAAAAAAAAAAATACATGACCATATAAAAAAATTCATTGACTTCAGGGTGACTTCTTAGTGTACTTGAGAAATCTATGGATATGTTAATCAATTTGTAAATGCTCATAGTTTTCACAAGTGGTTTTAGTGGATTGACAATTGACATGCAATTACTTTTTGAAAAATATATCCCCACATGTTATATATATATATATATATATATATATATATGTAACATGGAATAAAGTCAATAAACCCTCCAAAAGTAAAAATAAAGAGAGAAGACAATTGAAATGTGGAGTCAAATTTGTGATTAATTTTATTTCTACAAATAAAATATAGATTATATGATTATATAAAGTGTTAGTTTAGCACCAACTTATTTAACAATTTACAAATTATTTTCTCCTTAACGTGGATTAAAATATTCTAGTATTTGGAAAAAAAAGTGATGTATTTTTTTAACCAAAAAAAAAAAAAAAATATATATATATATATATATAGCGTAATCATAATTCTTTTGATTATTGTCGTTATGATTATTTTTAGCAAATCCTCGTTATGATTATTATTAATTTATTAGGCTGATAATAGTCCAAATGATCACGCTTATCAAAAATATTCAAATAAGACAAACCAAAATTGCCTTATGCTTTCAACTTTGCCTCCTATAGAATGGTCTGGTCAATTAATTTCTTGGACGTTAGACCTGTGAGCTGTGGGTGAAGATTGAGTTATTCTTCGAGAAAGTACGGCCTTTCGGATTCAGGAAAGGCAACGCTGAAATTGTCCTCCTATTTACTATTTACAGCTTTAAAAATATTTACTTTTGCCAATCAAAATGTCCTTTTTTTTCTTTTCTTTTTTTTGAGAAATTACTTATAATAGTGACTTGGTAAGACGAAAACATAAATGAATCAGGTGAGAAATTACTTGATACGATTTGTGCCATTCGAAGTTCAAAGAATATATGTACATAAGAAATAAATTACTTTTTTAAGAAGAATTTTTTTTGAGAAGAATAAAAAATAAAAAATAAATTACTGGTTAAGTGAAGTAGTGTTAGGTGTTAGTCTATTTCTATGTATCCTTCCCTTAACAAGATTCAAAATTTCGAGCATACATAATAAAATACTATCACATCTTAAATAAAATTATAATTTTTTTTTAAAGCCTAACCATAAGAGTTTCTTGTAATGTGTGGATTTGACAATACCTTCAAAAGGTATCAAACATAATTTTTAGAAGTCAAACTACAAATGTTAAGAATCAAGTTAGGAAAAGAGGGAGGGTGGGGGGCGACTATAATCAAAAGGCATCAGCTAGAATAGTTGAAAATTATTTTTGAAATTTTATAAATATATATATATATATACACTATTGATTCTTTTTTTAGAAAAATGTTTTATAGACCTTTTAAAATATTAATAAAAGAATAGAAAAAATTCAGAAGATATAGGAATTATGATTTAAAAATATAAAGAGCACTTTGACAACTTACTTTAGGTTTCATGCATAACCTTACAAACAGATAGGGAATATTGCTTGCTAGCTCATTAGAGGTGCATAGCCCAATTAACGATGTTACATTAATTATCTCACTTACCTATTAAATAAAAGCTCACACTATCTACTATTCAATTTTGCTAATCTAAAAAGCCACACCATTCCCTTTATGGTTACAAACCAAATCGAGCAAGCTTAACCATATTGTCTTTAATTACAAAACCAAACCATTCTAATCTTCCATGAAACTCATTACCCCCCGCAAGACATTTTTTTTTCTTAAAGTCCTCTCATCATATAAAAGAGAAAAATGTATTATGTATCTGGTGTATGTTTCCTTCTTCTCACATATAAGTAGATCCCATATGTGTGAAGTCCACTTCATTTGAGAGGAATAATACATATACTAGATGCATGATATACCTCTTCTATATAAAGGGGAAATGAGAAGAAAATGATAGCAATATCCATAACCAATAAATAAATAAATCTCATATATAATTGGGTAAATTATTTGAAAGTCAACACCACAAATATTAAGAAGTTAGGAAAAACATGAAAGAAAACATCAACAAGATTATTTGAAAGTCAACCACAAATGTCAACTTAAGAAAGTTAGGAATCCCCCATAGGGATGTGTTTAGTTATGGGTTAATGTCCTAATTATGTCTTTGCACTTTGTAGTTCAAAGTTTATTAGATGCCCTAACATTTGTGGTTGACTTTCAAATAATCTTGTTGATGTTTTCTTTCTTGTTTTTCCTAACTTCTTAATATAAGATGCCCTAACATTGAATCAGAATCCTGAACTCTATGGCATACACAATTACACGTGCTAAAATCGTTATTCTTTGTTTAATAATCACAACATTTTATTTATTTATTTTAACTTTGAAAAGCTAACTAACTCATGCATGCATGTTTTAGGCCAGACTCAAAATTTTCCAATACGCATTAGAATTTTCCTTTGACATTGTCATTATTATAACTACTTTCAAATTTCTTTCAATCCACCTTTAAACCATAGTCATATTTCTATATATTTGAATTCTTCCTTGTGATGCTTGAGCATAATTAGACCGCCCCTTAAAATTTATTTATTCAGTAGTCATACTAATACAATTTTAGTTTTGTTTCTCAAAAAAATAAAAAATAAAAAAATTTCAATCAATTTTGCAGCATATATTTTCACACACACTTTGTCATGACTATTTTATAAAACAATTATGATTAGCTTTCTGTTACTATTCATAGACCTACAATTTTTTTTCGCATCAATCACAAACTGAATAGGATAGTAATGACAAAATGTATATAAAAATGTGCAAGTTAGGGCCTCCAGGCGGCGCTGACCTCAACGAGGAATGCCTTGTCAAAAAAAAAAAAAAAGTGTGATAATTAATGATAGAATTTCTACCCTAAGAAATTTTAACCAGTTGCATGTTTTGGATAATGACTTATTTTTACTATTTTCTATGAAAACATTTTATTTATTTATTTATTTTAACTTTGAAAAGTTAACCAAATCTTGCATGGTTTAAACGAGATTCAAAAATTTTCAAATACACGTTAAATTTTCCTTTGACATTGTCATTATTACAACCACTTTCAAATTTCTTTCAATCCACCATTAAACCATAGTCATATTCATATATATTTTAATTCTTCATTATGATACTTGAGTATAATTAGACCGCCCCTTAAAATTCATGCATTTGACAGTCTAATTAATAGAATTTTAATAATGTTTACACCACACATTTTATCATAATTATTTTTACAAAGCAGATTATAATTAGTTGTTTGTCATTATTAGTCTATCACATGGACTTAAAATTTTTTTTCCCATCAATCACAAACTATATAAAATAATAATAACAAAATGTATATGAAAATGTACGAGTTAAGCCTCCAGGCGGCGCCAGCTTCAACGAGGAATGCCTTATCCAAAAAAAAAAAAAAAAAAAGGTGTGATAATTATAGAAAGAATTTCTTAACCTAAGAAATTTTAACTAGTTGCACGTTTTACCATTTTCTATGACTTTTTACTATAATCCTCCCCTGGTCCCTATATATGATAAATCAAATGTCACTTTTTTCCTGTTGGTTGACTTCTTTCAGAGGTGTGACTAGACTGAATTCAAGAGACATTGACTTCCCACTTGTGTGTTATGACATCATTCCTGAGGTGTCAAAAATAGACATCTCCGTCCATATAACAACATTAAATTTAGATTATTATAACGGACTAAAATACAATTAAATGTACGTATTTAGTATTTTCATGTGTGATATGATCGGTTGACATCGGAAATGTTTTAATAAAAGCGGAGTGATCCTCTAAAATTATTGGATTTTACTAACACAGAATAAATTATTTTAGAAATTTTTCAAAAATTAATAATTTAAAAAATACTTTTTTTAGATATTTTTTTTTTCAATTTCTCATAATTTTTTAAATTATTAATTAATAGACTCCTTAAGAGCACTCATTAATTAGACCTTAAATAATTTATTAATTTAGCAAATTATGAAGAAATATTTAAAAAATTAGGTAAAAATTCAACTCATTCTCTTAATTTTTACTTTAATTTTTAAATTAGTTCTTAATTTTTATCTCCGCCTTGTTAAAATGAACCAATTTGGTCATTCTAACTAAATCTGTAAGCAAATAAAACCATTTAAATATGTTCAAATTTATATATATAAATAGTACTCATTAAACAACAAGACCTATTTACCTTGTGAATATTTTCAATTAAATCATAAAAAAATATTTAAACTTTGTTTACTAATAAAGTTGGACAAAAAGATTTGATTAGCTCATTTTGACAAAATAAGAGACTAAATTGACAAAATTAAACCTTAAAACTAATTTCACAACTACAATAAAAATCAAAAAGAAAGAAGGACCAAATTGGCTTTTGACCCAAAAAAAAAAAAAAATGTAACATACTCGTATGAATTTAATGTGTTATTATTATTTGACCAGATGGAATGAATGTATAATTTTTTGGTAATATACATAAACGACAAGAATAAATATGGCACGTACCAAAAGTAGGAATCCGTTTGCGGCTATAAATGCTGCAACACGTTTTTGCCTCCTAAAGCCACACGAAACCGGCGAACCCACACCTTTTGCAATTTATAAATCAAACCTCAAATTAAAGATTTCCAACTGTATTTTTGTAGTTGTATTTTCTACTGTACACGTCATCACTCTTCAACTTGGAATGAGTATCAATGTGACCATAAAAATATTCACCGACCCCACTTTTTTTAAAAGAAAAGAGCCTTTCCAACCCCTACATTACTTTTGACCTTGAAAATTTTGACCCTCTCTACGTTTGACTTTTTTTTTTCTCAACCTATATAAACTCTGCCTCAGTCTATTTTTTTCAAAAGCTTTCTTAACTAGCCTTGCACATACACACACAACTGCAATCTTATTCGTATTTTTTTTTTCTCTCTCTCACTAATAGTCAGAGTCAGAATGAGTTGTAGCTCGGAAGAGAATGGTGCATGCACATCTCAGAAGAAATACAAGGGGGTTCGTCAAAGGAAATGGGGCAAGTGGGTGTCTGAAATTCGAGTCCCAGGCACGCAAGAGAGGCTTTGGCTTGGTTCTTATTCAACGCCGGAGGCTGCAGCTATGGCTCGTGATGTTGCTTTCTATTGTCTTCACAAGCCATCAACTTTGGAAAAGCTTAACTTTCCGTCAATGTTACCTTCGCGTAGTTTGAGGACTGACTTGTCTCCAAGGTCAGTGCAAAAGGCGGCATCGGATGCTGGCATGGCTATTGATGCCCAGTTGATCACAGAGAGGTTGCCGGAAAGTAATGAAAGGAAGGAGTTTGATCATGGTCATGGTCATAGTGGTGGTGGTGGTGGTGGTGGTGGTGGTAGTGGTGGAGGTCATGGTTTGGAGACTGGGTTTTGGGAAAATGGGGGAGACAATAATTGTTATGGGATGACTTCATGGCAAGGAAGTGAGTTTAAGGAAGAAGAGGGTTTGAGCATTTCCATTGAAGACTACCTTTAACTGGCTAGTAGTTTTTGGTTTTATGATTATCATATGTAGCATCCTGCTTGTATATAGGTAGGTAGTAATGTTTGAAGCATAACTATTTAATCTTTTTTTTTTTTCAAATTGGTCGACTTGATAACTCATGATTGGAGTAACATCATTATCACAAACGTTTACACTAAAGTTGATAACAATCATAACGTATCATCTCATCAATTCTGAAAAAGATTAAGAAAATTTGTTATGTTTTTCATACTTTTTGATATGTAATTGGGGACAATGGTACTGTCATTATTCCCCAGTAGTTGATGATATATATACATTACTCCTCAGTGTTTTGGCTTTCTCTCCAGTTTCAACTTTCAAAGACATGGCTAGATTTAGAGTTTGCTTTTGTTAAGCCTTCCTTGTTTGTAAGCCATGTATACTTATTAGAATTTTCTTTCTACCATTTTGTCATCTGGGAAAGGTAGATATTACTGGTTGATTTCGTATAAACAGCGGTTTTTAGTGCTTGCTTAGAGCGGACCTGCTCTTTGCAGACCGTGTGAAAGAGAAAAAAGTGGCTATTTAACTTATTTTGAAGTTTGAGGTGAGAGACCAGGCTTGACTAGTCCACCTCATCCACTAATTAGACTAATTAATATCAATTACACTGCGTTTCGGATCCGAAATTTTATTGACTTAGCCTTTTTGACAAAGCTAATGGGCCAGCCAGGCCCTGGACTAAACGGCAACACGTACACGCAAAATAAAATAATACGTTTATAATATTTTCACCACAAATTTTATAATTCTTAAAATGATTGATTGTGAGCGATGGAAAGCACGTAAGACCTTCTTTCAATGCATATATTACCATTTTGTAATTGACTAACGACTTTTAGGAAAAAAAAGAAAAAGAAAAAAGAAAAAGACTTTTTTAGTTGTGCCTCTTAACGAATTGGACCCAATTGGTCACCGTCCATCCCATTTGTATGAAGTACAAGTTTTTTCACAAGTATTGAATACGGTAATTTGATAAATTGAAATGTTAATTCCACCTATACGACTATACCAATCATTCAAAAAATTATAATATGTATAATAAAAATTTGTGGCACTGGAGTATTATAATATGTATAAATTATAATACTCTCTTAGTAATTGCTATTGGAGAGTTTTTTTTTTTTTTTTTAATGGAAGAATTTTTTTTATTCAATGGAAATATTTTTGTACTTGGTCTCAGTCGGTGCCCATCTCTGATATTCAAATCTTAGTGGCCCAAGCCCCAGGGCTAGACAAAGATGGCTCTAGGCTTAGGCCCTCCTACTACCCTTTTGTTGCTATTCAGAAATGGAAAGTCCGTAAAAGATAAACAAATCAATATCAAATTACACCGACATTTTTGAAGTTATTGTACATCAAACTTTTCATTGTCACCTTCCAAGAAGCTTCAAGGTCGGTGAAGTTGAAGTTTTCAAAGGGGGGTTGATTGGTTGGTTGGTTTCATGCATTCATCTTCAAGTCCCATCCCATCCAGGTGGTCCGGACTTAGGAGTTAGGACTCAAATCACATGATATTTGATATGATGTGAATATGTAATGGGATGGATTAAAAAGATAGGTTCCTCTTGTGGTAAAATTTTAATTTTATAATAAAGTTTGAATTCCTTCTTATAAAGAGTCAAAGAATCGAGTTAGTCATGAGTCACTTTTAGCTTAAAATTTACTTATTTATTAATTTATGCTTAGTATTTATTTATTTATTAATTTTTATTATTTTCCGTAAGACTCTCTTATGCACTTGTTAAACTAAAATTTTATAATATAATTGAACTACTTTTTATAGAGAGTTGAGCCTCTTTCAACTTAAAGTTCACATTTTTATAAGTTTTTTTTATTTATTATTTTTCAATATCGATAGAACTCTTTTATGCGTTTGTTAAAATAAAATATTATAATGTAATCGAAGAGAGTCGAGTCACTTCTAGCTTATAATTCACATTTTTTTTTTAGTTTTTGCTATTTTCCAATGCCAATAAGACTCTCTTATGCACCTGTTAAAATAAAATTTTATAATATAATTGAACTAATTTTTATAGAAGTTGAGTTATGATAGGAGCTGAATTGGCTTGATAGAAGTACATAGCATGTGCAGTATGTGTAGTGCTTCTGTGTGGATATTTGCAGATGTTTGTACAAGTATGCATGGATAGATATTTGTAGATATTTGTAAATAGACTTTGTGACAATTGTAGACTTGATATTTGTAGATATTTGTAAATAGGTGTAAGGGTGGGCACAGGTGGTACGTATATTGCTGCAAGGGTGTGTGTGTGTGTAGGTGTGACAGCTGTGGGAAAGGGTAAGTAGTTATAGGAGGTTAATTGCTGCGATAGCTGTATGTGCCAGCCAAGGAAGTCAATCTCGTATTGAGGGCTGTATCGGTTTGACCAGTGAAACAATATATTTGTAGATATTTGTAAATAGGCCTTGTGACAATTGTAGACTTGATATTTGTAAATATTTGTAAATAGGTGTAAGGGTGGGCACAGGTGGTACGTATCTTGCTGCAAGGGTGTGTGTGTGTGTAGGTGTGACAGCTGTGGCAAAGGATGAGTAGTTATAGGAGGTTAATTGTTGTGATAGCTGTATGTGCTAGCCAAGGAAGTCAATCTCGTATTGGGGGCTGTACCGGTTTGACCAGTGGAACGATATATTTCGGTACTGGTCAATACCGGTGTATTGTTTCGAGTTTACTGCTATTTTATGTGTGTGTGTGTGTGTGTGTTATAATAAATATAAAAGTTTACTATAAAATATTACCTTAATTCAGAATAAATTATTCATGGTTTTAGACTTTAGTATCAATTAAAAGAAAAAAAAACAATATAAAAATAGAAAGTTTAATTGTTTATTACATACTAAAAAAAAAAACTAATAAATTAATATTAATAAGTTAATGTAAATAAGTTACCATTCGGCCCTTACAAAAATTCAAAAATTACAAAACTAAAAAAAAAAAAAAAAAGCTTTTTCTATATAAGCCACTAAGGCCAGTACACCCGGTACCGGCCGATATGGCCGGTACGGCTGGTCTATGTACCGGTACAAAACGTTGACGCTTCGATACCGATATATGTACCGGTACGGTAAATACCGGCCGGTACTGGTACCGGTATGGTATTGACTACATTGGTGCCAGCTAAGAGAGGACTGATGATGATTGTAACTACCTGACTGAATAGTACTAAACTGTATATAAGGTAGAGAAGGAGATATGAGAAGATCAAATAGAAACAAAAACAATTCTACTGAATTCATTCTTTCCTAAACTCCCTATTTCCTCTGTTCTTCCTATTCTACATTTTCCCTTGGAGGTTGGTTACCTCGAAACAACCCTTAAACACCATCACCTTTTAATTGATTCTATCAAGTTACTTTAGGTTAAAGTCTAATTTTTTATTAATTTTTGTTATTTTCGACCCCCTCGTAAGGAGGATAGCACGATAGTAATGTTAACAAAAGTTGAAAAGATATATGTGATGTTAACTTGGTGTTGAGCTTGCATAAAGCCCAAAATGAAACTTAAAAGGCCACCTATTGGTTTTGGGTCTCCTGTCCAATATCTCTCTTTTTAGTATTGGGCTTTTGACCCAAACATTTTATTTTTTTCACAAGCTGGGCTAAATGACCCGCCAAAACCAATTAAATCGTACCACCACAACCGGGCTAAAGGACCCGCAAAATCCAACTATTAAACATTTAGCAATGAGTAAATTCAGTACAGTACAAAAAGACCCCAACAAGGCTTGAGCCTGAAATTTATTGTTTATTGAAACACGATATAGTAATAATGTTTTAATGTCACCAATTTCCAGCACGACCAACTTGAACACAAGTTAAATAACATAGAATATTAAATCTAATAGATGCTACTAGGTACATGGATACATATGCTTCTGAAAGCATTTTTATTCCCATTTTACCTGTAGGGGACTGAATTGAGCATGATGAGTGGGACTAGCTACAATTTTTCTAGGAGATGTGCCCTCCAATAGAGGCCTTCCACTGTAATCCAAAAGGGGCCTCCCTTTGCCCACAGGGGATGTTCTTCTTGAGCCATGAGTTGAGAGCAGAATTCGAAGTGTCCAATTGAGAATGTTTGGTGCAAAAACCCTGTATAGAAGTAAATATGTCATACCAAATTGGAAACTTCACGTATGAGTCCCCTCGGCATGCCCCGGATACAATCAACCTAGCGTAGTCCTCCGCAGGTCCACCCGTCACATGTCTCCTCGGCAACGTTGACCCTTAGTTTTATCAGTTTTGATATAAAGTAATTTTTCCATGAATCAACATTTAAACTATCACTTTAGGAACAAGGAAGAGAAAAGTGTGCTAAACAATTGTAGAAGTTCATTCTTAACAAAGGTAACTGATTCTACAATAATGGTGGAGATATGAAAGCCATCAATTAAAGACTTGCTTCTCTTTCTTCCTTCCATTGCATCCCTGCACCATCCTCTAGCATGAACTTGCCTCCAGTTATTTCACTTCCAATCCAACCGTGTGTTGCAATCGTTATTCCAACATCATCTTTCACTTCAAATCTCAGTGTCTCATAGAAGTTCACAAGAGCTGCCTTGGCAGCCTAGTAGTTCAAAACACCAGAAGTAAAAGAAAACCAATTAGTGCTATCTGATTAAGAAAACATGGCATACAGTGGGATGAAGGAAGGTAAAACAAAGCCAAAAGCAAAAGAGACAGCATAGAGGAAATATAAAAATTTGACCCCGGAGATGTGTGTGTGTGTAACCAGGTGCATTATGATATTTAATTTTGATATCTATGATGACAAAGTTAGGAAGACCATGAAATTGAATCATATTCATTCTTCTAGGACATTTCTAGCTATGAGTTAATGACACGTAGATTTTCTTCCTAAAATGGTGCTGTATAACTAAATTTTATCCTTTGCATAATCTGGTAAAGTTATTCCATTAGCGTTCTTTTTTGTGTATCAATATTGGCATTCAGAATCTTTCTTGACCTTTTTTTTTTTTGGGTGGCGAAAGAGTCTAATCTGAAGCTTTATTTACAAATACTACAGAAAACAAAACTACCTAATTAATTATCCTCAAATAAAAATAAATAATTAAAAAACCACCTGAAAAGAAATTGAAAGAAACTCAAACAAGTCAAAGTTCATAGTCCTACTCACAGCATATAAACTCATTCTTGGCAGAGGTAACCAGTTATCAACTGAGGCATTAACAATAATTCGACCATTGCTGTGATGTAGATAAGGTAAAGCAACATATGTTGGATAGACATTTCCCCAAAAGTTTATGTCCTGCAAACAAAAAAATTCCCAAACCACAATGTTATTGTAGTGGTAACTGAAAACAAACTAAGTGCACATCGTATCAAAAGTATTTTTTGAACCAATATTATTGAAAAGCTAAGGCTGCTTCACATGATTTCCTACTCATGCAACTAGTATTCCTTACCATTAAATGTGGAAACACGGATGTATCAGTCACTTCCTCAAAGTAGAATGTGTGTCCCAAACTTGCAGCGTTTACAAGATGATCGACCGCAAGAATTTATCAAAAAAATGATAAAAAAGTGAAAATTCAACAGAAATTCGTTGTTACAGCAGTATAAAACACAAGCTTATTTATGAAGTCAAACATCCTTACAAGTGACAACTCCAGCGATCTGCCTATACTAATAGTAAAAGCCTTCTTATATGAGTGTGCAATAAATTGATATCAGAATCCAAAAATGCACCTCAGATAAGCGAAAGAAATTTCATAGATTAATGAAATAAATTGAAAGTATGTTTAGAATCATATATATACGACAACAAGAATTATCTCTAATTTACTACATTGAAGTCTGTAATGCTTTGCAAGTGAAGACTAGTTTTTGCAACATTATCTTGTCATAAATAGCTGGAATAGTTTGGTTAGTTAGATTATGGTTCTCAAGAATGTGTAGAGCAGAGAAATGATTCGAACTCAAGACCATCTACTTAGACACCATAATAAATTATCAATTGTTCCAAAAGTGTAGCTTGTTAGAAAAGGTTGAACATTAAAAAAAGAAAAAAAAGCTTGCCACATAACAATTCATAACTAACAAGCTAGTTTTTTGAGCATTTAAGGCATGCCATATCAAAGTGTGCAAAATGCACACTACGGTAAACAGTGCATCTGCTGTGAATGTGATGCCATGTACTATAGTTGTTGTGGTGAAGATACAAACTTGTTTTAATCAAAATTCAAGTAGCTCCATGTTATATGCAATTGTCAACATTCAACCAACACTTTTGAGCTAGACATACCACGCCCATAGAAGTTTATTGTCTCATTAACAAATCTCCTACAATCCTCTTCCTTGACAACATCTGCAGCTATAATTGTGATATGATTTGCACCAATTCACCTTGCGTTCTCACTGATCACTCGGAGCCTGTTCTCTCTCCTGGCAACCAATACAAGATTTGCCCTCCTCTTTGCATATTCATATGCAATTTTCTGTAATCACAGACAGCCAACATATAGCATCACCTTATTAAACCTATTTATCAGGGGAAAAAGGGCGAGAATCATAATGTTATTTGATTCAAATGAACCAAGAATGTATTAGTAATGCATAACTCTTTTTGTGCTCATTATCTCTCAACCCATGTGTTAGCTTCTTAAAAGAAATAGCATTCCTTACCTTCTAATTCTTATATTCTTGCAATCCTAAAGAGTGGTGTCACTGTTGTTGGGAACTTGACTAAATTATAATGTGATTTTTAACTTCTCAAGGGGACAAAGTTCAAGTGTCCTGCTCTAAAAAATAATGACATATCACTCAATAAACTACCAGTTGCCCCAAAAATTTAAGCATAAATCTAATCACTTAACCATTGTTGTAATACTTACTTTAACCACGTGTGGATCCCAACTTCCCTTAATAAGCCAATGCTACGCGAGATTTTTAACTTTTTAAATAGGAGATAGAGTTGAAAAACTTTTTAAATAGGAGGTAGAGTTGAGATGGTCAGGGTTCAATGCCACCTACTTTGATACCATGATAAATTACCAATGGTCCTAAAACTGAAAGTTTAAAGAATTAAGAAAATTTGAATTTTATTATTTAATTAAATGACCAAAATTTAAATATACAAGCCTCAACAGGTAAACTGCTGGATAAAGTTGGTATTAGGTTTAACTCTTTTCAAAGAATATGCTTATTACCATATGATCTAAATTAGAAACATAAACCCTGCGCTGAAAAATGATCCAATAACCAATTCAATCATATTTGATTGATGATTATTCTTAGATTAGTAATTGACTTATTAATTCTCAGAAGGTCACCATCTTATTTGGTACTTTTTTCAATGGATACATAATGATTGAACCCATGAAATCCATTGATTTTTAATCATTAAGTCAAAACATCAGTGGCTGAAATTTTAGTGCAGGCTCACTTATTTATTCACTCCAAGAGACTTTACTATTTGTGAGACTACAAGGGACTTTACTTGAGATAAATGGAACCAATATACCCTGTTAGTTTGAAACTTAGTTCAGTAATTTGTTGGATATTAATTTTCAACCATCTCACCTATCTTAATTTTGTTTATGCAGTCTCTGAAAGTTTTCACCAATTTGGCAATTCAACTGTCATCTCACCCATCTTACATGTGAAGTCTCCCATATTAATTTTTAACCATCACCAAAAAGCTTCAATTCACTCAAGAATTGCTATAGAGGAAGAGATTATTGCTTAGTTTGGTAAGTGAATTGAGAGAGATAAAGAAGCAAGATATGGAAGGAGAGCTTGAGGTTTGACATATAGTGCTAGCTGCTCGATACCATGATTACATGCATAAAGGATGTGAGCACACGTGGTGGTTGCAAGCTCATTTTGTGACGAATGGAAGAGGTGTTTGGATTTTCCTGCATGAATTCTGATAAACCCTGTTGGTACTTTGTCGAATGTAACAACACCAAATAATTGAACACCTGTCCACTTGAGTGACTCTCTATTACTAGCTACACAAAACCTTAGAATATTCAAGTACAAATAATGGTGTTATTTATTCATGTGTAATTACCGAAATTAAATAATTAAAAGCAAAATGAAAAAAAAATGATGAGTTTACTTTCCAAAAAAAAAAACAGAGAGAGAGAGACTACAAAGAGCTTAAAATTAAAAGATACAGAAAACACACATATAAATTTACGAACCTAACAATTTGACAAAGTCCTTTCTTTAATTTTAATTGTATTGGCTGTGCTACAAGTCTATAGTAAGCATGGAATTGTGTGCGTATAAGGCTTAGCCACCTATAAAATACCTAATATCAAAATCAAGCGTAATGCAACTAACTCAATATGGTAAGGATAGTCCTCAAGGGCTTTCTCACGTGAACATAAATATATTTGCTCTCTTTATATTCTTTTTATTTTATATTCTAATAGTATTATGGGAAAATTATTGCATGTGTTTGATAATATTGTGTTTTCATTGATTTTGACAAATTTTGCTCAATCCTACGAAAGTTTCCAATACAAACTTGCATTTTCATTGATTTTAATTAACACAAATTATATAAGGCACACACATTTATCACAAATAAAAAAAATTAGTTTTTTGAAGAGATTAAAAATTAGTTAATTAAACTATTGAAACATTAATTAACATACAATGAATGTATGGTTAGGGTTCAATGTTGAGAACTTGACTACTATACACCTTTGTTGTGATGGTCATTTCACAAATATAAATACTTGTGGGTGTGGGAGAGTAAGAATCAGGGTTCAAGTTTCCAAAAGGGAGCTTTACACATATATATACTTAAATTAGATTAAAGTAGAATTTCTATCTTGTTAAAAAAAAAAAAAATTTGAGAACTTGGGTGGTGCAATAATGACACTAAGAATAACTATTGTTTTCCACGTGGTGGTCGTGAAGCCTAAAGTGCAAAAATCACTTGCAAGCATATAACGGAGAGAGGTTTGTGATATTCAAAAGATTCTTTAACATTATGATATGAACACTATATTTTTTGGAAATAACACTCTTATTTTATATACTATAATTATCACGTAATCTGCAAGCACATAATCTCAGAGACAGCCCAACATAATATGGGGCCTAAGTCAAAAAATTCAGGTGAGGCCTTTTATATGTAAATATTAATTAAATAAAATTATTTAATACTAATCATTTCAAGGTTAATTTGACACATTAAATACATAATTTGATGAATAATACCAACTAAACTAATGTTAATTTCATAAAGAGAATTGAATATCATAGTTGATCCATGAATTTTAATAAAAATATATTATGATTAAAAAAAATACTTTATTTAATTGTGATATATGACAATGCATAGTTAAGTAAAGTTGTAATCTAATTTTTTAATTTTATATCTTGTTTTTATTATTTGGTTTGAGGCTTTGTAGTATTGGTTTATAAAAATTAAAGTCTCAAACTATTATGAAAGATTAATCTATAATGAATGATTTAACACATTTACAACATTTTTTTGAAACATTTTAGAGTTTCAGTTGGGTTAGATTTCTTTTGATCTTATATTTTGGAAGTCACGATAGAAATGAAAAGGGAAAATTCACTAAAGGAATTACAAAATGTTCACAATATAATGTAACAATGACTATGATTGATGAACTTCAACAATCTAATTAATGAATGTTTAAATTACTTTTTTGTGATTAATAACATATCAATTTGTAAGCTTATAATAAAATTTATGGTATTTTTAGCATCACTAATAAAATAAAGTGCACGAGCATTAAAATTTTATAAAATTTTTGGGCCTGGGATAACTGTTCTTTTTTGGTGGGGGGTGTCTTAGGCCTAGGCCTTGGGCCGGCCCTAAAGTATGTGGATTTAAGTTGGATCTAATTATATTTAGATAAAGAGTTTCGAATATTCTGGCTTCTATGACAATTTTATCTCCTCATTTGTCTAAACCTTTTTTAATTAGAATCATAATAGTCCACAAGATCTCATTAACATGATTCTTCAGTGCTGTGTTGAAGTCATTTCACTACCTAAAAGTTTTCTCATACTATTTCGGTCCATTGGATAGTATCATTGAAAAGACAACTATACACTTTTTTCCCATAAATGAATTTTTTTTTTTTTTTTTTTGAGGAAGAAATGATTTTATTTCCTGATTAATTGACTACAGAATTTAGAACAGTGATTGGTACCAAAAAATGATATAAAAAGATAAACTTGGAAGAAATATTTGTGAACTCACAATATGGACTGTATACTTTTGAAAAATTGTTACTTTAGGCTATTTAGCTAGTAGCTATTGAAGCTAAGTAGGAATGAGTTACTTAGTAAACACAGCATTTACAAACTACAATGGGAGTGATTTTAATTTTAATTTAATTTAATTTTTTTATTTTTTATTTTTTTTGTGTTTTGCTGCTATGGGCATGATTTTTTTTTTTTTTTTTCTCACTATACAACTCTTGATGTATTGTTGAGTAGCAAATATTAATGTTATGCCTTTTAACCACACCCTTAAAAGTGTTATCACTTAGCTGCAGCGAGAATTATGAGATGGTGGCTATGCAAATTGATCAGCAGCAAGTTGGATCGGAAGAGATAAATCTCGATGGATATAACTCATTTAAAAAGACTAAACACATGTTTTGTTACTTCAATATCAACAATTTTTAGCATAAATGGTTGGCAAATTATATTTGGAAATGTTATGCTTTATTTCATTCTATATGAAATGTAAACGTCAATAAAAGAAAATTTGTGTTGTACAAAAATTATATTTGGAAATTAGCATACGGTAAGGCATGAGAAAGAAAATCTAACCCTTGTGTTGAAGTTGAAGTTTGTGCAACAAAATTATCAATATGTAGAAGAAGGGAGGATGAGATTGGTGCGATTGTCAACACAAACTTATCTCACTGGTTTACTAGTAAAAAAATCCACCATTGCTAGTGAGATTTGTTTGTAACATCCTAATGTTGGTTCTCTTCAGCTAAATATGGCGGCATCTAAGATATGGTGCCTTAAGTTTTGATTTATATGATCTATAGGGAATAACTTAGTTTAATAAGGACAAAAACAGACCATCTCTCAGCTTGAAATCCATCTGCACCAAATGTGTCTCCTCCTCCAATTGGTTGGACTAAAATCAACTTCAATGCAGCTATTAGACCCAATGCCACTTTCACTGCTGCAGTTATTAGAAGTGATATTGGAGAAGTACATTTTGCTCATTCTTGCTTTCTCATTCCATCCATTGGAGAAGCACATGCAGTCTTTCAAGCCATCAAATTGGCAATTTCTCACAAATTCCATTTTGTTATCTTCGAATAAGGAGACTCAAAAGGTGTCATTGCTTCTCTTCTTCCAGAGTTAAAGGCTGCCCTTAATTCTGTCGGAATTTTTTTTTGTTCCAAGAAATGTTAATTTTTTGCCCCATAACTATGCCTGTTGGGCTGCTAGTTGTAACTGGGATGGGCCCAAGGTCATCTCCTCTCTTCCCTTTTGAGTTTTCTCCCCAGAAGATTGAGATTGATAGGAACCATCCTTTGTATTTTTTTTTTCTATATATCATGATCATTATTCATAAAAAATAATTATTAATAATAAGGACAAAAACGATTGTTGTTTAAAACAGGTACTTGCCAGGTGTGTAGCCTTGTGCAGTGGCCTCACTAATGCTCACATATAATATAATATTATTACTAGTGTTGTAAAATGTTCTGTTGATCTAGGATTTTAATCTATTTGATTTATCTTACTATTTTTGTACCAGGACTGAACCGTTGCTGCATCTATAGATATAAGCATAGTTGTCACTTGTTACTATCGGTACAATACGCAATATGTATCTTATCATGCAAAAAGTTTCATAATGTAAAGATGTATCAAAAGTGCTTATGAATTGTACGATATAGTGTGTGCATTGTATGAATTGTAAAATCGTCTGAATCATATATATTCAAAATTTATAATGAATATACTATTTTATATGTATATATCTATAATATTTCATAAATTTTATTAAGTGTTTGTGTATCTTTTAATACACGATATGATACGATATAAAAAATAAAAATAAAAAATCGATCTACAATACATTAATGTTTCGACGACAACTATAGATGTGTAAATTTTGTTATCAGTCCTATGACCAACCTTTGATGAGGCAATTTTCTGCTCCGCTAAAACAGAACATAAGTGAGGTTTGCTATCATGAGTGATTTTTTTAATATTTCAAGTAACAATGTACAAATTGATCATCGCTGAAAGAAACCTCTTACATAAATAGCAAAATCATGGAGAAAATACATGCACAATTCAAAACAATGAATTTCATATGCAGCAAGTGATTATGAACCTTCAGGAGTAGTTACCATTGATGCCAGGTCCAATTCTTCATCAGAGTCAATTGCATCTACATAGTCATAATAGGGATTCGCCTGCATCCATTAAGAAACATCGTCTCCCCAAAAAAAAAGGAGCAGCTCTGATATGGTCATAACTTGCATAAAACAAACTAACAAATATGAAATACAAAAGCAAAAGCACCCTGCTTATGATGGAGCTTGCTGCTATGATTATCCTCAGACTATCAAAAAAATTATGTATAACCCGAAAATAATCATAATTTTTCCCAATTAAAAAATGAGTGTTATTAAATACCTGAGGTTTTGGAGCAACTGCTTCAAAGCTGTAAAATTTTGGATTATCAAAATTAGGGGGTTCCAGAACAACATACGCCCCTTTATTTTTGTATCTGTCCTCTCCTGCCTGCATGGCAATGCATTGGGGCAGATTACAGATGATGCAGCAAACAATATCAAAAGATTTAAATTCAGTAATTAAAACATACAAGGTTAATTAAAAAAAAATCAGAAAACATTCTTCAACAGTGGCATAAATCCATATTTCCTATTTAGATTTCCAGTCAAGACAAATGTAAAAATGGAAAGAGTAGGAAATCCTTGAGCACCAACTCTTAAATAAAAAAGAATGAAATTAGGTGTAATCCAGGAAATTACCCCATCTTAGCTTATTTGACTGGTGTAAGACCCATAATTGTTCTTACTAATGATTTTTTTACCATCACCATCAATGACGATAAAGCACACAGAAGCATTTGAGACACTTTTTCTATTTTGCATGCTAACTAAATATATACTCCAAGCAGAGAGATATTTCCTTTTCTGGAAAAGAGTTTGAGAATCGTTTCTATAGTTTACACCAACAGTATTGAACTTATTATTAGACAAAGAAGTCCAATTACGATGATTCACTTACAATCACAACACAAAGTATGGCCACATACTTATGTTATTGTTACCAATTTAAGGAAGGAGTATCTTTTAGTTTTCAAAAAGAAAACAAAATTTAACACTGTCAGAATTTAAAATGCTTAAGAACGTGCTTGGATGAGTGTAATGCCATTGGATAATTTGTTCAAAAATCCAGCTGCGACAAAGTACAGTTGTACCTAATAAAATGAGGCTTTAAATAGTTGAACATAATCTGGCAGAGAAACTAAGCTATCATTTTAAGCTAAAACAAAGTCAGGCAAGAACAAGGAAAAAAATGCAGCTCTGATATTTGGAGGGTTAAAGATCCCAACTAAAGTGACTTTTTTTACATGGATAGTTGCACTAGGAAAGATTCTCACATTAGATTGTGATATTATTTGCAAATAACAGTCTCTGGCCTTATTTGGGGTATTTTGGATTACGCCTAAGGGTGTGGTTGATTTGTTTGCATGCTAGAATGGGTGGTTTGGAAGGCATCAAATTGCAGATATTTGGATTGCAATACCTTTGTAAATGAAGTGGACTACTTGGCACCACCTTTTTTTTTTTTTTTGATAACTGATTACTGCATGAAAAGGGCACAGCCCAAGTAATTGAATGATCCAAAGCGCAGAGATGAAGATGTTATTTTTACCTTCCAGGTGTAACTGGATGGCTGCTGTGAATGACCACTCTTTTTCTAATTTACTTTTGCTTCTTGACTTTTGAAATTTTATACGATCTTTTTGGTATCTTATCTATTTACTTGGGCTACGCCCTTTTATTGTATAGTTAATAAAATTTCTTACTTACCTGGTGAAAAAATAAATGCAACTCCAACAAAATTTCTTTGTAACTATTAAAAAAATGTAACTCCAATAAAACAATCTAGAGAATAGCATTTAAATCAAACTAATATATGCATGTGTGTATACCTATCAAATAAATAAATAAATGCATGTATGTATGTGTATGAGCTCACAGAATGAGTCCTCATAACGTGTGAATGTCCAGAGTTCTGAATTTTCATCAAAATGAGAAAATCCATGAAATTTTGAAGGTACATTCCATCATTAATACTTTTTTTTATGAGTAGATGGGGTGGGGGGGGGGGGGGGGGAGGGATTTGACCCAGAGACATGGGCCACTACAAAGGATGCCCTAATCACTGGGTTATCACTTGAACCCCAATCCATCATTAATACTATATAAGTATTTATTGATGAAGAGTGACTGTACATGATGTTGTAAAATAGCGGAAGCTCAAATTACTAAGATTGATTGTGAAAATATTTAAGACTTGAGAAAGATCTCCAAACTAAACAATAGGAACGAAGAAAATTAATCCAAAAGAAAATAGACACAAAACACCAAGAAATTACGTGGTTCGGCAATAGCCTACATCCACGGGCGACGACGAACAAATTTCACTATAACAAATTTGGGATAATACAAATTGGTGTAGAGACACTCTCATAAACCCAAATCCCAAATACAACCAAGTAGCTCTCTCTCACAAATACAAAACCAAAGAACCAAATACAAACCCAAGAACCAAAGGTTCACAAATACCAAATACTAATACCAAATACCAAATGCGAATTACGCACAAACCAAAAAAGAGAGCCACAAATCAAATCCAAGAGTTGCAATGCACCAAGAGAGAGCAAATCACCAAACCGCAGAATTAAAACCAAGCGGCAACAAAACCTCTCTCACAATTCCAAATTGCAACCCACAAATATCAAATAAACAAACCAAGAGAGAGCCTCTTTTTCTCACACACCAAAAACTCTATGCTCTCACTCACTCTCTAAATTTATCACAGCAGCACTCTATTTATATAGGAGGTTTGAGTCGGCTAGCATATTCAAAACCAAGAAGAACTAGACTTCTTTTCCACACAAAAAAAGGAGAATCACTCCTATTCCAAATAGAACTCAAAATCAAGTGGTAGACAAGACTTCTAATAAAGTTTGATAACTTCAAATAACAGTAACCCAAAAGGAATAAAATTCCTTTCTTATCCAAATCCAACAAGGAGTCAAATTCCTAATTCAAGCCATATTCTACACATGAAAAGCCTTTATTTCCATTTCTAAATAATTTCCCCTTATTTAGGAAATTATAGTATTAACTAGTTTCCAATACAATAAGAAACTAAGACTCATTCTAAATGTTATACAACAAACGCATTCAAATTTTTCTTTGGGTAAAAGCATACAAGAAATTCATATAGATATAAGCATGAAAAAACACCATGGCAGCAACAAATCTTAAAAAAGAAGAGCCTATAGAAACCTGAAACTGTGGGTAGTCTGGAGCACTAAACACAGTGATCAGCTTCCCTGACTCCACAACATGATCAATGGTATATCCTTCATCCATTCCTCCAAAACCAGTCCCCTTTTCCCTCGCATCAGGGCCTTCATGTGATCTGATGGTTAACTGGGACAAAATCAACAAATGATAACCACAATATTAGTTGGAAAATTAAATGCCAGCATGCTTCCATAAATGATTACAAACACCAACAAATAAACACAAACAAGTACAAAGAACCTGTATAAATGGTTTTAATATGGAGTTACAACAAAAAAATTACCAGATGTCGTATGTTGCTTCACTTTCAACAGCAACAGACAGTTTCATTCATAGTAAAGAAAGACAGGCCGCAAAACTATATTTTGCTTATAAATTTTAACCTACAAATAGAACACCAAAACCATAGAGAGCTATTAAGGGAGCTGCCAATGGACTACGGACCAAATGGCATCTCCTCCCCCCACAAGAATAAGGGGTATAACATGAGATTAGCATTCAATCCCATATTGGTGGGAGTTTTATTTACCTATCAAAAGAAAGCCATTAAAGAGTTATATTGAATTGTCCAGAAAAAGAAAGAAAAAAAAAAGTTATGTTGTCTTTTCGCACCAAGTCAGAAGTTGAAAAAAGTACTAGTTAAGATGGTAAACCACTTCAGTAGATCTTGAGCGATAACAAAAAATAGAAGAAGAAAAATAAACACATATTTAAAACTAGGTACTTAATAAAAAGGGAAAAGTATGAGTCAAGAATAGCATAAGTGCATAACGGTCAGCTACTACATTACATTTATATGGAAGAGGAACATTAATGATAATAAGATGTTAATAATATTTTTATTAAACAACATTTATGAACACAAACATGAAAAATATATTCTCATAGATGTTGAATATCAAAATGACACAAAAGATGACCACATTTTTCAAAATTTAATCTTACGTGCAATTGATCAATTTTTAAATAAAAAAAATTGTTATGCTGAAATTCTCCATTAAGCAATTAGAGATGACCAGTCAAAATAAACCATGCCCATGATGACAGATATCACAAGATATCTACAACAGCTTTAAAATTAAAATGGTCTTTTAATATAACCTTTAGATTGAACTTTTGGAGGAAGTCTTCAGTGCAATCAGGACCCCACAACAGTCCAATGCCTCGCTCTTTATTCGGAGAAAGCCCAAGAGTCATTGTTGGGTCTGACCATAGCACATCACCAGGAATCAGATTTAAGCCTTCCCATGGAGGATCAAGAACCGACCTTCAAGCTCTAGATAACTCCTCCAAAGAACCAAGAGATATGACTTGGGCTCGGGGTTGAAACTTACCCTACACCTCTTCTTCTGTTTTGATCTCTTTGATGGGACCAAAGGTATGCTGCGGAAAAGCCCTCCATGAGCGGTATATACACATCCAGCTATAATAGAGGCCAAAAGAAGCTCTTTGAAGCATCCCAAACATTTCCGATACACTTGCTTACCATTATCTCCATACTTTGTCAGCACCTCCATCATAAAGCCATAAATGGAAGTGCAAAACTTGGATTCATGATTTCCACGGAGAAAAAATACTCTATCTGGCATAAATACCTGGCCAGAACATCATCCCATAAACAACATAAATTCATCAATTACTAAACAATAATTTAAGAAAAAAAATGTCATATTTAATGCACAAAACTCCCACTTTTATAGATCTGGGGAAGTGATTGGTAGGCATCCTTAACCCTGATTTAATTAATAATTAGACATTTATAGCTTTAACTAAAACAAGCTATACATATACTGAATATAGTAGAAGATGCTATTATTTGAGAAAGTAAAATGCTAAAGCTACAACAAATTTTACTACAGAAGGTTTACAAACTAAAAAACTAATATGTCGATGAATGTGATTGGTGGATTTTAACAACATAATAAATGAATTTATGGATTACTTTTCTATGACTAGTGACACAGTTTGTAAAGTCCAGGTAGTTTGTAGTATCCGTGACATCACTCTTTGCAAAATGAACAAGAATCAGGCATGGAACTTGGACATTTAGCAAACCATTGAGAGCTCTCTAACAAGAATTTTATGATTGAAATAAACAAAGTCCAAACTTGCTGAATTTGTAACAAAGTAAAGTTGGATTTTGATTAATAAGAGAAAAATGAAATACCTTCCAGGCCAACAAGAGAAGGAAAGTCTCGAGGCCCCAAGCTCCTCGATCAACAAAATCACCATTGAATACGAAGAATCTATTCTGAGAAGGAAACCCAGCATGGTTTAATAAAAAGATGAGATCATGCAATTGGCCATGAATGTCACCGACAACAACGACAGAGCTTAACTCATCAGGATTGATTGTGAGACAGTTAGGCTCCTTGTGGAGGATCTTCGATGCGGTAAGAATCAGAGTATCCAAGGCTTGATCTGGAAGTACTAGTGGGAATTCCGAGGGTGGTAGATTCTTGGAAGACCAGTCCAAGGTTGAAATCAGATTCTCGATCCAATTGAGATCAAGCTCACTGTTCTTGGGCCATTTTAGTGTCGGTACTTGTTGTTGTACTAGTGATGAACTAGGATTTTGTTCAGCTAACGATGTTGTTGTTGGTTGTGTGGGTAACGAATTGGATGAAGGACAAGCAAGAGCACAATCAGTGATGGTGTCCTCTGTGGGAGCACTAGAAAGAGAAGCTAGAGAAGCTGCACAATCACCATCCATGCTTGTGGTTTCCAATGCAACTTCTTCCTCTGCAAATGTAAGTTCACCAGGTCCTATATAAGTGGTTGAAAACAACAACTAGCTAGCCAATGTTACTCCACTACTTAAACTCACTATGAATACATTGGGCTGTATATATTGCAGGCTTGCAGCAGCAATCAAGAAATAACACGTAAAACTTGGCCAGTTTGCTAAGAAATTTCTAATAATGTTGTTTAAATTTTGTAAAAATGTGTAGGTAAAAAAGTGGAAGAAAATACGTTGCAAGTTTTCGTTATTTAAACACCTTTACCAGCATCCCAGAGTCAACCAAACACAACTCAGTCGTGAAAATGACGAAGTTGAAGCTGATAGGGGTCGCAATAACATTTGTTTTGATCCAAATCATTGCTAAAGTACCGTTTAAAAATCTGCGGGAAAGTCATAGTGAAACGATTTCGTTTTAGTATTACTGTTGAAATTAAATAATAATAAATAAATAAATAAATGTCATGAATTTTAAAAATATATACATTTTAATCATCTAACATAATTTTTTTTTTCATTTTAGTATTACTATTTAAAAATTTTAAAAAGAAATTGCATGATTTTTCTTTAAAAAAAATTATTTTAATCATCTAACATACTTTTTTTTTAAAAAAGTTAATGATAAAAGTTATGTTATAACATTTTATTCAATGTAACTGTTGTGACTCACGCTCTGTTTGTTTCGATGTAAAATATTTTCAGATGTAAAATATTTTACATTGAAAATATTTTTCGTAAAATATTTTCATTTTACTGTGTTTGGTAGCATTTGTGAAAATATGGTTAGGAAATCCTTTTGTAAAAATTTCCTAATCACACAACCCACTGGGCACTGCAAAGTCTAACTAGAATAGAGCAAATCAAAGCAAAATTTTGTCTAGTTGTAGCTATTGAAGCATCACCAGCAAATCCAAAATCACAACCTAGTACAAAAACTGCAACAAGCATCAGATCCCACCAAGCTACATAGTATACATGAAACCCATCAAACAACCCAAGTCATCCGTGAAGCCACCGTCAACCCACCACCGTGACAAATGAAACCCATACCCGAAACCCATCAAACAACCCATGCCGTCCGTCAAGGCACCATCACTCCGCCTCTGCCACTGTCGACAAACACAAATCATACCCAAAATCCATCAGCACAAAAATCATCCACTCACCAAATCCACCATAATCCGACCCACCAAACGCAGCTCCACAACAATCCGACCTCCAGAAACTCAACTCAACAATCTTAGATGAATGGTTTTAATCTCTTCAATCTGGGTCTTGAAGGGCGATATTCGAAGTTGAAGAACTGGGTCGGATTTGTTAGGGAGTGGTGCCACCGGTGGTCTGTCACTGGTGAAGAACTGGGTCGGATTCGGTAGGGTGTTGTCGCTAGTCTCACTGATTTGGCTGGGGAGAGAGTTTGAGAGAGGGAGAGAAGAACTGAGAAGAAGAGGGAGAAAGGATTGTGTGAGAGGGACTGAGCGTTTTGTAAAATGGTGAAGAGCTAGGATCGGGTGAGAGGGAGTTAGTGTTTTGTAAAATGTTTTACCATTGATTTTTTGGTAAAATAATTTACAAGTTTTAATGCACAAACTTTGGTCAAACTGAAAATATTTTACAACTTTGACTATATTTTACATGTAAACAAACACTTGAAAATAGGAAAATATTTTACGAAAAATATTTTACTTCGAAACAAACGAAGCGTCATTTAATGTATTTTCATCATGCAATGCTCTTTTAAAATCATTTTAAAATTTTGATCTAAATAAAATTTATAATAAACGCTCTTTTTTTTTCCCCACTTTTGCTTACAACATGTAAGAATGAGAATTTCAATCAAGCTCCCCGCATAAAAAATTATCTACCGTGATATTTTTAATTTTGATAAAATTATATTTTATGCATAACTTTCTTTAGTCATGTAACTTTAGAGATTTTTTTTTTAATTATGCCTAGTTAATTTTTAAAATTTCTCATTAAATAAATTTTTTTCTTTAATGTACATATGATTTTTTTTTTCCTTAACCGATGTTGTGCGTAGCAGCATAGGCATATTAATTACTAGTGTCTTATAAAATGAATATGTAAATTGAAAATGTTCTTCCACATTACTTGTATTTAAAAATTGAATTTATTCCAATAAAAAAATGAATTTATTTAGCAAAAGATTAGTGGCTCAATAACACTATATGATGCAAAGAACTTGGGTTCATGTTATCCCGCTCTCGTTTATTGTAAGCAATTATAAATAAATAAATAAATAAGAGAGAGAAATAAATAAATAAAAAAAGAGAGAGAAAGAGTGAATTCAATGGATTTTTAAGATAACTAGCTCCCTTGTGAAATAAGTACAGATGATTTCCCTTCAATGTGTAGAGACATTTCTCCCACCAAACATAATTAACAAGTGTATACAATTAAAAACAATCAAAATTACACACACACACTCACATATATATATATTTGAGATATATACATGGGTTTCACTCTCTCTCTCTCTCTCTCTCTCTCTTTCTTTTTTTTTTTTCTTTTTATAGATATACACAAGTTTACTCTTTCTTCTTCTTCTTCTTCTTCTTCTTTTTTTTTTTTTTTTTTTTTTTTTTTTTTTTTTTTTTGTTGAATGGGTTTTGATTGTTAGGAACCCACGGAAAGAATTCACCCTTAAAAACCGACTTGTAAGAGGATGGTGCCTAAGAGCTTATAAACGCATGATTAAGTTTACACTTAATATATGTGAGATACTGGAATCATAACATAAATGGTTTATTAATATTAGACTCTTTATCTTTTGCACAACATTAACTCACTTAGAACAAAATTTAAAAAAAAAAACTTAGATCAGATACGTAGCATAATTAGATAACAATTGGAATCTAATTTTGAATCTAATTGAATTTTCTCTCAGTTTTGACTTTATATATATCATGGACACAACTTATTTCACAATTTTTTCACAACTTGTTAAGATGTCTATTTGTGACTTGTGATGTGAGTGATGGACAATTACTTTCACATTGACTCACTACTAATATCACATTTATTTTCCACCACTTACCATCTATCAATTCAACAAGTTGTAGAAAAATGTTGACTTTAAAAGATAACCATTTCTGCTTCACAATTTTTTCCCCTCTCACTTTTCAAATTTTAAGATTTTTTTTTTATCTGTATTACCAGATTTTTTCCAAAAAAAAAAAAAAAAAAACTCGTATTTCTTTCTTTCTTTCTTCTTTTTTTTTTTTTTTTTTTGAGAAAGTAGGCTCATCATATTTATATATATATATATATATATATATTTTTTTTTTTTTCATTTCACTTTTAACTATTTAATTTTGGTAATTATACATGGAAGATAAAGTGGTCATTATCACTGGAGCTTCCTTAGGAGATGTAAATCTCTCTTCCTCAAACTTTGCATATTCCTTAGTATTTAATTTTTTTTTCCTTTTTAAAAAATATTTTTGCAGCTTTTATATGAAGGATCAGATGAAAGTGGAATTGCTTAAGTTGGCTAAAAGTTTATATGAGAGACTTCTGGCCAAAATGGGGATATGCCGCCCCTTTCAGCCAAACTTTCTAGCAAAATGTGTCATGTCTGAAATTATTTAGGGATATATCCCTATTTTAAACTCGATTTGGCGAAAATCGAGTTATAGGCAATCAAACTTAAAAAAAAAAAAAAAAAAAAAAATCTGAGTTCCATGCAGATTTTTTCAAACAACTCGCTTTTTGTCAAATCGAGTTTTTCATTGAAACTCAATTTTCTAAAAATTGAGTTTCAAAACAGGGGCATATCCCTAAATAATTTCAAACAGTGAGCATTTTACTGAAAAATTTGGCTAAAAGGGGCAAAACCCCATTTTGGCCTGAGACTTCATATATATTATAGGTGAGATGACAGTTGAATTGCCAAGCTGGTTAAAACTTTTATGTAAGAGACTGTATAAACAAAATTAAGATTTTTTTTTATTATTTGAGATGCAAACAACATTAAGATAGGTAAAATGGTTGAAAATTAATATCCAACAAATCACGTAACTAAGTTTCGACCCACCAAGGTATTGCCGTATTGGTTTGAGTTATCTTACAACTACTAAAGTTTTTTTTGTAGTGGAATAAGGGTGCGGGTATCCACTAAAAATTTATCTATTGATAAGTTTTGACTTGATGATAAAGAGAATTGTTCACAAAGTAGATTTTATAGATTTAAATCATATTATATCTATCGGGAAAAGTTTTAAAATAAGATTGTGACCATATGAAAATAAATCATTTATTAACTAAGAATTATCGTAAATCAATTGTGATTGAAATTGATTATTAGATCATTTTGCAGCATGGGGTTTATGTTTCTAAGATCAAATAGGCATAAGCATATTGTTTGAAAATATTTAAAAACTTAAAACAACTTCATCCACCCCATTTGCTAGTTGGGTCTCTATTTAAATTTGGGATTCAAATATCCCGCTTTTGAAAGAAAACATTAACCTTTTTCAATGTTAGAATAATGATTAAATGCTTAAATTTGTATTTTTTTTTAACAACTTTCACTCTTGAGACAAGGAGTAATTTATTATTAGTGCAAGTAGCATTGTCGAATATTGTCTCCAATCTATATGAAAAAACTAAAAGTTAAAAATCCCTCTTATCACTTTCTCAAGTTCCAAATAATAGTGACCATCAATTCAGCCACATACCACTCTTTAGGATTTGCAAGAATACATAAGTGGAAGACAAGGAATTCTATTTCTTTTCAAATGCTAACATGGGTTGCAAGCAGGGGTGGAATTATATTGAAGCTTGGGAGGGCCAAACTTCTCAAATATTAGTTTTTTACCCTTAAATTTACTTAAAGCTTTTAAAAAATATATGGTTGGCCCCCCCAACCTTCCTATATATTAGATTTTTACCCCTAAACTTACAAGTTTTCAAAAGATATGAAGTTGGCCCTCTAAACTTCTTATTTTTTGTGTGACACTTCTAATTGGTTCAATTTGTATATTTACCATTATCCCCCCCCCCCCCCCCCTCCCCCCCAAATCTCAAAATTCTAGTTCTGCCCCTGGTTGCAAGATGAGGAGTTCTGCATGCCCATCATATAAGTGCATTTAAATCCTCTCTCTCTCCCTCTCTCTCATGATAAACAATATTTTCCAGTCTAATAGGGTCATGCTACATTTGGCTTGCCTATAAATGCAGCAAATTGCATAAGAATATGCAAAGAGGAGAGCAAATCTTGTATTGGTTGCCAGGAGACAGAATAGGCTCCTAGTGATCAGTGAGTATGCAAGGCCTATCGGTGCAAAGCATATCACAATTATAGCTGCAGATGTTATCAAGGAAGAGGATTGTAGGAGATTTGTTAATGAAACAACAAACTTCTATGGGCGTGGTATGTCTCACCCAAAACTGTTGACTAGATGTTGATGATTGCATATAGCATAAAACAACTTGAATACTGATAAACAAGTTCGTATCCGGAGTCCGACCACAATAACTATAGCACATGGCATCATAGCATTTGCATTAAATTGTTACCATTGTGTGCACTTTGATGTGGCATGCTTTAAATGATCAAAAATTAGCTTGTGAGTGTCATGGCATTTTTTTTTTAATGTTCAAAAATTAAAGTAAATAGGCCCCGGTTGAATAATTAAATTAATATTCACTTAAAAACATTACAGGATCTAATATAACAAACTAGATATAGGGAATCCTTTTTTGTTGTATATATGACTATAAAACATGCTTTCAATTAATTTTCTTTAACCTATGGAATCTCTTTCACTTATGTGATGTGTAATTTTTGAGTCTGAAATTGCGTTAATGCTCGCTTATGTAACAAGGTTATTAGTATTGGTATTGACTCCACTGCGTACCCTTGGTACGATAACCACTCTACAAATATAAATGCTTGTAGGGTGTGAGGGATAAAGGCCAAAGTTTAAGTCTTTAAGAAGGAGTTTCACACACATATACACTTAAATTATGTTAGAGTAAAAATTAAAAAAAAAAAAAAATATATATATATATATATATATATATTGGTATGGACAAGTCATTGGATTAGTAACCTGTAAGCATCTTTGACTCAATAAATAAACTTGTGTTCTGTACTGCCAGATTGACAGATTACAGTTGCATTCTTTATGTAAAATAAATAAAAAATTCATTTGTTGCAACAACAATGCTCAGATTACTGTTGCATTCTTTAACAAAAGGCCACTTCCTTAAGGCTCCGTTCGTTTGGAGTGAAAACAGGGAGGATGGAAAACAAAAGAAAGAAAATAGGATAGAAAACACTGTTTTTCACTGTTCGTTTGGGGAAGGAAAATAGGAAGGATGGAAAACTTGAGAGAAAGTTTTCTCTCCGGGCCCACTTTTTTTTTCCTTCCAAATCGGAAAGAAAATCTGGAGAGAAAAGTTCTATAGTAACACTTTTACAAAAATACCCTCTTCCTACTTATTTTTTTTCTTTTTTCTTTTTCTCAACTTACCTGGACATTTTTTTTTTTCTGTTCAATGTTACTGAAAGTAACGTTGTTTATTTTTATTTTTATTTTATTCTTTTCAAAGTTACAGTATAACGTTTTGTTGAATTTTTTTTTTTTTTTCAACGTTACTTTCAGTAACGTTACTTTTTTTTCTTTCTTTTTTTATTTTTTATTTTCTTTGTTCAACGTTACTTTCCAGTAACGTTCTTTTTTTTATTTTTTTAATTCTTGTCAACTTACTGAACAGTAACATTGTTTTTTTTTTTTTTTAATGTGACCTAATCTAATTTTTACATTATAATAATATAAATTTATATATATGATGTGATAAATTTTATATTATTTAATGATTAGAAATAAATCTATTTCTTATATATTATATAACAAGGGTATAATAGTCAATTTATATAAATGACATTTTCTATCCTTCCATTTTTCTCTCCAACCGAACACAAGAGTTTTCCATCCTCCCACTTTTCCACTCCTCCAACCGAACACACAAGAGGGAAAACTAAATATTTTCCATCCTCCCACTTTTCCATCCTCCCACAATTTTCCATCCTCTCACTTTTCTACTCCTCCAACCGAACGGACCCTAAAAGAAGATAAGCATAACCCTAGGGTAATTTTAGCACTAAGATAATAGAACGAATTTGTTGCAATAACAACGCTCAGGGTTACTTCTAGCGATTATTGTTCACATTTATCCATTTTTACTCACGTACCCATATCCCATACATGTCAGTATCGATATTGTACCAGATCCCTCTAAGATACATATCTAATCACTTAAAATTTTTTTTACTAAGATACATGATGTGGAAGTATAAGTACTAATAGTCACTCGACAAGAATTAAAAGATAATCAGACTTGAGCGTCCAATACTTCTTTGAAGCACTATTTGATGCAATTAGAACAAATCAAGCAGATTCCATTGAGAGAGAGAGAGAGAGAGAGAGAGAGAGAGATTGATGAATGAGAGAAACGCAGTTTTAGACGGTACTTTACTTTCGCAATATTAAGTGCAATCAGAATAAATCAAGCATATTTCACTGAGAGTTCATAGAGAGAGAGAGAGAAAGAAAGTGATGAATGAGGGAAACGCAGTTTTAGACGATACTTTACTTCCGCGATATCAAGTGTCCTTTAAAAAATGGTTCCCAACGTTATGGGCCAAATTCTCCTCTTTCTTTTTTGTATTAAACATATGGGCTATGGAACCCAACTTTATGGGCCTCACAATATTTGGGGCAAATTATAACTTACTCACTTGTAGTTTGGAAATTTAGATTCATGATTCATCAATATTCAATAGTTTAATCTCTTAAAAAAAAATTATTTTGAATTTTATTTTCTAAATAACATATTTCCTTAAGAATATTTTTTTTTCATTAAATTTAAAATCAAAATTTATTCCTCGCTTTCAAATTGGTTAATTTTTTATAAAATAATTTGCAAAATTTGTTAAAAAAAATTAATTTATTTCTATCTAAAATGATTGTAATAACTTTTTTTTTTTGTTGAAAACAATAACTATCCCTTATTTGGTGTAACAACTTTTGGAATTTATATATTTCGGAAAAAAAAATTCCATTTTACTCATATTTTCCAGCTTTTCCATAAGTAACAACTAATTTACAACCAAAACCATGACTACAAAACTATGACTAAATGTTTTTTTTTTTCCACTTATCATTGATGGAAAGATATTTCTTTCACAAATTTTTTTTCCTTTTCTTAGAATCTTCTCTCCCAAAGGGTAAAGTGAATGAAATTATTTGTCTTATATGGTATACCTAGGATATGATATCCACTGTGATGAAAATGGTTTTTTTCAACCGTATTAATGTTATCATTTTGTTTATACTCATGAGGGAATGATAGACATTAAAATACTTTAAAACACATTATTAAGATCATAATACTTACCTATAATGGTCATACCCTAAAAAACATAGTAATTTATAAAATTTTCCTCTATCCAAGAATATGATAAGCTATTAATAACATGTTTATATTGTAAGGATGGTAAGGCGGTGCAAACAATCTAGATCATATATATATATATATATATATATATATATATTTATAATTTTCTTCCCTCAAGGAAACGTATTTTGCCATCTTTAATGAAATGACTCTAAGAGCATTAATATTAGTTATGTTAAAAAAAATGTTATTTTGACACATCAAAAAGTTATTTTATATATTTTAACATATCATTTAACAATATACCTTTCAGCACTTTATTTATTTATTTTTTTTTGGTAAACTACATATTTGGTCCTTATCCTATACACCATATATCAATTTGGCCCCTAACCTTTTAGTGTCGTGTCAATTTAGTTCATATCGTTATCTTTTGGATGAAAATTGATAACATAGTGGATGGCCAAAATAAAATTTTAGTATATTTATAAATCAATGAAAACTAATTTTTTATTTTAGCCGTTAAACGCCTCATCAATTTTCATCTAAAAAATAACGGTAGAAACTAAATTGACACAGTATTGAAAGGTTAAGGAGCAAATTGACACAATTGAAAGGTTATGAATCAAATTAAAATATGATATATAGGATAAGGACCAAATACATAATTTACCCTTATTTTTTAATTATTTCTTTATTAATAGAGTAGAAAGAAAGTAATAAAATAATATCCAAATTTTTAACACATTAGTCGTATTAACAAAGGAGAAGTAACTATAATACTAAAAAAAAAACAAAAACAAAAACAAAAACAAAAAAACAAGTGTTTTGGAGATGATATTTTTAGGTGATGGATTTCCGGATTGAGCAGAAGAGGGCCTGCCATCACTAGAAATATGAGGTGATTTGCCTCAAAAGCCACGTGACAAAAAATATAAACCTAACAATTGGACATAATCTTTAAGATGGGTGGGAAAAAAAATGATCTTCTTTGGATAAAATTTAAAAAAAAAAAAAAAAAAACAAAAAACAAAACAAAACAAAACAAATTAAAGGAAAAGATTTTGTGAGGTGGAGCCCTAAGTTGACATGGATACACGTGGATTCTCTACTACATACTGCAGTGCACGTCTGCATTGTTTTCTTGTCTTTTTTTTGCAAACAGTCACTCTCTCTCTCTCTCTCTCTCTCTCTCTCTCTTACAAGTTACAATCTCTATATGACTCTACCAGAAGGACACAGATTCCTAACATTCCCATTTCTGTTTCATACATGATACATGTATCTATCTATCTAGATACATGTTCATTTTAATAGAGACTCTCTTTCTCTCTCAAGAGAGATATAGAGAGAGTTATGCTAGGTCAGCTCAAACAAGCACCACTCTGTCATGTCCCAAAAACCTTTGGTTTTTCGCATTTCTAGGACTAACTCACTTCCGCAAATCTCTCTCTCTCCCTGTCTCTGTCTCTCTCACACATGACCCACATTCCAACTCAGGGCAATCTCCAAGACCCTTAATTTTTTTTCAATTCTTTTTTCACTTTTATACAATTTTTTTTTTTGGGGATTTTCCTTTAATGTCCTCTGCATTTCTTCAATCTCTAATCTTTGCATATACTAAAGGAAAAATACATTAATTTGAACTCTTTTGATTGTTTCTTCAATTGAAAACAAAAGCAGAAAAAGCCTGCAACCCAGAAACTCCTGCATCAAGAACATATTTGTTTTTTGTTCTTCTTTTTCATATTTTTTTTCACATTTTAATTTCTTTTATGTTCAAAGCAGGATTTTCTGGTCTGGGGTTTTCAAGATCAATTTTGAACCTTTGAAATTGTATTGTTGTTTGTTGATTTTTATTGTACAATTTAAGTTTTGAAATTTTACAGTCTATAACATTCTTTGTCACAATTTTTTTTTCTTTTGTTCTACAATTCTTGGATTCATTGATTTCCTTCCCACCCTCATTGTGATTAAAGATTGAAACTTTACAATTGGGTTCTCTAAAGTTTTGGAGCCTTGGTCTGCTGGAAGAAAATTCTGAGGCTGCAACTTCCTTTATTCTGAAGGGTCTGGGAACCTAAGGTCAATCATATTGCATTGCAATTATAAACAGGGGGAGGCTTTCTTTGTTCAAAAAGAATCAGAAACTTGATTCTTTTACTGGTTTCAAATTGAATTTGAGAGCACCCAGATTGAGAATTTGAGGAAATATGATTTGCTGAAACTGGAAGCTTTGCTTTGGCTTTTGAGGAAAAAAATGCAGGTCTACCCATTTGATTATTGGTTATAACATTGCAAAAGGGATTGTTGTTGTTGTTGTTGTTGCTGTATATGTTTAGAACATTCTGAGGTGAGAATATGGGCTGCATTTGCTCCAAAGGAGCCTCAGACGCTGAAAAGATTGCTGATTGGGAGAGAGCGCAGGAGCTTAGTAAGTCCTCAGTTCAAGTGGTAGCTCCAGCTCCCTCTAAGAGACAGGAGGTGGTAGTAGAGGTTATAGGTGGTGGAGGAGTTGATGGTTCATTGCGTCCGAAATCTAAGGCATCCTCAAGAGTGAATTCGGGGTCTATCACGTCAGCAAAGGACAATGAAGAGAAGAAAAAAAGGATTGTGGAAATACCAACCAATGGCCATCACCAAAGATGGGCAACAATGGATTTAGGATCAAGTGGAAGACATTCTGAGGTGTCTAAGATAAATAGCACGCCCCAAGGTGGTAAAGGGGAGCAAAGTGCGGCTGGGTGGCCGTGTTGGTTAACTGCAGTTGCAGGAGATGCCATCAAAGGTTGGGTGCCTCGACGCGCAGAATCGTTTGAGAAGTTAGACAAAGTTAGTTTTCTAATTGATCACTTCTTTCAATGTCTCTTATTGAGTGCAATGTATGCCTTGTTTTATTATGTTGATAATGTTTTGATTGTCTCTCTTTTTGAGATAGGCCTCTACTATTGAAACGCTGTCCTTGTTTGTTGATGTCAGTGGCCGTTTTGAAAGAATAGTTTGTCATCATGTTTGAGACTTGTATGCGATCTTGTGATACTGATAAGTATATGGAATTTATCTTGAGAATCATATGAACCATGAACTAGGAACGAACAAAAATCTTACGTATAAATGATATTTCTATATCATTTTCTTTAAACTGCATGAGATTTTTTTTTTTCAGGAATAAATGTTTCTTAAAATAAGATACTGATGAAAGGAAAAAAAATTGGTGGAGTGGGACAAGCTTATATATCTTAACTTGATAGAAATGTGAGGTTCATCCCATTTTAATAACTAAAATAACATATCAAAATTTATTCATACAAAACAGGATGTAAAAGTATTGCAACTCCTTAAGATTTATAGTAAGAATATATTGACTAAAACTGTTATTTCCTTGAAAATGCTAAGTTTAATATATATATATATATATATATATATATGTTGCTTAAGTGAAAATTGAGTAGTTTGGGGGAGAAAAAAAAAATGAAGGGTTAGCAATAGTAGTTTCAATCAGTGTAAGATATCTCACTATAGTGATAAATATTCAAAAACTTTGAAGTTTTTTTCTTCCTTTTATAAGTTCTAAGTGAAATTTGAGCATGGCAGTGTTATCAGGTACTAAAATTATTCTCTTTACTTGGTAGAGGTATCGTTTTTCTTTTTGTGGTATAGGATTTTGATTTGTAGTTATAGGCTCGTTCAATATCTTATATATTGATGTCCAGATGGGATGCTATTAATGCAGATTGGACAAGGAACTTACAGCAGTGTATATAAGGCTCGTGACCTTGACACTGGCAAAATCGTTGCATTGAAGAAAGTTCGATTTCTAAATATGGATCCAGAAAGTGTACGTTTTATGGCTAGGGAAATCCATATTCTGCGTAAACTTGACCATCCAAATGTTATGAAGCTTGAGGGAATAGTTACATCAAGGATGTCAAGCAGCTTGTACCTTGTCTTTGAGTACATGGACCATGACCTTGCTGGGCTTGCAGCAACACGTAGCATCAAGTTTACCGAACCACAGGTACCTTCTCTTCTATCACTTTAAAAATTTGAAGGTATTCATTTTGAGCATGGTTTCTTAATGCAAAGGGTGTTCAGGCCCAAAAAGAAAAAGTACATGGTGGACCTACCAGATTTATATTTGGACTGTAATATACTAAGCAGTTAATGGTAGACATTTCATGGTTCATTAAGAGCTTTCCTAATCTCTTTTTCAACAATAAAGAAGATTTTGATGAATTTATTTTATTTTATTTTAAAAAGAGAGATACACCTAGCCAGTTGAAATAGACAAAAAGAAGAATATTCAAAGCTATATGGAGGTTTTGATTAAATTTATTTTGCCTTGGGCATTTTTTCACTGTGACCAAGATACAAAAGCTTCTGCCTTGTCTTTTTTTCTTGTTCATTAATTTCTTCTTTTTATTATTCATGGAAAAAAAAACATTTCTGGCAGTTTGGCAGCCAAAAGAAATGAGGGGATTCACTTTTTCAACAAATACCAGAAGTTTGAATTTTATATGCACTTGGCATCTCTTCTGGCCCACATACTTCATGCTCTGTAATTTTCATATGGGGAAAAGATTGACATGAAATTTTCCTTTTTTGCTTGTTCCATTTAATAGATTTCTTTGCTCGAAATGATGCTAGTCTAAAATTGATATTTATACGATGTGCTTGCAGATTAAATGTTACATGCAACAGTTGCTTTGTGGCCTTGAGCACTGCCATAGTCGTGGTATTCTTCACCGAGACATCAAGGGTTCAAATCTTCTGATTGACAATAATGGAGTTCTTAAGATTGCAGACTTTGGTTTGGCCACCTTTTATGAGCCTGATCAAGAGCAGCCGTTGACAAGCCGTGTTGTAACTCTGTGGTATAGAGCACCTGAGCTCTTACTTGGGGCTACAGAGTATGGGGCTGCTATTGATATGTGGAGCTCGGGTTGCATCCTAGCGGAACTGTTTGCTGGGAAGCCTATTATGCCTGGAAGAACAGAGGTAATCCCCTTATAGGATTAAATTACTTGGATCGTATGCATGCTTGGTAGGGTGTAAAGAACATCATCATCTATGCTCGTTAAGTATTATTTCCTACTTTTTGTACCTGTAAGACTGCTAATCAGCACTGAGAACTCAGAGCTGATCCTGGTTTTGAATTTGAGTTAATATAGTAGTATCATAAAAGCATATCATTTACTCCTTCAAATATTTTTTAATGGTGGTCAATAACATCCCAACTATTACTAGGTGGAACAAATGCATAAGATTTTTAAGCTTTGTGGGTCACCCTCTGAGGACTACTGGCAAAAATCAAAATTGCCTCATGCAACTAGTTTCAAACCTCAACATCGATACAGGCGTTTTGTTGCTGACACATTCAAAGACTTTCCCTCTTCTGCTTTGGCTCTTGTTGATAAACTCCTTTCAATAGAACCAGAGAAACGAGGATCAGCTGCATCTGCACTTAGAAGTGAGGTAACTTTGAGTTTCCCTTTGTATTCCTTGGACCTTGCGCCTAACTTGAGGTAATTAACCTCATTTATGTGTGTTTCAATTATTGGATTTATAATTTGGACTTTTCCATTTCAGTTCTTCACAACAAAGCCCCTACCTTGTGACCCATCAAGTTTACCAAAATATCCTCCATGCAAGGAGATTGATGCCAAGCTTCGAGATGAGGAAGAAAGAAGGTATGTTTTGTTGGACATTGTTTCAGTAGTTGCAAATACAACTAAAATTTTAGTCAGAATACCATATTTCAAATCAATTATTCCTCATATAAAAATTAAAAAAAAAATCAATTGTTTCTCACATAAATCTTAGAAAAATGATATTAAAATTTCATTATGCTTAAAATAATTAATATAACAAAATAAACATATTCATTCTATTAGTTATCTTTCTAATTACATAAAATAAATAACAAAATGTTAGTTCCACATACATACATACATATATATATATATATATATCACATGTCACTGAAAGGAATCAGGAAATTTAAAGGGTTAAGATTAATTTTTAGTGAATTCACAAATGTTTAATTTTTTTTTTTTTAAGTTTTTGTGTCAATTTTTGTCAAAGCAACTAAACATGAGGAATAATGTCATGTTGTAAATATAATATTATTATTCCAACTAAAAATTATTTCTTAAATAAAGTTTATAAAAATAATCTTATAAATTCATTTAATATAAATAATTAACGCACAACTATAGATAATTAGTATATACATTTACTCTATTAGCTAATTCAATGAACTAATAATTTAATATAATTGCAAACTCTTTGAAGAAGTGTAAATAAAAAGAACTTCATGGAATGCGCCACTTGGCATAACCCATGCTCTCCAACATGAGTTCTCTACTTTTTTATATATATATATATATATATATATATATATATTGAATTGATTTGTGTGGAAGCCTCAAATGTAACATTTTGCAGAGCTTGAAATTAGAGTTCCTTTATGTAGATTTTGTTGAAATTTCTAGGTGGTGATGCCTTGAAATTTTATTGGGATGTTGCAATAAATGCAGTCTTTTTTATTTCAGGAGAAAAGCTGAAAATGTAAAAGGACGTGGTGCTGAGTCTGTCAGAAGGGGTTTAAGAGATGCCAAGGCAGTGCCAACACCAGAATTCAACGCCCAGGGAGATGTTTCTTTGAAGGTATTTTAAGGCTTGAACGACAACTAATTATTATTAGTATTGTAATTTTCATTTCACTTATCTGGCTAACTTAAACATGACAGGGGCAGACTAATCCCAAAACCTCCAGTCACAAGTACGATCCCACGGAGGAAAGTGGGTCTGGTTTCCGGATGGAGCCACCTAGAGGAGCTAGGAAGAATGGCTTCACTCATTGTAGTTCAGTGGTACACACTAGTTTAGTAGGATCATCATTGAACAGGCCCGGAGCCCCTGCAAGATACAATGGTGAGTCAAAGGCACAGAAGTCTCACATGCCTCCGGCAGCTGCAGACCTGTCCAATTCCCCGCATAAAGATGAAAGAGTAGCTAGAAAAGAACCTGGAATGGTAATAACTAACTTTTTCTGCTCATAATCCTTCCTTAACTATATACTTTTCTTTCACAAGTCAAAACTGTGGACCTGAAAACTAATGCATGAACTGTTGGGCTATCATAACATAAGCTACTTGTTACAGCACTCAATTTTTTAAAAATTGTGTTGCCTAATGTGGTCGAAAAATTTATATAATATTTTTGACGAATTTGTAAGTTTACTTTTTATTTAGCCAAGAATTTTGACAATGTTTTCCAATACAAAATACACACTTTTTGTACATTTATTTCCTGATATTGAGTTATCACCAAGTATTTAAGATTACTGACTCTCCTCGTTTGATTCCAGGGATATGTACCAAAGAAGAACAGAATCCACTACTCTGGACCATTGATGCCTCCAGGAGGAAACATTGACGATATGCTCAAAGAGCATGAGAGACAAATCCAACAAGCTGTTCGTAAAGCACGACTTGACAAGACCAGAACCAATAAAAACTACGATGGTTACCATTAAAGAAATGTTTCATGATTCTCAAATTTTGAAACTTCTCTTCCTTGGTAGGAATGGATTTTCTATGACCTGGCTGTTCTGACCAGTGAATTTATCGTGCATGCCAGCCGGAAGCTTCTTTCGTGATCACCACATACTGAATAGAGATAATATGCCACTAAGGTTTAAACCAAGAATAAGGTGATTATAGTTCTGCCCCCCCTTCCTCCCCTAAAGAAGAAAAGAAAAAGAAAAGAGAAGAAAACAAGGCATTCAGACGGTTGTATGTGCTGCGGGGTTGCTTTGAAATTGTCAAGTTAGAAGGATCTGTGATTATTTCTTTGGTTGCTTGGACATTATGTGCAGGTTTTTGCTTTGTATAGTAGAAAGGGTTTGTTCAATTGAAGCCAGTATATACATGCAATGTATAAATATTCATTTTCTTTTCATGTATTTTACTTGTACTTACGAGAAAGAAATATACAGAATTTTAGTCAGTGTGCTAATCTGTCAGCAGTTTTGGGCATTAGTTACCAGCTTTTGACGAGTACTAAATCTTAGATCTTAAATTTTATTTTTTGATCAACATTAATTACTAATTAGTAATTACTGGTTAAAAGAGTGAGGGATAAAGAGGAGAGGGGGTGGTGGTGGGAACATTGAGAAAAGCACTTTTTGGGAGCCCCAATTTCTTAATAGGTTCTGAAATGATTTGTTACATTTTCTGTGGTAGCCTACACAAATTTTGCAAACAATGTAAAGACATCTTACGGGGAAGCTGGGAAAAAGAAATACAGAATCTGACAATCACTCAGTTCTGGTCTTGCTGAGTCTTGGGAGAGGAGCTAGATACTTTCCTAGCCTAGTCATATTTTCCACAAAAATGTTGCCACGAGTATAAACCTGCACTGCTTCTGTTGATGGATCATCAAATGGCTGCAGAAATTAGTGAATGCTAAGCAGTTTGATCAGTGTACATAATCATTGTCATTTGGATTCAGGGATTTAATATTTTTGGCATCTCCTTCATCCTACTGACCTGTTCTCTCTGATGGTGTCAACTCCTGCTAAAATAATGTTGATCATTTAGTCAGCATTAGAAACATTCTCACCTCCTTCATGAATAACTAAAGTGCATACGTACATGATCCAGCTAAGAGGAGCCCAAATTGTTCAAGTTTAGTGAAGGATAACTATTTTATTTCAGTCTGATCCTTGGAAAGACAGAAATAAATCTCTTGCAAATATTCTAACATCCGTGGTAGCCTGAAGTAAGTGTGTGTGTGTGTGTGTGTTGCCAATAAAATAGGGAGAGAAGCTGGTGGAATTCAAACCTCAGTGCCCAGGAACCACAAGAGGTGCGGATCCATTTGGGTATCCCTTGCACCTAACCTATTTCAAAACAAAGGAAATCACTATCATCATTAGACTTAAACTTCCCCACAAGTATTTCTGATGATGTCTAAAGCTTGTAGCACTAGAGCAATTAGCCAATTACAGAAATAAACTGCATCACTGTTACAAAGCTATTTGTAATTGCTTAACTTCTTATCAATGAGTAACCTAAAGAGTATCATTACATACAAAAACATATAAGGTTCTCTAATTATAAATAAAATAAAATAGAACTGGGGGGAAAAAGAAAACAAAAGGCTTAAGAAACAGAAAGAAGATCTACTGATTTGAAAAGCCAGAGAACTTTCTGTACAATTGGCTTTACTAATAATTTGATTACGTCTCCCTTCAACTCTTGGATTGGTTTTTATTTAGTAAACAAACATAGGCTCATCCAATAACTACATATCTTGCTTAGGCTTCCGGCTCAATTCTGAATAGTGACCACCCATTAGTTGCAATATCTCCTCCCACAAACCTTCTGATGAAGAATCTGATGAAGCCCCACAAATCAAATTTGAGCTGCAAGCAGCCACATACCAATAATCAGATTCAATCTCCTCTCTCAATTGGTCCAGCTGCCACCCAGCATAACCAACAAAAAATCTGAAATCCTGAGGCTTAAGAATACCCTTCTTTACCAGCACTGCAGCTTCATCCAAACAGTTTCGAGCACCAAAGCACAGGCCAGGGATCACCTCTTCAAATCCAGGAAGCTTTGATTTTTCCCCAGTTTTTAACAAAAACATGCTTGCCTCAAGAGGTCCCCCAAAATGCAAGGAACAATCAGAAAAGGTGGTTGCTAGATCAAGATTAGTGGGTTTCATGTGTTTGATCTTTTTGTGAAGTGGACGGTTGATGACAATCCCAAACGGGCCTTCTTGTGGGTGTCTGGTTCCAGATCTAAGAAGGAGAACAACAGTTCTCTCGAAAGTTCGCACTCCATCAAGTTTTTCTGTGGCAACAAGGACACAGCCAGTCTCAGGTACTGGAATAGGATGGGCCCATTTAAGGCCAAGAGGTTTGGACTCATGTGGCTTCACATCCTGGTTGTGAGTATCAGTCTCTACCTTTTCCGCCTGCAAAATAATCATTTTGAGTATAAATTTTAATTCTACAAAAGAATAAAAGTGATTTTTACAGTTTATGAAGCATGATTTTGAACCATCTTTTCTACTTTGTTAAATCACACGAGCATTCAACATTTACAAGTGGTTTGCATAACCAAAAAGGGGGGCCTAAGTTTCCAAGAACCTTATATATGGAGGTTAATCTCATCTAATTGAACTCTCAAACCAATATCCACCACAATTGCAAACTGGTAGATTTATGCCAGACATCAAAACCTAATGAACCCCAGAGGAATCAGATTATAAGCAGATGACTATTTGACCCAACAACCCAGCACTGTGCCAGCTCTTAAGGCATGCAAAGAAATTTTTCACAAACTATCCAAATTGATAGCCCTACCCTCCCATGGAAGGCTAGATAATTAAAAAAAACAAACCAGACAAAGCCCATAACGGATGGGATCAATCTAATACAAACATTAGCACTTCTAAAATCCTCTTATCTCAGTCCCTTAATGTTGTACATCACATTGAGTGAAACACATGATACATTTGGGACTTCACAAATAGTACCGTTCAATTTCGGGAAGAAAACAGCTACACTAAGAGAGAAATATATCACCTGCTCCCGAGCAAATAGGTTTGCTCTGAACTCTCTCCAGTCCAAGCTTGTACGCTCAGATTTATTGGAAGCAGTGTCATTGGATTTGTTTCCATCAGAAGAATTGTTCTTTTTCTTCCCATCTCCTTCTGGAATAGAACGATCACCATTTCCTGTATTTCATTAACAACAAAATATTTCTTATTCAGTCACATTTAAGTATTCAATTTTAAGTTATAAAATGACAAAAATAGATCAGACCCTACTCCATGCTCAAGAGAATTAGTACCATATGAACATTAACATCTGCACTATTTTGCAATAACGTTCCGTTTCGCATTGAAGAAGAACACATTCTGATTTCCATAGTTGATACACCTAGAATCAATTCGTAAGAATGACCCAAAAAAAAAAAATCCACACTTTCATGAATCATAATCCTCAATCAATATTCAAGGTCCCTCAATCATCTTTGCGCATGGAATTTGTGACTAATGAGAAAACATCATAAATCCTCCAGTGCTACCCTAAATTCTACCCACGAAACTGGATGTATTGTCTTTATAATGGTAGGACGCTATTTTTCCCAAAGAGTAGACAATAACTTAAGCAAGGTCTAGGCATAAAATTCTAGTGGAGTTGTTACCTAGCATACAAAGACAGCAACTATGCACCAACATGTCAGATTCTGACATGGTGACCAAAACATGTCTTCTATCCAAAGTGGTGAAACACATTATCTTTCAGGAAGCAAGAGTATATTTAATTAAGAAAAATATTAAAAATGAAATTAAAGACTAAAAAAATTTCATGAAAAAATCATTTGCACCTGCGTCAGTTGATCATTTAACATTTTCACAACAAAAATAAGTAGTGGTGGAATTTATAAGAAGCTAATGATTCTTTTATGGGGGAAAGAGAAACATTTAAGGGAACAATGATATAAAGCCTTAAAGAAGTATCAGCTAAATACATCAATATAATCAGAGACAAGAATAATAGACTATTACTAACATGTGAAGAAATAGAAGAGAGAAGATAATTTCCAATCAAAATAAGCTCATGCCAAAGATTACACCAAGGCCCTATCTGTTTGCTAATCATACAGTCATACAAAATTTTAATTGGCTAAATTACTGTTAAATTTTAAGCTAAACTTGTAACAGGACTACAAAAAAAATCACAAAACTGGGAGAAAAAACAAGGGAATAGTAATAAAAGATGATGGCGAGCTTGAATAAACTATGCATGAGAAGGGGATATGGTCAGAATCCCACCCATGTACATATAGTAGTAGAAAGCATGCAGAGAAGTGTGTCTAAATAGCGTGATTGCATTATACCTATTAAAAGAAATTGAAAGAAGAAAAAAAAGAATCTGTAAAGCAGAACATGCTGTATGATTAATAATATTAACCAAAGTCAATGGGAAAAGAAAGATCGATAAATGCAACTCGGGTAAAAAGATTTTAAGAAGAGTATTATAAAATATGAACGCATTGATAAGAAGAGAAGTAGCATCAGGTTAAAAGCAAGGCTCTGAGAAAGATGGCTAAGATTGTTTAGTCATATGCTAGAATCACAACTGTTACTTGTAATATGATTCACAAACAAGGTGCCAGAGGCAAGAAGAAGACCCTAAAAACAAAGGATGCAGTGGTAAGTAAAGATGTGCAATAGAATAAAATATCATGCAAGAGAGTAAACTGGTAATAAGAAATCCATACGGCCACATGTATACTTATTTTACGGCATTAGTTTAACAAAGCTACAAGCACACATGCATGCACATAAATGCACATGTACACATGCGCACACACACAACATCACCTTGCAGAATTTTTGGAAGGCAAGGCATCAATTATGACAACTACATGTTTTGATAACATGCAAACATCTTTTCTTTCATGTCGGCATTATCCACATGCACATGTTCCCACAATTTGTATGTGCATATATATATATATATATATATATATAAACAAAGTATTCTCAATGTCAAGTATATCAAAGATGCTTTCATAATTGTCCCTGCTTAAAAGATTTGTAGCACCAAACTATAACAACTATTAGTTTTGTTTTACGGAGTCTCGTCAAGTAAGCTAAAAATAAAGAGGCATAACATTTTTCCTCATTTCATTTCTAACGCCTTTCTACTCAAGCAAAAGAGGTAGTTTCTGGTCCCTCATTCCAAATCATCACTCAAAATCTTAATCAAAAATTGCTAGCTGCATCAATGGGATTGATTAAATTTGTCCATGCATTCTTTTGTAATCCAGAACGCCTTTAGAGACCAGCTTTTACAATCTGGTCAATCACCTACCATATTAAGGATGAAGAGAATTCTAGGATATGGAAGCATTGCCTATTGCTTTATTAAACTAGATCTAGGAGACAAAAAAAATTTTAGTAGAGCCAAGTTATAAGCCGTATGAAGTATGATCAGCTAACTATCTAGAATCCGGTGCAAGAAAGTGGCACTGGTCAGATACCAAAAAATGTGCTTTTGTATAGGTCAACAAGCTACAAAGGCAAAACCTTGTGCATTGAGAGATCACACATAGAATATGAGTTTGCTCTTCAAAGTATAGAAACTCTTAACTCTAGCCTTCTAGACATTTGGGTATGAGATTGAAGAAATCTCTAACAACCAGATAGACAAGCTGCAAAATATAAGAACAAAAAATGTGATCCTCTACAGATTTAAAGATCAAACAATATATATTAATCACATAAAAACAACCCTGAATGAGCTTTGGTTCTGCAACTCATATCATCCACATGGGGCAAAATAAAATCCATAGCTTTCAAATGTCCAAATGCTATCAGGTCAGGTTCTTTCAGTGATTCATCAAAACATCAATAGCTATCCATTCTGCTTCCAGACAACAGAACATCACCACTCAAATCATTTTTTCCCCATAGAAAACATCATGTCTGCACATTAATGCTTCTAAATCAACTAAATAGAAACAAATATAAAGAAAGAAGAAAGGACAAAAAGTGTGTGATTATTGAATTACCATGTCTAAAACTCTAAAGCCTTTTTCTTTTTTTCTTTTTTCCTTTTAAATAGATGACTCTTAAGGCCTATAATTCAACAGCACTACCATTTTTGGCCACCTCAACCATGTAGCAAAATATTCAAATCTCAGGTTAAACTAGTCCATTTAGCTAAAAAACCAACCTGGGCAAGTTTATTCCAAGCAATTTGAAACCTCTAGTAGATCCGGCCCTTATTTTTCCGCTATAGATTAACTAACTTTACAAACCTTAAGGAGAATTTTTATTTTATGTAATCAAAAACCTTCCGCTTTCAAATCGGTCCTCAATGCTATATAGATACCTAATATAATAACGTAATATCTCAGTAATTAACCAACTAACTTGCCTGCCCAATATCTAAACGGTCTCAAACCAACAGTCACTCTCTCACATCAAGCACCAACATATTTAACAACCCACAATAACAATTCTGTTTACCATCTCTTCCCACAGCCTCTAATAAAAATTGAACCTTCTGTGAATAATCTCACATGTTCAAACAATTCCAGTCCCATTTGCTTCTAGCTAATAATCTTAATTGACACACTCTCTGACACCCAAAAATCCTTAAAATAAAAATAAAGTTTCTAGTTTTTGTTGATGGGCATTTTCGAACATAAAAATTCTAACTTTCATTTTTTTTTTTCAAGTCCTTTAGTTTATGAGTTTTTGAACATAAAAACCATTCCTTTCAAAAACCCTCCAACATGTCAGCTAGCAAACAGAACTAAAAAGTCAACCTTGAACAAAAATCAAACACCATAAGACCCAATAAAAAATACATACATCAATCAAACCAAAACAAACCCAGAATCGAAACCAGTTCGAAGAATACCAGGAACCAAAAATCCAACAAAATTTCAAGAAAAGTAAACAAGAAAAAGAAGAAGAAGAAAACCCAATACCGGAATTTTCATGATTCTTCTTTGCCATAGCTCGAACAGCAAAAGAAGAAGAAGTGGAAATCCTGCGTCTGCTCAAAGCCCTGATCTCAAAGACCTTGCCTTTGCGGTCAGCTCCGCTACAAGAATTGGGTTTTCCCAAGTTCCAGGAATTGGGTTTCTCGGAAAACGAGTTCCTGAGAACGACTGGGGTCCGGGTCGTGTTCTTTACATGATGTACGGCCCACAGATCCATCCCTCTTCTTCCTCCACCACTACCCCCAAAAGATTTTGTTTTCCCTGAAAACCAAATTCCGATTTTATCTCAATCTCTGTGTGTATGTTTTCTTTTTTCTTTTCTTTTTCTCTTTCACTGTTTGACGTTGGAAACGATGAGAAAGTAAAAGAAAGGTAAGATAATCAGTAACGGATATATATAAAAATATATATTTATATATATATATATATTAACAAAAAAAAAAAACAAACAGAGAGAGAGAGAGAGAGAGATAAATTGAAAGCGAAATAGAGGAAGAGAATATGCTTTGTTATAACCGAATTGTGTATGTGAGAGACAGAGAGAGAGTGTAGACTGTGTTTGTGTGTGCGTGTGGATGGGTCATGCTTCATGGGGTGGCACTGGTGGTGACGAGTGTGATGAGTGTGGACTGTGGAGGATTTTGTTTGTTGTGCGCATTGTGAGCTCACGTTAGTGCTGCTTTGTGTGTATCTTGCATTAATGTGCGCCGGCGGGTCATTTAAGGCCCCACCTTACAACTATCATTGGTGTTCCTCTGTCTCTCTCTCTCTCTCTCTCTCTCTCATGGCTAAAAGAGAAAATCCAAGTACGCCAAAAAAATTGACACTTTTGTTGATGTGTCAAAATTATTATCCATGAGTTAAGAAGTGATATATACGTAGGTTGAAATAAAAATTAGTAAAAATTTATTAACTTAATAGGTGTGAAAAAAGTTTTCAATTCTTTTGTGTGTATGTAACATTACTTTGGCTAAAAACCAAGTATGTTAATAGGGTTTCTAGAGATGTTATGAGTTTCGGTGAGAGATATGAATAATTAGAGTAATGGGACAAGCACAAAAAAAAAAAATTGACAATAATGGAGTTGGCAAGTATGTACTGATTTTTATTTCAGTGCAATATAGACATTATTTTTTTTACTTACTACTAACAATCTGCGACATTAGTTAGTGTCAAATTTTGTATGTCTACAGACTTTCTTGAATAATTATTATGTTAATAGTATCTTTTTCAATTTATAGGGTCCTTAGAGAGGTTATGTGAATGGATTTTGTTAAAATAAAAATATCCAAAATATATTTATTATTCAATTGATTAAAATAGATATGGTGGTTCAGTGGAGTTGTAATTAGTGTGAGAATAAGTTTAGACGATACAAGTTTCCTATATATAACTATAAGTTTGATTCAAGGATATATATATATATATGTGTGTGTGTGTGTGTTAGGTTCAAGTTACATCTAGTGTAACTCTAATTAATGTTACACCACTCAATATTTTTTAATAGAATGCCAATTTTGACAAATCAACATTTGAATTGCGTTATCTTCATTTATTCTCCACACTTGCAAAATTTCAAAGTGATCGAATATCAATAGCCATATCATCAATCAATTGTTTAAATTCAAATTTTTGTAGTTTAAAATAATGTATAAAAAATAAGTTTATAGATGAAATGGTAAATAACATCTGATTAGCATGAAAATTGAGCATGTATATAGAACATGTAATCCAACAGTAAGATTTCCAAAATATGAATTTAATAACAAGTTATTAGGTAGTGTAACATTGCTTAGAGTTACGCTAGGTGTAACTCTCTCTCTCTCTCTCTCTCTCTCTCTCTCTATATATATATATATATATTTGTACTATGCCAGTGATAAATAAGCTCATTACATTGATTAGAGAGGAATGTAAAGGGTTTTTTTAAGCAAGTCCAAAACATAGTGCATGAAATGTAAGTTTGGTCAAGGTAGTAACAAGGATTAAAGGGCTCTATTAGGAGATATCAAACAATATGAGTTTTTGATATATTGGATTACTAATTCAAAGAGATTGAGAGAATGGTGATTATGCAATTAATCATAGGATAAGAGTATGGTGGATTAAGAGAAGCACAACATGAGTATTGTATATTATAGAATACCTGTTAAGTTAAAAGATTTTATATATATATATATATATATATATATATATATATATATAAAGATGGCTATAAGATCAATTGTGCTCTATGACATTGAATGTTGGGTGATTAAAAAACAAAATATTTATAAAAAAAAAAGTGTAGCTAAAGGCGAATGTTAAGACATATGAGTGAACATACAAAGAAAGATGGTATTCGAACGAGGGAATTTGTTTGAAGAGAAGGGTAAACTTTATTGTTGCAAAAATGATAAAATAGTATTTTAAATTGTTTGGCCATGTTTAAAGAATAAATATTAATACACCAATGAAAAAAAAATTCAAAAATTTACACATAAGCCTATAATTATTTGGGTTGTTTTAAACATTTGGGTTGTTTTAAACATAAGAATTTGTGAGTGATGTAACAACAAAATTTACACATAAGCCTAAAAAATTGATGTGTCAAATTTTAGACACAAAAAAAAATTCAAAATTTTATTTATTATGTTGTTGTGGCACTAATCAAGTAATCATGTCTATTATCAGTATCACTTTAGTTTGTAAAATTTTTGCCAAAATAATAATAATAATAATAATAATAATAATACTAATAATCATATCAACTTTGGCTTTTTCCAAAATTTGTAATTGCTATTAATTTGTAGGTCACTTGGAACCTCCTCCTCCCGTAAAGTTTGGTTGAATCCTCCTAATCTCTTTATTACTTTGAATATATATAAATATATATATATATATATATTTATATAATCACCCTTTACGATTAAATAGCCTATAATTAATTGTATCTGACAAGTGTCAATAGAAATGTTCTAAAAACCGCCTTGTACCTTTAGTGCAATAATCAGTTCACAAATATAAGTATCTGTGAGGATGTGGGAGGCAAGGGTTAAGGTTTAAGTCTCCAAAAAGAAATTTCACATATATATACACTTAAATTAGGTTAGAGTATAATTTTTCTCTTGTATAAAAAAAATTAAAACTATTTCTTTGGTTATTTTTTATTTTTTAAATAAGAATATAAAAACATGGTATTGGGTATTGTAGGGGCACAAATTACAGATTGGGCTTACAGGAGAGATTGACTCTGGCCCAATGAGTAAAAGGTATCCTCACAATAGAATTTGTAAGAGAGTGGGTTGAAGAGCTAGGCTTTAGTGGGTCCAACAAAGATGAACTGAGTGAAAGAGCGTCCTCAGCACAGTCCGAGGAGCTTTGTTCTATTACATGTGTTGAATCAGAATTGTTACAGGAGTTCTTGAGATTGTTCTCCCCCCCCCCATGGTGGATTTCTCCTATTATATAGTCCCTTTCAGACAATCGGGACCTTCCATTTGTTGATCATCCAGGCGTATACTTGAGTGCCTGTCCCATCAGCCACCCTCTTTAGTACTCTGTGAGTTGCAGAAACCGAGGTAGCACTGTTTAGGGGTCCTGTCCACATAAATGCGGTGTCAGCAGCCTTTTGTGAAATATCTCCTGGTTGCCACCTGTCCCCTTTGGCCCATATAAGTCAGGGGATTCCTCGGAAATATCAGGACCGGTGCTGGTACATTCATCTCGGCCGTTCCTTTGATGATCCGAGCAGTAAGTTCTCCTCGGACAAGTCCTTTTCTCTTTCGCGTAGCTTGTACGTCAGAGGGGAGTTAGGCCAGGTACTTCTTTCATAACTAGGTGTCCTCGGACGAGTGGCCTCCTCGGACAGGCCCATGGCCCATTATCTGGTATTGGGCCTTTTCCCCCTACAATAACCCCTCAAAATTCCGGCTTTCCCTCTTATCCGAGGAGAGAGGTGGGATTTTGATTTCTCTAGGGGTAGGACCCATTTAAGCTTCTCTACTTATCCACGCGGAGGCGCCCCCAAGCTCAGTTTTGTGAAAGTGCTCAGCTTGGACCGTCGGCAGCGATCCGAGGTGTTGGGTACGTTTGAGGAGTGCTGATTTACTCAAGGTATGTGGTCTGAGGGACCAGGCATGACCAAGGTTCTGTTCTGCACTTAGCAATATTAATTTACCCAAGGTGTGTGGTCCGGGGAACCAGGCACGACCAAGGTTCTGTTTAGTAGGAGGTCTGAGGGACCCGACGTAGCTAAAGAGTTGCTGAGCAGAGAGTCCGAGGACTCGGCGTAGATAAGGCTTGCTTAGCAGAGAGTCCGAGGACCCGGCGTAGCTAAGGCTTTGGTTAGCAGAGGGCTTGAGGACCCGGCGTAGCTAATGAGTTGCTTAGCAGGGAGTCCGAGGACCCGGCGTAGCTAAGGCTTTGGTTAGCAGAGGGCCTGATGGCACCGGCGTAGCTAACGAGTTGCTTAGCAGTTGGTCCGAAGACCCGGTGTAGTTAAGGCTTTGGTTAGCAGAGGGCCTGATGGCACCGGCGTAGCTAACGAGTTGCTTAGCAGTTGGTCCGAGGACCCGGCATAGCTAAGGCTCATCCTAGCAAAGAGTCCGAGAACTCGACGTAGCTAGGGAATTGCTTAGCAGGAGGTCTCAGGGACCCGACGTAGCTAAGGCTCATCCTAGCAGAGAGTCCGAGGACTCGACGTAGCTAGGGAATTACTTAGCAGGAGGTCTCAGGGACTCGATGTAGCTAAGGCTCATCCTAGCAGAGAGTCCGAGGACTCGACGTAGCTAGGGAATTACTTAGCAGGAGGTCTCAGGGACCCGACGTAGCTAAGGCTCATCCTAGCAGAGAGTCCGAGGACCCGGCGTAGCTAGGGAAATGCTTAGCAGGAGGTCTCAGGGACCCGGCATAGCTAAGGCTCATCCTAGCAGAGAGTCCGAGAACCCGACGTAGCTAGGGAAATGCTTAGCAGGAGGTCTCAGGGACCCGACGTAGCTAAGGCTCATCCTAGCAGAGAGTCCGTGGACTCGACGTAGCTAGGGAATTGCTTAGCAGGAGGTCTCAGGGACCCGGCGTAACTAAGGCTCTTCCTAGCAGAGAGTCCGTGGACCCGACGTAGCTAGGGAAATGCTTAGCAGGAGGTCTCAGGGACCCGACGTAGCTAAGGCTCTTCCTAGCAGAGAGTCCGTGGACTCGACGTAGCTAGGGAATTGCTTAGCAGGAGGTCTCAGGGACCCGGCGTAACTAAGGCTCTTCCTAGCAGAGAGTCCGTGGACCCGACGTAGCTAGGGAAATGCTTAGCAGGAGGTCTCAGGGACCCGACGTAGCTAAGGCTCTTCCTAGCAGAGAGTTCGTGGATTCGACGTAGCTAGGGAATTGCTTAGCAGGAGGTCTCAGGGACCCGACGTAGCTAAGACTCTTCCTAGCAGAGAGTCCGTGGACTCGACGTAGCTAGGGAATTGCTTAGCAGGAGGTCTCAGGGACCCGGCGTAGCTAAGGCTCATCCTAGCAGAGAGTCCGAGGACCCGACGTAGCTAGGGAAATGCTTAGCAGGAGGTCTCAGGGACCCGACATAGCTAAGGCTCATCCTAGCAGAGAGTCCGAGGACCTGACGTAGCTAGGGAAATGCTTAGCAGGAGGTCTCAGGGACCCGGCGTAGCTAAGGCTCTTCCTAGCAGAGAGTCCGTGGACCCGACATAGCTAGGGAAATGCTTAGCAGGAGGTCTCAGGGACCCGGCGTAGCTAAGGCTCTTCCTAGCAGAGAGTCCGAGGACCCGACGTAGCTAGGGAAATGCTTAGCAGGAGGTCTCAGGGACCCGGCGTAGCTAAGGCTCTTCCTAGCAGAGAGTCCGTGGACTCGACGTAGCTAGGGAATTGCTTAGGAGGAGGTCTCAGGGACCCGGCGTAGCTAAGGCTCTGTTTATAGAACTGACCCCGCCGTGGAGCCCCTTTGATTTGCTCGGAGCCCCTTTGATTTGCGGCACCGTCGACATATATCTTCTAGAATAAAGGTTCTCGAGGCATGTATTCGATGTCAAAAGCCCCTAGAGCTTTGCCCCATGTAATCAGCCCCTCGAAGTATAGACCTTGGCCTCATGTAGTGACTTGTTTACATAGTAATTGGCCACCATAGTGGCTTTACCCAAGGATTCTTGCTGATGGGGGCCTAACCGTTGCACTCACTATCACACAAGCTCTTCCCACAGACGGCGCCAATTATAGGGGCACAAATTACAGATTGGGCTTACAGGAGAGATTGACTCTGGCCCAATGAGTAAAAGGTATCCTCACAATAGAATTTGTAAGAGAGTGTGTTGAAGAGCTAGGCTTTAGTGGGTCCAACAAAGATGAACTGAGTGAAAGAGCATCCTCGGCACAGTCCAAGGAGCTTTGTTCTATTACATGTGTTGAATCAGAATTGTTACAGGAGTTCTTGAGATTGTTCTCCCCCCCCCATGGTGGATTTCTCCTATTATATAGTCCCTTTCAGACAATCGGGACCTTCCATTTGTTGATCATCCAGACGTATACTTGAGTGCCTGTCCCATCAGCCACCCTCTTTAGTACTCTGTGAGTTGCAGAAACCGAGGTAGCACTGTTTAGGGGTCCTGTCCACATAAATGCGGTGTTAGCAGCCTTTTGTGAAATATCTCCTGGTTGCCACCTGTCCCCTTTGGCCCATATAAGTCAGGGGATTCCTCGGAAATATCAGGACCGGTGCTGGCACATTCATCTCGGCCGTTCCTTTGATGATCCGAGCAGTAAGTTCTCCTCGGACAAGTCCTTTTCTCTTTCGCGTAGCTTGTACGTCAGAGGGGAGTTAGGCCAGGTACTTCTTTCATAACTGGGTGTCCTCGGACGAGTGGCCTCCTCGGACAGGCCCATGGCCCATTATCTGGTATTGGGCCTTTTCCCCCTACAGGTATTATACTACATTTTAAAATTTAATAGATTGACCACACAGATAACTATTTTAAAATGTAAATTTAAATTATAAAGTTGGATAAGGCCGAAAATGATAGCAGCACATATAGGGATCTTTCAATATTTTTTTAATCTTTTTTTTTCTTTTTCTTTTTTTTTTTTAACTTTTGTACTTTTCTTAGGGATGGGTAAAAAGTCATTTCATGGATATAGAATAAAAGATCTAGATTCAATTTCCACTTACTACCAAAATCAATTGGTGTATTGCTCAGATGATAAAGAGCGCGATCATTAGAAATATCCGTCATAGATTGAAACTTTATTAAATAAATAAAAAAATCATTCTTATATGAAATTTAATAGAAGTACTATATACTAAGAAACTCATTAGTGATTTACTTCATTTTTCAAAACAATAACTTAAACACATGAGTGTTTAAGATTAAGGTTCTAGAGAAAAGAGTGATGCCTTGAGGTTTTTTTTTTTTTTTTTAAATAAAATAAAATCATGCCTTGACTTTTACGGTTATATAGATGGACACGTAAGAATTATAAATCGTTTATTTTTATGTGTTGGTCAATACTCAACACCTACTCTTACAAAAATAAATAAATAAAAAATAAAAGACAAAAATGAGCTTGTGTCTAATGAAAAAATAATGGTTGTTAATATTCGTACGAATCTGTTTCTCTTCAAAGTGAAATCCGTTTGGATTAAGGGAGAGGGAGGAGGAGTAGAGTAGAGTAGATTTAGCACAAAATTAACTTATTTTTAACCAACTCTACTTTGCTCCCTACCACTCCCCTTCCTTCTCCCTTTCATCCAAACATGCCATAAATAAGGAACATTTAATGTGGGGGTGGGGGATTGAGCTTTGCTTAATGATCAATATAAAACTGCAACCACTACAAAAAAACGAGGCTATCCCAGCGTTTTAAAAAGCCCTGGGATAGCCTCAGAAAGCGCTGGGATAGGGTCAAAATGCCTATCCCGGCGTTTTTTTTTCCAGCGCTTCAAACCGCCATGCAGTGATAGTCGGTATAGGGTCGCCAGACCTGTACCAGTGCTTTTCAAAAGCGTTGGGAAAGGCATACGCCCTATGCCAGTGTTTTCAAAAGCCTGGTATAGGTCTTTTAAATGTTACTGATTCAATACCTATACCAACGCTTTCTAAATGCTGGTATAGGTCATGAATTAAGTTAATTTAAAAGACCTATACCAACGCTTTTTAAACGCTGGAATAAGTATTGCCTATGCCAGCGCTTTCAAAAGCGCTGGTATAGGTCATGAATTAAGTTAATTTAAAAGACTTATACCAGCGCTTTTTAAACGCTAGAAATGATCAAAAAACTCCCTAAACCCCTATTTTGGTAATTTTAGAGGTTTTGGGTGTATTTTGTTCATCTTATAGGTTAGTGGTATATTAGTCATTTTAGATATTTTGAGGGGTATTTTGGTCGTTTTAAGGTTTAGAGGTATTTTGGTCGTTTTATAGGTTTCAGGGGATTTTTGGTAATTTTAGAGGTTTCAGGTTGTTTGTGGCCATTTTTGAGGTTTTGGGTTTATTTGGGTCATTTCAAAGGTTTAGGAGTATTTTCGTCACTTTATAGGCTTGAGAGTATTTTGATAATTTTTTAGGTTTCAGGGGTATTCTGGAAACTTTTTAGGTTTAGGAGGGTATTTTTGTCATTTTTAGGTTTCGGGATAATTTTCGTCAATATTTAGGCTTCGGGGTTATTTTGGTCATTTTTTAGGTTCTGGGGGTATTTTGGTCATTTTTAGGTTTCAATGTTGTTTTGATCAATTTTTAGGCTTTGGGGCTATTTTGGCAATTTTTTAGGTTTCGAGGGTATTTTGCTCATTTTTTAGGTTTCGGGGGGTATTTGGGTAATTTTTTTTTTTTTTTTTGGATTTTAGGAGTATTTTTGTAATTTTTAGATTTTGAGGGTATTTTCGTCATCTTTTAAGTTTCGGGGGTATTTTGGTTATTTTATGGACTTCAGGGGTATTTTGGTAATTTTTAGGTTTTGAGGGTTTTTTGGTCATTTTATCGATTTAGAGGTATTTTGGTCATTTTGTAGGTTTTGGGGTTATTTTGGTCCTTTTTATTTTGGGTTTTGAGGGTATTTTGGTCATACACTTAGATTAGACTAGAGTAGAAATTTTATCTTATGTAAAAAAATTTTAAAAAATAATAAAACAAATCCCTAGAGGTCACCTATCTCATCGCTTTTGGAAGCGCTAGGATAGGTCTGAATCTATACGGAAATGGATGGACCTGTCCCAACGCTTTCAAAAGCGTTGGGACAGGTCCCTCAATTCTCTTATGGAGACTGACCTATCCCAGCGCTTTATGAAGCGCTGGAATAGGTTGACTCTATCCAAGCGTTTTTAAAAGTGCTGGGATAGGTTTTCCTCCTAATGGAAATCAGTAATCCTATCCCAACGCTTTTAGGCTTCCTATACCAACGTTTTTTAAAAACACTGCTATAGGCCTCATACTGCAGCGCTTTCTAAAACGCCGGCTTTGAGCCGCCATAATAGGATTTCATATACCAGCATTTTCTAAAAACGCTGGTATAAGCTTATCTGTTACGGCGATTTGTAAAAATGTTGGGAAAAAAACGCTGGGACAGTCCCTTTTTTTTGTAGTGAACCTATCATTATTATTGATTAAAAGATAGAAACAAACTTTATAAGTTTATAAATAAAAAGTAAAACATTAAATAAAGACCTACCTATTATTTGAAAAAAAAAATTTGAGAAGAAAGAAACTTTTGACTAATAATGAAATATTGGCCAAATCAGCCTGATAAATACATATAACATACACTTATTATTAGATAATAATTTTTTTTACATAATTTTTTTTTCAGAGAATAATCATACTACAAATCATCTAATTGATTGGTGGCCCTATTAATTATTGTACACATGGACAAATTAGATGGTGGACTACTGGGCTGTTTACATTTTTTTTTTTTTGAAAAAAAATAGAAGAATTCAGGGGAAAATATTCTTACATACTCCTTAAAAAAAGTACACTCTATGCATACTATGGATACAGTGTTCATAATTTACGTATGTTGTCCATATTTTTTAAATATGTTCATACTTACCACATGAAATACATGATGCATACAAATAATGTACTTTAACGAACATACAATGCCCACGACAAAAACTATTTTATATATATGTTATTGCACAAGATATTTCTACAATTTTTTTTTAATTGTTGATATGACGGTGTGGTGTTATTGGTGTGTAATGAAAGTTGTGACATTACTTAATACTTTTCAACAAGTTTTAAAAAAAGGACGTGAAAATATTTGTGTTCTTAACATTACTTATCTAGTTTCAAAAAAAAAAAAAACATTACTTATCTTAATAATATCTTAGCTATAATAATAATACTAATAACTTAGCCAAAACAACAAAAGCTTTTGCAGCATTGTTTTAAGTTAAGCATTTGAATTTTTTTTTTCTTCCTCTGAATTTATGAATCTTTGAATTTATGAATTAGATACCATGTATTTTTTTTTTTTTTTTTTTTGTGTGGATAAGTTGAAAGTTACAATGGAATAAGGCGATTTGAATTTTAGATGTTTTGAAAACGTTAGAAGGTACCAACCAATTAAATTACAATTTTTTTTATTATTTTTATTTTTTTGAGATGGTTTTTTTTTTTTTTAGAAACATTTTTTTGAGATGGTTAGAAATATAAATTATCATGTAGTTCAACAGTCGTGTAATATAATTCATTTCAATAACCCAAGAAAGAAAATATATACAAATTTTGCGAGGGAAAAATGAATTGTTTCTAAAATTATTTTGAAACTTGTTGAGGTGGCCATTACAATGATTTTGTTCGCTTCAACAAAGGCAGATCATCACAAATATTTTAAAGTCATTACATAACGGAGCATTTGAAATTGGCAATGTCGCCATTAAAACATCAAAATGCAAATGTTAAGAAAAATTGGCTATGTTAAGAGTCCATTTATTTCGATATTATAACATTTTCTAAAAAATAAATTATTTTTTAAAAAGTATTTTCTACATAATTATTTTATTTTTTCATGTTAGATAGCAATCTTAAAAATGGATTGGATAACTATCTTTTGACTTCCACTATTTAGTTTGACATGAAATAAAGTTATTTTTTAAAAAAATTTAGTGAAAAAAAAAATTATGTTTCATGCTAAGTTAAACTAGTTGCTAACCCATGCTATGTACGAGAATTTACTTATTTTTATTTGTAAGGTAGACTAAAATAATTTTATAAAAAATTTAAAAATTTATATCATTGCATGATTTGATATTATATGACTTCAATTTGTGTTACAATTTGAAGAAGAAATCATTGCTTGAACGTATAATGACTTACAAAAAAATTTGTCAGACAGTTTCAGATATTGCAAAAAAATAACTTAAAAATTCAGATTTTAAAATTTCTGAAAGACCAAAAAATATTAAAGAATCAGATGATTCACTATTTAGAAATTATTAAAACAAAACAAAATATATAAGACGAAACAATAGAAAATTAAATATAAGAAAAAGATGGGCTACATTCGAAAGAATAATTTCAATTATTACAAACTTTTTTATTTTGTAAAAAACGGCTAAAGAGATTTTGATAGTTCATGTATGAAATTTTAAAAAAAAAAAATTACATGAAAAACTATAAAATAATTTTTTTTTAAACAAAGTAGAGGAGAATAAAATAACATAAGAAGAGCTCATACCTCTACTCGGCTTAAAAAAAAATATTATTAGGGTTTGCTTTGCTTTTATAGTGTTCATAATTAACCTCGTAAATTTGGAGATAAGTTATTAATGCTTGAGTTTAAGTTGGCCTTTTTAAAGAGATAGAATTTCATTCCTTAAAAAATGATAATAATGAGTTTGAGTTTAAGTTAGACTTGTTAGAGAGATAGAATTTCACTTCTTGTTAAATTCGGACTAAATAAAAATAATTTTATTTAAATATTGTGTCGAACATGAAAAAATTATGAGAGTTTCAGATATTTTAATTATATATATAAAAGGGGAAATTAAATGATAATTTTCACCTAATTTTTTTATATTACCAAAAACAGAAAAACACGAAAAATCAACAAAGAAAGTCGAGATGATATAATCCTGGTGAGAAAAGATGGTTATTTATTTATTTATTTATGGGAAGTGAGGAAAGATGTTATTTAATTTTCTAGTTACAAATTAGTTGGACAGTGATCCTATATATATAAAAGGTCATAAACCCAATAAAAGATTTTGGATAGGAATAGGATACTGGTGAATATATATAACACTAATTAGTGTTATATTCCGAATAAAACTATATAAATAACCAATCCGTGTTTATGTATACCTCAATATTCATCTTCCTCTCCTCTTTTATTTATTTAATGGAGTGAGACGTTTAAGATTCTTATAAAAGACCCTTTACATTCACCAGCTAGGATTGTTTGTGATTTCTTTCTCCTATATTGCTTTTGGCTGTGAATATAGACTCTCTGAAAGAGGAAGAAGCTTTTGGCTGTGAATATAGACTCTCTGAAAGAAGAAGAAAAAGAAGAAGAAGTAGAGGCTGTGAATATCGTATAGACTCTCTGAAACAAGAGGAAGTAGAAGAGGTACAATCTACGAGTCAATTTTATTTATTTTTTATGCCGTAGTACATAATGATATTATACATATGGATCGATAAATCAATTTATCAAGAAAAGAAATTAGAAAGAAAAGAGAAATAATTTTTTTAACTATTAGTTTAGTTATTGCTGAGTATCCACGACTAGTTCATGTTCTTCAAGAGCCACCTATTAATTTATAGAGGAAGCCCATGTTTTTTGGATGTCTTAGATGTTGAGTTCTTCTACAAAATCTCCTAATTTTTTCACAAGTTGAGTTGTTAAATCCTTAGAAGTAAAAATAAAATTATATTTGGACTTATCACAACTCAAAACAAGAATATTATAAAAATATTGTGAGATTTTGTCGAGTTCTTAGACTTTCTGATATTGAAACTTACATGTGACAAATATTTTTTTCTCACCTTACTCTAAATCTTTGCTCCGACTGAGCTTTTTTCGGTACACTTTTGTAGGAAGGATAAGCTTATCTGATTTGTCTTTTTATTGTGGTTGAGATTCCATGACTGATTCAAGAGCCACAACATTAGGATCTATTAGATACCCCTAAGATCTAATTAACTCAAACTTTTCGTTTTTAAAACCACTGCAGATCATAGTTTCAGAAACACTCAACTTATTACTCTCTCAGCATAGAGTAAGTGCAATAGGAGAATGTGCAACCACGAGACTTCAATGGTATGTCTTACTTATATATCCATGCACTGTTGCACATATACAAACTACGTACTATGAATATTTGGTTTTGTTGATACTATTTACTTCTGCAAAAAAGTTTAGCTACAAAATAATTAGTTATAGCGTAATGCTACAATTATACTAAATATTTTTTTATTAAATATGAATTTTAACAAATCCACCATTGGATTACATGTTCTTCATGTATTCTTTATGCTTATAAAATTTCTAGAAAATTAAAGTTCAATAACTATGTGTTTAAATTGCAAGTTTTTGTAATTTAAAATTATGCATAAAATATAAACTTATAGATCATGTAGTAAATAATATCCGATTGACACAAAGTTTGACATGTGTATTAAAAGTGTAAAAAACATACAATTCAATGGTTAGATTTTCAAAATATGTAGTAATGTTTATTTTATTGAGTAAGGTTATAGTCTTGAATTACAACCAATTTTGTAGCTAAATTTTATCATTTACTTAAAGCATATATTGTTATGTTCATGTAATATTGCTATGCAATCTAATTTCAGGAAAACAATGGCAATGCAAGTGATCAAATGGCTCCTCAGACTAGGGAAACTGAGCAAGTGATCGACCTTAATAGTTGGCTGCCTGTAACTGCATCTAGAAAAGCGAAGTGGTGGTACTCAGCGTTCCACAATGTTACGGCTATGGTGGGTGCTGGGGTTCTTGGCTTACCCTTTGCACTGTCCCAACTTGGCTGGTACGTACTTATTAGCATTTACAAAACTAAATCTAATTGAATATTGTGTTATTTTTATATATGTGATTGATCTTGATTAGTCCGATCTCAAAATTTTAAGAGTAAGACTTGGTTGTTATCGTCGTTATTGTTGTATTGTGTTACATTACTTGAACTTATATGTTCTTTGGTTAATTAATTTGTAGGATCCCTGGAATTGTAGCGATTCTTGGTTCATGGTTGATCACTTTTTATTCGTTGTGGCAACTTGTTGAACTGCATGAAGCAGTGCCTGGAAAGAGGTTTGATAGGTACCCTGAATTGGGAGAGCATGCTTTTGGTCCTAAATTAGGGTACTGGATTGTTATGCCTCAGCAAATGTGTGTTCAAGTGGCTACAACCATAGTGTATTCGGTCACGGGTGGGAAGTCATTGAAGAAGTTCTTTGATCTGCTGATTCCAAGCGTGGCTGATGTTAGACTAACATATTTCATCCTCATCTTTTCGTGCCTGCAAGTCTTCATCTCCCAAACCCCTAATTTTAATTCCTTGAAAGGAGTTTCCCTACTTGCTGCAGTGATGTCATTCTGGTACTTTTCGGCCTCCTCTTTTGTATAAAATAACTCATGTATTCAACATATGTATTAATCATCTTATAATGTGCGAATTTCATACCTTAGTGGAAGTCACACAACGTGAAAAAGATGATGTATATATTAGATATGTAAAATAGTTTTTTTTTTTTTTTTATATGTTAAATCAATATGTATACTACATTTTTTTTTTTTCTTTTTTGGTATATGATCTAATGGATGATGAACCTCATTGGTGGGTTCCTCTTGGTAAAAACCTAACGTAAATCAAAAGCTAGCTTTCACACAAATCTACTCATATGGACAACACAAAGATGAATATCTACTTGCCGATGGCCACACAAGTATAACCATGTGAAAAGAGTATGATCACGTGGAAAGAGTCTATTTTAAGATTAGGATTTCATTTTATATTTTATATTTTTTGTCTAATAATATACGTAGTGTCATATTATTTAAAATTTTGAAGAGCACGACATTAGATACGCGTTAGATTTATAATATTTATTATAAATTATAGGATAGATCTATTTGAAATAGCTTTTTGACAAGACATGTGCACATGTACAATATAATTTATAGCTTAATACTTAATTGAATGATTAATTTTCTTTTTGTATTTAACTTACTAAACAAAATGTAAATCAGATTGTATTTACTTACACAAAACAAAAGTTTTGAAAGTGATTGTGTAAATTGTTGCAGTTATTCAATGGTGGCTTTTATAGCATCAACCATTAGGGGTAGTCATCACCATCCAGCAACGTATGGAGTTCGATCTCACACAACTGCTGGCCAAATCTTTGATGTTCTAAATGGTATTGGAACCATAGCATTTGCATTTGCTGGTCACAGTGTGGTTTTAGAGATTCAGGCTACAATCCCTTCAACTCAAAAGAACACATCCAAGAAGCCCATGTGGAAAGGTTGCGTGGTGGCTTATATCATTGTAGCCCTTTGCTATTTAGCAGTCTCTATCTCTGGGTTCTGGGCTTTTGGCAACGTTGTTGAAGATGATATTCTCATTTCACTTGAACAACCCCGTTGGCTTATTGCCATTGCAAACTTCATGGTGTTTTTACATGTCATAGGAAGCTATCAGGTATGTCTTATAAATTGATGTGTTACTAATTAATAATTATAAAACATTTATATTTATTATATTGTTAAAGTTGTACTATAAAATTGGTATTAGTTTTAATATTTTTCCAAAATAATACTAAAACTCAATAATTTTTTTTTTCAATTGATATATACATATACACACACACACACATATATATATATATAAAAGCGGTACCAATAATATGTTTATCTAAAAGTGAAATTGTTTCAATCAAACATGTCATATCTTAACAAAAAAAAAGGGTTATCATAAATTTTGTATCTCCCAAATATTATTACTTTTCCCATTATAGGAAGAAAAGGAAAAGCTAAAAAAAGGTGGCTAAGAATGATTTAAAATGAGAAACAAAGATGTAGTAAATATTGTTGTTTCCCTTACCTTTTTCAGGTTTTTGCTATGCCTGTCTTCGACATGCTTGAGTCATGTTTGGTGCAAAAGTTACATTTCACTCCTGGACGAGCCCTACGCCTCGCTGGTCGTAGCACATACGTAGGTAAGTATGATTAATTAATGGTGTTCTTTATGATTTTGCATTTTGGTACCAAAAAAATAAATGAATAAAAACTTTGTAGAGATTTTCTTTCTTTATATATCGCTATTGATGACTGATTCATATTTTGAATTTTATAACAGCCATAACAGGGTTCATTGCAATGTGTATTCCATTCTTTGGAGGATTGTTGGGGTTCTTTGGAGGACTAGTGTTTGCCTCAACCTCATACTTTGTAAGTTTATAATACACTATATATATCCTTTTTCAACTTTGAAAAAAGGAGAAAAAATTGAAACCAAAATTATATACTTGTTGTTTCTCAATGCAGACCCCTTGTATCATTTGGCTTATCTTAAAAAAACCAAATAGATGGAGCTTTCATTGGATTGCATCTTGGGTAAGCTTAATTCCATTTAAAACTTTAATCTATTCATACTTTATTATTCAATTATTCAAAACTAGTAATGGGTATTTCTTTGTTTGTAACTAATTTAACAAATTTGTGTTTAATTTCAGATTTCGATTGTCATCGGAGTTTTGATAGCAGTCCTTGCACCCATAGGAGGAATACGGCAAATTATTATCTCTGCCAAAACCTACAAGTTTTTTTCATAAATCATTAGATAAATGTAGAAATTAACTTTTGTGTCACTAGATTTAATTATTATCCTTTCAGCCGAAACCTACAATATCATTTTATTATAGTTGTTTTGACATGTAGAACTTATTAACTTACTGTATTTGTTAAGGTGGATTTCAGAATTTATCCACTCAAATTTTTGCTAAGGTGGATTTCAGAATTTATTTACTCACATTTCAGAATTTTAATCAAGGATATTATGATAGTCTCTCTCTTGTAGTATTTTATTTCACTTGAAATTTTTGTGAAGATTTGCTCGAGTAATTGTTTTTTTCCCAACCTTCTATGTGTGATTTGTGTGTTCTTGTGCTTTATCTAAGAATGTTAGTCATGCACAAACCTATGGACATGAAGGAGGCATATGCCATGAACTGAGTAAGTTCCTTGAAACCGCAACAAGCTATATACTACCTTGTTGTGGTGCATGCATAGTCGTGTTGATTGAATGGCAATGTGACAGTGGTTTTGTAAAGGTGATGGACTCTTTGTCATGGCTTGGTAGATTAGACGCCATATGTATGCTGTGGTGTGGTCAACATGTGCAATAAGTAAGGCACAATAGTCTTACCGTGGGCTTGGCCAATGGCTTATTGTTGGGTTTTAGCTGGGTTGCATATAGGTAGTGATGTGTTGTGTAAGCTGTGTGGGTTGTGTTGATTAGATTTGGACTTTGGAGATGGCATTGACATGAGCCAAGCCCTCCAAGGTTGAGTTTTTAGGCATTTACTCAGGTTGTCAAGTGTATTTGCAAGACTTGTGATGGGCTGGAACATGTGCACAAGTAGTGCATATGTTAAAACATGAAAAAGTGCCAAGACAAACTGGCACTTCCAAGATTGTGGTAACAAGTCTAGGTGCAGTTACTTAGCAAGCAACCACTGCAAAACTATTTCCTGTGTGTTTACTTAAATCTATTAGATGTGTCAACGTGTAAAAGAGAAAACTTAGAAGAGTATACTGTGTTGGGAACCGTTGTAAATCTCTATGTTTGTAACCGTTGGTGGCTGATCTAGGCTAAGGCAGGTTTTGTACGAGAACTTTAAGAGTGTCCTTTGTAGTAAAAGTAATAAAGATTGTGTGTTTTTCATTAATCTAATTGTGCATGCTTTTGAATTGTGTTGTTGATTCATACAAACGGTTGATTGTTATCTATGTCTGAGAAATCTGCACTGTGACCCATACTGCAATTGCCAATACAGTGGCTTGATAGCCTTGAATATAAAACGAAAACAGTAAAGTGTACTTGTCAAACATGTTGGTGTTCCAAAATTTGAAAGTAAAAGTGATGCCAAAGACAAAATTTTTATGCAAGGAAAAGAAGAAAACAAGAAACAATTAGAGATGGCATTTCATGTCATACTTTAGAAATATTTTGCTTAATAAAGGTTTACGGTTTACCCCCATTTTATGCTGAATATGAACCATGCTGTTGTCTATCTTTCATCACTTGGTAACCAACTCAGAAGTAAAGGTTTCAGGTTGCAAGCTCATCATCAAGGAATTGAACAAAGTGTGGCCTATCTTTAATCAATTAGGAACCAACTCATCAAGAATTTTATTAACAATGTTTTATTAGTTTAACAAGTGGAGAATTTAAAAAAAGAAAAGAAAAAAAGCACTGAAAAATGAAAAAGAAAAGCTATTACAGTTTTTTATTTTTCAACTCTTTGTTCATCCAAGGTATACTGGGGACAGAGAGAGAGAGAGAGTGTGTTCAGTTCCCATTTCCAAATTTCTTCTGGATATCCTTGAAAGATACAGTGGCAGACCCCCTCCTTTTGGCCTTCTGCTGAGAAGAATGTTCCCTCCACCCTGTCATGAAAATTACCTACAACCAATAGCAGTGTCAAACGTAGTATACAGCCAGGGAAGAGGATTTTACTTTCAGTAGTACTCTACTTCCTAATACGGAAAGAAATAGGAATTGGAATGCTGGATACTAGTCCACACAGATTTGCATATTTACATTCTATGTTAAGAATTGTAAACAGTATTTTTTTTCCTTTTCTTTTCAAGTATTTGAGTGACATTAGAGGTCTAAATTCAATTAACTGCCCCACAAATAACCAAGAAAAATTTGTGCCATGATATATTCCAAGCAAACAATTGTGTGCAACAATAATGAATGAATACAACTTCTACATTGAAAAATGAGCAAATTTTATAGTTTCCAGGTCACAGAGAGAGAGAGAGAGAGAGCAGACTCCCTCTGCATCTAGTTTCCAAGTTTTCCAATAGATAATATGAAAGTCACCAAGCAAAAGAAGGTGTTTTGAAGGTTATGGAAGCTGGGTTCTGGCAGTGGTTACAGAGATCTATCATTGGCATAGTGTCACATAAAATAGCCAGTTAACCCTATTTACATAACATATAGCTGCCCTTAACAAAAATATATTGTGTATTAAAAAGACCAAATAGATTCAATGTGAAAAACTACCCACATTATATTCCTTTTTGGCTATGCACATATAACATATCTTGTGACTGAGTATATAGACGCATAATGATTTAAGAGTACCCAGGACCATTGTTGATGGTAAATATTGTACTAATCACAGACAACTCCAGAGTCTTCATTGGTGCATTCCTAAAGAAAGCGATATCTTGCTTTTGTTATTTTATATATGATCTCACTAATATTGTTTAGCCCTATATGGGATTATTTGTAATTTCCCAAGTTTCATTAGACTATGCAAGGAAAAAGTCGACGGTGAATAAGTAATCTACTATGTTCACCTGGAAGGTTGCAGGGATGGTGCCATCTTCTGCTGCAAACATTGAGTCATAAATAGCTGCAGTTGCCAGTGCTGTTTCTCTGTTTAGCATCTGGTTTCATCAATGAAACATCAATTTTCAATTGAGATTTCCAAACTAGCTCATGCTCTGTACTTGAGTCATTGGAAAGAAAGGAAATTCAGCGTTTAACAAATATAAAAGCTCTCACATTATTCCTTTGCAGGAGAGCATTAGTTTCACCCATTGAACGCAAATGTTCTATCAGCTCCAGAGCTACACCAAACATAGAGAAAAAAGAACATTAATAAGGAAAGGAAAAGAAAAGGACTAGATAACTATCATTCTAAAGGGTTTATATTGAAATTAAGTGATAAGCAATAAAAAAAGAGCAGAAAAATAGATTACAAAGACAAAGGTGGATCAAGTACCGGCTTTGTAATTAAATTTTAAATGTCAGCACTGATATGCAATTCAATGCCACTAATTCCACAACTCAAAAGAACATTGATGAAGAGGATACACTATCTCCTGTGTGCACGCATCATTTGATGCCAAACTGGGCTTTACACTGAAGAATGAGTTTTATGCCATTTTCTTTGGTAATATTTCATGAGAAAATTATGTTGACCCTCACCAACCCTCTACCCCTCTTGTGAAAATAAATTGCAGGAGCTTGACCACATCTGTGTATCAACTTCCCAGCATTATTCTTTATTATTCATAGGAAAAGAAGCCTTGCCCCCACCACAATATTAAATAAAGAGAGCAAGTGAAACATTATAGTAACATAAAATCAACAGCTTGAAGCCTTGAACTCATTTGATGCTTGTAGTTCATATACAATAAAGGGTATTTTGGTGAACAGCAGTTCATTGGCCACTGAATTTGTAAACCAGCAATTAATTTTTGTTCTAAAAGTTCCATTTTTACGCTAAATAAACATCACAAGAGGATGAGAAAATTCTTACCACTTTGATATTTAACAACGTATTCATCAACATCAACACCTGGCAGGGCGAAGCCAGCCCTAGACAAAAGATTGCCTGCATCCCGCACCTAAACAAGATAAGCAAAAAATCTGTTGACTGGTTCACAATGTGAAATAGGGCATATAAGTTTGTGTTCATTTCTCAAGAATTTTCAAATTAAAATTATTGAAAAAAAATTAATTGTTAGTGGTTATGGAAGCTAAGACAATTAGATAGCAACATTAATAATGAAGAAATATAACTGCATGGATTCACTAGAAAAAAAAAATATATATATATATATATATATTTTTTTTTCAATAAAGAAACTGAGACAAATTCTTCCTTAAAAAAAAAAAAAAAAATTACTTGTGCCAGGGGTGATATTCGTGGACTGATACCTCCTTCACGCTCCATTTGTGCGACAGTGCATGCTATTCTCAGCTCCCTAGGCACAAGTATGAGCAATTAGAAAAATTAACCAGGCATTTCAGGCATTGATGTATAATTTTAGCTTCAGATAAGTAAATAAAGAAATAAATGAAAAGGAATAGGCAACTTTAAGGTTTCTCCCCCAAGAATAGCTCCTAAAAATATGCCATCCGGTTTCAATGCTAATCTACACTGGCAAAGATAAACATTTATTAGAAATGAATCCAGCAAGGATCCCTTTACATACATGAAAGGATTAGAATTTGGGACGAAAAGATGGAAGGACAACTTTGTCTCACACAGCGTTTCAAGCCTTTAAGTCAGCTTTAACAAATTTCTGGCTTCCATTATATTCATTGGTACAAGGAAAGATACAATATATATATATATATATATATATATTTTAAGTTGCAAAAAAAAAGTTATTTTCTTTAAAACCACGTAGGTTTATTAATAGATATTTGTGTGCACACTTGCACATGAACTACTCTTTGTTCAATGCATGTACACACATTTGATACCTTTGGCGGTCAAATTGCTAAATAAAGAAATACCTGATATTTCTGTGTTTAATTTATGATTGAAAACTTTTGAAATTTTTTAATCAATGAAAGAAAATAAATCAAGATGAAGACCAGCTGATAGCTTTAGAGGCATTTCCAGTGATTATTTTTACAACATGTAATCTTTTGTATATGTACTTGATCTTTGTGCTTCTGACAACATAAAGAAATAAAACACACAATACAATGATTTGGCATTTGTTCCAATACAACTTTCCCATTATATTAAAGAACTTATTGAGTTTTGCAATCAAAATTCTAATGAATTTGTTGCATAATGGACCACTGAAGTTTACACTGAGATCGCATACCTGTATCATGGAACCTGGAAGATCATTTGTCCAGTGTAGACCCAAGCAGCTTAATACCACATCTACAGAACTTCAAACCACAAATACATTTTATATAAGTAAATTAAAAATCCCTCATTTAGTGTACTGCACATGAATCCATAAAGGGCAAAGAAGAATACATGCACACCTTTCTTTAAGAGGCAAAAATTCCTCATCGCCAACCATGTAGGACGTTTCAATGTTTTCATTGTGCACATCTTTTTCAGTATCCTTACACAGTTTTATCATGTCATATGATGTATCCATCATAATGAGCTTTTCAATGCCACCTGACATCAGGGAAAGTGTTTATGATATTACAATCTATTAGTGGGAGCATCTTGGAAATGAAAATAATGTACAAGAAGAAGGAAAAAAAAAAAGACAGGTAAAACAAAAAACAACATTGCTGTAATGATCACTAAAAAGACAACTGACCACCTTGCCCTAATTGCACAGCTAGCATCTTCCTCAATAGAGCATTAAAATGTTGTCCAACAAAAATAAAAATAAAAAACCACTGCACTAATTCCTATGCAATTAAAAGGATAGCCTTAATGCAAATTCTAATTCCCATAATCCCATCAAGGCATCAACTCCAAAGTTTCACATCCATTACATCCTAGTCCTTCCTAATTCATATCCCAAATAATTCTTTAATCTTTTAAAGTGATTTCAGACAACTAATTACGCAGCAAACAGAAAGTAAAAGGTAGATAAATGGTTGGAGGAAAAAAAGAAGGGATAATTACAGTAAACCCACCTGTGCTATGGCCCGTTTTCACTTTGCCTACCCGTGGTTTAAAACTTTACACTTTGCCCACCTGAGGTGCCTTCCGTTAGGGATCTGTTACCCACCTCTCCCTTTGCCGTTAGAAAAACACATTTTTACGAAAAAACAAACATAACAAAGATCAAAAAGTTAAAATTTTTTATTGGTTAAGAACTTTTTGAGAACAAAACACGAATCCAAAACCCAACTTCAGCAACATCGTATTCATGGATTTAACATTTTAACTTTTCAAATTTTCAATTCAAAGCTTAAAAATTAAGAACCCACACAAGTTCTTTCCTCTCCTCTCATTTCATTTTCTTTCCCTTCTCCACTATTCCCTCCTTCTCTTCCTTCTCTCAGACGCTCTCAGGTCTCTCTCTCTAAACCTTTTCATCACTTTTAATAATTTTTCTGGTTATGTTTCAGTTATTGTTGTAACAAAGTTAACTTTTTGTTCGAGAAAATTACCCAGATCTATTTTACCCCAAAAGTTACAACCCAGATCTGATCTGGGTTTTTCTCTTTACTCAAATTTCTTTACTCAAATTTCTGGTTCACCTGTAGATTGGCAAACTCAACTTGAGACCCAATATCGACCCTAGTCTTAAACGGCTCCCTCAACCACCTTTTTTTCCTTTTTCTTTTTTAAATCATTGTAGTTCACCTGAATCGATACCTTGATAGAAATTACCATCCGAAATCAAATTCATACAGTTTTTCCCTCCTAAAATTTACATCGGAATCAAAGAGAGAACGGAATTTTTTTTGAAAAGGAACAAGTAACACTTGAATTTTAAGTGAGATTTTTTTTTTTTTTTTGTTTAAGTATTGTCTTCAGTTGGATATTCTAATTGCATCTTTGTTGTTACAGCTTCCAAATCCTTCAGCTTCTATTGGAATGAGCCATAATAGTTCTTGTTCCATCCACCATAGCTAGAAGATGACGAATAGCTGTGACTCAATCTGACCCACGACAGTCTCAATATGTTCAGAGACAAACCAGAAAGTATGTTCGCCTAGAACGATTTTACCAGCTGAGGCCACAGTAGCTAATCCTATGGATTTCTCAGCCTCACAACCAAGGTGGAAGGATTTCCTCATTGACTCTATTTTCTTTCCCTTTGAAGCCTCAATCATTAAAACCATTCCTCTCAATATCTGAAGACCTGAAGATACTCTTATTTGGACCAAAAATAGATCAGGAAGGTTCTCTGTTAGGAGTGCTTACTTTCTACAATTGGAACTTGAAAAACAATCCAATGTTGATTTGTGTTTTGACAAATACCCAGATCTGTTGATTCGTGTTTTGTTCTCAAAAAGTTCTTAAGCAATAAAAAATTTTAACTTTTTGATCTTTGTTATGTTTGTTTTTTCGTAAAAATGTGTTTTTCTAACGGCAAAAGGAAAGGTGGGTAACAGATCCCTAACGGAAGGCACCTCAGGTGGGCAAAGTGTAAAGTTTTAAACCACGGGTAGGCAAAGTGAAAACGGGACATAGCACAGGTGGGTTTACTGTAATTATCCCAAAAAAGAAACTTTAAATTCTTACCACGACCACCTAACAGACGCCTGACAGCTTCCAATGAACCACCCAAACATAATGCTGTTGGAAATGATTTTTTACAATCCTGCAAAAGGCAAACACATAGCCAGCATAAACCTAATGAGGAAACAATCCTGAAGTTACAACAGGCATAAAATATTTAATACATGCATTTGAATTCCAAGTAGTAGAAACTCAAACTTTGGAAGTGAAATCAGCATTGCATATTACAAATATTTACCCAAAATTGAGAGAACTTGAGAGCTTTGCCCAACAGAAGAACATGTAACCCTTCAGCGTTACTGAAGAGAATGGAAAAAAATTAAATTATAAAGATGCTTATTACTACCTCCAAGCGATCCAACAGATTCTCAGCAACAGCATCAACAAAAGAATCATTTGGACGCATCAACCAAGCAGCTCGATCACGCTGCCACCAAGAAACAACCCATGAACAGATACAGCAACAACAATAACAACGGCAACCAAGCCTTAGTCCCAAAAATTTACAGGGCTACTAAAGAATTCAATTATTTCCCTTCTCAGGTGATTAACTTTTGTGGACTTCTTGTTATAGCTCAAAAACCATCACAAGATTTTCTATTGCAGGCTTTAAAAACTAGATTATCCATTGAAAAGATGGAATCCAAATCCTGAACCAGACAGAGCCCGAGTAGGATCAATCAAAGGCAAGACAGCAAGAGCATAGAATTTCAACATGATTAGATCTCCTTCCTTAGTCTTTTCATCCAAATTTCACTATCTAATTTCTGCAAGTGGCAGAAAGAAGCATCAAATTGTGATAAACCTTAAATGGTGTAGCCTAACCACCTCATTTCTAAAAGATTTGACGAAAAGAGTAGCAAATAACTTTAAAATGTATTTCTTTCACTTCTTAATGTAATAAAAATAAGTTCAACTAAAAGATTTATTCAAATTTATGAACAAAAAATGGTGAACTCAATTTCTTCATACACATCCCTAACACTTTCTCAAAAAAATTTATCTAACACAAGATATTTACCGAAAAACAAAAAAAACTTTAACTTTCCTTTCCTTTCCTTTTAGTTCCCACATTTTCCTTGCAACCAATCAGAACTCACATCTTAATGCAACCCAAAAAAAAAATTCAACTAAAAGATACACTCAAATTTATTGGTATTAAAAAAAAATGAAATACAATAAATATTACACTACCTCAAAATTTTTTAACACAACACAGCAAGTTTTCAAAAAAAAAAAAAATCCAACTTTAAAATTCCTATCCTTTCTCTCATTTTCCTCACAACCAAACACAACTCAGTGGCAGACTTCTAAACAATAATTTCCTCAGCCTAACACAACTCACATTAAGCATTATCTTTCTAGCTTATTCTTAACTACAAAAGAAAATCAAAACAAAACATTTCCTTTCCTTTCCCAAATTTTCCCACAAACCAAACAAAGAAGAACAAAATTAAAAAAAAAAAAAGCCACAAAAAGGTCTAAACTTTAAAAATCATTATAGAGTAATTCATTGTTTGGTAAGAAAGTGCTTTTTTTGAATTTTAATTGAATTACAAAAATAAATTGTGAAATGGGTAAACAAAACAATGGGTTTAGACAGAGAATTTATAATTATAATTGTTTGTGAACCTGTTTGCGTTTGAGTTGGCGATCGAAGATATTGACTTTTGAGCTTTGGTTCCCATCTGGGTCTGTGCTGAAAGAACTGGACAACAATATACGGTACGGTTCATTTGTTGTTGTTAATGTTGTTGTTCTTCTCCATAGTGACAATGAGCTTCTCTGGTACATAGATAACAACCCTCTCATTTCTTTCTTTCTTTGTTGTTCTACTCATTCAGTTTTGTTTTGTTTTTGTTTCTGTTCTTTCTTTTTTCTTTTTTCTTTTTTCTTTTTTCTTTTTTCTTTTACAGTTCTAAAAAATTTTGCTTTTTGTTTAAATTTTTTTTTACAATTAATTAAAATTTTCAATTTTTTGAAATAAATTTGACTCTAGATAAGAAAATTAGACTCTTTTTAAAAAATAAACTAATTAATTTTCTGTATTACATTTAACATAAAAACTATTAATTTTTTAAAAAAAGTATTTTGTAAATAAGCTAAAGAAAATAAACAATTCTCAAATGCATGGTAAATGGAAAAAAGAAAAGAGAAAAAAGAAAAAAGAAAAAAGAAAAGAAAAAAAGAACAACAAGCATTTTACAAACATACTAATTTTAAGATTTAATTTTGCCAAACAGGTTAATGGGGTGATATTTTATTTTGTTCATTGGATGTCCATTGTGTCTATAAAATATGTATGACACATTTTTTATTCTTACTCTGACAAGATGAGCATTGAGGGTGATTTTTGCATGAATGCTCTTACGCAATACCTTATGTATCCCTTGTTTTTAAATACCATTATACTTTTACACAAGTAAAACAATGTCAAGTCCCTCAAAAAAAAAAAAAAAAAAAAGAAAAGAAAGAAAGAAAGTAAAACAATGTCAACATTTGAAGGACCAAGTGCTTTTTTGCTTTTGTGGTCTCATATTTTTATAGATAAGTCCGTTAACAATTTATTTAAATAAGGTATTTGTAAGGGTAAAAGGCTCAATTTCAGACAGTGGGCCGTGGGCCTGTCCGAGCTGACTTGTCCTCCGAGAACAGTAAGTCACGAAGACTGAACCCAGCTCAACTCCTTCCCGCAATAAAACTTGTATGAAGGGAGAATGAAATTGTCCGAGGAGAACTACATGATCAGATGATCAGAAGGACAATCTCGGTGGATGTCCCAGCTTTGATCCTGTCACTTCTGAAGGACCTCCAAGTTCATGTGGGCAAAGAGGGCAGGTGGCAACGAAGAGATACTAGATGAAAAGCTGCTGCCACCGCATTTATAACCCTGCAGCTAACCTCCTGACCGCATTAATGGGGAAAAGACATCTAAACAGTGACCTTCATCCTTTACAGTTGCCAAGTGAAGGTTGATGAGACAAGTATCAAAAAGAGACTCACCTAACCGACACATGAGGCAAAATTGGCATAAAAATAGAGCTGGAAACAAAGAGAAGGGGGATCGAACAATAAGAAGAGGAGGGAAAGTCATTAAAAAAGGAGGAGCAATCAAGAAAAAGAGAGGGAGGTACTTATAGTGATAGTCTAAACTCACTCCTCGGACTGTGCCGAGAAGAGCCCTGTATCATCTTAATATTCGATTAATGTTAATCTGATTTTTAACACACTTGGGCCAACAATTTATACGTTCTCAATCAAGTATTTTTCGGCCCACTCTCTTTACAAATTTATTCCAAGGATACTGTATACAGCCTGGGCTTCAACTTTTTCTGTTCGTAGGCCCAATTCGTAGAGTTTGTGTCCTTACAGTATTGATTAAAGTTCAAATTTTTATTGTAATTGATTAGTAATTAGTATTTTCAGGAATTGCACAACATTTTATTAAAAAAATTTATTCATTTGTTTTTTTTTTTTTTTTTGGTTCAAGGGATAATAGATTAAAAACTAAGAAGCCAAAATAGCTAGGTTCGCTGCTGTAAGCCTACAATAGTTAGACCCAATTACATCAGAGCAGATTAAAGCAGTAATAAAAGAAGGGGGAACATCAAAGACACAAAAATCTACATCAAGATTACATCCATTTTTTGCTAGAGCATCAGCGCAATGATTAGCTTCTCGAAACACATGCTTTACTGTGGCATGACCCAATTTGTTCATTTGTTTTTGTTACTTTTTTGATTCTCAGTTAATTAAAACCATTTTTTTATTAGCTAACTGCACCCGTTAACAAAAGTTTTTATCAAGGGCAAAACGGGCTACAAGAAATCCAAATGTGCATTGGTACAAGAAAAATGGACAGGTTTACACAGATAGCTTTGATCCGCACCAAGTATGATCCGACCCATTTCTACTGAACCCGATCCATTACCAGGCTAGAGGCTCAGAGCAAAGCCTTTGTGCACTGTACTAGTATAGTACTATGTAACACTAAACACTGAAACTGATACATTCTACGCTAAGTCGCTAACCAATCAAAGTACTAAAACAATGTCCCTGCTATCTCTGACATGCTGTCAGTCTATCTATTTCTCAACTTCACCGCCTCAAAATGTTCCTACAAAGTTTAAGAATTTTCCATTATTCCCAACCACTTCTTCAACTCGAGCTGCTACTTTGAAATTCAGATTCTCACCATTTTCTCAAAGATTGTTTAGAAATGGGAACTGGGTTTCTCACAGAAACAGATTTCATGCAAAATCTGCTGACTCAGAACCCAATGCCAACCAGCCATCCACCCAAGTTTACCAGGAAAATGGTACAGTTTCCAATAGTAGTGGCAACCCATCAACCAGTTTTCTGTCCATTCTTTGTCCCCTGCTCAAGCTCTTCTCTGTAAGTCTCTTAATCCTTTTTTTTTTTTTTTTAATTACACTGTGGAAAGTTGAAACCTTTATGCATCTTATATGGTAAATCTGTTTAGTACTATAGTATTTATCGACATAGGATGAAATACAATTGTCAGAATACTCAGAACATATTAGTCATATAGATGGAAATTCCTATGTTTCAATTGGTCCAAGAGAATGTGTTTATGGAACTGGTATTTATTTTAAAATGGATTTGGGGTATTGGAATTAGCATCCAACATGTGTGATGAAGTGGATTATGGTGGTTAAAATTTTGGAATTCTGGGTTTACAGTCAATTTTGTTACTCTTAAGGGAATTATGTATAGAAGAATTTCAGCATTAGTCAATGTTACTTGTTGCATGAGCACATACTTGGGATACAGATATCATATGATTGCGGTGTTGGTGTTATCTGCATCATATGACTAAGAGGAAGGATTTAAAGGTCCTATAAGGTAACAGACAAGGTTGAAGTAGTGTTTATCAAATCTTAGGTTCTTGTTGTTCTCCCCATCAAGTGGACGGATCAGTTTTGATAAGGTCACTTCAACTAGGCATATTAGCATAGAGGAGTACAGCCACAGAATTGCACCTGTAAAAATTGAGATGTAAGGAGCCTATGCAGCCAAAATTCCCTGATCCAAATACCCTATAAATTGCAATTCTAGCAATTGCATAAAAAAAAAAACCTTTAACTTGACATGTTGTATTTAATCACTAATTAATGCTACTTACCTTGAAAATTCTGTTGGACGCATGATTTAATATATTCTGTAAATATGCAACCTTTTATTGTAGTGCCCAGTTGCATAATTCTTCTTTTGATTTTGTTATGTATAGTACAGGTCCAAACTTCTTGTTTGTTTTCTTTTTGTCATTTATATATACCATTATGTTTGTCTTCTTTCTTTCAGGGAGGAGATCCTTCTCAAGAACGGAATTATAGTTTGGAGGTAATCTCTTTTAAGGGTTTCTTGTTTTCAGAACTCAAATTTAATATTGCTTTATGTGGATTTTTCTTGCCGCTATTCTTCTTTTTGCCTTTTCACTATTTTCATTCTTAGTTGACGCTTTTCGCCTTTCATCTTTCATAGAACATACATCAAAACGAAATAACTATAAAAATACCCTGGATGACGTAATCAATATGGTCACTAGATGAATCTTGTGGCATGAACAAAATTTAGTTTGCGTAACTTCTCTAGGTGCGTAGAAGAGAATACTTCGAAAAACCTATTAAGATTACCAGCATCTGTACTGTTCAATAAGTGTAACATGCATTTTACTTTGTATCTCCTTTCTTGTGCCCCTGCAAGTACTTCTCTTTATGATATGTATGCATGTAGGCATGCATGGATCTGTACATTTGCATAGTAATATCAACTTTGCGCTTGGTGGGCTTCAATTGCTAGCTTACTCAGACATCCTTGCTTTTGTTTCTGAATTTAGTTAGCAACATCTTCACTGTCCACTCTGGCAAGACTTCCATGGGGATCAAAAGCACTATCAGACAATTTATATAGTGCAGACATCACCACTTTAGATCCACCTATGCGTTTGCAACTCTTTGAATTTGGTAGGCTTCTCCCTGATAAGACTGTTGGCTAATCATCCGTAAAGTGATAATCAATTTTGTTGCTAGTAGAAAAATACCTTCTGTTTCATGCACTTTTAAATTATGAAGATCAAGAATACTTTTGGAACAGGATTTATACTGCTTGAATGTGTCAATATGATTGAATACGGGCTATAAGCTTAGATGTAGGTATGACTATACCATAATGAAGAATCAAGTCATATATTGGTCTAGGTTGTCCTGATATTTTTTTTCGGATAAGGATTTCTCAACTAAGTTCTCATATCATGTGTTGCAGATTTTTTTCAGGGATTGGCTTTTTTCTGTAACTTTAATCTTTCAAACATTATTTGTCAACAGAGGCGTGCCCCTTTTGCCGGAGGGTTCGAGAGGCCATGACTGAGCTAGATCTTTCTGTAGAGGTAAGAATGGATACTTTAGATATAATCACCAAACCGTTGCTTAGCTCAATTTCCCATGCTTGGTAGCTGTCCTATTGTTGAGTGCACAATCATTATCTTTGCTGTCTCATTGATTTGACACCATTCTATTTTGCATTCTAGGCATATTCCTTCATGATGAAAAACATTAAATAAGGAAAGTCATAGACAGTTTGAGCCCATGCTTAAGCTGAGAATTGTGGACTTGATTCTAGGTCCAGCATGTATCTGTTATGTAAAAAGGAAATAAAGAAGGTTTTCATACTTGGCGTGGAAAATGGTAGGAGTAACTTTGTAATAGTGGTACAACTAAAACTAGTCGGTTCAGAGCGATACTTGGATCAGGCTGTTGAATCTGAAAATGGAACTTTACCTTCTGAATATCAGATAGATTGACACAATAAGATTAATTTCACTCCTCCTTCATTACTTATTTTTTGCTTGTCAGATAATTAATTAAGCCCTGATATAAACTTAGTTTTGGGGCAAACTGGGTTGAAAGCCATAACTCATCAGGTTACCAAACCTGATCCAATTATCTGGATATAGCTAACATTACATTCTTTCATAAACGAAATATAGATGTTGCATGATCAAGCTGATGATTATCCCACACACCTAGTGGAAGTCTTAGTTCAAACTCATTCAAGCAGATCTTGATAATTTGTTAAAACTGGCTTGTATAGCTGAATGTGATTTTTTTTTTAGAGAAGACATTGTGTCTAGTATATTTTTGGATTAACTATTTTATGTCCTTTATTTTTCAGCCTTGTTTGTAAAACTTAGAAATTATTTTCTTATTGGTGCTCTTTTGTCATTTACTTTCCTAATTTGAACTCAATGGCAAATATATGTAGGTCTATCCCTGTCCAAAAGGCTCTCTAAGACATAGAGAAATGGTTAGAAGATCTGGTGGTAAAGAGCAGTATGTAATTAATTCTCTACCAAATTTGATATATGAACTTGTTCTGTAACAATCAGTTATGTGTATCAGGTCATCATGTCATTTTTAATCTGGTCCAGTATGAATCTTTATGATGTTGATATCCTTAATCTGTTTTGGCCATTTATTCTTTGAGAAAAAGATAAGGTGTCTTCCTTCTTTTGCTTCTCTACCTTCACAAAATTTTGCATATTTATAGAGCTTATTTTCCATGCAGGTTTCCTTTCCTCATTGATCCAAATACTGGTATTTCATTGTATGAAAGTGGTAAGTATAAAGCTTAGTCTTATTTTCAGATCTCGTATGAGCAAATTTGTTGATAATGGATGCCTCAACTATGTATTCTCATTTATTGAGTGTGATTATTGTTGTAAAGGTGATTCTTGTAATCTCTTTAAAATTATTTATGTTTTCCCTTAATGAGGCATTCCCAAATAGTGTCTATGGTTTTTATGGCCACAATTAGCCAAAAGCTGCAAGATTCTTAAAGTGCCAGTAGATCTGTATGGTAGCATGCTTGTTTGAAACTCACTATGAAATGCCATGCAGGAGCAGGACTGACTAGATGTATAAACATGTCAAGACCTCTTGGTATTATTAGTGTATTACATCAAAATATAAGCAATGTCAGAAACGATTGATTATCCTGTAGGAAATGGTGTTCTAGTTTCACACATTAAATTTGAAATGAATAATATTTTTTACCTGAGTAATATATAAAATATTGACCAGAGGGTAATTAGATAATTGGGTTTGACCAATCTATACATAGATAGCCCCCAGAGGAATTTGAGGATAAAACCTCACACAAAATTGAAGATATAATTTTTTGGATAAATTGGATCTATGGAACCATTCCCTGATTTGGCATAGTACTGATGATGACGACTATGTCAATTTATAATTTATTCCAAAAATAAAGTGAAATATTGGTCAATAAAGCAGACACAAATGGTTGATGAAAGTCATTGTCAGCATTTGTAATTTATCTTGTACCTGATTGCATTCTGGATATCAAGTTCACATGTTCTTTAACATGCATTTTTTTCTAACTTTGGATGATAGGTGATATTGTGAATTACCTATTTCAGCAATATGGTAAAGGGAGAAGCCCATCAACAGGACTTTTGGAAAGGTATGGACATCAGAAATTGTCTCAATGGTCAAGGATTTTGTATTTTTTATGAGTACAACTTTGAGACTTGAGATGAAGTTATCAATTGCTGGTAGTTTCCATGTCTTCTTATAGTTATTTTGAGATAATCAATTACGCAACTTTGAGACTTGAAACGAAGTCATCAATTGATGTTATCTTCCATGTCTTCTTATAATTATTTTGAGATAATCAAGTACACATTTACCTTAATATGATGTTAAATTGTTTAGTGTACTCCTGTCTTTATGCGATATTGCACTTTTTTTTTTTTTTGATGAATGAGAATATTTTATTACATCAAGTGAATAGGGTACAAAGTTCGTGTAACAGCACCTATTAGCAAAACTGGAACACCATTTAAAATATCAAATCTAACTCATATACAAGGGAAACAATCACCTAGCTACAACAATAGAAAGGAATTAAGAAGAAGAGGATTTAGGAGCATCTAAAGAAATTTCCCATGTACAGCACAAGACTGTTTTGAATAGAGTTAGTAAAGTATCCATTCCCTTTAATTCTCTTTTGAACTTCCCATTTGATCAAATGAAGAATATTTTCTTCAACATAAATTCTCCCTCGATGTAACACAACATATCTCTGCTGATGTTATCTGTAATAGAAAGGCAATGACTAGAAATTTTTACTAGGTCTGTAATTATCATATGCACTTTGAGGGTATGAATATGATTATTATATGCATTTCAAAGTATGAGGATGACAATTTTGAGGTACAAATGGATTTTGGCATGTATTGGATGTATGTTCAATACCCACTGTCTATGGTATCACTTTTTTTTTAATCTATTATTATTAGTAAATTGTAAATAGGTCCTAAACCCATGACCCCACCGTTCATCCATTTTTATGAAGGAGGAAAGTCTCATTTGAATTAGAGCTTATAGTCATATCAATCCTGTATTCACTTGGCTCTCATTCTCATTCTCTCTTCCTCTCTCTCATGCAGCACACTGTTCACAGGATGGATGCCAACAATTCTTCGGGCTGGAAGAGGAATGACATTGTGGGAAAAAGCCAGACAAGACCCACCACCAAAAAAGTTGGAACTTTTCTCTTATGAAAATAATGCGGTAAGATAATGTCTGCCTACTCCCTTTATTGTCTAGATGATTGTGTTTTATAATATGAATGGTATTTATTTCACTTCTGTATTATGTAACAGGGCTGACATCATAGTATGTCGGAAAATAAGTATTTTTGTTTCTTTCTTTTCCCCCCTTTGTTTTTGAGTAAGTAGGTCAGGAAACCAGAGGTCTGTTGCAGTTTTAAGTAGTAAATAAAGGGTATCCTCTTTTTTTTTTTTCTTATGAAGTCAAAGTGTACGTTCACTATAGCTATAGCTAAGTTTGATAAATGGCCTTCATTTAGCCAAATCAAGGCATGTACTCATTCAGAGAGGTAACAACACTTTCATTTGTGCAAAGTTTGGATACCACACATCCCTGAGTTGTCAACTAAAAGAACCTGGAAAAAAGAAAAAAACTCAGACAGTGTGCAAGATTGTCAAATTGGATGTAAAATAAGTCAAAAATACTAGGACCAGTAGAGTACACAGAAACACTTTCTAGACCTGCCATGTTAGTCATACTTTTAAGTATCTTCTAGTAGTTTAAGCATTCCTTGATATAGTGTAATATGTTTCACTTCCTTTTTCCCAAACTTACACTTCTTTACAGTATGCAAGAATTGTGCGGGAGGCACTATGTGAGTTGGAGCTTGCGTACATTCTCCATAATGTGGGAGAAGGTTCCATGCGGACAAAGTTACTTCTTGATGCATCTCAATCCAAAGAGGTTAGTTTTGTTACAATATTTTGTCATTCTTAATATCTATGACATATTGTACTTGAGATGAATTCAATTTTGCTAGTATTTTTTCTTGTCTGAATAGACTAGTTATGGTGTTTTGCCATTGGCCTTGAGACTCTGCTGCCATCCTGAGATAGAGATACTTGAATGCACTCCTACCTTAATTAGGCAGAAATAAACTCTTGCGGATATTAAATATGTTTATGTGCATTGCCTGTCCAATGGCCTAGGCCTCGTGTAACCTTGTGATATAGGTGATATAGGGAGAACACACACACAGAAAAATGTTAACAGCTTGCATGGTAAGTTGAAGACTTGAAGGTATTTTGCTTTCCTGCATGTGTGTTTTTTCACCTTCAGGGGACTTTAAGCATTACAAAGGAAAGTTTGTCATCTTTCAGGTACCTTACTTTATTGATCCCAATACTGGTGCTCAATTTGGTGACTACGAGAAGATCTTGTCTTATTTGTTCCAGACATATTCAGCAGCCACTGTATAGTTTTAACCTCTAGTACTAAATTCTATGTGTATATAGCCTTCTTTGTTTGTCTAGGGTATGCCCCATGCCTGTATACTTTTTTTTCACCCTGGGGTAAATGTATTGCTTACCAAAAAAGAAAATGTCTCAATAGTTGTAGATATTTTTGTAGCTAAATTCAATTCTGAATATGCTGTAAAAGAAACTCTCCAAGCTGATGGTGATAATAAATAATTGCTAGGCCATGGTTGTAAATGTCCATATGGGGTTTGCTTTCCTAGAAGTATCATTATCTCCTCTATAAATCGGAGTGGTCAATTATAAAGCCACATAGCTGGCACTTAATATGTTGAACTTTTACAGTTTATATATCGAAAAGCATGGTGATGGTATACAATTAAATTTCTGATGGTAATCTTGACCATATTGAGGAAACACTTATAATGCATTTTAATTTAATTTTTTGTAAAATTTTGTGAGGTTTTACTTCAGTGGCATTATATGTTCCATGGTTTCACTCCTCAAGAGTTCCAAAGGATATGTTCACTGTGAAAACATACGGTGTTAACTGGTGACACTAACGAGAAACACATTTAAATTTAGCTTTGTTGAGGTTACAGTATGAAGTAATGCCTTCCATAACTCCTCAGCCATTTCTTGTTGAGCCAACTAATAAGTCTAGAGACTTTCCCTTCTCACATGATACTATTTTTTATATATTTATTTTTCCTGCGACTCAAACTAGTAAATGTGATAGTCACGACTCAGAAAAGGTGAAGAAAGTAGCAGCACAAAGAGGCCTTTCTGGTCTTTTTTGCCCCTCTATTTGATTAACTTAGTAAACATTCATAATGGAAGATGCTAGTTGGAATACTGGTATGCAAGGCTATGTTTGCCAAATTTGAACTTTGAAGTAGGTTGCTCAGTTTGCTAGTATTGATGATTGAAGAACCATATAGAAAGCCTCGTTATTCTGGTATGCAAGGCTATGATCAAAATCCGTTGTAATATTCTGGAATGGTCTGGCCTCAGCTTCATTCGGCTATTCCCACATAAAGTCATGTGTCATTTTTCTTTCAAATGAAATAATTAAATGATTAGCACAGTCTCGCGCAAAACACACCAAAAGAATACAAATCAAGATTGGTTATTGTAGGACACATGGATGAGTGCTACACACAATCATTGATCATTGTAGGAAATGAGTGATGATGGCCAATATGTTTCATGTACAAGCTTGGTCACTCAATGATAAAATAGCTAATTTCTGCAACCAAATCTAACTTGAAGTTGATAGGAGAAAAATTGCGTCAACCAAATGTGAAGGGGTTATCAGATTGATAAACAGTACATATCTTTTCTTTTCCAAGTCATTACATAATTTAGTTGAACTATTACACTCATAAAAAGGAACCATCTTCAAAGATAACCATATTGTACTAGAACTAATGCATGATTGCCGATGGCCGTCTGGCCTATTGACTTGCCTTGTTGCCCTTCATGGGTTAATATCCGGGATTTGATCCCTCCTATTTACCTTTTAACAAAAAAAAAAAAAAAAAAACTCATGCATGCACAGCAGCCACCGCAACACAATTACGCCTTCCCTCAATAAACTGTCGGTGAAATTGCTCAAAGTTTCCTGACTTAATTGCTTCTCTTATTGCACGGAAGAATCCCAGATAATGGTGTGTGTTGTGTCTGCAACATGAAGGACAGGATTATGATTATTACTAAAACAATAATAACAATTATCATTATCATTGGGACCAATGAAAACTTGTACATTTCTATTAGTGTCTGAGCCAGCATTTCGTGAACGTTGAGCAAGTGATTAATGTATGCTCTAGTATGGTTCTGGCATGTATAGCAGCAACATCCTTCAACGATTGGTGAAGTATCTTTCCTGAATAAAAAGCACATTAATAAAGGTAAATCATGAGTTCTGACACATAGAATTGTCATTTCATGCATCCATCAAGCTCCAAATACTGAGGAAACAAACACAAGTACATGAAACTGGAAAATGACATGAGTGGAGCAAAAAAAAAGCCATCACAATTTTCAAGCAATAACATCAATTTCACACAATTTTCAAGCAATAACATCAATTTCACATTTTTGGTCAATGGCGACCAAACATTAGGCAAGAACTTAAATTGAACATGATATTAGAAAGCATGTATACTATATAATAAAAGTAGGGTCTTAGAAACCATGGTTATGAAAAGTGGACACCTTTTCTTTACTTCACATATGAATTTAAATTAATTTGTGCATTGCACAGACATACATTATAATGAGGGTTGATGGAAAGTACTCATAGATACCACCAGAAAAAATATTTTAATCAGACATGACAAAAGAAATTATTATGTGATAGATATTTGGAGTCTCATACAGATTTCATCAAATTTCCAACTTAATTTAGCGGATAAAATCTCTTAACCTCAATATATAACATGGAATGCATGATGATTAAAATTGTGAATCCTGCGGCCGAAAGGCTAAGATCAACAATTTTTTGAAATATTCAAGTAGAAATGTTGGAAGTAGAAAAAGATCTTATTAGTTACCTATAAACAGTTGCCCTTAAATTTATCTTTGTCCGGTCACTTCCAATATCACTCAGCTGAAAATTAGATTCATTTTCATCAACTCCATTCAATGGAAAGGTAAGTGCAAAGCCTCCAAGGGTAAGGTGATATATATACCTGCAAAAATTTGCATATATTATTCAGATAATGATGAAATTAGCGAAAGAAAGAGAAGCTCAGAGATGATAAATAGTGAAATAAGCTACATACACTGAGTCAAAAAGATCAATGCCTGAAGCAACCCCCTGCAAGACCTCCTCTGTGAGATTAAGAAAAGATTTTATTCACTGAATAATTATGAATCCATACTGATAAATTTAAACAAAGATACATTTGAGTATCAAAAAATGTTACTTAGATGACATTGTCCTAATGATAGCTAAGTGCATATGCGTGAGCAGTTACTATGAACAAGCTGCAAGTCATGAACCAACTATACACCCTCTAGACCTAAGACAACATCAGAGATTAAAAATCGAGCATCAGATCCTCAATTCTTTTAAATGCTAATCTGAAATTCATAAATTTTTTTAATAGGCTGCATACAAGACAGGCCGCATGATACATTTCAAATTCAAGCTGTGATAAAAATTTCGTGAGAATAAGTGATACATATCAATTAAAAAAAATTTAAAAATGAAAAAGAAGCAAGTTTATAGTATCTCCTGGGAGATGAAAAACCTGATATTTAATCAAAGTTTTATTAATGATGAAGCTGATACCTGGAAGTCCAAGCCCACATATCAGGCGTGGCTTTTCCTCTGGTAAAATATCCTGAGTATTTGGCAGCAGCATTAGATTTCAGAATCAATAAAGGAAACAATCAGTTTCAATATATGAAAAAACCCTTTCATGTATCAGGGAATGTCAAGGGATCAGCTGACAAACTCAGCTTGGTAGAAAAATGCATTGATATCTGTAATCAACTAATCATTCACGTAGCTATTTTTGTAATATGCGGTATATTGACAAAATCAGGAGATTAATTAAAGAGCCAATACTTAGAATTGAGTGCCTTACAGTAATAGTATTAAGGAGAGCAGGGCGCTCATCCCTGCTCTCTCCTAGCCCAAAGCCTCCAATCCAGTAACCTGCAGAAGATATGTTGTGGCCAGGTTAAGAAAAAATAGATAGCCAAAAATAATTTTAGAAAGAAACCAAATTCCTATAATAATCCAATTGAAACAGAAACAACAATGTTCAATAATTGCCATGAAAAACAGCACAACAAGAAAATATAAGCCTAATGTTTAGATTAGGATATTGGCAGCATAAACACAAGACATAGTGAGAGACTGCAGAGATTTTTTTTTTTTTAATAATTTTTTTATCAATACAAAAACATAAGTGAATATGTTAACATAATCAACTGAAACTTCTTTAAGCTAGTCAACCTTCTTCAAAAATAATTGAAATGTTATGCATGGCAAGCAAGCATTAGACAAGTCTAATTTCCTAATTACAATAAATGCAGGACATGACTGAACCTACAGTTACTGCAGCGGAGAAGTACTACAATGGTGTGCTGCTCATATTTACAAATATATGTAGCATGAGTGAACAAAAAAATTAAAATGATGATTACTATTCTACTCATGGGTTCTATTTTGTAGACAAAAAAGTAACATAAATTAAAAGATGATGATTGATTTGGGATCAAATTCTAACTAGATAGACATGTCTAAATTTTTTTTGAAACCTGATACATTTCGCTTGGCTACCTCTTGTGCACATCGGCGGCGTTCTTCTACATTAGAACCTCCAACAATGGCTCCAAATACAGCTCCACCTGCCTACAAATATGGGTTAAAACAAGCCCATTATTGACCAATCTATACAACAAGGGATCTATCAAATTGATCTAAAACATGTCAATATTCAGCAGTCAGCTCACAATTTACATGATTCTACGAACAAAATTGAATGAAAACCACAAGGTGGGAGAGCAAGCAGCTAGGAATTTGTGAAAACCTTCTCTCGATCTCACATTGATTCACATTTAATCATAATAAATGAAGTTGAATATCCAAATGGGAAGGGAAAGTGGGTTTCATGTCCATGAATGTATGCAACACTCATTAGTAGGGAGATTCCCACACAGCATAGCAGCTAAAGATTTTAAAATTTACATAATATTGATTAATCAAATTTCATTTGAAATCTCAAACAATGAATATTGACTAGCAATTGATAACTCAGAAACATCTTAATACAGTAACTCATAATGTCCAAATATGGGGGAAAAACATGTATAGTTCTTACTGGACTTAATGCAATGCAGTCATCAAGCCATCTCACAGTTCGATCCACTGATGTCCTGTTTCTCTTGTCAGATACCCATGTAGGCACTTCATCAGCTAAAGTGGCCCATATATTCGGCCTCATGGAAGAAATCAATTCCATGTATTCTACAGGTTTGATCTGAGAGCAAACAATTTTATTTAGAAATATTTTCAAGTTGATCACTAAAATATTATCAATTAGATTTTTTAAGCATATGAGAAGTGATGCAGGCAAATTACCAAAAGACGCCCACAAGGAGTCTCAAACGACGCTCCAACTTTGTTCGTGCTGTTATATTCTGGAAGGCATTGAATAGAATCTCTTGTTACAGCTGCAAGTCCATAATCATGCAGACCAAGCATTTGATGAAGTCCTCCACTATTTGATATTGTTTTTGGTGAAAGGCCTTCCAAGCTGCAGAATTTAATTATGTAGCTAGCTCAATGAATAATCATTTATGCAATGTTAAAATATGCATCTCTCTTGGAATTGTTTCAATCCCTCTTACTTGATAAAACATACATAGAAGTATACACAGTTTCAACAGGTTAGCGATCTCTTTTTTAAAATAAGTAACAGAGTAGCAATCTTTCATCCCAAAAGGCTCTCACTTTCCACTGTTTAAACAATTTTTAAGGAAAATAAGGACCACTTTACTACTTCATAAAATAAAAAAGTAAAACGTTACTACAAAGGCCATTACCGCATTACTCATGTACAATATCTAAGTGTGCAAAACATAACAAAAACTTCAACAACACAAGCTCAAACAAACCCAATTCACTAAACATCTAAAAGACACATACTTTATTCATGTCCAAGAAGGAAACCAAGCACTCACTGTATATGTGTGCAAAACATAACAAAAACTTCAATAACACAAGCTCAAACAAGCCCAATTCACTGAACACCTAAAAAGGCACTCACTTTATACATGTCCAAGAAAGAAACCAAGACACTCATTGTGAATTAGTGTGCAAAACATAACACAAACTTCAAAAACACAAGCTGCTCAAACAAACCCAATTCATTAAACACCCAAAATGAACAAACCAGGCACTCATTGTATATTAGTGAGCAAAACATAACAAAAACTTCAATAACACAAGCTCAAAACAAACCCAATTCACTTAACACCTAAAAGGAAATTTCTTTATACATGTCCAATAAACAAACCAACCATTCAATGTGTGTGTGTATATATATATATAATAAATAAATAAATAACCCAAAAGAGATAAATAAACAAAATTGGGGTGGAGTTGTGAATACATACAAGTGAAGTGGGCAAACTTGGAGGAGGTGAGAGTCAGGGGAAGGAAGAGAGGGAAGGAGGTCAGGGGAGATGAAAAAGGGCAGCCCTTTACGTGTGGTAAGAAGAAGACAAGGTGTCTCTATTGGGTGTGGAAAGTTGCCCAACTGGACCAACCCTGCCCTTGCACTTCCATTGCTCCATGCTTTCACTGCAAACTTCATGCTCTCTCTCTCTATCTCTGTCTTGTACTTTGGGGAGACAACAAAGTCCCTTTCCTTTTTAGGGAAAGCTGTGGAAGAAAAACGTTGGGTTTTGCTCCTAAAATCAAACCCTTTTGTTCTGTTTTGTTTTGTTGGTTTGAAACTTTGAACAGGCTCTTAAACCCTATAGGAACCTAAAGCTCCGAGCAATAATTTTGGGCGGGCTGAATCCTAGCCCAATATTGCTTCTGATTTTCCCACGTTTGGGCTCTCAACTACGATTATTATAAATAAAGGGTAAATTCAGTAACATATTTTGAGATTTGGGGTAAAGCGGTTCCAAACTTTTTAAAATTGATTAATTTGGTCATTAAAGTCAACTTAATCCCTAAATATTATTAGACATGTTAATCATTTTTCTTAATTGTTTTTCAGGGACTAAAAATTGGCTTTAAGGATCAAATTGGTTAGTTTTGAAAAATCTTTGACTTGATTGGCATTAACTTACATCTTAATATATGTCATTAGAATTTACCTAAATAAAAATAACAAGGAAAGTAAAAAAATTTTAAAAGAAACCTTTTGTGGTTTCCTCATAAAACACAGAATCATGGAGCTTTGACTGTAAAACTTAATTCTCTATGATATTATTTTATGTATAAACAGTTAATCATATAATACTTGACTTTTGGGGGTTTGCGTGTACCACAATCACTAACCCTCTATGGAATTATTTTATGCACAAATAATAAGTCAAAATGGCCAAAGACCACTATTTGGGCAAAATATATTAGAATCTACCACTTTTTGCAAAATAATTAGAGATCTACTACTTTTTTAAAATTTGAGTTTGTGAAACTTGAGTTTGTAAAACTCGAGTTTGCCATGTAACTCGAGTTTCACAAACTCGAATTTCATAAAAAAATAGCACGGCAAACTTGAAAGTTATTTTTTTAAAGAACTCGAGTTATATAGCAAGCTTGAGTTTCACAAAGTCGAGTTCCACAAGAGCAGTACATCCATATATATTTTCAAAACAGTGCTAGATCTTTACATATTCTGCTAAATAGTCGAATTTGGCCATTTTAGCCCAAATATTATAAACACATTTTTTTTATATACAAGATAAAATTTTTACTTTAATTTAATCTAAGTGTATATGTGTATGAATCTCCCTCCTAAAGACTTGAACCACTCATGTTTTAACTTTTATGGATGTTTAATTATTTCTATATTTAACAATGATGGGATAGCAAAAAATCACCATCTCCTGATCGTCCATAAGGGTCGTCCATGAACCAAAAGGGGAAAATTCAATTGCGTCGTCTGTGAACAAAGGGGTCGTTCATAGACGAAGCGCGTCCATAGACGAAGCGTACGAACGACCATATGACCCTTAGGAAATTTCGAGGTATAATTCCACTCACATGTCTTGAGAATTCAAACCACAGAATTCAGGAGTAAGAACCAAACCCGTACATATCGCCGCAAATTCCTCACAAATGCTTAACTTTCTTCAGCAGTTGTAACTTCTATAGCCGTTGAGGAAGTTATGTCGAAACTCATTGATTCCCACAAATCTTAGGACAGTTGCAAAGTGAATAACCGCTCCAAGGTTCCCTATATAAAGACCAGCCTGCATCAAATCAAAGTAAGTTTTTCCAAACATTACTTCCCCCCAAGTCAGAATGTAATCTTCAAGAAAGAAACTAACTTAGCCATTGGAGGGTACTTGGCCGGTCAACCCCGGTCGCCTTTTGATTGTGTTCTTCCTTTCAGGTCTTCACAACAACTGTTAGCCCTCGAAGCCTGAACATTCAGCCTACTGATTCTCTACACTATCAAACAATATCAAGTGGGTTAAGTGTTAAACTTAAACCTTCAAGAGGTTTTATGGTTTTATGATAATACTATAAGGGATTTGTGTATATTTCTCTAAAAAGAGCTATTCGATAGACCAATAATTATCTTGTGCACGATATGCATCCCCTTTCTCATGATGTTTGGGATTTACTATGGGTGCTGTTAACGAGTGCTGTACAGCACTTGTTAATAATTCATTTAAGGAAAGTTTTTATGGGAAATGAAAAAAAAGTAATTAATGTTTTAACAACTTTTTTCATTTCTCATAAAAGTAGTATCAAAACTTTCTTAAAATGGATTATTAACAAATGCTGTACAGCACTTTTTAACATTTTCCATTTACTATTATGCGGAATCCATGTATTGAGAAAAGAAAAATGTATTTATCTTATAAATGCATGCCTTATCAAGAAATAGGAGAATTTAAAAGCATTGAATTTTGGGATGGTAGGCCTAATTTTGGGTTTATAGACTTACAGGTGTTGAAAAGAATATTTCCCAACCTATTAGTCCTCACAGCTAAAACATGATTACAAGGATTTATGTATCACACCTCAAAGTTAGGAGTGTTGCATTAGACGAGAAATATGGATATTTTTATTTCACATTGATTGTGTATGTTTGGTGTCCACTATTTACCTCAGTTTACAATTACAAAAGTCAAGCTTTTTTGTAGTTATATTTTTGTTATGTAGTGTTTTAGAAATCCAATTTAACATACTAGTATTACTATTTTTGTGTTTGTTTTAATAAGTATTATTGTTTATTAAAAAAAATAGGGATGTTTTGTCCCACATTAGTTGTATGTGTCTAGTGTTCACTATTTATAACTTTAGTCTACAACTACAAAGGTTAAGCCATTTTGTAGTTGTATTCTGGTTATGTAATGTATTATAAACTCAGTTTAAAACACTAGTATTACTATTTTTATGTGTTCTAATAAGTATTACTATTTACTAAAAAAAAAATAGGGATGTTTTATCCGACATTAGTTGTGTGTGTTTAGTGTCCATTGTAATTATACTCTGATTATGTAATATATTATAAACCCGGTTTAAAATACTAGTATTACTATTTTCGTCTGTATTCTAATAAATATTACTATTTACTAAAAAAAAAATTTGTAAGTTTGGAACATGAGGAAAAAAAAAAAGTGTTTTCATTTATGTGCAACCAATATAGTTTTTTATTTTTTTATTTAGTACAACAAATCAGCCTTAGTTGATTTAGAAGTTCCCATAAAGCGAAGAGTATATATTTGTAATGTCTTTGATTAATGTTGGAACAGGGTCACAAAAAAAGGTTGGGAAAAAAATATTTATTGCATCCATTCCATGGAGTTGGCCTCTTAAAAATACGTGGATCTCACATATATATGAGACCCACATACCTGTGGTTTGCTACATAAAGGAGCGTAAGAGATAATTTTCACTAGCTAAAGGCTATTGAGGCTAAAAATTATTTTTCTAAGAATGCATGTTCTCGGCCAAATTTTAAAGACTTAATTTATATTTCAAGCTGACACGTAGCATGAATGTCGTGTTTTTACTTTTTATCAGGCATAATAAATAAGTACCATGCCATAAGAGTGTCTAATTTTTATTTTTGAGAAAACTATAGGGGTCTCTAATAATTGCACGAAGAAAAGACTAAAACAGAAAATTAGTACAATCTTAAGATGGTATGTGTCAAGTTAGCCCCTCAGCATGACATGTATAGTCATGGTCTTCTTTCTTTTTCTGTCTCCCAAAAAAAAGATGATATTAATTTACTTAATGGGGTAATTCTTCCCTCTCTAAATTTATAATCCAAAGGAAATTGAATTTTTATTTTTAAAAATTAAGTAAATAGATTTTCTGGATCCATCTTTAAGTATCAATATATATACATCCTGCAAATTTCAAATACACGGGTCATGTTAACAGGTATTCTTAAAATAATTATTAATAAATTATATTAAGAAATTTTTGACACTATTTTTATAAGAAATATAAAAAATTGTTAACAAAATTAATTGTTTTGTCATTTTCCTATAAAATGTTTATAAAAATAGTTCCTAAACCAATATTCTAAACCAATATTCTTAGGATATCCATTAACATTTACTTTGTTATATTTATATGTATTGCACATTGGAGTATCTTTTAATTCAATTGAATCTCAGTCAATCACTACGCTCTCCCATAAAAAAGAATCTCTATGACCAGTTCATCTTTCCCCAAAATAAAATAGACTTTTAAAATTCCCTACACATAATTCTATTCTATTATATGTTAGCTTTCCAAGCTGCAACAATTTTCAAGGTTTTATTCCAGGTTGTAGAAGAATTCCGAGTCCTAAACACCTGAAAGATGGATGGCTTGGATGCAATGCAATATAGTACTATATTTATATTTTATATTAATTGGAGTGTGAAAACTTGCAAATATCATGGCCAGTGTTACAAGAATCAACAAGTCACAAGTGAGGTAAAAAAAAAAAAAACAGTATAATAACTAGGTCGTACGTGTTGGTTGGGAACTGAATCCACCAGATTAAGACTCTTAATTTGTTTATACTCATATAATAATATAATAAGTTGTGTAAATCTTTTCAGACACGTGGAAGAATATTTTGCTGAAGAATTAAAAAAAAAAAATCTTGTGTTTAAACTTTAAACACAAGATTGTTGTTAAATTATAGATGCTAGTTTGTTGCATATTATGCTAAACTGAACATTTTCTCATTTCTGGAAAAGAAAAAAAGAAAAAGAAAAAGTTGTGTAAGTTGTTTAAAATATGCCTGATAACAAACAAAAATTAGGTTCATATAATGTCAGCTAATGTATAGAGTTTAGAATTGTGTAAGTTTCGTTTGATTTAAGTTAAAATGACAAGCTTAGACAATTTCTTTTAATTTCCCCATTTAATTTTCTTTTTCAAAAGATTTTCCAAATTTGATATATTTAAACTAAAATCTGTCTAGTAGTCTTTATATATTTGAAGACTTGAAGCAACCGGGTCAAAATTCTAGATGAAAAAGTCAACAACTTCTTGTGAAACTTGTGGTGGTACTGCTTGCATAAAGATATTAATATAAGTATAATAAATTCCATAATCAAAAAATTTCCCAAGAATCATTCAAGTAGCAATAAGGTGAAAAAAAAGTTATAAACTGACATAATAGAGAGACAGTGATGGTTGTTGAGAAATGATAATAACTTGTGGGAAAAAAAAATCCTAAAAAACATAAGCCTTTTGACATAATAAGGATTTTTAGAAATGTTTTCTTCTTCAGATTAATGTAGAAAAAAATAGATGTGTGTACTGAGGTTGAATCATTGTATATACTATACACTAGTTTACGGTTTGAAAGAGACTGAGAATTAATGAAGATAAATTGAAGGTCCATCAAAGACAAGAAAGCAATACATGCCTTTACACAATTGGCTGCTGACTGTTGGTTGATATTTTATTTTCTACCTTAAATATGGGGTCACAATGACACGACACCGCCAGTTGTGTTCTTGAACCTAAATTTGACCCCTAAATTTGTGGAGTTTAGGGGTTGAATATTGCATGCGTAAAAAAGTAAATTGATACATTGGGTTAGGTCAGAAAATTTGTGATTGTATCTAGCAGGTGATATCTTAGGTTTGAACAATTACTCCATACACCCAATATATTTCACTTTTTCGGATTGATTTGACAATAACATTTTTTGGGAGATGAATAATTTTTCAATTTTTTTAAAAATTTATTTCATTTTTTTACTTTCTTTGATAAATTTTGGTTTGAAATAATATTGTTTTTCTTTATCTGACGGCAAGCTAAATAAGGTAAATTAAGAGATAGATTTTTTTAATTAATAAATTTTTATGATACTATCAAATACAGAAAAAGACAAAAATTACAGTCACGTAAGGTTTTTTTTTGAAACCAACGGATCTACATAAATGTAGGTTTCCCCTCAGAAAATAAGAAAAAAGAAAACACGATAATACATGTTTCATGTACAAGATTTACAACTAGAGTTTTTTTTTTTTTTCATTTAGAAACAAGCACAAACACATAAAGGGAGAGGGGATGGATAATACTCTGAGTGCCTTTAATAATATAATTACCAAAGTCCTAATAGACGTGCTCTGTATTATTATTACCTAATCAAATTCAAACACTTTCATGATTAGGTGCAAAACTTTTTTATAATAAAAGACATTAAAGCTAACTGCTCTTTTGCCTTTTCGATTCTTGAACCTGATATTTGTTTCCCAAAGCCAGCAAACGAATCCAAGCCAAAGGCATTAATTTATCACAATGCAATATCATTTTTTTTTATCATTAAAACCTCCAAAGTACATCTCATCTTCCATATAGGAGAAACGATATAATAATTGGTCACAATAATTCAAAAAACACTTGTAGATCTACCAACCATGTTTTATGACCTTAGTGGCTTTCATGTCAACATCAAAGCTACCTTCTTTGCTTCATCTCTAAAAAAAAGATTTAAAATTCATATACTAGAAACAATCATTGCTTAGGTCTCCTCCCTTCCCTTTCAAGTCACCTCTTCTATAACCTCAAGTCCTAACTCACAATGAATTATACCATTTCCTTGATCAAAATATAGTTGAATCACAAGCCTTGGTTGTAACGATCCTTTATATGAAAAGGAAAACTGTAGCCCCGGTGTGACAATTACGTTGGACCTTATAGTCCTCTGTCTTACACGTAGCCAAATTTCATCTACCACTCCATTTCTCTCCAATGAAAACAGAATCAAATAATTTCTTGTCTCCTCTTCCTCAAGGCTCAAGCCCCTCTTTTTTTGATTATAACCTCAGATCAAAATCATATACCTAAAACTCAAAGAACCCATTTTTTGATATCCCTCTCTCTCTCTCTCTCTCTCTCTCTCTCTCCCCCAAAAACAAAATTCAAGGCCGTCAAGAACCATCATGAAGTCTAAAACTCCATTCTCAATCAATCTCAAGCTCATCCTTCTCTGCCTTTTCTTTCTCTTGCTCCTCATCTTAGTAACAAGATCAAGTTTTTCGTCTTCGCAGCAACCAATCTCAGAAACCCATCTCTCAAACTCAACAAGCACGACTCAAGAACCACAATCATCAACAACAACACCATGTCCATCCCTACCCTTATCACAAACTTGCTCCAAAACCCCACCTTCCTTAGCCAATGCTCTCATCCACTATGCAACAACAAACATAACCCCACAACAAACCTTCAAGGAAATCTCAGTTTCAGCAAGAATCCTAGCCAAAAAATCACCATGTAACTTCCTAGTCTTTGGCCTAGGCCATGACAGTCTCATGTGGACCTCACTCAACCATGGTGGCCGCACGGTTTTCCTAGAAGAAGACAAGTCATGGATCGAGCAAATCCTTGAACGTTTGCCCACATTAGAGTCATACCATGTTGAGTATGACACCAAGGTTCACCAAGCTGACCAGCTCATCAAGATTGGAATGGAAGAAGAGTGCAAAGTTGTGAGTGATCCAAGATTCTCAAAGTGCCAACTTGCACTCAAAGGCTTTCCAAGTGAAGTGTATGACATAGAATGGGACTTGATCATGGTGGATGCACCTACTGGGTACCATGATAATGCCCCAGGAAGAATGAGTGCTATTTACACAGCTGGATTGATGGCTAGGAATAGAGAGGAGGGTGAGACTGATGTGTTTGTGCATGATGTTGATAGAGTTGTGGAGGACAAGTTCTCTAAGGCTTTTCTTTGTGAAGGGTATTTGACAGAACAAGAAGGGAGAATACGGCACTTCACTATCCCAAGTCACAGGGCTCGCCTTGGTAGACCCTTTTGTCCATAGAGGTTTCATTCTATCTGTCCTTTTTTTTTTCCTGTATTTTTTTTATCACAATTCTTGTTTTGTCATAGATTTATTATTTACTTGAGAGAATTGGAGCTGGGATTTTCCTTTCATATATATATATATATATATATATATTTTTTTTTTTTCAGTTGTTACAAATTTTTTATTAGATGAATTATACTACTGAGAATTACTAAATAAACATAATGTGGGGTGACCATCTTTGGTCCTTGACACTGCCAATTTGGGCAGAAAAAGTTTACTATCCAACTAATTGCATTGCTGGGAATTAGGAATTGTGTCTCTTTATTCAATGTAGTAGTTATAACTCCCATCAAAAAAAAAAAAAAAAAAAAAAAAGTAGTTATAACTACTTATGACTACATTTTCTTAGCAATAAATGTAGTAGGTATAACTTATCTATAAGGGTTAGTAGATCCACCACAGTTCTATGCACATGAAACTTCAAAAGATGGCAACTGATAGTGGAGTCCTACTTAAATTTAAAAGTTGCCATATGAAAGAAAAACCAGAAGACATTCCCAATTAAAACTGTTCTACCAATGGATAAATTATCATTTTTTATGTGCATAACCTTATGTTTGGATGGAGAATTGGTGAGAACATAGAATAGGAGTAGGAAAAAATCATCAGAATATAGTCCCCCTGCTTTTCAATAAGAAATACAATGTGTTGTACTATAAAAACAACAGTGTTTTTATTTTTTAAATCCAATTGTTACTAAAAAGTGGTGTATGGGGGGATTTCAAATTCTGGTTCTCCTAAATAAGATTAGACAATGCAATTTTTTTTTTCTGGTAAGAAACAAATGCACACACACAATTGAGTTACAAAATTCTTAACAAAATAATAATGCCTTATTATCTTAAAATAAAAAGAGAGAAAAAAAAAAAAAAAAACTAATCAGTAGGGCTAAAGAAAAGTGGACTGTCATATTGAGAAATAAATAGGCACAGATGTCAATAAATCTTAGAGCAAATTACATTTTAAACCCTATTCTTCATAGGTGGTTCAAATTAAACCCTAAAAATTAGAAATTATAACAGACTAAACCTTGAAGTTTGGTTAGTTTTGTTAGAGACCCAAATTTTTTGTAAGCCCATGTAATTATTGAACTAGCAAACTAGCCTTTGGATTAGTATAGGGTGAACCAATGATTCTCTACCATATAAACTCTATATTGAAGTCATTATAATACGAATAAGTCATATAGTAAAAATGTAGTTATAATGGGTTTTATAATATATTTACCTTCAATCTTTACCATATAAATTCAAATATTTTTTACATTGGTTCATTAATATTTTCTCTCCCATTTTGTTTTTTTTTTTTAAGTTTTTAAGGGATTATCATGGAAATAAAGAAAAAAAGTTATTAAATTCTAAAACTGAAAGTTTTCAGTCTTAATTTTCAAAAAAAAAAACAAAAACAAAGCTACCGGTCTTAATTAAAACTCAAATAAATCAAAAGGAAATTAGTATTGACTTTTCAAATGATAAAGGACTAGTTAGAAAAATTATACAATTGTGTTATTAAGCTTTTAAAGTGGGACATTTCATAATAGAATATCTTTTTTTTTTTTTTGGAGAAAATTTCATAATAGAATATCAGTTAGTAATCTCTCAAAAAAAAAAAAAAAAAATCAGTTAGTAATCAAAATAGATAAGAATGGAATAATCATTTGTAACAATTATTTATTTTTAAGATCCTATAAAAAAAAAAAAAACAATTATTCTTCTGATGATCGCAAATCACGGGTTCCTGTTTAAATCATCAACAGCTTTGTAAATAACATCACCAACAACAGCATAGAAATAGGCAAAAAAGTGACATGCATAGTTGAACAATTATCAAATCAAATTAACAACCACCATAGCTTGTCGCCCAAAATTGTATAGTGGAAATTTTTTACCATTCTATCCTCATTATGGTAAAAAAAATCACAAAGGAGACAAGGATTGAGAATAATCAAGTTTTCATAGTCCTTTCTTGAGATAAGAACTCAGCCATTCCATTATTTGTAATGCACCCCATGTTCACGCCAAAACTTTCAAGAAATTTGCCTAAATCAACTTGCACAACTCCTTCGTTGTCTATCTTGGATTTAGTCATAGATCATATTAAATTTTACCATTCTATCATCACAAAATAAGCTAAGTACCAATGGGCCAAAACCAATGTTCACAGATGGCTATAAAGAGCCTAATAGCAAAAAGTCTAGAAAAGGAGGAAAGATAAATGGGTCAAAGCAAAACGGAACAGTTTAAACCAAATTCACATCAGCACATGACAAGACAGGATGTACATCAGCACATGTATGATATAGATAAGGCCATATGCCAAAGCTAGATCTCTTGTCTAGAAGATACCAAGAGAAGTGCATAATAGTGCATATAAACTCAAATATGGGTACACTTCTAATCAACATGGAACTCCAAGAATTGGACACACCACAAGGGCTGACATGTGAAAATAACCAAATCTCCATTCTCCATTTTTGCACTATCAATTTTTGAGTTGCACAAGTAATTTTGGCTTACTAATTGACAAATTGTTTGGTTTAAATAAACATTTACAATTATAGTATTTTGAAAAGATACATTCTCATGTTTTATTGCAAATAGCTTAAGGGGAATCTAAAAACTAAAGTGCATTTAGATTCTCCCAAAACCTTATTACACCAAAAACCAATTTGGTAACTTGACCTAACCAATCATTATTAACTCACATTTTTTGGGGAACTTATAGATTAGTATTTTTTTTAGGAACTTATAGATTTAAAGGAATACTTATAGTTACATATGCATGCATTAAAATTCCAAAGCATCATATTCGTGAAAAACATGTCCAAATATACAACAAATTTTGCAATTGTCAAAGTAACTGGATAGTAAATAAAAATAGGACCAATGTAAAAATCAATAAAAACCTAACAAGTTTAACTATTTTGAAAATTGTTGCATCTGTAATATTAAAATCATTAATCTTCATCAATTAGATGCCCCTAACCAAACATGAAGCTTAAGACAATAACTATTCCCTCTTATTTAAGGGTTACACTAAACAGGAATGGGCTTTAACCTAACCTAACATAGAATGCAAGCAATAATAAACCACATAGCCAAACACAAACCTTATCACCTTTACAAACAACACTGCTCCTCTCTTTCTCTCTCTCTGTAAACTCCGATTGGATAAAAATGGGAATTGGGAAGAAGAAGTTGATGTCATCGGCGCCATGGAGGGGCGAAGAGGAAGCCACGGAAGAGTTCCAAGACGCAAAGCTCAAAGTCACAAAGCAGCAGCCTGGAGCCGAGTCAGTGATGCACGTGCCTCGCAAGAAGAAAGACAAGTCCAAACGCCACGACCACGACGATTACGATGATGATTCGCTCGTCGAGATTGACCCCCAGCTTCGCTACAGCTTTCAACGTAACTACCAGGTCTCTATTTTCTTGATTTTCATTTTTGTTTCTTGGTTCTTGGTTTTTGGTTTTTTGCTTACCCAGTTGAGAGAATTCTTAATTTCTTGCTTTAACTTTTGTTTCTTTGGTTGCCCAATTCTTAGTTTCTTGCTTTAAATTGTGTTTCTTAGGTTATCCAATTTTTAGTTTCTTGATCACTTGCTTTAAATTGTGTTTCTTTGGTTACCCAGTTGAGAAAATTCTGGATTACTTGGTTTAATTTGTGTACCTTTGGATACCCAATTCTTAGTTTCCTGATTACTTGCTATTGGTTGTTTAAAGCTCATGTCTTTGTCATTAGTAGCGTACCCTTTTGCAGTGTTGGGGGATTCCTGGTTGTTCTCAATTGTGTTTTAATAGATTTGAGTTATGTGTTATATGAGAGATTGTTAATTTGTTTAAGGATAAATTGGGAATGTGAGCTCCTACCAGTTGGCCAATGTGTTGCAACTCTATGATATCTCTGGGTTAAACTACTCAAAGCCTCAGTATTACTATAACAAACCAAATTAGAAATGCAACTGGGTATAACCCATTGTAGTAGTGGTTGATAACTTATAGCCAGCAGAGAAAACTGAAAACAGAAGGAAGGAAAGAAGAAATTTATTCTTGTAGCGGATGAGAACTTTTACCTAAAATAGAGTTTCAAGTTGATAGACCATGGCAGGTCATTTTGTTTCAAACAGTTAGAATAATGATTAAATGATTAAGCTCACTATTTTCTAACCGTTTAAGCTTTTGGGACATCTGATAGTTTAGTATCAAAGTAGGTGGTTTTGAGTTCAAATCCTATCTTTGCTCTACCCTCTCATTTTAAAAAAAGTTAAAAATCAAATTTATTGGGCTTTACTTATTAAAGGGGAGTATAGACCGACACGTGAGGGAAAATGTTGTAATAATAGTTAAATGATTAAATCTACTATTTCTTAATAGTTTAAGCTTTTGTTATAAGTAGTAAGGAAACTAACATGGGGTTGAAGCCTCTTATAATGTGAGGCTTCAAAGAGTTGATTCTTAATATGGTTGAAGGCTCAATTTATGAAGTGAGGTTACGTATTTGTGCCTTCTATGATGTAGATCACTGAAATTGATTTGAGGCTTTTTTTGTGTGCATGTGAACGCCATCAATATCCACATTGTTATTATGGGCATGTCTGTAGGATGCATATCAATTAATTGATAGTCTTTTTTGTCATGTTCTGTTTTTCTGTCGATTGACACTTTTATAGCCTATGTTTGTTTGGCTCTCAATAATATCTTTACTCCTCTTTTCTTCTTACATCTGCTTCCTTTGTATAATTTTGCATCTAAATCCGTTCATAATTGAGTTTGTGATATGGTGCTTCTTTTGAGTTTTGTGCATGCAGTTTCTTCAACGAGTATTCAGCATTGACACCATTGTGAAACCTCTTCCACCTGCCATGGCCTACAATGTTTCCCGCAACTTGAACTTCTTTACGCGAATTTTCACTCAGTTCTTTGGTGAGTATTGATTTCTTTGTGCCATTTATAGGTAGCAGAGAAGATGGTATATATTACAAATTCTATAGAACAAGATAACGATGTCACTCTTAATTACTTTTGAGGGTTCTTTTTCCTAGTCTTCCTTTGCAGCTTCTGTTTCTGCTCCCCCTGGCTCTTTTTTCTCTCTTTTATTTCTCTTTTTCTAGTAATCTGTTTCTTTCACTTAACCTAGAGTTGTGCAATTTCTGCAGCATAATGAGTATGCTTGTGGAAGGTCTCAACCTTTTTTCAATGCATTTGGGGCTATCAAGCCTATAACTTCACTGGAAGTTACGATGGGCTTGACTCCTACATCTTTTAGAAGTATTAAGAAATATAAATTCAGGGAATACAACTGGTTTAGAGAGATTTTCAATGTCCAATCAAGTAATTTAAATTGCAAAACTTTTAAACTTAGAATTGGTACACATTTCTCTTGATTCTATATTTTGGTTTGATCTTTGCAAACAATAGCTAACTTTGTCTCATACTTATTATTAAAAAAAAAATGCTAATCTTGGTCTCATGATTGCACTCAAGTTCTTTGAAAGTCAAAAAAGAAAAAAAGTTGTGTTATGCGATCAAACCTTTGGCATGTTTCCCTTCCATTAATGCATTGATGATTGTTACAGAATAGGTGATTTTTGATGTGTAATGTAGTTATGTGATTTGTTGTATTGCAGATCCAGAAGGTATAGCAAATGCCCAAAAATCATTAGGGATAGGACAAGAAGAGAAAGCTCGCTGCGTTCGTTGAAAAAGAGATTAAAAAAAAGGAAAAGGAAGGAGGGCCGGGGGGAGGGGGGAGGGGGGGGGGGGTGGATTTAGAAGGCAGTTGAAGACTTATTGCTGATTTTAGATGTAACTGTTTAAATTATTTTTAATATCTGTAAGATTTCTTTTTTGGAGAATTTATAATATATGTAGATTGAAAATGTAATCTAAAAATTCAGTGGGAACCCTTTCATAAAATTTTTTGACTTTGTTCATGGACTTGCATCATGAGCTATGTGAGAGTTTCAATAAGTTCACTGATGATATTTATTGAAAAAAAAAAACAAGTACTAATGAGATTTCTTAATATGTTTTGCCTAACCTTGGATGAAACCAAATGCTCATGTTTTGCAGGATAGCAGAAATTAACCTTTTTTTTTGCTTGAAAAGACTATATGATTTTGCTCTAGATCCTTTTAAATTGGAAATCAATTAAGCAAATTTCAACCTTCCATTAACAAACAAAAAGTCTGTCATGCTAAACTTCATTTATCTTCTTATCATTACGCTCTAGCCAATTTGAGCCAAGTTTTTATGCTAAAAAATTATTTAATGCGACTTTGGCTGGAGCCAACATTTTCTGTTAAAAAAATATTTAATGTGACCCAAAAGACACATGAAATATTTTGCATTATCGTGGGGAAAAATAAAACCAATCGAAGTAATAACAACATTCACAAAGGAAGAGAAATTTCAATTTCTGTATTTGATAGAAGTTTGACAACAATCCATTTGTAGGGCACAAAAATAAAAGCATGTTAATCGGTCAGAGCCATTAGATAGTAGAGTTGAATATGATTTTCACGCAAGGACATGAATCTCTTATATGATGTCTTACAACGTTAATGATTGCATGTAGTTGCATGTCATAGCTTAAATTAGTCTAGAAAAGGTGTTAATTTAACTTCTTTCTTTTTGTCTTATTTTTTCTTTTGGGGTATGGTTTATTAATACAATAATGTCTGAAGCGTTGGCTGGTAGTAGAGTCCAAAAATGTTCAAAAGAATTTGAAGCAAGGCCCCAACATCTGCAGCAACTCTCTTATCTACAAAATATACAACCACTACCGTTCTCCAACTTCCATGCACTTATGGTCTTCAATCAGCACAGCAAGTTGCAAAGGAAACCTTCTCAAAAAGAGGTCCTCCACTTTTAGAAATTATGGAAACAAGTCTACAAAAACCAAGCCGTATAGCCTTAGTTAATGCTTTCCGCATCTAGCTGCATGCCATTTGGTTGCATATGGAAGAACTGCAACAACCTTCCAGCACTTGATTTGGCTACAAAGTCAAAACCACCCCATTCACACTATCTCTGCTAGTGTCCCTAAATTTTCAGCAACACCTACAACCCTCCACAACTTGACACACTTGCCTTGGTACTTTCTTGCAGTTACTCTGATCCGCTTGTTGTGCATTAGAGACTTGTGCAGACCTGTAAAACAAAGCATTAGCACTTCTTTAGAAGCTATTTTGCCCCTTAAACATCAATCTAGAGAACATAATATATTCCTGTTTTTGAAAATTTGGATCCTCCATCCACTGAGCCAACCACTGCTTCAAAGAGCAAGGAGAAATGAACTCAGTTCTAAGGATCAAATCTATCCAAACAATACAGCCCAAGCAAGATTGCACTTCTGGAATAAATTAACCAAGTTTTCCTCTTCCTCACACAATTTTTATCACTCACTATGTTTCATTTCACTATTTTGTTTTAAATTTTTAATAAGTCCTCATGCCGAACTTCCACATAATAATTATTAACTTCAAAGGAAGCTTCAATTCTCACAGATGTCTCCATCTAAGAGCTGACCCTCCAATGAGAATCCATTACCTAAGTTCCCCCTACTTTCAATGGTAGCTTAATTTTGATATCGACCACGTGTTACATCGAGGCTATATTTGCTTATTAGTAGCTCCTCACCTTGAGATAGGGGTGGCTAAAATTTGAGCAGTCACTTCACTACTTCAGGACGTTACTGCCTAACCAGTCCTGTTTCCAAGTCAAAGTGTAAAGATAACTTTAAATACCTATTAACAGATGTAGATTTTTTTTTTACTTCCCTAAAAAAAATATAAAATTCTCAAAAATTAATGACATTGATTATCAAAGTGTAGCATCTTTTTCCAGTATAAAATATAATACATTCTGCTAAAATAACAAACCCCATGGGAAGAAAGTGAGAAAAGTTAAATTCTAGATGTAGTACACCAACGATAGCAACTAGAACAAGAGTGCTTACCAATTCAAGTAGGCTACCTTCTCCAATTTTCAACCTTGTCTCCACAGTTGCTTGCTTGCTTGAGTCTGATTACTGTAAGGAAAAATATGGCTCTCAGATGATATGGTTAGTAATATGTAATCAAGTTTGTTGTATGGTTGGGTTTCTCTACTGTCTACTGCTGTCCTTTAATTCTAATTCTAGTCGAGTCTCTTTGACAGGGTATAAGCTAATTAAGTTACGATTTTGAGATAGGCCTTTGGTTTGTTTCAGCTCTGCCTGGTCATGATCTGAAATGGGTAGGACAACATTTAGTCAATGATTTTTTTTAGAGTGAAGGTTTTAGAAAGGTAGAAAAAATTTCAAGTACATCAAGAGGCAAAAGCACAAAAGTCTTGTGCAATTACAAAATTAAGAGCTGTTTCATATTAAAAAGAGTTTTAAACTGTTAAATTCATGTCATAGCACTTATTTTCTTATAAACTCGACCGGGATCATCTATATATATATATATATATATATATCTCCTAGTAACAAAAAGTAGAGGAAAAAGTCGTTACTTTTAAATGGGATTGAAATATTATTAAGGTCTCACCAATGCTTCTACACAAGCATTACATGGTGCAATGACAAGAATGATGATTTCCTTACATTGAAGAATAAAAGCAGCACATGCCTTAAGGCCATTTAGTACTGCTTACAATTCAATATTCAATTATGGTAAATCACTGATCCATCACTGCATGTCTAACAATTGAACAATTTATGTCATTCATAACATTTTTTTGGTGAAGATAAATCAAATTAATTGCTTTTAGCTTTGAAGATGGTCTCCTTTGAGAGATTTATATTTAGTTAGTTATTACACATCTATTTACATATAGGCACAAGCTTAGGTTCCAAATGATGATAGCTTAAGAAAATTACCAAAAACATAACTTATGCTGATGCAGATCACTCAATTATGAACAATGTTGATGATACTTGGATATATCAAGAACTCGGTTGAATGATTTGGTCAATAAAGAGATTTTGCATATCTACATTAATTCCTCATAAAAAGTAAGTTATGATCAAACTCTGAATGTTTGAAATTTTAAAATAGGAGAGTTACAGTACCAATGTCCTCAAACATGCTAATACAAATCATTTTTATGACATCTTTAATTGTTATCCTACATTAAAATAAGAAAAATATCAAAGAAAAACAAGAATAGAAAAATCAATCATTCTCTTAAACAGGAAAAAAGCACTTTTTTGGTTAAAGGTGGGTACACAGCTATAGAAAACCTTCAATGAGAAAGCTAGATGCTACATCTAGCTAGAATCATTCTAATTGCGATCTATACATGAGCTCACATATATGATAAGGAATGACATAATGATTAACTCAGATTATAATGTTTGCAATGGCATGCAGATATTGTTTTTGCACTTTGAAAAATTTTAAAACGATGAACTATATAGGCAACAATAGTGCAGATTTTACCTTGCAATCTATTACGGCTAGCGAAAATCAGAAGCATAAAATGGACTGCACTTGCCCTCTTGTCTCTTGGCCATGTGATAGTTTCTCCTCACGAACAAGTCCAATAATCCTACATCAAGGAGGCAACCAACCCAAACAACTAACACAATCAGTGAACCAAAATTACTCTAATCATTGTTTATTTTATAAAACTATGATTTTTTTTTTTGGTGGATTAAATGAGTAGCTTCAAGAATGGGGGTGATTTTTTTTTTTTTTTATCAATTGTATCAATCCATAAGATTTAATAATATGCATTAATTAGCTAGGTGCACAAATTTGTGTTATTGATCAAGGAAACATACCAGATGAGAGTAGGAATAAGTGATAAAAATGATGCTAAAACACAGATAGTAAAATTATATTTTTAAGTTAATATTAGTTAAGTAAATGTGTCCAAAGGAAGGGAAAAAAAGATACTGCAGAGCAACCAACGAAAAGCTGTGTTTAAGAAGAAAAAGCAATGACTTACAGGTAATATAGAGAAAAAGTTGACTAAGAAAAACGACAATAAGTTCAACAATCTTCAAGATGCTGTTGTTGGAATAAGTGCCAATAGCAAAGCTAAGCTGCAGCTCGCAAATACTTTTTAGAATTTAAAATAAAATGAAACAAAGTTTTGAGCATCCAGAAATATTTACGTCTTTAAACAACCTTAAATTAAAGAGTGTGCTCGGTAGACATGTAAGAATATTGCAATCTCTTACATTCAATAAAGCGAGGCCGGTCAAATGCCCAATTGACGTGGGTAGTTTTGTAATAGCAATTCCATCCAAGTAAACTTTCAATACACATTGCATGTTTTTCCCAAATTCTGGAATTTTTTTTATTAAAATTTTTGAGCATCCAAAAAGAATAAGAATTTCAAGAGACTTCATTTCAAATTTGTTTGGAAGAGTTTTTAAGTTTTTACAACCTTTCAGACTAAGAAGAGTTAGGTTGTTATGAACTCCAATTGATGGGTGCAACCTGGATAAATTTAAACAATCTTCAAGAACCAATTTCTCAAGGACTAGGATGTCGGTGAAGACAAGGGTTTCAGTAAGTTTTAGAGGCTTGCTTAATCAGATGGATTTTAACCTCTGAAATAACCAAAAAAAAGAAGATTCAACAAAACCTTACAGTTTAATGGAACTTTAAAAAAAAAAAAAAAGTTGTGTCAGGTGCCTAAATTACCTTTGAGCCTTGTGTTACTTGTTGGTATATAATTTGGAGGGTAGAAAATACCATTTGAGCTACCCAGCTCATTGGCAATTTTGACTATCTATTAACATGTGATGAATATCTACTAAACATGAACAGTTTTGCTGAAAGTAACTCTAAAGTCTCACTATTGAATCAAATTGGCTATATATTATCCAGACAGCTAAATTTAACTCTCTAGTAATAGAGTTACAAGCCCAAAAAATGTTCATAAAAGAGTTGGAAGCAAGAGTAACCTGGGCTCTAGCCTCATTAGTGACTCCCATGCACAGCAAATGTACACCACTGGCGTTCTCTAACTTCCTTGCACTTGTGTTCTTCAGTCAGCACAGCAGGTTGCCAAGGAACCTTCTTCTTTTCCACAGGTTCTCCAATCTTCCACTAACCAAAACAAGCCTGGAAAATATACTTCTCAAACAGTAAGCTTCCACTCGTTTGCATATGGCATTACTGGAACAGCCTGAAAAATTATCTGCCAGCCCATTATTTAGCTACATAGGCAAAACAACCCCATTTGCATCTACTCTGCCAGTGCCCCTCAATTGTCAGCAACACTTGCCATCCCTCCACAACTGGACACACTCACCTTGGGACTCTCCAATAGTTACTCTCCAGTAGAGATAAAAATTAATTTCAATAATGTTTGTAGTGGCATGCATATATTGTTTTTGCAGCTTGAAAATTTTTAAAACAATGACAAGAGAGTAAAAGGCATAAAACGGACTGCACTTATCTTTATATCTCTTGGCCATGTGATAGTTTCACCTCATGAAATAGTCCAATAATCCAACATCAAGGGGGCAACCAGCACAAACAAGTAACACAATCACTAAACCAAGATGACCCTAATCATTGTTTATTTCATAAGACTATGTTTTTTATATGCATATTAAATTAGCTAGGAGTATTTCTTTGTGTTTTTTTTATTAAGGAAAGAAACCAGATGGGAGTTTGAATAAGTGCCAATAATTAACTAAGGTAAAGCTGGCAAGAAACTATTTTGAAGTTAAAATTAACCCAAAAAAGTACAAGTATATGCCAAGTAAGGGAAAGCAATGATGCATCAACCAAAAAAACTCAAATTAAGAAGAAGGATGGTGACTTACTGGTGATAGAGAGAAAAAAGTTGATTAACCTTCTGGGTCACATCACAAAATTCCTTCCAATGAAAAAATCTCAGGTCACTAGCCACTCACTGACTCCTCACAAGCAGCTATGGACAGGACATTCTCTATTTTTAAAAAAGAAATTGGATCCCCGCTATTTCCATCCCCTACCCTTGCAGCTCTCCTCTAGCAAGATTGGTTGCAGTTGAACCCTCTCTAATGGTCTGGATGTACTTATCTTGGCTATTTAGGCTTTTGTTTGTTTTTTAAACTGTCAGTTGCCCTGCACATTGAAATCAAACAAACTTTTAAAATACATGGCCACATTAGTGGTAGAGAAAGGCTCTTTCTTCACAGTTGCCTTGTTCCTATAAGTCCACATAGACCATAAGACACAGACAAAAGACAACAAGAAGTACTTAAAGGGAAAAAAAAAAAAAAAAAAAAAAGGTCTAAGGTTTCTGCATCTTTGACACAGGAAAAAAGTCCTCACAGATCTTCTCAATTCTGCCCTCACAAGAAGAAAATTCAATAAAATCCTCCAAAGAAAGACTAATTTTGGAAGGTGATTGTAACCTACAAAATGGCTCCAATGCTCAAGGTCTTCACTTATGGTTGTGCTAGTGAGATCAAAAAAGGACCTGCCGGCATGGTTTCTACAATTTCTGCTATGCAACAGCCAGTATCCTTTTCAACCAAATAAGCCCCAGATTTAAAATGAGACCTTATGAGCTTGTCAGCAACACAAACATGAATTTGTAAAATTCTCTTAGAATCATTTTGGCTATAGAGTTTTCAAACGAATCCAGAATTCCACCCGGGCTAAAAGTATCTTTGACTGGCACATCTGCCACAACATTTACAAAACCTAAATAGTTTCATAGGACACCCCTTTGTTGACATGCAAAAAAATTGGAACCATATGTATACACTTGGATGTCTATAAAGGTATATTATCAATTTACTATGAGATGTAATAAATCAGGCTGAAATGACAAAACAATGAGGAAAATGTGACAAAACTTAAATTGTTGGCATAATGCATCAAAATGACAATAACAAGTAAGGCAGGGTTTACAAATCAAAGCATACTACACCTTATCACATTTTCAATCTTGTTAAATACTTGCTTGCCTGCTTGTGTCTAGTTACTATAAAGATGAACGTGTGAAATGATCATGGGTGGTTGGCCTTGGTCATCATGACCCAAAATGGGCCTGGAAAATTATATTTCAAGAACATCAAGAGCCAAAGAACAATAATCATATGTCAAACACTTCCATAATTAAAGAGCGGTTATAAAATGAGTATTAAAGTATTAATATCACAAATCAATGAGGTAATTATATTACATATGAAGGAGGCAATGCATGTGAGCTCCTAAATGTCTGGGGTGGAAAAAATAGAATAGGAAAAAAAAAAAAAAGTGTCTAGCTAAGAAAATACAAAGGAAAAAGATGTCTTTTTAAGATGAGATTTGGCAGCAAAAACTTCCAGTTTTGATGTTTACGCACTTTTAATCACATTATTTCTTCTGCTTTTAAAACACCAACAAAAGCATTTTCTTGCCACTCTTTGTTGTCAAATCGCTAGGAGTCTCATTGACAACTTTAGTCAAACATGTGGTGGGCAATTTATTAATACATGTACTGTAAAAGAAAAAGAAAATGCAGAAACCAACAGAACTTGAATTAAGAGGAAAGGCAGTGACTTACAGGTATAAAAGGAAAAATAGATCATCAATCATCGGGTCACGTTCACAAAATTCCTCCAAATCGTCAATATATTCTTTCGAATGGTCACTAGATTCGTCAATATCTTCTTCCCAATAGTTTTCGTCCAAATAGTCTCTATCTTCTTCCAAATAGTCTTCGTCCGAATCGACATTAGATTCGTCCCGATCGCTTAACTCCTCGTCAGAGTCCTTGTACTCACTTGACTCCTCAGAATCAGAGTTACCATGGGTTTCATTAGAGCTTCCTTCTCCACTGGGTCCAGCCCCGTCACAATCATCACGACTGCGCTTGACTTTGTGACACTCCAAGCCATCATAAGGAGTGATGCTGCTGTTGCTATACTGGGCCATTGTTTGGTCCAGATCTTCTATGTCTTTCTTATATATCATACGGATCCCGCATTTTTTTACCTTGCAGTCGCCAATGGTTTGAATTTTAATTCCAATCTGACTGAATCCATTCGCATCACCTTCCCACAATATTTTTTTTGATTTCTTGCTAAATAATTGAGGAGGCAAATAGATTAGCCAAAGGTGATCTGATGATAATAAAACCTTAGCACTTGAGCAACAGATACGAATACGCACTCTTTTTCCATTGGCTGTCAAGCAACAGTTAAGGAGGAAACTATCAGACCAATAAAACACAACGCAAATAGCAATTCCCATCCACTGATTACACAAATGAGACGGTTGTTTTATTTTCACTTCAGCGCCCATGCTTTGGTGGCTAAACCACTCCGAAATTTCACTTCCGGGAATAACAATCTCATCCTTATATGGATAATACTCGATTTCTCCGACTCTGAGCGGGGGAGAGAGGGAGAGAGAGAGACTTTTAAGGGACTTTTTTATCCCTGAGATAAACCTGTCTGTTAAGCTTTGAATTTCAGCCAATTTAAAGCAATTACAAAGACGGAGAGATGGATTCAATGAACCGCCTGGTTTTAATGGATCTGGTAACATTTCCAGTGAGATACAATCTTCTGCGTCAACTTTGGCAATATTCAATGGAAGCTTTGGCAATGATCGAAGACTGGTGCAATTATTCAAAATCATTACTCGCAAATTTGAAAGTCGAATGATGCTTTCCGGAAGGCAAACAAAATCATTTCCACTTAGATCCAAGCGGGCCAAGGAAGACGCAGGTGATAGAGAAGAGAATAGCAAGTCGATGGGACGAGGACTTGTTTGCATTGAATAAAACGGGAGGAGCTCATACCACGATTTATTAGATGATAACCCCTTACATCCGCTGAACTGTAGCAAACCAAGATGTTTTAAGAGACCAATGGAAGAAGGGACCTCTCTTATAGCAGTTTCGCTCAAATCCAACTTCACTAGACTTTCGGCATTCCCTAGGTTCTCTGGCAGTCTATCCAGCTTTGAGCATCCGTTAAGCTCGACAGCTAGAAGGCACTTTAAATTAAAAATGGTATCAGGTAAATGCACAAGATTTTTGCAATTACTTAAAAATAACCAATAAAGGGCAGTCAAATGCTCAATTGACGTGGGTAGTGTTGTAATTGCAGTACCACTCAAAAAAAGGTGGCGTACACGTTTCATGTTTCTCCCAAATTCTGGAATTTTTGTTATTTTTGAGCAACCATTAAGTCTAAGTTCCGTGAGACACTCCATTTCAAACTTGCTTGGAAGACTTGTGAGGTTCTTGCACCCTTCTAAATTAAGAATAGTCAGCTTTTTATGAATTCCAATTGAAGGGTGAATCCTAGGTAAATTTATACAATTTACAAGAACCAAACTCTTAAGATTTGGGACGTCATTGATTTCTGGGCCTTCAGTAAGTTTTAGATCAATGAATTTCAAATTCTCAAAACACTGCCAGAAAAGAAAAAGAAAAAAAAATAGAGTAAAACAATTAGCTTCTACAAACAAACTTATTATTTAAAAAAAAAAAAAAGTAGTATAAGGGTACCTAAATTACCTTTGATAGGAAACTTGAAGTCAACGATTTTGAAGGGTACTCTCTCCAATCAAGTACTCTTAAGCTACTAGGAAGATGTTTGAGATCATGCGGCAGTTGAACACCACAAATTTTAAGCAATCTTAGATCTTGCATCTTTGAAAAGGCTTTAGGATTCCAATATACCTTTTCTTGTTCACGCAACTTTAGTCCTATGCCTTGAATTGCCTCTGTTCCCTATTAGTAAGAATAAGCGGGATTAGTATAAAATGTATTATTACTAGACTAATATAACTTAAACTCCATCATTCTTTATAAAAAAAATTATGTTGAATAACAAAATAAGATATATTCTTAGTTTCTTTCAATAACCCCTTACCGTATTTTTTGTCAACACATAGTCAATATCTTCAAACAACCACAATCTACTACGTTTCCCGGGGTCTTTAGGGCACTCTTGATGAACTATATCTCGGCCCATTTCTTGTAGTAAATCATGCATCCACAATTTATTTTCATGCAATTTAATTAGGGATTTATCAATGAGAACACTTAATCCAAATGTAGGACAAAGCTCAAGATAGTTTAGTATTTTTATGACCTCATCTCGATTCTTGTGATTAAAAATGCATGCAATATATAAGAAAATATCATTCATTGGTGGTTGTAGTTCATCAAAACTTATTCGAAGCACATTGAGAATTCTTCTTTCACCAAATTTGGTGAGCATATCCAGTCCACTTTCCCATTCATCAACGCTTTTTCTGAACAAGAAAGAACCCAAAACTTCAAGGGCCAAAGGAAGCCCCTTAGAATAATCTACAAAAGCTTGAGATAGCTTTCCATAATCTTCAGCTGGATGGTCCTTTTTAAAAGCTTTCAAACTAAAAAGTTTAAGAGCTTCATCATGATTCAATACTTCAGCCTCATATATTTCATTTACTTCTAGATTCACCAACAAATGCCTATCTCTTGTTGTTATCATAATTCTACTACCTGAACCAAACCAACAATGCTCCCCAGCTAACTTCTTCAATTGGTCTGATTCATTTACGTCATCAAGAACAAGAAGAATCTTTTTGTTATGTAACCTATCCTTGATCATTTGAACTCCATCATTGACATCTTGTAGATTCAAATTTTCTAGCATCAAAAGTTTTTTCAAAAGTATTTTTTGTAACTTACGTAAGCCACAATTTTTAGATTCTTCCCTCACATTAGCAATAAAACAGCAAGCTTCAAACTGATCGGAAACCATACTATAAACAACTCTTGCAAGAGTTGTCTTACCCATTCCTCCTGTACCCCAAATTCCTATAATGCGAACATCATTTGACTCTATAGCTAAGTATGACTTCAATTTCTCCACTCGGGATTCTATTCCTATTAGTCCCTTATGTGCTGAGAATGTATTTCTCAATTTATTTAATAACACTTGCACAATGTCTTGGATACATTCTGCCTCAGACCTACAAAGAAGAGAGAACAATAAGCTGTGAATCTGACAAGGACAGGATATATCCAACAAAAAAATTATGTATACATGTGGCATTAAGTTTAGCTGGTTAAGTATGAAATTGGGTTGAATTTATGTAATTGAATGCCTCTTTTTTTATTTTTTTATTTTGATAATAATGTAATTGAATGCTTCAAGCCAAAATCCAAAGAACTACCCGTATTTTAACTATACAATTAGAAGAAGAAGAAAGCCTACAAAAGAGAGGGAAGAGAGCAGCTGCAAAATATTTAGAAATGAGGAAATTTAATGTCATCATCCAATCCTATTTCTTATGATAGCAATGGTCATTATCCTTGTTGGCCATTGAACAGTGGAATCCAACTTAAAATTACGCCAACTAGAACGTGTGATCTAATAGCAGAATTATTTTGATTGTCAGAATATTAATCTAATTAGGAGTTGTGTTAGAATTATAAATTACATATTTCCCATAAGGCTTGGATTGGTTTCAAATTAACCTTCAATTTCTAAAATTTTCAACTAAAACCATTAACCTTTTTAATTGTTTCGATTTGTGCCCTTTATAAGTTAGTATTGACTAAAAATAACAAAATTTGAAATAACTTTTGACTCAAACCTATCTTTAAAAAAAATCATTCCATGTGAAATTATAAGATATTTGGTACAATATATGAGAGTTTTAGAATTATATAACAATTAGCCATTTAGTTATTGGAACCAAAACATTCACATTAAAATTAGATATTATATAAGCTCATCTCAAAATCATATCATACATATACTATAATAATTAAAATTAGAGTAAATTTCACCAACATTCCTCAAGTTTTATCAAGATGACGCTCCTCCCAAACATTTATATAAATAACAATCTCTCCTCTTGAGGTTTTTATAGATCCAAATATATTAGTGGGACTTACACGCTTTTTCTCTTGTTTTACCATATTTATTGAAGAACCCATTTAAAAGTTCATTCTTGATAAATTTCCATATTTTTTTGAGTGTCCTCAACTCATTGCCATTTTCTTTACACATTGTACCATCTCATGTGACCCTTTTAATCTCAAATTCCATTCCTATATCTTTGAGCTATTGCTATTGCATTTGTGAAACTCATTTGATCGTATTTGTACACTATCCGGATTATAATTCGTTCGTGTTGTGGAAGTTGTGATGTTGTGATTTTAATTGGCAGTTGTTTATTTTCTAGTGACCCTATCGATGGGGGCAGTATGTGGGTGTGACCCATCCTGTTGGGACAATACAAAGGACATGACATCTTAAATGTCTTATTTGTGATACTGAGTTTATTCTTTGCTATTCATATAATATGAGCTATTGTTTCTATATACATAGCTAATTTTTATGCTAACATCTATTGAATTTATTAACTTACTATGAATCACCGATGTTGATTTTGGAGATAAGATGAATTACTATGTGCTTTGATTTTGAGATTGAATTTATTTGTTTTAGAGTTTTTCTATTGTGGGTTAAATATAGACTTTTTGAATTGAACTTTTGGCCTTAAAACTTGTTTTTAATTCAAGTATAAATGTCAATGAAAAATTCTATTATGTTCTAATGAATTGGTAGTTATCTTCTTTATATTTTTATAATAACTCAATTTTCATTACTAATTTGAAATTTTAAACATTTAGTAAATTCATTATGTTAAAATTAACAAAAATTACGTTCAAATGTAAAACTTAAGTATATAAATCGTCAAATTACCTTTTCTTAAAAAAAATAAAATAAAATCAAGGAATTCATAATAAACAATTTGCACACTCTATTAAAAGTTATCATTAGATTCATTACAAAGTAGTTTCAAAGAATTAACAAAAATACTAAAACAAAATCAGTAGTATTAAGCTTGGGTATGAATGTTTAATATATATATCTAATTGTGTTTATTCTTAAGGACAAAACTTAGGTACAATACCTTAAGTTCTCCTCTTAAGTTTAGCAATGGGACTACTTAATTAAAAAATACATTTTTATTCTATAAACAAAAATTCACGTGACAGAATTTTAAAAGGATATCCTAAAGAAAAGTACCTAAGTACGGTACCTAACTTGCCATATTCTTAAATATGTCTGTGAATATGCAGAGAGTTACAAATTAGTTATATGTTTGGGCTCAGGATCATACTAGGGGGCCGAGAAGAATTTGAGCCAGATACTAAAATTCCATGTAAACATATAGAGTATTCACCTAGTCTTACTTTATATATATCTGTGTTCTCCTCGTCTTACTTAAGTTACTTTATTATATATATTTTTTTCATTCTTTACGTTTGTAGTTTTCTACCCTTTCAAAAAAAAAAAAAAAAAAAATTTCACAAGAAGACAGCTTTTTTGACTGGGTGGTAAAAGAAACATAAATTGCAGATCAAGTAAAAGAAAAAGAATAAAAGTTGTTATACACGCTTGAAATAGTACGATTTTGCTTGAAATGACTTAAAGTCACCGTTTTAGTTGTTTGTATAATAGGAAAAGAACTACACTTTAGTCAATTAAATCTAAAATTTACCATCATAAAGTAACCTAAAGTCGTATAAGAACACATGGTTATTATAATTACCATGTAAATTTATGTTGACATTATTTATTTTTTATTTATATGTCTTGAAGATGAAAGAAAAAAAAATGATGGTTTTTGAACTGAAAAAAAGGGAAAAAATTTAAAACAAAATTAACAAAAATTAGTATTTTTAATAAAATATTTTATAAAATAGATAATTTGATATTAAGAATTTTAAAAACTGAATAAATAAGATTAAAAAAGTAAATTTTTATACTAAAATAAACCTAACTTTTAAACAAGCTGATGCAAATGCTTTAAACGTGTGCGTAACAGTGTAAAAAATGCTAGTAAAAAAAAACCACGATTTTACCTTTGATGTTGCAGTAAAAAATGCTCGCCATTTAAATTCCCCGCTTCTCTCATAGCATCCTTCCATTTCTGGATCTTCTCTCTGTCGATTCTGTCATTTCTCTGATGTTCGTCAAAGGCTTTTTCAAATGGCCCAGTCTGGTTCCGTACGTCGGAGGGATCTACGTGGTAAAAGACGGGCACCACAAGTCCCTTATTTTTTTTGCATTCAACAATTTTAGCAAGTTCATCCAAGCACCACTTGGAATCGGCATATTTTTCTGAGAAAACAACGATTGCATGCTGGGATTTTTCTATTGCTTGTATGAGCTCAGAAGCAATTTCTTGTCCTAGTTGGAGTTTTTCGCTGTCTCTAAAGGCTTCAATGCCTCTCAATCTAAATGCCTTGTGTAAATGGTCTGTAAAGGTATGGCGGGTGTCCTCACCCCGAAAACTGAGAAAAACATCGTAGTTTGAACCAGGTAAAGAGGGTGTTTCGGAGCTAGTGGAAGCCATTGGAAACTTAGTAACAAGCTTTTTTGTGGAGAAGTTACAAAGAAAGTTGCAGAACAAAGAAAATGGAAACTTGGAAAGAGAGTTATCAGAGCTTTATGAGATCTTACTTTCTGTAAGTAGAATGCCCTGTAGCAAGGAACGTATAGCTAGCTCTATTAGAGAAAATGAGAAGCAGAGAAAGAAAAGGATGAGAGAATATAAAGGTGGAAGAAGATAAGGTTGAAAGGAAACGTGTGGTTGAGAAAAAAAAAAGTTAAAAAAAAAAAAAAAGTAAGAGGCAGAGTGGGATACGTGTTCATGTAAGGAATTTACAAAATGAAAATTACAACGGTATTAGGACACAATAAATTACTACAAAAGTTTCAAAACCGTTGAGCTATCAAATCTTTTATTAGATTAGGATTGACCATGAACCAAAAAAAAAAAAAAAAAATTAGAATTGACCACAACCAAGAACAAATAGTATTTGTGAAAATATTATCACATTTTATTGTATTTTTGGACTTTTTAAATTAGTGCTATTTTTTAAGAAAAAAAATAGTGTTATTGACATAATATTTTCATAACAATCTTATAATAAATTTAACACAATAAGTTATTATTGGTTCTCATTTGGACTTATTAGTGACATTATTTTTTTTATCTACAATTAACAATTTGTCATATATACTTTATTATGAAATTTTTGTAAAAATGTTGTGTTCATAACTTGTATTAAGAGAGATAATTAAAACAAAAAATTCTCATATATATATATATATATATCTTGTCTTTTTTGGTCATTTAAAACTCAAATCTCCACTTTTATAAGGGTTAGCCAAATATTTAACTTTTTTAAAAAGTACTTTTTAATTATTTTTACTAAATATTTAACTTTTTCAAAAATTTCAATTTCAAACTGCACTTTTTAAAACATCACTTTTTTAAAAGTTTAGTTCCAAAAATCTGAACCAAACTTATTATAAGATGAATAGATAAATTAGGGACTTTCGTGCCTGCGGGCCAGCGAGCATGATGATCGGGTTATAAAGAAACCGTTATTGGAAAATTACTTTTTGAATCTGGTTGGTAGAGAACTGTTGTGAGAGTCCTTCCAAGCAGTTTCCTGTACGTGTGGTGTCTTTTATATATATATATATATATATATATATAAAAGATGCTACAATATTTTTACAAAAAATCACAGATGGTTAGTTGTTATTAGTTCAAATTTGAACCTAACACTAAGATTATTTTTTTATCCCAATAATAACAACCAGTAACAACTTGCCACTTAGGATTTGTTGTAAAAATATTGTGAAAATGTTATGGACATATTATTTATTTATCTCTCTCTCTCTCTCTCTATATTATATATATATATATATATATATATATATATAAGATTGGGATCAAGTGACAGTTGCAATTTTAAGTAATGATACACCATCCAATATCTTATTATTGAATTCATATTTTAAAAATTTGACCATTGAATTATATGCTCTATATGTTGTTAACATGCATACCAAATTTCATGCCAATTGGATATAATTTACTATTCGGTCCATAAACTCATCTTTTATGTATATATATTTTTGTTATTATCAATTTTGGTCTCTATTATTTTCAATTTGCATGAATTTAATCTTTACCATCAACTCACTAAGACACTAACAGAAATTAATTACAAATTGATTTCAAATTGAAAATAATAACGATCAACTTGATTGCTACCAAAATGTAGAGACAAAATAATTGACAATAACCTCAAAATATAATGACCTAAATGGTATTTTGACCTAATACATTAGATACATTTTCATACAACTTATAAACTCTTTTGCTGTTTACATTTAAAATAATAATAATAAAGTTTCCATCAATAGTTCAACACTATAAAGAGAAAAAAAAAATGTTTGAGAGTGATGTACCGTTCTTTCTAACTGTGATGAACTGGTGGTACCAACTTCTTCTTTATTCTTAGAATGAAATTAATTATCTTACTCATTAAAAAATAAATAAACTAGAAAGAGAAAATTGATAAAAGAAATATTTAAATGGATCTAGAAAAAAAAAAGGTCTTGAATAAGGGTCCGTGTGAAAATGAACTAAATTTTTTTAAAAATTTTTTTAACTAAAAGTATATATTAGTAGCATCATTTTAAGCAAGTATTCATAATTTACCACTAGGAAAAGAAGATAATAGGTTTCAATACAAGTTATTTTGTAATCCTCAATTTGGTCTTTTTATTATTTCAACTTGCGTGTAGCAAGTTAATCTTGACCATCAATTCACTAATAGAAATTGACTACAAATTGATTTAAAATTAAAAATAACAACAACCAAATTGACAATAACAAAATGCAGGGATCAAATTGACAATAACATCCTTCTAAAAAAAAATTGTCAATAACACTAATTAATATATTATAAACTCTTTTTACTGTTTACATAATAAAAAAAAAGTTCCCATCAATTCTATAAAGAGAAAAAAAAAAAAAAAAAAAAAGCCTTGAGAGTGATATACTGTTCTTTCTAATTGTGATGAACTGGTGGTACCAACTTTTTCTTATTCTTAGAATGAAATTAATTATTTTACTCTTACACATTAAAAAAATAAATAAACTAGAAAGAGAAAATTGATAAAAAGAAATATTTAAATGAGTCTAGGGAAAAAAGATATTGAGTCTTGTATAAACCCTTGTAAAAAAGAAAAGAAAAAGACGTTGGAGTCGTTCTCCGAAACTGCCAAAATGTGTAAAGTTTTTTCCACCATAATGACCCACACGCATTAATGTCGTCTTTGCTCTTCCCACACGACACGAAATTACTATAAAGCTTAGTCTAGTCATAGCAACCTCTCTTTTGGATTCTATAAAAAAAGTTCATACCTTTTACTAGGACAATGTATGATGAAGATTCTGCAAGGCAATGCCTCTACCTTAGCTAGATCCGTTTATAAGACTCAATTTTATGAGACCCTAGTCACTTTATTTTATGAGACTGTATTTAATTTTTAATTGTTATTTTTGGATTGACTAAGTGGCTTCAAGAGAGAGATGATTATCAACCGATTTTAAAAATATGATAAACGATTAGATTTAGAACCCTATGTGATTAAGAACCAAGAGATTGACACTATGATTTGGGAAAATTATATACCTAACTAAAACTTTCCTTGTGCTTAGTTTCATAGTCTAAAAAATAAATAAATAAATAGAGAGAGACAATAATAGAAGAGGAAAACTATAGTATTAAGTTGAAGAGTTGAGGAAAGTTGTAGGAAGCTTCATGATTGGAATTAACTTCTTGGTGGCCAGCATGGATTGAGATCATTGATGCAATTATTATAAATGGTTGAGATTGATAGTTGCAAAAAAGAAACTTTCAATCTCAACTATTGATTAAAAAAAGTTAAGAAAATTTTATAATAATAATTTTTTCAAAACCTATCTTTTAGATATTCTTTTCCTTTGATTTTTTTAGTTTTTTTATGTTTTGAGAGGAGAGAAACATAAAAGGTAACAAGAATACAAATTTACCCTTATTTTTAATAGAGGTGGATAGCGGGAGACAAACAGAACTAACCTCAGGTGGGTAAAGTGTCAATTTTTAAACTACGGGTAGGTAAAGTGTTTTCCGGACAAACCATAAGTGAGCAAAGTGTAATTTCCCCTTGTATTTTTTTGCTTTATATATATATATATATATATATATATCTGATGAGTAAGTCATGTTGTATTTTCTTAGTCAAAATTCCACTTATAAATCTAATAATGATTTTTAATAATTTCATAATCATCTGTACAATTTATATTAGTTTTTGTTAGACTCATAAAATGATTAAATTATTACAATTTTAAACCATCTAGTAACCATTTGTGCGTCTAAACTTTTAAGGAAAAGAATATCATTTTTTTTAAGTTTATATAATTATTTCCAAATTTTGTTAGTTATACATTTTTATGAAAAAAAAAATCAAACATAAATAATTTAAAGTTAAACTCATAACACTTTTGAAAAGTAGACAATCGGTTTTATATCTTTTTTCTCTTGAATTATACCTTTTTCTTCTATATTTAATTTGATATAACAGGAAACTAATAAGCTTGAACAATTGGTAGTACAAAACTTTCCTTGTGCTCAATTTGAGAAGAAAAAACAACAGAGAGACAATAATTGAAAAGGAAAAATATTGGTATTAAGTTGAGGAGTTGAGGAAAGTTGTAGGAAGTTTCCTGATTGGAATTAACTTCTTGGTGGCCAGCCATAAAGTTCTGTTCATATTGTTTTTTGACAAATTATAAAGTTCTATTTATATTGTTTTTTTTTTTCTATTTTTTTAGAATTTAGATATCTATTCAGAATCTAGATGCTATCGTGACACGCACATAATTGCTTTCTTTGTGCGTGTGCGCTGAGTTTGAGAGAAGACAAAATAATAGAGACAGAGCATACTAAGGACAATAATGGTTACTACTTTAATGAATTGTTGACTTTTGATTTTTGTTCATGTTAGAGAGTTTAGGAAAGTTCCTCCAAAAATTCCGGATTGACTCCTAGTCCACTAGTAAAAATATCAAAATTATAACTTTATTTACGCTTTTCATGATTTTCATAAGGTAAATAAATCTAGTCATAGCAACTTATCTTTTGGATCTATCAAAAATTTTGTTTTAGAAATAAGTCATTGACTATTATTCGAAGCAATTATGTGACATCATGACAATGATTAAATAAATAAAAAATGGCGCATTATGATAATGGCGAATTCTATAATTAATTTAGACAACCCAAATTCCCTACAAAAAAAAAAAGGCAGACCTAAGAAAAGATCTATTGATTTTTGAATTAATTTTATATTCTTAAATTGTTGATAACAATCATTTTTAAATATTAATAGGATAATAATTAATATTTATTACTAAAGATTAGTCAAATAATCATGCCTTTTGGATATTCGAGAATAAGTTAATCCATTTTCTTATGTCAATGGTTACATGTTGGACAAAGACATAACGCGTGAATAAATTAATATGATTTTTATAAGCCATGGAGTTAAAACGCACAAACAAATAGTTATTTAAATTGACATTCAGTGAGTTTAAAATTTTTCCTTCAAATTGATTTAAAAGATAATTATGTTACCTTTAACAATACATATGTGTGTTCAATTAAGGATTGCCTTTAGGACATTTGTTAATGGATCATTTTAGAAAATGTCTTTATATTGAGAAATATAAAAAATAAAAAGTTGTAAAAAATCATTTTTTTTTAATTAAAATTTTCTAATAATAATTTTTTTTTTCTCTCAATACCTTTAATGATAATTCCGTAGTCAAGCTAGCCCACTTTCAACGTTCCTGAAAATAGGACAGTAGGACATAGCTTAACTTCATGGTCACCTGGCTTTAAAGTTTGGTAAATAGAAAAGTGTGAATTGTACCATACTTCAGAAAATCCTATCCACTTTCTATATTTCTTTCTTAATTTGTGCCTTTAACCATAGTCCACTTTCTGCGTTGTTTTCACCTTTTCATTTTAGTGTTTAACCATAAATCACTTTTCACTCTTTCGAACAGAGGAAAATAGGACACAAAATTGACCTAAATGGTGACCAGCTATGAAGCATAAAGTTCAATTCATATATATGGAGATGGAATGGTTTGTATAAATTGCTCTAGTGGTAATAGTACACCCAAGTTTAAATTCAATTTCACAATTTTTGTCAATTTATTATTAGATTTCAACACTTACACGGAACCACCACAGGTACTTGCTAGTACCAAATATATATACATACATACATACATATATATTAGGTGCACTAATCAGAAGGTGACACTTAAGCATGTTGTGGATTTGGATAGAGTTGAGTGTGCCTCTAACATTTTTTATTATTTTTATTTTATAGATATCATATGAATTGAACTTATAGTATTGGTTCTATGATGATGATTGTTTTTTTAATCATCAAATTAAGATTCCATTTTTTTAATAGATATGATAGTATTTCAACTTATTATAATGTCCATTCAGTGAATACTCTTTATCATTATATTAAAATACCACTTGATTTTTGTGTTAACTAGAAATCCTTTTTGAGATTTGGGTAACTAGAATTATTATTTTTTTTAGAGAGTGTAAGTGGAATTCAAACTTAAATTTTTTATTGGATCAACAAGAAAATTTACCAATTGATCTAACTTAGTCACATTATCACAACCAATAAAGTAGTCAAAGGAGTAAAGGCTACTTGGCTAAAGCAGAAATTTTATTACTTTGTTTTATTCACAAAATTGTGTAAGGAAAAATCTTGTTATATTCCTTTTTTCTATGCATGCCATTTTTTAGTGTCGATTGTGTAAATGCCTTAGTTGAAACTTAACACATATGAATAAAAGAACATTATTTTATTTTATTTTATTTTATTTTTATATAGATATGATATAATTTCAATATATGACATTTGCTCCATGATAATTGATTTTTATCAGTAGTCTAAGATACAAATTGATTTTTTGTGTAAACGAGATTTAAATTTTCAAGATTTTATTCAATGATAAGAAACTTTATCAATTAAGATAATCGGAACTCATGCATAAATGCGGATTTTAGCAGGGTGGAGTTTTTGTTTTCTTCTCCACCCAATTTAGGTACCCACTATTTTTTGGGTCAAAATTAATTAGATTGAAAAAGGAGATGAAAATATTTAGTGCAATGGTTGCATACAATCATTTCTCGGAACACATAAGGTCTGTAGTTGTGTTATTTAATATGTACATTTTACATTCAAGTTTTTAGAATACTAAACTTTTTTAGCAAAACAAACTAAAATGATTTCTGTTTAGCAATGCAAAAATTAGTGCTTTAACATGAGAGACTCGGTTGAGCTATATGATTTGATAAATACCATCAACTAATATATAAAATGGGGTTAAAGAAATGATAATTCTCCATGTCACAAAAACTGAAAATGAAACTCTTGCAAGATTCTTAATTTTTCCCCTCCTTGTCTTCCATCTACTCTGGACCAAAACTGGCCACAAAAGCTTCACACTCAAAATTTGTATATCAACCAAACTTTTGATTATAGATGCGAAATGGGGAAAAAAACAACAACAGAAGGATGAAAAACAAAATCTATATTCAATAGATTTGAGTCATTTGACAAAAAAGTGAATCTTTGTGGGGGGCCAAAACCTTAAAGACCCAGACAAGCATATAATATAATCAACGAAATGCTAACAAGCTTTTTGATCCCTGTTGGCTTATTAATCTAGTAAAAATTAGAAGAATCCTAAATATCAAATTAAAACATAATTGATGGCTTAATTCGATAGTGGTGATGATAAAAGTTTATTCAGCTCCATGCATTCGATAGTTTTCCTAGGAAGTGTAGCTTCAGCCTTCAATCTCAAGTATAAAATTTTTTACAAGGTAATTTATTGGGATGGCAGTGTCATACTAATAATTACATATAGTTTAATAAGATTGGAATGTGCTGCATAAATTGCTTAGTGTTACTAGTAACTACAATTATTTTTTTTTTCCTTTTTTTATATTATAAGAGTTAAGTTATAGTATCAAACTATCAATTTTATATTAATAATTTTTTTTATCACCAGACATAGATAAAAATTGATATTTATTTTTAGTGTAAATAAAATTTAAATCTAAATTTTTTTTAATCACAAAAGAATTACCAGTTGATCTAACGTAACCAAAGACATAAACTGTAGACTTGATGACTAATATAGCCAGTCACATAATTACAATCAACCAAAAGATAGTTAAAATAGTACAGCGTGACTTATGAATATAATACCCAAAAGTGCAATAAGACCAATAAATAATAGCAAAAATAAATTAAATAATAACAAAAATAAATTAAATAATAAAAAAACTTGACTTTTAGGGCGCGTTTAGATACCGTTTATTTTATTGAAAACTAAAAACAATAAAAAAATATTTTCTGGTTACTCTTCATTAATGAAATTATTGTGCATTTGTCTAATTATACTGTTCATGTGGCGCTAAAAAAAAGAAAAAAAGAAAAAAAAGAGGCAAACGACAGGAGAAATCATTTTTATCCAAACGTATAACATTCTTAAACTAGCTTTTAAGCTTGGCAAATGAGAAAGTATACAATATTTCAGTATTACCAACTCAGCATCTATTTTGGTATTTCCTACCCAACAAATGAGTGACACTTATTTCAAAAAATCACATTAGACTACTCTAATAAATGATTAATTTATCTTTCCGATAGTATATAAGATTGTAATTAATTAATTAGAGTAATCTGATATGATTTTTTGAAATAAATGTCACTCATTTATTGAATAGAAAAAACCAAAATAAACACTGAGTTGATATTACCGAAATATGATATACTTTCTCTTTGCAAACGCAATTCTTAAACGATTGATAGCAACCATTTTTAAATATGAATAGGATAATAATTAATATTAAATAAGGTCATGCTAACGAGTATTCTTAGAGTATTGGTTAACAATTTATTTTAGAAAAGTTTTGACATTAATTTTATGAGAAATAAAAAAAAATTTCAAGATATTAATTTTTTTTTAATTTTTTTTAAATGGGTTAGAACAATCGTTAACATTTTTTTATTAAATGTTAGTGAAGCGTTTGGATATTCGAGAATAAGTCAATCCATTTCCATGCACTTTCCTGAAAAGGCCTTAGGTATTTTCTCCTTAAAAACTCAACACCTTTAACGACAATTCAACTCTTAGTCAAAAGCATAGCCAACTTTCCATGCAAGTTCCTGAGTAGGACATAGCTTTAACTTCAGACCAGTGTTTAGTCAATTGTCATTGGCTGATTGCTTTATCCGTGACAAGTGAAGTGTGATCTGTGAACCAGCTTTATCCAGTACACACCTATTTTTATTATTTTTTTATTAGTTTGTTGTAATTTTTCAATATGAAATGTGTGGCTATAAAAGCTGGGTTACTACCCTACGTACAAGTCCAAGTCAATTTGTCAACACATGAAAAACAACAAGAAAGTACCATGGAAGTTTTATTTATTATTTTTCTTTGTGAAAGAAGTGAACGTACTGACAAAGCAGAACAATAAAAAAACGAGTCTTTTTCTTTCTTCAAAGCCACGTCCACTGTCTTTTTTAAAAGAAAACAAAATACCAGTGATCTTGGTATATTTTATATCACAGAATTTACGACTTTATTTTTATAATTTATTAATTTTAGTATTTTTATATAATTTTTGTTATTTTTAGTTTAGAGTTAATATTTTCTAATTTTTAGTTGCTTTTAAAGTTTTTTAGATCTATTTCTATCATGGTTAAATATTAATTAAAACTTATTTTAAAATACATTTTCTTATTTATCAAGTTTTACTAAGCTTTTAAAAAGGCCTTTAAGTTTGTTTTGTAAATGTTTTTAAACTTTCTTTTTTTAACAATTCAAATTTAGTTAATAAAAATTAGAGTTTTTCTTCTTTATTTTATGGTGAATTGGATATTATTTTTTTAAAACAGACGTGTGTTATGTTTTTTATAACTTCTACACTCACATCATTAATTAATATCAAAACCTTAACTTATCTTATTTTGGTGGTTAAGATATAAGACGGTAGTAATTATAATAATAGAAATTATTCAATATCAACGTGACACTTAGCAAATGTTATATGACGTAAAACCATCACTTGCAAATATCTTTATCAAAATGGCACAGCAACCTGCAGACCGCAGTGTGAACCCGGCTTAGAATTAGGGACTTTCGTGCATGCGGGACAACGAGCATGATGACCGGCTTATGAAAAGAAGAGTTTTTGCTCTTTTATTGGTTGGTAGGAAACATTTGTACTGTGGGAGTCCTTCCAAGCAGTTTCCTGTACATAACGAGCATGATGACCGGGTTATAAAAAGAAGAGTTTTTACCCTTTGATCGGTTTGTAGGGAACATTGGTACTGTAGGAGTCCTTCCAAGCAGTATTGGTACTGTAGGAGTCCTTCCAAGCAGTTTCCTGTACTCTCTCTCTCTCTCTCTCTCTCTCTCTCTCTCTCTCTCTCTCTCTCTCTCTCTCTCTCTCTCTCTCTCTCTCTCTCTCTCTCTCTCTGGGGGAAACGTTAACAAGCATCAGATGGTGCTCGTTAATGTTTCCTTTTATGAGTCTTACTTAAAAAAAAATTATAAAAAAATTACTAAAAAAAATAAAATATTATCAAAAGTTGCTAAATAATTACAAAAAAAAATTGTTATTTTAATGCCCGTTAACATAACCCTATTTATATATATTTATATATATATATATATATATATTTGTCAATTTGGTTTATAATAACAACCACCAAATTGGCAATAACAAAAGGTACAGAACACAATAATTCTCATAAAAAAAAAATATTGACAAAAACTCCAAATTTTGGTTACTAAAATGGTATTTTTACCTAATTAATATATTATGTACATTTTCATACCGCTTATAAACTCTTTCTACTGTTTACATTAAAAAAAAAAAGTTTCCATCAATACTATAAAGGGAAAAAAAAAAATGTTTGAGAGTGATGTACTGTTCTTTCTAATTGTGATGAACTGGTGGTGGTACTAACTTTTTCTTAATCTTAGAATGAAATTAATTATCCTACTCATTAAAGCATAAATAAACTAGAAAGAGAAAATTGATAAAAAGAAATATTTAAATGGGTCTAGGGAAAAAATAGAGTCTTGTATAATCTTGTATAAGGATCTGTGAAAATTGAACTAAATTTATAAATAAAAAAATAACTAAAAGTATATATTATATAATAAAAGTTGAATATTAAAAAATAAAGGGTAAAATACTATTTTGGTCCCTAAACTTTATCAAAAATTTATTTTTCATCTTTAAACTTTAAGAAATTTATTTTTTGTCCCTAAATTATTGAAAAGTTCATCCTTTATTCCTAAATTATTGAAAATGTTTTGTTTATGTCCTTAAATTTTACAAAAAGTTTGTTTTCATTCCTAAACTATTAAAAAAAGTATTTTTTTTAATCCCTATTTTAGTCTCTAAACTATTGAAAAAAATCTTTACAAAGTTTAGAGATGAAAAAGGAACTTTTTAAAGTTTAGGGACAAAAAACAAACTTTTGGTAAAGTTTAAGGACCAAAATATTATTTTACCCAAAAATAAACTATAATTTTTAATAATTTTACATTATCTATAATCTATCTACAAAATATATGAGTGGAAGTTGTTTGACTTTTGGTTAACTTTATAATATTATTATGCCACATAAACTTTTAAGACCTCACAATTTACAAGTCATTATTGTTATATATATATATATATATTTTTAATTGAATTTAAATTTTATTCCTTATTTAAATATTCCATTATAATTTTAGTACTTAATGCTTTCTTTAAATAGTAGAATATAAATTCTTTATGCAAACACAATTATAATGAATGCCTCCTACTAGAATAGAAAGTTCCACGTACAAACATAATCATAATAAATTTCTATTAATAACTACCATGATTATCAAATTTCAAATTAAAAAAAAGGCGAAAATGCACTTTTCGTCCCTACATTTTGGGTCAATTCCTATTTTCGTCCCAAAATTGATTTCTTTGCAAATTTCATCCTTAAAAAAAGAAAATCGTTTTTAAAATGGTCCCTACCGTCAACCCACTGACGGAAACCTCCTGCGTGGCAGACGGAGTGCCCTTCTTGCTGACGTGGCGTTGACATGATCATTAAAATATTATTAAAAATAATTATTTGGCATTTTTTAATACTATGTCAGCATTTTAATTTTTTTAAAACAAAACCACGTCAGAAAATTTATATAAAAAAAATTAAATTATAAAAAAAACCTTAAATCTAATTTAATTAAAAAAATTATTACTTATCATTATTAATTTTTCATAAGAACATTTGTTCTTCCTGTTCTTCCCAATCAAACCCAGCAACAAAGAACTCAACCCAGATTACAAGAACACAAACCTAATAACCAATAACTCAAACCCAGATTACAACACAAACAAAAAAAAGAAGAAGAAAGAAACAGAGATCAAACACAAACACAAACACAAACACACCCAGATCACAACAACTCAAACGGAAAAAGAGAGAAAGAAACAGAGATCAAACACAAACACAAACACACCCAGATCACAACAACTCAAACGGAAAAAAGAGAGAAAGAAACAGAGATCAAACACAAACACAGACCCAGATCGAGATCAAACGCCGGCCAGAGATCTGGGTTTGTGTTCTTGAAACACAAGCCCAAACCCAGATTCCGGCCGGCGTCGATTTGTGTTTCAAGAACACAAACCCAGATCTCCGGCCGGCGTCGGTTTGTGTTCTTGAAACACAAACCCAGATCGACCCACCTCAACCAACACAAACCCACCTCAACCAAATCAACACAAAGCAACAAACCCACCCCACGACCCACTCCAACAACAAATCCACCATCAACCACCACCTCCGATTTTTGTTTCACAACTACCACCACACCGATCTCAGCCTCTCTCTAAACCCAGATCACAAACCCAGAAATTTTGAGTTTGGAGCTCGCCTTCGATCTCGTCCGCTCCACTCAGCTCACCTTCGATCTCGTCCGCTCCACTCGGCTCACCTTCGATCTCATCTGCTCTACGAGAGAGAGCAAAGCATCGAAGAGAGAGAGGAAGCTTTGAGAGATCTCCATTTTTTGGAAGAGAGAAAGGAAGCTTTGAGTTCTGGAAGAGAGAGGAAGAATGGAGAATGTTTTAGAAGGGTTGGGGGAATCGGTTCTTGATAAGGAAGTTTTGGGTTGAAGTTTTGTCTGGGTTCGTGGATTGAATATTTTGGATTTGTGTTCTTTTTTTTCTATTCTTTTTTTAAATTTCTGGGTTTGTTGTTATTGTTGTTCTTGGATCTGGGATTGAGTGTGTTCTTGGATTAATTAGTTTTAGTTCTTAATTCTGTTCTTTTTTTGTGCTGAGATTGATTTTGAGTGGGATAGTCAATTGGGTTTGTCTTGATTTGGAGAAGAAAATGAAGAATGAGTTCTGGGTTGGAGGTTTCTGGTTGGAGGTTTGATGATTTTCCTGGGTTGGTTTTCTCATGTGGGTTTGGGTTTGATTTTTCTGGGATTGATTGTTCTGGGTTCGGGAAGAACATGAAGAACAAGTTCCTGTGTTCTTCATGTTCTGGCAATAATAATAGTAATAATAAAATTAGATTTAAAAGTTTTTTTTTAAATTAGTTTGAATTAAATTGAAATTGAAAAATATAAAATTTTTTAATTTTTTTAATTAAACTAACATGGCTTTTTTTAATTAAAAAATGCTGACCTGGCATTTAGAAAATACTAAATAATTTTTTTTAATAATATTTTAATGGCCACGTCAGTGCCATGTCAGTAAGCAGTGCATTCCGTTAGACACGTAGGATTTTTCTGTTGGTTGGCTGACGGCAAGGACCATTTTAAAAACGATTTTCTTTTTTTAGGGATGAAATTTGCAACAAAATCAATTTTGGGACCAAAATGAGAATTGACCCAAAATGTAGAGACGAAAAGTGCATTTTCGCCTAAAAAATATATATATTATGTTATATTTCTCGGGTGTTGCATGTGTTGCTAAATAATTTAGAATATTTTAGTAACTATAATGATTAGTCTTTCCTAAACCTTTCCCAAGTACTTCTATTGTTTTCTTTTTTATTTTTAGGTTATGTAAGGGATATCCTTAGGGCAATTGTTAACAAACTATTTTAAGAAATGTTGACACCACTTTTATGAAAAATAGAAAAAACTGTCAAAACATTAATTGTTTTTTTTTTCTTATAAAAACTTTCTTAAAATGATTCACTAACCAATACCCTTAGAGAATCTGTTAACATTTCCTTTTATTTTTTAATTTTTATGTTGGTAAAGTAGTGATTCAAAGTGAAATAAAAAAAATATTGAAAAAGTGAGAAATTGATGGGAGATACAATATGAAAGAGAGGGAAATTTTTGTCTCATCAAAAATTGTGATTGGAATTCAGCAATTTTGGTTAAGCTAGAGTAAGCAATCATGTTAATTAGCCATTTAATAATAATAAAAAAAAGTCTTCATGTAAAAGTCAAGAGCTTTATAATTCATTAGTATAATGCATGCTCTCCTTTATTATATAATATTAGTGAAAATTCCAAAATGATACACTGGTATTAATTAGTATCGAAATATTTCGTTTTTTTATCAAACTAAAATGACATCCGGTACGATATTGAGTCCCTTCTTCCTAATTCCTTTTGTCCTTTACATACAAACTTTCTTTTTTCCTTTGAGAGGTAATTGGTAATTAGTGGTAATTGGGGTCTAAACTAGTGTTTTTTTGTAATAATTTTTCACTATGCATGCCTTGTGAAACTATAGCTTATAAGCAAGCGCACTAGAATCATGTAAAGTATGCTTTGATTTTTCAATTAATTTTGCGTCCGTTTGGGAATAACTTATTTAGCAGAAACTAAATTTTTTTTTTTTTTACTGAAACTACTATAAATAAAACTAAAAGGTAGCTAAAATTATCTAGTGTGACTCATAAATAGTACTAAAAAGTGTAATAAGACTAATGAATAATAGTAAAAATAAACTGAATAGTAGTAAAAATAAATTAAATAGTAAAAAACACCAGTGTAGTCAAAACCATACCGGTCGGTATGTATTGTACCAGTATCAAAACGCCAACGTTTCGTACCGGTTTAAATACCGGTCGTACCGGCCATGTACTAGCCATACTGGCTAATTTCGGGCAATACCGACCGGTATCGAGCATACCAACCAGTACAGAAAAAAGTTTTTTTTATTTTTTTTATAGTTTTGTAATTTTTGAATTTTTATAAAGGCAGAATGATAATTTATTAGTATTATTTGTTTTCTTCGTATGCAATGAACAATTAAGTTTTCTATTTTTTATATTGTGATTTTTCTTTTAATTGATGCTAAAGTCTAAGAGCATCTCCAATAGATGCTCTATATTTATTTTTTGGAGCAAAAACATTACTGTTCACACTCCAACAGATTCTCCATTTCCATTTTTTAGATTAGAATTGCTATAGTGCTTCTTTACAAATAGAGAACACTGTAGCTTTTACTATTCATACTTCAAATATTTTTTTCTATTATAATAATTAGGTATTGAATAAAAAAATGTTAGAAGATGTGTAGTTGTTAAAAAAAGAATAAATAATGAATAAAAAATGAATAAAGAAATAATATTTAAATGAGATGGAGAAAATGATAGAGAATCTGTTGAAAAGTGTATTTGAAAAAGTAAGTAGTTAAAAGCTAAATGTCACTGTTTATTGTCCAAACAGTATAAAAATTTGGCTAATCTGTTGGAGATGCTCTAGAAACATAAATTATTTGTTCCGAATTATATGGTAAACTTTTATATTTATTATAATACAAACACACACACACATATATATATATATTTATAAATATAAAAAATAATGGTAAACTTGAAATGGTACATCGGTATCAATCAGTATCAAAATATATCGTTTCATTGGTCAAACCAGTATAATCTTCTGTACAAGATTGATTCTCTTAAAAAAAAAAAAAATTGGCTTTTAAGCCAATACCCAACAAAACCAGAACGTTCTTAAACGGTTGACAACAATCATTTAAAAATATGAATAGGATAATAATTAATATTTATTATTAAAAATTAGTCAAATAATCATGGCTTTTGGATATTGTTAATAAGTTAACCCCTTTCCATACACTTTCCTGAAAAGCCTTAGATATTTTCTCCTGTAAGAACTCAATACCTTCAACGACAATTCAATGTCGTAGCCAAGCCTAGCCAACTTTATCTTCAGAGTTCAGACCAGTGTTTAGTATATTGTCATTGGCTGATTGCTTTATCCGTGTAAAATGAAGCGTGAACTGTGAACCAGCTTTATCCAGTACACACCTTCTTCTTCTTCTTCTTCTTCTTCTTCTTCTTTTTTTTTTTTTTTTTTTTTTTTTTTTTTTTAAGTTTGTTGTGTTTTTTCGATGTGAAATGTGTGGCTGAAAAAGCTTGATTACTTAGAGCATTCGTAGCAGATGTGCTAAATGTGCCAAATGCCAAATATTTGGCACATTTAGCACACCAAATACTAAAAAACACCCTTTATCAGATGTTGCAAATCCTAAAATTTATGCAACATGCTACAGTACCGTCACAAATATGTGACGGTACTGTAGCATGTTGCATAATTATTTTATCCATTTTTATTCTCTTTTCTCTCTCTTCTCTCTCTTGTTGATGTTAAATGGGGGAGGGGTAATATATTATTTTAATATATAGTAAATATTATTTTAATGTGTAGAATTGAATTATAGAATATCTGATAAATGAGATGTTGTAAAATAATGTGGTAAAATAATAAAGTAGGGTTTTGATGTTGCAAAATGACATTTTTTTTACAACATCTGCTACGGATGCTCTTACTGTACAAGTTCAAGTCAATTTGTCAACACATGAAAAACAAGAAACTACCATGAAAGTTTTATCGTTTTTCTTTGTGAAAGAAGTGAACGTTCTAACAAAGTAGAACAATAAACAGACGAGTCTTTTTCTTTCTTGAAGGCCACGTCCACCGTCGTTTTTAAAGGAAAACAAAATACACGTGATCTTGTTATATTTATATCACAGAATTTACGATTTAATTTTTATAATTTATTAATTTTAGTATTTTTTTATATAATTTTTGTTATTTTTAGTTTAGAGTTAATATTTTTTAAGCGTTTTTAATGCTTTTTACGTCTATTTCTATCATGGCTAAATATTAATTAAAACTTATTTTATAATATATTTTTTGTTTATCAAGTTTTACTAAGTTTTTAAATAAGTCTTCAAGTTTGTTCTAAACGTCTTTTAACAATTCATATTTAATTTAATAAAAATTAGAGTTTTTCACTATTATTTTCTGATGAACTGGATTTTTTTTTATTTTTTAATAAAAGTGTGTTACGTTTCTTATAACTTCTATACTCACAATATCAATTAGTATCAAAACCTTAACTTATCTTAGTTTAGCGGATAACATATGACACGGTAACAATTCTGATGATGAAAATTATTCAATATCATGATCAACGTGACACTTAGCAAGTATTACATGACGTAGAGCCAGTACTTGCAAATATCTTCATTAAAATGGTACCGTTGGAGCATAGAAACAATAAGGATAAATGTCGTTTCCACGTACCTCATGGGCAACCTACTAGTAAGTGAGGTTTTTATAAGTCTTATAAAAGGATGGTAACTTTTAATCTTTATTTTTATAGAGAAGATTTCTTGATTAATTGATTACTTCATTTAGATTATTAATTTGACTATAAGAATATTTCTAATGGAAAAAAGTTAGCTTGCTTTAAATAAACTTGGTGAATATATGACAAATATATAGTCTGATAGAATCTAATGAGGAAGTTCATGAAGATCTCATTATATGGAGATTAGCTACAAAGCATAGAGTACAATTTATCCATGGAAACGGAATGAGCTGCATAAATTGCTTTAGTGTTAATGGTAAATACAATTTTTTTGATCATTTTTTATATGATAAGAGTTAAGTTTATAGTATCAAACTATCAATTTTTTAATAATAATTTTTTTTTTATCACCAAGCATAGATAAAAATTGAATTTTATTTTTAGTGTAAATAAAATTTAAATCTAAATTTTTTATTTAATCACAAAAGAATTACCAATTGATCAAATGTAACCAAGACATAAAATGTAGACTTGATGACTAGTACAGCCATTCACACAACTACAGTCAACCAAAGGAGTACAATCTGTACACAGGTGGCAAAAATTTAATAAAATTTTTTTAATCACCCAATTGTGTGCCAAGTTTTCCAGTTTGCTTAAATATTTTTATTATAAGTTGATTTTGATAATGGGGAGGGAAAGTTAGGTTGCGATTGGTATTAACTGAAAAAGACAGATTTATTTATTTATTATTATTTAACTTATTTTTGTTGCTATTCATGAGTTTTATTACACATTTTGAAATTATTCACGGGTTATATTGTACTATTTTAACTAGTTTTTAACTTTATTTATAGTAATTTTAATAAAAAAAATTCAGTTTCAGTTTCAAAATGGACTATTAGAGATAGGATTCGAATTATATACATAAAACACATCAAATATACCAATTACATAAATATTGTGTAGCTAATGGTGTCATGCTTATAAATGCATATTTGAGTAACTCACAAGTGTTAAAACACTGTGTTTAATGAAAGCGCTTAAGGAAATTATGAACATAATTTATGTGGGTTTTTCAGATAGGAAATTCTTCGTCCCGCAAGATTTGAAGTTTTCTTCTGTTATATTTCGTACTAATTTAACTTCAATTTCTTACAAGTATGCCTGCATCACTTTTTTTCTTTTACAGGCTTTATTTGAGTGCCTGTATCCTTGACTTTTACAGTCTTTAACACTATATGCAAGACTTGCAGCAAGTCATTGATTCCCCCACTATCTTCAGTGCATGCATCTTTCCCTTTTTATCTTTTTCCCACCTACCAAGAACAAGTAGACGAGGGTAGCGAGTAATTTCGTGGTGACTTTATATAGTTCTCTTTCCATTAATCTGATGGGGGTGGGGTATGTATGGTGGAGAATTTTGGAAAGTTATAGAAATTTTGGGTAAATAAAAGAAAGTTTCCTCACTAATCTCTTTGTTTGGACAATTGAGAGATTTTTTTTTCTAGAAAAATAAGAAAACCAAGAACACAATCCTAGTTGTTGTTGTTTATTATTATTATTATTATTATTTTTTTTTACGCAAGTCAACAAGAGATTAAAATTAATGTTTGCATGATTTCCCATATTGCAAATCTTCCACAACCATATAATTGGAAATGATTTTGAATAAAATAAATAAATAGTAAAATTATATTCCCTCTCTAAAAACCCAAAATCCAAAAGTAACAAAAATTAAGAAACCAGAAAAATATCTAAAGAAATTTGTATATATGATATGATATGATATGATATGATGGAGTCCTAGCCATTATTTTCTTCATGTCATCATTGTTTAAGATACCGAGAGAGAGAGAGAGAGAGAGAGAGAGAGAGAGAGAGAGAGAGAGAGAGAGAGAGAGAGAGAGAGAGAGAGAGAGAGAGAGGAAAAAGCACGTGGAATTAGACAATCAAATCAAGTACAAAGACAATATATATATATATATATATATATTTGTATTTTTGATTTTCTAAAGAAGTTTTACACTATCATTATCTTGGTATAACAGATTTTCACCATGCCTAGAAATTATCTAGAGCACACTTTGATTATTTAATTAATTTTCTTTTCTTAATCTATTGATCACAAGGTGGTAAGATTCTTCATTTCGCTTCACGTGATGTTTGGTAAGAGTTGAATGGTTCTAGTAGTGGCTCTGTAACAAATTTGTTATGCCCGTGGCTCTGTAACAAATTTGTTATGCCCATAATAATAGCCCCATTAAGACTCTGGTGGTACAATCGTGGCTCTAAGAATTTATTTTAGGGTAGTAACTAAGAAACTTAAATTATACAAAATATAATAAATGGTTAACTTGAATATATTGTTACACAAAATAAAAAATACCTAATCAAATACATGAAAAATATTACAATTTCGTTCTATTAAGAGAGAGAGAGAGAGAGAGAGAGAGAGAGAGAGAGAGAGAGAGAGAGAGAGAGAGAGAGAGAGATGATATTTGCTATAATTGCAAGCTGAGTTGCTAAGGAGAGCAAAATTGGTGCGACTACAAAGCCAAAGGAAGCACTAATGTTGGCACCACCTAGGACAACTTACAACAACAATATTTATTTTGGTACATTTTTCAATGAAAAATAAAATAAGGGATTATTTGTATTTAATGAGTTGAATGAGTTACAAATTTGAATTATTAGAGACTTTTTTTAATAGGATTTTTATTTAAGTTTGGTCTAGTCTTCTTCTTTCTTTTTTTTTTTTTTTTTTTTTTTTTTTGGTTTAAGGGGTTAAGGATTATGTTTGGGACCAGTATTTTTTTGGAATAACGCTATATCCACAACATTTTCATAAAAAATCTTATGTAGAAAACTTATTGATGGGTAAAAAGTGATGGCAATATTGGACTCAAATTAGAATTAGTAACAACTTACCACATAAGATTTATTATAAACTTATTGAAAGAATATTGCAGATGTAACATTACTCTTATTTTTGTTGGACCATAATTTTTTTGATTCTCAAGATACGATGTTCAACATTTTTATTAGGATGGTCAAAATAAGTTAGTTTAGTGTATACTTCTTTTCGTAAGTATATATTTACATTTTTTTGCAAGTTAAGGTGGTCTGACATAAACATGGAACCACTCCTGCACTAATACACGTAGTATATATTACACTTACTATCACGTGACATGGGTTCGATGAGTCCACACTGAAGACATTATTTTTTTTATTTAGCCAAAAAAAAAAAAAAAAGTCATGGCTTTTGGATAGCCCGTGAATATATATGTTAATCCCTTTTCATATGTTTTGCATGTTGGACAATTAAAGACAAAACGGTTCCTGCATAAGATAATATGATTTTAATATGCCATAGAATTAAACGCACATATTTATTTAAATTGACATGCAATTAGTGGGGAGTTAGAATTTTAGTTTAGGGGAGGCAAGATTAAAAAGAACAGTGATAGTTACATACTATATGTACGAAACACATAGCTGAATTCGTGTTCATGATTTTGAATTATAATTATAAAAACGTCAAAATGAACCTTGGCTATAGATGACTTTGGCTAGAACTAACAAAAGTTACAAAACACCTTTAGAAAACTATTTGTACGAAACACATAGCTGAATTCGTATTCATGATTTTGACTTATAATTGTAAAAACATCAAAATGAACTTTGGCTATAGATAACTTTGGCTAGAACTAACAAAAGTTACAAAACACCTTTGGAAATGATGTGACTTTAAGCACATCTTAAAAACTATTAAGGATTTCCTCTAGACACTTTAAATTGAAAACTTCAGAGAGCTAGAGTGAAACTCCTCTGTTTCATGACTTTAAAAAAGAGTATATTTCCCAACTTTTGAAACTTTGCTGCAATAGTAACTTGTTGACCCATAAAACCCACGGATTAACTAGCCGAGATTCCCTTAAAAATATTGATTTTCAATTATTGTAAAACACCAAAAGTGTCGTAAGACTTCTAATAATTATAAAAAAAAAAAAAAAACTATCGTGAGTCCATAATTAAGTTATCAGTTTGCTTTTTTTTTTTTCCCAAAAAATATGTAAAACTTATCTTTTCTTAGAAAAAATAAATTGTAATACTTACTCTTGACTTTTAGTTAAAAAGAGCAAACTAATCTAAAAATCTGGCAAGGGGGGGGGGGGGGCATTTGCCCCCCTGGCTTCGCCACTACATGTAGTGAGGTTTTTTATTTATTTATTTATATTTATTTATTTAAAGGAGGCATATAGGATATTTTTGCTCAATACCTAACGCTTCAACAAAGAATCAGTCTTCAAGCCTAGCCCACTTTTCACGTTATTGGAAAGAGTACAGTAGGCAAGAGAGTCAATCCCGTACTGGAGACTGAACCAATTTGACCAGTGGAACGATATATTTCGGTACCGGTCAATACCAGTGTACCGTTATTATATATATATGTATGTATGTATGTATGTATGTATGTATGTGTGTGTGTGTGTGTGTGTGTGTGTGTGTGTGTGTGTGTGTGTGTATTATAATAAATATAAAAGTTTACCATAAAATATTACCTCAATTCAGAATAAATTATTCATGATTTTAGACTTTAGTATCAATTAAAAGAAAAAAAAAAACACACAATATAAAAAATAGAAAGCTTAATTGTTCATTGCATACTAAGAAAACAAATAATACTAAGTTAATGCAAATAAGTTACCATTTTGCCTTTACAAAAATTCAAAAATTACAAAACTAAAAAAAAAAAAAAGGTTTCTTTCTGTACCGGCCGGTATTACCCAAAATTGGCTGATATGGCTGGTATACAGCCGGTACAGCTGGTATACAGCCGGTACAGCTGGTATTTAAATGGGTACGAAATGTTGGTGTTTCAATACCAGTATACGGTATCGACTACTTTGATAGTAGGACATAACTCCTGCCTTAGGGTCCGTTTGGTTGGAAGAGTAAAAATGTGGGATGATAAAAAATGGTGGAAGGATGAAAAAATGAGAGGGTAGAAAAAATTTATTTTCTCACATTTTTGTTTGGTTAGAAGTGGAAAAGTTAAGGGATGAAAAAAATAAGTTTGAATAAATTTACTCATATATCCTTATTAAAGAATGATGCCCAATTAAAACAAAAAAAGTGACAAATAACCATAAAAAAAAAAAAGCAATCAACCAAATTTATTAAAAAATAAAAATTATATCCCAAAAAAAAATCACGTCACGCCCAAACCCTAGAGAATTAAAAAAGAAAGAAAGAAAAAAAAGAAGGGCAACGATACTGCCTAGAAGAGGGGGGGGGGGGGGGGGGGGGGGGTGGGGGATGGGAAGCATGCCCAGCCTAGAAAATCAAAAGAGAAGAAAAAAAAAAAAAAAGCGAAAAAATATCGACTAGTCAACGTAACTGCCTAGGGAGAAGAGAAAAAAATAAGGCAACTTGAAAAAGTTCATGTGATTTGGTATCTAATCAAACACATTCTAAATTTTTTTTTTTTCCATTTTCTTTTCAAAATTTTCCATCCAGTCTATTTTCCCTTCAAATAAACACAGCCTTAAAGTTTTGTTGATTTTGCTTTCATCAACGTAGATAGACATCATAATAGTGGACTGCGGACTAAGGTTTTCAAACCCGGACCGTTCATTGAACCGTAAAAGGGAGAGGTTCAAAGTTTTTGAGGTCCGACCGAGGTCGAACCGAGGTTGAACCGTGATGACGTCATAATTAATTTAATAATTATTTAAATATAAATAAATATATTAAATTTGTAAATATAAGCAAAATTTACTAAAAATATCTTAAAAATTGAAACAAAATACATAAAATAGTGCATTATAACGTTAATAAAAAATAGTACAACATAAATAAGTATAAAAAGAATTTTTATAATAATCCTTTAAGAGAAATCATTTCAATTAACTAAAAAATGACTTTTAAAATAAATTCATAAATTGCATAAGTATTATCCTTAAATAAAAAGTTAATTTAGTAATATTTAATATGTTGAGAAAAATAACATTGAAGTTTAGAAACTATAAATTATGTAAATTTAATATAAATTTAATAATATTGCATATTAGTTCCCAAGAAGGGTAGTTGGTCTATTGGTCAAAGCTTCAGTCTTGTTTTTAATGTGTGAGAAGTCAAGTTCTAATCCTGGCAACCGCATTTTCCTCAATTTTTCTCTATTTCATGACCGGTTGAACCGGCCTCCGGTTTTTCCGGTTGAACCCCGGTTCTTCCGGTTCACTGAAAACTTGCCAATGCTCGGTTTTCAACCTTAAAAAACCGAAATTCTGTCCGGTTCCCGGTTCTCCCGGTCCGGTCCGGGTTTAAGAACTATGCTGCGGACTGCGTGATTGTTTTTAGAGGAAATGGATGACTAATAATGCATGTAGGAACTTTAGCCGAAAATTCTATCAGCTTTTTACGTTCATCTTTTGCTAATAGCATTTTTTATTAGCGTTTAATCATAGTCTACTTTCTACGTTGCTTTTAACTCTAGTGTTTAACTTTAACCATGCCTTAGTTTCCACGCTTTAAAGAAGAGGAAAATATATAGGACCGACCAGCACTGATTAACTTAATGGTGACTAATATTCAACAACTTATTAAACAACATTACTTAGGACATGACTATGAACTGGTAAGGAAAATTGTTCTATAACATAGTTTTTTTAGAGTTAAATTGTACATGTTGCGGACCTCGAACTAAAGACTAACTTAGAAGGCATCTACCAATACCAAACTTATTTACGGAGATTCATTGCTGAATATCAATAGCATGACAAGATTAAATCCAAAATCGAATAATCTTATATGTATTTTTCATCTTCATATGTATAAATATCTTTAAAATATTTTAATTTATAATAGATCGAAGACATATAGCATCTCAAAGTTACACTGCTGCCTCTTAAAAAACTGTTGCATTTCATCAAGATAACTTGAAGTTGTTATTGCATTGAGGTTTCATAGTCACAAGGAATAATTGCACATATACAACTACTATCTTTGTAAATTATGATCCTCTACCACTGGCTATGTTTCCGAACCTTGAATTGAAACTCATGATCCTCTATCCTCTACCACTGGCTATGTTTCCGAACCTTGAATTGAAACTCACCATTCAATTTTCTTCTTCTTCTCAGTGTTCTCACTTATTGAATTTCATAGTGAACAAAGTAAAATGAAAAAGGAGGAAAACAAAGAGAGAGAAAGCAACAGAAATTTGATTTGAGGAAAAATGAGAATAGCGGATATGTGATTAGCCAGGAATTAACTTACCTGAAAATGCTTAAACTTATCTACTTAAACTATCTAACTAACAAACTAGACTTCAAAAAAAGTCTATGTAAGAGCAACCGCATCAGTAAGTGTAAAATTTTCTTTTTATTTTATACTAAAAACCTACTTTTTCTATTTTACACACCAATATTTACAAAACATCTACATCAGTTTGTCTATTCTACCATCTATTTTATTTAAATAATCATTTTTCTCACTTTTATATTTTATTTTATTTTTTATTTTATCTCAAACTCTCTCTCTCTCCACTCACGAGACTCTCTCTATTCCAAACTCCTCTCTAAAACTCCAATCCAAGCTCCTCTCTCTATTCCATCTGAATATACTCTCTAAAACTCTGATCCAAGCATGACGCTCTCTTTATTCCATCTGAAACTCCTTTCTGAAACTTTGATCCAAGCATGGCGAGAAGAACTCTAATCCAAGCATAGCAAGAAGAACGTCGATCCAAGCACGGCGAGAAGAACTCCAACCCAGGCACGCCAATCCAAGCACTGATACTCACCGATCCACAAGCACCGATTCGCCACAAGCGCCGATCTACAAGCATTGATCCACTCTCTCTGTCTCTGTTGCTGCGTTTGTGTATGGGTATGTTTGGTTTTGTGGTGTCTGTGGTTGATTTTATGGTTAATTTTTTATTTTTGTGGTTGATTTTTGATTTTGTGTCTGTGGGAGTGTGTGTATCAGAGGAAGAAGCAGATGATAAGGGCATTGGTTTTGCAGATGGAGAAGAGAGAGAGAGAAAAATGAGTGAAATTAGAAATTATTAAAATAATGTATAGAAGAGTTATAGTAATTGTGCATCTATGCACGGTTATTGTAGCTCTTGTGCATTTATGCACAATTTTACACCCACAGATGTGGATGTTTTTTTGGTCAAAGTGTGTAAAATAAGCTGCCTTTTGTATTTGGAAAAATCATCCATGGACTGATGCGGTTGCTCTAATGTTCTAAGGGCACCACTTTTCTAATTTAATGGCATGACAGCGTTTTGTCTTCAGTCACTACTATTGTTTTTACGAAGTTACATCATTTTTCCATTAAAGAAAGAGTAACGCATTGATGTTGCGGAAGCCTGAAGAAAGCATACACGATACTCACTTAATGGAACAAAAACTAAATTATTAGCTTCTGGTAGTAAACCTCGAATCCAATAGGGGTTTCCCTGAATCCATAAAGAGATAAACTAGAATTTACCAGAAAAAGAATTTGACAAAAGTCTGTGTTTATTAATAATAGTCGAATTTGATTCTGACGGCTATAAAATATATAAATACTGAGAAAAACGTCTAAAACCCTAATTTGTACTAATTATGCAATTAGGTGACAAAATACCAAAATTTACCAAAAATAGAAAAATTGAGTTAAATGTAAAATCATAAACTACTAACCTTAAAGATCGTCCTAAAATAAGTGGGACCTTATTTTGACTTTTGAGCAAAAAGTTATTAAGGAAACAAAAATTACTATAAATGGCAAAATCGCGGTTTTCGGGGCTTAAATGATGGAATTTGCCATTTTTCAGGGGGTAGCTCATGGCAAAGCAATGTTTTTTGCTTAGATGACATTGAAGTTTAGCAACAAAAAAAAAAAAAAAAAAAAAAAAGAAGATTGTTGCTTAGAAGGCCGTTTCTCTCCTGCCTGCCAAATTTCATGCGATTCCAACTCCGAGGCCCATAATTTCTACTAGTATATTTTTGCCTTACATGTTTATTTCAAGTACACGTGAGAGTCTAGAAAGGCCATGACGATATGTTCTACATTACACACTTTCATTAATATGTGACATAAACAACTAGTACTACCCTACAAATTTCTTGTAATTTTTTTTTTTTGGTAAACAATTTCTTGTAAAATTTAAGAATGGGCATTGGGTATTGGAATCAAAGAGATACAGTCAAGTACTAGCATGCACATCCTCGGTTTTGTAGTGGGGTCGACAACTCAATTGTTTAAACAAGGTACTAGGTTTGAAAGTGAATGCTAAGAAAACAATGACCAAAAATTATTCGACTAGGTTAAACAAAAAGGAAGATAATTTTGAGAGACTAAAATGATAGTTGGGGGAAAAGTTTGTCATCAATTGTCATCGACACACAGAGAATTTCTCTCTTAACAGCAAAATATAATCTTAAAATTTTGTGGATTTCTATTTTGTTCTATGAAAATTTATGACTTGAGTTCGATTTGCAAAAATTATGAGATAGATTTTCAGAGGGCAATACTAATTTGCATCTTCTACCGTGGAATGCTTGTAAGTGTATTTTGTCATAGCGGTCCATCATTAGCAAAGAATGACATAACAGTTTCTGTTGAGACTGCTCCTATCATATTTTGGAGTCATTAAATTCTTTTTAATGTATGTTTGTATACTATGGTTATATTAAATTTTCTAATAGTAAGTTTTTAGGGGCCATAGGATTTAAAATAATAATAATAATAATTTGGGGAATGGGGACAATAGTCGGTGTAGCTGCATGGTTATCTGCTGGAAGTATGTTGATATTGCTTTTTTCCATTTAGACCTAATTAATCATAGCGTGGACTGCATAAATGCTTTGGTAGAATTTGATCATCAATACATGCAGTAGTTTAGGGAGGAAAATTCTACCCTCCTTGATGGTAGTCTTCTACTTTGGCCCACTTCCAGTTCCAGGGAATATTATTTCATGGAGCGAGGTTAATTCTATGCACTTTCGGTGCTCTTTTTGATTTTAGTGTCGACCATGACCCATTTTTCGGAAAGATTAGCAAAACTTGACACGTTTTCTAATAGAGGAAATAGGAGACATACATTGTCATGTGAGTGTGGCCAGGAAAAAGAAATCATTTTATATTGCTTTTCTATAATTTTAAGGCTATTGTAAGGAATGGTCTGCATAATTTGTCTCATCAAACTATTTCATTTTCAGTCCATATATGAGACACTCCAGAACAAGTAACGGAGCTAAGATTTAAGTTCACAAGGGTGAAATTTGTAACTATTAGACATTCATTTTTTATACTCACAAATATATGTAGATTTATACAAACTTATGGACAAGCACAACACATACATTATAATATATATATATATATATATATATTTATATATAACCTGAGGCATCTCAAAAAAAAAAAAAAAAAAAAAACTGAGGCCAATTTGTATAATAAAATACCACTCATGTGAATATTAAGTAGCATTTTAATGTTAGAAACCCATTAAATTATAGTATATTTATTATGTTGTATTTATTCACTATTTTTTTTTATGTCTGAATAAGTTTTATTGTATTTTTTTTCATAGAAAAAAATTCCACTTATAATTCTCAATAAAGATTGTTAATAATTCAATAACCCTCCACTACAAAACATGCGGGTCTTAGGCCGCGTTTTCAAAAATGCGATTACAAACGGGATAAAGCCACGTTTTTTTAAAACGCGGCTTAAGTTATTCATATGAAGCTGCATTTTATGTGTGTGGCTCAAGTACAGTTTATATAAGTTTTTGTTAGACTCATAAAATGATTCAGTTATTACAATTTTAAACCATATAATAACCATTTCTGCGTCAAAACCTTTAAAGAAAAAAAATATCATTTTTAAAGTTTAGTGTATATATATATATAAACATTATATAAAGGATCAATTTATTTTTAGTCACTCAATTGAACACAGGTTCGTGACCAGAAGCATAAAGTTCAATTTATATATGGAAATGGAATAGGCTGCATAAATTGCTTTAGTGATAACTATATTTTATTTTTATTTTATTAAAAATCTAGATAAGATAAAGATTTAAAATTATAGTATTTATGACCATTCCAAAATATCAATTAATTTTTTGTATAATTATAATTCAAACTTTAGTCTTTTATTCCACGCAAGAAAATTTACTAATTGATATAAACTTGAATGCACAATGGAAAAAAAACCATTCAATGAACAGATAAAAAATACAATTAATTTGTCATGGAATTTGCCAACATGCTACAAGACTTAACAGAGTTCAGGCCACTGCACCAAGCAATTGCATAGCTTGGCTTATCAGGATGTATAAAAAAATTCTTGTCATTTTCTCTCTCAGTGTTTTATTTTATACTTTAGCAATTGCAGTCTACCGTATAATTTTTTTTTTTCAACCCCTTATAAAGTATCCAATATTTTAAATAGAAAAAACCATATGCATGACTTACTGTAGTTAGGGAATTAATGGAGCATAAAGTACAATAGTAAGACTAAGATGAAAGATTTTTATTTGTGAATGTCCATATATGTAACGGGAATGAGAGACTTACCACGGAAAACAATAACACAATTTTTTGATAGTTGGAACCAATGACTCAAAGCTAATATGGTACCGTTCTGAAGCCTAAGAAACGCTGTCATTGGCTTTAGTAGACTTAATTTAGAGCCAAACACACACTTAGGGCACGTTTGGTACACTGTAATGATTATTACATGGGAATAGGAATAAGTATTACAAGAAATACATTAAGTTGGAATGTAATAAGTATTACTATTCATTAGTTTGGTGACCATTTAGGAATAGAATCCTGAATATGCATCCAAAATTTAGTAAAGTATAAAAAGAATGTGTAATTAAATCATTTTTAAGTCAAATATCCTAAAATACACTTATTTTAGGATGTTCAAAATAGAGTTAATAATTAACATCAAGGAAAATTTATTTTCTTTCATTTTGAAGATGTGGCAACTAATAGCTTTTTAGGAAACTTTTTTAAAAAGTTATCACATAAGGTGAAGGAATAGATATTCAGTACTTTTGATAAGGAATAGTTATTCCCCATTTTGAAGAATAGTTATTCATAAGGAATAACTATTCATTGTAATAAAAGCATAACCAAACAACCGAATAGTTATGCCATAGGAATATCTATTACATTACAGTGTCTATTACAGTCTACCAAACGTGTCCTTAGTGTTAAATAGTCTATGAAAGAGCATCGTTTGAATCATTATATTTAACACATGTGACACTCCTTTGAGGGAGAAAATGGGCTTTTGCCCTTTTTTTTAAAAAAAATATCCACCATTTTGCCACATTTTTCAAACTATTTAGAAAAATACTCCTGTTTTGAAACTCGATTTTTTAAAAATCTAGTTCTAATTTAAAACTTGATTTTTTAAAAATCGAGTAATAGCAAACTGAAAAAAAAAAAAATTTTGTAGAAAAATATTCAAATGGAACTCAAGTTCCAGAAAAAAAAAAAAAAAAATTCCTAAGTCCAATTCTTCTATAACTCGATTGTCCAAAAATCGAGTTATACATTTGAAACTCGATTTTTTAAAAATTGAATTTCAAAACAGGGGCATTTCTTTAAATAGTTTGAAAAATTAGGCAAAATGCTGGAAAATTTTTTTGAAAGGGGTAAAACCCCATTTTGGTCCCCCTTTGAGAGAGGCTTGAGATTGAGCTTTGAATAGCTCTGACAAAATGTTTCCAAAATAAACAAGCATGATTTTTGTTTAGTGATGCAAAAGTTGGCGCTTCAACATAATTAACTCTAGATTTCTTATGAAGTAAAATTTCAATCTCTAATTATAAAATCTTTTACAATGTAATTTATCAGTTTGATACTAAGATCTAGCATATACATTGGTAAATTAGTGGCAATTGGGGTCTAATCTCGTGTTTTTTTTTTTTTTTTTTTTCATAATAAATTTTCACTATGCCTTGTGAAACTATAGCTTATATGCGCGCACTAGAATCATGAATTAATTTTTGAATTAATTTTATAAGCGTGCACTTGAATTAATTTTTTTCTCAAAAAAAAAAAAATCTTCTCCAAAAAAAAAAATTATGTTCTTAAACTGTTGATAACAATCATTTTAAAATATTATTAGGATAATAATTTATATTTACTAATAAAAATTAGACAAATAATCATGGCTTTTGAATATTCGTGAATAAGTTAATCCCTTTTCATGCACTTTCTTAAAAAGCCCTTAGATATTTTCTCCCGAAAAACTCAAATACCTTTAACGATAATTCAAAGTAGTAGTCAAGCCTAGCCCATTTTCCACGCACGAAGTAACAGGTTGATAAAAGTGTGGAATGTACGAGCACTAAAGCATGCAGTAACTTTCGGTGAAAGTCCTATCCACTTTCCGCGATCTTCTTAATAATATTTGAAAAAGTTTAGAACCACATCAATTTTTACAATTTTTTGCCATAATTGTGACAGAGCAGAGTGTGATTGGTAAAGAAAAAATGGTGAATTCATATATAAGTGATAGTTAACCACTCACAATCTGACATCTTAGAGTCGTGGCAAAAAAATTATGAAATAATTTATGATCTTAGAACTACTCATAATATTTGCGTGTTTAATCATGGTTCACTTTCTGCATTGTTTTAACTTTTTGGTTTTAGCGTTTAACCATAGCCCATTTTCCACTCTTTTCAACAGAGGAAAATAGGACACAGGTGGTGACTAGCTAAAGCATAAAATTCAATTCTGAATATGTATGGAAATGGTAGGGGCTGCACACTCCAATACACATTCAATTTCAATTGAATTTCAATGCAAACACAAGGACCACAACTGTTACTTGCTCGAAAAAAAAAAAAATAATAATTAGGTGCACTAGTGACACTTAATCATAAGAGAAACATGTAAAAGTGATGATGTTTTAATCACGGCTTAGAACATCAACATTTGTGAGAAAAAAAAATTAGAAAACTTTGTGTCCTCAACATTAGTCTTCAGATTATACTCATTTTCTTTTTTCTATGCATGCCAATTTAGTGCTGATTGCATAAATGCTTTTGTAAAAACTTGACACATCTATATATCTATATATATATATATATATAATAGGTGAAACTGAGAGAAACTCAAATTAAAATTTCAAATAGAGTTCTAATTTTGCACCATGTGTCCTAAATTATTTATTCTCTTAAAGAGTTTTATTTTTTAATTTTAGAATCAAATGTGGGACCACGTCATAAATATTCATCTAAGTGAATTATTAAGTACAAAAATCAAAGAGTCTAGAATAAATGAATCGTAAAAAATAAAAAAGTGCTTCACAATAATTTTTTTTAAATGGACAATTTACATTTTATACTTTTAATAATATCCTTACAAACTTTTTTAAAAAGTTAACAAAATATAAAAATGACTATCAATAGTATTTAAATTATATATATAGGAATTATATTATGTATCTTATTGTATAAATTATATATATAGGAATTATATTATGCCTTAGGCTCTGCTTGGGAGGAGGGAATGGAATAGAATGGAATGGAATGAAAAGAATATTTTTAGAATATTCTTCCCACCCTCTTGTTTGGGAGTTTTAACGGAGGGAATGGAAAGTCCATTCCTTTGCTTGGGAGTTTAAGTGGGAGGGAATGGAATGAGTAGGAAGGAACACTCATTCCTTTCTATTCCCTTAAAACCTCAAATTTTCATTCCCCCCGAAATTGGGAGGAATGGGAGGGAATGGAATTAGATTTAATAATTCTTTTACTAAAACTCCCAAAATACCCCTATATATTCAACTCTTTATTTTAAAATAGGAGTTTAATAGTAATATTGTCATAAAATGATTCCATTCCATTCCCTCCGTGTGACTCCCAAACAAGATTACTTACATTCTATTCATTTTCATTCCTTTCCATTCCTTAATTTTAAAACATCCAAGCAAGGTTACTTAATTCCATTCCATTCCATTCTATTCTTTTCCATTCCTTTCCCTTACTTAAATCCATTCAATTCCATTCTATTCCTTTCCATTCCCTTATAATTATTCCATTCTATTCCATTCTCTTCCCTTATGAACTCCCAAGCGGAGCCTAAGTATATCCATGTACATACATGAGGTTTAAAGCTAGTACGAACAAGTGCAGAATTTATTTTTATTTTTTTATAGATAGGATAAAATTTTAATCGATGGGATCCGCTTCATAATGATTGGTCTTTGTTAGACTAAGACATCAATTGATTTTTGGAATAGACAAAGTTCAAACCCTTGTTTTCTTTTTCAATGACAAGAAATTTTATCAGTTGAGTTAATCGTAACTCACGTATAAAGGTAGATCTTGCAGGGCGGATTTCTTGTTTTCTTCACCACCCAATTTAGGTACCAACTATTTTTTGGGTCAAAATTAATTAGATCGAAAAAGACCTTTCAATCGATTTCTCAGAACACATGGGTCTATAGTTGTATTATTTAATTTGTATCTTTTACATTCATGTTTTGTTAATACCAAACTTTTTTAGCGTAACAAACTAAAATGATTACTGTTTAGTGATGCAAAATTGGTGCTTCAACATGCATGAGAGACTCAGTTGAACTATAAGATTGATAAACACCATCAACTATTATAATGGGTAAAAGAAATGATAATTCCCCATGTCACAAACACTAAAAATGGAACACTTGCAAGATTCTTAATCTTTCCCTCCTTATCTGCCATCTGCTCCGTACCAAACTGGCCACAAAAGCTTCAAATTCAAATTTGTATATCAACACAACTTTTGATTATAGATGTGAAAGGGGGGAAAAACAACCGAAGAATATAAACAAAATCTATATTCAATAGATTTGACAAACAAGTGAATCTGTAAGGGCCCAAAATATTAAAGACCCAAACAAGCATTATATAATATAATCAACAAAATGCTAATGCGGCAATAACCTTTATTTTTTATCCCTGTTGGCTTATTAATCTAGTAAGAATTAGAAGAATGTTTAATATCAAATTAATACATAATCGCTTACCAATAAAATGGAAAACTACACAACTCAACCTACAACAGATGGCATTAAGTTTTTCAGTAGAAAATATCTAAGGGCTTTTATTGAAAACTTGTACACTTGCGCCATAAATGAGCTGATGAAACCTGATTATTATGCATAATCTAAAAGCATGATAAGAAGAAGAATAATAAAAAGGAGACTACAAATTTGTTTTGGTGGGAGGTTCTGAACCAAATTTTATAGATTTTATTAGGGCTGACAGATTTGATTTAGTTGTCGATTCTTATATGGTGAACCTTATTTATGGTATAAAGTCCATGTAACATGAATTTCAAATTGCTCAATTGATGACTTTCGGGTTTGGCAAGAAGACATAATTAGTGTGCCGTGTTGGACATAATTAATGTGCAATTTTAATTTATAGCTTTATTCTTCCAATTTGCTTAAATATTTTTTTTCATAGGTTGATAATGAGTGAGGGAAAGTTACTGGTAGGATTCGAACTATATACATAAAACACCACAAAATATACCATGTACAGTTTTTTTTTTTTTTTCCCTGTTATATTTCTTACTATTTTTAATTCAATTTCTTAGAAGTATGTCGATCTGTATCTCCCCAAAAAAAAAAAAAAAATTATGGATTCAAAACCTGGGGGGTAGCATAATCCCCTTAATAAAACAAAAAAGGCTTCCCAATTCCTATCTCTTTTTTCTTTTACAGACTTTATTTCAATGCCTTTACAATCTTTAACGCTATATGCAAGACTTGCAGCAAGTCATTGATTCCACACTTTCTTCAATGCATGCATCTTCCCCTTTTTCTCTTTTTCCCACCTACCAAGAACAAGAAGACGAGGGTAGTGAGTAATTTTCGTGGTGACTTTATATAGTTCTCTTTCAATTATTCAGATGGGGGGTGGGGTATGTATGTTGGAGAATTTTGGAAAGTTATAAGTGTCCTCTCTTTCCATTAATCATATGTTTGATAAAAACTGGAAAAAGAAATATGACACACCTTATAGTCACCGACACAGATTAAACTAATGGTAGTGACCAGCTATATAGTATAGTTGGTCACCACTTTGCGCATGCATCTTTTTCCCTTTTTTTTCTTTCCCACCTACCGAGAAGATGAGACTAGCTAATAATTTCGTGGTGACTCTATAGTCTATATAGTTCTCTTCCCATCAATCAGATGGGGGTGGGGTATGAATATTGGAGAAAGTTTCCTCTCTAGTCACTAGTTTTTATTTTTTTACGCAAGTCACCTAAGAGATTAAAATTAATGTTTGCGTGATATCCCATATTGCAAATCTTCCACAACCACAAAAATTGGAAAGGATTTTGAATAAAATGAATAAATAATGAAAAATCTGTCTCTAAAAACCAAAAATTTTAAGTAACAAAAATTAAGAAACGAGAAAAATATCTGATGAAATTTCTAAATATGACATGGAGCCCTAGCCATTATTTTGAGAGAGAGAGAGAGAGAGAGAGAGAGAGAGAGAGAGAGAGAGAAGCGCTTGGAATTAGACAATCAAATCAAGTACGAAGACAATATTGTTTTGTATTTTTGATTTTCTAATGAAGTATTACACTATCACTATCTTCGTATAACAGATTTTCACCATGCCTAGAAATTATCTAGAGCATGCTTTGATTATTTTTTTTATTTTTTTTGTTGAGAAGAATTAATTTTCTCTTCTTAATCTTTTGATCACAATCATATATTTTTATATATATTTCTTTGTTAGAAATTAATTGACTAGTCATGGCTTTTGGATTCCACCATCAGTGTGGCTTGGTGATACGAATTCTCATATCATTTTACAAGATGTTTGGCATGAGTTGAGTGGTTCAAGTAGTGGTGCTTCAACAAATGTGTTGCGCAAATAACAATAGTTCTATCAAGACTCTAGTGGTACATGTGATATTATCCTTAAGTCACGTGATGTCACGTAAGATAGATGTATCCACAATGAAGATCCTTTTTTTCATTTAGAAGGGAAAAAAAAAAAAACTCATGACTTTTGGATTGTGAATATTTATATTAATCCCTTATCATATGTCAATGGTTGCATGTTGGACAATTTAAAGACAGAACGGTTCCTGCATAAGTTAATATGATTTTTATAAGCAATAGAATTGAACGCACAAATATATTATATTATATTATATTTTTGATGAGTTAAAAAAAAGAGTGATATATATTATATTTTTGCTCAATACGTTTAAGGCTTTAACGAAGAATTAATTTAGTACTCTTCAAGCCTAGCCACTTTCCACTTTCCACGTTCTTGGAAAGAGTACGGTAGGACAAAACTCCTACGTTAAAGTTCTGCTGATTTTGCTTTCATCATTTTAGACATAAATTTATATAGTGTGGACTGTTGACTGCATGATTGTTTTTAGAGGAAATGGATGACCAAATAATGCATAATGCACTTTCGCTGAAAATTTTATCAGCTTTTTATGTCTATTTTTGACCTTAGCACTTTTCAATAGTGCTTTTTACTTTTTGAGTTGCTTTTTACTTAGTGTTTAACTTTAACCATGCCCCATTTTTCACGCTCTTCTCTTTTCTTTTTTGTTCTTTTTTATATTTTATTTTTATATTGAAAATACTAGAAACTTCAACAAAAACTGGAAAAAGAAATATGACATACCTTAGTCACCGATATAGATTAACCTAATGGTGGTGACTAGCTATATAGTATAGTTTCAATTTTTTTATGGAAAGGGAATGGGCATAGTAGGTATGTGTTTGAACCTATTACATTAGGCTAATATGTCTAATATATCTTTAATATACATAAATTGCTTGAAACTATATATATATATATATATATATTATGAGAGGATTTGAGAGAAAATGCACATTGAAGAAGTTAAGGGAATTTGTGTAATTTATCATATTTTTTTGTCAAACTTAACTCAGTTGTTTCTAAAAAAAAAAAAAAAAAACCTTAACTTAGTTGTTAGGGAAGGCTTAGGAGCAGGCTGCGTGACCCCGCTTTCCATATCCGTGAAAATAAAACAATAAAATGTTGTGTCCAAACCAATGTCAAAACATAATGTTTCTGTCTATGTTTACAGGATAGAGGTCACTTAATTACTGAATAATTTAAAGTTAAACTTGTAACCTTTTTGAAAGGTAAATAATAGGTTTTATATATTTTTTTCCTTGAATTATTCTTTTTTTCTTCTATATTATATTTATTTATTTACCCTGTTCTAAAAAAAAAAAAAACTTTTGAACCTCAAATTTTAATTTGATATAATAGGAAACCCCCTAGACTCCCTTGGTGCCATTGTCGTTGGAAACCCCATAGGCCCATAATTGGTTTTCCACTGCCAATACAATGGCCCAAGAAAGAGCACAGTTATCGCAAATTTTATTTTATTTTAGTTTTTATAAACAATTTCTATTTAGTCACCCAATTACTTTTTTCTCCTTTCTCCAAAAAAAAAAAAAAAAAAAACTTTTTTCCCTCCTTTTTTTTCCCAGTAGTTTTTATGCAAGTCACCCAGTAGATTAAAAATCAATGTTTGCCATTCTTCCACAACCATAAAATTGGAAATGATTCTAAAGAAAATAATGTAAATTTCCCTCTATTAAAACCCAAAATCTAACGTAACCAAAAAAAAAAAAAAGGAAAAACATATTAAAGCCTAGCCCACTTTCCACGTTCTTGGAAAGAGTATAGTAGGACATTAAGTCCTGCCTTGAAGTTTTGTTTGACATTGCTTTCTTCAAATTATAGTGTGGGCTGCTTGATTGTTTTTTGAGGAAAAATATGTCCAATAATGCATGCAGTAACTTTCGCTGAAAATTCTATCTGCTTTTTACATTCATTCTTGACCTTATAGTATTTAGTCATGATCCACTTTCTATGTTGTTTTTGACTTTAGTGTTTAACCATGTCCTATTTTCCATGCTTTTGGAAAGAGGAAAACAGGACACACCGACATAGATTAATCTAATGATGACTAATATTCACCAACTTGTTAAAACAATATTACTTAAAGACATGACTATGACCTGGTGAGGAAAATTGTCTTGCAACTTAATTTCTTTAAAGTTAAATTTTTCATGTTATATGTATTTTTCATCTTCATATGTATAAATATCTTTTAAATTTATAATCGAAGACAGATAGCATCTCAAAGTCACATTGTTGCAACTTAAACTTTTGCATTTCAATAAGATTATAACTCGAAATTGTTATTGCATTGAGGTTTCATAATCACAAAGAATAACTACACATATACAACTACTATCTTAGTAAAATTATGATCCTCTACCACTGGTTACATTTCCAAACCTTGAATTGAAGCTCACCGTGCAATTTTCTTATTCTTTTTCTCCTTTTCAATGTTCTCACTTATTGAATTTTACAGTAAACAAAGGAAAACGAAAAAGAGGGAAAACAGGGAGAGAAAGCAACAAAAAATTTGATTTGAGGAAAAATAAAAATCACTCGATAACAATTGCAACCAGAGATCTATTTATATAACTAACAAACTAGCCGCTGTAACTCTAGCTGAACTAACAGAATTTACAAATAACGTGCAGCCAATGAGGCATTGACATCTGGCAAGGACCAACAACGACAAAACAATGTTGCTTCGTAAAATAACAGTAGTAGCTGAAGACAAAACGACGTCGTGGCAATAAATAAGAAAAGTGGTGCCGTTTAACTCAAAGAGCCGTTAAATTCAAAAAGAAACTTCCATGGTGGGCTTTTCATGTTTTAAAGAAGAAGAATCATAAATAATAACTAGTACTACTCTACTAATTTTCTTGTTAAATTTAAGAATGGGCATTGGGTTTTGGAATCAAAGAGATATAGTTAAGTGCAAGCATGCGCATCCTTAGAGCAGTATTGAAGCATCAGTGGCAAAATCTAATTGGGCAAGCACAGAATTAATGGAAGTAATTGAGGCAATGCCACATCTTGAAGATCTTATTTATTCCTTTACAGAGAAGTTACCTTTTGGACTGAGAAGTTAGAGGCAGTTGCATTTTCTGATACACGTGTACAGTTAGTTAGAATAGAGTAGACTTGTAACTGCTTTTCCCGCCAAGTGAGGGAGTTAGTTTGCTTAACCTTTACTTGCTTAGATTGCATATAAATAGGATCAGTAGCTATTTATTTCACTGAGTTGCTTGTATTCATTCTCTCAATCAATAACATCTGAGTTTCCCAGAGTATTCTAGACTTTTTATAGAGAGATTTTTAATTTGTTTAAGGATAAATTGGGAATGTGAGCTCCTACCAGTTGGCCTGCTGGGCTTGCTTTAATATTTTCTCATCTCATTTTCTTCATATTGTTAGGTTTCTTCTGCTGTTGGGCCTTTTGTCAGAAGTGGGCATCAACACAAGTCAAAATGCGGATCTAAGTTATCAAATCCATAAGGAAAAAAATAAAATAAAACAAAACAAAACAAAATGAAAAAAAAAAAAAAACAAAGCCAGATGTAGTTTATCTTATGTAATTGCATGTTAATAAGAGACTCTATTTTAAAAAAGAGTAGGTGTGCGAGTGGTCATCTCAATTTAAACAAGTCATATACAATGACTTAGATTTATATTTGTAAATAAAATAAATTAAGGATAAGCATTGCTTGGCCCATGAACTATGTAACTATTATGGTAATAATTAGTCTAAGCAATGCTTATCTCAATTCAAAGGCATCTTCTAGGAAAAATGACTAAAAATGAGTACAGGGAGAAAAGAACCTTCATAGGATAAGAGAGCAGCTTTGATACATTAACAACGTTTACCAAACACCCATTTGTTCTTTAAAGGGTTGAGCATGCACATCCTCTCTTTCTAGGCATCTTCCAGTCAAAAGGTGGACTCAAAGTTATCAAATCTATGAGGAAAAGAAAACAAAACAAAACAAAAGGAAAAAAGTAAAGCCAGATTTAGTTTATCTTATGCAATTGCATGTTAAAAAGAAAATGGATTGGAACGAAAGAGAAAAAGATCTGACTTTGTTTGCCCACCACACCTACTCATTTTTTTTTTAAACAGAGTAGGTGAGCATTGTTTGACCCACAAGGTATGTTAGTATTAATGCAATAATTAACCCAAGCAATACTTATCTCAATTTAGAGGCATCTTCTAGGAAAAACAATTGAAAATGAGAGCTGGGAGAAATGAACATTCATAAGATGGGAGAGCTGCTGTGACATCAACTATATACAATGCTTACCAATTTAATTTATTAAAACTAACGTCTGGGCCTATTTAACTGTAGGAATCAGATCAAGCATAAAGGGATCATTCTTCGAACACCCATTGGTATCTAATTGAGAATGTATAACTCAGTTATTAATATCACATGATTTTTACTAGTCTCTTGGTATCAACTGAGAATTTATAAAAGATTTCCAGTTTGATGGTTACCTACTTTCCAGCAAATGATTTATTCTGCCTTCAAAACACCAACAAAAAGCTTTTTCTTGCCATTCTTTGTTCTTTCAAGTCAGACTGTAATTTGTAGTCTCATTGGCAGTTCTAATCAAACATACGATGGGAAATCCATTAACTTTATGCTGCACCTTAAAAATCAGGAGCCTTTCTAATTCCTAAACTGACAAAAAAAAGAGTTTTAAAATATAACGAAAAGGAGGCATCTTGCTCTTAACATTACCATTACACAATGGCTTTTGAATCACCAATAAAAGGTCACTTGTACAGAGAGAGAGTTTTTTTTTTTTTTTTTTTTTCTTTCTTGAATATAGTAAAGAGATTCCTTTATATTATATTATGAAAGTTACTAGCCATTATTAACACAGAATAATCACTTTTAGCTCGTTTTTCAGTAAAATTCTATAGGAAGGAACAGTTAATTTGTCTGCTCAAGTGAACTAACTTCAAAAAATCAAAAAGAAAGTTTGCTTTTGGTCCAACTGTCATCTGCTTGAGCAGAACTGCATTTCACTCAAACGAAATTCCTAAAAGATGTCTTTCTTCAATCCAAATCCTTTATTCATTGTTCCACTTCAAAGTGTGATCTTCTTATGTACAAGAATGGAGAAAGTGAGGATGATTTAGGACACAATTTACTATTTAATTATTGTAATTTATTAATTTTGGTATTTAATTTGTAATTTTCATTATTTTAGGTTTAATTTGTAATTTGTTAAATAGAGGCTTTGGAATTCAAATTAGAAAAGCAATCATTCTAATAAATATATATTTATTTATTTATTGAGAAAGCAAAAAACATATATAAATAACCATGTATATTTTTTTTTTTAAGAAATAGGTAAAGTAATGTGGAATAATGTTTAAAAGTGAGATAGAAATTGTGTTCTAATTTTTAGGCAAAATGGAGAAGAGAAAGGAAAAAGCCTAAAACTTAGGAATAAAACTTAGGATTAAGAAATTACTCTTTTAACCAGTTTGTTTTATTTTAATTAAAATTATTTAACTAAAAGATAGGGGTATTTTAGAGACTTTAAGAATTTGTATGAGGATAATTTAGTACACAAAATAATGAAACTCAAATAGGAAATCCTGTTATTAGTAGTATATAGATGACTTGGATAATTTAGTGTTTATTACTTTTTTTTTTTTTACTCTTTTTCTTTTCATGTATTTTTATATTATAAATTTCTTATTATTCCCTCTCTCACATTCTCTCTTGAAAAAGTGGTTTCTCTCCCTCTCTCTCTCTCTTAGCTTTGGTTTGATTTTTTTTTTAAAATTAATACTTGTTATTTTGGAAGCAATTATTTGAATTTATATCAAAACACAATCTTGGCTATGATAATTACAAATCAGCATTCGGTCTAATTAGGTCCATTCAGTCTTATTCGGTGAATTCTGTTCAATTCAGTCCATTCTGTCTACTTCGGTCTATTTTAGTCCAATACGTTCTATTAGGCCTTGTTCGGTCCAATTAGGTCTATTGAATCCATTTGGTCCAATTCATCTTATAATTTGGTCAATCTGGTCTATTTCGGTCTATTTCAGTTCACTTCAGTCAGATCGGTCTATTGGGTTCACCTTGGTTCACTTCAGCCCAATTCGGTCCATTTGGTCTAATTTATTGTATACTATTTTAAAAAAAACAAAGATGGGAACTAGATCGTGCATGGCTATCTTCACTCTACCCAACGTAACTAAACTTTCCTTACTTTCCAAATGGCTACATTCAGTAAAGAATTTTGCAACTAACATAATTTTCCTACAGTTTGGAGTGGTTTCAAATTGAACTAAGTTATAACGAAATGCAATATCTTTTAAATTGTTTCAATTCACATCCTCAATGAGTCACTATTAACGAAAAACAAGTAACAGAAAATTCACATAAAATGTGACTAAATCTTTTTTTTTTTTAATCTTTACTAAAACTTATCTAAATACAAAAAAAAAAAAAAAACCCTCCAATACTAAATTATAAGAGCTCTAGTACATTATATGAGAATTATAAAATTATATAATATTAATAAGGGGAAATTGCACATTACCCACTTGTGCTTTGGCCCGTTTTAAAAGTGTCCACCCGTGGTTTAAAAGTTATCACTTAACCCACTTGAGGTGACTTCTGTTAAACACCCGTTACCCACCTCTGCCCTTTCCGTTAAAAAATCTCTTTTACTATATAAGCCACAATAGAAACAGAATTAGAAGTAACATATTGAAAAACAACTTCTCTCCCACCATCTTAGAAATCAAATCTTCAAACCTAAATCCCATATCGTGACCTGAATCTTGTTCAATCAACACAATAATTAGTTCCCTCTTGATGTATATACTACCAACAAAAAGGAACCCAAACAACAAGGGAAAACAAAAAGGAACCCATGTTTTTTTTTTTTTTTTTTAAAGAAAGGAACCCAGAAGATTCTCCATCTTCTTTTGAAGCCATAGATATAACAAATATGCCAAATCCTAACAACTCACAATAGGAAAAACCATTACACTCACAAATCCATTAAACCCACAAAATTTGAACCCACCAACCATAAGGAAATTTAAACCAACCCAGAAAATTCGAACCCACAAATCCATTAACCCCAAAAAATTTGAATCCACCACTCTTCGCTGCTTCAATCTCAGCCGATCTAGACAACAGGTTGCTCTACTGCTCAGCCGATCTCATGATTTCGTTTTTCTTGTTTCTTTATTTTTGCTTCCCAGCATGGGGTTTTGGGTGGTGGCTAACAGCGGTGGTGGTGTTGGAGGTGGTAGTTTGGTGAGGCTATGATTTGATGGTTCAATGAGTTGGTTGTGGAGTTGGATTTGCTAGATTGCTGGGTTTTTTTTTTTTTTTTTTTTTTTTTTTTGCAAATCTGGTTTTTTTTTAGAGAACCCAGTAAAAGAGAGAGGGTTTTTTTACTATGTCTACCCTCTTTTGTAAAACTTTTTGCTAATTATGTAGATGAAAAATGATGAAACAAATTTTATCTTGACTTGTTTTTTGATATTTTTCTTTTATGTTTTATGTGAAGAGGAAGAAGGAAGAGAGAAAAGAGGAGAGAGACATAAAATATAATAAAAAAGACACATTTACCCCTATTTTTAACGGTGAAAAGGGAGAGATAAGTTACGGAGGTCTAACGGAGGACACTTTAGGTGGATTAAGTGACAATTTTTAAAACATAAGTGGCTTAGTTAAAACTGGCCAAATCACAGGTAAGTTGACTTCAATTTCCCCTATTAATAATTAGTCATTAAGTTGTTATCATCAAAACACTCACAACACAATCAATATTATATAAATTCATGTCCAGAAAAATATTATATCATATTCTATGTAATAAATGTTGGATTCTAGAAGTAGAAGCATTAGTTGTGCCAAGTTGGGGTGGGTTCCAATTAAACTCTAAATTTTAAAAGTTTGAATTAAACCCATGAAATTTTAAATTGTTTCAGTTCGACGCCCTTAATGAATCACTTTAGACCATGTAAAGCTTTAAGATGTACAGTATATGTAAATTGTAAAATTATATGACAATCAGTAATTTAGGTATTACAACAACAAAGTTCACAATAAAATTGATATTACAACTCGATATGGCAAACTTATATAATTTAGCTAAATTATTCTAATTATATAATTTAGGCTATTTAGCTATTATAAAACAATTATATAATTTTAATATATAACTATAAAACATCTATCAGCTTAAGAATTTTACAAAACCGTTATGTTGACTTGATTTTTTTTTAATAAAAGAACGTTGACTTGAAATGATAACAAAAAATAAACTGATTTGTTATTTTATATTTTTCATTATCATTTTATCTGAAGGATATAAAACGTTTATGGGACCTCAAATGATTACCAAAGTAAGTGATTTTTTTTTTTTCATTTTTTTACTTGCACTGTAAAAATATTTATGGGGAGAAATTAATTGCCTCTAATAGGTAATAATTCAAATAACAATGGGAAGGAACAAATGAGTTTTGACAAGTTTTTTAAGAGTAATTTTAAAATGGGATGGTATACATTTAAATGAATAAAAAATTATTAGGTACTCTCGAAGTATCATTTATAGTACTCCAAAAGTACACGAACTCATTTATTTAGGAGTAATTAAGGAGGCTTATTATGCTATAATTAAACGATAAATAAGTAATAAACGAAAATGTGTCAAACATGTATGATATGTATAAAGCCAAAAACACAATTTTGGTCTCTACATTTTGAGGTCACAATCAATTTGGTCTCTATATTTTGATAGCAGTCAATTTGATCCCTACATTTTAATAGCTGTTAATTTGGTCCCTACTATTTTCAACTTGCACTCAATTTAGTTCCTACCGTTAACTCACTAACAGAAAATGTTTACATAGCAAATGGTTTGTACAGTTGATATGTCTAATATTAAAATATTAAATTAGATGTTGATGTGTTTAAATTTGAGCGGTTGATATGGCCACGTCAGCACTTAAATGAAAAAAAAAAAAAAAAACATCAGCTTTTAATAATTTTTTTTTTTGTACCAATTTTTTTTCTTTTCTTTATTTCTTCTTTTAATATTCTTACAATATTTCTATTCAATACCGCAGTGATGTCTTTTTATATATTTTTATTCAATAGCATGTGCAGCAAATGCTAAAGGTGTTTATGATAGTTTATAGAATTATAGGATGTACTTCCCCTTCTCACATTGTGGTTCAACCATGGATCTACTGCAGAAGTTCAAATGGCTCTACAGAATTTCGTTTTTATTTTCTGAATATTATTATTTTGATTTCTTGCAATTTCTTGCTAATCAAACAAAATTTCATTCTAACTAGTCCAACAATTTCAAATCAACACAGATCACATTGTTTCTAAATTCTAAGCTTCTATTTGGCTTTCAATCACAGTGAATGTTATACCATCAATCAAGAAAGATCAAACAAATTCCATAAATTTTAGCCAAAATCTCCAAATTCAAACTAAAACCCAAACCCAGATTTACTAAACCCATATTCAGTGTTCACCACAACCCAACCGCAACTCCTCTAATCCGGATTTCCTCGTCTCAAGCCTGACCCGTAAGGATCTAGCCTCACATCGTCGCCACATTGCGTATGAACTCGTTCTAGATGTCGCAATCGGCGAGAGTACATTCCGATTGCTTTCCGGCGAAGATTAAATGCTGTTGATTGGGGGGATGACTTCTTCATCTTGGATCTTGGCCTTCACCTTGTTGATTGTATCGGAGCTTTCCACCTCCAAATGGATGGTATTTGCCAGTTAGGACTTTCACAAAGATCAGCTTTAACAGAAAAGGGATAGATCTTTGTAAGAGAAAGAGTGAGAGATTTTGATCAGAGAACGGTGGAAGAAGACGTAGTTGATTCAATGGAGATGAAGGGGAGTGGCTTAGTGGATCTGGGATTAGAACAAAAGCTTAACCACTAAGAGAGATGAAAAAAACAAAAAATCAAAAAACAAAAAACAAAACAAAAGAGTCATACGTGTTTTTCAGTTTTTGTGAGGCTGTGAATTTCCAAAAGAAAAAGAAAAAAATAAAAAGAAGGAAAAAAGTTGGTACAAAAAAATATACCGTATATTATTAAAAGCTGACATGGTATTTTTTTTATTTATTTAAGTGCTGATGTGGCCATATTAACCACTCAGATTTAGACACATAAACATCTAATTTAATATATTTTAATATGAGACATGCCAACTGTATAAACCGTTTACCACGTAAGCATTTTTTGTTAGTGAGTTATTGGTAGGAACTAAATTGAGTACAAATTGAAAATAGTAAAAATTAAATTGACTGCTACTAAAATGTAGGAATCAAATTCATTATGATTCCAAAATATAAGAACTGAAATGGTATTTTCGTCTATGTATAAATTGTTCGTTTGCCATATAAAGTTGTAAGTTTGTATCATTTTAAAAAATGGCTTGCGTCATTGTTGTATTCCTTGATTAAGGGACACACATCATTTCATTGCCAATTTTAGAATCAACTTTTATGATTGTATATATGAAAAGGAGTAATGCTAAAGCAACAAACCATACGAGGGAGATTGATATTAATTATGATGGATAATCAACATTTATGATATGGAAAGCTAATGATAAGAATAGAAATATAAATATTGTTGTGTGTGCGTGCCCGTAATGTATTTTTTTTTTTTTTGAGGAGTGCCTGTGATGTATTAATTATGATGGATAATCAACATTTATGATATTGAAAGCTAGTAATAAGAATTGAAATATAGATATTGTCTCTCTCGAAAAAAAAACATAGATATTGTTTTGCACATATACTATCTCATAGTTTTAATATATTTATTAAGGTAAATTACAAATTGCACCCCTAAAGTTTGAGGGTGATTGGATTCTATACCCTGAAGTTTTAAAATTTGGATTTTATCCTCTGAAGTTTGGGATGTTTGGATTTTACACCATATGTTTCAAAATTTGAATTTTACCCCCTAAAGTTCGTGAGTGTCTGGATTTTACATCCCAAAATTTTATGAGGTAAAATCCAAACATCCCTAAAATATAAGAGCTAAAATCTAAATTCTAAAATGTTAAGGTATAAAATCCGAACACCCCTAAACGTTAGGGGATAAAATTCAAATTTTAAAACTTTAGAGTGTAAAATCTAATTACCCCCAAACTTTAAGGGTGTAATTTGCAATTTACCCTATTTGTTAATATTATTTCTTTATGTGACATTTAAAAGTTATGATTTATCATGTGAGGTGGAGAAATTCATCATCAAAATTCAATGTTGATTTCCATAAATAAATAATAATAAAATCCAATGTTGATATTATGTCATTTGGTTCCTAATAATTTATTCTACTTAGCTTGTTGAGTTGTAACGATAATTTCTTCTTATTTATCGGCATGGTCTGTCTTCTATTATGTAACACCTCAGCATACACCATACTCCAAATTAGGTAATTAACCTGACCATTATTGCCATATCCACCATATAATTAATTGTCTGTAGATATTTCTGTTACAAAATAAGTCATTTAAACTGTTCTATATATATATTGCTATGCTCATACAAGTATCTACCATTGTAACCCAAATAAGAGTATTAGAGAGAGACACACACACACCACTGAGGAGAACATGAACAAGTTGGCTGTCTTTGTCATGGTTTCTTTTGTTCTTGTATCAAGTCTACTTAACCTTTCTCAAGGTAAAGCTATTTTGATATTTTTGTCAAATTTAAGCTTTGTTTTGTCACCTCAATTTAACAGGAAGTCATCAACTGTTGATTACTCAAATGATATATGTATCTACCTCTATTTGCAAAAATAATGTGTCTATATTTATCTCTTGAATCTGATTTTATAGGTGATGATCAGCCTCATTGCCGCGAACAGATTATTGTACCGGGCACATGTGCCCAAATCAATTGCGGAGCAAGCTTTCCAGCGAGTGCACAAGCCAGGAACTGCTCTTGCCGACCAGCTTCTGCTCAGCAAAGCAGATGTGAATGCGATGTTGTCACTTGCGGAGAAGATAACACCATTGAACCAACCTCTTTGGGGGTTCATTAGTCCTCTGATATTGTCTACTTTAAGAGGTTCCTATAAATGTTATCATGTTTAGTTCACAATCATGAACTTCATAATCAACCACTGTAATAGCAATAACAGTACTGGACTCTTTTGATTATCGAAAACTAAATAAATAAACAGGAGACTCTTTCTGCCTCTAATGCAATACCGTTCCTACAGCATGTTGCTTTTCATGATAATAGTAATAACAGCTATAAACAAGAGTTCAAATGACTACATGATCTTCTTAATTAAATCACTTAAAATGAAAACAGAAAAAACATATTAAAGCCAAACAGTATCTCAAAATTACACTGCTGCAACAAACTGTTGCATTTCATTAAGATAACTTGAAATTGTTATCACATTGAGTTTCCATAATCACAAAGATTAACTGCACACATACAACTACTATCTTAGTAAAATTATGATCCTCTACCACTGGTTATGTTTCCAAACCTTGAATTGAAACTCACCGTGCATTTTTTTTTTCTTCTTCTCCTTCTCAGTGTTCTCACTTATTGAATTTCACAATAAACGAAGTAAAACAAAAAAAAGGTGGAAAACTGAGAGAGAAAGCAACAGAAATTTGATTCGAGTAAAAATGAAATTCACTTGATAACGATTACAACCAGAGATCTGTTTATATCACTAACAAACTAGCAGTTATAACTCTTAACAGAACTAACAGAATTTACAAATAACGTGGAGCCAATGAGGCATTGACATCTGGCAAGGACCAATGACTACTTAAGTGAACAGTTCCAATCAATGAAATGGCGTCTCTTCTTGAATGACAAAATGATTTCGTTTCGTTAAATAACAGAAGCAACCGAAGACAAAACACCGTCGTGCCATTAAAATTGAAAAGTGGTGCCATTAACTTAAAGAGCCATTAAATTCAAAACAGGAACTTTCGTGGTGGGCTTATCATGTTTTAAAGAAGAAGAATCATAAACAACAACTTGTACTGCTCTACTAATTTCTTGTTAAATTTAAGAATGGGCATTGGGTTTTGGAATCAAAGAGACATAGTGAAGTGCAAGCATGCACATCTTCGGTTTTGCAATGAGGTTAACAACTCAATTGTTTAAACAAAGTAGGTGTGAAAGTGAGTAGTGAGAAAACAAAGAACAAAAATTATTCAACTACGTGAAAAAAAAAAGGGAAGGAAGATAATTATATTTATGAGAGACTAAAATGACAGCTGGGGGCAAAGTTTGACATCATCAACATATATAATTAGGAATTTCTCTCTAAACAGAAAAATGTAATCTTAATATTCTGTGGATTTCTATTATGTTCTAAAATAACTAATGATTTTGGTAATGGATTTGCGCCATGATACATTGAAACAAAGGAAAAAAGACAACACTAGAATAAAAATATACCAGATTAGGAGAGTCCACCGTGTGCTATTGAATCTAATGTTCATAACAAGTTAGGAGCAACGGTTGTCATAACAAGTTAGGAGCAATGGTTGCTAGTTCCAGATTGAGGCTCTTTCAGAAGATGTCTATCCACCTGTCTGTTTGAACCCAAACATTTGTCAGCTAGTTACTTTACATCTGAATGTACTTCATCAGCTCTGCCACCACCTCTTTGTTACCAAAAAACTGAAGAATCCCCTCCATTTGTCAGCAGGATTGGTTGCCAGTTGAAAGACTCTATAAAGTTCTGGACTTGCTTATTTTGTTGCTGTTGACGCCTTCCCTTAGTTCTTAACTGTTAGCTACCTTGCACGTAGAAATCAAACTTTTACTATGCACGACCACATTAGTGGCAGGGTAAGGATTTCCCCTGCCTTGTTCCTATAAGTCCAAATAGACCACAAAAACATAAAAGACAAATGAGTCCGAGAAGTACTTTAAGTTCTTTAAAGTGCCCCTGATATCTTTCAGCCAGCTCTAAATCCATGCCTGAAAAGAGTAAGGTTGAATGAAACCACTTCTAAGGGACAGACCAAACTGAAAAAAAAGAAAAAGAAAAAGAAAAAGCCTTTTAAAAGTTCCAAACAAGTAAAACCCCTTTGCATACTTTAACATAAAGCAACCCATAATATATGAAAAGGAAAAGAAGGAAATATATAAGAATTAGAATTCTAGTTTATTCATTTTGAACTACTTGTTGTCAATGTGTCATGCCTTTGCTAATGAGCTTATGCTTATGTACTTCTAAATAAGGACAACCTAGAAGCCTAATTTTGAATGGAAGAAAAAAACATGGGGGATAGAACTATAAATTAATATACATTTGGCAGTGAGAGCTTATAGTTTCGATGTTTACTTGCTTACCAGCACATGAAGAAAAGCTTTGTTTTGCCATTCTTTTTTCACACATTAAAACCAAAAAAACACAAGAAGAAAGTGTACAAGATTCAGAGTTTGCAGCCTGCTATCCAAGCTAGTGTTCATAAAGAACTTAGGGGCAAGGGTTGCTAGGGATCAAGGCTCTGCCAGGACATTTGTCCGCCTGTCAAACCCAAACATATGTAAACATTTGAATGTCCTTCACCACAGCCTCTCTGTTGGCTAACTCTGCCACCTGTTTGTTAATTCTAGGGAGAATGTAATATCTACATAGTGCTTTTGTTCATGTATAATATGTGTTTGGCTTGCTTGCATGCACATACAATTAATGGAATTTATTCTTGAAAATCTTTGGCAACATCTACTAGTGGCAGTGTCATGTTTATTTTGTGAATGTCCACAAAAAGATTAAAAAGGAAGAAAAAGCTCAGCTGAAACAACCAGCCATGGACATGCACCGTCTCTCTTTTTTCAAAAGAAGCTTGGATCCCTGCATTTCCTTCTCCTACCCTTGCAGCTCATCTCCACCAGGATTGGTTGCTAGTTGGGACACTCTCAAAAGGTCTACATTTGCTTATCCTGCTACTGTCATGGCCTTTGTTTTTTGAACTGTTAGTTACCCTGCACATAGAAATCAAAATTTTACAATACAAAACCTCATTAATGGCAGAGAAAGGATCTTTCTTCATGGTTGTCTTGTTCTTATCAGTCCAAATAGACCATAAAATGGACAAAAAAGAAAATGTGAAGTACTTTAACATCCCTACAACCCCCTCCCTTCATCCAGTGCTTCATCCATGCCTAAATCAAGTAAGGTTGAATGAAGTCAGTTCTAATGTACAGACAAAGCAAAGCAAACCAAATTTCTCTAGATGAAAAGGAAAGAAAATATATTGTCTAACATTTCACTATCTTTGACAAAAAGGAACAAGTCCTCAGTTTTCTTATCAATTCTGCTCTCACAAGAAGAAAATTCAATAAGATTCTCTAGAGAACGGCAATCATTTTAGAAGGTAATTGTAACCTACATAACTAGTTCCAAAGCTCATGGTCTTCACTTATGGTTGTGCCATTAAGATTAATAAAGGACGTGCCAGCAATGTTTCGACAATTCCTAGTATGCAACAGCCATTATCCTTTTTCAACCAAATAAGCTCCAGATTTAGAACAAGGCCTAATGAACTTGTCAGCAACACAAACATGAATTTGTAAAATTCTCTCAGCATCATTGGCTATAGAGCTTTCAAAATAATTTAGAATTCTACTTGAAAGTATCTTTGACTAGCACGTGTACCACAACATTTAGAGAACCAAAGCGATTTCATTGGACATCCCTTTGCCTTTGGGGGCTTCCAATAAAATAGGAACCTTATATATATATATATATATATATATATATATAGACACACACACACTTGGATGTCTATAAAGGTGTAATATGAATTCACTAGGAAATGTAATAAATTAGGCTAAAATGACAAAACAATAGCGAAAATGTGACAAAACTTAAATTCTAGACAAAATGCATCAAAACAACGATAACAAGTAGAGCAGGCTTTCAAATCTAAGCAGACTACCTTTTCAAATTTTCAACCTTGTTTACACAGATGTTTCCTTGCGTGAGTCTAATTACTATAAAGACAAACATGTGAAATGAGCATGGATGGTTTCCCTTGGTTATGATTTGTAATAATTCTTGAAAATTTCAAGAATATCTAGAGCCCAAAGCACAAAAGTCATATTGTAAAAACTTCCATAATTAACGAGCAATGTTATGTATAAAAAGAGTAAACAATTAATAACACAGATCAACAAGGTAATGCAAGTGATAGGCTGATACCACACTTTCCATTCAAATTGTCATTATATGTATTAAACTCTTGAATGTGTGAAAATAAAATCCATGGGGAAACAAAAAAAAAAAAAAAAAAAAAAACGAAAATCTTTTAAGGTGCCAACCATGCCTCTGCATAAGCATCATGTGGGATGATGAGGTGTAAGATGTTTTCCTAACATTGCAAATCAATGGAAGCACATGACTAAGGCCATTTTGTACTTAGTGTTCAATACAGTCTATTATTCACAGTATTTGTTGATTATTATTATTATTATTATTATTATTAGGGATAAAAGATATAGATTTTCATTAGTGACATTACTACATTTTTGAACTTTTTCTTCAATCGAAATCATAAATTCACGGAATTCTACTTTACTCATTTTGAAAAACCTGTCATGCCAACAAAATGAGGTTGTGCTTGTGAATTTCTAAAATGAAGACAGGTAGGGCAGCGAGGAGGGTGGGGAGAGATTCAGAGTTTGCAAACTCTACTGATCTAAGTACTAGAATCCTTAGATTTGGGAACCTAGAAGCAGGAGGATTGAGAAAAATATTACCTATCAAACTCAGAGACACTAACGTTGTAGAGAAGAGACAGAAAGGCAGCCCCATCAATGGTTTAGTAATGGTTAGATCAAGCTTTTGCAAAACATGTGGAATGGTGGCGTAGACCAAGTGTCAATGTAGAAGGGAAGACATTTGATGAAGCAATAGATCCGCAATGTGCATAGGGGTATGAGATTGGAAATGACATAGCGAAGAGTCCAACTTCTGGACATTATATCCACAAATCTAAGATCTTTGATTCTGCCACCCAAAGTATGGGCCCAAGTCAAGAATAGCGACAAAGAGTTCACAGATGCCTCCACTCGCTTGACAGAACGCTTATGGAGATAGCACCTTGGGTTGGTAGAAACGAGAGGATGTGGTAGTGTCATTGAGGGCATTTTGTCAAGCAAAGGAGAGGGAACTCTACAAGACCTTGCTCTCAAATATCTCTCCCTCTCTCTAATTCTCTCCCCTCTCCACTCATTTTGCTTCCGATTCAGTGTGTGTGCGCACTTTGTGGAGAGTTTCTATGCTTAATGAAAATTTGAGAGAGTGAAGTATAACTTTAAATGGAAAGAAACAACAATAAACCAGTACGTTTGGCAGCAAAAGCTTTCCAGTTTTGACGTATACTTGCTTTGGCAGATTATTTCTCTGCTTTATAAACAACAACAAGAAGCTTTTTGTTGCAATCTTTTGTTCGTCTTGGTCAAATTTCTAGGAGTCTCATTAAAAACTCTAATCAAACATATGGTGGGCAATCCATGAATATTTTTACACAAGAAAAAGATATTGTAGCAACGAACAGAGCTTGAATTAAGAAGAAAGACAGTGACTTAAAGGGAAAAAAGTTGATTAACCTTCAAGGTCAGTTTCACTTAGCTATTCAGTCTTTGTACTCACTTGACTCCTCACAGTCAGAGTTACCGTGGGCCATAATTTCTAGGAGTCTTGCAATCCTTTTTGGGTAAGGTTTGTCATTAGAGCTTCCAGCCCCATCATAGTCTTCACGGGCTCTCTCCTCTTGGCTTCGTAACCTTCCGCCGCTTCTCTCAGACATAGTTCGGTTAAGATCTTCAGTGTCCTTCGCAACCCACATTTTTTCACATAGTCCACTTGTTGGATAATTGTCATGTTCAGCTTTGCTTAAATAATTTCTTTCTACTGACACCACTCGTAAAATTATATATCAAAATTATGACTTTGGCCTTTGGGTCTGGTTGATTATTTTCTTTTTTAAATTAAAAATTTTCCCCCCAAGCATGGCTTGAGTCCGTATCGGATTAGCATTTTGACTCAAATAACACAACTCTTTTTTAATAATTTTAAAAATTTTATGTATTTTAAATTTGTTAACTTGATTCATTTTAGATTTAGAGACTTGGTATGAATTTGATGGTTTTATTTATTTTAATATTTTGATAGTTTTTTAATATAATTCAAATATTAGGCTAAATTGCAAATTTTTTCAATAATGAATTTAAATGATTTAATGATTTTTTTTATTAGACCTTACCAAATGGCTCCAATCTGACCCGGGTTGAGTTGATTTTTAGAGCTAATTTGGGTTATGTTAGCTTGGGTGAGAAATTTCTGGGCTTGATAAGGTCAATATAGAATAAAAAGTTTCCCAAACCTAAGCCAATCATGTACACACTTTCTTTTTAGTTTGGTCCTATCATTTTACTAAAAGCAATCATTTTATATTTTATAGACTAAAGTTTTTTATAGGCTATAAAGTTTAAAGACCAACTATGTATTTAACCGTAAAATCAAAAACAAAATATTTGCTCATGCAAATTTTGGATATTTCAAATATCATGACTTTTAAATTATATAGAGGCTTATTAGCCTACGTTTGAAAAAATCAAACTATTGACCAATTAAGCTCACTTCTGAATTATTCAGTCCTATTTGGTCTACTTGGGTCTATTCGGTCTTATTCAGTCCACTTCAGTCTTATTCCGTCCACATTAGCCTTGTTCGGTCTATTTTGTCGTCGTTTGTCCACTTCGGTTCTATTCAGTACTTTTCAGTCTATTTTTCCCACTTTGGTCCTATTCGGTCCACTTTCAGTCCATTCTGTACTTTTTGGTTTTCATAAAGCTTGTGTGATAGAAGCGTTAACAATAGGTTTACCAAACAATTCTCTTTCTATAGCGTATTCCGGGTTTCCAATGACAACACTCCCTCTCTCTCTGTAACAGCAATTGAATGAAAATGACAACAGCGAAGAAGAAGAAGCTGATGTCATCGGCGCCATGGAGGGGCAAAAGAGGAAGCCGAAGAGTTCCAAGACGATAACGATTGATGATTCCCTTGTCGAGGTAACTACTAGGTCTCTATTTTGTGGGTTTTTTTTTTTTTTTTTTTTTTTGCTGATGAGAGAATTCTTGATTACTTGCTTTAAATTGTGTTTCTTTGGTTACCCATTTATTATTTTCTTGATTACTTGCTATTGGTTGTTTAAAGTTCGTGTCTTTGTCATTAGTAGTATACCCTTTTGCAGTGTTGGGGGATTCCTGGTGGTTCTTAATTGTGTTTTTATAGATTTATGTGTTATATGAGAGGTTGTTAATGTTTTTGTTTAAGGATCATTTGGGAATGTGAGCTCTTACCAGTTGGCAATGTATTGTAACTCTGTGATATGAGTATGACTCTGAATTAAGGAACTTAAAACCTTAGTATTACCACAACAAACCAAATTATTAGTAGAGGATGAGAACTTCTTCCCATCAAGGAAAACTGATAAACAGAAAGGAAACAACAAATCTATTCTACTAGTTAATGAGAACTATAGTCTATAATACAATGGCTGACTGGCTGAGTGCGTGTTGGATCTCTGCTTTTAGCTTTCATCTTTTTAGCAAATTTGCTCATGCGCTATTTTTTAAAGTCATTTTTTTTCTAGGTACAACTGTACTACATAGAGTTTCAAGTGATAGACGATGGCCATTTCTGCTGTTTCAAACATTTTCCTTTCATGCATAGCAAGTTAGAAAGACAAATATGATCAAATTGGAGTCTTGATTGTGTATTTGATTGTTAAGTATAGCTGGAAGGTAGCCAAGTTTAGTAGTTTAGTAGTTTAGTAGCAATGTCTGATTAGTTTGTACTGCTAATGAAGTCTGATTACTTTAGTAGTTAGAAGGTAATTATAACCTACATAACTGGTTCCAAAGCTCAATGTCCTCACCTAAACTTGTGTCAATAAGATCAACAACAGACCTGCCCACTTGGTTTCTACAATTCCTAGCATGCAACAGCCAGTATACTTTTTAAACCAAATAAATCAGTGTTAGAAAGGGCCTTAAAAACATGTCAAAAGCACAAAAGTCATACAGTAAAAACATGCATAATTAAAAAGCAATGCTATTAATGTTACAGGCTGACGAGAAAATCAAGTGATAGCACCCATTTCCATTCAAACTTGACATTATATATATTCTACCAAACTCTTAAATGTTTGAAAAGAAGATGACGGGAGGAAAAAAAGAAAGGAAAGAAAAATCTTACTAATAAATTGCAGAGGAAAAGGATTTGTTGCTTATAATGAATCCATGCAGACATGTACCAAAGACATAAATTAGTCCATAAAAAGTGTAAAGATAATTTCTTCTTCTTCTTCTTTTTAGGTTTGGTTTTCTGATACAATAATGTCAGAAGAGTTGGCTAGCTAGTAGTAGAGTCCAATAATGTTTATAAGACTTTGAAGCAAGAGTAGCCAGGGACCCAACATCTACAGTGACTCTTATGCACAACATATATAACCACTAGTGTTCTCTTAATTTTATGCACTTGAGGTCTTCAATCAGCATAGCAAGTTGCCAAGGAACCTTTCTCAAATTATCGAAACAAGTCTGCAAAAACCAAGCTGTATAGCCGGGCATCTGATCTAGCTGCATGCCATTTGGTTGCATATGGAAGAACAACAACAGACTGCCAGCGCTGGATTTGGTTACACAACCAAAACCACCCTCCATCTCTGCTAGTGTCCCACAATAGTTAGCCACACCTGGACACTTTTGCCCTGGTACTTTCCTGCAGTTTCTCTGATCTTGCTGTTGTGCATACCTGCAAAGCAAAGCATTAGAACTTTTTAAGCAGATTTTTTTGCACCCTTAAACATCAATCTAGAGAACACCAAATATTCCTGTTTTTAAAATTTTGGATCCTCTATCCATTGAGCCAACCACTGCTTCAAAGAGCTAGGAGAAATGAGTTTAGTTCTAACGCTCAAATCTAATCCAAACAATACAGCCCAAGCAAGAGTGCACTTCAGGAATAAATAATCCTAGTTTTCCTCTTTTTTATTGCATAACACACACTTACCATCGCTCACTTTGTTTCATTTCACTATTATGTGTTAATGAGTCTTCATGCCAAAACTTCCGCACAAAAATTATTAACTTCAAAGGAAGCTTCAATCCTCACAGATGTCTCCATCTAAGAGCTATGACCTTCCCTTGAGAATTTATTACCTGAATTCCCCCTACTTTCAATAATAGCTTAATTATGACCTTATCAACCATGTGTTACAAAGGAGGCCATATCAGCTTATCAGTAGCTTCTCACCTTTAGATAGGGGTGGCTAAAAATTGAGCAGCAACTTCAAGAGAGTATCGCTCCCTAACCAAGTCCTGTTTCCAAAGACAAAGTGTAAAGATGTCTTTACATACCTATTAAAAGATGCAGATTCTTTTGACTTATCTAAGGGAAACCCCAAATATTATATAAAAATTTAAAAATTTTCAAAAATGAATGACAATGATTATCAAAGTGTAGCATCATTCCACTGTGAAATTTAATACATTCGAGTGAGAAAACTTAATTTATAGATATAATACAACAATGATAGCAAGTACAACAGGAGGGCTTACCTAAGCAGGCTACCTTCTACATTTTTCAACCTTGTCTACATTGTTGCTTTCCTTCTCCAGTCTGAGTACTGTTAAGACAAATTTCCCTCAGATGTTATGGTTGGTAATATATAATCAAGTTTGTTGTATGGTCAGGTTTCTCTAATGTCCACTGCTGTCCTTCAATTCTAATTCATGTTGAGTCTCTTTAACAAGGTCTAACCCGATTAAGTTAGAGATAGGTCATTTGGTTCATTTCAGGTTTTGCCTGGTCACAATCTGAAATGGGTATGGACAACTTTCAGTCAATAATTTGATTCGTGAAAGTTTTAAAAGGTGGAAAAACTTTCTAGTACATCAAGGGGCAAAAGCACAAAAGTCTTATGGTATAAACTTATGTAGTTAAACAGCCGCTTCATATTAAAAGAGTTTTAAAGCATTAATATTATATATATATATATATATATATATATATATATATAAAACCCAGTAACAAAAGGTAGAGAAAAGGATGCTACTGTTAAGTGGGTTTGAAATAAGATGCTTCTACACAAGCATTACATAGGACGGTGACATGAATGATGATTTCCTTTGCATTGCAGAATAAAGCAGCACATAGCTAAGGCCAGTTATTACTACTTACTATTCAATATTCAATTATTGTAAATCACTGAACCATCACGGCATGTCTAACAATCGAGCAATATATAGTCATTCATAACACTGTTTTGGTGAAGATAAATTGAAACTAAATGCTTTTAGCTTTGAAGGTCGTCTCCTGTGTGAACTTTTATTTAGTTGGTTATCACACATCTATTTACATGAAGGTACAAGCTTAGGTTTCTAATAACGATAGATTAAGCAAAATACCAAAAACATAACTTATGCTGATGTAGATCCTTTTTTTAGCTGACCCATGGATCGATCAATTGTGAACAACGTTGACGTTATTTGGATATTTCAAAAACTTGGTTGAATGATTTGGTCAATGGGGAAATTTGGCATATCCACATTAATTCCTCATAAAAAAGGTAAGTTATAATCAAACTCCTAATGTTTGAAATTTAGAACATTCACCACTGCAACTTGATTGTAGAGTTTATTGCATTATGAGAATTATAGTAACAATGTCCTCGAATAGCTAAGACAAATCATTTTAGTAACTTCTATGATTGTTATCTTGCATTAGAATAAAAATTCCAAGCTCTACCTACACTAAAAACCGATTGATGTCTTGGTTTAATGATAAAGAGTTACCCTCAAGAGCGGACGCTATATCTTGAAAATTTTTCAAAAAAATAAAATAAAATAAAATAAAAATTTAGAGAGAGAGAAAAAAGAAAAAAGAAAAAGAAAGAATAGAAAAATCAGCCGATCTCTTTATCAGAAAAAAGAGCATTTTCTTTGGTTGAATGTTAGCACACAACAGTAGAAAACCTTCAACAAGGAAGTTAGATGCCATGTCTAGCTAGATTAATCATTCTGATTGTGATCTATACATGAGTTCATATATATAATGCATATAATATTTAATGACAAATTTAATTAAGTGCAATAATAATGTTTGCAGTGCCATGCATATATTGCTTTTGTAATTTTAACAAAAAAGTTTAAAACGATGCATTAAAATGCAACAAGAGTGCAGATTTTACCTTGCAATCTATTAGCTAGAGCAAAAATCAAAAGCATACAATGGACTGCACTTGTCTTCTTGTCTCTGGGCCATGTGACAATTTCTCCTCATGAACAAGGCCAACAATCCTGCATCAAGGGGGCTGCCAACACAAATCACTGATCCAAAACTACCCTAATCATTTCTTATTTTATAAAAATATGTTTTAAAAAAATGTTTTTGGATTAAATGAGTTGCTTCAAGAATGGGGGTAATTCTTTTACCAATTGTACCGATCCATAAGATTTAATACTATGCATATTAAATTAGCTAGGTGTACTGCAATGTTATTTGATCAAGGAAATGGAATAGATGAGAGTTGGAATAAGTGCCAATAATGTAGCTAAGCACAACTAGCAAAATTATTTTTTGAAGTTAAAATTAGGCTGGGTTTGGATAGCAACGCATTTGCGTTGCTTTGCGCGTTTGGGTTTTTTTCTATAGGTCTTGTGCACTATTTATGGGACCTGCAAGTACAGAATTTAGTAAATATAACTTTAAAATTGAGACCAACTGCACTATTTACACATTTAAAAAATATTTTACTACAGTATTTTCAATTTTTATTTTTTAGCAATAAGCGGTATCTAAACTAGGACTGTCCAAGTGACCCATGGACTGCTCAACCCGGCCAACCCGCCCGAGTCCGACCCGCCGCCACCCGATTCGACGACTCTGGCGGTCGGACTCGGGTTCCATTCACTCTAACCCGACCCCAGCGAGTCGGGTGTCGGTTTTTCATTTGAAAACCCGTGAAACCTGACCCGAACCGATGCCTTCAACGTTTCCGGCGAAGTATTAAGCATTCCCGACCAAATCCGGCGGGATTCTTCTAGATCCAGTGAGATCTCGCCGTTATCCGACGAAATCTAGGCCAGATCTCGACGGATCCGGCCAGATTTCGGCCAGATCCCGTCGGATTCGGCCATATTTCGGCCAGATCTCGTCGGATCCGACCAGATTTCTGCCAGATCTCGCCGGATTCGGCCAGATTTCGGCCCCGGTGATGAAACCCGAGACCGACCCGATACGACCCGAAACCGACGAGACCTGAACCGGAAAATCTGACCAGATCAGTGGATCGGTTTCGGGCCATATAATCATCCACCCGACTATTTCGGGTCGGGCCCGGGTTGGGCACAAATCCGACCCGGCCCGACCCGTGGACACCCCTAATCTAAACAAATCTTTAATGTGTCCAAAGGCAATGAAAAAAAGAAAAAGAAAAAAAAAGATAATGAAGCTACCAATAAAACTTTAATCTATATATATATATATATATATATATATATATATAAAACCGAAACCTCTAAAACTCCCGCAATTTTTCACATCATCATTTTAATTTATAAATTTTTTTAATTTTTAAAACTAAATAATGAGAGAGTCCTAATAGGAGTCTCTCTCTTTTTTCCCCATCATTTTAATTTATAAAAAATTTTAATTTTTTTAAACTAAATAGTGAGAGAGTCCTAATAGGAATCCCTCTCTCTCTTTTTCTTAATCCTAAAGTTTTTTTTTTTTTTTTTTTGTTACGTGAGTTTTTTTTTTTAGTGAGTCCTTAAAAAAAAAATTCTAACATGAGGTCTAATTAAAAAAAATATAATTATTTTTTTAATCCTAAAGTTTTTTTTTTTTTTTTTACGTGAGTCTTTTTTTTTTTAAACCTCATGTGAGTCTTTAAAAAAAAAATTCTAACATGAGGTCTAATAAAAAAAAATATAATTATTTTTTTAATCTTAATTCTAACGTAAGTCTTTTAAAAAGTTAAAATTTTCGATTTTATCTATATATATATATATATATATAAATAAAACCGAAGCTTCTGAAACTTTCACAATTTTTCACATCATAATTTTAATTTATAATTTTTTTAATTTTTAAAACTAAATAGTGAGAGAGTCCTAATAGGAGTCTCTCTCTCTCTTTTCCCCATCATTTTAATTTATAAAAAATTTTAGTTTTTTAAACTAAATAGTGAAAGAGTCATAATAGGAGTCCCTCTCTCTATTTTCCTTAATCCTAAAGTTTTTTTTTTTTTACGTGAGTCTTTTTTTTTTTTAAACTTAAAGTGAGTCCTTAAAAAAAAAAAATTCTAACATGAGGTCTAATTAAAAAAATATAATTATTTTTTTAATCCTAATTCTAACGTAAGTTTTTCAAAAAGTTAAAATTTTCGGTTTTACATTATATATAAATAATAATAATGATGTGGCAATATCTAAAAATATGAGAATACAATTTGTAGATTTACTATCAAAATAACATAGATTATATTGGTAGTAGATAATAGATTTAATTGTAATTGAGTATTATGTGAAGTTATCACCATAGAATAGCCTACGCTAAAATGTATTATGTGAAACCAATGATATAAAAGAAAATGAATTTTTCTAAATCATTTTATTGAACAAATAATTACTTATTTTCATTCATTTTCAAATTAAACATTTTTAAAAGTTAAATCATATATTTTTAAGTAAAATATGTATTTTTAATTTTTATATAACTGTCCCGTGTATCGTACGGGTTAACGACTAGTTACGAAAGAAAAACAGTGACTTACAAAAAATGAAGAGAAAAAAAGTTAATTAATAAAAAAGAAAACAAGTTCAACAATCTTCAACGACGCCGTTGTTGGAATAAGTGCCAATAGTGAAGCAAGTACATAACTATTCCCTCTTAATTAAAAGTTACACTAAACAGGAATGGACTTAGCCTAACCTAACATAGAATGTAAGCAATAATAACCCAGATAGCCAAACACAAACCTTATCATCTATGCAAACTAAACAACACTACATCTCTCTCTCTATCTCTCTGTGTAAACTCCGATTGAATAAAAATGGCAATTGGGAAGAAGAAGTTGATGTCATCGGCGCCATGGAGGGGCGAAGAGGAAGCCGCCGAAGAGTTTTAAGACGCGAAGCTCAAAGTCACAAAGCAGAAGAGTTCCTGAAATTGAGTCAGTGATGCACGTGCCTCGCAAGAAGAAAGACAAGTCCAAACGCCACGACCATGTTTCAGCTTCGCTACAGCTTTCAACGTAACTACCAAGTCTCTATTTTCTTGATTTTCATTTTTGTTTCTTGTTTTTGTTTTGCTTACCCAGTTGAGAGAATTCTTGATTTCTTGCTTTAAATTTTGTTTCTTTGGTTACCCAATTCTTAGCTTATTGATTTCTTGCTTTGAATTGTGTTTCTTTGGTTACCCAATTCTTAGTTTCTTGATTACTAGCTATTGGTTGTTTAAAGTTCATGTCTTTGTCATTAGTAGCGTACCCTTTTGCAGTGTTGGGGGATTCCTGGTTGTTCTCAATTGTGTTTTAATAAATTTGAGTTATGTGTTATATGAGAGATTGTTAATTTGTTTAAGGATAAATGGGGAATGTGAGCTCCTACCAGTTGGCCAATGTATTGCAACTCTATGATATGTCTGGGATAAACTACTCAAAACCTCAGCATTACTATAATAAACCAAATAAGAAATACAACCGGGGATAACCCATTGTAGTAGGGGTTGATAACTTCTACCCAGCAGAGAAAACTGAAAACAGAAGGAAAGAAAGAAGAAATTTATTCTTGTAGCGGATGAGAACTTTTACCCTATATAGAGTTTCAAGCTGATAGACAATGGCATGTCATTTTATTTCAAACAGTTAGAATAATGATTAAATAATTAAGCTCACTATTTTCTAACAGTTTAAGCTTTTTGGGACATTTGATAGTTTATTATAGTATCAAAGTAGGTGGTCTTGAGTTCGAACCCTATCTTTGTTCCACCGTCTCAATTAAAAAAAGTTCAAAATCAAATCTGTCGGGCTCTAAAGGGGAGTATAGACCCACATGTGAGAGTAAGTGTTGTAATAATGGTCATATGATTAATCTACTATTTCTTAATAGTTTAAGCTTTTGTTATAAGTGGTCATGCAATTAACATGAGGTTGAAGCCTCTTATTATTGAGGCTTCATATAGTTGATTCTTAATCTGGTTGAAGGCTCAATTTATGAAGCGAGGTTACGTATTTATACCTTCTATGATGTAGATCACTGAAATTGATTTGAGGATTTTTATGTGTGTGTGTGAACACCATCAATATCTACGTTGTTGTAATGGGCAAGGGCATTTCTGTAGGATGCATATCAATTAATTGATAGTCTTTTTTGTCATGTACTGTTTTTCTGTCGATTGACACTTTTATAGCCTATCCATCACTCACTGCTTGGAATTATACACTTTACATCTGTTTGGCTCTCAATAATATCTTAACTCCTCTTTTCTTCTTCCATCTGCTTCCTTTGTATAATTTTGCATCTAAATCCGTTCATAATTGAGTTTGTGATATGGTACTTCTTTTGAGTTTTGTGTATGCAGTTTCTTCAACGAGTATTCAGCATTGACGCCATTGTGAAACCTCTTCCGACTGCCATGGCCTACAATGTTTCCCTCAACTTGAACTTCTTTACGCACATTTTCACTCAGTTCTTTGGTGAGTATTGATTTCTTTGTGCCATTTATAGGTAGCAGAGAAGATGGGATATATTACAAATTCTATAGAACAAGATAACGATGTCACTCTTAATTACTTTTGAGGGTTCTTTTTCCTAGTCTTCCTTTGCAGCTTCTGTTTCTGCTCCTTGTGCAATTTCTGCAGCATAATGAGTATGCTTGTGGAAGGTCTGAACCTTTTTTCAATGCATTTGGGGCTATCAAGTCTATAACTTCACCGGAAGTTACAATGGGCTTGACTCCTACATCTTTTAGAAGGACTAAGAAATAAATTCAGGGAATACAACTGGTTTTGAGAGATTTTCAATGTCTAATCAAGTAATTTAAATTGCAAAAATTTTAAACTTAGAATTGGTAGACATTTCTCTTGATTCTATATTTTGGTTTGATCTTTTCCAACAATAGCTAACTTTGTCTCATGCTTAATGTAAATTAAAAAAAAAAAAATGCTAATCTTGGTCTCATGATTGCACTCAAGTTCTTTGAAAGTAAAAAAAAAAAAAAAATAGTTGTGTCATGTGATCAAACCTTTGACATGTTTCCCTTCCATTAATGCATTGATGATTGTTACAGAATAGCTAATTTTCGATGTGTAATGTAGTTTATGTGATTTGTTGTATTGCAGATCCAGAAGGTATAGCAAATGCCCAAAAATCGTTAGGGATAGGACAAGAAGAGAAAGCTCGCCGTGTTCGTTGAAAAAGAGATTAAAAAAAAAGGAAAAGGAAGGATGGCGGGGGAGGAAGGGGGGATTTAGAAGGCAGTTGAAGACTTATTTCTGATTTTAAATGTAACTGTTTCAAATTGTTTTTAATATCTAAAAGATTTCTTTTTTGGAGAATTTATAATAACTGAATATTGAACATGTAATCTAAAAATTCAGTGGGAACCCTTTCATAAAATTTTTTGACTTTGCAAATGGACTTGCATCATGGGCTATATGAGAGTTTCAATAAGTTCACTGATGATATTTATTGAAAAAAAAAATACAAGTACTAATGAGATTTCTTAATAAGTTTTGCCTAACCTTGGATGAAACCAAATGCTCATGTTTTGCAGCATAGCAGAAATTAGCCATTTTTTTGCTTGAAATGACTAGATGATTTTGCTCTAGATCCTTTTATATTGGAAATCAATTAAGCAAATTTAAACCTTCCATTAACAAACAAAAAGTATGTCACTCAAAACTTCATTTATCTTCTTATCATTACCCTCTAGCCAATTTGAGCCAAGTTTTTATGCTAAAAAATTATTTAATTCAACCTTGGCTAGAGCCAACATTTTCTGTTAAAAAAATATTTAGTGTGACCCAAAAGACACACATGAAATATTTTGCATTATCATGGGGAAAAATAAAAACAATCGATGTATATAACAACCTTCACAAAGGAAGAGAAATTTCAATTTCTGTATTTGATAGAAGTTTAACAGAACAATCCATTAGTAGGGCACAAAAAAAAAAAAAAAAGCATGTTAATGGGTCAGAGCCATTAGATAGTTAATTTAATTGCTCTTATTCGAATCTAAAAGGAGAGTTGAATATGATTTTCACGCAGGGACATGAATCTCTTATATGTTGTCTTACAATGTTAATGATTGCATGCAGTTACATGCCATATCTTAAATTAGTCCAAAAAAGGTGTTAATTTAACTTCTTTCTTTTCGTCTTCTCTTTTCTTTTTGGGTATGATTTATTAATACAATAATGTCTGAAGCGTTGGCTGGTAGTAGAGTCCAAAAATGTTCAAAAGAATTTGAAGCAGGGCCCCAACATCTGTAGCAACTCTCTTATCTACAAATATACAACCACTACCGTTCTCCAACTTTTGTGGTCTTCAATCAGCATAGCAAGTTGCAAAGGAAACCTTCTTCTCAAAAAGAGGTCCTCCACTCTTAGAAATTATGGAAACAAGTCTACAAAAACCAAGCTGTGTAGCCTTAGTTAATGCTTTCCGAACAGAGGGGCATCTAGCTGCATGCCATTTGGTTGCTTATGGAAGAACTGCAACTGCCTGCCAGCACTTGATTTGGCTACAAAGCCAAAACCAACCCGTTCACACTATCTCTGCTAGTGTCCCTAAATTGTCAGCAGCACCTACAACCCTCCACAACTTGACACACTCGCCTTGGTACTTTCTTGCAGTTACTCTGATCCGCTTGTTGTGCATTAGAGACTTGTGCAGACCTGCAAAACAAAGCTTTAGCACTTCTTTAGAAGCTATTTTGCACCCTTAAACATCAATCTAGGGAACATAATATATTCCTGTTTTTGAAATTTTGGATCCTCCATCCACTGAGCCAACCATTGCTTCAAAGAGCAAGGAGAAATGAACTCAGTTCTAAGGATCAAATCTATCCAAACAATATAGCCCAAGCATCAAGCAAGATTGCACTTCCGGAATAAATTAACCAAGTTTTCCTCTTCCTCACACAATTATTATCACTCACTATGTTTCATTTCACTATTCTGTTTTAATAAGTAAGTCCTCATGCCAAACTTCCACATAACAATTATTAACTTCAAAGGTAGCTTCAATTCCCATAGATGTCTCCATCTAAGAGCTGTGACCCTCTAATGAGAATCCATTACTTGAGTTCCCCTTACTTTCAATGGTAGCTTAATTTTGATATCGACCACGAGTTACATCGAGGCCATATTTGCTTATTAGTAGCTCCTCACCTTGAGATAGGGGTGGCTAAAATTTGAGCAGTCACTTCACTACTTCAGGAGAGTATTGCTCCCTAACCAGGTCCTGTTTCCAAGTCAAAGTGTAAAGATAACTTTGAATACTGATTAACAGATGTAGATTTTTTTGACTTCTCTAAAAAAAAATATAAAATTCTCAAAAATTAACTAGAACAGGAGTGCTTACCAATCCAAGTAGGCTACCTTCTCCAATTTTCAACCTTGTCTACACAGTTGCTTGCTTGATTGAGTCTGATTACTGTAAGGAAAAATATGGCTCAGATGATATGGTTGGTAATATATAATCAAGTCTGTTGTATGGTTGGGTTTCTCTACTTTCTACTGCTGTCCTTCAATTCTAATTCTAGTCAAGTCTCTTTCACAGGGTATAAGCTAATTAAGTTACGATTTTGAGATAGGCCTTTTGGTTTGTTTCAGCTCTGCTTGGTCATGATCTGAAATGGGTAGGACAACATTCAGTCAATAATTTGTTTCAGACTGAAGGTTTTAGAAAGGTAGAAAAAATTTCAAGTACATCAAGAGGCAAAAGCACAGGAGTCTTGTGCTAAAAAGTTAAAAAATTAAGAGCTGTTTCATATTAAAAAGAGTTTTAAACAATTAAATTCATGTCATGGCACCTTTTCCTAGTAACAAAAAGCAGAGGAAAAAGTCATTACTTTTAAATGGGATTGAATTATTATTAAGGTCCACCAATGCTTCTACACAAGCATTACATGGTACAATGACAAGAATGATGATTTTCTTACATTGCAGAATAAAAGCAGCACATGGCTTACGGCCATTTAGTACTGCTTACAATTCAATATTCAATTGTGGTAAATCACTGATCAATCACAGCATGTCTAGCAATTGAACAATTTATGGTCATTCATAACATTTTTTTGGTGAAGATAAATCGAATTAATTGCTTTTAGCTTTGAAGATGGTCTCCTCTGAGAGATTTATATTAAGTTAGTTATTACACATCTATTTACATATAGGCACAAGCTTAGGTTCCAAATGATGATAGCTTAAGAAAATTACCAAAACATAACTTAATGCTGATGCAGATCACTCAATTATGAACAATGTTGATGATACTTGGATATATCAAGAACTCGGATGAATGATTTGGTCAATGAGGAAATTTTGCATAGCTACATTAATTCCTCATAAAAAGTAAGTTATAATCAATCTCTAAATGTTTGAAATTTTAAACATATGAGAGTTACATTACCAATGTCCTCAAACATGCTAATACAAATCGTTTTTATAACATCTTTTAATTGTTATCCTACATTAAAATAATAAAAATATCAAATCAAAACAAAAATATAAAAATCAGTCATTCTCTTAAACAGGAAGAAAGCACTTTTTTGGTTAAAGGTGGGTACACAGCTATAGAAAACCTTCAATGAGAAAGCTAGAGGCTACATCTAGCTAGAATCATTCTAATCGCGATCTATACATGAGCTCACATATATGATAAGAAATGACATAATGATTAACTTAGATTATAATGTTTGCAATGGCATGCATATATTGTTTTTGCACTTCTAAAAATTTTAAAACAATGAACTATATAGGCAACAAGAGTGCAGTTTTTACCTTGCAATCTATTACAGCTACCGAAAATCAGAAGCATAAAATGGACTGCACTTGCCTTCTTGTCTCTTGGCCATGTGACAGTTTCTCCTCATGAACAAGTCCAATAATCCTACATCAAGGGGGCAACCAACCCAAACAACTAACACAATCAGTGAACCAAAATTACTCTAATCATTGTTTATTTTATAAAACTATGTTTTTTTTTTTTTTTTTGTGGTTTAAATGAGTAGCTTCAAGAATAGGGGTGATTTTTTTTTTTTTTTTTTTTTTTTTTTATCAATTGTACCAATCCATAAGATTTAATAATATGCATTAATTAGCTAGGTGCACAAATTTATGTTATTTGATCAAGGAAACAGACCAGATGAGGGTAGGAATAAGTGATAAAAATGAAGCTAAAACACAGATAGTAAAATTATATTTTTAAGTTAATATTAGTTAAGTAAATGTGTCCAAAGGAAGGGAAAAAAAAGATAATGCCGAGCAACCAACGAAAAGCTTTGATTGAGAAGAAAGAGCAATTACTTACAAGTAATATAGAGAAAAAGTTGACTAAAAATAGACAAGAAGTTCAACAATCTTCAATGATGCTGTTGTTGGAATAAGTGCTAATAGCAAAGCTAAGCTGCACCTCACAAATACTTTTTAGAATTTAAAATAAAATCAAACAAAGTTTTGAGCATCCAGAAATATTTACGTCTTTAAGCAACTTTAAATTAAAGAGTATGCTCGGTAGACATGTAAGACTATTGCAATCTCTTACATTCAATAAAGCGAGGCCGGTCAAATGCCCAATTGATGTGGGTAGTTTTGTAATAGCAATTCCATCCAAGTAAACTTTCAATACACGTTGCAAATTTTCCCAAATTCTGAAATTTTTTTTATTAAAATTTTTGAGAATCCAAAAAGAATAAGAGTTTCAAGAGACTTCATTTCAAACTTGTTTGGAAGAGTTTTTAAATTTTTACAGCCTTTCAGACTAAGAAGAGTTAGGTTGTTATGAACTCTAATTGATGGGTGCAACTTGGATAAATTTAAACAATCTTCAAGAACCAATTTCTCAAGGACTGGGACTTCGGTGAAGATAGGGGTTTCAGTAAGTTTTAGAGGCTTGCTTAGTCGGATGGATTTTAACCTCTAAAATAACCAAAAAAAAAAAAAGATTCAACAAAACCTTATAGCTTAACGAAACTTAAAAAAAAAAAGTTGTGTCAGGTGCCTAAATTACCTTTGAGCCTTGTGATTAGTTGTTGGTATATAATTTGGAGGGTAGAAAATACCATTTGAGCTCCCTAGCTTATTGGCAATTTTGACTATCTATTAACATGTGATGAATATCTACTAAACATGAACAGTTTTGCTGAAAGTAACTCTAAAGTTACACTTTTGAAACAAATTGGCTACATATTATCCAGACTGCTAAATTTAACCCTCTAGTAATAGAGTTACAAGCCCAAAAAATGTTCATAAAAGAGTTGGAAGCAAGAGTAACCTGGGCTCTAGCCTTATTAGTGACCCCCGTGCACAGCAAATGTACACCACTGGTGTTCTCTAACTTCCTTGCACTTGTGTTCTTCAGTCAGCACAGCAAGTTGCCAAGGAACCTTCTTCTTTTCCGCAGGTTCTCCAATCTTCCACTAACCCAAACAAGCCTGGAAAATATGCTTCTCAAACAGTATGCTTCCACTCGTTTGCATACGCCATTACTGGAACAGCCTAAAAAATTATCTACAAGCCTATTATTTAGCTACATAGGCAAAACAACCCCATTTGCATCAGTTCTGCCAGTGTCCCTCAATTGTCAGCAACACTTGCCATCCCTCCACGACTGGACACACTGGCCTTGGGACTCTCTAGTAGTTACTCTAATCAACATGTTGTGCATCATAGGCTTGTGCATATCTACAAAACAAAGCTTTACTGAGCATTAGCATGATAAGTACACTTTTTTGCACCCTCAAACATCACTGTGTTGAGGTTATACAGCCCAAGCAAGACTGTGCAACAGGAACAAACGATCCAAGTTGTCTTCCTCATTGCATAAGACACTTGGTTTCACTCACTAAGTTGTGTTGTATGAGGCCATAGCAGCTTATCAGTAACTCCACAGCTTGAGATAGGGATACCTAAAATTTGAGCAGCCACTTCTGGAGAGTACAGCTCTCTAATCAGGTCCTGTTTTCAAGCCAAAGTGTAAGGATAAGTTTAAATACCTATTAATAGTAGTAGCTTATTTTGACTTAATTGGGGGATTCCTAAAGTATGGTTTTTATAACCTAACAAAATAATATTTTTTGTATAATTGAAAAACAATGACACGCACACATACATGACTAAACTTAAATTTTGGACAAAACACATCAAAATAAAACTATAGGATATTTCCACTGCGAAATACAATACATCAGACTAAAAAGACAAAACCAAGCCGAAAAATATGACAACTTAAATTGTGGATGTAAGGCATCAAAACAACAATACATCTAGAGCAGGGCTTACCAATCAAAGCTGGATACCTTCTCTATTTTCAACTTTTTCTGCATAGTTGCTTGCCTGATTGACAATGCACCAGAGAATTAGGTTAGTAATTTATGGCTAAGTTTGTTGTACGCTCAGGTTACCTATGGAGATAAGTCTTCTGGTTTGTTTTATCCTGTGAAATGAGCATGAACAGCTTTGCCTTGGTCATGATCTGAAATGGGTAAGTACAAATTTCAATCAATAATTTTATTCAGAGTTAAAGGTATAAAAGTTAGAAAACTTCAAGAACATCAAGAGGAAATAGCACAAAATTCATTTGGTAAAGCTTAAACAATTAAAGAGCAGTACTATGGAATGAATTTTAAACTATTACTATTAAAAAGTAACAGGGCACTTACATGTGGCCGTACCTGTCTACTAAATTATATATGTAAGAAAGCACCATAGAAAAAAGATATGTCACAGGGCACCTATTAAACTCCTAAATCTCTGAAGTAAAAGAGGAAGGAGAAGAAAGAACGAATGAAAGAAAGAAATATCTAAATAAGAAATCAAAGAAAGAAAGATATGACACAAAAAAAAATGAAATTCAAATATTATAAAGGTCTCACCAATTCTTCTTCACAAGCATTACATGGGAAGATGAAGTCTTTGATGATTTCCCAACATTTTATTAAAGGCATCAGATGGCTAAGGCCATTTAATAATAGATTCAAACGCACTTCTCTTATGTTAAATCACAGATCTGACAAGACAGGTCTAACAATTGAGTAATATGCAGTCATTCAAAACATTGTTTTGGTGACACATAAAATTGGACTAAATGCTTTTAACTTTGAAGATTGTCTCCTGTGAGAGCTTCTCAATTAGTTGGTGATGCCAAATCTATTAACATATAGGTATAAGCTTAGGTTCATAAGACAGATAGTTTAAGCAGTTCAACAAGAATATTACCGCTAATCAATTGTCAACAACATTACAATATTTGGATATATTGAGAACATGGTAATGATTTGGTCATTGAATTAATTTTTCATATCAAAATTAATTCCCCATTAAGGTCAGTTATGATCATGCTCCTCATGGTTGAAAATATCGAACAATCACTAACCATGATTTGATTCTAAAGTTTGTTGCTTATGAGAATTGCAATAACAATGTCCTCAAACATGCTAGTACAAATCATTTTAGTAACTTTATGATTGTTGTCCTACTTTTAAATAATAAAAAATTCAGAGAAATGCAAAAAGTAAAAAATAAAAAGAAAAGAATAAAAAAATCAGTTATTCTCTTAATCAGAAAAAAAAAGAAAAGAAAAAAGAAAAAAAAAGAAGCTTCTGCTTTGGTTTCAGGTTAGTAAACAACCCTAAAAAACCTTCAACAAGGGAGGAAGCTAGACTCAACCTCTAGGAAGACTAATTATTTTGATGCGATCAATTGTCAATAATGTTGATATTTGGATGTATCAAGAACTTGTTTTAATGATTTGTTCTTTACAGAAATTTTAATATCCAAATTAATTCCTCATAAAAGTTATTATCAAGTTCCTCATTGCTGAAGATTTTAAATTTTATAACTACATTTTATAACTGCATTTGATTTTAAAGTTTGTACATTTTAGAATTGGAATCCTGATTCTCTTAGCTATATAGCAAGTGGAGTGCCGAAAAGTTATATAACTGTCGTCATACTTTAAATAATAAGAATTTCAGAGCAAAACAAAAATAAAAGGAATAAATAATAAGAATTTCAGAGCAAAACAAAAATAAAAGGAACAAGAACTAGAACAGAAAACCCAGCTATTCTCTTAAACAGGAAAAAAAATTAAAAAAAAAAAAAGCATTTTTTTTGGTTGAAGGTTAGTACACAACTTTAGAGAACTTTCAACTAGGGAGGAAGCTAGATGCTACCCCTAGCTAGACTAATCATTCTGATTGCAATCTATGCATGACTTCACATATATAATATGTAACGAGACAAAATTAATTTCAATTGTAATGTTTGTAGTGGCATGCATATATTGTTTTTGCAGCTCAAAAATTTTTAAAGCAATGACGAGAGAGTAAAAGGCATACAACGGACTGTGCTTATCTTTATGTCTCTTGGCCATGTGACAGTTATACCTCATGAAATAGTCCAATAATCCAACATCAAGGGGGGCAACCAGCACAAACAAGTAACACAATCACTAAACCAAGATGACCCTAATCATTGTTTATTTCATAAGACTATGTTTTTTTTTTGTGCATATTAAATTAGCTAGGAGTATTGCTTTGTGTTTTTAGATTAAGGAAACAAACCAGATGGGAGTTTGAATAAGTGCCAATAATTAACTAAGGTACAACCGGCAAGAAACTATTTTGAAGTTAAAATTAACCCGAAAAAGTGCAAGTATATGCCAAAGGTAAGGGAAAGTGATGATGCATCCAACAAAAAAACTCACATTAAGAAGAAAGATGGTGACTTACTGGTGATAGAGAGAAAAAAGTTCATTAAACTTTTGAGTCACATCACAAAATTCCTTCCAATGAAAAAATCTCAAGTCACTAATCACTCACTTGACTCCTCACAAGCAGCTATGGACGTGGACATTCTCTATTTTTAAAAAGAAATTGGATCCCCGCTATTTCCATCCCCTACCCTTGCAGCTCTCCTCCAACAGGATTGGTTGTAGCTGAACCCTCTCTAATGGTCTGGATTTGCTTATCCTGGCTGTTTAGGCTTTTGTTTGTTTTTTGAACTGTTAGTTACCCTACACATTGAAATCAAACAAACTTTTAAAATACATGGCCATATTAGTGGTAGAGAAAGGCTCTTTCTTCACAGTTGCATTTTTCCTATAAGTCCACATAGACCATAAGATACAGACAAAAGACAACAAGAAGTACTTTAAGGTAAAAAAAAAAAGGTCTAAGGTTTCTGCATCTTTGACACAAGAAAAAAGTCCTCACAAATCTTCTCAATTCTACCCTCACAAGAAGAAAATTCAATAAAATCCTCCAAAGAAAGACAATAATTTTAGAAAGTGATTGTAACCTACAAAATGGCTCCAATGCTCAAGGTCTTCACTTATGGTTGTGCTAGTGAGATCAAAAAAGGTCCTGCCGGCATGGTTTCTACAATTTCTGCTATGCAACAACCATTATCCTTTTCAACCAAATAAGCCCCAGATTTAAAATGAGACCTTATGAGCTTGTCAACAACACAAACATGAATTGGAACCATATGTATACACTTGCAAAAAAATTATCTTTGACTAGCACATCTGCCACAACATTTACAGAACCTAAACAGTTTCATAGGACACCCCTTTGTTGACATGCAAAAAAATTGGAACCATATGTATACACTTGGATGTCTATAAAGGTATATTATCAATTTACTATGAGATGTAATAAATCAGGCTCAAATGACAAAACAATGAGGAAAATGTGACAAAACTTAAATTGTAGGCATAATGCATCAAAACGACAATAACAAGTAAGGCAGGGTTTACAAATCTAACCATACTACACCTTATCCCATTTTCAATCTTGTTAAATACTTGCCTGCCTGCTTGTGTCTAGTTACTATAAAGATGAACGTGTGAAATGATCATGGGTGGTTGGCCTTGGTCATCATGATCCAAAATGGGCCTGGAAAATTATATTTCAAGAACATCAAGAGCCAAAGAACAATAATCATATGTCAAACACTTCCATAATTAAAGAGCGGTTATAAAATGAGTATTAAAGTATTAATATCACAAATCAATGAGGTAATTATATTACATATGAAGGAGGCAATGCATGTGAGCTCCTAAATGTCTGGGGTGGAAAAAATAGAATAGGTACCAAAAAAAAAGGTGTCTAGCTAAGAAAATGCAAAGGAAAAAGATATGTCTTTTTAAGATGAGATTTGGCAGCAAAAACTTCCAGTTCTGCTTTTAAAACACCAACAAAAGCATTTTCTTGCCACTCTTTGTTGTCAAATCGCTAGGAGTCTCATTGACAACTTTAGTCAAACATGTGGTGGGCAATTTATTAATACATGTACTGTAAAAGAAAAAGAAAATGCAGAAACCAACAGAACTTGAATTAAGAGGAAAGGCAGTGACTTACAGGTATAAAAGGAAAAATAGATCATCAATCATCGGGTCACGTTCACAAAATTCCTCCAAATCGTCAATATATTCTTTCGAATGGTCACTAGATTCGTCAATATCTTCTTCCCAATAGTTTTCGTCCAAATAGTCTCTATCTTCTTCCAAATAGTCTTCGTCCGAATCGACATTAGATTCGTCCCGATCGCTTAACTCCTCGTCAGAGTCCTTGTACTCACTTGACTCCTCAGAATCAGAGTTACCATGGGTTTCATTAGAGCTTCCTTCTCCACTGGGTCCAGCCCCGTCACAATCATCACGACTGCGCTTGACTTTGTGACACTCCAAGCCATCATAAGGAGTGATGCTGCTGTTGCTATACTGGGCCATTGTTTGGTCCAGATCTTCTATGTCTTTCTTATATATCATACGGATCCCGCATTTTTTTACCTTGCAGTCGCCAATGGTTTGAATTTTAATTCCAATCTGACTGAATCCATTCGCATCACCTTCCCACAATATTTTTTTTGATTTCTTGTTAAATAATTGAGAAGTCAAAAAGAATAGCCAAAGGTGATCTGATGATAAAACCTTTTCACGTGAGTAACAGCTACCAATACGCATTCTTTTTCCATTGGCTCTCAACCAACAGCGAAGGAAGCTAGAACTATTAGGCGAACAAAACACAACGCAAATAGCAATTCCCATCCACTGATTACACAAATGAGACGGTTGTTTTATTTTCACTTCAGCGCCCATGCTTTGGTGGCTAAACCACTTCGAAATTTCACTTCCGGGAATAACAATCTCATCCTTATATGGATAATTCTCGATTTTTCGGACTCTGAGCGGGAGAGAGAGGGAGAGAGAGAGACTTTTAAGGGACTTTTCTATCCCTGAGATAAACCTGTCTATTAAGCTTTGAATTTCAGCCAATTTAAAGCAATTACAAAGAAGGAGAGATGGATTCAATGAATCGCTTGGTTTTAATGGATCTGGTAACATTTCCAGTGAGGTACAATTTTCTGCCTCAATGCTTTGAATATTCAATGGAAGCTTTGGCAATGATCGAAGACTTCTGCAATTATTCAACTTCATCGTGAGCAAATTCGAAAGTTGAATGATGCTTTCCGGAAGGCAAACAAAATCATTTCCACTTAGATACAACCGTTTTAAAGAGAATAAGGAACCGATATCATTGGAGATTGCCTTGAGATTGCAGTCATTTAAACACAATTCGTACAAAAAAGGCACACCTGATAGAGAAGACAATAGCAAGTCAATGGGATGAGGACTTGTTGGCATTGAATAAAACGGGAGGCGCTCATACCATGATTTATTAGATGATAACCCCTTACATCCTGTTAATCTTACTGTATGAAGACGTTTTAAGAGACCAATGGAAGAAGGGACCTTTCTTATAGCAGTTTCGCTCAAATCCAACCAATATAGACTTTCGGCATTCCCTAGGTTCTCTGGCAGTCTATCCAGTTTTGAGCATCCCTCAAGATAGACTCCTCCAAGCAACTTTAAATTGAAAATGGTATCAGGTAAATGCACAAGATTTTTGCAATTACTTAAATCCAACCAAATAAGGGCAGTCAAATGCTCAATTGACGTGGGTAGTGTTGTAATTGCAGTACCCCTCAAATGAAGGGTGTGTACACGTGTCATGTTTCTCCCGAATTCTGGAATTTTTGTTATTTTTGAGCAATACTGAAGATTAAGTTCCGTGAGACACTTCATTTCAAACTTGCTTGGAAGACTTGTGAGGTTCTTGCACCCATTTAAATTAAGAATAGTAAGCTTTTTATGAATTCCAATTGATGGGTGAATCCTAGATAAATTTATACAATTTTCAAGAACCAAAGTCTCAAGATTTGGGACTTTACTGAAGTCTGGGACTTCAATAAGTATTAGAGATTTACTCATGTTGATGAATTTCAAATTCTCAAAACACTGTTAAAAGCCAAAACAAAAAAAAGAAAAAAAGAGTAAAACAATTAGCTTCTACAAACAAACTTATTATAAAAAATAAAATAAAAAATAGTATAAGGGTACCTAAATTACCTTTGATTGGAAACTTGATGGCAACGATTTTGAAGGGTACCCTCTCCAATCAAGAATTCTTAAGCTTGTAGGAAGATGTTTGAGATCATGCATAAGTTGAACACCACAAATTTTAAGCAATTTTAGATTTCGCATCTTTGAAAAGGCCTCAGGATTCCAATCTACATTTTTTCGTTCATGCATCTCTAGTACTATGCATTGAATATGCTTTGTTCCCTAATAATAAAAATAAGAGGGATTAATATAAAATGTATAATTACTAGACTAATATAATTTAAACTTCATTATTATTAATAAAAAAATTATGTTGAATAATATAATAAGATATATGCTTATTAGTTTCTTTCAATAACCCCTTACCGTATTTTCTGTCAGCACATTGTCGATATCTTCAAATGACCACAATCTACTACGTTCCTCGGGATATTTGCACTCTTGACAAACTATATTTTGACCTGTTTCTTGTAGTAAATCATGCATCCACAATTGATTTTTATGCAATTTAATGAGAGACTTATCAATAAGAACCGCCAATCCAATTTTAGCACGAAGCTCAAGATAGTCTAGTATTTCTATGACGTCATCTTGTTTCTTGTGATTAAAAAAGCATGCGATATTTAAGAAAATATCCTTCTCTTCTCGTTGTAGTCCGTCAAAACTTATTTGAAGCACATTGAGAATTTCTCTATCACAAAATTCATTCATGATCCTATCCAATTCACTTTTCCATTCATCAATGCTTTTTTTGAACAAGAAAGAACCCAAAACTTCAAGGGCCAAAGGAAGCCCCTTAGAATGATCTACAAAACCTTGAGATAGCTTTCCATAATCTTCAGGTGGATGGTCCTTTTTCAAAGCTTTCAAACTAAAAAGTTGAAGAGCTTCCTTATGATTCAAGACTTCAGCCTCGTATATTTCATTTACTCCATGCGACACCAACAAATGCCTATCTCTTGTTGTTATCATAATTCTACTACCTGAACCAAACCAACAATGCTCCCCTGCTAACTTCTCCAATTGGTCTAATTCATTTACGTCATCAAGAACAAGAAGAATCTTTTTGTTATGTAACCTATTCTTGATCATTTGAACTCCATCATCGACATCTTGTAGATTCAAATTTTCTAGCATCAAAAGTTTTTTCAAAAGTACTTTTTGGAACTTACGTAAACCAAAATTTTGAGATTTTTCCCTAACATTAGCAATAAAACAGCAAGCTTCAAAATGATTAGAAACCATACTATAAACAACTCTTGCAAGAGTTGTCTTACCCATTCCTCCTGTCCCCTAAATTCCTATAATGCGAACATCGTTTGACTCTATAGCTAAGTGTGACTTCAATTTCTCAACTCGGGATTCTATTCCTATTAGTCCCGAGGTATGTACTGAGAATGTATTTCTCAATTTATTTGATATCACTTCCACAATGTCTTTTATACATTTGGCCTCAGACCTACAAAGAAGAGAGAACAATAAGTTATGAATCTGAATCTATGGCATTAAGTTTAGTAGGTTAAAACTGAAATTGGGATTCTATTTTGTCTTAAGCCAATTAATTTATAGTTTTCTATTCACTCAACATAATCAAACATGGGATTCTACTTCTTCTTTTCTTTTCCACACAACATTCTGATAACAAAGAAAGGTCAAGAGTCTTGTAACTTAATGCAATTGCTTAGTTCTCTCCATGTGGAAAACTTGGATTCAAACCCCCTAAGAAATTCTAGAAACTTGAAGAGGATTATATAAGCTATCTAAAATTTAAGATAAAGCAACAACCCAAACTATTCTAGTAAAATTACTCCAAAAGAGTCTTAAAAGCACAAAATTAATTATATGATTCAGTATGAAATCTTGTATTACATGGCAGATGTGAACTTTATTTTCTATCCAATTCACAATAATAATTAAATATAAGCCTTTTATCATGATTCTACCATCCTGTGATTCAGTATGTCACCATGAACATGTATGTAGGTATGTTTACGGTTCAAAAAAAGACTAAAGATAAGGAGTATTCTTTTTATTATTTAATAGAAAGAATTATGTAAAATAGGATTACCTATATGTCTAATTACTACAACCATCATTAGGCCCCTCCCCTCTATAATGTAGCTATGTGTATAATATATTAAAGTGAAAGTTCAATAAAAATCCAAATCATTATGTATATTAAATTAAAATGAAAGTTAAAAGAAAGTTCAATTCAGAATCGAAATTAGATTTTAAATCAACTCCAATTTTGTGCCAAGTATCCATTTAATTGTCCACAATTTGATGTCAAGTTTCCTTTTTAATTTCCCACTAATTTGATGCCAAGTGTTTCTATATTTTAAAGGAGGCTTCAATTTTTTTTCTTTTTTGAGAGGAAAGGAGGCTTCAATTTGCCTCAACTGTCATTCCATCTCTCATTTATAAAAATTAAAAAAAAAAAAAAAAAGTCATTCCATCTCACATTTTGCATCAAGTGTCATTACATGTAAATTCATGAATCTGAACTTAAAATTTATACATATATGTAAAATTTTAAATTCAAAGTGTCATTACATGTAAAAGTTTATTATATGTATATGTAAAATTTTGAATGCATAATACTTACAACCTATTCAAAACTATTTTAAGTCCACCTAAAACCATTTCTAACCCCATTTATGTAGATCCCATATGAAACCACTTCTGATCTTTTTAAAACTAATTCAAATTTCCTTAAAAAATTATAATCGGACAAATTATGAATTTTAATAACGTATATCCTGCTCTAAAACTGGGTTATTCATATATTATTTGAAAACGAACACACAAAAAAAAAAAATTATTGCATTACAATAACAAAAATTAAGTTAAGAATTCAGTAACAAAAAAAATTTCCTCTGTCTTTTCAAAAATAAAATAAACAAGAATGAACAATTTGCATGTTTTACCAAATAAAATTGTTACAAGGATTTTTTAAGAGTCGACAAAATATAGGAATGACCATTAATAATATTAAACTTGTGTAAGAATTTAAATATGCATCTAATTATGTTTATTTTTAAAAGTATTCCTGCATATGAATGAGGTTAGAAGCTAATTAAATTCTAATTACACTAGTTTGTGCCAAATATCATAACAATTAGATTTCACATACTCTAATTTTGTGTGAACCGCCTAAATTATTTCTAACCAATTCAGAACTATGTCAAGCCATAAAATGATCACTTCTACTAATTGTACTTGAAGCCCAGTAAAAACTAGCTAGCTAGTTCCACTCATTTTAACCATTCCAAGTTTTCTTTAAAAGAAAGAAGAAGGGGAAAAACACCTATCGTATTTGTTATATAAAAAAACTACTATTAATTTAAGTATAAATTTCAATGAAAATTCGTATTATATTCTAAAAATTGCCTATTCCTTTTCATTACATAATAACTCAACTTTCGTGACTTACATGAAAACTATAAATAGGGAATAAATTACAAACATGACAATAAAAAAAATTACATTAAGAAAGGTTATTAATTAAGTATATAGATAATTCAGCAAACAACATTTTATTTTCTTTTAACTAAAATAGAGCAACTAATAATGAGTAATATTACATCTCTTGCAAATGTTATCCTTACAAGATTTTTCAAGAATTGATAAAAATTATAGAAATTAATATTATAAAATTAGATAAGAACCTTTAATATGAATCTAATTATAAGTTTATAACTAAATGCGTCTACATTTATATACAAAGAGTTACAAGCTAGTAAAAAAAATTGATTTGAAGCTCTTTCTTTCATTTAAATTTTAGTTTGCCTAATTATTTTTTTTATAAATTTCATTAACTCTTTCACTACTTTAATGTAATTAAGTATGGTTCGATTTTAAAAGATAACCGTCTCTTCTTCATTCATTTTTCCCCCTCACTTCCCACCATTTATGATTTTTTTTTTTTTTATCTTTTTAATTGACAAGTTTAAGCTCATCATATATTGTACTTCAAATTTTGTCAATTGCTTTTTAACTACTTATGATAGCTGTTTTGGTAATTAAAATATGAAACCAACAAAAATTCATGTTTTTGAAGGGTTCAAAATGGGCTAGAGATCTATATTTTTGTGGTTTATTGGACTAATTTTGTTATATGTTTGGGCTCGGGATCATAGTAGGGGAGCCAAGAAGAATTTGGGCCAGACACTAAGGCCCTGTTTGGATTTTTTTTTATCACTCAATTTTCATCATTCATCACTTATCACTGGTCACTCATCACTTTAAAATACCACACCCGTTTGGCACCATCACTTACTTGCTATCACTTAATATTTTTCACACTGTTTGTGAGTCCCATACTTGTTACTTGGTGCTGGTTTTTTTTTTTTTTTTTTTTTTTTTTTTTTTTTTTTTTTTTTCGTTTTTCAGTACCTAGATCACCTGGAAGGAAAAAAAAAAAAAAAAAAAAAACTGAAACCCAGAAACCTAAACCCAGTGAAAGAAGAAAGGAAAAAAAAAAAACACAGATCACCCAAACCCAGTGAAAAAAAAAAAAAGTCAGTTGGTCAAAAGGTGCGGCTGAGTTATGACTAGTGGGTCCACATGTGTTTAATTACAAAAATGCCATTGAAATATGAGTTATAGAAACTGAAAACAGTCAAAATGTGTTTTCAGTTTCCATAACTCATAATTCAAAATCAGAGAATTGAGTGATGGAAACAAAGTTATGGCGCTCTCAAACAAACTCCTTACTATGGGTCCCATCATTTCTGAGTTATGAGTTATGGAAACAGAGTTATGAGTTATAGAAATTGATGATCCAAATAGCCCTTAAGGCCCTGTTTGGTTTTTTTTTTTTTTCATTACTCATCACTCATCACTCAATTTTCGTCACTCACTACTCATCATTCATCACTTAAAATTCCCCAATTTTTCCAAATCCGCCCAAACGCACTCATCACTCAGTTCTTTTGTTTCAAAAAAAAAAAGTCAAAAATTGCGACAAATCAAGGCAACATAGGTGTTTCAAAATAATAATAATAAATAAATAAATAATCAAACATTGCGGCTAAAAAGTTAAAAATTATGGGTGTAATTACGAAAATGCCATTAAAAACAGCGTTATGAAAATTGAAAACAACTAAAATGTATTTTCAGTTTCTATAACTCATAACTCAAAAATCAGAGAATTGAGTGATGGAAACAGAGTTATGGTGCTCCCAAACGAACTTCTCGCTATGGGTCCCACTATTTTTGAATTATAAGTTATGAAAACAGAGTTATAAGTTATAGAAACTAGAAATCCAAGCATCTTCTAAAATTCCATGTAAACAAATAGAATATTCACCTAGTCTTACTTTATTTTATATATATATATATATAAAAGTTTTTTTTCATTCTTTATGTTTATATATATATATATATATCTTTGTGTTCACCTAATCTTCCTTTTATTTTATATATATATATATATATATTCTTTATGTTTTAAGTTTTCTACCATTTCTCAAAAAAAAAAAAAAAAGTTTTTCCAAGGAGACAGCTTTTTTGACTGGGTGGTAAAAGAGACATAATTCGCAGATAAAGTAAAAGAAAAAAAATAAAAGTTGTTAGCATTCTCATCAAAACTTTCAAAAATTTAAACATTAAACCTCTCATAAAATCACTTTATCAATTTTAACACTTTATTTTACAATACACTATACATCAAAAGTTCTATTTTTTTACCAATTCAATTAAAATAATATAAACAATTTATTAAAATAATAATAAAAAACTTCCTCTACAAACATTAAAAGCAATGCCACTTATCTAAGAAATATAATAATATTTCTTATTATAAGATGTCAGCTACAGTAATCTGCTATCTATGACAGTTTACTGTAGCTCATATGCCAAAATTTATAGAAATTGCTTCTTTTTTTTGGGGGGGGGGGGGGGGGGGGGGGGGATGCTAAAATTTTACTTTTTTAGCTTTTGAAAATCTTATTGTGAATGCTCTTCTACATGCTTGAAATAGTACGGTTTTGCTTGAAATGACTAAAAGTCACCATTTAGTTGTTTGTATAATAGGAAAAGAACTACATTTACGTTTTAGTTAATTAAGTCTAAGATTCACCAACATCAAGTAATGTAAAGTCGTATAAAAATATCATGCAAATTTATGTTGATATTATTTATTTTGTATTTAATATATATATATATATATTTTTTTTTTTGCATATTTTAAAGATGAAAGAAAAAGAAGATAATGATTTTTTTTGAAAGCCAAAAAAAGAGAAAAAATTTAAAAAATCAAGAAAAATTAACATTTTAAGTGAAATGTTTTGTAAAATAGATTTTTTTTTTGAGCAAAAGTAAAATAAATAATTTGATATTAGTAATTTTAAAAAGTGAATAAATAAGATAGAAAAGTATATTTTTATACTTAAATAGACCTAACTTTTAAACAAGCTGATGCAAATGCATTAAACGTGTGTGTAACAGTGTAAAAAACGCTGCAAAAAAAAAAAAAAAAAACCACGATTTTACCTTTGATGTGGCAGTAAATGCTCGCCGGTTAAATTCCCCACTTCTCTCATAGCATCCTTCCATTTCTGAATCTTCTCTCTGTCGATTCTGTCATTTCTCTGATGTTCGTCAAAGGCTTTTTTAAACAGCTCAGTCTGGTTCCGTACGTCGGAGGGATCTACGTGATAAAAGACGGGCACCACTTCAAGTCCCTTATTTTTTTTGCATTCAACAATTTTAGCAAGTTCATCCAAGCACCACTTGGAATCAGCATATTTTTCTGAGAAAACAACGATTGCATACTGGGATTTTTCTATTGCTTGTATGAGCTCAGAAGCAATTTCTTGTCCAAGTTGGAGTTTATCGCTGTCTCTAAAGGCTTCAATGCCTCTCAATCTAAACGCCTCGTGTAAATGGTCTGTAAAGGTATGGCGGGTGTCCTCACCCCGAAAACTGAGAAAAACAACGCAGTTCGAAACAGGTAAAGAGGGTGTTTCGGAGCTAGTGGAAGCCATTGGAAACTTAGTAACAAGCTTTTTTGTGGAGAAGTTACAAAGAAAGTTGCAGAACAAAGAAAATGGAAACTTGGAAAGAGAGTTATCAGAGCTTTATGAGATCTTACTTTCTGTAAGAAGAATGCTTTATGGCAAGGAACGTAAAGCTAGCTCTAGTAAGATGAATAGATAGAGGTGTAGGCAACGCTGGTATGGGAAATATGGTCTGATAGGAACAAGTTTATATAGATAGATATCAAAGGCTTGCACTTGGCTTAGAACGCAGCAAAGCAACCTGCAGACTGCAGTGTGAACTAGGCTCTAGAATTAGGGACTTTCGTGTATGCGGGCCAACGAGCATGATGACCGGGTTAGAAAAGAGTTTTTACTCTTTGAGTGGTTGGTAGGGAACATTTGTACTGTGGGAGTCCTTCCAGGCAGTTTCCTGTACATTTGGTCTCTCTCTCTCTCTCTCTCTCTCTCTCTCTCTCTCTCTCTCTCTCTCTCTCTCTCTCTCTCTATATATATATATATATATATATATTATTGTCAATTTGGTTTATAATAACAACCACCAAATTGGCAATAACAAAATGTAGAGAACACAACAACCCTCATAAAAAAAATAAATAAAAAAATTTGACAATAACTCCAAACTTTGGTGACTAAAATGGTATTTTCACTTAATTAATATATTATGTACATTTTCATACCGCTTATAAACTCTTTCTACCGTTTACATTAAAAAAAAAAGTTCCCATCAATGCTATAAAGGGGAAAAAAAAAGTTTGAGAGTGATGTACTGTTCTTTCTAATTGTGATTGTGATGAACTGGTGGTGGTACCAACTTTTTCTTAATCTTAGAATGAAATTAATTATCCTACTCATGTGTGATGATGGTACACTCTTGGTTGGTCCAGAACCTTATAAACCTTGAGTGGGGGCGCTCTCTACCCGATGTGGGACTGCTGGTCCAAGTGCAACGCTTGCCACTTCCTGCACTCGTGGCTAGAGGGATAAACCGTGAGGGCCTGGCTCCCCAAAGTGGATAACCCTCCCTTGGTGTGCCGGGAAAAATTCCCCCACATTAAAAGGTGCTTTTGAGGGCAGTGCCCATCATCAGTATTGTCCGCTTTGGGGCAAGGGTGGCAGTTTATGAGACTTGCTCCGACCGCATGCTTCTCGCACGGCTTTGCTGCCCTCGAAGGGCACACCTCTACCATCATAATGTGGTGACACAGTGGTAGCCACGTTAGAATTTATCCTCTTTGGGGAGCCAGGCCCGCAAGGATTATCCCTCTCGGCGCGAGTGATGGGAAGTGGCAAGGGCGAACCTTGGACCAGCAGTCCCACATCGGCTAGAGGACGCTCCCACACATGGTTCATAAGGTTCTGGACCTCCCATGTGTGTACGTTTACCCTCGTATGCGATCGCATACGGGAGTAAACGTACACACATGGGAGGTCCAGAACCTTATGAACCATGTGTGGGAGCGTCCTCTAGCCGATGTGGGACTGCTGGTCCAAGGTCCGCCCTTGCCACTTCCCATCACTCGCGCCGAGAGGGATAATCCTTGCGGGCCTGGCTCCCCAAAGAGGATAAATTCTAACGTGGCTACCACTGTGTCACCATATTAAAACGCTTTTTGGTTGCGAGGGCGAACCTGGGCTTCCAAAAAGTTTATCCGCTTTGGGGAGCCAGGCCCTCACGGTTTATCCCTCAGGCCGCGAGTGATGGGAAGTGGCAGGCATTGCATCTGGACCAGCAGTCCCACATCGGGTAGAGGGCGTTCCCACTCATGGTTCATAAGGCTCTGGACCTCCCATAAGTGTACGTTTACTCACGTATGCGATCTGTGATGATGGTACACTCTTGGTTGCCCCAGAGGCTTATAAACCTTGAGTGGGAGCGCTCTCTACCCGATGTGGGACTGCTGGTCCAAGTGCAACGCTTGCCACTTCCTACACTCGCGGCTAGAGGGATAAACCATGAGGGCCTGGCTCCCCAAAGCGGATAAACCTCCCTTGGTGTGCCGGGAAAAATTCCCCCACACTACTCATTAAAGAATAAATAAACTAGAAAGAGAAAATTGATAAAAAGAAATATTTAAATGGGTCTTGGAAAAAAAATAGAGTCTTGTATAATCTTGTATATGGATCTGTGAGAACTGAACTAAATTTATAAAAAAAATAAAAATTTAACTAAAAGTATATATTATATAATAAAATTTGGATATTAAAAAAAACTATAATTTTGTAATAATTTTTTTTTTTGGTAAAAAAATTTTGTAATAATTGTACATTATCTATAATCTATCTACAAAATATATAAATGGAAGTTGTTTGACTTTTGGTTAACTGTATAATATTATTATGCCACATAAACTTGTAAGACCTCACAATTTACAAGTCATTATTATTATATATTTTTTTAATTGAATTTAAATTCTATTCTTTATTTAAATATTCCATTATAATCTTGGTACTTCATGCTTTCTTTAGATAGTAGAATATAAATTTTTTATGCAAACACAATTATAATGAATGCCTCATGCTAGAATATAAAGTTCCCTGCACGTACAAACATAATAATAATAAATGTCTATTAATAACTACCATAATTATCAAATTTTAAATTAAAAAATATATATATTATGTTATATTTTTTGTGTATTATATGTGTTGCTGAATAATTTAGAATATTTTAGTAACTATAATGATTAGTCTTTCCTAAATCCTTCCCAAGTATTTTCTATTGTTTTGTTTTTTATTTTTAGGTCATGTAAGGGATATCCTTGGGGCAATTATTAACAAACTATTTTAAGAAAGGTTTGACACTACTTTTATAAGAAATAGAAAAAGCTGTCAAAATATTTTTTTTTCTTTTCTTATTAAAAGTTTCGTAAAATGATTCACTAACCAATATCCTTAGAGAATCCATTAACATTTCCCTTTATTTTTTAATTTTTATGTTGGTAAAGTAGTGATGCGAAGTGAAATGAAAAATATTGAAAAAGTGAGAAATTGGTGAGAGATACAATATGAAAGAGAGGGAAATTTTTGTCTCATTAAAAATTGTGAGTGGAATTAAGCGATTTTGGTTAAGCTAGAGTAAGCAATCATGATAATTAGCCTTTTTTTTTTTAAAAATGTCTCTATGTAAAAGTCAAGAACTTTATAATTCAGTAGCATAATGTGTGCTCTCCTTTATTATATAAAATTAGTGATAATTTTGAAATGATACACCAGCATTAATTAGTACCGAAATATTTCCCTTTTTTACCAAACTAAAATACCTCTGGTATGATATTGAGTCCCTTCCTCTCAATTCCTTTTCTCCTTTACAACCTTTCTTTTTTCCTTTGAGAGGTAATTGGTAATTAGTGGTAATTGGGGTCTAAACTAGTGTTTTTTCGTAATAGTTTTTCACTATGCATGCCTTGTAAAACTATAGCTTATAAGAGCATCCACAATCGGCATTGTAAATGCCATATGTATAGAATATTTAGCATTTTTCCCTCAAATACCTCCCACATCAGGAATGCTATACACTAAGTATTGCAAAAAAATTTGCAATACTGCTACAGTGCAAATCTACCTTTAGAATTGTACTGTAGCGGTATTCTTAAAAAAAAAAGTATTTTATTCTCAAACACTTTTCTCTCTCTCTTTCTCTTTTTCATTTTTCTTTACCTTCTCGGCGTGGTCTGCTTTGTTCTCTCCTCTCCTCAAACCTGAAACCCTCGTGTGGTGGTGGTAGCGGTAGAGGTAGGCGTGGTCTAGGTCAGTGATCGATGGTGGCGGCGTGTCGGCATGGTGAGGTGGAGATTGGCAAGGTGGGTTCTGATGGGGTTTTTTTTGTGGTTCTTTGGGTTTGTGGAGATTGGCGCATCTGGGTTTGTGGGTTTGTAGAGATCGGGGCGTCTGGGTTTGTGGGGTTTATGGAGATTGGCATGGAGATCGGGTGAGTCGTGACTGGGTTGGTTTGGATTCGAATTGGTTAGTTTGGGTTGGTTTGGTGGTGGTGTGGTGATTGATGATGGTGGAGCCGTGGAGTCTAGAACTCGCCGTGGGTGGTAAAGGTGTGGGTTTATGGTGGTGAGCTATTTTTTTGTGAGCTGTTTTTTTTTTTTTTTTTTTGGTGGTGTTGATGGTTAGAGAGGGTGGTGATTAATGATGGTGGAGCTGCGAAGGTGGGGGTTGCCGTGGGTGTTGAAGGTGTGGGTTTATGGTGGTGAGTTGCTTTTTTTTTTTGTTTTTTTTGGTGGTGTTGATGGTCAGAGAGGGTGAAGTTAAAGGTGGGAGAGGGTGGTGTTTTTTTTTTTTTTTTGGTGTTGACCAAAAAGAAAGAGAGATATATTATTTTATTGCATAAAAATATTATTTTAATGAGTAGAATAGAAAAATAAAAGTTGAGATGTGGAAGGTATTGTAAAATGGTATGGTATAACGATAAAGTGGCTTTTTGAGATGATAAAATAGAGTAGAATTGGAATTCCAAATGCTAATGCTCTAAGCGCACACTAGAATCATGTAAAGTATGCTTTGATTTTTCAATTAATTTAGCATCCGTTTGAGAACAGCTTATTTAGCTGAAACTAAATTTTTTTTTGTTAAAAATACTATAAATAAAATTAAAAAGTAGCTAAAATAGTACTGTGTGACCCATAAATAATACCAAAAAATATAATAAAACCAATAAATAGTAGTAAAAAATAAATTAAATAATAACAAAAATAAATTAAAAAGAAAAAAAAAACTGAATGCGAAACGCAACCTTAATACCCTTAAACCGTTGATAACAATCATTTTTAAATCTGAATAGGGTAATAATTAATATTTATTATTAAAAATTAGTCAAATAATCTGGCTTTTGGGGATTCGTGAATAGGTTATTCCATTTCAATGCACTTTCCTGCAAAGCCCTTAGATATTTTCTCCTGGAAAAACTCAACACCTTTAACGACAATTCAATGTCGTAGTCAAGCCTCTTTCCATGAAAGTTCCAGAGAAGAGCATAGCTTTAAGTTCAGACCAGTGGTTAGCCAATTGTCATTGGCTGATGGCTTTATCCGTGTCAAATGAAGTGTGAACTGTGAACCAGCTTTATCCAGTCTACACGTTTGGATTGGACTTACTGTGCGTATACGTTTTGAGTTTCACGTTTCTTTTTTTCTTTTTTTTTTTCTTTTTTTTTTCACGCATTTCAAGATTCAGTTTTCACTGTTATAAACAGTAATTTAATATTTGACTTTTTTATTTTTGCCCATCTGTATACTGTTTACAGATCCACAAACTTTACTTTTTGACAATTTTTTTATTAAAAATGAGTTTTATAGTATTATTTATATGTTTAAAAATTATTTTGTTACAGTGTTTTCAGTTTTCAACAGGGTTGAATCTTTGTTTTCTTCTCCACCCAATTTAGGTACCCACTATTTTTTTTTTGTCAAAATTAATTAGATTGAAAAAGGAGAAGAAAATATCTAGTGCACCCACTATTTTTTTTGGGTCAAAATTAATTAGATTGAAAAAGGAGAAGAAAATATCTAGTGCAATGTTTGCATACAATCATTTCTGGGAACACAACTAATATGTACCTTTTACATTCAAGTTTTTAGAATACTAAACTTTTTTAGCATAACAACTAAAATGATTTTTGTTTAGCAATGCAAAAATTAGTGCTTTAACATGAGAGACTCAGTTGAGCTATATGATTTGATAAACACCATCAACTAATATATAAAATGTGGTTAAAGAAAGGATAATTCTCCATGTCACAAAAACTAAAAATCAAACTCTTGCAAAATTCTTAATTTTTCCCCTCCTTATCTTCCATCTACTCTGGACCAAAACTGGCCACAAAAGCTTCACACTCAAATTTGTATATCAACCAAACTATGATTATAGATGTGAAATGGGGGAAAGAAACAATAGAAGAATGAAAAACAAAATCTATATTCAAAAGATTTCACAAAAAAGTGAATCTTTGTGGGGCCAAAACCTTAAAGACCCAGACAAGCATATAATATAATCAACGAAATGCTAACAAGCTTTTTGATCCCTGTTGGCTTATTAATCTAGTAAAACTTAGAAGAATCCTAAATATCAAATTAAAACATAATCGATGGCTTAATTTGAAAGCGGTGATGATAAAAGTTTATTCAGCTCCATGTATTCGATAGTTTTCCTAAGAAGTGAAGCTTCAACCTTCAATCTCAAGTATAAAACTTTTTACAAGGTAATTTATTAGGATGGCAATGCCATACCAATAATTACAGATAGTTTGATAAGATTGGAATGTGCTGCATAATTGCTTTAGTGTTACTGGTAACTACAATTATTTTTTTTCCCTTTTTTTATATTATAAAAGTTAAGTTTATAGTATCAAACTATCAATTTTATATTAATAATTTTTTTTTATCGCCAGACATAAATAAAAATTGATTTTTATTTTTAGTGTAAATAAAATTTAAATCTAAATTTTTTATTTAATGACAAAAGAATTACCCATTGATCTAACGTTACCAAAGACATAAAATGTAGACTTGATGACTAGTACATCCAGTCACATAATTACAGTCAAAAGCCTAGCGAACTTTCCATGCAAGTTCCTGATTGCTTTGTTCATGACAAATGAAGTGTGAATTGTGAACCAGCTTTATCCGGTACACACCTTTTTTTTTTTTTTTTTTTTTTTCGATGTGAAATGTGAGGCTGAAAAAGCTTGATTACTTACCGTACATGTCCAAGTCAATTTGTCAACACATGAAAAACAAGAGAGTACCGTGAAAGTTTAATTTTTTGTTTTTCTTTGTGAAAGAAGTGAACGTACTGACAAAGTAAAACAATAAAAAGACGAGTCTTTTTTCTTTCTTCAAAGCCACGTCCACTGTCTTTTTTAAAAGAAAACAAAATACACGTGATGTTGGTATATTTATATCACAGAATTTATGATTTAATTTTTATAATTTATTAATTTTAGTATTTTTTATATAATTTTTTGTTATTTTTAGTTTAGAGTTAATATTTTCTAATTTTTAGTTGCTTTTAATTTTTTTAAGTCTATTTCTATTCTGGTTAAATATTAATTAAAACTTATTTTAAAATATATTTTCTTATTTATCAAGTTTTACTAAGTTTTTAAATTAGTCTTTAAGTTTGTTTTGTAAACGTTTTTTAACTTTTTTTTTTTTTAACAATTCAGATTTAGTTTAGTAAAAAATTAAAGTTTTTCTCTATTATTTTATGATAAATTGGATATTATTTTTTAAAATAGGCATGCATTACCTTTCTTATAACTTCCACACTCACAACCTCAATTGGTATCAAAACCTTAACTTATTTTGGTTTGGTGGCTAAGATATGAAACAGTAGCAATTCTGATGTTGTAAATTATTCAATATTAATGTGATAATTAACAAGTATTATATGACGTAGAACCAGCATTTGCAAATATCTTTATTAAAATGGCACCATTGGAACGTAGAAACAATAAAGATAAATGTTGTGGAAACATAACTCATGGGCTACCTATTACTAAGCGAGGTTTTTATAGATCTTATAAAAGAATGGTAACTTTTAATCTTTATTTTTATAGAGAAGATTTCTTGATTAATTGATTACTTGATTTAGATTATTAATTTGACTATGAGAATATTTTTAATGGAAAAAAGTTACACTTGCTTTGCATAAACTTAGGAAATACATGACAAATATAATCTGATAGAATATGATTGGGAAATTCATGAAGAACTAATTATATGGAGCTTAGCTATAAAGCATAAAGTACAATCTATCTATGGAAATGGAAGGAACTGTAGAAATTGCTTTAGTGTTAATGGTAAAAATAAATTTTTTCTTTTTCATTTTTTTCTATGATAAGAGTTAAGTTATAATATCAAACTATCAATTTTATAATAATAATTTTTACAACACCTAGCTTTTAGATATTCTTTTCCTTTGATTTTTTAGTTTTTTTATGTTTTGAGAGGAGAGAGACATAAAAGGTAACAAAAATACAAATTTACCACTGTTTTTAATAGAGGTGGATAACGGGAGATAAATAGAGTTAACCTCAGATAGGTCTAAACCATGGGTAGGCTAAGTGTTTTTCGGACAAACCACAAGTGGGCAAAGTGTAATTTCTCCTTGTATTTATTTGCTTTATATATATATATTTATCTATATCTGATGAGTAAGTTGTATTATATTTTCTTAGTCAAAATTCCACTTATAAATCTCAATAATGATTTTTAATAATTTCATAATCATCAGTACAGACTGTACAGTTTATATCAGTTTTTGTTAGAATCGTAAAATGGATAAATTATTACAATTTTAAACCATATAGTAACCACCATTTGTGCGTCTAAACTCTTGAGGAAAAGAATATAATTTTTTTTAAGTTTATATAATTATTTCCAAATTTTGTTAGTTATACATTTTTATGAAAAAAAAAAATCCAAACATAAGTAATTTAAAGTCAAACTCATAACACTTTTGAAAGGTAGACAATCGGTTTTGTATCTTTTTCCTCTTGAATTATACTTTTTTCTTCTATATTTAATTTGATATAACAGGAAACGAATAAGCTTGAACAATTGGTGGTACAAAACTTTCCTTGTGCTCAATTTGAGAAGAAAAAACAACAGAGAGACAATAATTGAAGAGGAAAAATATTGGTATTAAAAGTTGAAGAGTTGAGGAAAGTTGTAAGAAGTTTCCTAATTGGAATTAACTTCTCGGTGGCCAGCTATAAAGTTTTGTTCATATTGCTTTTTGACAAATTATAAAGTTTTATTCATATTGTTTTCTTTTTCTATCTCTTTAGAATTTAGATATCGAATCTAGATGTCATTGTGATGTGACACGCACATAATTGCTTTCTTTGTGCATGTGCGCTGAGTTTCAGAGGAGAGAAAATAATAGAGACAGAGCATATGTCATTGAGAACTTGTGGACAGTAATGGTTGCTACTTTAATGAATTGTTGACTTTTGTTCATGTTAGAGAGTTTAGGAAAGTTCCTTCAAAGTTTCTAGATTGACTATCCACTTGTGAAAATATCAAAATTATAACTTTATTTACGCTTTTTATGATGTTCATAAGGTAAATAAGTATAGTCACAGCAACCTATCTTTTGGATCCTATCCAACCAAAAAAAAAAAAAAAAACTTTTAAAAATAAGTCATTGACTATTATTCGAAGCAATTATGTGACATCGTGACAATGATTAAATAAATTAAAAAATGATGCATCGTGATAATGGTGAATTCTATAATTAATTTAGACGGACCTTCTTTTTTTTTTTTGCGACGGACCTGAATTCCCTAAAAGAAAAAAGACGGACCCAAGAAAAGATGTATTGATTTTTGAATTAATTTTATGGTCTTTAACTGTTGATAACAATCATTTTTAAAAATTAATAGGATAATAATTAATATTTATTATTAAAAATTTGTCAAATAATCATGGCTTTTGGATATTCATGAATAAGTTAACCAATTTTCTTATGTCAATGGTTATACGATGGACAAAGACATAACGATTCGTGAATAGGTTAATATGATTTTTAAAAGTCATGGAGTTAAACACACAAATAAATAGTTATTTAAATTGACATTCAGTGATTTTAAAATTTTTCCTTCAAGTTGATTTCAAAGACAATTATGTTAACTTTAACAAAATATATGTGTGTGTTCAATTAAGAGGTGCTTTTAGGATATTTGTTAATTAATCATTTAAAATTTTCGAAAAATATGGTTTTTTTTTCATCAATACCTCTGATGATAATTCCGTAGTCAAGCTAGCCCACTTTCTACGTTCCTGAAAAGAGGACAGTAGGACATAGCTTAACTTCATGGTCACATGCCTTAAAGTTTGGTTGATAAAAGTGTGAATTGTACAAGACTTTAGAAAATTCTATCCACTTTTTGTGCCTTTCTTAATTTCTTCCTTTAACCATGGTCCACTTTCTGCGTTATTTTTACTTTTTTATTTTAGTGTTTAGCCATGAATCATTTTTCACTCTTTCGAAGAGGAAAATAGGACATAGATTGGCCTAAATGGTGACCAACTATAAAGCATAAAGTTCAATTCATATATATGGAGATGGAATGGTCTGTATAAATGTTGCTTTAGTGGTTACAGTACACCCAAGTTTAAATTCATTTTCATATTTTCTGTCAATTTATGATTAGATTTCAACACTTACACGGAACCACCATAGGTACTGCTAGTAAAAATAAAAAATTAGGTGCACTAATCACAAGGTGACACTTAAGCATATTATAGATTTGGATAGAGTTGGGTGTGTCCCTAACATTTTTTATTATTTTTATTTTTATTTTATAGATATCATATGAATTGGACTTATAGTATTGGTTCTATGATGATGATTGTTTTTTTAATCATCATAGTAAGATTCCCTTTTTTTAATAGATATGATAGTATTTCAACTTATGATGTCTGTTCAATGAATACTCTTTATCATTATATTAAAATACCACTTGATTTTTGTGTTAACTAAAAATCCTTTTTTGAGATTTGGGTAACTAAAAGTCTAGAATTATTTTTTTGAAGAGAGTGTAAGTGGAATTCAAACTTAAATTTTTTATTGGATCATCAAGAAAATTTATTAATTAATCTAAATTAGTCACATTATCTTTTTTTTTTTTTTTTTTTTTTGGTTTCCCAAGGTGTCTCCAGGTTTTTATCCCAAGACTAATCCTTCGAGGTACTGTTGGGTGCCAAGGCGAGGACCTCTCCCAAGAAAGTTTGCTACATCCACAAGGGCTCGAAAGCAAGACCACTTGCTTAGAGCCCCTTCCACTCGGGCCAATAAAGTAGTAAAAGGAGAATAGGCTATTTGGCTAGAGCAGAAATTTTATTACTTTGTTTTATTCACCAAATTTTGTAAGGAAAAATCTTTTTATATTTCTTTTTTCTATGCATGACATTTTTTAGTGTCAATTGCATAAATGCCTTAGTTGAAACTTAACATTTATGACTAAAAGAACATTATTTTATTTTATTTTGTTTTTATATAGATAGGATACAATTTCAATATATGACATCTACTCTATAATAATTAATTTTTATTATTAGGCTAAGACATCAATTAAATTTTAGTGTAAACTGGATTTAAATTTCCAATATCTTATTCAACGACAAGAAAAATGCTAACAAGCTTTTTGATCCCTGTTGGCTTATTAATCTAGTAAATATCAAAAGAATCCTAAATATCAAATTAAAACATAGTCGATGGCTTAATTCGATAGGGGTGATGATAAAAGTTTATTCAGCTCTATGCATTCAATAGTTTTCCTAGGAAGTGAAGCTTCAGCCTTCAATTTCAAGCATAAAATTTTTTACAGGGTAATTTATTAGGATGGCAGTGCCATACTAATAATTACAAATAGTTTGATAAGATTGGAATGTGTTGCATAAATTGCTTTAGTGTTTCTAGTAACTACAATTTTTTCCCTTTTTTATATGATAAGAGTTAAGTTTATAGTATCAAATTATCAATTTTACAATAATAATTTTTTTTTATCACCAGACATAGATAAAAATTGATTTTTATTTTAGTGTAAATAAAATTTAAGTCTAAATTTTTATTTAATCACAAAAGAATTACCAATTGATCTAACGTAACCCAAGACATAAACTGTAGACTTGATGACCAGTATAGCCAGTCACATAATTACAGTTAACCAAAGGAGTACAATCTGTACAGGTAGCAGAAATTTAATTAGTTTTTTTTAATCACCCAATTGTGTGCCAAGTTTTCCAATTTGCTTAAATATATTTATTATGAACATAATTTATGTGGGTTTTTAAGATAGGCAATTCTTCGTCCCTCAATATTCCTATCTCTTTTTTCTTTTTTTTCTTTTTTTTTTTTCTTTTACAGACTTTTATTTCAGTGCTTTTACAATCTTTAATGCTATATGCAAGACTTGCAGCAAGTCATTGATTCTCCACTTTCTTCAGTGCATGCATCTTCCCCTTTTTCTCTTTTTCCCACCTACCAAGAACAAGAAGAATAGAAGATAAAGGTAGCGAGTAATTTCGTGGTGACTTTATATATTTCTCTTTCCATTATTCAGATGAGGGGTGCGGTATGTATGTTGGAGAATTTTGGAAAGTCATTAGAAGTGTCCTCTCTTTCCATTAATCAATAAAAACTAGAAAAAGAAATATGACACACCTTAGTCACCGACACAGATTAACCTAATGGTGGTGGCCAGTTATATAGTATAGTTTCAATTCTTTTATGGAAAAGGAATGGGCTGCATAAATTGCTTGAAACTGTATTATTATTATTATTATTATTATTATTATTATTATTATTATTATTATTATTTCAGTGAAAATACACGTTGAAGAATTTCAAGGGAAATTTGTGTAATTTATCATTTTTTTTTGTCAAACTTAACTCAATTGTTTCAAAATCAATAAATCAAAAAATTAACTCAGTCGTCAAGGAAGGCTTAGGAGTAGCATGACCCACTTTCCGTGTTCGTGAAAAGAAGACAATAGGATGTTGTGTCCAATACCCATGTCAAAAACAAAATGCTTTTGTCTATGTCCACAGGACAGAGGCCGGTCACTTAATTACAGAATAATTTAAAGTTAAATTCGTAACACTTTTGAAAGGTAAACAATAGGTTCTCTATCTTCTTCTTCCCTTTTTATTTATTTTTTTTCTCTTGATTTATACTTTTCTCTTATATCTTTATTTATTTACCCCTTAAAAAAAAAAAAAAAAAAACTTTAGAAGCTCAAATTTTGATTGGATATAATAGGAAACCCCCTAGACTCTCTTGGAGCCATTGTCGTTGGAAAACCCATAGGCCCATAATTGGTTTATCATGGCCAATAGGCCCAATACAATGGCCGAAGAAAGAGTATAGCTATCACATATTTTATTTTACTTTAGTTTTTTTTTTTTCCCAGTAGTTTTGACGCAAGTCACCCAACAGATTAAAAATCAATGTTTGCGTGATATCCCATATTGCGATTCATCCACAACCATAAAATTGGAAATGATTTGACAAAAATATTGTAAATTTTCCTCTTTTAAAACCCAAAATCTAAAGTAACAAAAATTAAGAAAACAGGAAAAACATATTAAAGCCTAGCCCACTTTCCACATTTTTGGAAAGAGTACAGTAGGACATAAGTCCAGCCTTGAAGTTTTGTTTGATATTTCTTTCTTCAAATTATATTGTGGACTGGACTGCATGATTGTTTTTAAAGAAAAAGAAAAAATATGACCAATAAAGCATGCAATAACTTTTACTAAAAATTTCATTTGCTTTCTACGTTCATTCTTGATCTTTTAGTGTTTAGCCATGGTACACTTTCTATGTTGTTTTTGTTATTAGTGTTTAATCATGTCCCATTTTCCACGCTTTTGGAAAGAAGAAAAGAGGACACATCGACACATATTAACCTAATGGTGACTAATATTTATCAACTTATTAAAACAACATTACTTAGTGTTAGTATATAGCTTAGGCTAGATTAGCCCATTGGGCTTAGTCCAGTATATTGTACTTGTAGTTTACTCTTATTGCTTGTACTGCACACATACCTAGCCTATATAAGGCTCTTTATTGTACATTGTTATACACATCAATATACAGACTTTCAGTCTTTCTCTCACACTTTATACGTTTAACATGGTATCAGAGCCATTCCTCTGACTTTCTGGTTCCTGTGGACATCTCCGGCGTTCTTCCGCTGCCCTCGCCTTCATCCAGTAGTCACTGTCGGAAGCGAGTCACCGCCGTCACGCCCACAGTCCCTGCAACTCTCGGATCTCACCATTCTGTTCAGCCAACTGCCAAAGAAAAGCCGCAGAGTGATAGAACAGTCAATCCCGAGCAAAACCCAGCAAAGAAAAGCCAGAAAATACTTTACACGCGCCCGCACGCGCCACCTGAAGATCCTGACTGCCGAACACGCGCTACACGCGCCTCCACGCGCCTCCATCCTTGCGCACGCGCTTCCACGCGCCGGCCACTCTCCTCCACGCGCCTCACGCGCTTCCACGCGCCAGACAACACCTGCGTCTGCCACGTCAGCCCTAGGCTGACGTCATCCTGCACACGTCAGCATCCGCGTCATCCGCTACGTCAGCACACGTCAGCTGTTGACTTTGACCGTTGACCACTACTGTTGACCGTTGACTTTGACTTTGACCAAAGTCAAAATTTTTCAACAGAGCCTATCTTGCTCAGTTTTTCGCGTAGATTCCGATTTTGAGCTCCGTTTCTTCATTTGAGGTCTCTAAATTTCACTTTTTGGTCTTTTTCTTCATTATGGCTCAACAAAGTGACCGAGATATCATACGTCCTATCACCATTATGTTGGATGGTCCTACTAGCTATCATGCATGGTCTCAGAATATGACTGTCTTTCTCAAGGGTCGTAAACTATGGAGATATGTGACTGGTTCAATTCCTAAGCCAGTACCAAAACCTCAGTCGAAAGCCACAGCTACTGAAGATGCCTCCAAGACTGTTGTTACAGTAGATGATTATGAAGAACGCCTAGAGGAATGGGAGAGCATTCAAAGTAAGATCTTGTCTTGGTTTATCAATACCTCTATCCCTTCCATTCATAATCTTCTTCCTCGTCTTGAGACTGCTGAGGCTGCTTGGAAATTTCTAGCTGATCGCTATAATTGCACTAATGATTCAAGCTTGGAGTTCCACATTGAATCAAAGCTTTATCAAATGAGACAAGAGCCAGGTCAGTCTATATCTGATTTTTATTCTCAGACTTCTACTATGTGGGAGCAACTCTCTGCTGCAGATCCTCCACTAGTGTGTTCCAAGGACATTGAGCTTTTTGTCAAATATCGGGATCGTCGTAAATTTATGCACTTCATGATGGGTTTACGTGAGGATTTTGAGCCTACTAGGGCTTCTCTGCTTAGCCGGTCTCCTACTCCTTCTCTTGATGCTGCAGTCAAGGAGCTCATTTCTGAGGAGAACCGTCGGCCTACTCATCACATGTCATCATCTGATCATGTATTGGCTACACCATCTCCACAGCCTCCCATTGCTGCATTCACTGCTCCTCCACGAATAAACTCTGGGCGTCCCACCTCTCAGTCTTCCAAAGGTACTCGCTGCGAGTTTTGTCGTGCCAAAGGCCATGACATCTCAGTTTGTCGCAAACTGCAGAAATTCATGCAAGAGCAAAATAAAGCTTCTCTTCCTCGGGCAGCTGCTGTATGTCCTTCAGATTCATCAGTTTCTACAGGTCCATCTTTGGCTTCCTCACCTACTGCGGCTGATATTGAGGCAATAGTTCAACAGGTTTTATCCCGAACTTCCACTGCCCTTTCTGTCACCTCAGGTAAACAACCTTGGTTTTTTGATACTGCATGTTGTAATCATATGACTCCTGATGAATCCCAATTTTCTGATAAGGCACCCTTAGAACACCCTATCACCATTTACACTGCTGATGGAACTCCTATGCCTGTTAGTCATAAAGGAACAATCTCTTCTCCTTCTTTATCCCTTAGTGACACTTTTCATATCCCAAAGTTATCCCTCAATTTGCTTTCTGTTGGTCAACTTTGTGAATTAGGCATAGATCTTCTATTTACTAATCATGGTGTGGATGTGCAGGATCCCCGGACGGGTCAAGTGCTTGGGACAGGCCGTAAGGTTGGTCGTATGTTTGAGGTTCATAACTTGAAGATTCCTTCACAAGTTATTTCTGCAGCTGCTACCACTGCCACACCTGATCTATGGCATGCTCGTCTTGGTCATCCATCCTTATCTCGTATCCAGTTGTTAGCTTCTCAAGGTCATTTAGGTTCAGTTCAGTTTCAAAAATTTGATTGTACTTCCTGTCATTTTGGCAAACAAACAAAATTGCCCTTTAATAATAGTGACTCATTTTCTTCTGCACCTTTTGATCTTATACATTCTGATATTTGGGGTCCTGCACCGGTTCCCACTGAGGGGGGGTCTAGATATTTTGTCATATTTGTGGATGATTTCTCTCGTTATACTTGGATTTATCTGCTTCACCATAGGTCTGAACTTGTGTCTATTTACCAAACATTTCATAAAATGGTTGAAACACAGTTCAATCGCACTATCAAAGTTTTTCGGTCAGATAATGCTCAAGAATATAATGATAAATCTTTCCTATCCTTTTTAGACAGTCATGGTACCCTTCCTCAACGGTCTTGTCCTTACACCTCTCAACAAAATGGTCGTGCAGAACGAAAACACCGTCACATTCTTGATGTTGTCCGTACCCTTCTCATTTCTGCCTCTCTTCCCGAGCGCTTTTGGGGTGAGGCAGCTCTCACTGCTGTGTACACCATTAATCGTATTCCTTCACCAACCACACACAACAAATCACCATTCGAGCTTCTCTATGGTCAAACTCCTGACTACTCCTCTCTTCGAGTTTTTGGTTGTGCTTGCTTTGTTTCTCTTCCTCCTCATGAACGAACAAAGCTCCAGCCTCGTGCTCGTCTCTGTTGTTTCCTTGGTTATGGTGTATCTCAAAAGGGGTTTCGCTGTTATGATCCCATTTCTCGTCGCCTTCGTGTCTCCCGTCATGTTGAGTTTTGGGAACATCGTCCTTTCACGAGTCTTCAGCAGTTTCCTGCATCCTCTTCCTCAGAGTCACCCATTTTTACTGATCTTTTCCTCCCTCTCTATCCTGAACTTGTGGAGGATTCTTCGACATCGGCTGCCTCTCCAGACGACTCATCTCCGGTTCTGTCCCCGGCTTCTGACCCGCCTGACTTGGATCCTGTGGCACCACCCTCTTCTGAGTCTCCTGTTGGTCCTGAACTGCGTCGATCCACTCGGGTAAGCATTCCTCCCCATTATCTCACTGATTATCACTGCTCGTTTGCCCTTGCTACTCTCTATGAACCTCACACCTATCGTGAGGCCCATACTGACCCTCTTTGGCAGCAAGCTATGAACGAAGAACTAGATGCCCTTCATAAAAATCATACTTGGGATTTGGTTGATTTGCCTCCTGGTCAGTCTGTAGTAGGTTGTAGGTGGGTTTACAAGATCAAGACCAAGGCTGATGGATCTGTTGAACGATACAAGGCTCGCCTTGTTGCCAAGGGCTTTACTCAGGAGTATGGCATTGACTATGAGGAAACATTTGCTCCTGTTGCTCGCCTTACATCTGTCAGATGTCTCATTGCTGTGGCTGCTGTTCGTCGTTGGCCTCTTTATCAAATGGATGTGAAGAATGCTTTCCTCAATGGAGACCTCCAAGAAGAAGTGTACATGCAACCACCCCCTGGCTATCCACACTCAGGTAGTCAAGTTTGTCGCCTTCGTCGTGCTCTTTATGGCCTCAAGCAGGCTCCTCGAGCTTGGTTTGAAAAGTTTAGCTCCGTTGTTGCTCAGCAGGGTTTCACTTCGAGTCCTCATGACACTGCCCTCTTTGTCCGAAGATCCTCTGCTGGTATCACTCTTATTCTTCTTTATGTTGATGATATGATTATTACTGGAGATGATTCTGCAGGTATCCGCTCTCTTCAGCACTTCCTTAGTCAGCATTTTGAGATGAAAGATCTGGGCACTCTCAGCTACTTTCTTGGGCTTGAGGTTACCTCCTCCTCTGATGGATACTCTCTTTCCCAAGCAAAATATGCTTCTGATCTTCTCTCTAAAGCTGGTATCACCGACAACAAGACTGTTTCCACTCCCTTGGAATACAATGCCAAGCTCACACCTTTGGATGGTGAACCTTTATCTGATGCTACTCGCTATCGACAGTTGGTTGGTAGTCTGATCTATCTCACTGTTACTCGTCCAGATATTTCACATGCCGTGGGTATGGTTAGTAAGTTCATGGATGCCCCTCGTTCTGTCCACTATGCTGCTGTTCTTCGGATTCTCCGATATGTTAAAGGCACACTTTATCATGGTCTCCACTACTCCTCTCGGTCTTCTCTCGAACTTCATGCTTATTCAGATGCAGACTGGGCTGGTGATCCGACTGATCGATGCTCTATCACAGGTTTCTGTTTCCTGCTGGGTACTTCTCTTGTCTCGTGGCGTAGCAAGAAGCAGGATGTGGTTTCCCGTTCCAGTACTGAGGCTGAGTATCGTGCTCTTGCCGACACCACTTGCGAGCTTGTCTGGCTTCGCTGGCTCTTGGCTGACATGGATGCTCCACAGCCCACTGCCACTCCTCTCTATTGTGACAATCGTAGTGCTATCTACATTGCTCACAATGATGTCTTTCATGAACGCACCAAGCACATTGAGATCGATTGCCACATCACTCGTCAGCATCTTAAGAAAGGCAATCTCAAGTTGTTCTCCATCTCCTCTGCTGACCAGCCTGCTGATATCTTCACCAAGACTCACCCGCCTGGTCGTCTTCGAGATCTTATATCCAAACTCCAGTTGGCTTCCTCCTTGCCACCTCGAGTTTGAGGGGGGGTGTTAGTATATAGCTTAGGCTAGATTAGCCCATTGGGCTTAGTCCAGTATATTGTACTTGTAGTTTACTCTTATTGCTTGTACTGCACACATACCTAGCCTATATAAGGCTCTTTATTGTACATTGTTATACACATCAATATACAGACTTTCAGTCTTTCTCTCACACTTTATACGTTTAACACTTAGGACATGACTATGACCTAGTGAGGAAAATTGTCTTACAACTTAGTTTCGTTAGAGTTAAATTTATCATGTTACAATGATAACTTAAAACTGTTGCATTTCAATAGGAACTAGCCGTGTGGCTCTAACAGAACTAACAGAATTTACAAATAACGTAGAGCCAATGAGGCATTGACATCTGGCAAGGATGTGAGACATTAAATTAGAAAAATGATGCCATTTGATATAAAGAGCCTTAAATTCAAATCAGAAACTTTGGGTTTTTCATGTTTTAATTTTATAAATGCTATGTTTTACAATATTTTTATATTACTTTTACAACAAATTCTAAGTGCTAGAATCATAAACAACTAGTACTACTCTACTAAATTCTTCTTAAATTTAATAATGGGCATTGGGCATTGGAATCAAAGAGACAGAATCATGTGCTATCATGCACATCCTCTATTTTGCAGTGCGGTCATCAACTCAATTGTTTAAACAAAGTAGGTTTTTTTTTTTTTTTTTGAAAAGTTTAAACAAAGTACGTTTGAAAGTGAGAAAACAAAGACAAAAAAATATTCAACTACGTTTAAATGAAAACAAAGATAATTATAGGGACTAAAATGACAGCTGGGGGCAAAGTTTGTCATCATCAACATATACAATAAGGAATTTCTCTCTTAACAGCAAATGTAATCTTAAAATCTTAAAATTCTGTGGATTTTTATTTTGTTTTGAAAAAAATTTATGACTTTGGTAATGTATTTGCGCAATAATACAATGATACAAGGGACAAAACAACACTAGAATAAAAATATGTGAGATAAAGAGAGTCCATTGTGTACTATCGAAGCTAATGTTATTAAAGAAGTAAGGAGCAATGGTTGCTAAACATTTGAATGTCCATCATCAGCTCTGCCACCTCTTTGCTACTTCTATTCCAGCCTCTCTAGTCCAGCTCAAATAACCAGCCACCACCCCTTTACAAACGAAACTGAATGGATCCCCTCCATTTTGTTCTTCTACCCTTGCAGATGTCCTTCAACAGGATTAGTTGCCAGTTGAAAGACTCAAAGGTCTGGACTTTGCTTATTTTGCTGCTGTTGAGGCTTTCCATTATTTCTTAACAGTCACCTTGTACATAGAAATCAAACTCTTACTATGCATGACCACATTAGTGGTAGGGGAAGGATCTCCCTTGCCTTGTTCTTATAAGTCCAAATAGACCATAAAATAAAGACAAACAACTCCGATAAGTACTTTAAGTTCTTTAAATTGTCCATGATATCCTTCAGCCAGCTCTAAATCCAAGCCTGAATTGAGTAAGGCTACATGCTTCTAATGGACAGATCAAACAACCTCCCCCCCCCCCCCCCCCCAAAAAAAAAAAAGCCTTTTAAAATTTCCAAACAAGTAAAACCTCTTTGCATAATTTAACATAAAGCAAACCATAATATATGGAAAGGATAAGAAGGAAATAAATAAGAATTAGACTTCTAGTTTATTCAAATTGAACTACTTGTCAATGTGTCATGCCTTTACTAATGAGCTTATGCTTATGGACTTCTAAATAAGGACAACTCAGAAGCCTAATTTTGAATGGAAGTTATAAAAACATGGGATAGAACAATAAATCAATATACCTTTGGCAGTGAGAGCTTCCAGTGTTGATCTTTACTTGCTTTCCAGCACATGATTTCTACTGCTTTTTAAAACATCAACAAAATGCTTTGTCTAGCCATTCTTTTTTGCACATTGAAACCAAAATAGCACAAGAAGAAAAGAGTACAAGATTCAGAGTTCGCTACCTGTTATCCAAGCTAATGTTCATCAAGAACTTAGGGGCAAGGATTGCTAGGGATCAAGGCTCCGCTAGGACATCTGTCCATCTGTCAAACCCAAACATATGTAAACTGTTGAATTCCCTTCACCACAACCTCTCTATTGGCCAACTCTAGCACCTGTTCATTAATTATAAGAAAACTAATAGAGAGAAATCTCAAAGCTTGAAGATGCTATAAAGAAAGAGTTGTACAAACTAGAAGAAGAAACGTAATACAAAGACATTCACATTTTATTAAAGGGAGGCCGTCATTTGGACCATCCAGATAGTTTGAAGTTAGAGAATGAATGGCATGTCAAGGAGGCTTTCCCAGAGCTTCTATAACAGTAATAGATTCTTTTGCTTAAAATTTTCATTTTATTTATTTATTTTTATGTTATTTACAATGATATTATAGCTATGGGGATCACTTCTAGGTGTGATGCCTATCAATCTATATGTGAATAGAAGTCATTTTATGATATTATGAAAAGGTACAAAGTCAATTGCTTGGTGTTAGGACTTGGGAGGTTCAAATGGAATGCAATATATACATAGTGCTTCAATTCATGTATAATATGTATTTGGCTTGCATTCATGCACATACAATTAATGGAATTTATTCTCAAAAATCTGTGGCAATATCTACTAGTGGCAGTGTCATGTTTATTTTGTGAATATCCACAAAATGATTAAAAAGGAAGAAAAAGCTCAGCTGAAACAACCAGCCATTGACATTCACGTTCTCTATTTCTTCAAAACAACCTTGGATCCCCTATATTTTCTTCTCCTACCCTTGCAGCTCAACTCCAACAGCATTGGTTGCCAGTTGCGACACTCTCTAAAGGTCTACACTTGCTTATCCTGTTGTTGTCAAGGCTTTTCTTTGTTTTTTGAAATGTTGGTTACCCTGCACATTGAAATCAAACTTTTACAATACATGACCACATTAGTGGCATAGAAAGTTTCTTTCTTCATGGTCATCTTGTTCCTATAAGTCCAAATAAACCATAAAATAGAGAAAAAAGACAATGAGAAGTACTTTAAGATCCCCAAATCTCCTTCCCTTCGTCTAGCTCTTTAACCATGCTTGAATTAAATAAGGCTGAATGAAATCAATTCTAATGTACAGATTAAACCAAACTAGATATCTCTAGATGAAAAGGAAAAAAATATATGGTCTTTCAGTATCTTTGACTCAAAGGACTAAGTGCTCGGATGCCTTCTCAATTCTTCCCTCACAAGAAGAAAATTCAATTAAATTCTCCAAAGAATAACAATCATTTTAGATGGTAATTGTAACCTACATAACTGGTTCCAAAGCTCAGGGTCTTCACTTATGGTTGTGCCAGTAAGATTAATAAAGGACCTGCCAACTTGGTTTCTACAATTCCTAGTATGCAATAGCCATTATCCTTTTTCAACCAAATAAACCCCAAATTTGGAATGAGGCTTATGAGCTTGTCAGCAACATTGAGGAATTTGTAAAATTAACTCAGAATCATTTTTTCTATAGGGTTTTCAAACTAATTTAGAATTCCACCTGAAAGTATCTTCGACTAGCACATATGCCACAACATGTAGAGAACCTAAGCAATTTTATTTGACATTATATATATGTGTGTGTGTGTGTGTGTGTGTGTGTGTGTGTATATATATATATAGAGGGTTGGGTTCAAGTTACACCTGATGTAACTTTAAGCAATTTTATACCACTCAATATTTCTTAATTGGATGTAAATTTTGACAAATTCACCGTTAGATTACATTATTTTCATATATTCTCCATGCTTGTAAAATTTCTAGGTGATCAAAGATTAATAACCATGTCATCAATCAGTTGTTTAAATTTAAATTTTTATAGTTTAAAATAATGCATAAAAGATGAGTTTATAGATCGAACAGCAAATTACATTTGATTGATTTGAAAATTGGCATGCATGTTAAGGACATATAGAACATGTAATTCAACGGTTGAATTTTCAAAATATGAATTCAATAAGAATTTATTAGGTGGTGTAACATTTCTTAGAGTTATACTAAGAGTAACTTGAACCTAACTCATATATATATATATATATATAGAGTAAGTCTTATGCCACATAAAGTGGCAAAGCAAATGCCACAACTCGCCTATGTGGCGAGTTGTGGTTGGTGGAGGGGTGTCCCTACATGGACCCACTACCACCCCTCCACCAACCACAACTCGCCACAAAGGCGAGTTGTGGCATTTGTTGTCCCACTTTATGTGGCACAAGACTTATTCGTGTGTGTATATATATATACATACACACACACACACTTGGATGTCTATAAAGGTGTATTATCAATTCACTATGATAACATGTAGAGTAGGGTCAAAGCAGACTACCTTCTCCAATTTTCAACCTTATCTACACAGTTGTTTACCTACATGAATCTAATTTCTAAAAAGACAAACATGTGAAATGAACATGGGTGGTTTGCCTTGGTTATTATTTTTAATAAGTATGGAAAATTTCAAGAAGTCATATGGTAAAAATTTCCATAATTAACAAATAATGTTATGTATAAAATGAGTTTAAACTATTAATATTACAAATCAATGGGGCAATGCAAGTCATAGGCTAATACCAGCCTTTCCATTCAAAATTGACATTGCATATATTTTATTAAACTCCTGAATATCTGAAAAAAAAAAAAAAAAAGAAATCAGGGGAAAACAAAATAAAGAAAGGAACGAAAAATCTAATTTACAAAAATGTCACTTTTAAATGAGATTCAAATATTATTAAGATCTCACCCATGCCTTTGCACAAGCATCACATGTGATGATGACGTGTCAGATGCTTTCCTAACATTGCAAAACAATGGAAGCATGTGGCAAAGGCCACTTTGTAATAATTAGTGTTCAACTGCTATCTATTATTCATAGTATTTGTTGATTTCCATTAGTGGCATTGCTACCTTTCTGAATTTTTTCTTCAATCGCAATTATTAATTCATGGTGCGTGCCTGTTGCATCTTCACCTAATTTGTTGATTACAATTAGTGACATTATTAACTTTTCGAACTTTTTCCTCAATCGCAATCATAAATTTATGGAATTCTACTTTATTCATTTTGAAGAACCTGGCATGGAAACAAAATGAGGCTGTGCTTGTGGATTTCTAAAATGAGGACAGGGAGGGCAATGAGGAGGGTGGGGAGAGATTTAGAGTTTACATACTCTGCAGATCTAAGTACTAGAATCCTTAGATTTGGGAACCTAGAAGTAGGAGGATTGGGAAAAATATTACCTATCAAAATCAGAGACACAAACATTGTAGAAAAGAAAAGATAAAAGGCAGCCCCACCAAAGGATTAGTAATGGTTAGATCAAGCTTTTGCATAACATGTGGAATGGTGGTGCAGACCATGTGTCAATGTTGGAGGAAAGACATTTGGTTAAGCAACAGCTGCGCAATATGCGTAGGGGTATATGATTGAAAATGGCATAGGGAGGAGTCTAAATTATGGACATTATATCCACAAAGTTAAAGATTTTTATTCTGCTACCCAAAGTATGGGCCTAAGTCAGGAATGGGGACAAGAGTTCAGAGATGCCTCCATTTGCTTGACAGAACACTTATGGAGATAGCACCTTGGGTTGGTAAAAACGAAAGGATGTTGCACTGTTACTGAGGGAATTTTGTCAAGCAAAGGAGACAAAAATCTGCAAGACCTTGCTCTCAAATCTCTCTCTCTCTCTCTCTCTCTCTCTCTCTCTCTTTCTCTCCTCTCCATTCATTTTGCTTCCGATTCAGTGTGTGTGTGTGTGTGTGTGTGTGTGTGTGTGTGTGTTTCACTTTGTGGAGAGTTTCTATGCTTAATGAAAATTTGAGGGAGTGAAGTATAACTTTAAATGGAAAGAAACAACATGAGATAGAACAATAAACCAGTACATTTGGCAGCAAAAACTTTTCAGTTTTGATGTATACTTGTTTTCAAGCAGATTATTTCTTCTGATTTTTAAACAGCAACAAGAAGCTTTTTGTTGCAATTCTTTGTTTGTCCTAGTCAAATTGCTAGAAGTCTCATTGACAACTCTAATCAAACATATGGTGGGCAATCCATCAATAAATGTACACAAGAAAAAGGTATTGTAGCAACAAACAAAAATTGAATTAAGAAGAAAGACAGTGACTTACAAGAAAAAAGTTGATTAACCTTCAAGGTCACTTTCACTTAGCTCTTCACGATAGTCTTTGTACTCACTTGACTCCTCACAGTTAGAGTTACCAATCCTTTTTGGGTGAGGTTCATCATTAGAGCTTCCAGCCTCATCATAATCATCCCGGGTTCGCTTGGCTTTGTAACCTTCCGCTGCTGCCATTGAATTGTTGAAATTATGATGTCTTTGAGTCATAGTTCGATTAAGATCTTCGATGTCTTTCTTGTGTACCAATTGCAACTCACATTTCTTCACCTCCAAGCCCCTACCCAATTTTACAATTCTAAACCCAATCTGACTGAATCCATCTATGTCACATTCCCACTCTAATTTTGCATCTTTCTCCTTGTAGAATTGAGGTAGCAAATAAATTAGCCAAATATGATCTGATAATGGAAAAATGTTGCCAGTGATCCATACCAAAGACATTTATTTTCTATTGGCTATCAAGCAACAGGCGAGACAACAGATTTCGTGGATTTGGTGACGTGGAAGAGGACAACACACAACGCAAATAGCAATCAATGTCAAATCTGTTGTGAAGAAAGTGTCCCTGAAACACACCACGCATGTTGTTTAGAATTGAGAGACAGAGAGAGAGAGAGAGAGAGACCTGAAGGTGCTTTCTAATCGTTGCAAAAGACATGTCGATGAAGCCTTGTTTGTCAACCAATTTATTGCAATTTGAAAGACGGAGTGCTGCCGTACCTAAAGAATTTAGTTTCAATATATTTGGTACCGTTTCCAGTGAGGTACAACCATATCCCCAAATCCTACAAATATTTAATGGAGGCTTTGGCAATAATCGAAGATTCTTGCAATTCTCCACACGCAAAAAACTCAAATTAGATAATTGATCAATGCTTTCTGGAAGGCAACCAAAATTATTTCCACTTAAGTTTAAATCTTTTAGAGAGAATAAGCAACCAATATCATTGGGGATTGTCTTGAGATTGCAATAACTTAGATCCAAATTGGTCAATGAACACAAACTTGATAGAGAAGTTGATAACAAGCTCATGGGATTGGGACTTCTCGCCTTAAATCCACCAAAAATTAGTTTTTTAAAAGTTTGAAAAGGAGCATTAGAATAAGGCAAAAGTCTTGTAGCAGTTCCACTCACATCAACGTTCTCTACACTTTCAACCGTCCCCAAGTTCTCTAATAGTTTGCAAAGTTTTGAGCATCCGGAAAGATTGACATTTTCAAGCGTCTTCATATTAAAAAATGTGCTAGGTAGAGACATGAGATTTTTACAATCTCTTAAACCCAATGAGGTGAGACTAGTCAAATTCCCAATTGATGTTGGTAATTTTGTAATAGCAGTGCCACCCAAGTATAGCTTTAATACACGTTCCATGTTCTTCCCAAATTCTGGAATTGTTTTTACTTTTGAGCAATTAGAAAGAATAAGGATCTCAAGAGATTCCATTTCAAACTTGCTTAGAAGCCTTCTGAGGTTTTTGCAACCCTTTAGATTAAGAAGCGTGAGATTTTTATGAACACTGACAGATGGATGAATCTCACATAAATTGATACAATCTTCAAGATCCAATTTCTCAAGAACTAAGGCTTCGGTGATGTTTGGGGTTTCAATAAGTTTTTGAGACCCATTCAATTCGATGAATTTCAACCTCCCAAGAGACTGATAAAAGCACCCCCCCGGCCCACCAAAAAAAAAAAAAAAACAATTAGCTTCTACAAATTCTTAGAGTTTAATGAGATTAAAAATATTTTAAAAAAAAAGTGTGTAAGGGTTCCTAAGTTATCTGTGCTCCTTTCCAAAGTCGTTCAATGTAGCTATTTCTCAAGCGAAGTTTAACAAGTTTATTTGATTGAAAGCTTGAGGGCAAAAATTTCGAAGAGTACCCACTCCAATCAAGAAATCTTAAACTATTAGGAAGATGTTTGAGGTCATGCATAAGGTGAACACTATCAATTTTGAGAAATTTCAAATATTGTATCTCTAGGAAGGCTTCAGGATTCCATTTGACCATTTCTTGTTGTTCATGCAACTCTAGCACTATGCCTTGAATTTCCTTTGTCCCCTAATAATTAGAAAAAAAGGGATTGGTATAAAATGCTTGATTATTAGAACTATTATAATTTAAACTCTTTTGTTCCCAAAAGAAAATTGAAGAATAATATAAAGTATTTTCTCAGGTTCTTTAAATAACATCATACTATATTTTTTGTCAGCACGTCATCAATGTCGTTATACAACCACAGTCTACTATGCTTCCCAGGATCTTCACGGCACTCTTGATGAACTATGTCCTTACCCATGTCTTGTAGTAAATCATGCATCCACAATTGATTTTCTTGCAATTTTGATAAGAGATTTATCAATAAAAACCCTTAATCCAATTTTAGGGTAAAGCTCAAGATAATCTAATATTTCTATGATAGTTTCTTCATTCATGTGATTAAAGAAACATGAAATATTCGGGAAAATTTCCTTCTCTGTTTCTTGTTGTCCATCATAGCTTATTAGAAGCACATTGAGAATTTCTCTTTCGGGATATTCTTTTGGCCTATCTAATGCACTTTTCCATTCATCTTTACTTTTGCTGAACAAAAAGGAACCTAAAATCTCAATGGCTAAGGGAAGGCCATTGGCATAGTGTACAAAGGCTTTGGACAACTCTAGATAATCTGCAATAGGATGCTCATCTCCAAAAGCTTTCAAATTAAAAAGATGAAAGGCTTCAACATCATTCAATCCTTTAGCCTCATATATTACATCTACTTTACGTGTCCTTAGCAAATGCTCATCCCTTGTTGTTATGATAATCCTACTACCTGCACCAAACCAATCATTCTCCCTAGCTAATTTGTTTAATTGGTCTAATTTATTTACATCATCGAGAACAAGAAGAATCTTTTTGTAACATAACCACTTCTTGATCATGAGAATGCCACTATCAACATCTGGTATATTCATATCACTACCCATTAAAAGCTCTTTCAAAATTTTTTGTTGTAACCAAAGTAAACTCTTTTTCTCAAAATCCTCCCTAACATTAGCAATAAAACTACAAGCCTCAAATTGATCGGAAATCATACCATAAACAACTCTAGCAAGAGTTGTCTTGCCCATTCCTCCCATCCCCCAAATTCCTATAATGCGAACATTGTTTGACTCTAAATCTAAAAGTGGCTTCAATTCCTCACCTTGGCAATTTATTCCAATTAGTCCCTTGGTATCTACTATATATGTAGAACTCAATTTATTAACCATCTCTTGCACAATTTCTTGTATAACTTTTGTTTCAGTGCTGCAAAGAAAAAAGAACAATAGGCAGTGAGTTTGACCTACCATGACAGGAACCAAAAGAAAAATTAGTAGATGTATGTGTTAGGTTCTAAAGACTAGGATCTAATGTATTTAGAACTTCATTTTGTATGTTGGCAAACCATGATCAAAACAATGTTGAGTCGTGTGTTAGACTTGCTCAAAGTATGGGGTTTATTGTAAAGTTGGAATCGAGTTTTTATGCAGAATTACTTGTAACTTTCTGTGAGACTCGATCGATCGAAAATTAGACTCGATCGATCGAAAATCGCACAGAACGTTTTTCTGCAGAATTTTTCAACTCAGCCCAAGCCCGTTTTAATGTATAGGGTTTTATGTTTGCCCTAAGTATAAAAGGGAAAACCCTAGCCACGTTTTTAGAGTTCTGTTTTGCTGTGTTTGTGAATCTCATTGTGAGATCTAGAGGTGTTTACCTTCACATACACTTAGGGTTTACAAACTTGAGATTTATGTCAAGAGTTGTGTAGATCGTTACAGTTGCAGAATCAAAGAGCACAAAGATATACAAGCAGGTGCGCTTGTGGATTTGCTGAAGAATTCCGGAAAGAAGGAGTCCGTGGATCTCGGAGCTATCATGGGGTCATGGTAGTAAGTTTCCTACAGGCAGGTAGCAATATGACGTTAGTGGTCTAAGTCTATTGTGTAAATTTCAATTCTTTCATAGTGGATTCAGTTTACCTTGAGGATAGCTAGGTCAAATCCTCCCCAGGTTTTTACCGGTGTGGTTTCCTGGGTCATCATATCTTTGTGTTGTTTATTTTCCGCTGCTTTATTGTTTTTATATTTATTTGTGTTAACCTAGTTTAATTAAATTACCTAAGTTAATAACTTGGCTAATTCTCTAGGTTAATCTGTTGGGTTAAGGGGTCTAAACGAACTGACAGTATGGCATTCAGTTTAGTAGGTTTACTCTGAAATTGGGACGTATAAATGTAATTGAATGCTTCAAGCAAAACTCTAAAGAACTACCCATATAAGTATTTTGTTATAGTTCATTTTAACAATACAATTAAGGATCTCTCCTTGACTCATTTATAAATTTCCATAGATAATTGCATTTGAAGGTTACTAGATCTTACATCTTCAATTAATATTTTGTTTTGCCTCTTTAGATAATAGAGATAGTTTCATATGAAACGTTTTCGGTTTTCCTACTTCCCAATATCTTGACCTTGTAATACAAGATTTACTTTCACATAATTTTTTTTTTTTTTAAATAAATACTTTCACATAATTTTGTATTCGTATTGAGTTTTATTAAATATTGTCCGCCAGGCAAATATATAGTTTCTAAAGGTTGTGATTGGGTCCAATGGATGTCCTGTTTTTTATTTTTTTATTTTTATTTATCTCGCTATGTCATGTGGACAATATAAATAGACTAAAAATATTGACCTGGTTTAATATAATTTTCGTAATATAATCAAACTCTATTGTCAAAGCATCTTACGTGTGCTTTTTGCATGTCAGTTAATAGATTCAATAAAATGTAAGCGAGAAGTGATTTCTGATTGTAAGGGCAAAACTTGAGATTGTCTACTCTTTTTTTTTTTTTTTTTTTTTCAGTTGCTTAGCCGGAAACCAGTTAGTTAAAATATATGATAAAAGGGAATTATTATTATTATTATTATTATTTTGAGAGATCGCATTGTGTGGGTTATTGGCAAGTTATTAATGTTATTTTTGCACAATGGTAATTACACAACTTTGCTATGAACATTACTTATTCCACAATTTTTTTTTTTTTTTTTTTTTATATAAAAATATACTTTCACATGAACCAACAACTAAAGTCACTTTTATTTTTCACCACTAAAATCGATAAGAAGTTTTGATTTAAAAGATAACCATCTCTTCATCACTCTTTCTGTTTTCCTCCCACCTTTCAACATTTAAGATTGTTCCTATATATATATATATATATATATATTGTATCTTTTTATTTCTATAAGTTTAAGCTCATCATAGTCTCTTTTTGATTTTTTTTTAAGTAAATTTATCATCTTTTGTACCTCAAATTTTGTCATCTTACCTTTTAACTATTTAATGATAACTTTTTCGGTAATTAAAAGATTAAACCATCATATCATATCTTTTTTTTATATTAGTATAAATTACATTTTATACTATGTAATAAAAGTTTGTCTTAGCAGGGTATAGATTACATTATTAACTTTATTAATGCTAGCCAGATTCAAGACTTTTCAAAATTGATTAACTTGGTCTCTAAATTGGTAAATCCAATTTGGATCCTAATCAGTTACTCATTTTCTCCTTTCTCACAATAATTATTTACCAAGTTGGTAAGTTTTGAAAAATCTTGAACCTGACGGGCACTAACTAAAACTATCCAAAGCAGCTAAATTTTATTTAAACATTAATATTTTGAATTGAATTACCTTTCTGGTAAATGCCATCCTGAGGTATTGGCCACTTCTTTCAAAATAGCTCTCCATTTTTGCACCTTCTCTATGTTCTCCTTGAAACGTTGTTCATGTTCATCAAAAGCTTGTTTGAAAGTACCTATCTGCTTCCGTACATTAGATGGATCTGCATAATAAAAAATAGGTAAAACTGTCATTCCTGTCTTGGTTATGCATCCAATAATCTCTTCAAGTTCCTTTAGGCACCACATTGAAGATGCATAATTTTTTGAGAGAATGACAATAACAACCCTCGATTCGTTTATTGCTTTCATGAGTGTAGGTGAAATTGATTTTCCTCTTTCAAGTTTTTCATCATCTATAAAGGTGTAAATGCCCTTTTGATCCAACGCAGTATATAAATGGCTTGTGAAACCATTCCGGGTGTCCTCACCTCTAAAACTGAGGAATACTTCGTATGTCAATCGATGGGTGGAAGAGGAAGATGATGAGGCTCTTTCGTTGTTCATGGAAGCCAATGAAAATATCTTGATAAATTTTCAATCACAATTTAGATAAAAGCTACACTCAATTAAAACTGAAGATCAAATTATAAGGAAAATAAATTAGGAAATAGGAAAAGAAAGAAATAAAAGATATGGAAGCAGGAGAGAGAAGTGAGAACTTGCAAATTTGGTGAATTGCAGTGAGGATTATAAAGCTCTAAAATCTCTTGAAACAATGCGAGCGGATATCTGATACTAGAAAAAGTTTATACTAGAAAAAATTGGAGAAAGAGAAACTTCCTGTTTCCAGTTGTAATGCCCTATCTTTTATTCTTTTTGACAAACTTAAGTTCTTTTCATATTGCTTTCGTTCTATCTGTTCAGAATGTAGATGCCATTATGATGTGATTAGCCTAGGCAAGGACCATATAAGAACATCATACCTTAATTATCAATTTTAGGAAATTTTTTATGAAAAATTGAAAAAAGCTGTAATAAAAAAAGAACAATGATTTGTTGTAAACTAAATTGTAATAGCTCTTGAAAATGCACACATGTCAAGTGGCCATTTGGTGAAAAATTCAATCTTGTCAAGGAAGTTTTCATTTAAATATAAGCTTGAACAGGAGTCTATTTAAGTCATTGACATGTATGCATTTTTGCAGAAGTTGCTACAACTTAGTTTGCATTGCAGCAAATCATTTTCCATAAAAAAAATGAGTTACTTTTAATTTTTCTATAAAAATTTTCCTAGAGTAAAACCCAAGTTCTACTTATATTGCTTTGTTCTATCTCTTTGTATACCAAATGTAATGTGAACAGCATAAATGCTTCACTGGAAACTTGGTGACACATACATCCACTAGGATTGTGTTTGGTAATTCTACTCTGGGAATGTATTCTGTTGTGGGAAAAAATTATTGATTTGTGGTTGAGAACCCTTCTCAATTAGAAACTTCCTCATTTTAATTTATATATAAAAAAAAGTATTATTTCTTACTATATAACCAACCACTCCATAATGCAAGGAATTAATTTCTACTAATATATAAGAGCATCTCCAATAAATAAGGCATTTTCTCACACAAATTGTAAGGAATTAACCATATAAGAGCATCTCATCTCCATTAGATTAGGTATCAATTAAAGCTGAAGGAAAAAAATTTAAATGGAAAATAGAGTAAGAAAGATGAAAAAACGATTTGATTTGGATTTTTTTTTTTTTTTAATTTCAAGAAGGAGGTGAAATGAGAGAAACAAAAGACATAAATGCGTGCAAGAAGAATTGCAGCAATTGGTTGATGTAAAACCTCTAAAACCTCTTGAAACAATGCTCAAGAGTAAGTTCCTAGTAACTAATCTAAAGTTTTGTTTACACTTTGTTTTTCTCTTTTTATCCACTTTTTTACTTGCTTAAGTCTAGAGGAATTTTTATTTTTTTATTTTTTGGGATAAATACTTTGAGAAGTGCTAAGTCCACATGCAACTTTTTCACAATAAATTCTAAATGGCAAGTTGTTACGGGTTTTTAATCTGAATCCATTATTGAATTTTTTTTTTTTTTTTTTGCCAATTAGTAACGGCAAGTAACAACCTGTCACCTAGAATTTGTTGTAAAAATATTGTAAAACTTTGGTGGAAATTTGATTGGAAATTTGATGACAATTACTCCTACACATTCTACGTGGTGAAAATGAAGAGAAAGGGTAACTTCAAGGTGGCCAGTTATAAAGTCCTATTTATTTATATTATTTTTGACAAACTACAAAGCTCTATTCATTTTGCTTTCTTTCTATCTATTCAAAATCCAAATGCCATCATATGTGACATACATAAACGCTTTGGTGGAATCTGGAAACTTTACGACTGATAATACACATCCACTAATTACTATAGTATAAGCGGTGTGTGAAGTTGCTAAAGAAAGGACACAAGCAGTGCATAATTATTTTATTTTTCTTTTATCCGCCAAATGATGCACTTTAAATCATTTAAGAAAACAATCTTTTTTCTACCTTTTCAGTCAAAAAAAAAAAAAAAAAAAAGAATACAGTCTTTTCATAATCAATATATTAAGGCCAAATTGAAAAATAAGGGACTAATGCTTTAAGCGAACTTGCTCTTTCATTTCTATTTAAAATTAATTTCTTGCCTTCTATGTGTTTGTGCACACATATTCTTGTAACACACATATGTGTTCTTTATTCATCATATTTCTTTCTAAATTGTGTGAAGTGGTTAGCAAAGTTTAAGAAATATCAACAACCTACCAACTTGTTTATAAAGTGATTGTACCTTATATTTACTCTTCTTGCTCCTTTTTCTACCACTACTGTAACATGAACATTATCAATAATAAATTTTGTTAGAAGTATATGGTTAAATTATTAAATATTATATCATTTCCTTATAATTTAAACTTTTTATTTCTTTGAGTGAAAGTATTGAATAAAAGAGATAGATATGTGTAAAAAGTGAAAACTTACAAATATGAGAAATGAATTTGCAACAATGATTGTAAAGCTCACTATTCTAAGAGATAACGGGCCTATGACTATCTCTTTTTTTTTTTTTTTTTCCTTTTTTCTTTTTTTTTAAAAAGAGAGTTTCAACTTATGTTTACTCTTCTTGCTCCTTTTTCTACCACTACTGTAACATGAACATTATCAATAATAAATTTTGTTAGAAGTATATGGTTAAATTATTAAATATTATATCATTTCCTTATAATTTAAACTTTTTATTTCTTTGAGTGAAAGTATTGAATAAAAGAGATAGATATGTATGAAAAGTGAAAACTTACAAATATGAGAAATGAATTTGCAACAATGATTGTAAAGCTCACTATTCTAAGAGATAACGGGCCTATGACTATCTCTTTTTTTTTTTTCTTTTTTTCTTTTTTTAAAAAAGAGAGTTTCAACTTATGGCGTTCGCTCCTGATGATAGCTCTTTATCATTAAACTAAGACACCAATCAGTTTTTGGTGTAAGCAGGAATTAAATCCCAGATCTATTATACAACCATCAAAGACTTTACCAGTTAAGTTAACTGGAACCCACAGCCTATCACTATCTCTTAAAAAGTAGAAACAACACATAATTCAATTCCTATTATATAATTTATTGTTTAATAAATGAATGATCATCATTCTTTCTTTTGTTTGCGAGTTTGTGAGAGAGAGAGGAGGGAGGCGTTACTAAATCTAATGTCACCACAAAATTCACAACAATCTTACAACTATACTCAATTTGCCAACTACCTTGCACATGGGCCATTAAAAAAAAATTAATTAATTAATTAATAGTGATAGGCCCAAGTGACGGGTAGTAGTGAAATTGGGTATTGTAAATTCTTATGAATTTTGTGGTGATCCGAGCATTGTTGGCCATTCACATCCTCTGTTTTCAGTGAAGTCTACATTTTTTTTTTGTTTATTTTTTAAACAAAGTGGATGTGGAAGTCTCCCTCTCTTTCCAGGAATCTCAAACTGAAAATTATTTAACTAACGAAATTATGATTATTACTTTTGCAGAAATTTAATTAACTAACGTTAATTCATTACAAAAGCATCCTCTGTGTTTTTAATGATTTCTTTAAGCATCAATCCTCTTGATCCTATATACAGTTAGCTTTTCACAAAATAGTATTAAGAGAAGAACGTTTGTAATTTAACAATTACAGTTGGTATAAGAGGATAATTCCAGATACTAAACTATAAAAAAAAGTGAAACACAAAACCCAGGATAAAAATCTTTGTCATCATCCAAATATAAATTGAATCGCAAACTAAATATATAAAAAAAAAAAAATCAAAGAATTCACACAAAGCATTGAATAAGAGAAAAGAGAGGACCTTGAGTATGCGGATCACGTTGTGAAGATCGAGGAGACGAATAAGCTTGAACAATTGGTGGTAAAAAAAACTTTCCGTGAGCTCAGTTTGAGAAGAGAAAAAACAGAGAGACAATAATTGAAGAGGAAAACTATTAGTATTAAGTTGGAGAGTTGAGGAAAGTTGTAGGAAGTTTCGTGATTGGAATTGGCTTTACTTGATTACTCAAGTACGTTCCTGGTAACCAGTATAAAGCTTTGTTTACACTTTATTTGCTTTTTTAAACAACTTTTTTTCTTGCTTCAGTGGAAACATTTTATATATATATATATATATATATATATATTTTGAGATAAGTACTTTTGTAGAAGTTTGATTACAATTACTACTATGCCTTTCAAGAAAAGAGAAGAAAGATTAACTTCTTGGTGGCCAACTATAAAGTTCTGATCATATTGCTTTTTGACAAACTATAAATTTAAAATTGGGCAATGAAATCAAAGAGACAGAGTCACAAGCAAGCATGCACATCCAGACAGTCTCGTTTGCAGTGTGGTCAACAAATTATTGTTTAAACAAATTAGATAGGGGTGTGTTAGAGATATATATTAGACATATTGGCCCAATGTAATAGGCCCAAGCCCACTTCTACTTGTACTAGTAGTCTAGGGTTTAGTCGCCTATATATACTCATGTTAGGGTTCATTATAACACAGGTTATTGTACTACACTCTTATACAATAAAGATGTAGCCCTTAAGGGATTCCTCCTGTAGGCCGACAAGGCTGAACCACGTAACCCTAGTGTTCTTGATGTTCCCATTCTATGCTTCTCCTTCCGCATCCACTCTAGCATATACAACATGGTATAACACATCGCGTTGTCAATAATAATTTTACGTTTAACATGGTATCAGAGCCAAACTTCGTTTTTGGCATCAAACAAACATCTCTACACAGCAAAGAAGATTCTAACGTGCACACTATCGTCTGAAGTCACACATAATTGTCTGCTGGATCTAGACTCCACGGCATCTCGCAGCCACCTTGGCTCAGTGCAGTGTCCAAGATTCACAAACTCAAGCAAACCCGTGACATCAATCTTAGATCTGCGCAAATCAAAGCTTTGCCTGATGAAACCAACAACACATACGTGCTCCAAGACCTCCCGCGACCATAACCCAGAAATCCGGTCAGCCAACGAACTGTCACGCGCCTCCACGCGCCGTAATTTGCTCCGGGACATCTCCCACGCGCCGCCTCAGATCCTGAGTTCCAGATCGTCTCCTGGTACACGCGCCGTCAAAACGGCCTCCTCGTTCACCGATATACGGAACCTGAGATTTCGGCCCCAATCTGACCATACACGCGCCCTCACGCGCCTCCTGGATTTCTGGCTTCTCCTCCACGCGCCGGTGAACCTCGCATGCTCCGCCACGCGCCGAAAAGCTGCTACTGATGTCATCTGACGTCACCTAATGACGTCATCAATCCACGTCAGCAGCCACGCAAGCCCTAGTCCACGTCAGCACACGTCATAGGATGATGTCAGCTGCTCTGCTGCCCGATCCGTGACCGACCCGGAAACCCGGAACCGACCCGGACCAATTATCCGTTGACTTTGACTTTTGTTGACTTTGACTTTTTGCGTTGACCTTTGACCAAAAGTCAAAATTTCCAAAAGGGCCTATCTTGCTCAGTTTTTCGCGTAGATTCCGATTATGGACTCCGTTTCTTGATTTGAAACTCCAAAATTGGTCAATTGGCATATTCTTCATTGTAGTTTCTTCAAAGGCATTTTTCAAAGCATCTCCAAGTGATCTTCTCATGTTTATCCAACCTCAAGCCTTCATCAAGATTCCGCCTTGAGTTTGAGGGAGGGTGTTAGAGATATATATTAGACATATTGGCCCAATGTAATAGGCCCAAGCCCACTTCTACTTGTACTAGTAGTCTAGGGTTTAGTCGCCTATATATACTCATGTTAGGGTTCATTATAACACAGGTTATTGTACTACACTCTTATACAATAAAGATGTAGCCCTTAAGGGATTCCTCCTGTAGGCCGACAAGGCTGAACCACGTAACCCTAGTGTTCTTGATGTTCCCATTCTATGCTTCTCCTTCCGCATCCACTCTAGCATATACAACATGGTATAACACATCGCGTTGCCAATAATAATTTTACGTTTAACAGGGTGCAAGTGGGAAAACAATGACAGAAAATTATTTAACAATGTAAAACCCAAAGGAAGATAATCTAAGGAAGAGGCTGGGATGGGCACTGTTAATTATACACCAGTGTGAAATCGTGTACAAAATATGATTTTAATTAGACTGTGAAATTGTGTTTTTAAGACGCGATATCCCCATTTCAAGATTAAAACACGATTTCGCCTTGTGTGTACAATTGTGTGCATGTTCGTGTGTGCAATAACAATTTCCCAGCCGAGATATCTCTCAAGACAGCTTGATTGTTCTTTAAAAGGTTGAACATGCGGCATGACAACTAATTTTCTATGTGTAATAAAGTCGCAAGAAGTTTTCCTAATTGGACCTCCTAGTCCACTTGTTGGATAATTGTCATGTTTAGCTTTGATTAAATAATTTCTTTCTACCTACTTCACTCGTAAAATTATATGAAAATTATGACTTTGGCCTTAGGGTATGGTTGATTACAAACTTTTTTTTAATTAAAATCCCCCCCGCCCCCAAACATGGCTGGGTCTGGTTCGGGATAGCATTTCAACTCAAATAACACAGCTCCTTTTTAATAATTTAAAAAATTTATGTATTTTAAAATTGTTAACTTGATTCATTTTAGATTTAGAGACTTGGTATAATTTATATAGTTTGATTTATTTTAATATTTTGATATATTTTTTAATATAATTCAAATATTAGGCTATATTGTAATATTTTTTTCAATAATGAAATTAATTGATTTAATGATTTTTTTTTATTAGACCTTACCAAACCAAATGGCTCCAATCTGACCCTTACAGGTTGGGTTGAGTTGAATTTTAAAGCTATTTTGGATTATGTGAGCTTGGGTGAGAAATTTATCGACTTGATGAGGTCAATATAGAATAAAAAGTTTCTCAAACCTAAGACAATCATGTACACGCTTTGTTTTTAGTTTGGTCATGTCATCTATGCTGTATATTATAATAATAATAATAGGTGAAACTGAGAGAAACTCAAATTAAAATTTCAAATTAGAATTCCAATTTTGCGCTATGTGTCCTAAATTATTTATTTTTAAAGAGTTTTATTTCTTAATTTTAGAATCAAATGTGGGACCACATCATAAATATTCATCCAAGTGAGTTATTAAATACAAAAATCAAAAAGTTTAGAATAAATGAATCGTAAAAAAAAAAAAAGTGCTTCACAATAAATTTTTTTTTTTAAATATGGACAATTTACATTTTATACTTAATAATATCCTTACAAATTTTTTTAAAGAGTTAACAAAATATAAAAATTACTATCAGTAGTATTTAAATTTTATATATATATGAATTATATTATGCATCTTATTGTATATCTTTAAGTGTATTCATGCATATACATGGGGTTACAAGCTAGTTTTACTAAAAACAATCATTTTAAATTTTATAGACTAAAATTGTTTATGGGCTATAAAGTTTAGACCAACTGTGTATTTGACCCTAAAATCAAAAACAAAATATTTGTTTGTGCAATTTTAGGATATTTCAAATATCATGACTTTTAAATTATATAGAGACTTATTAAGCCTACATTTTAATGGATCAAACTATTGACCAATTGAACTCACTTCAGTCTTATTCGATCCTATTTGGTCTATTTCAGATCGTTCGGTCTTATTCAGTCCACTTCATTCTATATTCAGTCCACTTTGGTCCATTTCAATAGTATTCAATCCATTCTGTCCACTTTGATCCTATTCAGTTCACAATGGTCCTATTCGGTCCATTCTATCCACTTTGGTTTTCATATAAGCTTGTGTGATAGAAGCGTTACAACAGGTTTACCGAAAGGCCATTGATGGAGCTGTAACGACCAAACAAGTCTCGCGGTAATAACTCTTTCTACAAAGTATTCCGACAACACTACCTCTGTCTCTAACAGCGATTGAATGAAAATGAAAACAGCGAAGAAGAAGAAGTTGATGTCATAGGCGCCATGGAGGGGCGAAGAGGAAGCCACAGAAGAGTTCCAAGACGACAACGATCGATGATTCCCTTGTCGAGGTAACTACCAGGTCTCTATTTTGTGGTTTTTCTTTTTGTTTCTTGATGATTTGTGTTCCCGTGTCTAAAAATTCTGGACTTGCTGTATCCAATACCCTGTCTTCTGCAAAAGACAGCACTTTTTTTCTGTCCACAATAGAGAGACCACATAAAGAGTTTCGGCTTCTAACTCACTAGCATAAATGAGGGAGAGACCATTATAGTGTTAGAAGACCATTATAGCTTGCATCTTCTAGGGTGGATTTCCTGTAAGTGTATATTGCCAAAATGGCCCATCATCAGCAAGAGTGAGACCAGGTTTACTGATGAGACTGTCTGTCGTTATCATGTTCTGGAAGTCGTAAGATGCTTTGTCTTTTATGTATTCAATTTGATTTGGAAATTATGCTATTTTGTTTTCTTCGGGCAGAATTCCTTTATTTATTTTTTATTGACAGTATTGGTTGGCTGTTAATATGATTGAAGCCTCAGTTTCATGAAGTGTGGTTATATATTTGAATCTTCCATGATTGTAGATTACTGAAATTATAGCATGTTCTGTTTTCCTGTCAATTGACATTTTTTATAGCTTATGCGTCATTCACCGCTTGAAGTTTACAGTTTACTAGTTTACGTCTTTGTTTATTTGGTTCTCAATAATATCTTTACTCCTCTATTTTCTTAAGGTCCCTCCCCCTTGGGGGCGGGCCATCTAAATCCATTCATAATTGAGTTTGAGATATAATACATCTTTTGTATATGCAGTTTCTTCAACGAGCATTCGGTATTGACACCATCGTGAAACCTCTTCCACCCGCCCTGGCCTACAATGTTTCCCGTAACTTGAACTTCTTCACACGCATTTTCACTCAATTCTTTGGTAAGTTTTGATTTCTCTGTCCATTTTATGGGTAGCAAAGAAGATGGAAATAGTACAATTTCTCTATAACAAGACAACATCGTCACTCTTAAATAGTTTTGAGGATTCCTTTTAAGCTCAGAATTGGCTGACATTGCACCTGAACGTCTCAATCAATATTTAATCTTGGACGTATGATTGCATCCAAGTTCATTGAGGATTAGGTCATGTGATCAAACCTTTGACAGTTTTCCTTCCATTAATGTATTGACGACTGTAACAGGCTAACTGATATTGGATTTATAATATAGTTTATGTGATGTGTAGCATTGCAGATCCAGAAGGTATTGCAAATGCCAAGAAATCGCTTGGGATAGGACAGGAAGATAAAGCTCGTCGTGTTCGCTTAAATAAAAGAAAAAAAAGGGGGGGGGGGGGGGTTGGTTGGATTTAGAAAAGCAGTCACTAATGAACTTTCCTATCATGCTTGTGTGTGATTGAATTCTCTACCACTATATATGTTGTGTCTAGCCCTGGTTGAAACCAATGTTGCAGAGTAGAAATTCATTATTATATGCTCGAAAAGACTAGATTTTCTTAAATTTGAATTCATTAAGCAATTTTCTTCCTTCCATTACCAAACAAGAGAAGGTATTCTTAATTTATTTATCTTCTCATCAGCAACCTCTTAACCAATTTGAGCTAAGTTTTTCTATTGGAAATTTCTTTAATGCCACTCCTAATACACAAACGCTGTCAAGAAAAAATATAATATTTTGCATTGTGGGAGAAAATAAAAACAACAAAGTATACCAAAACATTGAACAAGTAAGAGAAATTTTAATTCCTATCTTAAAATGTTAATAAATTGCATGCAGACGTTTGGCATAAATTAGTCCAAAAAAGGTGCAAAGATAGCCTTTTTTCTGCCTTTGGTTTTTTGGTACAAAAATGCAGAAGAGTTGGCTGGTAGTAAAGTTACAAGCCCCAAAAGATGTTCATAAGACTTTGAAGCAAGAGTAGCAGGGCCATAGCCTTTGCAGTGACTCCCCTAAGCACAGCATATATGAACCACTAGCATTCTCCAACTTCCAGGCACTAGTGGTCTTCAATCAGCCTTTGTTAATGCACTTTGAACAATCGAGGATTGAGCTTCCATTCAGTTGCAAATGGCAGAAACTACAATAGACTACAATAATTATTCCTGCCAAAACTTGATTTTGCTGCAAAGGGACAAAACCAATCCATTTGCAATCTCTCTGCTAGTGCTCCTCAACTATTAGTAACTCTTCCACAACTAGATACACTAGCGCTGGTACTCACTCTCCTGCAGTTACTTTGATCCACCAGTTGTATATCATAGGCTTTTGAATACCTGCAAAACAAAAGATTTAGAGCATTAGCACTTCATAAGCAGACTGTTTTGCACTTGTAAACTTCACTTTATTGCAGCGATTATGGAAAACAATCTAGAGAATATTCTAGTTTATGAAAGTCAGGATCCTCTGTCTATTGAGCCAACCATTGCTTCAAAGAGGAAGGACAAAATGAAATTGGTTCTGTGGGTCAAATCTGACCCAAATTATACAGACCGAGCAAGACTGCACTTTGGGAATAAATCATCAAAGCATACTTAGTATAATCCACTATGTTTCATTTCTACTAATCTGTTTTAGTGGCCACGTACTCTTGCCAACACTTCCACACAAAAACACATATTCAAAGAAAGCTTCAAGCATTTCCTGATCCCTTACTTCCAATGCATGCAGCAATTGGTAGGCTATTGTTAGGTTCTAAAGATTAGGAACTAATGTATTTAGAACTTCAATTTGTATGTTGGCAAACCATGATCAAAACAATGTTGAGTCGTGTGTTAGACTTGCTCAAAGTATAGGTCTTATTGTAAAGTTGGAATCGAGTTTTTATGCAGAAGTACTGTTCACTTTCTGTATGACTCGATCGATCGAAAATAAGACTCGATCGATCGAAAATCGTGCAGAACGTTTTTCTGCAGAAAATTCCAACTCAGCCCAAGCCCGTTTTAATGTATAGGGTTTTATGTTTTGCCCTAAGTATATAAGGGAAAACCCTAGCCACGTTTTTAGAGTTCTGTTTTGTTGTGTTTGTGAATCTCTCTGTGAGATCTAGAGGTGTTTACCTTCACATACACTTAGGGTTTACAAAACTTGAGATTTATGTCAAGAGTTGTGTAGATCGTTACAGTTGCAGAATCAAGAGAACACAAAGATATACAAGCAGGTGCGCTTGTGGATTTGTTGAAGAATTCCGGAAAGAAGGAGTCCGTGGATCTCGGAGCTATCATGGGGTCATGGTAGTAAGTTTCCTACACTCGGGTAGCAATATGATGTTAGTGGTCTAAGTCTATTGTGTAAACTTCAATTCTTTCATAGTGGATTCAGTTTACCTTGAGGATAGCTAGGTCAAATCCTCTCTAGGTTTTTACCGGTGTGGTTTCCTGGGTCATCAGATCTTTGTGTTGTTTATTTTCCGCTGCTTTGTTATTTTTGCGTAATTGTGTTAACCTAGTTTTAATTAAATTACCTAAGTTAATAACTTGGCTAATTCTCTAGGTTAATCTGTTGGGATTATGGAAAACAATCTAGAGAATATTCTAGTTTATGAAAGTCAGGATCCTCTGTCTATTGAGCCAACCATTGCTTCAAAGAGGAAGGACAAAATGAAATTGGTTCTGTGGGTCAAATCTGACCCAAATTATACAGACCGAGCAAGACTGCACTTTGGGAATAAATCATCAAAGCATACTTAGTATAATCCATTATGTTTCATTTCTACTAATCTGTTTTAGTGGCCACGTACTCTTGCCAACACTTCCACACAAAAACACATATTCAAAGAAAGCTTCAAGCATTTCCTGATCCCTTACTTCCAATGCATGCAGCAATTGGTAGGCTATTTTGATCAAATATCGTCCATGTGTTTCATGAGGCTATATCAGTGTATCAATAACTCCTCACCTTCAGATACAGGTAGTTAAAATTTGAGCAGCCATTTCAGGAGAGAATGGCTCAATACCAGGTCCTGTTTCCAAGTCAAAGAAGCTAACTTCAAATACTAATTAACAGAAGAAGATTGTTTCAACTTCCTTAAGGATATTTCAAAATATAATACAAAAAAAATGTAAATACTTCAAAAAAGAAGGCTTATATATATATATATATATATATATATATAAAGAATGATTATTAAAGTGTAGCATCTTGCCACTATGAAACATAATGCGTCAGTCTAAATAACAAAACTAATTAGAAAGTTTTGGAGAAAACTTAAATTCTAGATATAATAAAACAACAGTAAAAACTAGAACAGGAGGCCTTACCAATCCAAGTAGGCTACCTTCTCCAATTTTCAACCTTGTCAGCACAGTTGCTTTCCAGCTTGAATCTGATTTCTGTAATGATGAATACGCACCAGATGATATGATTAGCAATTTATAGTTAAGTCTGTTGTATGGGCAGAATTCTCTACTGTCTACTGTTGTCTTTTACTTCTAATTCTACTTGAGTCTCTTTGACAGGGTATAACCTAATTAAGTTACAATTTGGAGATAGGTCTCTTGGTTTGTTTCATCATGTGAAATGGGCACGGCCAGCTTTGCCTGCTCATGATCTGAAATGGGCATGGACAACTTGGAGTGAATAATTTAATTCAGTGCAAAAGTTTTTAAAAAGGTGGAGAAACTTTCAAGTACATCAAGAGGCAAAAGCACAAAAGTCTTATGGTAAAAACTTACATGATCAAAGAGCCGCTACATGTTAAAAGAAATTTAAACTGTTAATCTTACAGATTAATGAGGAAATTCATGTCGCAGCACCCATTTTCTTTCAAACTACACTGATATATATATAAATAAAACTTATGAAACTCCTAAATGTCTTAAAAGAATAAGGAAAAGGGGGGGGGGGGGGGGGGAGAAAACTATCTAGCAACAAAAAGTAGAGAAAGAAGGGATTGCAATATTATTAAGGTCTCACCGATGTTTCTACCCAGGCATTACATAAGACAATGACATGTATGATGATTTCCTTACATCGTAGAATAAGAGCAAAGCATGGTTAAGGCCGTTCAAATATACTTACTATTCAATGCTCTATTATGGTAGATCATTGATTCATCGCAACATGTCCAACAATCAAGTAATATATACTTGTTCATAGCATTGTTTTGGTAATAGATAAAACTGGAATCAAATGCTTTTTACCTTGAAGATTGTCTCCTGCGAGAACTTTTTATAGAGTTGGTTACTGCACATCTTTGAACAAGCTTAGGTTCCTAATGAAGATAGCTTAAGAAAATTACCAAAAACATAACTGATGCTATGGATCAATCAATTATGTACAATGTTGATGATATTTGGATATATCAAGAACTCGGTTGAATGATTTGGTCAATGATTTGCATATCCACATTAATTCCTTATAAAAGTAAGTTATGATCAAGCTCCTAATGTTTGAAATTTGAACATTCACTAACTGTGATTTGATTCTAAAGTTTGTTGTATTATGAGAATTACAGTAATGATGTCCTTAAACATGCTAATACAAATGATTTTAATAACTTTTATAAATGCCATCCTACACTAAAATAATAAAAATTTCAATGAAAAAGACAAAAACAAGGATAGAAAAATCAGCTGAACTCTTAAACAGATAAAGAGCATTTTCTTTGGTTGAAGGTTATTACAAAACCATAGAAAATCTTCTATGAGGAAGCTAGATGCTGTCTTTCCAGACAAATCATTCTAATTGTGATCTATACATTAGTGCAAATATATAATATTTAAAGACATAATAATTAATTCCTATTATAAGGTTTGCAGTGGCATGCATATAGGCAACAAGATTGCAGATTTTACCCTGCAATCTATTAGATCAAGTGAAAATCAGAAGCATACATGCATGTACTTGTCTTCTCTCTTGGCCACGTGATAGTTTCTCCTCATGAACAAGTCCAACAATCCTACATCAATGGGGCAACCAACACAAATCACTGAACCAAAATTACCCTAATCATTGTTTATTTTATAAAACTATTTTTTCTTTTTTTCTTTTTTGGGATTAAGAGAGTAGGTTCAAGAATGGGGATGATTCTTTTACAAATTGAACCAATCCATAAGATTTAATAATACGCATATTAAATTAACTAGATGTACTACTATGTGTTATTTAAAGATTCTTTTGTAAATTGATTAAGAAAAAAAGACAAGTAGTTCAACAATCTTTAATGATTCTTTTGTTGGAATAAGTGCCAATAACGAAGATAAGCTGCAGCTAGCAATATACTATTTAGAATTTAAAACTAAATCTAACATAAGTTCAAGCATATGCCAAAGGAAAGATAAAAAGATAATGCAGCAACCAACAAAACTAAGAGTAAGAAGAAAGACAATGACTTATAGGTAATCAATTTTTGTACGAGTGAAGTAAGGGGCAAATTCTATGTGCAACGGTTTTTCAAATCTTGATTTTGTACCAGACTTTTGCTTAACACATTCATTTTTGGAGAAGCAGAAAGACTTCAGCTTCAACTTCAGCACATGCCTCCCTTCACTCACTAACTCAATACCGATAAAACCCCCAAAATACAAGATACAATGAAATTGAAAGATTTAAATACATGGAAATTTGACATGGAATCAGCCAACGCTCTAAGATCCTAACACAAACAAAATGGTACTAAATGCTTTTAGCTATGAAGATTGTCTCCTGTGAGAGCATCTTAAATAGTTGGTGGTTTCACATCTATTAACATGTAGGTACAAGCATCATAGGTTTCTAATGAAGATAGTTTAATCAAATTAGAGGAAATTTTGCATTTCCAAATTAATTTCTCATAAAAGTAAATTATGATCAAGCTCCTCATAGTTTGAATTTAGGAACATTCACTAACTTTTTTTTTGATAAGCAATGTAAGAATATTATTAATTATAGAAAAATTGCCTAGCCGAGTACATTGAGGATGTACTATGGGGGCAAAAAATCAAGAGCCAAAAGTACACCGATCAAGAAAAATAGTAAAAGAAGAACAAAAAAAAATGAGAGAAGACCACACTCCATTCAAAGAGAGTGTGCAAGAAGAAAGACTTAATCTCTAGCAAAGAACGCTCACAACCCTCAAAGCTTCTAGTATTCCTTTCACGCCAAATGCACCACATCAAGCAATGAGGCACTAATCTCCAAACATTTATGTGACGGTGTCTCGCAAACTTCCCTTGCCAAGTCTCAAACAACTCAAGAACAGTATGAGGCATAACCCATTGAATACCAAACAAACAAAAAACCAAAGACCACAACTCCCAAGCTATAAGGCAATGAAGCAAAAGATGATCCATTGACTCCCCACAACTTTTACACATATAGCACCAATCAAGCACTAGCACGTCTTTTACGAAGGTTGTCGGTTGTTAAGATCTTACCTAAGGAAGCAGCCCAAGAAAAGAAAGCTACCCTTGGAGGGACCTTTGATTGCCATATCATCCTCCAAAGGAAGGATACAAGAGTAGGAGGGTAGAAATAACTTCTAACCTCAAAACCTTTATTCCTTGCAGGCTTCCAGCAAATCTTATCTGGTCCAAACCCTCGCACTGTCGAAGAGTAGACCAACCCCATAAACCGATCAAAGGCTTCTTCTTCCCAATCTTGTGGTGGACGACGAAACTGCACATTCCAGTGAAACCTTCCAGCAGACCAACCCATAACTTCAGCCACCGAGGAATCCTTTGACCTACTAAGACAATAAAGCTCCGGAAAAGCCTTTTGGAAAGTACGATCCCCGCACCACACATGCTTCCAAAATTTCACTCTAGTACCATCCCCCACATCATATACAAGGAGTTTAGAGAAGTTCAACCAGCCACTTCTAATGTATCTCTATAGGCTGACCCCATAAGGACTTGTCACCTTTTTTGTACACCAACCACCCCAAATATTCCCATATTTGGAAGCACTAACTATGATGTTATTCTAAAGTTTGTTGTATTGTGACAATTACAATAACAATGTCCAAAAAGTGTCTAACATGCATATAAACAATATTTTAGTAACATTAAAAATTGTTGTCCTACTTTAAAATAATAAAAATTTCATAGCAAACAAAAGTGAAAAGAAAAAAAAGGAAGAATACAAAAGTCAGTTATTCTCTTAAACAAGTGGAAAACATTTAACAAATGGAATTACTCAAGGGAGGAAGCTAGATGCTACCTCTAGCTAAACTATTCATGCTTGTAATTTCCAAGTACTGTGACCAAGTTGCATTAGCATTGCTATCTGAGTGCAATCTAGATAATAGTTCACATATGTCATATGTAATGATATAGTACTTAAAATTCAAATAATACTGTTTGCAGCGGTATGCATATGCTATTGTTGCACTTTGAAAATTTTTAATGACAAAGTACAGGCAACAAGAATGCAGAAATTACCCATGAATATGACAGAATGAGAATCATGGTCATACAATCAGTTGCACTTGTCTTCTTGTCTCCTAGCAGTGTGACAGTTTCTCCTTGCCAACAAGTCCAATAATCTTCCATGAAGGGAGCAACTGGCACAAATAAGTGACACAAATCACTGAACCAAAATGACCCTATTCGCTTTATGTTATAAGACACTGTTTTATAATTTATAAATTTTGCTTTTGGATTAAATCACTCCAACCAAAATAACCCTAGTCACTTTCGAAGTATGGGGAGAGTTGGAATAAGTGCAAATTATGAAGCTAAGCTGCAGTCAGCAAAATACTTTTTAGAATTTAATATTAAACAATAAGACAACATTACAAGTATATATTAAAGGAAAGGAAAAAAAGATAATGCATAAACCAACAAAACTTAAATTAAATTAAGAAGAAAGACAACGACTTATAGGTAATCAAGAGAAAAAATAGGAATTAGTTTGGATTCATTGACTTACAGAGTATTTGAATCCATTTGTCAAATTCCCTCAGCCTTCTAGGACACTTTCACTAAATTCTGGCCAATCACTTAGCTCCTTATCACATTCCAAGTACTCACTTGACTCTTCAGATTCAGAGTTACCATGGGCTGTAAATTCTATTAGCCTTTCAATCCTTTTTGAGTTTGGTACATCAATAAAACTTCCTTCCCCACTGGGCCCAGCCCCATCTTAATCATCACGGCTTCACTTGACTTTGATACCTTCCACTACCACTGTGGAATTGTCTAAATTATGATGGTGAACATCCAAGCCCTCATAAGGAGTGATGTAGTTGCTACTTTGACCCATAGTTTGGTCGAGATCTTCTTCTATGTCTTTTGCGTATACCAAACGGACCCCACACTTCTTCACCACCAAGCCTTAATTAAAGGTTTGAATTTTAATGCCAATTTGACTGAATCCATCCACATCACATTCCCACGATAGTTTTTTTGAAGGTTGTTGTAGCATTGAGGAAACATATAAAGTAACCAAAGGTGATCTGATAAAACCTCAGGAATATCGCTAATGCCTAGTAGAGGATTTCTGTCATTTCCTTTGGTTTTCAAATAAAATCGAAGTCCAAGCTGGCCGTCAATTAGCGATGTGAAAGTCCAGGTGAACAAAACACAGCACAAACAGCAATTCCTATCCACTCATTACACAAATGAGACGGTTCTTTTATATTCACTTCACCCCCTATGCTTTGATGACTAAACCACTCTGGAATTTCACTTCTTGGAAGAACAATTTCATATCTAAAATATCGAGGAGAGATTCCCTGAAACATTCAAAGCATGATGTTTAGAACTCTAAGAGAGAGAGAGAGAGAGAGAGAGAGAGAGAGACCTGAAGGGACTTTTTTGTCACTGTAAAAAACAAGTCCATGATGCCTTGATTATCAACCAATTTGAAGCAATTCTCAAGGAGAGATGGTTCCCATGAATCATTTGGTTTTACTAGATCTGGTAACATTTCTAGTGAGATTCAACCGATAGCCTCAATTTGTGTAATACTTGATGGAAGATTTGGATGAGATAGTTCAGTGATTTCTGGAAGGCAAACAAAATTATTTCCTCTTAGTTCTAATTCTGATAAAGAGAAAAGGCAACCAATATTATCGGGAATTTCCTTGAGATAGAAGTAACTTAGATCCAATTTGGTTAAAGAACCCGATAGAGAAGGCAAAATCCATGGGATTGAGTCTTCTTGGCATTACATAAGAAAGGAGCTCATTCCAAGGCCTAGTAGATAAGCCTTTAAGATTTGTTAGACCAATGGAAGAAGGCACCTGTCTATAAGGAGTTTCACTCACATCAAGCTCCTCTACACTTTCCACATTTCTCATCTTCTCTAGCAGTTTGTCAAGTTTTGAGCATCCAATAAGATCCACATTTTTAAGCAACTTCAAATTAAAAATGGTGCAGGGTAGATTCACAAGATTTTTGCAATCTCTTAAATTCAATGAAGCTAGATCAGTCAAATTCCCAATTGATGTGAGTAGTTTTGTAATAGCAGTGCCATCCAAGTGAAGCCCTGATACATGTTCCATCTTTCCCATGAATTTTGGAATTTTATTGACTTTTGAGCAACCAGAAAGAATAAGAATCTCAAGAGACACCATTTCAAATGTGTTTGGAAGACTTTCAATACTTTTGCAGCCTTTAAATTAACAAGAGTAAGCTTTTTGTGGGCTCCCATTGATTGGTGAACTGTACGTAAATTTAGACAACCTTCCATAACTAATTTCTCAAGATTTGGGACTTTGTTGAGGTCAGGGGTTTCGATCATATTTTGGGATTCATTCAAATGGATGAATTTCAACTTGTCAAAACACTGTTAGATGGGAAAAAAAAACCAAAGTAAAAAAATTAGCTTTTACAAACCTTACAAGTTCTAAAGCTTTAAAAAGGAAGTTATATATGGTACTTAAGTCACAATCTTACCTTTGTTCCTGTCCAAAATCGTTCAATGTTGTTATAGCACATACGAAGTCCAACAAGCTCATTTGGAAGGAGAGCTGACGGCAAAAATTTCGAAGAATACCCACTCCAATCCAAAAACTTTAAGCCAGGGGGAAGTTGTTAGGGGTAATGTAGAAGATGAACATTATGAATTCCAAGTAATTTAAGATTACGCATTTTTGAAAAAGCTTCAAATTTCCAATGTGCCTCTCTTGGTTCAAGCAACTTTAGGACTATGCCTTCAACTGCTTCTATTTCCTAGAAATAAGAAAGAGGGATTTGTGAATTGAAAGCTAGAACTAATATATTTTAAATTGAATTGAATAATATAATAGGGTTTATACTAAGTTCTTTAAATGACCTTTTACTGTATTTTTTGTAAGCACATTGTCAATGTCCTTATACAACCACATTCCACTACACTTCCAAGGCTCTTTACGACACTCTTGAAGAACTATGTATCGACCCATCTCTTGTAGTAAATCATGCACCCACAATTTATTTCCTTGCAATTTTACCAGAGATTTATCAAAAAGAACCCTTAATCCAATTTTAGGGTAAAGATCAAGACAATCTAGTATTTCTTCTACAAGATCTTTGTCTTCATTATTAAAAAAACACGCAATATGTAGGAATATTTCCTTCTCTGTTTGATGTACTCCATCATAGCATATTTGAAGTACATCTAGAATTTCTCTTTCAGGATATTCCTTAAGCCTACCTAAAGCACTTTTCCATTCAGCAGTACTTCTCTTGAACAAAAAAGAGCCCAAAACCTTAATGGCTAAAGGAAGACCACTAGCATATTGTACAAAATATTGGGATAGTGTTTGATAACCCATGGCAAGATGGTCTTCTCCAAAAGCTTTCAAACTAAAAAGATGAAGAGCTTCATCATAATTCAATTCTGTAGGCTCATATATTTCATCTACTTTATGGAATTATAGGTCAACAACAAATGCTCATCTCTTGTTGTTATGATAACTCTACTACCTCGACCAAACCAATTATGCTCCCCTGCTAACTTGTTCAATTGGTCTAATTCAATTACATTATCAAGAATGAGAAAAATCCTTTTATGATGTAGCCTATTCTTGATCACAAGAACTCCATTGTCCACGTCGTGTATATTCACATAGCTTTCCATTAAGAGTTCAAACAAAAGTGATTGTTGCAGTTGAAGTAAACCACATTTTTTAGAAACTTCCCTAATATTGGGGATAAAACTACAAGCTTCAAACTTATTGAAAAGTATACCATAAACAACTCTAGCAAGAGTTGTCTTACCTATTCCACCCATCCCTCGAATCCCTATAATGTGAACATCGTCCAATCCTATAGCTAAAAGTGACATCAATTTATTCACTTGGGAGTCTATTCCTATTAGGCCCTTGGTGTCTATTAAGAATGTATAATTCAATTCATGTAATATCATTTCCACAATATCTTGGATAAATTCTGCCTCGGGCCTGCGACGAGAGAACAATAAACAGTGAATCTAAACCTACCATAACTTGACCCAAAATTATAAACTTAGTAGACATATGGCGTTTAGCTTACTTGGTTAAGACTAAAATGTAGAAAAATAAATGCAACTGAATGCTACAAGCTAAAAATAAGAAAAAACTTACTCAAATAATATAATGCGTAACCACATATTTCGTTTTAACAATACACTTAAAAGAACTACCCATACAAGTATTGTGTTACCATATTGATCATTTTAACAATACAATTTAAGTATTTAACAATAAAAGTAGGTTGACCAGTCCTTGACTTCTTCTTTTTTTTTCGAAATTTACGTAGATAATTGCATTTGAAGGTTGTAGAATTTACATCTTCAATGGGTGGAAGAAGGTGTTTGGAGTGGGTATATCCCCTGCCCCGGGGATTTTTATTAAAAGTTAAGTCTCTAAAAATTCTTAATATTGTATTAAAATTTCTAGTTGAGCTTTATACAATTCAACAGGAAAGACTGGTATCTAATTTGAACTCATGACGTTGAGAACTTAATTTTATATATATATATAAAGAGAAACTGAATCAAGAATCTTCAATTTATTCAATTCTCAGAAAGTGTGATGTTTTTTTTTTTTACTCTTTCATTGATGTTTAAATATTAAAAAAAAATCAACTTATATTGAGCTGGCCCTACTCATTAGTTCCAAAATTTTTGGGAGAAATGCTTAATTCTTGTTGTTAGATGTATTATAAATAAAAATTTGATGTACTGTTATTAGTATTCTTAATGCTTATCTCAAAAATAAAATAAAATCATATGCTTAATGCTGTAAGAAGAGTTGTTTGAAACATTTTAAATAAAGAAATATGTTAAAATAAATTACCTATTTTGTAAATGCCATCCAGAGATATTGGCAACTTCTTTCAAAGCATCTTTCCACCTTTGCACCTTCTTTAGATTCTTCTTAAAACGGATTTCGTGTTTAACAAAGGCTCGAGCAATGTTCCTTCGTATCCGTATATCAGATGGATCCACTTTGTAGAAAATTGGCAAAACAACCATTCCCACTTTCACACAGAGGCCTGGGGCCTCAACACAAGTGTTTTTTGCGTTTTTGTTTTTAAAAGTAGAGTGGAGTAGGCGTGCAATGTGTCCGCTCCTTCCTAGAAAATTTTAGCAAAACGATGACCCAGTCGAGTTTTGCTGATCAATAAGGGAAATGTTATATTACTGCAATTTTACGACAAATTGTAAGTTGTTTTTTGGTGAAAAAAAAAAATAGCGGTGGTTTCGTATTAGAACTAATATTATATAAGTTTTATTGTCAATATATATGTTCCTAGAATTACTCAAACAATAAAATTAAGAAAATGTTAAAAATACTATAAGTTTTACTTAATAAAATTTACAAAAATTTTGTTTCTCAATAAAAAATAAAAAAAAAGTTTACAAAGATTTCAACCATTTCATAATTAAATTTTAAATTACCTATTTCTAATTGGTAACAATTTCGTTTGTTTAGAGCTCGTTTGGATGGCGTTTTTCAAGGCTGCGTCTGTGGAGTTTTTTTGTAATTCAGCGTGTTTGTCATTGTGCATTGGCCATGAACAGTGATTTTAGGCCAATGAACAGTGACAAATACTGTAGCAAACAGTAAAAAATATATTTTTTTTTCAATTTCAATTTTCAGTTTTCAGCAAAATAAACGCTATTCAAACGTACACTAAGACTAATATAGTAAAACTTGTAGTACTTATAATACTATTTATAAAATTATAGGAACACATCTAATTTTATACTCAATATCACTACATACTTATTTGTGTAAGTATAAATGATGGACACTTTATGTGCACTATTGATTACATGGACACTTTATTTTTTGTCAATTACTTAGGCAGACTGTTATCTAAATATATAAACCATAAAAATAAAAAATAAAAAACTTTGGTACAAATTTAACTTTTCAGCATGAAATATAAAATAAAAATAGTGTTTAAAAAAAAAATCAATAGTTGAGGATAAGAGTGTTGAACCCTAAATATCTTAGTTAAAAACACAAAAAAAAAAAGAAGAAAAAGAATTGTTTTTGTTTTTTAAAAATTTAGGAAAAACACCGAAAGCACCGGTTGACTAACAAAAACCTTTATACTTTAGAATATAGCAGTTTCTCCATTAAATTTCCGTGATATGGACTTTGTCCCTTGTGCTATTGTTTTTCATGAGTTAAACGGAAAATTTGAACTAAATTTTTTTTTTTTTTGGTCCAATGCCACATTAAATTCGTTTTAATACCCTTGTTATTTTGCTATAATTAAAGGGATATTGAAAATATTGAATTTTTCCATAAAACTATTGTGGGAATTTTACAATCCCAGCTTCAAAACCATAGACGGTTTATTTATTTATTTATTTATTTTTATTCCATATGAATATGGCAATACACATACCATCTAACACACTTGAAATTAAGGACCAAATTTGATAGATTGTGATAATTTTTTTTTTGTAGTAATAATTTTTTTTTAATAGGTTAAGCCATTTTGTAGTTTTATTGTTTATGTAATTTATTATAAACCCAGTTTAAAACACTATTATTACTATTTTCGTCTATGTTCTAATAAGTATTACTGTCTACTAAAAAAAAAATAGGGAAGTTTATCCCACATTAGTTGTATGTGTCTAGTGTGCGCTATTTATAATCTCAATCTATAACTACAAAGGTTAGGTCATTTTGTAGTTATACTCTGGTTATGTAATGTATTATAAATCCAGTTTAAAACACTATTATTGCTATTTTTGTGTGTGTTATAATAAGTATTACCAAAGAAGTAATTTATCAAAACTAAAATGATGCATCCATTTAATTTTACTAGAACAACACAAATTATATCAGATTTTCATTAATGTGTGTATATATATATATATATATATATATATATATATGAGATTTACAACTATTCCCGAATATGCTTACAGTTAACTTTTTTCAAATAATAGCAAGAGAAAAACTTTTGTAATTTGCCAATCACAATTGGTAAGTATAAATTGTATAAGAGATAAAACAAAAATGAGACACATGCCTCCCTCCACTCACTAACTCAATACCAATAAAACCCCCAAAATACAAGATACAATGAAATTGAAAGATTTAAATACATGGAAATTTGACATGGAATCAGCCAACGCTCTAAGATCCTAACACAAACAAAATGGTACTTAATGCTTTTAGCTATGAAGATTGTCTCCTGTGAGAGCATCTTAAATAGTTGGTGGTTTCACATCTATTAACAAATAGGTACAAGCATCATAGGTTTCTAATGAAGATAGTTTATTACCAAAGAAGTATTACCAAAGAAGTAATTTATCAAAACTAAAATGATGCATCCATTTAATTTTACTAGAACAACACAAATTATATCAGATTTTCATTAATGTGTGTGTATATATATATATATTTATATATATGAGATTTACAACTATTCCCGAATATGCTTACAGTTAACTTTTTTCAAATAATAGCAAGAGAAAAACTTTTGTAATTTGCCAATCACAATTGGTAAGTATAAATTGTATCAGAGATAAAACAAAAATGAGACACAAAATCCAGGAAAAAATATATATGTTCCTCCCCTATCCCTCTGCTTTCTCATCATCCAAATAGAAATTGAAACACAAACTATATATATATATATATATATATATATATATATATACATATATTAAAAGAAAGAAGAAAAGAAAGAAAACAGAGAATTCACACAAAACATTGCATAAGAGAATAGAGAGGACCTTGAGAATGCGGACCACGTTGTCAAGGTCAAGGAGACGAATAGGCTTGAAACAAACAATTGGTGGTAAAAAAAAAAAAAAAATCCATGTGCTTAGTTTGAGAAAGAAAAAAAAATAGAGAGACAGTAATTGAAGAGGAAAACTATTATAGTAGTTAAGTTGGAGAGTTAAGGAAAGTTGTATGAAGTTTCGTGATTGATATTGCCTTTACTATTTATCACCATATTTTATCTTTGATTGATTTTTTCTTACCTATCCCAATCCTAAAAAAATCAAAGTAACTGTCTTCTTGAGTTTCTCACTATCATATCTCTATTATATTGCCCAATTTATTATTTTTCTTGATTACTTGCTATTAATTATTTTAATGTTCATGTCTTTCCATCTATGTCAATAGTAGTACACCGTTTTGCAGTGTTGGGAAGTTCCTAGTCATTTCTAAATAGATTTTATATATATATATATATATATTTTTTTTTTTTTGATAAATTGTGATTTTTTTTAAAGATAATTTGGGAAGGTCGCATTTTATTCATATTTTTTTGTCAGGTTTGAATTTTTTGTCTTTGCTTTTGAGTAGCAGATAAGATAGAGAATAGTACAAATTCTATAAAACAAAACAGCATGGTCACTCTTAATTAGTTCTGAGGTTTGGTGGTGCTGTTGGATGCACCAGGGGTGCATCCAAGAGCAAAAACTACACGACAAAAAGAGTAATGACTATTTCTATAACATCACATGAACTCTCTCACAGAGTTGTCATTACTCATTGGTGCCAATCATGCCATGGCAATGCTCAAAGTCAGAAAGAAGAAGGATAAGTCCAGACTCCACGATTAAAAAAATGTATATAAGATTTACTCAGCTAGAGCCATTTTATAGTTTATTGAAATGCCCTTATTTAAATTAACCGGAGAATTTTACATAGATTTTCTCACAAAGAAACGAATATCTTCTATAATGTCTTAAAATGCAGATACTACAAAGCCATAAATTAGTCTAAAAAATCTGTAGTGATAACTTTTTTGGTTTTCTGATACAGTAATGCCAGAAGAGTTGCCTAGTAATAAAGTTGCAAGCTCCAAAAGAAGCTCATAAGACTTTGAAGCAAGAGTAGCCAGGCCCTTGTTGCAGTGACTCTCCTATGCACAGCATATATACACCACTAGTGTTCTTCATTTTCCATCTTCCATGCACTCGTGGTCTTCAATCATCGCATGTAGTTGCCAAGGAACCTTCTTTGTTCTTTCCCAAACGGAGGTCCTCCACTCCTTCAGCACTTATTGAAACAAGTCTGCAAAAACCAAGCTGTATGGACTTAGTTAATGCTTTTCGAACAGCTGGGCATCAAGCTTCCATTCAGTTGCAAGTGGCAGAAAGGTTTTCCTGCTAAAACATGATTTTGCTGCATAGGCACAAAACCAACCCATTTGCACTCTCTCTGCCAGTGCCCCTTAACTGTCAGCAACACCAGCCATCCCTCCACAACTAGATACACTCTTGCTGATACACTCCTACAATTACTCTGACCCACCACTTGTACATCATAGGCTTGTGCATACCTGCAAAACAAAAGCTTTACTGAGCATTATCACTTCATAATCAGACTATTTTGCACCCTCAAACATCACTTTATTGCAGTGATACACAAGGCCTGCAGAGTTATGATAACCAATCTGGGGATCATAACAGATTTTTGTTAATGAAAATTTGGATCCTTTGTTTACTGAGCCAACCATTGCTTCAAAGAGGAAGGACAAATGAACTCAGTCCTGAGGGTCAAATCTGACACAAACCATACAGACCAAGCAAGACTGCACTTCAGGAATAAATTATCAAAGTTTTCCTCTTCTTCATTGCATAAGACACAGTATCAGTCACTATGTTTCATTTCCACTCTTCTGTTTCTATGGCTAAGTACTCTTCCCAAAACTTCCAAACAAAAACTCTTAACTTCAAAGGAAGCTTCAAGCTCCACAGATTTCTTCAAAGAAGGGTTATAACCCTACGATGAGAATCCATTATCTGAGTTTCCCTTATTTCCAATGCATGCATCAATTGGTAGCCTATTTTGACTGCACATTGACCACGTGTTACATGAGGCCATATCAGTGTATCAGAAACTCCTCACCTTCAGATACAGCAAGCCAAATTTGAGCATCCACTTCAGAAGAGTATAGCTCCCTAACCAGGTCCTGTTTCCAAGTCAAAGTGCAAAGTTAAGTTCAAATACCTACTAACAGAAGCATATTGTTTTTACTTCCTTAAGAATAAAGCAAAATATCAACAACAACAAAAAATTGTAAATACTTCTAAAAAGAAGGGCAATGATATAGCATCTTTCCACTATGAAATATAATATGTAATGACCCCGCCCCAATTGTGTAGATATTGTCCACTTTGGGGCTCATATCCCTCACGCTTTTGTTCTTCCCCCAAAGCACACAGCAATGGGGAAAAAGGCCTCTACACATTAAAGGGAAATCACTCCTTATAAATGCATCCCTATGTGCTTCCCTAGGCGATGTGGTTTTCCATGGGAATGTGTTTATAAGGAGTGATCTTCCTTTAATGTATAGAGCCCTTTTTCCCCATTGTTGTGTGCTTTGGGGGGAGGACAAAACCGTGATGGGTATAGGCCACAAAGAAGACAATATCTACTTAGTTGGGGCGAGGTCGTTACATAATACGTCAGGCTAAATAAAAAGACCAATGAGAAAACTTAAATTCTAGATATAATACAACAACAAAAACAACTAGAACAAGAGGGCTTACCTATCCAAGTAGGTTACCTTCTCCATTTTTCAACCTCGTCTATACAGTTGCTTGCCTGCATGGGTTTGATTACTGTAAAGATGAATATGCACCAGATGACAGAGTTAGTAATTTATAGTTTAGCCTGTTGTATGGTCAGAATTCTCTACTGTCTACTGCTGTCTTTTAATTCTAATTCTACTTGAGTCTATATGATGGTATATAGCCTAATCAAGTTACTATTTGGAGATAGGTCTTTTGGTTCGTTCCGTCATGTGAAATGGGCATGGTCAGCCAAGGAGCTGTCTTTCCCAAACAGAGTTCCTCCACTCCTCTACTACTTATTGAAGCAGCAAATCTGCAAAAAGCAAGTTGTATAGCCTTAGTTAATGCTTTTCGAACAGCCGGGCATCTAGCTGCCTGCCAAGGTTGCATATGGCAGAACTGCAACCACCTACCAAAAATTTTCCTGCCAGCGCTTGATGTAGCTACAGCCAAAATCAACCCATTCATACCCTCTCTGCCAGTGTCCCTCAAAGCAACACTTAGCAATCCTCCACAATTAGACACACTTGCCTTGGTACATTCCTGCAGTTACTCTGACCTGCCTGGTGCATTATAGACTTATACATACCTGCAAAACAGAGCTTTACTGAGCATTAGCAGTTCTGAAGCAGACATTTTTGTACCCTCAAACATCATTTTAGAGAACATCACATGCATATTCCAGTTTGTTAAAGGTTAAAATCCTCCATCAATTGCGGCAATCACTGCTTCAAAGAGCAAGGATAAATGAACTCAGTTCTAAGGGTCAATTCTGTACCAAACAATACAGATCAAGACAACTCTGCAGGAATAAATGATCCAAGTTTTTCCCTTCCTCATTGCATAAGACACACCTACTATAACTCACTATGTTTCATTTTCACTATTCTGTTTTAATCGGTAAGTCCTCATGCCAAAACTTCCACAAAGGAAATAAGTAAAATAAATTCAAACTTCAAAGGAAGCTTCAAGATCCACAAGATTTCTCCAAGAGTTAAGACCCTTAAATTAGAATCAATTGTCTTATTTTCCTTACTTCCAATGCCTGCAGCAATTGTTAGCCTATTTTGACCTCATATCGACCACGCATTACATGAGGTCATATCAGCTTATCGGTAACTCCTTGCCTTAAGATAGGGGTATATAAAATTTGAGCAGCCACTTCAGGAGAGTATAGCTCCCTAAGCAGGTCCTATTCCAAGTAAGTGCAAAGATAACTCTAAATACCTATTAACATATACAGATTATTTTGGCTTCCAAGATAATACAATAATATAAATTTTTCAAAAAAGGAATGACAATTATTCATATACATATATTTGAATGATTCTCAAAGTGTAGCATCTTTCCACAATGAAAGATAATACATCAGGATTAGAATAACAAAACCAAAGGGAATGATACTTCAAATCTAGATGAAATACACCAAAGAAAGATAACTAGAACAGGAGAGCTAATCAGGCTACCTTCAATTTTTAACCTCACCTACTCAGTTGCTTGCCTGTTCGAGTCTGATTACCGTAACGACGAATATGCACTAGATGATTTGGTTAGTAATTTATGATTTAGTTTGTCAAATGCTCAGGTTTCTCTACCGCGTACTTCTGTACTTTAATTCTAATTCTAGTTGATTCTCTTTAACAGGGTATAACCTAATTATAATACGACTTGGTGATAGGTCTTTTAGTTTGTTTGATGATCTTAAGTGGGAATGAAGATTATTAAAAAGGTGGAAAAACCATCAAGTACATCAAGAGGCAAAACACAAGTCATATAGTAAATACTTACATAAATAAAGAGTCTCAATACATATTAAAAGAGTTTTAAACTTTTAATATTACAGATTGATGAGGAAATTCATATTATAGCATCCTTTTTCTTTCAAAATCAACCAACATCATCTATGAAACTCCTGAATATCCAGAAAGAAGAAGAAAAGGGTGGGCTGGCCCGGCTGGGGGAAGAAGAAAAGAAAAATCTAAGTAACAAAGAGCAGAGAAAAAAGATTTGTTACTTTCAAATGGGATTGAAATATTACTAAGGTCTCACAAAGGCTCTTACACAAGCATTACATAGAACAATGATATGTATGATGGTTTCCATACATTGCAGAATAAAAGGAGCACATGACTAAGGCTATTTACTAATAGTTACAATTCCACATTTTATTATGTGGCAGGTCTAATAATCGAGTCATTGACAGCAATGTTTTGGTGACAGATAAAATCAGACTTGTTTTTGCTTTGAAGATTGTCTATCATGATACCTTTTTATTTAGATGGTGATTGCACATGTATTTACATATATATACAAGCTCAGATTCCTAACACTCATAGTTAAGCACTTTACCAGAAAATATCACCAATGCTGATGCATATTGTTTTCAGTAAACCCATGGATTTATCAATTATCAACAATGTTTCTGATATTTTGATATATCAAAAACTTGGAATGATTTGAAATTATCCACATGGTTGAACTTTTGATTAACATTCACTAATTGCAATTTGATTCTAAAGTTTGTTGCTTTATGAGAATTATGAGAATTACAATAATAATGTCCTCAAACAATCTAATACAAATCATCTTAGTAACTTATATAAATGTTTCCCTACATTAAAATAATAAAAATTTCAGAGCAAAATAAAAAGAAAAAGGAAAAAAAATAGAAAAATCAGTTATTCTCTTAAACAGAAAAAGAGCATTTTCTTTGGTTAAAGGTTGGTACACAACTATGGAAAACCTTCAACAAAGGAAGCTAGAAGCTACTAGCTCGGCTAATCATTCTGATTGCAATCAATACATATATCATATGTAATGACATAATAATTAAGTCTGATCGTAATGTTTGCAGTGGCATGCATGCTTATGATGGTTTTGTGCTTTGAAAAATATTAAAAGCGATAAACTAGAAGCAACGAAAGTCCAAGAGTGCAGATTTAACCCTCCAATCTAGTAAAGCAAAATCATAAATACACAGCGGACTGCACTGTCATCTTGTCTTCTGGGCATGTGACAGTTTCTCCTCATGAACAAGTCCTATAATGAAAGTTGGAATAAGTGTCAATTTTGAAGTTAAAATTAACCACCCCCCCCCCCCTCCCCCCCAAAAAAAGTACAAGTATATGCCAAAGGAGAGGGAAAATGATAATGCAGCAATCAACAAAACTTTAATTAAAAAAGAAAGTCAGTGACTTATGGGCATAGAAACACAACCATCCACTCATGCAAACAAAACACAATACAAACAGCAATTACCATCCACTCATTACAAAAATGAGAAGGGACTTATCAAAAAAAAAAAAGAGAAGGGATTTGCAAATACATTAAAGCTACCGCTTTATCTGCCTTGTAGATACATTAAAGCTACAACTTTCAATGGGATTTCTCTTCCTTGCAATCAAAGTTACCATGTCCTTGTCTGCTTCAAAACTGATAGGCCCAAGTGAGGCCAAAGTGGATGTGCAAGTCTCCCTCTCCTTCCAGGAATCTCAAACAGAAAATTATTTAACTCACTTTATTATGATTATTACTTTTGCAGAAATTTAACTAACTAACGTTAAATCATTACAAAAGCATCCTCTGTGTTTTTAATGATTTCTTTAAGCATCAATCCTCTTGATCCTATATACAGTTAGCTTTTCACAAAATAGTATTAAGAGAAGAACGTTTGTAATTTAACAATCGCAGTTGGTATAAGAGGAGAATTTCAGATACAAATACTATAAAACAAAAGTGAAACACAAAACCCAGGATAAAAATCTTTGTCATCATCCAAATATAAATTGAATCGCAAACTAAATATAAAAAAAAAAAAAAAAAAAAATCAAAGAATTCACACAAAGCATTGAAAAAGAGAAAAGAGAGGACCTTGAATGTACGGATCACGTTGTGAAGATCGAGGAGACGAATAAGCTTGAACAATTGGTGGTAAAAAAACTTTCCGTGAGCTCAGTTTGAGAAGAGAAAAAACAGAGAGACAATAATTGAAGAGGAAAGCTATTAGTAAAAGTTGGAGAGTTGAGGAAAGTTTGTTGGAAGTTTGGTGTGTGCGCTGAGTTTGAGAAAAGAGAGAGTGATTTTTTTAAAGGAGTTTAATGCTATATGCAGGCTGGCTCAAGCTATTTGGGGCCAAAGGTGATATTTTTAAAGGAGGTTTTTTTTTTTCTTTTTTTCTTTTTTTTAATTATTTAAATATTAATAATTTTTTATTTAAAATTTATTTTTCTTATATTTTGATGTTCTTATAGAGAATTTTTATATTACAATCTATTTGAACATCATTATAATTATTTTTTATTCTCATTTTCCTGTTATGTCGTTTCATTTTATTCTAACAATTTATATATATAAATTTCTTGTTTACTTGTGAACTAAATATTTTGTTTTAACTTCTTTATTGCTAGCAAAAAATTTATGAATAATGTTAGAGATACAAATTTTTTTATAAATTGCTGATGTAGTTAATGGTTATTGATAAATGAAAAAATGATGTTAATAATTGGTCTAAATGAAAACTAATAAGAATAATTTTTAAAAATGTTGTAAAATAGTTTGTGGTTGTAGTATTACTCAAAAATTATTTAAATATCTTTTTCTAAATTCAATTAATTGTTTTTAAATTATGTTGGGCCTAAAAAATTTTTTCGGTGGCCACAAATATTTTTTAAAGATAAAAAAATCATAATATTTTTTAAAATTTATATATGGTAATTACTTTTTTCCAGGTTAGACAGGAAAATAAGTATTATTCAGAGAAGCTAAAAAAGTAAAAAATTAATTTTTTTTAATGACACAATATGATTTTAATATGAGAGAGAGAGAGAGAGAGAGAGAGAGGAGATACGTGATTAGCCAGGAATTAATTTACTACTGCCTAAATTGATTAACTTAACTAACTAACTGTCAAACTAGCCATTGTCGTTCTAGCTAATAGAACCAACTGAATTTACAAATAACATGGATCCAATGACACATTGACATAGTATCAAATTAATGAAAGTGTGTTGCTCGCTCTTCTTTAATGGCAAAACAATGTCGACTCCGTCGTGCCATTAAATTACAAAATGGTGCTATTTAATGTAAAGAGCCGTTAAATTCAAAAATAGGAAGTGGGCTTTCTGTGTTTTAAAGAAAGCATAATCATAAATGATTAGGACTATTCTACTTATAAATTTATGAATGGGCATTTGGTATTGGAATCAAAGAGATAGAGTCAACAAATCAATTGTTTAAACAAAATAGGCGTGAAAGTGAGAAAAATTATTCAACTATGTAAAACGAAATGAAAGATAATTACGAGAGATTAAAATGACAGTGTGATTGTTTGTCGTCATCAACATATATAATAAGGAATTTCTCTCTAAACAGCAAATGTAATCTTAAAATTCTATAAAATTCTATTTCTTTATAAATTCATTTTAATGTATGTTTTGTATGTATATATTACAGTTATATTTATTTTTTGAAACATATTCTAAAGTTATGTTAAATATTATATAATAACTTAAGTTTTATAATAGCTAGTTTTTAGGGGGAATAATTGAACCAAAATGACCCTAGTCACTTTATTTTATATAATCACAAGTTTTTAATTTTTAAATTTATTTTTTGGATTAAATAAGTAGCTTAAGGAAGAGAGTTGATTCTCAAATAATTAAAACATTGAACATGCCAGGTTTTTTTTGGGGGGGGGGGGGGGGGGGTGTAATATGGTCTGGGTGAAGACTATTGGTAATTTTTAGATTTGACTCTATTTGCTTTTTAATGTTGTCAGTAACTATTTTTACATGGTTTTTCATATCTAAAGAATTTTTTTTTTTTTTTTTTATGGAAAATCATATCTAAAGATTGAAAATTGATCTACTTAACTAAGTGTCAAACTAGCCCTTGTGGCTCTAACATAACTAACAGAATTTATGAATAACAAAATGCCGTGCTTTGTCAAATATTAACAGTAACTGAAAACAAAACGCCGTCATGCCATTCAATTAGAAAAACGGTGCCGTTTAATGTAGAGAGCCATTAAACGCCGTCATTTTTTTAAAAAAATTTTATTTTATATTTTACAAGATAGAAATTCTACTCTAGCCTAATCTAATTGTATATGTGTGTGAAGCCTCTTTCTGGAGACTTGAACTCCTAGCCCTTGCCCCCCACACTCTACAAATACCTATATTTGTAAAGTGATCATCGCGCCAAGGGTGAGCAATAGTGGCAATTTCATGTTTTAAAGAAAGTAGAATCATAAACAACCACTAATACCATTTTACTAATAAATATAAGAATGGGCATTGGGTAGTGGAATCAAGGAGACAGAGTCAACAACTCAATTGTTTAAACAAAGTAGGTGTGAAAGTGAGAAAACAAGGACCAAAAATTATTCAATTATGTTAAATGAAATGAAAGATAATTATGAAAGATTAAAATGACAGCGTGACTGTTTGCTGTTATCAACATATATAATAAGGAATTTCACTCTAAATTATTAAAATTCTATGGATTTCAATTTTGTTCTAAATTCTTTTTAATGTATGTTTTGTATGTATATATTAAAGTTATATATATATATATATATATTTTTGAAACATATTCTAATATGTTAAATTTTCTATAATAACTTAAGTTTTCTAATAGCAAGTTTTAGGGGCAATAGGCTTAAAAAAGTAAAATAAAATTCGTGGGACAGTAGGTTTAGCTTCATGGTTATTCGCAGCAAAGTTTGTTAATATTGCTTTCTTCAATTTATACATTGTCGAATCTTGAACTGCATATATGCTCTAGTGGAAAACTTTTTATTTTATTATAATTAAATACCAGGGTTAGTGTTTTCTCAAAAAAAAAAAAAAAAAAACCAGGTGTAGGGGTAAAAGGCCCAATGCCAGATAATGGGCCGTGGGCCTGTCCGAGGAGGCCCATACATCCGAGGACAACAAGTTGTGAGGAATGTGCCTGGCCTAACTCCTTTCTGAAGTGTAAGTTACGTGGAGAAAGAAAAGGCCGGTCCGAGGAGACTTACTTGTTCGAATTGTCTAGAAGATGATCCAGATGAATGCTCCAACATTGGTCTTAGCATTTTCGGAGAATCTCTTGACTTATGTAGGCAAAAGGGACAGGTGGCAGCAATAAGATATTAGGTAAAAGGCTGCTGCCACCGCATTTATGATCCTGCAGCTAACATCATGGCTGCATTAATGGGAAAAGACGTCTAAACAGTGACCCTAGTCCTTTACAGCTACCATGTAAAGGCTTTAGAGGAGGTTGATGGGACAAGTATTAAGGAAGAACCACCTAACTAGCACGTGGGAAGAATTGGCATATAAATAGAGCTTAAGGCAAGGAAGGGGGGGACATCGAAGAATCAGGAGAAAAAGGGGAAGAAGCAACCAACCAAAGGGAATAGAGAAAGAGAAAGAGAAACGTCCAGGCAACTGCTAAGGCAAACCCCTCGGACCAAGCCGAGCAGAACCCAACACAGTTCCAGCAATTCGTCTCTATCAGGTTGATTATAACTAGGTTTGGGCCGTCAACCAGCTTACTTTCAACCGAGTTTACTTAGCCCACTCTCTTACAAATTCATTGCAAGGATACTGTTCTCTTGCTAGGCCAGAGTCCATCTCTCTTGCAGGCCCAAATTGTAATTTGTGTCCTTACAATTGGCGCCGTTTGTGGGAAGTTAACTGTGGCGTTGGTGAGCTGAAGCTTGAACCATGGCTGGATCAGGTCCTAACAGGGCGGAGTCAGACAGTTCACAACATCTGGACCACTTTTCACATCTTGAGCGAGAAAGAGACCGCGAAAGGAGTGTGCACACAATTCGTACCGGGAGGAGTCAACGTCGAAATGACGGTGACGAGTCCCATAAGGACACCGCGAAGGACATGCAACGTGAGATTGATCGTCTCAATAAGAAGTTGCACCGTGCGCGAAGGAGGCACAGTCCGTTTAGCAGTCCATCCATCACGAATGACTCTTCTGACGATGATGATGACGTCAGTTATAGACGCCACTCTAAGACACCCCCAAGTGAGTCTTTCTCCCATGAGGAAGAGCATCACCATGATCGCAGGAGCAGAAACGCGTCCTTAAGGGGTACAGGGAGCGATGCAATGAATAGGGCACTCAACCAGATTTCCAGGTCGCCCTTCACACGCAGCATAGAAGGAGGAAGCCTTCCTCGGCGTTTTACTTAGCCCACTTTTACTGCGTACAATGGACAGACTGACCTTGTGGAGCATGTGAGCCATTTCAATCAGAAAATGGCTGTCCACTCTCGGAACGAGACTCTTATGTGCAAAGTGTTCCCCTCCAGTTTGGGGCCTGTAGCCATGAGGTGGTTTGATGGCCTCGCGGCTAATTCCATTGGATCCTTTCGGGCACTCACTAGGGCCTTCTGCTCTCGGTTCGTGACGAACACTAGGGTCCCTCGGCCTCTAGACCCCTTGCTGTCCATGTCCATGAGAGAGGGGGAGACGTTGAAAACATACTCAGACAGGTATTGGGAAATGTTTAACGAGATCGAAGGGAGTTTCGATGACGTGGCCGTAAAAACCTTCAAGGTCGGCTTACCAGCCGAGCACGACCTGAGGAAATCATTGACCAAGAAGCCTGTAAGAAGTGTGCATCGACTAATGGATCGCATTGACGAGTATAAGCGGGTTGAGGAGGACCAGCTGCTCTGAAAGGGAAAGGCTAAGGTTATCCCTCAAGAGAGGAGGGATTTCAGGTCGGACCGGTACAGCAACAGCAGGCCACGGAGAGACTACAGTGTGCAGTCCGGGTCTGTTGCATCACAGGCAGTCCATGCCGTATTCCGAGAGCTAATCCACCAGATTCTGGAGAAAATTTAGAACGAGCCATACTTCAGGTAGCTAAACAAGATGAGGGGAGACCCCACGAAGCGCAATCAGAGCCTTAATTTCCAGAATCATCAGGAGCGAGGGCATACCACAGAGGATTGCAGGACTTTGAAGAGCCACTTGGAACAACTTGTGAGGGAAGGAAAGCTACAGCAGTTCATCTATCGGCCAAATAACCAGGGAGACCATATCAGGCCAGGGGCTATGAGGACCGCCTTATCAAGGCCCCCGTTGGGCACGATTAACATTATCTTCGTGGCCCTCAGAAAAACTGGATCCTGCCCTTCCAGGGTGATGTCCATTTCTAGGACATCCGCCGAGGATGCAAACCAGGAGTCGAAGCGGGCAAAGATGGAGGTCTAACCAGTCTTAAGCTCCTCAGACGAAGATAAACAGGGGACAATACAGCCCCATGACGACGCTCTGGTCATCACCCTTAGAATAGGGGGGTACGATGTGAAACGGGTGATGGTTGATCAAGGGAGTGGGGCTGAGATCATGTATCCGGACCTGTACAAAGGACTGGGCTTATGGCCTGAAGACTTGACAGCGTATGATTCGCCCCTGGTCAACTTTGATGGAAAAACTGTCATCCCCAAGGGCCAGATCAGGCTACCCGGATAAGCAGGGTCCGAAGTGGTCGAGGTGGACTTCATCGTTGTGGATGCATACTCTTCCTACACGGCCATCGTAGCCAAGCCTTGGCTCCATGCCTCAGGGGCTGTTTCATCAACCTTACACCTAAAGGTTAAATTTTCGTCTGAAGGACGAGTGGAGGAGATTGTAGGAAGCCAACCTATGGCAAAGCAATGCCTCATAGCTGCCATTGCACATCGGCCTGCGGCCGAGCCAGCAACCACCACAGTCGGAGACTCGTAGCAATCAAAGATCCCGATTCCCCCCAATGCCGCGGAACCGGACGAGGAGAAATGTGAGAGACTAGAGAAAGTTGTCATTGAGGGAGACCCAGAAATTTTTTTCCAGATAGGGGCTCATTTGCCTCCTCGGGAAAAGGAAGAACTGCTGACATTCCTTAGGAGAAACATCGATGTGTTTGCCTGGAACCCCTACGAGGCTCCGAGAGTGGATCCGGAGTTTATCTGCCATCACCTTAACGTAATCCCAACTGCCCTTCCCAAGAAGCAGCCGTGTCGGCGCTCATCCAGGGAACATTCTGACGCTGTCAGGGATGAGGTGAACAGGCTCAAGCAGGCAGGGGCTATCAAGGAAGTCTTCTACCCAGAATGGCTGGCTAACACGATGGTGGTGAAGAAGAAGAACGGGAAATGGCGTGTGTGTGTGGATTTCACAGACCTGAACAGAGCCTATCCAAAAGATCCCTTCCCCATGCCTCAGATTGACCAACTGGTAGATGCAACCGTGGGGCATCCGCGAATGAGTTTCTTGGATGCCTTTCAAGGGTACCACCAAATCCCTTTAGCCCCGGACGATCAAGAGAAAACAGCCTTCATGACCCCCATTAGGAACTACCATTATAAGGTGATGCCATTTGGTCTGAAGAATGCAGGCGCCACCTATCAGAGAATGATGACAAAAATGGTCAAACCACAGTTGGGGAAATGTATTGAGATTTACATTGATGATATGGTGGTCAAGAGCAAGCTGGAGTCCGACCACATCGGCAACCTCGGAAGTATCTTAAAGTCTTGAGGAAACACAAATTGTGATTCAATACTTCGAAGTGATCTTTCGGCGTTGGATCAAGAAAATTTTTGGGCTATATGGTCACTCATCGCGGAATTGAGGTCAACCCCGACCAGATAAGGGCAATCAACAATCTGCAACCTCCTCGGAACCCAAAAGAAGTCTAGAAGTTAACTGAAATGACTGCTGCTCTCAACCGGTTCATTTCCAAATCTGCATAAAAATGTCGACCTTTCTTCCAGCTGTTGAACAAGTGGAAAGGGTTTGAGTGGAATGAAGAGTGTGTTCTGGCTTTCCAACAGCTAAAAGAATACCTATCTCGGCCCCCCATCATGTCCAGTCCCACAAAAGACGAGGTCCTGTTCGCCTACATCGCTGTAGCCACCCATGCTGTGAGCCTGGTACTTGTACGGGTTGACGACGGCGTCTAGAAACCTGTCTACTATGTGAGTAAATCCCTTCACGAGGCCGAGGTCCGTTACCTGCCACTTGAGAAGGCCATCTTTGCAGTGGTTCATGCCACTCGCAAACTCCCTCACTACTTCCAGTTGCATACAGTTGTGGTCTTTACCCAACTCCCACTCAGATCACTGCTTCGGAGTGCAGATTACACGGGGAAGATTGCAAAATGGGGTACAATCTTAGGGGCTTTTGATATTAAGTATATGCCTCGTACCTCGGTCAAGGGGGCCGAGTTCGCTGAACCAGTGTTTGAAGAAACTGCCGAGAAGGTGCACATGGATGAAAATTCGGTTGGCCTGGTATCCGTGTAGGAAACTCCCTCCTAGAAGTTGTATGCGGACAGAGCGGCCAATCAGAGGGGCTCTGGGGTGGGGTTAGTCCTGATATCTCTAGAGAAGGTTGTTATTGAAAAATCCCTTAGACTAAATTTCTCGGCTACTAATAATGAGGCCAAGTACGAAGCCTTGCTGGTCAGGATGGACATGGTCAGAAAAATGGGTGGAAACACCGTGGAAATATTCTCGGACTCAGCTCTGGTTGTTGGACAAGTCAGAGGAGAGCTGGAGGCACATGACGAGAGAATGCAGAAGTACCTAAGACATGTCAAGCAACTGCAGTCCCAATTCAAATCATTCAGTTTGCAACATATCCCTCGGAGTGGGAACACGCACGCGGACTCTTTAGCTACTCTCGCAACCTCCTCGGCTCAAGGACTACCTCGGATTATCCTGGTCGAAGATGTATGGAGGCATGCCGAAGATGTAAAAGGGCCCAACATCTGTCAGGTCAGAGTAGGGCCAAGCTGGATGGACCCTATGGTGAACTACCTCATGGATAATACCCTACCGTCAGACAAAACCGTAGCAGACAAGGTGCGGAGGAAAGCTCCTCGGTTTTGGCTATCGGGAGGCTGTAAGCTATACAAACGCTCTTTCTCTGGACCCTACTTGTTGTGTGTACACCCAGAAGCAACTGAGTTGCTCCTTGAAGAACTACACGAAGGGATTTGTGGGAGCCACACAAGGGGCAGATCCCTAGCTCACAGAGCTCTAACTCAGGGGTATTGGTGGCCGAACATGCAAAGAAAATCACAGGAGTATGTGAAGAAGTGTGACCAATGCTAAAGATTTGCGCCAAACATACATCAATCGGGGGAAGTTCTAAATCCTTTGTTCAGCCCGTGGCCCTTCGCTCAGTGGGGTCTGGACATTGTTGGTCCTTTCCTTAAGGTGGCAGGGAACAAAAAATACCTGGTGGTCGGCACAGACTACTTCACCAAGTGGGTCGAAGTCGAGCCACTGGCAAACATCAGGGATATAGATGTCTAGAAGTTTGTTTGGAAGAGTATCGTCATCCGGTTCGGAGTACCACACACTCTCATCTCGGACAATGGTCTTCAATTTGACAGCAAAGCATTCAGGAGATTTTGCTGTGGGCTGGGCATTACAAACAGGTACTCCACCCCCGCATACCTACAAGGAAACGGCCAGGCTGAAGCAGTTAACAAAGTCATAGTAAGTGGTCTGAAGAAGAGGCTGGATGATGCTAAAGGGAAATGGGTGGAAGAGTTACCACACGTTCTCTGGACTTACAGAACAACTCCTCGAAGATCTACGGGTGAGACCCCCTTTGCGATGACGTACGGCGCTGAAGCTGTTATTCCCATAGAAACTGGGTTTCCCATACTCAGAACGAGTTCTTTTACCCCAGCTGGCAATGACCGACTACTAACGAATAATTTGGACCTGGTCGATGAGCAAAGAGAAAGCGCTGCGGTTCAGTTAGCCTACTATCAGCATAAACTCAAGCAGAATTATAATGCTAATGTCAAGCTAAGACCACTTACACCAGGGGATTTGGTTTTACGGAAAGTCGTAGGCGCTGCAAAGAACCCAGCTTAGGAAAAATTGGGACCCAATTGGGAAGGGCCGTATTGCATCTTATCAGTGGCTGGAATAGAGGCCTTTTACTTAGAATATTTGGATGAAAGAGCCGTACCACACCCCTGGAATGTAAATAACCTAAAACTGTATTATTATTAATAAAAGTTTCCATTCTCTCATTAAAATCTATTATATTTCTTGATTCCTAAGTATTAAACAGAACCTTGGTCGTGCCTGGTCCCTTGAACCACACACCTTGGGTAAATTAATACTCCTAAGTATTAAACAGAACCTTGGTCGTGTCTGGTCCCTCGAACCACACACCTTGGGTAAATTAGTACTCCTAAGTATTAAACAGAATCTTAGTCGTGCCTGGTCCCTTGGACCACACACCTTGGGTAAATTAATACTCCTAAGTATTAAACAGAACCTTGGTCGTGTCTGGTCTCTCAGACCACACACCTTGGGTAAATTAATACTCCTGAGTGTTAAACAGAACCTTGGTCGTGCCCGGTCTCTCGGACCACACACCTTGGGTAAATTAATACTCCTGAGTATTAAACAGAACCTTGGTCGTGCCTGGTCCCTCGGACCACACACCTTGGGTAAATTAATACTCCCAAGTATTAAACAGAACCTTAGTCGTGCCTGGTCCCTCGGACCACACACCTTGGGTAAATTAATACTCCCAAGTATTAAACAGAAACTTGGTCATGCCTGGTCCCTCGGACACACACCTTGGGTAAATTAATACTCCCAAGTGTTAGACAGATCCTCGGTCGTGTCTGGTCCCTCGGACTATACATTTGATCATGTATGCCTACTCATATCATATTCTCAACGTGGTTCAACATCCTGAGTTGGTCTTAATGGCTTAAGGAATCAAATTCGTTTACTAATCTTGTTGTTTAAATTAGACCTATATCCACTTATATTCTCCATGCAATTTTGGCAGTTCAACGATTCACACAAGGAAAGTAATAAAGAATGTAAATTGAACACAAGAAAACGATAACACTTTCATTAATCAAAAATTGAGATTACATTAAATTTCATTACAAAATAGTTCATTACAAAATAGCCTCAAAGGCAACCCTAAAATTAAACTTCAACCACTAGAGGTAAGGAGTTGTCTTTCTCAGTCGGCTCGGCCTCTCCGGATCCAACTTCAGCCTTCGAAGGAGCGGCTTCACTGGCAACCATGACCTGAGAAGGGATCGTTATCTCCGCGTCCATATCTCCGATCACCGCCTCAGTATCCTCGTGACCTTTATCCCTGGTCTCAGAAACGGCAGGATCCTGAGTGGATGATTCCAGGGCTAGTGTAGGCGAAGGCGAAGGAGGGTTCGAGGCATCCCGTATATGTGGGTGGAAGTAGATCTTCTCGGGATGCCTCAGGTGGGAGTTTGCCGGGACTCCTGCCTGGTTCAGGGCCTCTTCCCAGGTATATTTGCAGTAATCCCGGCAGACCTCGAACAGCTCGTCCGCCAGCCTCATTTCAGTCTCCTCAATGCCCTGGAGATATGCCGCATCCTTCTCGGCCGCAGCTGCCTGCTCCGCATCCCGAGTGGCTTCTTTAGCCTTCTCCAAGTTGGCCTTGAGTTCCAAGACCAACTGTCTCTGAGTGGCCAGTTCCAGCTCAGTCGTATAGAGCTTTTTGCGCTGGTCTTCAGCTTGGTCTTAGGCACTCTTCAGCCTAGCCTTGGCGCTCTTTCTGTCCCGCTCCTCTAGGACCAACTTCTTGGCCAACTCCTGTTTTTCGGGCTTGATGGCCCCCAGACTCTTCTCGGCGCTAATTCGGGACTAAGCCTCATCCCTGGCCTTATTGCGGGCGTCCTTGACCCAGTCCTCCGCCACGTAGATCTGCTGGGTCACCTGCAAGGGAAAAACATGGTGAATACGTTAACATAAGAGCATAAACTTCGAGAAACCAACTCGGGCCGAGGAACTCACCATAGCCAAATCCCTTTTGAGGGACATAAATAAATCCACCTGCCTCCAGGATTTCACCTCCTCCATATCCCAAGGCAGGAGCAGAGGGCGCTCTAACGCCTCGGCGACATATGCCGAGTGGCCTTTTTGAAAATCCCATATTGAGGCAGTCACCGGAATTGGGGCGCCATCTAAGTCCAGCTACGGTGCCCATGGTTGCGGCTGGTGGATGTCCCGAGAATGGGTGTCCACCTTGGTCTCGGACGGAGAGACCCTTTGGCTGTCCCTCCCGTCCTTCAGCTGTTTTGGCTCCTTCTACTGAGGCGGGGGCACTTCTCCCTCCTCGGTGCCCAGGTCGGCAACCTTCCTTTTCTTCTTCAAGTCTGGTATTGGGAGGAGTCTAGTTCCGAAAGCAGGAAGAGGCGGAGGCGAAGGGAGGTTGTCGGTGGTTTTAGTGCTAGGCGCACCCTTAGAGGATGCTCCCTTACTTCTCCCAGATAAGAGGTCTCGCAACCTCGGTCTAGGTATCAAAGACATCTCCTCTTCTTCTTCCTCCTTGTCACTCTCGGGGTTCGGTTTGCTTTGGGGTTGTGGCTGCACTTCTTCTTTTTCCTCGAAGCGAAACCGGTCTATTTCCGACTCTAGCGACAGCTGAGGGGAGGTAGATTCTTCCCTAGGGAAGGCGGACGGCGTTTGATCTCGTTAGAGCGGCCACTCAATTAGGGGAAGGTCCTACTTGGACAAAAAGCCAGGCCGAGATACGTTGATCTTGTGGATTTTCTTGTCCCCTGCTCGAATTGAGTTCTTGACGTCTAGGAAGGTGTCCGATAAAGGAACGAAATCCAGTATGAGGTGAACAGCACGCAACTGGCCGTCCGAATGCATGAACACCTCAGACCTTAAAAGCGTGTTCAAGTCTGACACGTTCATGAGGCTAAGCTTGGGGGCAACGAACTTTCTATCTGCAATCATATCTGAGGAGCACGAAGTCAGTTATACCATTTCAAAATCAAGAGAGTGAGTAACAAAAAAAAGTGAGACCTAAAACCTAAATTTTAGGTTAACTCAATCTAATCCTAAAGCATCCCACTTGGCTTCCCCTCCTTGGTCGGACAGTAGTGACTGTCATGCCACGCCCCCAAGATAATGATGTAATCGTCCTTCATGCCCTTGTTGGACTTCGGAAGGCACGACACCATCTTAACGATGGGGGATTGGGATTTCAGATAATATCGTCCATCGGCCTGAGAGTGACACTCGTACATGTGTACGACGTCGTGCCAGGTGAGCCGCAGACCCATAAGTTGATTGAGGGCATCGACACAACCCAAAACCCTAAACATATGGGAAGCACATTGGTGCGGGCACAACCAATGGTTCCTAAGGTATTCTCGGGTCACTGTACCCATTGGAATGGTCATTCCTCCTTCCAAGAAGGCTATCACAGGAATGACCACTTCGCCGGTTTCCCTATGGGTTACAACATTCTCCAGTGGGCAGTAGCAGAGACTAACCCCCTCGGGTATGTTATATTTTTTCTTAAAAAGCTCTACAGCCACAGGGGTATCGACCAAACTCTTAAACCTACTCATGTAAATACGTGAAAGAATGCTAAGGAGGTTTCCTAAGATGAAAAAATGGAAAAATGAGATGGCCAGGTGCTCGGCTGAGGAGAAAATAACTTGGGAACCAAATACTTACAGGAGCGGATGATGTTTTTTGGGCTTGGTAACTTCTTAGATACCTAGGATTCTGTATGAAAGTGTTCTCGGAATGATCAAGGTAAGGTGATGTATGAGGGCTGGGATGCTCAAGAACTCTGGAACGCTCGAAGGTATGCAAAATAGACAAACGACTCCCTCAAAACCCTTTATATAGGGAGGGAAAGTAAGTGAAAGTTATCCCGCTCAAAATTTTATGAAGAAATCCCAGCCACACGATCTACACCTCATCGTTGATAAAGGAGACAGAGCGCCACCTAGAACAATAAATGACGCGTTACAATTTCCGAAGCGTCATCAAAAATTGAGAGACTCGCGAAACAGCGTCTCCACGTGGACAAGTTGAGGGGTTTGATGGCTTTCACCCTTGGAGAAGTCAAAATCTCGCCATTCTCCTCAGATAAAATAGAAAGCCGGAATTTTGAGGGGCTATTGTAGGGGTAAAAGGCCCAATACCAGATAATGGGTCGTGGGCCTGTCCGAGGAGACCCATACGTTCGAGGACAACAAGTCGTGAGGAATGCGCCTGGCCTAACTCCTTTCTGAAGTGTAAGTTACGTGGAGAAAGAAAAGGCTGGTTCGAGGAGACTTACTTGTTCGGATTGTCCAGAGGATGATCTAGATGAATGCTCCAACATTAGTCTTAGCATTTCCAGATAATCTCCTGACTTATGTAGGCAAAAGGGACAGGTGGCAGCAATGAGATATTAGGTAAAAGGCTGCTGCCACCGCATTTATGATCCTGCAACTAACATCATGGCCGCATTAATGGGAAAAGACGTCTGAACAGTGACCCTGGTCCTTTACAGCGACCATGTAAAGGCTTTAGAGGAGGTTGATGAGACAAGTATCAAGGAAGAACCACCTAACTGGCACGTGGGAAGAATTGGCATATAAATAGAGCTTAAGGCAAGGAAGGGGGGGACATCGAAGAATCAGGAGAAAAAGGGGAAGAAGCAACCAACAAAAGGGAATAGAGAAAGAGAAAGAGAAACGTACAGGCAACTGCTAAGGTAAACCCCTCAGACCAAGTCGAGCAGAACCCAACACAGTTCCAGCACTTCGTCTCTATCAGGCTGATTATAACTAGGTTTGGGCCGTCAACCAGCTTACTTTCAACCGAGTTTACTTAGCCCACTCTCTTACAAATTCATTGCAAAAAATACTATTCTTTTGTTGAGCCAGAGTCCATCTCTCTTGCAGGCCCAAATTGTAATTTGTGTCCTTACACCAGGGATAGTGGAAAGTAGAAAGTGGAAACTTGATAATCAATAAATAAATGCCACTACTTTGTGTGCAAGAAAAGTAGTAATTTACGAATTTGGAGAATTGCAGCAATTGGTTATAAAGCTTTACAACCTCTTGAAACAACTGTCCTGGATACAGTACTAGTTCTAATTAATTGAACAACTTATTATTTTGTACTATTTGTTTCTGTGCTTAGGCGGTGCTCTCAAAAAATGAAAGATTGGTTATTCTTGAATGCATTTACTAGAGCTGTAAATGAACCAAGCCGTTCATAAACAACTCGAACTTGGCTTAATAAAAAACTCGTTCATGTTTGTTTGTTTATAAACAAGTCAAGCTTAAGTTTTAGTTTTAGGCTTGTTTAATAAAAGAACTAAGCTCGAGTAAAAAATATTGTTCATGAACAAGCTTGTGAATACCAAGGCTCGATACAAAAGTAACAAAACAAATTGAGCCTAGGCGTATTTATGAGTTTAGTAATAAAATTGATATGAGCTTGACAAGTAAACTCATATCTTTTTAAAACTTTAATTAATTATAAGTTGAGACCACTCATCCAAACCAAATAGGATAGATAATAAACTTGATATAGGCTTGATAATATACTTATGTTGGATCTCAAGCTTAAAAGCATGATATTGAGCTTGAGTTCGGGCTTGATATTGAACTCGAGCTTGGCTTGATTAATGAATCAAGCCAAGCCAAGCCAAGCCGAGCTTAAGCTTTTATACTTTATAAAGAACTCAAGCTTGAACATTATTTGTAGGCTCGTATCAAGCTCAAGCCAAGCTTGAACATTCTATTTTTGCTGTCGAGCCGAGTTTGAACATTTACTACTCGACAAAGCTCGGCTCGTTTACAGCCCTAGCATTTTCTCTTGAATTTGCTCTTTTTCTGGTTTCTTTAAACGTGTCACATGGGATGAACTTAATTAGAGCTATATACAATTTCATCGTAACTACCAGACCTCTATTTTCTATTTTTTGGATTACCTCTTCTCTATTCACCAAAATATATATATATATATATATATATATAATTGAGAGAATTCTTGCTTGTTTGCTTGAAATTGTGTATATTTGGTATATTTGGTCAATTATATATATATATATATATATATATATAATTGAGAGAATTCTTGCTTCTCTATTATGTTTGCTTGATTACTTACGATTGGTTGTTTATAAAGTACAGGTCTTTCTCATTAGTGGTGGACCCTTTAGTATTATTGGCAGTTGGGTAAATTAATGGTTGTTCTTGGTTGTTTTAAATAATTTTGATTTATGCGTTACATCATAGGTTGTAAATGTTAAATGATGATTTGGGAATAATGTGAGAGCTGTACAGATTTCCAAGTTAAAAAGTCCTATATTCTACCAGTGTCTAATTTGTTGCAACTCTTTGATATTACTCTGGGTTAGGGAACTTAAACCTTAATATTAGTACACTAAACCAAAACTGAAAAGATTTTTTTTTTTAAAAGAAAGAAAAAAAGAAGAAAAAGAAGAAGAAGAAGAAGAAATGTCATGCTGTTTCATACACTCTTTTCTTGCATAGCAAATTAGAAATGCAATTGGGGGATACTCCATTCTGTGGTTAACAAGAAAAAATGCTTGCAGTTGCAGAAGTTTTCTTCTAGGTTCTTTTGAGTTGAAACACTTTATGATCAACAATCAACACCTTATCTGAGCCAAGTCTTTCTATTGGAAATTTCTTTAACATTACTCATAAGAGATGAATGATGCAAAGCAAAAAAGCTAGGCATCTAGCTGCCACTCAGTTGCATATGGCAGAACTACAACGCTTTCAAAATTTTCCTGCCAGCACATGATTTTGGCAAAACCACTCCCATCTGTGCCTTCTTTGCTAGTGTCGCTTAACTGTCAGCATCACCAACTATCCCTCCACAACTGGGCTCACTCGCCTCAGTACTCTCCTACAGTTACTCTGATCCAAATCTGCATGATAGGCCTGTGCATACCTGCAAAACAAAGCTTTACTGAGCATTAACTCTTCATAAGCACTTTTTGAACCCTCAAACATCACTTTGTTGAGGTTATACCACAAGGCCAACAGAGTTATGGTATGACAGTCTTGAGAACATCACATATTCCTGCTTATGAAAATGTAGATCCTCCGTTCACTAAGTCAACAACTACTTCAAAGAGCAAGGATAAATGCACAAAGTTCTAAGGGTCTAATCTGACCAAAACCATACAGCCCAAGCAAAGACTACACTCAGGTAATAAATTATCCAAGTTTCCCTCTTCCTCATTCTTATAAGATACAGTTTCACTCACCATTATATGAGGCCATTTCAGCTTATCAGTTAACTCCACACCTTGAGATAAGGATAGCTAAAATTTGACAGCCACTTGTGCAGAGTATAGCTCTCAAACCAGGTTCTGTTTCAAAGTGAAAGCATAAAGATAACTTTAAATACGTATTAATTGATGCAGCTCATTTTGACTTCCTTAATGGAATCTTAAAATACTTTTTTTCTTCTTCTTTTTATTGGAAAATATTGACACACGCACACATACACACTAGTCCAAAAGTCAAGAACATAGAGAGGCCATAGCACAAAAGTCATATGGTATAAACCGATATAATTAAAGAGATAAATCCTGCATAAAAGGAGTTTTTAACCATCTATATTACAAATTAATAGGGCACTTACATGTGGCAGCACCCATTTCCATCAAAACTTGACATCAGATACACATATATGACGTAACCTATTAAACTCAAAAATGTCTGGAAAAAAAAAAGGATGATTCTTTTACCAATTGAACGAATCCTCCTGATTCATTAATATGCATATTAAATTAGCTAGGAGTATTGCTTTGTGTTTTTTGATTAAGGAAACAGACCAGATGAGAGTTTGAATTAGTGCCAATAAAGTACAAGTATATGCCAAAGGAAAGGAAAAGTGATGATGCATCAACCAGCAAAACTCAAATTAAGAAGGATGGTGACTTACAGGTGATCTAGAGAAAATATTTGATCAACCTTCTGGGTCACTTTCACAAAATTCCTTCCAATGAAAAAATCTCAGGTCACTAATCACTCACTTGACTTATCACAACCAGCCATTAACATGAACATTCTCTATTTTTAAAAAAGAAATTGGATCCCCACTATTTCCATTCCCTACCCTTGCAGCTCTCCTCCAACAGGATTGGTTGCAGTTGGAATCCTCTCTAAAGGACTGGATTTGCCTATCCTGCTGCTGTCAAGGCTTTTCTTTGATTTTTGAATTGATGATTACCCTGTACATTAAAATCAAACTTATAAAATACAAGGCCACATTAGTGGCAGAGAAAGGTTCTTTCTTCACGCATAAGACCAAATAGACCATAAGATAGAGACAAAAGACAACGAGAAGTACTTAAAGTTCTCTTAATCGCCCTGATTTCTCATCCATGCCTGAATCAAGTAAGGCTGAATGAAATTAGTTGTAAATGTACAGATCAAAAACAAGAACATATCATAAAGATGAACATGTGAAATAGGCATGAATGGTTTGCCTTGGTCATGATCCGAAATGGGCCTAGAAAATTTCAAGAACATCAAAAAACTAAAGAACAATAGTCATCTGTCAAAAACTTCCATAATTAAAGAGCAATTATAAAATTAGTTTTAAAGTATTAATATCACAGATCAATATGGTAATTATATTACAGATGGAGGCAATGCATGTGATAGGCTATAGTATCCTTTCCATTCGAACTTGACATTATGTATATTCTGTTAAGCTCCTAAATGTCTGGGAAAAAAAAGAAAGAACAGTGACAAACAAAAGAAAAAAAAATCTAACAAACAAAATGCAAAGGAAAAAGATGTCTTTTTAAGATGAGATTCAAATACCATTAAGGTTTCACCCATGCCTCTGCACAAGTATCACATGGGATGATAAGGTGTAAGATATTCGTAAAATTGCAAAATAATGGCAGCCCATGGCTAAGGCCATTTAGTAATACTTACTATTCAATAGAATCAATACTATCTATTATTCACATTAACTTTTTGAACTTTGTATTCAATCATCAATGGCGATCTTAAATTCATGGTCCCTGCCTCTTCCATCTTCACCTAATTTGTTGATTACAATTAGTGGCATTATTAACTTTCTAAGTTTTGTCCTTAATTGCAATCATAAATTCATACGATTCTGGTTAATTCATTTTGAACTACCTGTGATGCAAACAAAATGAGCTTGTGCTAGAGGACTTCTACATAAGGACAGGGCATAGCGAAGAGTCCAGATTCTAGACATTAAAACCACAGAGCTAAGATTTTGGTACAGCAGCTCAGGTTGGTAGAATTGAGAGGATGTAGTAGAGGATAGAGTCCTGTAAACAGCTAGTAAGTTAGTGTTAGTGTTACTGAGCAAAGGAGGGGGGACTCTTACAAGTCCTCACTGTCACATTTCTCTGCATCTCTTTCCTCTCTACTCTCTACATTAATCTGGTTTAATGTGTGTGTTTCACATTGTGGAGATTCTACACTCAATGAAAATTTGATGGAGTGAGAAGCTTAATTTTAAATAGAAAAAAACAACATGAGATTGAACAAGAAACTAGTACATTTGGCAGCAAAAGCTTCCAGTTTTGATGTTTACTTGCTTTTGATCACATTATATCTTCTGTTTTTAAAACACCAACAAAAGCATTAATATATTATCACATTAAGAAAAAGAAAATGCAAAAACCAACAGAACTTAAATTAAGAGGAAAGATAGTGACTTACTGGTGAAAAATGTTGATTAACCATCCGGGTTACTTTCATTAGATTCGTCCCAATCACTTAACTCCTCATCACAGTCCTTGTACTCACTTAACTCCTCACAATCAGAGTTACCATGGGTTTCTGTTTGCCTTTTAATCCTTTTTGGGTTTGATATTTCATTAGAGCTTCCTTCTCCACTGAGTCCAGCCCCATCGTAATCATCACAACTTCGTTTGGCTTTGTCACATTCCACTATCATAGCCGAGCTCTCATAAGGAGAGATGCTGCTGTTGCTATGCTGGGCCATTGTTTGGTCGAGATTTTCTATGTCTTTATTGTATATCATACGAAACCCGCATTTTTTTACCTCCTCGCCTGGACCTCCAGTTTCAATTTTTATTCCAATCTGAGTGAATCCATTTGCATCACCTTCAGACAGTAATTTATTTGATTTCTCATCGAAGAATTGAGGAGTTACATAGAGCAGCCAAAGGTGATCTGGTAAAACCTTAGGAATTAAGCTACTGCCTAGTGCAGGAGACATTCTTTTTCCATTGGCTGTCAATGAACAGTACAGGGGAATTAAGCAACTGATTTGGTGATCAACATCATGTGAACAAAACCCAATGCAAACAACAATTCCCATCCACTCATTATACAAATGAGAAGGTTGTTTTATATTCACTTCAGCCCCCATGCTTTGGTGCCTAAACCACTCTGGCATTTCACTTCCTGGAATAACAATCTCATATTTCTCAGTGGGAGAGAGAGAGATCTTAAGGGACTTTTTTATCCCTAAGATAAACCAGTCTATGCAGCTTTGATTGTTGGCCAATTTAAAGCAATTGTGAAGAGAGAGAGATGGTTCCAATGAATCTCTTGATTTTAATTGATCTGGTAACATTTCCAGTGAAATACAACCTTCGGCATAAATGGATTCAATATTCAATGGAAGCTTTGGCAACGATCGAAGACTTGTGCAACTATCCAACACCATGCATTTCAATTTTGAAAGTTGAATGATGCTTTGCGGAAGGCAAACAAAATCATTTCCACTTAGATCCAAAAGTTCTAAAGAGAATAAGGAACCAATATCATTAGATATAGCCTTGAGATTGCAATCGCTTAAGCTCAAGCCGGTCAAAGAACATGCACCTGATAAAGAAGAGAATAGCAAGTCCATGGGATCAAGACTTCTTGGCATTGAATAAAAAGGGAGGAGCTCATTCCACAATTTATTAGATGATGATGATGATAACCCCTTACATTCATTGAAAGACAGTGTTTTAAGATTCTTTAAGAGACCAATGGAAGAAGGGACCTTTCTTATAGCAGTTCTGCTCATGTACAACCGCTCTAGACTTTCGGCATTCCCTAGGTTCTCTGGCAGTCTATCTAGTTTTGAGCATCCGTAAAGATCAACTAATCTAACCAACTTCAAATTACAAATGGTGCTAGGTAAACACACAAGATTTTTGCAATCCCATAAACTCAATGAATCAAGATTAGTCAAATGCTCGATTGATGTGGGTAGTTTTGTAATTGCAGTACCACCCAAGAGAAGTGTGTGTACACGTTTCATGTTTCTCCCGAATTCTGGAATTTGTTTTATTTTTGAGCATCTGGAAAGATTAAGATATGTAAGACAATCCATTTCAAACTTGCTTGGAAGGCTTGTGAGGTTCTTGCATCCTTCTAAATTAAGAATAGTAAGCATTTTATGAATTCCAATTGATGGGTGAATCTTACGTAAATTTATACAATCTTCAAGAACCAATGTCATAAGATTTGGGACTTTAATGATATCTGGAGTTTCAATAAGTTTTTGAGATTTTGTCAGCTTGATAAATTTCAACATCTCAAAACTCTGTTGAAAGGCAACCAAAAAGAAAAGTGTAAAAACATTAGCTTCAAGTCTTCAACAAACAAACTTAATAAATACAAAATTGTATAAGGGTACCTAAATTACCTTTGTTCCTTTCCAAAGTCGTTCAATGTAGCTACAACACATGCAAAGTTCAACAAGCTCATTTGATTGGAAACTTGATGGCAACGATTTCAAAGGGTACCCTTTCCAATCAAGAAATCTTAAGCTATTGGGAAGATGTTTGAGATCATTCGTAAGATGAACGCCACAAATTTTGAGCAATTTTAGATATTGCAGCTTTGCAAAGGCTTCAGGATTCCAATCTACCTTTTCTGGTATATAAAACTCTAGAACTATGCCTTGAACTGCCTCTGTTCCCTAATAATAAGAATAAGAGAGATTTGTATAAATTGTGTTATTACTAGACTATTATAATTTAAACTCCATTATTCTTTAAAAAAAAAAAAGATATGATGAATAATATGATAAGATATATGCTTAGTTTCTCTCATATCCTTTACTGTAGTTTTTGTCTGCACAAACAAAGGGGATTAGTGAATTGCAAAATGTAGAATTACCAAACTTACTCTATATTAAACTTTGTAAAATAATATAAAAGAGTATACACTCAAGTTTTGAAAGTTACCTCTTACCTTATTATTTGTGAGTACATTGTTAATGTCCCGAAATGACCATAGTCTGCTACGCTTTCCAGGTTCTTTAGGGCACTCTTGGTAAACTATATGCCTACCCATTTCTTGTAGTAAATCATGCATCCACAATCTATTGCCACGAACTTTTATGAGGGATTTCTCAACAAGAACCTCCATTCCAACATTAGGGGAAAGGTGAAGATAAGCTAGTATTTTTACTACATCATTTTTGATCTTATGATTAAAGAAACACGCAATGTGTAGGAATATTTCCTTCTCTGCCTCGTCTAGTCCATCAAAACTTATTTTAAGTACTTCGAGAATTTCATTATTAGGAAATTCTTTAAGCTTATTTAATGTACTTTTCCATTTATCAATACTTCTACCGAACAAAAAAGAACCCAAAATCTCAATAGCTAAAGGAAGACCATTAGCATAATACACAATATCTTTGGATACCTCTATATAATCCTTGGGAGGATGGACTTTTTTAAAAGCTTTCAAACTCAAAAGATGAAGAGCTTCATTATAATTCAATCCTTCAATGCCAAATATTTCATCTACTTCAAGTATTTCTAGTAAATGTTTGTCCCTTGTTGTTATGATAACTCTACTACCTGAACCAAACCAAATACGCTTCTCAGCTAACTTATTTATTTGGTCTAATTGATTTACGTCATCAAGAACGAGAAGAATTCTTTTATGACGTAACCTATTCTTGATCACTGAAACTCCATGACAAACATCTTGTATACTCATACTTTCATTGAAAATTTGAAGAATAAATTGTTCTTGTAATCGCACTAGACCTTCTTTTTCATAAACTTCCCTAACATTAGCAAGAAAACAACAACCTTCAAATTTATTAGAAACCATATGAAAAACAACTCTAGCAAGAGTTGTTTTACCAATTCCCCCCATTCCCCAAACCCCTATAATACGAATATCATTTAATCCCATAGTCAAAAATGACATCAATTTCTCCGCTCGAGAAATTATTCCTACTTGGTCTTTGATATCTTTTGAGTATGCATAAGTCAATTTATGCCATAGCTCTCCCACAATGTTTTGAATAATTTTTGATTCTGGCCTGCAATTAACAGAGAACAGTATATTTTGAGTTCAAACCACAATAAATGGTCTGAAAAGAAAAGAAGTAGAAATTCAGTGTGTTTATTATGTTAAGTGAATAGAAACTTATAAGTTAATTGGCTTAAGACAAAATAGAAAGAATCATGAACATGTATGCAGGTATGCTTATGGTTCAAAACAAGATTAAAGATAAGGAAGAGTATTTTTTAATTATTTAAGAAAGAAATATGTCGAATAGGATTAATTACCTATTTGCCTTATTATTATTACAACTATCATTAAGCCCTTCCCCTCTATAAATGTAGTTATGTGTATAATATATGAGAATATTACATCCCCAATATTATTACAACACTTTTATAATAAATCATGGGTGGTAAGTTATTATTGACTTTAAACTTCTAATTTAAATCCACAACTTAAATTACTTTTTTGCCCACTCATAATAGCTAATAACAACCTATCACTTTAAATTTGTTGTGAAAATATTGTGGACATAGCATTTCTCATAATATATTGGAGTGGAAGTTCAATAAAAATCCAAATCATCATATATATTAAATTAATGTGCAATTAAAAAAAAATCAATTACGAATCAAAATTAGATTCTAAATGAACTCCAATTTTGTTTAATTGTCCACTAATTTGATGCCTAGTTTCCTTTTAATTGCCCACTAATTTGATGCCAAGTTTCTCTATATTTTAAAGGGGTTTCAATTTGTGCCTTGTGTCATTCAATCTCTCATTTTGTATAAAATTTCTTTACATGTATTTTCATAAATGTAACTTACAAAAAAATCATAGTAAAAGTATATTATATTTATATGTAAAACTTTGAATGCATAATACTACAACCTACTCAAGACAAATTCTAAGTGCTGCTAAAACTACTTCTAACCCTTTTTATATGGATCCCATATGAAACCACTTCTAATCTATTTAAACTAATCCAAATTTTCTTTTAAAAACAAAAAAACTTATTAATGTTCGAACTATGAATTTTAATGAAAAAGTACATGATGCTCTAAAACTTGGTTATTCATATATTATTTTAAAAATGAACACTTGAAAAAAAAATAATCACAATAAAAAAAATTAAGTTAAGAAGTAACAAATTTTTTTTTCATTTTTTATTTTATAAAATAAAATAAACAAAAATGAAAAATTTGCCAGTTTTGCCAAATAATATTCTTAAAAGGATATTTTAAGAGTTGATAAAATATAGGAATGACCATCATAATATTAAATTTATGTAAAAATTATGATATGCATCTAATTATATTTGTTGTAAATGTATCTATGCTAAGGTTACAAGCTAATTGGATTCTAATGACACTTTAAGTTTGTGCCAAATATCATATAAATTAGATTTCACATATTCTAATTTTGTGTGAATTCCCTCTGATATAAACTACTTATAGGATATTTAGAACTATGTCAAGCCGAATTAAAATCACTTCTACTCACTCTACTTGATGCCTAGTAAAAACTAGTACGTACTCATTTTAACCATTTAAAGTTTTCTAAAAAAAAAACCCTATCGTATCTATTAAAAAAAAAAACTATCATTAATTTAATTATAAATTTCTATGAATTTTTTTACTATATTCTAAAAAATTGTCTTTACCTTTTCATTACCTCTTCATAATAAATCAACTTTCACAACTTACATGAAAAGTATAAATAGTTACACGAAAATAACAAAAATTAGGTTAAGAAATATTAATTAAGTATAAGAATAATTCAGCAAACAATATGTTCTTTTAAACTAAAATAGGGCAATTAATAATGAATAATTTACATCTCTAGCAAATGTTATCAACTCTAGAAAGTAATATTATTAATAGATAAGAACCTCTAATATGTGTCTAATTAAGTTTATCATTAAATGCGAATGTACTTACAAAATAAGTTACAAGCTAGTAAACAAATTGATTTGAAGCTCTTTTTTCAATAAAATTTTATTTTGACAAATTATTTTTTGTAAATATCATTAATTCCTACACTACTTTAAATGGAATTAAGTATGATTCGATTTCAAATCTCTTCTTCAGTCTAAAAAAAAAAATGTTAAATTAAATTACCCATCTTGCAAATGCCACCCTGAGAGATTGGCCACTTCTCTTAAAGTAGCTCTCCATTTTTGCTCCTTCTTTTTGTTCTCCTTTTTGTGTTTAACAAAAGCTTCTGCAAAAGTTCCTGTCTGCTTTCGTACATCTGATGGATCCACTTTATAAAAAATAGGTAGAATTGTCATTCCGGTCTCTTTCATGCATTTAATGATCTTTGCAAGTTCATCTAGGCACCATATTGAAGATGCATAGTTTCTTGAGAGAATGACAATAGCAAATCTCGATTCTTCTATTGCTTTCAAGAGCTTTGGTGAAATTGATTTTCCTCTCTCAAGTTTTTCATCATCTCTAAAGGTAAAAATGCCTTTTTGTTTCAAAGCAAAATATAAATGGTCTGTAAAACCATTGCGGGTATCCTCGCCTCTAAAACTGAGGAATACATCATATGTCCAGCAAGGTGTGAAAGAAGAAGATGATGAGGCTCTTTCAGTGCCCATAGAAGCCATTGAAAATATTCTGATAAACCGTGAACCACAATTTATTAGATAACAAAGTACATTCAAATAAAATTGAACAAAAAATTAGAAGGAAAATAAATAAAAGAGATGGATTCAAGAAAAGTGAGAACTTAGGATTTGGTGAATCACAAGGATTATAAAGCTCTAAAACTTCTTGAAACAACGCCACCGGATATCTGATACTAGAAGAAATTGTAAACTTTTATATATATATATATATATATATATATTCTTTTTTCTTTCTTTCTTTATTCTTAGGCAATGTCCTATTTATTGTGCTTTTTGACCAATTTAAGTTCTATTCATATTTCTTTCATTCTATATGTTCAGAATTCAGATACTGTTATGATGCGATATCCATTGTGCATGTTTTTTTTTTTTTAATCTTTTTGATATGCCATTATGATGTGATTAGCCTATGCAATGGTCGTTTATATGCACATTATAAAGGGGGAAAAGTTCGTCTCATTTTCAGATAATTCTTTCTTTCTTTTTCTTTTTTTAGATGTGACAAAATTTAAACATATTGCTCTTTATATGCTGAAATTAAATCTGAAATCCACCAATTGAAACAATTGGTTCTATTACCTAAGTGCTGAACTTAGCCTTCTTAGGCCATAAACGAGCTAAGCAAAACCAAGTATTACAAGTTAAGACTTGTTTATTAAATTTTATTTTGAACACAAGCTGAGCTTACTCATCACTCACAAGCTACTTGATCAACTTTTTTTTTTTTCCTATTTATAGTAAAATCAAGACTAAAATGTTTTGCCCTTCACAAATCTATGATTTTTTTATTACAAATGGATTGTTTATATTGTGAATAAACTACAAATAATAATTTTATATCATATGAACTATTTTGCCAACTTATATAACCTAATTTCAAGTCTATATAAATATATTTTTAAACATGTATACATATAAATGTATAGAATTATATATAATTAATTCGAGCCCTATTCACAAACACATTATTATGTTTGAACTTGGCCTGTTTAATAATCAAGTCTAAAGTTAGGTTTGAGTTTAGCTTATTTACTAAACAAATGAACATAAACAAGCTCATAAACAGCTTGGTTTATTTATTGACATACCCATAGAGCTTTACTTGTCTTCTTTTAAAGTAGTGGTCGTTTTTTAGATGGCAGTACTAATCTGTATCTTCTACCGTGAAGTACTTGTAAATATATTGATTTTTGTGTTGACCTTGACCCATTTTTTCAAACATGTGAGAGTGAGACATATTCATGTTTGGATTTCAACGAATCAAAATCTTTCAGTGGTGGTGGGGGGATGAATCAAAATATTTGGGTTTTTCCTATTTCATTTATATTCGTAAATCGTAACGGAACTAATTAAACACAAGATTTTGATTCCCAAGTCCTAACACGTACCAATCCTCAAACCCCACCATCAAGTCCAAATCACAAAACTCACTGACCCACAGACCAAAGGCCACATAAACCCAGCCCAGACCCTCAGGCCTCAACCCCACAATCTGTTTCAAAAGTATAGCACAATTCATACAATAGGTACATGCCATTAAAATTTTAAAACTGAAGAAAAAATTAGAAGGAAAATAAATTAGAGAAGAGGAAAAACAATTTGTTGTGGATATATTTTATTTCAAGGAAAGAAAAATATAAGACATAGACGTGTGCAAGAGTAATAACTTACGGATTTGGAGAATTGCAGCAATTGGTTGTTGTAAAGCTCTAAAACCTTTTGAAACAACGCTTTAATTTGGATACAGTTCTAACTAATAGAACAACTTCTTAATTTGTGCTTAGGCAATGCTCTCAAATATGATTCCAACGCCTTTTCTTTTATCCTCACTACACGGACTAGTTATTATTCTTGAATGCATTTACTCTTGACTTTGAATTTTGGTTTCTTCAAACCTGTCAATTAGGATGGACTAAAACGTGTCACATGAGCTTTCTTTGATTGCCCGGCACGTACTTCCCTGATCATAAAACTGTATCAAAATTATAACTTTACTAGTGTATAATCTCATGTATATGTACCTGGTACGTTTAAAAATAACTAAATGATGTCCCGTGCGATGTACGGACTATTTTACAATTTCTTTTGAAATCATTTATATATATATATATATATATATATTAAGACCTACATATAATACTTATTTTGTTATATAATATTTATATTTGCTCACAATATTATTGAATACTTTAAAACTTGATTTTCTTAATTTATATTTTATTTAAAAATTTGTATAATACTATAAGACTATAACATATTATAATATTTACCGTTAAAATTAAGTAGATTTTATTCTTTAAACTAATTAAATGATTTTGAAATCTATAAATAAGAATTTAAAGTATAAAATATTTATATATTCTAAAATTACGTAAATTTAAGCAACCTACCAAACACTTTCTCAACAACTCTATTCTCACAACAAAATATGGAAACCTCAATCGCAAACACCCAATTCATTATCTCAATGAAATTAAGGAAATCGTTTTTAAGTATCAACATAAAGATAACGTAATTAAATAAAGAGAAATTGGCTAAAAACACATCAATTTATCAAAATTTAATTGTTTTTAGTTGGACTCCCGTATCCTTAAAAAAAAAAGCGGAAAATACTTTGAAATCATCATCAATTTTTATTTTTATTACTATGGCTCATACCGCACAAAACAACAGTAAAATAAAAAATTAAAAAAAAAACCTACAAAGAAACCTGTACCGTTTTTAGACCCCTTAAAACTCAAGTTGATTAACCTAGATATTTAGCCAAGTGATTACTTAGGTAAATTATTCAAAACTAGGTTAACACAAGTATATCATATCATGTCAACAATGCAAAAAATAAAGAACACAATGATATGATAACCTAGGAAAACCAAATCGGTAAAATCCTGAGGAGAATTTAACCTAGCTTTCCTCAAGGTAAAACAGATCCACAATGAAAGAATTGAAGTTTTACAATAGCGACTTAGACTACTAACATCCTATTACTACATCGAGTAGAAAATTTACTATCACAACCACATGACAGCTCCGAATCCACGGACTACTTCTTTCTTGGATTCACAGCAACCACAAGTACTCCCACTTGTGTTTTTCTTTAAGCTCTTTATGTTGCAACCGAAGCAATCACCAAGCTCTTGACATCAATCTTGATCTTGATAAACCTAAGTATGTATGAAGGCAAACATCTCTAAATCTCACAAGAGATTCATACACACAACATAAACAACAACTACAAAACGTGGCTAGGGTTTTTCCTTTTATACTAGGAGAAAAACATAAAACCCTACACGACATATGAGCTTGGGTTGAGATGGAAAATTTTGCAAAAAAAACATTTTGCACGAGTTTCAATCGATCGAGTCTAATTTTCGATCGATTGAGTTTTGCAGAAAGTGAACAGTAATTTTTTGCAATTACTCGATTCCAACTTTACAATAAACATACTTTGAGCAGCCTAAATCTAAACTCTAAGTTTTGATCATGGTTTTCCAATATTACACATTGAAGTTCTAATACATTTAGATCCTAAATCCTGAAGACTTAACAAAACCTACAAATTATGAGTTATAACACAAATAATCAATTAGAATGTTTTTTTTTCTTTAGTTCAAAAACAAAATACATTTATAACTTTCCCAAATCAAAATCTCAAACACCTAAAGACTCAAAGCAAATCACAACCTTCACAAAATCCATAACATCTGACTTCAACATCAACCACTCTATTCTCACAACAAAATATGGAGACCTCAATCGAAAACACCCAATTTATTATCTCATTGAAATTAAGGAAATCATTTTTAAGTATCAATATAAAGATAACGTAATTAAATAAAGAGAAATTGGCTAAAAATGCATCAATTTTTCAAAATTTAGTTGTTTTTAGTTGGGCTCCCGTATCCTTTAAAAAAAAAATGAAAAATACTTTGAAATCATCATCAATTTTTATTTTTATTATTATGGCTCATACCACACAAAACAATAGTATTAAAATAAAAAAAAAACTACAAATTATGAGTTATAGCACAAAATAAAAAATAGTTAATTTCATAAATAATCAATTAGAATTTTTTTTCCTTTCTCTTTAGTTCTAAAACAAAATACATTTTTGACTTTCCTAAACCAAAATCTTAAACACCCAAAAACTCAAAGCGAATCACAGTCTTCACAAAATCCACAACATTCGATTTCAACATCAAAACCGTAAGCTACCATCACTGAATAAAATATGCAATCCCCTTTCCTTGGTCATAACCTACTCACATGAGTTATAATCAAATAATACCACAATGTTGAAGTTATGTACGTGTCTTTGAAAGGCTGAAGGTAAATGACATCGTTTTTGTTTGAGTGTATTTGATATAAGATGGCATGAAGGGCCGTTGTGGGCATGTGTATGTAAAGGAGTAGAAGTGAAAAGGGTGAATAGATCAAATGCAAAGAGTTTTTTATGTGTGAGAGAGAGGAAAATCTTGAAATATTGAACTAAATAAAAGAAATAGTAGTCTTAAAACATTGAATAAAAAATGTAACAAAAAGTAGTCTTGAAACATTGAACCAAAGGAAATTGTTAGGATATATGTGATTTGATGTTAGGAACATATGTCAATATTTTATGTAATTGGATAATCCTTTGACAAAATGCACTTACTTGTATTTGGGTAGATCTAAGATGTATTTAATACTTCAAAGAACAAGAGTTTAAGTCTAGTATTGAAACCATGCAAATCTGTCCAAAAAACAAGTGAAGAAGTGCTGATTCATTAAATCTCGATAGCCCTCGATAGTTCGAAACAAGTAAAGAAGTGTTGATTCATTAAATCTCGATAGCTCGTAATAGATAGCTATTATCGAGAATTACGAAATTCAAATTTCCAGATCTGATTTTCGGCCCATACTTATGTATTTGTGTAGGGTTTCTTTTCTCACAACCCTATTCATATATAAGGTTTATTTTAAAGGCCATCATATAAGAGAATACAAGGAGAACACATGCAAAAGGTGACCGATGTCTTATTCTCTCTGTAGGAAGCTATTGCGCCTTAGGGTTTTGTAACCAAGTGCTTCTTGATCTTCATTGTTGATAAAGTGAAGAACTTTGTAGCCAACAATCTTCTTCAAGTTGGTGTGTTAGTCACGTACTGGGAGCCGTGCATTTTTGGTTAGTCACGTACTAGGGTCCATGCAAAAAAGATGGCGTTCATATATTGAAGAGTTCAAAAATTCTGAAGCAGTAGAAGGTTTCTACTGTAAGTTCATCTACGGGGATTGTAAAGTCTAGGGACAAAGGTTTTGTACTAGATCTGAAACGTTTCTTTACTATAGTGAATTGCTTTTCGGTAAGGTTTCTTCCTAGGTTTTTTACTGTGAAACTAGTTTGTTTCATTGGTTTTCTTGGGTCATTATATCTTGTCTTGTTTATTTTTCCACTGCATGATTTTAACATGATATTGATGTTTATTTGTTTTAACAAGTTTTATTCATAATAAATCTAATTAACAACTTCGATTTAAAACTTGTTAGTTCTATCAACCGGGGTCTAAATTTTCCAACAGAAATAAAGAGTCCTTAGATTTAAATTTGTTCTTATCTCTAATATGGCTTAAGAATATTTCAATTCTCTTCATAGAGTGTACTATATGGCAAAACCTCATGCTTTCCCGCATGAGGTCTTTACTTTTATATATATATTGATATTGATTACAATTACACACACACACACACGCGATTTAGAATCTAATTGGATTTGGACTTTTCAATTTTACACCCAATAATTCACTTGTCACAAAAATTACAAAATTAGATAAGACACGAAAATTTTATTCCAATTGAAATCCAATTTATAATATAATTGGATTTAGACTTTTCTATTTTTGCACCCAACAATTCACTAGATACAAAAATTTAAAAGTTAGATGGAACACATAGTGTAAAATTGGACTCCAATTTAGAATCTAATTGGACTTAATTTCTCTGAGTTTTGGCTTTAACTATATATATATATATATATATATATATATATATAATACGCTTTTCATAATTTTCATAACATAAAATCTCTAAAAATCACTAAAATGAAAATCAGAATATTATTAGACTTTGAAACTTATATATATATTGAGATTTGTGAAGGCGAAATTTAAAAAAATCAAACTGTTGAATAATTAGACTCTTTTCAAAATGCTTTTATGCGATTATATGCTTGACAATATGTTTACTAATTAAGTTGGTCACTTTGGTTTGGTGGACCAGGCATTAAACAAATGACACAAGTTACACAACCCCTTACTAATTAGCTGTACTATCAATTAAACAAGAACAATGATTGCTGGAATTAACTCCGAAGTCCTGCAATTGAAACAATTGGTTCTATGCTTGTAAGTGTGGAATGCTAATTTGCATCTTCTAGGGTGAATGTTTGTAAGTGTCTTTTGCCATATAATGGCCCATCATTAGCAAAGAGTGACATAACATTTTCTGTTGAGATTGCTCCTATCATATTTTGGAGTCATTAAATTCTTTTCAATATATGTTTGTATACTAAGGTTATATTAAATTTTACAAAAGTGAGTTTTTAGGGGCCATAGGAATTTTTTTTTTTTTTTTTTTAAATTTGGGGAATGGGGACAATAGGTGTAACTTCATGGTTATCTGCTAAAAGTATGTAGTGTGTTCTACTTTGGGCCACTTCCAGTTTCGGGGGAAATTACTCATGGAGCCAAGTAAATTCTATGCAATTTCTCCTTTTGATTTTTGTGTTGACCATGACCCATTTTCCGGAAGATAATACTAGGTCAACTGCTTCGTTGGTCTTCAAGCCTATCCCACTTTCCACGTTCTCGGAAAGAGTACAGTAGGATATGACTCCTGCCTTGAAGTTTTGTTTGATATTACTTTCTTCAAAGTAGACATCATTATAATGTGGACTGCATGATTGTTTTTAGAGGAAATGGATGACCAATAATGAATGTAGTAACTTTCACTGAAAATTCAATTTGCTTTCTGCGTTTATTTTTGACATTATAGCGTTTAGTCATGGTCCACTTTCTACTTGTTTTTTACTTTAGTGTTTAACCTAATGGTGACATTAGTCTTCCAGTTTCCACGCTTTTGAAAAGAGAAAAATAGGACACATTGACAAATTAACTTAATGGTGACTAATATTCAGGGCCGGCCTAAGGCCCCACAACAAAATAAAAAATTTCCTATTAATAAAAGGCCTCATCTCCCTTCCTAAAATGCTCAAAATTTTGTAAAAATATAACATTTTTAAAATTAATTGATACTTTTTTTTAAAGTGATGCTAAAAATATCACAAATTTTACTATAAGTTTAATTGACATATCACTATTTACATAAAAAAAAAGTAATTCAAATACGAATAAATTAAGTTGTTGAAATTCATCAATTACAGTTATTATCACATTATATTACAATTATTATCACATTATATTGAGAACATTTTGTAATATCTTTAGTATTTTTTTTTTCATTTCTAACAAGGATTCCAAAATAGGAGACCAATAGAAATTTAAACCAATTGAAACCCTAAAATGTTTCAAAAAAGATGCTACAAATGTGATAGATCATTAATGATGACTAATCTCCTCTAATAGTTTGAGGCCTTAATTTTTGTAAATTAATCTACAAAGCCACGTACCAAATAATATCTATCTATCTATCTATCTCTTTCTCTTAAAAAGAATATATAAAATTAAAATTTAGATTACAAATGAACTTAACTATACATAGTCATATATCCAAGTTAAAGTAAGTTTCTTTTTTAAAAAAATAATATATTTTTTTTAGTTCTTTTTGTTTAAATTTATGATTCAACTATGATATTCAATCCTCTATATGAAATTAACCTTATTTTAGTTAGTATTATTCATCAATTTCTGTATTTACATCAAATTAGTCTTAAGTTAATTAGTATTATATAATTTTATTTAATTAATGTTCACATATAAAAGGCTCCATAAAAAATTTTCGTCCTAGGCACCAAATTTTCTTGGGCCGGCCCTGCTAATATTCATCAACTTGTTAAACAACATTACTTAGGACATGACTATGAGCTGGTAAGGAAAATTGTCTTAGTTTCTTTACAGTTAAATTTTTCATGTTATAAGTAATTTTCATCTTCATATGTACAATTATCTTTTAAATTTATAATAGAAGACAGATAGCATCTTAAAGTTACATTGTTACAACTTGAACTGTTGCATCTCAATAAGATAAATTGTTTTCGCATTGAGTTTTTTTAATCACAAAGAATAACTGCACATATACAACTACTATCTTAGTAAATTATGATTCTCTACCACTATTTATGTTTCTAAACCTTGAATTGAAACTCAACTTGCAATTTTCTTCTCCTTCGCAGTGTTCTCACTTACTGAATGTCACAGACTCACAGTAAACAAAGTAAAACAAAAAAGGCGTGCAAAATAGAGAGAGAGAGAGAGAGAGAGAGAGAGAGAGAGAGAGAGAGAGAGAGAGAGAACAACAGAAATTTGATTTGAGGAAAAAAAAATCACTCGATGACAATTGCCACCAGAGATCTATTTATATAACTAACAAACTAGCCGTTGTAACTCTAACAGAACTAATAGAATTTACAAATAATGTGGAGCCAATGAGGCATTGACATCTGGCAAGGACCAACAATGACAAAACAATGTTTCTTTGTAAAATAACAGTAGTAACTAAAGACAAAACATCGTCGTGGCAATAAATAAGAAAAGCGGTGCCATTTTAACTCAAAGAGACGTTAAATTCGAAAAAGGAACTTCCGTAGTGGGCTTTTCATGTTTTAAAGAAGAAGAAACATAAACAATTACTTGTACTACTATACTAATTTTCTTGTTAAATTTAAGAATGGGCATTGGGTTTTGGAATCAAATAGATATAGATAAGTACAAGCATGCACATCCTCGGTTTTGTAGTGAAGTCGATCAACAACTCAATTGTTTAAATAGAGTAGGTGTGAAAGTGAGTAGTGACGAGAAAAGAAAGACCAAAAATTATTCAACTACGTTAAACAAAAAGGAAGATAATTATGAGAGACTAAAATGTTAGTTGGGGCAAAGTTTGTCATCATCAAAATAGATAATAAGAAATTTCTCACTAAATAGCAAAATGTAATTTGAATATTTTGTAGATTTCTATTTTGTTCTAAAGAAATTAATGATTTTGGTAGTGGATTTGAGGCATGATATAATGATACAAATTACAAAGGAACAAAAACAACACTAGAATAAAAATATACAAGATTAAGAGAGTGCACTGTGTACTATCGAAGCTAATGTTCATAAAGAAGTACGGAGTAATGGTTGCTAGAGATGTCAAAATTTTGCATGAACTAAGAAAATTTACACCATAAATACCGATCTCCAAGCCAATCCAGAAAGAGAGAGAGAGACCAATAAAAAAAGAAGCAGAAGTTGCTACAATAAACTCTACAAGTAAGAGTTTAGCAAGATTGTAAATTGTTTTAGGTATAGCAACCCGGATATAGCATTTTTTTGTTGTTTGGGTAAAATAGAATTTCCGGAGTTTTACAAACTTGGATGCTATTACTCTAACAACACACCTATTTTCTCTACGTGGCGTGAACAGTTTCTCAATATTGCCAACTTTGGCTTCCTCTTTTAATCTAGTATATATATTAGAAGCAGCTCTGTTATGTGAGGTGTAGAGTGGCAAAATGTGAGAGTGAGAAACTTACCTGATAGGGGCTATGTGGAGGAGGCTGTGCAGCAATTCAAGAGAAGAGAAAACTTCTCTTTGTTTTAGGTGCAGCCCCAAACTTTGTACTTAAGAGAGGTCTATTTAAGAGAGAGAACTTTGTATTTGTGTGAGAGAGTAATTTGGGTGTATTATGATTTGAATTTTGTGATAATGCCTCTACACCATTTTGAATTCTCTAAATTTGTTAATAAAATTTTTTGAGATGTCAAGTCATGTATATTTGTGTATGTAAATTTTGTCCCCCCTCTAAATCAAATACTGGCTCCATCATTGATTACATGATTACATTAGTTATAAGTTTTAACAAGTATATTGCTATTGCCACTCAACCAATAGAAAAAAAAAAGAAAAGAACACCCTTTGCTATTGCCATCCTTGCCTCTGTAAAGTAAGGTTGAGCACAAGTCTTATTTGAAAACAAATTTACTACCTGAATATGAGAAAAGTTCCAGTTGCAAAGGAAGAGAGAGACAATGAGGTGGTGTCTCAACATCTTCCAGCAAGACTAACATTTTATTCCATAGAAACCAGTACATAAATAAACAGCTTGCACTTCCAAAGATATACACCCCTAAAAAATACTAGTATATTGTTAGTTAAAAGGCTAATAATGGTTCCTCAAAAAAAAAAAAAGGGCTAATCATGCATAATTAGCTTTGCAACTTGATCCTTGTAGGTCTCACATCTTTGACATTGTGTAGTCCATCACATCCACAAGAAAATCTACAATTTTAAGGAGATATACAATTGCTTGAGTTAGCAGAAGAAGAAGAAGTAGAAGAAGAACAAGAAGAAGAAGAAAACCAACCAGCATCTTCTTTGGTGAAGCAGAGAGGAGGTGGGATCCTAAAAACATTTCCGTAAAACCCACCTTTTCCTATCAGCACTCCCAATTCTGAAATATCAGTGTAAATCTATTAGACCCACATTAAGCATGTACACAGACACATGCACACAGACACACACACACCCACCTCTCATCTGGTCCATAATATGTAGAATTTCAGCCTTTAGCTGGAGTTTTTAACTGGCGGTCTGTTACAAGTTCAACTCCAAGCATCAAACCTCTCCCCCTCACATCGCCAATTACCGCAGGGACAAGTAATTAAGATGAGATTTAGCAGCAAAAACGTCCAGTTTTGATGTTTACTCACTTTTAATCCCATTATTTCTTCTGCTTTCAAAACACCAACAAAAGCATTTTCTTGCCATTCTTTTTTGTCAAATCGCTAGGAGTCTCATTGACAACTTCAGTCAAACATGTGGTGGGCAATTTATTAATAAATGTACAGTAAAAAAAAAAGAAAATGCAGAAACCAACAGAACTTGAATTAAGAGGAAAGGCAGTGACTTACTTGTAATAAAAAGAAAAATAGTTTATTAATCATCAAGGTCACTTTCACTATATTTCCCCCGATCGACACTAGATTCGTCCGAATTGTCATTATCTTCTTCTCGATTGCTTAACTCCTCGTCACAGTCCTTGTACTCACTTGACTCCTCAGAATCAGAGTTACCATGGGTTTCTGTGTGCCTTTTAATCCTTTCTGGGTTTGGTATGTCATTAGAGCTTCCTTCTCCATTGGGTCCAGCCCCATTGTAATCATCACGACAGTGCTTGACTTTTTGACATTCCACTGCCACTGACGAATTGTCGAAATTATGATGGAGAACATCCATGCCATCATAAGGAGTGATGCTGCTACTACTATACTGGACCATTGTTCGATCAAGATCTTCCATGTCTTTGTTGTATATCATACGAAACCCCCATTTTTTTACCTTCAACAATGAATCATACCCTACATCTCTGGTTTCAATTTTAATTCTAAACTGACTGAATCCATTCACGTCACCTTCCCACATTAATTTATCTGATTCCTCGTTGAATAATTGAGGAGTCAGATGGACTAGCAAAAGGTGATCTGATGAAACCTTATCCAGGAAGTGAATGCTACGAATAAACACGCATTTTCCATTGCCTATCAATGAAAAGTCAATAAAACAAGGTGGAATAACAACATGCGCACAGAACACAATGCAAATAGCAGCAGTTCCCATCCACTCATTATACAAATGAGAAGGTTGTTTTATTTCCACTTCATTCCCCATGCTTTGGTGGCTAAACCACTCAGGAATTTCACTTCCAGGAATAACAATGCTATTTGACATTTCTAGGATGCTATTTGACTTTTCTAGGAATTCGAGAGGGAGAGAGGGATAGAGCTTGAGGTACTTTTTTATCCCTGAGATAAACCAGTCTATGCAGCTTTGATTGTCAGCCAATTGAAAGCAATTATGAAGAGAGAGAGATGGTTCCAATGAATCACTTGGTTTTAATGGATCTGGTAACATTTCCAGTGAGATACAACCATTTGCCCAAACGCGTTCGATATTCAATGGAAGCTTTGGCAATGATCGAAGACTTGTGCAATTATTCAAGTTCATCCATGTCAATTTCGAAAGTCGAATGATGCTTTCCGGAAAGTAAACAAAATTATTTCCACTTAGATCCAATTGTTCTAAAGAGAATAAGGAACCAATATCATTGGAGATTGCCTTGAGATTGCAGTCACTTAAAGTCAATTCTTTCAAAGAAGACGCAGGTGATAGAGATAGAGAAGAGAATATCGAGTCCATGGGATGAGGACTTGTTGGCATTGAATAAAATGGGAGGAGCTCATACCACAATTTATTAGGCGATAGAGCTAGAAAATAAAGATTTTTTAAGAGACCAATGGAAGAAGGGACCTTTCTTATAGCAGTTTTGCTCAAATCCAACCATTCTAGACTTTTGGCATTCCCTAGATTCTCTGGCAGTCTATCCAGTTTTGAGCATCCCCAAAGATTGACCTTTGCAATCAACTTAATCTTAAAAATGGTATCAGGTAAATGCATAAGATTTTTGCAATTTCTTAAATCCAACTCAACAAGGTTAGTCAAATGCTCAATTGACGTGGGTAGTGTTGTAATTGCAGTACCACTCAAATAAAGGCCGCCTACACATTTCATGTTTCTCCCGAATTCTGGAATTTTTGTTATTTTTGAGCACCTACTAAGAAACAGTTGCGGAAGACACTCCATTTCAAACTTGCTCGGAAGACTTGTGAGGTTCTTGCATTCATATAAAAAAAGAATAGTAAGCTTTTTATGAATTCCAATTGATGGGGGAATTTTTGTTATTTTTGAGCACCGATAAAGATCAAGTTTTGTAAGACACCCCATTTCAAACTTGCTTGGAAGACTTGTGAGTTTCTTGCATCCTCGTAAATTAAGAATAGTAATCTTTTTATGAATTCCAATTGATGGGTGAATCCTACGTAAATTTATACAATTTTCAAGAACCAAACTCTCAAGATTTGGGACTTCAATGATGTCTGGGACTTCAATAAGTTTTAGAGATTCACTCAGATTCATGAATTTCAAATTCTCAAAACTCTGTTAAAAGCCAAAAAAGAGAAAGAAAAAAAAGAAAGAGAGAGAGAGAGAGAGAGAGTAAAACAATTAGCTTCTACAAACAAACTTATTATAAAAAAAGTAGTATAAGGGTACCTAAATTACCTTTGATTGGAAACTTGATGTCAACGATTTTGAAGGGTACCCTCTCCAATCAAGAATTCTTAAGCTATTAGGAAGATGTTTGAGATCATGCATAAGTTGAACACCACAAATTTTAAGCAATCTTAGATCTTGCATCTTTGAAAAGGCTTCAGGATTCCAATATACCTTTTTTGGTTCATACAACTCTAGTACTATGCTTTGAATTGCCTTTGTTCCCTATTAGTAAGAATAAGAGGGATTAGTATAAAATGTATTATTACTAGACTAATATAATTTAAACTCCATCATTCTTTATAAAAAAATTATGTTGAATAACAAAATAAGATATATTCTTAGTTTCTTTCAATAACCCCTTACCATATTTTTTGTCAGCACATTATCAATATCTTTAAACGACCACAATCTACTACGTTTTCCCGGGTCTTTAGGGCACTCTTGACAAACTATATCTCGGCCCATTTCTTGTAGTAAGTTATGCATCCATAGTCGATTTTCATGCAATTCCAATTTAATGAGAGACTTATCAATAAGAACCCTCAATCCAATTATAGCACGAAGCCCAAGATAGTCTAGTATTTTTATGACGTCATCTCGATTCTTGTGATTAAAAAAGCACGCAATATTTAAGAAAATATCCTTCTCTGTTGGTCGTAATCCATCAAAACTTATTTGAAGCACATTGAGAATTCCTCTATCACAAAATTCGGTGAGCCTATTCAATTCACTTTCCCATTCATCAATGTTTTTTTTGCACAAGAAAGAACCCAAAACTTCAAGGGCCAAAGGAAGCCCCTTAGAATAATCTACAAAAGCTTGAGATAGCTTTTCATAATCTTCAGCTGGATGGTCCATTTTAAAAGCTTTCAAACTAAAAAGTTTAAGAGCTTCATCATGATTCAATACTTCAGCCTCATATATTTCATTTACTTCATGATTCACCAACAAATGCCTATCTCTTGTTGTTATCATAATTCTACTACCTGAACCAAACCAACAATGCTCCCCAGCTAACTTCTTCAATTGGTCTAATTCATTTACATCATCAAGAACAAGAAGAATCTTTTTGTTATGTAACCTATTCTTGATCATTTGAACACCATCATCGACATCTTGTAGATTCAAATTTTCCAGCATCAAAAGTTTTTTCAAAAGTATTTTTTGTAACTTACATAAACCACATTTTTTAGATTCTTCCCTAACATTAGCAATAAAACAGCAAGCTTCAAAATGATTGGAAACCATACTATAAACAACTCTTGCAAGAGTTGTCTTACCCATTCCTCCTGTCCCCCAAATTCCTATAATGCGAATATCATTTGACTCTATAGCTAAGTATGACTCCAATTTCTCCACTCGGGATTCTATTCCTATTAGTCCCATTGTCTGTGCTGAGAATGTATTTCTCAATTTATTTAATATCACTTGCACAATGTCTTGAATACATTCTGCCTCAGACCTACAAAGAAGAGAGAACAATAAGCTGTGAATCTGAATTTACAAGGACAGGATGAATCTGAATTATGTAGACATGTGGCATTAAGTTTAGTTGATTAAATCTGAAATTGGGTTGAATTTATGCAATTGAATGCCTCTTTTTTTTTTTTTTTTCTTTTTTTGATAATAATGTAATTGAATGCTTCAAGCCAAAGTCCAAAGAACTGCCCGTATTTTAACTATACAATTAGAAGAAGAAGAAGAAAGCCTACAAAAGAGAGGGAAGAAAGCAGCTGCAAAATATTTAGAAACGAGGAAATTTAATGTCATCATCCAATCCTATTTCTTATGATAGCAATGGTCATTATCCTTGTTGGCCATTGAACAGTGGAATCCAACTTAAAATTACACCTACTAGAACGTGTGATCTAATAGCGGAATTATTTTGATTGTCAGAATATTAATCTAATTAGGAGTTGTGTTAGAATTATAAATTACATAATTCCCATAAGGCTTGGATTGGTTTCAAATTAACCTTCAATTTCTAAAATTTTCAACTAAAACCATTAACCTTTTTAATTGTTTCGATTTGTGCCCTTAATAAGTTACTATTGACTAAAAATAACAAAATTTGAAATAACTTTTGACTCAAACCTGTCTTTAAAAAAAATCATTCCATGTGAAATTATAAGATATTTGGTACAATATATGAGAGTTTTAGAATTATATAACCATTAGTCATTTAGTTATTGGCACCAAAAAATTCACATTAAAATTACATATAATATAAGCTCATCTCAAAATCATATCATACATATACTATAATAATTAAAATTAGAGTAAATTCCACCAACATTCCTCAAGTTTTTTCAAGATGACGCTCCTCCCAAACATTTATATAAATAACAATCTCTCCTTTTGAGGTTTTTATAGATCCAAATATATAAGTGGGTCTTTACACACTATTCCTCTTGTTTTACCATATTCATTGATGAACCCATTTAAAAGTCCATTCTTGATAAATTTCCATATTTTTTTTTGAGTGTCCTCAACTCATTGCCATTTTCTTTACACATTGTACCATCTTATGTGACCCTTTTAATCTCAAATTCCACTCTTATATCTTTGAGCTATTGCTATTGCATTTGTGAAATTCATTTGATCGGGACAAAATGGGCAAATGCCCTTTTCAAGCAAAGAAAACAGCATTTTGCCCCCCTTTCCAAACTAATTAGGGAAATGCCCCTCTTTTGAAAATCGATTTTTTAAAAATCGAGTTAAACCCTATAGTGGCGTTTTTAAGGAGCCTATAGTGATGTTTTCAGGACATACAGTGACGTTTTCAGGACATACAGTGACGTTTTGTAACTCGACCTCTACAAAGTCGAGTTATAGGCAAAAAAAAAAAAAAATGAAAAAAATTGCCTATAACTCGACTTCTATGAAGTCGAGTTACAAAACGTCACTGTATGTCTTAAAAACGTCACTATAGGCTCCTTAAAACGCCACTATAGTGCTTAAATTTTTTTTTTTTTAAACTCGATTTTGAGAAAATCGAGTTTCAAAAGTGAGGCATTTCCCTAATTAGTTTGAGAATGAGGGCAAAATGCTACTTTCTTTGCTTGAAAAGGGCATTTGCCCATTTTGTCCCATTTGATCGTATTTGTACACTATCCGGATTATAATTCGTTCGTGTTCTGGAAGTTGTGATGTTGTGATTTTAATTGGCAGTTGTACCCATCCTGTTGGGACAATACAAAGGACATGACAACTTAAATGTCTTATTTGTGATACTGAGTTTATTCTTTGCTATTCATATAATATGAGCTATTGTTTCTATATACATAGCTAATTTTTATGTTAACATCTATTGAATTTATTAACTTACTATGAATCACCCACGTTGATTTTGGAGAAAAGATGAATTACTATGTGCTTTGATTTTGAAATTGAATTTATTTGTTTTAGAGTTTTTCTATTGTGGGTAAAATATATACTTTTTAAATTGAACTTTTTGGCCTTAAAACTTGTTTTTAATTCAAGTATAAATGTCAATGAAAAATTCTATTATGTTCTAATGAATTGGTTGTTATCATTTTTATATTTTTATAATAACTCAATTTTCATTACTAATTTGAAATTTTAAACATTAAGTAAATTCATTATGTTAAAATTAACAAAAATTATGTTCAAATGTAAAACTTAAGTATATAAATCGTCAAATTACCTTTTCTTAAAAATAAAAAAATAAAATCAAGGAATTCATAATAAACAATTTGCACACTCTATCAAAAGTTATCATTAGATTCATTACAAAGTATTTTCAAAGAATTAACAAAAATACTAAAACGAAATCAGTAGTATTAAGCTTAGGTATGAATGTTTAATATATATTAATTGTGTTTATTCTTGAGGACAAAACTTAGGTACAGTACCTTTAGTTTCCCTTTTAAGATTCAACAATATGACTACTTAACTAAAAAATACACTTTCATCCCATGAACAAAAATCCACATGGCAGAATTTTAAAAGGGAAATCTAAGGAACAACACTTAAGTATTGTATCTAAGTCTTGCCATATTCTTAAATGTGTCTGTGAATATGTAGAGAATTTCAAGTTAGTAAAAAGGTTAATTTGGAGATCCTTTTTCAATAAAATTTAATTTTCCCTAATTTTTATGAGATAGGTTCAAGTTACACCTGGTATAACTTCACAAAAGTTACACCCTTTTTAGACCGTAGATTTTTATTAGATCTAACGGTGATAAATCACTACTTCTCATGCCATTAATATAGAGTCATTGATGCTAGATTTTGGATTTTAGAGGACATCCTAGTATTAATGACTATCAAATTTTTTCATTTCTTTCTTCTTGTGTTCTTCTTTTCTTTCTTTTGTTTTCTTTTTTTTTTTTCTCTTTTCTTTTTTCTTTTTTCTTTTTTTTGTTTTCGAATAAACACACCTGTGAACCTGGATATTTTCATCAATATCTGGGTTTCTACGAAATAAAACACTATCTTAGGATCAAATTTATCGTTCTCTCGAAAATTAAAGGATTAGTGTTTATCCTCAATTTATATTAAACACAAACAACGATTACTAAAATTAAAGGATTAGAATTTACTTTTGTGCCAAAATTAATTACTAAAATAAAACAAATCATGCCTCTTCCAAACTCCATGATTTCATATTCCTAAATATAAAAATTAGTCATATATCAAATAACTTGATTCATTATACAAATTCACCAACAAACTGTAATAAAAAGAGAGTTTCATTAAGAGGTGACCATGAATTTCTGAAGAAACTTATGTAAACCCATCACGTCTTGTAGAACAACACACACACACACACACACACACACACACACACACACACACACACACACACACACACACACACACACACACACACATAGAAGTTCAAGATTCAACGCTGACGGCTATGCCCACAAATAATAATAGTGTTTCCATTTAACCAAGTCGAGGAAAACATAAAGAAAACATAATCGGATAAGAAGCACAATGGGCTTATTTGGCATCCTACGAAAGACATAACTTGTAGTAATAGTCAAGTGGTATATTATAAAATAATAAGGTCATGCTAAAGAAGGTCTGCAACTCAGAAATTTAGGAATAACGCTTGTGCAAGGTTAGAGATAAATTAATTTGAGAGAGAGAGACAGAGAGAGACAGAGAGACAAAAAATAGAAAAAAAGAAAAAAGAAATATAAGGGTATTTTGGTAACTGTCTTTTTTTCTCAGTTTTTTGTTTTCAAAAACAATTTTCTATAATAAATGTTTAATAATGACATAAACAGTTGACCTTTTTTAACCGTTAGATCTAATAGAAATCTACGGTCTAAAAAAGGGTGTAACTCTTGTGAAGTTACACCAGGTATAACTTGAACGCATCTCAATTTTTATAACTATCATTAACTCCACTTTATATGTATGTATGGATAATTTGATTTTAAAAGATAACCACCTCTTTAATCTTTATAATTCTTTGTTTTTCTCACACTTTCCAACATTTTTTAATATTATCCGGCATTTAAGGTCATGATATTTTGTTCTTTCGAATTCTATAATTTTATTTCTTATTATTTAATGCAAATTGTTTTCCTAAATTAAAAGCGAACCCATTATTGGTATAGTATAGATTACATAAGAAATATAATGTTCAAATATTAAATGTAGAATATACTAAAGTCAAAATCTTGTGAATATGTTTGACAGTATAATTCACACGGTAAATATAGGGAGAGATGTTTGACACATACGGAAGAAAAATATATCTCAAATTAAATTACCTATCTTTTAAGTGCCACCCAGAGAGATTGCTCGCTTCTCTCAAAGCATCTCTCCATTTCTGCACTTTCTTTATGTTCTCCTCAAAACGTTCTTCGTGTTCAGCAAAAGCTTGTGCAAAAGTTCCAATTTGTTTTCGTATATCAGATGGATTCACATTATAAAAAATTGGCAGAACTATCATTCCTGTCTCTTTCACACATCCAATGACCTTTGCAAGTTCATCTAGGCACCATGTAGAAAATGCATAGTTTCTTGAGAATATGACAATAGCAAACCTTGATTCTTCTATTGCTTTTGAAAGCTCTGGTGAAATTGATTTTCCTCTCTCTAGTTTTTCATCATCTCTAAAAGTGAAAATGCCCTTCTGTTTCAAAGCAAAATATAGATGGTCTGTAAAATTATTTCGGGTATCCTTGCCTCTAAAACTTAGGAACACATCGTATTTCCATTGATGTGTAAAAGAAGAAGATGATGATGGCGACAAGGCTCTTTCAATGCTCATGGAAGCCATTGAAATTATCCTAGAAAATGTTGAACCAAAAATTAGATAAAAAGTACATTCAATTAAAATTGAAGAAACAAATTAAAACGAAAATGGATTGGCGAAGAATCTTTTTTTTTTTTTTTTTTGGTAGACATTTCATTTCAAGGATGGAGAGAAAGGAGAGAAATATAAGACATGGATGTGTGCAAGAGAAGTGAGAACTTAAAGATTTGGAGAATTGCAACAATTCTTTGTAAAGAATCTAAAATCTTTTGAAACAACGCTTGTTGAATACAATTCTAATTAATTGAAGAGCTTCTTATTTCTGATTTATCTCCCACTTTTCTAAAAGAACAAAACTTAGATACAGTATCTTAGGCGTTGTTCCTTAGGTTCCCTTTTTAAGATTCAGTCATGTGTCTACTTCACTAAAAAAATACACTTCCATCCTCTGAGAAAAAATTTACATGGCAAAAGAACAGCACCTAAGTACTGTACCTAAGTCTTACTCTTTCTAAAAGATCTCAACTGATCCAATACTTTTCTTTTTACTTAACTAACCACAACTAGTTTTTTCAACATATTGTTATCATTATTCATTTTTTATAATTCGATAGTTGAAGTTGAGGGAATTTGAACCCTTGACATTTTAATTGAAAACATCGAAGTGTGAGATTTGAACTTAAAATGCAATTTGGTCTTGAACTCTTTTTTATTTGGCTTCTTTACGAGTGGCACATGGGATGTGAACTTAATTAGCAATACACAAGTAATTTCCTCCCCCATTAGCCATTAAGAAATGAAAAGGGGAGAAAGAGTGACCAGATGTAAAGTTTTTATTCAAGTTCCTGCTAAATCAGCTAAAACGTTTTGGCCAAATTGCATAAAGAACCTTGAGGTTTGGGTCAATTTCAAAACACACCCTCTGTGCTTTTAATTTTGTATTATACACCTTGAGGCTTTCAGTAATGACCCATATATAAATCCAGGAAAACGCCCCCAAATACAAATAGAAATAGCCCTCAAACCCATACCGCCAGGTCCAAGTGGGGCCCATGACTACGGCCAATTTGCATTTTAAGAATTAGTTTATTAAGCTTTAATTTAGAAAGAAATTTTATTGTTATAATTCATTAAAAACAATAATTTTTTTAATGATTATATGATAAAATGGTCACGTGCACTATACATGATCACTTGAAATAAGAATTTTTATTTTTATATTTTTTTTAAGAGAGTTTCAACCTATGACGTTCGCTCCTAATACAATCATTAAATATTTTACCAATTGAGTTAACTGGAACCCACGAAATAAAAATTTTGTTATTACCGAAATGAACAATACAAAATTAAAAGCACGGGAATGTTTTTGCAATTGAACCAAATCTCATTGGGTCTTTTTAAATTTTAACTAAAGTTTTGTTTATACTTTATATATATATATATATATATATATTTGGTTAAAGTTTATATTTTTTATTACTTCCTCTGGCTTTTTTACTTACTTATTGAAAACTTTTTATTTTTTTATTTTTTAAGTGCTTTAGTGGAAATTTGATGACAAGGAATTTCCTGGCGGCCAGCTATAAAGTCGTGTTTATAGTATTGATATTGATTGTTGATCAACAATAAAGATTTTTTTTTTTTTTTTGGAGACAGGACAGTAAGTTCTAATCAGTTTTAATTTTTTTTTTTTAAAAAAACTATAAAGTTCTATTCATATTGCTATCTTTCTATATATTCTTGATGCCATTGATCGTGATGTGACGCGCATAAATGCTTAGGGGGCATTTGGTTCGGCATAATGTTACATACTTACATTACATCGTAATATTACATTATTGTCATTTTATATTAATGTAATCTCAATACAAGAATACAATATTACATTGTTTAGGAAGATGATAAGATTAAAGTGATGTAATATATTTTGTAATTTTAAATTATGGTAATATTAGAAAAAATAAAATAAATCAAAAATCTTAATGTCACATCATTGTAATGTACATCATATTAAGGGCATATCACAGCGAACCAAACATGTTCTAAGTGGATTCTGAGAACTTCATGACTAATAATGCATCCACTTATTAATTTAGTATAAGCAGTGTGCGTAAAGTAGCTGAAGAAAAGTACAAGAAATGCATAATTACTTTATTTTTCTTTTATCTGCCTACCTAATTTTGCACTTCATATTGTTGATAAAGACATAGGTTAATTTGTTTGCACTCGTTTTTGTTTTTGTTTTTTTTTTTTTTTGGGAAAATGATATGTTTGGAGCCTTTGGTCATGTCAGGTTTATAAATTTTTCAACCCATATAACCCAACCCAACCCACTATGTATATGATTTTATTTTTTATATATTTTTTAGTTTGATTAATTTTGGTATTTTGATAATTGTATTTGATAAATTTAAAATTTTGGAATATAATTGAAGTATATTATATGAAATGTAATAATTTATTAAAAAAAAGTGTTTAAATTATTACTGAAAGCCTAAGGCAACATCCTTGCCTCTTTGTTGCCTCTCATGGCTCAATACCCGAGAGAAATTAGTTACAATTTATTAGCTTATTTTCAGTCAACTCTATTCTAATTCTCTTCACTCACTCCTCCTTAATCCAAACGGGCCCAAATTTGTAAGGTATGTTTGATTAGGTGAATTTTAGGGAGGAAGGTTTATTAAAAAGTAGAGAAAATGGGAGAGAAAACACTTTTGATGGTTGTTTGGTTAGAGAGAGGGGAGGGAAAAAATTGGTGGGACCTAAGTGTTTTCTTCCTGAATCTACCAAAATGTTTTCTTCCTAATTTAGGGAGAAAACTGAAAAAAAAAAAAAAAAAAAAAAAAAAAACTCCATGCTAGCCAAATACCAGATTTACCTCTCTCCTTTTAGTGCGTCTGGCTATGCATATTGTTTATGCATCGAATTACGTTCACATTGTGTTCTTTTTTTCTTTTCAAGGTCTTGCTTTTTTATTATTATTATTTTTCCTGAATTCGTATTGCATTTTTATTCAAAGCTTTAAACAGTTGCTTTTGCATTTTTTGGCTTTTTGTTTTTCCCTTTTTTTAATCAACGGTGGTGGTATTAAATGGGGGGCTTTCACTCTTTTTTTATTATTATTTAAGAAAGCAGCTCTAATTTTTATATATAAATAAAATAACAAAATAATATTATAATATTAATAATATGTTAATTTTTATAATATGATATTCTTTTAATTTTTATTGATAATAAGTATTTTTTTAATAATTGCAAGGAAATTATTTCTTGTATTATGTAATAGGGGTGTGATAGTAACTTTATACAAACTTTATTTTCTATCTTTTAATTTTTCTTCTCCACCAAATAAATGAATTTTCCATCTCTTCACTTTTCTACACCCCAAACCAAACACACAAGGAAAAAAATTAAATCTCTTTTACCCTCCCACTTTCATATCTCTTTTCCATTTCCAATTCTCCCACTTTTCCACCCTTTCAACCAAATTAGACTCAACCTTATCAGCCCAATTTCTCACAAAATTTTAAACCCAATTTCTATATTGAAGAGCTACGGAGTGACCTAAAAGCCTAGAGCTAAGACCTTCTCAATTCTATCAAACTTCTCCCTCTTTAATTGCCAAATTCCATGAGAAGAGTCAAAATCCAATATGCACAAAGAAACCTTCTACGTTCTTGGTGCGATTTGGTGTTTGGAAAAACTGAAGCAATCCCTAAATGCTTCACCGGACACAAACACCAACTAAGATTGTATTTGGTATATAAGAGCATCACTAATAGATTAGGCATTTTTTCATCCAAATTGTAAGGAATTCACCATATAAGAACATAGATTAGGTATCAATTAAAATTGAAGAAAATAAATAAAAGGAAAATAGTTCAAGGAATAAGAAAAAAACAATTCAATAAGGGTTTTTTTTTTTTTTTTTTTTTTTCAGTCAGAGAGTGAGTGAAAGGAGAGAAACAAAAGACATGAATACGAGCAAGAAGAGTAAGAACTTACGGATATGTACAATTGCAGCAATTGGCCGTTGTGAAGTAAAGCTCTAAAACCTCTTGAAACAACGCTCCTGAATAGAGTTCTAATAGAAAATTTGCTTATTTTGTAGTATTTGTTATTGTGCTTAGGCAATGCTCTCAGCTTTGTATGAGGAAAAAACGATTCCAATGTCTTCTTTTATCCTTACTACCACCGACTTATTAAATGCATTTAATCTTGACTTTGCTTTTTGGTTGCTTTAGGTGTGGGACAGGGGCTCGAAAAAAGGTGTGGGACATGTGGGATGAACCTAATTATTTGTGCTATATGCAAGAAATTTACTCCATAAAGAAAATAAAAGAGAAGAATGAGAAAAGAGGAATGGCCTCTTAAAGGAATGGCCTCTATTATTTCTGTGTTTGTGAAAGAGAAAAGAGGGGGACTCGCATCCTCTGTTTTCAGTCAACAACACTCGTTTGTTTATTTATTTAAACAGAATAGGTTTAGCTTCATGGTTATCCGCTGTAAAGTTTGTTAATATGGTTTTCTTCAATTTCATTGCGTCGTGGACTGCATAAATGCTCTGGTGGAAAACTTTTTTTATTTATTTTATTTTTAAATACCAGCTTTGTACGTGGAAAGTTGAAAAGCTTGATCATCAATAAATATAAAATGCCAGTACTTTCGGTGGAAAATTCTACCCTCCAAGTGGGGCTCACTTCCACTTCCAGGAAAGTTTTCTCATGGAGCATGGTAAATTCTATGGACTTTCGGTGCTCTTTTTTATTTTTGTGTTGACCTTGCATTGACCCGTTTTTTTAGAAAGATTATCCACTGGGGCAAAATTATTTTCGAACATGTGAGAGTGTGAGACATGGAATGAACTTAATTAGAGCTATATGCAAGTAATTTACTCCCCCATTAAGAAAAGAGAAGAAAGATAAGTTTAAGGTAACTAGTAAAGTTTTGTATGCGATTTATCATGCTTTTTTGGAGACATTGGATGATAATTACTCCTACACATTCTGCATAATTTTTTAGAAGTCTTGCTCTAATTACTTTTTGAAAAACTATAAAATTATTCCTATTTAAATGCTTAGTAGAATTTAGAAACTTTATGACTAATACATCCATTAATATTATATATATATATATATATATATAATCGAAACTTCTGAAACTCTCATAATTTTTCACGTCAGCACAATATTTAAATAAAATTATCATTTTATTTAAATAAATTATTTTTGTTTAGTCTAGATTTAATAAGGAGTGAAACTCTATCTCACTAACAAGTCCAACTTAAACTCAAACTCAAACTCATCATTATCTTTTTTCTTTTTTTATTTTAAAAATGATGGTTGTGTATTTTATGGGATATCATGTTTAGTATGCCTAATTAGATAACATATTTTGAAATACAAAAAACATGACTAACTTTTCTATTATTATACTAATTAAAAATATTTCAACTTAACGAAGCTTTAGTACTCTTACTAATATTGATGAACATTTATCACGTGTTTAAGTTTTTATTTCATTTTATTTTATTTTATTTTATGTTGGTCTGGAATTTAAATTTGAGTAAACTTTAATACACTTAAAAATATTATAATTGTTTATAATTGTGTCAAGTGTTATATATATATATATATATATATATAACTGAAGTCTTTGAACCTTTCACAATTTTTCATGTCAGCAAAATAAAATTATCATTTTATTTATAAAATTATTTTTGTTTAATCAAAAATTAACAAGGAGTGAAACTCTATCTCTCTAACAATTCCAACTCAAACTCAAACTCAAACTCATCATTATCATTTTTTTAAACAAAATTATTTTTGTTTAATCCAAACTTAACAAAGAGTGAAACTCTATCTCTCTAACAAGTTTAACTTAAACTCAAACTCAAACGTTAGTAATTTATCTCCAAATTAGCAAGGTTAATGATGAACACTATAAAAGTAATGCAAACCCCACTATTTTTTTTAAAGTCAAGTAAAGGTATGAGTTATTCTTATGTTATTTTCTTCTCTTTTACTTTGTTAATTTTTTTATTTTATTTTATGGTTTTTCATTTATTTTTTAAAAGGTAATTTTTGTACATGAACTACCAAACTCTCTTTACTCGTTTTTTACAAGATAAAAAGCTTGCAATAATTGAAATTATTCTTTTGAATGTAACCCATCTTTGTCTTATATTTTTCTATTGTTTAGTCATATATATTTTGTTTATTTCAATAATTTCTTAGTAGTGAATCATCTGATTTTTAATATTTTTTGGTCTTTCAAAAGTTTTAATATCTGAATTTTTGAGTTTTTTTTTTTTTTTTTTTTTTGCAGTATTTAAAACTGTCTGACAAATTTTTTATAAGCCATTGCATGTTGAAGCAACGACTTCTTCATCAAATTGTAACATAAATTGAAGTCATACAAGAGCAAATCATGCAATAGTAGTTCACCTCACAAATAGGTAGGTTCTTGTGCATAGCACGGGTTAGCGACTAGTTAATTTAATATAAGCAGAGTACAAAATAACTATGCACTTCAGGTCACAAATAATTTGAGAAAAAAAAAAAGTACACATATAGGGTGACTTAGACATTTATTTAAGAACAAATAATGTGAGAAAAAAAAAAAGGTGAGAACTAGAAGCAAGCAAAGTGCATAATCGACATCAAGATCATTGATATTAGAGTTGCTTTAACATCAACTGAAGAATCTTTACCATTTCAAATTGATGACTATGCTTCTTTAAAATGAATAATAGGATCATTCGGCAAATAACGTAATTGTTCTTTAAAAAACTGAACATGCCAATTAATGAAAGGGTGTCCAAAAAATCCAGGCTGGTAAAATAGCAAATTAATCTGTTCCATGCCTTTTCATGAAGTGTCGTCATTGGTTCCATTTTTTTCATTGAATTGTTTGTAGATTTTTTAAATTTTAGAGAAAAACTTTTACATTTATATGAGGTAAAAAGTAAAAATTTCACCAAGTAGGATTATATTGGGCTTATTTCTTTGCAAACTGTAGAGTATGAATATAACTGCATTGTTTGTCATTTTTTGATCTTTGTGAGTGATGTTGCCATTAATCTTTTCCCTTTTGTACAAGGTTCATACCTTTCACTAGGACAATGTATGATGAAGATACTATAAGGCAATGCTTCTGCCTTAGCTAGATCCATTTATAAGACTTAGTTTTATAAGACCCTAGTCACTTTTTTTTATAAGACTATATTTAATTTTTAATTGTTATTTTTGGATTGACTGAGTGGCTTCAAGAGAGAGATGATTATCAACCGATTTTAAAAATATGATAAATGATTAGATTTAGACCCCTATGTGATTAAGAACAAAGAGATTGACAATGTGATTTGGGAAAATTATATACCTAACTAGAAGTCTAGAACTTTCCTTGTGCTCAGTTTCATAGTCTGAGAAGAAGAAAAAAAAAAATAAAAAGACAATAATTGAAGAAGAAAACTATTAGTATTAAGTTGAACAATTGAGGAAAGTTGTAGGAAGCTTCATGATTGGAATTAGCTTCTTGGTGGCTGTGAGAGTGCTTTTTTTCTTAGCACACAGGCCCAAGTAGAGACAAGAATACCGGGCCAAATACTTGTTGTTTGGTGGACTGGGCTTGGTTTACCGTAGCTAAGTGGAATTGATTTCAAACCAAGTTGTGCGCAAGTCACATAAAGCTCTTCAAGGCAAAAATGCGATTCCTCCTAAATAATAAAATACCATTATAAGTGTTTTAGTGTCATAAAAATGACCCTTTACTATTACAAAATAAGTGAAATAATTATTCACAATATTCTCAATGAAAAAAGAGATTGAAATAGAATATTTAAGGCTTATCTTGTATTTTATAAACATTTAAAAGAGTTCCTTCACTTGGTACCCCGGGCGTATTGTCGTGGTACCCCGAACGTACTGTCGTGGTACCCCGGAGGCCTGTAATTCCAAAATACTGATTCTCTAAACTATACGATCTTTCTCCATGCTTATTATGCAATGGAGTTTTGTCATTTCCTTTTACCTCAATAGGTCCTGCATAAGAACACGCTATACAATACACATATCTTTAAATAATTGTTAGCTTCTTAGATTTGGATATGCATTTTAATACATATACATATATGTAAATGAACTTCATGAGAATGATTCAGCCACGAGGATCCTAGCCCCAATTCTCACAGACTTAGTGCTTTTGCACAAGACTTGTGGGAATTGGAACTCAAGTCCAAGTGGCTTTGCTTGGGCATTGCTTTCCAAGAAAGATAGGTGAGGAGGATTAGCTTATTTAGGCAATTATAACTCAAAAGTAAGCAATATATGTATGTGTTGAAAAAGCAAGAAGCAATAAATGGGCAATGTATAAAGACAAACACAAAATAAATATTAAGGATCCTCAAAACAATATAGAATATCTCATTACTTTTCTTAATTTATGAATTACAATGTGCTCACTAAGACGTGATACAAGGTTCAAATAAGCTCAAAAATTACAGACTTAGATGGCTATCCAAGCCTCTAAGATTTGCAAAGTTTGAATCTTTTTGAATCCAAGTATGTACTATAGTAGCTGTTTCTAGGATACCGGGCGATATTTCTCTACTTTCTTTGAGTTTTGACAGAATTTTCTCAATGATTTTATTATGATTTCACTACTGCTGAATGCGCCTTCAATGTTGGTTGCACCTCCCTTTTATAGTGTCACTCTAGGGTTCTGGGGTATCACTGATTTCCCCCCTTTAGCTCCCTAGGTACCAGAGCCCTTGTTGTTCCAGCCCTTCTGACGACTGACTCTTTCCTTGTTTCTCATAGTTTCCTTCTTTTGGTGCTGTTTTCCCAAAAGCCTCTTGTTGACTTTCCATTCTGGGGTGTCCTTGGAAAGCCAACCTTCAATCTCTCTTCCTTCAATGCTTCCATGCCTTTACCTTTTCAGACCTAGCTTTTGGCTGCCCTTCCTTTTTGTCATTTTTCCCAAGTGAGCCAAATCCTTCCCTGCAAAATCGAAGGTTTTCTCAGCCACTTCCCCTTATGGTTCATCTTTCTGGGTTCCCCGAGGTACCAGCCTTTTGCTTATGAGTTGTCACTTTCCAAGCCCTCTAGTTCTTTGCTGCATCACTGAGCGCTTAAGAAGGACATATCTATCCTTCGTTTCTTGTGCTTTTCTGGTACTTCTTTTGAGTTGTCTTAATCTCGTCCTGCCTTTGCTGCACTTCTCGAGGACCCCAAGCCCCTGGCAGTCCTTGGGCATCTTGGCCTAGTTCTTATCACTGAATATCTTATTGATCTTCTGATCTTGGCGGGCTGAACTTTCTTCTTCTTCTTCTTCTTTTCCTTCCTTTCATGGGTTCTAAGGCCTATCCCTTCACAAGTCTTGGGCTTTAAATCTTTTTTAATGGACTTGGGCTTTCTTGTGAAATTTTGGTCCTCAACAGTGGCCAGCATGGATTGAGATCACTGATGCAATTACTAAAAATTTTTGAGATTGATAGTTGCAAAAAAGAAACTTTTAATCTCAACCATTGATTAAAAAAAGTTAAGAAAAAATTTATGAGAAGTAAAAAGTGAAAAAAATTTGTGAGACAAAGGAAGGAAAATTGCACCCGGTGCAATACCTACCGGATCCTAATCCGTTATTGGGAACTTGTGGACAATAATGGTTTGTACTTTGTACTTTAATGAAGTGTTGAGCTCTGTTCATGTTAGAGAGCTTAAGAAAGTTCCTCAAAGTTTCTGGACTGACTCTTAGTCCACTCGTAAAAATATCAAAATTATAACTTTATTTACGGTTATCATGATTTTCATAAGGCAAATAATTCTAGTCATTGCAACGTATCTTTTGGATCCTATCAAAAAAAAAAAAAATATATATATATATATAATATCTTTTTAAGAAATAAGTCATTGACGATTATTCGAAGCAATTACATGACATTATGACAATGATTAAATAAGAAAAAGTGATATCGTGATGGTGAATTCCATAATTAATTTAGACGGACCCGAATTCCTTCAAAAAAAAAAATTAAACAGACCCAAGAAAAGATATATTGATTTGTTTAATGCTATATACAGGCTGGCTCAAGCTATTTGGGGCCAAAGGTGATATTTTAAAAGGAGTATTTCATTTATTATTTAAATGTCTATTAAATATTAATAATTTTTTATTTAAAATTTATTTTTCTTATATTTTGATGTTCTTATCAAGAATTTTTATATTACAATCTATTTGAACATCATTATAATTATTTTTTATTCTCAACTTCCTGTTGTATCATTTCATTATATTCTAACAACTTTTTGTATAAATTTCTTGTTTACTTGTGAGATTAGTGAACTAAAGTTTTTTTGTCATAACTGGTTAATTTCTAGTAACAAATTTATTTAGAGATCTTTTTTTAAATTCAATTAATTATTTTTTTTTAATTATGTTGAGCCTAAAAAAAATTTAGGGTGGTCAGTGTCACAAATATGTTTTAAGGATAAAAAAATCATAATATTTTTAAAATTTATATATAATAATTACTTTTTTTCTAGGTTAGCCAGTGGTCAAGCAGGAAAATAAGTGTAATTCAAAGAAGCTGAAAAGGAAAAAAATTAATTAATTTTTTAAACGATAGAATATGATTTTAATATTTTTTTAAATTATATGTAGAAAGAGAGAAATATGTAATTAGCTTGGAATTAACTTACCTAAAACTACTTAAACTGATCTACTTAACTAACTAACTAACTGTCAGACTCCGTCAAAATCATAACTTTATTTAACTTTATTATGTTTTTCATGATTTTCATCATGGAAAATTTCTAAATATTTCTAAAATCGAAACAAAATATTATTTGACTTTTATTGCCCGTTTGAATTGAGAGGAGGGAGAGGGAGCAGAGTAAAGTTGGAAGGAAATTAGCCGCTTATTGGGACCAGATAATTGAGCTTTCTTTGATTTCCTTGCACTTGCTCCATTCCTAAAAAATTAAAAATATCAAAGTTACTGACATTTTATTCTTTTCATGATTTTCATAACGTGAAATCTCTAAGAATTATTAAAAAAAAAAAAAAGAACAAAAATATTATCTGACCATGAAACTTATATATTAAGGCGAAGGCGAAATTTTAATAAATCAAACTATTGAACAATTTTAGATTCTTTTCATAATGCTTTTTAGCGAATTCTATTCTTTACAATAAGTTTACTAATAAGTTGGTCACTTTGGTTTGGTGGAGCAACCATTAAACATATGACACAACCCCTTACTACTTAGCTCATTGGTACTACCAACTAATTAAACAAGAACAATGATTGCTTGAATTAACACTGAAGTCCTGCAATTAAAACAACTGGTTCTATTATCTGTTGTACACTAAGGTTATATTAAACTTTATAATAGGAGTAACTTTTTAGGGGTCATCGGCTTTTTAAAAAAAAAAATTGGGAAGTTGGACAATAGGTGTAGCTTCATGGTTAACTGCTAAAAGTATGTTGATATTGGTTTTTTCCATTTAGAAGCAGTAATCATAGTGTGGACTGCAAAAATGCTTTAGAGAATTTGATCATCAATACATGCAGTAGTATTGGGAGGAAAACTCTACTCTCCTTGATTGTAGTGTTCTACTTTGGCCCACTTCTAGTTCCAGGGAAGATTATCCAATGGAGCGAGGTAAACTCTATGCACTTTCGGTGCTCTTTTTGATTTTTGTGTTCACCTCTATGACCCATTTTTCGAAAAGATTATATGATGGGCATCCATTTTCAAACATGTGAGACATGTGCATGTGTGGATTTTAATATCGTGAGAGATACATCACTTGACCAGTTCTCAAATAGAGAAAATAGAAGACACGCATTGTCATCACGTGAGTTTTTTTTTTTTTTTTTTTTTTTTTTTTTGCTGAATGAAAAAAGGTTACTAGTGTGGGCTCATCGACTACATGCCACACGACGGCAATAGGTAATACCAAATATACCACACGGGCCTTATTGGTGCTATTGTTCGAACTAGTCATCTTTGGGTGCTGGGACAATGACTCCTACCATCAAGACACACTCTTGTGTGGTGTCATCATGTGAGCAAGAAAAAATTCCAACTTATTTTGCTCTTCTATAATATAATATAGAAGCTATTATAAGGAATGGTCAGCATAATTTGAAAATTTTTTTTTGGATATAAGAAATTTGTCTCATCAAACTATTTCATTTTCTATCCATATATGAGACACCCATAACACAGTAACATAGCTACGATTTAAGTTCACGAGGGTGAAATTTATAACTATCATACATGCATCAGGAGCTATCGTCGCCTCCTGATGATAGCTCTTTATCCTCAGACCAAGACACCAATCGGTTTTTGGTGTAGGTGGCCAGGGATTGAACCCCAGGTCTTTTATTCAATCATCAGAGACTTTATTAGTTTTTTTTTTTTTTTTTTTGAGGAAAGAGAAGTTGGGGAACCCACATACATGCATTTTTATATACTCACAAACATATGCAAATTTATACAAGCTTACGCGAACAAGCACAAAACATACATTATAATTTTTATATCTAATATTTAGGGCCAATTGATATAATAAAATACCACTCATGAGAATATGAAGCAGAATTTTTAAGGTTAGCAAACTCATAAAAATATAGTATATCTATTACATTGTATTTATTTGCTATATATATATAAGAGTAAGTTGTATTGTATTTTCTTAGTCAAAATTCCACTTATAATTCTCAATAATGATTTTTAATAATTCCATGATCATCAATACAGTTTATATATGTTTTTGTTAGACTCATAAAATGATTAAATTATTACAATTTTAAACCATATAGTAACCATTTGTGCGTCTAAACTTTTAAAGAAAAGAATATCATTTTTTTTAAGTTTATATAATTAGTTACAAATTTTATTAGTTATACATTTTTATGAAAAAAAAAAAAACAAAACATAAATAATTTAAAGTTAAACTCATAACACTTTTGAAAGGTAGACAATCGGTTTTACATCTTTTTCCTCTTGAATTATAAATTTTTTTCTTCTATATTTATTTATTTACCCTTTTTTTATAACTTGTGAACATTAGATTTTAATTTGATATAACAGGAAACCCACTGGACTCCCTTGGTTCCATTGTAGTTGGAAACCACGACTAAATTAGGCCAATACAAAGTCTGGAGTTTCTATGGTTGAATAAGATATCTAAGATTTAATTTTCACCTATACCAAAAACCGATTAGTGTCTTCTTCTGATGATAAAAAATATAATCATCAGAAGCGGATATTGCTTAAAACTTTATCCCAAAAAAGAAAAAGAAAAAAAGAAAGAAAGAGCACATCTATTGCAGATTTTATTTTATTTTTAATTTAAATATAAATAAATAATCTAATGTTATTTCAACAATACCATGTAATATTGTTCAGATAGTTGGATAAAGATTCCCTTAAAGTATTAATCTTGGTTAGTTACTTTAATAAAATAAAAGCAATCCGTTCACTTTGTGATCTCTACAAAGCCACTTTATCTGCCATTACCAAACAACTTTTCCTCACTATAATAATTTCTCAGCATCTTCCGCTAAAGGAGAGGCGACTCCATTGATGTCTCCTTTTTGTCCTTCAGCAAATTGACCTGAAAAGAAAGTTCACATGATTCCTTCATCGTCATTTTCACTTATGCTACATGGAAAAGCCAGTACTTTGTGGAAAGTTGAAAAGCTTGATCATCAATAAATATTAAATGCCAGTACTTTCGGTGGAAAATTCTACCCTCTTTGATTTTAATGCTTTACTTTGCATTGACCCAAATCACAATATCCACCGACCCACTAAACCCAACACATAGTTTCAAAGGAATAAATCGTAGTATATCCTAACAAATCTTAGAACCACAATTTTATACAAAAAGTACATTCAAATAAAATTTAAAACTGAAGTAAAACAATTAGAAGGAAGATAAATTAGAGAAGAGGGAAAATATTGTGTTGTGGAGATTTTTATTTCAAGGAGGGAAATAAAAGACATAAATGTGTACAATTGGTTATAAATCTCTAGAACCTCGTAAAACAATGCTTCTGGATGCAGTTCTAAAGTTACTTTTCTTTTATCCTTAATAAATACCCCGACTAGTTATTCTTAAATGCATTTACTCTTGACTTTGCTTTTTTGGTTTTCTTCTTTAAACGTGTCATATCATATGGGATGAACGTAATTAGTGCAATATGCAAATAATTTCGTGGTAACCAGTATAAAGTTTTGATTACACTTTATTTTGCTCTTATTAGAACTTTTTTACTTGCTTTAGAGGAAACTTTTTATTTTAGTAAGTGGAAATTTGACTCTACACATTCTGCGTGGTTGAAAAGAAGGAAGAGAGTAACTTCCTGGTGGCTAGCTATAAAGTCCTCTGTTTATATTACTTTTTTACCAATTATAAAGTTTTATTCATATTGCTTTCTTTTTATCTATTCAAAATCATATGCCATAATCACTCATAAATGCTTTAGTGGAGTCTATAAAGTTTTTGACCAATATTGCACCCACTAATTAATTAATTCTCTGCAGAGTATGTATATAGCTGTGTTGTTTGTCGATTTTGGATCTTTGTGAGTGATGTTGCCATTAATCTTGCCCTTTGATATAAAGGCCAGACCTTTCACTATGACAGTGTATAACACATGATGAAATTATTTTCTATTTGCTTTATGTGCCAAGCAATGTTTACCTGTAAGATTTGGGGACTAAAATTTTTTATTTAACTTATTTTTAGTGGGTTCTAGTTAGTTTAATTGGCAAAATCCTTAATGGTTGAATAAGAGATTTAAGGTTCAATCCTCGCCTACATCAAAAACCGATTAATATCTGGGTTTGACGTTAAAAGAGTTATCATTAGAAGCAGATGCCATAGATTGAAATTCTCTCTAAAAAAAAAAAACTTTTTTATTAATTGCTAGTAATAAATTTAGAGATCTTTTTTTTTTTAAATCAATTAATTAGTTTTTAATTATGTTGGGCCTAAAACAATTTAGGGTGGTCCAAATATATTTTAAGGATAAAAAAATCATAATATTTTTAAAATTTATATATAATAATTACTTTTTTCCAGGTTAACTAGCAGTACCAAAAAGAAGGAAAATAAATATTATTTAGAGAAGCTGAAAAAACAAAAAATTAATTAAATTTTTTTTCAATGACACAATATGATTTTAATATATTTTTCAATTATATACATAGCTCTTCTTTAATGGCAAAACGATGTCTACTACGTCGTGCCATTAAATTATAAAACAGTGTTGTTTAACATAAAGAGCCATTAAATTCAAAAATAGAAAGTGGGCTTTCTGTGTTTTAAGAAAGCAGAATCATAAACAACTAGGACTATTCTACTAATAAATTTAAGAATGGGCATTGGGTATTGCCGTATTGAAATCAAAGAGAGAGTCAACAAATCATTTGTTAAAACAAAGTAAGTAGATGTGAAAGTGAGAAACTTATTCAACTATTTTAAACAAAATGGAAGATAATTACTTTCTCAAAAAAAAAAAAAAAAACGAAGATAATTATGAGAGACTAAAATGACAGCCTCACCGTATATTGTCATCATCATATATAATGAGGAATCTCTCTCTAAAAAGCAAATTGTAATCTTAAAATTCTATGGATTTCTATTTCTTTCTAAATTCTTTTTAATGTCTGTTTTGTATGTATATATTAAAGTTACAATTATATTTTGAAACAAATTTTAAAGTTATGTTAAATTTTCTATAATAACTTTTTTTTGTAGCATAAAATTTTCTATAATAACTTAAGTTTTCTAATAGCAAGTTTTTAGGGGCAATAGGCTTTGAAATTAAAAAATAAAAAATAAAAAATAAATCATGGGACAAAAAATTTAGCTTCATAGTTATCCGTTGTAAAGTTTGTTAATATTGCTTTCTTCAATTTAGATGTCGTCGTATCATGGACGCCATAAATGCTCTAATGGAAAACTTTTTATTAATTTATTTATTTATTTATAAATACTAGGCTTATTGGAAAGTTGAAAAGCTTAGTGGAAAATAATCTCATGGAGCGAGGTAAATTGTATGGGCTTTCGGTGCTCTTTTGGATTTTTGTGTTGACCTTGCATTGACCCATTTTTCAATAAGATTATCTAATGGGACAAAACTATGTTCAAACTTGTGAGAGAATGAGACACAAGATTTTGATTCCTAACACATATCAATCCTCAAACCCCCATCAAGTCCAATTCACAAAATCTACTGACCCGCTAGACCCAACCCACAGTTTCAAAGGAATAAATCATAATATATCCTAATAAATCTTAGAACCACTATTTATACAATAAGTACATTCAAATAAAATTTAAATCTGAAGTAAAAAAAAAAAAAGTTGAAGGAAGATAAATTAGAGAAGCGAACTTTAGAGAAGAAACTGGGTTCTGGTTAGCTCAACTGGTAAAGTATTTGATGGTTGAATAAGAGATTTTGGAACCCTCTCAAAAAAAAAAAAAAAAAACAAAAAACAAAAAAAGAGCAGAAAGATTAAGTTTCAGGTAACTAGTAAAGTCTTGTTTAAGCTTTATCATGCTTTTATGATATTTTCATTATTTTTGGATTAGCACTGTAGCGGAAATTTGATGACAATTACTCCTACACATTCTATGCAATTTCCTGGAAGTCCTGCTCTAATTTCTTTTTGAAAAACTATAAAGTTATTTTTATTTAAAAGCTTAGTGGAATCTAAAAACTTTATGACTAATACATCCACCAACTAATTTAATATAAGCAGACTGCAAAATAATTATGCACTCCAAGTCACCGATAACAATGATAAGGATGTGTAACTGTGTTTGCAATTGGTTTTTGTTTTACTCTTTTTTCTTTCTTATTTAGAGTAATTTCATTTGGGGTTTCTTAGTAAGGCTGATTTTTATTTTTTGGTCTCTCTATGATAAGTAGGAATAATTTTATGACAAAAGGCAAAGGGTGCAAATAAACTATAGAAGTACACAGATAGGGTGACTTAGACATTTAGAACTGAAAATGAAGACAGTAAAAAAGAATGTAGGGAAAAAAAAAAGTGAAGGCTAGGAGCAAGCAAAGTTCGTAATTGACATCGAGATTATTTATATTAGAGCTACTTTGACATCAACTGAAGAATCTTTACCCTTTCAAACTAATGACTATGCTTCTTTAAAATGAATAATGGGATTACTTTACAAATAACGTAATTGTTCTTTAAAAAAATGAACATGCCAATTAATGAAGGGGTGTCCGAAAAATCGAGGCTGGTAATAGCAACTAAATCTATTACATGCCTTCTCATGAAGTGACATCATTGGTTCCATTAAGGGGACACCATTAAGGTACAAACTCTATATAACCTCTACAAGCGCGCCACTTGCCTTCCTACCGTAATTGTCCTAGAATCTTTGGAATCCTTCATTAGTTATTTCCTCCAACACTCCTTGCTTGCAAAAGACCAGAACCCCTGGCACTCTAATGACACACTCGGAAGTTTTGACTGTAGTGAACATCACTGGATAAATGGCTCTGTGATTTCAGTCTCATTAACACTTACTTTGGGCTTAAAATATGGGTGTTTCAATGAAGCATAAGGCATGGGTTCTCTGGGTAATCAAAGAAGCAAGAACCAATTAAAGAGAAGGGGAAATTTAAGGAAGCTAAACGGAAAGCTCTCTCTGTTTCATTGAAAGAGCAAAATATGGACAAAGGCTCTCTTAATCTTGCTCAGAACCAAAATCAAAGATTACTGAAAACCCAAGCTCACTTCAACTCAAAGACCCCAAATGCCTCACTCTTTTCTCATAACCATGGACCCAAGGAAGCTTCTCAAGAGCTAGAGAGAACTGAGGCTCAGCAATGAATTAAGATTATATTTGAGTCCTCACCAAATTCCATTAACAAAATGATTAGCTGAATATCAATAATATGTCAAAATTAAATATGTATTTTTTTTAATCTTCATATGTATATATATATCTGTTGAATTTATAATAGAAGACGATAGTTTAAAGTATAAATCAACTAAAATCTAAATATCTCAAATTTACATCTTCGCAACTTAAACGGTTGGATTTTTCAATAAGATAAATCAAAATTGTTATTGCTTTGAGCTTTCATAATCACAAAGAATACCTAATACACATATGCAACTATTATCTTATTAACCTATCATCCCAAACAGTATTTCCCATTATGAAAGAAGTTGCCACGTAATCAACAATTAAGCATTGAAACCAACTGTATAATGGATCACATCATATAAGTTGCAAAGGGAAAATCAAGTGAAAATTTGATTCAATAGCATGACTTTAAAAATAAGGCTTTTGTTCACAGGTGTCTTAGACAATCGTTAAAGAGGGTTCAAAGTTCAAATGGACTCTACCTACTTTTAGAAATAGTAAAAATTCATAAAAGTATGAACTTTTAGTTAAGAGTGCATTGACTCCTACAAAAAGTGACTTGATTGTATTTTAAAATTTTAACTTAACAGGTGTGAGTGCCTAACAAGACCTATAAAATAATAGTGAGAAGTATGAAGGCCACGCTTTATCAAATCAAACAGTTAACCAATTAAACTCATTTTAGAAAGCTTATTCCTAGTTGAGTTAGTATAATGTGATAGAATATTTTACAAAAAGTTAACTCAGGCCACGAGTTTGGCTGTAAAGAAGAAAAATCTTGGGCGAAGCTCAAAGTCACAAAGCAATTGTAGCTCGGCTACAGCTTTCACTGTAACTACCAGGCCTCTATTTTCTATTTTGTGGGCGTTTAATTAATTTTTGAATTACAATTTTTTTTATTCACCAAAACAAAAAGGAAAAAATAAAATAAAATAAAAAAGAAGAGAGAATTCTTGCTTACTTGTTGGTTGTCTAAAGTTCAAGTCTTTGTCATTAGTGGTGAAACCCTTATGGTAGCATTAGCAGTTGGGTAAATAAATGGTTGTTCATGATTGTTTCAACTAATTTTGAATTATGTATTACATCATAGATTGTAAATGTTAAATGATGATTTGGGAATAATGTGAGCTCTGTACAGATTTCCAAGTTTAAGAAGTCCTATATTCTACTAGTGGCTGCTGTGTTGCAACCCTTTAATATTACTCTGGGCTAGGGAACTTAAAACCTTAATATTAGTACACTTAACCAAAACTGAAAAGATTTTTTTTATTTTTATTTCTTTTAAAAGAAGGAAACAAAAAAAGAAATGTCATGCTGTTTCATACACTTTCTTTCAGGCATAGCAAATTAGAAATTCAGTAGGGGATACTTCTTTCTGTGGTTAACAAGAAAATATGCTTGCAGAAGTTTTCTTCTAGATTCTTTTGAATTGAAACACTTTGTGACCAACAATCATCACCCTATCCAAGCCAAGTTCTACTGGAAATTTCTTTAATGTTATAAGAGATGAATGATGCAAACAAAGCAGCTAGGCTTCTAGCAGCTACTCAGCTGCATATGGCAGAACGGCAACACCTTCAAAATCTTCCTACCAGCACATGATTTAGGCAAAACCACTCCATCTGCACCATCTGCACCATCTTTGCCAGTGTTGCTTAACTGTCAGCAACACAAGCTATCCCTCCACAACTGGACACACTTGCCTCGGTACTCTCCTACAGTTACTCTGATCCAAATGTGCATGAGAGGCTTGTGCATACCTGGAAAAAAAAGCTTTACTGAGCATTAACAATTCATAAGCCAGCTGGTTTTGCACCCTCAAACGTCACTTTGTTGAGGTTGTACCACAAGGCCAACAAATTTATGATATGACAATCTAGAGAACATCACATATTCCTGCTATTGAAAATGTAGATCCTCCATTCACTAAGTCAACAACTGCTTCAAAGAGCGAGGATAAATGCACAAAGTTCTAAGGGTCTAATCTGACCAAAACCATACAGCCCAAGAAAGACTACACTTTAGGAATAAATTATCCAAGTTTTCCTCTTCCTCATAGCATAAGATATAGTTTCACTCACCATGTTTAGGAGTTGTATGAGGCCATATCAGCTTATCAGTAAACCAATATAATTAAACTGAACAATCCTGCATAAAAGAAGTTTTAGCCATCTATATTACAAATTAACAGGGCACTTACATGTGGTAGCACCCATTTCCATCAAAACTTGACATCAGACACACATATACGATGTAGCCTATTAAACTCCTAAATGTCTGGGAAAAAAAACAAAACAAAAGAAAGAAAGAAAGAAAGAAAGAAAGAATAATATAACTATGAAAAGCAGAGGAAAAAGATATGTCTGTTCTAAATAAGATTCAAATATTATTGAGGACTCACCAATGCTTCTGCACAAGCATCACATGGAAGAATGAGGTTTATGGTGATTTCCTAACTTTAAAAATAAAAGCAGGACATGGCCAAGGCCATTTGGTAATACTTATCATTCATTATGATATATTAATGTTTGCAAAAAGATACTTCTCTCATGGTAAATCACTGATATGACAAATCAAGTCTAACAATCAAGTAATATGTAGCCATTCACAACATTTTTTTTTTTTTTTTTGGTGACTGATAAAATGGAAGTATATGATTTCAGCTTTTTAGAATAGCTGTATGAGAGATTCTTATTTTGTTGGACAGATCAAACCAAAAAAAAAAAAAAGCCTTTTAAAAGTTCCAAATAAGTAAAACCCCTTTGCATACTTTAACATAAAGCAAACCATAATATATGGAAAGGACAAGAAGGAAATATATACAAATTAAAATTCAAGTTTATTCATTTTGAACTACCTGGCTATCTCTCATGACTTTACTAATGAGCTTGTGTTTACGGACTTCTAAATAAGGACAACCTAGAAACCTAATTCTGAATGTAAGAAAAAAACATGGGATAGAACAATAAATCAATATACCTTTGGCAGTGAGAGCTTCCAGTGTCGATGTTTACTTGCTTTCCAGCACATGATTTCTACTTCTGTTTAAAACACCAACAAAAAGCTTTGTCTTGCCATTCTTTTTTCGCACATTGAAACCAATGCAGCACAAGAAGAAAAGAGTACAAGATTCAGAGTTTGCTGCCTGTTATCCAAGCTATTGTTCATAAAGAACTTAGGGGCAATGGTTACTAGGGATCAAGGCTCCACCAGGACATATGTCCACCTGTCAAACCCAAACATTTGTAAGCTGTTGAATGTCCTTCACCACAACCTCTCTAATGGCCAACTTTGCCAACTATTTCTTAATTATAAGAATACAAACAGAGAGAAATCTCAAAGCCTGAAGATGCTATAAAGGAAGAGTTGGACAAACTAGAAGAAGTGATGTAATAGCCAATAGGGAACATACTGAAAGCTAGAATATATATTTTTGTCGTTTAGTTAATATGTGCCATTCTCATGATCCCCATTTCTGTTTGAATGTGTGTGTGTCAAATACATTCGCTTTTTTTTTTAAGGGGAGGCTGTCATTTTGACCATCCAAATAGTTTGAAGTTAAAGAATGGATGGCATGTCAAGTAGGCTTTCCTGGAGCTTCTAGATCAGTAATAGATTCTTTTGCTTAAAATTTTCATTTTATTTATTTATTTTTATGTTATTTACATTCCTCTTTTGATATTATAGCTATGGGGATCACTTCTAGGTGTGATGCCTATCAATCTCTATGTGAATAGCAATCATTTAACGATGTTATGAAAAGGTACAAAGTCACTTGCTCGGTGTTAGGACTTAGGAGGTTCAAAGGGGAATGCAATATCTACATAGAGCTTTTGTTCATGTATGATATGTATTTGGTTTGCATGCATGCACATACAATTAATGGAATTTATTCTTGAAAATCTGTGGCAATATCTACTAGTGGAAGTGTCATGTTATTTTGTGAATATCGACAAAAAGGATTAAAAATGAAGAAACAACTCAGCTAAAACAACCAGCCATGGACATGCACCTACTCTATTTTTTCAAAAAAAGCTTGGACCCCCTGTATTTCCTTCTCCTACCCTTGCAGCTCGACTCCAACAGGATTGGTTGCCTGTTGTGACACTCTCTAAAGGTCTACACTTGCTTATCCTGTTGCTGTCAAGGTTTTTCTTTGTTTTTTGAAATGTCGGTTATCCTACACATTGAAATCAAACTTTTATACAAGACCACATTAGTGGCATGGAAAGGTTCTTTCTTCACAGTTGCCTTGTTCCAGTAAGTCCAAATAGACCATAAAATACAGAAAAAAAAAAGGCAATGATAAGGGGAGGGAGATCCCCAAATCTCCCTCCCCTTCGTCCAGCTCTTCAACCATGCCTGAATAAAATAAGGTTGGATGAAATCAGTTCTAATGTACAGATCAAACCAAACCTGATTTCTCTAGATGAAAAGGAAAAAAATATATGGTCTTTCAGTATCTTTGACTCAAAGGACTAAGTCCTCAAATGCCTTCTCAATTCTGCCCTCACAAGAAGAAAATTCGATAAAATTCTCCAAAGAACAACAATCATTTTAGAAGGAAATTGTAACCTACATAACTGGTTTTAAAGCTCAGCCTGCTCAGGGTCTTCACTTATGGTTGTGCCAGTGAGATTAATAAAGGACCTGCCAGCTTGGTTTCTACAATTCCTAGTATGCAACAGCCACTATCCTTTTCAACCAAATAAACCCCAGATTTGGAATGAGGCCTTATGAGCTTGGTAGCAACACAAAGAGGAATTTGTAAAATTCCCTTGAAATCATTTTGGCTATAGGGTCTTCAAACTAATTCAGAATTCCACCTAAAAGTATCTTTGACTAGCACATACGCCACACCATGTAGAGAGCCTAAGCAATTTCATTTGACATCATTTTTCCTATGGGGACAACCAATAAAAAAGAACCCCAGACTTTGATGTCTATAAAGTTGTATTATCAATTCACTATGAAATGTATTTCATCAGGTTAAAATAACAAAGAAACAATTGCATCAACAACAATAACAAGTAGAGCAGGTTTTACAAATCTAATCAGCTCTCCAATTTTCAACCTTGTCTACACAGTTATTTGCCTGCATGAGTCTAATTACTAAAAAGACAAATGAAATGAACATGGAAGGTTTTCCTTGGTTATGATTTGAAATAAGTCTGGAAATTTTCAAGAATATTAAGGGCCCAAAGCACAAAGGTCATATGGTAATAATTTCCATAATTAATGAACAATGTTATGTATAAAATGAGTTTAAACTTTTAATATTACAAATCAATGGGGCAATGCAAGTTGATACTACCCTTTCCATTCAAAATTGACATTACAAATATTTTATTAAACTCCTAAATGTTTGAAAAAAAATATACTAGAGGGAAACAAAATAAAGAAAGGAACGAAAAATCTAATTTACAAAAATATATGTCACTTTTAAATGAGATTCAAATATTATTAAGATCTCACCCATGCCTTCGCACAAGCATCACATGTGATGATGACGTGTAAGATGTTTTCCTAACATTGCAAAACAATAGAAGCACGTGGCTAAGGCCACTTTGTAATAATTAGTGTTCAACTATTATCTATTATTCATAGTATTTGTTGATTTCCATTAGTGGCATTGCTACCTTTCTGAATTTTTTCTTCAATCGCTATTATTAATTCATGGTGCGTGCCTCTTGCATCTTCACCTAATTTGTTGATTACAATTAGTGACATTATTAACTTTCTGAACTTTTTCCTCAATCGCAATCATAAATTCATGCAATTCTACTTTATTCATTTTGAAGAACCTGCCATGGAAACAAAATAAGGTTGTGCTTGTGGATTTCTAAAATGAGGACAGGGAGGGTAGTGAGGAGGGTGGGGAGAGATTTAGAGTTTGCATACTCTGCAGATCTAAGTACTAGAATCCTTAGATTTGGGAAAATAGAAGCAGAAGAAGGATTGAGAAAAATATTACCTATCAAACTCAGAGACACTAACATTGTAGAAAAGAAAAGACAGAAAAGCAGCCCCACCAAAGGATTAGTAATGGTTAGATCAAGCTTTTGCATAACATGTGGAATGGTGGTGCAGACCATGTGTCAATGTAGGAGGAAAGACATTTGATTAAGCAACAGCTGCGCAATATGCGTAGGGGTATGGGATTGAAAATGGCATAGCGAAGAGTCTAAATTATGGACATTATATCCACAAAGCTAAGATTTTGATTCTGCCGCCCAAAGTATGGGCCTAAGTCAGGAATGGGGACAAGAGTTCAGAGATGCCTCCACTCGCTTGACAGAACACTTGAGGAGATAGCACCTTGGGTTGGTAAAAACGAGAGGATGTGGCAGTGTTACTGAGGGCATTTTGTCAAGCGAAGGAGAGGGAACTCTGCAAGACCTTGCTCTCAAATATCTCTCCCTCTCTCTAATTCTCTCTCCTCTCCACTCATTTTGCTTCCGATTCAGTGTGTGTGTGTGTTGCACTTTGTGGAGAGTTTCTATGCTTAATGAAAATTTGAGGGAGTGAAGTATAACTTTTGATGATGCCAAGAATCGGTTCAGTAAGCTGCAAGGTCTTCACGTACTTCGGGCAGTCCTGCACAGGAAGAATGAACCTCAAAGGGAGGCACCGGTGTGGTACCGGCCAACGACCCTCCGAAGGTTAAGTTAGTATTGCTCACAACTCTAGAGTGCCAGAGTCGAGGTAGAAGTATGCGTACCTCAATTTTGGAGGGCGTGGAAGTATTTATAGTAGTAGTAGGGGCCCTTGACCAAGGCGTGCTGGAGAAGATATCACTTTCACCGAAAATGCCCCTAAGTAGCGTGGAGAGTAAGATTCTTGGTGGGCAACCAAGCGTGTTGGCAAGCCATCCCTTTGGGAATGGTTGCGCTGCGCGAGACACCTGTCCAAGTAGTAGCGTATGCGGCAAGATTCATTTTCTTGGGGAAGCGTACGTGGCAAGATAGGCTGTGGTGCCCCCATGTCCTTCTCGTCGTCGGTCTCTCCCGTCACCCTAGATACGGGGTCGCGTCGTCAGGGTCTAGTGTCCGTCATCATACGCCGCACCGTCATCCCTCACGGGGTGCCGGCGTCTAGTAGGAGTTTTTATCCTCATCAGGTGCCCCCTCAGCCCATCAGTCCGTGAACACTAAGGAGACGGACTAATGGGATGACGGTTCCAGCTCAAGCTGTCATTCAGTAATTAATGCAAGGTAATTAATGCAGGGCACGTGTCGTCGGCTCAATGTCAGTGTGCTAAAAATGAGGCGTCCCCTCGCCTTCCGTGCTCTCCCTCATATATAAGCCTCTCTTCTTTTCCCTCATTTTCACTTTTTATCGAAATCAAGAGATCAGAGCGCAGCCGTTCACCCAGTCAAGAAGAGAGTTTAATCCGTCAACATAGTCGTCCGTCGCGTCATCGCAACCGTCCGGGACACCCTTTATCACCGAGAACAACTGGTAAGTGTTCATCATTGCCTCGCTCATTTTTACCACCGTCAGGCATCTTTTTTAGGGCAGTTTGGACTTAGGGTTTTCCGTCGTATGTAGGTGTAGATGTCTAGCGCGTCCAGTAATCAATCGTTTGTCCGCGAGGGAGCGGGCGACGATGAAGTTAATCTGTCGGGTCTAAAGGATCCTTCAACTTCAACAGAAGATAGCTCGTCTACATCCTCTTCTTCGTCGAGTAGTGGTAGGACGAAGAGTAACCTTAGTGATGGGGTAGGAGAGGATGAACAAATTCAGTCCGTCATAGGAAGTGATGGGATGAGGAAGTTCATCATGCTCTCGCTGTGGACGGTGAACGACTTTACGTCCACCATAAGAGAGTCACACTTTAAAACACTTAGGAGTAAGTACCAGATACCCGTCAACGTGCCTATCTGTCTACCCCACCCAGGAGAGAAATGTTATTATCATGGGGTCAAGGGTGTCGGGATCTATGAGCAGATGCTCAAGGCGGGGTTGAGATTCCCCTTGACCCAGCTGCACCGTCACCTCCTTCATTACCTAGGATTATCCGTCAACCAGGTTTCTCCAAATGCGTGGAGGATCTTCCTCGGGGTGGAGGTTCTGTACGGATCATATTCAAAGGGGAAAAAGAGGTTAACAGTGGAGGCGTTTTTTCACTGCTACCGTCCGGTAGAGATAGTGAAGTCAAGGGGGATGTACAGCTTCGTGGCGAGGAGCCCGTTGCTGAGGTTGGTGAGTGATACTCCAGATTCCAATAGGGACTGGAAGTCTAGGTATTTCTTTATGGACGGGGACGAGTGGATGGGTAGTCCTGATGAGACTGAATTTATGCCCGTCGACACCACATGGGGTGTTTTACCCCCGTTTGGTATGTTTTCATTCACATTCCTTCCTCTGTTGCAAGCATCATTGGTTTCTGACCGTCCTCTTTTACAGCCCAGAACCGTCCACAAGTTTCTATCGAGGATTGGAGCTTTTTGGAGAAGATTTTCCAAAAAAGTGAGCTGACAGAGAGGTCTTGGGCCAAACTTGTGACATTGAAGACAATTTGTTGGCATTGTGACGGGCCTGAGCCGTCCACGGAGGCATTGAAGTACGAAACACAAGTCCGAGCACGTAAGTCCGTTCACTTAAATTTCAAGTTTTTCCTTTTTGCCATTAACTAACGTACCGTCTGCTTTTGCAGAAATGGACGAGGCAAAGAGGAGAGCCTTCATCAGGAAGCAGGCAGTTGCGAAAAAGAAAGAAGCTCAAGGGGCTGGGACGGACGGGCCCAAACCACCTGCCGCCAAGAGGAAGACCGATCAGGAGGGGGACCGTCACCCCAAGAAGTCGAAGGCTACCACAGAGACGGTGGTCGGCCTTGAGGCGGAGGTGAAGAAAGCCCCTGTTAAGCACGGAAAGGGCAAGGGCCTCATGACGGGTGGCCTGATACCTGCCGTCGAGAAGCCACCCGTCCTCCTCCGTGAGGACTCGAAGTACGCGATCAAGAAGCTATCCTCCATACTGACGGTAGAGGACTATGAGGACATTGGGAATCATTCCACGGAGGCCATGGGGGAGACGGGCCTTTTCAACTTGGCCCAAGTAAGGAATTTTCCGTCATCATCAGGCTTTTTGAATACATATTTATCTTCTCCCGTCATGCTGACTTGGTGTTTTTGATTTCTAGGCCGTTGTCATGATGAAGGGCTTAATGGACCGTTGTGTCCATGAGGAGACGGCCATAAGCCATCTACGGGAGAAGGCAACGGAGACGGAGGACGAGCTCCTGCAGTACAAGGCCTAGAAGGTGAAGATGGAGAAGAAGCTTTCCTTGTCTGAGCGAGAAGGACGGAGCTGGAAAAGCAACTGGGTACGCTGCAGAAGGTCCTGGCTGACAAGGAGGCTGAGATTTCATCCGTCAGGGACCAACTCCATCAGGCTGGCGAGGACTCTATCAAAGAGTACCGTGATTCCGAAGCCTACCTGACGGAATTGGGCAGTACCTTCGCGGATGGTTTCGATGATGCCCTCCGTCAGGTGAAGGCCTTGTACCCAGAACTTGACCTCTCCAATGTCGGCATCAGTGAGGCCCAGGCACAAACCTCCGTCCTTCCCGCCACCTCTGAGAGTACGGAGCGACTATTTGATGATGACGTAATCAACAAGGGCGACGGGAAGGATGATGACGGGGCAGATGCTGGCAATCCTGCTCAAGTTCAGGACGACGAAGCTGTCGTGAAGATTGTCGACTCTCCCGTCCAGTGACCTTGTGTTTGTAGAGTTTTTAATTGTTTGTCCGTTATGGACGGTTGCCTTTCATGGCTTTTTCAATGTGTATATATATTTTTTGTTTTTTCGTTGTGAACAATGTTGCCGTTTAAGGCTTTTCATTAATGCATTTTTATTTCATGCTTATTCCTGCTTTTTACTTTAAGCTTTTATGAATGGTTTCCTTTGTGTGCATTTGGCCCTCGTGGAACCGTCAACACTATAGGGCAGTCGTCATTTTGGCATAGTCTACCTGACGTATCATTTGAACAACGTTGTGGACTTATAGGCCCATCGTCCTTATAGCACCGTCAGCATCGTGCGCCTGACTCTCTTATGCCGTTGTCTAGCTTAGGCCGTCAACATTTAGACTTCGGCTTTTGGGATTTCCAATTAGGAAAACGTGGTGGCTTTTAAGCCGTCAACATGGGTGCTTGACGCTTTAATGCCGTCCACCGTAGGCCGTCGTCTTTTAGATTTAGGATTTTTGGCTTTCCATTTAGGAAAATGTAGTGGCTTTTAAGCCGTCAGCTTGGGCGCTTGACGCTTTTATGCCGTCGTCCACCGTAGGCCGTCATCTTTTAGACTTAGGCTTTTTGACTTTCCATTTAGGAAAATGTAGTGGCTTTTAAGCCGTCATCTTGGGTGTTTGACGCTTTTATGCCTGTAGAATGGAGCCGTCATCCTTGACACCGTCAGCTTTTTATGCTTGAACGGATTTTATGCTAAGGCTTTTTATACTTTGCAAGTTTCTGATGTTCAACACTTAATAGTAAGTAGAAGAGACTTTGAATAAACCTCCGTATGCCTTGCATAATTTTTTAGAAGGGGGAAAACGTGCCCTTTGAGCCCCAGGAATACATTAAAGTAGATCAATTACAGACTAGTTACAAGTAGGGGGCTGCCATTCTTTCTTACTGGTAGTACTTACGTAGGTGCTCGGCATTCCACGGGTGGTGCAGCTTCTGCCCTTCCAGTGTTTCCAGATGGTAGGTGCCCTTCCTTTGCCATGCTGTGATTCGGTAGGGCCCTTCCCAATTGGGGCCGAGCTTTCCTTGGGTTGGGTCTCTGGCAGCGCCCATGATCTTTCTTAGGACAAGGTCACCGACCTGGAATTCCCTGTGTCTGACTCGGGAGTTGTAGTGTTTAGCCATGCGATCCTGATACCAGGCTAACCTTTGCTCTGCGGCTGCTCTGTCTTCGTCGATCAAGTCAAGCTGTAGGCGCAAGGCCTCGTTGTTCCTGCCTTCATCATGGGTGTTCACCCTATAGGTTATGAGTCCCACTTCGGCCGGAATGACTGCCTCGCTTCCGTAGGTTAGCCTGAATGGTGTTTCTCCTGTGGGGGTCCTTGCTGTCGTTCTGTATGCCCACAATACGCTTGGCAGCTCTTCAGGCCATATCCCCTTTGCCCCCTCGAGCCGAGTCTTGATAATCTTGAGCAAGGATCGATTCATTACTTCGACCTGACCGTTGGCTTGGGGGTGGGCGGGGGAAGAGTAATGATTTTTTATTCCCAGCTGCGCATAGAACTCTCGGAAGGGACCATTGTCAAACTGTTTGCCGTTGTCGGAGACTAATACCCTGGGTATTCTGAACCTGCATATAATAGACTTCCAGACGAAGCTTCGTATGTTCTTCTCTGTGATGGTGGCCAATGCTTCGGCTTCCACCCATTTCGTGAAGTAGTCTATGCCTACCACAAGGAACTTTAGCTGTCGCACCGCTGTTGGGAATGGGCCCATGATATCTAGTCCCCATTGAGCGAATGGCCATGGGGCCGTCATGGGGGTCAGCTCTTCGGGGGGCTGCTTGACGATGTTGCTGAACCTCTGGCACTTGTCGCAAGCCTTGACATAAGCCTGCGTGTCTTTTCTCATGGTCGGCCAGTAGTATCCTGCCCGGATCAGCTTATGCGTCAATGACCGCGACCCTGAATGGTTTCCACATATCCCTTCGTGCACTTCCCTCATGACATAGTTTGCTTCTTCGGAACCCAAACACCTCAGGTATGGGCGAGAGAAGCCCCTTTTGTACAAGACGTCCTCCATCAATACGAACCTTGCCGCTCGGACCTTCAGCTTTCGAGCGGCTTCTCTTCCGTCGGGCAGGGTGCCATTCTTCAGATAGGAAATTAAGGGTGCGGTCCAATCATTTTCTGAGCCTATTTCCTGCACACCGACGGTGTCAATTATCGGAGCAACCTGTATAAAAGAGAGCACCCCGTTAGTGGCGGCCTCATTCTCCGAAGAGGCGGCTTTGACAAGGCGGTCGGCCTGCTCGTTTTCTTCTCTGGGGACTTGGACTATCTCCGCCTTCATCTCATCTACTCTTCTCCTTGCCTGATAGTTGTATTTTTTCATTTTCTCGCCTCTGCACTCGTAATCTCCGTTTACTTGATTGACGACGACCTGGGAGTCGCAAGAGACTATCACGCGGGCTGCTCCTGCCGCTTTGGCGAGGTCCAAACCAGTTATCAGGGCTTTATATTTTGCCTCATTGTTGGTGGTGGGGAAGTCCAGGCGGATCATGCATTCTATTTGGTCTCCCTCGGGGGACTGAAGGACGACACCTACACCGCCGGCCTGTCTGGTTGACGACCCGTCCGTGTGTACACTCCATGGGGGGTAGTCGCTTGCCCCCTGGTCGACTCCACCTGTGAATTCGGAAATGAAGTCTGCCACTGCTTGCCCCTTAATGGCGGTGCGCGGGCTGTATCTAATGTCGAATTCAGTCAACTCTATCGCATATAAGGCAAGGCGGCCAGCAGCCTCGGGATTGTGCATCGCCCGTCGTAATGGTTTGTCGGTCAAGACGACTATCGTGTGGGCTTGGAAGTACGGCTTAAGCTTCCTTGCTGCATTGACCAAGGCGAAGGCGAGTTTCTCCATAGGCGGATACCTTCCTTCCGCTCCTTGAAACGCCCGACTGGCGTAGTACACGGGCTTCTGGACCCCGTCCTCTTCTCTGATTAAGGCCGCACTGACGGCCGCTGGAGAGACAGCTAGGTAGAGGAAGAACTCCTCCCCTGGCTGCGATGGACTTAGCAATGGAGGCGAAGAGAGATAGGACTTCAGTTCTTGGAACGCTTTCTGGCATTCGTTCGTCCACTCGAAAGCTTTCTTCAGCGTGCGGAAGAACGGGAGGCACTTGTCCGTAGCTCTGGACACGAACCTGTTCAGGGCGGCCACTTTCCCGTTCAAGCTCTGGGCTTCTTTTGTACTCTTCGGAGGGGCCATCTCCATTATGGCTCGGATCTTGTTCGGATTGGCCTCGATGTCTCTCTGAGACACCATGAAGCCGAGGAATTTTTCAGCAGTCACTCCGAACGCGCATTTCGACGGATTGAGCTTTATGTTGTAGGAGCGGAGGGTTCCGAACGTTTCTTCGAGATCCTCCAAGTGATCCTCTTTCTTCCTGCTCTTCACCAGCATGTCGTCGACGTATACTTGGACATTCCTTCCTATCTGGTCGGCAAACATCTTGTTCATGAGTCTTTGGTAGGTGGCGCCCGCATTTTTTAGTCCGAACGACATCACCTTGTAGCAGAACAGTCCCTGGCTGGTGACGAACGAGGTCTTATCTTGATCTGCCTCGTCCATCCGGATCTGGTTGTACCCTGAGAATGCATCCATGAAGCTCAGAAGCTGGTGTCGGGCCGTGGAGTCTACCAGTGTGTTGACTCGAGGAAGGGGGTAACTGTCTTTGGGGCAGGCCTTGTTCAGGTCCGTGAAATCTACGCACATACGCCACTTCCCATTAGCCTTCTTGACCATCACCACGTTGGCCAACCAGTCGGGGTAATATACTTCCCGGATGAAGCCTGCTTCTCGCAACTTGCCGACTTCCTCTGCTACCGCTTGGTCGCGCTCTGGGGCGAACACCCTCTTCTTCTGTCGTACAGGCCTGTAAGTAGGTGACACGTTCAACCTGTGCACCATGACGGAAGGGTCGATCCCCGGCATATCCTCATGACTCCAGGCAAATACGTCTTGGTTTTCCTTGAGGAAAGCCACGAGTGCCTGGCGAGCTGCCGCGCTGTTGAGGGAACCGATCCGGGTGGTTCTGTCAGGCCTTGACTCGTCGAGAATTACTTCCTCAAGCTCCTCCACAGGCTCTGCCCCTGCTCTCTGCTCTATGTTCATCGTCTGTAGTTGGCTATTCATCTCCACCATTGCGACGTAGCATTCTCGTGCGGCCACTTGGTCTCCCCATAATTCCCCTACCCCGTGCTCAGTCGGGAACTTGACCTTTAGGGTGTAGGTTGAGGTTGCAGCCTTCCAGGCGTTGAGGGTGGGCCGTCCTATGATTGCGTTGTATGTTGAGGAACAATCAACGACTAGGAAGGTGACGTCCCTGGTTAGCTGCCGAGGGTATTCCCCGACGGTGATGGGCAATGTGATCGAGCCGAGGGGGTAGACTTTTGTCCCTCCGAATCCGGTGAGTGGGGCCTTGGTGGGGACCAAGCGTTCTTTGTCAATTCGCATTTGCTGGAACGCGGGATAGTAGAGGATATCCGCGGAGCTTTCGTTGTCGATTAAGACCCGGTAGGTATTATAGTCCTCTATCCAGATGTTGACGACAAGGGCATCGTCGTGTGGGTGATAGAGGTGTTGGGCGTCCTCTTCTGTGAACTCCATGGTGGGGCTGTTGATTCGCAGCTTCTTCTGAGCAAAGCTCGCAGCCTGAACATTCTGAACTGCTCTGAGATGGGATTTCAGAGCTTTCTTTGTTGAGCCAGCAGCCGATGTACCACCCACGATCATCCTTATGTCCCCTATAGGTGGTCTGGGACGTTCATTGTCCCGGTGGGGGACCTGTTCCTGTCGAGGCGCCTCCGCCCTTTCTTTGTTGACGAACCTCTGCAGCTTCCCCTGCTTGATTAGGGTTTCAATTTGCTGCTTCAAATCGTAGCAATCGGCGGTGTCGTGGCCGTGGTCTCGGTGGAAACGGCAATATTTGTCTTTGGAACGTTTGTCCGGGTTCCCTTTCAACTTTCCGGGAAACGTCAAGGACCCGTCGTCCTTGATCTGCATCAAGACCTGGTCAACCGGAGCCGTCAATGGGGTGTAGTTTGTGAACTTCCCGGTGGGGGGCTTCAGGCGTCTGGTGTCTCGGCCTTCTTCGGTTCGAGGCACCTTTCGCCCCTTATCCTATCGTGTGTCTTCCTGTCTCTCCCTCTTCCTGGGAGGCTTCTCTTCCCTGGCCAGTAATGCATCCTCCGCATTCATGTACTTTGCTGTCCTGTAAAACACGTCCGACATTGTCTTCGGGTCATTTTTGTACAAAGAGAACAAGAATTTACCCTTCCGTAGACCATTTGTGAATGCGGCGACTTGTATTCTATCGTCCACTCCATCAATCGACAACGCCTCTCTGTTGAAACGGGCTATATAGGATCTCAGCGTCTCATCCTCCCGCTGTTTAATGTTCATCAGGCACGCGGTGGACCTTTTGTGCCTGTGTCCCCCGATGAACTGCGAGGCAAACTGAGCGCTCAGCTCTCTGAAGGTGCCGATAGAGTTGGGCGCCAATCTGCCGAACCAGGTCCTAGCGGGACCTTTTAGCGTTGCTGGGAAGGCCCGGCACATGATTTCGTCTGGTGCGCCGTGCAGGTGCATTAATGTCTTGAAGGACTCCAAATGGTCCAGCGGATCCTTGGACCCATCGTAGCTTTCCACCTGGGGCATGCGGAACTTCGGCGGCGTAGGGAACAAGATGACAGGTGTTGTAAACGGGGAATCCGTGCGGTGGACGAGGTCGTCGAGGTCGCTGGATACTCGCCCTTTGAGGGCGTTCATCATGAAATCCATGCGCTCCTTCATCATTTGCATCTCTGCGGCGATGTGAGATGGGATTATGCCCTCTGCCGACGGACGGTTCGTCTCCTGTCCTTCGGGCCGGCTCAAGGCATTGCTTCCTTCAGGGCCTCCACGGTTCCTGTCCTCGGCACTGCTCTCCTCCTGGTTCTCTCCTTGGTTATCAAGCTTCGCGTTCCTCCGTTGTAGCTGTTCTTCCAAGTCATTGTTACGTTTTGTGAGGCATTCCACCGCGGCTGCCAGAGTCTGGACCTGCCTCTCGAGTGCCGTGGTGCGTTGCTCGTTGCCTTGATCGTTCATGGTTGTTGCCCTCGAACGTGTGAGAACCATGCAACTTTTTGTCCGGAAAGCACAAAACACAGTCTTCGTGTGCGCTTCCCACAGACGGTGCCAATTGATGATGCTAAGAATCGGCTCAGTAAGCTGCGAGGTCTTCACGTACTTCGGGCAGTCCTGCACAGGAAGAATGAACCTTAAAGGGAGGCACCGGTGTGGTACCGGCCAACGACCCTCCGAAGGTTAAGTTAGTATTGCTCACAACTCTAGAGTGCCAGAGTCGGGATAGAAGTATGCGTACCTCAATTTTGGAGGGCGTGGAAGTATTTATAGTAGTAGTAGAGGCCCTTGACCAAGGCGTGCTGGAGAAGATATCACTTTTACCGAAAATGCCCCTGAGTAGCATGGAGAGTAAGATTCTTGGTGGGCAACCAAGCGTGTTGGGCAAGCCATCCCTTTGGGAATGGTTGCGCTGCGCGAGACACCTGTCCAAGTAGTAGCGTATGCGGCAAGATTCATTTTCTTGGGGAAGCGTACGTGGCAAGATAGGCTGTGGTGCCCCCATGTCCTTCCCGTCGCCGGTCTCTCTCGTCACCCTAGATACGGGGTCGCGTCGTCAGGGTCTAGTGTCCGTCATCATACGCCGCACCGTCATCCCTCACGGGGTGCTGGTGTCTAGTAGGAGTTTTTATCCTCATCAACTTTAAATGGCAAGAAACAACAATAAACCAGTATGTTTGACAGCAAAAGCTTTCCAATTTTGATGTATACTTGCTTTCAAGCAGATTATTTCTCCGCTTTATAAACAACAAAAAGAAGCTTTTTGCTGCAATCTTTTGTTCGTCTTAGTCAAATTTCTAGGAGTCTCATTAAAAACTCTAATCAAACATATAGTGGGCAATCCATGAATATTTTTACACAAGAAAAAGATATTGTAGCAACAAACAGAGCTTGAATTAAGAAGAAAGACAGTGACTTACAGGGAAAAAAGTTGATTAACCTTCAAGGGCACTTTCACTTAACTCTTCAGTCTTCACTACAGTCTTTGTACTCACTTGACTCCTCACAGTCAGAGTTATCGTGGGCCATAATTTCTAGGAGTCTTGCAATCCTTTTTGGGTGAGGTTTGTCATTAGAGCTTCCAGCCCCATCATAGTCTTCACGGGTTCTCTTCGCTTCGTAACCTTCCGCCGCTTCTCTCAGACATAGTTCGGTTAAGATCTTCAAGGTCCTTCACAACCCACATTTTATCACCTAGTCCACTTGTTGGATAAATAATTGTCATGTTCAGCTTTGCTTAAATAAATTTTTTTTTTTTTGAGAAGCTGCTTAAATAATTTCTGTCTACTGACACCACTCGTAAAATTATATATCAAAATTATGACTTTGGCCTTTGGGTCTGGTTGATTATTATCTTTTTTAAATTAAAAATTTTTCCCCCAGGCATGGCTTGAGTCTATATCGGATTAGCATTTCAACTCAAATAACACAATTCTTTTTTAATAATTTTATGTATTTTAAATTTGTTAACTTGAATCGTTTTAGATTTAGAGACTTGGCATGAATTTGATAGTTTTATTTATTTTAATAATTTGATAGTTTTTTAATATAATTCAAATATTAGGCTAAATTGTAAATTTTTTCAATAATGAATTTAAATGATTTAATGATATTTTTTTTTATTAGACCTTACCAAATGGCTCCAATCTGACCCTTACAGGTTGGGTTGAGTTGATTTTTAGAGCTATTTTGGGTTATGTTAGCTTGGGTGAGAAATTTCTGGACTTGATGAGGTCAATTTAGAATAAAAAGTTTCTCAAACCTAAGCCAATTATGTACACACTTTGTTTTTAGTTTGGTCGTATCATTTTACTAGAAGTGATCAATTTATATTTTATAGACTAAACTTTTTTATAGGCTATAAAGTTTAAAGACTAGCTATGTATTTAACCCTAAAATCAAAAACAAAATATTTTCTTGTGCAAATTTAGGATATTTCAAATATCATGACTTTTAAATTATATAGAGACTTAGTACTCGTTTGGATACTAATGATTTCCTCAGCGTCTGTGTTTTGGCTTCTTTTTTTTCTTTATCTTTTTGAGAAGTGCATTTCAGCTTTCTAATGGGTCTCGTGCACAGTTCACGGGACTCACAAACCTTTTTTTTTTCAGCAAAATTTTTATTAAAAATGGATCCCACGACACTATTTACACATTTAAAAATTATTTTATTACAGTGTTTTTAGTTTTTAATTTTCAACAAAATAAGCAGTATCCAAACACACCCTAAAAGCCTAGGTTTGAACAAATCAAACTATTGACCAATTAAACTCACTTCTGAATTATTCAGTCCTATTGGGTCTACTTGGGTCCATTCGGTTTTATTCGGTCCACTTTAGTCCTATTCGGTCCATATTGGTCTTATTCGGTTTATGTTGTCCTCGTCGGTCCACTTTGGTTCTATTCGGTATCGTTCGGTCTATTTTGACCACTTTGGTTCTATTTGATCCACTTCTGTCCATTCTATCCTTTTGGGTTTTCATAATGCTTGTGTGATAGAAGTGTTAAGGATAGGTTTGCCAAACAATTCTTAGGAAAACTTGCTAAACAGTAACTTTTTAGGATAATTTTAGGTGAATAGTATGTGTTTGAAGTTATTTAGTTATGTAGACTGCTTTTGAAACTTGAGTTTAGCAAACTCAAGTTCCAACTCAAAATCGAGTTTAACAAACTCAAGCTCTAACTAGTATAGGTCTGACGTGGAATTAAAAATATTAAAAAAAAAAAAAAACCCATGGAACTCGAGTTTGTTAAACTCGATCCTGACCATAAAAAATTTGAGGCTGTTTGGTAGTGTAACTAGAACAACAATTTTCAGTATTTAAATAACATTATACATATTTTCAGACACTTTTACACCCGCATGTATTCACAGAATGCTAATTGTTTCTTTGCAAGCTTTGTTTTCTTTTCGGTCAAAGTCTTTCAAAAAGGTTGCGCTTTCATCATTTGCTTTTAGTGTACATTTATTAATGGATTGCTTTTTAATCACATTTTATGCGGTTGTAATTTGAAGGGTTTATTGGTCATTTTTTATTAAATATATATTAATAACAGTATCATTTTAAGTTTTACTAAAATAATTTTAAAATAAATTAATCAAGAAATTTATATATATATATATATATATGTAAGCCTAACTTGAATAAAAAAAAATAACAAATAAATAAATAATTTATTGTAGACCTATATATTATGACACAGAACCGAACCAAACCAAAACCAACAAATATATATTATTATAGGTAATATACATTAGAAAAAATGTTTGTTGCCTCAGTTGTAAGCGCGTGTGTTTTTCAAGCTCCTGTCTCAGGTTCTAACCTTCAAAACAACCTTTTTTTATTTTTTAAGTTTCTATTATCAAAACGACGTCATTTTGGATGAATTATACTGCTGAGAATTACTAAATGAACATAATGTGGGGTGGGCATCTTTGGTCCTTGATGCTACCAATTTGGGCAGAAAAAGTTTACTATCCAACTAATTACATTGCTGGGAAATGGGAATTGTGTCTCTGCGTTCAATGAAGTAGTTATAACTACTTATAACTACTACATTTTCTTAGCAATAAATGTAGTAGGTATAACTTATCTATAGGGGTTAGTAGATCCACCACAGTTCTATGCACATGAAACTTCAAAAGATGGCAACTGATAGTGGGGTCCTAATTAAATTCAAAAGTTGCTATATGAAAGAAAAACCAGAAGGCATTCCCAATTGAAACTGTTCTACCAATGGATAAATGATCATTTTTTATGTACATAACCTTATGTTTGGGTGGAGAATTGATGAGAACATAGAATAGGAGTAGGAAAAAGTGATCAGAATATGGTCCCCCTGCTTTTCAATAAGAAATACAGTGTGTTGTACTATAAAAACAACAGTGCGTTTTTATTTTTTAAATTCAATTGTTACTAAAAAGTGGTGTATGGGGATTTCAAGTATTGGTTCTCCTAAATAAGATTAGACAATGCAATTTTTTTTTTTGGGTGAGAAACGAAAGCACACACAATTGAGTTATAAAGTTCTTAACAAAACAATAATGTCTTATTATGTTAAAATAAAAAGAGGAAAAAAAAAACTAATCAGTAGGACTAAAGAAAAGTGGTCTGTCATATTGAGAAATAAATAGGCAATAGATGTCAATAAATCTTAGATCAAATTACATTTTAAACCCTATACTTCAGAGGTGGTTCAAATTAAACCCTAAAAATTAGAAACTATAACAAAATAAACCTTAAAGTTTGGTTAGTTTTGTTAGAGATCCAAATTTATTGTAGGGCCATGTAATTATTGAACTAGCAAACTAGCCTTTGGATTAGTTTAGGGTGAACCAATGATTCTCTACTATATAAACTCTATATTGAATTCATTATAATACGTACAAGTCATATAGTAAAAACGTAGCTATAATGGGTTTTGTTGGGGTAAAAGGCCCAATGCCCGAATATGGGCCATGGGCCTGTCCGAGGAGAACTGTGCATCCGAGGACAACAAATCTTAAGGAGTGTGCCCAGCCTAACTTGATCCTAAAGTGTAAGTCACGAGGAAAGAAGACTGGTCCGAGGAGACTTGCCTGTTCGGATTGTCAAAAGAGTATCTCAGATGAATGTTCCAACATCAATCCTAGCCTTCCCGGAAAATCCCCTGATTTATATAGACAAAAAGGACAGTGGCAAAGATCAGATATTAGGCAAAAGGCTGCTACCACCGCATTTATGATCCTGTAACTAACATCATGACCGCATTAATGGGAAAAGACACCTGAACAGTGACCTTCATCCTTTACAGCTGCTAGGTGAAGACTTTAGATAGAGGCTGATGGGACAAGTATCAAGAAAAGCCCACCCAACTGGCAGAGGGGGGAAGAAGGACGGATAAATAGAGGAAAAAAGGAAGAGAGAAAGGGAGAACGATCAGAAGAAGAAAAAGAGCAACAAAGAGAGAAAGAGAAAGAGAGAAGTGTTTATTGTATTAGTCTTAACATACTCCTCAGACTATGCCGAGAAGAACCTTGTATCTATCTCCCATTTCATCAACGCGAATCTGATCATAATTGTACTTGGGCCATCAACCCATGCGTCTTCAATCAAGTATTCTCTAGCCCACTCTCTTTACAAATTCATTTCAAGGATACTGTACACAGTCTGGGCCTCAATCTGTTCTATTCGTAGGCCCAATCCGTAAATTTATGTCCTTACAATTGGCGCCGTCTATGGGAAGATTACTATTGTATCTGTGAGTTGAGGCTTGAACCATGGTTAGATCAGGTTCTAACAGAGCAGAGTCAGATGGCTCCCAACATATTGATCACTTCATGCATCTTGAGCGTGAAAGAGACCGCGAAGGGAGTGTGCACACGAATCGTACTGGAAGGAGTTGACGTTGAAATGACAGTGACGAGTCTCATGAGGACATGCAACATAAGATTGATTGTCTCAAGAAGAAGTTGTGCCACGCGCGAAGGAGGCGTAGTCCGTCTAGCAGTCCATCCATCACGGATGACTCTTATGACGATGATGAAGATGCCAATTACAGACATCGCACCAGGACACCCTCAAGTGAGTCTTTCTCCCACGTAGAAGAGCCCCACCATAACCACAGGGGCAGAAACACGTCCTCAAGGGGTACTGGGAGCGATGCAATGAATAGGGCATTCAACCAAATTTCCAAGTTGCCCTTCACACGCAGAATTGAAGGAGGAAGCCTTCCTCGGCGTTTTACTCAACCTACCTTCACTGCATACAATGGACGGACTGACCCCATGGAGCATGTGAGCCATTTTCAATCAGAAAATGGCTGTCCATTCTCGGAACGAGACTCTCATGTGCAAAGTGTTCCCCTCTAGTTTGGGGCCTGTAGCCATGAGGTGGTTTGATGGCCTCGTGGCAGACTCTATTGGATCCTTTAGGGCGCTCACTAGGGCTTTCTGCTCTCGGTTTGTGACAAACACTAGGGTCCCTCGGCCACTAGACTCCTTGCTATCCATGTCCATGCGGGAGGGGGAGACCCTTAAAGCGTACTCAGACAGGTATTGGGAGATGTTTAATGAAATTGAGGGGAGTTTCGATGACGTGGCCGTAAAAACCTTCAAGGTCGGCCTGCCAGCCGAGCATGATTTGAGGAAATCACTAACTAAAAAGCCCGTGAGAAACATGCGACGGTTAATGGACCGCATCGATGAGTATAAGCGAGTGGAGGAGGATCAACAGCTTGGAAAGGGCAAAGCCAAGGTTATCCCTCAGGAGAGGAAGGATTTTAGGTCGGACCAGTACAGTAACAGCAGACCGTGGAGAGACTACAGTAGGCAGTCTGGATCTGTTGCATCACAGGCAGTCCATGTCGTATTCTGAGAGCTAGTCCACCAGATTCTAGAGAAAATTCAGAATGAGCCATACTTTAAGTGGCCAAACAAGATGGGGGAAGACCCTACGAAGCGCAATCAGAGCCTTCATTGCCAGTATCATCAGGAGCGAGGGCACACCACTGAGGATTGCAGGACTTTGAAGAGCTATTTGGAACAACTTGCGAGGGAAGGAAAGCTACAGCAGTTCATCTATCGACCAAGCAACCAGGGAGACCATATCAGGCCGGGGGCTTCGGGGACTGCCTCATCAAGACCCCCTTTGGGCACGATTAATGTTATCTTTGTAGCCCCCGGGAGAACTGGATCCTGCCCTTCTAAAGTAATGTCCATTTCTAAAACATCCACCGAGGATGCTAGCCAAGAGACAAAGTGGGCAAGGATGGAGGCCCAACCAGTCTTAAGCTTCTCGGATGAAGATAAATTAGGGACCATACAGCCCCATGACGACGCTCTGGTCATCACCCTTAGAATAGGAGGGTACGATGTGAAAAGGGTGATGGTTGATCAAGGAAGTGGGGCTGAGATCATGTATTTGGACCTGTACAAGGGACTAAGCCTACGGCCTGAAGACCTGACAGCGTATGATTCACCCCTAGTCAGCTTTGATGAAAAGACCGTCGTCCCTGAGGGTCAGATAAGGCTACCCGTACAAGCAGGGTCTGAAGTGGTCGAGGTGGACTTCATCGTTGTGGATGCATACTCTCCCTACACGGCCATCGTAGCCAGGCCTTGGCTCCATGCTTTGGGGGCCGTTTCTTCGCCCCTGCACCTAAAGTTTAAATTTCCGTTTAGAGGACGAGTGGAGGAAATTGTAGGGAGCCAGCCTATGGCAAGGCAATGCCTTATAGTCGCCATTGCACATCGGCCTGTTGTCGAACCAACAACCACCTCGGTTGGACCCTCGTAGCAATCAAAGTTTCCGACTCCTCCTAAAGCCATGCAACTAGATGAGGAGCAATGCGAAAGATTAGAGAAAGTTGTCATTGGGGGGGACCCAAACAAATTTTTCCAGATTGGGGCTCAGTTACCTCCTCGGGAAAAGGAAGAGCTGTTCCTTAGGAGAAACATTGACGTGTTTGCCTGGAACTCTTACGAGGCCCCAGGAGTGGATCCCGGATTCATCTGCCATCACCTTAATGTGAGCCCAGCTGCCCTCCCCAAAAAGCAGCCACCTCAGCGCTCATCCAGGGAGCATTCCGACGCTGTCAGAGATGAAGTAAACAAGCTCAAGCAGGCAGGGGCTATCAAGGAGGTCTTCTACCTAGAATGGTTGGCTACTAACACAGTGGTGGTGAAGAAGAAGAATGGAAAATGGCGTGTATGCATGGACTTCACGGACTTAAAGAGAGCCTGTCCAAAGGACCCCTTCCCCATGCCATGGATTGATCAACTGGTAGATGCAACCGTAGGGCACCCACGAATGAGTTTCTTGGACGCCTTCCAAGGGTACCACCAGATTCCCTTAGCCCTAGATGATCAAGAGAAAACATCCTTCGTAACTCCCATTGGGAATTACCATTATAAGGTGATGCCATTTGGTCTAAAGAATACAAGCTCCACCTATCAGAGAATGATGACAAAAATGTTTGAACCACAGCTAGAAAAATGCATTGAGATTTATATTGATGACATGGTGGTCAAAAGTAAGTCGGAGACCTCGGAAGCATCTTTGAAATCTTAAGGGAACACCAATTACGACTCAATGCTTCGAAGTGCTCTTTCGGCGTCAGATCAGGAAAGTTTCTGGGCTATATGGTCACCCATCGTGGAATTGAGATCAACCCCGACCTGATTAAGGCGATCAACAATCTGCAGCCTCCTCGGAACCCAAAAGAGGTCCAGAAGTTGACCGGGATGACTGCTGCTCTCAACCGATTCATCTCCAAGTCTGCAAAAAGATGCCAACCTTTCTTCCAGCTGTTGAGTAAGTGGAAGGGGTTTGAGTGGAATGAAGAGTGTGTTCAAGCTTTCCAGCAACTAAAAGAATACCTAACTCGGCCTCCTATCATGTCCAGTCCTACAACGGACGAGGTCTTGTTCGCCTACATTGTTGTAGCCACCCATGCTGTGAGTCTGGTACTTATACGAGTCGACAATGGCGTCCAGAAACCTGTGTACTATGTGAGTAAATCCCTCCATGAGGCCGAGGTCCGTTATCTGCCACTTGAGAAGGCCATCTTTGCAGTAGTTCATGCTACTCGCAAACTCTCTCACTACTTCCAATCACACACGGTTGTGGTCCTTACCTAACTCTCGCTCAGATCATTGCTTCGGAGTGCAGACTATACGGGGAGGATTGCCAAATGGGGTACCATCCTAGGAGCCTTTGACATAAAGTACATGCCTCGTACCTCGGTCAAGGGGAAGATACTGGCCGATCTTGTGGCCGAGTTCGCTGAGCTTGTGTTGGAAAAGATTACTGAGACGATACACATGGAAGAAAATTTAGTTGGCCTCGTGTCTGTGCAAGAGTCCGCACCCTAGAAATTATACGTGGACGGTGCAGCCAATCAAAGAGGCTCAGGAGTGGGGCTAGTTTTGATATCTCCTGAGAATGTTGTCATTGAAAAATTCCTCAGACTAAAATTCTCGGCTACTAATAATGAGACTGAATACGAAGCGTTGCTGGTCAGAATGGCCATAGTTAAAAGAATGGGTGAAAGCATGGTGGAAGTATTCTCGGACTCAGCGCTGGTCGTTGGCCAGGTCAGGGGAGAATTAGACGCACGTGACGAAAGAATGCAGAAGTATCTAAAGCAGGTCAAGCAACTGCAATCACGGTTTAAGTCATTTAATCTGCAACATGCTCCTCGGAGTGGGAACACGCATGCGGACTCCTTGGCCACTCTTACGACCTCCTCGGCTCAGGGCTACCTCGGCTTATTCTGGTGGAGGATGTACAAAGGCATGTTGAAGAGAAAGAAGAGCCCAGCATCTGTCAAGTTAGAATAGGGCCAAGCTGGATGGACCCCATGGTGACTTACCTTAGGAATGATGTCTTACCAACAGACTAGGCCGAAGCTGACAAGGTGCGGAGAAAAGCCCCTCGATTCTGGCTATCAGGAGACAGTAAGCTATACAAAAGATCTTTCTCGGGACCCTACTTATTGTGCGTGCATCCTGAAGCCACGAAGCTACTCCTCGAAGAGCTGCATGAAGGGATTTGTGGCAGCCACACAGGAGGAAGATCTCTAGCACACAGAGCCTTAACTCAGGGATACTGGTGGCCAAACATGCAAAGGGAATCACAAGAGTATGTAAAGAAATGTGACTAATGCCAGAGGTTCGCACCAAATATACATCAACCAGGAGGAGTTCTAAATCCTTTGTCAAGTCTGTGGCCTTTCGCTCAGTGGGGCCTGGATATTGTAGGTCCTTTTCCTAAAGCAACTGGGAGTAAGAAGTACTTGGTCGTCGCAACAGACTATTTCACTAAATGGGTTGAAGCCGAGCCATTGGCAAACATCAGGGATGTTGATGTCCAGAAGTTTGTATGGAAGAATATCATAATCCGGTTTGGAGTGCCACATACTCTCATTTCGGACAATGGCCTTCAATTTGATAGTAAAGCATTCAGAAGATTTTGCTGCGGGCTGGGCATTACGAACAGGTACTCCACTCCTGCATACCCTCAAGGAAATGGCCAGGCTGAAGCAATTAACAAAGTCATAGTAAGCGGTCTTAAGAAGAGGTTGGATGATGCCAAAGGAAAGTGGGTGGAAGAACTACCACATGTCCTCTGGACCTACAGGACAACTCCTCGAAGATCTACAGGAGAAACCCCCTTTGTAATGACGTACGGTGCTGAGGCTGTCATCCCCATAGAAACTAGGTTCCCTACACTTAGAACCAGTTCATTTACCTCGGCCGACAATGACAAACTGCTGAAGGACAATCTGAACCTAGTTGCAGAGCGCAGAGAAAACGTTGCGGTTTAGCTAGCCTGCTATCAGCATAAACTCAAGCAGAGTTATGATGCCAACGTCAAGCTAAGACCACTTGCACCAGGAGACTTAGTTCTACGAAAGGTTGTGGGCACAGCAAAAAACCCAGCTTGGGAAAATTGGAACCTAACTGGGAAGGCCCATATCACATCCTGTCAGTGGCCGGAATAGGGGCCTTCTACTTGGAAGATCTAGATGAGAGAGCTGTACCGCACCCCTAGAATGTAAATAATCTAAAAAGGTACTATTATTAATAAAAATTTCCATTCTCTCATTGAAGTCTATTACATTACTTGTACGCCTAAGTGTTAAACAGAACCTTGGTTAGGCCTGGTCCCTCGGACCACTTACCTTGGGTAAATTAACACCCCTAAGTGTTAAACAGAACCTTGGTCAGGCCTGGTCCCTCGGACCACCTACCTTGGGTAAATTAACACCCCTAAATGTTAAACAGAACCTTGGTCAGGTCTGGTCCCTCGGACCACCTACCTTGGGTAAATTAACACCCCTAAGTGTTTAACAGAACATTGGTCAGGCCTGGTCTCTCAGGCCACCTACCTTGGGTAAATTAACACCCCTATGTGTTAAACAGAACCTTGGTCAGGCCTAGTCCCTCAGACCACCTACCTTGGGGTAAATTAACACCCTTAAGTGTTAAACAGAACCTTGGTCAGGCCTAGTCCCTCGGACCACCCACTTGGGTAAATTAACATTCCTAAGTGCTCAACAGAACATGGGTCATGCCTGGCCCCTCGGACCACAGACCTCGGGAAATTTAACATGGGTAGTGAAATTTAATTCACTACCTCATACACATCACTGAGCACTCTGCGGAAACCTGGTCTTTCATATTTACTCAAACCACGCTCTCCAAGTTAGTATTTTCATTCAACTTTAATGAGTAAGTCTAGGGTTATATTTGCTTGAACTCATCCACATTCGTTAAGACAGAATTGAATTGATTTAGTGATTTTAATGTCATCATTGAGGCTTTATTATCAGTAACCTAGGGACATTACTACCATATCCACGATGTCCTTTTCATTACGTGGGAATAGAGGTTTATTTCTATTGCTACTTCATTCTGTGGACTTAAACTTTTTGTAGGATGTACTTCAAGGCAAAACAAGCAAATAAGTGAAATTGGAAACAGAAGAAGTTAAGCAAAACATTCTCATTAAATAGAAAGGTAGGGTACATTAGCCCGTTATTCAAAGTAACTGTTACATCAAAAAAAAAAAAAAAAAACAACTAACAACCGCAACTACAGATGACAAAATCCTAGCCTTAAGCCTGTTCGGACTGAGAAGGAATGCTGTCATGTCTGCTCGGCTCGGTCGCTGAGGGAGTTGCTTCCTTGGCCTCGTCGGGATCCACGATCACAGAAGTGGCACCCGGAGCTGCTTGCTCCTTCTGAATCTCCTAAGTGGCCTTAAGAGGAATAAGTGCTTAGCTCACTTGCTCCGGGGCACGAAGGCGAGGAGGAGGGGTCAGCCGGGCGCAAGGCAAGATCTGGATGGAAGTATGTTTTCCCCGGCTGCTGGAGGTCCGAATCGGCTGGGACTCCAGCCATGTTCAGGGCCTCCTCCCAAGTGGATTGGCAGTAATCCCTACAAACTTCAGTGACCTCCTCCGCGAGCCTCTTCTCTGTCTCCTCGATGCCGCGAATGTATTCGGCCTCCTTCTCGACCTCTGCAGCCCTCAGCGCCTCCCGAGCCTCTTTTTCAGCCTTTTCGGCCCTCTCCGCTCGGGCGTGAAGCTCCAAGACCAGCTGCCTCTCGGTTGCCAACTCTATCTCTGTCATATGCAACCTTTTTTGCTGATCTTCAGCCTGGTCTTGGGCGCTCTTCAGCCCAGCTTCCGCGCTTCTTCTCTCTCTCTCTCTCTCTTCAATAGTTAGCTTCTTGGCTAACTCCAGCTTTTGGTGCTTTATCTCCCCCAGACTCTTCTCTACCTCCTTGTGAGACTGGGTCTCGGCCTTTGCCAAATTTCGGGCGTCCCTGACCTAGTCCTCTGCCATGTAGACTTGCTGGGCGAGCTACACCATAAGAAAGACAAAATTACGTCACTACAGAGATAACGAAGTTACACACTCCGAACATAAGAAAATCCTATGTGCAATGAAATGACCAAGAACTCACCATGGCTAAGTCCCTCTTCATGGACATAAACAGGTCGGCCTGCCTCCAGGACCTCACCGCCTCCATGTCCCGAGGGAGGAGCAATGGGCGCTCTAAGGCCTTGGCAATGTAGCCTGAGTGCCCGTTTTGAAACTCTCGTATGGAGGCGGTGGCAGGGATAGAAGCCCCATCTAGGTCCAGTCGCGGAGTCTAAGCTGGTGGTTGCTAAGCCTCCCTAGGATGGGGGTCACTCTTGGGCCTGGGTGGGGAGACCCTCCTATCATCTCTCCCTCCCCTCTGTTGCTTCGCCCCCTTTTGCTGCGGAGGGGACACTTCACCCTCCTCGGCATCCAAGTCCACGACCTTCCTCTTCTTCTTCTTCTTCTTCTTCTTCAAATCTGGCATGGGAAGAAGGTCAGTCGCAGCAGTTGGAAGAGGAGGAAGGGGAGGCAACTTGTCAGTATCCTACTCTTTGGGGGCTTCCTTGGACGATGCACCAGCATTCCGCCCTGCCACGAGGGCTTTAAGTCCCTTTCTTGGCTGCAAGGGCATCTCGTCCTCCTCTTCTGAAGTCTCAAAAATGTAAGGGTCAAGGAGTCTGGTTTGCACTTCTTCCTCTTCTTCAAAACGGAACTGATCTATCTCCGTATCCAAAGATGGCCGAGAGGAGGCGGACTCTTCCCTTTGTGTGGCTGGTTGAGCGGTAACTTGTTGAAGCAGCCACGGAACCGGGGGAAGGTCCTTCTTTGCCAAAAAACCCGGCCGAGAGACGTCTATCCAACGAATTCTCTTATCCCCTGCTCGGATAGAATTTTCGACTTCCTGGAAACTATCTGATATTGGAGCAAAGTCCAATATCAAGTGAACGGCGCGCAGCTAGCCGTCCAAATTTATGAACACTTCGGATCACAGCAGATGGTTCAAGCTGAGCACGTTCATAAGACTGAGCTTGAGGGCGACAAACTTCCTATCTGCAATCACAATTAAGAAGAACACGAGATTAGTCATCACACCCCTAAATCAAAAACATGCACAATAGAATAAAATGAGATCCAAATTGCAAACCCTATATTGTCTTAACCTAATCCTAGAGTACCCCACCTGGCTCCCCCTCTGTGGTCGGACAGTGGTGACCGTCATTCCACGCCCCAGAGACGATGAAGTAATCGTCCTTCATGCCCTTGTTGGACTTCGGAAGGCACGATATCATTTTTACAATGGGAGACCGGGATTTCAAGTAATACCCCCCCTCGGTCAAGGAGTGACATTCGTACATGTGTACGACGTCGTGCCACGTAAACTGTAGACCCATCATCTCATTAAGGGCGTCTACACAGCCCAGAACCCTAAATATATTAGCGGCACATTGGTGCGAGCACAGCTTATGATTCCTAAGGTACTCCCTAGTGACACTACCCATGGGAATGGTCATTCCCCCCCTCTAGAAAGGCAATTACAGGAATAACCACCTCACCGGTCCTCCTAGAGGTTAAGATATTCTCTGGTGGGCAGTAACGGAGACTAACCCCCTCGGGAATGTCATATTTCACCTTAAAAAGCTCTACGGCCACAGGGGTATCAACTAAATTCTTAAACCTACCCATACGGATGTATAAAAGGGTGCTACGAGACTCTCCTAAGGCGAGGAAATGTATAAAGACGATGGCCGAGGTGCTCAGCCGAGAAGAAAAGAACTTGGAAACCAAGTACTTACGACAACAGTCGATGTTTTTGGCTCAGTAACTTCGAAGACACCTAGGATCCTTTGTAAAAACGTGCTCAGAATTTTTTAGAAAAAAAAGTGATGAATGAGGGCCGGAATGCTCAAGAGTTCAAGAATGCAAAATGAGCGGAACGACTCCCTCAAAGCCTCTAATATAGTAGGGGAAAGTAAGTGGGAGTTATCCCGCTTGAAATTTCATGAAGAAATCCCAACCGTGGGATCTACATCTCGCCGTAGATAAAAAGAGACAAAGCGCCACCTAGAGCAATAAATGGTGGACTACAACTTCTGAAGCATCTGCGAAATTGGCGAAACGTGCGGAATAACGCTTCCACGTGGATAAACTCAAAAGGATACAAAAGTCAACCTTGAGAGAAGTCAAAATCCCGTCTTTCTCCTCGGATAACAGAGAAAACCGGAATTTTGAGGGGCTATTGTGGGGGTAAAAGGCGCAATGCCGGATTATGGGCCGTGGGCCTGTCCGAGGAGAACTGTGCATCCGAGGACAACAAATCTTAAGGAGTGTGCCCAACCTAACTCGATCCTAAAGTGTAAGTCACGAGGAAAGAAGACTGGTCTGAGGAGACTTGCCTGTTCGGATTGTCAAAAGAGTATCTCAGATGAATGTTCCAACATCAATCCTAGCCTTCCCGGAAAATCCCCTGATTTATATGGACAAAAAGGACAGGTGGCAAAGATCAGATATTAGGCAAAAGGCTGCTACCACCGCATTTATGATCCTGCAGCTAACATCATGGCCGCATTAATGGGAAAAGACACCTGAACAGTGACCTTTATCCTTTACAGCTGCCAGGTGAAGAGTCCAGATAGAGGCTGATGGGACAAGTATTAAGAAAGGCCCACCCAACTAGCAGAGGGGGGAAGAGGGATGGATAAATAGAGGAAAAAAGGAAGAGAGAAAGGGAGAACGATTAGAAGAAGAAAAAGAGCAACAGAGAGAGAAAGAGAAAGAGAGAAGTGTTCATTGTATTAGTCTTAACATACTCCTCGGATTATGCCGAGAAGAACCTTGTATCTATCTTCCATTTTATCAACGCGAATCTGATCATAATTGTACTTGGGCCATCAACCCATGCGTCTTCAATCAAGTATTCTCTAGCCCACTCTCTTTACAAATTCATTTCAAGGATACTGTACACAGTTTGGGCCTCAATCTGTTCTATTCGTAGGCCCAATCCGTAAATTTGTGTCCTTACAGATTTTATAATATATTTACCTTCAATCTTTACAATATAAATTCATATATTTTTTTCATTGGTTCATTAATATTTTCGCTCCCCCCCCCCTTTTTTTTTACTTAAAAAATACTTTCTATGGGAATATTATCATGGAAATAAAGAAAAAAGTTATTAAATTCTAAAACTGAAAGTTTTCAGTCTTAATTTTCAAAAAAAAAAAAAAAAAAAAAAAAACAAAGCTACCGGTCTTAATTTAAACTCAAATAAATCAAAAGGAAATTAGTATTGACTTTTTAAATGATAAAGGACTAGTTAGAAAAATTATAAAATTGTGTTATTAAGCTTTTAAAGTGGGACATTTCATAATAAAATATCTTCTTCTTTTTTTTTTTTTGAGAAAATTTCATAATAGAATATCAGTTAGTAATCTCTCTCTTAAAAAAAAAAACAGTTAGTAATCAAAATAGATAAGAATGGAATAATCATTTGTAACAATTATTTATTTTTAAGATCCTATAAAAAAAAAAAAAAACCATTATTCTTCTGATGATTGCAAATCACGGGATGGACTATAACTATTCCCTCTTATTTAAAGGTTACTCTAAACAGGAATGGACTTAACCTAACCTAACATAGACTGCAAGCAATAATAAGCCACATAGCCAAACACAAGCCTTATCACCCATACAAACAACACTGCACCTCTCTCTCTCTGTAAACTCCGATTGAATAAAAATGGCAATTGGGAAGAAGAAGTTGATGTCATCGGCGCCATGGAGGGGTGAAGAGGAAGCCACGGAAGAGTTCCAGGACACGAAGCTCAAAGTCACAAAGTAGCAGCCTGGAGCCGAGTCAGTGATGCACGTGCCTCGCAAGAAGAAAGATAAGTCCAAATGCCACGACCATGACGATTACGATAATGATTCGCTCGTCGAGATTGACCCCCAGCTTCGCTACAGCTTTCAACGTAACTACCAGGTCTCTATTTTTTTGATTTTCATTTTTGTTTCTTGGTTTTTAGTTTTTTGCTTACCCAGTTGAGAGAATTCTTAATTTCTTGCTTTAAATTTTGTTTCTTTGGTTGCCCAATTCTTAGTTTCTTGGTTACTTGCTTTAAATTGTGTTTTTTTGGTTACCCAATTCTTAGTTTCTTGATCACTTGCTTTAAATTGTGTTTCTTTGGTTACCCAGTTGAGAAAATTCTGGATTACTTGGTTTAATTTGTGTATCTTTGGTTACCCAATTCTTAGTTTCCTGATTACTTGCTATTGGTTGTTTAAATTTCATGTCTTTGTCATTAGTGGTGTACCCTTGCAGTGTTGGGGATTCCTGGTTGTTCTCAATTGTGTTTAAATAGATTTGAGTTATGTGCTATATGAGAGATTGTTATTTTGTTTAAGGATAAATTGGGAATGTGAGCTCCTAGTTGGCCAATGTATTGCAACTCTATGATATCTCTGGGTTAAACTACTCAAAACCTTAGTATTACTATAATAAACCAAATTAGAAATACAACTGGGGATAACCCATTGTAGTAGTGGTTGACAACTTCTACCCAGCAGAGAAAACTGAAGCAGAAGGAAAGAAAGAAGAAATTTTAGTCTTGTCGCGGATGAGAACTTTTATCCAATATAGAGTTTCAAGTTGATAGACCATGGCAGGCCATATTGTTTCAAACAGTTAGAATAATGGTTAAATGATTATGCTCGCTATTTTCTAATGGTTTAAGCTTTTGGGACATCGGATAGTTTAGTATCAAAGTAGGTGGTCTTGAGTTCGAACTCAATCTTTGCTCATCCCTCTCATTTAAAAAAAAAGTTAAAAATCAAATCTGTTGGGCTCTACTTATTAAAGGGGAGTATAGACCCACACGCAAGAGAAAGTGTTGTAATAATGGTTAAATGATTAAATTTACTATTTCGTAATAGTTTAAGCTTTTTTTATAAGTGGTAAGACAACTAACATGAGGTTGAAGCCTCTTATTATTGAGGCTTCATATAGTTGATTCTTAATATGGTTGAAGCCTCAGTTTTATGAAGTGAGGTTACATTTGTGCTTTCTATGATCTAGATCACTGAAATTGATTGAGGGGGGTTTTTGTGTGTGTGTGTGTGTGTGTGAGTGAATGCCATCAATATCCACATTGTTATTATGGGCAATGGCATGTCTGTAGGATGTATATCAATTAATTGATATAGTCTATATTGTCATGTTCTGTTTTTCTGTTGATTAACACTTTTATAGCCTATCCATCACTCACTGCTTGGAATTATACAGTTTACATCTATGTTTGTTTGGCTCTCAAAAATATTTTAACTCCTCTTTTCTTCTTCCATTTGCTTACTTTGTATAATTTTGCTTCTAAATCCGTTCGTAATTGAGTTTGTGATATGATACTTCTTTTGAGTTTTGTGTATGTAGTTTCTTCAACAAGTATTCAGCATTGACACCATTGTGAAACCTCTTCCACCTGCCATGGCCTACCGCCTACAATGTTTCCCGCAAATTGAACTTCTTCACGCGCATGTTCGCACAGTTCTTTGGTGAGTTTTGATTTCTTTGTGCCATTTATGGGCAACAAAGAAGATGGGATATATTACAAAATCTATTGAACAAGATAATGATGTCACTCTTAATTACTTTTGAGGGTTCTTTTTCCTAGTCTTCCTTTTATAACTTCACTGGAAGTTACAATGGGCTTGACTCCTACATCTTTTAGAAGGACTAAGAACTATATAAATTCAGGGAATACAACTGGTTTGGAGAGATTTTCAATGTCCAATCATGTATTTTACATTGCAAAACTTTTAAACTTAGAATTGGTAGACATTTCACTTGATTCTATATTTTGGTTTGATCTTTTCAAAGAATAGCTAACCTGGTCTCATGCTTATTATAAAAAAAAAAGAAAGAAGAAGCTAATCTTGGTCTCATGATTGCACCCTAGTTCTTTAAAAGTTAAAAATAAAAAAAAAAAACAAAAAATTGTGTCATGTGATCAAACCTTTGGCATGTTTCCCTTCCATTAATGCATAGATGATTGTTACACAATAGCTGATTTTTTATGTGTAATGTAGTTTATGTGATTTATTGTATTGCAGATCCAGAAGGTATAGCAAATGCCCAAAAATCATTAGGGATAGGATAGGAAGAGAGAGCTCGCCGTGTTCGTTGAAAAAGAGAGAGAAAAAAAAGGGAAAATGAAGGAGGGCTGGGGGGGTTGGATTTAAAAGGCAGTTGAAGACCTATTGCTGATTTTAGATGTAACTGTTTAAAATTATATTTAATATCTGAAGATGTCTTTTTTGGAGAATCTATAATATCTGAAGATTGAAAATGTAATCTAAAAATTCAGTGGGAACCCTTTCATAAAATTTTTTGACTTTGCAAATGGACCTGCATCATGAGCTATATTAGAGTTTCAATGATGATATTTATTGAACAAAAAAACAAGTACTAATGAGATTCTCATTAGTAAATGGCACTAATTTAAAATGTTTTTCCTAACCTTGGATGAAATCAAATGCTCATGTTTTGCAGCACAGCAGAAAATAACTTTTTTTTTTTTTTTTTTGCTTCAAAGACTGGATAATTCTGCTCTAGATCCTTTTAAATTGAAAATCAGTTAGGCAAATTTCAACCTTCTATTAAAAAACAAAAAGTATGCTATTCTAAACTTCATTTATCTTCTTATCATTACCCTCTAGACAATTTGAGCCAAGTCAAGTTAAAAATTATTTAATGTGACCCAAAAGACACTGATGAAATATTTTGGATGATCGTGGGGAAAAATAAAAACAATCGAAGTATATAACAACCTTTACATAAGGAAGAGAATTTCAATTTTTGTATTTAATAGAAGTTTAACAGAACAATCCATTTGAAGGGCACAAAAAAAAAAAAGCACGTTAATCGGTCAAAACCATTAGATAGTTAATTCAATTGCTCTTATTTGAATCTAAAAGGAGAGTCAGATATGATTTTCACGTTAAGTACATGAATCTCTTATATGATGTCTTACAATGTTAATGATTGCATGTAGTTGCATGCCATAGCTTAAATTAGTCCAGAGAAGGTGTTAATTTAACATATTTCTTTTCGTCTTCTTTTTTCTTTTTGGGTATAGTTTATTAATACAATAATGTCTAAAGCGTTGGCTGGTAGTAGAGTCCAAAAATGTTCAAAAGAATTTGGAGCAAGGCCCCAACATCTGTAGCAACTCTCTTATGCACAAAATATACAACCACTAGCGTTCTCCAACTTCCATGCACTTGTGGTCTTCAATCAGCACAGCAAGTTGCCAAGGAAACCTTCTTCTCAAAAATAGGTCCTCCACTCATAGAAATTATGGAAACAAGTCTACAAAAACCAAGCTGTATAGCCTTAGTTAATGCTTTCCGAACAGTGGCATCTAGCGGCGTGCCATTTGATTGCACATGGAAGAATTGCAACAACCTGCCGACACTTGATTTGGCTACAAAGCCAAAACCATCCCCTTCACACTATCTTTGCTAGTGTCCCTAAATTGTCAACAACTCCTACAACCCTCCACAACTTGAAACACCTGCCTTGGTACTTTCCTGCAGTTACCCTGATCTGCTTGTTGTGCATTAAAGACTTGTGCAGACCTGCAAAACAAAGCATTAGCACTTCTTTAGAAGCTATTTTGCACCCTTAAACATCATAATATATTCTTGTTTTTGAAAATTTGGATCCTCCATCCACTGAGGCAGCCACTGCTTCAAAGAGCAGGGAGAAATGAACTCAGTTCTAAGGCTCAAATCTATCCAAAGAATACAGCCCAACCAAGATTGCATTTCAAGAATAAATGAACCAAGTTTTCCTCTTCCTCACACAATTACTATCACTCACTATGCTTCATTTCACTATTCTGTTTTAATCAATAAGTCCTCATGCCAAACTTCCACATAACAATTATTAATTTCAAAGGAAGCTTCAATTCCTACAAACGTTTCCATCTAAGAGCTATGACCCTCCAATAAGAATCCATTACCTGAATTCCCCCCTGCTTTCAACAGTAGCTTAATTTTGATATCACCATGTGTTACATTGAGGCGATATTTGTTTATTAGTAGCTTCTCACCTTGAGATAGGGGTGGCTAAAATTTGAGCAGCCACTTCACTACTTCAGGAGAGTATAGCTCCCTAACCAGGTCCTGTGTTCCAAGTCAAAGTGTAAATTCTTGTGTTGACCTTGCATTGACCCATTTTTCAAAAAGATTAACTAATGGGGCAAAACTATTTTCAAACATGTGAGAGAGTGAGACACATGCATGAGTAGATTCTAATGAATCAAAATCTTCAGCTGGTGGTGGTGGTAATGGGATGAATATGCTTTATCATGCTTTTATGAAAACTTTTTTTTTTCTTTCCATTTTTTGGGATTAGTATTGTAGTGGAAATTTGATGACAATTACTCCTACACATTTTGCGTAATTTCCTAGTGCTCAGCTATATGAAGTCCTACTTGTATTACTTTTTCTGAAAAGCTATAAACTTATTTTTATTCGTATGGCTTTCTTTCTATCCATTCACAATCAAGGTTCCACCATGATATATCACGTACAAATGCTTTAGTGGAATTTGGAAAGTTTATGACTAATACATCCACCAATTAATTTAGTATTAGCAGTGTAAAGTAGCTGAAGAAAGTGTTCAAGCAGGTCATATTACTTTAGTTTTCTTTTACATTTATATGAGGTAAAAAGTAAAAATGTCACCAGATAGGATTATACATAATTGCATTGTTTGTCAATTTTTGATCTTTTTGAGTGATGTTGCCATTAATCTTTGCTGACAAATGTATGCTAAAGATGCTAAGAGAAACTGAGAGCTAATTTTTTATCTACTTTAAATGCAAGCCTGGAGGGCAATGCTTCTTCCTTAGCTAGATTCGTTTATAATCTAGAAATTTTCTACTTTGCTATAGATAACTCTTGAGTTGCAACTTGCAACTATACGAACGCAAGATCCTTAGTTTAATCCTATCTCCACTCTTTGATAAATTACTAATTAAGTAATTATTTTGTTTTTAGGTGAATATGTAATTTACCACGGTATAAGATCATGAGATCCTTAGTTCAATCCTATCTCCACTCTATCTTTAATTTAAAATGTTAAAAACCCCACAAGTTGGGCCCTACTTTTTAGGAAGAGGTTTAGGTCCACGTGTAAGGGGAAGTGTTAAAATTATAGTTAAATGATTAAATTCACAATTTCCTAACAACTTAAACATTTGGGAGAATCAGTAATGTACCAATGTTATCCAAATTTGGCTAGCCTTGTTGATTGACATTCCAAGCCAACTCTAAAGCTCATGAGCCTTGTGATAACCTATTGGTATAAAATTTGGGGGTTAGAAAATACCATTTGAGCTACCCAGCTCATTGGCAATTTTGACTATCTATTAACATGTGGAGAATATCAACTAAACATGGTTTTTGCTGAAAGTAACTCTAAAGTCCCACTATTGAAACAAATTGGCTATATATTATCCAGACTGCTAAAGTTAACTCTCTTGTAATAGAGTTACAAGCCCAAATAATGTTCATAAAAGAGTTAGAAGCAATAGTAACCTGGACTTTAGCCTCATTAGTGACTCCCATGCACAGCCAATGTACACCACTGGCGTTCTCCAACTCCCTTGCACTCGTGTTCTTCAGTCAGCGCAACAAGTTGCCAAGGAACCTTCTTCTTTTCCAAACACAGGTCCTCCAATCTTCCACTAACCAAAACAAGCCTGGAAAAAATGCTTCTCAAACAGTAAGCTTCCACTCGTTTGGATACGGCATTACTGGAACAGCGAAAAAATTATTTGCCAGCACATGATTTAGCTACATAGGCAAAACAAAACCATTTGCACCTGCTCCGCCAGTGCCCTTCAACTGTCAGCAACACTTGCCATCCTTCCACGACTAGACACACTTGCCCTGGTATACTCTAGTAGTTACTCTAATCAACATGTTGCGCATCATAGGCTTGTGCATACCTACAAAACAAAACTTAACTGAGCATTAGCACATCAGAAGAACACTGTTTTGCACCCTCGTCCCTCAAACATCATTAAGTTGAGGTTATACAGCCCTAGCAAGACTGTGCTTTAGGAATAAATGATCCAAGTTCTCTTCCTCATTGCATAAGACACTTGGTTTCACTCACTATGTTGTGTTGTATGAGGCCATAGCAGCTTATCAGTAACTCAACAGCTTGAGATAGGGATAGCTAAAATTTGAGCAGCCACTTCTGGAGAGTACAGCTCTCTAATCAGGTCCTGTTTTCAAGCCAAAGTGTAAAGATAAGTTTAAATACCTATTAATAGTAGTAGCTTATTTTGACTTAATTGAGGAATTACTAAAGTATGGGTTTTATAACCTAGCAAAATAATATTTTTTGTAATATTGAAAAAGATTGACACACACATACATGACTAAACTTAAATTCTGGACAAAACACCTCAAAATAAAACTGTAGGATCTTTCCACTACAAAATACAATACATCAGAAAAGACAACCAAGCGAAAAATATGAAAACTTATATTCTGGATGTAACGCATCAAACAATGATAACAATTAGAGCAGGGCTTATCAATCAAAGCAGGATACCTTCTCTATTTTTCAACCTTTTCTTTACAATTGCTTGCCTGATTGAATATGCACCAGAGAATTAGGTTAGTAATTTATGGCTAAGTTTGTTGTATGCTCAGGTTTAATTTCTGTTATCCTTTGATTCTAATTCTAGTTGAGTCACTTTGATAGGGTAGCCAAGCTTAGTTAGCAATGGAGATAAGTCTTTTGGTTTGTTTTATCCTGTGAAATAAGCATGAACAGTTTTGCCCTGCTCGTGATCTGATATGGGTAAGTACAAATTTCAGTCCATAATTTCATTTAGAGTTAAAGGTATAAAAGTTAGAAAACTTCAAGAACATCAAGAGGAAATAGCACAAAATTTATTTGGTAAAAGCTTAAACAATTAAAGAGCAATACTACTAATAAAAAGAGTTTTAAACTATTACTATTAAAAAGTAACGGGGCATTTACATGTGGTAGTACCTGTCTACTAAATTTTATATATAAGAAAACACAATAGAAAAAAGATATGTCACAGGGCACCAATTAAACTCCTAAATCTCTGAAGTAAAAGAGGAAGGAGAAGAAAGAATGAACGAAAGGAATATCTAAATAAGAAATCAAAGGAAGAAAGATATGACACTTTAAAAATGAAATTCAAATATTATAAAGGTCTCACTAATTCTTCTTCACAAGCATTACATGGGAAGATGAAGTCTTTGATGATTTCCCAACATTGAATAAAGGCATCAGATGGCTAAGGTCATTTAGGAATGGATCCAAATGGGCTTCTCTTACGGTAAATCACAGATCTGACAAGACAGGTCTAACAATTGAGTAATATGCAGTCATTCACAACATTTTTTTGGTGACACATAAAATTGGACTAAATGCTTTTAACTTTGAAGGTTGTCTCCCGTGAGAGCTTCTCAATTAGTTGGTGATGGCAAATCTATTAACATATAGGTACAAGCTTAAGTTCCCAGTGCTGATAGTTTAAGCAGTTCACCAAGAATATTACTGCTGCTGATGCAGACCTTTCTCTGTTGATCAGTGAACTGATCAATTGTCAACAACATGAAAATATTTGGATATATCAAGAACATGGTAATGACTTGGTCATTGAAGAAATTTTGCATATCAAAATTAAATCCCCATTAAGGTAAGTTATGATCAAGCTCCTCATGGTTGAAAATTTTGAACCATCACTAACCATGATTTGATTCTAAAGATTGTTGCATTATGAGAATTGCAATAACATTGTCCTCACACATGCTAATACAAGTCATTTTAGTAACTTTATGATTGTTGTCGTACTTTTAAATAATAAAAATTCAGAGAAAAGAAAAAGCAAAAAAGAAAAAGAAATGAATAGAAAAATCAGTTATTCTCTTAATCAGAAAAAGAGCATCTGCCTTGGTTTCAAGTTAGTAAACAACCCCAAAAAACCTTCAACAAGGGAGGAAGCTAGACACAACCTCTAGGAAGACTAATTATTCCGATACGATCAATTGTCAATAATGTTGATATCTGGATGTATCAAGAACTTGTTTTAATGATTTGTTCTTTTCATATTTTAAATATCCAAATTAATTCCTCATAAAAGTTATTATCAAGTTCCTCATTTTAGAGTTCCTCATTTTAGAGTTATTATCAAGTTCCTCACAAAATTAATTTGTCATTATTTTATAACTACATTTGATTGTAAAGTCTGTACATTTTAGAATTGGAATCCTGATTGTCTTAGCTATATAGCAAGTGGAGTGGGGAAAAGTTATATAACTGTTGTCATACTTTAAATTAATAAGAATTTTCGGAGCAAAAAAAAAAAAAATAAAAGGAACAAGAACTAGAACAGAAAACGCAGCTATTCTCTTAAACAGGGGGGGGGGGGGGGGGAAAAGCATTTTCTTTGGTTGAAGGTTAGTACACAACTTTAGAGGACTTTCAACTAGGGAGGAAGCTAGATGCTACCCCTAGCTAGACTAATCATTCTGACTGCAATCTATGCATGACTTCACATATATAATATGTAATGAGATAAAAAATAATTTTGATTGTAATGTTTGAAGTGGCATGCATATATTGTTTTTGCACATTGAAAATTTTTAAAACAATGACGAGAGAAATTAAAAAGCATACAACGGACTGCACTTATCTTTTGGTTTCTTGGCCATGTGACAGATTCACCTCATGAAATAGTCCAATGATCCAACATCAAGGGGGCAACCAGCACAAACAAGTAACACAATCACTAAACCAAGATGACCCTAATCATTGTTATTTTCATAAGACGCTGTTTTTTATATGCATATCAAATTAGCTAGGAGTATTGCTTTGTGTTTTTTGATTAAGGAAACAAACCAGAAGGGAGTTTGAGTAAGTGCTAATAATTAACTAAGGTACAGCTAGTAAGAAACTTTTTTGAAGTTAAAATTAACCCAAAAGAGTACAGGTATATGCCAAAGGAAAGGGAAAGCGATGATGCATCAACCAACAAAACTCAAATTAAGAAGGATGGTGACTTACGGGTGATAGAGAGAAAAACGTTGATCAACCTTCAGGGTCACTTCACAAAATTCTTTTTAATGAAAAAATCGCAGGTCACTAATCTCTCACTTGACTCCTCACAAGCAGCTATGGACATGCATATTCTCTATTTTTTATAAAGAAATTGGATCCCCTCTACTTCCATCCCCTACCCTTGCAGCTCTCCTCCAACAGGATTGGTTGCAGTTGAACCCTCTCTAAAGGTCTGGATTTGCTTTTCTTGTTGCTGTTGAGGCTTTTCTTTGTTTTTTGAAATGTTAGTTACCCTGCACATTGAAATCAAACAAACTTTTGAAAAACATGGCCACATTAGTGGCAGAGAAAGGCTCTTTCTTCACGGTTTCCTTGTTCCTATAGTCCAAATAGACCATAAGATAGAGACAAAAGACAATGAGAAGTACTTTAAGTTCTCTAAATTGCCCTGATTTCTCTTCATCCATGCCTAAATCAAGTAAGGCTGAATGAAATTAGTTCTAATGGACAAATCAAACCAAACCAGATTTCTCTAGATGACAAGCGAAAAAAATAAGGTCTAAGGTTTCTGCATCTTTGACACACAGGAAAAAAGTCCTCACAAGTCTTCTCAATTTTGCCCTCACAAGAAGAAAATTCAATAAAATCCTCCAAAGAACAACAATAATTTTAGAAGGTGATTGTAACCTACAAAATGGCTCCAATGCCCAAGGTCTTCACTTATGGTTGTGCTAGTGAGATCAAAAAAGGACCTGCCGGCATGGTTTCTACGATTTCTGCTAAGCAACAGCCATTATCGTTTTCAACCAAATAAGCACCAGATTTAAAATGAGACCTTATGAGCTTGTCAGCAACACAAACATGAATTTGTAAAATTCTCTCAGAATCATTTTGGCTATAGAGTTTTCAAACGAATCTAGAATTCCACCCAGGCTAAAAGTATCTTTGACTAGCACATCTGCCACAACATTTACAGAAACTAAATAGTTTCATAGGACACCCTTTTATTGACATGCAAAAAAATTGGAACCATATGTATATACTAGGATGTCTATAAAGGTATATTATCAATTTACTATGAGATGTAATAAATGAGGCTAAAATGGCAAAACAATGACAAAAATGTGACAAAACTTAAATTGTATGTGTAATGCATCAAAACGACAATAACAAGTAAATTGGGGTTTACAAATCTAAGCATACCACCTTCTCCTATTTTCAATCTTGTTAAATACTTGCTTGCTTGCTTGGGTCTAATTACTATAAAGATGAACATGTGAGATGGGCATGGGTGGTTGAACTTGGTCATAATCCGAAACAACCTGGAAAATTTCAAGAATATCAAGAGCCAAAGAACAATAATCATATGTCAAACACTTCCATAATTAAAAAGCAATTATAAAATGAGTTTTAAAGTATTAATATCACAGATAAATGAGGTAATTATATTACAGATGGAGGCAATACATGTGATAGGCTATAGCACCCTTTCCATTCAAACTTGACATTATATATATTCTGTTATGCTCCTAAGAAAATGCAAAAGAAAATGCCTGGGGAGGAAAAAATAGAATAGGGAAAAAAAAAAAAAGTCTAGCTAAGAAAATGCAAAAGAAAAAGATATGTCTATTTAAGATGAGATTTGGCAGCAAAAACTTCCAGTTTTGATGTTTACTCACTTTTAATCACATTAAAAGCATGCTTTTAAAACACTAACAAAAGCATTTTCTTGCCATTCTTTGTTGTCAAATAGCTAGGAGTCTCATTGACAACTCTAGTCAAACATGTGGTGGGCAATCCATTAATAAATGTATACTAAAAGAAAAAAGAAAAAACAGAAACCAACAGAGGAAAGACAGTGACTTACTGAAAAGTTGATTAAGCATCGGGGTTACTGTCATTAGATTCGTCCCAATCGTTGACCTCCTCATCACAGTCCTTGTACTCACTTAACTCCTCACAATCAGATTTACCATGGGCTTCTGTGTGCCTTTTAATCCTTTTTGGGTTTGGTATGTCATTAGAGCTTTCTTCTCCACTGGGTCCAGCCCCATTGTAATCATCACGACTGTGCCTGACTTTGTGACATTCCACTGCCACTGATGAATTGCCGAAAATGAGTTTTAAAGTATTAATATCACAGATAAATGAGGTAATTATATTACAAATGGAGGCAATACATGTGATAGGCTGTAGCACCCTTTCCAGTCAAACTTGACATTATATATATTCTGTTAAGCTCCTAACTGTCGGGGGGGGGGGGGGGGGGGGGGTAAAAAAAAGTCTAGCTAAGAAAATGCAAAGGAAAAAGATATGTCTATTTAAGATGAGATTTGGCAGCAAAAACTTCCAGTTTTGATGTTTACTCACTTTTAATTACATTAAAAGCATGCTTTTAAGACACCAACAAAAGCATTTTCTTGCCGTTCTTTGTTGTCAAATCGTTAGGAGTCTCATTTACAACTCTAGTCAAACATGTGGTGGGAAATCCATTAATAAATGTACAGTAAAAGAAAAAGAAAATGCAGAAACCAATAGAACTTGAATTAAGAGGAAAGACAGTGGCTTACAGGAGAAAAAAGTTGATTTACAATCAAGGTCACTTTCACTAGGTTCCTCCCAATCGCTTAACTCCTCATCACAGGCCTTGTACTCACTTGACTCCTCACAATCAGAGCTTCCTTCTCCACTGGGTCCAGCCATATTGTAATCAGAGCTTCCTTCTCCACTGCCCCTGAAAAAAGCAAAAACGAGGCCTGGGGGAATTTGCACGCCATAAGGAGTGATGCTGCTGTTGCTATTCTGTACCATTGTTCGGTCAAGATCTTCTATGTCTTTCTTGTATATCATACGGATCCCCCATTTTTTTACCTTAAATCTTGAACATGGGGTATCAATTTCAATTCTAATCTTCACGTCACCTTCCCACAATAATTTATTCATGTCCAAGTATTGAGGAGTCAAATAGTCTAGCCAAAGGTTATCAGTTGAGTCATAGACGATATGGTAACTACGAATTCTTTTTCTATTGGCTATCAACGAATACTCAAGAACGTTGTTTGGGGGACCATCAGGCGTACAAAACGCAATGCAAGTAGCAATTCCCACCTTCTTATACAAATGAGAAGGTTGTTTTATTCTCACTTCATTCCCTATGCTTTGGTGGCTAAACCACTCAGGAATTTTACTTCCAGGAATAACAATGTTATATCTCTTTTCTAGCAATGAGAAAGGGAGAGAGGGAGAGAGCTTGAGGGACTTTTTTATCCCTGAGATAAACCTGTCAATGCAGCTTTGACTGTTAGCCAGTTGAAAGCAGTTCTGAAGATAGATAGATGGTTCCAATGAATCACTTGGTTTTAATGGATCTGGTGACAGTTCCAGTGAGATACAACCTCTTGCCTCAACGTGTTCAATATTCAATGGAAGCTTTGGCAATGATCGAAGACTTGGGCAATAATTCAAGTGCATCCTTCTCAATTTCGAAAGTCGAATGATGCTTTTCGGAAGGCAAACAAAATTATTTCCACATAGATACAACCATGTTAAAGAGAATAAGGAACCAATATCATTGGAGATTGCCTTGAGGTTGCAGTCCCTTAAATCCAAGATCGTCAAAGAAGACGCAGGTGATAGAGATAGAGAAGAGAATAGCAAGTCGATGGGATGAGGACTTGTTGGCATTGAATAAAACGGGAGGCGCTCATACCACGATTTATTAGATGATAACCCCTTCCATCCTTTGAAATTTAGCCAAGAAAGATGTTTTAAGAGACCAATGGAAGAAGGGACCTTTCTTATAGCAGTTTCGCTCAAATACAACCGCTCTAGACTTTCGGCATTCCCTAGGTTCTCTGGCAGTCTATCCAGTTTTGAGCATCCATCAAGATAGACGGATTTAATAAACTTAAAATTAAAAATGGAATTTGGTAAACGCACAAGATTTTTGCAATTCGATAAACACAAAAAATCAAGGGCAGTCAGATGCTCAATCGACGTGGGTAGTTTGGTAATTGCAGTACCACCCAATTCAAGTGAGCATAAACATTTCATGTTTCTCCCGAATTCTGGAATTTTTGTTATTTTTGAGCACTGACCAAGATTAAGTTTCGTGAGACACTGCATTTCAAACTTGCTTGGAAGACTCGTGAGGTTTTTGCATCCCTGTAAATTTAGAATAGTAACCTTTTTATGAATTCCCAATGATGGGTGAATCCTACGTAAATTTATACATTCTTTAAGAACCAAACTCTCAAGACTTGGGACTTCAATGATGCTTGGGACTTCAATAAGTTTTGGAGATTCACTCAGGTCAATGAATTTCAAATTCCCAAAAATCTGTTAAAAGCCAAAAAAGAAAAAGAAAAAAAAAGAAGAGTAAAACAATTAGCTTCTACAAACAAACTTATTAATAAAAAAATAAAAAAGTAGTATAAGGGTACCTAAATTACCTTTGATTGGAAACTTGATGTCAATGATTTTGAAGGGTACCCTCTCCAATCAAGAATTCTTAAGTTAGGAGGAAGATGTTTGAGATCACGCACAAGTAGAACACCACAAATTTTAAGAAATTTTAGATTTCGCATCTTTGAAAAGGCCTCAGGATTCCAATCTACATTTTTTGGTTCATGCATCTCTAGTCCTATGCATTGAATTTGCTTTGTTCCCTAATAATAAAAATAAGAGGGATTAGTATAAAATGTATAATTACTAGACTAATATAATTTAAACTCCATTATTATTTATAAAAAAAATTATATTGAATAATATAATAAGATATATGCTTATTAGTTTCTTCCAATAAGCCCTTACCGTATTTTCTGTCAGCACATTGTCAATATCTTCAAATGACCACAATCTACTACGTTCCTCAGGATCTATGCACTCTTGACAAACTATATCTCGACCCATTTCTTGTAGTAAATCATGCATCCACAATTGATTTTCATGCAATTTAATGAGAGACTTGTCAATAAGAACCCTCAATCCAATTTCAGCATCAAGATCAAGATAGTCTAGAAATTTTATGACATCATCTCCATTTTTGTGATTAAAAAAGCATGCGATATTTAAAAAAATATCCTTCTCGGGGGCTTGTAGTCCATCAATACTTATTTGAAGCACATTTAGAATTCCTCTATCACAAAATTTGGTGAGCCTACCCAATTCACTTTCCCATTCACCAATGCTTTTTTTGAACAAGAAAGAACCCAAAACTTCAAGGGCCAAAGGAAGCCCTTTAGAATAATCTACAAAAGCTTGAGATAGCATTCCATAATCTTCAGGTGGATGGTCCATTTTCAAAGCTTTCAAACTAAAAAGTTGAAGAGCTTCCTCATGATTCAAGACTTCAGCCTCATATATTTCATTTACTTCATGCAACTCCAACAAATGCTTATCTCTTGTTGTTATCATAACTCTACTACCTGTACCAAACCAACAATTCTCCCCAGCTAACTTCTTCAATTGGTCTAATTTAGTTACATCATCAAGAACAAGAAGAATCTTCTTGTTACGTAACCTATTCTTGATCATGAGAGCTCCATCATAAACATCTTGTACATTCAAATTTTTAGGCATCAAAAGTTTTTCCAAAAGTATTGTTTGTAATTTACATAAACCACATTTTTTAGATTCTTCCCTAATATTAGCGATAAAACAGCAAGCTTCAAATTTACTGGAAATGATGTCATAAACTGCTCTTGCAAGAGTTGTCTTACCCATTCCTCCTGTACCCCAAATTCCTATCATGCGAACATCATTTGACTCTATAGCTAAGTGTGACTTCAATTTCTCAAATCGGGATTCTATTCCTACTAGTCCCAAGGTATGTGCTGAGAATGCATTACTCAATTTATTTAATATCACTTCCACAACGTCTTTTATACATTCGACCTCAGACCTACAAAGAAGAGAGAACAATAAGTTGTGAATCCGAATCTATGGCATTAAGTTTAGTAGGTTAAAACTGAAATTGGGATTCTATTTTGTCTTAAGCCAATTAATTTATCATTTTCTATTCACTCAACATAATCAAACACCGGATTTCTACTACTTCATTTCTTTTCCACATGACATTTTGATAACAAAGAAAGGTCAAGAGTCTTGTAACTCAGTGCAATTGCTTAGTTCTCTCCATGTGGAAAACTTGGATTCAAACCCCCTAAGAAAGTCTAGAAAATTGAAGAGAATTATATAAGCTATCTAAAATTGAAGATAAAGCAACAACCCAAACTACTCTAGTAAAATTACTCCAAAAGAGTCTTAAAAGCACAAAATTAATTATATGATTCAGTATGAAATCTTGTATTACATGGCAGATGTGAACTTTCTTTTCTATCCAATTCACAATAAAAATTAAATATGAGCCTTTTATCATGATTCTACCATCCTGTGATTCAGTATGTCACCATGAACATGTATGTAGGTATGTTTACGGTTCAAAAAAAGACTAAAGATAAGGAGTTTTCTTTTAATTATTTAATAGAAAGAATTATTTCAAATAGGATTACCTATTGGTCTAATTACTACAACCATCATTAGGCCCCTCCCTGCTATACATGTAGTTATGTGTATAATATATTGTGGGGACCCGGTTTGAGTGTTGGGCCTAATGTAACGTATGAGCTTAAACCCAAGGAGCCCAGACAATAAATTTGTAGAGAGGTGGGCTGAGAAGCCGGGCCGTAGTGAGTGGTGTGGCGGACCGATGCTATTTTTGCGAAAAAGGAAATTAGAGGAACTATTTGAGCAAGGGTGTCCTCGGAGAAGTCCGAGGAGGTTGACTCTGCCTTTATTTTACCTCCAAGAGTTTTTCTTGCAATCTCCCTTTTTTCTTTTTCTTCCTCCTTTTGCTCAGGGATTCTTTACATTATATATACCCCTCTGGGATAATCTTGAGCATCCACTTGTTGATTGTCTACGTCGTCACTTGAGTACCCGTCCTATCAGCCACCATGTTCAGCTTTCCGTGAGTCGTGATAGCCAAGGCAACACAGTTTGGGGTCTCCTCCACATAAATGCGGCCAGGAGAGTAGCTGCCAGGCATTTAATGTGGAGGTCATAGCCCCCCTCTAGGCGCTCCATGATCCCTCGTTCCTCCCTGTGCCCCTGGGGTGAACACCTACTGTTAAAGCTCTTTGAATACGTGCATTGGCCCATAGGCCCAGGCTTGGTGACTGAATAATATATCTGAGGAGGCATTTCTCCTCGGACGGACACAAGGCCTAATACCGCAGATGGGCTTAGGCCCCCACATATATTAAAGTGAAAGTTCAATAAAAATCCAAATCATTTTGTGTATTAAATTAAAATGAAATCTTAAAGAAAGTTCAATTTAGAATCGAAATTAGATTCTAAATCAACTCCAATTTTGTGCCAAGTATTTTAATTGCCCACAATTTGATGCCAAGTTTCCTTTTTAATTTCCCACTAATTTGATGCCAAGTGTCTCTATATTTTAAAGGAGGCTTTTTTTTTTTTTTTTTTTTGAGAGGAAAGGAGGCTTCAATTTGTGTCAACTATCATTCCATTTATCATTTATAATTTTTTTTTTTTTTTTATAAAAAAAGTCATTCTATCTCACATTTTGCATCAAGTGTCATTACATGTAAATTCATGCATCTGAACTTAAAATTTATACATATATGTAAAATTTTAAATTTGAAGTGTCATTACATGTAAAAGTTCAAAATGTGTATATGTAAAATTTTGAATGTATAATACCTACAACCTATTCAAAACTATTTTAAGTCCACGTAAAACTATTTCTAACCCCTTTTATGTAGATCCCATATGAAACCACTTCTAATCTTTTTAAAACTAATTCAAATTTCTTAAAAAATTATAATTTGACAAATTGTGAATTTTAATGTAAAGGTATATCCTGCTTTAAAACTGGGTTATTTATATATTATTTGAAAACTAATTTGTAACCTCATGCATATACATGAATACACTTAAATATATACAATAAGATGCATAATATATTTCCTATATATATAATTTAAATACTATTGATAGTCATTTTTATATTTTGTTAACTCGTTAAAAAAAATTGTAAGGATATTATTAAATATAAAATGTAAATTGTCCATGTTATTTATTTATTTATTGTGAAGAACAATTTTTTTTACTATTTATTTACTCTAGATTCTTTGGTTTTTATACTTTTTTTTGGTTTTTGTACTTAATAACTCACTTGGATGAATATTTATAATGTGGTTTCACATTTGATTCTAAAAATTAAGAAATAAAACTCTTTAAGAATAAATAATTTATGATACATGGTACAAAATTGGAACTCTGATTTGGAATTCTAATTTGAATTTCTCTCAGCTTCACCTATTATTATATATATAGATAAACACAAAAAAAAATTATATTGCATTACAATAACAAAAATTAAGTTAAGAATTAAGTAATAAAAAAATTTCTTCTGTCTTTTCAAAAATAAAATAAACAAGAATGAACAATTTGCATGCTTTACCAAATAAAATTGTTACAAAGATTTTTTAAGAGTTGACAAAATATAGGAATGACCATTAGTAATATAAAACTTGTGTAAGAATTTTAATATGCATCTAATTATGTTTATTTTTAAATGTATCCATGCATATGAATGAGGTTAGAAGCTAATTAGACTCTAAGTTTGTGCCAAATATCATACCACAATTAGATTCCACATACTCTAATTTTGTGTGAATTACCTAAATTATTTCTAACCTATTCAGAACTATGTCAAGCCATAAAATGATCAGTTCTACTAATTCTACTTGAAGCCCAGTAAAAACTAGCTAGTTCCACGTTTTCTTTAAAAGAAAGAAGAAGGGGAAAAACACCTATCGTATTTGTTATATAAAAAAACTATTATTAATTTATATAAGTATAAATTTCAATGAAAATTCGTACTATATTCTAAAAATTGCCTATTCCTTTTCATTATATCTTCATAATAACTCAACTTTCGTAACTTACATGAAAACTATAAATAGGGAATAAATTACATACATGACAATAACAAAAATTACATCAAGAAAGATTATTAATTAAGTATATAGATAATTCAGCAAACAACATTTTATTTTCTTTTAACTAAAATAGAGCAATTAATAATGAGTAATTTACATCTCTTGCAAATGTTATCCTTACAAGATATTTCAAAAATTGATAAAAATGATAGAAAGTAATATTATAAAATTAGATAAGAACCTTTAATATGAATGTAATTATAAGTTTATAACTAAATGCATCTATTTATATACAAAGAGTTACAAGCTAGTAAAAAAATTGATTTGAAGCTCTTTCTTTCATTAAAATTTTAGTTTGCCTAATTTTTTTTTATTTTATAAATTTTACTAACTCCTTCACTACTTTAAATGTAATTAAGAATGGTTCGATTATTAAATGTCAGTTCGTTTAGACCCCTGTAAACTAGATTGTTTAACTTAATTAATTAACCAAGTGAATACTTAGGTTTATTATTCAGATCTAGGTTAAAACAATAACAATCATATCAAGTAAAGCAGCGGAAAAATAAAAAAACACAACGATATGATGACCCAGGAAAAACCAAACCGGTAAAAAACCTGGGGAGGATTTAACCTAGCTATCCTCAAGGTAAAATAGCAAATCCACTAGAAAGAATTGAAGTTTACACAATAGCGACTTAGACCACTAACATCCTATTGCTACCCAGTGTAGGAAACTTACTACCATGATCCCATGATAGCTCCGAGATCCACAGACTCCTTCTTTCCGGAATTCTTCAGCAAATCCACAAGCGCACCTGCTTGTATATCTTTGTGCTCTTTGATTCTGCAACTGTAATGATCTACACAACTCTTGACATAAATCTCAAGTTTGTAAACCCTAAGTGTATGTGAAGGTAAACACCTCTAGATCTCACAGAGAGATTCACAAACACAGCAAAACTGAACTAAACAGAATCTTAAAAAACGTGGCTAGGGTTTTCTCTTATATACTTAGGGCAAAACATAAAACCCTATACATTAAATGAGCTAGGGCTGAGTTGGAATTTTCTGCAGAAAAACGTTCTGCACGATTTTCGATCGATCGAGTCTTATTTTCGATCAATCGAGTCATACAGAAAGTGAACAGTACTTCTGCATAAAAACTCGATTCCAACTTTACATTAAGACCCATACTTTGAGCAAGTCTAACACAAGACTAAACATTGTTTTGATCATGGTTTGCCAACATACAAATTGAAGTTCTAAATACATTGGTTCCTAATCTTTAGAACCTAACAAACTCCCCCTTTGGCAATCCGTGACAAAACACAGACTTAACAAAAAGCTCAAAGTTACAAATTGAAATAGCCCATTTACAATAAATAGCCACATAACAATTCAACCTAAACTACTATCTAACAGTTGCAAAGTAGACAGCAGCTCGACTGAAAGCAACCTGTATATTCCTGTAACACTTAACAAACACATAAATTCATGTGTGGAAAAAAACAGGAAATATATAAATAAAAATTTCTTAATTTCACATGACACAAAATAAAGACATATATCATGAATAACATCATCAATATAGGTCAATAAGCAAAGTAACATAGTGAAATAAGAAAACATATACATAAAAATGTATCTCAATACAAATATCTCCTAAACAAGAGCTAAAAATGTAAATACACAGTGAAGCACCTAGATACAATCTAATAACTCCACAAGCTCCGCAGTATCACTACCAAGAAAACAAAAACTCCCCCTAAAATGTAAATCTCCACAAAAAATGTAAATCTCCACAACAAATCTCCTAGCTACTAATGAACTATGCACTCCCCCTTTTTGTGACGAATTGCCAAAGGGCACTCACTCATCATCAAAAGGTGGTGGAGGAGATCGACGAGAGCTCGCCAAATCCGCTCGCAATGCACGTAGCTCATCCAGGATGTCCACCAAAAGCTGACCATGAGCCGCCTGAACGGTCACGACAGTATCCAGTGTCCGACGAAGGTCAGAAACCTCATCAAACGGTGGAGGAACATCAGCAGCAGCAGCAGCAACAGCAGGATCAGAAGAAGTCCCAGCTGCATGAGGATCTGTAGAAGAAGAAGGGGGTGGAGTGACATCGGAAGGCTCTACCCTAGAACGCTTAGAGCTAGCTCGAAGTTGAGCAGCCCTTTGCCTCAAAAAGGTAGCACCGATAGGAGCGACAACATGAACAGGCTCAGAAGCAGGATACTCACCAAAACCAAGAAAAAGAAGAATCCTATGAATAAAAATAGGGAAAAACAAAGCATGAGCCGTAGAACTAGACCGATGAACCTCGTTCAAAGAACGAAGGAACAGATGCGGAAAACTGATAGGAGCATTAGTGACCAAAGCATACAAAAAGACACACCTCTCAAGAGGAATGGTGTGGACATGCGAAATAGGCCACAAAGAATGACACGCTATCCTAAAGAAAAGATAGTGCAGCTCAGACAGCTCAGCAGAAGTGATCCGAGGATCAGAACCCCACTGGATAGAAGACCCAGTGATGTAGGACAAGACGTCATCAAGGGGAGGAGACTCCTCATAAGGAAAAACAGGATGGTCCACAATGGGCACCCCAAGAGCATCAGACACTACCGAAGGGGTAATGCGAAACTCCACACCACGTAACCACACCTTTACCAAGGTGTCGTTATCGTAGACATGAATAGAGAGGTTTGAATAGAACTCTCTAATCAAAGAAGCAGGAGGAGGAGAATGCTCATATTCGAGCAAAGGTAACCAACCCCGACGCTCAAAGTTACGTCTCACCTCAGAATCCAACTCATCTAAGATAACCCTACGCTCAGCCCAAATCTGACGCCTAAGGTTCAGAGTCTCATAGGTGACTTAGTTTGACTCACTAGGGAACCGCTCAGTGTCAAAAGAAGGAGAAGGATCAGAAGTCCTATGGGCTCTAGTTTTCCTAGGCATAGTGCTAAGGAAAAGAGATAGACACAGAAAGAGAAGAGCAAAAACAATACCAAGGGCAGACTGCAATTTAGCACAGCAAAAAAACAGAATAGGACAATTCTATATGATGCATGAGCATGAATATAACATGATGCATGTTCTAATGCAGTGACATGTTCAATTGTGATCCAAATTAACAAAAATGGCTTGAGCATTTAATTGGTATCAAAAATACCCAATTTGAAAAACCTAATTTTTCAAAACACAACAAATTGATTAATTGATCAACACAACATTCAATTAACTCAAAATAATGATCAAATTAAACAATCCAACAAGCCAATTTCATCAATTTCAATCAAATTGAACAAAACCCCAATTTGCTCAAATTCAAGCCCTAGAATTTCAAATTTCCTTCAAACCACCAAGATAATCCAATTAAACCACATGTAGAGCTTAGGTAAGGTGTCCCCACAAAAACCCATGAAAAATTTGAAAGCAAGTGAGCCAAAATCACACCCAAAAATAGAAAACTCCTAAATGCCGAAAATACCCAAATATGCATGAAAATAATGCATGAAATGAGAAAATAAATGCAAAGGAAAGGGTATAAAGGACTTTCCACACTTGGGAGAGAGAGATTGTGCAAAAGAATCGGAGGAAAACGACAAAAACTCCAAGAAAATCGTTGACCGGTTGGTAGGAAACCAAAAAGAAGTTTTGAAAAGTTTGGAAAAAGTGAAAAGACACTTGAGAAACTCCTTTTAAAAAATAGCTGGCCCGATTTTCGATTGATCGAATATTACATTCGATCGGTCGAAAACTTATTCGATTGATCCAAAAACAGCTTGGATCGATCGATCCAACCAGAGAGTTTTCTGAGCATTTTAAAACATTTTCGATCGGTCGAAAATCAGTTTCGATCGATCGAAATTCTGGAAAAAGCATAATTTTGAAAAACCAAACATTTTGGATCAAAAACTCCTCAAAGCAGCAGATTTTAAAAATCAAATGCATGAGTATGATATGAGATGTTTTCCAAAAACACATGTATGCAACCCAGATTTCTCAAAGCAAAATTTTCTCTCAATATACCCCCAAAGAAAAATAAACAAGCAAACATGTTTTGCATCAATTTTCAAAAATTCTCAAACTTGGTTGGTCAGACCAAAAACACACACAATAACATGTACACAGTTTTAGCAAAGATTAACTTGTGTAGTGTGTGCAACTAGCATAAGCTTGAGAAACATGTGAGGTGATATACATATAGAGATCAATCACAATTTCTACAAAATCCATCACATGAATTTGAAAGAGACTATCCCTTAAAGAGTTACATCATATAACTCCCACATCTCCTAGAATAAAAGCTTGCAATCATGTAAGTTTCTTGATTTGCCTCATTATTCAATTTAATTGATTAGAAACTTAATAATAGCCGGGATAATGTACACACCAATTTTATGAATTTGTGAGATTATTATAGTCCAATAATGTACACACCAATTTTAATAGAGGCTACACCTTATTTTCTTTTTGTGCATGTGCTACACTTTCTCGAGCACAAAATCTTACGATATGCACTAAGGTGTTCATGATTGGCTAGTAAACAGTGGTGAGATGGTTATTTATGCCTTTCTCAATAAGTTCAAGTCCGACAATCAAAGGCATGTGACTTCAAGATCAAGATCAAGTGATCAAAAACTATAAACATCTTCCCACACAACATGCACTACAAAGCTCAAACTAGTAAAGTGCAAAAAGTAAGCTCATCCAAGCTAAACAAGGTACATAAACATGTTATGTAAAGATAATATGGCCAACCTTAATTATAAATCCAAGATATATAATACAAAACACATAAAAATATTTTTGGTTTTAAAAAAATTTATGACCAAAAACAAAAAGCACACATTATGCTAAATGATTAAAAATGCAAATGCAATGCATGACAGTGCTTAACCAAGCTATAGAGGGTACACAAACAAGAAATATCAATTTCTTAATTAACCCTTGAGTACATGTACAAACTAGTACATACTCAAACAAAATCATAAATAGCTTAGCACTTATATAACACATGCTATTCAAGTTTCTCCACAATGTCAAGCATGTTCTAAATCAAGAGAGAGATATCATAATCCATGTAATCCTCAAGAAAAATAACAAAAAACACTAAAAAAACAAAACAACCAAAAACAGAAACAAAACATGTCCACAAATAATTGAAAGAATTAAAACAGGGACAAGTCAGCAACACTCACCTTAAAGAATCTTTTCTCACCCATATAGCACGAGTCTTCGGCTTTGTAGGTGAAAATCCATGTGAAGCTGAGTGTATTTGAGGGATTACACCAATCTTCTGAGAAAGACTGAAATCCTGCAATTTCCTTTCACAAGCCAACAAGCTTAAATTTTTCAAAAACATATGAAACAATTTATTTGGACTTATGGCAGGAGAAATATCATCACATGTCCTAGATTGAAACACAGAATGCTTAAATTTCAATTTATGACAATTAGGACGAATGTGACCGGAGACACCACAAAAGTGACAAACAGGAACAAATTTAGGAACATCAGTATTCCTAACAGCAAATCTAATCTCAGATTTTGGTTTTCGCCTCAACAAAGAACAATTTGGTCTAATATGACCAACAACACCACAAAGGTGACAAGTAGGCACAAAAACAGATCTCTTATGCACACTAGCAGTAGGTTTAGACATAGGTTTAAAAACTTCAGTGTCTACATCAGAACTTTTACCTTTGTCTAACCTAGCAAAATAAGCCTTTTCTTTATTATTCCTCTTGAAAGGAGGGATATAAAGTTTTTCAGCTTTAGGCTTAAAAGAAACAGAAACACTTCTGTTATCAATAGCAGGCTTGGTACTAGTCAAATTTTCAATTTTAGCTTTAGATTCAACTAACTCTTGTTCCAAGCTTTTCATCTTCTCATCTTGAGAGGAAATTTGATTTCTCAAAAATTCATTCTTTTTATTAGATTCATCTAATCTCACAATCAATTCCTCTTTTTCAAGATTAGCCAATTTTAACTCTTCTTTAAATTTCTTAGCAATTTTCAAAGACTTAGATAATTCCTTACGAAGAGTTTCAAAGGCATCAATAAAATCAACAGAAACAACAGTGTCCTTTTTATTCAAATCATCACAAACATGAGCAGAAAGACACTTCAAATTATCCATGATAACAGGGATCAAGGATCAGCTCTTAGATCAAAAGATCTAACACAAAAGAGCTACCCGCTCTGATACCACTTGTCAGTTCGTTTAGACCCCTGTAAACTAGATTGTTTAACCTAATTAATTAACCAAGTGAATACTTAGGTTTATTATTCAGATCTAGGTTAAAACAATAACAATCATATCAAGTAAAGCAGCGAAAAAATAAAAAAATACAACGATATGATGACCCAGGAAAAACCAAACCGGTAAAAAACCTGGGGAGGATTTAACCTAGCTATCCTCAAGGTAAAATAGCAAATCCACTAGAAAGAATTGAAGTTTACACAATAGCGACTTAGACCACTAACATCCTATTGCTACCCAGTGTAGGAAACTTACTACCATGACCCCATGATAGCTCCGAGATCCACGGACTCCTTCTTTCCGGAATTCTTCAGCAAATCCACAAGCGCACCTGCTTGTATATCTTTGTGCTCTTTGATTCTGCAACTGTAATGATCTACACAACTCTTGACATAAATCTCAAGTTTGTAAACCCTAAGTGTATGTGAAGGTAAACACCTCTAGATCTCACAGAGAGATTCACAAACACAGCAAAACTGAACTAAACAGAATCTTAAAAAACGTGGCTAGGGTTTTCCCTTATATACTTAGGGCAAAACATAAAACCCTATACATTAAATGAGCTAGGGCTGAGTTGGAATTTTCTGCAGAAAAACGTTCTGCACGATTTTCGATCGATCGAGTCTTATTTTCGATCGATCGAGTCATACAGAAAGTGAACAGTACTTCTGCATAAAAACTCGATTCCAACTTTACATTAAGACCCATACTTTGAGCAAGTCTAACACAAGACTAAACAATGTTTTGATCATGGTTTGCCAACATACAAATTGAAGTTCTAAATACATTGGTTCCTAATCTTTAGAACCTAACATTAAAGATAACTGTCTCTTTTTCAATTTTTTTCCCACTCACTTCCCACCATTTATGATTTTTTTTTTCTTTTTAATTTGACAAGTTTAAGTTGATCATATTCTGTACTTCAAATTTTGTCATTTACTTTTTTACTACTTAATGATAGCTGTTTTGGTAATTAAAATATAAAACCAACAAAAATTCATGTTTTTGAAGGGTTAAAAATGGGCTAGAGATCTATATTTTTGTTGTTGGTTGGACTAATTTTGTTATATGTTTGGGCTCAGGATCATACTAGGGGGCCAAGAAGAATTTGGGCCAGATACTAAAAATTCCATGTAAACATATAGAGTATTCACCTAGTCTTACTTTTATATTATTATTATTATTATTATTATATTCATTCTTTATGTTTATATATATATATATATATATATTTCATTCTCTCTACGTTTGAAGTTTTCTACCTTTTCCAAAAAAAAAAAAAAAAGTTTTCCCAAGGAGACAGCTTTTTTGACTGGGTGGTAAAAGAAACATAAATTGCAGACAAAGTAAAAGAAAAACAATAAAAGTTGTTATACACGCTTGAAAGTTTAAATAGTACGATTTTGCTTGAAATGACTTAGGCCTCGCTTAGAATAAGGGAATAGAATGGAATAGAAAGGAATGAAAAAAATAATTTTAAAATATTCTTCCATTCTCTTGTTTGGAAGTTTTAATGGAGGGAATGGAAAGTTCATTCTTTTGTTCAGGAGTTTAAGTAGGAGGGAATGAAATTGATAGAAAGGAACACTCATTCCTCTTTATTCCTTTAAAACCTCAAATTTTCATTCCCCCTAAAATTGGGAGGAATGGGAAGAAATTGAATTAGATTTAATGATTTTTTTACTAAAACTCTCAAAATACCCCTATATATTCAACTTTTTATTTTAAAATAGGGGTCTAATAATAATATTGTCATAAAATGATTCCATTCCATTCCCTCCATATTACTCCCAAACAAAATTACTTACATTCCATTCATTTTTATTCCTTTCCATTCCTTCATTTTAAAACATCCAATCAAGATTACTTAATTCCATTCGATTCCATTCTTTTCTATTATTTTCCCTTACTTAAATACATTCTATTTCACTCCATTTCATTCCCTTATGTACTCCTAAGCGGAGCCTTAAAGTCACCATTTTAGTTGTTTGCCTAATAGGAAAAGTACTACATGTTAGTTAATTAAGTCTAAAATTCACTAACATCAAATAATGTAAAGTCATATGAAAATATATAATTAACATCAAATAATTAAAGTCGTATAAAAATATATAGTTATTATAGTTACCATATAAAGTTATATTAATATTATTTATTTTTGCATTTAGATTTTTATTCCTTTTTTACATATCTTGAAGATGAAAGAAAACGTGTAATGTTGGTTTTTAAATGCGAAAGAAAGAGAAAAAATTTATAAAAAAAAAAAAGAAAAATAAACATTTTAAATGAAATGTTTTGTAAAATAAATAATTTGATATCAGAAATTTTTAAAAGTGAATAAATAAGATAGATATACTAAAATAGACATATATTTTAAACAAGCTGATACAAATGCTTTAAAGGTGTGTGTAAGAGTGTAAAAAACACTACTAAAAAAGACCACGATTTTACCTTTGATGTGGCAGTAAATGCTCGCCGGATAAATTCCCCACTTCTCTCATAGCATCCTTCCATTTCTGGATCTTCTCTGTGTCAATTCTGTCATTTTTCTGATGTTCGTCAAAGGCTTTTTCATATGGCCCAGTTTGCTTCCGTACATCGGAGGGATCTACGTGGTAAAAGACGGGCACGACTTTAAGTCCCTTATTTTTTTTGCATTCAACAATTTCAGCAAGTTCATCTAAGCACCACCTGGAATCGGCATATTTTTCTGAGAAAACAACAATTGCATACTGGGATTTTTCTATGGCTTGTATGAGCTCAGAAGCAATTTCTTGTCCTAGTTGGAGTTTTTCGCTGTCTCTAAAGGTTTCAATGCCTCTCAATCTAAATGCCTCGTATAAATGGTCTGTAAAGGTATGGCGGGTGTCCTCACCCCGAAAACTGAGAAAAACATCATAGTTCGAACCAAGGATTGAAGAAGAAGATGATGATGATGATAAAGAAGGTGTTTTAGAGCTAGTGGGAGCCATTGGAAACTTAGTAACTAGCTTGTTTGTGGAAAAGTTACAAAGAAAGTTGCAGAACAAAGAAAATGGAAACCTGGAAAGAGAGTTATCAGAGCTTTATGAGATCTTACTTTCTGTAAGAAGAATGCCCTATGGCAAGGAACGTAAAGCTCTAGTAAGATGAATAGATAGAGGTGTAGGCAACGCTGGTATGGGAAATATGGACTGATAGGAACAAGTTTATATAGATATCGAAGACTTGCACTTGCTACTAAAATGTATAAACTAAATTCAAAATTAATAACTCCAAAATATAATGACTAAAATAGTATTTTGATATTAGGTACATTTTCGTTCAGCTTATAAAATCTTTCTACTATTTACATTTAAAAAAAAAAAAAAAAAAAGCTTCCATCAATACTATAAAGAGAGAAAAAAATGTTTGAGAGTGATGTACCGTTCTTTCTAACTGTGATGAACTGGGCGTACCAACTTTTTCTTATTCTTAGAATGAAATTAATTAGTAGTATCTTACTCATTAAAAAGTAAATAAACTAGAAAGAGAAAATTGATAAAAAGAAATATTTAAATGGGTCTAGGAAAAAATAAAACAGTCTTGAATAAGGGTCCGTGAAAAATGAACTAAATTTTAAAAAAAGAAAGAAAAAAAAATAGATTTTTAACTAAAAGTATATTACTAGCATCATTTTAAGCAAGTATTCATAATTTACCACCAGGAAAAGAAGATAATTTAGTATTTCTACCACTTCACTCTTCCAGGAATCGTCCTGGCAAAATTGAAAGAAAAATTGGAGAAGTAGAGAACGTTTTGATGTGGATTTTTCATTTCAAGGAGGAAATGAAAGGAGATAAATAAAAGAGATGTATAGTTGTGAAAAGTGAAACTTTACAGATTTTGGAACTAAAATTGCAGTAGCGATTGTGAAGCTTAAAAAACTCTTAGAAATAATGCGAGATTCAAATCATATTATATAATTGCATTTTTAATTGTTAGAGATATATTAGTCCAATAACATAAGTTTGAGCCCAATTTTATTTTGTATGTAAGTCAAGTCTTCTATTTGTACTAGAGTTTTATTAACCACAGTTAATGTATGGTTAGTCTATGGTTTAGTCTATTATATTTACCCATGTTAGGTTCTTTTTTTTTTTTTTTTTTTTTTTGAGAAACAAACACACACACAGGGGAGAGGGAAAAAAGTTTTAACACAAAAGTACACTACAACTCTACTCAAAAACCATGATATGTTAGATTCATTATTACATTGGATTTGTACTAACACTCCTATAATAAAGATCGTAGAATCAAGTTGAACCGCATAACCCTCATATTCTTGTGTTTTCTATTTTATGCTTCTACTTTCCCATCTATTCTAATATATTCAACCTAGTATATCACAACTAATATTCAACATTAATAAATGAATGGCCACTATTATTTCTGTTTGTGAAAGAGAGAAGAGAGGGGGAAAGAGGGTAGTTGGGGCATTCACATCCTCTGATTTCAGTCAACACCACCTGTTTGTTTATTTATTTAAACAGAGTAGGTGTGTAATTGGCCTATACCTTCAAGGAATTTTCCTAGTAAGACAGCAACCGAAAATTATTTTTTAACTGCAATGAAGCCCTAATGGTAAACTCTTCCCCATGTATTAATTAGTTGTTTAAAGGGTTGAGTATACACATCCTCTCCTTCTAGGCATGCAGATCCAAGTTATCATCCGTAAGGAAAAAACAAAACAAAATAAAATGGAAAAAAACGAAGCCAGATATAGTTTATCTCATGTAATTGCGTATTAATAAGAGACTCAATTTTTAAACAGAGTAGGTGCATGTGCAACTGGCATCTCAATTCAAACAATTCATATATACAATGACTTAGATTTATATTTGTAAATAAAATAAATTAAGGATAAGCATTGCTTGGCCCCATGAACTATGTAAGTATTATGGTAATAATTAGTCTAAGCAATGCTTATCTCAATTCAAAGGCATCTTCTAGGAAAAATGTTTGAAAATGAGAGCTGGGAGAAAAGAACCTTCACAGGATAAGAGAGTAGCTTTGATACATTAACAATGTTTACCAACCACTCTTCTTGTTCTTTAAAGGGCTGAGCATACACATCCTCTCCTTCTAGGCATCTTCCTGTCAAAAGGCAGACTCGAGAAAAAGAGACTTTATTTGCCCACCACACCTGCTCATTTTTTAAACAGAGTAGGTGTAGTGCAAGTGGCCATCTCAATTCAAACAAGTTATATAATAATGACTTAAATTTATATTTGTAAATAAAATAAATTATGATGAGCATTGTTTAGCCCACAAGGTATGTCAGTATTAAGGCAATAATTAACCCAAGCAATGCTTATCTCAATTTAGAGGCATCTTCTAGGAAAAATGATTGAAAATGAGAGTGGTAGAAAAGAATATTCATAGGATGGGGGAGCTGCTGTGACATCAATTATATACAATGCTTACCAATTCAAACTAACGTCTAGGCCTATTTAACTGTAGGAATCAGATCCGGCATAAAGGGATCATTCTTCGAACACCCTTTTGTTCTTTAAATGTGAATTCATTCATACTAGTATTAGTCCATTGGTATTTAATGAGAATGTATAACTCAGTTATTAATATCACATGATTTTTACTAGTCTCTTGGAATCAACTGAGAATTTATAAAAGATTTCCAGTCTTGAGGGTTACCTACTTTTTAGCACACGATTTATTCTGCCTTTAAAACACCAACAAAAAGCTTTTTCTTGCCATTCTTTGTTCTTTCAAGTCAGACTGTTTGTGATTTGTAGTCTCATTGGCAGTTCTAATTAAACATACGATGGGGAATCCATTAACTTTATGCTGCACCTTAAAAATCAGGAACCTCTCTAATTCCTAAACTGACAAAAAAGAGTTTAAAATATAACGAATAGGAGGCATCTTGCTCTTAAGTCTAACATTACCATTACATAATGGCTTTTGAATCACCAATAAAAGGTCACTTGTAAAGAGAGAGGTTTTTTTTTTTTTTTTTTGGATATAGTAAAGAGACAGCCTTTAAATTATATTGTGAAAGTTACTAGCCATTATTAACAAAGAATAATCACTTTTAGCTCGTTTTTCGGTAAAATTCTAAAGAAACAGTTAATTTGTCTGCTCAAGCTAACTACCTTCAAAAAATCAAAAGGAAAGTTTGCTTTTGGTCCAACTGTCATCTGCTTGAGCAGAACTGCATTTCACTCAAACGAAATTCCTAAAACATGTCTTCTTCAATCCAATTCATTTATTCATTCTTCCACTTCAAAGTGTGATCTTCTTACATACAAGAATAGAGAAAGTGAGGGTGATGTAGGACTCAATTTACTATTTAATTATTGAAATTTATTAATTTTGGTATTAAATTTGTGATTTTCGTTATTTTTGGTATAGGGTTATTATTTCATTGTTTTTCCGTGTTTTTAATACTTTTTAGGCAAATTTGGTTCCTGTTATGGTTAGATATTAACTAGAAATTATTTTAGAATATATTTTCTTGTTTGTCAAGTTTTACAGAGCCTTTAAATAGGCTCCTAAGTCTACAAATGTTTTTTTGGAACAATTATTCAATCAATACATTTCAGAGTTTTGTCTTTCTATTTTCTGGTGGATTCCAAACCTTTCTTATTATGGATTCAAGGACCCTTGTGGATTTAAGAAACCCTAATGGATTCGATATTATTTTCAGAAGCAAACGTGTTTTGTTTCTTGTATTCTAGAAGTAGATAAATTTTGCTTCTTGATGCTTCCACATCCTGCATCAGTTGGTATCAAAGTCTTGACTTATGTTGGTCTAGTGACTAACGTATGAGACGGTAGCAATTCCGGTGACAGAAAACTTAGCAAGTATTTCGTGACTTTTTGCTCTATAGAAAAAAAATCACATAGAGAAAGGTCATAACTAATTAGAAAAGAAAAAAAAAATCACATAGATAATGTCCTAACTCTTAGGATCTTTCTCTGTGTAATTTTTTTTCTTTTCTAATTAGTTATTTGTACATGAGCTCATGGTTTATGTGAATGGAAGAAATTATTTGAAATTGAAAATCTTAATTTTTTTTTTCCAACTCTCATGTAGAGGCATTGGAATTCGAATAAGAGAAGTAATCATTCTAATATATATATATATATATATATATTGAGAAAGCAAAGAATATATATATATATATATATATAAATAACCTTGTGTATTTTTTTTTAAGAAATATGTAAAGTTACGTGGAATAATGTTTAAAAGTAAGATAAAGATGTCCTAATTTTTAGGCAAAATGGAGAAGAGAAAGGAAAAAGCCTAAAACTTAAGAATAATAAATTACTCTTTTAACCAATTTGTGTTTTTTAATTTAAAATGATTAAACTAAAATATCCATTTTAGAGTCTTTAAGAATTTGTGTGAGGATATTTTAAAACACAAAATAATGAAACCCAAATAGAGAATCTCGTTATTAGTAGTATAGATGACTTGGATAATTTAGTGTCTATTACTATTTTTTTTACTCTTTTTCTTCTCATCTTTTTTTAATTATAAATTTCTTATTATTCTCTCTCTCACATTCTCTCTTAAGAAAGTGGTTTCTCTCTCTCTCTCTCTCTCTCTCTCTCTCTCTCTCTCTCTCTCTCTCTCTCTCTCCTAGCTTTGGTTTGTTTTTTGTTTGAATTAATACTTGTTATTTTGGAAGCAAGAATTTAAATTTATATCAAAACATAGTCTTGGCTATGATAATTACAAATCAGCATTCAGTCTATTCAATTTAATTCGGTTTACTTCAGTCCAATTCGGTCTAATTCAGACCAATTCGGTCTATTTCGGTCCATTTCAATCTATTCAGTCCAATTAGTTCTATTCGGTCTTGTTCGATCAATTCAGTTCAATTTGGTCCATTTTGTGTACTTCGGTCTATTTTGGTCCAATTTATCAAATTCAGTTCATTTGATCTTGTTCAGTCCACTTCGGTCTATTCAGTCTATTCGGTCTATTTCAGTCCACTTCAATTAGATCAGTTCACTTCGGTCCATTGGGTCCACCTTGATTCACTTCAGCCCAATTCGGTCCATTTGGCCTAATTTTTTGTATACTATTTAAAAAAAGATGGGCACAAGATCATGCTTTCGCATGGCCATCTTCACTCAACACTACGTAACTAAAGTTTCCTTTCTTCCAAATGGCTACCCATTCATTAAAGAATTTTGCAACTAACATAATTTTCCTATAGTTTGGAGTGGTTTCAAACTGAACTAAGTTTTAATGAAATGCATGAACTTTTAAATTGTTTCAATTTGCATCCTTAATGTGTCACCATTAACGGGAAAAAGTAACAGAAAATTCACATAAAATGTGACTAATATAAATCCTTTTTTTTTCTTGACTAAAACTTATCTAAATCCAAAAAAAAAAAAAAAAAAAAACCCTCCAATACTAAATTATAAGAGCTCTAGTACATTATATGAGAATTATAAAATTATATAGTATTAATAATCAGTTACTAAGTTCTTATCATCAAAACACTCACAATACAATTAATATTATATAAATTCATGTCCAGAAAATATTATATCATATTCTATGTAATAAAGGTTGGATTCTAGAAGTAGAAGCATTAGTTGTGCCAAGTGACTACACATGCTTTGCACTAAATGGCTACCCTTTGTTAAGGATTGGTAATTGACGCAATCCTTATATATAAGTTGGGGTGGGTTCCAATTAAACTCTAAATTTTAAATGTTTGAATTAAACCCATGAAATTTTAAATTGTTTCAGTTTGACGCCCTTAATGAATCACTTTAGACCATGTAAAGCTTTAAGATGTACACTATATGTAAATTGTAAAATTATATGAAAATCAGTAATTAGGTATTGCAACAATAAAGTTCACAATAAAATTGATATTACAACTCCATATGGAAAACTTATATAATTTAGCTAAATTATTCTAATTATATAATTTAGGTTATTTAGCTATTATAAAACAATTATATAATTTTAATATATAACTATAAAACACAAATCAGCTTAAGAATTTTACAAAACCGTTTTGTTGACATAATTTTTTTTTTATTAAGAAAAGGATGTTGACTTCAAATGATAACAAAAAATAAACTGATTTGTTATTTTATATTTTTCATTATCATTTTATCTGAAGGATATAAAAAAACGTTTATGGGACCTCAAATGTTTACCAAAGTCAGTGATTTTTTTTTTCATTTTTTACTTGCATTGTAAAAATATTTATTGGGAGAAATTAATTGTCTCTAATAGGTAATAATTCAAATAACAATGGGATGGAATAAATGAGTTTTGACAAGCTTTTTAAGAGTAATTTTAAAATGGGATGGTATACATTTAAACGACCTCATTTATTTATCATTACTCTATAATTAAATGATAAATAAGTAATAAACGTAAAATGTGTCAAACATCTATGATATGTATAAATTGTTGTTTGCCATAAAAACTTGTAGGGTAATTCTAAGCCCCCCCCCCCCCCCCCCCCTCCCACCCTAAAAAAAAGGGGGGTACGGTACCCACTAGTAGGTAACCTGTTATACAAGATTACTTTTTTTCTTATATTTGACGGTTTCATTCTCATATTGTGTAGTTCCAACATCACATGTGACAGTTAATCATTTTCTCACATTTGGTGGTTCCCTTACTTTTTTATTACATTTGATGGTTCCATTCTCATATTGTGCAGTTCCAACATTACATGTGACAGTTCTTTTCTCACATTGTGCAGTTCCCTTACTTTTTTTTCTCACATTTGACAGTTCCATCATCACATTGTGCGGTTCCAACATCGCATGTGATAGTTATTGTGAGTTCGTTTAGACCCTTGTAAACTAGATTATTTAACCTAATTAATTAGCCAAGTGAATACTTAGGTTTATTATTAAGATCTAGGTTAAACACAAATAATCATAAATAATAAAGCAGCGGAAAATAAAGAACATAAAGATCTGATGACCTAGGAAAACCAAACCGATAAAAAACCTGGGGAGGATTTAACCTAGCTATCCTCAAGGTAAAATAGCAAATCTACTAGAAAGAATTGAAGTTTACACAATAGCGACTTAGACCACTAACATCCTATTGCTACCCAGTGTTGGAAACTTACTACCACGACCCCATGATAGCTCCGAGACCACGGACTCCTTCTTTCCTTAATCTTTGCAAAACACAAACACCCACGCTTGTGACTTTGAGATCCCACTCAAAGGTTTAGCAACACAAACTCTCCTGTTTGTGACTCCAAGACCACCCTTAAAGGTTTAGATCATCAGCACCTTTGATGACTATAGAAGGCAGCAATTTCAGCAATATCGGATCTTAAGATTCTTCAAAAAACAATACCGGTAGAAGTTATAAGAGAGGTTTTAGGAACAAAACCCTAAATACAAAAGAGGCACACTCTTCTCTCTCTAAAAAGCCCTGTAAAAAACGTGTTTAGGGTTTCCTTTATATAGTGGGAGAAGTAGATTTGAAACCCTAATCCTTAATGGGCTTGAACTGCTGTTTGGGCCAACTTAAAATTCTGTAGATACGACTTTCGATCGATCGAGCCTGTTTTTCGATCGGTTGAATCAGGCAAATTCTGAAATCTTCTTTCTGCAGCTTGTATGTTCTTGTGTGCTCATGATTTGCCAATTTTTCTAAATTTTTAGAACCTAACAGTTATTTTGTCACATTGGGTGGTTCCCTTACTTTTTTCTCACACTTGACGGTTCCATCCTCACATTGTGCAATTTCAACATCACATGTGATAGATTTTTACTCACATTTGGTGATTCCCTTACTTTTTTTTTCTCACATTTGACGGTTTCATCCTCATATTGTGCGGTTCCAACATCACATGTGACAATTATTTTGTCGTATTGGATGGTTCCCTTACTTTTTTCTCACACTTGACGGTTCCATCATCACATTGTGCATTTCCAACATTACATGTGACAGTTCTTTTTTCACATTGGATGGTTTCCTTACTTTTTTCTCACACTTGACGGTTCTATCCTCACATTGTGCAGTTCTAACATCACATGTAACAGTTCTTTTCTCACATTTGGTGGTTCCCTTATTTTTTTTTCACATTTGACGGTTCCATCCCCACATTGTACAGTTCCAATATCACATGTGACAGATTTTTACTCACATTTGGTGGTTCTCTTACTTTTTTTTTCTCACATTTGACGATTTTATCCTCACATTGTGCGGTTCTAACATCACATGTGACAGATCTTTTGTTACATTGGGAGGTTTCCTTACTTTTTTCTCACACTCGACGGTTCCATCTTCACATTTTGCAGTTCCAACATCACATGTGACAGTTCTTTTCTCACATTTGGTAGTTCCCTTACTTTTTTCTCACATTTGACGGTTTCATCCTCACATTGTGCAATTCCAACATCACATGTGATAGTTCTTTTCTCACATTTGGTGGTTCTCTTACCTTTTTTCTCACATTTGACTATTTCATCCTCACTTTGTGCAGTTCCAACATTACATGTGATAGTTCTTTTGCCACATTTGGTGATTCCCTTATTTTTTTCTCACATTTGACGATTTCATTATCACATTGTGTAGTTCCAATATCACATTTGACAGTTCTTTTGTTACGTATAGTGGTTCCTTTATTTTTTTTTTCTCAAATTCGCATCTATTTTATTTTTATCACATTGTGTAGTTCCAATATCACATTTGACAGTTCTTTTGTTACGTATAGTGGTTCCTTTATTTTTTTTCTTAAATTCGCAACTATTTTATTTTTATCACATTTGATAGTTTTGTCAAATGTGACAATTCTTTTGTCACATTTGACAATTCTTTTGTCACATTCGACAATTCTTTTGTCACATGTGACAGTTCTTTTCTCATATTTGAAGGTTCTCTTACTTTTTTTTTTTTTTTTTTCACATTTGACGGTTCCATCCTCACATTGTGTAGTTCCAACATCATATGTTACAGTTCTTTTTTCACATTTAGTAGTTCTCTTACTTTTTTTTCTCACATTTGACGGTTCTATCCTCACATTATGCAGTTCCAACATCACATGTGACAATTTTTTCTCACATTTGGTGATTCCCTTACTTTTTTTTTTCTCACATTTGACGGTTTTATTCTCACATTATGCAATTCTAACATCACATGTGACAGTTCTTTTGTCACATTGGGTAGTTCCCTTACTTTTTTCTCACACTTAACGGTTTCATTCTCACATTGTGTAGTTCTAATATCACATGTGACAGTTCTTTTCTCACATTTGGTTTTCCTTATTTTTTTCTCACATTTGACGGTTTCATCCTTACATTGTGTAGTTCCAACATCACATGTGACAATTCTTTTGTCACATTTGGTGGTTCTCTTACTTTTTTCTCACATTTGATGGTTCCATTGTCACATTAAGTAGTATCAACATCACATCTGACTTTATTTTTGTCACATTCAATGGTACCTATTTTTTATTCTCAAATTTGAGAGTTTCATTATTACATTGTTTAGTACCAACATTACTTCTGACCGTACTTTTGTCACATTCGATGGTACCCTATTTTTTTCCTTACAATTGACAGTTCAATTGTCACAGTAAGCACTACCAATAGCACATCTGACCATAATTTTACATTTGGACTTATCACTGAGGTCACTTTTTTACTTACTAATAACCGCTCATCACAATAGTAATTTTTTTAAAGTTATTAAAAAATTTAGATCTAAAATCGAAAACCAAAAAAAAAAAAAAATCCCATGAAATTAGCCCAACCACAATAATTACTCTTGTTCACAAAAAAAATTAGCTAGAATTATCTTGGTTTCTTCCACAAATATTTGAGAGTTTCATTATTACATTGTTTAGTACCAACATTACTTCTGACCGTACTTTTGTCACATTCGATGGTACCCTATTTTTTTCCTTACAATTGACAGTTCAATTGTCACAGTAAGCACTACCAATAGCACATCTGACCATAATTTTACATTTGGACTTATCACTGAGGTCACTTTTTTACTTACTAATAACCGCTCATCACAATAGTAATTTTTTTAAAGTTATTAAAAAATTTAGATCTAAAATCGAAAACCAAAAAAAAAAAAAAATCCCATGAAATTAGCCCAACCACAATAATTACTCTTGTTCACAAAAAAAATTAGCTAGAATTATCTTGGTTTCTTCCACAAATATTTGAATATACCAATTAACTTCCTACGTATCTCCCTTGGTAGCTTCCATCACATTCAGGGGCATACTTCCCTATAAAATGACATAGTTGAGGTCACTTTCTTGATGTTTATATTTTTATTATGTATATATGATGGTGAACCAGAAATTAGACTATCTCCAATTCGTCCATAGTGTCAACCAAGACCAAAAAGGTCATCCAAGGTTAAGAAGGTTGTCTAGCATGGAGTCACTTGGACGACCGCCAAACACTTAGAAATTTTCAGAGTAAATCTATATCCAAAAGCTTATGATTCGGACGACGTTCTACCATTCTGAAGGAAGAGCAAAATCCTTATTTATTGCTCTAACTTCCCACTAAGTTCTTAGCTTCTGATGACAGTTGTAGAACTTAAGTCTAAACTTTCTAACTTCCATCCACGTTGAGGAAGTTACTAAACAAGTAACCACTCTAAAGCTCACTATAAAAGGACTCAGTCATATGAAATCAAAGTAAGTTTTTATCCACTTATAGAGTTGGAATTCTTGAGTTCAGGAGAGAAAACTAACTTAAGCATCGGGAGAGTTCTTGGCCAGTTCACCCCAGTCACCTTTGATCTTGTGCTTCTTTCTTTTTAGGCCTTCCAAGCAATTTCAAGCCCATTGAGGCCCGGAACATTCAACCTATTGATTTTCTGTGCATCATTAATATATATTATAAAACCGAATATGTATAACCTTATGTGCTCTCTAATAGTTGTTCTTATGCAACATCTGTAACTTAATCACAGTTGTGTGTTTATTGTGGTGTCTAAGGTTGGAAATAGGATGACTATACAATTAGCAAGTTATGCAAAAAATCCAATACAAAGATTGTTGATAATTTTAAAATTTTTAGTAAACACTTGAATTGAAACTACAAATCCAGTATGAAATAGTCATCAATCAAGGCTACTACACCGGGTTTTATATTTTTTAGGCATTTTCATTAGATCCACATGTGCGGAAGTATTAAATTACTGTGTCCGACACGAGTATAACCACCCTAACTAAAGTGTCTATGCAATTTTGTTTCATAAAATTATTATTACATTTAGACCCATCTAAAACAAAATAAACATCCTAAAAAATTTCCACAATAACAAAAATTACCAATAGAAAAGCTAAAAACAATTAAACACAATTGATTGATTTTACCAAAAACAAACAACCCAGTCATTGTTAAAAGAATTATCAAAATAATTTTGTCATTGAGAGTTTAGCATATCGACCACAATGATAAGTGTGAGCCTCATTTGAGTCAACAGAGCCTCCACTAGCTAAGTCTAAGAGAGCCCTAATAGTAATGAAATGTTTTCGTTGTTGAAGACTTATCAGTGCCACAAAGCACTTATCTCTCTCTCTCTCTCTCTCTCTTTGAGGGTTTTGCAAAATTTATACAAACTTGTCATTCTAAATCCATTTGTTATTTCTTCCTATAAAATATTGGAACGTATAATTTGAATATAATTGGCTATTAAAAGGTCAATTTTCATCTCTATACTTTGTTCATTCATATAGGTGGTTGATAGAGCCCTTACTAACTCCTCAGTGTAAGTAAGACCTATTTACTAGGATTTGAGACAAGCCATATAATTTATGGCATTGTCTTCTTTTAGTTGCTTCAATCTCTCTCTCTCTCTCTCTCTCTCTCTCTCTCTCTCTCTCTCTCTCTCTATATATATATATATAATTGTTTTAGAAGCAATTCCGATAGTCTCTATTTCTTGTATTTCCTGGTGAAGTTGTTTTATAAACTTCAAGGATTCTGACATATGATAGTGTGATAGCTTTAAAAGACTCAAAATGGTTGGCTTGGTAACACTTGGATTTTTGTAATGGTCAAGGCATACCTACTTCTAAAACGACATAGTTGAGGTCACTTTTTGATATTTATCATTTTCTAATTAACATTAATGTGTGAGATTAATATCGATATACTAATTAGTTAATTAATTAATTATTTATTTATTTATTTATTTAGTTAGTTATACATATTTATATATTTTAAGTTAAGCCTTGTACCAACTTAGTGCATCAGCATGGTGGTAATTCGATATATTTTTTACAGAGCAACTCTGGTTCGAATCCTAGCACTTCACGCCTGCAATTTTATTTTTTTGAATTTTCAATTTTCGGTCCATAAGCTAAAAAGCCCACAAGATCCTATGCCCAAGAAAAACCCTAGTTCATCCCAAATCTTCTTTCCTTCAATGTTGGTGATAGCAGCCACCGATCTTCCTCCCTTTCTCTGCCCTTTTGTTAGTCTCTACCGTTTCTCATCACTAAAATCTCAGTACGTCTTATCCTTATCTTGCATAATGTGGATCTTATCTTAGTAAGTGTATTTCCCCCCCCCCCCTTTCATTTCTTCAATTACTTTTCTCTCTCTCAAGAACAAACACGTGTTTTTCATATTTAAATTTTAAGCACTTTATTTCCTTTGTAATTCCAAGTTATGAAAGATGGGATGATAGTGCAGTCTGGAAGGTACAATTATCTACTAGATTCTGGCTTGGATTTCACAGCATTAGTAGCTGCCCATGACACATCCATGGAACTTGTAGAAATGGGCACCACATGCCTAGCCAAATATGTCTAGGCAAAACTTGGTTCTCTCTTTGCTTTTAGCTCATCATCAATGTTGGGCATACTGTTGTGTTTGCTTGAACATAGGATGCAAATCCAGCTTTTGTAAAACGACTTGCAGGACATCATTTTACAGAAACTTCATGAGCTTTATGTACCTTTTTTTGTGGCTTGTTACAAAGATATGGAGTGAGAGAAAAGTTCATTTCTACTATTTATTCTTTCTTCCTGTCCCCTTTACTCTACCATCAAAACATTTGCCAGTCTTTTTTTTTTTTTTTTTCAATTTAAATTTTTTTGGAATTTTTGAAAAATTTCCCCTAAAGTTACGAAAAGGAAAGGAAACTTTCAAATGATAAAAACATCACTATGCAGATTTTTTCTGTGCTTATAAGAAAATGTATTCCATGATAAACTTTGGAAATTAGTTTTTCTTTTTATCAATCAAATAGGTGGAAGGAATTAAATTTTTTTTTTCATCTAACCAAAACAAATCAACATTGTAATTAACACTATCACCTTTATTTATTGGTTTCAATTAGCTTAATTAGTAAAATTTATTGTTAATGGAGTACAAGTGTTGATCACTTAATTGGAGCTGCAGGGCTAAAGACAACCTTATAGTCATGGCCCCATATGTATCTGATTAAAATAACTGATACCCAAAAGTATATGGACCCCTTGGTTTTATTGTTTAAATGGATTGGATTTGCTAATCTCATCCAATCTTTCTTCATCATTCACCGAAACAAGTTGCACCAATACAATTACAAATGCAACAAAGGATATAACAAAATAAAATAAATGCAACAAAGGATATATTACTACCTGCTGCAATAATAAGTGCATTTTAAAAGAAAAGAAAAGGTGAGACATTGACCATGAAAATCAAATACTTCTTCAGCCAAATATAATATACAAGTGGGACATGCGCTATGAGTCTAAGAGCAAGTTGTGTGAATACAATATACAAGCTGGGAGAATTTGTGTTTGCAATACAAAATGCCCTCTAGAGCTGCATAATTAGATGGGGTTATAGGACAACCACCATGAGAGCACTTGAAACATGACTTGTGGTAGGCCTGGCTCTCCACTGTCACCTGTAAATTTTTAGTCAAAACAAACCAACATTGTAATCAACACTATCATACTTGTAAAATATTATTTAAGGTGCATTTGAATGTTACATTTTGTTGTAAGCTTATTTGCTAAAAGTTTACCTATAAAAAATGAGGCTTTAAAAAATTATACATAACCAAATAAACTAAAAAGCTAAAAGAATAAGTCATGCCAAACAGGTCTAATATTCTAGGTAAAAAGCTAGCCAACTATACGCATACATACATAGACATATTTGGCTAGCATTTGATCATGGAAGTTCATTAAACATGAGGGACCTGGGGGCCATTGGCATTAGAATCGACAAATTCGAAATCTGAAATCCACATTTGCAAATTGAGATTACTATAGACATTAATCCCACTCTACTCCAACACATAATTGTCAAAACAAAGAATCGAGAATGCTATACCTATTTCCCCATGTTTGTTAGATGTTATATATGAAATGTGAGATCTACAAACTCCAATGCCGTAAATTATAATTAACAACAGATGCATACAAGACATGCATTTGATAAAAAAAACACTAAAAGGGTATCACAAGCCCAAACTGCTAGGGTTGGACCAGGAAAAGAGGAAATAGAGGTGGAAAAAGGAGAGCACTCAGAGTCAGCAACCTGATAAAAATTTGAGATTTTCCATGTAGAATATCACAACAAAATGACTTTAGGGGATATTAGAATTTTACCTTCTCAAGTGGGTAAGCAGTTTTACCACAAGTAGCACATTTTTCTTGCGTCCCAAAAAACATGCTCGCAGCCTTGCTAGGTGACCTAGCCTGAAACCAACTCAAGCTTTTGAGAATCAGTGACAACACTAGTACACAATGTGCAAAATAGCAAACCACCTACATTAATCAAATCCCAAAACAAGATCAAATTATTTGATACCATCAACCAATAGAGATTTATACATTTCACATCTACAATGTGAAAAATAGCAAACCACCTACATTAATTACGTCCCACAATGTGAAAAATAGCATAATGGTACAGTTTATACATGTTTTGAAATAAAAACATGTATACGAAAAGCACTAGAAGTTTAAGGAAAGATGTGCTAATTTTTTTCAAGGTTGATAACCGCAATTAGGTAATTCTTTTGTCACGAATAATATGTGAAATAAATGTTAACAGTTTGGCTATTATTAAATCACATTGTTAAGAATTTCCATCGAGTACCTAAAAAAATTATTTTAAAACAATACATATATTCTTCTTTTTGATAAGCCTACCCACCTTTGTTTATACCAGAAGATAAACCCCTTCACACTTTAATGACCAAGAATACATATATTCTTCTTTTCAATACGCCTACACACTTATGTTTATACCATAACATAAACCCCTTTTACACTCTAATGACCAAGGTCAAAGCGAGGCACTTCACTGCTTCAACAGATAATTTGGCCCAAAGGTTATCAATATATATATACACACACACACACACACACACACACATACACATATTTTTTTTTCTTCTTTCCAATAAACAATTTAAATCTGATTGAAAGGGGTTTACCCAGAGAAATTATCCAACTCCTGCCAAGCCAGAGAAAAAAACCCAAATTGTTCAACCCAGCTAGCAAAACCTATGATAAATAACCCAAATAGTATAAACAGCAATACTAACAAACCCAACCAGAAAAAATAAAGAAAAATAAACCAAATTGAAATCAGTATTAAACATACAATTAGAAGTTTTACTAATTCAAGTATATACAATAACTTATTCTCTCACCTGCTATGAACTTGCTATGAACCAAAAGGAATAATAGATTGGTTTTGTTCCTAGCAACCTTGCGAAACCAAAAGGTAAAAAAAAAAAAAAATTAATAACAATTCTGCCATACAGAGAACAAACGGCAATAGTTAAAAAACCCATATGGAAAATTAAAGAATAAGGATGAGACGTACTGAGATTTTAGATTCTATAAACGGTGGAAACTTTGAACAAAACGGCAGAGACACGGAAGAAGTGCCACTGAGTTGGATTGGATGTGGATTTGAGGTTGGATTGGAATAGAAGAAGCTAGAGGGTGGCGCCGCCGAGTTGGATTGAGATTCGATGGTGTGCCGTTGTCTAGTTCTTCTATTGTGGGTATGGGTTTGTTGAGCTAGAGAGGCAAACGTGATATTGTTATGAGACGAGATAAAGGAAAACGAGACAGAGCTTTAGAGGCTTTAGCATTGAGACGAGACAGAGTAGAGAGGAAAACCAGAGGCGTTGTTGATGCGTGAATGATCATGCATTCTTTTGCTTTGTTTTTTTTGGTTTATATATATAACCTGTTTAGCCAGTAACCAAGGGCAAAACTTAGGTACAGTACCTTAGGTACAGTACTTAAGGTTCCCCACCTAAAATTTTGACACCTGTCCAACTTAACCCCTCAACCAAACGGCGTTAAAACTATTTTTTTTTCCTTCTTCCTTTCCTGTACTGCAAACACTTCTAAACCAAACCCAAAAAAAATCTCATAGCTCTCTCTCTCGGTGCGTATCTGCTTCCTTGCTTCTTTTTCTGATCTATGATTCTTTCTTTCTCTCTCTCTCTCTCGGTGTGTGTGTGTGTGTGTTTGGATGTGTATTTGTTTCCTTCTTCTTTTCTGATCTATGAGTCTTTCTTCATTTATGATCTATGATTCTTTCCTCTGTTCTGATCTATGATTCCTCTGTTTCTTTCTTCTTTTCTGATCTATGGGTCTTTCTTTGTCTCTGATCTATGATTCTTTCTCTCTTTTGGTGTGTGTATTTATGTGTATCTGTTTCCTTCTTCTTTTCTGATCTCTGAGTCTTTTCTGATCTATGATTCTTTCAGGTCTGTTTCCTTTCTTCTTTCTGATCTATGATTCTTTCTTTCTCTCCCGATCTGTGTATCTGATTCCTTTCGTTTTTTCTGATCTATGATATGTTCTTTCTTTTTTTGGGTTTTTCTGGTTTATGATTCTTTCTTTCTCTCTCGGCTTGTGTACCTGATTCCTTTCGTTTTTTCTTATCTATGATTCTTTCTTTCTTTTTTTTGGTTTTTGGGTTTGGAAGAGAAGGGTCAGCCGGTTAGTGGTGGTTTGGAAGAGAAAGGTTTTGAGTTTGGAACTTAAAAGCATTTGCAGTACGGGAAAGGGAGATGGAAAAAAAAATTTTAGTTTTAACGCCGTTTGGTTGAGGGGTTAAGTTGGACAGGTGTCAAAATTTTAGATAGGGAACCTTAAGTACTGTACCTAAGGTACTGTACCTAAGTTTTGCCCCAGTAACCAATATCCCTTAAAATTATACCAATGGTCAAGATTTAAACCGTGTTAAATCAACGGTTAAGATTAAGGTGGGTACTGTACCCCCTTTTTCTGGGGTACGGTATGATGACCCTATATATGAAAAAGAGTAATGTTAAAGCCACAAAACATATGAGAGTGAGAGAGATATTAATTATGATGGATAATCAACATTTATGATATTGAAAGCAAATGATAAGAATAGAAATATAAATATTGTGGTGTGTGTGCCTGTGATATATTAATTATGATGGATAATCAACATTTATGATATCGAAAGCTAGTAATAAGAATTGAAAAATAAATAGTGCACATATACTATCTCATAGTTTTAATATATTTATTAATATAGAGTAATTCTACTGTACCCCCCCCCCCCAAAAAGAAGGGGGTACGGTACCCACTAGTAGGTAACCTGCTACAATAGGTTACTTTTTTTCTCACATTTGACGGTTCCATCCTCACATTGTGCAGTTCTAACATCACATGTGACAGTTTTTTTCTCACATTTGGTGGTTCCCTTACTTTTTTCTCACATTTGACAGTTTCATTCTCACATTGTGCAGTTCCAACATCACATGTGACAGTTCTTTTCTCACATTTCATGGTTCCCTTACTTTTTTTTTCTCATATTTGGCGGTTCCATCCTCACATTGTACGGTTCTAACATTACATTGAACAGTTCTTTTGTCACATTGGGTGGTTCACTTACTTTTTTCTCACATTCGACGGTTTCATTCTCACATTGTGCAGTTCTAACATCACATGTGACAGTTTTTTTCTCACATTTGGTGGTTCCCTTACTTTTTTCTCACATTTGACGGTTCTATCCTCACATTGTGCAGTTCCAACATCACATGTGACAGTTCTTTTCTCACATTTGGTAGTTCCCTTACTTTTTTTTCTCACATTTGGCGGTTCCATTCTCACATTGTGAGGTTTTAACATCACATATGATAGTTCTTTTGTCACATTAGGTGGTTCCCTTACTTTTTTCTCACATTCGACGGTTCCATCCGCACATTGTGCAGTTCTAACATCACATATGACAGTTCTTGTCTCACATTTGGCGATTCCCTTACTTTTTTCTCACATTTGACGGTTCCATTCTGACATTGTGTGGTTCTAACATCACATATGATAGTTCTTTTGTTACATTGGGTGGTTTCCTTACTTTTTTCTCACATTTGACGGTTCTATCCTCATATTGTGCGGTTCTAACATCACATATGACAGTTCTTTTGTCACATTGGGTGGTTCCCTTATTTTTTTCTCACATTTGACAGTTCCATCCTCACATTGTGCAGTTCTAACATCACATATGACAGTTCTTTTGTCACATTGGGTAGTTCCCTTACTTTTTTTCTCACATTTGACGGTTCCATCCTCACATTGTGCAGTTCCAACATCACATGTGATAGTTATTTTCTCACATTTGGTGGTTCCCTTATATTTTTCTCACATTTGACAGTTTCATCCTCACATTGTGCGGTTCCAATATCACATTTGATAATTCTTTTGTCACATATAGTGGTTCCTTTATTTTTTTTCTCAAATTTGATGGTTCCATTGTTATATTAAGCAGTATCAACATCGCATCTGTTCTATTTTTGTTACATGTGACAGTTCTTTTCTCACATTTGGTGGTTCTTTTATTTTTTTCTCACATTTGATGATTCCATTGTCACATTAAGTAGTACCAACATTGCATCTGACTCTATTTTTGTCAAATTCAGTGGTACCCTATTTTTTTATTCTCAAATTTGATCGTTCCATTATTACATTGGGCAATACCGACATTACTTCTGACCGTACTTTTGTCACATTCGGTAGTACCATATTTTTTTCCTTACAATTGACAGTTCAATCATCATAGTAAGCATTGCCAATATCACATTTGACCAAAATTTTACATTTAGGCTTCTCACTGAGGTCATTTTTTTACTTATTAATAACCGCTCATCACAAGAGTAATTTTTTTTAAGTTATTAAAAAATTTAGATCTAAAATTGAAAACCAAAAAAAAAAAAAAAAAAAAAAGCATCCCATGAAATTAGCCCAACCACAATAATTACTCTTGCTCACCCAAAAAAAAAAAAAAAAAAATCAGCTGGAATTATCTTGGTTTCTTCCACAAATATTTGAATATACCAATTAACTTCCTATGTATCTCCCTTGGTAGTAAGGGTCGTCAATGGGTTGGGTCGGCCCGGCCCATTTTTACTTAGCCCATGGGCACAATGGGCTGGGCATAATGAGATATTAACTAGTTAATGGGACGGGTTGGGTTGGGCCGAAAGAGAAAACTTCAGCCCATGACCCTGCCCATGGGCAATGCCCATTTTGTCTTTAGCGAGCTGGACTATCGGGTTGGGCCTAATGGGCTACCCATGGGCTTGTGTTAGCATATTATTTTATTATTTTTATAAGGAAAGTGTCAATTTTTTATAAGGGAATAATCAATCTATTTTTTTAAAGGAAAGAATTAAAGAATTAAATACTTAATTACAAAATTTTTTGCAGTAAAATCTATTTTAATTTTTTGTTTTGTTGATGGAAACCTATTTAATTTTTTTATTAAGGCTTTAAATAGTTTTTTATTTTTATCTTTAATAAAAAAAATGAGAAATGGTTAATTCAAATTTGCTTGACTACTAGAAAAATATATATTTAGTAAACTAAGTTTAGCACAATTATTTTGAGTATATTAGTGGTTAAGAGAGTTCTCTTAAGAAATTCTTCTATAATATCTCAAGATTAATCCTTCATACACTTCCTATATATTTTTGTTATGAATTATGAGGTATTGGACTGGGTCAACGGGTTAGGCCAATGGGCTGGGCAACGGGTTGGGCTATTGGGCTAGCCCACTGGGGTACCCATAGGCATAAAAATTAGCCCACGGCCTGACCCACTGGGCTAGTGAGCTACCTATGGGCCTCAATAACAACTGGCTGGGCCGCCCATTAGCCTGGTGGGCCATTGGGTTTCTGGGTCGGGCTATGGGCTATTTGATGACCCTTACTTGGTAGCTTCCATCACATTCAGGGGCATACCTCCCTATAAAATAACATAGTTGAGGTCATTTTCTTGATGTTTATATTTTTATGATTTATATATGGTGAACCAAAAATTAGACTATCTCCAATTTGTCTATAGTGTTGTTTAAGACCAGAAAGGTCATCCAAGTGCAAGAAGGTCGTCCAGCATGGAGTCACCTGGATGACCGCTTTCAAAGTAATCTATATCTAAAAGCTTATGATTCAAACCACGTTTTACTATTCTGAAGTAGGAGCAAAATTCTTATTCGTCGCTCTAACTTTCCACTAAGTTCTTAACTTCTGATGGCAGTTGTAGAAATTAAGTCTGAACTTTCTAATTTCCATCCACGTTGAGGAAGTTACTAAACAAGTAACTACTTCAAAGCTCACTATAAAAGGACTCAGCCATTTGAAATCAAAGTAAGTTTTTCACCACTTATAGAGTTGAAATTCTTGATTTCAAGAGAGAAACCAGTAACTTAAGTATTGGAGGGTTCTTGGCCAGTTCACCACAGTCACCTTAGATTTTGTGCTTCTTTCTTTTCAGACTTTCTAAGTAATCTCAAGCCCATTGAAACCCGAAGCATTCAGCCTACTAATTTTAAATGCATCATCAATATATATTATAAAACCGAAGATGTATAACCTTATGTGCTCTCTAATTGTTCTTATGCAACATCTGCAACTTAATCACAGTTATGTGTTTATTGTGGTGTCTAAAGTTGGAAATAGGGTGACTATACAATTAGCAAATTATGCAAAAAATCCAATACAAAGATTGTTGACAATTTTAAAAATTTCAATAAACACTTGAATTGACAATTTTAAAATTTTAATAGCCAATTATGTTCAAATTACATGTTCCACTAGCTAAGTTTGCAAAGAACCCTAATAGCAATGATGAAATGTTTTCGTTGTTGACAACTTATTGATGCCACAAAGCACTTCTCTCTCTCTCTCTCTCTCTCTCTCTCTCTCTCTCTCTCTCTCTCTCTCTCTCTGGGTTTCGCAAAATTTATACAAACTTGCCATTTTAAAGCCATTTGGTATTTGTTCCTATAAATATTGGAACGTGTAATTTGAACATAATTGGCTGTTAAAAGGTCAACTTTCATTTCTATACTTTGTTCGAATTAGCATGGTGGCAAGTCTGTATATTTTTTGCCGAGTAACTCTGGTTCAAATCCTTCACGCTTGCAATTTTATTTTTTTGAATTTTCAATTTTCGGTCCATAAGCTGAAATGCCCACAAGATTCCACGCCCTAAGAAAAACCCTAGTTCATCCCAAATCTTCTTTCCTTCAATGTTGGTGATAACAACCACCGATTTTCCTTTCTTTCTCTGCCTTTTTGTTCAAGTCTCCACAGTTTCTCGTCACTAAAATCTCACTATGTCTTATCCTTATTCTTTAGTTTTTCATCTGGGGTTTTTGCCATTTGGCTTTTGGTTTCGCTAGGCCAGGGACAGACACAAGTGGGGGCCCGAGCCCCTCTGGCCCATTTTTTTTTTTAAGTAGGTTAATTTTTGAAAAAAAAAAAAAAGACTTGGTCCCCTTTACAAAAAGCTTAGGGCCCTCTGAAATTGTAACCTAGTCGGCCAGCCTACATGTAAAAAAAAAAAAAAAAGTGGTTAATTTTCCTTAAAAAAAAAAAAAAAGATTTGGGCCCCTTACAAAAAGCTTGGGCACCTCTGAATGTAACCTAGCCGGCCAGCCCACATATAAAAAAAATAAAAAAATAAAATTTAAGTAGGTTAATTTAAAGAAAAAAAAGAAAAGAAAAGACTTGGGCACCCTCTAAAATTGTGGCCAGCCCACATGTTAAAAAATAAAAATAAATAAATAAAATTTAAGTAGATTAATTTTCAAAAAAAGAAAAAGAAAAAAAATTAGAAAGGAAAAGACTTGGGCACCCTCTGAAATTGTAACCCAGTCGGCCAGTAGACATGTTAAAAAAAAAAAAGGGTTTAGTCCAAACGGAAAAACAAAAGAAAAAAAAAAGAATAGAAAACCTAAGTCTGAGGCAAGACAAAGAGAGTGAGAGGCTTTTAAAAAAGAAAAAAAAAAGACAGTGAGAGGCGAGAGACTTTGCCGCTGCCCACGACGTGAGTGAAGCTGCCAAAAAGCCAGGTGAGAGCTTGAAATCTTGCTGTTGCCCACGCCGTGATGCCGCCACCGCGCGAGAGCGGCAAGACCCATCTCGCACGCGACACCCACACCCACCACACGACACAAACACGGCCACACCCACCACGCGACACCCATTTCGCCGTGACGCCGCTGCTGGCTTTGATCTGCTTCAGCCTTCACACTCAAGTATTTAATCTATCCTTCAAAATCTAAGAATCTGTGCTTGTGGTGTTTGTGTTTTTACTGATGAGGAATCTGTGCTTGTGTTTTTTTTTTTTTTTTTGGCTTTTTGGCTCTGTGACTCTGTGACTATCTTACTGATGAGTTTGTGTTTGTCTTTGTGAATTGTGACTCTGTGCGACTATATTATATAGATAAGAGAGAGAGCAGAGTCTCTAGAGATCAACCCAGTATCTTACTGATGAACCAGCCACCATTGCGCCACCCACTGGCCAACGTTTCTCTCCTCCAATGATCTATTAACCCCTGCTGCGCCTTTGCCAGCTCCACTGCTTAGCATCTCCAAACTGCACCACCGGCCCAATCACTTCCCAGTAAGTTCTCTCTCTGACTTTTCATTGGGAACACGAAAGAAAATAAATAGACATTGGAATTTTTTTGAATTTTTTTTTATTTAGTTTTAAGATTAAGGATTGACATTAGATGGTGGGTTTTTTTGGCTGTGGGATTTATGGGTTATTTTAATCTGGGTCTTTTCTTCTTTTTTTTTTTTTTTTTTTGTAAAGTTGTGATTTTTTTTTTTTAAATTTCATTCTCATGGTGGTGATTTGTACCAAAACCCAAGAAATTGTTGATGGGTATATTGTTTTGCTCGGTATTATGGGTTGGATTATTTATCTATTTTTATTTAAGTTTCATTTGTTGGTTTTTCTATTTGATGGTGTGGGTTAGGAGGGAAAAAAATGAAGAGTTTAGTCTGTAGTTGATTTGAAATGTGGCCCTACTTGTTGAAGCTTTTGAAACAATTTTTAAGAAGTCAGAAAATGAGCAAAGCAACTGATGTTCTAACAGGCTATATATTCAAATCAACAATTAGGTGTCAGTAGTTTGTTTTAGTGACCTTGTCTCTTGATTCTTCCTGTACCCTGATGTGTAGGGGAGCTGTTACATGAACTATGCAATTGAGATGCTATTATATACTCCACCTAAAGATTGTCAAAATTGAAACTTCTATGGCTTTCGCCTATCATCAGTATTCATGTTTTTGCTTTATTATTATGTGTTTAATTTGGATCCGTGGGTTGCAGTGGAGACTGAATATTGAGTTCTCTTGAATAAAATGCTTAAAAGTGAGTTTGTTTTACTTTGGGCAATTGGAGTTTCAACATGATCAGCTACTATTCTTACGGTTGTTACATACATATAAGAATACCCCCAGGCAGCACAATTGGCTGGGCACAACCAAGCATCATGAAACTGTTTGCTCCGAGGAATGCATATGAGATGGCATGGTGAATGCAGATGGCATTGCAACGAGTTAAGCAATTAGTCAGCATAAACTTGACTGATATAATAATTATACAAACCAGTAGACAAGCAACTAGAATAAATTACAAAGTTTGGAGGAACAAGTGCCCCCTTAACAACGAAGGATCCGTTTAAACTCTATACCATGCAAAGAAGATAAACACCATAATTTATACTGTCATTACATGTTATTTATTGAAGCAGAAACTGGAATTTCACCCACAGAGTTTAGGAGAAACTACAAGTGTCCACAGCTCAGTCTCCATTCAGCCATCAGTCTATCACTGTATCAGAATCCTTTCTCTCTGTAATTCTGAATAGAGTGAACCAGTAGTTGCTCTGCAGAACCTGTAGTTTACTCTTATAAAATTCTGGGCTTGGCAAAGTATTAATACATTCTACTTAACTGACTGATTATTGGTATGTTTAAATTGATTCCTCTTCATATCACCTGCAGAGATGCAAATATATTTTTATTATAATGGTTTAAACTCACAACTGGAGAAAATAAGTTATTATAAAATAAAGAGTTACAGAAAGTATAGTTTCTATACTTACCTCATTAACTGCTATCAGCTACATGCTTGCATGGGTCTCAAGTGGGTTTTTCTATTTAGTCTATTTGGGACCACTTCTGAGTTCATTTGAAATGTGGTTTCATGTTTTAGTCATTTTTCTTAATCCCTTGTGCTCTATATGCTTTGATCTGCCTGTGTCAATACTTTATATTTTGTAATTCAATCCTTATCATGTTGCTCTCTCTCACTCTCTCTCCAAAATGGTGCAACTATCTCAAATACCCTATCCGGGTGGTGTAAAGTCTTTGGTACCGGAGGCACCTGCTCCACCAAACAACATACTGTTCATGCAGAATCTTCCCCATGAGACAACTCCTATGATGCTGCAAATGCTCTTCCACCAATATCATGGTTTTAAGGAAGTTAGAATGGTGGAAACAAAGCCAGGAATTGCCTTTGTGGAGTATACAGATGAGATGCAATCAACAGCTGCGATGAAGGCACTCCAAGGTTTCAAGATAACCCAACAGAATCCAATGTTGATCACATATGCAAAGAAATAGAAAAATTAGGTTTTACCTTTTCTATCCACATGGGGGAAGGCTGAAATGCATTTTCAACTAGGATATTACCCATTGAATTAGATGTGATATCTTCTCATTTGCTAGTTATCTTTGTTACATTCTCATTTTTCAAAAGTCGCCTTTAGAAGTGATCGTGTATCATTGTAATTGTAATCTTTTCATTGTTTTTCTACCCCTTTGAAGAAGAATTAAGTAGCTTATCTGACTCTTTTTTGAGTTATCAACCCCCTTTAAGTTTCATTTCTGTTGTGCCTCTCAAGTGCCTTGAAATTTAGTGACATCTCAGCTGTTTGGAACATGATGATGGTTTTAACTTTTAACCATATATTGAAAATCTGTACTGGTGTGAAGAAATGGTAGCAAATTGCAAGACTTGTTTATTGTTTTTTTTTTTCAATATATACAAAGGAGAAAGGAGGCTATGGAAACTCAATTGAAAATTGTCAATTGGCCGATGTTAGTGAAGAATGTTAGGAAAATCAGTCTTTAAAGATGACCGTTCACTTTTTTGCTCATTAAAGGCAAATCACATACATTGTGCTGCATAGAACGCTACAGCTTGCAACACTGAGTTTAAATTTGTTAGGGATTTAAGAAATGTTTCTAATTCACATTTACAAGCTACACAGGCAACAAGATCTTTTAAAAAATGCCATCAGAAGTGCCAGGAGCATGATGCACAAAGAAAAGTTAGCCACCAATTGGAAGAATCACTACAAGCTTATTGCTCAAAAACCACACTCTATATCCTCTCCAACTCGGCATTGTGCTTGTTCAATTGGTCTTTCAGCTCTTTTCTCCATCCTTGGATCAGTCTCTCCTGCTTCTTGATAATCTCAGTCTTTATCCCAAATGTTTCCTCCATCACAGCAATCTCCTGTTAAAAGCAGAAATCACAATGAATATGACTTATTTCAACAACAACAATAACAGCCCACACCTTTTGAAATCAGAACAACCTTTATTTCAAGCTTGGCTAAAAACAGACATAAATTTCCATGACAAAGACAACCCAACAGAAGAAACACTACATCTACCATAATTAAAAAATTTATCTATAATTTACTGCAATTAGAGCAAAAGTTAGCCTAGTTGCTGTATACTTGAACAAATGCACCCCCATCATTTGTAATTGCAATTTGAACCAACCAAGTGATGTAAGAAAACTGCCAACTCATGCTCAAATTTGTAATGGCAATCGAAGCAACTAAGACAATGCATATCTCTCCATTATTAACATCTAAAGAACTAAGGAGGCAATATTAAGATGATAAATTCTAATATTTGGAAGAAAAATATCCTCTTTGCCAACAAATGGGGTTTTCACAAACTTCACAATATCAGGTAGTTGAACAAAAATAATAGAAGATATAGCCTTGTCTATGAGCACATCCTTGGCAAAATCAAGACCAAGTGTGATGCTTGCACATATATGAAGCCTTCCTCATTAGATTGAATTTGAGTGTTATTAGGAGTTAGTAAAAATGATAGAACTATTAACAATATAAATTGATATCTAAAAACATGCAGGGCAACTCACATAAACAAGGGTAGTGCAACTCACGAAATTGATGAGCCCAAATGAAAATCACTAACAACTTGACAACCTAATATTTCTAAAATTTTTTGTTACAAATATTATGTTTGTAGCATTACTTCACCGAGAATCTAGATTGCACAATTTTAAAACTATAAGATGAAATTGATGCCAAGGTCAAACAGTGGGTTTGCAACAATTTTAAAACTATAATTCTTAAATTTTTTTTACTAAAGTTTTTTTTTTAATTATTTAATTATTTATTTATTTTTTTAAATCCAAGCTAAATATTATTTTAGATATTTAATTTAGGTTAATTCGATCTAGTCTAACTTGTTCAATTGCACTCATGATAAGTTTTTTTTTTTTTTAGTTTTTTTTTTTTCATTCAATACTTAGGTAGGGAGAATTTAAATCCTAGACGTTACTATTGAAAATACTATTAAAAAAAAAAAAAACTAGTTAACCTAAAGGCTCCTAATTCTCTTATGATAACAACATAAATGGGCAGATTTGGATAAGTTTGGATTTAGGATGAAAATCTTTCTAAAATTTGGTCAAGCATCATGTTATGAACGTCACTTATTGTGTATATTGTCATATATAAGTTAGATCAGATATGTCCAACCATGTCATTCATAGATCATAGTTTTATATTGAAACATTCTGCAATGACAAACTGAACTAGATAATCTATAGTAGGTATGGTGATACATGTGATTCAATAAATGCCGGTTTCCAATCTTGTTTATCAAGGGATGAACCTACATGATCCACAAAATATGCACCTTTCCATTCTTTTCTTCTTTGAGCTATGAAGAACTTTTCTTCTTTTTCCATTTAGGTGAACCAAAACCACATAGACATCATTAAAGGTAAACCATAAACATCAAAGAATCTAGTTGAAACTTGGAAGCAAAATGAAGTAATGAACCAACTAAGGTATAAAAAAAAACGAGTGAATTGCAATTTCTGACTTCTAGGCTTTTGGATGGTCTTACATGCATAGATTATTGCCTTTCTACTTTTTACAATATCAATACCAACTCATTTTGTTTCATTGGTTTTTTCCTTTTTGCTAATATGCAGCAAAAGTGTTTGTTTTCTTAGCCTCAAAGAAATGAACTCTCTTTCTATAACGAAAGATGTACAAACTACAAAGCCATCATGCATGCATTACCTGGATTTTATTCATAAAGTCAAGAGGGGAGAGAAACTATAACCAGTTCACTTTTTTTTTTACTTTAGCATTATGGAATATGAAATGTGTGCACTAAGCACATCACATGAACACGTCCTAGAGAGAGAGAAAGATGTGTTTTGATTTGGTTTGTCACACCTAAAACCTCAGCATTTTAATTGAACTGTAAGTACTAAGTACATAAGACAAGCATGAGAGGAAAAAGTCAATAATTCTAAATTGTACACATTCGTTAAAGATGTTCTATATAAAGAACCTATGGGGTTAGAACTAGGATGAAGCGGAAAGAGATGCCATTACACAGCCAAATAAAAATATATGTCGCTAAGATGAACCATGCAATTTATTAAGCCTTCAAGTTTTGCTCCAGACTGAAGTGATGTGATGTAATTTTTTGATTAACCAAGTGTTTCAAGTAGTTGGATTTTTAATTCAGAAAGGAGGATTGAGCCAATCATGATGGTTAGTCGTTTATTCGGTATCATCTTGATTCAAAGTACCTCACCTCACCTAGGAAAAACCAAAGCTAAAATAAACTCTCAATGAGAAATAATGTAACCTGATTTTTCACAGTAACTGGACTAAAAAAGAAAAAGAAAAATAGTTATCTAATCCTAATTTGAATGTAATCACTGGGCTGAACCTGAAACTATCTGTGCAGTGGTCTGTTGTTGCTATTCAGAATTGGAGATGACCTTACCCTGTACTCTGTAATTGTTGTTGAGGTAAAGGTGTCAGAGTTGCTATATCTTTGTCGAACATACAAGTGGGTTTTCTTTTTTGTCTCTTGCTACATTCTCTTTCTCTAGGTGCAGTGCTGCTCTACAACTTCTGCGGCAATGTACAAATGCTTTGGGAGTTGGGGGACCAACTGGGACCAACTAATTCCCAGCACCAACTGGCTTTATGCAAAGCCACACTACCAGAAAGTAGAAAGTAGAAAATAATGCTAAAAGAGGGACACAATTTTGATACAGGAGATGATCTAATTAGGAAGGCTGTTTTTATTACAACTTCAATTTATGGTAAACATCATCTAGACAAAATATCTACTCCTGAAACTCTGAGCAAACTCACCAGGCTTCTTTCAAATTCTAAATTTTATAGAAACCAACTATAAAATATAGCACAAACCAACACTAAAATTGGTGTTCTTACTGCCAAGGTGGTTGAAAAAAAAAATTTCCTAAGTCCATAGGTTCATAATATCGTGTCCTCCCCACACTCCCAACCAAATCTAATCTTATCCCAACTTACGGATAAGGGTTCCCACGTCTCACATCCCAAACTCAAAAGTGTAAAGATTTTTTTTTTTTTTTTTGAGAAACCAGTCTGTGAGACAGAGCAATGCTTTTATTAAAACATACAAAAACTAATCAAATAGAGCAAGGGGGATAATGTCCCCAGGTAAGTCTTCAACCCAAACCTGACGTTCTAATTCTAGTCCAACCCAAGATTAATTTGTCAAACATATAAGAACCGAAACTCAAACAAAACAATAATATCATAAACCCACAAAGTTTAGAGAAATAATATAAACCCATATCAGCGTTAATCATATGTAAAGAGAGAACTTGAAGATTGTGGGTGGCGCCGCCGATTTAGAATGGAAAAGAAGAAGCGCCACCGAGTCATCCGGGATGAGATGAAGCGCCGCCGAGTTGGATTGGATATGAATGTGCCGCTGATTTGAATATGGATTGGAAGAGAATAAACTAGAGAGCGGCGCCGACGAGTGGATTGGATGAGAAGAATCGCCTCCGATTTGAGGTTGTGGGTGCGTCTAGCTCTGAGGGTTTTGTGGGTGCGCTGCAGATGTGGTATCAATGGTCTGATTTGAGGGTTTTGTTTAGAGAGGGAAACAGAGCAAACGAGCAAAGAAGTAGAGAGGAAGAGAAGCAAACGTGAGATAGGAGAAAAGGCTGAAAAAGAGTGATGCGTGTTTTAATTTTGTGTATATATATAAAACCTGTTTAACCGGTAACCAAAATCCTTTAAAATTACATCAATGGACAAGATCAAAACCATGGTAAATTAACGGCTTAGATATAGGTGGGTACCGTACCCCCCTTTTTTTGAGGGGGGTATGGTAGAATGACCCATTAATATAATTTATTTATGACATTTAAAAGTTATGAGTTGTCATGTGAGGTGGAGAAATTCATCATCAAAATTCAATGTTGATTTCCATAAATAAATAATAAAAAAATCCAATTTTGATATTATCTTATTTAATCCCTAATAATTTATTCTACTCAGCTTTGTTGAGTTGTAATGATAATTTCTTCTTATTTATCAGCATGGTCTGTCTTCTATTATGTTACACCTCAGCATATCCCACACTCCAAATTAGGTAATTAACCTGACCATTATTGCCATATCCACCATATAATTAATTGTCTGTGGATATTGCTGTTACTCCATAAGTCATTTAAACTGTTCTATATATAAATATTGCTATGGTCATACAAGTATCTACCATTGTAACCCAAATAAGAGTATAAGAGAGAGAGACACACGCACCACAGAGGAGAACATGAACAAGTTGGCTGTCTTTGTCGTGGTTTCTTTTGTTCTTGTATCAAGTCTACTTAACCTTTCTCAAGACTCAAGGTAAAGCTATTTTGATATTTTCGTCAAATTTAAGCTTCGTTTTGTCACCTCAATTTTACAGAAAGTCATGAACTGTTGATTACTCAAATGATATATATATATATATATATATATATATATATACCTACCTCTATTTGCAAAAATAATGTGCATATATTTATCTCTTGTATCTGATTTTATAGATGATGATCGGCCTCGTTGCCGCGAACAGATTATTGTACCGGGCACACGTAAAAATGCTTCTTTTTTGGAAATCAATACTTCTAGTTCCAGGGAAGATTATCCAATGGTGCGAGGTAAACTCTATGCACTTTCGGTGCTCTTTTTGATTTTTGTGTTCACCTCTATGACCCATTTTTCGAAAAGATTATATGATGGGCATCTATTTTCAAACATGTGAGACATGTGCATGTGTGGATTTTAATACCGTGAGAGATACATCACTTGACCAGTTTTCAAATAGAGAAAATAGAAGACACACATTGTCATCACGTGAGTTTTTTTTTTTTTTTTTTGGCTGAATGAAAAAAGGAGGTCATTGGTGTGGGCTCATCGACCACACGCCACACGATGACAATGGGTAATACCATGTGTACCACACGGGCCTTACTGGTGCTTTTGCTCGAACTAGTCATCTCTGGGTGCTGGGACAATGACTCATACCATCAAGACACACCCCTGTGTGGTGTCATCATGTGACCAGGAAAAAATTCCAATTTATTTTGCTCTTCTATAATATAATATAGAAGCTATTATAAAGAATGGTTAGCGTAATTTGAATTTTTTTTTTTGGATATAAGAAATTTGTCTCATCAAACTATTTCATTTTCTATCCATATATGAGATACCCATAACACAGTAACATAGCTATGATTTAAGTTCACGAGGGTGAAATTTATAACTATCATACATGCATCAGGAGCTATCGTTGCCTCCTGATGATAGCTCTTTATCATCAGATCAAGATACCAATCGGTTTTTAGTATAGGTGGCTGGGGATTGAACCCCAGATCTCTTATTCAATCATTAGAGTCTTTACTAGTTTTTTTTTTTTTTTTTTTTTTGAGCAAAGAGACTTTACTAGTTGGGGAACCCACATACATGCATTTTTATATACTCACAAACATATGTAAATTTATACAAGCTTACGCGAACAAGCACAAAACATACATTATAATTTTTATATATAATATTTAGGGCCAATTTATATAATAAAATACCACTCATGAGAATATGAAGCAGTATTTTTAAGGTTAGCAAACTCATAAAAATATAGTATATCTATTACATTGTATTTATTTGCTATATATATATAAGAGTAAGTTGTATTGTATTTTCTTAGTCAAAATTCCACTTATAATTCTCAATAATGATTTTTAATAATTCCATGATCATCAATACAGTTTATATACGTTTTTGTTAGACTCATAAAATGATTAAATTATTACAATTTTAAACCATATAGTAACCATTTGTGCGTCTAAAATTTTAAAGAAAAGAATATCATTTTTTTTTAAGTTTATATAATTAGTTCCAAATTTTATTAGTTATACATTTTTATGAAAAAAAAATCAAAACATAAATAATTTAAAGTTAAACTCATAACACTTTTGAAAGGTAGACAATTGGTTTTACATCTTTTTCCTCTTGAATTATAATTTTTTCTTCTATATTTATTTATTTACCCTTTTTTTATAACTTGTGAACATTAGATTTTAATTTGAAATAATAGGAAACCCACTGGACTCCCTTGGTTCCATTGTAGTTGGAACCCCACAGTCATAATTGGTTAACCACGACTAAATTAGGCCAATACAAAGTCTGGAGTTTTTGATGGTTGAATAAGATATCTAAGATTCAATTTTCGCCTACAACAAAAACCGATTAGTGTCTTCTTTTGATGATAAAAGATATAATCATCAGAAGCGGACACTGCTTAAAACTTTATCCCAAAAAAGAAAAAGAAAAAAAGAAAGAGCACATCTATTGCAGATGTTATATTGTTTTTAATTTAAATATAAATAAATAATCTAATGTTATTTCAACAATACCATGTAATATTGTTCAGATAGTTGGATAAAGATTCCCTTTCAATATTAATCTTGGTTAGTTACTTCAATAAAATAAAAGCAATCCGTTCACTTTGTGATCTCTACAAAGCCACTTTATCTGCCATTACCAAACAACTATTCCTCACTACAATAATTTCTCAGCATCTTCCGCTAAAGGAGAGGCGACTCCATTGATGTCCCCTTTTTGTCCTTCAGCGAATTGACCTGAAAAGAAAGTTCACATGATTCCTTCATTGTCATTTTCACTTATGCTACATGGAAAAGCCAGTACTTTGTGGAAAGTTGAAAAGCTTGATCATCAATAAATATTAAACGCCAGTACTTTCGGTGGAAAATTCTACCCTCTTTGATTTTAATGCTTTACTTTGCATTGACCCAAATCACAATATCCACCGACCCACTAAACCCAACACATAGTTTCAAAGGAATAAATCGTAGTATATCCTAACAAATCTTAGAACCACAATTTTATACAAAAAGTACATTCAAATAAAATTTAAAACTGAAGTAAAACAATTAGAAGGAAGATAAATTAGAGAAGAGGGAAAATATTGTGTTGTGGAGATTTTTATTTCAAGGAGGGAAATAAAAGACATAAATGTGTACAATTGGTTATAAATCTCTAGAACCTCGTAAAACAATGCTTCTGGATGCAGTTCTAAAGTTACTTTTCTTTTATCCTTAATAAATACCCCGACTAGTTATTCTTAAATGCATTTACTCTTGACTTTGCTTTTTTGGTTTTCTTCTTTAAACGTGTCATATCATATGGGATGAACGTAATTAGTGCAATATGCAAATAATTTCGTGGTAACCAGTATAAAGTTTTGATTACACTTTATTTTGCTCTTATTAGAACTTTTTTACTTGCTTTAGAGGAAACTTTTTATTTTAGTAAGTGGAAATTTGACTCTACACATTCTGCGTGGTTGAAAAGAAGGAAGAGAGTAACTTCCTGGTGGCTAGCTATAAAGTCCTCTGTTTATATTACTTTTTTACCAATTATAAAGTTTTATTCATATTGCTTTCTTTTTATCTATTCAAAATCATATGCCATAATCACTCATAAATGCTTTAGTGGAGTCTATAAAGTTTTTGACCAATATTGCACCCACTAATTAATTAATTCTCTGCAGAGTATGTATATAGCTGTGTTGTTTGTCGATTTTGGATCTTTGTGAGTGATGTTGCCATTAATCTTGCCCTTTGGTATAAAGGCCAGACCTTTCACTATGACAGTGTATAACACATGATGAAATTATTTTCTATTTGCTTTATGTGCCAAGCAATGTTTACCTGTAAGATTTGGGGACTAAAATTTTTTATTTAACTTATTTTTAGTGGGTTCTAGTTAGTTTAATTGGCAAAATATTTAATGGTTGAATAAGAGATTTAGGGTTCAATCTCCGCCTACATCAAAAACCGATTGGTATCTGGGTTTGACGTTAAAAGAGTCATCATTAGAAGCAGATGCCATAGATTGAAATTCTCTCTCAAAAAAAAAAAACTTTTTTTATTAATTGCTAGTAATAAATTTAGAGATCTTTTTTTTTAAATCAATTAATTATTTTTTAATTATGTTGGGCCTAAAACAATTTAGGGTGGTCCAAATATATTTTAAGGATAAAAAAATCATAATATTTTTAAAATTTATATATAATAATTACTTTTTTCCAGGTTAACTAGCAGTACCAAAAAGAAGGAAAATAAATATTATTTAGAGAAGCTGAAAAAACAAAAAATTAATTAAATTTTTTTTCAATGACACAATATGATTTTAATATATTTTTCAATTATATACATAGCTCTTCTTTAATGGCAAAACGATGTCTACTACGTCGTGCCATTAAATTATAAAACAGTGTTGTTTAACATAAAGAGCCATTAAATTCAAAAATAGAAAGTGGGCTTTTCGTGTTTTAAGAAAGCAGAATCATAAACAACTAGGACTATTCTACTAATAAATTTAAGAATGGGCATTGGGTATTGCCGTATTGAAATCAAAGAGAGAGTCAACAAATCATTTGTTAAAACAAAGTAAGTAGATGTGAAAGTGAGAAACTTATTCAACTATTTTAAACAAAATGGAAGATAATTACTTTCTCAAAAAAAAAAAAAAAAAAGGAAGATAATTATGAGAGACTAAAATGACAGCCTCACCGTATATTGTCATCATCATATATAATGAGGAATCTCTCTCTAAAAAGCAAATTGTAATCTTAAAATTCTATGAATTTCTATTTCTTTCTAAATTCTTTTTAATGTCTGTTTTGTATGTATATATTAAAGTTACAATTATATTTTGAAACATATTCTAAAGTTATGTTAAATTTTCTATAATAACTTTTTTTGTAGCATAAAATTTTCTATAATAACTTAAGTTTTCTAATAGCAAGTTTTTAGGGGCAATAGGCTTTGAAATTAAAAAATAAAAAATAAATCATGGGACAAAAAATTTAGCTTCATAGTTATCCGTTGTAAAGTTTGTTAATATTGCTTTCTTCAATTTAGATGTTGTCGTATCATGGACGGCATAAATGCTCTAATGGAAAACTTTTTTATTAATTAATTAATTTATTTATAAATACTAGGCTTATTGGAAAGTTGAAAAGCTTAGTGGAAAATAATCTCATGGAGCGAGGTAAATTGTATGGGCTTTCGGTGCTCTTTTGGATTTTTGTGTTGACCTTGCATTGACCCATTTTTCAATAAGATTATCTAATGGGACAAAACTATGTTCAAACTTGTGAGAGAATGAGACACAAGATTTTGATTCCTAACACATATCAATCCTCAAACCCCCATCAAGTCCAATTCACAAAATCTACTGACCCGCTAGACCCAACCCACAGTTTCAAAGGAATAAATCATAATATATCCTAATAAATCTTAGAACCACTATTTATACAATAAGTACATTCAAATAAAATTTAAATCTGAAGTAAAAAAAAAAAAAAAAAAAAGGTTGAAGGAAGATAAATTAGAGAAGCGGACTTTAGAGTAGAAACTGGGTTCTGGTTAGCTCAACTGGTAAAGTATTTGATGGTTGAATAAGAGATTTTGGAACCCTCTCAAAAAAAAAAAAAAAACAAAAAAAGAGAAGAAAGATTAAGTTTCAGGTAACTAGTAAAGTCTTGTTTAAGCTTTATCATGCTTTTATGATATTTTCATTATTTTTGGATTAGCACTGTAGTGGAAATTTGATGACAATTACTCTTACACATTCTATGCAATTTCCTGGAAGTCCTGCTCTAATTTCTTTTTGAAAAACTATAAAGTTATTTTTATTTAAATGCTTAGTGGAATCTAAAAACTTTATGACTAATACATCCACCAACTAATTTAATATAAGCAGACTGCAAAATAATTATGCACTCCAAGTCACCGATAACAATGATAAGGATGTGTAACTGTGTTTGCAATTGGTTTTTGTTTTACTCTTTTTTCTTTCTTATTTAGAGTAATTTCATTTGGGGTTTCTTTGTAAGGCTGATTTTTATTTTTTGGTCTCTCTATGATAAGTAGGAATAATTTTATGACAAAAGGCAAAGGGTGCAAATAAACTATAGAAGTACACAGATAGGGTGACTTAGACATTTAGAACTGAAAATGAAGACAGTAAAAAAGAATGTAGGGAAAAAAAAAAGTGAAGGCTAGGAGCAAGCAAAGTTCGTAATTGACATCGAGATTATTTATATTAGAGCTACTTTGACATCAACTGAAGAATCTTTACCCTTTCAAACTAATGACTATGCTTCTTTAAAATGAATAATGGGATCACTTTACAAATAACGTAATTGTTCTTTAAAAAAATGAACATGCCAATTAATGAAGGGGTGTCCGAAAAATCGAGGCTGGTAATAGCAACTAAATCTATTACATGCCTTCTCATGAAGTGACATCATTGGTTCCATTAAGGGGACACCATTAAGGTACAAACTCTATATAACCTCTACAAGCGCGCCACTTGCCTTCCTACCGTAATTGTCCTAGAATCTTTGGAATCCTTCATTAGTTATTTCCTCCAACACTCCTTGCTTGCAAAAGACCAGAACCCCTAGCACTCTAATGACACACTCAGAAGTTTTGACTGTAGTGAACATCACTGGATAAATGGCTCTGTGATTTCAGTCTCATTAACACTTACTTTGGGCTTAAAATATGGGTGTTTCAATGAAGCATAAGGCATGGGTTCTCTGGGTAATTCAAAGAAGCAAGAACCAATTAAAGAGAAGGGGAAATTTAAGGAAGCTAAAGGGAAAGCTCTCTCTGTTTCATTGAAAGAGCAAAAAATGGACAAAGGCTCTCTTAATCTTGCTCAGCACCAAAATCAAAGATTACTGAAAACCCAAGCTCACTTCAACTCAAAGACCCCAAATGCCTCACTCTTTTCTCATAACCATGGACCCAAGGAAGCTTCTCAAGAGCTAGAGAGAACTGAGGCTCAGCAATGAATTAAGATTATATTTGAGTCCTCACCAAAATCCATTAACAAAATGACTAGCTTAATATCAATAATATGTCAAAATTAAATATGTATTTTTTTTTAATCTTCATATGTATATATATCTGTTGAATTTATAATAGCAGACGATAGTTTATGAGGATTGTGCACTAGTTCTTAAGGCAGACACTTTACAATATAAACCAAATAAAATCTAAATATCTCAAATTTACATCTTCGCAACTTAAACAGTTGGATTTTTCAATAAGATAAATCAAAATTGTTATTGCTTTGAGCTTTCATAATCACAAAGAATACCTAATGCACATATACAACTATTATTTTAGTAACCTATCATCCCTAACAGTATTTCCCATTATGAAAGAAGTTGCCACGTAATCAACAATTAAGCATTGAAATCAATTGTGAAATGGATCACATCATATAAGTTGCAAAGGGAAAATCATGTGAAAATTTGATTCGATAGCATGACTTTAAAAATAAGGCTTCTGTTCACAGGTGTCTTAGACAATCGTTTAAGAGGCTTCAAAGTTCAAACGGACTCTACGTACTACGAGATATAGTAAAAATTCATAAAAATATGAACTTTTAAGTTAAGAGTGCCTAGACTCCCTAAAAAAAAAGTGCCTTGATTGTATTATAGAATTTTAACCTAACAAGTGTGAGTGCCTAACAAGACTTATAAAATAATAGCCAGAATTATTATCAAATCAAACTGCTAACCAATTAAACTCTTTTTGGAAAGCTTGTTCCTAGTTGAGTTAGTATAATGTGATAATGTTTTACAAAAAGTTTACTTAAGCCACAAGTTCGCTATAAAGACAAAAAATCTAGGGCGAAGCTCAGAGTCACAAAGCAGTCTGTAGCTGAGATTGACCCTCAGCTCGACTACAGTTTTCACTGTAACTACCAGGCCTCTATTTTCTATTTTGTGGGCGTTTAATTAATTTTTGGATTACATTTTTTATTCACCAAAACAAAAAGAAAAAAGAAGGGAGAATTCTTGCTTACTTGTTGGTTGTCTAAAGTTCAGGTCTTTGTCATTAGTGGTGAACCCTTTTAGTAGAATTGGCAGTTGGGTAAATAAATGGTTGTTCTTGATTGTTTCAAATAATTTTGAATTATGTGTTTACATCATAGATTGTAAATGTTAAATGATGATTTGGGAATAATGTGAGCTCTGTACAGATTTCCAAGTTAAAGAAGTCCTATATTCTACCAGTGGTAGATGTGTTGCAACTCTTTAATATTACTCTGGGTTAGGGAACTTAAAACCTTAATATTAGTACACTTAACCAAAACTGAAAAGATTTTTATTTTATTTTATTTTTTTAAAAGAAGGAAACAGAAAAAGAAATGTCATGCTATTTCATACACTTTCTTTCAGGCATAGCAAATTAGAAATTCAGTAGGGGATACTTCTTTCTGTGGTTAACAAGAAAACATGCTTGCAGAAGTTTTCTTCTAGATTCTTTTGAATTGAAACACTTTGTGATCAACAATCATCACCCTATCCAAGCCAAGTTCTACTGGAAATTTCTTTAATGTTATAAGAGATGAATGATGCAAACAAAACAGCTAGGCTTCTAGCAGCTACTCAGCTGCATATGGCAGAACTGCAACACCTTCAAAATCTTCCTGCCAGCACATGATTCAGGCAAAACCACTCCATCTGCACTGTCTTTGCCAGTGTCGCTTAACTGTCAGCAACACCAGCTATCCCTCCACAACTGGACACACTTGCCTCGGTACTCTCCTAAAGTTACTCTGATCCAAATGTGCATGATAGGCTTGTGCATACCTGGAAAAAAAAGCTTTACTGAGCATTAACAATTCATAAGTCAACCTGTTTTGCACCCTCAAACATCACTTTGTTGAGGTTGTACCACAAGGCCAACAGATTTATGATATGACAATCTAGAGAACATCACATATTCCTGCTATTGAAAATGTAGATCCTCCATTCACTAAGTCAAAAACTGCTTCAAAGAGCAAGGATAAATGCACAAAGTTCTAAGGGTCTAATCTGACCAAAACCATACAGCCCAAGAAAGACTACACTTCCGGAATAAATGATCCAAGTTTTCCTCTTCCTCATAGCATAAGATATAGTTTCACTCACCATGTTTAGGAGTTGTATGAGGCCATGTCAGCTTATCAGTAAACCGATATAATTAAACTGAACAATATTGCATAAAAGGAGTTTTTAGCCATCTATTTTACAAATCAACAGGGCACTTACATGTGGCAGCACCCATTTCCATCAAAACTTGACATCAGACACACATATATGATGTAACCTACTAAACTCCTAAATGTCTGGGAAAAAAAAAACAAAACAAAAGAAAGAAAGAAAGAAAGAATAATATAACTATGAAAAACAGAGGAAAAAGATATGTCCGTTCTAAATAAGATTCAAATATTATTGAGGACTCACCAATGCCTCTGCACAAGTGTCACATGGAAGAATGAGGTTTAAGGTGATTTCCTAACTTTAAAAATAAAAGCAGGACATGGCCAAGGCAATTTAGTAATACTTACCATTCAATATGATATATTAATGTTTGCAAAAAAGATACTTCTCTCATGGTAAATCACTGATATGACAAATCAAGTCTAACAATCAAGTAATATGTAGCCATTCACAACAATTTTTTTATTTTGGTGACTGATAAAATGGAAGTATATGATTTTTAGCTTTTTAGAATAGCTGTATGAGAGATTCTTATTTTGTTGGACAGATCAAACCAAACAAAAAAATAGCCTTTTAAAAGTTCCAAATAAGTAAAATCCCTTTGCATACTTTAACATAAAGCAAACCATAATATATGGAAAGGACAAGAAGGAAATATATACAAATTAGAATTCAAGTTTATTCATTTTGAACTACCTATCTATCTCTCATGACTTTACTAATGAGCTTGTGTTTATGGACTTCTAAATAAGGACAACCCAGAAGCCTAATTCTGAATGTAAGAAAAAAAATATGGAATAGAACAATAAATCAATATACCTTTGGCAGTGAGAGCTTCCAGTGTCGATGTTTACTTGCTTTCCAGCACATGATTTCTACTTCTGTTTAAAACACCAACAAAAGGCTTTGTCTTGCCATTCTTTTTTCGCGCATTGAAATCAAAGCAGCACAAAAAGAAAAGAGTATAAGATTCAGAGTTTGCCGCCTGTTATCCAAGCTATTGTTCATAAAGAACTTAGGGGCAATGGTTACTAGGGATCAAGGCTCCACCAGGACATATGTCCACCTGTCAAACCCAAACTCTCTATTGGCCAACTTTGCCACCTATTTCTTAATTATAAGAATACAAATAGAGAGAAATCTCAAAGCCTGAAGATGCTATAAAGGAAGAGTTGGACAAACTAGAAAAAGTGATGTAATAGCCAATAGGGAACATACTGAAAGCTGGAATATATATTTTTGTCGTTTAGTTAATATGTGTCATTCTCATGATCCCCATTTCTGTTTCAGTGTGTGTGTGTCAAATACATTCTCATTTTTTTTAAGGGGAGGCTGTTTTTTTTAAGGGGAGGCTGTCATTTTGACCATCCAAATAGTTTGAAGTTAAAGAATGGATGGCATGTCAAGTAGGCTTTCCTGGAGCTTCTAGATCAGTAATAGATTCTTTTGCTTAAAATTTTCATTTTATTATTATTATTTAATGTTATTTACATTCCTCTTTCGATATTATAGCTATGGGGATCACTTCTAGGTGTGATGCCTGTCAATCTATATGTGAATAGCAATCATTTAACGATGTTATGAAAAGGTACAAAGTCACTTGCTTGGTGTTAGGACTTTGGAGGTTCAAAGGGGAATGCAATATCTACATAGAGCTTTTGTTCATGTATAATATGTATTTGGCTTGCATGCATGCACATACAATTAATGGAATTTATTCTTGAAAATATGTGGCAATATCTACTAGTGGAAGTGTCATGTTATTTTGTGAATATCCACAAAAAGATTAAAAATGAAGAAAAAGCTCAGCTGAAACAACCAGCCATGGACATGCACCTACTCTATTTTTTCAAAAAAAGCTTGGATCCCCTGTATTTCCTTCTCCTACCCTTGCAGCTCGACTCCAACAGGATTGGTTGCTAATTGTGACACTCTCTAAAGGTCTACACTTGCTTGTCCTGTTGTTGTCAAGGTTTTTCTTTGTTTTTTGAAATGTCGGTTACCCTGCACATTGAAATCAAACTTTTATACAAGACCACATTAGTGGCATGGAAAGGTTCTTTCTTCACTGTTGCCTTGTTCCTATAAGTCCAAATAGATCATAAAATAGAGAAAAAAAAAAAAAAGGTTATGAGAAGTACTTTAAGATCCCCAAATCTCCCTCCCCTTCGTCCAGCTCTTCAACCATGCCTGAATAAAATAAGGCTGGATGAAATCTGTTTTAATGTACAGATCAAACCAAACCTGATTTCTCTAGATGAAAAGGAAAAAAATATATGGTCTTTCAGTATCTTTGACTCAAAGGACTAAGTCCTCAAATGCCTTCTCAATTCTGCCCTCACAAGAAGAAAATTCAATAAAATTCTCCAAAGAACAACAATCATTTTAGAAGGAAATTGTAACCTACATAGCTGGTTCCAAAGCTCAGCCTGCTCACGGTCTTCACTTATGGTTGTGCCAGTAAGATTAATAAAGGACCAGCCACGTGTGTGTGCGTGCGTGCGTGTGTGCATGTGTGCGTCTGTGCGTGTGTGTGCATGTGTGTGTGTGTAGGGTCCCTATTTTATTGGTTGTCCCCATAGGAAAAGTGATGTCAAATGAAATTGCTTAGGCTCTCTACATGGTGTGGCGTATGTGCTAGTCAAAGATACTTTCAGGTGGAATTCTGAATTAGTTTGAAAACCCTATAGCCAAAATGATTCCGAGGGAATTTTACAAATTCCTCTTTGTGTTGCTGCCAAGCTCATAAGGCCTTATTCCAAATCTGGGGTTTATTTGGTTGAAAAGGATAGTGGTTGTTGCATACTAGGAATTGTAGAAACCACACACACACGCACACACAAAAAAGGTGTATTATCAATTCACTATGAAATGTATTTCATCAGGTTAAAATGACATAGAAACAATTGCATTAATAGCGATAACAAGTAGAGCAGGTTTTACAAATCTAATCAGCTCTCCAATTTTCAACCTTGTCTGCACAGTTGTTTGCCTGCATGAGTCTAATTACTAAAAAGACAAATTAAATGAACATGGATGGTTTTCCTTGGTTATGATTTGAAATAAGTTTGGAAATTTTTTTGAATATCAAGGGCCCAAAGCACAAAAGTCATATGGTAATAATTTCCATAATTAACGAACAATGCTATGTATAAAATGAGTTTAAACTTTTAATATTACAAATCAATGGGGCAATGCAAGTGATAGGTTGATACCGGCCAGGTTGATACCGGCCTTTCCATTCAAAATTGACATTACAAATATTTTATTAAACTCCTGAATCTCTGAAAAAAAAAAATACTAGGGGGAAACAAAATAAAGAAAGGAACGAAAAATCTAATTTACAAAAATATATGTAACTTTTAAATGAGATTCAAATATTATTAAGATCTCACTCATGCCTTTGCACAAGCATTACATGGGATGATGAGGTGTAAGATGTTTTCCTAACATTGCAAAACAATGGAAGCACATGGCTAAGGCCACTTTGTAATACATAGTGTTCAATATTATCTATTATTCACAGAATTTGTTGATTTCCATTAGTGACATTACTACCTTTTTTAACTGTTTTTTCAATTGCAATCATTGATTCATGGTGCATGTCTCTTGCATCTTCATCACATTGTTGATTACAATTAGTGACATTATTAACTTTTCGAACTTTTTCCTCAATCACAATCATAAATTCATGGAATTCTACTTTATTCATTTTGAAGAACCTGCCACGGAAACAAAATGAGGTTTTTCTTGTGGATTCCTAAAATGAGGACAAGGAGGGCAGTGAGGAGGGTGGGGAGAGATTCAGAGTTTGCATACTCTGCAGATCCAAGTACTAGAATACTTAGATTTGGGAACCTAGAAGCAGAAGGACGATTGAGAAAAATATTACCTATCAAACTCAGAGGCACTAAAATTGTAGAAAAGAAGAGACAGAAAGGCAGCCCCGCCAAAGGATTAGTAATGGTTAGATCAAGCTTTTGCATAACATGTGGAATGGTGGTGCAGACCGTGTGTCAATGTAGGAGGAAAGACATTTGGTTAAGCAACAGCTATGCAATATGCGTAGGGGTATGGGATTGAAAATGGCATAGCGAAGAGTCTGAATTATGGACATTATATCCACAAAGCTAAGATTTTGATTTTGCCGCCCAAAGTATGGGCCTAAGTCAGGAATGGGGACAAGAGTTCAGAGATGCCTCCACTCACTTGACAGAACACTTATGGAGATAGCACCTTGGGTTGGTAAAAACGAGAGGATGTGGCAGTGTTACTGAGGGCATTTTGTCAAGCAAAGGAGAGGGAACTCTGCAAGACCTTGCTCTCAAATATCTTTCCCTCTCTCTAATTCTCTCTCCTCTTCACTCATTTTGCTTCTAATTCAGTGTGTGTGTTGTACTTTGTGGAGAGTTTCTATGCTTAATGAAAATTTGAGGGAGTGAAGTATAACTTTAAATGGAAAGAAACAACAATAAACTAGTACGTTTAGCAGCAAAAGCTTTCCAGTATTGATGTATACTTGCTTTCAAGCAGATTATTTCTCCGCTTTATAAACAACAACAAGAAGCTTTTTGTTGCAATCTTTTGTTGTCTTAGTCAAATTTCTAGGAGTCCCATTAAAAACTCTAATCAAACATATGGTGGGCAATCCATGAATATTTTTACACAAGAAAAAGATATTGTAGCAACGAACAGAGCTTGAATTAAGAAGAAAGACAATGACTTACAGGGAAAAAAGATATTCAAGGTCACTTTCACTTAGCTCTTCAGTCTTCACTACCGTCTTTGTACTCACTTGACTCCTCACAGTCAGAGTTACCGTGGGCCATAATTTCTAGGAGTCTTGCAATCCTTTTTGGGTGAGGTTTGTCATTAGAGCTTCCAGCCCCATCATAGTCTTCACGGCTTCTCTTCGCTTCGTAACCTTCCGCCGCTTCTCTCAGACATAGTTCGGTTAAGATCTTCAATGTTCTTCGCAACCCACATTTTTTCACCTAGTCCACTTGTTGGATAAATAATTGTCATGTTCAGCTTTGCTTAAATAATTTCTTTCTACTGACACCACTCGTAAAATTATATATCAAAATTATGACTTCGGCCTTTGGGCCTGGTTGATTATTATTTATTATCTTTTTTAAATTAAAAATTTTCCCCCAAGCATGGCTTGAGGCTATATCGGATTAGCATTTTAACTCAAATAACATAACTCTTTTTTAATAATTTTAAAAATTTTATGTATTTTAAATTTGTTAACTTGATTCATTTTAGATTTAGAGACTTGGTATGAATTTAATGGTTTTATTTATTTTAATATTTTGATAGTTTTTTAATATAATTCAAATATTAGGCTAAATTGTAAATTTTTTCAATAATGAATTTAAATGATTTAATGATATTTTTTTTTATTAGACCTTACCAAATGGCTCCAATCTGACCCTTACAGGTTGGGTTGAGTTGATTTTTAGAGCTATTTTGGGTTATGTTAGCTTGGGTGAGAAATTTCTGGACTTAATGAGGTCAATTTAGAATAAAAAGTTTCTCAAACCTAAGCCAATCATGTACACACTTTGTTTTTAGTTTGTTCGTTTCATTTTACTAGAAGCGATCATTTTATATTTTATAGACTAAACTTTTTTATAGGCTATAAAGTTTAAAGACCAACTATGTATTTAACCCTAAAATCAAAAACAAAATATTTGCTTGTGCAAATTTAGGATATTTCAAATGTCATGACTTTTAAATTATATAGAGACTTAGTACTCGTTTGGATACTAATGATTTCCTTAACGTCTGTGTTTTGGCATCTTTTTTTTTTTTTTTTAAGAAGTGCATTTCAACTTTCGAGTGGGTCTCGTTCACTGTTTACAGGACCCACAAACCTTTTTTTTCAGTAAAACTTTCATTAAAAATTGGTCCCACAACACTATTTACACATTTAAAATTTTTTTATTACAGTGTTTTCAGTTTTTAATTTTCAGCAAAATAAGCGGTATCCAAACACACCCTTATTAAGCCTATGTTTGAACAAATCAAAATATTGACCAATTAAACTCACTTCTGAATTATTCAATCCTATTGGGTCTACTTGGGTTCATTCGGTTTTATTCGGTCCACTTTAGTCCTATTCGGTCCATAATGGTCTTATTCGGTTTATTTTGTGTTCGTCGGTCCACTTTGGCTCTATTCGGTACCGTTCGGTCTATTCTGACCACTTTGGTCCTCTTTGGTCCACTTCAGTCCATTCTATCCTTTTTGGTTTTCATAAAGCTTGTGTGATAGAAGTGTTAAGGATAGGTTTGCCAAACAATTCTCCGAAAAAATTGCTGAATAGTAACTTTTTAGGATAATTTTAGGTGAATAGCATGTGTTTGAAGTTATTTAGTTATGTAGACTGTTTTTAAAACTTGAGTTTAGCAAACTCGAGTTCCAACTCAAAATCGAGTTTAACAAACTCGAGCTCTAACTAGTATAGGTCTGACGTGGAATTAAAAATATTAAAAAAAAACCCATGGAACTGGAGTTCCAAACCTTAAAAATTTGGGGCTGTTTGGTAGTGTAACTATAACAACAGTTTTCAGTGTTTAAATAATATTACACGTATTTCCACACACTTTTACACCCACACGTATTCACAGAACACTAATTGTTTCTTTGCAAGCTTTGTTTTCTTTTTGGTCAAAGTCAGTACTTCAAATTTCAAAAAGGTTGGGCTTTCATCATTTGCTTTTAGTGTACATTTATTAATGAATTGCTTTTTAATCACGTATTGAAGGGTTTATCGGTCATTTTTTATTAAATATATATTAATAACAGCATCATTTTAAGTTTTACTAAAAAAATTTTAAAATAAATTAATCAAGAAATTTATATATATATATATACATATGTAAGCCCAACTTGAATAAAAAAATAACAAATAAATAAATAATTCATTGTGGACCTATATATATTATTGCACAGAACCAAACCGAAACCGACCGATATATATTATTATAGGTAAAAAGCTTCAAAATATGAATGTTGCCTCAGTGGTAAGCACGTGTGTTTACCAATTGCCTTTCTTAGGTTCTAATCTTCAAAACAACATTTTTTTTATTTTTTAAATTTATATTATCAAAACGACGTCGTTTTGAATTTCTATAAAACTAAACATCTAAAACTAGAACCCTAGCATCTCTTTCTCATTCAGCCGCCCCGTCCTCTCTCTCTCTCCCTCCCTCCCTCTTCACACACAGCCTCCATCACTCCCTCCCTCTTTCCAAGTGAAGTGTATGACATAGAATGGGACTTGATCATGGTGGATACACCTACAGGGTACCATGATAATGCCCCAGGAAGAATGAGTGCTATATACACAGCTGGATTGATGGCTAGGAATAGAGAGGAGGGTGAGACTGATGTGTTTGTGCATGATGTTGATAGAGTTGTGGAGGACAAGTTCTCCAAGGCTTTTCTCTGTGCAGGGTATTTGACTGAACAAGAAGGGAGAATAAGGCACTTCACTATCCCAAGTCACAGGGCTCGCCTTTTGTCCATAGAGGTTTCATTCTCTGTCCTTTTTTTTTTTTTGCCTGTATTTTTTTTTTACCACAATTCTTGTTTTATCATAGATTTATTATTTACTTAAGAATTGGAGCTGGGATTTTCCTTTCATATATATTTTCAGTTGTTACAAATTTTTTATTGGATGAATTATACTACTGAGAATTACTAAATAAACATAATGTGGGGTGACCATCTTTGGTCCTTGATACTACCAATTTGGGCAGAAAAAGTTTACTATCCAACTAATTGCATTGCTGAGAAATGGGAATGGTGTCTCTTTGTTCAATGTAGTAGTTATAACTACTTATAACTACTACATTTTCTTAGCAATAAATGCAGTAGGTATAACTTAACTATAGGGGTTAATAGATCCACCATAGTTATATGCACATGAAACTTCAAAAGATGGCAACTGATAGTGGGGTCCTAATTAAATTCAAAAGTTGCTATATGAAAGAAAAACCAGAAGGCATTCCCAATTAAAACTGTTCTACCAATGGATAAATTATCATTTTTTATGTACATAACCTTATGTTTGGATGGGGAATTGAAGAGAACATAGAATAGGAGTAGGAAAAAGTGATCAGAATATAGTCCCCCTGCTTTTCAATAAGAAATACAATGTGTTGTACTATAAAAACAACAGTGCGTTTTTATTTTTTAAATTCAATTGTTACTAAAAAGTGGTGTATGGGGATTTCAAATACTGGTTCTCCTAAATAAGATTAGACAATGCAAAATTTTTTTTTTTTGGTGAGAAATGAACGCACACACAATTGAGTTATAAAGTTCTTAACAAAACAATAATGTCTTATTATGTTAAAATAAAAAGAGGAAAAAAAAAAAAAAACTAATCAGTAGGACTAAAGAAAAGTGGTCTGTCATATTGAGAAATAAATAGGCAACAGATTTCAATAAATCTTAGATCAAATTAAATTTTAAACCCTATACTTCAGAGGTGGTTCAAATTAAACCCTAAAAATTAGAAATTATAACAAAATAAACCTAAAGTTTGGTTAGTTTTGTTAGAGATCCAAATTTATTGTAGGGCCATGTAATTATTGAATTAGCAAACTAGCCTTTGGATTAGTATAGGGTGAACCAATGATTCTCTACTATATAAACTCTATATTGAATTCGTTATATTATGTATAAGTCATATAGTAAAAACGTAGCTATAATGGGTTTTATAATATATTTACCTTCAATCTTTACAATATAAATTCAAATATTTTTTTCATTGGTTCATTAATATTTTCTCTCCCATTTTTTTTTACTTAAAAAAAATACTTTTAATGGAAATATTATCATGGAAATAAAGAAAAAAGTTATTAAATTCTAAAACTGAAAGTTTTCAGTCTTAATTTTCAAAAAAAAAAAAAAAAAACAAAGCTACCAGTCTTAATTTAAACTCAAATAAATCAAAAGGAAATTAGAATTGACTTTTCAAATGATAAAGGACTAGTTAGAAAAATTATAAAATTGTGTTATTAAGCTTTTAAAGTGGGACATTTCATAATAGAATATCTTCTTTTTTTCTTTTTTTTTTTTTTGGAGAAAATTTCATAATAGAATATCAGTTAGTAATCTCTTTCTAAAAAAAAAAAAACAGTTAGTAATCAAAATAGATAAGAATGGAATAATCATTTGTAACAATTATTTATTTTTAAGATCCTATAAAAAAAAAACAATTATTCTTCTCATGATAGCAAATCACGTGATGGACTATAACTATTCCCTCTTATTTAAAAGTTACTCTAAACAGGAATGGACTTAACCTAACCTAACATAGAATGCAAGCAATAATAAGCCACATAGCCAAACACAAGCCTTATCACCCATACAAACAACACTGCACCTCTCTCTCTCTCTGTAAACTCCGATTGAATAAAAATGGCAATTGGGAAGAAGAAGTTGATGTCATTGGCGCCATGGAGGGGCGAAGAGGAAGCCATGGAAGAGTTCCAGGACGCGAAGCTCGAAGTCACAAAGTAGCAGCCTGGAGCCGAGTCAGTGATGCACGTGCCTCGCCAGAAGAAAGACAAGTCCAAACGCCACGACCATGACGATTACGATGATGATTCGCTCGTCGAGATTGACCCTCAGCTTCGCTACAGCTTTCAACGTAACTACCAGGTCTCTATTTTTTTTTTTTTTTTTTTTTGTTTCTTGGTTTTTAGTTTTTCGCTTACCCAGTTGAGAGAATTCTTAATTTCTTGCTTTAAATTTTGTTTCTTTGGTTGCCCAATTCTTAGTTTCTTGGTTACTTGCTTTAAATTGTGTTTTTTTGGTTACCCGATTCTTAGTTTCTTGATCACTTGCTTTAAATTGTGTTTCTTTGGTTACCCAGTTGAGAAAATTCTGGATTACTTGGTTTAATTTATGTATCTTTGGTTACCCAATTCTTAGTTTCCTGATTACTTGCTATTGGTTGTTTGAAGTTCATGTCTTTGGCATTAGTGGTGTACCCTTTTGCAGTGGTGGGGATTCCTGGTTGTTTTCAATTGTGTTTAAATAGATTTGAGTTATGTGTTATATGAGAGATTGTTATTTTGTTTAAGGATAAATTGGGAATGTGTGCTCCTAGTTGGCCAATGTATTGCAACTCTATGATATCTCTGGGTTAAACTACTCAAAACCTCAGTATTACTATAATAAACCAAATTAGAAATACAACTGGGGATAACCCATTGTAGTAGTGGTTGACAACTTCTACCTAGAAGAGAAAACTGAAGCAGAAGGAAAGAAAGAAGAAATTTTATTCTTGTCGTGGATGAGAACTTTTATCCAATGTAGAGTTTCAAGTTGATAGACCATGGCAGGCCATTTTGTTTCAAACAGTTAGAATAATGGTTAAATGATTATGCTCGCTATTTTCTAACGGTTTAAGCTTTTGGGACATCTAATAGTTTAGTATCAAAGTAGGTGGTCTTGAGTTCGAACTCAATCTTTGCTCATCCATCTCATTTAAAAAAAAAAGTTAAAAATCAAATCTGTTGGGCTCTACTTATTAAAGGGGAGTATAGACCCACACGCAAGAGAAAGTGTTGTAATAATGGTTAAATGATTAAATCTACTATTTCTTAATAGTTTAAGCTTTTTTTATAAGTGGTAAGACAACTAACATGAGGTTGAAGCCTCTTATTATTGAGGCTTCATATAGTTGATTCTTAATATGGTTGAATCCTCAGTTTTATGAAGTGAGGTTACATTTGTGCTTTCTATGATGTAGATCACTGAAATTGATTGAGGGGGGTTTTTGTGTGTGTGTGCGTGTGTGAGTGAATGCCATCAATATCCACATTGTTATTATGGGCAATGGCATGTCTGTAGGATGTATATCAATTAATTGATATAGTCTTTATTGTCATGTTCTGTTTTTCTATTGATTAACACTTTTATAGCCTATCCATCACTCACTGCTTGGAATTATACAGTTTACATCTATGTTTGTTTGGCTCTCAATAATATTTTTACTCCTCTTTTCTTCTTCCATTTGCTTACTTTGTATAATTTTGCTTCTAAATCCGTTCGTAATTGAGTTTGTGATATGATACTTCTTTTGAGGTTTGTGTATGCAGTTTCTTCAACGAGTATTCAGCATTGACACCATTGTGAAACCTCTTCCACCTGCCATGGCCTACCGCCTACAATGTTTCCCGCAACTTGAACTTCTTCACGCGCATGTTCGTGCAGTTCTTTGGTGAGTTTTGATTTCTTTGTGCCATTTATGGGCAACAAAGAAGATGGGATATATTACAAATTCTATTGAACAAGATAATGATGTCACTCTTAATTACTTTTGAGGGTTCTTTTTCCTAGTCATCCTTTTATAACTTCACTGGAAGTTACAATGGGCTTGACTCCTACATCTTTTAGAAGGACTAAGAACTATATAAATTCAGGGAATACAACTGGTTTGGAGAGATTTTCAATGTCCAATCATGTATTTTACATTGCAAAACTTTTAAACTTAGAATTGGTAGACATTTCACTTGATTCTATATTTTGGTTTGATCTTTTCAAAGAATAGCTAACCTGGTCTCTTGCTTATTATAAAAAAAAAGAAGAAGAAGAAGAAGCTAATCTTGGTCTCATGATTGCACCCAAGTTCTTTAAAAGTAAAAAAAAAAAAATTGTGTCATGTGATCAAACCTTTGGCATGTTTCCCTTCCATTAATGCATAGATGATTGTTACAGAATAGCTGATTTTTTATGTGTAATGTAGTTTATGTGATTTATTGTATTGCAGATCTGGAAGGTATAGCAAATGCCCAAAAATCATTAGGGATAGGACAGGAAGAGAAAGCTCGCCGCGTTTGTTGAAAAAGAGAGAAAAAAAGAAGGGAAAATGAAGGGGGGCTGCCGCCGGGGGGGGGGGGGGGGGTGGGGCGGGGTGGGATTGGATTTAAAAGGCAGTTGAATACCTATTGCTGATTTTAGATTTAACTGTTTAAATAATTTTTTAATATCTGAAGATTTCTTTTTTGGAGAATCTATAATATTTGAAGATTGAAAATGTAATCTAAAAATTCAGTGGGAACCCTTTCATAAAATTTTTTGACTTTGCAAATGGACCTGCATCATGAGCTATATTAGAGTTTCAATGATGATATTTATTGAACAAAAAAACAAGTACTAATGAGATTCTCATTAGTAAATGGCACTAATTTAATATGTTTTGCCTAGCCTTGGATGAAATCAAATGCTCATGTTTTGCAGCATAGCAGAAACTAACTTCTTCTTTTTTTTTTTTTTTTTTTTTTTTTTTTTTTTTTTTGCTTCAAAGACTGGATAATTCTGCTCTAGATCCTTTTAAATTGAAAATCAGTTAGGCAAATTTCAACCTTCTATTAAAAAACAAAAAGTATGCTATTCTAAACTTCATTTATCTTCTTATCATTACCGTCTAGACAATTTGAGCCAAGTCATGTTAAAAATTATTTAATGTGACCCAAAAGACACATGAAATATTTTGGATGATCATGGGGAAAAATAAAAACAATCGAAGTATATAACAACCTTTACATAAGGAAGGAAGAGAAATTTCAATTTTTGTATTTAATAGAAGTTTAACAGAACAATCCATTTGAAGGGCACAAAAAAAAAAAAGCATGTTAATCGGTCAAAGCCACTAGATAGTTAATTCAATTGCTCTTATTTGAATCTAAAAGGAGAGTCGAATATGATTTTCACGTTAAGTACATGAATCTCTTATATGATGTCTTACAATGTTAATGATTGCATGTAGTCATGCCATAGCTTAAATTAGTCCAGAGAAGGTTTTAATTTAACTTATTTCTTTTCGTCTTCTTTTTTCTTTTTGGGTATAGTTTATTAATACAATAATGTCTAAAGCGTTGGCTGGTTGTAGAGTCCAAAAATGTTCAAAAGAATTTGGAGCAAGGCCCTAACATCTGCAGCAACTCTCTTATGCACAAAATATACAACCACTAGCGTTCTCCAACTTCCATGCACTTGTGGTCTTCAATCAGCACAGCAAGTTGCCAAGGAAACCTTCTTCTCAAAAATAGGTCCTCCACTCATAGAAATTATGGAAACAAGTCTACAAAAACCAAGCTGTATAGCCTTAGTTAATGCTTTCCGAACAGTGGCATCTAGCGGCATGCCATTTGATTGCACATGGAAGAACTGCAACAGCCTGCCGACACTTGATTTGGCTACAAAGCCAAAACCATCCCCTTCACACTATCTCTGCTAGTGTCCCTAAATTGTCAGCAACTCCTACAACCCTCCACAACTTGAAACACCTGCCTTGGTACTTTCCTGCAGTTACCCTAATCTGCTTGTTGTGCATTAAAGACTTGTGCAGACCTGCAAAACAAAGCATTAGCACTTCTTTAGAAGCTATTTTGCACCCTTAAACATCATAATATATTCTTGTTTTTGAAAATTTGGATCCTCCATCCACTGAGGCAGCCACCACTTCAAAGAGCAGGGAGAAATGAACTCAGTTCTAAGGCTCAAATCTATCCAAAGAATACAGCCCAACCAAGATTGCATTTCAAGAATAAATGAACCAAGTTTTCCTCTTCCTCACACAATTACTATCACTCACTATGCTTCATTTCACTATTCTGTTTTAATCAGTAAGTCCTCATGCCAAACTTCCACATAACAATTATTAATTTCAAAGGAAGCTTCCATTCCTACAGACGTTTCCATCTAAGAGCTATGACCCTCCAATAAGAATCCATTACCTGAATTCCCCCCTGCTTTCAACAGTAGCTTAATTTTGATATCACCATGTGTTACATTGAGGCGATATTTGTTTATTAGTAGCTCCTCACCTTGAGATAGGGGTGGCTAAAATTTGAGCAGCCACTTCACTACTTCAGGAGAGTATAGCTCCCTAACCAGGTCCTGTGTTCCAAGTCAAAGTGTAAATTCTTGTGTTGACCTTGCATTGACCCATTTTTCAAAAAGATTAACTAATGGGGCAAAACTATTTTCAAACATGTGAGAGAGTGAGACACATGCATGAGTAGATTCTAATGAATCAAAATCTTCTACTGGTGGTGGTGGTAATGGGATGAATATGCTTTATCATGCTTTTATGAAAACTTTTTTTTTTCTTTCCATTTTTTGGGATTAGTACTGTAGTGGAAATTTGATGACAATTACTCCTATACATTTTGCGTAATTTCCTAGTGCCCAACTATATGACGTCCTGCTCGTATTACTTTTTTTGAAAAGCTATAAACTTATTTTTATTCGTATGGCTTTCTTTCTATCCATTCACAATCAAGGTTCCACCATGATATATCACGTACAAATGCTTTAGTGGAATTTGGAAAGTTTATGATTAATACATCCACTAATTAATTTAGTATTAGCAGTGTAAAGTAGCTGAAGAAAGTGTTCAAGCAGGTCATATTACTTTAGTTTTCTTTTACATTTATATGAGGTAAAAAGTAAAAATGTCACCAGATAGGATTATACATAATTTGCATTGTTTGTCAATTTTTGATCTTTTTGAGTGATGTTGCCATTAATCTTTGCTGACAAAATGTATGGTGAAGATGCTAAGAGAAACTGAGAGCTAATTTTTTATCTGCTTTAAATGCAAGCCTGCAAGGCAATGCTTCTTCCTTAGCTAGATTCGTTTATAATCTAGAAATTTTCTACTTTGCTATAGATAACTCTTGAGTTGCAACTTGCAACTATACGAACGCAAGATCCTTAGTTTAATCCTATCTCCACTCTTTGATAAATTACTAATTAAGTAATTATTTTGTTTTTAGGTGAATATGTAATTTACCATGGTATAAGATCATGAGATCCTTAGTTCAATCCTATCTCCACTCTATCTTTAATTTAAAATGTTAAAAACCCCACAAGTTGGGCCCTACTTTTTAGGAAGAGGTTTAGGTCCACATGTAAGGGAAGTGTTAAAATTATAGTTAAATGATTAAATTCACAATTTCCTAACAGCTTAAACTTTTGGGAGAATCAGTAATTTACCAATGTTATCCAAATTTGGCTAGCCTTGTTGATTGACGTTCCAAGCCAACTCTAAAGCTCATGAGCCTTGTGATAACCTGTTGGTATAAAATTTGGGGGTTAGAAAATACCATTTGAGCTACCCAGCTCATTGGCAATTTTGACTATCTATTAACATGTGGAGAATATCAACTAAACATGATTTTTACTGAAAGTAACTCTAAAGTCCCACTATTGAAACAAATTGGCTATATATTATCCAGACTGCTAAAGTTAACTCTCTTGTAATAGAGTTACAAGCCCAAATAATGTTCATAAAAGAGTTAGAAGCAATAGTAACCTGGACTTTAGCCTCATTAGTGACTCCCATGCACAGCCAATGTACACCACTGGCGTTCTCCAACTCCCTTGCACTCGTGTTCTTCAGTCAGCGCAGCAAGTTGCCAAGGAACCTTCTTCTTTTCCAAACACAGGTCCTCCAATCTTCCACTAACCAAAACAAGCCTGGAAAAAATGCTTCTCAAACAGTAAGCTTCCACTCGTTTGGATACGGCACTACTGGAACAGCGAAAAAATTATTTGCCAGCACATGATTTAGCTACATAGGCAAAACAAAACCATTTGCACCTGCTCCGCCAGTGCCCTTCAACTGTCAGCAACACTTGCCATCCTTCCACGACTGGACACACTTGCCCTGGTACACTCTAGTAGTTACTCTAATCAACATGTTGCGCATCATAGGCTTGTGCATACCTACAAAACAAAACTTTACTGAGCATTAGCACATCAGAAGAACACTGTTTTGCACCCTCGTCCCTCAAACATCATTGTGTTGAGGTTTTACAGCCCTAGCAACACTGTGCTTTAGGAATAAATGATCCAAGATCTATTCCTCATTGCATAAGACACTTGGTTTCACTCACTATGTTGTGTTGTATGAGGCCATAGCAGCTTATCAGTAACTCAACAGCTTGAGATAGGGATAGCTAAAATTTGAGCAGCCACTTCTGGAGAGTACAGCTCTCTAATCAGGTCCTGTTTTCAAGCCAAAGTGTAAAGATAAGTTTAAATACCTATTAATAGTAGTAGCTTATTTTGACTTAATTGAGGGATTACTAAAGTATGGGTTTTATAACCTAGCAAAATAATATTTTTTGTAATATTGAAAAAGATTGACACACACATACATGACTAAACTTAAATTCTGGACAAAACACCTCAAAATAAAACTGTAGGATCTTTCCACTACAAAATACAATACATCAGAAAAGACAACCAAGCGAAAAATATGAAAACTTATATTCTGCATGTAACGCATCAAACAATGATAACAATTAGAGCAGGGCTTATCAATCAAAGCAGGATACCTTCTCTATTTTTCAACCTTTTCTGCACAATTGCTTGCCTGATTGAATATGCACCAGAGAATTAGGTTAGTAATTTATGGCTAAGTTTGTTGTATGCTCAGGTTTAATTTCTGTTATCCTTTGATTCAAATTCTAGTTGAGTCACTTTGATAGGGTAGCCAAGCTAAGTTACCAATGGAGATAAGTCTTTTGGTTTGTTTTATCCTGTGAAATGAGCATGAACAGTTTTGCCCTGCTTGTGATCTGACATGGGTAAGTACAAATTTCAGTCAATAATTTCATTTAGAGTTAAAGGTATAAAAGTTAGAAAACTTCAAGAACATCAAAAGGAAATAGCACAAAATTTATTTGGTAAAAGCTTAAACAATTAAAGAGCAATACTACTAATAAAAAGAGTTTTAAACTATTACTATTAAAAAGTAACGGGGCATTTACATGTGGTAGTACCTGTCTACTAAATTTTATATATAAGAAAGCACAATAGAAAAAAGATATGTCACAGGGCACCAATTAAACTCCTAAATCTCTGAAGTAAAAGAGGAAGGAGAAGAAAGAATGAACGAAAGAAATATCTAAATAAGAAATCAAAGGAAGAAAGATATGACACTTTAAAAATGAAATTCAAGTATTATAAAGGTCTCACTAATTCTTCTTCACAAGCATTACATGGGAAGATGAAGTCTTTGATGATTTCCCAACATTGAATAAAGGCATCAGATGGCTAAGGTCATTTAGTAATGGATCCAAACGCGCTTCTCTTACGGTAAATCACAGATCTGACAAGACAGGTCTAACAATTGAGTAATATGCAGTCATTCACAACATTTTTTTGGTGACACATAAAATTGGACTAAATGCTTTTAACTTTGAAGATTGTCTCCCGTGAGAGCTTCTCAATTAGTTGGTGATGGCAAATCTATTAACATATAGGTACAAGCTTAAGTTCCCAGTGCTGATAGTTTAAGCAGTTCACCAAAAATATTACTGCTGCTGATGCAGACCTTTCTCTGTTGATCAATGAACTGATCAATTGTCAACAACATGACAATATTTGGATATATCAAGAACATGGTAATGACTTGGTCATTGAAGAAATTTTGCATATCAAAATTAAATCCCCATTAAGGTAAGTTATGATCAAGCTCCTCATGGTTGAAAATTTTGAACCATCACTAACCATGATTTGATTCTAAAGATTGTTGCATTATGAGAATTGCAATAACAATGTCCTCAAACATGCTAATACAAGTCATTTTAGTAACTTTATGATTGTTGTCGTACTTTTAAATAATAAAAATTCAGAGAAAAGCAAAAGCAAAAAAAAAAAAAAAAAAAAAAGAAATGAATAGAAAAATCAGTTATTCTCTTAATCAGAAAAAGAGCATCTGCCTTGGTTTCAAGTTAGTAAACAACCCTAAAAAACCTTCAACAAGGGAGGAAGCTAGACACAACCTCTAGGAAGACTAATTATTCCGATACGATCAATTGTCAATAATGTTGATATCTGGATGTATCAAGAACTTGTTTTAATGATTTGTTCTTTACAGATATTTTAAATATCCAAATTAATTCCTTATAAAAGTTATTATCAAGTTCCTCATTTTAGAGTTCCTCATTTTGGAGTTATTATCAAGTTATTATCAAGGTCCTCATAAAATTAATTCGTCATTATTTTATAACTACATTTGATTGTAAAGTCTGTACATTTTAGAATTGGAATCCTGATTGTCTTAGCTATATAGCAAGTGGAGTGGGGAAAAGTTATAAAACTGTTGTCATACTTTAAATTAATAAGAATTTCGGAGCAAAACAAAAATAAAAGGAACAAGAACTAGAACAGAAAACGCAGCTGTTCTCTTAAACAGGGGGAAAAAAAAGCATTTTCTTTGGTTGAAGGATAGTACACAACTTTAGAGGACTTTCAACTAGGGAGGAAGCTAGATGCTACCCCTAGCTAGACTAATCATTCTGACTGCAATCTATGCATGACTTCACATATATAATATGTAATGAGATAAAAAATAATTTTGATTGTAATGTTTGAAGTGGCATGCATATATTGTTTTTGCACATTGAAAATTTTTAAAACAATGACGAGAGAAATTAAAAAGCATACAACGGACTGCATTTATCTTTTGGTTTCTTGGCCATGTGACAGATTCACCTCATGAAATAGTCCAATGATCCAACATCAAGGGGGCAACCAGCACAAACAAGTAACACAATCACTAAACCAAGATGACCCTAATCATTGTTAATTTCATAAGACTCTGTTTTTTATATGCGTATCAAATTAGCTAGGAGTATTGCTTTGTGTTTTTTGATTAAGGAAACAAACCAGAAGGGAGTTTGAATAAGTGCTAATAATTAACTAAGGTACAGCTAGCAAGGAACTTTTTTGAAGTTAAAATTAACCCAAAAGAGTACAAGTGTATGCCAAAGGAAAGGGAAAGCGATGATGCATCAACCAACAAAACTCAAATTAAGAAGGATGGTGACTTACTGGTGATAGAGAGAAAAACGTTGATCAACCTTCTGAGTCACTTCACAAAATTCTTTTTAATGAAAAAATCACAGGTCACTAATATCTCACTTGACTCCTCACAAGCAGCTATGGACATGCATATTCTCTATTTTTTATAGAGAAATTGGATCCCCTCTATTTCCATCCCCTACCCTTGCAGCTCTCCTCCAACAGGATTGGTTGCAGTTGAACCCTCTCTAAAGGTCTGGATTTGCTTTTCTTGCTGCTGTTGAGGCTTTTCTTTGTTTTTTGAAATGTTAGTTACCCTGCACATTGAAATCAATCAAACTTTTGAAAAACATGGCCACATTAGTGGCAGAGAAAGGCTCTTTCTTCACGGTTGCCTTGTTCCTATAGTCCAAATAGACCACAAGATAGAGACAAAAGACAACGAGAAGTACTTTAAGTTCTCTAAATTTCCCTGATTTCTCTTCATCCATGCCTAAATCAAGTAAGGCTGAATGAAATTAGTTCTAATGGACAAATCAAACCAAACCAGATTTCTCTAGATGACAAGGGAAAAAAATAAGGTCTAAGGTTTCTGCATCTTTGACACACAGGAAAAAAGTCCTCACAAGTCTTCTCAATTCTGCCCTCACAAGAAGAAAATTCAATAAAATCCTCCAAAGAACAACAATAATTTTAGAAGGTGATTGTAACCTTCAAAATGGCTCCAATGCCCAAGGTCTTCACTTATGGTTGTGCTAGTGAGATCAAAAAAGGACCTGCCGGCATGGTTTCTACAATTTCTGCTAAGCAACAGCCATTATCGTTTTCAACCAAATAAGCACCAGATTTAAAATGAGACCTTATGAGCTTGTCAGCAACACAAACATGAATTTGTAAAATTCTCTCAGAATCATTTTGGCTATTGAGTTTTCAAACGAATCCAGAATTCCACCCGGGCTAAAAGTATCTTTGACTAGCACATCTGCCACAACATTTACAGAAACTAAACAGTTTCATAGGACACCCCTTTATTGACATGCAAAAAAATTGGAACCATATGTATATACTAGGATGTCTATAAAGGTATATTATCAATTTACTATGAGATGTAATAAATGAGGCTAAAATGGCAAAACAATGACAAAAATGTGACAAAACTTAATTTGTAAGCGTAATGCATCAAAACGACAATAACAAGTAAATTGGGGTTTACAAATCTAAGCATACCACCTTCTCCTATTTTCAATCTTGTTAAATACTTGCTTGCTTGCTTGCTTGGGTCTAATTACTATAAAGATGAACATGTGAGATGGGCATGGGTGGTTGAACTTGGTCATGATCCGAAACAACCTGGAAAATTTCAAGAATATCAAGAGCCAAAGAACAATAATCATATGTCAAACACTTCCATAATTAAAAAGTAATTATAAAATGAGTTTTAAAGTATTAATATCACAGATAAATGAGGTAATTATATTACAGATGGAGGCAATACATGTGATAGGCTATAGCACCCTTTCCATTCAAACTTGACATTATATATATTCTGTTATGCTCCTAAGAAAATGCAAAAGAAAATGCCTGGGGAGGAAAAAATAGAATAGGGAAAAAAAAAGTCTAGCTAAGAAAATGCAAAAGAAAAAGATATGTCTATTTAAGATGAGATTTGGCAGCAAAAACTTCCAGTTTTGATGTTTACTCACTTTTAATCACATTAAAAGCATGCTTTTAAGACACCAACAAAAGCATTTTCTTGCCGTTCTTTGTTGTCAAATCGTTAGGAGTCTGATTTACAACTCTAGTCAAACATGTGGTGGGCAATCCATTAATAAATGTACAGTAAAAGAAAAAGAAAATGCAGAAACCAACAGAACTTGAATTAAGAGGAAAGACAGTGACTTACAGGAGAAAAAAGTTGATTTACAATCAAGGTCACTTTCACTAGATTCCTCCCAATCGCTTAACTCCTCATCACAGGCGTTGTACTCACTTGACTCCTCACAATCAGAGCTTCCTTCTCCACTGGGTCCAGCCATATTGTAATCAGAGCTTCCTTCCACTGCCACTGACGAATTGTCAGAATTATGATGGAGAACATCCATGCCATCATAAGGAGTGATGCTGCTGTTGCTACACTTGACCATTGTTCGGTCAAGATCTTCTATGTCTTTCTTGTATATCATACGGATCCCCCATTTTTTTACCTTAAATCTTGAACATGGGGTATCAATTTCAATTCTAATCTTCACGTCACCTTCCCACTCTAATTTATTTGATTTCTTGTCCAAGTATTGAGGAGTCAAATAGTCTAGACAAAGGTTATCAGTTGAGTCATAGACGATATGGTGACTACAAATTCTTTTTCCATTGGCTATCAACGAATACTCAAGAATGAGGCCTGGGCGAACATCAGGCGTACAAAACACAATGCAAGTAGCAATTCCCACCTTCTTATACAAATGAGAAGGTTGTTTTATTTTCACTTCATTCCCCATGCTTTGGTGGCTAAACCATTCTGGAATTTCACTTCCAGGAATAACAATGTTATATCTCTCTTCTAGCAATGAGAGAGGGAGAGAGGGAGAGAGCTTGAGGGACTTTTTTATCCCTGAGATAAACTTGTCTATGCAGCTTTGACTGTCAGCCAGTTGAAAGCAGTTCTGAAGATAGAGAGATGGTTCCAATGAATCACTTGGTTTTAATGGAACTGGTGACATTTCCAGTGAGATACAACCTCTTGCCTTAACGCGTTCAATATTCAATGGAAGCTTTGGTAATGATCGAAGACTTGTGCAATTATTCAACTTCATCGTTATCAAATTCGAAAGTTGAATGATGCTTTTCGGAAGGCAAACAAAATCATTTCCACTTAGATCCAAATATTCTAACGAGAATAAGGAAACAATATCATTGGAGATTGCCTTGAGATTGCAGTCTTCTAAACGCAAGCTCGTCAAAGAAGACGCAGGTGATAGAGATAGAGAAGAGAATAGCAAGTCGATGGGATGAGGACTTGTTGGCATTGAATTAAACGGGAGGAGCTCATACCACGATTTATTAGGTGATAACCCCTTACATCTATCGATAAGTAGCCCTCCAAGATTTTTTAAGAGACCAATGGAAGAAGGGAACTTTCTCACAGCAGTTTCTCTCAAATCCAATAACTGTAGACTTTCGGCATTGCCTAGGTTCTCTGGCAGTCTATCTAGATTTGAGCATCCTTCAAGAAGGACATATTTAATAAACTTAAAATTAAAAATGGAATTCGGTAAACGCACGAGATTTTTGCAATTCATTAAACACAAAAAACCAAGGGCAGTCAGATGCTCAATTGACGTGGGTAGTTTGGTAATTGCAGTATCTCCTAAAAAAAGGCTTTGTACACGTTTCATGTTTCTGCTGAATTCTGGAATTTTTGTTATTTTTGAGCACTGACCAAGATTAAGTTCCGTAAGACCGTCCATTTCAAACTTGCTTGGAAGACTTGCAAGGTTCTTGCATCCTTGTAAATTAAGAATAGTAATCTTTTTATGAATTCCAATTGATGGGTGAATCCTTCGTAAATTTATACAATTTCCAAGAACCAAACTCTCAAGATTTGGGATTTCAATGATGTCTGGGACTTCAATAAGTTTTAGAGATTCACTTAGATTCATGAATTTCAAATTCTCAAAACTCTGTTAAAAGCCAAAAAAGAAAAGAAAAAAAAAAAAAAGAGAGTAAAACAATTAGCTTCTACAAGCAAACTTATTGTTAAAAAAAAAAAAAAAAGTAGTAAAGGGTACCTAAATTACCTTTGATTGAAAACTTGATGTCAATGATTTTGAAGGGTACCCTCTCCAATCAAGAATTCTTAAGCTAGTAGGAAGATGTTTGAGATCACGCATAAGTTGAACACCATGAATTTTAAGCAATTTTAGATTTCGCATCTTTGAAAAGGCCTCAGGATTCCAATCTACATTTTTTGGTTCATGCATCTCTAGTCCTATGCATTGAATTTGCTTTGTTCCCTAATAATAAAAATAAGAGGGATTAGTATAAAATGTATAATTACTAGACTAATATAATTTAAACTCCATTATTATTTATAAAAAATATTATATTGAATAATATAATAAGATATATGCTTATTAGTTTCTTCCAATAACCCCTCACCGTATTTTCTGTCAGCACATTGTCGATATCTTCAAATGACCACAATCTACTACGTTCCTCAGGATCTTTGCACTCTTGACAAACTATGTCTCGACCCATTTCTTGTAGTAAATCATGCATCCACATTTGATTTCCATGCAATTTAATGAGAGACTTTTCAATAAGAACCCTCAATCCAATTTCAGCATCAAGCTCTAGATAGTCTAGAAATTTTACGACATCATCTCCATTTTTGTGATTAAAAAAGCATGCAATATTTAAAAAAATATCCTTCTCGGGGGCTTGTAGTCCATCAATACTTATTTGAAGCACATTTAGAATTCCTCTATCACAGAATTTGGTGAGCCTACCCAATTCACTTTTCCATTCACCAATGCTTTTTTTGAACAAGAAAGAACCCAAAACTTCAAGGGCCAAAGGAAGCCCCTTAGAATAATCTACAAAAGCTTGAGATAGCTTTCCATAATCTTCTGGTGGATGGTCCATTTTCAAAGCTTTCAAACTAAAAAGTTGAAGAGCTTCCTCATGATTCAAGATTTCAGCCTCATATATTTCATTTACTTCATGCAACAACAACAAATGCTTATCTCTTGTTGTTATCATAACTCTACTACCTGAACCAAACCAACAATTCTCCCCAGCTAACTTCTTCAATTGGTCTAATTCAGTTACATCATCAAGAACAATAAGAATCTTCTTGTTACGTAACCTATTCTTGATCATGAGAACTCCATCATAAACATCTTGTACATTCAAATTTTTAGGCATCAAAATTTTTTTCAAAAGTATTGTTTGTAATTTACATAAACCACTTTTTTTAGATTCTTCCCTAATATTAGCAATAAAACAGCAAGCTTCAAATTTACTGGAAACCATTTCATAAACAACTCTTGCAAGAGTTGTCTTACCCATTCCTCCTGTACCCCAAATTCCTATCATGCGAACATCATTTGACTCTATAGCTAAGTGTGACTTCAATTTCTCAAATCGGGACTCTATTCCTACTAGTCCCAAGGTATGTGCTGAGAATGCATTACTCAATTTATTTAATATCACTTCCACAACGTCTTTTATACATTCGGCCTCAGACCTACAAAGAAGGGAGAACAATAAGTTGTGAATCCCAATCTATGGCATTAAGTTTAGTAGGTTAAAACTGAATTGGGATTCTATTTTGTCTTAAGCCAATTAATTTATCGTTTTCTATTCACTCAACATAATCAAACACGAGATTTCTACTTCTTTTCTTTTCCACACAACATTTTGATAACAAAGAAAGGTTTAGAGTCTTGTAACTCAGTGCAATTGCTTAGTTCTCTCCATGTGGAAAACTTGGATTCAAACCCCCTAAGAAAGTCTAGAAAATTGAAGAGGATTATATAAGCTTTCTAAAATTGAAGATAAAGCAACAACCCAAACTACTCTAGTAAAATTACTCCAAAAGAGTCTTAAAAGGACAAAATTAATTATATGATTCAGTATGAAATCTTGTATTACATGGCAGATGTGAACTTTCTTTTCTATCCAATTCACAATAAAAATTAAATATGAGCCTTTTATCATGATTCTACTGTCCTGTGATTCAGTATGTCACCATGAACATGTATGTAGGTATGTTCAGGGACGGAACCAGGATTTATACCGGGGGGGGGGGGGGGGGTGAGGGGCAAAGCTTAAAACAAAAACAAAAAATTATGAAAATAAAAACTAACATCTATTTCATATTCAACAAAACACTACATACAAAATAAATATTTCTTAAACATTTCATATTATAAAACACATCAACAAAGTATAACATACAAAATAAGTGTTTCTTATTTTGTATGCAATTTTTGTTTAGTCCATATTTATTTTTTTATTTTGTTTTTATAGTTAAAGGGGTATGAATTTTATTTATTTAATTATTTTCTTGTAGGTCAATATATCTAAATATTTTAGGAGAAGAAAGACAAATATATATATATATTTATATATTTAAGGGAAATCTTAAATTTTTTTTATACTAGTTTTTTTTTTAATTTGGGGGGGGGGAGGGGGGGGGGGGGGGGCAATGGCCCCCCTCTGCCCTAGTGTAGGTCCGCCCTTGGGTATGTTTACGGTTCAAAAAAGGACTAAAGATAAGGAGTATTCTTTTAATTATTTAATAGAAAGAATTATGTCAAATAAAAAGAATTATGTCAAATAGGATTACCTATTTGTCTAATTACTACAACCATCATTAGGCCCCTCCCTGCTATAAATGTAGTTATGTGTATAATATATTAAAGTGAAAGTTCAATAAAAATCCAAATCATTTTGTATATTAAATTAAAATGAAATCTAAAAGAAAGTTCAATTTAGAATTGAAATTAGATTCTAAATCAACTCCAATTTTGTGCCAAGTATTTTAATTGCCCACAATTTGATGCCAAGTTTCCTTTTTAATTTCCCACTAATTTGATGCCAAGTGTCTATATTTTAAAGGGGCTTTTTTTTTTTTTGAGAGGAAAGGAGGCTTCAATTTGTGTCAACTATCATTCCATCTCTCATTTGTAAATTAAAAAAAAAAAGTCATTCTATCTCACATTTAGCATCAAGTGTCATTACATGTAAATTCATGCATCTGAACTTAAAATTTATACATATATGTAAAATTTTAAATTTGAAGTGTCATTACATGTAAAAGTTTAAAATGTGTATATTTAAAATTTTGAATGTATAATACCTACAACCTATTCAAAACTATTTTAAGTCCACGTAAAACTATTTCTAACCCCTTTTCTGTACGTAGATCCCATATGAAACCACTTCTAATCTTTTTAAAACTAATTCAAATTTCTTAAAAAATTATAATTTGACAAATTGTGAATTTTAATGTAAAGGTATATCTTGCTTTAAAATTGGGTTATTTATATATTATTTGAAAACTAGTTTGTAATCCCATTCATATGCATGGATACACTTAAATATATACAATAAGATGCATAATATAATTCATATATATATAATTTAAATACTATTGATAGTCATTTTTATATTTTGTTAACTCTTTAAAAAAATTGTAAGGATATTATTAAGTATAAAATGTAAATTGTCCATGTTATTTATTTATTTATTATTGTGAAGCACTTTTTTTTTTTACTATTCATTTACTCTAGATTCTTTGGGTTTTATACTTTTTTTTTGTTTTTGTACTTAATAACTCACTTGGATGAATATTTATGATGTGGTTCCACATTTGATTCTAAAAATTAAGAAATAAAACTCTTTAAGAATAAATAATTTATGACACATGACACAAAATTCGAACTCTGATTTGGAATTCTAATTTGAGTTTCTCTCAGTTTCACCTATTATTATATAAATATAGATGAACACACAAAAAAAATTTATTGCATTACAATAAGAAAAATTAAGTTAAGAATTAAGTAACAAAAAAATTTCTTCTGTCTTTTCAAAAATAAAATAAACAAGAATGAACAATTTGCATGCTTTACCAAATAAAATTGCTACAAGGACTTTTTAAGAGTTGACAAAATATAGGAATGACCATTAGTAATATAAAACTTGTGTAAGAATTTTAATATGCATCTAATTATGTTTATTTTTAAATGTATTCATGCATATGGATGAGGTTAGAAGCTAATTAGATTCTAAGTACACTCTAAGTTTGTGCCAAATATCATACCACAATTAGATTCCACATACTCTAATTTTGTGTGAATCACCTAAATTATTTCTAACCTATTCAGAACCATGTCAAGCCATAAAATGATCACTTCTACTAATTCTACTTGAAGCCCAGTAAAAACTAGCTAGTTCCACATTTTCTTTAAAAGAAAGAAGAAGGGGAAAAACACCTACCGTATTTGTTATATAAAAAAACTATTATTAATTTATATAAGTACAAATTTCAATGAAAATTCGTACTATATTCTTTTTTTTTTTTTTTTTTTTATACAAGATAGAATTTCTACTCTAGCCTAATCTAAATGTATGTGTGTGAAGTTCCCTCCTGGAGACTTGAACCCCGGCCCTTGCCCTCCCTCCCCACACCCAACAAGCATTTATACTTGTGGAGTGACCACTGCACCAAGGGTGTGCGGTGGTCGTACTAAATTCTAAAAATTGCCTATTCCTTTTCATTATATCTTCATAATAACTCAACTTTCGTAACTTACATGAAAACTATAAATAGGGAATAAATTACATACATGACAATAACAAAAATTACATTAAGAAAGATTATTAATTAAGTATATTGATAATTTAGCAAACAACATTTTATTTTCTTTTAACTAAAATAGAGCAATTAATAATGAGTAATTTACATCTCTTGCAAATGTTATCCTTACAAGATTTTTCAAGAATTGATAAAAACGATAGAAAGTAACATTATAAAATTAGATAAGAACCTTTAATATGAATGTAATTATAAGTTTATAACTAAATGCGTCTATTTATATACAAAGAGTTACAAGCTAGTAAAAAAATTGATTTGAAGCTCTTTCTTTCATTAAAATTTTAGTTTGCCTAATTTTTTTTAATAAGTTTCATTAACTCCTTCACTACTTTAAATGTAATTAAGTATGGTTCGATTATAAAAGATAATTGTCTCTTTTTCAATCTTTTTTCCCACTCACTTCCCACCATTTATGATTTTTTTTTTCTTTTTAATTTGACAAGTTTAAGCTGATCATATTTTGTACTTCAAATTTTGTCATTTACTTTTTAACTACTCAATGATAGCTGTTTTGGTAATTAAAATATAAAACCAACAAAAATTCATGTTTTTGAAGGGTTAAAAATGGGCTAGAGATCTATATTTTTATTGTTGGTTGGACTAATTTTGTTATATGTTTGGGCTTAGGATCATACTAGGAGGCCGAGAAGAATTTGGGCCAGATACTAAAAATAAAAAATTCCATGTAAACATATAGAGTATTTACCTAGTCTTACTTATATATTATTATTATTATTCTTTATGTTTATATATATATATATATATATATATATATAAACTTCAAACATAGAGAGAATGAAATATATATATATATATATATATATCTTTGTGTTCACATAGTCTTACTTTTATTTTATATATTTATATATATATATATATATATTTCATTCTCTCTATGTTTGAAGTTTTCTACCATTTCCAAAAAAAAAAAAAAAAGTTTTCCCAAGGAGACAGCTTTTTTGACTGGGTGGTAAAAGAAACATAAATTGCAGATAAAGTAAAAGAAAGACAATAAAAGTTGTTATACACGCTTGAAAGTTTAAATAGTACGATTTTGCTTGAAATAACTTAGGCCTCGCTTGGAATGAGGGAATAGAATAGAATAGAAAGGAATGAAAAAAATAATTTTAAAATATTCTTCCATTCTCTTGTTTGGGAGTTTTAATGGAGGGAATGGAAAGTTCATTCTCTTGTTCGGGAGTTTAAGTAGGAGGGAATGGAATTGATAGGAAGGAACACTCATTTCTCTCTATTCCCTTAAAACCTCAAATTTTCATTCCCCCTAAAATTGGGATGAATGGGAAGAAATTGAATTAGATTTAATAATTTTTTTACTAAAACTCTCAAAATGCCCCTATATATTCAACTTTTTATTTTAAAATAAGGATCTAATAGTAATATTGTCATAAAATGATTCCATTCCATTCCCTCCATATTACTCCCAAACAAGATTACTTACATTCCATTCATTTTCATTTCTTTCCATTCCTTCATTTTAAAACATCCAATCAAGGTTACTTAATTCCATTCAATTCCATTATTTTTCCTTACTTAAATATATTCTATTTCATTCCATTTCATTCCCTTATGTACTCCTAAGCGGAGCCTTAAAGTCACCATTTTAGTTGTTTGCCTAATAGGAAAAGTACTGCATGTTAGTTAATTAAGTCTAAAATTCACTAACATCAAATAATGTAAAGTCATATAAAAATATATAATTAACATCAAATAATTAAAGTCGTATAAAAATATATAGTTATTATAGTTACCATAAAAATTTATATTAATATTATTTATTTTGCATTTAGATTTTTATTCCTTTTTTACATATCTTGAAGATGAAAAAAAAACGTGTAACGTTGGTTTTTAAATGCAAAAGAAAGAGAAAAAATTAAAAAAAGAAAAGAAAAATTAACATTTTAAATGAAATGTTTTGTAAAATAAATAATTTGATATTAGAAATTTTTAAAAGTGAATAAATAAGATAGATATACCAAAATAGACATATCTTTTAAACAAGCTGATGCAAATGCTTTAAATGTGTGTGTAAGAGTGTAAAAAAACGCTACTAAAAAAGACCACGATTTTACCTTTGATGTGGCAGTAAATGCTTGCCGGATAAATTCCCCACTTCTCTCATAGCATCCTTCCATTTCTGGATCTTCTCTGGGTCAATTTTGTCATTTTTCTGATGTTCGTCAAAGGCTTTTTCACATGGCCCAGTTTGCTTCCGTACGTCGGAGGGATCTATGTGGTAAAAGACGGGCACGACTTTAAGTCCCTTATTTTTTTTGCATTCAAAAATTTCAGTAAGTTCATCCAAGCACCACCTGGAATAGGCATATTTTTCTGAGAAAACAACAATTGCATACTGGGATTTTTCTATTGCTTGTATGAGCTCAGAAGCAATTTCTTGTCCTAGTTGGAGTTTTTCGCTGTCTCTAAAGGTTTCAATGCCTCTCAATCTAAATGCCTCATATAAATGGTCTGTAAAGGTATGGCGGGTGTCCTCACCCCGAAAACTGAGGAAAACATCGTAGTTCGAACCAGGGATTGAAGAAGAAGAAGATGATGATGATAAAGAAGGTGTTTTAGAGCTAGTGGAAGCCATTGGAAACTTAGTAACTAGCTTGTTTGTGGAAAAGTTACAAAGAAAGTTGCAGAACAAAGAAAATGGAAACCTGGAAAGAGAGTTATCAGAGCTTTATGAGATCTTACTTTCTATAAGAAGAATGCCCTATGGCAAGGAACGTAAAGCTCTAGTAAGATGAATAGATAGAGGTCTAGGCAACGCTGGTATGGGAAATATGGACTGATAGGAACAAGTTTATATAGATATCGAAGGCTTGCACTTGCTACTAAAATGTAGAGACTAAATTCACAATTAATAATTCCAAAATATAATGACTAAAATGGTATTTTGATATTAGGTACATTTTCATTCAGCTTATAAAATCTTTCTACTATTTACATTTAAAAAAAAAAAAAAGTTTCCATCAATACTATAAAGAGAGAAAAAAATGTTTGAGAGTGATGTACCGTTCTTAATTTCTAACTGTGATGAACTGGGCGTACCAACTTTTTCTTATTCTTAGAATGAAATTAATTAGTAGTATCTTACTCATTAAAAAGTAAATACACTAGAAATAGAAAATTGATAAAAAGAAATATTTAAATGGGTCTAGGAAAAAATAAGGGTCCGTGAAAAATGAACTAAATTTTAAAAAAAGAAAGAAAAAAAAAAGATTTTTAACTAAAAGTATATTACTAGCATCATTTTAAGCAAGTATTCATAATTTACCACCAGGAAAAGAAGATAATTTAAAATTTCTACCACTTCCCTCTTCCAAGAATCGTCCTGGCAAAATTGAAAGAAAAATTAGAGAAGTAGAGAACGTTTTGATGTGGATTTTTCATTTCAAGGAGGAAGTGAAAGGAGATAAATAAAAGAGATGGATTGTCACGACCCAAATCCATAGAACATGAATTTAGATGCATGACTAACTTGCTGAACTTACATAACTCAATAAACATAATTAATTTAAACATAGTTCAATAAAACTCCAAATAAACAATGATCTTAATAAATCTTTTACAATACTAACATCCTCAATTTAGAGTAATCTCCAAAATTCTGTGAAATCTAAAGCGGGATAAAGAAAAATAACTACAAATCCTTTAAGGCTTCAAGTATTATTGATTTCGCCAAAAAAACTCCCACGCTCTACCTTGCACCTTACGAAGCAATCCAATGGTTCAATTCCCCAACTAAACTTTAATCTGAAAATTGTAATTGATGGGTGAGCCACACATCTAGTAAGTAATTATACAAAATATACAACGGAATAGAGTTAAGCAAAGCACGAGTTTGATTTCACAATTTCAAACATAGTTTTCCAAACATATAAAGAACCACTTAATACATATATAATCAAATCTTAAAGTCATTCAAAAGCACATAGATAATTGATCAGAGCACAGTGTCACATATACACATCACATATTTTCACATACAATCCTGTGAGTGGATACCAACATCTAACCCTTGCTGGTGAGGGATCAACACATTTTCTCACATTCAATCCTGTGAGCGGATTTACACATATATCTGATATATTTGATCAATTCTAAAAACACTTATTTTGAGTCACATATCACAAAAGCAAAGTTTATACAAAATATAATAATTTACTTGATATTAACAATTATTCCAAATACAAAAGCATATCAAAGATCACAATATCGAATAGAACATAAATTAAAAGATGCTTGACTCTATTGAGAAACGAATAGAAACTGGGGAGTTTATATAAATATATTACAATTCTTGAGTAAATCTGAAAATTCAATTTGCTACAGGACATATTTTAAATACTGTTTGGAGAATAGGAATATGATTTTGAAATCACTTGGTTTTAACAAGTTTAAAGAATAAAAACTTTTTTTTTTTAGAAAATTTACTTTGTAACTCAATTATTTTCAGAAAATATTTTAGTTTAAAAATCATCTTTTAAATGAAATTTGGTCATTCAAAACGTTATCTAAAATTCGAAATTTCTCTTTAAAACATTTTTTTTTTTTTAAAAGACAAAGTTTCTCTTTCAATGATGTAAAAATACTTTTTGATAAACCTTTAAAAATGTAAGCTTAAGAAAAAAATATAACTTTTGAAAATCTTAACTTCTAAGAACCTAAAGAACAAAACTTGTGCATATTATGCATAATTACTTACAGCACTTGAATCAATCTGAAAGTCCAGTTAAAACACCCTCCAAATAGTCTCAAATACTCTTAAATAGGACCTATAACCAATCAGAAAAATATACTTAATATCTTCTACAAAATATAAAGCTTATAGAACTATACAAATTGACTCACTAAAATTATACTTTGCTGAACTAAAAATAACACTAATGCAAAGCATCTCTACCCAAGAATATTATTCCTTAAATTTACCAAAACTTAGAGCCAGCAGCCAAAACCTTAGGATTTAATATATATCTCAATAAAACTGTGGGCCAAAACTAATATCAATTGTTCACGGACTTAATATTATTGACCCTAACGTATTTAATATCTAAGCAACTTTTTCTTTTCTTTCTTTTTTTTTTTTTTTTTTTAGATGAAATTGGAATCTGGTAGAAGAAACAAGATGTCATTATCTTATTGAAGAGTTATGGACGTGTTGGCCATGGCTTTGACAAAAAGTGAACTTGGAATTGTGGAAATAGTCAATACCTAGTCTATTAAAGCTATCAACCCATCCATCAGGGAACTTGGTTTGACAGAAAGTGAGAGTTTACTAATTACTAGTGGCACAAGGGTGGGGTCGGGTGCAAGTCCTCCAACAAGCTAAAATTTATGTTACAATATAAAAAAATCGACAGCCCAAAAGTTTCTTTAGCCGTATACAATAATTTGACAATTTCGGCTTTTGTTCTAGAATACAAGCTGTAGGGATTCTAGGGTTTAATATATATATATATATATATATATATATATATATTATACGTACAAAACCAAAAGGAGACACAAGCCCAAAAATCACGGGTTCTTGAAATCATGGCTCTAATCTAGGATTGTTATATATATATATATATATATATATATATATATATATAACAATCCTAGATTAGAGCCATGATTTCAAGAACCCGTGATTTTATATATATATATATATATATATATATATATGATGATGCACGAAAAAATCAGTAGGCTGGATGCTTCGGATTTCTACGGCGGCGATGATAATCTAACTGAAAATCTGGAAAGATACACAAAACAGTCAGAGGCGACCGGGGTGGACCGGCCAGAAACCCTCCGATGGCAAAGTCAGTGTCTTCTCTAAACTTTGGAAGTCCAAAATACTTGGAAAATATTTCGTACCTTTTTGTTTGTCGATTGTTCTTCTTATATAATGCAGGCTAGGAACGGTTTATCAATGTAGTAACTGCTCCTATATTGGAGGATGTCGGAAGGTTCGGAAGTAACCTCCATAACTGCTATGGAGGTTATTTTATTAGGCCGTGCATTTCGCAACGCGGTCATAGGAGGTGGTTTCATGGCAATATCCTTGGTTTTGCATATGTTCTAAGTGTATAAGCCTCGTCTAGGAACGGTATTCAGTGATGATGTTTGTAGTCAATGTAGGCCGTCCAAGGGTCTTCCTAGACGGACGGCTAAGACATGGACGAGCTTCCTGGGCCAAGGTGTCAAGCATTTTATTTGGACGACCCCCACGGACGAGCATGGAGTTGATAATTTTTAGGACACCATCAATATATATATATATATATATATATATTCTCTGTACAAAGCCAAAGCCACGGATTGCTTGAAATTCCGTGGCTCCATCTAGGATAATTTATATATAAATATATATATATATATATATATATATATATCCGAATGAAACTTGTTAGGTTCTGAGAATTAGGAACTAATGTATTATAATTTCAATTTGTATGTTGGCAAACCATGATCAAAACAATATTTAGTCTTGTGTTAGACTTTGCTTAAAGTATGGGATTTTATGTAAAGTTGGAATCGAGTTTACTGCAGAAGTAACTGTTCACTTTTTGCCTTACTCGATCGATCGAGAATTAGACTCGATCGATCGAAAATCGGGCAGATCGTTTTTCTGCAGAAAATTCCAACTCAGCCCTAGTCCATTTAATGTATAGGGTTTTATGTTTTGCCCTAAGTATAAAAGGGAAAACCCTAGCCACGTTTTTAGTGTTCTGAATGCTGTGTTTGTGAATCTCATTGTGAGATCTAGAGGTGTTTACCTTCATATACACTTAGGGTTTATAAACTTGAGATTCATGTCAAGAGTTGTGTAAATCAACACAGTTGCAGAATCAAAAGAGCATAAAGATATACAAGCAGGTGCGCTTGTGATTTGCTGAAGAATTCAAGGAAAGAAGGAGTCCGTGGATCTCGGAGCTGTCACGTGGTCGTGGTAGTAAGTTTCCTACAGGCAGGTAGCAATAGGATGTTAGTGGTCTAAGTCTTATTGTGTAAACTTCAATTCTTTCATAGTGGATTCAGTTTACTTTGAGGATAGCTAGGTTAAATCCTCCCTAGGTTTTTACCGTTGTGGTTTTCTGGGTCATCAGATCTTTGTGTTTTTTAATTTCCCCTGCTTTGTTGTTTTTGTTTATTTTGTGTTAACCTAGATTTAATTAAATTACCTAAGTTAATCACTTGGCTAATTCACTAGGTTAATCTGTTGGGTTTAAGGGGTCTAAACGAACTTACAAGTGGTATCAGAGCGGGTAGCTTTTGTTTTTGATCCTTTGATCTTTTGGCTGATCCTTGACCCCTGTTGTCATGGAACACGGACACTCTCTTGTTGTTCCACCTCACTTTGATGGAAATAACTATGCTTATTTGAAAGTAAGGATGAAAGCATTCCTGAAATCCATTGATGAGAGAGTTTGGAATTCCGTTGAGTACGGATGGGAGAAGCCCACTACTCCTGTGAGTGAGTGGCAAACTTCTCAAAAGGAGGCAACCGCTTTCAATAGCAAAGCTATGAATACTATTTTTAATGCTGTTTCCATGGAGGAATTTAAAAGAATCTCAAATGTTGAGGTTGCTCATACTGCTTGGAATATCCTCCAGACTGTGCATGAAGGCACAAAGGCAGTTAAGATAAACAAATTGCAGCAATTAACTACTAGATTTAAAAGCATTAGAATGAATGATGATGAATCTTTTGATGAATTCTATGCTAAATTGAATGATATTGTTAATTCTGCTTATAATTTGGGTGAAATCTATGATCAACCTAAAATTGTTAGGAAGATTCTTAGATCTTTGACTGAGGATTTTAGACCCAAAGTGACTACCATCACTGAGAGCAAGGATGTGGACTCCATCCCTGTTAATGAACTTGTAGGATCTCTTCAGTCCTATGAGTTAGACCTCCCTAAGACTAACAAATCCAAATTAATGGCTCTTAAGTCTGTTGATAATGTTGAGGATGGTGGATTTGATGATGAACTCTCTGCTACAGAGATTGCCTATCTTGCCAAGAACTTTAGAAACTTTCTTAGGAACAATAACAGAAGGGCAAGAGGCAAGAACACTGTTGAACCTAGAAATTTCAGGAGGAATGATCCCACTAAGGTTAATAACACTGAAAAACCTAAGGAGAAAGTAGGTCAACCTTCTAATAATTCTTTAGGACAACAATGTTATGGTTGTCAAGGGTATGGTCATTTGAAATCTGAATGTCCTACATACTTGAGGTCTAAGGGTAAAGCTATGGTTGTAACCCTTAGTGATGATGAAGTTTCTAACAATGAATCCACCAGTGATGAGGATGGAAACTTCATTGCTTTCACTGCTACTACTGTAGTAAATGAAAGCATGTCTGTTGAAGAGAACCCTTCTGATGGGGAACTCTCTGAGGATGCAGATTTACAGGAAGCCTATAATAAGCTTTGCAAAGTTGCTGCAAAGGATGCCATGAATGTTGATTTAGGCTTGAAGAAAATTGCATCTCTTGAACTTGAAAAGAAAAATTTACTTGTGAAATTGTTTGATGCAAATGAGCTTTTGAATAATGTGAAAACTGAGAACATGCTTTTACTTGATAAAGTTAAATGTTTGGAACTTGATTTATCTGTTACTAGAGAACAAACTAATAAGTCTGCAAGCTCCAAACTTGATCACATGCTGAGTGTTCAAAAGTCTCCTTCTGATAAAACTGGTTTAGGTTTTGTGGATAGCATCTCTGTGCCTGAACCTTCTTTCACTAAATTTGTTCCCTCTTCTGAACCTCCTAAGAGTGAGATTGTCAAACCCTTGGTGAGTGACCCTGTCAAACCTGTAGATGTTACTCCACCTAGAAAGATTAGGGTTGATCTTCAAGCTTCTCATTCTAGAGCTTCTACTTCTACTAAGGGCAAATTGCATGATAAGCCTGCATGGGTTTGTCATTTTTGTGGAAAGTCTGGACACATTCGTCCAAATTGTTTTAAATTGCAAGCTGCGAAGCGAGCAAATAAAACTAAAGTACCTAAGCCTCAAGCTCATGATCCCATGGTACTTATTGGTGAATTGGTAAAGGCGTTAAACCTTTATTCCAATCCTGGAGTTGCTCAGAATTCTAAAGTGAATCATAACTCCAATGCAAGAGTTGCATCTAAAAAGTTTTGGATGCAAAAGGCTCAATCTAATTGAGTCTGTCTGACATGGTTCTCGTGCTTCATTGCTCTATCTTTGGTGACCTCTGTTTCTAGGATTTGCATTGCATTACATCCATGCATTTCATTCTAGGATGTTTGTTTCTTTGATATAAATAAAAAATATAAAAATTTTTTTTTTTTGCAAATTGTGTTTTTGCTATTTTTCTTAAATTTGAAGACAAGGTTGGTCAATCAAATTTTGCATATCATGTGAATGTACCTTGTTTAGCTTTGATGCACTTGTTTCTATTGCACTTTACTAGCTAAAGTTTTGTTGTGCATGTTGTGTGGGAAGATGCTATATTTGTTGATCACATGATCTTGATCTTGAAGTCTTATGTCTTTGATTGTTGGACTTGGTCTTATTAAGAAAGGCATAAATAACCATCTCACCACTGTTTATTAGCCAATCATGAACACCTTAGTGCATATCGTAAGATTTTGTGCTCGAGAAAGTGTAGCACATGCACAAAAAGAACATAAGGTGTTGCCTCTAAATAAAATTGGTGTGTACATTATTGGACTATAACAATATCACAATTCAAATAAAATTGGTGTGTACATTATCTCGGCTTTATTATTAAGTTTCTAATCATTTAATTTGAATATTAATTATGAAGTAAATCAAGAAACGTACATGATTGCAAGCTTTTATTCTAGGAGATGTGGGAGTTATAGGGTGTAACTCTTTAAATAAAAGTCTCTTTCAAATTCATGTGATGGATTTTGTAGAAATTGTGATTGATCTCTATGTGTATATCACCTCACATGTTTCTCAAGCTTATGCTAGTTGCACACACTACACAAGTTATTCTTTGCTAAACTGTGTACATGTTATTGTGTGTTCTTTGGTCTGACCAACCAAGTTTGAGAATTTCTGGAAATTGATGCAGAACATGTTTGCTTGTTTGAGTTTTTTTTTAGGGGTATTGAAAGAAATTTTTGCTTTGAGAAATCTGGGTTGAATTCATGTGTTTTTGGAAAACATCTCATCTCATATTCATGCATTTTTCTCATAAAATCTGATGCTTTGAGAAGTGACTGCACTGAAATTGGTGTGTTTTTCAAAAAATTAATTTTTCTAGAATTTCGATCGATCGAAACTGATTTTCGACCGATCGAAAATGTTTTAAAATCACTGGAAAAGTTTCTCGTTGACTCGATCGATCCAAGCTGAATTTGGATCAATCGAAGCTGTTTTCGACCGATCGAATGTAAATTTCGATCGATCGAAAATCGGGATGATTGTTTTTAAAAAGGAGTTTTCCACGTGATTTCTTTACTTTTTCAAAAACTTTTCAAACTCTTTTTGTATCCTACCAACCGGTCAAAGCCATTTTTGCTAGATTTGTCGTTTTCTTTCGATCTTTTTGCTTAATCTCTCTCTCCCAAGGCCGGTAAGACCTTTTTGCCCCTCCCTTTGCATTTATTTTCAAGTTTCATGCATTTTTTTTTCATACATTTTGTGGGTTATTTTCGGAATTTTTATTTTGGCAAATTTGGAATTGATTTTAAGTGTTTCTTTCTCAAATTTTTCATGGGTTTTTGTGGGGACACTATTCACAAGCACTACAAGTGGTTTAATTTGATTATTTTTGTGTTTTGTGAAAAATTTGAAATTCTAGGGCTTGAAATTGAGAAATTTGAGGGTTTTTGTTTAATTTGAGTTAAATTGATGGAATTGGCTTGTTAGATTGATTAATTTGATCATTATATTGAGTTCATTAACTGTTGTGTTGATCAATTTATCACTTTGATGTGTTTTAAAAAATTGGGTTTTTCAAATTGGATATTTTTTGATACATATTACATGCTCAAGCCAATTTTGTAAATTTGGATCATAATTGAACTTGTTACTGCATTAGTACATGCATCATTTGGTGATTCATGCTCATGCATCATATAGATTTGCTATTTTCTATATTTTATGCTGTGCTAACTTGCAGTCTGCCCTTGGTTTTTGGTTTTTGCTCTTCTCTTGCTGTGTTTCTTTTTTCTTTACTTAGCACCATGCCTAGGAAAACTAGAGCCCGTAGGACTTCTGACCCTTCACCTTCTTTCGATAGTGATCGGTTTCCTAGTGCCCAGAACCAAGAGACCTATGAGACCCTTAATCTTAGGCGTCAAATTTGGGGTGAGCGTAGGGTCATCTTAGATGAGGTTGATCCTAAGGTGAGACGGAACTTTGAGCGTCGGGGTTGGTTACCTCTACTTGATTTTGAGCATCCTTCTCCTGCTTCTTTGATTAGAGAGTTCTATTCGAACCTCTCTATCCATGTCTACGATAACGACACCTTGGTGAAGGTGTGGTTATGTGGTGTGGAGTATCGCATTACCCTTCGGGTAGTGTCTGATGCTCTTGGGGTGCCCGTTTTTGATCATCCCATTTTTCCCTATGAGGAGTCTCCTCCTCTAGATGATGTCCTGTCATACATCACTGGGTCTTCTATCCAGTGGGGTTCTGATCCTCGGATCACTTCTGCTGAGCTTTCCGAGCTTCACTATCTTTTCTTTAGGATAGCGTGTCATTCTTTGTGGCCTATTTCTCATGTTCACACCATCCCTCTTGAGCGATGTGTGTTTTTGTACGCGCTTGTTACTGATGCTCCTATCAGTTTTCTTCATTTGTTCCTTCGTTCTTTGAACGAGGTTCATCGGTCTAGCTCTACGGCTCATGCTTTATTCTTTCCTATTTTCATTCATAGGATTCTCCTTCATCTCGGTCTAGATGATTTTCCTGTTTCTGAGCCTGTTCATATTATTGCTCCTATTGGTGCTACCTTTTTGAGGCAAAGGGCTACTCAACTTCGAGCTAGCTCTAGGCGTCCTAGGGTAGAGCCTTCCGGTGTCACTCCACCCCCCTCTTCTTCTACAGATGTTTCTGCAGCTGAGCCATCTGCTGATCCTGCTGTTGCTGCTGCTGCTGATGTTCCTCCACAGTTTGATGAGGTTTCAGACCTTCGTCGCACTTTGGATACTGTCATGATCGTTCAGGCGGCTCATGGTCAGCTTTTGGTGGACATCCTTGATGAGCTACGTGCCTTGCGAGCGGATCTGGCGAGCTCTCATCATTCTCCTCCATCTCCTTTTGATGATGAGTGAGTGCCCTTTGGCAATTCGTCACAAAAAGGGGGAGTGCATTTTGTATATCTTGGAGATTTTTGTAGAGGAGATTTTTGTTTTAGGGGGAGTTTTGAGCTTTTGTAGTTTTTGTGATACCTTGGAGCTTATGGAGTTATTAGATTGTATCTAGGCGCTTCACCTTGTATTTACATTTTTGGCTCTTGATTAGGAGATATATTTTGTGATACATTAGTTACTGATATGTTTCTTGTTTTACTATACTTCATTGCTTATTGATTTATATTTATGATGTTATTCATGATATATGTCTTTATTTTGTGTTATGTGAAATCAAGAAGTTTTTTTATAGTCCTTGTTCTTTTTCTTCCACACATGCGTTAATGTGTTTGTTAAGTGTTACAGGAATATACAGGTTGTTTTCAGTCGAGCTGCTGTCTACTTTGCAACTGTAAGATAGTAGTTTAGGTTGAATTGTTTAAGTGGCTATTTATTTTGTAATGGGCTATTTCAATTTGTAAACTTTGAGCTTTTTTGTTAAGTCTGTGTTTTGTCACGGATTGCCAAAGGGGGAGTTTGTTAGGTTCTAAGAATTAGGAACTAATGTATTAGAACTTCAATTTGTATGTTGGCAAACCATGATCAAAACAATATTTAGTCTTGTGTTACACTTTGCTCAAAGTATGGGATTTTATGTAAAGTTGGAATCGAGTTTACTGCAGAAGTAACTGTTCACTTTCTGCCTAACTCGATCGATCGAGAATTAGACTCGATCGATCGAAAATCGGGCAGATCGTTTTTCTGTAGAAAATTCCAGCTCAGCCCTAGTCCATTTAATGTATAGGGTTTTATGTTTTGCCCTAAGTATAAAAGGGAAAACCCTAGCCACGTTTTTAGTGTTCTGAATGCTGTGTTTGTGAATCTCATTGTGAGATCTAGAGGTGTTTACCTTCACATACACTTAGGGTTTACAAACTTGAGATTCATGTCAAGAGTTGTGTAAATCAACACAGTTGCAGAATCAAAAGAGCATAAAGATATACAAGCAGGTGCGCTTGTGATTTGCTAAAGAATTCAAGGAAAGAAGGAGTCCGTGGATCTCGGAGCTGTCACGTGGTCGTGGTAGTAAGTTTCCTACAGGCAGGTAGCAATAGGATGTTAGTGGTCTAAGTCTTATTGTGTAAACTTCGATTCTTTCATAGTGGATTCAGTTTACCTTGAGGATAGCTAGGTTAAATCATCCCTAGGTTTTTACTGGTGTGATTTCCTGGGTCATCAGATCTTTGTGTTCTTTAATTTCCGCTGCTTTGTTGTTTTTCTTTATTTTGTGTTAACCTAGATTTAATTAAATTACCTAAGTTAATCACTTGGCTAATTCACTAGGTTAATCTGTTGGGTTTAAGGGGTCTAAACGAACTTACAAAACTAACAGTCATGCCTATAAACTCATAAACTCCAAGGATTCCAATGAACTTATAAATTTTTAATTCTTTGTTTCTAATGATGAGAAATCATACCTTGAAAAAAAAAACTGATAGCCTCTTCACTTGTGTGTGCTTTAGACTCCAAAGAAAACACCTTTTAGCCTCTTGATAAAACCCTTCATATAAAACCCTAATTGTTTGTATTAGAGATGTGGGTTTAGTGAGGTAGTGGGCTGTAGTTACTAATGAAAAGAATACCTACGGCCCATCAATAATATTAAAAGAAAATCTATATTTATATATTACTAAAAGCTAAAACGTAGTATTTAATGTTGCTATGCTCACGTTAAGCCACGTCAGCAGCCATGTCATTATCACTTTTTTTTTTTCTAATTTTGAATGCAATTTTTAAAAAATTAAAGTGAATTAAAAACTCTATGATATTAGAATCAAAATATCATATTTAATTTAACTTATTATTAACTATTCTTATTTATTATTAAATTTTCAATTCCATTTTAACTTTTCATATTCCTACTACTCTCTAACTTAACTTTTTTCGACCTTTCTTATTCATTCTAACTTTTCATATCCCCACTACTCTTAATATTACTATTATTCTATCTTTTTATCTTCTTTTATTTTTTACTCTTCTTATTCTTATCCTTATACTATAAAATTGTCATTTCCTCTCTTATTCCATGCGTAAGTTCTATTTTTCTACACACAAAAGCCTCTCTCTCTCTCTCTCTCTCTCTATACATATATATATATATATATAATTTTTTTTCTTCAGTTTTTGGTATATATATATTTTTATTTTAGTGTAACAGGCTGACCATCAAAACAGGCTGACCATCAAAACATACTGATGCAATATTGAAAACTCCACCAAATGCATCGCAGAAACTAGTCTTAGACTACTAGAAGTCGGTCAGTTTGCTAAATTGGAATTGATTGGTAATTCAGCTTGATACGATTTAGTTTTGTGTTTTATGTTGTTATTTTTTTTTTTTATTCTCATTGGTTTTTAAATGTTATATTATTTCATTATAAAGATAGTATATAAAAATATAATATTATTTTATTACATAGCATAACCAAAATAATATGGTGTTTATTGCTATACATTTCATTTTTGCTATTTTTCTTCTCATCTTATTTTATTCAACATTTAACTTTAGCAACATCCTCTGTATCATAATTATTTATATTCTGTCTCATTTTTTTTAAATTAAACATATAATATTTTTTTAAAATTCAATAAATAAAAATTGTTCTTATAAAGTCTTCCCATGAAATGTTACTGTGAGGACATGGCACACTTAGCATTGCGCTGTCGTGCTAAGCCTGGCATCAAAGGTTTATTCTCTTTGGGGAGCCAAGCCCTCAAGGTTTATTTCTCAACCGAAGGATGGGAGTTAGTCCCACATCGGGTAGAGAGCGCTCCCACACATGGTTTATAAGCTTCTGGAGCGACCATGTGTGTACCATTACTCCCGTATGCGATCGCATACGAGGGTAATGGTACACACATGGTCGCTCCAGAAGCTTATAAACCATATGTGGGAGCGCTCTCTGCCCGATGTGGGACTGCTGGTCCAAGCTAAGCGCTTGCCTCTTCTCATCCATTGGCTGAGAGATAAACCGTGAGGGCCTGGCCACCCAAAGTGGATAAACTGCTTGGTGCTGGGGAATCTCACACCAAAAAGCGCTTTTAATGTGAGGACATGGCACACTTAGCATTGCGCTGTCGTGCCAAGCCTGGCATTAGAAGATTATCCTCTTTGGGGAGCCAGGCCCTCAAGGTTTATTTCTCAGCCGACGGATGAGAAGAGGCAAGTGCTTAGCTTGGACCAGCAGTCCCACATCGGGCAGAGAGCGCTCCCGCACATGGTTTATAAGCTTTTGGAGCGACCATGTGTGAGAGCGCTCTCTACCCGATGTGGGACTAACTCCTATTCTTCGGCTGAGAGATAAACCTTGAGGACCTGTCTCCCCAAAGAGGATAATCTTCTAATTCCAGGCTTGGCACGACAGCGCAATGCTAAGTGTGCCATGTCCTCACAGTTACAATGCATCAATGGAAAAATGAAATACAAAACAAATATCAATTTAGAAACACTCAATTAAAAAAAAATAGAATAAAATTTTTTTCCTATAAAGTAGTCCCATAAAACGTTTCTATGCATCAATAGAAAAAGAGGATACAAAACACATGCTATTTTAGAAACACTAAATAATAATAATAATAATAATAATAATAATAATAATAATAATAATAATAATAATAATAATAATAATATCAAAGCAAACATATCATAAAATAAACTAATAGTTATGGATATACTAACTTCATGGTAGCAAAATGGAATAAAATAAATAAAAAATATATTACTAAAAGCTGAAACGTAGTATTTAATGTTGCTATGCTCATATTAAGCCACGTCAGCAACCATGTCATTATTACTTTTTTTTCCAATTTTTAAACAATTAAAGTGAATTAAAAACTCTATTATATTAGAATCAAAATATCATATTTAATTTATCTTATTATTAACTATTCCTATTTATTATTAAATTTTCAATTCCATTTTAACTTTTCATATTCCTACTACTCTCTAACTTAACTTTTTTCAACATTTCTTATTCCATTCTAACTTTTCATATCCCCACTACTCTTAATATTACTATTATTCTATCTTTATATCTTCCTTATTTTTTACTCTTCTTATTCTTATCCTTATACTATAAAATTGTTATTTCCTCTCTTATTCCATGCATAAGTTCTATTTTTCTACACACAAAAGCCTCTCTCTCTCTCTCTCTCTCTCTCTCTCTATATATATATATATATAATATTTTTTCTTCAGTTTTTGGTATATATATTTTTTTATTTTAGTGTAACAGGCTGACCATCAAAACGGGCTGACCATCAAAACATATTGATGCAATATTGAAAGCTCCACCAAATGCATCGCAGAAACCAGTCTTAGACTACTAGAAGTCGGTCAGTTTGCTAAAATTGGAATTGATTAGTAATTCAGCTTGATACGATTTAGTTTTGTGTTTTATGTTGTTATTTTTTTTTTATTCTCATTGGTTTTTAAATGTTATACTATTTCATTATAAAGATAGTATATAAAAATATAATATTATTTTATTATATAGCATAACCAAAATAATATGGTGTTTATTGCTATATATTTCATTTTTGCTATTTTTCTTCTCATCTTATTTTATTCAACATTTAACTTTAGCAACATCCTCTATATCATAATTATTTATATTCTGTCTTTTTTTTTTTTAAATTAAACATATAATATTTTTTTAAAATTCAATAAATAAAAACTGTTCTTATAAAGTCTTCCCATGAAATGTTACAATGCATCAACGGAAAAATGAAATACAAAACAAATATCAATTTAGAAACACTCAATTAAAAAAAATAGAATAAAATTTTTTTCCTATAAAGTAGTCCCATAAAACGTTTCTATGCATCAATAGAAAAAGGGGATACAAAACACATGCTATTTTAGAAACACTAAATAATAATAATAATAATAATAATATCAAACCAAACATATCATAAAATAAACTAATAGTTATGGATATACTAACTTCATGGTACCAAAATGGAATAAAATAAAAATAAAAATAAATGTTACAATATGCATATATAGTTCATTAGAATTATTATCAAATTTGGGAAACTATAGGATGTTGACGGAGAGAGAGAGAGAGAGATTAGTTAAAGAGATCAAACGTCAATTAAATTAATTAATTAGTAACCGTTAATTGGAAAACAAAGAGGCTAACAGCTAAAGGAGTAAAAAATTAATTAAAGATAAACTTATGAATGTTATTAAAAACTTTACAATGCAAATAAATAAATCGTTAAATTCACTTAATTAAATCATATAATCAACAATTAATTACAATTGTACAAAATTTAAACTTGAAACTAATCAAACTCTAATCTAGAAAATCATATTTATTATCAAAACTAAAAGGAAGACGTTCTTCAGAAATAATAGAAATATATAAGAAATAAAGCTGAAAATTTTTGAAATTCTTTTTTTGACATTTCATTTAACCTTATTTATAAATAATAAGATATTAAAAAATCTTTAAATGCTTATATTCTTCACACACCACGACTTTTAATATCTAATGAAAGGTTCTAAGAATTTAACTCTAATTTAATGCCTCTATTATGAAAGTCATCAACCAGTAAAATATGATAATAGTAAGAAACGTTGTAAATGAGATCATGAAAAAACTAATCAGCTACTATTATTATGGAATAAATGTCTTTTTTTATGCATCTAAGAAAATGAAATATATAGAGTTTATTAATTAAGGCATATGTAAAGATTCATGTTAAAAAAATATTTAAAGGTTTTTTTGGAAAAAAAAAAAGTATATGTAAGGTTTTTATTAACTTAAAAGACAATGAAAAGCCAATTTTTAATTACTACAACCGTCACTACTCTATAAATTACACACAACACTATATTTAATTACATAAACTATAGGGTTAGACCAATTTAGATATACACCACCAGGCTATTATCAGGAGCGGACGCTATAGGTTGAAGCTCTCTCAAAAAAAGAAAAAGATATACACCACCATATTCAACTTATAAATTACAACCCAAATCAATCATAAAATTACACAATCAAAGCTTGAACATGTAACATGAATTATTTTCTGAATTATCGCTTGGAATTTTCACAATTATTGAAAGAAAATCGCCAAATTTATTTTTTAGAAAACATCAAGACAAGGTGAATTTTTATTTTTTATTTTTAACTTCTATAAAAAAAAATATTACCCACATTATTTCAACCCTTATGGAAAAGAAGGTTTACATATAGCATGGAAAATGTGTTTAATTGACTTAGATATGTAAAAATTAGTCAATCGACTATGGTAGAATTAAGGTTTCAAATTTTAAATAAAATAATTCTACAATAATAAAAAATTATTTTGTGATAAATATGATTATGAAATGCATTACTTTTCATTAAATTAGTTCAAATTACAAAAGAATAATAATATTGAGACCACCTTAAAAAAATAATCACGCGCAACGCGCGGGTCCGCGACTAGTTTTAATAATAACCTAAAATAAAGTACGTGAGGTATTACATGGATAGTTGTGAAAAGTGAAACTTTACAGATTTTGGAACTAAAATTGGAATTTATTAGTAATTCAGCTTGATATGATTTAGTTTTGTGTTTTATGTTGTTATTTTTTTTTATTCTTATTGGTTTTTAAATGTTATATTATTTCATTATAAAGATAGTATATAAAAATATAATATTATTTTATTACATAGCATAACCAAAATAATATGGTGTTTATTGCTATACATTTCATTTTTGCTATTTTTCTTCTCATCTTATTTTATTCAACATTTAACTTTAGCAACATCCTCTATATCATAATTATTTATATTCTGTCTCATTTTTTTTTAAATTAAACATATAATATTTTTTTAAAATTCAATAAATAAAAACTGTTCTTATAAAGTCTTCCCATGAAATGTTACAATGCATCAACGGAAAAATGAAATACAAAACAAATATCAATTTAGAAACACTCAATTAAAAAAAAATATAATAAAATTTTTTTCCTATAAAGTAGTCCCATAAAACGTTTCTATGCGTCAATAGAAAAAGAGGATACAAAACACATGCTCTTTTAGAAACACTAAATAATAATAATAATAATAATAATAATAATAATAATAATAATAATAATAATAATAATAATAATAATAATATCAAAGCAAACATATCATAAAATAAAATAATAGTTATGGATATACTAACTTCATGGTAGCAAAATGGAATAAAATAAAAAAAAAAATATATTACTAAAAGCTGAAACGTAGTATTTAATGTTGCTATGCATTAAGTCACGTCAGCAGCCATGTCATTATCACTTTTTTTTTCCCAATTTTGTATACAATTTTTAAACAAATAAAGTGAATTAAAAACTCTATTATATTAGAATCAAAATATCATATTTAATTTATCTTATTATTAACTATTCTTATTTATTATTAAATTTTCATTTCCATTTTAACTTTTCATATTCCTACTACTCTCTAACTTAACTTTTTTCAACCTTTCGTATTCCATTCTAACTTTTCATATCCCCACTACTCTTAATATTACTATTATTCTATCTTTTTATCTTCCATATTTTTTACTCTTCTTATTCTTATCCTAATACTATAAAATTGTCATTTCCTCTCTTATTCCATGCATAAGTTCTATTTTTCTACACACAAAAGCCTCTCTCTCTCTCTCTCTCTCTATATATATATAATTTTTTTTCTTCAGTTTTTGGTATATATATTTTTTTATTTTAGTGTAACAGGCTGACCATCAAAACATACTGATGCAATATTGAAAGCTCCACCAAATGCATCGCAGAAACCAGTCTTAGACTACTAGAAGTCGGTCAGTTTGCTAAAATTGGAATTGATTGGTAATTCAGCTTGATACGATTTAGTTTTGTGTTTTATGTTGTTATTTTTTTTTATTCTCATTGGTTTTTAAATGTTATATTATTTCATTATAAAGATAATATATAAAAATATAATATTATTTTATTACATAGCATAACCAAAATAATATGGTGTTTATTGCTATACGTTTCATTTTTGCTATTTTTCTTCTCATCTTATTTTATTCAACATTTAACTTTAGCAACATCCTCTGTATCATAATTATTTATATTCTGTCTCATTTTTTTAAATTAAACATATAATATTTTTTTAAAATTCAATAAATAAAAACTGTTCTTATAAAGTCTTCCCATGAAATGTTACAATGCATCAACGGAAAAATGAAATACAAAACAAATATCAATTTAGAAACACTCAATTAAAAAAAAAAATAGAATAAAAATTTTTTCCTATAAAGTAGTCCCATAAAATGTTTCTATGCATCAATAGAAAAAGAGGATACAAAACACATGCTATTTTAGAAACACTAAATAATAATAATAATAATAATAATAATAATAATAATAATAATAATAATAATAATAATATCAAACCAAACATATCATAAAATAAACTAATAGTTATGGATATACTAACTTCATGGTAGCAAAATGGAATAAAATAAAAATAAAAATAAATGTTACAATATGCATATTTAGTTCATTAGAATTATAATCAAATTTGGGAAACAATAGGATGTTGACGAAGAGAGAGAGAGAGAGATTAGTAAAAGAGATCAAACGTCAATTAAATTAATTAATTAGTAACCGTTAATTGGAAAACAAAGAGGCTAACAGCTAAAGGAGTAAAAAATTAATTAAAGATAAACTTATGAATGTTATTAAAAACTTTACAATGCAAATAAATAAATCGTTAAATTCACTTAATTAAATCATATAATCAACAATTAATTACAATTGTACAAAATTTAAACTTGAAACTAATCAAACTCTAATCTAGAAAATCATATTTATTATCAAAACTAAAAGGAAGACGTTCTTCAGAAATAATAGAAATATATAAGAAATAAAGATGAAAATTTTTGAAATCCTTTTTTTGACATTTCATTTAACATTATTTATAAATAATAAAATATTAAAAAATCTTTAAATGCTTATATTCTTCACACACCACGACTTTTAATATCTAATGAAAGGTTCTAAGAATTTAACTCTCATTTAATGCCTCTATTATGAAAGTCACCAACCAGTAAAATATGATAAGAAACGTTATAAGTGAGATCATGAAAAAACTAATCAGCTACTATTATTATGGAATAAATGTCTTTTTTTATGCATCTAAGAAAATGAAATATATAGAGTTTACTAATTAAGGCATATGTAAAGATTCATGTTAAAAAAATATTTAAAGGTTTTTTTGGAAAAAAAAAAGTATATGTAAGGTTTTTATTAACTTAAAAGACAATGAAAAACCAATTTTTAATTACTACAACCGTCACTACTCTATAAATTACACACAACACTATATTTAATTACATAAACTATAGGGTTAGACAATTTTAGATATACACTACCAAGTTATTATCAGGAGCGGACGCTATAGGTTGAAGCTCTCTCAAAAAAAGAAAAAGATATACACCACCATATTCAACTTATAAATTACAACCCAAATCAATCATAAAATTACACAATCAAAGCTTAAACATGTAACATGAATTACCTTCTGAATTATCACTTGGAATTTTCACAATTATTGAAAGAAAATCGCCAAATTTATTTTTTAGAAAACATCAAGACAAGGTGAATTTTTATTTTTTATTTTTAACTTCTATAGAAAAAAATATTACCCACATTATTTCAACCCTTATGGAAAAGAAGGTTTACATATAGCATGGAAAATGTGTTTAATTGACTTAGAGATGTAAAAATTAGTCAATCGACTATGGTAGAATTAAGGTTTCAAATTTTAAATAAAACAATTCTACAATAATAAAAAATTATCTTGTGATAAATATGATTATGAAATGCATTACTTTTCATTAAATTAGTTCAAATTACAAAAGAATAATAATATTGAGACCACCTTAAAAAAAAAATCACGCGCAACGCGCGGGTCCGCGACTAGTTTTAATAATAACCTAAAATAAAGTATGTGGGGTATTACATGGATAGTTGTGAAAAGTGAAACTTTACAGATTTTGGAACTAAAATTGCAGTAGCGATTGTAAAGCTTAAAAAACTCTTAGAAATAAGGGGAAATTACACTTTACCACCTTAAACTGTACATTAGATTACACTTTGCACCCTAAATTATTCAAATGCGCACTTTGCACCATAAACTATTACACTTATCACACTTTGCACCCTCTCATTACTTTTACTGTTAAGTTAGACAGAAATTAATATCACATGACTTACACATGATTTTTACTTAGGTGTCACACTATTTAAATACCAAAACACCCTTTTCACAAACAATTAAAAACAAAATGCTTTTTTTTTTTCTTGGTCTTTCTCTCTCTGTGTACAACCCTTCACCTCTCTTCTGCCCAGCAGCTCTTCCCATGTATGACTGACTGTATTTCTTTTCCAAGAACATCAGAGATCAAAGCTGGCACCGTATGACTGACTAAATTGTATTTTATAAAGCACTGAAGGACGTTGCAATGAGTTTTAATTTTCAAAGAACTACAAAATATTGCTAGTCCTTTAATTCCATTAAACAAGAGCCAATTCAACACCATCTTTGCGTTGCTTGTAATAACTAATGAGCTAATCTTGGAAATGAATAGCAATACAAGACTGAAATGTTTTAATCTATTTCCCTTTATTTGGAAAACCGAAAATAGAGTCAAATAATTCCCAGAAACAAGGGTAGTATGTTTAGGCAAGCCCAAAAGTAGGGAAACATCCTAGCTACCAATCACTTCATATGACCTTAGGAGGACTTGTGCTTATCTGCAATTGAATTGGGAAGAAGAGAAACTGAATAATGGTAAAGAGGAGAAGAGTTGCCATGGACAAGAGAGAGGGGAAGAGCTGTACCTGTACGCACCAGAGAGAGAAACCTGGAAAAAAATGAGAAAATAAATAAGCATTTGATTTTAATTATTAGTGAAAAGGGTGTTTTGGTCTTTAAACAGTGTATCACCTAAGTAAAAATCATGTGCAAGTCATGTGATATTAATTTTTGTCTAACTTAACAGTAAAAGTAATGAGAGGGTGCAAAGTGTGCATTTGAATGGTTTAGGATGCAAAGTGTAATCTAGTGTATAGTTTAGGGCAGTAAAGTGTAATTTCCCCTAGAAATAATGCAAGATTCAAATATATTATATAATTGCATTTTTAATTGTTAGAGATATATTAGCCCTTCCCTCAAAAAGAAAAAGAGATATACTAGCCTAATAACATAAGTTCGAGCCCAATCTTATTTTGTATGTAAGTTAAGTCTTCTATTTATACTAGAATTTTATTAACCACAGTTAATGTATGGTTAGTCTAGGGTTTAGTCTATTATATTTACCCATGTTAGGTTCTTTTTTTTTTTTTTTTTTTTTTTTTTTGAGAAACAAACACACACACAGGGGAGAGGAAAAAGGGTTCTAACACAAAAACACATTACAACTCTACTCAAAAGCCATCATGATATGTTAGATTCATTATTACACTGGATTTGTACTAACACTCATATAATAAAGATGTAGTATCAAGTTGGACCACATAACCCTCATGTTGTTGTGTTTTCTATTTTATGCTTCTACTTTCGCATCTATTCTAATATATTCAACCTAGTATATCACAACTAATATTGAACATTAATAAATGAATGGCCACTATTATTTCTGTTTGTGAAAGAGAGAAGAGAGGGGGAAAGAGGGTGGGTGGGGCATTCACATCCTCTGATTTCAGTCAACACCACCTGTTTGTTTATTTATTTAAACAGAGTAGGTGTGTAATTGGCCTATACCTTCAAGGAATTTTCCTGGTAAGACAGCGACCGAAAATTATTTTTTAACTGCAATGAAGCCCTAATGGTAAACTCTTCCCCATGAATTAATTAGTTGTTTAAAGGGCTGAGTACACACATCCTCTCCTTCTAGGCATGCAGATCCAAGTTATCAAATCCTTAAGGAAAAAACAAACAAAACAAAATGGAAAAAACAAAGCCGGATATAGTTTATCTTATGTAATTGCATGTTAATAACAGACTCAATTTTTAAACAGAGTAGGTGCATGTGCAACTGGCATCTCAATTCAAACAATTCATATATACAATGACTTAGATTTATATTTGTAAATAAAATAAATTAAGGATAAGAATTGCTTGGCCCCACGAACTATGTAAGTATTATGGTAATAAACTAATAATTAGTCTAAGCAATGCTTATCTCAATTCAAAGGCATCTTCTAAGAAAAATGTTTGAAAATGAGAGCTGGGAGAAAAGAACCTTCACAGGATAAGAGAGCAGCTTTGATACATTAACAATGTTTACCAACCACCCTTTTGTTCTTTAGAGGGCTGAGCATACACATCCTCTCCTTCTAGGCATCTTCCTGTCAAAAGGCAGACTCGAGAAAAAGAGACTTTATTTGCCCACCACACCTGCTCATTTTTTAAACAGAGTAGGTGTAGTACAAGTGGCCATCTCAATTCAAACAAGTTATATAATAATGACTTAAATTTATATTTGTAAATAAAATAAATTATGATGAGCATTGTTTAGCCCGCAAGGTATGTCAGTATTAAGGCAATAATTAACCCAAGCAATGCTTATCTCAATTTAGAGGCATCTTCTAGGAAAAATGATTGAAAATGAGAGCTGGGAGAAAAGAATATTCATAGGATGGGGGAGCTGCTGTGACATCAATTATATACAATGCTTACCAATTCAAACTAACGCTAGGCCTATTTAACCGTAGGAATCAGATCAAGCATAAAGGGATCATTCTTCGAACACCCTTTTGTTCTTTAAATGTGAATTCATTCATACTAGTATTAGTCCATTGGTATCTAATGAGAATGTATAACTCAGTTATTAATATCACATGATTTTTACCAGTCTCTTGGTATCAACTGAAAATTTATAAAAGATTTCCAGTTTTGAGGGTTACCTACTTTCCAGCACATGATTTATTCTGCCTTTAAAACACCAACAAAAAGCTTTTTCTTGCCATTCTTTGTTCTTTCAAGTCAGACTGTGTGATTTGTAGTCTCATTGGCAGTTCTAATTAAACATACGATGGGAAATCCATTAACTTTATGCTACACCTTAAAAATCATGAACCTCTCTAATTACTAAACTGACAAAAAAGAGTTTAAAATATGACGAAAAAGAGGCATCTTGCTCTTAAGTCTTAACATTACCATTACATAAGGGCTTTTGAATCACCAATAAAAGGTCACTTGTAAAGAGAGAGGGTTTTTTTTTTTTTTTTGGGATATAGTAAAGAGACAGCCTTTAAATTATATTATGAAAGTTACTAGCCATTATTAACAAAGAATAATCACTTTTAGCTCGTTTTTCTGTAAAATTCTAAAGAAACAGTTAATTTGTCTGCTCAAGCTAACTACCTTCAAAAAATCAAAAAGAAAGTTTGCTTTTGGTCCAACTGTCATCTGCTTGAGCAGAACTGCATTTCACTCAAACGAAATTCCTAAAACATGTCTTCTTCAATCCAATTCATTTATTCATTCTTCCACTTCAAAGTGTGATCTTCTTACATACAAGAATAGAGAAAGTGAGGGTGACGTAGGACTCAATTTACTATTTAATTATTGAAATTTATTAATTTTGGTATTACATTTGTGATTTTCGTTATTTTAGGTATAGGGTTATTATTTCATTGTTTTTCGGTGTTTTTAATACTTTTTAGGTTAAATTTGGTTCCTGTTATGGTTAGATATTAATTAGAAATTATTTTAGAATATATTTTCTTGTTTGTCAAGTTTTACAGAGCCTTTAAATAGGCTCCTAAGTTTACAAATGTTTTTTTGGAACAATTATTCAATCAATACAATTCAAAGTGTTGTCTTTCTATTTTCTGGTGGATTCCAGACCTTTCTTATTGTGGATTCAAGGACTCTTGTGGATTTAAGGAACCTTAATGGATTCGATATTATTTTCAGAAGCAAATGTGTTTTGTTTCTTGTATTCTAGAAGTAGATACATTTTGCTTCTTGATGCTTCCACATCCTGCATCAATTGGTATCAAAGCCTTGACTTATGTTGATCTAGTGACTAATGTATGAGACGGTAGCAATTCCGGTGATAGAAAACTTAGCAAGTATTTCGTGACTTTTTACTCTATAGAAAAAATCACATAGAGAAAGGTCATAACTAATTAGAAAAGAAAAAAAAAAAAAAAATCACATAGATAATGTCCTAACTCTTACGATCTTTCTCTGTGTGATTTTTTTTTCTTTTCTAATTAGTTATTTGTACATGAGCTCATGGTTTATGTGAATGGAAGAAACTATTTGAAATTGAAAATCTTAATTTTTTTTTCCAACTCTCATGTAGAGGCATTGGAATTCGAATAAGAGAAGTAATCATTCTAATATATATATATATATATATATATTGAGAAAGCAAAAAATATATATAAATAACCTTGTGTATTTATTTTTTTTATGAAACATGTAAAGTAACATGAAATAATGTTTAAAAGTGAGATAAAGATGTCCTAATTTTTAGGCAAAATGGAGAAGAGAAAGGAAAAAGCCTAAAACTTAAGAATAATAAATTACTCTTTTAACCAATTTGTGTTTTTTAATTGAAAATGATTAAACTAAAATATCCATTTTAGAGTCTTTAAGAATTTGTGTGAGGATATTTTAGTACACAAAATAATGAAACCCAAATAGAGAATCCCGTTATTAGTAGTATAGATGACTTGGATAATTTAGCGTCTATTACTATTTTTTTTACTCTTTTTCTTCTCATCTTTTTTTAATTATAAATTTCTTATTATTCTCTCTTAAGAAAGTGGTCTCTCTCTCTCTCTCTCTCTCTCTCTCTCTCTCTCCTAGCTTTGGTTTGATTTTTGTTTGAATTAATACTTGTTATTTTGGAAGCAAGAATTTAAATTTATATCAAAACACAGTCTTGGCTATGATAATTACAAATCAGCATTCGGTCTATTCAATTTAATTCGGTTTACTTCAGTCCAATTCGGTCTAATTTAGACCAATTCGGCCTATTTCGGTCCATTTCAATCTATTCAGTCCAATTAGTTCTATTCAGTCTTGCTCGATCAATTCAGTTCAATTTGGTCCATTTTGTGTACTTCGGTCTATTTTGGTCCAATTTTTCAAATTCAGTTCATTTGATCTTGTTCGGTCCACTTCGGTCTATTCAGTCTATTCGGTCTATTTCAGTCCATTTCAGTCAGATCAGTTCACTTCGGTCTATTGGGTCCACCTTGTTTCACTTCAGCCCAATTCGGTCCATTTGGTCTAATTTATTGTGTACTATTTAAAAAAAGATGGGCACAAGATCATGCTTTCGCATGGCTATCTTCACTCTACACTACGTAACTAAACTTTCCTTACTTCCATATGGCTACCCATTCATTAAAGAATTTTGCAACTAACATAATTTTCCTATAGTTTGGAGTGGTTTCAAACTGAACTAAGTTTTAATGAAAATGCATGAACTTTTAAATTGTTTCAATTCACATCCTCAATGTGTCACTATTAACGGGAAAAAGTAACAGAAAATTTACATAAAATGTGACTAATATAAATCCTTTTTTTTTTACTTGACTAAAACTTATCTAAATCCAAAAAAAAAAAAAAACCCTCCGATACTAAATTATAAGAGCTCTAGTACATTATATGAGAATTATAAAATTATATAATATTAATAATCAGATATTAAGTTCTTATCATCAAAACACTCACAATACAATTAATATTATATAAATTCATGTCCAGAAAATATTATATCATATTCTATGTAATAAAGGTTGGATTCTAGAAGTAGAAGCATTAGTTGTGCCAAGTGACTACACATGCTTTGCACTAAATGGCTACCCTTTGTTAAGGATTGGTAATTGATGCAATCCTTATATATAAGTTGGGGTGGGTTCCAATTAAACTCTAAATTTTAAATGTTTGAATTAAACCCATGAAATTTTAAATTGTTTCAGTTTGACGCCCTTAATGAATCACTTTAGACCATGTGAAGCTTTAAGATGTACACTATATGTAAATTGTAAAATTATATGACAATCAGTAATTAGGTATTGCAACAATAAAGTTCACAATAAAATTGATATTACAACTCCATATGGAAAACTTATATAATTTAGCTAAATTATTCTAATTATATAATTTAGGTTATTTAGCTATTATAAAACAATTATATAATTTAATATATAACTATAAAACACATATCAGCTTAAGAATTTTACAAAACCGTTTTGTTGAAATAATTTTTTTTTTATTAATAAAAGGATGTTGACTTCAAATGATAACAAAAAATAAACTGATTTGTTATTTTATATTTTTCATTATCATTTTATCTGAAGGATATAAAAAAAAGTTTATGGGACCTCAAATGTTTACCAAAGTAAGTGATTTTTTTTTTTTCATTTTTTTACTTGCATTGTAAAAATATTTATTGGGAGAAATTAATTGTCTCTAATAGGTAATAATTCAAATAACAATGGGATGGAATAAATGAGTTTTGACAAGCTTTTTAAGAGTAATTTTAAATGGGATGGTATACATTTAAACGACCTCATTTATTTATCATTACTCTATAATTAAATGATAAATAAGTAATAAACGTAAAATGTGTCAAACATCTATGATATCTATAAATTGTTGTTTGCCATAAAAACTTGTAGGGTAATTCTACGCCACCTCCCCCCCCCCCCCTCCCTCCCTCCCTCAAAAAAAAGGGAGGGTACGGTACCCACTAGTAGGTAACCTGCCATACAAGATTACTTTTTTTCTTACATTTGACAGTTTCATCTTAGCATTGTGTAGTTCCAACATCACATGTGACAGTTAATCATTTTCTCATATTTGGTGGTTCCCTTACTTTTTTTTATTACATTTGATAGTTCCATTCTCACATTGTGCAGTTCCAACATTACATGTGACAGTTCTTTTCTCACATTGTGCAGTTTCCTTACTTTTTTTCTCACATTTGACGGTTCTATCCTCACATTGTGCGGTTCCAACATCGCATGTGATAGTTGTTTTGTCACATTGGGTGGTTCCTCTTACTTTTTTCTCACACTTGACAGTTCTATCCTCACATTGTGCAGTTCTAACATCACATGTGACATATTTTTACTCACATTTGGTGATTCTCTTACTTTTTTTTTCTCACATTTGACAGTTTCATCCTCACATTGTGCGGTTCCAACATCACATGTGACAATTATTTTGTCATATTGGATGGTTCCCTTACATTTTTCTCACACTTGCTGGTTCCATCATCACATTGTGCATTTCCAACATCACATGTGACAGTTCTTTTTTTACATTGGATGGTTTGCTTACTTTTTTCTCACACTTGACAGTTCCATCCTCACATTGTGCAGTTCCAACATCACATGTAACAGTTTTTTTCTCACATTTAGTGGTTCCCTTACTTTTTTTTTTCACATTTGACGGTTTCATCCTCACATTGTACAGTTTCAATATCACATGTGACAGATTTTTACTCACATTTAGTGGTTCTCTTACTTTTTTTTCTCACATTTGACAGTTTCATCCTCACATTGTGTGGTTCCAACATCACATGTGACAGTTCTTTTGTCACATTGGGAGGTTTCCTTACTTTTTTCTCACACTTGATGGTTCCATCTTCACATTTTGCAGTTCTAACATCACATGTGACAGTTCTTTTCTCACATTTGGTAGTTCCCTTACTTTTTTCTCATATTTGACGGTTTCATCCTCACATTGTGCAATTCCAACATCACATGTGATAGTTCTTTTCTCATATTTGATCGTTCCTTCCTCACATTGTGTAGTTCCAACATTACATGTGATAGTTCTTTTGCCACATTTGGTGATTCCCTTATTTTTTTCTCACATTTGGTGATTCCCTTATTTTTTTTTCTCACATTTGACGGTTTCATTATCACATTGTGTAGTTCTAATATCACATTTGACAGTTCTTTTGTCACATATAGTGGTTCCTTTATTTTTTTTCTCAAATTCGCATCTGTTTTATTTTTATCACATGTGACAGTTTTGTCAAATGTGACAATTCTTTTGTCACATTCGACAATTCTTTTGTCACATGTGATTGTCACATGTGACAGTTTTTTTCTCACATTTGGTGGTTCTTTTACTTTTTTCTCATATTTGACGGTTCCATCCTCACATTGTGCAGTTTCAACATCACTTGTTACAGTTCTTTTCTCACATTTTGTAGTTCCCTTACTTTTTTTTCTCACATTTGACGATTCCATCCTCACATTATGTAGTTCCAACATCACATGTGACAGTTTTTTTTCACATTTGGTGATTTCTTTACTTTTTTTTCTCACATTTGACGGTTTCATTCTCACATTATGCAATTCTAACATCAAATGTGACAGTTCTTTTGTCACATTGGGTAGTTCCCTTACTTTTTTCTCACACTTAATGGTTTCATCCTCACATTGTACAGTTCCAATATCACATGTGACAGTTCTTTTCTCACATTTGGTTTTCCTTATTTTTTCCTCACATTTGATTTTCCTTATTTTTTTCTCACATTTGACGGTTTCATACTTACATTGTGTAGTTCCAACATCACATGTGACAATTCTTTTGTCACATTTGGTGGTTCTCTTACTTTTTTCTCACATTTGATGGTTCTATTGTCACATTAAGTAGTATAAACATCGCAACTGACTCTATTTTTGTCACATTCAATGGTACCTATTTTTTATTCTCAAATTTGAGATTTAAGTCTGAACTTTCTAACTTCCATCCACGTTGAGGAAGTTACTAAACAAGCAACCACTCTAAACCTTGCTATAAAAGGACTCAGTCATATGAAATCAAAGTAAGTTTTTCACCACTTATAGAGTTGGAATTCTTGAGTTCAAGAGAGAAAACTAATTTAAGCATCAGAGGGTTCTTGGCTAGTTCGCCCCAGTCACCTTTGATCTTGTGCTTCTTTCTTTTCAGGCCTTCCAAGCAATTTCAAGCCCATTAAAGCCCGGAACATTCAACCTACTGATTTTCTGTGCATCATTAATATATACTATAAAACCGAAGATGTATAACCTTATGTGCTCTCTAATTGTTCATATGCAACATCTGTAACTTAATCACAGTTGTATGTTTATTGTGGTGTCTAAGGTTGGAAATAGGATGACTATACAATTAGCAAGTTATGCAAAAAATCCAATACAAAGATTGTTGACAATTTTAAAATTTTTAGTAAACACTTGAATTGAAACTCTAGATCCAGTATGAAATAGTCATCAATCAACGCTACTACACCGGGTTTTATATTTTTTAGGCATTTTCATTAGATCCACATGTGTGGAAGTGTCAAATGACTGTGTCCGACACGAGTATAACCACCCAAACTAAAGTGTCTATGCAATTTTGTTTCATAAAATTATTATTACATTTAGACCCTTGTAAAACAAAATAAACATCCTAAAAAATTTTCACAATAACAAAAATTACTAATAGAAAAGCTAAAAACAATTAAGCACAATTGATCGATTTTACCAAAAACAAACAACCCAGTCATTTTTAAAAGAATTATCAAAATAATTTTGTCATTGAGAGTTTAGCATATCGACCACAATGATAAGTGTGAGCCTCATTTGAGTCAACAGAGCCTCCACTAGCTAAGTCTAAGAGAGCCCTAATAGTAATGAAATGTTTTCGTTGTTGAAGACTTATCAGTGCCACAAAGCACTTATCTCTCTCTCTCTCTCTCTCTCTCTCTCTCTGAGGGTTTCGCAAAATTTATACAAACTTGTCATTCTAAATCCATTTGGTATTTCTTCCTATAAAATATTGGAACGTATAATTTGAATATAATTGGCTGTTAAAAGGTCAATTTTCATCTCTATACTTTGTTCATTCATATAGGTGGTTGATAGAGCCCTTACTAACTCCTCAGTGTAAGTAAGACCTATTTACTAGGATTTGAGACTAAGCCATATAATTTATGGCATTGTCTTCTTTTAGTTGCTTCAATCTCTCTCTCTCTCTCTCTCTCTCTCTCTCTTTATATATATAATTGTTTTAGAAGCAATTCCGATAGTCTCTATTTCTTGTATTTCCTGGTGAAGTTGTTTTATAAACTTCAAGGATTCCAACATATGATAGTGTGATAGCTTTAAAAGACTCAAAATGGTTGGCTTGGTAACACTTGGATTTTTGTAATGGTCAAGGCATACCTACTTCTAAAAAGACATAGTTGAGGTCACTTTCTTGATATTTATCATTTTCTAATTAACATTAATGTGTGAGATTAATATCGATATACTAATTAGTTAATTAATTAATTAATTATTTATTTATTTAGTTAGTTAGTTATACATATTTATATATTTTAAGTTAAGCCTTGTACCAACTTAGTGCATCAGCATGGTGGTAATTTGATATATTTTTTGCAGAGCAACTCTGGTTCGAATACTAGCACTTCACTCCTGCAATTTTATTTTTTTTAATTTTCAATTTTCGGTCCATAAGCTAAAAAGCCCACAAGATCCTATGCCCAAGAAAAACCCTAGTTCATCCCAAATCTTCTTTCCTTCAATGTTTGTGAAAACAGCCACCGATTTTCCTCTCTTTCTCTGCCCTTTTGTTAGTCTACTATTTCTCATCACTAAAATCTCAATATGTCTTATCCTTATCTTGCATAATGTGGATCTTATCTTAGTAAGTGTATTCCCCCCCCCCCCCCCCCTTTTCATTTCTTCAATTACTTTTCTCTCTCTCAAGAACAAACACGTGTTTTCCATATTTAAATTTTAAGCACTTTATTTCCTTTGTAATTCCAAGTTATGAAAGATGGGATGATAGTGCAGTCTGGAAGGTACAATTATCTACTAGATTCTGGCTTGGATTTCACAGCATTAATAGCTGCCCATGACACATCCATGGAACTTGTAGAAATGGGCACCACATGCCTAGCCAAATATGTCTAGGCAAAACTTGGTTCTCTCTTTGCTTTTGGCTCATCATCAATGTTGGGCATGCTGTTGTGTTTGCTTGAACATAGGATGGAAATCCAGCTTTTGTAAAACGACTTGCAGGACATCATTTTACAGAAACTTCATGAGCTTTATGTACATTTTGTTGTGGCTTGTTACAAAGATATGGAGTGAGAGAAAAGTTCATTTCTACTATTTATTCTTTCTTCTTGTCCTCTTTACTCTACCTTCAAAACATTTGCCAGTCTTTTTTTTTTTTTTTTTTCAATTTAAATTTTTTTGGAATTTTTGAAAAATTTTCCCTAAAGTTACAAAAAGGAAAGGAAACTTTCAAATGATAAAAACATCACTATGCAGATTTTGTCTGTGCTTATAAGAAAATGTATTCCATGATAAACTTTGGAAATTAGTTTTTCCTTTTATCAATCAAATAGGTGGAAGGAATTAATTTTTTTTTTTCATCTAACCAAAACAAATCAACATTGTAATTAACACTATCACCTTTATTTATTGGTTTCAACTAGCTTAATTAGTAAAATTTATTGTCAATGGATTACAAGTGTTGATCACTTAATTGGAGCTGCAGGGCTAAAGACAATCTTATAGTCATGGCCCCATATGTATCTGATTAAAATAACTGATACCCAAAAGTATATGGACCCCTTGGTTTTATTGTTTAAATGGATTGGATTTGCTAATCTCATCCAATCTTTCTTCATCATTCACCGAAACAAGTTGCACCAATACAATTACAAATGCAACAAAGGATATAACAAAATAAAATAAATGCAACAAAGGATATATTACTACCTGCTGCAATAATAAGTGCATTTTAAAAGAAAAGAAAAGGTGAGACATTGAACATGAAAATCAAATACTTCTTCAGCCAAATATAATATACAAGTGGGACATGCGCTATGAGTCTAAGAGCAAATTGTGTGAATACAACATACAAGCTGGGAGAATTTGTGTTTGCAATACAAAATGCCCTCTAGAGCTGCATAATTAGATGGGGTTATAGGACAACCACCATGAGAGCACTTGAAACATGACTTGTGGCAGGCCTGGCTCTCCACTGTCACCTGTAAATTTTTAGTCAAAACAAACCAACATTGTAATCAACACTATCACACTTGTAAAATATTATTTAAGGTGCATTTGAATGTTACATTTTGTTGTAAGCTTATTTGCTAAAAGTTTACCTAGAAAAAATGAGGCTTTAAAAAGCTATACATAACCAAATAAACTAAAAAGCTAAAAGAATAAGTCATGCCAAACAGGTCTAATCTAGGTAAAAAGCTAGCCAACTATACGCATACATACATAGACATATTTGGCTAGCATTTGATCATGGAAGTTCATTAAACATGAGGGACCTGGGGGCCAATGGAATTAGAATCGACAAATTCGAAATCTTAAATCCACATTTGCAAATTGAGATTACTATAGACATTAATCCCACTCTACTCCAACACCTAATTGTCAAAACAAAGAATCGAGAATGCTATACCTATTTCCCCATGTTTGTTAGATGTTATATATGAAATGTGAGATCTACATACTCCAATGCCGTAAATTAAAATTAACAACAGATGCATACAAGACATTCACTCATCTTATAGAAAAAACACTAAAAGGGTATCACAAGCCCAAATTGCTAAGGTTGGACCAGGAAAAGAGGAAAAAGAGGTGGAAAAAGGAGAGCACTCAGAGTCAGCAACCTGATAAAAATTTGAGATTTTCCATGTAGAATATCACAACAAAATGACTTTAGGGGATATTAGAATTTTACCTTCTCAAGTGGGTAAGCAGTTTTACCACAAGTAGCACATTTTTCTTGCGTCCCAAAAAACATGCTCGCAGCCTTGCTAGGTGACCTAGCCTGAAACCAACTCAAGCTTTTGAGAATTAGTGACAACACTAGTACACAATGTGCAAAATAGCAAACCACCTACATTAATCAAATCCCACAACAAGATCAAATTATTTGATACCATCAACCAACAGAGATTTATACATTTCACATCTACAATGTGAAAAATAGCAAACCACCTACATTAATTACGTCCCACAATGTGAAAAATAGCATAATGATACAGTTTATACATGTTTTGAAATAAAAACATGTATACGAAAAGCACTAGAAGTTTAAGGACAGATGTGCTAATTTCTTTCAAGGTTGATAACCGCAATTAGGTAATTCTTTTGTCATGAATAATATGTGAAATAAATGTTAACAGTTTGGCTATTATTAAATCACATTGTTAAGAATTTCCATCGAGTACCTAAAAAAATTATTTTGAAACAATACATATATTCTTCTTTTTGATAAGCCTACTCACCTTTGTTTATACCAGAAGATAAACCCCTTCACACTCTAATGACCAAGAATACATATATTCTTCTTTTCAATACGCCTACACACTTATGTTTATACCATAACATAAACCCCCTTCACACCCTAATGACCAAGGTCAAAGCAAGGCACTTCACTGCTTCAACAGATAATTTGGCCCAAAGGTTATCAATACACACACACACACACACATTTTATTTTTTTTTTCTTCTTTTCAGTAAGCAATTTAAATTTGATTGAAAGGGGTTTACCCTGAGAAATTATCCAACTCTTGCCAAGCCAGAGAAAAAAACCCAAATTGTTCAACCCAGCCAGAAAAACCTATGATAAATAACCCAAATAGTATAAACGACAATACTAACAAACCCAGCCAGACAAAATAAAGAAAAATAAACCAAATTGAAATCAGTATTAAACATACAATTAGAAGTTTTACTAATTCAAGTATATACAATAACTTATTCTCTCACCTGCTATGAACTTGCTATGAACCAAAAGGAATAATAGATTGGTTTTGTTCCTAGCAACCCTGCGAAACCAAAAGGTAAAAAAAAAAAAAAAAACAAAATTAATAACAATTCAGCCATACAGAGAACAAACGGCAATAGTTAAAAAAACCCATATGGAAAATTAAAGAATAAGGATGAGACGTACTGAGATTTTAGATTCGATAAACGGTGGAAACTTTGAACAAAAGGGCAGAGACACGGAAGAAGCGTCGCTGAGTTGGATTGGATGTGGATTTGAGGTTGGATTGGAATAGAAGAAGCTAGAGGGTGGCGCCACTGAGTTGGATTGAGATTCGATGGTGTGCCGTTGTCTGGTTCTTCTATTGCGGGTATGGGTTTGTTGAGCTAGAGAGGCAAACGTGACATTGTTATGAGACGAGATAGAGGAAAACGAGACAGAGCTGGAGAGGCTTTAGCTTTGAGACAAGACAGAGTAGAGAGGAAAACCAGAGGCGTTGTTGATGCGGGAATGATTAGGCGTTCTTTTGCTTTGATTATTTTGGTTTATATATATAACCTGTTTAGCCAGTAACCAGTATCCCTTAAAATTATACCAATTGTCAGGATTTAAACAGTGTTAAATCAACAATTAAGATTTAGGTGGGTACTGTACCCCTTTTTTTGGGGTACGGTAGAATGACCCTATATATAAAAAAGAGTAATGTTAAAGCCACAAAACATATGAGAGTGAGAGAGATATTTTTTTAGAAACAAGAGTGAGAGAGATATTAATTATGATGGATAATCAACGTTTATGATATTGAAAGCAAATGATAAGAATAGAAATATAAATATTGTGGTGTGTGTGTGCCTGTGATGTATTAATTATGATGGATAATCAACATTTATGATATCGAAAGCTAGTAATAAGAATTGAAAAATAAATAGTGCACATATACTATCTCATAGTTTTAATATATTTATTAATATAATTTATTTATGTGACATTCAAAAGTTATGAGTTGTCATGTGAGGTGGAGAAATTCATCATCAAAATTCAATGTTGATTTTCATAAATAAATTATAAAAAAATCCAATTTTAATATTATCTTATTTAATCCCTAATAATTTATTCTACTCAGCTTGTTGAGTTGTAATGATAATTTCTTCTTATTTATCACTTTATCAGCATGGTCTGTCTTCTATTATGCAACACCTCAGCATATCCCACACTCCAAATTAGGTAATTAACCTGACCATTATTGCCATATCCACCATATAATTAATTGTCTGTGGAAATTGCTGTTACTCCATAAGTCATTTAAACTGTTCTATATATAAATATTGCTATGCTCATACAAGTATCTACCATTGTAACCCAAATAAGAGTATAAGAGAGAGAGACACACACGCACCACAGAGGAGAACATGAACAAGTTGGCTGTCTTTGTCGTGGTTTCTTTTGTTCTTGTATCAAGTCTACTTAACCTTTCTCAAGGTAAAATATTTTGATATTTTCGTCAAATTTAAGCTTCGTTTTGTCACCTCAATTTTACAGAAAGTCATGAACTGTTGATTACTCAAATGATATATATATATATATATATATATATATATATATATATATACCTCTATTTGTAAAAATAATGTGCATATATTTATCTCTTGTATCTGATTTTATATGTGATGATCGGCCTCGTTGCCGCGAACAGATTACCACTGAGTGTTGCTTTCCAGCGAGTGCACAAGCCAGGAACTGCTCTTGTCGACCAGCTTCTGCTCAGCAAAGCAGATGTGAATGCGATGTCGTCACTTGCGGAGAAGATAACACCATTAAACCAACCTCTTTGGGGGTTCATTAGTCCTCTGATGTTGTCCACTTTAAGAGGTTCCTATAAATGTTATCATGTTTAGTTCACATTCATGAACTTCAAAATCAATTACCACTGTAATAGCAATAACAGTACTGGACTCTTTCGATTATCGATAACTAAATAAATAAACAGTAGACTCTTTCTGCCTCTAATGCAATACCGTTCCTACAGCATGTTGCTTTTCCTGATAATAGTAATAACAGCTATAAACAAGAGTTCAAATGACTACATGATCTTCTTAATTAAATCACTTAAAATGAAAACAGGAAAAACATATTAAAGCCAAACAGTATCTCAAAATTACATTGTTGCAACATAAACTGTTGCATTTCATTAAGATAACTCGAAATTGTTATCGCATTGAGTTTTCATAATCACAAAGATTAACTGCACATATACAACTACTATCTTAGTAAAATTATGATCCTCTACCACTGGTTATGTTTCCAAACCTTGAATTGAAACTCACTGTGCAAATTTTTTTTCTTCTTCTTCTCCATCTCAGTGTTCTCACTTATTGAATTTCACAAAAAACAAAGTAAAACAAAAAAAAATGTGGAAAACAGAGAGAGAAAGCAACAGAAATTTGATTTGAGTCAAAATGAAATTCACTCTATGACGATTACAACCAGAGATCTGTTTATATAACTAACAAACTAGCCGTTGTAACTCTTAACAGAACTAACAGAATTTACAAATAATGTGGAGCCAATGAGGCATTGACATCTGGAAAGAACAACGACTACTTAAGTGAATAGTTCCAATTTATGAAATGGGGTCTCATCTTGAATGACAAAACGATGTCGTTTCGTAAAATAGTAGAAGTAACTGTAAACAAAACGCCGTCGTGCCATTAAATTTGAAAAGCGGTGCCATTTAACTTAAAGAGCCGTTAAATTCAAAACAGGAACTTCCGTGGTGTGCTTTTTATGTTTTAAAGAAGAAGAATCATAAACAACTTCTTGTACTACTCTACTATTTCTTGTGAAATTTCTTGTTAAATTTAAGAATGGGCATTGGGTATTGGAATCAAAGAGACAAAGTCAAGTGCAAGCATTCACATCCTCTGTTTTGTAATGAGGTTAACAACTCAATTGTTTAAACAAAATAGGTGTGAAAGTGAGTAGTGAGAAAACAAAGAACAAATATTTTTCAACTACATTAAAAAAAACAGAAGGAAGATAATTATATTTATGAGAGACTAACCACGATTGGCCTTTTCAACTTTTTTTTTTTTTTTAATTTATTTATAATTCGAACATTTAAACCTTTGATATTTTTGCGTTAGAAATTGAGAGTTGAATCTAATTACTTTGGTCTTAAACTTTTTCTTCTTCTTCTTCTTTATTTGACTTGTTTAAGTGGTGCACATGCGAATGGGATGAATTTGATTAGCAATATGCAAGTAATTTACTCCCCTAAGGTTGGATTAATTTCAGCTGTAAAGTTTTTGTGCAAGTTACTGCTAACCAGCTAAAAAGTTTTTCCAAATTGCATAAAAACTCCTGAGGTTTGGGTTAATTTCAAACACACCCTCTGTACTTTTAATTGTGTATTTATACACCTTGAGGGTTTCAGGGGCTCTGGTGACTTGCTGATTGGGACAGAGACTTAAGAACGGTGGGCTCACGAGTCACGGCCAGTTTGCATTAGAATTTGTTTATTAAATTATTTTTAGAATGAATTTTTATTATAAGTTACTAGAAAAAAAAATAAGTTTTTATGATAAAATGGTCACATGCACCACACGTGATCACTTGAAGTAAGAATTTTGTCATTACTGAAGGCTTAGGGGTGAATAACACAAAATTAAAATTGCAGGGAATGTGTTTGCAATTGAACCAAACCTCATTGGGTCTTTTTGAAATTTGCTATTACGTTTTGTTTATGTATTTATATTACTTTCTTTAGCTTTTTTTTTTTTTCACTTTGCTTTTAGTGAAAACTTTTTATTTTTTATTTTTCAGATAATTAGCTAAATGGGAATTTGATGACACATACTGAGTGCGTTCTCGAAAAGAGGAGAAAGAGTAATTCCCTGGTGACCACTGGCCAGCTATAAATAATTAAAGTTTTATTTATATTGCTTTTTGATTAACTTGAAAGTTCTATTCACTTTATTAGTAATATTATTTTTAAAAAAATAAGTAGTATTTTTTATTAAAATTTTGTTAATATTGATTGGATATTAATTCTAATTTTTTAGTACATTTTTAGTCTTCAATTTTAGCATATTTTTCATTCTTTTTACTCTAATTATTTTTGGCTTACACTTTTGCCCTCTAACTAAATTTCTAGTTTCGTCCCTAGTATTAATTATTAAATGAGTCTTTTTATATATTTTTTAATTTGAAGATCACTACAACAGAAGAAATTCAGATATAAAACAAGGATCTGGGGTTCCTCAAAATAAATAAATAAATAAATAGATAAAGATCTTGTTAATAAATGCTCTTATAGTATTTTAATACCAATTTTTATAATAAATTAATTAATTTTTCTTTTCTCATAGAAAAATTTTAAAAATACTTTCTAAACCAATTCCGTAGTTAACTTTTCCCATAAAACAATAAGAAAACACAAAATCTCATTAAACAAATTTTTTATTCCTCCACTTTTCCCATGCTTTCTCATCATTCAAATTAAATTGAACACAAAATAAATATAAATTTAATATTAAAAAAAAAAACAGATAATTCTGAATTCAGACAAACATTGCATAAGAGAAGAGAGAGGACCTTGTCCATGAGGATGTGGATCACGTTGTCAAGGTCAAGGAGATGAAGAGGGTCAAACGATTGGTCGCAGAAAAAAACTTTAAGTGTGAGCGCTCACTTTTCAGTTTGAGAAAAGAAAAAATATTAGAGAGAGTGTATGTTTATTTATTTTATTTTTTTTGTTGCTAAACTAGAGAGTGTATGTTTATGTTATAGAGAACTTGTCGACTGTAATGGTGACTATATTTAAATGAAGTGTCGGCTTCTGTTCTTGTTAGCGAGTATAGGAAATTTCTAGGAAAGTTTCCTCATTGATTCTTAAGTCCACTCGTTGGGACCAGATAATTAAGCTTTGTTTGATTTTCTTGCACTTTACTCCACTCCTAAAAATATCAAGGCTACTGACTTTTTAACGCTTTAATAATCTCTAAAAAATTTTAAAATCAAAAGCAAAATATCTTTGACCATGAATTTACATATTGAGAGTTGCATGTGAAAGCGAAATTTTAACAAATCAAATTGTCGAACAATTTTTGACACTTTTCATAATGCTTTTATGCGATTCTATGCTTTACAATAAGGTTACAAAGTTGGTTTCTATTATCCCCCTAATGATTCACTTCAGATCTTTGATAAAGACATGCTTTAACTCCATTCGCACTCTGTTTATGTTGTCTATTTTTTATTTTTGAAACCAATTAATTTTCCTTGTTTGAGAAATGACCAAATACTTCCAATGTGTTATGTTCTCAATTAAATTAACAGTATCTTTTTATTCATGGAATTTTCTTTTCTACTAGGTCTAAAATTCCCCAATTAATAAAAAATAAATAAATAAATCCCCAATTAATAATGAAATACCAAAAAATGCCCACCTAGCCCGACTAGGTAAAATAAAGCTGTGTAATATTAACCCAACACGGTTAAATTTAACCCAGTCAAATTAAACCTCAGCCCATAAACACAATTACACAACCTATGGTAAATAGTAAACTAAACCTACACTACCTATAGCATCCATCAATTCAATTCACTCAAAGAACAAGCACCTGATAGAGAAGACAATTGACAAGTCCATTGGATCAGGACTTCTTGGCATTGAATAAAAAGGGAGGACCTCATACCACAATTTAAGATTTTTCTGCTCAAATCCAACAACTCAAGACTTTCGGCATTCCCTAGGTTCTCTGGCAGTCTGACCAGATTTTTGCTTTCCCTTAAACTCAATAAAATTGCTAACAGCATTCCCACTGGACATGCTAAATGTCATATCAAGAGCAATTTTATCAATTATTGCAAATTTTTTTGCAATAATGTTACAGTGCAATTCTACTTTTAGAAATGCACTGTAGCACAATTCTAAAACAAAAAATTAATATTTTATTGGGTCAATTCCTCTCTCTGTCTCACGTCTCTCAATCTCTGATTCTCTCTCTCCTTTCAGTTCTCACTGACTTCCTCTCTTCAAACTCAAAACTCTATAGCCACCACACTATGGCCTGACCCACTGTCACCGGCCATGGCAAACCAGCACCCATTCATTATTTCTCTTCTCTCTCTCTCGTTGTAGATCAGTATGGTAGCGTGGAGATCGGCGTTTGGGGTTTGGCGCAGAGATCGATGTTTGGGTGTGGTGTGAAGATTGGCATTGGGCTGTGGGTTTGCCGTGGGTTGTGTGGGTTCGGATCGACGTGGGTTTGGGTGTGGTGTGGAGATCAGTGTTGGGTTATGGGTTTGCCGTGGGTTCAGATCGGCATGGGTGATCGGCGTTGGGCTGTGGGTTTGCCGTGGGTTTTTTTTGGGTTTGTCATGTTTGGGTGTGGTGTGGAGAGGGTGGTGTTGATGGTCGGAGAGGGTGGTGTGGATGGTTGGGGTTTTTTTTTTTTTTTTTTTTTGGGTGTTGATGGTAGATTATGGGTTGCTGGTGGTGGTGGTGTTAGGCGTGCGTAATGCAACGATGGTGGGCATGTGGTGATGGTGGTTTCGATAAAATTTGTGGTTGTTGAACAGAAATAATGAGAGAGAAAGAATAAATAATGTGTTGTATTGTAAATGATGGTGATTGGAGAATATATTATTTTATTGTATAGAAATATTATTTTAATGAGCAGAATAGGAAAATAAAAGTTGGGATGTTGAGAGTGTTATAAAATGGTATGGTATAAATGATAAAGTAATTTTTGAGATGGTAAAATAGAATAGTTTGTAGATATCTGATGCGAATGCTCTAATGGATGCCTTGGTATCTAAGCTTTCCAGTTTTGATGGTTACTAACATAGATAGCATTATAAGCTGTCACAAATTTAAACATGTTTTGGTGTCAAACTTTATAAAAAAATTTAACAAATATAAGTTTACATCTTACAATAATAAAATGAAATTGAGAAAAATAAAGTACTGTGTCTATAACTATTAGACTGATTATTATTTTCTAAGAACATCATGGGACTAACTCAAATATTTGGGGGAACCAATTCCTATTTTTGTAAGCTAAAATTTTGACATTTCAAAATAGCTATATATATACTAAAGGAATTTTTCTAAATATTAGGGGAGCCATGGCCCCCACCCATGTGTGTAGCTTCGCCCTTTCACATGGGATGAACTTAACTAGTGCTATATGCAAGTAATTTACTCCCCCATAAAGAAAATTGAAGAGAAGATTTTTTTTTTTGATGAGAATCAGAGAAGAAAGTGTAAGTTCGTGGTAAGTGGTAACCAGGAAAAAGTTTTGTTCACACTTTATTTTGCTTTTATTAGAACCTTTTAACTTGCTTTAGAGGAAGCTTTTTATTTTTTTAAGGATAAGTACGTTGTGAAAATGTGATGACAATACCCTACACATTTTGCGCGGTCAAAAAGAAGGAAAAGAGTAACTTTCTGGTGGCTAGTTATGAAGTCTTGTTTAATGTTTATTTTACTTTTTTACAGAAGGTTTGACTTACTTTCAGTACTTTTTTAACTTGAACATGTCTTTTTGTTTTAAATATACAATGGCTAGTGGTAGTATATTTTAATCCCCACCTTTTATTTAGTTAGTAAATAATGTGACAATCTCTAATTAAAACAAAAAGAGATTTGTACGGGGGTTGGTCCTGGGGTCGTTGGGCCCTGGGCCCTGAACTAGAGATACAACACCTGACCCCCTCCCCTTTGGACTTAAGACCTGGACCCAGGCGCCCCCTTGAGACTCACCGTAAGCCCAGTAAACATAACGGGACCATTTAACCTTGAACGCCAAAAGCGAACCCCTCCAAATCAAACTTATCTTGGTTGGGTGTGTGATTGCTCGGCAGAATAATGACAGCTTCTCGATATTACCTTAGGAAATGTTGCTGCCGAGCAGGCTTTTTGGATGTGGGAACCAGTTCCAATGCCACTACCACCTTACCCACCTGAACACCCACCTAAAGAAGATGGAATTGGACTCCCATTTGCACTAGCAAGGGGGAGTAATCATAGCACCTCCACTTACCTCAGCCTATAAATAGGAGAGGAGAATGAGGAAAAAAGGGGTGGTTGGCGATTCCATGAAAAACTTGGAAAAAAAGAAGCAATCATTCTAAAAGAAAGAGAGCAACTCAATGAAGAAGAATGGGGTTGGTAGAAGCAGGAGAGAATTTGGGTCTCCTGAGCATAGAACCATCCATAGTAGGAAACCCAAAGCTCACAATACAAATAGATCGTGAGCTCAAGTAGAGGTAGAGCCCACTAACCTTAATTTGGGTGCCTACAAGATTATTTTTTTAAAAGTACTGAAAGTAAACCAAACCTTTTGAGAAACTATAAAGTTCTATTCATATTGTTTTCTTTCTATCTATTCATAATCAATATGCCATCATACATCACACATGAATGCTTTAGTGGATTAATCTATAAACTTTATGACTAATGATGCAGCCACTAATTAATTTAGTATCAGCAGTGCGTAAAGTAGCTGAAAGAAAGGGTACAAGCAAATTATGCACTTCATGATCATTGATAAGGACATAGATGTAACTTTGTTTGCACTCGGTTTCTTTTCTTTTTTTTCTTTTTTAATTCATTTCATTTGGCGTTTCTTAGTATGGCTGATTTTTGTTTTTTGGGTCTCTTTTTGAAAAAGTAGGAAATTTTTTTTGTCAAAAGCGGAGGGTGCAACCAAAATGTAGAAGTATATGGATAGGGTGGCTTAGAAATTAAGAAACTGAAAATGAAGAGATAAAAAAATAATGAGGAAAAAAAATGTAAGAGCTAGGAGCAAGCAAAGTTTGTAATCAACAACAAGATCATTGATATCAGAGCTGCTTTGACATCAACTGAAGAATGTTTACCCTTTCAAAATAATGAATTGCGCCTTTTTGAAGTGAATAATGGAATCACTTTGCAAATAATGTGATTGTTCTTTGAAAAACTGAACATGCAAATTAATGTAAGGGTGCACAAAAAAACCAGGCTGGTAATGGCAACTTAAGCTGTTCCATGCCTTCTCATGAAGTAGCTCCATTAGTTCCAATACTTCTCATTGAATTGTTTGTTGGTTTTTCAATCTTTAGAACAAGACTTTTTAGATTTTTATGAGATAAAAATGTTGTATAAGATATTAGGTTTAATTCTCTGCAGAGTATGTGTATAACTGTGTTGTTTGTCGATTCTGGATCTTTGTGAGTGATGTTGCCTTTAATCTTTGCCCTTTTGTATAACACTGTATGATGACGATATTTTTTATCTTCTTTATATGCAAAGCAATGTTTCTGACCTAGCAAGATCCATTTATAATCTCATAATTTTCAACTTCGCTAAAGATATCTCGTGTTGCAACTACGCCGAACATTTTTCTCCTGTATATGTTATCCAAACTAGCCTGGCCTTATTGACAGACGTTTCAAGTCCACTCTCAGAATCTCATGGGCAGATCAAGCCATGTGATTACTGCTCATTGGCAATCTTGTCTCTATATTAACATGTGGTGGATATCCACCAAAACTAACTCCAAAGTCCCACTATTGAAACAAATTGGCTCTATTATTCAGAGTGCTAAAATTAACTCTCTAGTAATAGATTTTCAAGCCCAACAAATGTTCATAAAATAGTTTGAAGCAAGAGTAACCAGGGCTCTAGCTTCTGCGGTGACTCCTAAGCTCAGCAAATGTACACCCACTGGCATTATCCAACTTCCTTGTTCTTCAGGTATTCAATCAGCACAGCAAGTTGCCAAGGAACCTTCTTCTTTTCCAATCTTCCACTAACCAAAACAAGTCTGGAAAAACCACTCTGTAGAGCCTTAGTTAATGCTTCTCATACAGTACGCCGCCACTCGTTTGCATATGGCAGAACTGCAATAGCCAGAAAAAATTATCCTGCCAGCCCAATATTTATAGGCAAAACAACCCCATTTGCAACTTCTCTGCCTGTGCCTCTCAACAGTCAGCAACACATGCCATCCCTTCACAACCAGACACACTCGCCTTGGTACTCTCCTTCAGTTACTCTGATCCACATGTTGTTTATCATAGACTTGTGTATACCTACAAAACAAAGCTTCACTGAGCATTAGCATTAGCATTTCAAAACAGACTCTTGCGCACCCTCAAACATCACTTTGTTGAGGTTATACCACAAGGTCCACGGAGTTAGGATAAGACAATCTATAGAACATCACATATTCCTTCTTATGAAAATCAAGATCTTCCATCAACTGAGTCAACCACTGCTTCAAAGAGCAAGGGCAAATGAACTCAGTTCTAAGCATCTAATCTGACCAAAACCATACAGTCCAAGCAAGACTCTGCTTCAGGAATACATGATCCAAGTTCTCCTCTTCCTCATTGAATAAGACACTTGTTTCACTCACCATATTTGTGTTGTATGAGGCCACATCAGCTTATCAGTAACTCCACATCTCGAGACAGGGATAGCCAAAATTTGAGCAGCCACTTCTGGAGAGTACAACTCTCTAGCCGTCCTGTTTTCAAGTCAAATTGTAAAGATAACATTAAATACCAATTAACAGATGTAGCTTGTTTTGATTTCTGTAAGGATTCCCAATTGCTTAACCTAGGTCCTTTCTAATTGAAAAATATTGATACACACACTTGAATGGTTATAACAATGTAGGTTCTTTCCACTATGATAATACACGAGGCAGAAGCAACAAAAAGAAGGGGAGGAATATGACCCAACTTAAATTTGGACATAACACTTTGGATCTTTCCACTACAAAATTTAATACATCAGGCTAAAACAACAAAACCAAAGGGAAAAGTATGACAAAACATATATTCTGGATGTAACTCATCAAAACCACGATAACAACAACAGCAGGACCTACCAATCAAAGCAGGAAACCTTCTTTTTTTTTCCACCTTGTCTGCATGGTTGCTTACCTGCTTGAGCTTGACTACTTTGACGACAAATATGCACCAGAGGATTACGTTAGTAATTCATGGCTTAGTATATTGTATGCTCAGGTTTAACTTCTGTAATCCTTTAATTATAATTCTATTTGAGTCGCTTTGATAGGGTAGCCAACTAAGTTAACATATGGAGATAAGTCTTCAGGTTTGTTTTATCATGTGAAATGAGCATGAACAATTTGGCCCTGGACATGCTCCAATATGGGTAAGGACAATTTTCAGTCAGTAATTTCATTCAGGGTTAAAATATAGAAGTAAGAAAACTTCAAGAACATCAAGAGGCAATTGCACAAAAGTCAAATGGTAGAAGCTTACATAATTAAAGGGCAATATTATTACTACGTATTAAAAGAGTTATAGACTATTAATATTACACATGAACAGGGTAATTAAATGGGGTAGTGCTTGTGGATTCTAAATTATGACAGCGCAGGCAGTGAGGAGGGTGGGGAGAGATTCAGATTTTGATCCGGCTGCCCAAAGTATGAGCCCAAGTCAAGAATGGGGACAAGAGTCCAAAGTGGCCTCCACCTGCTTGACAGAAGAGGGAACGCTCACATTTCTCTGCCTCTCTCCTCTCTGCCCTTTTGATTCCAGGCTGTGATTCAGTGTGTGTGTTTCTTTTTTGAGTTTCTACTCTTTAATGAGAATGTGGGGGAGTGAGAGGCATAATTTTAAACGGAAGATATGAACATGGAGATATAACAGTAAACAACAAGAAGAAGCTTTTTGTTGCATTTCTTTGTTTGTCCTATTCAAATTGCTAGGAGTCTCATTGAAAACTCTAATCAAACATATGGTGGGCAATCCATTAATAAATGTACACAAGAAAAAGATGATGTAGCAACCAACAGAACTTGAATTAAGAAGAAAGACAGTGACTTACAGGGAATTTTTTTTTTTTTGAGAAAGTACAGGGAAAAAAGTTGATTAACCTTCAAGGTCACTTTCACTTAGCTCTTCACGACATTCTTTGTACTCACTTGACTCCTCACAGTCTGAGTTACTGTGGGCCATAATTTCTGGTAGTCTTTCAATCCTTTTTGGGTGAGGTTCGTTATTAGAGCTTCCGACCTCATCATAGTCATCACAGGTTGGTTGGCTTTGTAACCTTCCACTGCTGCCTTTGAATTGTCGAAAATATGATGGGGAACATCCAAGCCCTTATAAGAAGTGATGCTGTTATTGCTTCTCTCAGCCATAGTTTGGTTAAGATCTTCGATGGAATACTAAACAACCCAGCTGAAACAACCAGCCATGACCATGCACCTATCTGGCTATCTCTATTTTAAAATAAAACTGAATCCTTTCATTTCCTTCTCCTACCCTTGCAGCTCTTCTCCAACAGGATTGGTTGCCAGTTCGAACACTTTCTAAAGGTCTGGACTTGCTTATCCTGCTGCTAGGTCTTTTCTTTGTTTATTATCTATTTGTTACCCTGCTCATAGAAATTAAACTTTTACAATACATGACCACATTAATGGCAAAGAGAGGCTCTTTCTTCACGGTTGCCTTGTTCTTGAAAGTTAAAAAGGACCATAAAATAGAGACAAAAGACAATGAGAAGTACATAAATTCTCTAAATTGCTCCTAATTTCCTTCATCCAGCTCTTCATCCATGCCTGAATCAAGTAAGGCTATATGAAATCAGTTCTAATGGAAAGATCAATCCAAAAAAGATTTCTCCAAATATGATGTGGAAAAAAAATATGGTCTAAGGTTTCAGTATCCTTGACACAAAAAACATAAGTACTCAAATCAGATGTCTTCTCAATTCTTCCCTCACAAGAAGAAAATTCAATAACATCCTCCAACGAACAACAATAATTTTAGATAGCAATTGTTTCTTACATAAATGGTTTCAATGCTCAGGGTCTTCATTTAAAGTTGGGCCAGTAAGATCATAAACGACTAGCCATTATCCTTGTATGCAACAGCCATTCCTTTTTCTACCAATTAAGCTCGAGACTTAGGATGAGGCCTTATGAGCATGTCAGCAACACCAACAGGAGTTGTAAAATTCTCTCAACACCATTTTGGCTATGGAGTTTTCAAACTAATTCATAACTCTACCTGAGAGTATCTTTGTCTAGCCCATCTACCTCAACTTTCGGAGAACTTAAGCATTTTTATTGGATGTCCTTTGGGGACATCCAATAAAGTTGGAACCATATGTATATACTCGGATGTTTATAATAGGTATATTATCAATTCGCTTTGAAATGCAATACATCAAGCTGCAATGACAAAACAACAAGGAAAATGTGACAACACCTAAATTCTAGACATGATGCATTAAAAAAATGATAACAAGTACAACAAGGCTTACAATTCTAACAAGACGACCTTCTCCATCTATCAACCTTGTCTACAAAGTTGTTTGTATGCTTAAATCTAATTACTATAAAGATGAATATGTGAAATGGGCGTGGATGGTTTGCCTTGGTCATGATTTGAAATGGGTCTAGAAATTTGAAGAACATCATCAGCCCAAAGCAAAAAAGTCATATGATAAAAACTTCCATAATTAAAGAGCATGCTATCTATAAAATGAGTTTTAAACTATTAATATTACAGATCAGTGAGGCAATGCATGTGATAGGCTGACAGCACCGTTTCCATTCAAACTTGACATTATATTTTTTTAATCTATTAAGGTACTAAATGTCTGAAAATAAGAAGAACATGGGAAAACAAAAAACAAAAAAAACAAAAAAAAGGAAGAAGAAAAAAAATATATTAACAGTATTTGTTGATTTCCATAAGTAACATTATTAACCTTTTGAACTTTGTCATCAATGCTAGGAGTGCCATTTACAACTCTAATCAAGTATGTGGTGGGCAATCCATTAACAAATGTACAAAGAGAAATTGCAACAACCAACGGAGCTTGAATTGAGAAGAAAGACAGTGACTTACAGGTAATCAAGAGAAAAAAAGTTTTATCAACCTTCGAGGTCACTCACACTAGATTCCAGACCATATTCCTCGTACTCACTTGACTCCTCAGAATCAGAGTTACAATGGCTTTGCATGGCTTTTTAACCTTCCACTATCATTGTTGAAATGCCAAAATTATTTTGGAGAACATCGAAGCCCTCATAAGGAGTGAAGCCATTGTTGCCTCTCTGAGCCATAAATCGGTTGAAATCTTCTGTGTCTTTCTTGTATACAATAAGCAACCTGCATTTCTAACGCCAATCTTACTGAATCCATTTGCATAACATGCACTCAATATGTTCATGTTTTCCTTGTCCTTGTAGCAGTCAAGAGTAAAATAAATTGTGCTAGCGCCTTTACACAAATGAGAATAAATTTCTTCTATATTCACTTCAACTTCAGACCCCATACTTTGATGGCTAAACCAGTTTGGATTGGTGATTTTTAGATTTAACTCATTCAGTCATTTGTTTTTTGACGTTATCAATCAAGAACTTTTTTACATGATATATCTGAGATTGAAAATGTAATCTTATTACGTGGAGATCTATTGAGGTGTAAAATAAATAAAAAAATTATGAATTTCCTAATGAATTTTTGTCATGAGCTATGTAGATAAGGGTTTCAGATTGTTTGCTAGTGTGCTTCCTTAGTACTTTCTCAAGTGCCCTCTCCTCTACCATTGGTTATGTTGAGCTGTACCAATGGCTATTTAAGTGAACAGCATCACTATCAATTAACGAAACTGTGTCGCCCTTCTTTAATGACAAAACGATGTTGTTGCTTTGTAAAATAATAGTATTAACTGAAAACAAAACCTTGTCATGCCATTAAATTAGAAAAGTGGTATCATTTAACAAAAAGAGCCCTTAAATTCAAAACAAGAACTGTCTTGGTGGGCTTTTCAGGTGTTTTGGAGACTTAAATTCTGGCCCTTGCTCCCTACCCCCTCCCCCCAAGCATTTATATTTGTGGAATGACTATCGCAGCAAGAGTGAGTGGTGGTAAAGAAAGCAGAATCATAAACACTAGTGCTACTCTACTAATTTCTACTAGATGTGAAAGTGAAAAAACAACCAGCAAAAATTATTCTACTATGTTAAAGAAAATGAAAGATAATTTTGAGAGACTAAAATGACGGCCTGATTGTTTGTCATCATCAACATATATTATAAGGAATTTCTCTCTAAACAACAAATGTAATATTAAAATTCTATGGATTTCTATTTTGTTCTAAAAAAAAATTATTACTTTGGTGATGGATTTGCACCATGATACATTGATACAAAGGAACATAAACGGCACTAGAATAAAAATGTACAAGATTAGGAATCCACTATGTGCTATCCAAGATAATGTTCACAAACAAGTTAGGAGCAATGGTTGCTACTTGCTAGAGATTTGAGGCCCTTCCAGAAGATTTCTGTCCATCTGTCCAAACCTGATCATCTGTCAACTGTTCCAAAACACCTGAATGTCCTTCATCAGCTCTGCCACCACCTCTTTGTTACTTCTATTCCACCCTCTTTAGTCCAGCTCAAACAACCAGCCTCTAGTTCTACAAACAAAACTGAATGAATCCCCTCCAGTTCGTTCTTCTACCCTTGCAACTCTTCTCCAGCAGGATTGGTTGCCAGTTGAAAGACTCTAAAGGTCTGGGTTTTGCTTATTTTGCTGCTGTTGAGGCTTCCCTTTAGTTCTTGACAGTTACCTTGCACATAGAAATCAAACTTTTACTATGCATGACCACATTAGTGGCAGGGAAAGGATCTCCCTTGCCTTGTTCCTATAAGTCCAAATAGGCCATAAAATAAAGACAAACGACTCTAAGAAGTAATTTAAGTAAATTGTTACTGACATCCTTCAGCCAGCTCTAAATCCAAGCTTGAATCAAGTAAGGCTGAATGAAATCACTTGTAATGGACAGGTTAAAAAAAAGAAGCCTTTTTAACAGTTCCTAATAAGTAAAAGCCCTGTGCATACTTAAACATAAAGCAAACCATATTATATGGAAAGGAAAAGAAGGAAATATATAAGAATTAGAATTCTAGTTTATTCATTTTGAACTACCTGTCAATCTGTCATGCCTTCACTAATGAGCTTGTTCTTGTGGACTTCTAAATAAGCGAAACCAAGAAGCCTAATTCTGAATGGAAGAAAACAACATGGGATAGAACAATAAATCAATATACCTTTGGCAGTAAAAGCTTCCAGTGTCGATGTTTACTTGCTTTCCAGCACATGATTTCTACTGCTTTTTAAAACACCAACAAAATGCCTTGTCTTGCCATTCTTTTTTTGTACATTGAAACAAAGGAACCAAAACAGCAGAAGAAGAAAAGATTACAAGATTCGGAGTTTGCTTCCAGTTATCCAAGCTAATGTTCATGAAGAACTTATGAGAAAAGGGTTGCTAGGGATCAAGGCTCTGCTAGGACATCTGTCCACCTGTCAAATCCAAACATTTGTAATCTGTTGAATGACCTTCACCACACAGCCTCTCTATTGGCCAACTCTGCCACCTAGTTGTTAACACAAAGCTTTTAGCCTCAAAAATCTTTCACAGAAAGCCAATAAAGCTGCTGTCATATAGTATCTTTAACAGCTCAACTGAAACAACCAGCCATGGAAATGCACCTTCTCTATCTTACAAAAGAAGCTGGATCCCCTCTATTTCCTTCTCCTATGCTTGCAGCTTGTCTCCAACAGAGTTGGTTGCTAGTTGGAACACTTAGACTTGCTTACATGACCACATTAGTGGCAGAGAAAGGCTCTTTCTTCACAGTTGCCTTGTTCCTAAAAGTCCAAATAGACCATAAAATAGAGAACAAAGACAATGAGAAGTACTTTAAGATCCTCAAAACTCCTTCCCTTCATCCAGCTCTTCATCCATGCCTGAATCAAGTAAGGCTCAATGAAATTAGTTCTAATGTACAGATCAAACCAAACCAGATTTCTCTACATAAAAAAAAAAAAAAATGGTCTAAGATTTTAGTATCGTTGACATAAATGACTAAGTCCTCAGATGCCTTCTCAATTCTGCCCTCACAAGAAGAAAATTCAATAAAATTAACCAAAGAAGGACAATCATTTTAAAGGTAATTGTAACCTACATAACTGGTTCCAAAGCTCAGGGTCTTCACTTATAGTTGTACCAGTAAGATTAATAAAGGACCTGCCAGCATGGTTTCTACAATTCCTAGTATGCACTAGCCATTATCCTTTTTCAACCAAATATCCTCCAGATTTAGAATGAGGCTTAATAATCTTGTCAGCAACACAAACAGGAATTTGTAAAATTATTTTAGAATTATTTTGGCTATGGATTTTTCAAATTAATTCAAAATTTCACCTGAAAGTATCTTTGACTAGCACATATGCCACAACAAGAACCTATGCAATTTCATTGGACATCCCTTTGCCTTGGGGACATCCAATAAAATAGGAACCTTTTATATATATATATATATATATATATATATTTATATATGTACTTGTATTTCTATAAAGGTGAATTATCACTTCACTATGAAATGTAATACATTAGGCTAAAATGAAAAAACAACAATGAAACTGTGACAAAACTTAAATTTTAGACAAAATGCATCAAAACAATGATAAAAAGTAGGGCAGGGTTTACAAATCTAAGTAGACTACCTTCTCCAATTTTCAACCTTGTCTACACAGTTGCTTGCCTGCATGAGTCTAATTACCATAAAGACGAAATGCAAAATGATCTAGTATGGTTTGCCTTGGTTATGATTTGAAATAAGTCTTGAAAATTTCAAGAATATCAAGAGCCCAAAGCACAAAAATTCATATGATAAAAACTTCCATAATTTATTTTATTGATTTTTATACAAGATAGAAATTCTACTCTAGTCTAATCTAAGTGTATAAGTGAAACTTCCATAATTAACGAGCAATGTTACGTACAAAATGAGTTTAAACTATTAATATTACAGCTCAACAAGGCAATGCAAGTGATAAGCCGATACCACCCTTTCCATTCAAAATTGACATTACATATATTTTATTAAACTCCTGAATGTTTGAAAATAAAACAAAGAAAATAATGACAATATAATTAACAAAATGGAGAGGAAAAAGATGTCACTTTTAGGTTGCATTTGATTGAATGTAAGATATTTTTCGAGTGTAAAATATTTTCAGGTGAAAATATTTTTGGAAAAGGAAAATATTTTTAAGTGTTTGGCTGCATTATGAAAATTGTTTTAGAAAATATTTTCATGTGTTTGTTTGCATTTTGAAAATGTTATTTTTCTACAAATTTCTCACATTTTTTCAGCCATTTTCTCAGCTTCCAAACAAATTTTATAATAGAAAATTTCAATATATAAACTTAAAAAAACAAAAAACAAAATCAAAACAAAACCATTCCTTAAACTCAAACAATTCAGTCAAACTGAGAGAGGGAGGAAGAGAGTGTGATCAAAAATTGAGGGAAGGGACAGGTAGATCGAGAAAGAGAGAGATTAGTCATGGGTGGGTCATAGGCGCGACGATCTTGGCAGTGCGATCTCGGCGATGTTGGGGTGCGATCTCGGCGGCGTGATCTCGGAGGTAAGGTTGAGTGAGAGAAGAGAAGAAAAGGGAGATGGGTTTGAAGGGATGTGGATCGGGTATTGTAGAGGGTGGGTTTGAGAGAAGTGTTTCGCTGGCGACGTGGGAGCGACGGATTGGAGATGTTGGAGGTGAGATGGGCTTTGCCGGCGTGAGGGAGAGTTTTGCCTTGGTGGATCGAGTACATTTGAAGCTTGAAGTGGGCAGAGGTGAGGTTGAGTGAGAGAAAAGGGAGAAAAATCACCAGCGCGGAGGGGAAAACCGCGGCGCTACTCATTGGAGTGTGGGTGGACCTTAGACCGGCGTCGGCTTGTGGGGTGGAGCTCTGTCTCCCTCTCGTTGGTGCGTGGGGTGGAGCTGAAGAGCTTGGCGAGTCGGACCGTGTGGAGTGAAAAAATTCCGGAAATACGTAAAATAACTCCTGCAATTGTTTTCCGGGTTTGAGGGGTTTATTTTACAGTCAACGCAAATGTTTTCTTTTTGACCAAATTTTCCATGTGCAACCAAACACACGGAAAGGTGTAAAATATTTTCCCGAATCCATTTTTAGCCGAAACAAACGTAGCCTTAAATGAAATTCAAAGATTATTAAGGTCTCACCCATGCCTCTGCACAAACATCACATGGGATGATGAAGTGTAAGATGTTTTCCTAACATTTCAAAACAATGGAAGCAAATGGCTAAGGCTGTTTTGTACTTAGAGTTCAATACTATCTATTATTCACAGTAACTGTTGATTTCCATTAGTGACATTATTAAGTTTTTATGAAATTATTAATTCATGATATGTGCCTCTTGCATCTTCATCTAATTTGTTGATTACAGTTAGTGACATTATTAACTTTCCAAACTTTGTCCTCAATCACAATCATATATTCATAGAATTCTACTTTATTCATTTGAAAAACCTGTCATGCAAAAAAAATGAGATCGTGCTTTTTATAACGTACACATTCAAATTGATTAAACTTTAAAGTGATATATAATACATGACATATGAGCCAAAATAATAATTAATTTTCATCAAATTCATCATTTTGCCTAATTAACTCCATCTAAGTCAATGTTATCATCATGCTCATCATCTTACAAATTTATTTCTTCATCGACATTTTCTTCATCATCATCAAAATTTACTCTCTTATTGTTCTTTTATTTTAATAATTTTTTCTTTGTATTTCTTCTTAGCATTCTAACTTCTTAGACTTATAACAATAATAACAAAAATATAAAGTAATTATATATTTTTATTTAATACCCTTTTCATAGTATATACAAAAGAACTTTGCAAATATGAAAATGAAGTCTCAAGTATGTAATCTGAATTTTGTAGGAGAAAGAGAGAAGTAAAAAAAAAAAAAAATCAAAGACGTGTTATTTTATTAGGTTCAATAATAATCTAATAATTTTGTGTTAAAAACAAGTCTACAAACTTATTAAACTCAAATAAAAGTACAAATTTTGTGTTAAACAAAATAAAACAAACAATAATCTAGTACGTTTGGCAGCAAAACCTTTCCAATTTTGATGTTTACTTGCTTTCAAGCAGATGATGTCTTTTGCATTAATAAATGTGCGCTGAGAGAAAGAAAATGCAGACACCTAAATAACCCTAGCAATTAGTGAATCTGCTAGGAGTCCCATTGACAACTCTAATCAAACACATGGTGGTCAATCTATTAATACATGTAAACTAAGAGAAAACGAAATGCAGCAATTAACAGAACTTGAAATAAGAAGACAGTGACTTACAAGCAATGAAGAGAAAAAGTGGATTAGCCTTCTTGGTCACGTTCTCTAGATTCCTCCCAATTGTGTAACTCCTCACCACATTCGTGGTACTCACTTGATCCCTCAGAATCAGTCACCATGGGCCAATTCTGGGAGCCTTTCAATCTGCTTTGGGTTTGGTACATCATTAGAGCTTCCCTCTCCACTAGGTCCAGCCCCATCACAGTCATCCAAGACCTCATAAAGAATGATGTTGTTGTTGCTTCTCTGACTCTCAGTCGTAAGTTGTTTGATTTCATCAATGTCTTTTTCCATCTGTTTCTTTCTTCTCTCAGCCCTAATTCGATTGCAATTTTCTTGTAAACTTTCAACCTCTTTCTCGTACACCAAACGAATTCCGCATTCCTTCACCTCCATGCCTGAACCATGGGCTCGATATCTAATGCCAAACTTAGCGAATCCATTCACAACATATTCTTTCCAACTGCTCATTGCTTTAGGAAAATAGGCTAGGAAAAGCCGATCTGATAAATCCTGAGTCATTTGACCAATTATTAAATATGATTCAATAATGTTTCCATTACATATAAAATAGCAGTCAAGTTGTACAAGGTCGACCGGTTGACGACAGCAAATCACGCCACAACTAGCAATATCCGCCAACTCATCGCACAAATGAGAAGGTACTTTAATATTAATTTCAGCCCCTATATTTTGAAGCTCAAACCACTCTGGAATTTCACTTCCAAAAATGATTTTCCCTTGTGAGATGTATATATCTGCAATGAAGTCTTCATCGAGACCCAGCTGTGGCTCTTCTTTCCACGAATAATAAACCGTACCACGATTTCCTGCTCCCGAAAAAAAAGGAAAACACAACTTCCCATTCGATGACTCTAATAATGGACTAATCTCCGGCCGAAATGGAAGCTTTGGTAATGACCGGAGACTCGGGCAATCTGCCAGGTCCAAAAAAAACAGATTACTTAGTTGAGCGATGCTTTCCGGGAGGTAACCAAACTTATTTCCATTTAAAATTAATTCTTCTAGACTGCGAAGGCAACCAATTTTATCTGAGAAGCCATTGAGATTGCAATAACTTAGGTCCAATTTGTTCAAAGAACACAAACCCTCCGATAGAGAAGTCAATAACATCTCCAAGGGATCGGGACTTCTTTGCATGAAGGAACCAAAATTATTTCCGCTTAGAATTAAAATTTCTAAAGTGGATAAGCAACCAATAGCATTGGGGATTGCATTGAGATTGCAATAACTTAGATCCAATTTGTTCAAAGAACACGAACCCTCCAATAGAGAAGTCAATAACATCTCCAAGGGATCAGGACTTCTTTGCATGAAGGAACCAAAATTATTTCCTCTTAGAATTAAAATTTCTAAAGTGGATAAGCAACCAATAGCATTAGGAATTGCATTGAGATTGCAAAAACTTAAATCCAATGTCTCCAATTTGCTCAAAGAACACAAACTCGATAGAGAAGTAATTGACAAATCCAAGGGATTGGTACTTCTTCGCTTAACTCCACTGATAAATAGCTTTGTAAGTTTTTTAGCAGTCCCAATCTCATCAAGCCCCTCTAAACTTTCAGTAGCCCCCAAGATCTTTAGTAGTTTTGAGCATCCGGAAAGATTCAGTTTTTCAAGGGAATTGAGATTTAAAAAGGTGCTAGGAAGAGTCATGAGGTTTTTGCAATCTTTTACATTCAATAAAACAAGTCCCGTCAAATTCCCAATTGACGTGGGCAATTTTGTAATAGCAGTGCCATCTAAGTAAAACTTTGATACACTTTTCATATTTTCTCCAAATTCTGGAATGCTTTTTACTTTTGCGCATTCAGAAAGAATAAGAATCTTAAGAGACTCCATTTCAAGCGCTCTTGGAAGACTTTTGAGGTTTTTACAACCCTTTAGATTAAGAAGGGTGAGCTTTTTATGAACTCCAATTGATGGGTGCAAGGCAAGCAAATTTATACAATCCTTAAGTTCCAATTCCTCAAGAATCGAGAAATCAGTGAAGTTAGGGGTTTTAATAAGTTTCGGAGATTTGTTCAATTTGATGGCTTTCAACCTCTCAAAATACTGTTAAAACTCAAAAAACAAAACAAAACAAAACAAAACAAATAACAAACAATTAGCTTTTACAAAATCTTATAGTTTAATGAAGCTTAAAAATAAAAAGGATGCCTAAATTACCTTGGCTCTGAAACTTGATGGAAACAATTTTGAAGGGTAACCACTCCAATCAAGAAATCTTAAGCTATCAGGAAGATATTTGAGATTATGCTTGAGGTCGACATTATCAATTATGAGGGTTTTCAGACAATGCATCTTTGAAAAGGATTTAAGATTCCAATGTGCCACTTTTGGGTTGAATAACTTTAGGACTATGGCTTGAATTTCTTCTGTTTCCTAATAATCATGAACAAAAGGTATTAGTGAATTGCAAAATGTATAATTACCAAAACTACGCTATGTTAAACTACGTTAAAAAATGTAATAGAGAAACTCTATGGACACAAATTTTGTGTTATAACTATTGCCACAATCTTAACATGTGTGACTGTGAATGGTAGAGAAAAATTGGTAGACCCATGTGAAAGTGATGGTTTTATTGTCATCAAATTTTTGTAAATGTTATGGCAAATTGTGAGGTCATCAAAGAACTAAATATAATAAAGTATTTATTCATGTTCTTTAAATAACATCATACCTTATTTCTTTCTAGCGCATCTTCAATGTCTTTATACAACCACAATCTACTACGCCTCAAAGGAATGTCAGGGCACTCTTGAAAAACTATATCCCGACCCATTTCTTGGAGTAAATCATGCATCCATAATAGATTGCCTTGCAATTTGATGAGAGCTTTACCTTTAAGAATCTCTAATCCATATTCAGGGACAAGTTCAAGATAATCTAATATTTTAAAGACACTATCTTGATCATTGCCACAAAAGAAACATGAAATATTGAGGAAAATTTCTTTTTCAAATAGTTCTAGTCCCTCATAACTTATTTTAAGTACTTTGATTATACCTCTTTCTGGAGATTTTTTTAGCTTGTCTAACAAACCTTTCCAGAAAACTTTATTTCTTTTCAACAAAGAGAGACCCAAAAGCTCAAGGGCTAAAGGAAGGCCATGAGAATAACTTAAAAATTCTTGGGATAGCTCCATATAATCAACATCAGGATGGCCTTTCCCAAAAGCTTTCAAACTAAAAAGTTGAAGAGCTTCGCCATCATTCAATGTTTGAACCTCATATATTTCATTTACATCATGTGTCTCAAGCAAGCTCTTATTTCTTGTTGTTATGATAATCCTACTACCTGGACCAAACCAATTATGCCCCCCAGCTAACTTCTCCAATTGCCTTAAATCATCTACATCATCAAGAATGAGAAGAATCTTTTTGCAATGTAATCTTTTCTTTATGATGAAAACTCCCTCATCAACATCTTGTATATCCATATCTATGCCGCACGAAAGCTCTTTCAAAAGTCTTTTTTGTAACCCATGTAAACCATTTTCAGATTTCCTCCTAACATCATGAATAAAACTATTAGCTTCAAATTGATAAGAAAACGTTTTATGAACAACTTTTGCTAGAGTTGTTTTACCCATTCCTCCCATCCCCCAAATTCCTATAAACCGAACATCTTTTGACTCTAAAGCTAAAAGTGACTTCAAATCCTTAGTTCGGGAACTTATTCCAACTAGTTCATTAGTTTCAATTTTATAACTCAATTTATTTGATATCCATTGCACAATGTTTTGGATAACTTTTGCCTCAGAGCTGCAAAAAGAAGAGAACAATAAGAAGTGTGTCACACCTACCATGATGGGACCCAAAATAAAATTTAGTAGATATATGGCATTTAGTTTAATTGGTTAAAACTGAAATTGGGACACATAAATGTAATTGAATGCTTCAATCCAAAATCAAAAGAACCATCCATATAAGTGTTGTCTTATAGTTCATTTTAACAATTGTATTTGAAGATTCCTAGATTTTACGTCTTCAATCATTATTTTGTTTTGCATCTTTAGATATAGTTTCGTATGAAACATTTCCGTAAGTCCCAAGATCCTGATCTTGCAATCAGAGTATTTACAAGAGATGGGGAAGAAGAAGAAACAACCTAAGAAAGGGAGGGAACACGAGCAAAATAGTTAGAAATGAGAAAATTCAATGTCGTCATCCAATCCCATTGCGGAAAATTATTGCATAGTTCGGGACTATGCTCCTTCTCTCTCACAGAGGGGTGGGTCCCACAGTGGGTGGGACCACCGTGGGACCCACCCCTCTGTGAGAGAGAGGGAGCATAGTCCTGGACTATGTAATAACAGCTCCCATTGCTTAGGCTAGCAATTGTTGGGTGCATATATACTTGATAAAACACCTCATTAGTGAGGTAGTTAGCTTACCAATTCCTTGGGCAGTGACTTGCTAACTTTGGGCGTGCTACACATACTTGTTAGAGATATATTAGTCGTAGACCCACACAATACGTGAAAATATATATAAATAGGGTTTGGTTTACTTTTAATATTTTTTTTAACTAAAATTTTCTTTTATTTTAATGATAAACTGTCACATCATCCACTAACTAAATAAGAGGTAAAGATTAAAATTCACTACCTCTTGCAATTGTATATTTAAAACAAAAGAAGATGTCTAGTTGAAAAAGTACTTGAAGTAAGTCAAACTCATATAAATTTTATATAATGAGGTGTAATATATAAAAAATAACAATTACTTCAAATGTTGTCATTTTTATCTCTACAAATATATCATTATATTATTATTTTTTATTTATATTTTTTTAAGGTGAACCAAATTCTTCTAATTTCGGTTGTAGTGTGTTTTATTTGTCTAATATACAACTAAACTTTATAAGTTTCAAATTAATTATTCAAAATTCTCATCTCTTAAGGAATAAGGAGATTATCATGATAATCAAAACTCATCACAAAATTACAATGTTATCTTAACCAAAATTAAAATGAAACCAAAGGAACAAAAGATATACTTTATAATAATTTATATTCAAACATTTGGTAGGCATATTCAAATTCATATTCATGTAGATTGCGTTTTGATATAAACTCAAATTCCTATTTCCAAAAAAAAAAAAAAACTAACTACTAATCCAAACCAAAATTCAACCAAAGTTATAAAATGGAGAGAGAGAACTTTGTGATGGGAATTGAAAAAACACAATATCTAAACACATGAATTTTTAAAAAAAATCAACCTTAATTAAAGTTGTAAGAAAGAACATAAATACACCAAGAGAGAGAGAGAGAGAAAGTACTCACAATATTTGTGTGAGAGAAATATGGATTGAATTAATGGAAGAAATAATATCAAATTTATACAAAATAAAATGGGAAGAAGAAGAGTCAAATTATAAGAACGAGAAAAAGATAAAGGAAGTGTAATGGTGAAGTTGAGAGTAGTGGGGGAGGTAAAAAGTCAAGAAGGGAAGAGAAAAGTTGGAGAAAGTGCAACTGTAGGTGTGGACTAATAGGGAGAAGAAGAAGTATTTTTTTTCTTATTGAGAATAGTGAGAAGAAAAGTTTAAAAGAGAAAATAAGAGGTAGAAAAAAGTAGATGATGTGGCTCAATGATTGAGTAGCAAAATTTATTGCATTCATTAATGTGTGTGTGTATATATATATATATATATATAGAGAGAGAGAGAGAGAGAGAGAGAGAGAGAGAGAGAGAGAGAGAGAGAGAGAGAGAGAGAGAGATGAAAAGAAAATGACACACAATGTTGAAATGAGCTTTCAATATAGACAATAGACAATTAAAGTTTATGATGGCGTGTAGTGCATCATGTTAGCCACAAATAATTAATTTTGTAATAGACAATCAGTAAAGATGAAAAATTAAAAAAAGAAAAAGAAAAAGAAAAGAAAGTGACGTGATTGCTGATATGGCTCAAAAAAAGGGTAGAAATAATAAATGTCGTGCTTTAGCTTTTAGACATAATAGTCCCATACCCGCGCGTTGCGCGTGATAATTTTTTTAGAATAGTCTCATTAAATATTTTATTAATACTATAATTTTAGTTATTAACCATTGGTTTTTCATTAGTTTTTAAGTTAATAAAAACCTTGAATATACCTTTTTTTTTTTTACCTTTACACACACACACACACACACACATATTGAATCTTTACACATACCTTTAAGAAAACTCTATATATTCCACTTTTTTGGATACTTAAAATTATATTCTACTACTCCATAATGATAATGACTAATTATATATATATATATATATATATATATTTAGTGATTTCATTTGTAACGCTTCTTACCATTATCATATATTTGCTAACTGATGATTTGCATAACAAAGACAATAAATGAGAGGTAGTATTGTTCATTAGATTTTCGAAAGTAATAGTGTATGAACATTATATATATATATATATATATATATATATAATAAATAAGGTTAAATGAAATGTCAAAAAATGGATTTTTAAATTTTCTAACTTTATATTTCTTATATAATTTCTACTACTATCAGAGAACATCTCTTTTTTAGTTATGATTAATATAATTTCCATAGTTGAGTTTGATTAGTTTTAAATTTAAATTTAGTACTATGATTGTGTTTAATTGTTGACTGTTGATTTAATTTTTTAAGTGAATTTAACAGTTTATGTTACTACACTGTAAAGTTTTTAATATTCTCTACACGGTAATCTTCATTTTATTTTTTACTTCTCCTTACAACCTCTTTGTTTTCCAAACAACGATTACTAATTGATGTTTAGTTTTTTTTTTTCTTTATCTACTCTTTATTACTTTGTATTGGTTTTTTTCTATACTCTCTCTCTCTCTCTCTCTCTCTCTCTCCATTGGCAACCTATGGTTTTCCAAAATTTGATGATGATTCTATGATATTAAATGTGCATTACTAGTGTTTTTTTTTTTTTTTAATTTAGTGTTTTAACTTGATTTGTTTTGTATTTCATTCTTCTTTTGATGCATTGGGTGCGAGAATGAGTGTTTCCTTAGCATTACTTCACTTAATGTGGAAAATTTTATTTATTTAATTTAGGCAAAATATTATATTTTAAAATTTTTAAAATAAAAAAGGAGTGGAAATATAAATAATTTAATGATATATATGGGGGATGTGGCTAAATTTAAATGTTAAATAAAATGATATGAGAAAAAAAATACATAACAATAAACACTAACTTATCCAAATAATTCTATGTAATATAATAATAGTACATTATTATATACTTTTTTTTTAATTATTTATAATGCAATATGATAAAATTTAACAATCATGTCATATAAAAATAAAAAAATAAAAAAACTTAAAACACAAAACTAAATCCCATCAACCAAAATAGAGTTCTAAAGAATACAAAACTTTATCAAGCTAAAATAGAGATGCAAGAAAAATAAAAATAAAAATCCACCAAAAATTTGAGGGAGAAAGAGTGGGAAATAACCACTTTTTTAGAGAGAAAATTATGTAAAGAATGGAAGAGTGAATGACAAATTTATACTAAGAGAATGATAATAAAAAGAAACAAAATAAAGGAAGATAAAAGGAAAGAGGAAGAATGATATCAAAGTAGAATGTTTGGGGAGATGAAAAGGTAAAGAGATTGAGAAAGGTTGGAGAAAGTGTAACTGTTAATTAATAAAATGAGTACAATTTGATTAGCACAATTTTCTTTTATTTGAATTTAAGTAAAGTATTACTTTTTTATTTTTTAAAACAAAAAGAGAGAGAGAAAATATAAATAATTTAATGATAAGGAGGATGCGGTTGAATTTCAATATTGAGTAAAATAGAAGAGAAGAAAAAAATAAGAAAAATTGAAAGATATAACAATAAACACTAAATTATGCTATGTAATGGAATGTTATTTTATTTTTATCTACTCTCTTTAATCTTTTATAATGTAATCGGATAAAATTTAACAATTAAAGAGCAAAATAATAATAATAATAACTTAAAACAGAAAACTAAATCATATTAACTTAAATTAGAGTTCTTAAAAATACAAAAAATTATCAATCTAAAGCGGGATGCAATAAAAAATAAAAATCCACCTAAACATTGAGAGAGAGAGAGAGAGAGAGAGAGAGAGAGAGAGAGAGAGAGAGAGAGAACCTTTTTGTGAGAGAAAACTATGCAAAGAATAGAAAAGAGTGACAAATTTATAGTAAGAGGGAAGGAATTATAAGAAGAGACAAATAAAGGAAGATAAAGGGAAAGATGCATAGCAATATGAAAGTAAAGGGTAGTGGGAAGATGAAAAGGTAAGGGACGAAGAAAGGTTGAAGAAAGTGTAAGTATTTAAAAAATAAGTGAATGTAAAAAAAATTATAAGAAAATTGGAAACAAAAAAGAAATATATATATTGATGTTAAAACCAACAAAGATGAGTATGTAAAGTCAATAATCTATTTATATATATATATATATATATATTTTTTTTTTTTTGTAAAAAAAAATAATAAATAATAATTATGTGGCGAATGACATGGTGATGAGGTGGCGCAATAGGAGCTCAGTAGCAATAAATGTCACACTTCAGTTTTTAATAATATATAGATAAAGATATAAATTAGACCTATCATATTAGGCAAGAGATATATTAGCCCAATATATCTCTAACATATCTCTAAGATCATTCGCAACCGGGATTGTAAAAAAACACACCTATTTTACCACCAAAAAAGCTACTTTCTTTATTTTACAATTTCATTTTATAATTCACCCAACATTCTCGTTTCTATTTTTCACATCATATCCAATACTATTCAATATTTTTTAGTAATTTCACTCTCTTTCTCTCTCTTCCTCACCACCTGTTTCACTTCATATCATCTCTCTCTTCACCCACAGATTAGACACTATAGCCAAAAAAAAAAAAAAAATCAACCACCACAACCCCACCACCACCGAAAATCAATCACCATTACCACAAACACAACCATAAACCTCAGCAACCACCACCCTCATCGAAAATCAATCACCACCACCACAACCACAAAAACAACCACAACTAGGAGCAACCGCCTTCATCACATAATACCCATACCAAAAATCAAAAAAAAAAAAAAAAACCCACTGTGATACCACAGCCGCAACTTTCCACCACACCAAACCAACTCACCGCCACAATCCACCACGCCATAGACCAAAACCCACCATTGTATGACCCACCAAAGCCAACAACCCACAACCCATAATCCACGACCTCCACGCTACCACAATCGCCGTATCACTCCACTGTTGGAAATATTTTAGTGAATAAACAAGTTTTGATACAAAATTAATATCCTAAATAAGTAGCAAGAACGTAAAATAAAAAAGAGTTTAGAACGATCTCACAATACTATAGAATCATGCTGCAAAAGCGTTGTCCTTAAAGGTTGATTCATATCACCCGAAGTACAACTCGGTGCGACTGGTTCTTTTGGCCAAACAACCCTCTAGGTTTAGACTATAGTGTTAACTCACTTTACAAAAGAAACCCCCTAGGAAAATTTTCCGTCTCAAATTTTTCATCTATTTTAGTATAAGAACCAACTTTTTCTATTTTACACGAGCACTGTACAAAACCACACACATCAATTTATTTATTATACACACTTTTTAATTAAAATTATATTTTCCTTAATTTTTTTATTATTTCACACTACCCCTACCTAACACTTTTTCTCCTTTTTTTCTTTGAACACATAGACTCTTTCTTCTTCTTTTCCTTATCTCTATTTTCACTGAACATGCCTATCTTTCTTCTCCTTCTTCTTTCTTCTTCTCCTTCTTCTTTCTTCTTCTTCTTCTTTTGTAATTTGGGTTTGATCATAGATGGTGATTTTGGGTTTGCAATTTGGGTTTGATTATGGGCAATGATTTGGGGAGGAGAAAGCAAAGATTTTGGGAAGAGAAGGTGATTTTAGGCGGATTTGCTGTTACTGCTTCTTCTTCGGCATCTTCTTTTTCTTCTCCTTCTTCTTTTGCTATCTGGGTTTGATTATGTAGATGAATTTGTATATGGGTTTGATGAATTTCAATCTAGATTTAGAATGAGTTTTATGATTTGTATAGATTTGCATAGCATGTTGCTGGATTCAAGAGAAGGTAAAGAATGAAGAGTGTAGGGCAAGACAGAGAATTGGATGAGAGAGAAAATAAAATAAAATAATAAATTGGAAAGCTTTAGAAAGTTACAGTAAACGTGTATATATGCACGATTACTGTAATAGTATTGGATATGCACAGTAATATAGATAGACTAATGTGGGTAAATATTGAACAAAAATATGTAAAATTGTGCACTTTTTTCTATTTTACACTTATTGGTGCAAGTGCTCTAACAATGCTAAAGAAAAAGAGAAAGGCTGAACCAAAACATTAAGGCCATTCGACCATTTTGAGGAAAGCTTCAATGAGTTTAGTTACAAAAACTAAAGAGAGAAAAACAAAGAAAGCTAGAAAGCTTAAGAGGTGCAATCCAAAAATATAGAGCGAAACATAATGAGAGTATGTGAGAGTGAAACAAAATAAGGAGTATTTTTCTTTGCTCAAGCAACACACAAGGAAGATAAATTGGTAGAGTTCTCTTTGAGGATTTTGAGTGCTATAACCATAGAGAGTTGAAGTGTTCAGATGAAGATCTTACTGTTAGGTTTTGTGAGATTGTATTTTACTCCTTGAGATTTATTTGTTGTATCTCCTATTTATTGTGAAATCAAGTTTGGCATAAACTTGAGAGTTGTAATCTCTATTTTCATAGTAAATTTTTTCACAGCTACTCCGTGGTTTTTCTCTCTACACTGGATGGTTTCCCTTGTAAGATTAGGTGTTCCTGTGTGATTGTGCTCCTTTTGCGCTTGCCTTGATTTTGTTTCCATATATATTTCTATTGCTTGGTAGCCATTTATTTTGATTCACACATAAACACTGAGGGGATTTAGGCTTTTTCCCCAACAGCAATGGTCATTATGTTGAAGTAGTAAATCTACTTTATTAGATGTATAAAAACCAAAAACCAATTGGTGTTTTGGTTTGGTGTTTTGGTTTGGTAATAAAGAGCAATCATCAAGATTGGACATTATATGTTGAAACTCTTTTAAAAAAAATTGTATAAAATTAAAGAAATTATACAAAATTGACAAAATAAAATTGTCACAACTATCTACATTAACAATAGATAATGACCATTTATAATGAACTATCATGTAATGATTTCAAAATATGAAAACTTGTAAAAATGCAGGATTTGCACACATGAGCATGTGTATTTTTCTGTCAATAACTTGATATATTCAAGATATCTTTTTATTAAATTTTATTTAACTTAAGTTTCTTAATCATTCCATTAAAAAAAAAATTCTTAAAGCGGCTACTGCGTTTTGGTGGAATCATGTTGGGCAGGGTGGTACAACAGAATCTTCAATTAGTGGGAGTGTCACTGGTGGTTTGTAAGTGATGATGCCAAAAATCACCCTCAGTGAGCCGCAGAGTCTTCGTGCGTTCCAGGTAAACCTGCACGAGTGGAAAGAACCTCAAAGGGGAAGTACCGGTGTGGTACCGGCCAACGACCCTCCGACGGTTAAGTTAGTGTTGCTCACAACCCCGGAGTGCTAGAGTTGGGGTAGAAACATGCGTACCTTTTTCATGAGGGCCGAGGGTATTTATAGTGGTGTAGAGTTGGGGCTTTGGCGTGTCGGAGGAGATAACCTCTGATCGGAGCCATGCCCTAATGCGTGTTCTTTACGGAATCCTCTCCCACCAGGGCCATTCCCTATTGCGTGGAGTGCAAGGTATCTATCCAGGTAGTGGAATGCATGACAAGACGTGTTGATCCCTTTAGCTTTGTCCCGTCACCCATTCATCCCGTCGGTGTGGAGACAGCCGTCGGATCAGGCTGGAGAGTTGGTCGGGGGTGACGGATGGAATGGGACCATCACCCCTTACCGTGCCGTCGCCCAGGTGAATGGTGACAGCATCTTCAAGTCGTCACTCTCCCCATCAGTAAGTATGTTTCTGCTGCATTGTTATTTGCTAGAATAATTTCTTGGTGCCGTTTCGAGAGAGCAAGGTTATACATCACGTGGGTCTCTGCCTCACTGGATTGTGTGATAAGTCTAAAAATGAAAGTAAAAAAATAAAAATAAAACCTGAAACCTGAAACGTAAAAAGTATTTTTTAAAACTTGAAAGACTTGATTGACTAATGAGCAATGTTAGGTTCTAAAGATTAGGAACTAATGTATTTAGAACTTCAATTTGTATGTTGGCAAACCATGATCAAAACAATGTTGAGTCGTGTGTTAGACTTGCTCAAAGTATGGGTTTAATTGTAAAGTTGGAATCGAGTTTTTATGCAGAAGTACTGTTCACTTTCTGTATGACTCGATCGATCGAAAATTAGACTCGATCGATCGAAAATCGTGCAGAACGTTTTTCTGCAGAAAATTCCAACTCAGCCCAAGCCCGTTTTAATGTATAGGGTTTTATGTTTGCCCTAAGTATAAAAGGGAAAACCCTAGCCACGTTTTTAGAGTTCTGTTTTGCTGTGTTTGTGAATCTTTCTTTGAGATCTAGAGGTGTTTACCTTCACATACACTTAGGGTTTACAAACTTGAGATTTATGTCAAGAGTTGTGTAGATCGTTACAGTTGCAGAATCAAGAGAACACAAAGATATACAAGCAGGTGCGCTTATGGATTTGCTGAAGAATTCCGGAAAGAAGGAGTCCGTGGATCTCGGAGCTATCATGGGGTCATGGTAGTAAGTTTCCTACACTCGGGTAGCAATATGACGTTAGTGGTCTAAGTCTATTGTGTAAACTTCGATTCTTTCATAGTGGATTCAGTTTACCTTGAGGATAGCTAGGTCAAATCCTCCCCAGGTTTTTACCGGTGTGGTTTCCTGGGTCATCAGATCTTTGTGTTGTTTATTTTTCCGCTGCTTTGTTATTTTTGCTTAATTGTGTTAACCTAGTTTTAATTAAATTACCTAAGTTAATAACTTGGCTAATTCTCTAGGTTAATCTGTTGGGTTTAAGGGGTCTAAACAATCTGACAAGCAATGACTAAGAAAGTAAAGTCAAAAGGAAGAGTGGGTGATAGTAGGTGAAGCTTAATTAGCAACAATAACCAAAGGGTGAGTGGTTGATTGAAGAATAGGGGAAGATGAGTAATAAGTTCGTAAGTGAAAGTGTGAAACAAAAACAAGAGAAGTTCAGCAATAGAAGGAAAAACAAAGAAAGGGATGGATTGATGAGCAACCATAGAGAAAGCTAAAAATAAATAAGAATAAAGAATAAAGATGGAGTCAATGGAGAGTAGCAAGGTGTTGAGCACTAAGAAATAAAAAATTAAAAAGCGTCTGGTTTCTTCAAGAATCAAGATGAAGAGAGAGTGTGCTTTTTATTTTGGCCTTTTGTTTTTGGAGATAGTCATTGTCTCTCTCTTGGCAACATTTGATTTCACATTTCATGTAAATTATTAGGAAATCTATTAATTCTGGATATAAGAGAGAGAGAGAGAGAGATTTTTCACCTTCTGTGCATTTCGGAGATTGAAACTTTTACACTCTTAACTGCCACAAACAAGTGACAAAGCCAACATTCCGATTGAGAGGGGTGGAAGAATAAAAAAAATTAAAAAAAAAAATTTGTTGGTGAAAATCCAAATTAGAATTCATTTAATATAAACAAAATATCAACAAAATGAAAAGACACAAGATAATTGTTTCCTAATATGTTGCGATATAATTATTTATGAAAATGAAATTTCGACATTCTTTTAAATCTTGAAAATCACTTGTAATTGATTCCATACTAAATGTGGAAGTAATTTCGCTTTAATGCATGAGATCATCTATCATAGTTGATATACCCATAAAACTTATGCTCATTATCTCATTATATGTTGAATAGTCTTCTGACAAAAAGGCTAGTTATTATTTCTAAGTAAATAAGAAAAGAAAAAATTCCAAAGCCAAAAAAAAAAAAAAAACATATAAGAAGGGTATTAAGTGAGCCTAAGAATGCCATAATATTTAATGCACATAAACACATATTACAAACTTGACCCAAAAAAAAAAAAAATATATATATATATATATATATATGTAAGGTGGACTGCTCAATGAAATAGATATGACAAATAGGAAAAAAAAAACTAAATTTTAAGTTAGAAGTTGAAAAATAATGACCCCAATCCATACACAAACAAATACCAATTATAAACTTATAAATTCTCATTATAAAATTAATTAATTTTTTTTTTTGGCGTATTTGCAATTATATAAGGTGTCATGACCTAGAGAAATTATAAAGTCCATCAAAAGATTACTGAAGTGGTCCACCAAAGGATTACTAAAGTGGTCCACCTTGATTTTTCCAACCAATAGTGTGTTGCCACTTATGCAAGTGGACATCACCTAGTAACTTTTTATTTTTTATTTCTTATATTGAGTAAGAAACAAACTCACACATTTGTATAGGTAACATCGTTTCATTGGTAGGAAAGACGGAACACTTCAACAATCTTCTTGATAAACCTAATAATTTTTCCATAGCCCATGTGGTGTAGCATTTTTTTTTTTTTTTGGGTCTAGCATTTTTAATCTTTATCATCTTTATCACCTAATTGCTAAGTATTCCTTCCACTAGACAATCTGACAATGTACCATAAATTTTTATATAAACCTTCTCAACTAAAAAAAAAAAAGTGACAAAAAGAAAAAAGAATATAAACTCAAAGGCAAAAGTCTTTCCAAAAATAAGAAACACTCAACCTTATAACTTATACAGTCAGCCCCCACTGTGATTTCTATCTCTATTAAATGTTTTTTTTTTTTTTTCCTTTTTAAAAAAGCAACCCCACCGCCAATACGCCTTTACGCACTTAAGTCAGTCAACCAGTGCTTACTAAAAACAAATTAAACACCAAATTTACTAAAACTATGGACAAAATGGCCCCAAATACCATCTTTTGATCGAAATATTTGGCGATCTATCACTGTTTATAAAATAATTAGGAATTTACTACTTTTTGAAATGCAAGTTTGTGAAATTCTAGTTTACCATGTAACTCAAGTTTCATGAAAAATAGCATAACAAACTCAAAGGCTATTTTTTTAAAAGAACTTGAGTTCCAAGAACTCAAGTTACACTGCAAACTCGAGTTTCACAAACTTGAATTTCAAAAAAGTGGTAAATTCTTATATATTTCCAAAACAGTGGTAGATCGCCAAATATTTCGACCAACAATGATTTTTGGCCATTTTGGCCCATATACAGCATTACAGAATTTACAGTAAAGTGAGAGAAAAGTAATGACTAATGAGAGAGAGAGAGAGAGAGAGAGAGAGAGAGACTCTGAGAAAAATACCAATGAGTAGATCGGATGGCTAGTGACGTGTGGGTGTGACATGTACTGCTATGCAGTAGAAATGAAGAAGGCAAGTCTCTCTCTATTTGACCGGTCTCAGTATGAATTTAGGATTTTTCTTTTTTAAATTAATAGAAGTAGGATCTGTCAAAAATTCATGTTTTTGAAGGGCTAAAAAATAGGTTAGCGATCTATATTTTTGTTGTTGTTTGGGTTTAATTCTGTTGTTCGTTGGACTAATTTTTGTTATATGTTTGGGCTCAGGATCATACTAGGGGGCCAAGAAGAATTTTCTTGGGCCTGATGCTAAAATTCCATGTAAACAAATAGAGAATTTTTGTTATATATATATATATATATATATATATATATCTCTTTTGTGTTGACCTAGTCTTACTTTTATTGTACTTTTTCTCATTCCTTATGTTTAAAGTTTTCTTATGTTTAAAGTTTTCTAAAGGAGACAGGTTTTTTGACTTGGGTGGTAAAAGAAACATAAATTGCAGATAAAGTAAGAGAAAAAGAATAAAAGTTGTTATTCATATTTACACACGACTTGAAAAAGTATGATTTTAGTTGAAACTATGACTTAAAGTTACAATTTTAGTTGTCTGTATAATAAAAAAGTACTACAATTTAGTTAATCAAGCTCTAAATTCACCCACATCAAATAATGTAAAATCATGTGAAAATATATAGTTGTTAATGAACAAAACAAGTTAATTCTCGACTTTTTGAACAACCGTGGTTTTATTATTTTTATCCATTACTGACCAACAGTATTAAAATTCTCTGATCCCCCCTACTAGTCCCTTTAGCCTCTGTTTGGCAGGGTGAATTAAAAAGACATTGAAGAAATTGATATTTTCAATTATAATAAGTGTTTAGTGGGATCACGGAATCTCTTAAGAGAGAGAGACCAGAGAGGAGAGTAGGCAGAGCAGTGGCTTCAAGGAGTGGCAAGCTTCGACTGGTAATTTATATTAACATAACTTATTTTGCATTTTATTATTTTTTTTTTTCTTTATATATTTCGAGAATAAAAGAAGAGAGCAAATGTTGGTTTTTTTTTTTTTACAGAATGTCGGTTTTTGAATATGAAAGAAAGAGGAAAAAAAATTTAAAAAAAGAAAGAAAAATTAATATTTTAATAAAATATTTTGTGAAATAGATAATTTTATATAAGATGTTTTGAAAATTGAGTAAGTAAAAAAAAAAAAAAAAAAAAAAGTAAACTCTTATACTAAAATAGATATAACTTATTACACTAAGCAAATGCTTTAAACGGTATGTAACCGTAACAGTGTAATAAACACTACTAAAAATAACTACCGTGTACCTTTGATGTAAAATTAATTGCTTGCCAGATAAATTCCCCACTTCTCTCAGAGCATCCTTCCATTTTTGGATCTTCTCTCCGTCGATTCTATCATCTTTATTATGTTTGGCAAAGGCTTTTCCAAACGGCCCAGTCTGGTTCCGCACGTCTGAGGGATCTACATGGTAAAAGACGGGCACCACTTTAAGTCCCTTATTTTTTCTGCATTCAACAATTTTTGCAAGTTCATCCAAGCACCACCTGGAATTGGCATATTTTTCTGAGAAAACAATGATTGCATACTGGGATTTTTCTATTGCTCGTATGAGCTCAGAAGCAATGACTTGTCCTAGTTGGAGTTTTTCGTTGTCTCTAAAGACGTCAATGCCTTTCAATCTCAATACCTCATATAAATGGTCTGTAAAGGCATGGCGGGTGTCCTCACCCCGAAAACTGAGAAAAACATCATAGTCCGAACCAGGTATTGAAGAAGAAGATGATGATAATGATGAAGAGGTTGTTTCAGAGCTAGTGGAAGCCATTGGATACTTAGTAACTAGCTTGTTTGTGGAAAAGTTACAAAGAAAGTTGCAGAACAAAGAAAATGGAAACCTGGAAAGAGAGTTATCAGAGCTTTATGAGATCTTACTTTCTGTAAGAAGAATGCCCTATGGCAAGGAACATAAAGCCCTAGTAAGATGAATAGATAGAGGTGTAGGCAACGCTGGTATGGGAAATATGGACTGATAGGAACAAGTTTATATAGATATCGAAGGCTTGCACTTGGTTTAGAACGCAGCACAGCAACCTGCAGTGTGAACTTGGCTTAGAATTTGGGACTTTCGTGCATGCGGGCCAACGAGCATGATCACCGGGTTATAAACTAGAAAGAGAAAATTGATAAAAAGAAATATTTAAATGGGTCTAGGAAAAAATAAAACAGTCTTGAATAAGGGTCCGTGAAAAATGAACTAAATTTTAAAAAAAGAAAGAAAAAAAAAAGATTTTTAACTAAAAGTATATATGACTAGCATCATTTTAAGCAAGTATTCATAATTTACTAGTAGGAAAAGAAGATAATTTAGTATTTCTACCAGGAATCGTCCTGGCAAAATTGAAAGAAAAATTAGAGAAGTAGAGAACGTTTTGATGTGGATTTTTAAGTTCTAGGAGGAAGTGAAAGGAGATAAATAAAAGAGATGGATAGTTGTGAAAAGTGAAACATTACAGATTTTAGAACTAAAATTGCAGTAGTGATTGAAAAGCTTAAAAAACTATTAGAAATAATGCGAGATTCAAATCCTATTATATAATTGCATTTTTAATTGTTAGAGATATATTAACCCAATAACATAAGTTCAAGCCCAATCCTATTTTGTATGTAAGTCAAGTCTTCTACTTGTACTAGAATTTTATTAACCATAGTTAATGTATGGTTAGTCTAGAGTTTACTCTATTATATTTACCCATGTTAGGTTTTTTTTTTTTTTTTTTTTTTTTTGAGAAACAAACACACACACACAGAGGAGAGAGAAAGGACACACAGAGGAGAGAGAAAGACGGTTCTAACACAAAGGCACACTACAGCTCCACTCAAAAGTCATGATATGTTAGATTCATTATTACATTGGATTTGTACTAACACTCATATAATAAAGATGTAGTATCAGGTTTAACCACATAACTCTCATCTTCTTGTGTTTTCTATTTTATACTTCTACTTTCACATCTATTCTAATATATTCAACCTAGTATATCACAACTAATATTCAACATTAATAAATGAATGGCCACTATTATTTCTGTTTGTGAAAGAGAGAAGAGAGGGGGAAAGAGGGTGGGTGGGGCATTCACATCCTCTGATTTCAATCAATACCGCCTGTTTGTTTATTTATTTAAACAGAGTATGTGTGTAATTGGCCTATACCTTCAAGGAATTTTCCCGGTAAGACAGCGACCGAAAATTATTTTTTAACTGCAATGAAGCCCTAATGGTAAACTCTTCCCCATGAATTAATTAGTTGTTTAAAGGGCTGAGTATACACATCCTCTCCTTCTAAGCATCTTCCAGTCAAAAGGCAGATCCAAGTTATCAAATCCATAAGGAAAAAACAAAACAAAACAAAATGGAAAAAAACAAAGCCGGATATAGTTTATCTTATGTAATTGCGTGTTAATAAGAGACTCAATTTTTAAACAGAGTAGGTGCATGTGCAACTGGCATCTCAATTCAAACAATTCATATATACAATGACTTAGATTTATATTTGTAAATAAAATAAATTAAGGATAAGCATTGCTTGGCCGCATGACCTATGTAAGTATTATGGTAATAATTTGTCTAAGCAATGCTTATCTCAATTCAAAGGCATCTTCTAGGAAAACTGTTTGAAAATGAGAGCTGGGAGAAAAAAACCTTCACAGGATAAGAGAGCAGATTTGATACATAAACAATGTTTACCAACCACCTTTTTGTTCTTTAAAGGGCTGAGCATACACATCCTCTCCTTCTAGGCATCTTTCTGTCAAAAGGCAGACTCGAGAAAAAGAGACTTTGTTTGCCCACCACACCTGCTCATTTTTTTTAAACAGAGTAGGTGTAGTGCAAGTGGCCATCTCAATTCAAACAACTTATATAATAATGACTTAAATTTATATTTGTAAATAAAATAAATTATGATGAGCATTGTTTAGCCCACAAGGTATGTCAGTATTAAGGCAATAATTAACCCAAGCAATGCTTATCTCAATTTAGAGGCATCTTCTAGGAAAAATGATTGAAAATGAGAGCTGGGAGAAAAGAATATTCATCGGATGGGGGCGCTGCTGTGACATCAATTATATACAATGCTTACCAATTCAAACTAACGTCTAGGCCTATTTAACTGTAGGAATCAGATCAAGCATAAAGGGATCATTCTTCGAACACCCTTTTGTTCTTTAAATGTGAATTCATTCATGCTAGTATTAGTCCATTGGTATCTAATGAGAATGTATAACTCAGTTATTAATATCACATGATTTTTACTAGTCTCTTCGTATCAACTGAGAATTTATAAAAGATTTCCAGTTTTGAGGGTTACCTGATTTATTCTGCCTTTAAAACGCCAACAAAAATCCTTTTCTTGCCATTCTTTGTTCTTTCAAGTCAGACTGTTTGTGATTTGTAGTCTCATTGGCAGTTCTAATTAAACATACGATGGGAAATCCATTAACTTTATGTTGCACCTTAAAAATCAGGAACCTCTCTAATTCCTAAACTGACAAAAAAGAGTTTAAAACATAACGAAAAGGAGGCATCTTGCTCTTAAGTCTTAACATTACCATTGCATAATGGCTTTTGAATCACCAATAAAAGGTCACTTGTAAAGAGAGGTTTTTTTTTTTTTTTTGGATATAGTAAAGAGACAGCCTTTAAATTATATTATGAAAGTTACTAGCCATTATTAACAAAGAATAATCACTTTTAGCTCGTTTTTCGGTAAAATTCTAAAGAAACAGTTAATTTGTCTGCTCAAGCTAAATACCTTCAAAAAATCAAAAAGAAAGTTGCTTTTGGTCCAACTGTCATCTGCTTGAGCAGAACTGCATTTCACTCAAACGAAATTCCTAAAACATGTCTTCTTGAATCCAATTCATTTATTCACTCTTCCACTTCAAAGTGTGATCTTCTTACATACAAGAATAGAGAAAGTGAGGGTGATGTAGGACTCAATTTACTATTTAATTATTGAAATTTATTAATTTTGGTATTACATTTGTGATTTTCGTTATTTTAGGTATAGGGTTATTATTTCATTGTTTTTCGGTGTTTTTAATACTTTTTAAGTCAAATTTAGTTCCTGTTATGGTTAGATATTAATTAAAAATTATTTTAGAATATATTTTTTTGTTTGTCAAGTTTTACAGAGTCTTTAAATAGGCTCCTAAGTCTACAAATGTTTTTTTGGAACAATTATTCAATCAATACAATTCAGAGTTTTGTCTTTTTATTTTCTGGTGGATTCCAAACCTTTCTTATTGTGGATTCAAGGACCCTTGTGGATTTAAGGAACCCTAATGGATTCGATATTATTTTCAGAAACAAACGTGTTTTGTTTCTTGTATTCTAGAAGTAGATAAATTTTGCTTTTTGATGCTTCCACATCCTGCATCAGTTGGTATCAAAGCCTTGACTTATGTTGGTCTAGTGACTAACGTATGAGACGGTAGCAATTCCGGTGACAGAAAACTTAGCAAGTATTTCGTGACTTTTTACTCTATAGAAAAAAATCACATAGAGAAAGGTCATAACTAATTAGAAAAGAAAAAAAAAATCACATAGATAATGTCCTAACTTTTAGGATCTTTCTCTGTGTGATTTTTTTTTTTCTTTTCTAATTTGTTATTTGTACATGAGCTCGTGGTTTATGTGAATGGAAGAAACTATTTGAAATTGAAAATTTTAATTTTTTTTTTCCAACTCTCATGTAGAGGCATTGGAATTCGAATAAGAGAAGTAATCATTCTAATATATATATATATACTGTAGGGACACAATTTTGGGTTACAGACCCAACGATTGTTAGATTAGCCCAAAACGGGCCCCTAAGCAATGAATTTGTAGAGAGTAGGTTGAGAAGGACTGGATTAAGAATGATTCAGCTCTTCAAATGGTTCGGACTAGTTCCTTCACCATCATTCAAAGCTGTTTTACACTTGCAATCCTCTATTCGTTCTACGTCCGAGGCTTTTTTTGTTTTCTCTCTCTTTTTTCTTTTTCTCGATCTCTTTTTCTTTCTCCTTTTTTCCCTTTTATATTTCCTCCTCTCCTTTCTTAGCCATCCACGTGTGGATTGTTTACTTCCTCTTTGGACACTTGTCCCCCAGTTCTTTCCAGAAGTTGCTTCGTAGAAACAACGGGATCCTCTGCTACTGTTCAGATGTCTTCTCCACATAAATGCGGCCAGAAGATTAGTTGTGGGGCATTCAATGCGGGGTTGGCAGCCTTTCTGCTTGATATTTTGGGATATTTTTCGGATGCGTGGATCTACCACGTTTGACAAAGCCAGTGGAGACCCCTGGGGCACTTTCCTGGCCGGCCGGTTTCCAAGGTTTATCTCTACCTCGACCGTCCGAGGTGCTAATGTTCTCGGACGGATGGTCGACCTCTCCTGAGTCTTGTTCAGATTCCTCTCCGTTTATCTCGGTCATTGTAGATCAGACTAGGTAGTCCTCGGCTGGGCCATGGTCCAATACAAGGGCCTATGATTCTCGTTATTTGGGCTCCACACCCAGGCCCATCTTCTCTGTTGATATTTTTGCCCCCACATATACATATATTGAGAAAGCAAAAAATATATATAAATAACCTTGTGTATTTTTTTTAAAGAAATATGTAAAGTAACATGGAATAATGTTTAAAAGTGAGATAAAGATGTCCTAATTTTTAGACAAAATGGAGAAGAGAAAGGAAAAAGTCTAAAACTTAAGAATAATAAATTACTCTTTTAACCAATTTGTGTTTTTAATTTAAAATAATTAAACTAAAATATCCATTTTAGAGTCTTTAAGAATTTGTGTGAGGATATTTTAATACACAAAATAATGAAACCCAAATAGAGAATCTCGTTATTAGTAGTATAAATGACTTGGATAATTTAGTGTCTATTACTATTTTTTTTACTCTTTTTCTTCTCATCTATTTTTAATTATAAATTTCTTATTATTCTCTCTCTCACATTCTCTCTTAAGAAAGTGGTTTCTCTCTCTCTCTCTCTCTCTCTCTCTCTCCTAGCTTTGGTTTGATTTTTGTTTGAATTAATACTTGTTATTTTGGAAGCAAGAATTTAAATTTATATCAAAACACAGTCTTGGCTATGATAATTACAAATCAGCAATTGGTCTATTCAATTTAATTCGGTTTACTTCAGTCCAATTCGGTCTAATTCAGACCAATTCGGTCTATTTCAATCTATTCAGTCCAATTAGTTCTATTCGGTCTTGTTCAATCAATTCAGTTCAATTTGGTCCATTTTGTGCACTTCGGTCTATTTTGGTCCAATTTATCAAATTCAGTTCATTTGATCTTGTTCGGTCCACTTCGGTCTAGTCAGTCCATTTGGTCTATTTCAGTCCACTTCAGTCAGATCAGTTCACTTCGGTCCATTGGGTCCACCTTGAGTCACTTCAGCCCAATTCGGTCCATTTGGTCTAATTTATTGTATACTATTTAAAAAAAGATGGGCACAAGATCATGCTTTCGCATGGCTATCTTCACTCTACACTACGTAACTAAACTTTCCTTACTTCCAAATGGCTACCCATTCATTAAAGAATTTTGCAACTAACACAATTTTCCTATAGTTTGGAGTTGTTTCAAACTGAACTAAGTTTTAATGAAATGCATGAACTTTTAAATTGTTTCAATTCGCATCCTCAATGTATCACTATTAACGGGAAAAAGTAACAGAAAATTCACATAAAATGTGACTAATATAAATCCTTTTTTTTTTCTTGACTAAAACTTATCAAAATCCAAAAAAAAAAAAAAACCCTCCAGTACTAAATTATAAGAGCTCTAGTACATTATATGAGAATTATAAAATTATATAATATTAATAATCAGTTATTAAGTTCTTATCATCAAAACACTCACAATACAATTAATATTATATAAATTCATGTCCAGAAAATATTATATTATAAGGCTGCATTCTAGAAGTAGAAGCATTAGTTGTGCCAAGTGACTACACATGCTTATTTGCACTAAATGGCTACCCTTTGTTAAGGATTGGTAATTGACGCAATCCTTATATATAAGTTGGGGTGGGTTCCAATTAAACTCTAAATTTTAAATGTTTGAATTAAACCCATGAAATTTTAAATTGTTTCAGTTCGACGCCCTTAATGAATCACTTTAGACCATGTAAAGCTTTAAGATGTACACTATATGTAAATTGTAAAATTATATGACAATCAGTAATTAGGTATTGCAACAATAAAGTTCACAATAAAATCGATATTACAACTCCATATGGAAAACTTATATAATTTAGCTAAAATATTCTAATTATATAATTTAGGTTATTTAGCTATTATAAAACAATTATATAATTTTAATATATAACTATAAAACACATATCAGCTTAAGAATTTTACAAAACCGTTATGTTGACATAATTTTTTTTTATTAATAAAAGGATGTTGACTTCAAATGATAACAAAAAATAAAATGATTTGTTATTTTATATTTTTCATTATCATTTTATCTGAAGGATATAAAAAAAAACGTTTATGGGACCTCAAATGATTACCAAAGTAAGTGATTTTTTTTTTTTTTTCATTTTTTACTTGCATTGTAAAAATATTTATTGGGAGAAATTAATTGTCTCTAATAGGTAATAATTCAAATAACAATGGGATGGAATAAATGAGTTTTGACAAGCTTTTTAAGAGTAATTTTAAAATGGGATGGTATACATTTAAACGAACTCATTTATTTATCATTACTCTATAATTAAATGATAAATAAGTAATAAACGTAAAATGTGTCAAACATCTATGATATGTATAAATTGTTGTTTGCCATAAAAACTTGTAGGGTAATTCTACGCCCGCCCCCCCCCCCCCCCCCCCCCACCCCAAAAAAAAAGGGGTACAGTACCCATTAGTATCTCAATTTAACAGGAAGTCATGAATTGTTGATTACTCAAATGATATAAGTATCTACCTCTATTTGCAAAAATAATGCGTCTATATATATTTATCTCTTGAATCTGATTTTATAGGTGATGATCAGCCTCATTGCCGCGAACAGATTATTGTACCGGGCACATGTGCCCAAATCAATTGCGGAGCAAGCTTTCCAGCGAGTGCACAAGCCAGGAACAGCTCTTACCGACCAGCTTCTGCTCAGCAAAGCAGATGTGAATGCGATGTCGTCACTTGCGGAGAGGATATCACCATTAAACCAACCTCTTTGGGGGTTCATTAGTCCTCTGATATTGTACACTTTAAGAGGTTCCTATAAATGCTATCATGTTTAGTTCACATTCATGAACTTCATAATCAACCGCTGTAATGGCAATAAAGGTACTGGACTCTTTCGATTATCGAAAACTAGATGAATAAACAGTGGAATCTTTCTGCCTTCAAAATGCAATACCGTTCCTACAGCATGTTGCTTTTCATGGTAATAGTAATATATAACAGCTATAAACAAGAGTTCAAATGACTACATCTTCTCAAATCACTTAAAATAATGATGATGATACATTATTGTAGAACTTATTTTTATATTGAAAACTATAAACAAACTATGATTTAAAAGAGTAAATAAAAAAGCAAAACGTCATCAATTTGCTTCAAAATTTTAAAAAAGTTTTGGGCCGAGCTGTATCCAGGACAAATCCCGATTGTATCAGCATATTTTTTACAAAAAAACAAAAAGGCTAAAACACAGACAGGGGTGTCTAAAATATATCCATATTGGATACATATCAGATACTAGAACTTTTCCAAAAATGGAGTATTTATGTGTTTTCTAGATTTTTTGATAGTTTAATATCTAGTAAGAAAAAGATTTGAATCTTAAACATTTTCGTTAGAAACACATCCAAAATTGTTATTTGAATTATGACTCTTAATGGAACCTAGTGATTTAGTGATATTGTTCAATTTTTTACATGAAGAGATCTTGGATTCACACCCTCCACCCTCACTTGAATGGGGAAAAAAGATTTGTCTTATTCTCTATATTTTCCATCATCAACCCCGCCTCATTTATTATTTTCCCCAAATATCCCCTACGACATGCTAACTTTTATAACTTCCTTTAAAAGGGTTTTTTTTTCTTTTAATTTTTTAATTTTTTGCTTCTCTTTCACATAATGTTTGAAGGGGGTTTTGCTGGAAAATTAAAAGGCCACATTACTGGCTTTGAGGCTTGGGACACATAAAAAAAGTATCAAGACTGAGACACGACCTCAAATATTCATTCCTTTTAGAATTAACTCATTTAAGTATAAAGAGATGCCACACATTTTTTTCTTAAAAAAAAACCCCACAAATTTTTAATATTTAATTGGTATTTGACCATCCAAGAATTTTGTAACTCAATTGATACTTTCTTGTATTTTCAACAGAAAAATTTAAGATTTAAATTCCTCTATCCCATTTATTGAATGCTAAAAAAAAGGACTCTGACCAAAACAAAGTGACTTCCATACCTCAGATCATGAAATCCAAATCTTAGTAGTTTCTAATTGATCTATTTCCTCTTTACTAATTGATTCTTTGTCCGTAGTAGTCCATTTAGAGAGAAATTATTCAGTATAATATGGCTGTAATACTGTATTAGAATAGATATATAAAACATACCCTTGATACTATATTAGCAAAGGCAAATCAGTAATGATATATGATAAAGAATATAGAGAAGAAAATTAACGTGACCTTAAAGGTCTACATCCACGACAAAAAAAGACCTTTGATGACTAATTTCTACTGTTACATATGTATTTAATGAACCCATTGAAATGTATTCATATTTGGCAAAATCATGTTTGGCAATGGCAACTCAATTAAAGTTTATAGTATTTATATTGCAAAGGAGCATGATTACTTTACATTGCAATCCAAGAATAGATTTAGATGCAATAAACCTAGACTAGTATTATATAAAAAGCTAGCTTGAACATTGATTAGGATTTGGTCTTAATATCTTTAACACGATAAATTCTCATAATATATAGCATACAACATACTTAAGAAGTTGAAAAATATGATGATTTAATTATAATTGTAAAGTATATCATGCATCACTCTCAGTCTTAGCATGCACCTAATGCTGGAGGATAACTCAATGCATGCAACTCGAGCAGTAGTAAAGGTAACTCAACTAACAATATAATAAATTCTGCAAATGCAAAGGGTCAGCGACCAATCAATTCAGAGAAAAACTCAAAGAAAATGAAGGTTGCATGCTGAAAAAACATGTAGTCTCAAATATTATATCCTATCATCTTGGAGAGTTGCTTCCATACAAATTATTGCAAGTTACTTTTCTACGTTGATCTGATTATTTTTACGTGATAATTTCATGCATATACAGGCAATAGCAGTTGTAAAGGTGTCCAGAATATGCTATTGAAAGGAGGTTCCAGCCTTGTAGATCACGAGAAATTTCTTTCTTCACCGCTGCTACAGTTTACAATAAGTTGACACATGAACCATAACCAAAAGTTTCCCACTTTAACTCTCACGGGCCCTTACTACTTCAATTTTGTTCAAAGCTTGGAGATAATCCAAAGCACATGAATACCATAATAGCAAAACAAACGCTGCCAAAGATGGACTATATATGGATGTGTATCCATGCATGGTGCTTTCAACTCGTAAATCAAACTCTAGCCAGGGTTAAGGTCGCACTGAAAAATGAAGGGTTTCAGTGAGTTTACTTTTTTGTCAGTTGTTTTGGTCTTTCTGTGGTTATGTGCTAAGGCTTGCTCACAGCCACAGCAACTCCAAGTGCCTTGTTTCTTCATATTTGGTGACTCATTGGTGGATAATGGAAACAACAATAGGATTCTTACGCTTGCTAGAGCCAATTACAGGCCTTATGGCATTGACTTTCCACAGGGTGCCACTGGCCGGTTTACTAATGGTCGAACTTACGTCGATGCACTAGGTAAGAGCATTGAGGTTAAGATGATATTAGGAATATTAAAAATTTTACTATATAAGTTTTATAGATTTTACTGTATTAGCTTTATAAACTAGTGTGTTAACTTTTATACACAATAATAATAATAATAATAATAATAATAATAATAATAATAATAATAATAATAATAATAATAATAATAATAAAGAAATTTAATTATTATCTTGCTGATGTAATACCAGTCATATTTATTGTAGTGTTAGTTAAATGGTAAGCTTTTTGCAATAAATTTAGTAATAATTTTAGCATTTACCTTGAAATTATGAAAAAGAAAAAAAATGGTAGCTAGAAATGGTATGTGTCAATATGTTGAGTGGGAAGGCTTCACCTGTCCATTTTCCCTAGTAACTTGGTGCTAGTCATAGAATTTAAAAGAAAATTGGCTTGAAGATACATTGTTATGAACATTTTCCCTACTTAAATTTCTATAATTCGGTTTATGCTAAGGTATGGAACTTATTCTTTTCTTTTCTTTTTTGAAAATATTTGCAGCTCAACTTTTAGGGTTTCCAAATTACATCCCACCCTATGAAAGGACTAGGGGCCCTGCGCTGATTAGGGGAGTGAATTATGCATCAGGGGCTGCTGGCATCCGAGACGAAACAGGAACTAATCTGGTATATATAGAAGCAATTATATATAATTGTTGTAAGTGGTAAGGTGGTGGGTGGGGGTTAGGGTGGCTTATATATGTGTTACATTTTGGTTCAAGTTGAAATGAGTTAACATGAGAATTCTAACAATTAAATAATTATATTTACCTATTTTTATTAGTTTAAATTTTTTAGACAAGTGATAATTTAACATATCATCAGAGTATATAATTCAAGGCTAGAATCATATTTCCACTCTATATCACATTTTAAAATTAAAAAGTAATTTAGGTCTACGTGTGTGACAAAAAATATCAGAATAATGGTTAAATAATTAAATAAAATCTACACCTTCCTATTAGCTTTAACAATTTAGGGCAAGTGGTTTAAAAGCAAAAAGGTACAAGTGGTTCTAGCCAGAACCTTTGCACCTAGAAATTTTAGCTCAACCTGAGCTACTGTAGGAGGTCCTAATGCCTCCAGGAATAGGATATATGTGTATGCGTATTATACAATCATTTATAATGGAAAGTGAATGATTTTTATGTGTTTATGTATGTGTTTGATAGGGAGATCACACGTCGATGAACCGACAGTTAGACAACTTTGCAAGTACAGTGCAAGAGATGAGGAGGTTCTTCAGAGGAAACAACAATTCCCTCAATAGTCATCTAAGCAAGTGCATCTTTTATTCTGGGATGGGAAGTAATGATTATCTTAACAACTATTTTATGCCTGATTTCTATTCAAGTAGTTCAGATTTCACAGTACAAGCTTATGCTGCTGTACTTCTTCAGGACTACTCACGCCAGCTCACTGTAAGTTGGTGTCTCCAAACTCTAATCACCCCATGAATTTGTCATACTTTAGGATCAAAACATGTAATATATGGCCAATCCTGATTAGTCTGTTGAGTATCCATATTTGACTCCAAAATTTTGGGTCTAAAGTGTGGTTATTATATTTGTTACTTATTTATTATGTTTATGACATTCATAATGACCATCTACATTTGAAGCCAAAGGTTCAGAGAGCTTCTCTACTTTCAAGTAGACTATACACGTGCAACCTTTGTATTTAAGGTTACCTTTGAATTCTAATTACCAGCATAAAATGAGAAGGTAGCAAAATTATGTTCCCAACCCAGAAGGCTGCTTAGAAAAGGAGTTCAATGCTGACCAATAACATGAGCCTATTTTGGAAAATCAAATTTGCAGATAGCGAGTGAAAAACCAAATGGTTGGGTTCCAAATTGAAGTTCTTGTGAATTGTTAATTATAACTTAAGATTACAGCTTGAAGTACACATAAAAAGCCCATAGCAAACACATTAATACTGGCAATTATGTAACTTTTTTTACATTATTTGAAATGAATTTCCTATCTCGCACTTGTTTAGAGAAATTTAAACATTTGTTCTTTATTGTGCAGCAATTGTATAGTTTGGGAGCACGGAAGGTGGTTGTAACTGCAGTTGGCCAAATTGGTTGCATACCATATCAACTTGCAAGATATAATGGTAATAGCAGCCGCTGCAATGAAAAAATCAATACTGCAGTCTCTCTTTTCAACACAGGGCTCCAGAAACTTGTTGATCTTTTCAACAGAGGCCAGTTGCCTGGAGCAAAGTTTGTGTACCTAGACTCATATCAGAGCACAAGCGATTTATATCTGAATGCATCCAATTATGGTAATCTACTTTGCACACATATCCAACCATAAACACGGAGCAGCAATTATCAATTTACTAATTATATATTCAATGATATATGTCAAAATTTGGACTTATCAGGTCTGTTATTGGTGCCTAAAACATGATTTTTTTGATAGCTATTTTATTAATATTCTTTGATCATATCCCCTGTTAGATGTACCAGGGCCCATTGCGCCCAATGTGCGTAATTTTTGTAAGCTCATACTAGCAGGATAAGTAACCTAGTCCTAATAGGATCATAATAAGGTTAGGCTAGGTTCTAAATGAATATATTCTAGAGTATGTGCTATATATTGCCTACATGCACTACCTACAATGGAAGTATTTAAACTGTCCATTGTGTGGTATTGGCATAATTCCATGTGGATATAACGTGGAATCTATATGTATGAATGATTTTAATTTTTGCTGTGTTGTAGTACAGGGCAAAACGTTGTTGGTGATATATTCTACATCTTGATAAGTACAATTATAGAACTATTTAAGCTAAGCATTCATATTCCAAATGTAATAATGATTCACAAACTTATTTTAGAATGTATGACTTCTAACCTTTATTAGTCAGTTAAAATGTGCTTCTAACAGTATAGTAACCCATGATGTTTTCATGCACTAACTTATTTAACTATGTTATCAAAATTTTGGAAATGGTACAGGATTTGAAGTGATAGACAAGGGATGCTGTGGAGTGGGCAGGAACAATGGGCAAATTACTTGTCTTCCTCTTCAACAACCATGTCAGGATCGTCAAAAGCACTTGTTCTGGGATGCCTTTCATCCAACCGAGGTGGCAAACATCTATTTCGCCAAGACTTCATACAGTTCACAAACAAAGTCGTACGCATATCCAATTAATATACAACAATTAGCAATGCTCTGATAGATTTGGAACTCACACTGTGTCTCCTCTGAATTGGTATTGCTAGTACTGATGTTCTTTATGCCTTGTCATTTTCTGCAAATTCTTGCTTTTGTAGTAAATTCAAGAATGTACTTGCTTATTAAATCATCAGCTGAATTTTTCTGTTCTCCTTAATGAAATAAAGTCAAGTAATGCCCGTCTTATAGATGTTTGGACCATGTTGTCTACAAATTTCACAGTTAAGAGATCAATGCCGAACCTAGACAATGCTAAAATTTTCTTTATTGCACATACCATTGGAATATGTGTTCAACATATCGGCACAAGTGAGATACTCCTATTAGAACATACATTTGGAAATGGAGTTCATTTAATTAGGAAATGTAATGTTAACTTATGAGGATTGAAAGCTATCCTTGTCCTAAACAGGCTAGGATCCATCATTTCTATTTCATGATTTAGATTCAACATTGAAATCAAAAGATGTATCTAGTGTCACATTATTTAAAGTTTAAATGACACAAGAATGTAGTATATACACTATTAGATACAAGAATCAAAATTTGAACCGTAAAATCAAAGTTTGTGTCAATTGATTAGGAGGAAATAGCCAAACTAATTAAGCAGTTGTAAACACAGGAAAATACCATCAAAACCAAACAATCAAACTTGTTATTATAGTAGCAGTACACCCACAACCGTTTTCTGATTCTTTTTAGTTACTACTTCCAATGCTCCAGTGGACATAGGAAAATTCTGAATATAGAAGCATTATAGATTAAGGATACTATATTGCATGACTAAAAGCTAACTAAAAACTAATTAGCATCATTATCAAGACTTGCAAGCTGCTCTATGTTCAATGGATAAATCTGGCTTTGGTCTCCACTGAAAGCCTTCCTTGCCATAATCACGTTCACTTTTTCTGTTGGGTGGAATGCGTCCCAGAACACATATTGCTCTCGGTTTGGACATGGTGTTTGGTATGGAAGACATGTTATCTGCCCTCTGTTTCGCCCAATGCCACAGCATCCACGATTTGTAACAGTTAATCCTAAAGAATACAAGTAATACAAATAAGTTAATATGATTTTGGAAAATAGCTAAGTTTCACCTATAAAATAGCCAATGTGTGACTTAGTACATCTCCACAATACAAAATTATCCAATTCGATTCATATAATCCGGCATCACAAAATATAACTCTATATCATTTGTTGATAGCACTTTCACAGTAAGTGACTCCTAGAAAGAAAAAAGTTTCCAAAAGTAATTATGAATTGGTTGTTAAAATACAAATATGTTAAAAGGAATAAATAAATAAAAGATGAGAGAGAGAAATAACTCGAGGGATTAAGGTAATTACCAATTTGGCTTGAACGACTTATTTTTACATTTTTATTATTCAAATATATCCATTGAAAATACATGCAGAGAAAATAGTAAAATAGGATAGGAAAAATATGATAAAATCATGCATCAAAGATCGTTTGGGTATCAAATTATCAAATGCAGGTCCTTCATGTTTGGATTTGTTTTTAAGTAGTCCACAACATATTGATGACAACCCCTTTTATTTTTTAGACTAATTAACACCCATAAAGTCACAATTTTTATATAGATGTAAACAATGGTAGTAGAAAGTACGTACCATAAGATCTAGAATTGGTGAGGACATCTTCAAACATACTAGCAGTGTCAACGTAAGTGAATTTGGATCCTGGTAGATTGATACTGAGCTGATTGATCATTGTCTTCACATTTGCATTGAATGGTGTAACAAGCTGGTTGACTTCGTCTGAGCAACGTCCAGCTGGGTTTTGGGCCAAGATGCTTGGAATGCAGCCCATCAACCCAAGCCCAGCAATCACAAATTTCCGGGCTCCCAGATTGTATATTTTCTGTGTAAGTAAAAAGTCACATTCACAAATGGATTTAGATTAATGCCACTATCAATCAAGATACTCTTTCAGTCAATAAAAAAAAAAAAATCAAAACACTCTCTTAAGCCGTCAACAGCCAAATGTATTTAGAGTGGCCCATTTGCTAAAAATGAAAAAAAAAAATTAATAATAACAATTATACCTAAAATAAAGGTGAGACTTTAAAAATTTATGCATAAGCAAACAAGTAATTTAAGTTTCTAAGAAAGAAGAAGCTAAACTAGAAGTAATAGGAATCAAGTTTCTAGTGATAGTCTAATAGTAGTGATATTTTATTGTGGTTCCAATCTCATATCTCACTCACTATCTACTTATCAAAACTAATAGGAATCACTAAGCTTATGGGTGACAGCCATGTAAAGCTAGACCAATTATGACACTATTCTAACCCATCTTATTTTTTATTTTATTTCTCTTTTTATTTTGAGCATCAAATGGTAAGGATGTGTCAAATAGAAGTACAAATGTTTGTTGAGGCTCCAATGGCTTAAAAAAGATCACAATTGTGTTGTTAAAGAATTATGGATGGAACATATATTGGTTGATTAACTCATATTTCCAAAGATTTGAAGTTCCAACTCTTTTAAAATATCCATATGTAAATGTGATTTATGGAGGATTACAACTATTAATTACAAGCTTGTGGGTGTTTTTGTATAAGAAAATAATTGCAAACAATTTAAGAAAATCTTACAGTGAGTTGCTGGCTATATTGTGTGACCAAGAGATCAGCAAATTGCTGTCCATTGTACTGATTCCGGGTTGGGAAATTAGGCATAAGGTAATTATTTAGGTAGTCATTGCTGCCCATCCCAACAAAAAATATGCACTGTCCGATTGCCCGACCCATATCATCAGCCCCAAGATTGGCTGTTATTTGATCAAGGGTGGTCTGGAAGTTGCTGATCTGTTGATCAAACGGTATGCGACTCATCTGATGAAATAAATGCAAAAATTAGCTATTAAAAAAGACAAATGCAAAGACCATTTCTTTCAATGGAAATGAGGGACCATTTTGATTTTTCATATTGCTTGTTGCTATTTAATGGCTACCATATACAGAATAAGGCACTGTGAGTTTGCCATAAGTTCTAAAATTAATGCATTTATTAGTGCAATGGCAATATCACATGTAGGTTGGCACTATTATATGGTTCAAGAATTGTGAAAAGTATAAGATAGAGGTTCAAGATGATATTATAATTGACAAACACATCAAATCCAGTAGTAACATGTCCAAAAATAAATTAATTAAAGTATGCATGCAAAACATAGTGCCACATTGAATATAGAAAAACATGGTGCATACAAAGTTTCCACCAGTGGCATCAAGGATTCCAGCAGCTGCTGAGGCATAGTTGACTCCATGAAGCAATTGTACTCCTGAAGCTTGAGAGAATGAAGGAATCAAAGGAAGGCCAAGAAGCTCAGCTGCAAACATGTACAAAACACCAACATTTGTGGTCAATATAGGAGGAAATGAAAAGGAAAAACATTTAGTAATATGCAATTAAAGAAAATACAGTTAACTATAAAACTCACAAAGAAGAGCAAATCAATATAATTAGTTTATTATCATTTCCAAAGTAAAGGGAAAATGTAATTGGTTTCACAAAAGATTTTTTTTTTTTTTTTTTATTTCCTTTTTTATTCACTAAGTCAAAAAATTGAGGGATATACAGTCTTTTTTCCTCTATGGAATATTATTCCAAAAGCCAAAATTGTCCCTTTAGTGCATGACACACAGAGTAGAGCTGTACTCAATAGCAACAAGTAAAAAAATAAATTAAGTAAATAGTTTTTAGGTGAAAATAATCATATTTATAAAAGGGATAGGTTTGGTAGGTGCAAAGGAGACATTAAAAGTTAAGAACATAAAAAGAACCATGTGACATTAATTCCTCTAAATGCTTCCTTTATAAAATTTGTTTAATTGGCATAAATTTCTTCTTCGTGGAATCTTCTTTGGCTATCAACTATCTATTGGTCTTGACCAAAAGATTTATAGTTCAACTTCAAATAGTCTACTAGAGGTCTCACCCATGAGAAAATTTTGGGTTTGAAATTTGAATTCCTCACTCCTACTTGTTGTAAGGGAAAAAAACAATTTTGTATTTTTCTACTGGTCTAAAGAGAGAGAGAAAGATCCAAAGAAAAATTTAAGAACAATAAACCATATTAAATTGAACTAACAAACATTGATAGATTCCATGACATTGCTTCTTAGGCTTCATGTGATCCATGGCATCCTAAGTTGAAGTCTCTTAACCAGTATCTTAGGGTCAACATAAGATTCCTCAGGGTAAATAGTAACTACTCAGTGTGTGTGGACTGGAACAGGAAGACCACACTCACTCAGAATAGTGAAGTGCTCTTGGACACTCAAAAGAATTGAAGAAAGTTCTGGTTCAACATTATCTAAATGCATGACAAGATTTTACTTGGTGTTGAAACACATTCAAAGGTGAGCTAAGGTTCAAAGTCAGCTAAATGCATGACAAGATTTCAGTTAGTATTTAAACACAAATTCAAAGGACACACACACACACACATAGAGAGAGAGAGAGAGAGAGAGAGAGAGAGAGAGAGAGAGAGAACCTATTTCATCGACCATGGTATATCCATTGGAGAAACGACCAGTAGGGCCACCATCAAAATCAATGCCATAAGGGAAATAGTTGGCCTTAGCAAAAGATGGAAGATTATTGTTATTGCCATTGTCAATGAGAGAGTCTCCAAATATGAACATGGCAGGCACCTTTGCACTACCTTGGCCTGAAACTGAACTCAACACCATGAAAAACACAAACAATGAACACAATAACAACCAAAACTTAGCCATGAATATAGTTTTTGTCTATGTTTCTGTGTATACTAAAACTCTTTGAGAGAGAGATAGAGTTTATGAAAGTTGATAAGTTTATGACTGAATGGGAAGATTTAATAGACATGGTAAGGTGGTAGTTGAAAAGGTAATAAATGCATTCATCCGTTCTCTTCACTGAAGTAATTACTACACGCTCAGAAGCAACCAACTTGCGTGCAGGCATCTTAATTATTTACCTCTTTCTCTTTTAAACTTACTCTTTTTATTTGCGTAAAGTTTTTATATTTTTCCTTTTGCAATGAGATTTAAATTTTAGAGAGGGAGGGATCGGTCTAAAAAAGTAACAAGTTTTAAAAATTTAATCAATTCAAGTCCTTTGGATAGCGTAGACTTCATATTTAAAGTCTTTTCTTCTTTTAGTTTTTGGCAAACCAGCTAAGATCTAACTCATTAAGGCCAATAAGGCACTTAATGCCTTTGGTGGGTTTAAGGTTTTGCTTCTGTTTAGTATTCCAATGCATGGGATCTACGATACATGTCCAAAAATAATTTCATGTTAGGGCCAATACGGTTGTTAATGTCTTGGTCGGTTTTGCTTTTCTCCAATGTTACAACCTATAGGATACGAAACATACACAATACGTATCTAAAATTGATCATGTGACAATCCTGTATCACATCCAATGTATTAGAGTATTCGGCAGAAGCCACATCTTATACTAGTAGGATAACAAGGCCAAAAACAAATGAAACGTTCTCATTGCTATGATCAGTGGCTTTTTTAGCGCAGACTTACATTAGCTTATAAGAATTAATTCATTTTAATAAATTACAAAATTAAGGATTATTAAATTTTAATCATATATACTATTATCAGTTTCATATTGATCATTTGGCGCCACCTACCATGGACAACTTAAAGCCTCAACTGTCATGTATGTTTCCCTCTCTTTTACTCTCTGTGCTTTGGTAGGGTCAGAATCACCATGCAAATTTCATGAGTAGAGATATCGCAGTAAATGTGTCTCTGTATTCAAAATACTTGGTCGAGAGTTCAATGTCAAACTTTATTGTAATAATGGAGCTTTGTTTGTCATGTGTCCAAATTTTGCTCTATAAAAACAGGTTCAGTTTATTATAATCAGAAACAATAAAATTGTGAGTGTACAACTGGGTGAAATAGGCAGTTAGTTACTATAGTTTCAGTACGGCTAGAATTAATAACTTCCTAAATTCTAATTACTAGTAAAAAAATAAAAATAAAAATAAAATAAAAACTTCAACTTTTATTGGATGCATCATATATGCAATACTTCCCTATTCAAAAGGCTTATTACTCTTTTCTTTTTCTTTTTTTACCTTGCAACAAATGGGAAGAGTGATTTGAACCTTAAGTTCTCCTTTTTGAAATAAGTATTAACCAAATAATGTATTGGCATGCGCAAAATCTCAGTAACTCGGTGATAGTTATTGAATTCAATAAAATTAAGATTAATACAAAATGGACATATCTTCGTTTTCAAGATCCTACAGCTGCCACATACGGTATTTACTGAACCAAGATCTACCATAGATGATGAATACAAGTCAGAAAAAGAACCAAAATCATTGAAATTGGAGAAAATTCTTTTCAAGACCCTTTGAAAACTACGTTTTAAATTGATAACCGCCAACCGCCAAAACCTTGGAGTTCTATCTCTTGGGGTGTATGTATTAGTTTGTGTAAGAAAGTCAACTCGCCAAAAAATTTAATGAAGAATAGCTGAATCTATAAGAGTCTCGGGCCTAAAAATGGAAGTTGGGTTTTTAGGCCAAGACGAAAGGTGCAAAAGAAAGAACCTGATTGGTTTCTATAGAATGCTATGTACCCGTGAGGCAGATATGAGAGATAACTCATTAATTTCTTTCATGCAAGTTGGATATCCTACTGCCAATTTTGATGTTTCCCATAAAATTAGTTGAACTCTGTGTAGTGAACAAGTTATTGACTCTATTTAATGCAAAAAATTCATGGCTTCAGGCTTGTGTGTTCGTGGAAGGTAGGGGTGGCAAATGGGCGGGTTGGGTCATAAATGGGTTGGGTGTGTAATTACCCATTTATCCATTTATGACCCGTTTATATATAAATTAATTATCCATTACCAACCCAACCCATTTAATTAGTAACCCACCCATTTAACCCAATATGATCAAAATACCTCTAAAACAACTTGAATACCCTCTTGACCTCCAAAATTACCAAAATACCATTAAATGCCTAAAATGATGCAAATACCCCTACACTTTCAAAATTACCAATATACCCTTGGACATCCAAAATTATCCCCAAAATCTCTAAAATGAGTAAAATGCCCATGAAACCTAAAAAATGACCAAAATACCCCCGAAACCCAAAAAAAGACCAAAATACTCTCGAAACCTAAAAATTACCAAAATACCCCTAAAACCTAAAAAATGACCAAAATACCCTCAAAACCTAACAAAATGACCAAAATATCCCCGAAATCCAAAAAATGACCAAAATACCCCTGAAACCTAAAAATTACCAAAATTTTTGTCATCTTACATGTTTAGGGGTATTTTGGTCATAATTTGAGTTTCAGGGGTTTTTATCAATAATTTTTTTTAGGTTTTGGGGTTATTTTGGTCATTGTTTAGATTTTGGGGGTATTTCGATCATTTTTTAAGTTTAGGGTGTATTTTGGTAATTTTATGGTTTTGGAGTTATTTTAGTCATTTTTTAAGTTACGGGGTAATTTGGTAATTTTTCAGGTTTCAGGAGTACTTTAGTCATTTTATAGGTTTTGGAGGTATTTTAGTCATTTTTTAGGTTTTGGGGATATTTTTGGTAATTTTAAGGTTTTAGAGGTATTTCGGTCATTTTTAAGGTTTTTGGGATATTTCGGTCATTTTTTGGGTTTTGTGGGTATTTTGGTCATTTTTAAGTTTCGGGGGTATTTTGGTCATTTTTTGGGATTTGGGAGTATTTCAGTCATTTTTAGGTTTTTGGGGCATTTTGTTCATTTTTTGGGTTTTGGGGGTATTTTGGTAATTTTTGGGGTTTGGAGATATTTTGGTCATTTTTTGGGTTTCAAGGGTATTTTGGTCATTTTGTTAGGTTTAGGAGGCTATTTTTCTCATTTTAGAGGTTTTGGAGGTATTTTGCTCATTTTGTGAGTTTTGTGGATATTTTGGTAATTTTTTGGGTTTTGGGGGTATTTTGGTCATTTTTAGGTTTCGGGGTTAATTTGGTCATTTTTTGGGTTTTGGGGATATTTTGGACATTATAGAGGTTTAGGGAGGTATATTTCTCATTTTAGATATTTTGGAGGTATTTTGGTCATTTTGTGGGTTTTGAAAGTATTTTGGTCATTTTTTAGGTTTTGGGGGTATTTTGGTCATTTTTTGGGTTTTGGGGTTATTTTCGTCATTTTTTAAGTTTCGGGGATATTTTGGTCATTTTTTGGATTTTGGGGGTTTTTGGGGGTTTTTTGGTCATTTTTAGGTTTCGGGGGTATTTTGGTCATTTTTTGGGTTTCGGGGGGGTATTTTCATAATTTTTAGGTTTTGGGGATATTTTGATAATTTTTTGGTTTTGGGGGGTGTTTTGTTCATTTTGTAGGTTTTGGGGGTATTTTGGTAATTTTTAGGTTCTAGGGGTATTTTGGTCATTTGTTGGGTTTTGGAGGTATTTTGGTCATTTTTTTGGTTTCAGGGATATTTTGGTCAGTTTCTTAGTTTTAGGGGTATTTTGGTCATTTTTAGGTTTTGAGGGGTATTTTGGTAATTTTTTGGTTTTGGGGGGTGTTTTGTTCATTTTTTAGGTTTTGGGGGTATTTTGGTCATTTTTAGGTTCTAGGGGCTATTTTGGTCATTTGTTGGGTTTTGGAAGTATTTTGGTCATTTTTTTGGTTTTAGGGGTATTTTGGTAATTTTCTTAGTTTTAGGGGTATTTTGGTCATTTTTAGGTTTTGGGGGTATTTTGGTAATTTTTAGGTTCTAGGGGGTATTTTGGTCATTTGTTGGGTTTTGGAGGTATTTTGGTCTTTTTTTTTTATTTCAGGGGTATTTTGGTCATTTTCTTAGTTTTAGGGGTATTTTGGTCATTTTTAGGTTTTGAGGGGTATTTTGGTAATTTTTTAGGTTTCGGGGGGTATTTCGGTAATTTTTTGGGTTTAGGGGTATTTTGGTAATTTTTTGGGTTTTTAGAGTATTTTGGTCATTTTTTAAGTTTCAGGGATATTTTGGTCATTTTCTATAAATTTAGATTTTATGTTGTTTATTTAAATTTTAGATGGGTTTAGTGGGTATTAGTGGGTTTATCCATTTAGATCCATCTAATTAATTAACCAAATGGGTCTTTATCCATTTAACTCAAATATTTAAATAAGTTGGATTAAGACTTATCCAAATAAGGTAGGTAATGAATGGGTTCATGGATATAGATAAAAATTACCATCCCTAGTTGAAGGCTACTACAGAAAATGGTCAGTTACGTGTTATTCAATCGGGATAGGTATCAACACGTATGACAGGTGTTGGTGAGGACTGAAGAGGGTTACTATAACTACTACTTAGCGTTGATCATGGCTTTGCCTCTTTGACTCGAAAAGTGAAATATAAAAGAACAGAACAGACAAATTTTTATAGTGGAGAAAAGTTTTTGTTTACCGACATCATGTTCCAAACTCTCTTTTGGAGGATATCATGTCTTGATTGCATTGCTCCAAACGTGTAACATGACAAAGCTAAGAAGCCAAGCTATAACTTTTCTCATTTTTCAACTTCTGACAATCAATTCTAACAATATCTATGCATTTATCGAGGCAAATCCACTTTCTAATGCACAAACTAAAGAAACTAGTTATCTTAGTAACATCTAAATATCTCGTAAACACAATTTTTATCTTCTTTAATTCTCTGCCAACGTATTTATGCATCTCGCAGAGATCACACTTGGTTCTTTACGGGCACTTAACCATTGAGAAATCGATCCGATTTCTCAGGCATAAATCGAAAGATTAAAAGCTGCTGAGACATGGTGCAACAGAGTTGTAATAGCTCAAATGGGGAGTACATAAAACAAGTCATTATTTCTAAGTATTACATCTGCGAAACTACTCTTCAACCTCCCCTATAGTTACCGTTGCCAATTACAGATGGTCTTTGGCACTAGCATCACATGAATCGCAAATAAATAATATATATATATATATGAATCACAGGAAACTCAAAAAAGTTAAATTTACAATAGAGCACACTAGAGCAACCACGATATAGAAGATTCAAGGCTTCCACAATTTCATAGTGCAGTCTTGACTGCATGTAGCAACAAGATTCCTGTGTGGATGGTGAGTGACGCAAGTTACACCCTTTTCATGGACCTGCAAAGTGCCCAAAAAAAAAAAAATCATATTATACGGTAGACCTTTCATATGCTTGTACGCTTATACAAACAAACAAATAAATGCATGCACATAGAACCCCAAAGGTTTCAGCCCATACAATACAATGACAAAAACATGAGTCCAAGCCTGCATGCATAGCTTCAAAACTGAATGGATTGTGATTCAAGTCACATTTGGGGTAAAAGGACTCCAGGTGCTAGTTGTATAGTATTCACTTGGTGAACACAAGTCAATTACAGATTATAACAGAAAGTATGAATTCATATAGAAGAGAATGACGGGAAAGAATACATGTGGCCAATCCTAACTAACCAACCCAAAAATTTTGGGACTGAGGATTGATTGTTGTAAATAACTAGTTATGATTCTCGAACTTTATGGTAGATGAATCATTGTGCACCCTACAGCAATACAGTAACATATTATATACAAGTTTTGAACTTGTCACCCCATATATGCACCCAAGTAAATGTGATACTGAAAGCATACCTTCATCAGATGGTCCAGTTTACCAGATTGATAGCTGAAACAGTACATATTCCTGCATATAATTCATGGATTACATAGCTGAAAATAAAATCATAAAAAGTGCTCGAGCTAAAAAAACAAAAACAGGAACAAGAACAGTTAACACAATGTTTCCACTTCGACTTCTGCAAAAACTCATAGCACATAAAGCTTAATACTTACAAAAGCAGGAAAAAGTTTTTATAGTTTATGCTTAAAAAGTCATCAAAATACCTGTCTTCACCAACACAGTAAATCCAGTCCCCTTTTGGTGACACACAGGATGCAACAAAGTCTCCACCTTCTCTTTTACCAGATGAGAAGCTCTTTACAACCTACAACAAAATCATGCAGAAGAATTATAATAAATATGTATTTTTTTTTTTAAATCAGTGCAATTTCCAGTATTAGAATACATTGGGGAAGACCGTTCTATGCTTCTATTTTTTTTTTGATAAGTAACGTTCTATGCTTCTATTAAGAACAAGTACCTGCCCTTGAAGTGTCATGATATATATAGACGATGTCTCATTACATACAATAATGTGATCAGTGTTTTTGGGGAAAAGATGAACAGAATTCACAGAAGCATCACCTCCCTAACAGCAAAACCAAAAGACAGCAGTTAGGCACAAGAATAGTAAAGTGATTGAACTTTTAAAGCAAATTGACATAGTGAAATTGCTTTAAACCATGAGAAAGACATATTTTAGTACCCGTAAGGGAGGCGGTGGCTTAAATGTTTGCAGACAGTCCGTAGTCTTCATATCCCAGACCTACACAAAATAAAACTTAATCGACTATGCACTCAGGAGAACAGAAAAACCTTACAAGGGAAAGATTTGTTCAGCCATAAATACATTACCAAGCAACTTACCTTTACCGTGCAATCACTAGATGCAGTGATAACACGATTTCCATCAGTTGTAAAAATAGCATCATTGACACAAGATGAATGGCCACGGAATTCTTTCAACATCTTCCCAGATTTCAAGCCATGGATTCTATATAAACAATACCTCAATTTCAATTTAATGTTTGAATAAGATTTATCATAAGAAAAGAAGATACAACTTAAGCATACAAATACAAAAGGTTACGCTGACAAGTTACAATACAAAAATTAGTTCAAAAAAATCCTAAAAGTAAAGGGCATACCATCCAAAGCAGTTACCATATCAAAAAGCATTATGAGATAAGTTTTAGTTAATTCTGTGAGATTAGATAGAACCGAACTCAAGTCACTGGATTTTCCTACACACCCTACATACTACAAACCAGATCATGCATCCCAATTCATGGTGCTTCCACATTCCAATTTGTCAAAATTGGTGATCCCAACATACTCTGTTAATAATAATTGAATAATTTTGAGGGAAGTTTGGCTAAAATCTTATGAAAGAAATTAGATATATGGAGAAGGTGAAGAAAAATGTGTAGAGATTTTTTTTTTTCTTTTTTTTTAATAAGTGACGTAAAATTTTATTGATATCAAAAAGTAGAGTCACCCAAGTATTACAGGGAGAATACATATGAGCTTATGCCATATGATATTTGAACACATCCAAAAACCAGTCCACAAATATAGAAAGTAGACATACAAGAGTAATTTGCTGCCCATTGGACATATAAATTTATGTACCCAGCTCCTACAAGTCCTCTCTTTTTAATTTTATTTTTTCTCATTGGGAAGTTATACATGCACTTAGTGAATATTGATCCCAAGACCTCACCCTGCATCCCATCATTATGGGAGAATAAAGTGCCAGCTCATTGGCCCTACCAATCCTCTAAATAATTTCATTAACTCTCACTTGAGTCTTAAGAGAAGACACAAGTATGTGGAACCCTACTTGCAGCCCAAAAAAAACCTCCCAGGCCACTAGCTCCCTCAGCCCTCTATAAACTCCCTACTAGGAATGCTTCTCTCCTATTCAAGCTCATCCAAAAACCATATTGCACTTCATAAAACAGTTCATAACCACACAGTAACACAGCTATAGGGCAACTGCCAAAAATGAAAATCAATTGAGAAGAGACATAAAATAACAGAGATAACACATAAAGATAGTATCACATACTACAAGTTAACATGCAAAACTATAAATGTGCCACAATACAAAACATGAGCAGCAAAACTATAAGATTATGTTCGGTAACAGTTTTTGTTTTCTATTTTCTAAAACTTGTTTTTGGGAATATAAAGAAAAAACAATTTTCTTGTATTTTTGAAATCAAAAACATGTTTGGTTAGTTGAAATTAAAAAAAAAAAAAGTTTTTTTTTTTTTAAAATAGTTTTTTGAAAAAAAGAATAGAAAATACTAAAATATGTTATTACAAGGATTTGAACTCTAATGTTAACTCATTATATGAGACAAATTCATTAAATTAAATACATGTTTTCATTGACTTTTAAAAATTAGAAACTGAAAACAGCATTTTGTATGTTTACAGTTTCCTTCACATACTGAGTTTTGAGAACAATTTTTGTTTTTTGCCCATTTTAGATTGCTAAACAAGTTTTTTAGTCTCAAAAATAGAAATTTTTTTTGTAAACAAAAAATAAGGGGAAAAAATAATTACCAAACATACCCTAAATATGCCACAATTAAAAACGTGAGCAAAAAAAAAAAAAAAAAAAAAAAAAAAACCCATGAACCTTGCAGTGTTGTCAAATGATGTACTTAGTAACTGGCTTCCATCTCGAGAGAAGACAATACTTGTGACACATCCAGAATGTGCATGTTCAAGACGACGCAAGCATTGGCCAGTCCTTATACGCCAAACCTACACCCAAAAAAAAACCCAACAAATTAAATGGAGTTAAGAAGCTCATTAAACTTCTAGATTTGAACAAGTACATGGGAAAGTTCATAAATATAAACCAGGCTGGACCATATTTACAATCTGAATGGTTAACGGCTCACTTTATAAGCTTTTTTCTTTTTAAATGATAAACTGGCTAGTTCAGTAAAGTTCAAATTATTTTCATAATTTTCATTGACAGCCTGAATCATGAAAAGCTTTGTAAAAGGCTATTAAAAAAAGGCATTTTGTTTTTAAAGGCAACATTTTTTTTTTTTTTTTGGATAAGTAAAAGAAATTGTTTTTAAAGACAACTTGCTAGCCATATAGATTTTTTATATGATATATGGAGACACTGGACGCTTAATATTCAGGTTAGTCCATACAAAATATATATGTTGCTCACAAGTCAACGTCATGAATTCACCATTTAAGAAAGTACTAATAAATACTTGCAAAGTGTTGCTGGATAACATTTAGAGAACTATAACAAATCATAAACCAGAGTACACAAGTAATAAGGTCCACTCAAAAGAAATCAATTTGTACATCAACCATGCACACCCACTAAGATAAAGATTAACATATCATGCATCTTACATTTAAGGAGATAAGTAGAAGAAAGATTCACCCTTAAGTTAAGGAAACACAAATTAAACTTACTTTTATCTTTCCTTCTTTTGACCCAGTTGCAAGCATCTCAGAATCTCTGCTAAAATCAGCACAAAACACTGGATCCTCATGCATCATGAACCTTTCCTGCAGAAGATTATAGGTGTCAGTAGCAAACGATGACGGAAACTACAAGGAAATTACCAAAATCTACATATCAAAACATAGTATTTACTGTCATAATGATCAGTCATCTTTACATGTTAGCATGGCATTGTCAAAGGATAAATATTTTACATACTTGATGCAGCACAAAATTCAAAAAATATATATATAAATATATATTAATTAATTAATTAAAGGGTTGACAGTTACTGTTCACACAATATTGTTGCTGCCTCACTTGTAGAACAAACAGTATCCTTTGTTTCAATAAATGATTTTATTCATCAAAAGAAAAAGAAAAGGAAAAGAAAAACAATAGCCAAGCAGCCTAAACATAATATAATGTATATATGTTACATTCAAGCACAAGAAATGACATTCATAACTACCATATGAAGATGAGAAAAATAAAATAAAAATAACCATGGCTAAACTACATCTGTGGTCCATAAAATATAGGGTAGGTTCCAATTCAATCCCAATATTCTAATATTTCCAATTTTGTCCCTAAATTTTTAATTTGGAACGCCCATGGTTTGGAAGGGAAATTCAACAAAGCTATCATGTTCTGATGACCAATGTAATATGATAGGTATAATGAACAGTTATTAAAAAGGGAAATATAAAAATTAACTGTAAGAGCTTTGAAAAATATGCTTCTTATTTTTATGCTTCTTTTTTTCTTTTCATTAAGTAGCACATTATGATAGCCAACCCCAAAATGCTCAGATCAAAAAACTACCAGCCACATTTATCTTCTACACAAAATCAATGAATGGTTTTCTAACAGCTAAAAAATGAAAATCATGCACTGGTTCCTAGAATTTAGCAAAATTATATATATCTCTACTCACATCAGCCTGGTACTGAAGATCCTTCTTGAGCTTCCCACTGATGTAATCCCAGACCTGAAAGTGATCAGATGTCAGAACATTCAAATTTCACAAACTTTTGACAAAATGAGAAGTATCATAATTATATAGACCTCAACAAAGCCATCAACAGAGCAAGAGACAAGAAACTGTCCATCTGGTGAGAATTGAGCAGATTCTGGGTAATTTTTTGTCCCAAACTGCAAAACACACCACCAAACACATCAGATCATAAGTTTAAGACTACCAACTCAAAATTATATAGACCAGAAGCAAAATACAACAATAAAAACCAAGCATTGGTCCCAAAAGTTTGGGGTTGGCTAGACTTGAAATAAAATGCAAAACAAATATAGACATAGAAACTATTTTCTAATAAATTATGTAAAAAGCACAGTACAAGACCACAAATATGTTATAAAAATAATTGAATAAGCAGAAAATGCCGCAACCCTAGAAGTTCTCCAAGAAAAAAGGAAAAACAAATAGTAATAACAAGAAGAAAAAAGTTGGCTCCCAAGATAACAACTGTCCAAAAATAAAGCAAAGGGAGTGAGGAAGCAGATGCTCACAATTAACCATTAAATCTCAAGAGACTAAAACCCCTAACTGACATGCTCTATATGAGATAATGCTTAAATTATAAAGCAAGGCACGCCTTATCATAATATCTATTATATGCCACCTCTTGGTCTTTCACAGTTTGTTTAAGGGAAAAGCTAAAGCTAAAGCTACTACCAATTTTGCAGCAAAAGGCTTACAAACTAACATGCAGTGAATTTGATTTGTACTGCATCAGCCACAAAATAAATAAATTTCTTAATTACTTTTTTGTTTTGTACTTCAAAAGTTAACAAATCAACTTATAAGGTCTATGTAGTAAAAGTTGCAGGATCTGTAGCATTACTCTTTGTTTAACTGGTGAAGATACATATCATTAATTTATCATCCTCTGGGTGTTTAAGTGAAGACTGGGATTTTACTTCAATCTCGAACAAAATTAGGAATTTAATACTGCCACACACATTTGGTACAGCTGTCAACCTCTTTTAGCACACGACAAATGTAGTCTTGTCAATCTTTGTGTGTTTCAATAGTACTATTTTTATCAAAGAAAAAGAGGAGTTAAAAAATAAAATACAATCTCAATAATAACTACAGAGTAAAAAAGAAGATTACCAGACTCAAAAAAAAAAAAAAAAAAAGTTGTAAAAAGGGCAAAATGAGCCATTTACGACAATTCAAAGTAACAAAATTTGGAACTTACCATCATAAAGGAGAAAAGCCAAATAAAACATTTTTCTACTAAAATTATGATATAGTCCACTCAAAAATTATGATAAAATAACAACAAAGATTGCACTCTCTAAAGTATCAACCAGAAAATACAACAAACAATCAAATAAAATCCATTTGCAAGATCCATTCAGTGAAGCTGTCATTCCCCACAAGCAAGAACATAACAAAAATTAACATTGCAAATTATAAATTAGAAACCTAATAAAACACCATCAAAAAAATAAATAAATAACATACAATTTAAACATTTGTAAACCAATAAAAGTTCACCTAAATTACATATCAAAAAAAAAAAATAAAAGAGCACCTAAAATTGTGTCAAACAAAGACATATACACCTCACCTTCATTGTGTGTGCAAGAGTAGTTGGATACATGTCATCCACATCTTGTTTCATAGCAGCAGTTCCTCGAAATAAGTCGAACTGTGTTCCTGGAGGAAGTAATCCTGAAAGAGAGAGATGGAGATGCTTTGCTAAGATCTAGCCTCTGGGCATACGAGTTTCAAATAAAACGATGCACTTGTGGTCCCCAGACATAGGTAGGCAAAAATAAAGCATTTCAAATTGAAAATCCAATCATTGTAGTCAAAGGCGAGCCGGGTGCTCGCCTAGGCGCCCAGGCAGGGCAAGGCGCAACTAAGGCGCCTTAAAGGCTCTAAGGCAAGGCACCTTTAGAGCCAGGCGAGCAAGGCGACCGCCTTAAGTCATGAAAAAGGCGCTGAAGCGAGACTCAAAAGTTTTTTTTAAATTGTAATTTTTTATTTTTTTTATATAAGTTTGTTATGAAACCTACTATTAGATTATTAATTTAAAAAGGAATAATATTAAACATATTGGTATTTAACTTAATTTACAAAAATTTGTTGTAAAACTTATTGTTATGTAGAAGCCTATTGCAAAATCTATTGTTAGAATAACTGATTTGAGCCTAAACCATGTTATTCCTATTTGAAATAATTTGATAGACCTAATTTCTTCATGCAACACATTGAATAACACTTCATTATAATATTTTAATACACTACGAACATATGATTTAAGTTCTCTATGTATAATAAATATGTTAAGAATTTGGCGCCTTGCTATGCTCGGGCTAGCACCTTTTTGTTGCCCATGCCTTAGGCAATACAAGGCCTTGGCGCCTTAAGGTCGTCATTCGCCTTTGACCACCTTGGATCCAATTATCTAAGAAATAAAAACTGCACTACACATAATTACATAAAATGAAGCAAGAATTAAATGCTTTTATTGCAACTTGAATTGTAGGGTGCAAATAATCATCCAGTTCTTGTGCACAACAAATGGATAACAAGATATGAAGTTTTTTTTATAAGCGGTAACAAGATATAAAGTTTATATCAAAACGAGAGAGAGAGAGAGATTCAAATATCACATTCACAAGAACCCAACTAATCAAAGTTTCCTCCAATTTTTTTACCCAATTAAAAATATAAATATAAAAACCTTAAAAATATCATGACATTTTATGCAAATCTTAACCTTGGTTCTGCTGCCACTTCAGAGCCTGGCCAATTAGAACCATTAATCGTGAAGGTGGGACCACAGTAACTTCAGCAGCAAGAGCTGAAAACACAAAAGAGAAGAACATTCATTGATATCAAAAAATAAAATAAATAAATAAACAGAGAAACAGGGATTTAAAGTTCATAAACATGCAATGCCTAAATCCGCGTATTTTGGTTTATATCAATGATCACTATATAATCAGGGTAATGGAGATTATAAGGGTCATTATTGTGCTTAGTCATATTATAAACTTTGTAACTACTAAAATTTTAATTGTAAAAATAATGTTCAGGAGAAGAACATTTCTCATTCATACATAAGATTGATTGAACTCCATACCAAAATGAATGTTAATTTTTTTTCTTAATAAACATTTTATATATGTTTTGCAATTAATATTCCCTTCCACAATAATTGTAACATTAATTAATATACATCCACTGTACTAAGGTTGCACCTATTTTTAATTATCAAGGAAATATCAGTTCATTTTCAATTAAGACAAAAATTAAACTGAAAGTACTGTTCACAACTTCTACGTGATTGGAAATCTTCACAATCATATCTAACGACCACCAAAGAAATAGAGGAGTACCTTGAGCAATTTGTGCACGCCGTTTTTCTTTTGTTGAATCTTGGTAAGCCTGCCAGATAATACATTATAAGATGTGCAATAGAAAAACACATCCATAGAACTTAAATCACCCCAAAGTCCTGTCAATAACTAATCAAGGATAACAATGAAAACCTTTTTCTCAATTCAAAGATTGGCATTCTCTTTCTAGGCAGTCCCACATAGAACGTGATAAAAGCCAATGCAGGCCATCAAGACAACAAATGAGAAGAGTACATATAAGGCACAGATTTCTTGGTCCAAGCAGCATAATGTGGTACACCAATATTTCACCTCCAACATACTTTGATGGGATGATGAAGAAGCATGTGTATAGAATCATAAGGAAAAAATATGAAAGTCATTTTTTTTCTCCATTTCCTAAATAGCCGCATAATGTGAGTGAGGTGAACAATCAAAACTACTTGAAATTTTATTTGACATCATGATGAAGAAAAAAAAAAAAATATATATATATATATATATATAAAATATGGGATACAAAATGATTTATTTTTATTTTTGGGTACCGAAGAAATTAGTGTTGAAATTATATAAAGCTTATAAGGTAAATCATCTGATGAAAAGCATATAAGGGTTCTGCTGAACAACTACATCAAATACTACTAAGTAGCCATATAAGATACATAAATTTCATGGCTAAATATAACTTTCACAGCTAAAGATCTACTTCCTGTTAAATGTAACACTCTTTGAATATAAGAGTCTCACTTTTCACTAGATATTCTATTGATTTGTGACATTCTTGATGTTGCTTTCCAATGGACTCCTAGTCATCTAATTCTTTTTTCTCCCATTTTATGGGAAATGTAATAACATTACTACAGAAGATAGTAATGAAATTCAATAAGGAGTTCTCCAAAGGAAGATATTCAAAACCAACACAACCATAATAACAATAACATAAAAGACTTTCATGACATGAAAGATGCAAATAAACAGCACATCAAACAACCACATTAGTACTGGCTACTAACCTCATTCGCATCAAAGTAAGTTCTGACTAGGAGATGCTCAAGTCGCAAATATCTTTCAGGCTGCTCTTGCTTCATGACACCCATTGCCTGAGTTTGCCTTAAAATAGCCCGTGCAGTATCCAATTCTCGAAGTTCAATCATTTCTAATACAATCTGCAAAATTCACAAGAATAGTAAAATCACAATGTGTCTACTAAAATTACCTCAAAGTTAAGCTAAACAGTCTATATATTTCATACTAATCTGCAACAAGAGCATGAAATTAACCTGGAAGAGATAATTTTGGGATCAGTCTAACATACAGGTCCAAACACAGATGGAACTCTTTCGACCCAAAGCCAACCCAACTTGAAAAATCATATTTTAAGAGCATCCAGAAACTCCTACAAGGATAGAGAAGAGCCAAATCTGAGAGAACGGCATCCATGGAAATGAAAATCACAGAAACAGCAACTTGTGTTTATGAAAACAAGTTCCATCCCCTAATATACTACTTTCTTCTCTCCCTCTCTATAAACCAGATCATATGGTAAATCTGCCTTACAATCTACACTGCACCTGCCTCTTCCAAACCTATTTTGACAATAACCTATCAACACAAAGACTAATCTTGCATCACTCAAGATATTCCTGTAGAGAAGAATTCCACAACTTTAGCAACCAAGGAATGTAATAGAAAATGATCCACAGCCTCTCCAACTGTTTTATAAATACAACACTACCAGCGATGAATGACCCCTCTGACAAATGTTCAAAGAATTCTCCACAGGATGCAGTTCAACTTCAACCAAAAGATGCAACCCCAAGTAAACATGAAAAGGCCAAGGTAAAGAAAACCACTAAGTTCCCTTGGAACCCAATAAGACAACCTCAAACTTCTGGCTTCAGCTTGGTAATTAACAAGTCATATCCTCGCCTACTGGATAAGTATCTACTAATAAAAATGATCAAAGAATCAAAAGCTATGATGCATGAATTTGGGGGGTAATGGAAGTTGGGCCGAGTCTTTCCATTTTTGCCCAAGAATTTTGTGCATAATTTAGGCTACATTGTGTTCATTATTGTGTGCATGAAGCAGTCTATTTACTTAATAAAATACCATTACTTATCCCAAAAAAATCTCAAAACAAAAGATTCTTACTGAAACAACATATTCTTATTAGAACTTGCTTTATTTTTGGTTAAATCAAACCCAATAATAATCTAACCATGTTAACAATGATTATTCGGGTATCCTTTTCTAGGGCACACTAATTAGTCATTCTCTAATCATAAATTCTATTGGAGTAAAATTACATCACCATAGTAAAATTCAAAAAACCTAATAAAAAAGGCATTAACATGACATAAAAACCAACAAACCACAATGTCAAATAATAACGAAACAATAAAGATTGCATCAGTGAGTGGCGTTCTATTTACCTGCTCATACAAATCCTCCAATTTATTCCTGGGAAGCTTGAGCTGAGACACTTGAGGCAGTATCGCGTCCCACCTCCCACTATTGATATCAGCAATAAAAGTCTCCACGCTGTCCACAGTATTCAAAGAAACCTGGCACTCGCTCTGTAGCGTCTGGAACGTTTGGTGCAAAGAATTCTCTTTGCAGAATTGGAGAACAATCTTGATCACACTGAAAGGAAACAAAAAAAAAAAAAAAAATTACAACAACGCATCAACATCTCATGTAGCTAAAACACTAATAACACCTCACACACCCGTATCTAGTTCCCTCCATCCCCGTTACATATGTTTGAGAATACAGACAGATTGATTGGTCTCGACTCGAGTATGGGGTCATACAAATTGTAATACACTAACACATATCACAAATTCACTTCTTTTTTTGAATAATTTTGAGTAATTCTTTTGATAAATTTTTCTTACTCATCAATAAAAGTAAAATTTAAACAAAACAATACTTTTACTCTATATGTGAATTAAATCAATGTTACATACATACATATATACACACAATTTGAGCAATAAGGTTATTAGGTTCTATAATTACACATACTTAGCTTAAATACTAGATTACACAGTGGGCAAGAACTTAAGTTAGTGAATAATGCGAAAAAATCTGTTTCTACCAAACAGAGAACGAAATCAACTTCTCCTAAAAACCTGTTTGGTTGCTAATAAGAGCAAGAAGGAAAATAAAAAGTAGAAAAAAACTTACTCTCGAGCTTCGATTTCGAGGAACGACATTGTTCTCTGCGAGTGTTGAAGAACGAAATTTCGAAGTTAGAGAGAGAGAGAGAGAGAGAGTTTAGGGTTTGAACGTTTGATTTTAGCAGAGTGACTATCGGAGTGGAGGGTGGAAGATTATATATAGGTGACCTGATGTGACTTGGGGCCCAAATTTTGGCCCAGCGTGTGTCCACGATATGTCGGTTTATTCATTATAAACGAGAATACGACATGCCGTTGTGGAATTTCAATTTTAAGGTTGTATTATTAGACTATTAATTAGTCGGCAACTTTCTTTTTAGTTTTTACCCAAAAAAAAAAGTCGGTGATCTTCTACATATACTTTGTAAGGACACAAATCTACGAGTTGGGCTTACGAACAGAACAGATTGAGGCTCAGGCTATGTACAATATCCTTGAAATAAATTTGTAAAGAGAGTGGGCTGGAGAATACTTGATTGAAGATGTATGGGTTGATGACCCAAGTACAATTATGATCAGACTCGCACTAAAAAAAGTATTAAATAGATACAAGGTTCTTCTCGGCACAATCCGAGGAGCATGTTTAGACTAGTACAATGAACACTCCTTTCTTTCTACTTCTCTCTTTGTTGCTCTTTTTCTTCTTCTGATGGTTTCCCCCCCCCCCCACCCCTCTTTCTTCTTTCTTCTCTTTATGCGTCCCTCTTCTCCCCTGTGCCAGTTAGGTAGGCTTTCCTTGATACTTGTCCTATCAGCCTCTATCTGGAGTCTTCACCTGGCAGCTGTAAAGGATGAAGGTCACTATTCAGGTGTCTTTTCCTATTAATGCGGCCATGATGTTAGCTACAGGATCATAAATGCGGTGGCAGCAGCCTTTTGCCTAATATCTGATCTTTGTCACCTGTTCTTTTTGTCCATATAAATCAGGGGATTCTCCGGAAAAGTTAGGATTGATGTTGGAGTACCCATTTGTAACAACCTTTTGACAATCCGAACAGACAAGTCTTCTCGGACAAGTCTTTCTTCTACGTGACTTACACTTTAGAATCGAATTAGGCTGGGCACACTCCTCAAGATTTGTTGTCCTCAGATGTGCATGTCTCCTCGGACGGGCCGTGGCCCATTACCTGATATTGGGCCTTTCACCCTTACATACTTAATAATTAATTAATGAATATTATTCAAGAAAATTTCAAATTAGAGAATTTGTAGAAGAAAAAAAACTACCTAAATTAATTGGGATTTTTTTATTGCATATCAATTTAATTAGAATTCGTTTAATGTTGGATTGCTTTATTAAAAAGAAAATGATCTCTATGAGTTTTATATTTTTAAATTGAGAGTTGGGGTAGAGAAGATTTGAACCACAAACATTTTCATGGAAATATCAGGAATTGCCAATCCAGGTACAAATTTCTTCAAGAGGGTTTTTTTTTTTTTTAAAGAATTCTTGGAGAGTTCTTATTAGTTTAATTTTAAATTAAAACAATTTGATACTATTGTATCTTTGAAAACTAGATTAAAAATTATATATATATATATATATATATATATATTTATATATGAGAATGGTGATGTGAGAAATAGCAATATTAGAAAAAAGTCAACAACACACATCAAATACTTTCCTTTATAAGTAATAAGTGGTCTTCCAAAGGTTTATCTAATTTTGATACAATCCAACGAAATCTTAATTACATATAGGTGTGTTTGGAAACACGTCCAAGTCCACGTCCACGTTTTCGTTTTTTTTTTTTTTTTTTTTTTTTTTTTTTTTTTTTTTTCAGCCGTAGTTGTGGACTTTTTTTTTGTAAATAGTGCACATGTGCATTATTCATAGGTCCACACATTTCACTTTTAAGTCACTTTTTCATTAAAAATGGGTTTTATGGTACTATTCACACATTTAAAAATTATTTTGCTACAGTATTTTCAGTTTTTAGTTTCAACAAAATAAGTTCTATTCAAACGGATCAATCTCATTCTAATTTTGGTTTATCCAACACTAAAATGCTAGTCTTACCCCATGTTTAGGACATTTTGAGAATATAAGGGTATATTTGGTAACTATTTTTTCCCCTTGTTTTCTGTTTTCAAAGCAATTTTCTATTTTTGAGATTAAAAAACTTTTTCCGCAACCCAAAATTGACAAAAAACAAAAACTGTTTTCAAAATTCAATTTGCGAAGGAAACTAAAAATATGCAAAATGCTATTATCAGTTTCTAATTTTCAAAAGTTAATAAAAACACGAATTTAATTTAATAAATCTAACTCATTTAATGAGTTAGCATTAGAATTCAAATCTTAGTAATAACATACTTTAATATTTTCTATTTTTTACTTCAAAAAACTTTTTTTTTTAATTTCAACTAACCAAACATGTGTTTAATTTCAAAAATACAAAAAAAAAAAAATTGTTTTTTTCTTTATATTCCAAAAAACAAGTTTTTAAAAATAGAAAACAAAAACTGTTACCACACATAATCTAAACGTTTTCAAAAATCTAAAATAGCCATAATGATTTGACTATATGGAAGTAAATTTTATTTCCCACCAACTATAACTAATGGCATAGTACCTCTCTTCCTTACCTTTATAAATTGTGATCCTTATCATTATTCATTATTATTGTTTTTTATTTCTATGCGCATCACTTTCATATTTCAATCCCTATCCCTTGTAGCTTTTTAGCCCTTGAGAAATGTTCTAACGCTAAAGTTTTCCCAAGAAAAAGGAGCTTGTGATTATCAAAAATCAAAATTGGTGCCAATTCCCCGGTCACGAAGTGGTAATTAATGACGGATGGCACTAAAAAAGGATTAAATTTGGGCTTTGCAGAATTGGCAGTGATGGCTCTTGATCTAGGTTGTATATCACATTTTACTATCCTTTTTTTGGACAACCAAGACAATGCTACAAGGCGTGGTCAAATTTTTTGATGCTAATTGAGAAAATGCCTTGGAATTAAGGGCTAGATGCATGCCTTTGAAGGAATGAAATCAAGGAGAAAATTTTTATGCAAGATTTAACTAATCTTTAGCAACTAATTTCTTTGCTATAGTTCCCTAGCTTTTCAGGTTGATCTATTTTTGAGTTATTTGTCACTTTTTTCGTGTGTGTGTGTGTGTGTGTAAATGGCTTCCCAAGCAAATGGCATAAAGCATAGCTTTCTCTTTATCTAGGGATTGACTAAGGAAATTACCGGTTCCAACCAAAGACAATGTTATGTTTGTGAAGCACTATCATCCACAAAGTGGGGGATATTGAATGCATGAGGGTGCATGCTAAGGAATTCTAAGAGTGATAACATGCAATTTGGGGATAGCATGAAACGTGATTCACTAATGGAATATATGTTAAAAGACAAAGATTAAGCGGACTACATTCTTGGTGGTTCGACCTCGCATTCTCCTATTGAGAAGACACGGGCACGCCATTTGAATTACAAGATTCAATAATGCTATAATGGGTACACATCAATCATAATTTTTGATAATTTGTTTCCCAGATGACGTGTTTATAAAAGCTTAATTAGATTCTAAAACTACTTTGTTGGAACCATAATTATTCCTCATTTAGCAAATAATTTCTTTAATATTAAAGTAACTTAAAGTAATGTAATTATATGTAGATTTCTCAAGCAGTTATATAATTACATCAAATTGAATCATTTTTTTTAATTAAAAAAAAAAAAAAAAAAGAAGAAGACAAAGTTGAGTCGTCATTATATACACCACCTAGGCTCCTAATATTGACCACATCTAGTTGAGATTTTAAGAGAGGTGACTTGGAGACATATACAATTGTACCATCCACATTTTACATAATATGACCTCATGGCAATCTAATACTTTCTTTAAATATAAGAAACTCATTATATATGTATAGCATCACAAACGACAATTGGCGTTGTTGGTAGCCTTTTGCTCTACTTCACTCAATATTAGCCCTAAGGTTGTTGGTGGGCTTTTGCTCTACTTCTTTCGAGTTTTTTTTTAAGATATATACCTTAAAAACTCAAAAAAGTATAAGTGTCAATGACTCAATATAAAACTTAGGTGGTTAATGGCATGCAATCATAAATATAGATATAGGTATAGATATAGATTTATTAAATTGTGTTGAGAACTTGAGAGAGAGAGAGAGAGAGAGAGATCATTAACGCGTTATATTGCAGACGACACCACAATATCCTACGTACCATGCATCAAGTTATATAGTACTAGAATTAATGGCAACCCATTGTCAGATAATTCTGTCCACTGAGAACATAAAGATTCTACATTGACATATATAATACGTACAATACTGCAAGGAATCTAGTTACTTATGATTACAAGCGTTGATGAAGTTGGTAGATAAACGACACACCTTAAATTAAAAACATACAACAAGAATGCTCGATGATTACTGATCAGTATACCATACAGAGCAATCCTATAACTGAAATATTTCATTCTGTATTGTTAGTGGGTACGCAAAATTAGTGGTATTTGGTGCAAAGTCAGTCATTCCAGTATTCTCTTCTATCTGCAAAAAGAACAATCTCCATGTCAGTTGGTCGAAGAAATTTTTTTTTTTTTTAATTTTATTTTTCCACACAATTTCTTTCACAAAAATAATGGCATACAATTGGCATCAATCTTTCATTACCTTATCTTGTAGGTACTTATTCGCAGCTTTCAGTATTCCCTCCTTCAATAACCAGAGAAATTAAGTTCCTTCAGTAAACATAAAATAATAGTGCACCTTCTAGTTGTTTAAGTAAGAAGTCAAACCACGGCATACCCTTAGTGCGATGATCACTCTACAAGTATAAGTGCTTGTAGAGTGTGGGGGGCAAGGCCGAGGTTCGAGTTTCCAGGAGGGAGTTTTACACACATATATACTTAGATTAGGGTAGAGTAGAATTCTATCTTGTATAAAAAAAAAAAAAAAAAAAAGTAAGAAGTCATTAATGACTGTTTTTAAGTGCTATATTTAAAAACAAAATTAATGAAATATATGTTTTTAAGTGCCATATATTAAGTTTCACAATTAAATCAAGTAATTTGGTTTCGCATAGCAATGGATCTTACCATTCACGTGAATCTTAAGAATCTGTACCTAAATTTTATCAAAAGGGAAGGAAATTTTCATTCCATCTAACCTTATTCCTCAAGAGTTGAATTTCTTCATACATAATGTTCATCTGCAATATATGAACTTATTAGTTCAACACTTCAAACTAAGAAAGAATATAAAGAACTGGCATAACAGCTGTACTTAAACAATATTAGTGTAGAAGATATGGATACCTTTGTTGACCGTATGTTACAAATCCAAATCTCGAGGTGCTTTTCAAGGACATCTAATTCATCCAAGGTCATCGTCCCAACTCCACCTCCAAACATATACCTGCAAGCATGCATGCTATATCTTTCATGTTTAATTTACATAATCTTCTGTCTCATAATTTTGCCCATTGAGTCTCTTTTTGTAAGATTTGGGATCCATTTCTATCAAATCTATCCCTATTTGAGCTCTTGTAAATGCTGATGGGTTGGTTCCCCAAGTCCTTCTCTTGTTCTTCAATAAGTTTATCCTTATTTATTCAAAAAATAGTAATAATAAAAACTCTTAATTAACACTAATTGACTTCTTTTATTTTTCACACACAAATTATATTCCTTTTTTTGATCTTTGTCATGCCTACTTAAGCATTGAGGCAACATAAAGCTGAAAACATTTATATGTTCTATTAATGTGTAAAACATTTTCCATTGAAACATATAGACCATGAGATGTGTAAAACATTTTTTGTCTCATCATATGTTTAAAAATCAACAAATAGGTTGTTATACATTGAATACAACCAAACTATTAATCACGATTGCCAACTCTTAAAAAAATAATAACAAAAAATAATCATTGTTAAAATAATAGCTAAATATTTAAAATCATTATTTCTTTTCAATTTATGGTTTTTTTTTTAAGACAAATGCTAGTTTATCTTCTTTTACTTTTTAGACAAATAGTAGTTTATCAACTATTACTCTCAAAAATCCATTCTCGCATATATGATCACAATCATTATGACACTTCAATTCATATCAACCCTGAATTATTTGGATTTCACCATTTTGCTTAAAAGATTCTCTCTCTCTCTCTCTCTCTCTCTCTCTCTCTCTCTCTCTCTCTCTAACAATTTGATAACTATGATTAATATGAATAGATTATGTACATGTTTGGTGTGAAGTTACTTAATTATTCCTTTAATTTTTTATAATATCAAGTGATATAATGGAATGGTATCAATATAGATTTTATTACAAGAAATTCTTTAAAACAAAAATACATTTGAATATGCTAAAAGCAAAGGTCACGAATAACATGCACATAAACAAAAATCATATTTCGTTTCCATTGGCTTTAAGAGACAAGACAAATATTATTAGGCTTTGGGGAGCATTATGACACTATGTTTTTTTAGGTGGAAAACATTTTTAAAAAAATGTTTCTTATACTTTCCAATGTTTGGTAGGACAAAAAACCTAAATAATTAAAAAAATATTGTAATCAATAAAAAGCAAGGCAAATAGAGAAAGTGCATTTTCCAAAATTTTACATAGTCAATAGTCCATCACAAAATAAACTCCACACTACAAAAAATTCTTCCAATAGTAACTTCTCTCAATCGTTTCACCCTCTCTTTCTCTTCACAGACCAACTTTAACCAACAGCTGATCAATCGTCAACTAGCATTATATTGACCGACTGTTGTCTTTTTTTTACAAATGAGATTTTTACAAATCAATTGCCCATTTTATTTTTGACAGATTTTGAACTGTGTTCCCTAGAACTAGCAAAGCTAATAAAATGGTAATGAAGCTTTGCATCTTCTTATTGTTTGATAAAACTTGGCCAAAAGAAAACAATACGAGATTATTGAAATATTTGCAAAGAAAACTCTACTAAAAAAAAAAGGAAAAAAAAACTTATTTTCTAGGAAAATGAACTATTTTGACATTAGATAACTATAAATAAAAACGGAGGTTTTTAATACCTGAGACCTTTCTGTAGTAATTCAACCTCTTGTTTCAGCAGCTTAATTTCTTCTTTAGCATCCTAGCAAAGATATAAATTCACATATTAGTAGAAAAAAAAAAAAAAGTGGAAGGAACTAACTTAAGCACAAACAATGGTGTTAAGATTTATTGCCTAGCAATCACAACCTACTATCTCAACAAACTGTAAAAAAAAAAAAAAAAAAAAAAAAAAAAGAGTATCTTCCTAACTGGATTGCAAAGTTTGTTGTACATCATGTTTGAATTAGACTAATTTAGTCCTTTTTTTTCTTTGAACCAGCTCTCTTAGTATAGCTAGGATTCATTTTTAAGAAGATCTCACAAACGGTTACCAGTGGACCTTTTGCTCAAAGAAAAGAACTGTATACCTCTTTAAGTCCATGATTAATTTCAACAAGTTAAACTATTTGGAAAATTGCCTGGAGCTTATTTTACAATGGGTCACTCTAATAATTTGTATCTTACGCCAGCGATAAATATGTAAAGCATTTACCATGTGCACAATACAAGATGAGATAAATTAGAAAAGAATCTCGCTAATTGCTATAGAATAAGGATATATATATATATATATATATATATATATATATATGCAACACAATGGTTTATTCTATTTTACACAGCATAAGGAAACTTCTATATTCTCATTATGTTCCTCAATTATTCATTGAACTTACCCATGTTTCCATATTTCCACATTGATATGTCTTACAGGAGAAAGTGTGTTATTGTATGCTTGATAGAAACACTGTTTATATATTATAGTTAACAACTTAACAAGGCATTGTTATACCAATCCAGAATAATCTTAGCCAATAGAGACTGCATGCATTGGATCCAAGTCCTAAAGTTTCGCGTACAAAAAGGTCGATAAGTGCAACACTCTGTTACAATGGTGGTTGAATAAACTATTATTATTCTGTGGAAAATTATCAGGAGCAGTATCCGATGCTTCTCGAGCTAGCTTTTAGTGATAGAGATAATATTCTTTTTTATGATTAAAAATAGAATATACAACTCAAAAAAAAAAAAAAAAAAAAAAAAAAAAAAAAAAAACACAACAACAACAACAACAACAAAGTGTTTGAGAGAGACAAAGAGAGAACATACCAGAGGCTGTGTTTCAATGTCTGGTTCAGGTTGAGCCCCTCTATTAGTCTCCATGTACCTCTCAATAAGCCCTTGCATGGTTCTTGCAAAATAAAAATAAAATTGTCATCTCTCTTTCTTTTTGAAATTGGTGTTTTATTATGGTAATGAATAAAGTTTAACAATGAACCAATAGCTGTGATACTAATATGATAAACAAAATCTCAAGGATAAAGAATTTGTCACAAAAGTTTAAGTTGATAACAAGTGAACAATTTCATCATTTATATCATATAATATCTAAAGAAAAGTACACAAAACACAATTAGGATTCTTCCCAAAAACACGAGATATTCCCAATTTTAAATGTAGCACTTAACTTTCATGTGATATTAATTGTTTACATGTAAATAGTTAAACATCCATTATAATCAACGACAAGTGGCTCATGTGATGATGTATGTCCATATTTAGAGTTACATTTTCACATAAAACAATACTACATATGGTCTTGTGTTACACTAAAAAAAAAAAAAAAACCCTAAGATTTAAGTGTTAAAGGTTACATTCAAAACATCAAGTGGGTTATCATGTTTTATGGGAAAATCACAAAGAATTTTGTATATTTCCTCCTAAATTCTAACTTGAAAAGAAATAACAACAATTCAGCAAAAAAGAAAATAAACATTAATAATATTGTTAGAATAATAGTTAAATGGTTAAATTTTATCAATTTTTAACAGATTAAGCTTTTAACACATCTAAGAACCTATGATGATATCATAATAGGTAGTAAAGCTTAAACTTTTAGAAAAACCGATAATTTTTGAAATATAAGTAAAATCCGAAAGAGATATAAGAGACATACCCTTTGGTAGCTAGTTCATAAAGCTTTCCATGCGCAGAGAAAATGAATAGGCCAATTTCAGCATCACATAGCACAGAGAGCTCCTTAGCCTTCTTAAGAAGCCCAGCTCGGCGTTTACAAAAGGTAACCTGCCTGTGCACAGGGTTCTCAATCCGCTTCAGCTGAACCTTTCCACGAGCCATAGAAATAGATATATATTTTTTGGTATCTTTCAACAACTTGGTAACCTTTTTTGTTTGCTTTTTTCTGCAGACAACCTCCCACTAGTGTGAACTAGCTTCGAGGTTGTTGCTGATCAGTAATGAGAAAACCTTAAACGTGTCTAACGATGGCTTCTCAGTGTATGGAGTTAAAAACCCTTTTATATATATATATATATATATACACCACCATGGATTCTCTTCCTGGTTCCATCTTCCAAGCCGCAAAGAATAATATTTGGTCGGTTATTATAAAAGTTTTACACATCCCTAACAACTTTTGTTTAATCTCTCACATCACTCGCTCCTTTACGTATCACTAAGTATTGTTCATCACTCACATCACCCACTCTTGAGTGTTGTGTACTCTCTCTCTCTCTCACATGCAATTGCATTCTTAACTAATCACCACATCTTTTCCCATAAAATGTTATTAATTAAAAATCTATTTAGCATAAACTTTTTCTATAAACTTTTTCACTTATTTGTTTATGTGCATCTTTTTAAAATTTCATTTTTCACTATTCAAGATACAATTATATTTTAACTAAATTTTAACAAGCAAGCATAATTATTAATTTTCTTCTGTCAAGCCTAAACTTTTTCAGAGATCTTAAACTATGTATAAGACCAAGGATCTGTGGAATAACTATAACAGATGTCATTAATGCTGGGGGCTTAAATTTTTTACAAATTTTATCAGGATTATTGGCTCGTTATGATTAGTACATAATAAAAATGATATTATTGATGGATCCAAATAAATGTAATGTCACAACAAACTATGTCAACCTTTGTAAAACAAAGTTGTGAAAATTGTGGGGGCTAACACAACTGATATTTTATTACTTTTATGAGTAATGGGGTGAGTCAAACCCTGAAAAAACAAATCATATAAACTACCAAAGTGGCCATATATTAGAAGAATGACAGCAACCTTTAGCTGGATCTTATTGGCATATATATGTGGTTAGTGAGAAGAGGGAAATGTGGAAAATGTAGAGGATTACAACCCCTTCAACATATTCCTCTTTATCATCACTTGAGTGGGTCTACATGATTAATGTTAGATGCCACCCATCACTACAAAAAGAAGAAAGAAAAAGATACATAGTTTTGTGGGAGCAGTTCAGCAGTGACAAAATAAAAATAAACTGCGGTCTAGTCAGCATGCAATTTGCATCTTCATGTGCAACCCATCTACATTCTCTTCTTGAGCCAATGAGCTGCTCATGCTAGGTTGCTTAGCTTTTGGTACCAGTACTTTTTCCTCATTCCTTGGCCTTCACGCGTTGCCAATTGTTTTGTTCTGTGACGAAGTAGCAAACCTCGTTTTTTTTTTTTTTTTTTTTTTTTTTTTTTTTTTTTTTTTTTTTTCACCTTTTCAAGTTAGCTACTGCAACAAAAATAATAATGAAGAAGCTTAGTTACAGCTTGCTTTTATGAGCTTTATAAAAGCAGTTTTTTTTTCTAAGCTTTATAAAACAAACCCCGAAAGGTCAGGACAGTGCAAACAAGTCGACACCACTATCTCATTTCAACCTCTAGTGCTTCTTATTATTTTTCTCTTCTTCTTCTTCTCTCATCTTTAACTTTGAAGGCAAGAATCTTGTCAAATCGATCACATATCAATATTTAATATGAAATCCTAAAAGATATCTTCTCTTTAATTAACATGTTAAGATTATAGGCTGCATGGAGAGGCTTAAACATTTGCCACGTGGATATTCTCCTTGGAGAGGATGCCACGTGGATGCATTCGTTTTTTGTTTTCCATTGAGGTGTATATAAAGCTTTAAAGATTTGCATAAATCTTTGGCTAAAATATAATTGAATTTATTGGGATCAAAGTTAAGTTGGTTTTTGGAATAATTAAGAGGCTAGAGTTTGTTTAATTTTTTTTATTAGTGCCGCTAGACCTTGACAAGGGCGGAGCTAGGAATTTTTTGTTTGGAGGGCCAAATTTTGATAGTAATATATTAGTTTTGAGTCAAGATAAATCATCATACACATGTATAAATGTATATACAAAAATACAAACATTAATATTTTGATGCTAGAGTAGGTCGTAAGTTATAAATATATTGTATATAAAATTAACAACTTTCAATATTCACAAGATAATTTTTTTAGGAAAATTTATCATCTTTTAAACTCCAATAAGTATACAAAAACTGTCTAGTTTGATATTAAACATGTATAAAAAATGAATTAGAGAAAATAAAAACTACCTTATCTCTATAACAACTTGACCAACTGACAAATTCTATTAGTTTTTAAGAGCATTATTGGACTAACTAAAACATTTGGAAGGGGCCAAATTCTGTTTTTGTAGATAAATATTTAAAATTTTAATACTTATACATAATATAAAATAATTTTTTAAAATGGGGGGGGGGGGGGGGGGGATGGCCCCCAAGCCATGCTATAGCTCCGCACCTGGATCTTGAAGCGGTGGACTACTATTACTAGTGGTTTCGTTCATAAGCAGTTGAAAAATACAGGCAAATGTATCTAATTAATAATATGCAGTAGCTCACAAGTTGCATGAACATAAAATGTTGGATCTCAAGGACAACAATAATGAGGATGCTTACAATCTCTTATGCACGATACTACCTAGCAAATGTCTTGGGAAAGAGAGAGATAGAAAAAGTTATAGCGTGAAGAATCATGATTTATTATGAAAATTATATACTTCGGCACTAGCAAATGATTCTTGAAAATTGGTTTGTGGATGTTGATAGATAAGACATATATTAATATTGCTATATATCCATGGATTTCATATATAATCTTCTAGAGGAAAGCAAGTTGAGAAGACAACTCTAGTAATTTATAAACCTGCATAGGATAATCACTCTCAAAAACTTTACAAATTAAACTCACAGTGCTAAAGAATGTGACGGTTGCCAGTTCAACATATAGTAAATAAATATCTTAATTACGATTCTTTTGATTAATGACATATTAGTTTGTAAGCTATTATTAGATCTTTGAATCTTGACACGCAGGTGCAGGATAGTTAATTTGAGGTATCAATATAGGCTATGCTAATGCTACCTCATGGTGGTGCATGCATGACTACACAAGTGACTTTGATAACAACATGATAGTGGCTTTGCTAAGGTGTTGGATCGTGGTGATAGCTTGGCAGGCTGCAAGTCATGCATATTTGTGAGCAGCAAGTGCAGTGAGGTTGAGTTATGGCAAACCCTGTCGGAGTTTGGTCATGGGCAGATTAGCATTTACTGGGCACTCTGTGTGAGTGCGAAAGAAGGGTTTGGACGTGTAGCATGCTATTTTAGGGTGGAAAATGTGAAGTTTGTGATTTTCATTGACAAGCGGAACTAAGTTTGCATATGGGTGGTAATGTGCTAAGTGTGTTACTGTGTTGTGTGTACTATGTGGACTATGCTGCCCAAACTTGAAGCTGGCATTAGCACAGGCCAATAAGCCCTCAACATATTGGTGAATGGACAAATTAAGCTAGGCTTGATGTGCTAGATAGTGTGCATGGGTTGCCAGAGGCATGTGATGGGCAAGCAGTAAAGCAAAGGCTCCAAGATATCAAGACAGTTTTCTAAAGGTAGCTTCTTATATATGTTGTGGCAACAAGGGGCGGTTACTTGGCAAAGTAACTTCCTTGTCAGCACATTATTATCATATGTTTGGGCTTGGTAAGCATGTGACAGCATTTGTGTGTTAGGAAAAATTAGAATGAACTAGTTCATGGTCCCTTTGTGTGTTTGTGCTAGTGGGGCAACTTAGTACCATCTAAAACAAAATTTTCTAGTAAATATAAGAGTGTAAACTTATTTTGTTGTGGAGACAACATCTTGATTAGTCTCTAATATAGGTCTTGATAAAAAAAATATAGAACACCACTAAATTTAAAAGTTAAACCTATGAGTTTATGCTTAATTAGGTTATATGAGTTTACCAATTTATTTAATTTTTCTCCATGCAAGACTTCCATTCACATATATATACACTAAATGCTTAATATTGTTATGATGCTACTCTATATATATATATATATATATAATTTGATAGTTGGGAGGGGGGATTTGAACTTGTGAATGTTGCCATTAAAAATTCTAAAAAATATCAATTGAGTTACAAGAGTCTTGGCATTACTATTGTTAAGAGGTTTGCATATTTTCTTAGTGAAAATAAAATACAAGAGATTTAGTATTTACAAGATTTCATCAATTCAATAATCTCACTTTCTCAAATACTAAGAGAGAAAATATTTGGGGATTTTTTATGGATCAAATTCAAGGTGAGGCTGAGTCATAGTCAATTACTTTCAGGATCCTTCTTGTTAATTAGAAAAAAGGAAAAGGATCCTTCTTTGTTAATATATAAAAGGAAAAGAAAAGGAAGGAAAATTTATTTTTATATATATAAAAGCACACAGTCAATTCACAAAGTCATAGGTATAGATTTATTAATCTCATAAATCAATGCACATAGGTTCGTTATGAGAGAGAGTTTTGCCAGTACATCACATGTACAATATGCCACGGACTTCATTAGCATATGATATCAACTCAAATTTTAATTCCAATTCGCACCAACCTTTTTTTTTTTTTTTTTTTTTTTTGAGAGAACAATTAGCACTAACCTAACACAGCATATCTTAGTAGAACATACATAATTGAGTACATAGTCAATCCCAATTTTTTGATACAGTTTCACCATTAAGAATGGTGAATCCCAATTGAGTACTAAGAATGGTGACACAATTTCACTATCAATATTAAAGTAGTATGTTATCATTGATATACTATAATAATAAAAAATGATGTCAATGGTAGGTTCTTATAAAAGTGAAATCACCCCACTCATAAATTATGATTTTTTTTAATATCTCTAACATTGGTCTTTAGTCCAATGTTTTCCAGTTTAGTATAACTTCAATATTTAACAGAATGGACTTTAATTTTCGTTTTTCTCTTTGATTCCTTTGACTATATATTCCTCTTCCTTCTCTCATGATCTGGCTTCCATTAGAACAATTGAACAGACAAACGCAGAAACTTGCCTACTCTTATAGTTATAGGGTAGCTAGTAGTGTTTGGAGAATATAAGAGTTTGGTGACCCTAGCCACAAGCCAAAAGTACCAATTAAGCATGCTTTTAATGGTTATTAGGACTTGATTCCTTGTTGATGACCCAATTACTAATATGTGAAGAATCAATTATTAGAAATTTTTAGTAGCGCCAGACCCACAAAATTAAGCCACACCTTTAACGACCTTGACCAAGATAAATAAGCAAATCTTGCTTTTCTTTTTGTCTTGTGGACTATTTGGTCAAAAGCATGGGGATGAGGGCACTTACGTGGCCGTGGCTAACGTAAAGGAAAGCGAAGTTGATTCTTAAAATCAGAATGTTGATGGCCGGATGAAAAGTGCACATTTGTAAAAAACCTATAGAAGGCAAAAGAATTTGATTTCTGGTTTCATATTCTTTTTTCCCTTTGAATCAAACTTTTAATGTCAAACTTGATAGTGAATTTATAACGGTCACAATTTGTAAGTAGAGAGATCCAATCATCCAACTATAACATGTTTATCAATTTTTACATGCACTCAACTAATGTTGGAAAGAGTGTTTATACGTATATATGAAACAATGAAATGAGGGACATGAACTCTTAACGTGTAATAAGTTATGGGCCTTAGGCCCATCTTGTTTACTTGTATAATACATATACTTGTATTTCATATTTTGCCTCCTATATAAAAGTACTCATGTATATTTTATTACTTGAGAAATACAATATATTCATTCAGTATTATTAATATGGTATCAAAGCCATTGCTCTGACATTTTTCTTAATAGTCTTGTCTCTCTTTGGTGTTACTCCAAATTCATAGTCGCTTCTGCCGTCATAGACACCACTGCAGCCATTCGCCGTTGAATCTCCGACATCTTACAATGATCGTCTCTGGTTTCGGACTTGCAACCGCCGCCGTTTAGGAGTCTCACATTGCAAAGACCACTGTCATTTCGTTGCCACCATGAACCTTTCCCCAATTGTGTTTTTGCAGGTACCACTAAGACCGTTCTCCACTGATCTGCTATCCTATGGAAACCTCGCCCTCGTCAAAGCCTTCATGCGCCCTCATGCGCCGCCCAAACATTCTACACCTCAGTCACACACCTCACGTGCCACACGCAAAATCCTCCTAGTCTCTCTATTGAACCGAATAAGGTTTGTCACCTTCGACGTGCTCTTTATGGCCTTAAACAAGCTCCACGAGCTTGATTTGCCAAGTTCAGTTCTACCATCTCTCGCTTGGGTTACTTTGCCAGTCATTATGATTCTGCCTTATTTCTTTGTCGTACTGACAAATGCACTATTTTACTTTCCCTATATGCGGATGATATGATCATAACTGGTGATGACTTTAATGGCATTCAAGAATTCAAGGATTTTTTTAATCAGCAGTTTGAGATGAAAGATCTTGGATATCTTAGCTACTTCTTGGGTCTTGAAATCACTCATTCTACAGATGAACTTTATATTACTCAAGCCAAGTATGCTTCTGAACTTTTGTCTCGAGTTGGACTTATTGATAGCAAGACTGTTAACACTCCAGTTGAACTTAATGCTCATCTGACTCCCTTAGGGGGGAAACCATCGTCTAATTCCTATTTTTATAGATGCTTGGTTAGCAACCTAGTTTATCTCACTGTCACTCATCTAGACATTTCTTATGCTGTTCACCAGGTGAGCTAGTATCTGTCAGCCACGATCGACTCACTATGCTACTATTCTGCGCATTCTTCGATATCTAAAAGGCACTCTATTCCATGACCTTTTCTACTCTACTCAGTCTACTCTTGTTTTCCTTGCATTCTCTGTTGCTGATTGGGTAGGAGATCTCACCAATCGTAGGTCCACCCTTGGCTATTACTTTCTTCTTGGTTCTTATCTGATTTCTTGGCGAAGCAAAAAACAAACCTTTATGGCCCGCTCTAATACTGAAGCAGAATATCGTGCCCTTGCTGATACCACATCTGAGCTCTTTTAGCTTTGATGACTTCTTAAGGATTTAGGTGTATCTATATCTTCTGCTATTCCTTTTTATTGTGATAATCAAAGTGTCATTCATATTGCTCACAATGATGTCTTCCATTAATGAACTAAACACTTCAAGATCAATTGTCATTTTATCTGTTATTATTTTATCCATGGTGCTCTTAAGCTGTTCTCGATCTCCTTTAAAGATCAACTTGCAGATATCTTTATCAAGTCATATCCTAAAGGACACCTTCATGCTTTGGTTGATAACATCAAGTTGGTCTCACACCCACCTTAAGTTTGAAGAGAGCTATTAACGTGTAATAGGCTATGGGCTTTAGACCCACTTTGTTTACTTGAATAGCACACATATTTGTATTTTATACTCTGCCTCCTATATAAAGGCACTCATGTATATTTTATTACTTGAGAAATACAATGTATTCATTCGGTATTTCTAATATGAACAATTTTCTTAAAGCTATCAACCTTAGTGATTACTAGATATATATGAATCAAGAAAAATATGATACTAAAGTCGTCCCAAGATCACTTCCCTTTTAGACATTAATATTCTTTCATGCATCTATTTTTTTATTTTATTTTATCTAATGGTGAACCCTAATTTGTGAGATAATTGGGTGTTGGATTTGCTAGTTATTACAAAAATAGAACTATATATAAAAAACAGTTCTTCAACGTAGTTTGTCCATCTTTGTGCTTAATTTATGCAGTTAAATTGTGCTTAATGTTTATGACGTCGTAAAATTTAATATTTACTCATTTCAAAATAAATGTATAAATTTAAAGTTTTACAAACTCTATGGTACTGGCCTTAAGAATTTTATAAAATCTTACTCCATAATTTATAATAATCGAAATAATGTGTAAAGTACTATAATTTATAATAATTCTTTATGTAATGTAAGAGTTTAAGAGAGTCACCCTTAACAAGTGTTCCTACATATACTTGCGTAGAATTTGAAGTGCGAGGCACCGGTCACTTTTCTGTTTTTTCGAATAAGACACGCTGTTGTAACTTGTAAGTGAAATACAACATGCATTCCACTTACAAGTTACAACAAAATTGTTCTTCCATGAAAGATGTGGAAGAAACTGTCCAGTTTAAACTTTAAGCGTAAACAAATGCAACTAGCCTCTATAAAATAAGAGTATGCAACGTACTACATGCTTTCCACTGGGTACAAGAGAGAATCACGGACGCTTTAAATTTCCAATTTCTTTGTCACCTTCAGTTTGGCACATTTTGTTTTTTGGGTTAGTTGGGAGGGGAAGGTTTCGAAATCACACACATTGGATGACGGCTTGTTAATAAGAGATGCATCTTGAGATGGATGCTCGAAAACTCTATGGATCAACAGTGTGATAAATTGGGTCTAAGTCTTCTGAGTTCTGACTTACATTATACCCTAAACTAATAAGCCCACTATTTGAGTACTCTCATGGAAGTGAGAAAGAGTTTTTTTTTTTTTTTTTTTTTTTTTTTTTTTTTTTTTTTTTTTTTTTGAGAAGAAAGAGATGTTTAATTATTGAAAAAAAAAAAAAAACTTTTTTAAGTGAGGGAGAAAGAAATTAAGGACCAAAAAGAAAACCGGCCACGAGTGACCAATTGTTTTTATTTTTTTTGGAAAACATCTAGCTAGTGCCATCTAATTAAATTGACTACTGGTACTATATAATACATAACCAAGAAAAAAGGAACCAAGCTCAGGCTGCTTCCTTCAAAATGGGTTATTTCAAGCATTAACATCTTAACATAAAAAGTCAGTAAGTCATAAACAAAAACCTCATAACATTTTTTTTTTTTTTGGCTGAGCCTCATAACAAAAACTTGAATCTTCTAAGGTGAGAGTATTACTAATTTTACAATAAAAAGGTTTACAAATTATATAAAATAAATAAATATGGTCAATGCCATTTCAATAATATTTATATGGTAAAATTTATGATATCATTACCATCATTTTATATTCATAAAGGCAGGAACAACATGCATCTTACAGGTTGCTTTGGAAGTCTCTTTCTCTTAGCGACTGACTTTCCATTGCTCAATGCTCGTAGCTCATAGGTGTTCAACCTCTTCCTTTATACTTATCTGGTCAATCTATCTACTTTATGCGAGCATCATATAAAAGGCCAATGGCTTCTCGCCTAATATCACATTTTCTGAGCTCTCCATGGAAGTGGTCAGAATTTAAATGGCAGGATATATGGATACGTGACATATGTCGTGTTTCTAACGAGAGAGATGACATCTGGTCTAAAGACAAGAAGGATCTACATAAACATTATTCCAAATTATAAAGAATAACAGAGAAAAAAGGTGAAAGGTATCACAGCAGGGTGATTGACTATATATATATATATATATGAGTCGTGTAAAGATGATGGAAATAAACCACAATATCACCGGTCTAAATCATCTTTTTCTTTGGTTAGTGCCAATTACTTATTGGAGAGGGAAAAACTTACATTCTCTTGGAACTAAACTCTCATAAAGGGAGTAGGCTTTAGACGTGGGACCCACTATAGGGTCTAACTCTTTTGTGAGAGCTTAAAAAACTACTTCGGGAACATGTAAGAATTGCCAATCAAAAAGACTTTAATTAAGATTTTAATATAATATATAAAAAATACTCTTTAATTTAAAAGTTTAAGTTAATTTATGAATTTAGGTTTAATTGGATCTATAGGTATATTTAATGGAAATTCTTCATTTCTTAACTATCAAATTATAAAAAATAAATTGGGTTCAATTATATTATATTAAATTTATAATTTCTCAATTTTTGTTCTTGTGAGTTTTCCATTCAAGCGTATATATTCAACCGTTTCAGTTAGATGCTAGGAAACATTAAGGACCTTAATTTTTTTTTTTTTTTTTTTGGAAAAAATATAAAAACCCTCCAAATAAACGTGTTTTCCCTTTAGATCTGTCATCCATAAAAAGCACGTAATTAGTGTGGTGTAAGACAAGTCACTGTCTATGATCCTGGTGCAGTGCATGGTATGATCTAAATTACTACTATTTGAGATTACTTATCTATCTTTATCTCAACAGAAAAAAAAAGAGTCTAATACACTAATTACTATTATTTTTATTTCTCTCTTTTGGGTAATTAAGTAGTTATATATAGTATATAAAATAATCGGTATCAAGTTAGCTTAAAGCAATTCATTTTTCAAACAATTCAGATTCTCAAACCATCTGATTAAACAATATAAAACTTAGACTATGCAAGAACAATTTTAGCCAATCAAGTCGCAGAGATTCTCTGAGCATGCTTTAGGCAGCAGGAGTAATACATTAACTTATCAGCATCACACTCCAACAGAAGAGTGGCATGTAAAAATAAATAAAAAACAGAAGGCTTCCTTGTTCTTATGCTGATCACTATGTATGCCTTATGCTCTAATTATTTCCCACAACCAACGAAAGAGCATTTTGTTTTTGTAATTTGTGTTAATGTCAAAGGAAAGGAAGTGACTGTGATTCCCGCTCTAATAATTTTTCTTTTTAGTTACGATAGAATTTTAATTTATGACATTCTTTCTATGATAATTGTTATTTGTTATTTTACTTTACCGATCAGTATTTGGTGTAAGTAGAATTTGAATCAAGTTCCTTACTTGACCACAAAACACAAACCGGAACCCACCCAATACATTGTTGAGAATCAGCACGCAATTAGCCTAAAGGCATGCATGTAGTTTGGAATATCATCAATTTCCCAGCTATTTGATTTGATGTAAAGAATGTCCTTTTAAATGGTGAATATTTAGTTTTCTATAGTCCTTTAATTATGATCATAATCATGAAATAAGGAATGATAACTTATTTTAGATTATATAACACCACCTTCAGATTCCTAAAACATCAAAATTTTATTCCATATTTTAAAAGCAAATAAAGTAGATATAGATCAAGTTATAAGTGTTCACCAAACCGCATAAACAGCACAAACCGTAAAAACCGTACCAAAATCGCCTGCAAAATAGCATAACTGCACTATACTGCAAGTAATAGTGCACCGCACCACACCACCTAGTGCAGTGCGGTTTGCGGTTTTATAATAAGAACACCGCACAAACCGCACCGCACCGCACCCTCTCTATATGTTAATTTATTTATTTTTAATATTAGATATATTATTAACAGTTTAATAACCCTAAAAAAAAGTTTAATAGCACTAGCAAGTATTGACTAGAAAAGCCAACCCAAAATAAAGAAAAACTAGCTTAATAATTTAAAACTTGGCCCAAAAAAGGGGGAAAAATTAGTTTTAGGTTGAGTAGGAAACCGACTTCAAATCGCATCTTATACATAGTATCGCACATGTGACCGTACAAATGAAGTGTTGTGCGGTGCGGTAAGGTTATGGTTTTGGTTAAACTCTAAACCGCACCACACCACACCGCACCGCACATGTGACTACAAAAATAAGGTGCGGTGCAATTATGGTTTTAGCTAAACCGCACCGCAAAATACAAATGCTAAAAATAGCCCAAAATCGCACCGCACCACACCACGAACACCCTTAGATCAAATTCTTTGAGCAATAAGTATATCTTTTGGGTCAACTTGTAGTCCTTTTGGGCTATGCATGTTGTTTATTCGTCCGAGCAAACCTTATTGGCATGTTAATGGGCCAGCCTTTTTATGCATTAATTGGTGAATGATATTGGGAGCTTTGATGATTTATGCTTGTTCTAAAAGCCCGGAGTTGTTAATGTTTCCATGATATGTAACACCTTGAATGTTAGTAACTCTCCTTCGTAGCCAATTGGAATGAGATACCTTTATTGCATAATTTATAAAAAACCGTAATAATCAGCCTGAATACTAGTATATTCAATTGGAATAACGCCTCATGCATGACACAAAGGTTACCTATTTGTTTTTGTGTTTTTCTTTTTCTTTTTTCATAAACAGGGATATATTATTTAGAAAAACTCATCTAGCACCTACTATCATGTATTATGTATAATAAATTCATTAGTCAGAGGAGTCCATGAGATCAGCCTAATAGCTCTCAGATGAGCTTTGACTAGAGCCTGGCTACTGACATAGGTGAAGTCAATTGCATGGCTGATAATAATGTGGTCAATGGAAGCAAGAGATGTGGAAAAAGTTTTAACGATGAGATTATTTCGAGCCAACCAAATGGTACAGGTAGTGAAAGCAAATATAGTTGGCCATGTAGTATTGTCAAGATGTGTGTTAGTGACCAGGTTTGAATAGCTCCAGTGTTTGATGTCCATAGTATAGAAGTGTGGGATGGTGATCATGATAGGAACAAGGAGGGAGAGACACTGCCAAATTGGTGAGGCCCAAGGGTAGTCCCAAAGAACATGGACGGGGGTTTCCAATTGATTGCAAGGAGGGAAAATTTGCATTGGGAAGAGGGGTGGGGGGGAAGTGGAAGACAATACTTTTTTTGATTTGATTTGATTCTTTAATTTTACAATCCCCTTTAGAATAAATAATTGATATACCAAACTCTAATCTTTGATGGCAATGCTATTATGTACTTTTAATATAGCACATAAATTAGTAATATTGAACAATTATCTATAACATATCTCCCTTCCTTCTTTTTGGATGAATAAAAAACTCATGTGTTGACGAAAATGTGTAATAAGATGGTGTCACAACACTATTTAAAAAAAAAAAAAACTGTAACTTTGAGTTTGGGTCTAAAGTGAGAAGAATTTTAATTGCAAGCCCTAATAATAGGGGGGAGAGTATCAAACCCATGGCACTGATTTGATGGTTGGACTTGGCAATAGGGGCTTTAGGGTTGATATTGTTAATTGCTTTGGGTTAGCATCGGGTTTAACGACATGAAACTCGACCATTGTTAGGCATATATCGACTAGGGGAGGGGATTTAATCAACTATTTTACTAATTGATCGAAAACAATTCTAGCATTGATGGGTAACTCTTGATGTTACACAAAAAGAAATTCCCATTATTGGAAGGCTATTTCGAAGTTCGTGAGCCAAAACTTAGTTAGTTGGAGGCTGAATTTTCACCAAAAACTCTAAACCTAGTTATGGGGAGGCCTCAATCTACAAACAAAGATCATCACCTCCCTCCCTTCATCGATGTTAGTCTCTTCTCTTCATCATCAACATGTCATAATCTCAAAATGGATTGATCATCAATGGGCCTTTAGCTGGCCAAATACTTGAGCGTCAATGATTAACAATTTCCAACCCATAAGAGTTGGGTTGGGGTGATGAGTGGAAATGGAATAATACCCTTCTGAACCCAACCCGTGAAAAACCTTACCTATAAATATTTCATAAATCTCTTAATAGATTATCAAATGTTATTTGTTAATGTATTTTTTTTATTTATAGCAGAAATATATTGTTTTATATTTGTTACACGCTAGACCAACGCACCCTTAGACTTCCTATGACACCAACTCAAAACACAACCGTCAAAATCTATTAAATTAAAGTTTGAATATTATATACTAGTATTATGTTTTATGCCTTAAAAAGCAAGCAAATTATAGATTATTGAGGAGCAATTATTAAAAATTTTGATTAAAAAACATTTGCGTTAGATGGGGGATGTGGACAGGGATTTGGATAGAAAATTTTTCTTAGGGACAAGGATAGATTGCCATCCCTATTTTTTGTTCTTATCTTTATCAAAAAAAAAAAAAAAATCATGTCAACCCCACACGTGAGAGGTTTAGATAATAGATAAAATGAAAATATCAATTATCAAACAAACAAACTACAGTGTAAAATAGTAGCTTTTATTCTATTTTTAGACGTGGGCTTTCTGACTCCTCAAATCTTTTGGTATTTTCCATTACTCCACGACAACTTTGCTTCAAAGCAAAACTCTCTCTCACTATCTCTCTAATCTCCAATTCTCCATCTGTATCTCTAATTATCAGCTAAATTTACTATGGATTTCACAAAAATCAAACAAAACCCACCTCCCCAACCCCAAGTCCCGCATCTTCACGCGCATCCACGGCGCGTGCACCACGTGACTAACTGTAGCACCTCAAACTCAAACTGAGTGACTGACAATCTGATACAAACCCAATTCCTCTTTATTTCACAAACATGGGCTGTTGTTGTTGTTGTTGTTGTGTTTCCTCTTGGTCAATTCTTTGTCAAACACTGTTTCTTTTGAATTTGGCTGCTTATCATTTAGCTCATGCCTCATCAGACAACTACATATCAGCCATAGGAGACCCAGGAATGAAGAGCCCAGATGTGAGAGTTGGATTAGAAGCTTGGAACTTTTGCAATGAGGTTGGAATGGAAGCACCCAACATGGGTAGCCCCAGGCTGGCTGATTGTGCTGACTTGGACTGCCCTTTGATCATTGGTAAAAATTTATGCATGCTACTTTACTCATTCCAGTTATAGATATTTGATTACAAAGTTAGCTAATTTATCTACATTGTTAACAATTAATGCTAATTTCATGTTGGAGTATGTATTTACAAGTAGTATGATCAATGATCAATGGACATAGGTTCTAGTTTCTGAATTAAATGTGGCAAATTGTCTTATGTGAAATTATGCTGATTACAAGAATGTAATAAAAATGTTTCCTTTCTTTTTTTTTTTTTTTTTTTCTAAATTAGGACAGAGGTTTTTATTTTATTTTTTATAGATAAAGGTTAGGATTTGAATCTAGGACATAGGTTTAGTTTGCAAATTAAATGTGGCAAATTGTCTTATGTGAAATTATTGCTGATTGCAAGAATGTGCTAAAAATGATTCCTTTCTCTCTAATTAGGACATAGGTTTTATTTATTATTATTATTATTTTTTTGATAGATAGGTTAGGATTTGAACCTAGACATAAGTTTTAGTTTCTAAATTAAATGTGGAAAACTTTCTTATGTGAAATCATGCAAAAAAACGTGCCAAAACTATCAGCTTTCAGATTGCAATTTTATCCTTAACCTTTCTCTGTTAATTATTTTCAGTAATTCAGGTATGGTTTCCGGGGTCTAAATTATCTTGATGCTAATTGACACTCAATACCAAAATTTGTCACCATGGTTTGATTCGCTACAGTGACAATGGAATAAATGCAAACTTACTTACTTTGATCTAAGCTTGGATGATGAAATGAAATTGTGACTTTAGATATTTATTTTACATATAACAATGCGTGTTCATATTTATAGACTTGTTCTTGATATTTGGTATTCCCTACTTTGTACTTTGCTTGTTTTTTTTTTGGTCCTTTGGAAAGCCAAAGAGGGTATTTCTGGGACTTGTTGAAAAAACACTAGACCAAGGTGTTGTTTTCCATTTGCATAGTGTGATATTGAGATGCATAACTTCTTATAATATATATATATATATATATATATATATTGTCCCTTATTAGATAAGTGACTCCGATGGGAGTTGGTAGGGGATATTTGAACCGTTGACCTCTTCCATGATTCTTATTGAAAGTTTAGTGTATAAAAGACCTATCATTTCCCACTTCCTTATCTTTCCTTACTCCACAGTTCTGTTTCAAGGAAGTTAAATGGATAATTGTTCTGAAACATCTGCATAGCCATTAACTGGCCTAGCTTCTATTGATTATGACACACATGTCATCTTTCTTTTGGTAACGCTTATATTATATTTTAAAATCCCCTTAAACCATCAGTTTTTCCCCCATTCAGTTTTGCTATATGTACACTTTTATCCAACCAACTCTTTTAAAGAATCTATACTTGATTTAGCTAAGATAACAGTGAATTATATAATATATAATTGAATGTAATCATCTACTACATTGATTCTTTACTTTGAGGCCCTTGTTAGTTTTATGTTTCTGTAATCAGATTCCTTGGGCCGCACCACAAAGTGCGAAGTTCATCACAAAGTGAATGAATCAGATAACAGCTTAGGGGCTGGTGATAAGTTTCCTGTAACGAGATTCAAGCCATACACGGACCCTGACCTGTTTGCTGTGGAAAAGGAACAGTATCTTGCTTCTCTGTGTGAGGTGCATGATTCCTCAGATCCGTGGTACTTCTGGATGATTATGCTCAAGAATGGAAACTTTGACAAGAATACTACCCTTTGTCCTGAGAACGGCAAGAATGTCAGCAAAATCATAACAAAGAGAAATTTTCCATGCTTCAGTGAGGGGTGTATGAATCAACCACTTGTATACCATAATTATACAAGATTGGTTTCTTCAGGGGACCAAGTAGAGTCTTTGACAGGAGGATTTTATGGGACATATGACCTTGATGCCGATTTAAGCAAAGGTGTAGGAAATAAATCATACTTCTCAGTCACATGGCAGAAGAATTTGAGCACAGGAAGTTGGGTTTTCTCACAAAGATTAACAACATCTTCAAAGTATCCTTGGCTTATGTTGTATCTACGTGCAGATGCAACTGAAGGATTTAATGGAGGTTATCACTACAGTGGCCGTGGAATCATAAGAAAGGTTTATTCCTTGTCTTCACTTGTTTCTTGCTAGCAGGAAAAATTTGTTGTCTAAACACATTGTCTCTATAAATGAATTCTTACTGATCACACTACCCTTGAGAGAAATCAAAATGTCAGTTGAGTTGAAATTTATGTATCTCAATGTATAACAAGTAAATTAATAATTCATAAAATTTAGATGATCTCTCTTAAACTCAATGAATCCTTAATCCAACTAATTGGGGTTGGCTAGATGCTCTCTCTAATTTTTGTTGATCAAGGTTTCATGATCTGCTGTAACTGACACTTTTACTAGTTCTTTATATTCTATAGTTAATGAATTTGTCTTTTGGGATTTTATTTTTAGTTGCTAGAATCTCCAAACTTCAAGGTAAAGGTGACACTTGATGTCAAACAAGGAGGAGGGCCCAACAGTCAATTTTATCTTCTTGATATAGGAAGCTGTTGGAAGAACAATGGAGATCCATGTGATGGTGATGTTCTGACAGATGTGACTAGATACAGCGAAATGATAATAAATCCAGCTACTACAAGCTGGTGCCGTGCTGATAACCTAGTCTCCTGCCCGCCTTATCATGTTAGTCGTACTGGTGAGAAAATATACAGAAATGAGACATCTCGGTTTCCGTATTCTGCTTATCATCTCTACTGCACCCCAGGAAATGCCAATTATCTGGAGGAACCATATGATATCTGTGATCCATATAGCAATCCACAGGCACAGGAACTCGTCCAAATTCTGCCACATCCTGAATGGGCTGTGCATGGATATCCTGAACAGCAAGGAGATGGATGGGTTGGAGACTCTAGGACTTGGGTGCTTGATGTGGGTGCTCTCTCTAGTCGATTATACTTCTACCAGGTAATTATGATATTTTTAGTAACTTAGCCATTATCAAATTTGTTATGGAATCCTGGTTGAAATCACAGACACACGCACCCACACACGAAGGAATGATATGCGAATGTGGACACATAAAATTTGGCTAATTGCTAAGTGTTCATAGTAAATGGATGTTTGTGTGCTATGAATCTAGGTGCATTTAAAATTTTTATCATCTACTTCTACGCATAGAAAATTCAACTAATTATAAGTCCTTACTGCTAACTGTAAGTTTCTACATGTTATCTTTGAGTGAGACTCCCCAGAGGCCTCATGAGACTAAAGAATTTTCAGGTCTTCCTCTATCTCCTGTCTGATCTTCTCTTACTTATTCCTAATTTCTGCACTACTGTGCAAACTTGTCATCCGTATCTGTCCTTTATCCCATACTCATCCTTGAGGTGCTACAGCTTTGTCCAAAAATTCTAACCCTAACTCTATGCAGCTTTCAATCTTCAGATTGGATACAATTGAAAAGTATCATAGGTTTGTTTTGGATTTTTCATTTATCTAGACCTGCTCCCAGCATCCTGAAGGACCTGAACCCATTATAATTCACAGCAATTGCTTCCCTAATTCACATTAGTGAACTTTTGTAGTTTAGTCTACTTTAACTTGATTAGTGCTGTTGAGTTTGTCCCTCTGCTTCAAGATGGACAATATAGTTATAGGGCACTAATGGGAAACATATTACTATTGCCCAGGATCCAGGAACTGGACCAGCAAGGCGTGTATGGTCTTCAATTAATGTTGGTACAGAGATATATGTTAGCAGCACAGGGATGACTGCAGAATGGTCTGTCAGTGATTTTGATATACTGGTTCCTGAAGATGTTGCTAGCTCTGGTGTTAGCTTTGACTGATCCTTGCACAGTATATTCACCTTTTTCATTTAGTAAAGAATAAGTAAATAGAGTAAGTAGAACCCATTACAGTTCTACTTAAACCACGTTATCATGTCAGCAATAGATTCAACACACGTGCGCATGATAAGTGTTGTGTATATGTTCTCTTAAATCCAGATAATCCTCTGACTTTCTTCGCTTTTCAACTATAAACATTGGAGCTAACCTTATGATACCAATTGTCAATCATAAATAACTTTTCTTAGACTCCTCTTGGTTGCCAAGAAACTGAGGAAATGCTATTTGCTAATCATGTGTATGTGTATGTGTATAATTCCATTTGTAAACTCCACTTGTGTTTGTGCTTAATGTAACATATTTCATTATTTTGTACACAACCGGTCTCAAGCTTAGATAAGTTTGACAGCTAGCTTGAAAGTTAGTCACTTTATTATGAGCAAATAAGCCTACATGCCCTAAATATGGATAATATCACAAGTAATTGAGTAGCCACTTATAATGGTTCGACACAGATCTTATGTATGCGAAAAAGTAAGGGAGACTGGGTCCTTTGTAGCTAAGCTGAAGGCAAAATCCTATACGCATAGTTGTCAATTTAAGTAAAGAATCATTGCTTGTAATACCATATTATGCTTCAAAATCATGATTAGTCTGGCACAGCAGCAGATCAGCACCGACAATATTATCACCAGAAGAGAATAACCACTTCAAAATTATTTAGATATATCAAATCTTTTTGTTGCAATTGTACAGTACAATGAAAACACTAAAAACAAGAAAGGAATTACATAGGGCAATGTTTTTGGACAATTTATATTCACTCTCCTCCTTGAGAACCTAAGCAAGGTCTTCAAGGAATGGATAATCAGTGTATCCAAGGACAGGGTCAGAGGTGTAGAATGTGTCTCTGTTGTACTTGTTGAGAGGAGCATTGAGCTTAAATCTCTTAGGCAAATCTGGATTGGCTATAAAATGACGACCATAAACAACAAGATCTGCATGGTTTTCAGCAATAGCTTTGTTCCCATCTTTCCTGTTATAACCCCCAGCAACAAAAAAGTTACCCTTAAAAGCCTTCCTCATTGGCACAAGACTATGGGGACTTTCACTCTTTTCTCCAATTGTCTTCATTCTTGGCTCAACCATGTGGCAATAAAGAATCCCATATTTGTTTAAGGATTCAACCATGTAAAGGCCCAAAGCTTCTGGATTTGAGTCTCCAGATTGCGCGTAGTCTGCAAAAGGAGATAGCCTTATTCCAACCCTGTCTGCTCCTATCTCATTAGTAACAGCTTCAACTATTTCCAGAGCAAACCGGCAGCGATTTTCGAGGGATCCACCATATTGATCCGTTCGATCATTCACTTGATCCTTCATAAACTGGTCAATTAGGTAACCATGCGCCCCATGGATCTCTACTCCATCAAAGCCTGTGTACAAGACAAATAATGATATTTTAATGAAGGAGCTGTGTAATAACAAAGGTAACCATTTCATTTTTCTTTCATAGAGTACAAAGTACACTCCTTCACGCCCTTGTACATTTGACCAATCAAATATCATTTATCTTATAAAAATACATGAAAATAACTTACCAGCTTCAATAGCATTCCTTGCAGCAAATCTAAAATCATTGACAATTTGAGGAATTTCCTCTATCCTCAGCCGCCTTGGAGGAGTGACGTCTGCAACGTTAAATCCACTAAATTGAGGGGTCAAAGGCTTGTCAGAGGCAGAAAGTGGGGCTTGACCATTTGGCTGAAAACCTGTAGACAACAATATAAAGAAAAAAAAAAAAATCCATATAATTCAAATGAGCTTGATAAGAAATCATCAATCACCACTTAAAGAATTAGCGTAAAGAATTAGAAAAATGAGAGTTACGATCTGTTAAATTACTTAGAAAATGATCTTTCTTTTCTTCGCAAAGATTTTTTTTTTTTCAAAAAAAAAATTATCTAAAGAAGTAATTGACAAGACTTTTATTGATTTGAAAAACACAAGAAAAATAAAAATAAATAAGAGACAAAATTAATGCTTCTTTTGGATCAAGAAGGCATAATAGCTTCATTATGTGTTTCACATGATTCTATAAATATTCCACTCCAAAAAAGGAAATTTCATGATCTTATTCCATTTATTAAAAAGAAAAAGAAAAAGAAAAATAAAAGCTCATGATCTTAGGGTGGTCTAACGCGCCAAAAAGTGGTGGTTGAATGTTTGTGACTATCATAGATATAGGACTCAATAATGATTTTAACAACTGATTTAGAGCAAGTGGTGTCTATATATCTAAAACAAAACTACAAAGATTTTGAAAGACCAACAAACTGAAAGAACCATGCTTTTGAAAAAGTGGCAAGCAACCACATACTCTGGAATTTTCTACCGAAATGACTTAGTAGTCTGTTTGGATTGAGGGGGAAAGGGGAATAAAGTTGATTTGGACCAAAATTAGCTTATTTTCAGCTAACTCTACTATACTCTCCTCCACTCCCCCACTTTCTTCCCTCAATCCAAATGGGTAAATAACATTCTATTCAATGGTGATATAAACAGCCTCTTTAGCCCAAGTGACAACATCATCAGCTTTTTATCAAAGCAACTACTGTGATTTGATTTTGTTAAAGAAATGGGTTTCACCTTGTTCTTATACATTAGATGCTAAAAAAATGACATTAACATATTAGACTTATAATAGAAGATGCCCCTTCCACTCTTCCATTGAGACAATGATCATCATGAAAGCCCCTTGTAATAAAAAAATTCATTTATAGTAGAGTAGAGTATGCAAAAAATAACACTACTACATTGATAAATCAATAATTTTTCAAAATAATTGTATTGTTGCATAAATTTTCCTTACCCCCCAACAACCATCACTTTTGCTAATTATACTCTCTAAAATGAGAGTCGAGCCAATTAATGCTCTTCCTCAAAAAGTATGTTTATTTTTCAAATGTGACACTCATTATGCATTGTAGGGAATAGCATTCTACCGCACCAACACATGGTTATTTCAGCAATCAATCAAAACTTCCATCCAATTTGATCTTTATCAAATAGGTTCACATGCAGTACTTCCTTCAGGATCAACAGAAATCAATACTTAAGTAAACACAATATGGTATAGAAAACCCAAATCTACTCATTTACAATTCATGGATCATTTACCATAAAGTCTTTGTAATTTAGCATATTAAAGCATCCACATCAGTGGGTGCAAAGTCTTGCAAAATGCAAAAAACTCTAGATTTTACACATTTTGGCCAGAAAAAACACCCACATCAGTGAGTGTAAAAATGTGCATAAATGCACAATTGCTATAGTAACCGTGCATATATGCAAGTTACTGTAGCACATGCATTTAATATTTTAGTAATTTCTCTCTCTCTCTCTCTCTCTCTCTCTCTCTCTCCATGATCAACATCAAACCACTACCGCATGAAAAACTCGCACGATCAACATCACACCACTGCCTCCGATCAACATCAAACCACACGAAGCTTGATCAAATCGCCGCCAATCACTCTCACCTCACTCTCCGTTTTTCTCATTTGATCAAGATCAAACCATTACCGCCGATCAACATCATACCACTGCCGCACGAAGCCTGATCAAATCGCCGCCGATCAACTCATTGATTTCTCGTTGTTTGATCAGTGGGTTTTGGGTTGGGTGGGTGATGATTTGGCTTTCGGATTGAGTGGGTTTCAGCCTAAATGAGTTTTTAATCTTGGGTTGGTTTGATCTTGAATGGTTTTCTAATCTTGGGTTGGTTTGATCTTGAGTGGTTCGCCGATTGGGTAGTGATGATGATAGTGGTTGGGTCTGAGAGGGAGAGAGGGGCAGTGAAGAAAATAATAAAAAATGGTAAAAGAATGAATATTTTATTGAATAAATGTGTAGAATAGATAAACTGATGCGAGTGTTTTGTAAAATTGGATGCGTAAAATAAAAAAAAGTAGGTTTTTTTTGTGTAAAATAAAAAGAAAATTTGCACCCACTGATGTGGATGCTCTTACAAAACATTCAACTCTCTCCATCCATTACAAAAGTTGAATTGTCTACAAGCAATATTAGAAGAGAAGATATAAAGGTGGTCTTAGTCAAAGGCAAACCTTGATTTGAAACCCTCCCCACATGCCAAATTTGACAAAAGAAAACTCCTCCTTTGGCATGAACAGCATCTACGATGGGTTTCCAGGATTCAACTTGCTCTTTTGTCCATATACCAGGTGTGTCTGGATACCTTTACAATAGCAAAGAAACCTAAGAAGTCATAAAAATTTTCAAGGCAAGAAAGGGAACCCTCAAAATGGAGATTGTCTTTCAGTGGAAAACATGGTAAGAAATTGATTACCCTTGAGCAGTGTCAGAAACTCCAGTGGCTTCAGCTATTAGTAGACCACCTTTGGTGGTTCTCTGAGAATAATATAAGATAGCATGTGGCTGAGGAACATTGCCATAAGATCTCTGTCTGGTCAATGGTGCTAAAACAACTCTGAAAATACAAATTAAATGATAAATTGAGTAAATCAAGTAAAAAATCTTTCTAACTGAAGAAAGTAGTACCCTATAAGAATCAAATATATATTGCCTGTAGCAAAGTCGGGAAGAATAATACGATTAAGCCCCTTTCGCTATGTTATAATAGATACTAAAAAATAAAATAAAAAAGGCAAGTAACAAATGAAACCAAATCAAACAATACATTTTTGAATGATTATGGCAGAGATAAGGTTTGAGAAGCTGAAGAAAAACACAAAATCAGAAAAACTCTGCAAATAATATAATGCTTTTCCTTGTGAGTAAACAAATAAATACATAAATGAGAAAGAGTGACAGAGACAGAGACGCAGAATGCTTGACTTGATCTACAATTTATTTTTTTCCTTTAGAGTTTGTTCATCATTAAAGTACAACCATATTGTCAAGTATTAAAGATATATTTCACAAAATGCAGTACTGGAGTGGAGTAGGAGAACCTCAAAGATCCTATAGGTCCTTTAACTGTGACAATTTCTATATCATTCATAGCTAATTTGCCATGCACTTGAAATTTGAAAATACTTAGTTTCAAGTTCAGGGCCTACGTTGTTTTTAATTCGTGTAACTCTCTTTTCAACCTATGTTTATATCATAAGCTTACCTTTTTCCAAAACCTACAAAGCTGCAGAAAAGAGCACTAAGTTTTTTTTTTTTTTTTTTTTTTTTTTTGAAAAAAAAAAAAAAAAAAAGAGTGGCACTTAGTTTATGACTGTTTTCAAACATGGAACTTAACAATTCTAATGAGAGCATTTTGGAAAGAAGGCAAGTATATATTTGCGTAGTATGGACTTCAAAAGTGACTGCTTATGACATTTCAACTCTTATAGTATCCAAACCTAGCCTAGACTTAGTGTACAATAAGTTAAATTGGTCAAGTCGCTTCCACTCCCGGTCCAACCCCTGTACAAGCAGAGCAAACCGAATGCAGCAGTTGACCTCTGATATTTCTTATTTCAATAGAATCACAATCACTGCTTTTCTAAGGTAGAAAATCATATTTTGGCAGATTCAAAAGGAAGTTTGGACATCCCAGTTGTCTAGTTTAAACACCCTTAAGACCATGAGTACTGTAAATTTGTTGGTGAGGGGCCAGTGGCTTGTGCAATACATGCACGACCACGTTTTACTTTTAAGAAAATACCAGAAAAGATAAGTAAGAAACAAAATGAAGCATGAAAAAACTTGGAACAATTAATTTGATGAATTTTTATGCACAGAATAGGGTGAATTAGTTCTGTTAATCACATGTAGGTTCAAGATCATCAAATGATAACATACAGCATTTGAAGAATGACTTGGGTACTATGGTAGGATACAGATGAGGGAGACAAACTGGATTGCTTTTCATCATACAGAATGTGTAGTCATAGGTATCAACATAAAACTGATAAACTGAAGGTCTCATCTCCCCTCCCCAGCCCGAAAAAAGTCAGACCAAAATTGTAGAGTAATGATTTCATATTTATAGATTGATATCTTATATAATCAAAGCAACTGTAAATAAATGTCAGCACGCTCATGATGAAGCTACAAATACATTACTTAGAGGTTCTGAAAACACAAAGAATCCTGACAGCCAACAAGGTGATCAGATACCTTAATCTGCAAATCTAAAACCAATTTACACAATAGAGATGATTCACGAAGTCCAGACACACCAAATGCCAGATTTATTTTCCTTTTGAGATCAAAGGAAAAAATCATCGCTAACAACTCATGAAATGAGCAGAGCTTAGCATGACAGTTAACCCAGTTCCAACAAAATTCATCAATCTTAACTGTATCAAAAATTAGCAAAGTCTCACACTTTTAGCAGATTAATATAGAGAATTCTTGAAAAAAATGTGTCATTTCTTGGTTAAACACAAAACAAACACAGACGTGAACTGACAAGAAAATGCTCAAAAGGGCAAGAGTGCTAAGTGCTAACTAGCATCAATTCTTCTAAAAATTTTAGCATTTTACATGTCAAAAAATTACTTTATCTATTTTAACATATCGTTTTATAATATACTCTACGTCACATCTTCTATTTTAAGATTACATCACATTAAAATAATTTAAAACAAACCTCTTCTATGTTAAAAAATTAACAAAAAAAATATATTTTATTGTGGTCCCAATGTGACAAAGAGGGAGAGGTAAAGAGAGAAAGGGAGAGACGAGTTAGGATGTGACATGAGAGAGAGAAATTGAAGTAATAAAAATACCAAATTATGTTTAGCACATATAAGATTTTATGTCCTTACCGTTCTAAATATGAAATTGTATTGTTTATCAATACTAAATATTTTAGCATTTAGAACATCTGATGTGGGAGGTTTTTTAGCATGTCAAATGCCAAATTTCTGGCATTTGGCTAGTGCTCTAAATAATCTACGGACAACGTTTAGTTACGAAATTAGTTATAGCCTAAGATTACAATCTTATTCAATATCTTCTTATTAGAGGTGAATTTTGAGAATTCCATCATCAAATTACATCTTCTTCTTATATCCTCAATGTTTGCAAAATTTTTAAAAAATTAAAGATCAATAGCTATGTCATCAATAAATTGTTTAAATTGCTAGTTTTTATAGTTTAAAATTATGCATAAAATATAAGTTTATAGATCATATAGTATATAATATCTAATTGACACAAAATTTGACATGTGTATTAAGAGTGTAAAGAACATACAATTCAACGGTTAGATTTTCAAAATATGTAATAATATTTATTTTATTGAGTAATTATAACCAATTTTATAGTTAAACTTTGTCCATAATCAACTAAATGAAACCTTTGTAAACAAAACAATTCATCATCCCAACTGGGATACGTCACAATCACAAAAAATCAAAACCCATCACACATATTAACAATTCAGAAAATACTAAACAACAAAAACAAAAACAAAAAAGAAAGAACTTTGCAAGGTGTATTGGTATACCTATGGGAAAGGTTGAACTTGCCCAGTTTGTAAGAAGTAAGAAGAGGAATGGTGGGAGCTTCAGCTGCCATTTTCAATGATTCTATTCTATTCTTTCCTGTTGAATGCTAGTACTTTGCTTCTGTTCCTGATTTCAGACAAAAGTGGGAATGAAATGCTTGTTACACAAATGGGTATTTATAGATTTGTGTCCCAAAAATGGTATTCATAATGATGTCTGTGCTGACGTTAAAAGTCTCACAGTAAGCTAGCAGGATGGTTCCAATTGGACAATGATTTTTTCTTTAAAATGGTATTCATAATGATGTCTGTGCTGACGTTAAATGTTTGGCCACCAATGTGGACCATGACCCTATTAACCTTGTGTTCTGCTTCTATGTATCGCACCACTTTACGTCGGCAATAAATTTCATAATTTTTTTTAAAATAAAATTTTGAGAATACAGATTGTGTTTTAGATTTTAGTATATTATTTTTACATCATATCATCACTAATTTTATTTTTTATTTCAAGAAAAAATAATTTTTATTATTTATTACTCATAATTTTATTATGAAAATATTGTTAAATTTGTCATGTCATCAGTTGTTTTACTTAAAAAAGAGCAATCTTTGAGACATAAAATAGTTCACAATTTTTTTATAGCTTCATACGGCAGTAAATTAGTATGTACATCCAAAAAAAAATTTCTACGGACAAACCCAAATCCATATTGGATAGAGATTGTGGCTTTAGAAGACCAAACTTGCCTTTGCAATTTGAAAATTTCTACAGACAAACTAAAATCCATATTTGGTAACTTAGCCATTATAAAATTTTTTTTATGGAATCCTGGTTGAAATCACACACACACACAAAGGAATGATATGTGAATGTGGACACAAAATTTGGCTAAATGCTAAGTTCACGTTCATAGTAAATGGATGTTTCTGTGCAATGCATCTAGGAGCGTTCAAAATTTTATTATCTACTTCTACGCATAGAAAATTCAACTAATTAAAAGTCCTTACTGCTAAAGGTAAGTTTCTCTATGTTATCTTTGAGGTGAGACTCCCCAGAGGCCTCATGAGACTTGAGAATTTCCAATTCTTCCTTTATCTCCTGTCTGATATTCTATTACTTATTCCTAATTTCTGCACTACTGTGCAAACTTGTCATCCGTATGTCTGTCCTTTCTCCCATACTCATTCTTGAGATGCTACAGCTTTGTCCAAAAATTCCAACAATAACCCTATGCAGCTTTCAATATTCAGATTGGATGCAAATGAAAAATATCATAGGTTTGCTTTGGATTTATTATTTACCTAGACCTGCTCCCAGCATCCTGAAGAACCTGAACCCATTAGAATTCAGAGCAATTTCTTCCCTAATTCACATTAGTGAACTTTTGTAGTTTAGTCTACTTAACTTGATTAGTGCTGTTGAGTTTATCCCTCTGCTTCAAGATGGACAATATATGTTTGCAGCACAGGGATGACTGCAGAATGGTCTGTCAGTGATTTTGATATACTGGTTCCTGAAGATGTTGATAGCTCTGGTGTTAGCTTTGATTGATCTTTGCACAGTATATTCACCTTTTCATTTAGTAAAGAATAAGTAAATAGAGTAAGTAGAACCCATTACAGTTCTATTTAAACCACGTTATCATGTCAGAAACTGATTCAACACACCTACACGTGATAAGTGTTATGTATATGTTCTCTGAAATCCACAGATAATCCTCCTGACTTTCTTTGCTTTTCAACTATAAACATTGGAGCTAATCTCATGATGCCAATTGTCAATCATAAATTAACTTTTCCTAGATTCCTCTTGGTTGCCAAGAAACAGAGGAAATGCTATTTGCTAATCATGTGTACGTGTATAATTCCATTGGTAAACTCCACTTGTGTTTGTGCTTAATGTCACATATTTTATACACAACCAGTCAAGCTTAGAAAGATAAGGTTGACAGCTAGTTTGAAATTTAGTCACAAGTGATTGAGTAGCCACTTATAATGGTTCACGCAGTCCTTATTTATGCCAAAAAGCAAAGGAGACTGAGTCCTTTGTAACTAAAGCTGAAGCCAAAATCCCACACGCATAGTTGTCAAGTTAAGCAAAGAATCGTTGCTTGTAATAGACAAATTATGCTTCAAAATCATGATTGGTCTGGCACAGAAGCAGATCAACACCAACAATACTATCACTAGAAGAGAATAACCACTTCAAAATTATTTAGATCCATCAAATCTTTTTGTTGCACTTACACAGTACAATGAAAACACTAAAAACAAGAAAGGAATTACATTGGGCAATGTTTTTGGACAATTTATTTTCACTCCTCTCCTTGAAATTAAACCTAAGCAATGTCTTCAAGGAATGGATAATCAGTGTATCCAAGGACAGGGTCAGAGATGTAGAATGTGTCTCTGTTGTACTTGTTGAGAGGAGCATTGAGCTTAAATCTCTTAGGCAAATCTGGATTAGCTAAAAACAAACGACCATAAACAACAAGATCTGCACGGTTTTCAGCAATAGCTTTGTTCCCATCTTCCCTGTCATAACCCCCAGCAACAAAAAAGCTACCCTTAAAAGCCTTTCTTATTGGCACAAGACTATGGGGACATTCACTCTTTTCTCCAACTGTCTTCATTCTTGGCTCAACCATGTGGCAATAAAGAATCCCATATTTGTTTAAGGATTCAGCCATGTAAAGGCCCAAAGCTTCTGGATTTGAGTCTCCGGATTCCATGTAGTTTGCAAAAGGAGATAGCCTTATTCCAACCCTGTCTGCTCCTATCTCATTAGAAACAGCTTCAACTATTTCTAGAGCAAACCGGCAACGATTTTCAAGGGATCCACCATATTGATCCGTTCGATCATTCACTTGATCCTTCATAAACTGGTCAATTAGGTAACCATGAGCCCCATGGATCTCTACTCCATCAAAGCCTGTGTACAAGACAAATAATGACATTTTAATGAAGGGAATATGTAATAATAAAGGTAACCATGAGCCCCATTGTTCTTTCAGTTTTCTTTCATCAAGTACAATGTACATTCCTTCACTCCCTTGTACATTTGACCAATCAAATATCTTTTATCCTATATAAACACATGAAAAGAACTTACCAGCTTCAATAGCATTCCTTGCAGCAAGCCTAAAATCATTGACAATTTGAGGAATTTCCTCTATCCTTAGCCGCCTTGGAGGAGTGAAGTCTGCAACGTCAATTCCATTAGCTCGAATTTGAGGGGTCAAAGGCCTGTCAGAGGAAGAAATTGGGGCTTGACCATTTGGCTGAAAACCTGTAGACATCAATATAAAGAAAAATAAATATCCAAATAATTCAAATGAGTTTGATAAGACATCATCAATCACCACTTAAGGAATTAGAAAAAAATGAGAGTTATGATCTATTAAATTACTTAGAAAATGATCTTTCTTTTCTTTGCAAAGATTTTTTTTTTTTCTTTAAAAAAAAAAACATTTATCTAAAGAAGTAATTGCCAAGACCTTTATTGATTTGAAAAATCACAAAAAAAGAAAAAAGGAAAAAAGATGCAAAATTAATGCTTCTTTTGGATCAAGAAGGCATAATAGCTCCATTATGTATTTTACATGATTGTACAGTAAAAGGATGGGGTTCCATAAATATTCCCCTCCAAAAAAGGAAATTTCAAGATCATATTCCATGTCAAAAGAGGAAAGCTCATGATCTTAGGGCTGTCTAACATGCCAAAAAGTGGTAGTTGGCTGTCTGTGACTACCATAGATATAGGACACAATAATGATTTTGACAATTGATTTAGAGTAAGTGGTGTCTGCATATCTAAAACAGAAGTACAAAGATTTTGAAAGACCAACCAACTAAAAGAACCATGCTTTTGAAAAAGTGATATGCAACCATCCAGTCTGACCTTTTCTATTGAAATGACTAAAGAACATTCCATTCAATGGTGATACAAAAATGCCTTTTTAGCTGAAATGACAATATCATTAGCTTTTTGTCCAACCACCTACAGTGATTCAATTTTTTTAAAGCAGTGGGTGTCACCTTATTCATATCCTAAAAACAAAATGACATTAACATATCAGACTTATAATGGAAGATGCCCCTTCCACTGAGGCAATGATCATCATAAAAGGCCCCCTGAAATAAATAAAAAAATCCATTTATAGTAGAGAAGATAATGCGAAAAATAACACCACTACAATGATAGATCAATAGTTTTTCAAAATATTTATATTGTTGCATAAATTTTCCTTTTACTCCATCAATCCAACAATGATCATCACTTTTGCTTATTTTACTCTCTAAAATGAGAGTTAAGCCAACTAATGCTTTTCCTTAAAAAGTATGCTCCTTTTCAAATGTGACACTCATTTTGCAAGGAATAGCATTTTACAGCACCAACGCATGGTTATTTCAGCAGTCAATCAAAACTTCCATCTAATTTGATCTTTACCAAATAGGTTCATATGTAATACTTCCTTTAGGATCAACAGCAGTCAATAGTTAAGTAGCAAATGTGGTATAGAAAACCCAAATCTACTCAATTCATGAATCATTTACCATAAAGTCTTTGTAATTTAGCATATTACAAAACATTCAACTCTCTCCATCCATTACAAAAGTTCAATTGTCAACAAGCAATAATAGAAGAGAAGATATAAAGGTGGTCTCAATCAAAGACAAACCTTGATTTGAAACCCTCCCCACATGCCAAATTTGACAAAAGAAAACTCCTCCTTTGGCATGAACAGCATCTACGATGGGTTTCCAAGCTTCAACTTGCTCTTTTGTCCATATACCAGGTGTGTCTGGATACCTTTACAATAGCAAAGAAACCTAAGAAGTCATAAAAATTTTCAAGGCAAGAAAGGGAACCCTCAAAATGGAGATTGTCTTTCAGCCTGAAACATGGTAAGAAATTGATTACCCTTGAGCAGTGTCAGAAACTCCAGTGGCTTCAGCTATCAGTAGACCACCTTTGGAGGTTCTCTGAGAATAATATAAGATAGCATGTGGCTGAGGAACATTGCCATAAGATCTTTGTCTAGTCAATGGTGCCAAAACAACCCTGAAAATACAAATTAAATGATAAATTAAGTAAATCAAGTAAGAAATCTTTCTAAATGAGGAAAGTAGTACCCTATAAGAATCAAATATATATTGCCCGTAGCAAAGGCTGGAAGAATAATATGATTAAGCCCCTTTTCTATATGTTATAATAGATACTAATAAATAAATAAAAAAGGCCAGTAACAACAGAAACCAAATCAAGCAATTCATTTTTGAATGATTATGGCAGAGATAAGGACAGCTTCACAACTTCACCTGTGGATTGCTAAAATACAAACCATTAAACAAGGTTTGAGAAGCTGAAGAAAAACACAAAATCAGCAAAACTCTACTTATAATATAATGCTTTTCCGTGTGAGTAAAAAAATAAATACCTAAATGAGAAAGAGTGACAGAGGTAGAGACAGAGAATGTTTGATTTGGTCTACAATTTCTTTTTTTTTTTTTTTTGGCTAGAGTTTGTTCATCGTTAAAGTGTACAACCATATTGTCATGTATTAAAGATAAATTTCACAAAATGCAGTACTTGAGTGGGGAAGGAGAATCTCAAAGATTCTATAGGTCCTTAAACTATGACAAATTATCCATCATTCATAGATAATTTGCTATGCACTTGAAATTTGAAAATACTTAGTTTCAAGTTCAGCGCCTACGTTGTTTTTAATTTGTGTATGGCCCTTTTCAACCTATGTCTATATCAAAAGCTTACCCTTTTCCAATACCAACAAAGCTGCAACAAAGAGCACTAAGTTTATGACTGTTTTCAAACATAAAACTTAACAACTCTAATGAGAGCATTTTGGAAAGAACGTAAGTATATCTTTGTGTAGTATGAACTTCGAAAGTGGCTGCTTCATGACATTTCAACCCTTATTGTATCCAAACCTAGCCTAGGCTTACTGTAAAATAAGTTAAGTAAGAAACAAAATGAAGCATCAAAATGGAGAAGGAGATATTACAGATCAATGATGAAATAGTAAAAATTTGGACCAAATAATTTGATGAATTTTTATGAACAGAATAAGGTGATTAGTTCTGTTAATTACATGTAGGTCCAAGATTACCAAATGATAATATAGAGCATTTCAAGAATGACTTGGAAAATGTTCTAGGATATAGAGGAGGGAGCCAAATTGGATTACTTTTCACCATACAGAATTTGCGGCTATGCTTATCAACATAACACTGATAAATAGAAGGATCTCATCCCCCCTCCCCAGCCCCAAAAAAGTCGGACCAAAATTGTTGAGAAATGATTTTATAACTATAGATTGATATCTTATATAATCAAAGCAACTGTAAATAGATGTAAGCACTCTCAATCTCATGATGAAGCTACAAATACATTACTTAGAGGTTCTGAAAACACAAAGGATCCTGACAGCCAAGGTGATCAGATACCTTAATCTGCAAATCTAAAACCAATTTACACAATAGAGATGATTTACAAAATCCAGACAAACCAAATGACAGATTTATCGTCCTTTTGAGACCAAAGAATCGTCACTAACAACTCATGAAATGAGTAGAGCTCAGCAAGACAGCTATGCAGTTCCAACAAAATTCATCAATCTTATCATTATAAAAATTAGCAGAAGTCTCACACTTGTAGCAGATTAATATTGAGAATTCTTGAAAAATGTGTCATTTCTTGGTTAAACACAAAACAAACACAGATGTGAACTGACAAGAAAATGCTCAAAAGGGCAAGAGTGTTATGTAACCGACATATATTATCAAAAACTACGATTTCTTGAAAGTTGAAGCCTTCGTAAATAAAACAATTCATTATACCAAATGGGATATGTCACAAACACCTTCTTTTTACAAAATCAAAGTCAAAAACACAAAAAAAAAAAAAAAAGCCAATAACATGATTTCATCCAAAAAAGAAAAAGAAAATCAAAACCCATCACACATATTAACAATTCAGATCATACTAAACAACAAAAACAAAAAAAAGAAAGTACTTTGCAAGGTGTGTTGGTATACCTATGGGAAAGGTTGAACTTGCCCAGTTTGTAAGGAGTAAGAAGAGGAATGGTGGCAGCTTCAGCAGCCATTTATAATGATTCTATTCTATTCTTTCCTGTTGAACGCTAGTACTTTGCTTCTGTTCCTGATTTCAGACAAAAGTGGGAATGAAATGCTTGCTGCACAAATGGGTATTTATAGAAATGAAAAAGCATTAAAGAACTGTGTCAAAAAAGTCTCCACCTATCTAGCAGGATGGTTCCAATTCCAACTGATACTGGACAGCGAAGTTTGCTTTAAAAAGGTGTTCAAAACTTTTTTCGCAGTGCCTGATGTCTGTGGTGACGTTTGTAAATACGTGGCTGTGGATGGGAATGGGGTCTACAGATTCTACACTATACATTGAACCCTCAAGAAAAGTTTGGCCCCCAATGTGGACCATTGCCCTATTATTTATTAACCATGTGTTCTGTTCTATGAATGACAGGTCCACAATCAATTTAATAATCTTTTTAAAATAAAATTTTTGAGAATATAGATTGTGTTTAGATTTTAGTACATTAGTTTTATGCTATGCTCGTTTTTATTTTTTATTTAGTAAAATAATGTTTAAAAGTGAGATAAAAAAATTTTCAAAAAAAAAAGTGAGATAAAGATAATGTCTTAATTTTTAGAATCTTTCATTGGATGAGAATTGATAAAAATTCTTTTTTTTTTTAACTTTTATTAATTCTCGTATAGTAAATTTCTCTAGTAAAAAAATAAAGCTTGAACGCCTAAAATTTATAAACCTTTTTAAAAATAGTAAATTGCTCTTTTAATTTGTTTGTATTTTTAAATTTTAAATTATTTAACTAAAAAATAAGAGTATTTTAGAGAATTTAAGAATTTGTATAAGAATATTTTAGTATGCAAAATGATGAAATTCAAACAAAAAATTATGTTATTAATAGTATAGATGAGATCACTACTAATTTTACTTTTTATTTATAGAAAAAAAATTATTATATATTATTCATAACTATGACCTCAAAAATTATGAAAATATTGGTAAATTTGTCATGTTATCGGTTGTTCTACTTAAAAAAGAGCAATCTTTGAGACATAAAACAGTTCACAAATTTTTTTTTTTTTTTTTTTTTAGCTTCTTAAGGCAGTAAATTAGTATGTGCAGCAAAAAAAAAAAAATTATAAATATTTTTCTTAATATGAACAACATATTTTTTATTTTGAAAGAAAATTGGAATTTGCCAACTTTTTTGAGGAAAAAAAATTTTATTTTTGGAAGGTAGGGACAGAGCCACCCAAGGGGGCCATGGCCCCTCTAGATTTTTATTTATAAATTACGAGTATAAATGTTTTATGAGATTTTTAGAATTTGGGCCAAAGAAAATTATTTTTAGCTCTTATAATATAACTTTTTTCACCTTTGAATAATAAGAAAAATGTTCTAAAAGACGGTAGTGACTATAAGAACAACATAATTAGTTCAAATAACAAAAAAACATCTAGCCTATACAACAACAAAAATTAGCCCAATCAACCAAAACATCACTTTAAAAATCATTATTTATCAAATCTGATCAATAAATCTTAGATCTATTAATTATTTTTTATAAAAAAAAAATCCCTAAATTTACACAATACCAATCGAATAAAGAGAGAATATTTCCTAGACATTGTCAAATGACTGATACACAGATACAATTAATTAATATCTTAATGATAACTAATAAATTTATAATTAGTGATTGTTAGTGGATGGGTTGGAATCATTATTTTTTGACTTACTACCTTAATACTTAAGTTTATTTGATCTATTTTGTCTTATCTATTTTAATTTATTGGGCGTTCCACTATTTATTGGAATCATTATTTGTTAGTTTTGGCATTTTTTTTTCCCATCTGATTCTCCATATTGGATAGAGTAACAGTGGTTTTAGAAGACCACACTTGCCTTTTCAATTTGAAAATTTCTATGCACAAACTCAAATCCATATTTGATTGTTTTCACATGCTTGAGAGTGTCATCTTGTGGTACATAATTTTATTTTTTATATATATATTTTTCATTAACTACTAGCGGCTAGAAGAGGTATATTACGTTTTGGATACATGAGTCCTCCCACTCATATGAGAGTCCACTCTCATGTGATGGGAAGTATCTGAAACATGATGTACTTTCTCTCGCAATTGACTTATACATAAGTGTGAAATCAACCTTCATATGAGAGGGAGTACTCATATATTTGAAACATAGTGTATTTTCTCCCGCAATTAACCTGAAACCAATTGACAAATTGATAACCAAACATTTTATTTTTACCCTTGTTTGAGGCAACTGATTTTTATTTTTATCGAGTAAGTCCATGAGCACTCTCTTTCATTTGTGTCAATGTGGGTCAGGTGGGGCTGGAGCTGAATATGAATTTACGTGACAGTATGTCCCGAGCTGACCTTTTCAATTTTGGTCAAGAATTGAAACTCATTAAGTATTATGACGTATGAGAACGACAAAAAAAAAAAAAAAAAACCTTATTATTATGTATATACGGTGGACTCCAATGATGTGGATGGATCACCTGTTTTCTTATGATGTGAATTTAGACGAATGGCTGTCGAAATTCAGATTAGACAGGAAATACTATAGAAAAGAGCTTCTTGTTCTTGACCAAGAAAAAACCAATGGATGGTCAAAGAGTAAAAAATTTATATATATATATATATATATATATATATATATATATAAAACTTAAGTGTTGACTTTTTAGTGACCTTTTCAGAGTTTGCCACATTGTTATTATTTTTTTTAAATTAAATTATTTTTGGAGTGAAACTAATATTTTTCTAACAAGTATAACTTAAAGTCTTAAACTCAAACTCATTATTATCATTTTTTTAAAACAAAATTATTTTTATTTAGTCTAAACTTAATTAGTAGTGAAATTCTATTTCTCTAATAAGTCCAATTTAAACTCAAACTAAGGAGCTACAAATTATTTGCACCAATATTACATACTATAAACTTGGCAAACTATGATGGCAAGTGGCAACCTTCATGATAAATCATCAGCCTACCACCGGTGAAAGCAGATAAATTTCAATATAATAAGCATTGGATTTCAAATAATGACGATGTGGTGAGTGAGGCTTTTCCAACAGTAACAATAATTTAAAAGATAAATATTAACTCTTTACGTACCTACAACTTAATTTAATTTGAAAATTAAGTATCACATTTTATTTTGGTGGAATTATGATATCTCAACTCATTTAATATTTATGGAATTTGCAATCCTTTTACGTAGAAGATTTAGAATTATAGACAAGCAAGATTTGTCCAACAAATTAGTTTATTTATTTTATTTTTTGTTATTTTTATGAAAAAGATGATTTGTCCAACAAATTAGTTAACTTTGTAGCCTTTAGAAGTTTACATCTCTATGTCACCAATTCAGTACACGTGGCAATAATTTAAGCTTAAGTCATTGATAGAGATCTTTGTCTAGACTAGAAGGATATTAGCCAATTTCTTGTTATCTCAGTCGTTCCAATAGTGGAAATCATCCAAATGAAAAAACGTTTTTGGCCCCTTTATATTTTTTTCCGAAAAAAAAAAAATGAACAAGCTATATATATATATATATATATATATTTAAAGGATAAAAGACACATTTAGGTATTAATTAATTGGGGTCATTCTACATAGGCAGAATGAGCATATCATTTTTTAAGTGACTCCATTCTTCTTAGTTTTGCTGGGTAAAAAAGAAAAGGAAAAAAGAAGAAGAAAAAAGGAGAGCTCTGACATGAAAGACTATGGCCTTCTTATCACTATTGATTCCCTATCATGTGGTTTGGGTCGATACATTACCAAATTCTATATCCCAATAAGAAAATAAAATTTTATGTCTTTACTTCACTTCACGATATGAAAGTATGTTAGTTTCTTGGACATAAAGCTTATATACGATATATTAAGAGGAGGTATGACTTTCATTATTTCAACGTAGGCTACTACTCAATATTTTTTAGCGTGGGCCATATGTTGATAAGGTTTGTTTAAAGTTTAGACCTGTTAAAATTTAAACTTATTGCTTAATGGATTCGTGTACTTTTTTCTTTTTCTTGTATTTCTCTTTTGAATAGTCATATATTTTTTGAATTGTTTCAATAACTTATTCTTTAATTATATATCTTTTTTGGCATTTTGGAAGTTTTAACATTTGAATTTGGAGAAATTATTAGGTGATTAGGGACTACATGGTCAGTAAGCTAACCTTGTAGTTCTAGCCAATAGAAAAGAAACACATCATTAAAAACAGCCAATATTAGCTTACCTACCATGTCACTGAAAAATAATGCACACTTTAACTTCCGTTAATCCAAAAATGTTAACCCTCTATTGAAATTCAAATTTTGATTTGGAAATTGGGCGAGTTCGATGAAGGTAAAAACTGAAAAAAAAAAAAAAAAAAAAAAAAAAAAAAAAAAACCAAAAAAAAACCAAAAAAAACCAAAAAAAAAAAAAAAACAAAAAGCTTTCGGTCTTCATTTTTGGAACTCTCTCTCTCTCTCTCTCTCTCTCTCTCTCTCTCTCTCTCTCTCTCTCTCTCTCTCTCTCTCTCTCTCTCTCTCTCTCTCTCTCTCTCTCTCAGCACCACCGTTTGGCTGCCACTTCCTTCCATCTCAATGTTGGCAACATTTCTGCACTTGTAAGGTACCAATTTTGTTCCTTTTTTTGTGGTACAAAAAACTGCTTGCTAAAATGCTTCATAGAGATTCATTTTTCCAAACTTCTTGCAGTTGTGGCCTTGTGTTCTTATTATTAGGGGCTGTGGGTTCATGTTAGGGTGTGTTTGAATACCGTTTATTTTGCTGAAACTGAAAAAATTATTGCTAAAAGTACTGTAAATAAAGGTAAAAGTTAGTTGAAATAATACAATGAAGCTTATGAATGTGCCAAAAAGTGCAGTGAGACTCATGAATAGTAGTAAAAATAAGCTGAATAGTGAAATAATTTTCATTTATAATCCCAATCCAAACCCATGCTTAGTGTGGTGCTGAAATCTGATTTTTCTTTTGGATTTAATTGGTTAGGATTTGATATGGACAACAGTTATAATGATACGAGATACTTGCACCTAATGAACAAAGAACAGGGGGCTAGTACTTTGCAACAATACCAGAATCTAGTGTTAGAAAAGAGAAGAAGCAAATATTTGTTCATTAGTTGGGTGTATCTCATTTTCACCTTTTTAAGTCTTTTTTTTTTATAGGAAGTTTGAAGTGGGTCATTGCCATAGAATCATATTCCGTATTTTTGTCTTGCATTTTAGTTCATTTTTATATTTTAAAAATGAACAAATTTGTACTAAATATTTGATTTTGATAGAAGCTAAAAAGAGAATTTTGAAGTTGATCTTTGTCCAAATAAAGGAGTTATTTAGCATTGACCTCTAATTCAATAGGCAATTGTCCCCTTGTTATTCACATTATTACTAAATGTCCCACAATTTTTTCAGTGGCATAGAAAATTGCTTGTTGAAAGGCTTCATAGAGTTTTGATTTGTCTAAACTTGTGGCTTTGTATTCATGTTAACATGGAACTAAAATAAGTTAATTAAATTTCTTGTCCTATATCAAGTCAAATAATTTTACATTATTTCACTTTTCTTTTGTCATTTCGGTTTGATTTGTGATTTTGATAGCACTCTATGTTTAATTTGATGTATGAGGCTTCAGCATGTATGCAGCGTGGATGTGCGAGGCTTCAGCAAGCTAAGAATGATGATGATGATTAACATCATCAATTTAGCATGGATGGCGTGAATATCTTGCAACAGAAATAGAATATGCAAATGACTAGCAAAATGGATAAAAGTATGAGTAATGGGTGGAGTGGTTCCTTTATCCAAGGGAGCTGTTAGTCGTTGATTAGAGTTAGAATTCAGCCAATAAATTCCTAGTTTTTAGGTAGAGCTATCAGATTGAGATATGTTCAATTGTCTTATTATTGTAATTCGGTTGATAATCAACTCTATAACAAACATTGTGCTTGTTATAAACGTTATAAGTGTTTGTAGGATGTGGACAATAAGGGCCGGAGTTCAAGTTTCCTGAAGAGAGCTTCACACATATATATACTTAGATTAGGTTAAAGTAGAATTTCTATCTTGTATAAAAAAAAAAAAAAAGATTTGAATAATAAAGTAGACATATATTAATTCTAGAAATTCTCCTCTTGTTGGTTGTAGCTAGAAGCGTTGGGGGTAGCTAAAATTTGTTTGGGGTTTGACGTAGACATAATATTGTGTTTGGTCTATGTATATTCTGTTGATTCTTTTTTATTTGATATTGTTTTGGCTAAATGGTACTTAAATAAATCACATTTGTGAATTATGTCATTTATTTGGATTATTTACAATCTATTTGAAGAAAAACTATTGGTTTTTGTCTTTATTATGCAAATTTATTTTACAAGTCATTGGAAATCTGTTTTGAGTGTTCAATAAATCTAACACTAAAGTATCATAAATTTTCTCAAGAGCACTCTAGTATGAAAGTGATAATTGGCCTTAATTCTACTTGTAAAAATAAACACTCTATGCCAACAACAAAACACTCTTTTGCGTGAATTTGGGTTTGCCTATCAAGTGTCTCGTTGAAACAAGGGCAAAACTAAATAGCAATTTTGTTTACAAATTTAAATATAATTTTAAAAAAGTTCCACCAAACGTACCATTGCTTGATGAATTGCCCCTAATGTAGCTATGGTGCTTAACTGCTTATACATATTATATGACATTGGGACTCCACATGCAATTGGCCATCTTCATCTTGTGTAAAGGAATAAAGGCCTGTAGCACACTAACATCAAGTCCTGTCCATATACTTAATTGAGAAGAGTTGCTAAGCTCTTGGTGAATCAGAATTTTAGAAGTAGAGAAGAAGAAATAGTTACTTCAAGGGTAACCAACATCCTGAATTGAGAGAGAAAGAGATAAGAACAATTTGGTTAATTTTTTGGATGCTTCTCATTATGTTGCTTATTAGTTTATATACAAGAGTTCCTTAATCCTTTTCTCGCAAAAACTAACTGAACACCTCAACTAACATACCAGTAACTAACATACCAACACATACCAGCAATTAAGTAATACTAACATACAATAGGTTCAGAGGCAAGGATGCCTTGAGAATTGACAGAAGGAAAAAGTGAAAGAGGCAATGTCTTGTGTCCCAATTTAGCTTTCAAACAAGAGACGTGGAACACAGGGTGAATAGAGAAGGTTAAAGGCCTACTACAAACGGACAATTGAAAGAATTCAACAAATTTTGTTGTTCAGCAACAACATATTCTCTGTTTTTTTCTAAATATTGATCCGACTGATACTAAACCTGGAAAAAAAAGTGCATGAAATTAAGATACTTTAACAGCAGCCCACACAAGCAAACAATAAACAACACAACAGAATAAAAAATCCAACTTACCACTCCTGCATGATGAACAATGGTTCACACAAAAGCATTATAGAGAACAAAATTTTGTAATTTAATGCCATAGAGGACATAAATAACTAGCCCACTGTTCTTTTTTTTTTTTCTTTAAAAAAAGAAAAAGAAAAGTATAAGAACTAATTTCTTTGCCAGAACAGAAACACAGTAAAAATTTAAACTTTTGGCCTTCCAATAAGCAGGTTCATAGTGACACATGATATACCAAAATATGCCCAAAAGGTAGCCTAGAGCAAATTAATTTTAGAACCTATTATCGTTAAAATGAACCCAAATTTTTTTTTAAAAATATGAAACTTAAGTGCAGTGTAATGAAAATGGTGTACACCACAAAGAAGGAAGAAAAGAAAGAAAGAAAAGAAATAGAAACAGAGCAATAGCAACTCTGTACCCAGGCCATGATGTCCTTATGCCATGCTAGAAATTAATTTCCTTCTTTATAAAAGGCCTTCCACGGTTCCACCTAAATACAGAGCTACCCACAAGCACAACAAGAAATGTAAATAAAGTCAGCTTATCAACTGTTGAGCCAACTACAACATCCATCTGAGGGCTGAAACCACTTGTTACATTGGGTGCAAGCACTTCATATCAGTATAACTGTTGTCCATATCAAATCCTAACCAATTAAAGCCCAAAAAAAAAAAAAATCAGATTTCAGCACCACACTAACATGAACCCACAGCCCCTAATAATAAGAACACAAGGCCACAACAACAAGAAGTTTGGAAAAATGAATCTCTATGAAGCATTTCAACAAGCAGTTTCTGTACCACAAATAAAGGAACAAAATTGGTACCTCACAAGTGCATAAATGTTGCCAACGTTGAGATGGAAGGAAGTGGGAGCCAAACGGTGGTGGTGATGATGAACAGAGAGAGAGAGAGAGAGAGAGAGAGAGAGAGAGAGAGAGAGAGCACTCCAAAAATGAAGATTGAAAATGAAAAGCTTTTTGTTTTTTCAGTTTTTACCTTTACCGAACCCGTCCGATTTTTTAAATCAAAATTCGAATTTCAACAATGTTTCTAGATTAACGGAAGTTAAAGCGTGTATTGCTTTTCAGTGACGTGACAGACAGGCTGACCTTGTAATCCCGGACATCTAATAATTTTCTCAGAATTTATAATTTGTAGGTTATGATTTTTTTTACTAATTATAGCTATCAATTATTCTTTTGAACGTAAGTCATTTTTTTTTTATATTTTTTTATATATAGTTGTATATATTTTGTTTTGTTTCAATAATTTTTAAACAGTGAATCATTTGATTCTTTAATATTTTTTGGTTTTTCAAAATTTTTAATATTTGAATTTTTGAGTTTTTTTTTTTTTTTTTTTTTTTTGCAATATTTGAAACTATTTGACAAATTTTTTTTGTCAATGACTTACAAAAAATTAAAGTTTAGCCCCCATAATATAACTTTTTTCACCTTTGAATAATAAGAAAAATATTCTAAACGACAGTGGTGACTATAAGAACAACATAATTAGTTCAAATAACAACAAAACATCTAGTCCATACAACAACAAAAACAAGCCCAATCAACCAAAACATCACTTTAAAAATCATTATTTATCAAATCTAATCAATAAACCTTAGATCTATTAATTATTTTTTTTTATAAAAAAATCTCTAAATTTATACAATACCAATCGAATAAAGAGAGAATATTTCCTAGACATTGTCAAATAACTGATACACATACAGTGGCGACGCCACTCAAAGTCCAGGGTGTTCCTAGGAACACCCTGACTTGAAAGAAATTTTTTTTATATATAATAATTAAAAAAAATTTTTTGTTTACCCTTAAAAAAAAATAGGAACACTCTCAAAATTTTTATGCCAAACAAATTTTGAACTAAAATCTAAAAAAGAAAAAAAAAATTGTAACAGAGCATCTGAAAAGAAAAAGAAAAAAGTAAAAAATCATCAGTTTTTGTCACCACCGCATTGCCGGTCACTTCCATTTTGTCAATTGCAGTCTGCCCACCTGCTTCAGCTTCTTCTTCCTCGCCTTTTCTTCTCCATTCTCTGTTTTTCTTCAACTTTTCCGCTTTTCTGTTCTTTGGTGTTTTAGTTTTGAACGCCTAGCCTATTGTTTTGTACACTAGAGTCCCACTCCCCCACGTGAATATTGAAGTCTTTAAATGAGTCAACTGTCAAAAGTTTTCAAACTTGTCTCCAAGCACCCACATGTCCTAGCTTTAACTTTTGCACATTAAATTTTTTTTTTCATTACTGCATTTAGTAAGCACGTGTACATAGTACTATTATTAAACTACAATTTTTCTAAAAAAAAAAATTATATTACAACCATAATTACTAATATTTAAAGGAATTATTAAGTTAGACTTTAAAATCATTTTATATTTTTAAGAGAATATATATATTTATATATTTAGTGATAATTCTGAAACAGTACACCAATATTAACCAATACCGAAATATTTTATTTCTCTAGCTAAACCGAAATGGCCTCCGGTATGGTATCAGAGAGGCAAGGGTGTGTGGACACATAAGATGTGTGCTAGTGTATGCTAATGCACAGTGAAATGTGTGCTAGACTGCTAGTAATTAATAAAAAAAATTAATGAAGTAACTAAACATTAATAATTAATAATTTAATTAACTAATACATTATAAAAGACAATCAAATTAAATTATGTTAAGCTAAACAACAATTAATAATTTAATAATTAATGAAACAACAATACAACAAATTATAGTTTATAAAAGACAAACAAATTTAAGAAACAACTAAACAACAATAATTAATAATTTAGTAATATTTCAACTGAACTTATAGTTTATTGTACAAGTACCTTTGTTCATTTTCTTTCTTTTCATTTTTTTTTTCTTCCATTTGAGGTTTCTTGGTGTACTTAATGCAACTTTGTTTCGGTTTTAAGAACATTTTTTTTTAAGCATAAACTTTATGCTGGTCAAATCTTAAATTTCGGCTGGTATTTACCGAAACGTCCCAAAACAGACTGAAATGACCCAAAATTTTTTCAAAGTGGAATAGGAACACCCTGGACAAAATTCCTGGAGTCGCCACTGTACACATAAACACAATTAATTAATATCATATTGATAACTTATAAATTTATAATTAGTGATTGTTAGTGGATGGGTTAGAATCATTATTTTTTAACTTTCTACCTTATTACTTAAGTTTACTTGATCTATTTTGTCTTATCTATTTTAATTTATTGGGCGGTCCACTATTTTTGTGAGTCAAGTTTGTGATCTATGTCTCTGTGTTTTGAGCACTTTGGGATTGTTAGGCTTACTAAATATAATTCCTTCCTTGTTTATTTATTTATTATTTTAGTTTTGGCATTTTTTTTCCATCCGATTCCCCGTATTGGATAGAGTACTTGTGGTCTTTTAGAAGACCACACTTTGCCTTTTCAATTGAAAATTTCTATGAACAAACTCAAATCCATATTTGATTGATTTCACATGCTTGGGAGTGTCATCTTATGGTACATAAATATTTTTTTAATTTTTCATCAACTATTAGTAGCTAGATGAGGTATATAATGTTTTGAATACATTAATCCTCCTACTCACATGAGAGTCCACCCTCATGTAAAGGGGAGTATCTGAAACATGATGTATTTTCTCCAATGGTTAACCTATATATGAGTGTGAAATTAACTTTCGTGTGAAACTAACTTTCATGTGAAGGGAAAGACTCATATATCCGAAATATAAGGAATTTTCTTTAACTATTGACCCATATATAAGTGAAGAAACCAATTGACAAATTGATGACCGAACATTTTATTCTTACCCTTGTTAGAGGCAACTGATTTTTATTTTTATTGAGCGAGTCCATAAGCACTCTTTCATTTGTGTCATGGTGGTTCAGGTGGGGCTGAAGCTGAATATATGTGACAGTAAGTCCCTAGCCGACCTTTTTAATTTTGCTCAAGAATGGCAACTCATTAAGTTAAATATAATGACTTATGAGAACGACAAAAAATAAATAAAAAAATAAAAGAAGACGTCATTTTTATGTATATACACTGGACTCCAATGATGTGGATGGATCACCTGTTTTCTTATGATATGAATTTAGACGAATGGCTGTCGAAATTCATATTAGACAGGAAGTATTGTAGAAAAGAGCTTTTTGCTCTTGACCACGAAAAAACAAATGTTTGGTCAAAGAATAAAAAATCTATATATATTTAAAAGTTGAAATAGTATTTATTGTTACTATATTTTTATTGAGCCACATCATTCAATCTGATAATAATTCAAACTTCCAACTCTATGACTCTCCTTCTCCCCAATCCTCCCTTCACCTCTTCTTTGTGCATGTATTTAGCCCAATATCTGAAACAATACATATTAGCTCATTAATCATCACAATTAAAAGGAATAAAATAATCTATGTCCTCTTCAACGTGGGATTAAATATTTTCACTAATTCTTCGCCTTCTATATTAACTTCTACATCTTTATATTTATGTTGTAATATATATCAATTTTATTATATAATATTAAAATACTCCAACATATCGCAATGGAGTTTTACTACTATAGTGTATGTGGTTGTTAATCATGGATGAGTGTTTTTTCCACATTTTTTTTTTTTTTTTGGTATTGTAACAAATTTATATATTATTAAGGGATGCGTTTGCTGTAAGACTTTTACCAAAATTGTAGAATTTGACATCAATGGAAAGAAAATTAATTCAAAGGACATGTATAAAACTATATAAGTTGGGACTAGGGTGAAAGATTATCTAAGTTTGGACAAAGCCTTAAAATCCACGAAGACCAATTGGATGTGAGAAATTCCATGAAGATGTATGCTTGGCTATATGAAGAAATTGAATTTGGATAAAATATGAAGAAGACCAATTGAATTGAGTTTTCTATCACAAGTCCTCTCTCTCCTTCTTATTGTTTTTATTTAATTTTTTTTTGAGCTAATACTTAGTTAAAAAATTTAGTTGTATTCTAGATATTCAAGAGGAGAAAATTTTAAAAAGAAAATCAAGTTGTTGAAAAAAAAAATAGCATAATCTAAAATCTAAAACTAAAAACCCAAATTAGGAAAACATAACACACTATAACATAATTTAGAGGAATATGAACTACCTAAAAATGGATTAATGTCAATCAAATGCACCCAAAAATAATAGAATGATATATTTGCATTTTTAGAGATATTGAGATAAAAAATAATTTTAGAAAATTGATTAATTTTTTAGAAGAGCTACGTTTACAATGTTTTCATAACAAGTCATAGTTTGTAAGTTATTATCGGTCCTAATTTAAACTTATCACTAAAATTACGTTTTTGCCAACCAATAACAACTAATAACAACCTACTACGTATGATTTGTTGTGAAATTATTGTCAACATATCATTTCTCTTAATTTTTGGGTCGACCAAATTATTTTCAACAAATTTTGGGAGAACAAATTATACTTATATCAAAATTACAAAGTGATTATCTATTTCCACGCATTGCATATGGGTCCGCGACTAGTTTAAAACAAATACCAGCATAATGTAATAGCATTTGTCTTATTCTTAATGTTTGCAAGAAATTTTATATGCATATACATAACTTAATAAATGGTGAAAAGTATAAATAAAATTATTTAGATCTATTAAATCTTTTTGTTGCACTTGTACAGTACAGTGAAAACACTAAAAACAAGAAAGGAATTACATAGGGCAATGTTTTTGGACAATTTATTTTCACTCTTCTCCTTGAAAGCCTAAGCAATGTCTTCAAAGAATGGATAATCAGTGTATCCAAGGACAGGGTCAGAGATGTAGAATGTGTCTCTATTGTATTTGTTGAGAGGGGCATTGAGCTTAAATCTCTTAGGCAAATCTGGATTAGCTAAAAACAAACGACCATAAATAACAAGATCTGCACGGCTTTCAACAATAGCTTTGTTCCCATCTTCCCTGTCATAACCCCCAGCAACAAAAAAGCTACCCTTAAAAGCCTTTCTCATTGGCACAAGACTATGGAGACATTCACTCTTTTCTACAATTGTCTTCATTCTTGGCTCAACCATGTGACAATAAAGAATCTCATATTTGTTTAAGGATTCAACCATGTAAAGGCCCAAAGCTTCTGGATTTGAGTCTCGGGATTGCATGTAGTCTGCAAAAGGAGATAGCCTTATTCCAACCCTGTCTGCTCCTATCTCATTAGAAACAGCTTCAACTATTTCTAGAGCAAACTGGCAACGATTTTCGAGGGATCCCCCATATTGATCCATTCGATCATTCACTTGATCCTTCATAAACTGGTCAATTAGGTAACCATGAGCCCCATGGATCTCTACTAGGCCTGTCCAACAACAACCGAAACCCGACCCACCCGACCAACCCGCCTGACCCGGACCGAGAACCGGCCGACCCGACGTCGGTGACGGTCGGCCGGCGGGTCTCCACCTCCAGAATCCGAAAACCGCGGGTTGGCCGGCAGTTGTTCTCCCCAAAACCCGAAGAAACCCGACCGACCGATCAAAAGAGAAATTTCCGGCGAAAGTTTTTTAGATCCGGCGAGATCTCAGCCATTTCCGGCGAGATCTCAGCTAGATCCATGAAATCTCCACCGGATTTGGTGAGATCTCACTAGATCTGGCGAGATCTCGCCGAATCTGGTGAGATTGCATCAAAACCGGCGACAATCCGGCGACAATATCACAGAAATTTTGCAGATTTCGCCGTTTAGTCGCCGGTTTTTGGACGATTTTGAGCTCCTCAACTCCGCCCGAACCGACCGCCATCCGTTGAAGGTCGGATCAGCCCGATCCGGTGAGCCACTCCGGTCGGCGGCGGGTTCATTTTCTGGCCACCTGATCTGGTCGGGTCGGTTCCGGGTTGGGCACAAACCCGACCCGGACCGACCCGTGGACAGCCCTAATCTCTACTCCATCAAATCCTGTGTATAAGACAAATAATGACATTTTAATGAAGGGACTATGTAATAACAAAGGTAACCATGAGCCCTGTTGTTCTTTCAGTTTTCTTTCATTAAGCACAAAGTACATTCCTTTACTCCCTTGTACATTTGACCAATCAAATATCTTTTATCTTGTATAAACACATGAAAAGAACTTACCAGCTTCAATAGCATTCCTTGCAGCAAGTCTAAAATCATTGACAATTTGAGGAATTTCCTCTATCCGTAGCCGCCTTGGGGGAGTGAAGTCTGCAGCTACAGTTCCATTAGATCGAATTTGAGGGGTCAGAGGCCTGTTAGAGGAAGAAATTGGGGCTTGACCATTTGGCTGAAAACTTGTAGACAACAATATAAAGAAAAAAAAAATCCAAAAAATTCAAATGAGTTTGATAAGACATCATCCATCACCACTTCAAGAATTAGAAAAAAAATGAGAGTTATGATCTGTTAAATTACTTAGAAAATGATCTTTCTTTTCTTCACAAATTTTTTTTTTCTTAAGAAAAAATACATTTATCTAAAGAAGTAATTGACAAGACCTTAATTGATTTGCTAATCACAAAATAATAATAATAATAATAATAATAATAATAATAATAATAATAATAATAAATAAGAGGAATATTATCTTTCTTTTCTTCACAAATTTTTTTTTTCATTAAGAAAAAAAATATTTATCTAAAGAAGTAATTGACAAGACCTATATTGATTTGCAAATCACAAAAATAAATAAATAAATAAATAAATAAGAGGCAAAATTAATGCTTCTTTTGGATCAAGAAGGCATAATAGCTCCATTAGAGCATCCACAATATTGGACCTAAAGATTTAGCTATTTGGTATCTACAAAAGTCACTTTATCTATTTTACATCTTCACACTCAACATAAATGGTTCTATATTTTTAACTATTTGATTAAAATAATAAAAATAACTCATTAGAATAACAATAAAAACATCCACCACAACCACATCAAAACCAAAACAAACACAACCCCCAGACTATGGTGCCTTGGATCCACCCTCAAAGCCCAACAGATCTAAGCTTGATTTTATACCCAACGGCAAATTGTGACTCAATTTGGGTGACACATTGATTTTTTTATCCAGTGGAAGTTGATCGAGAGAGAGAAGAAACAAGACCAAGAGGCACAAAAACCACCATCAAACCCAAACCACTGTTGAACCAAACCAGCCACCACTTCACTCAGCATCGAAAATCGCCACAGGCACCGCATGAATATAAAAAAAATAAACATAGACCCATCAACCACTGAACCCACCGCCAGAAACCATCACACCCACTGCAAAAAAAAAAAAAAAAAAAAAAAAAAAAAAACAAAAAAACAAAAAAACAAAAAAACAAAAAAAAAAAACAAAAACAAAAACAAAAACAAAAACAAAAACAAAAACAAAAAAACAAACCCTACACCAATTGCACAAATCAAACCAAACCCATCAACCACTGCACCCATTGCACAAATCAATGCAAATATCAACCACTGCTAGTGACGTTGAGCTTCGGGTGGGCTGGCGGCTGTGAGACAGAGAGGTGAGAGTTTGAGAGCTGAAGGCAGAGTTAAGACAGACAGGGAAAAAGAAGAACGAACAAATAATATTTTATATGGAGGGAGAATAAAAAAATAATTTTTTTTTAGCTTTCAGCTGCAGTGCACAGCTATATATGGCTGTGCACTGTAGCAATGTAGGTAAAAAATTTACCTATACCACTACTATTGCAGCACTCTTTTTGTATATAATGGTGCTAAAAATAGCTTTTTAGCGCTTTAGCACCACTATTGTGGATGCTCTAAATGTTTCACATGATTGTATAGTAGAAGGATGGGGTTCCATGCATAAATAATCCACTCCAAAAAAAGAAATTTCAAGATCTTATTCCATGTCAAAAAAGGAAAGCTCATGATCTTAGGGCTGTCTAACACGCCAAAAAGCGATGGTTGGCTGTTTGTGACTACCATAGATATATGACTCGATAATGATTTTGACAATTGATTTAGAATAAGTGGTGTCTGCCTATCTAAAACAAAACTACAAAGATTTTGAAAGACCAACCAACTGAAAGAACCATGCTTTTGACAAAGTGGCATGCAACCACGAACCACCCACTCTGGCCTTTAGCCAAAGTGACAACATTTTTAGCTTTTTGTCAAAGCAACTACTATGATTCGATTTTGTAAAAGCAGTGGTTTCACCTTATTCGTAGATATAAGATGCTAAAAAAAATGACATTAACATATTAGATTTATAATGGAAGATGCCCCTTCCACTCTTCCACTAAGGCAATGATCATCATGAAAGCCCCCTTGTAATAAAAAAATTAAAAAAAAATAATCCATTTATTGTAGAGATAATGCAAAAATAACACCACTACATTGATAGATCAATAATTTTTCAAAATAATTATATTGTTGCATAAATTTCCCTTACTACCTCAATCCAACAATGATCATCACATTTGCTAATTTTACTCTCTTAAATAAGAGTCAAGCCAATTAATGCTCTTCCTCAAAAAGTATGTTTATTTTTTTAATGTGACACTCATTATGCATTGCAGGGAATAGCATTCTACAGCACCAACGCATGATTATTTCAGCAATCAATCAAAACTTCCATCCAATTTGATCTTTATCAAATAGGTTCACATGCAGTACTTCCTTCAGGATCAACAGAAATCAACAGTTAAGTAAACACAATATGGTACAGAAAACCTAAATCTACTCATTTACAATTCATGAATCATTACAAAAGTTCAATTATCTACAAGCAATATTAGAAGAGAAGATATAAAGGTGGTCTTAGTCAAAGACAAACCTTGATTTGAAACCCTCCCCACATGCCAAATTTGACAAAAGAAAACACCTCCTTTGGCATGAACAGCATCTACGATGGGTTTCCAGGCTTCAACTTGCTCTTTTGTCCATATACCTGGTGTGTCTGGATACCTTTACAATAGCAAAGAAACCTACGAAGTCATAAAAACTTTGAAGGCAATAAAGGGAACCCTCAAAATGGAGATTGTATTTTAGTGGGAAACATGGTAAGAAATTGATTACCCTTGAGCAGTGTCAGAAACTCCAGTGGCTTCAGCTATCAGTAGACCACCTTTGGTGGTTCTCTGAGAATAATATAAGATAGCATGTGGCTGAGGAACATTGCCATAAGATCTTTGTCTGGTCAATGGTGCCAAAACAACTCTAAAAATACAAATTAAAAGATAAATTGAGTAAATCAAGTAAAAAATCTTTCTAACTGAAGAAAGTGGTACCTATAAAAATCAAATATATGTTGCCTATAGCAAAGTCAGGAAGAATAATATGATTAAGCCCTTTTCTCTATGTTATAATATATACTAAAAAAAAGGCAAGTAACAAACGAAACGAAACCAAATCAAACAATTCATTTTGGAATGATTATGGCAGAGATAAGGACTGCTTCACAACTTCACCTGTGGATTGCTAAAATATAAACCTTTAAATAAGGTTTGAGAAGCTGAAGAAAAACACAGAAAAACTCTGCGTATAATATAATGCTTTTTGATGATGCGTTTGGGTGCCACGAGGGGCCGCAGCCATCAGATCAGTTTATGGCAAAGGGGGAGCCAGGCCCCAAGCGCTTTATCCTCTATGGGCAATGGAGGGGACAACTCAGAGCCTCAAGGGGTTGGAAGTCCCACATCGCTTGGGAGGCGCCCCCACATGTGGTTTATAAGCCTCTGGGGCAACCACATGTGTACCATCACCTGCACATGTGCAGGTGATGGTACACATGTGGTTGCCCCAGAGGCTTATAAACCACATGTGGGGGCGCCTCCCAAGCGATGTGGGACTTCCAACCCCTTGAGGCTCTGAGTTGTCCCCTCCATTGCCCATAGAGGATAAAGCGCTTGGGGCCTGGCTCCCCCTTCGCCATAAACTGATCTGATGGCTGCGGCCCCTCGTGGCACCCAAACGCATCATCAGAAAAGCGCCTTTTGAGGAGAAGGGCGAAGCATCACCCTCAGAAGGTTTATCCCGCCGGCGGAGCCACGAGCACCGGGGGTTTATCCCTGTTCAGAGCCGCGAGGGGTTGACAGGGCGCTCTCACATGATGTTTGGGTGCCTCGGGGGCCATCATGTGTACCATCACCTGCACATGTGCAGGTGATGGTACACATGTGGTTGCCCCAGAGGCTTATAAACCACATGTGGGGGCGCCTCCCAAGCGATGTGGGACTTCCAACCCCTTGAGGCTCTGAGTTGTCCCCTCCATTGCCCATAGAGGATAAAGCGCTTGGGGCCTGGCTCTCCCTTCGCCATAAACTGATCTGATGGCTGCGGCCCCTCGTGGCACCCAAACGCATCATCACTTTTCCTTGTGAGTAAACAAATAAATACCTAAATGAGAAAGGGTGACAAAGACGGACAGAGAATGTTTGACTTGATCTGCAATATCTTTTTTTCCTTTAGAGTTTGTTCATCGTTAAAGTACAACCATATTGTCTAGTATTAAAGACAGATTTCACAAAAATGCAGTACTAGAGTGGGGTAGGAGAACCTCAAAGATACTGTAGGTCCTTCAACTATGACAATTTCTATATCATTCTTAGCTAATTTACTTTAAGAAACATGCATGGCCACGTTTTACTTTAAGAAAATACCAGAAAAGATAAGTAAGAAACATAATGAAGCATGTAAAAACTTGGAAAAATTAATTTGATGAATTTTTACGCACAGAGTAGGGTGAATTAGTTCTGTTAATCACATGTAGGTTCAAGATCGTCAAATGATAACATTCAACATTCGAAGAATGACTTGGGTACTATGGCAGGATATAGAAGAGGGAGCCAAACTGGATTGCTTTTCATCTTACAGAATGTGTAGTCATAGGTATCAACATGACACTGATAAACTGAAGGGTCTCATCTCCCCTCCCCAGCCCAAAAAAAGTCAGACCAAAATTGTTGAGAAATGATTTCATAACTATAGATTGATATCTTATATAATCAAAGAAACTGTAAATAAATGTCAGCACGCTCATGATGAAGCTACAAATACATTACTTAGAGGTTCTGAAAACACAAAGAATCCTGACAGCCAAGGTGATCAGATACCTTAATCTGCAAATCTAAAACCATTTTACACAATAGAGATGATTCACAAAATCCAGATAAACCAAATGCCAATTTATTGTCCTTTTGAGATCAAAGGAAAAAATCATCACGAACAACTCATGAAGTGAGTAGAGCTCAGCATGACAGTTAATGCAGTTCCAACAAAATTCATCAATCTTAACATTATCAAAAATTAGAAAAGTCTCACACTTTTGGCAGATTAATATAGAGAATTCTTGAAAAAATGTGTCATTTCTTGGTTAAACACAAAACAAACACAGATGTGAACTGACAAAAAAATACTGAATAGGGCAAGAGTGTTTTTTTTTACAAGAAAAGGGCAAGAGTGTTAGTACTAGCATCAGCTTTTCTCAAAATTTTAGCATTTGACACATCAAAAAATTATTTTATCTATTTTAACGTACTATTTTACAATACACTTTACATCACATCTCTTATTTTAAAATTACATCACATTAAAATAATTTAAAACAAACCTTATCTATATTAAAAAATTAACAAAACAAATATATTTTCTCGTGGCCCCATGTGACAAAGAGAGAGGTAGAGAGAAAGAAAGGGAGAGAGGACTTGGTATGTGACATGGGAGAGAGAGATTGGAATTAAAAAAAAAATACCAAAATATGTTTAGCATGTATGAGATTTTATGCCCTACAATTCCAAATATGAAATTGTACGGTACATCAATGCTAAATTTTTTAGCATTTAGAACATTTGATGTGAAAGGTTTTTTGGTGTTTAGTGTGCTAAATGCCAAAATTTTAGAGCATCAGTACCCGATCTTGCATATGCTATAATATGCTGTATTTTAGCATCAAAGCACAATAATAGCCCATTACACGGTCTTGCAATTGTGAAAAAATTTGCAATTGTGCAACAATACTATCCTAAATTTAGGATTGTATTGTAGCTCACTTGCAAAATGAAAATAATATTTTTTTGTTCATTCACCTCAAAAACATCTCCTCTTTCTCTCTCTTTGACTCACCACAAAATTAAAATACCGTTTTTTATTGTTTCGGGCTATATATTTTATTATGTAATATATTATCTTAATGTGTTGTATAAGAATATAAAAATTAAGATGTTAGGTGTGTTGTAAAATAGTATAGTATAAGAGCATTCCCATTGACAATTGTAAATGGTATACGTAAGGAAAATCTAGCATAAAGGCACAAAGAGAGCCCAACAGCCGGACTTGTAAAATCTTACAATTGTAAATTTTTTTTACACTTGTGCTACAGTGCCATCCTAAATGTAGGATGACACTGTGGCACTTTAGTAAAAATTATAATAAATTTTAATTGATAAAGTGGAAGAGAGGTGGAGGAAAAGAAAGAAACAGAGTTGTATTGAAATATATTATATTATTTTAGTAGGTAATATATATTATTTTAATGAGTAGAATAAGAAAATAAAAGTTGAGATGTTGGTTGTGTTGTAAAATATTATGATATAATTGATAAAGTAACTTTTTGAGATAGTAAAATAGGATATGATATAATTTTCGAATAAGGATGCTCTAATAGATAAAATAACTTTTAAAATAGTAGAATAAGATATTTTGTAGAAAATGCTAATGCTCGTTTGGTTTAGAGATAGCTTAGTTTTCAAAACTCATAACTCAGTTTTCAGTTTTTGAAAATACTAATTTGCTGTTTCCTGTTTCCACCACTCTAGCTAATTTAAATTTTTAAGTTTTAAGTAATAGAAACAAGTGTTGAAAACTAGGCCAAACATTAAATTTTTTGTGGAACCCACGTATTTTGAGATTTCAGTTATAAAAACTGAGTGATATGATCCAAAAACTCACTCATCCAAACAGACTAGCGCTCTAAATAATAAACTACAAATTCTTGTTCGTAAACAAAACAGTTCATTATCCCAACGGGATATGTCACAATCACAAATACCTCTTTTTGTTTTTTTTTTTTTTTTTTTTAAGGCAAAACTAAAGTCAAACAAAAAAACATATAACTTGATTTCATCAAAAAAGACATAAAAAAAAAAAAAAAAATCGAAACTCTTCACACATATTAACAATTTAGATCATACTAAACAACAAAAACAAAAACAAAAAAGAAAGAATTTTGCAAGGTGTATTGGTATACCTATGGGAAAGGTTGAACTTGCCCAGTTTGTAAGGAGTAAGAAGAGGAATGGTGGGAGCTTCAGCAGCCATTTTCAATGATTCTATTCTATTCTTTCCTGTTGAATGCAAGTACCTTGCTTCTGTTCCTGATTTCAGACAAAAGTGCGAATGAAATGCTTGTTACACAAATGGGTATTTATAGATTTGTGTCCCCAAAAAAAAAAAAGTCTCCAATAAGCTAGCAGGATGGTTCCAATTGGACAATGATGTTTGCTTTAAAATGGTATTCATAAATCATAATGACGTCTGTGCTGACGTTTGGAAATACTATACATTGAACCCTCAAAAAAAGTTTGGCCACCAATGTGGATCATGGCCCGACTAACCATGCGTTCTGCTTCTATGAATAGCACCACTTTACGTCCGCAATAAATTTCATAATTTTTTTAAAAATAAAATTTTGAGAAAACAGATTGTGTTTTAGATTTTAGTATTTTTTTTTTTACATCATATCACCACTAATTTTATTTTTTATTAAAGAAAAAATCATTTTTATCATATATTACTCATAATTTTATTATGAAAATATTGTTAAATTTGTTATGTCATCAATTGTTTTATTTAAAAAAAGAGCAATCTTTGAGACATAAATAGTTCACAATTTTTTTTATAGCTTCTTAGGGCAGTAAATTAGTATGTACAGTTGAAAGAATTATAAATAGTTTTCTTAATATGAACTACATATTTTTTTATTTTGAAAGAAAATTGGAATTTCCCAACTTTTTTGAGGAAAAAAAATTATTTTTGGAAGGGAGGAACAGAGCCACCCAAGGGGGCCATGGCCCTCTAGATTTTTTTTTTTTTTTTAAATTAAGAGTATATATGTTGTTTGAGATTTCTAGAATTTAGGCCAAAGAAAATTATTTTTAGCCCTCGTAATTTAATTTCATTCCCCTTTAAATAATAACAAAAATATTTCAAACGATGGTGGTAACCACAAGAACAACTTAATTAGTTCAAATAAGTACAAAACATCTAGGCCATACAACAACAAAAATTATCCCAATAAACCGGAACATAACTTTAAAAATCATTATTTATCAAATTTGATCAATAAATTTTAGACCTATTAATTATTTTTTATAAAAAAATCCCTAAATTTATACAAATACCAATCGAATAAAGAGACAATATTTCCTAGACATTGTCAAATGATTAATACACATAGACACAATTAATTAATATTATAACGATAACTTATAAATTCATAATTATTGATTGTTGGTGGATGGGTTAAAATATTATTTTTTAACTTACTACCTTAATACTTTAGTTTATTTTATCTATTTTATTGGGCAGTCCACTATTTTTGTGAGTCAAGTTTGTGATCTATGTCTGTGTTTTGAGCACTTTGGCGTTGTTAGGCTTACTAAATATAATTCCTCAGTTGTTTATTTATTATTATTGTAGTTTGGCATTTTTTCCATCCGATTCCCCATATTGGATAGAGTAATTGTGGCTTTAGAAGGCCAAACTCGCCTTTTCAATTTGAAAATTTCTATGGACAAACTCAAATCCATATTTAGTAACTTAGCCATTATCAATATTTTTTATCAATATTTAAAAAAAAATTTTTTTTATGTAATCCTGATTGAAATCACACACACACACTGTCACACACACACACAAAGGAATGATATGCGAATGGGGACACATAAAATTTGGCTAAATGCTAAGTTCATGTTCATAGTAAATGGATGTTTCTGTGCTATGCATCTAAGATAGTTCAAAATTTTATTATCTACTTCTATGCATAGAAAATTCAGCTAATTAGAAGTCCTTACTACTAACGGTAAGTTTCTATATGTTATCTTTGAGGTGAGACTCCCCAGAGGCCTCATGAGACTTGAAGAATTTTCAATTCTGCTTCTATCTCCTGTCTGATATTCTCTTACTTTTTCTTAATTTCTCCACTACTGTGCAAACTTGTCATCCGTATGTCTGCCCTTTCTCCCATACTCATCCTTGAGATGCTACAGCTTTATCCAAAAATTCTAACAATAACTCTATGCAGCTTTCAATATTCAGATTGGATACAAATGAAAAATATCATAGGTTTGCTTTGGATTTATCATTTATCTATACCTGCTCCCAGCATCCTAAATTACCTGAACCCATTACAATTCAGAGCAATTGCTTCCTCAATTCACATTAGTGAACCTAGTTTAGTCTACTTCAACTTGATTAGTGCTGTTGAGTTTGTCCCTCTGCTTCAAGATGGACAATATAGTTATAGGGCATTAATGGGAAACAAATTACTATTGACCAGGATCCAGGAACTGAACCAGCAAGGCACGTATGGTCTTCAATTAATGTTGGTACAGAGATATATGCTAGCAGCACAGGGATGACTGCAGAATGGTCTGCAGTGAATTTGATATATTGTTTCCCGAAGATGTTGCTAGCTCTGGTGTTAGCTTTGATTGATCTTTGCAGAGTATATTCACCTTTCATTTAGTAAAGAATAAGTAAATAGAGTAAGTAGAACCCATTACAGTTCTACTTAAACCACGTTACCATGTCAGCAATAGATTCAACACACATACCCTTGATATGTGTTATGTATATGTTCTCTTCAATCCAGAGATAATCTTCCTGACTTTCTTTGCTTTTTTTATTTTATTATTTTTAGAGATAATTACAATATGCTGTTAACCCCGCAGCTTGAACCATTTTTCTCCTATCTCCCAAGCACTATGTGCATGAGGAGGTGTCAATTCAACTACAAGGCCTTTGGCTCTTTGCTTTTCAACTATAAACATTGGTGCTAACCTTATGATGCCATTTGTCAATCATAAATAACATTTCTTAGACTCCTCTTGGTTGCCAAGAAACTGATGAAATGCTGTTTGCAAATCATGTGTATGTGTATAATTCCATTTGTAAACTCCACTTGTGTTTGTGCTTAATGTCACATATTTTGTACACAGTTGGTCTCAAGCTTTAGAAAGATTGGGTTGATAGCTAGCTTGGAATTTAGTCACTTTGTTATGAATGGAAGTGAGAAAATAAGCCTACATGCCCTTAATATAGATAATATCACAATTAATTGAGTAGCCACTTATAATGCTTCAATGCAGACCTTATGTATGCCAAAAAGTAAAGGAGACTGTAGCTAAAGCTGAAGGCAAAATCCTATACGCATCGTTGTCAATTTAAGTAAAGAATCATTGCTTGTAATAGCCAAATTATGCTTCAAAATCATGATTAGTCTGGCTCAGAAGCAGATCAGCACCAACAATATTATCACTAGAAGAGATTAACCACTTCAAAATTACTTAGATCTATTAAATCTTTTTGTTGCACTTGTTCTGTACAATGAGGACACTAAAAACAAGAAAGAAATTACATAGGGCAATGATTTTGGACAATTTATTTACAATCTTCTCCTTGAAAACCTAAGCAATGTCTTCAAGGAAAGGATAATCAGTGTATCCAAGGACAGGGTCAGAGATGTAGAATGTGTCTCTGTTGTACTTGTTGAGAGGAGCATTGAGCTTAAATCTCCTAGGCAAATCTGGATTGGCTAAAAACAGACGACCATAAACAACAAGATCTGCACGATTTTCAGTAATAGCTTTGTTCCCATCTTCCCTGTCATAACCCCCAGCAACAAAAAAGTTACCCTTAAAAGCCTTTCTCATTGGCACAAGACTATGGGGACTTTCACTCTTTTCTCCAGCCTTCTTCATTCTTGGCTCAACCATGTGGCAGTAAAGAATACCATATTTGTTTAAGGATTCAGCCATGTAAAGGCCCAAAGCTTCTGGATCTGAGTCTCCAGATTCCATATAGTCTACAAAAGGAGAAAGTCTTATTCCAACCCTGTCTGCCCCTATCTCATCAGTAACAGCTTCAACTATTTCTAGAGCAAACCGGCAACGATTTTTGAGGGATCCACCATATTGATCCGTTCTATCATTCACTTGATCCTTCATAAATTGGTCAATTAGGTAACCATGAGCCCCATGGATCTCTACTCCATCAAAGCCTGTGTATAAGACAAATAATGACATTTTAATGAAGGGACTACGTAATAACAAAGGTAACCATGAGCCCCATTGTTCTTTCAGTTTTCTTTCATCAAGTACAAAGTACATTCCTTTACTTCCTTGTACATTTGACCAATCAAATATCTTTTATCTTATATAAACACATGAAAAGAACTTACCAGCTTCAATAGCATTCCTTGCAGCAAGTCTAAAATCATTGACAATTTGAGGAATTTCCTCTATCCTTAGCCGCCTTGGAGGAGTGAATTCTGCAACGTCAATTCCATTAGCTCGAAGTCGAGGGGTCAAAGGCCTGTCAGTGGAAGAAATTGGAGCTTGACCATTTGGTTGAAAACCTGTAGACAACAATATGAAAGAAAAATAAATATTCAATTAAATCACACGAGTTTGAAAAGAAATCATCCATCACCACTTAAAGAATTAGAAAAATGAGAGTTATGATCCATTAAATTACTTAGAAAAAGATGTTTCTTCACAAAGATTTAATTTTTATTAAAAAAAAAGTTATCTAAAGAAGTTATTGACAAGACCTTCATTGATTTGAAAACCACAAAAAAAAAAAAAAAAAAAAGAGACAAAATTAATACTTCTTTTGGATCATGAAGGCATAAAAGCTCCATTATTTGTTTCACATTATTGTATAAATATTCCACTCCAAAAAAGATAATTTCAAGATCTTATTCCATTTAAAAAAAAAAAGGGAAAGCTCATGATCTTAGGGCGGTCTAACACACCAAAAAGTGGTGGTTGCATGTCTATGACTACCATAGATATAGGACTCAATAATGATTTTGACAATTGATTTAGAGCAAGTGGTGTCAACATATCTAAAACAAAACTACAAAGATTTTGAAAGACCAACCAACTGAAAGAACCATGCTTTTGAAAAAGTGGCATGCAACCACCCACTATGGACTTTTTCGACTGAAATGGCAACATCATTATCTTTTTGTCCAACCAGCCACAGTGATTCGATTTTGTTAAAGCAGTGGGTGTCACCTTCTTCATATATACTAGATGCTAAAAAAATAATGACGTTAACATATCAGACTTATAATAGAAGATGCCCCTTCCACTAAGGCAATGATCATCATAAAAGGCCCCTTGAAATAAAAAATCCACTTTTAGTAGAGATGATACTGCAAAAAATAACACCACTACATTGATAAATCAATAATTTTTCAAAATAATTATATTGTTGCATAAATTTCACATACTCCCTCAATCCAATAATGATCATCACTTTTGCTAATTTTACTTTCTCCAAAATGAGAGTCAAGCCAATTAATGATCTTCCTCAGAAAGTATGTTTCTTTTTCAAATGTGACATTCATTATGCAGGAATAGCATTCTACAACACCAATGCATGGTTATTTCAGCAGTCAATGAAAACTTCCATCCAATTTGATTCTCTACCAAATAGGTTCACATGCAATACTTCCTTCGGGATCAACAAAAATCAATAGTTAAGTAGCACAATGTGGTATAGAAAACACAAATCTACTCAATTAATGAAACATTTACCATAAAGTCTTTGTAATTTAGCATATTACAAAACATTCAACTCTCTCCATCCATTACAAAAGTTCAATTGTCAACAAGCAAAAATAGAAGAGAAGATGTAAAGGTGGTCTCAGTCAAAGACAAACCTTGATTTGAAAACCTCCCCACATGCCAAATTTGACAAAAGAAAACTCCACCTTTGGCATGAACAGCATCTACGACGGGTTTCCAGGCTTCAACTTGCTCTTTTGTCCATATACCAGGTGTGTCTGGATACCTTTACAATAGCAAAGAAACCTAAGAAGTCATAAAAATTTTCAAGGCAAGAAAGGGAACCCTCAAAATGGAGATTGTATTTCAGTGGGAAACATGGTAAGAAATTGATTACCCTTGAGCAGTGTCAGAAACTCCAGTGGCTTCAGCTATCAGTAGACCACCTTTGGAGGTTCTCTGAGAATAATATAAGATAGCATGTGGCTGAGGAACATTACCATAAGATCTCTGTCTGGTCAATGGTGCCAAAACAACTCTGAAAATACAAATTAAATGATAAATTGAGTAAATCAAGTAAGAAATCTTTCAAATTGACGAAAGTAGTACCCTATAAGAATAAAAAATATAATTCCAGTAGCAAAGTCAGGAAGAATAATATGATTAAGCCCCTTTCTATATGTTATAATAGATACTAAAAAAGAAAATAAAAAAGGCAAGTAACAAATGAAACCAAATCAAACAATTCATTTTTGAATGATTATGGCAGAGATAAGGACAGCCTCACAACTTCACCTGTGGATTGCTAAAATATAAAGCTTTAAATAAGGTCTTAGAAGCTGAAGAAAAACACAAAATCAAAAAAACTCTGCATATAATATAATGCTTTTCCTTGTGAGTAAACAAATAAATACCTAAATGAGAAAGAGTGACAGAGACAAAGACAGAGAATGTTTGACTTGATCTACAATTTCCTTTTTTTCCTTTGGAGTTTGTTCATTGTTAAGGTACAACCATATTGTCAATTATTAAACATAGATTTCGCAAAATGCAGTACTGAAGTGGGGTAGGAGAACCTCAAAGATCCTATAGGTCCTTCAACTATGACAATTTCTATATCATTCATGGCTAATTTGCCATGCACTTGAAATTTGAAAATACTTGGTTTCAAGTTCAGGGCCTGCGTTGTTTTTAATTCTCGTACCTCTCTTTTCAACCTATGTTTATATCATAAGCTTACCTTTTTCCAAGACCTACAAAGCTGCGGCAAAAGAACTAAGTTTTTTTTTTTTTTTTTTGAAAAAAAAAAAGAGTGGCACTAAATTTAGGACTGTTTTCAAACATAAAACTTAACAATTCTAATGAGAGCATTTTGGAAAGAAGGCAAGTATATATTTGTGTAGCATGGACTTCAAAAGTGACTGCTTACGACATTTCAACTCTTTGTGTTAGAACCCCTTTCCCTCTCCCTTGTGTGTGTGTGTGTGTGTGTTTGTTTCTCAAAAAAAAAAAAAAAAAAAAAAAAAAAAAAAAAAAAAAAAACTCTTATAGTATCCAAACCTAGCCTAGGCATAGTTTACAACAAGTTAAATTAGTCAATTTGCTTCCACTCCGGGTCCAACCCCTGTACAAGCAGACCAAACTGAATGCAGCAGTTGACCTCAGATATATCTTATTTCAACAGAATCACAGTCACTGCTTTTCTAGGGTATAAAATCATATTTTGGCAGATCCGAAAGGAAGTTTGGGCTTCCCGGTTGTCGAGTTTAAACACCCTTGAGTACAATCCCATGAGTACTGTAAATTTGCTGGTGAGCGACCAGTGGCTTGTGCAATACATGCATGGCCACGTTTTACTTTAAGAAAATAACAGAAAAGACAAGTAAGAAACAAAATGAAGCATGTAAATGGAGGGGGGATATTACGGATGACTGATGAAAAAGTAAAAACTTGGAACAATTAATTTGATGAATTTTTATGCACAGAATAGGGTAAATTAGTTCTGTTAATCACATGTAGGTTCAAGATCATCAAATGATAACATACAGCATTTGAAGAATGACTTTGGTACTATGGCAGGATATAGATGAGGGTGCCAAACTGGATTGCTTTTCATCATACAGAATGTTGTCATAGGATCAATATAACACTGATAAATAGACGGATTTCCTCCCCCCTCCTCAGCCCCAAAAGAGTCAGACCAAAATTGTTGAGAAATGGTTCTATAACTATAGGTTGATATCTTATATAATCAAAGCAACTGTAAATAAAATTAAGCACTCTCAATCTCTCATGATGAAGCTACAAATACATTACTTAAAGGTTCAGAAAACACAAAGAATCCTGACAGCCAAGGTGATCAGATACCTTAATCTGCAAATCTAAAACCAATTTACACAATAGAGATTATTTACAAAATTCAGATAAACCAAATGACAGCTTGATTGTCCTTTTGAGATCAAGTAAAAATAAAATCACTAACTACTCATGATATGAGTAGCTCAGCAAGACAGCTAATGCAGTTCCAACAAAATTCATCAATCTTAACATTAGCAAAATTCGCAAAGTCTCACACTTTTAGCAGATAAATATTAAGATGTGAACTGACAAGAAAATGCTCAAAAGGGCAAGAGTGTTACATAATGAAAACGACATATATGAATAATCAACTACGATTTCTTGAAAGTTGAAACCTTTGTAAGCAAAACAATTCATTATCCCAACTGGGATATGTCACAGACTCCCAAACACCTTTTTTTAGGCAAAACCAAAGTCAAACAAAAAAAATCCCAAAACATGATTTCATTAAAAAAAAAAAAAAGACAAAAAAATCAAAACCCATCACACATATTAACAATTCAGATCATACTAAACAACAAAGACAAAAAGAAAGAATTTTGCAAGGTGTATTGGTATACCTATGGGAAAGGTTGAACTTGCCCAGTTTGTAAGGAGTAAGAAGAGGAATGCTGGGAGCTTCAGTAGCCATTTATAATTATTCTATTCTATTCTCCTGTTGAATGCGAGTACTTTACTTCTGTTCCTTATTTCAGACAAAAGTGGGGATGAAATGCTTGTTACACAAATGGGTATTTATAGAAATGGAAAAAGCGTTAAAGATTTGTGTCCAAAAAATCAAGTCTCCAATAAGCTAGCAGGATGGTTCCAAACTTCCAATTGGACAATGATGTTGGCCTTAAAATGGTATTCTTAACTTTTTTTCACAGTGCCTTGTGTCTGTGGTGACGTTTGGAAATTCGTGGCTGTGGAGGATGTGGATGGGTCTACACTATACATTGAGCCATTGAGCCCTCGAAGAAAACTTGTCCACCAAGAGCATGCAATGAAAATTATAATTCTACTCTATTTTACCATCTCAAAAACTTACACCATGTCATTTTACAATACGTTCAGCATCCCAAAACTCTATTATTTTACTATTTATTAAATATTATTTTTTAAGTCCAGAAGGCAAACAGAAAAAACATTTTTTTATTCGTTTTCTCTCATTTTTTTCATTCCTCTCTCTCTCTCTCTCTCTCTCTCCTATTTCACTTCTCTGTTACTTATCTTGGTTTGATTGTGCTTCGGTTGTGGATCATAAGTCTCTGCTTTGGTTGTGGATCATGGGTTGTGAATCGTGAATTCGTGATATGGGTTTTTGTTGGTTATGATCCAGTGGATTTTTGTTGGTTGTGCTCCGGCGGTGGGTTTTTGTTGGTTATGGGGGTCAAATTTGTGGGTTTGGCCGTGCTCGATGGCGTCGCCGCCGTCTTGGCCGTGGGTTGTGGGTGTCGCCATCGGTTTGGTCGTGGGTTGTGGATCGTGGTTGTGGTGCTGGGTTTTTTTGCTTGGGTTGCTCTGGGTAGCGATGGTGGTTCTATGTCTGGCTACAGCGGTGGTTCGGTGTCTGATATGTGGTGCTGGGTTGGCTGTGCTGTGGGTTGCGGTCTGGTGAAGCTTCAGTGATGGAGAGACAGAGATGAGAGACAAAGATGAGAGATGAGAGACAGAGATGAGAGAGACAAAGACAAAATATTAATATTTTCTTTTGCAATTGTGCTACAATGCAATTCTACATGTAGAATTGCATTGTAACACAATTGCAAAAAATTTTACAATTGTTGGCTTTTACAATTCCAGATGCTGAGGTTTTTGGGCTTGAAATGTCCTATTTTCTTTACATTTGGCATTTGCAATTCCCAATGCTAATGCTCTAATGTGGACCATTGCCCAATTTCATAATTTTTTAAACTAAATTTTTTGAGAATATAGATTGTGTTTAGATTTTAGTATATTATTTTTATATGAGATCACCACTAATTTTATTTTTTATTTAGAGAAAAAACGTTTTTATAATATATTACTCATAATTTATGACCTCAAAAATAATGAAAATATTGTTAAATTTGTCATGTCATCAATTGTTCTACTTAAAAAAAAAAAAAAAGCAATTTTTGAGACATAAAAGAGTTTTATTTTTTAGAATTTTTTTATGGCTTCTTAAGGAGGTAAATTAATATTTATAGCCAAAATTATATATATTTTTCTTAATATGAACCACTTTTTTTTTTTTTTGGAAAAAAAATTAGAATTTGCCAACTCTTTTGAAGATATATATATATATATATATATATATATTTGGAAGGTAGGGACAGAGCCACCCAAGGGGCCATGGTCCCTCTAGATTTTTATTTTTAAAATTTAGAGTATATATGTTTTATGAGATTTTTAGAATCTGGCCAAAGAAATTTAATTTTTGGCCCCTATAATATAATTTTTTTCCTCCACTTTTTTTTTTTTTTTGAAAGAAAATTGGAATTTGCCAACTCTTATATATATATATATATATATATATATATATATATATATATTGTAAGGACCGAGTTTGAGTCTTTAGCCTAAAGGTTGGTGAACTCAGGTCCAAAGAGTCTAAAACAATAAATTTGTAGTGAAATGGATTGGAAAACTGGGCTTTAGGGAATTAGACGAACACCAAAGTAGCTTTGGACAACAAGAGAATAGAGATAAACACGTTTAAGCTAAAGAAAATCGTCTTCGGGCAAAATCCGAGGAGATCCGTACTTATTTATATTTCACTAAGGTGGGGTTACAGGACCGGTCCTTGATACTACCGTCTCTTTCTCTTTTCCTTTCTTTTTTCTCCCCCCTGGCTCCTAAGGGTTCCTCACACTATATACCTGCCCTTAATTGATCTTCGCCCTACATTTATTGATCATCTAGGCTACTACTTAAGCGCCTATCCCATTGAACACCCTCTTTGACCCTCTGTGAGTTAGGGTAGCCAAGGTAACATTGTTCAGGGGTCTTCTCCACATAAATGCGGCCAGAAAGTTAGCTGTAAGGCATTCAATAAGGTGGTAGCAGCTTTTTTTTAGATATTTCTGTGCTCCCATCCCTCTTTTACGTTTTGTGATGCACGTCCTTATTACTAGAGCCTCCTAGAAGGCCACCTTTACCATTAGGATACACATTTGACCTATGCTTAGCTTATCTGAGGAGATACTCCTCGGCCAACTTTCCATTCATACCATTCCCAGGGGACTCTGAGCTCAAACCACCTACTACTATTTACTTATCCTCGGATTTCTCACGCTCTCGGCTAAGCCCACAGCCCAATATACGATTTGGACCCTTAACCCTACACACACACACACATATATTTGGAAGGTAGGGACAGAGACACCCAAGGGGCCATGGTCCCTTTAGATTTTTATTTTTAAAATTCAGAGTATATATGTTTATGAGATTTTTAGAATTTGGCCAAAGAAATTTAATTTTTGCCCCTGTAATATAATTTTTTCCCCTTTAAATAATAAGAAAACGATAGTGATAATGACAAGAACAACATAATTAGTTCAAATCTATATATAATAATAGGTAAAGCAGAGAGAAAATCCAATTAAATTTCAAATTGGAATTCAATTAGTGTCTAATTTTATGCCACGTGTCTCATCTAATCTAAATTTTAGAATTTTGTGCCAAGTGAGTTAATTTAGGTAAAAATTGAATTTAAATTAGAATTTAATTTTGCTCCATGTGTTCCAATTAATATAAATTTTTAAATTTTTGTGCCAAATTTGTTAATTTAATGTAGAAAATGAGGAATTGAATATAATAAATCATAAAAAACATAATCATATAACTAAAAAAATTCAAATTTATAAGTCATATATATACATATATATATATATATATAGCTAAAGTAGAGAGAAAATTTAATTAATTCTAAATTGGAGTCTAATTTTGTGTCACGTGTCATTTAATTTTTAAATTTTTTTGTTAAATGAATTATTAGGTGCAAAAATCAAAAGATCTAAATTTAATTAGATTTTAGATTGAATTTTAATTAGGGTTCAATTTTACGTCACGTGTCTCATCTAATTTGTTAATTTTTGTGGCAAATGAATTATTGAGGGCAAAAATTGAAGAGTCTAGATTTAATTAGATTTCTAATCATATATATATATATATTATATGTAATTGTGATTTTTTTAAATGTACCCGTGCATATGCACGGGATTACATACTAGTAACAATAAAACATCTAGCTTATACAACAACAAAAATTGGCTCAATCAACCAAAACATCACTTTAAAAATCATTATTTATCAAATCTGATCTATGAATCTTAGATCTATTAAATATTTTTATTAAAAAAATCCCTAAATCTATAAAATACCAATCGAATAAAGAGAGAATATTTCCAAGACATTGCCGAATGACTAATACACACAGACACAGTAAATTAATATCATAATTATAACTTATAAATTTATAATTAGTGATGGTTGGTGGATGGGTTGGAATCATTATTTTTTAACTTACTACCTTTAAGCTTTATTCTTTAGTTTATTTTATCTATTTTATTGGCGGTCCACTATTTATTTTTGAGTAAAGTTTGTGATCTATGTCTATGTGTTTTGAGCACTCTGGCATTGTTAGGCTTACTAAATATAATTCTCACTTGTTTATTTATATATTATTATTTTAGTTTTGGCATTTTTTTTCCCACCAGATTCCCTGTATTGGATTGAGTAATTGTGATTTAGAAGACCACACTTGCCTTTCCAATTTGAAAATTTCTATGGACATACTCAAATCTATATTTGATTTCACATGCTTGAGAGTGTCATCTTATGGTACATAAATATTTTTTCTTTTTCATAACTAGTTGACCCATTTGTAAGTGACGAACCAATTGACAAATTGAGAACCAAGCATTTTATTTTACTCTTGTTAAAGGCAACTGATTTTTAATTTTTTTTTATTGAGTAAGTCCATAAACACGCTCTTTCATTTGTGTCAAGAAAGGCAACTCATTATGAATTATGAGAACGACAAAAAAAAAAAAAAAACCTCATAATTATGTATATACATACTACAGTGGACTCCGGTGATGTGGATGGATCATTTGTTTTCGTACGATATGAATTTAGACGAATGGCTGTCGAAATTCAGATTAGACAGGAAGTAGTATAGAAAGAGCTTCTTCTTCTTCACCAAGAAAAAACCAAGGGTTGGTCAAAGAATAAAAAATTTAAAACAATGACCAGCACAAAGTAACAAAGTTTGTCTCATTATTAAAGTTTGCATGGAATTTGAATTTTTGTTCTTATAAACTATTAGTTTTTGTATGGTCCTTAAATTATTAAAAACAATTTAACTTTCTGTTGATTTTCTATCATGTTTGTGTGATTTCAAACAAACTTTAGATATGAAACCAATATTTTCTTCCCAAAAGATAAAATCATAAAATTAAGGAAACACAATAATCTACATAATTCTAGGATTTAAAACAATCATATTTTCTACTGATACATATTTTTTTATTTGTTCAATCTGACCGAAATGTAAGAAAAAAGAAACAAAGAGTAGAAGATACTGATAATAAGTTGACAAAGCCTACAAAATTTTCCAAAAAGAAACAATTCTCAGAAATCATGGTTTGAGAAGCCAAGTCAAGTTGATATCTTTTTCAGCCACCTTGACCTCTAGATTGGTAAGAACTTCCTTGATAGGCTCCCAAAACTTAGCCCTCTCTTCATCACATATCACAAGCTTCAATTGCTCAAGATTTGTAGTTGATAATGGCAACTCATTACGCAAGCTCAAGCACCCTTTCATGTGGATCTCCTCTAATTTACATAACTCACCAATCTCTTTTGGCAAGTGTCTAATGCTTAGGCAATCAGAAATGTCGAGAAGTCTTAAGTTTTTAAGGCCTGGGATAGATTCTGGCAACTCAGATAAATCAGTACAGGACCTAAGCCTGAGCACTTCTAAATTCACTAGCTTTCCAATCTCTTTGGGAAGTGTAGACAGTTGATGACAATTGGTGATAATGAGTGTTTTCAGGAGGATAACATCACACAGCACTGCAGGCAATTCCACAAGATCATTACAATAGTCAATGTTTATCTCCATTAGATTTGGCAATGCATCTGAAACTTGGATAGTACAATTACCAAAAGCCTGACCAACATTACACATGAACAAGGATATTTTCTTCAAACTCTTCAACAATACGGGGGCCTGGAAAAGGGAAGGGATTGAAACCTTCTCCAATCTGATTGTCTTTAAATCCGGTAGAGAATTGAGTAGTTGAAAACTTCTTAATTTAGTAGGAAAAAAACCATAATTAGTGATGAACAAAACCTTGAGATTATCCATTTTATCCACAGACCCAGGTAAGCTGTAATTCTTTGTTTGGAAGTTCAGAACTAGAACCTCAACTTTGGGTGCTTGAATGTTGCACCAAGTTGATGAGAACGATTCATCTGCAAAAAGTATCATATACAATGTGAGAGGGCACTCAACATGTATTATGTGCATGCGTGTTTATGCATGTGTGATAAAGGGAAACATGAACAAACCAGTTGAGATTGATAACAAGCGGGCATTGTTGGGTTGCTGATCCTGTTCTGTGCACCAACTTTGTAGAGTGTTTCCACTTATGTCCATAATCAATCTTTGCCTTTGTCTTTCTGGCCCCTGGCAGCTTTCAAATATAGCTAGCTCTCTAAGAAGATCATGTTGTGTGACATAGTCTTCATTGTAATATTTGTTGATCTTACCTGCATCTTTCCTGGTGATTGGACAAAAATTATAAGTTGGAAAAGGTTCAAATTATTTCTTCTAATGGTTCATAAAAAAATAAATATCTCTTTCTTCAAATGTAAAAAGTATATCTCAAATAATCTATGTTAAAATGTTGTTGCCATAAGAAGTTAATTAAGCTATAACTTATAGGACATTACAATAATTTGTGCCTAAGGCTGTGTACAGAGTTATTACTAATTATATCTAGCAACTAGCAATGGTTACGTGAAGAAAGAGGCTACAAGAATATCAGACCATAGAAATAAAGAGTCAGTATGCCTTTTCCTCACATGATTAGCCAGATTCTGGGTGGCGATTTTATGTAAATTGTGAATGGCATTGTTGCCAACTTCATCTAGTTTATGTAATTCCGCCCACATATCAATAAGGGCAGCAACAGGGATCCTTTGGTCTTCAGGAAATGAACCTAGATCCATGAAACATTCTTTGAAGATGACCTCGTTATCTGAAAATTCTAGGCTTTTTCGAAGACTATCAAGCAAATCAGAATTAGAATTGAAAATATAATGACTATTAGACCAATTCTCAGCTATACTGCACCAGGCCTCAACAGGGTTCTCATCGAGTAATCTACCTGATGATGTCGCAAAAGATCACCCTCAGTGAGCCGCTGGACCTGGACGCGTTCCGGGGGAACCTGCACGAGTACAAGGAACCTCAAAGGCGATGTACCGGTGTGGTACCGGCCAACGATCCTCCAACGGCTAAATTAGTATTTTACACAACTCTAGAGTGCCAGAGTCGGGATAGGAGCATGCGTACCTTTGTTCATGAGGATCGATGGTATTTATAGGGGTGTGGAGCTGGGACTTTTGGCGTGTTCGGGGAGGTGACCTCTGATCGGAGCCATGCCGTAAAGCGTGTTCTTTACGAAATCCTTTCCTCACCGAGGCCATCCCTCATTGCGTGGAGCACAAGTTACCTATCTCAGCGCTAGGCGTGCTTTACAAGACATGTCAGTCCCTTCGGCTTCTCCCCGTCACCCACTTATCCCGTCGGTTAGCGGGTGACGGCGTAACAAAGGGATCGGAGGCGTTTTGGGGGCGACGGGTGGAGCGGTGCCGTCAACATCCTGCCGCGCCGTCAGCCAACAGATGGGTGACGGCGCCTTCGAATGGTACCCCCCCCATCAGTTGCCCCCTGCTCCTTAATCCCGTCGGTCTCGATGACGGATTGGGGAGTACAGCGAGTGGCGGACAAAGCATTAATGGCTAGTCTCTTCGAGCAGTCCTAGTGTCGGGACACGTGTCCAAGGCCGACTGGTCCGCAGATGGACGGGAAGGTCGCTTCGTCTTCCGCGCCCAAGGCTTCTATATATATATACTCGGCTCTCCCTCGCTTCTCTCTTTTATTCCCATTCTTCTGATCAGAGCGAACCGTCAGTCTCAAAGAATCGAAGGCCGTCAAGCGCGATCCCGTTACCGTCTATTCAGCGAATCCTTCAGCTTTCTCGAGGCCGTCTACTTAACTTGGTAAGTTCCTACTTTTGTTGTCTTTTGCTCATTTATGTACTGAACTCTGGAGGAGGTTTTAGTGGGAAGGTCGTCGTTCGGGTTCTTAGACCACCCCCGTCCCTTGTAGGTGGTCCGATGTCTAGGGAAACGTCGAGCGAGCAATCGTCGGTCCGCGATGGAGCGGGCTACGACGAGGTCTACCGAACGGGCCGCGAGTCCGAGGATTCTTCTTGGTCGTCGGGGGAAGAGTCGTCAACCCAACCTTCCGTCGGAAGGACGAGGGGTGACGGGGTAGGGAGGACCCGCGTAGACGTGGTCCAAATAGACGTTAGTAGGACCGACGGCGGCTCGGGCGATGGAACCTCTGAGAGTACGTCCGGGGTATCCAGGGACGACCGTCCCTTTATTCTTCCCAAGGAATGGTCGGTCAATTATTTTTTGCCGACGATGACGGAGAAAATTTTCAACTCTCTTCGAGCTCGATACCAGATACCCGACGATATCCCGATTCGTCTTCCACTAGAGAAGGAGAAGTGTTACTCGGGAAAGACCGCGGACGTGGGCATGTACGACGCAATGTTCGCGGCCGGTTTAAGGTTGCCCCTGACGGCCCTACATCGTCAGTTGGCGAATTATTTGGGTCTATCCGTCAGCCAGATTGCCCCCAACGCCTGGAGGGTATTCATAGGTTCCGAAGTTTTGTGGGGTAGCTTGAGTGGGGGGAACCGTCAGCTGACCCTCGAAGAGTTCTTCTGGTGCTACCGTCCGCACCACATAACCTCGTCTCAAGGGATCTATCATTTCTCGGCGAGGAAAAAGGAGTTACGGTTGGTGTCCGACACGCCCGATTCCAACCGAAATTGGAAGGGACGGTACTTTTTTGTGGAGGGGACGAACTGGGTGTGCCGTCAGGAGGAATGGGAGACGATACCCCAGGGTTTTGACAACACCTGGGGGTATGTTAGGGAGTCAGGTCGTCGCCGTCACCCTCCTTTTCTTGTGGTTTTTATTCAAAGACTCTAACTCGTCCCCTTTCTTCTTTTTCAGCCAGCGTCCGGCCGGAGATCACAGAGGAACAGGAAGCCTTCATTTTGAAGGTGACGGATATTCCTTTGGGGGAGCGGACGTGTCGTGACCTCATCACCCCCGACGCGCTTTACGCGTATTGTGGAGGCCCCCTGCCGTCAGACGAAGCCCGTCGCCTATATAACCTTTCTCGTCAGCGTAAGCCTCGTCAGTTGCCCTTTCCGTTTCGTCATTTTTACTAGCGAGTTTGCTGACACTTCCCCTCATTTTTTGCAGAGATGGAGTCTGGTAGGCTAAAGGCGCAAATCAGGGCTGCCGCCGCGCAGAAGAAGAAGGAGGAGGGGAAGGAGGGGACGTCCAAGCACGTCCAGAAGGCCGCCGACAAGGGCGCGTCCAAAAGGAAGGGTGACGGTGCTGACGACCGTCAAGCCAAGAGACAAACCGTCACCCTTGGGGACGCCTCCTCCAAGCTCCCACCCCCCAAACATGGGGCCGGGAAGGGCCCGATGACGGCCAAGGGTCCCGTCGCCCCGGCGGACGGGCGCTGTATGCTAAACAACAAGGGTTTCGCCCTCGAGCGTCTGGATTCGATCCTCGGGACGGAGGAGGCTGACGTCTGTGCCGGCCAATCGATCCAGGAACTTGGGGATTCCGGTCTCTTCGACCTTGCCCGGGTAAGTGTGCCTTTGCTCTCGGCACTGCTATCTCGCCCCGTCTATTTCTGGACTCAAGGCTGACAGAAGTTTGATTTTTTTTTTTTTTTTTTTTTTTTTTTTTTTTTTTTTTTTTTTTTTTTTTTTTTGCAGGCTATGGTTCGTATGAGGGCCGTTCAAGTTAAAGGGGCCAAGAACGAGGAGTTGCTGGCTCGTCGGGACAAGCGTATCGCCAACTTGTCTGACGGGTTGGAACAATACAAGGACGCTTGTCGCACCTTGAACGAGGAGTTAAAGGAGTCGAAGGAGAAGCTCGGGGAAGTCACCCATCAGCTGGCGATAGAGACGGCGGCTAAGGTGACGGCGGAGAAGGAGTTGGTTTCCCTTCTGGGCCAGGTGGAGACGGCGAAGACTGACGCCGTCGCCGAGTTCAGGACGTCCCAAACGTTCGTCGACGCCTGCGCCGAATACTATGGTGAGGGATTTGAGGACTGCCTTAAACAGGTGAAGTCCCTCTTTCCTCACCTGGATTTGGCTAGGGTGTCGATGGACGACCCGGTGCCGGCGACTCCGGTGGGTGACGGCGTCACAGTGGACGTTAGTCCAAGTGATTCCGGGACGTTCCTGAAGGGTGATGGCGTCGTCCTGGCCCAACCAGCTCTTGATTCGTCCGGCTCCTTAAAAGCTTTGTCTGCTGATCCTTCCGGCCCCGGGTGTCTTCCCGTCAGCCAAGATCCTCCCAAGGGCGACGAGGCCGAACCCAATGTTACCGGCGCCTGACTTGTAGAATTTTTCTCTTCTTTTTTTTTTTGTAAGTGGTGCCCCGTCACATTGAGGGCTTTTTGTAAGGACAATGCCTTCTTGATATGGCGACTTTTATGAAATGTGTAACTTTTATTCCAAGTTTTATGTATGGTTTTCTTTCGTCGAAGCATGGTCAGCCAACTTTAGACTCAACACTTTTTGTATCGATGACCTTCCAACGGGGCCATCAATTTTCTTGCATAATGGGTTCATGCTTTTTGTTGGGTTAAAGTAGAACTATTAACTTTCCAAGCCGTCATCCTATGAACCGCCACTTTGTAGGCATGACCGGTTTTTGGTACTTGTAGGGTCCTTGGCCCTTTACCTTTCAGGATAGTGCCGTCGTTTTTGAGACCGTCTGATTTTTATGCGATCCATTTAGAGTTGAGCCGTCGGCTTGGGTGCCTGACGCTTTTGCGCCCTGTGGATTTTAGGTTGACTTTTAAGTCGTCGGCTTGGGCGCCTGACGCTCTTATGCCTTGTAGAGTTTAGGTCGCTGGCTTTTAAGCCGTCGGCTTGGGCGCCTGACGCTTTTACGCCTTGTAGATTTAGTTTGGCTTTTGAGCCGTCAGCTGGGGTGCCTGACGCCCTTACGCCTTGTAGATTTAGTTTGGCTTTTGAGCCGTCAGCTGGGGTGCCTGACGCTCTTACGCCTTGTAGATTTAGTTTGGCTTTTGAGCCGTCAGCTGGGGTTCCTGACGCTCTTATGCCTTATAAATTTAGTTCGGCTTTTGGGCCGTCAGCTGGGGTGCCTGACGCCCTTACGCCTTGTAGATTGTTTGGCTTTTGAGCCGTCAGCTGGGGTGCCTGACGCTCTTATGCCTTATAAATTTAGTTCGGCTTTTGGGCCGTCAGCTGGGGTGCCTGACGCCCTTACGCCTTGTAGATTGTTTGGCTTTTGAGCCGTCAGCTGGGGTGCCTGACGCTCTTATGCCTTATAAATTTAGTTCGGCTTTTGGGCCGTCAGCTGGGGTGCCTGACGCCCTTACGCCTTGTAGATTGTTTGGCTTTTGAGCCGTCAGCTGGGGTGCCTGACGCTCTTATGCCTTGTCGTTTTTAGACGTCGTCTTGGTATACCTGTTTTAAGAGCCAAGCACAGTGCAAGAGAGATTGAATAAACTTCTGAAACATGTATTAAATTTAAGGAAGAAAGGTGCCCATTGGGCCCTCGAGATACATTTGGGTGAATACAAGTAGGAGCTGTCGCTCCTTTATTATTGGTAGTACTTTCGTAGGTGCTCGGCGTTCCATGGATGGGGTAGTGTCTGTCCCCCCAACGTTTCCAAGTGGTAGGTGCCTCTTCTATGCCACGTCGTCACCCGATAGGGTCCTTCCCAGTTGGGGCCGAGCTTTCCTTGGGCAGGGTCTCTGGTAGCGCCCATGACTCTTCTTAGAACAAGGTCTCCGACCTGGAAGTCCCTGTGCTTGACCCGGGAGTTATAGTGCTTGGTCATGCGATCTTGGTACCGTGCGAGTCTTTGTTCGGCCACTGCTCTGACTTCGTCGAGCAGGTCCAGGCGTAGGCGCAGTGCCTCGTCATTCCTGTTTTCATCGTGAGCATTCACCCTGTAGGTTGTGAGTCCTATTTCGGCTGGGATGACTGCTTCGTTTCCGTAGGTTAGCCGGAATGGGGTTTCTCCTGTTGGGGTCCTTGCCGTCGTCCGGTATGCCCAAAGTACGCTGGGTAATTCCTCAGGCCATATCCCCTTTGCCCCCTCGAGCCGAGTCTTGATAATCTTCAGCAGGGATCGGTTCGTCACTTCGACTTGGCCGTTGGCTTGGGGGTGGGCGGGGGAAGAGTAGTGGTTCTTAATCCCCAGCTGCGAGCAGAACTCTCGGAAGGGGCCGTTGTCGAATTGCCTGCCATTGTCCGAGACTAGGACCCTTGGGATCCCGAATCTGCATATGATGGATTTCCAGACGAAGTTCCGCACATTCTTCTCTGTGATGGTAGCCAGGGCTTCGGCTTCTACCCACTTTGTAAAGTAGTCTATGCCTACAATCAGGAACTTCAGCTGCCGCGTAGCCGTTGGGAAGGGTCCCATAATGTCCAGCCCCCATTGAGCGAACGGCCACGGGGCTGTTATGGGAGTTAGCTCTACGGGCGGCTGTCTGGCGATGTTGCCGAACCTTTGGCATCGGTCGCAAGCTTTGACATAGGCTTGAGTATCCTCCTGCATGGTGGGCCAGTAATACCCTGCCCGAATCAGTTTGTGCACCAATGATCTAGATCCCGAGTGGTTTCCGCAGACTCCTTCGTGGACTTCCCTCATGACATACTCGGCTTCTTCGGGTCCCAAACACCTCAGGTATGGGCGAGAGAAGCCCCTTTTGTATAGGACGTCCTTCATTAGTACGAATCTTGCGGCTCGGACCTTCAGCCTTCTGGCGGCTTCTTTTTCGTCCGGTAACGCGCCATCCTTTAGGTAGGAGATCAGCGGCGTGGTCCAGTTACCTCCGGAGCTTATTTCCTGCACACTGACAATGTCTATTAGCGGCGTCGTTTGTACAAAGGAAAGTACATTCTCCGGAGCGGCCACGTGTTCTGAAGAGGCGGCTCTGGCGAGGCGGTCAGCTTGCTCGTTTTCTTCTCTAGGTATTTGGGTAACTTCGGCCCTCAGTTCATCCACTCTTCGCTTCGCTTGTTCTAAATACTTTTTCATTCTGTCGCCTCTACACTCGTAGTCACCGCTTATTTGGTTGACAATGACCTGGGAGTCGCAGTAGGCTATTACTCTAGTGGCCCCGGCTGCCTTGGCGAGGTCGATCCCGGCTATCAGCGCCTCATATTCCGCCTCATTATTCGTGGTGGGATAATGTAGGCGAATCATGCATTCGACCTGATCTCCTTCGGGGGAGTGAAGGACTACGCCTACTCCGCCGGCCTGTCTGGTCGACGACCCGTCTGAATGTAAGGTCCACGGATGGTCGTTTGCCCCCCAGTCTTCATCGCTTGTGAATTCGGCAATAAAGTCGGCGACAGCCTGACCCTTCAGGGCAGTGCGCGGGCGATACCTGATGTCGAACTCGGTCAATTCGATCGCCCATAAGGCCAGGCGACCGGCCGCTTCGGGGTTGCGCATAGCCCGTCGAAGGGGTTTGTCGGTCAAGACGACTATCGTATGGGCTTGAAAATATGGCTTGAGCTTACGGGCCGCGGTGATTAAGGCGAGGGCGAGCTTTTCCATTGGCGGATACCTTTCTTCCGCCCCGCGGAACGCCCGGCTGGCGTAGTACACAGGCCTTTGGACCTTGTCTTCCTCCCTGACCAAGGCCGCGCTGACGGCCGCCGGGGAGACGGCCAGGTAAAGGAATAGCTCTTCCCCTGGTTGCGAGGGGCTCAGCAGGGGCGGTGAAGAGAGGTAGGCTTTTAGTTCCTCGAAGGCCTTTTGGCACTCGCCCGTCCATTCGAACGACTTCTTCAGCGTGCGGAAAAAGGGTAGGCACTTGTCTGTCGCTCTTGATACAAATCGGTTCAGGGCGGCTACCCTCCCGTTCAAGCTTTGTACCTCCTTCGTGTTCCTCGGGGGCGCCATGTCCATTATGGCCCGAATCTTATCAGGGTTGGCCTCGATGCCCCTCTGGGACACCATGAAGCCTAGGAATTTCCCCGCCGCCACTCCGAACGCACACTTCGCGGGGTTGAGCTTCATGTCGTAGGAACGGAGCGTGTCGAATGTCTCTTCAAGGTCCTTCAAGTGATCCTCCTTCTTCCTGCTTTTTACTAACATGTCGTCGACATATACCTGAACGTTCCTTCCAATTTGGTCGGCGAACATCTTGTTCATGAGTCTCTGATATGTGGCGCCCGCGTTTTTCAGCCCGAATGGCATCACCTTGTAACAGAAGAGGCCCTGGCTGGTGACAAACGAGGTCTTCTCTTGATCAGCCACGTCCATCCGGATCTGATTGTACCCTGAGAAGGCGTCCATGAAGCTCAGTAGCTGGTGTTGGGCTGTAGAGTCCACCAGCGCGTCGACTCGCGGGAGGGGGTAACTGTCTTTGGGGCATGCCTTGTTCAGGTCTGTGAAGTCCACACACATGCGCCACTTCCCGCTAGCATTCTTGACCATCACCACGTTGGCCAACCAGTCAGGATAGTATACTTCCCGGATGAAGTCCGCTTCTCGCAGCTTGCCCACTTCTTCCGCCACTGCCCGGTCCCGCTCCGGGGCGAACACCCGCTTCCTCTGGCGGACGGGCCGGAAAGATGGCGACACGTTCAGCTTGTGTACCATAACTGAAGGGTCAATTCCCGGCATGTCTTCGTGACTCCAAGCAAACACATCCTGGTTTTTTCGGAGGAGAGTCACGAGCGCCTGCCGAGCCGAAGCGCAGGTGAAGGCGCCAATCCTGGTGGTCCTTTCTGGCCTGGACTCGTCGAGAATAATCTCCTCTAGCTCTTCTGCGGGTTCTGCCCCCACCCGCTGCTCTATGTTCATTGCCGGCAAGTGGCTATCTGCTTCTACCATCGCTATGTAGCATTCTCGCGCGGCCACCTGGTCTCCCCATAATTCCCCTACTCCGCCCTCTGTGGGGAACTTGACCATCAGGTGGTAGGTCGATGTTACAGCCTTCCAGGCGTTAAGGGTGGGCCGCCCGACAATAGCGTTGTAGGCGGACGGACAGTCGACGACGAGGAAGGTGACATCTTTGGTGACCTGCCGGGGATACTCCCCAATTGTGACCGGCAAGGTGATGGAGCCGAGGGGGTAAACCCTGGTCCCCCCGAACCCGACAAGCGGAATGTTGGGAGGCGTCAGGCGTTCCTTGTCGATCCGCATCTGTTGAAATGCTGGGTAATAGAGGATGTCTGCGGAGCTACCGTTGTCGATCAAGACCCTGTAGGTGTTATAGTCCCCCAGCCGGATAGTGACGACAAGGGCATCATCATGCGGATGATGAAGACGCTGGGCGTCTTCCTCCGTGAATTCAATAGTGGGGCCGCTGACACGCGGTTTCTTCTGGACGACGCCCGCCGCTCGGATGTTCTGTACCGCTCTTAGGTAGGCCTTCCGAGCTTTCTTCGTCGATCCGACGGCCGCCGTGCTCCCGATTATCATCCTTATATCTCCTATGGGAGGTCTGGGGCGCTCATTGTCCCGGCGGGGATTCTGCTCCTGTCGGGGCGCTTGCGCCCTTTCTCGGCTGACGAATCTTTGCAGCTTTCCCTGCCTGATTAGGGCCTCAATTTGCTGCTTCAAGTCGTAGCAGTCGGCGGTGTCGTGGCCGTGGTCTCGGTGGAAGCGGCAATACTTGTCCTTGGGTCGTTTATCGGGATTCCCCTTCAGTTTCCCCGGAAATGTCAGGGACCCCTCGTCCTTGATCTCCATCAGGACTTGGTCGACTGGGGCCGTCAGCGGGGTGAAGCTTGTGAACTTCCCGGCAAGAGGTAGTGGTCGCCTGTTGTCTCGTCCTTCTGTTCGGGGTTTCTTCCGCCCCCTATCCTGCCTTACGTCCTCCGGCCTCTTGCCTTGCCTCATGTCCTCCCGCCCCTCTCGCCTCCCGGGAGGCCTCTCTCCCCGGGCTTGTAATGCATCTTCTGCATTCATATACTTCGTGGCCCTGTAGAATACATCCGACATCGTCTTCGGGTCATTCTTGTATAGAGAGAACAAGAATTTGTCCTCCTTCAGCCCGTTGGTGAACGCGGCGACCTGTATCTTATCGTCCGCATCGTCGATGGAAAGCGCCTCTTTGTTGAAACGGGCTATGTAGGACCTGAGCGTCTCGTCCTCCCGCTGTCTGATGTTCATCAAGCATGCGGTGGATTTTTTATACCTGTGTCCTCCGATGAAATGCGTGGTGAACTGGGCACTCAATTCTCTGAAGGTACCGATAGAGCCGGGCGTCAGCCTGCCGAACCAGGTTCTCGCCGCGCCCTGCAGCGTCGCCGGGAAGGCCCGGCACATGATTTCATCCGGTACACCATGCAAGTGCATCAATGTCTTGAAGGACTCTAGGTGGTCTAGTGGATCCTTGGACCCGTCATACTTCTCTATCTGGGGCATACGGAACTTCGGCGGTGTGGGGAACGAAGCAACAGGTGTGGTGAAGGGAGTGTCCGTACGGTGGACGAGGTCGTCGAGGTCGCTGGATACTCGTCCCCTGAGGGCGTTCATCATAAAGTCCATGCGTTCCTTCATCAACCGCATCTCCTCAGTAACACTGGGCGGATCATTGTTAGCGGCTGATGGACGGCTTGTCCCCTGCCCTTCGGGTTGGGTCAACGCGTGGCTCCCCTCCGGGCCTCCGCGATCTCTCCCTTGGGCGCTGTTTTCTTCATTCTCTCCCTGGTTAACAGCCGCCGTGTTCCTTCGTAACAGCTGTTCTTCCAAGTCATCGTTACGTTTTGTGAGACGTTCCACCGCGGCCATCAGAGTCTGGACTTGTCTCTCGAGGGCCGTAGCGTGTTGTTCGTTGCCTTGGTCGTTCATTGTGGTAACCCTTGAACGCGTAAGTACCATGCAACTCTTTGTCCGGGAAGCACAGAACGCAGCTTACGTACGTATCTTCTGACGTTTCCCCACAGACGGCGCCAACTGATGATGTCGCAAAAGATCACCCTCAGTGAGCCGCTGGACCTGGACGCGTTCCGGGGGAACCTGCACGAGTACAAGGAACCTCAAAGGCGATGTACCGGTGTGGTACCGGCCAACGATCCTCCGACGGCTAAATTAGTATTTTACACAACTCTAGAGTGCCAGAGTCGGGATAGGAGCATGCGTACCTTTGTTCATGAGGATCGATGGTATTTATAGGGGTGTGGAGCTGGGACTTTTGGCGTGTTCGGGGAGGTGACCTCTGATCGGAGCCATGCCGTAAAGCGTGTTCTTTACGAAATCCTTTCCTCACCGAGGCCATCCCTCATTGCGTGGAGCACAAGTTACCTATCTCAGCGCTAGGCGTGCTTTACAAGACATGTCAGTCCCTTCGGCTTCTCCCCGTCACCCACTTATCCCGTCGGTTAGCGGGTGACGGCGTAACAAAGGGATCGGAGGCGTTTTGGGGGCGACGGGTGGAGCGGTGCCGTCAACATCCTGCCGCGCCGTCAGCCAACAGATGGGTGACGGCGCCTTCGAATGGTACCCCCCCCATCACTACCAATCACTTCGAGTGCCAGTGGGAACCCGCCACAGCCTCTCACTATCTGCAATTTAAGGAACCAAATAAAATCAGTCATAGTTTGGAGGCTACATGGGTAATATTAGCCAATGCTATAGTAACTCAAACCACATGAATTGTTTGGAAATATGAAACAAGGCTGGTAGGACCTTCTTATTTTTCTCTTTTTCACTCAAGTTTTGGGAACAATTGGTTCAAAACAAAACAAGCAAGCTCAAATGTATGTAAAAGTATGAAAGCATGATTTTGGCAAATACTTCTTTTTTTTTTTTTTTTGGTTGGGAATAGGGTACATACGGTATCATGCACTCATCAAGACCAAAACTAGATAGTATTTCTTCATTCATATGCATATAAATACCTTAACCAATGGTGAAAAGTATATATAAAATTAAGCACTTTTCATCCGAATATATATGAAAGATTGACAAAGCACCTTGTTGATGGCTTCAACTGGAATGTTAGAACTCTAATGTTGCAGAGATGCTGAGTGATGAAGCAGCATCGTTGCATAGTCATCATTTAACGGATTTAAGTAATATTTAAAGCTAAATCCTGGAAGTTCAGTTCTTGAGGTCACCAGAATATTGTAATTTGGAATGTCAAACATAAACTTCTTAAGACGGAGTTCTGATCCAGACCAAACATCATCCAAGACCAATAATATAGGATTTGATCCAATTTTGGTCAGTCCTTCCCGTATCTGGTTGATTGCATCTTCATCACTTTGGAACTCGGGCACCTGATAACTTATACATTGATATAGTCTTCTTGCAATGACCATCAGGTTGAAATTTTTAGAAACGGGGACAAAAAAAATATTGTCCTTAAATTTTCCTACCCAAAAACAATCCAGTTAGAAAGTTGCCATTGAGGCACATTTCATTTCTTATAACATTGTAAACTGAAAACATGGATAATAATGGCGGGCAGATGAAGTGAATTACACACAATTTCAGTCGCAGCAAAGATTAAGAGGTGTGTGTATGTTACATTTTCTTTGTTACTACGCTTCTAAGGCAATAAATGCAGAGGATGAAATGTTCCAAGAACAGTGCTTCATGACTGTCAAGAGGGTTAACACTTAACACAAAATAATGAACATAATTAGCAAAGGCCTATCATATCTTACCTAATGAGACATAAACTTGTTTCAAACTGTAGTTTAATTTCAACTTTACTTTTTTAATTTTTATGAATCCTAGTTTAATTTCACTTGCAAAAATTCAAATCTTCAAGTGTGAATGCATTGCAATTCCATTTATTCCAATTACTTGTCTATATAAAACAAAAAATATATATATACTTCTGAAAGCTGAAGTGTAGTATTTATTATTTCTACGTTTCTATTAAGCCACTTCATCTGCTACGTTATTGACCATACCATTAGTCTTTTTCATATTTATTTTTACCTCTATTTTTTTTACAATATTAAATATAAGATAATATTTGCTTTACAAATTCATTTTAGTCGATTTTAACTTTACATATTCATCTACTTTTATTTTAATGTTATAACTAAATAATAAATCAATGAAAAATCAAAACAAAAATGTTGTCTATATATATTCCTCTCTTAACTTTTTTTTGTTGAAATTTTTTATTTTTCTTGCATCTTTACCTTAGATTGATGAATATTATTGACTAATTCATATGTGTTTCTTGATACAAGTATTTTTTTTTTTACCATTTTCTTTACAACACTAAATACTTTTAATGAATGGTGTTTGTTGTTGATCTTATTTGAGGGAAATCATATTATAATATGTCAAATTTTGTGTTCTTTTCAGGTTTTAATTTATTTGAAAAATAACAAAATAGTTTGGATAAGCTAATTAAGAACAGTTAGTGTAGTTGAAGACAATGATTTTTGTGCAGTTTACTTTCATAGTTAGTAAATATTTTGTTTAATAGATCAGTAGTAGATTGTTATGTCTTTTTTATATGATGTTCTTAGATGCTTGAGCAATTGCTTTAAGCATTTATGAATATTTTATATTGTTCTTTATCTTCCTTATCTTATTAGTGCATTCTTTGAGATTTTTATGAAAACAAATTCAATTTTGTGCTTCAAATTATTTATTTATCTATTCATTTAACACATGTTGGATTAGATGTAACATTAGATTATAGCAAAATTAACACAATACTTGTTCTTTTTCAAAAAAAAAAAATTCTCTCCTTTTTTCCCCTTTGGAATTGTACCCTTGGTTTTTTTAAAAGGAAATAGAGTTACAATCTTTTATTTTTCCCTTTCTTTTTTTATTATTTTTAACTGTAGTTTTGTTGAGTTTTATTAATTTTTTTAGATATGTTTCTTGGTGTTTTTGATTGTGGTAGAAAAAATTGGGTTTGAAAAAGATTGTTTAAAACTAAAAGAATAATTTCCAAATTATATATACTTTTTAATGATATGAAAAATATTAAAAATAAATTGTATTAAAAAATTAATATTTCACTAAATTGCCTTTGAATTCTTGAGCATGATTCTTAAACCCGGACCGGACCGGACGGTCCGACCGGGAAAACCGGGAACCGGACAGAATTCCGGTTTTTTAAGGTAGAGAACCGGGTATTGATGGGTTTTCAGTGAACCGGAAGGACCGGGGTTCAACCGGAAAAACCGGCTAAACCGTAGGCCGGTTCAACCGGTCATGAAATCAAGGTTGTCAGTTTCGTACCGGCAGAAATATCGGATTTTGGCCGAAAAATGGATACCGGCCCGAAACAAAAACACAGATTTCTTCATTGTTTTTCACTCACCTAAGATAATTTCTTAACAAATTTCACGATCTGATGCATCTCTCTTGTATCTCGGTCTCTTTTCTGCTTAGCTTTCCATTTTTCTTCGTGGTCTCTGCAACGTCTGTGACTCTTTGTTCCTCAAATCTTCTTCTTCTTCTTCTTTTTCTTCTTCGCTTTTTTATGGGTTAAGTGTTTCTCAGAGAGTCTTGCCTTTGGTGCCCACGTGATGACTGACCAAAGGTAAGGAGTCTTGGCTTTTTGAAATGGTGCCCACGTGATGACTGACCAAAGGTAAGGAGTCTTAGCTTTTTGAAATTTGAAATGAGACAAGACTTAGTGGAGGTAAACATGTGGAGGAGATTAAATCAAGATAAAAATAAAGAAAGATAAATTGTAAAAATAAAGAGAATGAGTGGAGGTAGAAAAAAGTGAGTTATTAAAAAAAAAAATTGTTGGCAGAGGGAGTGTAAAATTGAGATACGTGTACCAAAAAAAATTCATTACAATATTTTTATAACAATTTCACAGTAAGTTTTATGTTTTAGGTTGTTATGGATTTTTATTAGTGAGTTAAAAAAGTTATTTCAGTGGTAAGTTCAAATTAAAACCAATAAAAAATAGCCACATATAATTTATTGTAAAAGTGTTGATAATATATTGTGGACGTAACACATTTATGGATTCAAACTTGACTTCTCACACATTAAAAGCAAAACCGAAACTTTGACCAACAAACCAAGTGTTCTTTTTGGGAACTAATATGCAATATTATTAAATTTATATTAAATTTACATTATTTATAGTTTCTAAACTTCAATGTTATCTTTCTCAACATATTAAATATTACTAAATTAACTTTTTATTTAAGGACAATACTTATGCAATTTATGAATTTATTTTAAAAGTCATTTTTAGTTAATTGAAATTATTTCTCTTAAAGGATTATTATAAAAATTTCTTTTTATGCTTATTCATGTTGTACTATAATTTATTAACTTTATAATGTACTCTTTTATGTATTTTGTTTCAATTTTAAAGATATTTTTAGTAAATTTTGCTTATATTTACAAATTTAATATATTTATTTATATTTAAATAATTATTAAATTAATTATGACGTCATCACGGTTCAACCCCGGTTCGACCTCGGTTGGACCTCAAAAACCTTGAACCTCTCCCTTTTACGGTTCAATGAACGGTCCGGGTTTGAAAACCTTGTTCTTGAGAAAAAATTTGTTTTGATTTTGGTACAACAGAAATTATATATATATATATTACATTTTGTAATTGTTTTTATAATAAATGAAAATATAATTATAAATTACATTACTATTTATTAAATTAGTACAAGTTGTAAAAAAATAATAATGAAACCATTTTAAAAATATTATCACGTGCAACGCATGAAATCCGCCATTAGTGCTTATAAAACTCAAACAATAGTTCAATTTCAGATTCAACAATGAACTTTGTTAAGAAGTCAACTGATAAATTGGTTGATTCGAAGAAGGATTGAGTTTGCTAGTCGTGATAGAAACGATTGTACCTTAAGATTAATGAGTATTTTACTGCTAGTCGTAATGCAGTAATTGTGATATAAACGACTGTAGCTTAAGATTATTGAGTATTTTATTGCTAGTCGTAATGCATGAGTGTGTCAGGTGCTCATTAAACCATAACACTGCATTGTACTTCTTTCTCATCTGATATAAAAAATGTGTAGCGTTCTTGTTTACATAGCATTTTAACAAACTTCTATACGTGTTTTGTTTTAGGTAGTACCTAACAGTTAATTAAGATCCACGTACTAGCACAATAAATAACTTTAAGAATATGCAAACACATGCCAATTATGCATTAAAATTACATACACAAAAAAGAAGAGAGAAATCAAATACCTTTAATTTCCTGGTCATGACCAAGCATTTTCACCAGTGTGGTCTTTCCGTATCCTCCAGGGGCAGTCAGTAGAATCTGCTGCCTCTTCTCATTCAGCAGCTGCGTCTTCAATACAGTTAAATGTAATATTAGCAACGCGATATATTATATCATGTTGTATATGTTAGAGTGAATGCGGAAGGGGAAGCATAAAATAGGAACACTGAGAACACGAGGGTTACATGGTTCAGCCTTGTCGGCTTACATCCACGAAGGAATCCCTTAAGGGCTACATCTTTATTGTGTAAGAGTGTAGTACAATAACCATTGTTACAATGAACCTTACATGAATATATATAGACAACTAAACCCTAGACTACTAGTACAAGTAGGAGTGGGCTTGGACCTATTACATTGGGCCAATATGTCTAATATATATCTCTAACACCCTCGGCGGAAGCTCGAAGAAGTCTTGAGGTTGGATAAGCATGAGAAGATCACTTGGAGACGCCTTGAAGAATGCCTTTGAAGAAACCACAATAAAGAATGTGCCAATTGACCAATTTTGGAGTTTCAAATGAAGAAACGGAGTCCAAAATTGGAATCTACGCGAAAAACTAAGCAAGATAGGCCATTTTGGAAATTTTAACTTTTGGTCAAAGTTCAACGCAAAAGTCAAAGTCAACAGATCTTGGTCAAAGTCAATGGTTAGTGCTCACGGGTCAGATTCGGGTGTTCCAGGTCAGGTCGGTCCGGGTCAACGGTCAGCTAGGTGACGTGGTGCTGACGAGGCGACATTACTAACGTGGCTAGCTGACATGTATGATGACGTGTCTAGGGCTGACGTGGCTTTTTGCTGACGTGGAATGATGACGTCATTTGGTGACGTCAGATGACATCAGTAGTAGTTTTTCGTCGCGTGGCAGGAGCATGCGATGTTCACCGACGCGTGGAGGAAAAGCCAAAAACTAGGGAGGCAGGTGGAGGCGTGTGTTTTGTCGGATGAGGGCCAGAATCTCAGGTTCCGTAAAGCGGTGGACGTGGAGGCTGAAAGGGCGGCGCGTGTCACTAATTGAGATCTGTGAGTGAGGATTCCGATGTGGCATGTGGGATATTTTCCGAAGCTAATTCCAGCGCGTAGAGGCTCGTGGCTAGGTTTCAGTTAACTGGATTTCTGGGTTTTCCTCACGGGAGGCCGATGAGCATGTTTCTGGGGTCAGTTTCAATAGGTGAAAGCTTGATGTGCACGGATCTGAGAAGTTAAATCACGGTTTGCTTGGTTTTAGATTTTGACACAGCACAGAGCCATAGTGGCCGCTAAATGCAGTGGTGTCTAGATCTAGCAGACAAACATATGTGATTTAAGATGGTGGTATGCACATGAGAATCTTCTTTGGTGTGTAGAGGTGTTTGTTTGATGCCAAGAACGAAGTTTGGTTCTAATACCAAGTTAAATGTAATATTAGCAACGCTAGGCCTGTCCACGGGTCGGTCCGGGTCGGGTTTGTGCCCAACCCGGAACCGAACCGATTACTTCGGGTCTACCATTTCTGAACCCGCCGCCGACCGGTGAAAGGGGTCGGTTCGGGTGGTCGGACCTCGCCGGAGACCGGTCGGTTCTCGGTCGGGGTTGAAAGTTTCAAATTTCCGCCGGAAACTGCAGAAATCCACCAAAACTCCGTCAAATCGGGCCGGAGATGCTGAGATCTAGCCGGATCTCGACGAGATCTCGTCAGATCTCGACAAGATTTGGCTGAATCTCGACGAGATCTCGCCGGATCTCGAAGAGATCTGGCCATTTCTTCATTTGATCGGACTAAAACCACCGGCGGTCGCACCATCGATGGAAAACGGGACTTTTTCCGGTGTACTGCGATCGGATCGGTTTTTTTCGGGTTTTCATGTTCAGACCCGTCAACCGACCCGCCGGTCTCCGGTTCTGGGATCTGCGGCCCGTCGCCGACTCGTCACTGGCGTCGGGTCGGTCGGTTCTCGGATCGGATCGGCCGGGTTGGCCGGGTGGGTCGGTTTGCAGGCTGGTTTGGACACCCCTAAGCAACGCGATATGTTATATCATGTTGTATATGCTAGAGTGAATGCGGAAGGGGAAGCATAAAATAGGAACACTAAGAACACGAGGGTTACGTGGTTCAGCTTTGTCGGCCTACATCTACGGAGGAATCCCTTAAGGGTTACATCTTTATTGTATAAGAGTGTAATACAATAACCATTGTTACAATGAACCCTAACATGAGTATATATAGGCGACTAAACCTTAAACTACTAGTACAAGTAGGAGTGAGCTTGGGCTTATTACATTGGGCCAATATGTCTAATATATATCTCTAACACCCTCGACAGAAGCTCGAAGAAGTCTTAAGGTTGGATAAGCATGAGAAAATCACTTGGAGACGCCTTGAAGAATGCCTTTGAAGAAACCACAATGAAGAATGTTCCAATTGACCAATTTTGGAGTTTCAAATGAAGAAACGGAGTCCAAAATTGGAATCTACGCAAAAAACTAAGCAAGATAAGCCATTTTGGAAATTTTAACTTTTGGTCAAAGTTCAAAGCAAAAGTCAAAGTCAACAGATCTTGGTCAAAGTCAACGGTCAGTGCTCACGGGTCAGATCCAGGTGTTCCGGGTCAGGTCGGTCCGGGTCAACGGTTAGCTAGGTGACGTGGTGCTGACGAGGCGTCACTACTGACGTGGCTAGTTGACGTGTATAATGACGTGTCTAGGGCTGACGTGGCTTTTTGTTGATGTGGAATGATGACGTCATTTGGTGACGCCAGATGACATCAGGAGTAGTTTTTCAGCGCGTGGCAGGAGCATGCGATGTTCACTGACGCGTGGAGGAAAAGCCAGAAACTAGGGAGGCGCCTGTTTTGTCGGATGAGGGCCAGAATCTCAAGTTCCATAGAACGGTGGACGTGGAGGCCGAAAGGGCGGCGCGTGTCTCTAATTGAGATCTGTGAGTGAGGATTCCGATGTGGCACGTGGGATATTTTCCGAAGCTAATTCCAGCTCGTGGAGGCGCGTGGCTAGGTTTCAGTTGACTGGATTTCTAGGTTTTCCTCACAGGAGGCCGATGAGCACGTCTCTGGGGTCGGTTGCAATAGGCGAAGGCTTGATGTGCACGGATCTGAGAAGTTAAATCACGGTTTGCTTGGTTTTAGATTTTGACACAGCACAGAGTCATGGTGGCCACTAAATGCAGTGGTGTTTAGATCCAACAGACAAACATATGTGATTTCAGATGGTGGTATGCACATGAGAATCTTCTTTGGTGTGTAGAGGTGTTTGTTTGATGCCAAGAACGAAGTTTGGCTCTGATACCAAGTTAAATGTAATATTAGCAACGTGATATGTTATATCATGTTGTATATGCTAGAATGAATGCGGAAGGGGAAACATAAAATAGGAACACTGAGAACACGAGGGTTACGTGGTTCAGCCTTGTCGGCCTACATCCACGGAGGAATCTCTTAAGGGCTACATCTTTATTGTGTAAGAGTGTAGTACAATAACCTGTGTTACAATGAACCCTAACATGAGTATATATAGGCGACTAAACCCTAGACTACTAGTACAAGTAGGAGTGGGCTTGGGCTTATTACATTGGGCCAATATGTCTAATATATATCTCTAACAAATACCATCAAAGGCAGATCCATCCCGACAGTAAAATCCGGGGGTGAAGGAACCACACACGTTGCCCCACTTTTAATCACTAGCGACTCCATTCGCTTGCAAAGAAAATTCTGCTTCTCCAAAATCTGCAATATATCCCTTCTGTTCTGAGCTGGGATATGAAGCTGAAAGAATGTCACAATGGACTCATTCAGCTCTGCAAGTCTCTCCCGAAAGAGGCTTGTGAAGGGTAGTCCAACTCTTGGTTGCCCAACATGCCAATGAATTCGTTGGCCTGCCTCATATCTTCGACCAAGCTCTTTGTTTCCTCTTCTCAGTGATCAAGTATTTCGTTTAATCGTGTTATCTTTTTAACCACTGGATCTATAAGATCTAGATTGAATTTGAGGCTTTTAAGAATTGGCTTGAACACAAGGGCATCACTTCCAACACTCTTAACTGTGTTAACACAGTTAAGAGTGATTTTTTTAACCTCAAATTATATTTATACCTTTTTTTTTTTTACTAAAACAATTTTTCAATCATCATGATAGCAAATAATCATTTAGTGTAACAATAATATTTTGTTTTAACCTCAAATTATATATATACAAATTTATCTTTTTTGAAAAACAAACACACACAAAGGAGAGAGAAAATGATTATAACACAAAGGCACATCACAACTCTTCTACTCAAAAGCCATCATAATTGAGTTTTTTTTTTTTTTTTTTTTTTCTTTTTGAGAAAGCCATCGTAATTGAGTTGAGTGTGTATATATATATATATATATATATATATATATATATATATAAAAGTCTAAAACGCCACAGTTTAAAAAAAAAAAAAAAAAGCAGGGCACAAGTTCATTAAATGGTTTAAAAATAAAAGTTTAAAAACACAGTATTATTAAAGTATATTATATTATAGTATAATATAAATCCTAGCACTATGTCTTCATCTTCAAAATCAAGTTGCAGACGTCTCTATCAAAAAGAAAAAAAAAAGAAAGCTAGGTAGCAAGCGTGAATCATTCAATCAAATATTATTTTAAATGGAAGGAGAATAAAAAAATGAATTTATTTTTTTAGCTCTCAGCTATAATGCACAGCCATATATAGCTGTGCATGGTAGCAATAAAAGTAAAAATTTTACCTTTTACTCCACTATTTCAACACTCTTTTTTATATATATTGGTGCAAAAAATAGCTTTTTAACACTAATATTGCTAGTGCTCTAACTTCGCATGCGAAATGTATAGCCAAATTCCAAATGAGCCAACATGAATTTTGTCTCTAGGGAACTTACAGTTTCGTGGAAAATCTTCAGGACCACCGTGCATTAATTCCAAACGAAACTCATGAAAATCTGTAGGATCACCAGGAAAAACCTCGTTCAAATTTTTTTGGACTTTAATATCAACACATAGAGCAATTCCTGTCCAATTAGTATCATACTGATGTAGCGGGATTGAAACATATGACCCACGATTCTGAAGGTCGAACCACGTTGGAATTTCAATTTGATTTAACACGCTATAAAATTCTTCACTTTCACGTATATGATCCTGTAAAATATTAATGCAAAAGCAAAAAGATGTTCAAATAAAAAAATAAAAAATATAAGTGTAAAAAGATGTTTTCAATGCATGCATGTTTGTGAGAGAAAAACCTCCATGTAACTTTGCCACAATGGCTGAAGTGTACATCTGGCAAAGAATTCTCGAGCAAGCTGTCCAGCAAATTAAAAACCCTCGGTGACTTTTCCTTCTTCATCCTCAAGAAAGCGAAGGCAATTAATAAAAGTCAATCCTTCTTCACCCGAAGTCCAGACAACAGAGTTATTTGAATAATTTTCCAATGAAGTACATCCTCGTGCCATTACATACTTCGTACTTAATGAAAGACATGGCAACGATTGAAGCTTGCTACAATTATCCAAGCAAAGAAGTTTAAGCAAAGAAAGTTGTGAAATGGCATCAGGCAATAGTGTGAAATTGTTTTTGCTCAGATTCAGAGACCGCAGTGAGTATAAGCAACTAAGATCAGGGAGTGCTCCATCTGACAAATTGCAATCACTTAGATCAAGAGATTTTAAAGAGTTTAATCCTGAGAATGACTCGGGTAACAGCAGGTTGGCGGGCTCTGGTTCAGGACGTTGAGCATAGAAAAATCTGTGTCCATAAAAGGGAGAGCCCGGGTAAATGGCATGATTTTGGTAGTTGAGCCTTACATCCAGATAGAGTAAGGATTTCAAGAGATGTCAAAGCACAAATGGCACTAGGAAAACTCGAGAGGCACTTGCAATCTTTAAGATTCAATATGGTCAGGCCAGCTAGAAGTTTGATTGACGATGGTAGTTCTTTTATGGCAGTCCTGTCCAAATAAAGCTTTGACAAGCGTGTCATATTTTCCCCAATCTCTGAAAGCTTCTTGAGTCTTGAACAGCCTGATAGAATAAGAACTTCAAGGGATTCTAATTTGATCTCCTGTGGAAGGTTCTTAAGACTTTCACAATCTTTTAGATTTAATAAAGTAAGATTTTTGAGAACTCCAACTGACGGATGAACATTATACAGTCTTTTACAACCTTGAAAAGTCAAACTCCTAAGATTTTGAAGTCCACTGAAATTAGGAGTCTTGATTAAGTTTTGAGAGTAACTAAGGTCCATAACTCTTAGCAGGTTCATATTCTGTAATTAAACAAAAAATAAATACAAAAAATTAAGAATATAATAACTTTGTCTAATTTACAGTAATAACTAGTCGCTAACCCATGCAATGCATGAGATAGTTAAATAAAAATTAAAAGTACTTATTTTACTTAAAAGTATATGACTTAAATTTTAAAAATGTATAATTTGAAAATGAATAAAAATAACTAATTTCTTTAATATAATGATTTAGAAAAATTCTTTTTCTTTCGTATCATTGGTTTCACATAACACATTTCGACGTGGGTTATTCTATGGTGATAACTTTACATAATATTCAGCTGCAATTATATCTACTATCCACTACTAATATAATCTATGTTATCTTAATAGTAGATCTACAAATTGCATTCTCGTATTCTTAGAGCTTGCCACATTATTGTTATTATCTATATATAATATAAAACTGAAAATTTTAACTTTTTGAAAGACTTACATTAGAATTAGAATTAAAAAATAAAATTTTTTTTAAATTAGACCTCACGTTAGTTTTTTTTTTTTTTAAGGGCTCAATTTAGGTTAAAAAAAAAGACTCACGTGAAAAAAAAAAAAAAAAAAAAAAGACTCCTATTAGGATTAAGGAAAAAAGAGAGAGACTCCTATTAGGACTCTCTCACTATTTAGTTTAACAAATTAAAATTTTTTATAAATTAAAATGATGAGAAAAAAAGAGGGAGAGAGACTCCTGTTAGGACTCTCTCACTATTTAGTTTTAAAAATTAAAAAAATTATAAATTAAAATGATGATGTGGAAAATTGTGAGAGTTTTATAATAATAATAATAATAATAATAATAATAATAATAATATAAAACTGAAAATTTTAACTTTTTGGAAGACTTACGTTAGAATTAGGATTAAAAAAAATAAATTTTTTTTTTAAATTAGAGCTCACATTAGTTTTTTTTTTTTTTAAGGGCTCACTTTAGGTTTTAAAAAAAAAAAGACTCACGTGAAAAAAAAAAAAAGACTCCTATTAAGATTAAGAAAAAAAGAGAGAGACTCTTATTAGGACTCTCACTATTTAGTTTAACAAATTAAAATGATGAGGAAAAAGAGGGAGAGAGACTCCTGTTAGGACTCTCTCACTATTTAATTTTAAAAATTAAAAAAATTATAAATTAAAATGATGATGTGGAAAATTGTGAAAGATTCAGAGGCTTCGGTTTTTAATATATATATATATATATAATAATAACAATAATAACAATAATAATAGTAATAAATCGCATTAGTAACAATCTTACATTAAATCCTTCTGGTAGTTGCTCAATCTGGCTATTAGGCATAGTAAGTTCAACAAGATTGTCTGGTCGAAAACTCCCTGGCATGGATTTCAATGGATAATCATGCCATTCCATCATTCGTAATTGATTAGGAAGATGATTAAGGCCCCTAAAACGGACTGCACTGCAGATCTTAATCAACTCTAATCTTTTCATCTCTGAGAAGGCATTGGCATTCAAGTCTTCTTTACATGGAGGTGAGTTTAGCATCATGCCTTCAACATTTTTTTTTTTTTTTTTTTGTTGAGAAGAATGCCTTTAACATAATTTGTTTCCTATTTACCATCAAAAACAAAATTAGTGTAGGAAATTTGGAAAATTATAGAAATGTATACTTCCCTAAGCTTATGTGTATATATATCAATGCACTTACAGTATTATTCGTCAGTACAGAAAAGATATCCTCATACTTCCACAACCTACTTCGTCTTCCAGGCTCGTTTAGTGCTTCATGATGAACCATTGCCCTGCCCATTGCTTGTAGCAAATCATGCATCCATAATTTTCCTTGAAAAATAGTAATGAGAGAATTGTCCAGTAGAAATTCTAGGTTTGCAATATAACCAGGATCATTTAGAATATTTGCAACTTGATTTTTGTCCATTCCCTTGAAGAAAAATGCAATGTCCAAAAATAATTCTTTCACATTCTTGTCCAATATTCTCTTATAAATAATTTCAAGTTTAGTCAAAATTTCTCCTTCAGAATTTTCCTCTAGTTCACCCAAGTAACTTTTCCATACATCTATTTCTTTGTTATGCAAGAAGGAACCAAAACATTCAAGAGCTAAAGGAAGGCCTTGAGCATACTTCACAAAATCATTTGACAAATCCACAAAATCATTTTTAGGATGGGCGTGGTTAAAGGCTTTCCCCCTAAAGAGCTCCAACGCTTTATAATTATCTAGTGGCTTTAGCTCATACATATCATCCACATCAGGTTTTACCAACAACTGTTTGTTTTCACTTGTTATAATGATTCTACTCCCTTGAGCAAACCAATCATGGCTCCCCACAATTGCATCTAGTTGGACTTTTTCAGACACATTATCAAGAGCAATAAGAACCTTTCTACCACAGAGCATTTTCGTTATAATCTGCTTTCCCAAAGAAATACGTGGTATATCTTGTTCTCTTTTGAGAATGTGCTTAAGAACTTCCTTTTGATAAGAAACTAGATTTCCAGTTTCTGTATCATGTTTAAAATAAATAAAGCTTTTGTCATCAAAATCTTCAGAAATTTTGCAATAAATAATTTCTGCCAAAGTTGTCTTTCCCACCCCACCAACCCCCCAAATCCCGATGAAGAGAACATCTTTCAACCTTTTATTTACTAAATCCATCATTTCCTTCACACTGGATTCCATTCGAACAAGATCTTTGGAAATATTTAGGAAGTTGTTTCCATCAACAGATTCACCATTATTACTTATAAATTTAACAATTTCCTGAATAGCTTTTGATTCAGAACTGTAGAGAAGACAAAAAAAAAAAAAAAAAAAAAAACCATAAAATGATGCTAGATTAATTACTGCAATTTTTACCATATAAATCTCATGCATCAACTTTTAAATGCAAAACTAAAAAATGTGTTTATTATTTTGTTGATGTAATACCAATCACATTAATTAAAATGTCAACTTATAGATTTTTTAGAATTAAAATTGAAAATCGTAGTTTTAGTATTTTCTATTCATTTATTATTATGTTATTAATGTAATACCAAGTATCAATACATTGATTGTTAGCTAAATTTATAAGGGTTCTTTTTTTCTTTTTTCTGTTTTTATAAATAAAATTGATAGCAGCCAAGGAAATCTCTAAGCTATAGTGTCTACAAGTCAGTCTCTCACCAAAGCATGTGAGCCTACAAGTCAGGGTCGGCTCTAAAGACGTGTATTATGAGAAGGTCCCAAAATTTGAGGAATGATAGCAGTTTATATATACAAACTAGAATATATATATATATATATATATATATATATATATATATATATATATATTGTGAAACAAATTATGGTCTTGATTGGTGAGGTGAAGGAAAGAGTACACACTATGTTACTTTCACAATAGTATCTAAACAATTTTACGATGTGAACTATCCGAGCTTTAAGCGTGCTTACTTTCTGTACGTCAAATCATTAGAAACTCATCAGAAATTAAGTCATACCTAAGCATCTGTCCTAACCTATATTTTTTAATTTTTAATTTATCGTTGGAGAACAGCTTTGGGAGTTATGTTCCAAGCAGTTTCCTGGACATATTAATATTGCCTTTTTAGTATTTTTCTATTTGTTGGTAGGGAACAGTCGCGGAGGGGTGTAATCGATGCGGTTCGGTTGGTTTGAACTGTGATTTTTTCACCGGACCGAAATTTTCGGTTTTACCAAATTTAGCAACGACACCAAACCGTAAGGGAGAAACACCGACACCGAACTGATTGGATTTCAATCGGTTCGGTTTGGCTGGCTTTTGGTTGCTTCCAATTTCTTAGAAACCATCTTATCAAAGAAAAAGAAAAAGAAAAAGAAAAAGCCTATTTCCATTTGGTTTCCCACATTTTCTCAGCATCCAAACACCAAGCACCAAGCAAACCAAAAAAAAAAAAAAAACTCAAAATCATGTATATATTCAGAGATCATACCAAAATAAGAAAATATATATTTCCCTTTGCTTTCCCATGTTTTCTCACCACCCAAACACCAAGCACCAAGCACCAAGCAAAGTAGCAAACACAAAAAAAAAAAAAAAAAAAAAAAAGAACGGCGAAGAAGTGTACTGAAGCAGCGTGATAGAGAGAGAGAGAAACGGCAGCGTGATGGAAAGAGAGAAGAACGGAGGCACGACACTATGACAGAAAGAGAGAGATGGGGAGGAAGAGAACGGCTGGAGAGGGAAAGGGGAGAACGGCTGCTGATGAAGTGAGAGACAAATGTTGAAAAATAGGGTGGCTATAAAGCAAACCCAAAACGGTGTAGTTTTGGTAATAAGGAGATAGAAAAAAAAAATTATTACCACAGGTTGAACCTGGGCTGACGTGCGTCCTCGCTACTAGGACACCAGGAATTTTCTTTGTATGAATTGTACAAATTTAATATTTAACCTATTTCGGTTCGGTTTCACTCGGGTTGGTGTATTTGTGTGGGACACTAAAACTGAAATCGAAACAGAATCACATCAAAACTAAATCGAAATTTTGGCAACAATTCAATCGGTTTCAACTGGTTTTTTTGGTTTTTTTTGTAGAGTGACCATCATACCAAGGGCAGCCATTAACTTTACAATTAACACTTTAGTTTATTTTACCCATTCGTCTTATTTATTTCATTGGGTGGTCCACTATTTGGGTCAAGAAATTCGTCAGTTATTTGGAGAGCCAAACCCAAAATTCACAATGTGAGGTACACAAAGGCTAATGTTGCTTTATGAAAAGAGAAAACCAACACAAAAATGAAAACACAAGAAAGTGCTGAAACTATGTGTTCATAAGTCAGAAATTTTAGCTCGCAGTCACCGAGAGGAAGAATATGAAGGAGGTCCCCAACAAGAGAGGGAGACTTCCTTGATCTCTGAATTTTCACCCCCTGGCCTTCAAATCGTCCATATGCTAGGTGACTGACTAGGATTCTGTGTCAAAGTTCTGGGTTTTTTTGTAGGAAAAACGTCCTCCTTCCTTATAGGCTGGTGATGCATATTTATACCAAGCTTTAAGGGATGCTTGTGACCAGTCTTTTAGGTGGGAGGAAGTCCTTGAACTTTTCAGATGCTATTTTTATGACTTGGTGTATTATGCTTTATGCTTAGGGAAGTGCTAGGTTGCTTTTTGCATGATTTTGGAAACAAAGTTATTTCTCCTTTATAGCTGATGTCTCTGGTCTTTGTAGGCCTTGGAAAACTACACTTGGGTAGCTGAGTGGGCTAGGCTTCTCAGCCTTTTTCTTAGAATCAGCTATGCCTTAGTGTGGAAAAATGGAGCTATGCTGAAAAGTAGGGGCACAGTCACCTAGAGCATGGAGCCAAATCTGGGGAAATTTTTGATATTGGACCTCCTTCATGGGCCCTAAATGCCCTCAGCATCCCTAGCCCACTTCGTGGCACATACAGGCTGGGCCTATGTAAAAAGTGCAATGGGAACCAACCCACACCCACTGAAATTATCCCTACTTAATTCTCCAACCATTCGCATGGGCTTGGGCCATGCAACACAGTAGAATATGTTGATCAAATACATTAGTCAGACTCGCTGAGCAATTGGGCTTAGTCACTTTTGTTGGACTGTAAACTTTGTCACGAAAATGACCATCAACATTAGCCCCCCTAACACGAGTGGCGCTTGCGGCATGTGTGCGAGCTTCATAGAATTTTTGCAAGCTCCGAACGCTTGGTGAATCATAGTATGGGCCCACACCTGATGTCAGCATGGTTCATTAAATCTTCGCACATTGCACGGACCAGTACATTGCATGTGCTCACTTTTGCCTTATGCATACATATATATATGTTTTTTTTTTGTCTTATTCTTCCTTCCCATTCTATCACACCTTTTCCTTTTTTCCTTGTCTTCACTTGTCTTCCTTCGAGCAACAAAGTAGCAGATGTGTCAAAGTTGAATACCTTTATGAATTTTGTCTTATACACATATAGTATGTATATATATATTTTGTCCAGGCAAGTCGTCTTTTCTTTTGTTCTTTGGTCCGCGCCTTTCACTTTGTTTTTTTTTTTTTTTTTTTTATCTGCAACTTTTCCTTGGGTAAAGGACGTGTCAAGCTCCTGTTCGCATAAAAGAATGTCTCCCTCACCACTTGTTTACCCCACTAGTATCAGGACCACTTCAGAAAGAGAGACAAACTTCTCATTTTTTCTTTCTTTCTTCCCGGACTGGGTCTCAGTTTGCTGTATTAGGCGCCGTCACTCCATTTGCTATCACCATGGCTGACCAGTGAGGCAAGAAGGAAAGCCAAGAAAGAAAAAGCACAAGGGAAGGAGTGAAAAGGCCAGCTCTTCCCACGATTTGATTTTTTTTTTTTTTTTTTTTTTAGGCTTGCCTTGTCCTCCTACCATATGATCAGAGCTAAATGGGTTCAAAGCGTTCACGTTCCAAGGGTGGTAACAAAAATTCAAAGCGGTCACAGACTAAGGATAGTGATGATTCTTCATTATCGTTTGGTGGGTTGGTGGTTGACGACTCGCCGCTGAGACCGCTCTACGATCCATGGGTCACGGCAACTTCGCCTTTCCCCTTTCCTTTGCCACTTGATCCCGTAACTCCGACTGAGGAAAAAATGGAGATTGGGTCTGACATTGTGAACTCTGATGAGTTTAATCTTCCACCGCCGGATAGTATGACAAAGCTCCGACTTCGTCGCCAAGAGGTACTTCCCGTTCCTATCATTTTTAGTATGGAATGTGGCCACTCTGTTGATTGGGATCGTTGGGTTGATAGTGAGTTGCAAGATATTGAGTTTGTGAATTTACTGAAGCAGTCTCAAATTTATGGTAGTGTATTGGTGTCTCGTGGTCTGAATATGAAAAAGGACATTGCTGGGTTGCAACGTTTAATTCGTAGGTGGAATTCAACAACCCATACATTCTTTTTTGCTTAGGGCGAGGCCACTATTACTTTAGAGGATGTAGAGAAAATTTTATTGTTGCCGCTAGCGGGTTGCAAACGGCCATGGCCAATTGTGTCAGTTGAAGGGAATGAGGGTATCATTGAACAATTGTATGCGGGTTATGGTGGTCGTGATGCTCCACCATGTAATAAGCACTCTCGATTTTCTGCGTGGGTTCGATATTTCGAAAAATTTGAGGGAACCCTTGTTCGCCGTGCTGCTTTCGTGGTTTATTGGCTGAGTCGTTATGTGTTAACTGAGTCTCCTTTTGATCATATAAAAGCATATCTGTTTCCTCTTGCTGTATTGCTAGCTCGTGGCGACTCTCTCGCTGTGGGTGCCATGTGCTTAAGTAACTTGTATAATCATTTGGATGCTCTTCACATTTCCAAAATGGAGGGATCACCGTATTATGCCGCGGTGACTCATTTGAACTTGGCATTATTACAAGTTTGGGCGTGGAACGTGCTCTTCCTCTCGTAACACATGCTCGTTCCGTCACAGCTATTCGCAGGCGCTACCCACCAAGCCCTAAGAATAGCCAGCTTGATTTTTTACAGAAATTCCACGAATTTCCTTCCATACTTCTTAAGTGGATAGGAGTTAAGTCTCCCTTACTATCTTGGGTCGAGTTAATGGATAGGGAGGTTGACTTTGTTTGGCATCCATATGTTAGCATTGCTGATGGTTTTTCATTTGTGTTTTTAGATGAAGATGTTGAATTTGACGTGAGTGCATATAGTTCTTTGTTAGCTCGTACTCCGCGTTGGTTATTTCCTTGTGGTTCCTCTGGTTCTTGGGCACGGTACAACCCATACAAAGTTGGGCGTCAATTTGGGTATGATCAGGGTGTGCCAAGTGAGAACCCAGTGGTGCTTGACCATGAACATTTTGTGACTCCATTCGATCTGCAAACCGAGCATTCTTGTTTGAATAAGGCACCTTTGTCGGCACTGCTTCCTAAAAACCCAAGAGTTGGGGTTCTTACCCGAAGGGCTTGTCGATATTGAAATGAAATAGCCGTTAAGTTCAATGATTACGCAGCGGCTGGTAGGGATGAATGTACTTTTCCTCCCCCTCCATCGGCGCCAATTAGTAGGTCACGCCACATGAAATTTAGTCGTGGATTGGTCGCATATTTTGCAAAGGAGAAAATAGGTTTGCGGCTTAGCATGACGAGGTAGCGGCTTGGGTGGTGTACACAAGCGAAGTTCCTAAACCTTGGAAAAAATATGAACCCATGGCCAAAGCTCGCGTCTTTGCTCCTTCAGCGCGTGATGAGGCCTTGAACGCCAAGCCCCCAGCCAAGAGGGAAAGACCAGAAACTTCTGTCGACGCCTTTGCCCTTCCTCCTCCCTTACCTAAAAAGGTCCGCTCCTCAGTAGTTGTAGGCTCGAGGGTTTTACCCCGCACAGTGTTGGTGCTTCGCGCCATGAAGGATGATGGTCTCGCACCCTTAAATTGTGCTATCGCAATGTGTCGTTTGCCTGGACCTGAGGTCTCTGACAACCGGGTACGTCCACTTCCTTCTCTTTTCCTCATTGTCTCATTTATTTGTGCATATATATATATATATATATATATATACTTTGTTTTGGCTATGTTATCATTCATGTATACATATATATATATATATATATACACATATACACGTATGTATGTTTGTATGTATGTATGTATGTATGTTTATCTATCACTCCACTGGACTAACATTGCTCTCCCCCCCCCCCTTCTTCTTTTTCTATTATTTTTTTTATTATATATATATATATATATATATAAATTTTTAGGTTCCTTCCTCCCCCGTGGTCTCTGAAGGAAAAGTGGACATCCCAGAATCATTTAAAGATGACCAATCGGACGATTGTGAGAATGTTGCAGTACCTATTGCTGCTGCCTCTCCCTTTATCACCATAGAACAAAGGCCTTCGGTGGGCACTGAAAGTGAAAGCTACAACATGACAAGCAAAAGTTCAGCTGGAACCACAGTAAGCCTCACAGAAAAACTTCCTTTACACCCCTTCCCCCCTTTTTTTTAAATAATAATGATTACAACTTCATGTCTCTGCTCATACTATGTGACTTTTGGTACGTAGGGGACTTTGGATGTGAGCAAAGGAGTCGATGCTGTCGGGGAGGTGACCAACATGGAGCTTGTGATCGCGAAAGCCTCAGTGAGTATTTTACTGCTTTTGGGGGTGCGCACATTCCTATATTGCCTGCGTGTGTATATATATATATATATTTATATTTATATATATATACATGTATATACATATACGTCTTCCATTTATTTTTTTATTTTTTTATTGATACATTTCAACTGGTCTTTATGCCATTTACCTACAGGTTCCAATTACCCTCGGTATGGGCGCTGGGGCTCCCGTCAACGCCACCATCATACCAGATTCTCAAATTGCACCATGTCCACATGTCTTGATTCCCTAACTCTCATTTCTAATAGGGAGCACATTGAAGCTTTCTTGGGTAGATTCGAACAAGACAGGAATAATGAGCATGAGGCTTCCCATTTCTACAACTTTGCAGGCCCAAGTACACACATCCATCGGTTCTCAATCCCTTCAGATAGTGTTCCACTGTTGGAACATCTACAACCAGGCACAATGATTTCATCGGGCAGTTAACAGTTGGTTTAGTTGTCGGGAATCCTTTATTGAGAATCTTGGCGGCAGTGCTTATGGATATGCAAGAAACTCAAGTGAATGCCTTAACTGAGGAACGGTTGCTTGAATGGAGAGATGCCGTGAGGGATTTACATAAGGCTGGTTTGGAAGTTTCCTTTGTTCTCCGTCATCTTCGAGATGTTGCTACATCATGGTTTCGAAGAGACATGAAGATTCGATTAGCATCTATTGTGCGTCAGATTTCTGAACTGGAAACAAAGCTCGCAATACTAAAGTCAAAGATGGCCCAACTGCAAAGAAATCCTTTAGATGTTGTCATCTTGGATAACACTGCCATTCACGGTTTGCTATGAATTTCCACCGTCTCCTTATCACACGCCTCTTTTGTTTTACAGTTGTATCTCGTAGAAAAAGTGCTTAGACACTTTTTTTTTGGTCCTTGTGTATGGGAATGCCCCACATCTTCTTTTGTTTTAGGTTGTGTATATGTACTAAACAACCCATTTGGCTCTGCACTTGGTATGTCGCTTGGATTAACCTATCACGGTTAATGCGACCCGCATTTTGTATCTAAACATATTGTATCTAAACATATTATGCACAAAATATATTATCAATCGTGTTTTCGCGCTTAGCTCCGAAAAAGGTTGTTCATGCTTTATGGGTGTGAATGCATCTATTAAATACTCAAATTAAAACAGCTTCATACCTTGCTTTGAAATCATGTATGTTCACAGGTTATGTACTGCTGCTTAGAAGCAAGTTGCAATTAGCCAGGAAGTCAGCTTACCCTTATTCCATCCTCCAAGGAAGTGTCAATGCTCATGGCGCTTAACTATTGGGGCCATTAAAGGGTGATTCGGACCTTCTCATACCTCATTCTCAACGAGGATTATATATATGTATATATATATGTTTTTTTTTTTTGGCTCGCCATTTAGCGGTTGCCTCCCCTGTATAGCACATAGGGCCATCTCGCGACATTTTTAGGCTGTATTTATGTGCGTTGCAGATCATGCCAACTTGCCATTGTCTAGGGGGATGGTTTTGTTTTCCTATTTTTGTAGTCAAATAGTACACTTACCATCCTTACCTATGGCGGGCGGTGGCACTAGTTGTATCCTCACACTCAGTAGCTCTATTGGAAGAGCAATTAGTCATCGCTTAATAAGTGTTAATTTATAGCGTTTGACGCTAGCTTTTGATTCATAAGCCCACCTGCTGTTTTGCAAGGTTTCAGGTATGAACGTGTGTCATTGCTCTTCCCCCCCCCCCCCCTAAGGTGCACCTTCAAGCGAATGTCAGGCCTCCTCTTGTGAATGAGGATTTAGCCGCGGCATTACTTCATTGACATCCTTATCATTTTGTAAGGCTTGTCTTTGAAGTGGTACTCACTTGGCTTCCCTTACCTTCTTGAGAGCGTAGTAATCTCGCATGTAGGGGTTTTGCCTTGGTTGTGTTTTCATGAGCTTCCTTACGAATTCGTAAGCTTACTGCTTGAATAAAAGTGATTCATGTTCTTTTGAGACATGTGCACTTACATATGTGTATATATATACCAGAAAAAGGGAAAAAGCTAAACGAGAATGTGATGATGCCATTTTTTTTTTAAGAAAAGTAGGCATTCTCATTGATTCGTTACACTCATACATCATGTTTCCCATAAGAAAGTGCAAGGTAATAAAACTCAAACATGAATTACATGGCGAATGACGCCCAGCCTCAAAAGTGAGCTGGTGTTCTTCGCCTTAGAGGAAATAAATAAAACAAAAACACAAGTGACGCATGATACCTATGTTTCCAAAACTAATCAGCACTTGTTGACTTCATTAAGCATGATAAAGCTTGAGCCACTTACCATTGATGGGATCCGTTGTGGCAGATTGGTCCATGCTACAAAGGCGATAATACCTGCTTCCATGAGCCTCCTTCACAATGTATGGGCCTTCCCAATTTGGTGCAAACTTGGAAGGGGCCGCTACATTCCTTCTTACATAATCTGCTACCCTAAGAACAAGTTGGCCTTCCACGAAGATCCGTTCACGTACATTCTGCTCATACATGTTGCTTATTCGCTGCCAGTATCGTCGTACCCTCTCGCATGCGATGTCGCGCGTTTCATCCATTGTTTCTAAGTCCACCATCCGCGCCTCAGCATATATATTCACATCTATTTCAAGCTCTTGGCCCTGCAATGTGCGAGCTGTTGGCACCATCAACTCTACCGGTGAGATGATTTCGGTGCCATACACAAAAAAAAAATGGCGAAAAGCCAGTGGCTGTTTTGGTAGAGCTTCTATAGGCCTAAAGTGTGTCGAGAAGATGTGTATTCCAACCTCCGGCATAGTCGAACACCATCTTACTAAGAATTCCCAATAAGACCCTATTAGTTGCCTCCGCTTGTCCATTCCCTTGAGGGTAGTAAGGGGTCGGCCTTCGATGCTTGATTTTGTAATACTCGGTGATTGCTTGAACATCTTTGTTTATGAACGGAGTACCATTATCGCTCACAATCTTGTACGGAATCCCAAAATGGCAGAGGATGTGCTCTTTGACGAAATTGGCCACAACCATCCCTGTTGCTCTCTTGAGTGGAATAGCTTCTACCCACTCTGTAAAATATTCGGTGGCGACAAGGATCCAAATGTAGCCATTCAATGGCGGATGGATAGGGCCGATAAGATCAAGCCCCCAGGTGTGGAAAGGCCATGGTGTGCTCATGTCTTGCAAGCTCATGGGATGGGTATGGATGAGGTTCGCATGCGTTTGATAGGTGTGGCAGCATTTAACAAACTCAGTGGTGTCCCTCTTCATCGAAGACCAATAATACCTCGCAGATAAGAGTCGTTCATGAAGTTTTTTTCCCCCTTGATGCTCTCCACACTCTCCACCGTGTACTTCTCCCATTACAGCTTGCGATTCTGCGAGACCCAAACATCTCAGCGGCTCACCATTGTATCCTTTAAGAAACAAAATTCCCCCTTCTGCAAAATAGCGCCTAGCTAGCTTCTTGAGGTAATAAGCCTCCTTCATATCAGTAGGTAAGACTCCTTCTAAGATGAATTCCAGAAATGGTGTCCTCCAATCAGTCGTTTGGAAGATAGCATATGATTCCGCTTTATCAAACACATGTTGGCATGTTGGGCAATGGCTTTGCACTTCGCTTGCTTGGGTCTTCATATAAGGCCAGAAATAACCCAAGCGTTTGAGGCATCGATAGATGGGAATTTTGTTCTCAGCGCAACAGGTCCTCTAATGGACTTCACTCAACCTTTTCGCTGCTTCTTCTAAATTTACACACCTTGCTAACACTCCTCCGGGTAGCCTCCGATAAAGTTCGCCAGCAACAAGCGTATAGTCTTGGGGCTGTTTGGCTTCAATTTCTATTCCCCATCCCAATAAGGCAACTCTCAAGCATGCTCGCCAATCTTCAGCTCTTGTGGTCCTATTTTTAAATTCCTCTTGCAAGAGTAATGTAATGGGGACGCTTCTTTTGAGGATGGTAACTTTAGTGCTTTCTCCTTCGAACGCAATTTTGGACCCGAGTGTGGCTAAGGCATCAGCATGGCAGTTATCTGATCTTGGCGTGTGCTCTATGGTTAGCTCGTTGAAGTGATCCCCCAGCCTCTGAGCCATTGCTCGATATGGGGCTAGCGAGGGTTCTTTGAGAGAGACGTCACCCCTCACTTGCCTCACCACAAGATTCGAGTTTCCCTGCACATTTAGCCTCTTGATTCCCATTTCTTGTGCTATCACTAGGCCGGTAAGATAGGCTTCGTATTCAGCCGCATTATTAGAGCAAAGAAAGTCTAACTTGAAAGACATGGATAGGGCTTCATTTTCCCCATTAGCTAGGACAATAACAGCTCCTCCACCGGTGGAAATGGAAGATCCATCAAATGTCATTTCCCACAGACACTTACTCTCCTCTAGGCATGCCAACTCTGCTACTTCTCCGGGTACTTCATCCGTGATTTGTGAGATGTCTTCTCCGGGGAATTGGGCTAGAAGCTCCGCTATTGCTTGACTCTTAACTGCCCTTGGCATGACGGCCACCATATCATATTCAGAAAGTTGGAGCAACCACTGTGTCAGCCTACCCGAAAGAACGGGCCTTTGCAAGAGCGTCCTTATTAGATTGGACTTTGTCATTAAGTGCACCGTGTGAGCTAAGAGATAATGTTGTAGTTTTTGCGTTGCATATATCAAAGATAGACAAGTGCGTTCAGCTCTTGGGTAACGAGTTTCTACGTCTCTAAGGGCCCTACTCACGTAATATACGGGCTGTTCAATACCATCTTCATCTTCTTGCGCGATTAGAGCTCTAACAGCCTTATCGTTTGAGGCAAGATAAAGTTGCAGTGGCACGGTTGGCATTGGTTACCTAACAGTAGGTAGGCTAGTCATCATCTCTTGCAGTTTGTGAAAAGCTAGCTAGTGCTCATTGCTCCATTAAAACTTAACACCTTTCTTCAATAACGGGGTGAATGGGGCGATCGCCGCTGCTAACCCCGGTATGAATCTCCGAATGTAAGAGAGCTTTCTTACGAAGGACTTCAATTCTTTAACTGATGTTGGGGGTTTCATCGTGACTATGGCTTTCACTTTCAATGGGTCCACATCGACTCCCTTTTGATGAACAAGGAACCCTAGAAATTTTCTAGCTGTCACCCCAAATGTGCACTTCAAAGGATTCATGCGCAGTTTGTAACGACGGCATCTTTCAAACTCTTTCCTAAGGGTTCCCGTATGGCTCTCTCTAGTTTTAGACTTTACGACTATATCGTCGACGTAGTCCTCGAGTTCTCGATGCATCATGTCGTGGAAGATTGCAGTCATAGCTCTTTGATACGTGGCACCCGCATTCTTAAGCCCAAATGGCATCACGGTGTAGTAGAAATTTTCGATAGGAGTACGGAATGCTGTCTTTGCTGCGTCTCTTGGTGCCATTTTGATTTGATTGTAGCCACTAAAACCGTCCATAAAGGAGAACATCCTATGGCCCGCGGCCGAGTCAATAAGCAGGTCCATATTAGGGAGAGGAAACTCATCCTTTAGACATACCTTGTTCAGGTCTCGAAAGTCGATGTAACATCTTATCTTTCCGTTCTTTTTCTTCACGGGAACTATGTTTGAGAGCCACTGTGGGTGTTCAATTGGCTTGATGAACCCCGCTGCTAACAACTTCTTAACCTCTTGAACAATTTGAGCTTCGACGTTGGGTTGGAAAATCCTCCTTGGCTGCACCACTGGTTTAGCCCCCGGTTCAATATTAAGAGCATAAGCCACCATTTCGGGGTCTAGACCCAGCATTTCTTTGTACTGCCATTCGAACACATTGCGATACTCTTTAAGCAAAGACACCAATTCCTTTTTCTCTGGTGGCGTGAGCAAAGGATTGATGGAGATAGGCAGCTCCATATTGTGATCATCACCCAAATTGACTATTTCAAGTTCCTCACTGATTGGTGACAGCTTAGGCAGGGTCAACACTTCTTGCGGTACAGCTTCCTTTTTGGTTGGGTCAAATGTTTCCTCTAACAAGCAGCAGGAGGAAGGACAACCCTCCTCTGTCAACCCAGGGCCTTCTTGCTTGGCGCATTCAGGCCCCGTGCGCCTTCACAAGCGATAACCAGTGCGCCTATCAGGCAGCTGAACCTTCTCACATCTTGGAGCGTCATGGCTTATCTCCTTTCGCTCTTTGTGTTTCCTCTTCCTTTCAAGGAGATCTCGCAAGTCCACTTCAGATCCTCCTTTAATATCTTCCCAACAAGGCAAAGGGGTGCCCAAGGGCTTTGTAATTGCATCCTCTCCACTTGTGGTCAATTGATCATAAAATGCTGCTTCTAGATAATGAGCCTCTGATTGGTCGAAAGGAGTAGGATTGGCAGGGATACGAATCGATTTCCCGTTTAAGCGTCCTTTTACACATTGATGGTAGGTAGATGATATGAGCTTGTGCTTGTGTAGCCATGGCCTTCTTAACAACATATGGTAGGACACAGAAGAATCAAGAACATGGAACCTGGTGAGCCCCACAAGTGGTCCGACCTTTAGCACTAACTGAATGTGTCCAATGGTATTTTCGCACCCTCCTCCGAATCCGGTAATCTCCATTGGCAATCCTTGTATTTTTTTTTCGAGAAATGCCTGCCGCAACAAGAGTACTTAATAGAATAATATTGAGGGATAAGCCCGTGTCTACGAGGGCTCTCCGCACATGAACTTCATTTATCATTGCTGGGACATATAATGGCCTCTTGTGATCGGGGTATTGGACTTCCTGTCTTCAACAGTGAAGGTGATCGCGTTGGTCGTCTCTAGAAAGGCTCGACTTGCATGAACTTCTGCTGTAAAATAATGAGATCTGGATGAGGATGCAATGCCGACTATAGCTTCCGACGCTGCCGTTCTAGCTTCGAGGGTTAATCCCAATTGGTTGAACAGCAAACGAAACGTGGGACTTCTTTGGAACGTTTTAATGGCGGCTGGAGTAAATGTTGCGGATATCATGGGATCGTCTTCTTCATCGCCAGCATGTATGACCACGACGACTATCCCCTTTCCCCTGTCATGCTGAGGCAAAGGATTTCTTTGTACACTTTAAGCGCCATGGCCTACTTCGAGAGTTCCATCAGCCAATTTCTCATGAAACAACCTTCGTATGTAGCGACATTCCACAATTGGGTGATGAACATATCTGTGGTAGCGACAGAAACGTGAATGTTTCTTGTCTTCCTCGGTTGGCTCTCTATCAATCTTGTATAGTTTTACCACTCCGTCTGCGATCCACCGATCAAGGATGGCATTCAATTCCTCTGACGTGCAAGGTATGGGTGGATATTCTTCAACTGCCTTGCCTTTCTTGCGCTTCTTCTTGCTAGCAGGCTCATTGGCAGCCGCCAAGAGCGCTTGGGGAGCATTCCTTTTATCAGTCTTTGACCGCTCACTTGTTTTCCAAGTTCTCTCGTTCGTCTTCCAAGATGCTGCGATTTTGCTGGCCTTTTGGAGTAGCGGAGCAAATTGCTTGATCTCCAAAATTCTCAAGGTGAATTTTGTACTCAGAAAACATATTATCAATGCAAATTTCAACCAATTCATGCTCCTCGTACTTCACATGGCATTCGAGGGCTGTATCTCGGAATCGCCATATGTAATCGAGTAAATCTTCACCGGTCCTTTGCTTAGTGTTGTGCAACCCAATCAACGTAACCTCCTCCTGCTCTTGGTAATACTTCCCACAGAAGCACTCCACCATGTCTTCCCATGACTTGATTGATCTGGCTGGGATCGTGATGTACCATGAGTAAGCCTTGTCAGAAAGTGACTTGGAAAACTCGCGAAGGCATAACTCCGAATCACTAGCATATGGGCCCATAATATCTATGAACTTGCTTACATGCTAAAGTGCATTTCCTCATCGTCCATCATAGAGTGAAAATGTGGGAACTTCATAATTTCGAGGATATGGTTTGTGCAATAGCTCCGACGGGTAAGGGGTTGGCGAACAAATTGCCTTGGCACCTTGGAGATTTTTGCTTGTTCCCTCTCAATGAGCTGTGCCACATCGGCGAGCGTGACATATTGAGAATCATTATTAGCATCAAGAGCGTCGCTGGCTTTGTCCTGCCCCGTCTTTTCGCTATTATCCGCCACCTTTTCATTTTGACCTTTTTCGAGCGTGGGGTCTTCTCGTCGTGGATTTTCCTTATCGCGAGCCTTGTTGGATTCTTTAATGCGCTGGCTAGCCTAAGCGAGGTTGTCCTGGTTGCGCTCCATACCTCGCATCATTTCAAACAATTCCTTCATTTACCGATGGGCTTGTTCAACCTCCTCATCAAGACGTACTTCCCTTAAAGAGGAAGCGTCCGCAACCGCCCCTTAAGATGGAGCAACGGTATGGGACGTACGTTGTTTTTTTGACTTCGGAGGCATGGTTTCTCCTTCCTTAGCTGCTTGACTCCCCAACGGAGTCGCCAAAATGTCGGGGACATTTTGCAACAAAGGTTAAGATTACAGAAATGAGCCCAAAACTCCCCTTGGGTTTGTTAAATTCGTCAGTTATTTGGAGAGCCAAGCCCAAAATTCACAATGTGAGGTACACAAAGGCTAATGGTGCTTTATGGAAAGAGAAAACCAACACAAAAATGAAAACACAAGAAAGTGCTGAAACTATGTGTTCATAAGTCAGAAATTTAAGCTTGCAGTCACCGAGAGGAAGAACATGAAGGAGGTCCCCAGCAAGAGAGGGAGACTTCCTTGATCTCTGAATTTTCACCCCCTGGCTTTCAAATCGTCCATATGCTAGGTGGCTGACTAGGATTTTGTGTCAAAGTTCTGGGTTTTTTTGTAGGAAAAATGTCCTCCTTCCTTATGGGCTGGTGATGCATATTTATACCAAGTTTTAGGGGATGTTTGTGACCAGTCTTTTAGGTGGGAGGAAGTCCTTGAGCTTTTCAGATGCTATTTTTATGACTTGGTGTATTATGCTTTATGCTTAGGGAAGTGCTAGGTTGCTTTTTGCATGATTTTGGAAACAAAATTATTTCCCCTTTATAGCTGATGTCTCTAGTCTTTGTAGGCCTTGGAAAACTACACTTGGGTGGCTGAGTAGGCTAGGCTTCTCAGCCTTTTTCTTAGAATCAGCTATGCCTTAGTGTGGAAAAATGGAGCTGTGCTGAGAAGTAGGGGCACAGTCACCCAAAGCATGGAGCCAAATTTGGGGTGGAAATTTCTGATATTGGACCTCCTTCATGGGCCCTAGATGCCCTCGGCGTCCCTAGCCCACTTCGTGGCACATACGGGCTGGGCCTATGTAAAAAGTGCAATGGGAATATGTTGAATATGTTGATCAAACCATTCGCATGGGCTTGGGCCATGCAACACAGTAGAATATGTTGATCAAATACATTAGTCAGACCCGTTGAGCAATTGGGCTTTGTCACTTTTGTTGGACTGTAAACTTTGTCGCGAAGATGACCATCAACAACCGTATTGGGTCGAGTATAAATTGAATGTGTATGTGGAATTTTTCAAATTGAAAAGGCAAAAGTGGAGTCTAAATTTAAACCACAATTACTCGACCCAATACGGTCTAACTAGTTGGAAGATGGAAAAAGGCGGAAACAAAAATTTATATATTTATTTATATATTTATTTCACATGCTTGAATGTCGTCTTGCAGTGCATAATAACTTCATTTTTTCATCAACTACCAATAGTTGATTGAGATGAATCCAATCATCAATAAATTGACATCCAAGCATGTAACGAAAATTGGTGTAACTTTGGATATGTCCATATTGTTTTCATTTTTACCTTCGTTAAAGTCAACTAATCATTTTTATTGGAAAAAAAATTTAGGATCACAACCTTTTGTGCCACAACTTTACTTTGGTAGAATGAGTGGTAAAGAAAAAATGGCCGATTTATATAAAAGTGACCACACGGGATAGTTGTGAAAAAAAATTGTGGTCTTAGGCTATGTTTGGCAATATGTAAAATGTTTGCCGAGTGTAAAATATTTTCAATTGAAAATATTTTACGAAAAGGAAAATATTTTCAATTGTTTGTTTGTGTCTTGGAAAATTTGCCAAAAAGTATTTTCAATATTTGGTATTACATGTAAAACCTATTTTCAGAAAACCCAACAACCTCAATCACCATCATAAACCCAACCACCACTGGCAACTACAAACCTAGCCACCAACAGCCACCATTAACCACCACATAACCAATTAACTTGAAAAATCATAGTCAAAATCAAAACCCATTAATCTCAAAATCAATATCAAAACTCATTTACTAAAACCCATAATCCACCACAATTGAAACCCACAAACCACCTTAGCCAACGATTCACCACTCCCAATCGGCCACCATCAACGCTTAAACTCACCCCCAACCCACCACTATTGAAACCCATGAATCACCCTAACCATTGATCCTCCAAAACCCAAGACAAATGTTATTTTACAATAAAAAAATAAAAAAATAAATATTTAGGACAACAATGGTGTGGGTGGAAGAAGGGTTGAGGTGGCGCAATCTACGTGGAGCTGAACAAAATCAAGGGAGGAAGAGGGATGAGTCGGATGAGTGCAAGAGATAGGACGAAAGTGAAGTAGATGAGAAACTACCTTCATCGACGGAGGGGCTTGCAAGCACGACGATGGGGCCGTGGGTCGAGGACTGGATTTGGGCTTCACCGGCGATAGCTCTCCCTGTCCTTCAGCTTGGGCTTGGGCTTGGCGTGAGTGATGAGAGTGAGTGAGGAGAGAAATTTTCTAAGAGTGGAAATGGTTTGAAAGTAAATTGAATGTGTAAAATGATTTACGGGTATGGGGTGGGTATTTTATAGTCAGCTAAAATTTATTTTCAGTTTGACCATAATTTCCTATGTTGCCAAACACCAACAATGGTGTAAAACAATTTCAAGAATTCAATTACACCTGAAACAAACGCAGCCTTAATTAAGACCACAAATTTTTTTCACAACTATTCTTATAAGATAACTCTTTTTAGGTTTTATTGAGTATGTAGTACGTGGACACAGATTTACCACCAATTTTCCACATTTTTTTTTATGAGATCCAGACACTCTTTCATTTGTGTCACGATGGGGTTGTGGTGAATATATGTAACATTGTGTCCCTAGCCGGATTTTTTTATTTTGCTCAAGAAGGGCAACTTAAAAAAATATTTAATTAAGTATTATTATTTCAGAGAATGACAAATAAAACTCATTATATATATGTACAATGGACTCCAATGATGTGGATGGAGCACCAATTTTTGTTAATAGGGAATTTTGTAGTTTTTTTCATTTCCCATAAAAAATAGTATAAAATTTTTCTTAAAATGGATTATTAAGTAGTAAGACACTCGTTAGCATTTTCCTGGTTAATATAAGCACCAAGAAACATATGATTATGAATATAGAGTCTTTATAGACGTAAGGTTGTTGAAATTCAGATAAGACAGGTAAAAGGTAATTATATAGAAAAGAGCTTCTTGTTCTTGACCAACAAAAAACCAATGGATCAAAGAATAAAAAAAAAAAATTAAAAAATTAAAAGCAAAGACCAGCACAAAGTAACAGCGTTTGTCTCGTTATTAAAGCTTGCATGAAATTTTATTTTTTCGTTTTTATAAACTATGAATTTTTGTTATGGTCCCTAAATTATTAAAAACATTATACTTTCCATTGATTTTTGTTCTCAATTATAATGAGCTGCTCAGCAGCCTCCATATCTTCCACATCCTGAATGGACTGCACATGGATATCTAGGACTTTTGCTTATCGATGTGGGCGCTCTCTCTAGTCGGTTATATTTCTACCTGGTAATTTTGTTGTTTTATTAACGTAGCCATTATTATATTTGTTACAGAATCCTGGTTGAAATCACACACACTCACACAAAAAGGAATGTTATGCAAATGTGGACTAATAAAATTTGGCTACATGCTAAGTTCATGTTCATAGTAAATGCATTTTGGAGCATTTAAATTTTTGTCATCTACTTCTATGCATTGACAATTCAACTAATTGAAATTCCTTATCACTAATGGTATGTTTCTATATGTTATCTTTGAGGAGAGACTCCCCAAAGGCCTTGTGAGACTTAAAAATTTTCAATTCTTCCTTTTATCTCCTATCTGATCTTCTTTTTCTTACTTTATTCTTAATTCTGCAGTACTGTACAAACTTGTTGTCTGTATTTCTGTCCTTTCACCCATAATCATCCTTGAGGTGCTACAGCTTTGTCCAAAAATTCTAGCCCTAACTCTATGCAGCTTTCAATCATCAGATTGGATGCAGTTGAAAAATATCATAGGTTTGCAATGGATTTTTCATAGCATCCTGAAGGACCTGAACCCATTAGAGCAATTTCTTCCCTATTCACAATTGTGAACTTTCTTAGTTTAATCTAACTTGATTAGTGCAGCTGAGTTTGTTCCTCTGCTTCAAGATGGACAATATAATTATAGGGCACTAATGGGAACCATATTACCATTGCACAGGATCCAAGAACAGAACCAGCAAGGCATGTATGGTCTTCAATATAATTCTCACTTGTTTATTTATTTATTTATTATTATAATTATTTTAGTTTTGGCATTTTTTCCATGGGATTCCCTATATTGGATTGAGTAATTGTGGTTTTAGAAGACCACTCTTGCCTTTTTAATTTGAAAATTTCTACGGACACACTCAAATTCATATTTGATTTCACATGCTTGAGAGTGTCATCTTATGGTACATAAATATTTTTCTTTTCCATAACTAGTTGACCCATATGTATATTCTCAAAAAAAAAAAAAAGTTGACCCATATGTAAGTGATGAAACCAATTGAAAAATTGAGAACCCAGCATGTTATTTTTACCCTTGTTAATGGCAACTGATTTTTTATTTATTAAGTCCATAAACACTCTTTTAATTTTGCTCAAGAAAGGCAACTCATTAATTTAGCATTATGACTTTTCAGAAAATATTTAAAAAAAAAAAAAACTCATTATTATGTATCTACAGTGGAATCGAATGATGTGGATGGGGGCACCAATTTTTCTTGATATAAGCACCAAGAAATATATGATTATGAATTTAGACGTACGTATGGTTGTCGAAATTCAGATTAGACAGGAAATAATATAGAAAAGAGCTTCTTGTTCTTGACCAAGAAATATCCAACGGGTCAAAGAATATAAATTTAAAACAAAGACCAGCACAAAGTAACAGCGTTTGTCTCGTTATTAAAGTTTGCATGGAATTTTAATTTTTGTTCTTATAATATACAAACTTTTAATTTTTGTTATGGTACCTAAATTAAAAACATTTCTACTGTCCGTTGATTATATGAAACCAATATTTTCGTCCCAAAAAAAACCATAAAATTAAGGCAACACAAAAATCAACATAATTCTAGGATTTACAACAATTATATTTTCTACTGATATATATTGTCTCATGTGTTCAATATGACCGAAATGTCTTAGAAATCATGGTTTATGAAGCCAAGTCAAGTTGATATCTTTTTCAGCCACCTTGACCTCTAGATTGGTGAGAACTTCCTTGATAGGCTCCCAGAACTTGGCCCTCTCTTCATCACATATCACACAAGCTTCAATTGCTCAAGATTTGTAGTTGATGGTGGCAACCCTTTACGCAAGCTCAAGCACCCTTTCATGTGGAGCTCTTTTAAATTACATAACTCACCAATGTCTTTTGGCAAGTGTCTAATGCCTAGGCAATCGGATATGTCAAGAATGCACAACTTATGGAAGCTTCTTATTGACTCGGGCAACTCTGATAAATCAGTACAGGACCCAAGCCTGAGCACTTTCAAATTCACCAGCTTTCCAATTCCATTAGGAAGTGCAGACAGTTGATGACAATTGGTGATGCTGAGTTTTGAAGGCAGATAACATCACACAACACTGCAGGCAATTCAACCAGATCATTGCAATAGTCGATGTTTATCTCCATTAGATTTGGTAATGCATTTGAAACTTGGATAGTAAAATTCTGAAAAGCTTGACCAATTTTACACATAAATAAGGATATTTTCTTCAAACTCTTCAACAATACAGGGGCCTTGCAAAGGGAAGGGATAGAAACCTTCTCCAATTTAATTGTCTTTAAATTGGGTAGAGACTTGAGTAGTTGAAAATTTCTTAATTCGGCAGGAAAGTAACCATAATTATTTATCATCAAAACCTTGAGTTTATCCATTTTAAACATGAAATCAGGTAAGCTGTAAAGCCTGTAATTCTGTGTCTGAAAGTTCAGAATTAGAACCTCAACTTTGGGGGCTTGAATGTTGCACCAACTTGACAAGAATAATTCATCTGCAAAAAGAATTCTATACGATGTGAGAGGGCACTCAATATTTGGTATGTTATATATATATATATATATATATATATATATAAATGTATGCACATGTGCACATGTGAGTGCTCACACGTGTATGCATTCCTGCATGTGTGTGTGCAGTCGTGTGTGTGTGTGACAGAAACAAAATGAACCAACCAGTTGAGATAGATAATAAGCGGGCATTGATGAGGCGCTGATCCTCTTTCGTACACCACTTTGGTAGAGTGTTTTTATTTATGTCCATAATCAATCGTTTCCTTTGTCCTATTGGCTCCTGGCTGCTCTCATACAAAGCTAGCTCTCTAAGAAGATCATGTTGTGTGATAAAGTCTTCATTATAGCTAGTAGGATAATTGTTGTTCTCACTTGCATCTTTTGATTCTTTCCTGGTGAATGGGCATAAATTCGAAGTTAGAAAAAGGCTCAAAATTTTCAATTTCAAGTAAGCTTATAATTATAATAAAATATTATTGACATCAGAAGTTGATTATGTCTTATAACATTACAATAACATCAGAAGTTGATTATGAGCTATAACATATTACAAGAATAAGCTGACCAAAGCTAAACCCCAAGAAAGCACACAACAAGAATATCAGACAATAAAATAAAGTCACCATACCTTGTCATCACTAGAGTAGCCAGATTACGGGTGGCGAGTTCATGTAAATAGGCAATGGCATCATTGCCATCTTCATCTAGGTCACATAATACTTCCCATATATCAATTATGGAAGGAACATCAATCCTTTGGCTTTCAGCAAATGAACCTAGATCCATAAAACACTCTTTCAAAATGTCCTTAGCATCCGAAAATTCTAGGCTTTTCTGAAGACAATGAAGCAGATCAGAACTAGAATTGAAAATAGAATGACCATTTGACCATTCCCTAGCTCTACTGCGCCAAACCTCCACAGGCTTCCCATAGAGTGATTTGCCATTCACTTTGAGGGCCAGTGGGAACCCCCCACGGCCTCTCACTATCTGCAATATAAGAAACTGAATAAAATCAGTTATAGTTTGGAGGCCACAGGGGTAATATAAGCCAATGATATATCTATTCAAATCACATGAATTGTTTGAAAATATGAAAACAAGGCTGATAGGATTTTGGGGCCAAATGGTTCAAAACAAAACAAGCAAGCTCAAATATAAGTATGAAAGCATGATTTTGGCAGGTACATATGGTATTACACATGTACTATTCAAGATCGAAACTAGAATGTATTTCTTCATTCATATGCATATACATTAATGCATACCTTACCCAATGGTAAAAACTATAAATAAAATTAAGAACATTTCATTTATATATATATATATATATATATATATATCACAGATTGATAAAGCACCTTTTTGATATCTTCATCTGGAATGTGAGAACTCCCATCTTGCAGAGATGCTGAGTGACGAAGCAGAGTCGTTGCATCTTCATCATTTAATGGTTTTAAGTTATATGTAAAGCTAAATTTTGGCAATGTAGTTCTTGAGGTCACCAGAATATTGAACTTTGGGATGTCAAACTTAAACATCTCAAGATGGAATTCTGATCCAGACCAGACATCATCCAAGATCAATAATATAGGACTGGATCCAATTTGTGTCAACAGTACCTGCAGCTGGTTAATTGCATCTTCATCACTTTGGAACTCAGGCTCCCAAGCACATATATGATGAAATAGTCTTTGCACAATGACCATCGGGTTCAGAGTTTTAGAAACGGGGACAAAAAAGATATTGTCCTTAAATTTGCCTATCCAAAAGCAATCTAGTTAGAAAGTTACCACCAAGGCACATTTCATTTGTTATAAAAGTGTAAACAGAAAACATAGATAATAATGGTAAAGTCAAATGAAGTGAATACATAATCCCAATCACAGCAAAGATTAAAAAGGAGCGAAAATAAATAAATTAATAAAAAGTTTTTTGAGAAACAACAACAATTCTTATGTAATCAGTATTTTTTTTAGTTTACATATTCTTTGATACTAGTTACTATTCTTCTAAGGCAGTAGTTCTGAAGGATGAAATGTGCCAAAGATACTGCTCCCATTGTTGAAAGGGCTAAAACAAAATAATGAGACATTTATTTCAAACTGTAGTTTAATTTAACTTGCAGAAATTTGAATCTTCATGTGTGAATGCAATTCCATTCATTCCAATTACAGTCATGTATATGGTGCTCAAGCAATAGTTCAATTTAATATTCAACAATGAATTACTTCTCTATGTATTTTGTTTGTGGTAGTACCTAAAAGTTTACTTTTACTATAAAGGATCCACCTACTAACACTAAATAAATTGAAGAAAATGTAACAATAACAACAACCAAGCCTTAGTTCTAAAAGTTTGGGGTCAGTTTTAAATCTTTAGCAGACTAGTCTTTCATTTCAACTTAAAAATATGGAAACACTTGCCAGTTATAAATTAAATTAGACACACACAACAAAAAAATCAAATACCTTTAATTTCTTGGTCATGACCAAGCCTTTTCATCAATGCAGTCTTCCCGCATCCGCCAGGAGCAGTCAGTAGAAGTTGCTGCTTCTTCTCCTTCAACAGCTGAGTTTTCAACACTTCCAAAGGCACATCCAGCCCAACAGTAAAATCTGGGGGTCTAGGAACTAAGCACAACAACCTACCCATCTTCAAGCTCAGTGTTCCCTGTTCTGGGCAATCAAGTTTTTTAAAAAAGGATTTGACCATGAAGACTTTGCCTCCCACATTATTAACTCTGTCATGCAACACGTCCAATACTTCTTCAAGCGTTGCTTCAAAAGAGGCCCCTCCTATAAATGGTGCTGCCATTAGAAAAGAAACCAAAGATGACAAAGCAATTTAGATCTCTAACTCTTCTATATCTCTTGATCAGTACACTTGTCCTGATAAGGAAATTGAGCAGAGAATCAAAGCAACCATTTGAGAAGAAAGAAAAATGCAAAGAAGAATAGAAGACTATACTCTTAAGTAATAAATATAAGTAGGACAGAAGATTTTTATTCAAAATATTCTATCCTACTTTCTATGTTCCACTTTATGTAAGAAGGAAAGAAATACTAAGCATATTGACTTCCTTGTTTTATTAAGTATAGACTTATTTTATTTTAATTTTTAAATTAAGTATAGACCTTTTCTTTTTTTTTTTTCTTTTTTTTTTTTGAGAAACAATCAAGTATAGACTTAAAAGGGAAGCAAGTTGTAAAACACAGGGAATATATTGTTCATATGTTGGTACCTTAAAAAGTTCTTTATGATAAGTGATGCTTTATTAAATATACTGAATATTGTTAGTATAATATACTATATGCTTAAAGGTTGGTCTTATACATGGTCATTGTGTCATAGCTAATTGTGAATTATGATCTTCTAAAGATTTTAGGGAAACTTCATGAAATTCTTAAATTTCTATCCATTCATTTTGCAATAAGTAGATTGGATTTTATCACATGAGTAATAATTTAAATAGATTAAAAAATGGTCATAATCATCAATTTTCAAAACATTGATGTCGTGATAAAATCAAATCTCATTTCTAAATTAATTGATAGTATTTTAAGAGCATTATGGTGGAGGTACACTAAAAACTATAGAAGATGCACTACAACAAATGCCTAATAATTCTGTCATTTCCTCCACACACAATTCCATTCCAACTAGTCCGACAAGTTCCTTGGTAAAAGTAGAGAATTTACCACATAATTCATGATGTACTTCTCCACAGCTACACTGGGGTTGATTCAGATCTGTAACAAAGGAAAATAATTTTGAAGAGGCAGCCAGTGACAGGCATAAGAGATAAAAATAAATCAAGGTTTCTTACTATATATATTTAGTCAGCAGCCAAAAGGAATAAACATGAAGAACAATAAAAGGAAGCAAATAGAACGGCGGGAAACTTAGGGTGTTTAATAGTGAGGAGGCAGGCCCGAACCCACTAAAATTACCCCCAATGTAAAAATGCTGCATTTTCCCATAAGTTGGGAGTTACTTGAGCAAAAATAAACCTTTTCTTGTCTTATTTCCATTTGTATTCTTATCTGAAATTGAGTTTTTAGCCTTTTGGATAGATTATTGTTTGTTGACATTTGATATCTGTCTAGTTTATTTATTCATATGTTGTTTGCTTATTATGAGTTATGACTAACTAATTGGTAACCTGTGCAAATGCAGAGGCACCATTTCTTTATTTACTTTTAAAAAGTTCACTAAAAGCATTGTTAATTTAAAGATAAAGATTTCATATATTTTCATGAATTACATTTCACAGATTTAAGAGTAATATAAATTACAGGTATAAACATTAAAATATAATAACTATTGAGTTTTAGAGGGAGTATAATTTGAAAACTGATATTTAATTAATCTAACACTTATAGATGGCATGATCTATATTGATTAGGAATCCTAAAAAACTGTAAAAAAAAAGGTCTATTAGCTAGGTGTGTGTGTGTGTGTGTGTGTGTGTGTGTGTGTCTCTCTCTCTCTCTCTCTCTCTCTCTCTCTATATATATATATATATATATATATATCATCATGCTTGTTTTCAACCTAAATTGATGATACTATATAATAATTTAATTACAACAAAAATGCTTAAGGAAAAATACTTGTAGGATGATTATGCCTTCAAAGAAAATGTTCCACTAGGGGTTTATTTGTTTGTAGTCTTGTGCAATAAAAATAGTGTAAAATAGTCAAGATAAAACCATAATTTAAAGACATGGTTTTAATGGATAAAAATGACAATTTTTAAACTTAATGGATTAAAATCATAATTCATCAAAGTTACAGGGTGTAAAATGTGATTTTCTCAAAAAATAAAGAGAGTAAATGATTTTTTTTTTTTTTTTTTTTGGTAAAGGTTAGCTCAATGGATCTACCAAAGAAACTTTGAAAAGCCAGGGGGCCTGGCCCCCCAACCCCCTTAGCTTTGTCTTTGTTAATTGGGTTACATTGAATCCCCTAGTTGTAAATATAAAATTATCAACAACAAAAAAAGTGTACTGTACTCAATTTGATTTGAAACATTAAAAATTAACAATAAAAATTTCATGTTGAGTCAGTCAAGTATTACTGTATTAGTCTGATAATTACAGATAATTTGAAGAAAGTGACTATCCAAGGTTGATGCCATATTTGCTTAGAATTTATCAAAAGATATAATTTTTTGTAACTTCTTTTATTTTAAATTTGTGATAAAACCCTGAAAACTGAGTTATTTCAAAAAATAAAAATAAAAATAAAAGCTACGATTCAATATTATATTTGCAAAAGAAAAAAAAAATACTAACTGAGACAAAAATCAAAAATGCAAACACAAAGCTATTCAAAGCAGAAAAGGAAGACTTACATGTTGCCTTTTACATCAAACCCGGCAATATTGCCCACGCATTTCAAAGCATTTTTCCACGTTTGTATCTTCTCACTCGTAACTCTGGAGTCCTTTTTATGTTTAGCAAAGGCCAATGCAAAAGTTCCATTCTGCTGCCTTACATCAGAGGGATCCACAAGATAAAAGACGGGTATAACTTTTATACCCGTCTCTTTTTTGCACGCAACAATCTGGGCAAGTTCCATCAAGCACCATCTTGAGAAAGCATAGTTTTTTGAGAGAACGACAATTGCGATCTTGGATTCTTTTATTGCTTTCCTGAGCTCTGAATTGATGAATGCTCCTCGCTTGATTCCTTCTTCATCCCTAAAGACCTCAATGGAATTGCCTTTCAACGCAGTAAATAGATGATCCGTAAAACCATGACGGGTGTCCTTGCCATAAAAACTTAAAAAAACATCAGGTTTCGATCGAAGCGTTAAGGATGATGATGATGATGATGATGAAGAAGACGCTCCTACAAAACCAGTGGAAGGCATAAAATTATTTTTACAAAGGGAATTGCAGAAAAATAATGCTAAAAGAGCTTTAACTACTTTCTGTCCATAGATAAGCATTTAATTACCTGTCACCAAGGAAGGGCTTCTGCCAATAGATCTTGTGAGCTGCATGTTAGTCCATGTTCAACCCGACCGGCCGGGTTTACTGGTCGGATCCTTTTTTTTTTTTTTCCTCAAAACGGTGGCCGGAATTTCAAGCCAATCTCGTTCGTCGGTAGCCCAATCAGATAAGATCTTGCCTGGTGTTGGAACGAGTAGCAGTGGCGGAGCCACTTGACAACCGAAGGGGACCTTGGAGCTGAACAAAGCTAATTTTCATTTAAATAAAATGCAATCCATAAATCAACGTTATTAATTTCGTGAAGAAAAAAAAGAAGAAGAAAACGATGAAGATGAAACTAGGGGGAGAGAAGGCCAAATCACGTGAGATAGAAGAAACTAGAAAGAAAAATAAATAAATGAATCTAAAGATATGGCAGTGGTGGGATTGGTTAGAGAAAATGAATGAGCAGTGAAAATTAAGATCATTATTTTATATAATTAAATTAAATTAATTATTTTATATATATATATATATAATAAATTGGTATCACCCTCAAAAAAAAAAATAATAATAAATTGGTATCAAAGATAAATATTGTTAAGTTAATTATTTTTGTCTAACAATGTTCTGTCTCTTTAATATAAAAGTATTAAACTAAAGACAAATGCTTAACTAACTTTATTAAATATTCAACGAGTCGGTAATAATTTTGACTATCAAATGCCTTAATCTGCAAATCTAACAACAATTTACTCAATACCGATGAATTACAAATTTCGGATAAAGTAAATTACAGCTTGATTGTGCCTTTTGAGATCGAGGGAAAAAAATCATCACTGACAACTCATGAAATGAGTAGTTCAGCAAGTCAGCTAATACGTGTTGTTTTGTTCATCAATCTTAACATTAGCGTAATTAGCAAAGTCTAGGACCTTCAGCAGAATAATTTAGAGAATTCTTGAAAAACTGTGTCATTTCTTGGTCAAACACGAAACAAACACTGACGTGAACAGACAAGAAATGCAAAAATAAGGCAGGAGTGTTACATTATGAAAACATTATTATAAACTAGGGTTTCTTTAGACCTTTGCCACATACACCCTTTATTTAATTTTTTTTCGAAATCAAAGGCAAAAAAAGAACAAGAAAAAGAAAAAGAAAAAGAAAAAGACATCACATACATTGACAATACAGATCACACTAGAAAAAAATATATAAAAAAGAATTTTACAAGGTGTTTGTATACACCTATGGCAAAGATTGAACTTGCCCAGCTTGTAAGGAGTAAGAAGAGGAATGGTGGTAGCTTCAGCAACCATTTTTAATGATTCTACTATTATTATTAGAGTAGTAGTATGGGTATTACAAATTGTACTACATTGAATTTAAAAACTGAGGTGTTACTAATTACAAAGGGAAAATTCAAATATTTGTTAGTGAGTGGTTGAAGCCCACCAATCAGATTAGTTATCATATTAATTTGTGAGTTTAAATAGTAAAACTTATAGTACATTTAGAATTTTCCTTATTTTTATTATTTTCTTCTTCTTCTTCTTTTATGTTTTTGCTCAAGAAAGGCAACTCTCTCATAAAAAATGAGAAGAAAGGCAACTCATTACATCATGATGACTTAAGAGAAAGACAATAAATAAAAAGAAAAAAGAAAAAGATAATTACATATAATCCACTTGAAGTTAGCCTAGATTTCATTTTGTCTATTTATGATTCAAAAGTTAGACTTGTACCATCCACCTCAAGTCTTTTACCGTTAAACACATAAAAATCAAGATCTAAATGTGGAATGGACAATCGATTCCAAAGTTGTGGATGGGCCACCATTCTTTGTTGATATGCGCACTAAAAAAAATACTTAATTATGAATTTAGACGTAAATTTACCAAAAAAAAACTAAGAGCATTTGCCTCGTTATTAAAGTTTACATAAAGTTCACTTTTTTTTTCTTTTTTCTTTAAACTATTAATTTTTTTTAATCATTCCTAAATTATTAAAAACATTATACTTTTTTTTTTGTTTAATTTCCTTAATTTATATCATGTGTCTAATTTTATACAAACTTTAGGGAGAAAATAATATTTTTTTCCAAAGAAAAAAAATCATAAAATTAATTGATTGTGTCTTATGGAGTGATAGAAATTACTTTTATAATTTTTAAAAAAAAAATTTTAGGGAGAACAAATTATTTATAATAAAATTTAGCCAGTAAATTATACATTATTATATCTCAAAATAATTATATGTTCTCATGCATCGTGTGAGTTTGCGAATAGTATAATTAATAACACAATAAAGTGAAAAATTGCATTGATGAGCATCGAGCTCAAACCACCTCCTTGGCAGAATGTTGATATACATAATTCAAAGCATTACAGCAATCTCACACACACACACACACACACACACACACATATATATATATATATATATATTGTCATGTGTTTGGTATGACCGAAACATAAAGGAAAAGAAGAAACAAAGAGTGGAAGAGAATGATATAACCAGACAAAACCTACAAAATTTTCAAAAAGGAAACAATTCCCAGAAATCATGGTCTGAGAAGCCAAGTCAAGTTGATATGGTAACTCAAACCACATGAATTGTTTGGAAATATGAAACAAGGCTAGTAGGACCTTCTTATTTTTCTCCTTTTTCACTCAGTTTTGGGAACAATTGGTTCAAAACAAAACAAGCAAGCTCAAATGTATGTATAAGTATGAAAGCATGATTTTGGCAAATACATTTTTTTTTTTTTGGTTGGGAATAGGGTACATACGGTATCATGTACTCATCAAGACCAAAACTAGATAGTATTTCTTCATTCATATGCATAAACATACCTTAACCAATGGTGAAAAGTATATATAAAATTAAGCACTTTTCATCCGAATATTTATGAAAGATTGACCAAGCACCTTGTTGATGGCTTCAACTGGAATGTTAGAACTCTCATGTTGCAGAGATGCTGAGTGATGAAGCAGCATCGTTGCATAGTCATCATTTAACGGATTTAAGTAACATTTAAAGCTAAATCCTGGAAGTTCAGTTCTTGAGGTCACCAGAATATTGTAATTTGGAATGTCAAACATAAACTTCTTAAGACGGAGTTCTGATCCAGACCAGACATCATCCAAGATCAATAATATAGGATTTGATCCAATTTTGGTCAGTCCTTCCCGTAGCTGGTTGATTGCATCTTCATCACTTTGGAACTCGGGCACCTGATCACTTATACATTGATATAGTCTTCGCGCAATGACCATCAGGTTGAAATTTTTAGAAACGGGAACAAAAAAAATATTGTCCTCAAATTTTCCTACCCAAAAACAATCCAGTTAGAAAGTTGCCATTGAGGCACATTTCATTTCTTATAACATTGTAAACTGAAAACATGGGTAATAATGGCGGGCAGATGAAGTGAATTACACACAATTTCAATCGCAGCAAAGATTAAGAGGTGTGTGTATGTTACATTTTCTTTGTTACTACGCTTCTAACGCAATAAATGCAGAGGATGAAATGTTCCAAGAACAGTGCTTCATGACTGTCAAGAGGGTTAACACTTAACACAAAATAATGAACATAATTAGCAAAGGCCTATCATATCTTACCTAATGAGACAAACTTGTTTCAAACTGTAGTTTAATGTCAACTTTACTTTTTTAATTTTTATGAATCGTAGTTTAATTTCACTTGCAGAAATTCAAATCTTCGTGTGTGAATCCATTCCAATCCCATTTATTCCAATTACTCATCTATATATATATATATATATATATATATATATCTCTAAAAGCTAAAGTGTAACATTTATTGTTCTACGTTCCTATTAAGCCACCTCATCCGCTACATCATTAATCACACCATTAGTCTTTTTATATTTATTTTTACCTCTAATTATTTTTACAATATTAAATATAAAATAATATGTGTTTTACAAATTCATTTTAGACGGTTTTAACTTTATATATTCATCTATTTTAATTTTGATATTATAACTAAATAATAAATCAATGAAAAATCAAAACAAAAATGTTGTCTATATATATTCCTCGCTCAACTTTTTTTTTTCATTTTTTTTTGTTGAAATTTTTTATTTTTCATGCATCTTTACCTTAGATTGATGAATATTATTAACTAATTCATATGTGTTCCTTGATGCAATTTTTTTTTTATCATTTTCTTTACAACACTAAATACCTTTAATGAACGGTGTTTGTTGTTGATCTTATTTGAGGAAATCATATTATAATATGTCGAATTTTGTGTTGTTTTCAGGTTTTAATTTATTTGAAAAACAATAAAATAGTTTGGATAAGCTAATTAAGAATAGTTAGTGTAGTCGAAGACAATGATCTGTGTGCAATTTACTTTCACTATTTGTAAATATTTTTTTTAACAAATTAGTAGTAGATTGTTATGTCTTTTTTATATGATGTTCTTAGATGCTTGAGCAATTGCTTTAAGCGTTATACAAATATTTTATATTGTTCTTTATCTTCCTTATCTTATTAGTGTATTCTTTGAGATTTTTAAGAAAACAAATTCAATTTTGTGCTTCAAATTATTTATTCATCTATTCATTTTTCACACGTTGGATTAGATGTAACATTAGATTATAGCAAAATTAACACAATACTTCTTCTTTTTCAAAAAAAATTCCCTACTTTTTTCCCCTTTGGAATTGTACCCTTGGTTTTTTTAAAAGGAAAAAGAGTTACAATCTTTTTTTTTTCCCCTTTCTTTTTTTATTATTTTGAACGGTAGTTTTGTTGAGTTTTATTAATTTTTTTAGATACGTTTCTTGGTATTTTTGATTGTGTGGTAGGAAAAATTGGGTTTGAAAAAGTTTGTTTAAAACTAAAAGAATAATTTTCAAATTATATATACTTTTTAATGATATACTTATTAAAAATAAATTGTACTCCCTCCGTTGCACTTTTTTTGTCCTCTATTCTATTTTGAGATGTCCTAAAACATTGTCCTGTTTCTAAAAATAGAAGTCATTAATTTACTAATGTTTCTATTATACCCCTATTAATTTACTAATTCAATTTTTTGATAAATTTTTTTAAGGGTAGTTTTGGAAACTTATACATTTTTAAAAGGTAAACAAGATAATAAATGCTTGGGTTTACTCTTGACGGACTATGATTAACATGTTTTGGTCAATGATTGTGTGTTCTACACCCTTTGCCCAATTTGTGCCTCAATGCCATGCCATGGACACACTAGGCACCCACTAGGCACGCCCCATGCATCACCTGCTGCACTCACATGCATTAGCACATGCACAGCCCAAGCACACATATGCACAGTCACTTATTCATGCATTGTGTTACTATTTACATGTTTTCACACTTAAAGCATGTTGTTTTGAGTCGGTTATACTCTGTTTCATGCTGTCCTTCTTATGATTTGAACTAAATTGAATCTAATCAAGTTTTATGTTCTGTTTTGTGTTTGTGAACCTGTTCTTTGTTTTCTGTTTCTCTGTACAAATGTCTCCGTTTAAACGATCAGCTATGAAAGGAGGCAGTAGCAAAGGGAAAGAACACTTTGCTTCCAAGAAATCATCCAAGTGTCCTCGCACGGACTCAGACAACTTCATATCAGCTGATGTAGACATGGCTTACAATGATTGGTACAAACGAGCCACGATAATTATGGAAAAAGTTGTCCAATTGGATACCCTTGCAAACATTTGTATTCCTAAAGTGTTCATGGAAAGGACATGGACGAAGTTGCTGAATTCGAGTGGAGTTGTGTACTCGAAAATCATCAGAGAATTCTTCTCGAATGCTAGTGTGGATGGAGACCACATAAATTGCTGGGTGAGACACAAGGAATTTGTGATTACAAGGGAATCAATCCAAGAATTTCTTGAAGTTCGTCCTCCTTCTCAGCCAATCACTGTGCAATACGATGATTGGTTGGAATCTATTAAAGAAATGGTAACAATTCTTGGAGGCACTCTCAAGAAGAAAAGGTCCATGAACACAATTCCATTCAATCCAAAGATGAGAACTCTAGCTTATGTGATGATCCACAACTTGTATCCGATCACCAATTTAACGACATTGTCCCATCCAAGGACAATCTTCTTGTATGATCTCTTAGCTCACAAAGAGATTGATATTTATGGACACATTTTCCACCTCTTGATCAAAAGTATTGAGAAGCAGAACTCCTGAACTGTCTTGCCATTTCCCACTCTCCTCATGGGCCTTATTGCAAAGGCAAAGCTCAAACTTTCGAGCGGCCTCATCGTAGTACAAAGAAACTATCCCATTGGTGCACACACGGTGACTTGTAGTATAGCTCACATTCGAGGATTGAAAATCGGTGTGTCTCAAATACCGAGAGATCGTGCTGAGGAAGAGGGAGGAGATACAAAGGAGGAGATTGAGAGATTCACTTCTGCACCAAAGACTTCAGCTTAGCCATCATCTTCAGCACCAGCACGAGGACCAGACAGACTTGATCACCTCCTAGCTAGAGTGGACCAAATGTTTACCATGCTTGACTCCCATGTGCAGCACACCGCGGACCAGTTTGCCTATATCCAGGGTCAGATCACAGCCTTATCCCCACAAATATATGGTTTGTCCATAGACCAAGGATCAAATTCAGAGTACGACCAGTTCTAGCCTCTTTGGCCATTCCATTCAAAAAGGGGGAGAAAATTTTGAGGGAGAGCTTGCACAATTGAGGGGGAGCATAGCTTAAATCTTAGATCCATTGGTTCATCACAGGAGGTTTAGCTTTATTTATGTTTTGGTTTAAATTTTTACTGCTTTTGCTTAAAGCTTTTAGTACATTGTTCTTATATTTCAGTTTAGTTTTCAGTATTTGTGATTATCTCAATGCTTTGTAGCATTTTTTTCGTACTTTTAAAATATTGCTAATATGTCTTAAGTACCTCGCACTTGTACCCTAGTAGGATTTTGAATCCTAAATGCAAATACTTCATGTATTTTGCATTGGTTGTGTGTTGGATATGCTATTAATCACTGTGAATTGGTCTTTATTGCATTGCATGTCTAGATGAGCATTTACTAGCTAAATGGTCATTGTAGTCATTCTTTAATGACTATTTTGTTTTGATCAAGCTATGCATACATGTAATATTGTGTTTATGAACTTGATCGCACTTATACTTGCTTATATATAGAGCTTAATGAAAGTTTTGTTTGTGTGCAAGTGTTTCAGGTTAGAGGTATATACATGCAAGTGCTTCACAGCTTCTAGATTAGGTGTGAGTGAGTTTTACCATTGTTCCCAAACTCACATCTAAGTCTAAAGTCTGTTTTAGGGGTTTTGTCACGGAATAGCCAAATGAGGAGATTGTAAAGTTGTTATTTACAACTATGTGTTTTGTTGTCTTTAATTCTGTGCCAAATTTGATTGTAATTTTATTCAATCTATTTATACCATGTATTTATTGTGGGATTTAATTGTAAGGGTTGTGTGATAGAGAGAGAAAGTGTGTGAAGACTCAAGCAATTGAAGACAGAAGAGTTTTTGCGGGTAGCTCGCGACTAAGCATCATGCGAAGTGATACATGTGCCCTACAACACATGACTGGAATGTGAAGAGTCAGGACAGATGGAGACAGCTGTGTTTCGCAAGTAGCTCGCAGGTAAGGCCTTCCCGCGAGACACTCACGAAACATTCTGTTTTGCCAGTCTGCACTATCTGATACACACTTCTTGTACCCACACTATATATACCCACATTACCCACAAATGGTAGAGAGCTTCTGAGAGAAAACCCTAGCAAAACACTTTGAGAGTTAGAGATTGTTATACCCACATATCTTTACACAATCCTTTGTGGTTTTCCTCAACTCTTACCTCTCCATTTTTAAATCCTTGAGAGGTTGATAGCCCAAATACTTACCACACCCATCTTGAGTGAAAAGTAAGGTTTTAGAGCTGTTGGGAAGCATTTGAAGAAGCCATATGTTTGGCAGATGCAATCGGGCTGAATTGCATGATTTGGAGAGTTAGAGAAGACAAGGCTTGGCGAAGTCAGTTGGTAGCAGGAGCTTGGAGGGCTCGAGTACATGGGGTAGACTAGGCTTGGAGGGTCTTTTGTTATTCGTGTACTCCAAATTATTCTCTAGTGGATCGATTTACCGCTTGGAGGGTGGCAGAGAGGTTTTACGCCGAGTATTTCGGTTTCATTTTCGATAACACATCGGCGTATTATTTTATGTTTGCATTCTTCTTCCCTACTCTTTTACATTCCATTTTACTGCTGTGTTGCTTATATTATGGATTAAAGTAACTTGTTTGTTTATCCGCTCACATTTACACTATTCAGCACTTAGTATTAAGTTAGTGTAAAATCAATCAAGCCGTTATCTTTTATTTGGGGGTCTAAATAGCTCTTGTGTTTTTTAACACAAATTCGAACTTTCAGAAGGGAAGCAAAGTATAAACCATAGGACCATGCTAAACTACTAAATATATTGTTCATATGTTGGTGTCTTAAATATACTATCTGATATATGGAGGTTTACAATAAAAAAACACCAAATGTTTTCATATCATACACTTTGATAAAAATTAGTTCTCTTATACATGATTCTTGTGTCATCTACCGATTCCTAGGTTTATTTTTGTAATTTTTCTGTCCTTTTTTTTTTTTTTTTTAAGAGAGATTTTTTCTGTCCTAGTTAATTGTCAATCCCTTTGAAAATTTGTGTTGCATCTGGAGAGCCGTGTGTGTACATTAAAATAAGATACTCGGGGAAAAAAAATCAAAGTCCTAAAAGAATAGAAGTGAGTACACACTTTTTTTGTTAGCAAAGAAGTAAGTACACACCATAAAAGAAAAACAAAGAGAAAAGAAATAGACATGATTCCGATAGCCATGATGTAATGTCAAGAACCATAGCTGATTGAGTATCTAACATCCAACACACTTAAGTAGCTAACATCATAGGTCATCAAATTTGGGATAATAGTCCCAACAAATAGATGAAGGTAAGAGAATTAAAAAAAAAATGTTACGAATTCATCATAGGTCATTATGATGTAATGAATTAATCTTTTTAATAAAGTCACAAGGTTTTCATAAAAAAAAAAAAAAAAAGAAAAAGAAAAAAAAAAAGAGAGAATCTTTTTACTTCTTATTGGTTCCAATAACTAGCCATCGTTTTAAATACAGAAGTGAGGAAATGATTGCACATTCATGGTTTTGAAATACGCTTAATTAATAAAAGTTTGGGGAAAGCTCCTGCAAACAGAAGTTCAAAGGACATGCTAACAAACTAAGTCTTAGATTAGCTGCAGATTTATTTTTTTATTTTTATCAGAAAAATATAAGATTAGGCCATTCTTCTTATCTAAAATTACATATCGCACTTTCTAATGTCTCTAGAGTTCAAATCCCTCTTTCCCAAAGTATATATAGTTTTTCCTTATAATAAAAAAAAGGAAAAACTTTAAAACATTATATTCCTTATTTGATCCTATTGTTTAAAGTTTTTTTTTTTTTTTTAAATTAATTGTGATTAATGTGTGAAAGAAGGAAGGCATAAAGTATAAACCTTAAGAAGATGCTTGATGATGTGCTGAAATCGTCAGTGAGTTGTAGGCTCCAAAGCGCTCCAATGGGTACCTGTGAAATAAGAACAGATGGACTAGACAGAAGGCACTAGTGTGGTACTGGCCAAGAACCCTCCAAAGGTCAAGTTAGTGAATGAGAAATCTTTGAGAACTCTATAGTGAGAGAGCTAGGGATTTTCTACGTGCCTGAGGAAAGAGGGGGTCTGATACTTATAAAGTGGTGAGTGGTGAATTGAGATCCCTTAGAAGTAGGGATCTTTCCCTGCGGGGGGTATTTGGTGTTAGGGTTTCTGTGATTCTTGGGTGTCTTTCCATATGAGGAATGTTAGGACATATTTGTTTCACATGTTAGGAACATATATCACTATTTTATATAATTGGCTAATCCTTTGACAAAACACACTTTGCTTGTATTTGAATAGATCTAGGATGTGTTTAATACTTCAAGAAACCTTGTTTCAAGATTAAGTGTTAAAGTCATGCAAGTCTGTCCAAGAATCAAGTGTGAAAGTGCTGCTCATTAAAACTCGACAGCTAGCATCTATCGAGATTTAAAGAGAGCTGTTTCAGCCCAAGGCTCAACATCTTCTCGACAGATAGGGTATCTGTCGAGGTTTATGAAGTTCAGTTTTTCATGATTGTTTTTCATCAATTCCGTGATTATATGTTTGGGATTTCTTTTTCCACAACTCTAGACATATATAAGGATGATTTTAAGGGCCGTCAAAGGTGAATATAAATTGCACAAGTGTAGAGCAAAGTTTGTTCATGCAAATTGTGACCGGAAACAGAATTTGCCCTAGTTCATCTTTCTTGTGAAGAAGCTGCTGTGTTTGTACACCGTAGGGTTTTGTGACCAAGCAATTTCATGATCTTCATCGTCTGGATGAACTGGAGAACTTTGCAGCCACCTTCTCTAGTTGGTGAATCAAGTCGCGTACTGAGATCCGCGCAATTGGTTAGTCACATACTGGGAGCCGTGCAATAAAAGGAGAGATTGTCCGATGGGGTATTGGGGTAAGAGTTCAATTGTAGATTGGTATAAGGTAGATTCTTTTACTTGTAACTGCTTGTTGTGATAATAGTAAATTCTCGGGATTGGTGACCTTAAAATCACCCGGTGGGGTTTTTTCCGTGTGGATTTTCCCCATTCGTAAACAAATCACCGTGTCAATTTATTTTCCGCTGCATACTTAGTTTAATTGGTGATTTGTTTTTGCTACCACGTGTTTGCATGTTAATTTGGTTAATTAATAAACTTGACTAATTAATCAATCAATTCATCACAATGGGTCAATACATTTGTGGCCTATCAAGGAAGACACATGGGTGTGATATGGCCTTGGTACGTGATGCGCAAGATATTTCCTTGTAGGAGCATGCGTAGGGAACACACATGGAAACGTAAGACCCGTCGGTTTTCTCTGTCCCGTCAGTTTTTGTGGTCAATTGTTACTTCAGCTTTCCCGTCGGTATGGGACGCATTCGTCAGCTTTGGGGTCGTCCTTCTAAGAGAGTCCTTCGTCACCTTTCTGTGAGGCCAACGACATTGCTAAGGCCGTCTGCCCTCTTGGCCTTCTGTTTTATGAGTATTTTCTAAAAATACCCTTATCAACTGCCCCCTACTCCATTGTTTCGTCAGTCTCAGTCAACGGACCATAGAGTACTGTAAGCATTAATTATGTTTTTTTTTTTTTTTTTTGACAAAAGGCGTTATTGAATGTCCTTAAGCAATCATGTCATTAATGCTGGGTAACACATGGTGCTAGTTGGTTGGCCTTGTTTCCAATCATAAGCATCGCTTCGTATTCTGTGCCCCTTACTATATAAATAGTTCCTTATCTCCTCCTCACTTTTCCTTTACTTTGTCTTTAAGAGCCTTGTGAGATCCAGAGCTGCCGCACTGTTGTTCATATCGCCCGTCATTTACGAACCGTCTCCTTTCGAGAGAACCGTCGTCTAGATCCTTAGTCTGCTATCTTGGTAAGTTCCCTTCTCTTTATTTTTTACTTTTGCGACCAATCGTCTTTTATGTTTTAAGACCCATCAAAATAGGTTCTTAGAAAACCTTTGTCGCTTGTAGGTGGATAGATGTTAGATAGAGAAGCGACAAGTGAACTATCATCGTCAGTCCGTAAGGGTGCGGGCTACGATGAGGTCTATTCGTTAGGGCGTGAGCTTGAAGAAGACTTCCCTTGGTCCTTAGAAAGGGAGCCGTCTACCCATTCCCTGAGTGATGAAGAGGAAAATGAGGAGGAAGAGGATGAAGGAGACGTCGAGGGAGATGAATATGATGAGGGAGAAGAGGATGCAGAAGACAAGGAGGATGAGGAAGACGAGGGGAACCAATCTGAGGGTGTAGAGTTAGTAGGACAGGAGGATGGGGGTGCCCATCCCTTCATTCTCCTTGCGATATGGACAATCAATGACTTCTACCTAACGATGTCCGATAAGGTGTTCAACACCCTTCGAGACCGTTACCAAATCCCTAAAAGTATCCCTATCCGTCTACCTGGAAAGTTCGAATGGTGCTATTCTAGAACACAGTCCTCACGTGCTTGAGACAACACCTGCGAAACAAAAACAAGGAAGATCTTAGGAGAGTACCGGTGTGGTACCAGCCAAAGACTCTCCGAATGTTAAGTTAGAGAACTTTCATAACTCTAGAGTGCTAGAGTTGGGGGAATTATGCGTACCTTAGTTTGTGAGGGTTTTAGGGTTTTTATAATAGAGTAGGGTTAACATTCATTCCTTGGCATAGAAGATCTTTCCTTGTAGGGAAGATCCTTATTAATACACGCATCTCACAGGATTCTTTCCTTGCAGGAATCCCCTCAATTAGGGTTAGTCATGAAGCACAAGGTTTTGCCTTATATATTCATGCGTGGGGGCCAAGAAAAAAGCCATGCTAGACCTGTCAAAGGCCCTTTCACCCTCGTCAGCTTCTTCCCGTCGGCTTCCCATCCCATCTACAAATTCTAGTTGTCTCGTTTGGGTGTTTGTTGACCTCAAGGTGCAGCTGTTAGCTTTGAGCTGGAATCGTTAACTTTATAATTATCATTGTTTGTCCAATGACGCTCAAGTGAAGTCGACAAGTTCATTAGGACCGTTGCCTTTGCATATATACATGGACGAGTTTACAAAATTACCCACATCACTCTCTCCATTAAAAATTTTATTTTCTTATAAAAAATTTTCCTAAAATAGTTTACTAAGAAATGACATTAAGACATCTATTAACAAAAATTTTACAAAAAATTTGAAAGGAAATTTCAAATGCTTATTTTGTTGGCTACCCAACCATGGTGGATAGAGTTTAGCCCATTAACTCATGGGTCTTCGGCGTGCGTTGAAGTTGATGCATGTGTCCCATGAAAGCCTAACCATTCACATTGAGGTTTTATTATAGCAAAAAAGTTATTTTAGTTCTCAAAAAAAAAAAAAAAAAAAAAAAAAACCAGTTACATAAGAGTGCTAAAATTAAACTTTTTTTTTAGTTTTGAGCTATAGTAAACTATTATTAGTAATAATTACTGTAACTCAATTGCTATTCTCATTTATTGTTTTTTACTCTCTCTCTCTCTCTCTCTCTCTCTCTCTCTCTCTCTCTCTCTCTCTCTCTCTCTCTCTCTCTCTCTCTCTGAGTTCTTCTCCTCTTTCACTCTTGTTGTTATGGTTCAAGACTTCCGATTGTTGTTTTTGGTTGTGGTTGTGGGTCTCAGTGTCTCTCTCTCTCTCTCTCTCTCTCTCTCTCTCTCTCTCTCTCTCTCTCTCTCTCGTGTCCATTGGTGGTTGTGGATTTTTTATATTTTTAATCCTATTTTTTATATTTTAAATAATAAGAAAGATGGTCTAAACAAAAACAACATAATTAATAATAATAATCATAATGATAATGATAACTTATAAATCTACTATTAGTGATTGTTGGTGGGTGGGTTGGAATTATTATTTTCAAACTTACTGCTTTGAAATTTCAGGTTTTATTTATTTATGGGAAATGTTAATGAATGTCTTGAGGGTATTGGTTTAGAAACTATTTTTAGAAACTTTTTATGGGAAAATGATAAAACAATTAATTTTTCTGACAGTTTTTTATATTTTCTATGAAAGTGGTGTTAAAATTTTCTTAATATGATTTATTAATAATTATCCTAAGGGTACCTGTCTGGAGATTTGAACCACGATCCCCCCAAGGCACCAAGGCTCCCATTTAACTTTACATTAACACTTTAGTTTATTTTACCCATTTGTCTTATTTATTTCATTGGGTTGTCCGCTATTTGGGTCAAGTTCGTAATATATGTCTTAGTCCTTTGAGCACCATGGCATTGTTAGTTTTACTAAAGAGAATTCCTCACTCTTTCTATATATATATATATATATATATATATATATATATATATAATTTTCAATTTCGTCTCAGCCTTTTCCATCTTCCAACTAGTTAGACCGTATTCCTTCTCAAAAAAAAAAAAAAAAAAAAAAAAAAAAAAAAACACTATTTAGACCATATTGGGTCGAGACAAAAATTAGTTGGAAGATGAAAAAAGGCTGAGACAAAAATTATAAATAAATATATTTATTTCACATGCTTGAGTGTCATCTTGCAGTGCATAATAACTTCATTTTTTCATCAAACTACCAATAGTTGATTGTGATGAATCCAATCAATAAATTGGACATTCAAGCATGTAATGAAAATTGGTGTAGCTTTGGGTATATCCATACAGTTTTCATTTTTACCTTTGTTAAAGTCAACTAATCATTTTTATTGGAGAAAATTTAGAATCACAATCTTTTGTACCATAATTTTACTCTAATAGAATTAGTGATAAAGAAAAAATGGCAAGTCTATATAAAAGTAACCATATAAGATAGTTGTGAAAAAAAATTGTGAACTTATAAGATAATTCTTTTTAGTTTTTATTGAGTATGTAGTATGTGGACACAGATTTATCACCGTATTTTCCACATTTTTTTATGAGATCCACACTCTCTTTCATTTGTGTCACAATGGGGGTGTGGTGAATATATGTAACATTGTATACCTAGCCGGATTTTTTTTTTTTTTTTTATGAGAACGACAAATAAAACTCATTATATATATGTACAATGGACTCCAATGATGTGGATGGAGCATCAATTTTTGTCGATATAAGCACCAAGAAACATATGATTATGAATATAGAGTGTTATAGACGTAAGGTTGTTGAAATTCAAATAAGACTGGTAATATACTTAGAGCATTAGCATTGGAAAATTCCAATTCTACTCTATTTTACCATTTCAAACACCTACTTTATCATTATACCATACCATTTTACCATTCTTTCAGCATCCCAAAACTCTATTTTTATTAAAATATTATTTTTCATTCTTTCTTTATTATTTCTTTCCAATTGCTACTTTTTTTCAGATTTCGGCATGCTTCCAACGCCGAACACAGACATATATATCAGCAACCCCAGAAAGCCACCGCCACCACAACACCGATCCCACCACCAACAGGAAAAAAAAAAAAAAAAAAAAAACATCACGCCGTTCACGCCACAGCCACCACAACACTGATCACATATACCAGCAAACCCTTTCAAAAAAAAAAACCCAGAACATGCCGATCACGCCACGCCAAGCCAGAACATGCTGATCACATATACCACCACAACGCCGATCACACAATGCCACAGCCACCAAAGCTCCACCGATCTCGCCACCTACCGATCTCTGCTACCCCGGTTGCATGCCGATCTCCACCAGGCCCAGTGACCCACGCACGCCGATCTCCACTAGACCCAGTGACCCACGCACGCCGATCTCCACCAAACCCAGTGATCCATGCCGATCTCCACCAAACCCATCACCAATCTGAGCACCTCTTCCTTTAAGCAAAAAAAAAAAATCTGAGCACCGGTCACAGCAAAAAAAAAAAAAAAAAAAAAAAAAAAAACTTAGAACACAACAAGACCCGGATCGCAACCCACTACAAAAAATGAGATGTTGGATGAAGGACAGGTTTGGGTTTGAAGAGAGGAGAGAGCAGATGAGCTACAAAAAATGAGATGTTGGACGGAGGACGGGTTTGGGTTTGAAGAGAGGAGAGAGCAGCTGAGATGAGAAAGAGAGAAGGAGGAGAGAGAAGAGAACGGCAATAATGAGAGAGAGGAGAGAGAAATTTCAGATAAAATATTATTATTATTTTTACAATTGTGCTACAGTACAATTCTAAAGATAGAATTGTACTGTAGCAGTATTGCAAAAAAATTTGCAATACTTGGGTTTAGAATTTCCGGATGGAGTGCATTTTGAGGCTTAAAATGTCATATTTACCTTAGACTTGGCATTAACATTCCCCAATGCTAATGCTCTTAGAAAAGAGCTTCTTGTTCTTGACCAACAAAAAACCAATGGATCAAAGAATAAATAAAAAATTAAAAACAAAGACCAGCACAAAGTAACAGCGTTTGTCTTGTTATTAAAGTCTGCATGAAATTTTACTTTTTCGATTTTATAAACTATTAATTTTTGTTATGGTCCCTAAATTATTAAAAGCATGGATCATGCTAACGAGTGCCTTTAAAGCATTAATAATAATTTATTTTAGTAAAGTTTTGACATCACTTTTATAAAAAATGAAAAAAGCTGTCAAAACATTAATTGTTTTTCTTTTTTTTCCTATAAAAACTTTCTTTAAATGGATTATTAAAGAAGAGAGGTGCTACGTCCACAACATTTTTTACAACATTTTCACAACAAATCATAGGTGGTTAGTTGTCATAGGTTCAAATTTGAACCTAACACTAAGATTACCTTTTTACCCCAACAATAACAACTGGTAACAACTTGCCGCTTAGAATTTGTGAAAATATTGTGCAAAATATTGTGGACATATCATTTCTCATTAAATAATGTCCTAAGGGCATTCGTTAGCATTTTCTTAAAAGCATTATACTTTCCGTTGATTTTTGTTCTTAATTATAAGCGTTTGTCTGATTTTTGGTTTGGAAAGGGTAGTTTCCAACCTTGGATTTCTGAGCAAATGAGAATGAGCTGCTCAGCAGCCTCCATGTCTGCCACATCCTGAATGGCCTGTGCATAGGAGGGGGTATCTCATGCGCCAGGCGCATGAGACTTCCCCCTCACAGACAGCTGGGCCCCACACCTGTGGGGCCCCCCTGTCTGTGAGGGGGAAGGCTTATGCGCCTGGCGCATACAAAAATTTTTCTGTGCATAGATATCTAGGACTTGGCTTATTGAAGTGGGCGCTCTCTCTAGTCGGTTATACTTCTACCAGGTAATTATGTTGTTTTATTAACTTAGCCATTATTATATTTGTTATAGAATCCTGGTTGAAATCAAACACACTCACACAAAAAGGAATGTTATGCAAATGTGGACTTATAAAATTTGGCTACATGCTAAGTTCATGTTCATAGTAAATGCATTTAGGAGCATTAGAATTTTTGTCATCTACTTCTATGCATTCACAATTCAGCTAATTGAAATTCCTTATCACTAATGGTATGTTTCTATATGTTATATTTGAGGAGAGACTCCCTAAAGGCCTTGTGAGACTTAAAAATTTTCAATTCTTCCTTTTATCTCCTATCTGATCTTCTTTTTTTTACTTTATTCTTAATTCTGCAGTACTGTACAAACTTGTGGTCCGTAATTCTGTCCTTTCACCCATGCTCATCCTTGAGGTGCTACAGCTTTGTCCAAAAATTCTAGCCCTAACTCTATGCAGCTTTCAATCATCAGATTGGATGCAGTTGAAATATATCATAGGTTTGTGATGATGCCAAGAATCAACTCAGTAAGCCGCAGGGTCTTCGCGCGTTCCGGGTAAACCTGCACGAGTGAAAAGAACCTCAAAGGGGAAGTACCGGTGTGGTACCGACCAACGACCCTCCGATGGTTAAGTTAGTATTGCTCACAACTCCAGAGTGCTAGAGTTAGGGTAGAAGCATGTGTACCTTTTTTTTCATGAGGGTCGAGGGTATTTATAGTGGTGTAGAGTTGGGGCCTTTGGCGTGTCCGAGGAGATAACCTCTGATCGGAACCATACCCTAATGCGTGTTCTTTATGGAATCTTTTTCTCACCGGAGCCATTCCCTATTGCGTGGAGTGCAAGATATCTGTTCAAGCAGTAGCGTACTCAACAAGATTCTTCCCCTCATGGGAGCGGGCAAGACAAGACTCATGTCGATGCCATCAGCTTTCCCCCGTCATTCACCCATCTCGTCGGCGCACCCAAGTCGCCCCGTCGAGACGCGCTGGGTGTAGGCCTTGGGTGACGGTAACGAAGATGTCGGCGCCCAATACCATGCCGTCGGTCTCATGAAGCCGACGGCACCTTCCAGCTTACCCCCATCAGTTGCCCCCTACTCCTCAGTCCTGTCAGTATTAGTCGACGGGTTGGGGAGTACGTCATATAGCAGACAAGGCATTAATGGCTAGCTCCCTCGAGCAGCCCTAGTGTCGGAACACGTGTCTCGGGCCGACTGGCTTATGGCTGGACGTGAGGGTTGCTTCGTCTTCCGCGCCCCGAACCACCTATATATATATGTTCCGTACTTCTTCCCTTTTCTCTTTTATTCCAATTCTTCTGATCAGAGCGAAACCGTCGGTTCAAAGAACTAAAGACAGTCAAGCGTGATCCTGCCACCGCCTGTTCAGTGAAACCGTCAGTTTTCTCAAGGTCGTCTGCGTAATTTGGTAAGCTCTTGCTTTTATTGTGTTTTGTTTATTCGCATACTGAACTTTGGAGTGGGTTTTAGTGGGAAGGCCGTCACTTGGGTTCTTAGATCACCCCCATCCCTTGTAGGTAGTCGGATGTTTAGGGAGACGATGAGTGAGCAGTCGTCGGTCCGCGATGGAGCGGGCTACAACGAGGTCTTTCAAACAGGCCATGAGCCCGAGGAGGGTTCTTCTTGGTCGTCAGGGGACGGGTCGTCAGTCCAATCTTCTGCTGGGAAGGCGAAGGATGACGGTGCAGGGGGGAGTCGGGTTGATGTGATCCAAGTGGACGACAGCGGGAATGACGGCAGCTCGAACGATGATACCTCGGAGAGTACGTCAGGGGGGTCCAGGGACGACCGTCCATTCATTCTCCCCAAAGAGTGGGCGGTCAATTATTTTTTGCCGACAATGACGGAAAAAATCTTTAACTCCCTTCGTGCGCGCTACCAGATCCCTGACGATATCCCGATCCGTCTCCCCCTAGAGAAGGAGAAATGCTACTCGGGAAGGACCGCGGACGTGGGCATGTATGATGCCATGTTCGCGGCCGGCTTAAGGTTGCCCCTGACGGCACTTCACCGTCGGCTGGCAAATTACCTAGGTCTGTCCGTCAGCCAAATTGCCCCCAACGCCTGGAGAGTATTTATAGGCTTCGAGATTTTGTGGGGTAGCTTGAGCGAGGGGAACCGTCGGTTGACTCTTGAAGAGTTCTTCTGGTGTTACCGTCCGCACCACATAGCCTCATCTCGAGGGACCTACCACTTCTCGGCGAGGAAGAAGGAGTTACGGTTGGTGTCTGACATGCCCGACTCCAACCGAAATTGGAAAGGACGGTACTTTTTCGTAGAGGGGACGAACTGGGTGTGTCGTCAGGAGGAGTGGGGGACGAAACCCCAGGGTTTTGACAACACTTGGGCGTATGTTAGGGAGTCAGGTCGTCGCCGTCACCCTCTTTTTTGTAGTTGTTTTATTCTAAAATTCTAACCCATCTCCTTTCTTCTTTTTCAGCCAGCATTCGCCCGGAGATTACAGGGGAACAAGAAGCCTTCATTTTAAAGGTGACGGATATTCTCTTGGAGGAGCGAAAGTGCCGTGACCTTATCACGCCCGACACTCTTCACGCATACTGCGGAGGACCCGCACCTTCAGAAGAGGCTCGTCGCTTGCACAACCTCTCCCGCCAGTGTAAGCTTCGTCCTTCCCCCCTAACTCCGTCAGCTTTACTTGTGATGTAGCTGACACACTTTTTGCAGAGATGAAGGCCGGCAAATTGAAGGCGCAGATCAGGGCTACTGCTGCTGCGCGGAAGAAGGAAGAAGAGAAGGGGAAGGAGGGGGCGTCCAAGTCCCTCCCGAAGGCCGCCAACAAGGGTGTGCCCAAGAGGAAGGGTGACGGTGTTGAAGACCGTCCAGCCAAGAAACCCACTGTCACCCTTGGGGATGCCTCCTCGAAACCCCCATCTCCCAAGCACGGGGCCGGGAAAGGGCTGATGACGGCCCGGGGTCCCGTCGCCCAAGAGGACGGATGCTGCCTGCTTACCCACAAGGAGTTTGCCCTCGAGCGCCTGGACTCGATCCTTGGGAAGGAGGACGCCGATATCTGCGCCGGCCAGCCCGTCCAAGAACTTGGGGATTCCGGCCTCTTTGACCTTGCCCGAGTAAGTATGCCTTTATTTCCGGCACTTTCAATTTGCCCCGTCTGTTTCAGTGTTGATGACCTGACGGGAGTTTGATTTTTGCAGGCTATGGTTCGTATGAGGGCCATTCAAGTCAAAGGGGCCAAGAACGAGGAGCTGATGGCCCGTCAGAGGAAGCGCATCACAAACCTTTCTGACGGGTTGGATCAGTACAAGGACGCTTGCCGTACTCTGTATGGGGAAATAAAGGAGCTGAAGGAAAAACTCGAGGAGGGTGCCCGTCAGTTGGAACAGGAGAGGGAGGCCAAGACGACGGCGGAGAAGGAACTGACATCCCTGTTGGGCCAAGCGGAGACGGCGAAGGCTGACGCCGTCACCAAGTTCAAGACGTTCCAGACGTTTGTCGACGCCTGCGCCGAGTACTATGGTGAAGGGTTCGAGGACTGCCTCAAACAGGTAAAGTCTATCTACCCTCACCTGGACTTGTCGAGGGTGTCGATGGACGATCCTGTGCCGTCAACACCAGTGGTCGACACCGTCGTGGCGGATGATGACAGTCTCAGTGAGTCTGGGACGCATCAGAAGGATGACGGTATCGTCCTTGCCCAGTCGGCCCTTGATCCGTCTGGCGTCCAGAAGGTCCCATCCACTGATCCTTCCGGCTTTGAGGGTTTTCCCGTCACTCAAGGTTCCCCTAAGGGCGACGAGGCCATGCCTGATGCTCCCGTCGTTTGATGTTTTGTAAAATTTCCCTTCTCTCTTTTTTTTGTAAAAGGCGCCCCGTCGTTTCAAGGGCTTTTGTAAGAACAATATTCTTGTAGTATGATAATTTATCTTCATTATTTGTAATGTGTTATCCTTACTCCAAGCCTTGTGTATGTTTTTCTTTTGTTGCTTCATGGCAGTCCAATTTTGGACTTTTAACGTTTTTTGTATTAAGTCATGACCTTCCAATGGGGTTGTCAACCTTCACGTTTAACGGGCTCGTGCCTTTTTATTGAACTAGGGTAGAACTATGGGCTTTTCGAGCCGTCACCTTATGAATCGTCAGCTTATAGTTCCGACCGGTTTTCACACGGATTATTGGCTTTTGAACTTTTAGGATAGTGCCGTCGTTTCGAGGCCGTCTGGTTTCTACGCGATCCCTTTAAGGCGGAACCGTCAGCTTTTGAACCGTCGGCCTTTGGTTCGACCGGTTCTTATGTGATCCTTTTATTATAGAGCCGTCGGCCTCGCTGCCGTTTGTTTTTGCACTTGACGGGCGCTTATGCCTTGTAGATTCTTAGGGTGTTGGCTTCTAAGCCGTCAGCTTTGACGCTAAACGCTTTTATGCCTTGTAGATTTTAGGGTGTTAGCTTCTAAGCCGTCAGCTTTGATGCTAGACGCTTTTATGCCTTGTAGATTTTAGGATGTTGGCTTCTAAGCCGTCAGCTTTGATGCTTGACGCTTTTATGCCTTGTAGATTTTAGGAATGGGCTTCTAAGCCGTCAGCTTTTGTGCTTGACGCTTTTATGCCTTGTAGATTTTAGGTATGGGCTTCTAAGCTGTCAGCTTCTGTGCTTGACGCTTTTATGCCTCGTAGATTTTAGGAATGGGCTTCTAAGCCGTCAGCTTTTGTGCTTGACGCTTTTATGCCCGTAGATTTTAAAATCCAAACACAGTACAAGAGAGATTGAATAAACTTCTGAGTCTTGCTTCAATTTTAAGAAGGGAAAAAGGTGCCCATTGGGCTCTTGAGATACACTTAAGCAAATTACAAGCAGGAGCTGCCGCTCTTTTCTTATTGGTAGTACTTTCGTAGGTGCTCGGCGATCCATTGATGGGGTAGTGTCTGTCCTTCCAGCGTTTCCAAGTGGTAGGTGCCTCTTCGATGCCACGATGTGACTCGGTAGGGTCCTTCCCAGTTGGGGCCGAGCTTTCCTTGGGCAGGGTCTCTGGTAGCACCCATGACTCTTCTTAGAACAAGGTCTCCGACCCGGAAGTCCCTGTGCTTGACCCGGGAGTTGTAGTGAAGCCATGCGATCTTGGTACCGCACGAGTCTTTGTTCAGCTACTGCTCTGTCTTCGTCAATTAGGTCCAGCCGTAGGCGCAATGCCTCATCATTCATGCCTTCGTCGTGGGCGTTCATCCGGTAGGTCGAGAGTCCTACTTTGGCCGGGATGACTGCTTCGCTTCCGTAGGTTAGCCGGAATGGAGTTTCTCCCGTTGGGGTCCTTGCCGTCGTCCTATATGCCCAGAGTACGCTGGGTAGTTCCTCAGGCCATATCCCCTTTGCCCCCTCGAGCCGAGTCTTGATAATCTTAAGCAAGGATCGGTTCGTTACTTCGACTTGATCGTTGGCTTGAGGGTGGGCGGGGGAGGAGTAGTGATTCTTTATCCCCAGCTGTGAGCAGAATTCTCGGAAGGGGCCGTTGTCGAATTGTTTGCCATTGTCCGAGACTAGGACCCTAGGGATCTCGAACCTGCATATGATGGACTTCCAGACAAAGCTCCGTACATTCTTCTCCATAATGGTAGCCAGAGCTTCAGCTTCTACCCACTTTGTGAAGTAGTCTATGCCTACAATCAGGAACTTCAGCTGCCGCGTAGCCATTGGGAAGGGTCCCATAATGTCTAGTCCCCATTGAGCAAACGGCCATGGGGCTGTCATGGGTGTCAGCTCTTTGGGCGGCTGTCTGACGATGTTGCTGAACCTTTGGCATTTGTCGCAGGCTTTGACGTAGGCTTGGGCGTCTTTTTGCATAGTGGACCAGTAATATCCCTCCCGAATCAACTTGTGCACCAGTGATCGTGATCCTGAGTGGTTTCCGCAGACCCCCTCGTGGACTTCCCTCATGACATAATCTGCTTCATCGGGGCCCAAACACCTCAGGTACGGGCGAGAAAAACCCATTTTATATAGGACGTCCTCCATTAATACGAACCTTGCGGCTCGGACCTTTAGCTTTCTGGCGGCTTCTTTCTCGTCTGGCAAGGCGCCATCCTTTAGATAGGAGACTAATGGCGTGGTCCAATTACCCCCGGAGCCTATTTCCTGCACACTGATAAAGTCTATTAGTGGCGACACTTGCACAAAAGAAAGCACATTGTCGGAGGCAGTCCCGTGTTCTGAAGAGGCGGCTTTGGCAAGGCGATCGGCTTGCTTATTTTCTTCTCTAGGTATTTGGACCACTTCTGCCCTTAGCTCATCCATTCTTTTCTTTGCTTGGTCAAGATACCTCCTCATTCTATCGCCTCTACACTCGTAGTCTCCGCTTACTTGGTTGGCGACGACCTGGGAGTCGCAGTAGACTACTACTTGTGTGGCCCCTGCTGCTTTGGTGAGATCGATCCCAGCTATCAAAGCTTCGTATTCTGCTTCATTGTTGGTAGTGGGGAAATCCAGGCGAACCATGCATTCGATCTGATCTCCCTCGGAGGAGCGGAGTACAACACCTACCCCCCCGGCCCGCCTGGTAGACGATCCGTCCGAATGTAAGGTCCATAAAAGGTTGTCTGCCCCCTGGTCTTCGCCACTTGTGAATTCGGCGATAAAATTAGCGACAGCCTGCCCCTTGATGGCGGTGCGCGAGCTGTACCTGATGTCGAACTCAGTCAATTCGATCGCCCATAAGGCTAGGCGACCGGCCACTTCGGGGTTGTGCATTGCCCGTCGTAAGGGTTTGTCGGTTAAGACAACTATCGTATGAGCTTGAAAATACGGCTTAAGCTTGCGGGCCGCAATGATCAGGGCGAAGGCGAGTTTCTCCATAGGCGGGTATCTTCCTTCTGCTCCGCGTAACGCCCGGCTGGCGTAATACACAGGCTTCTGGACCTTGTCTTCCTCCCTGGTCAAGGTCGCGCTGACTGCCACCGGGGAGACGGCCAGGTAAAGGAAGAGCTCTTCCCCCGGTTGCGAGGGACTCAGCAGCGGTGGTGAAGAGAGGTAGGCCTTCAGCTCTGCGAATGCCTTTTGGCACTCACTCGTCCACTCGAAAGACTTCTTCAGCGTGCAGAAGAAGGGCATGCACTTATCTGTCGCCCTTGATACAAACCTGTTCAGGGCGGCCACTCTCCCATTCAAGCTTTGTACCTCCTTCATGTTCTTCAGGGGGGCCATCTCCATTATGGCTCGAATCTTGTCTGGGTTGGCCTCGATGCCCCTTTGAGACACCATAAAGCGTAGGAATTTTCCCGCGGCCACTCCAAACGCGCACTTTGCTGGGTTGAGCTTCATGTTGTAGAAGCGGAGTGTGTCGAATGTTTCTTCAAGGTCCTTCAGGTGGTCTTCCTTCCTTTTGCTTTTTACCAACATGTCATCGACATATACTTGAACATTCCTCCCTATTTGGTTGGCGAACATTTTGTTCATGAGTCTCTGATATGTGGCGCCCGCATTTTTCAGTCCGAATGGCATCACCTTGTAACAGAAGAGACCCTGGCTGGTGACAAATGAGGTCTTCTCTTGATCAGCCACGTCCATCCGGATCTGATTGTACCCTGAGAAGGCATCCATGAAGCTCAGTAGCTGGTGTCGGGCTGTAGAGTCCACTAGTGTGTCGACTCGCGAGAGGGGGTAGCTATCCTTGGGGCACGCCTTGTTCAGGTCTGTGAAGTCAACACACATGCGCCGCTTCCCGCTAGCCTTCTTGACCATCACCACATTGGCCAACCAATCGGGATAGTACACTTCTCAAATGAAATATGCTTTTCGTAGCTTGCCTACTTCTTCTGCCACCGCCCGGTCTCGTTCCGGGGCAAACACCCACTTCTTCTGACGGACGGGCCGGAAGGCAGGCGACACGTTCAGCTTGTGCACCATGACTGAAGGGTGAATTCCCGGCATGTTTTCGTGACTCCAGGCGAACACATCTTGGTTTTTTCGGAGGAAAGCCACGAGCGCCTGGCGAGCTGAAGGGCTGGTGAGAGCGCCGATCTTGGTGGTCCTGTCTGGCCTGGACTCGTCGAGCGCTATCTCCTCGAGCTCCTCTACGGGTTCTTCCCCCACCCGCTGCTCTATGTTCATTGCTTGCAAGTGGCTGTCCGCTTCTACCATTGCTACGTAGCATTCTCGTGCGGCCACCTGGTCTCCCCATAACTCCCCACACCATCCTCGGTGGGGAACTTGAGCATCAGGTGGTAGGTCGACGTGACGGCCTTCCAGGCGTTAAGGGTGGGCCGTCCTATGATAGCGTTGTAGGCGGACGAGCAATCGACGACGAGGAAGGTGACATCCTTGGTGATCTGCCGGGGATACTCCCCAATTGTGACTGGCAAGGTGAGGGCGCCGAGGGGGTGCACTCTCGTCCCTCCGAACCCAATGAGGGGAATGTTGGTAGGTACCAGGCGTTCCTTGCCAATCCGCATCTGTTGAAACGCCGGGTAATAGAGGATGTCTGCGGAGCTACCATTGTCAATCAAGATCCTGTACGTGTTATAGTCTCCTAGCCAGATGTTGACAACAAGGGCGTCATCGTGTGGATGATGAAGACGTTGGGCATCTTCTTCTGTGAACTCAATAGTGGGGCTGCGGACACGCGGCCTCTTCTGGGTCACTCCCGCAGCTTGGACGTTCTGCACTGCTCTGAGATAGGCTTTCCGAGCTTTCTTCGTTGAACCGACGGCCGCCGTACTCCCAATAATCATCCTTATGTTTATTATGGGCGGCCTAGGGCGCTCATTGTCCCAGCAGGGGGTTTGTTCTTGTTGAGGCATTTCTGTCCTTTCTCAGCTGACGAACCTTTGCAGCTTCCCCTGCCTGATCAGGGCCTCGATTTGCTGCTTCAAGTCGTAACAGTCGGCAGTGTCGTGGCCGTGATCTCGGTGGAAGCGGCAGTACTTGTCTTTGGGTCGTCTATCAGGATTTCCCTTCAGCTTTCCCGGAAATGTCAGGGACCCTTCGTCTTTGATTTGCATCAAGACTTGGTCGACTGGGGCCGTCAGCGGGGTGAAGCTCGTGAACTTGCCGGCAGGGGGCTTCGAGCGCCTGTTGTCTCGGCCTTCCCCTGTCCGAGGTGTCTTCCGCCCCTTATCCTGCCGTACGTCCTCCTGTCTTTCGCGCCTCTTGGGAGGCCTTTCTTCCTGGGCCAGTAATGCATCTTCCGCATTCATGTACTTCGTTGCCCTGTAAAATACATCCGACATCGTCTCCGGGTCGTTCTTGTATAGAGAGAACAAGAATTTACCCTCTTTCAGCCCATTGGTGAACGCGGCTACCTGTATTTTATCGTCCGCTTCATCGATCGAAAGTGCCTCTTTGTTGAAGCGGGCTATGTAGGACCTGAGCGTCTCATCCTCCCGCTGCCTAATGTTCATCAAGCACGCGGTGGATTTTTTATATCTGTGCCCCCTGATGAAATGTGTAGCGAACTGAGCACTCAACTCCCTAAAGGAACCGATAGAGCCGGGCGTCAGCCTGCCAAACCAGGTCCTTGCGGAGCCTTTTAGCGTTGCCGGGAAGGCTCGGCACATAATTTCATCCGGCACGCCATGCAAGTGCATCAACGTCTTGAAGGATTCCAAGTGGTCTAGTAGATCCTTGGAACCGTCGTAACTTTCTATTTGAGGCATGCGGAACTTTGGCGGTGTGGGGAACAAAATGACGGGTGCGGTAAAGGGAGAGTTCGTACGGTGGACGAGGTCGTCGAGGTCGCTGGACACTCGTCCTTTGAGGGCGTTCATCATAAAGTCCATACGCTCCTTCATCAATCGCATCTCGTCAGTAACGCTAGGCGGAACGTCGTCGGCGGCCGACGGACGGCTCGTCCCTTGCCCTTCAGGTCGGCTCAATGCATTGCTTCCTTCTAGGCCTCCATGATCCCTCTCCTGGGCGTTGTTTTCCTCATTTCCTTCCTGGTGGTCAACCGTCGCGTTCCTCCGCAATAGCTGTTCTTCCAAATCATTGTTACGTTTTGTGAGGCGTTCTACCACGGCCGCCAGAGTCTGGACTTGTCTCTCGAGGGCCGTGGTGCGTTGTTCGTTGCCTTGATCGTTCATGGTGGTAACCCTTGAACACGTGAGTACCATGCAACTCTTTGTCCGGAAAGCACAGAACACAGCTTACATACATATGCGTTCCTACAGACGGCGCCAACTGATGATGCCAAGAATCAACTCAGTAAGCCGCAGGGTCTTCGCGAGTTCTGGGTAAACCTGCACGAGTGAAAAGAACCTCAAAGGGGAAGTACCGGTGTGGTACCGGCCAACGACCCTCCGATGGTTAAGTTAGTTTTGCTCACAACTCCAGAGTGCTAGAGTTGGGGTAGAAGCATGCATACCTTTTTTTTCATGAGGGTTGAGGGTATTTATAGTGGTGTAGAGTTGGGGCCTTTGGCGTGTCCGAGGAGATAACCTCTGATCGGAACCATACCCTAATGCGTGTTCTTTACGGAATCTTTTTCTCACCGGAGCCATTCCCTATTGCATGGAGTGCAAGATATCTGTTCAAGCAGTAGCGTACTCAACAAGATTCTTCCCCTCATGGGAGCGGGCAAGACAAGACTCATGTCGATGCCATCAGCTTTCCCCCGTCATTCACCCATCTCGTCGGCGCACCCAAGTCGCCCCGTCGGGACGCGCTGGGTGTAGGCCTTGGGTGACGGTAACGAAGATGTCGGCGCCCAATACCATGCCGTCGGTCTCATGAAGCCGACGGCACCTTCCAGCTTACCCCCCATCAGTTTGCATTGGATTTTTCGTAGCATCCTGAAGGACCTGAACCCATTAGAGCAATTTCTTCCCTAATTCACAATAGTGAACTTTCTTAGTTTAGTCTAACTTGATTAGTTCAGCTAAGTTTGTCCCTCTGCTTCGAGATGGACAGTATAACTATAGGGCACTAATGGGAACCATATTACCATTGCACAGGATCCAGGAACAGAACCAGCAAGGCGTGTATGGTCTTCAATTAATGTTGGTCTTCAATATAATTCTCACTTGTTTATTATTATTATTGTTATTTTAGTTTTGGCATTTTTTCCATGGACTTCCCTATATTGGATTGAGTAATTGTGGTTTTAGAAGACCACACTTGCCTTTTCAATTTGAAAATTTCTACCGACACACTCAAATTCATATTTGATTTCACATGCTTGAGTGTCATCTTATAGTACATAAATATTTTTTCTTTTTCATAACTAGTTGGCCCACTTGTAAGTGATGAAACCAATTGAAAAATTGAGAACCCAACATGTTATTTTTACCCTTGTTAATGGCAACAGATTTTTTATTTATCAAGTCCATAAACACTCTTTTAATTTTGCTCAAGAAAGGCAACTCATTAATTTAGCATCATGACTTATGAGAACGACAAAAAAAATATTAAAAAAAGAAAAAGCAACAATCTCATTATTATGAGAACGACAAAAAAAAATATTAAAAAAAGAAAAAGCAAAAACCTCATGACTTACGAGAACGACAAAAAAAATATTAAAAAAAGAAAAAGAAAAAAACCTCATTATTATGTATGTACAGTGGAATCCAATGATGTGGATGGAGCACCCATTTGGGCCATTTTTCTTGATGTAGGCACCAAGAAATATATGATTATGAATTTAGACGTACGTATGGTTGTCGAAATTCAGGTTAGACAGGAAATAAAATAGAAAAGAGCTTCTTGTTCTTCACCAAGAAAAATCCGCTGGGTTAAATAATATAAAATTTAAAACAAAGACCAGCACGAAGTAACAGTGTTTGTCTCATTATTAAAGTTTGCGTGGAATTTTAATTTTTGTTCTTATAATATACAAACTTTTAATTTTTGTTATGGTACCTAAATTAAAAACATTTTTACTCTCCGTTGAGTATATGAAACCAATATTTTCGTCCCCAAAAAACCCATAAAATTAAGGCAACACAAAAATCTACATAATTCCAGGATTTACAACAATCATATTTTCTATAGATATATATTTTTTCATGTGTTCAATATGACGAAATGTAAGGAAAAAGAAACAAAGAGTGGAAGAAAATGATAATAAGTTGACAAAGCCTACAAAATTTTCCAAAAAGAAACAATTCTCAGAAATCATGGTTTGAGAAGCCAAGTCAAGTTGATATCTTTTTCAGCCACCTTGACCTCTAGATTGGTGAGAACATCCTTGATAGGCTCCCAGAACTTGGACCTCTCTTCATTACATATCACAAGCTTCAATTGCTCAAGATTTGTAGTTGATGGTGGCAACCCTTTACGCAAGCTCAAGCACCCTTTCATGTGGAGCTCTTTTAAATTACATAACTCACCAATGTCTTTTGGCAAGTGTCTAATGCCTAGGCAATCGGATATGTCAAGAAGTCTTAACTTATCGAGGCTTTTGATTGATTCTGGCAACTCAGATAAATCAGTACAGGACCTAAGCCTGAGAACTTCTAAATTCACTAGCTTTCCAATTCCTTTGGGAAGTGAAGACAGCTGATGACAATTAGTGATAATGAGTTTTTTTAGGAGGATAACATCACATAGCACTGCAGGAAATTCCACAAGATCATTGCAATAGTCAATGTTTATCTCCATTAGATTTGGCAATGCATCTGAAACTTGGACAGTACAATTCTCAAAAGCCTGACCAATATTACACATGAACAAGGATATTTTCTTCAAACTCTTCAACAATACAGGGGCCTTGAAAAGGGAAGGGATTGAAACCTTCTCCAATCTGATTGTCTTTAAATCGGGCAGAGAATTGAGTAGTTGAAAATTTCTTAATTCAGTAGGAAAGAAACCATAATTAGTGATGATCAAAACCTTGAGATTATCCATTGTATCCACAAACTCAGGTAAGCTGTAATTCTTTCTTTGGAAGTTCAGAACTAGAACCTCAACTTTGGGTGCTTGAATGTTGCACCAAGTTGACGAGAACGATTCATCTGCAAAAAGTATTATATACGATGTGAGAGGGCACTCAACATGTATTGTGTGCATGCTTGTTTATGCATGTGTGTGATAGAGGGAAACATGTACAAACCAGTTGAGATTGATAACAAGCGGGCATTGATGGGTTGCTGATCCTGTTCTGTGCACCAACTTGGTAGAGAGTTTCCACTTATGTCCATAATCAATCTTTGCCTTTGTCCTTCTGGCCCCTGGCGGCTTTCAAATATAGCAAGCTCTCTAAGAAGATCAAGCTGTGTGACATAGTCTTCATTATAATAATTGTTGATCTCACTTGCATCTATCCTGGTGAATGGGCAAAAATTAGGAGTTAGAAGATTCAAATTCTTTCTTCAAATGCGAAGAGTACATCTCAACTAATCTATAATAAACTATTATTTCCATAAGAAGCTAATTAAGTTGTAAGACAAAAATAAGTTGTGCCTTAGGCTGTGCACGCTACAAGAATATTAGACCATCAAAATTAAGAGTCAGCATACCTAATCATCACAAGATTAGCCAAATTCTGGGTGGTGAGTTCATATAAATTGGCAATGGCATCAATGCCATCTTCATCAAGTTTATATAATTCTGTCCACATATCAATGAGGGCAAGAACAGGTATCCTTTGGTCTTTATGAAATGAACCAAGATCCATGAAACACTCTTTGAAAATGACTTCATGATCTGAAAATTCTAGGCTTCTTCGGAGACATTCAAGCAGGTCAGAACTATCATTGAAAATAGAATGACCGTTAGAAAATTTCCTAGCTCTACTGTACCAAGCCTGTACAGGCTTCCCACGGAGTGATCTGCCATTCACTCTGAGGGCTAGTGGGAACCTGCTAGAGCCTCTCACTATCTGCAATTTAAGGAAGCAAATAAAATCAGTTTTAGTTTGGAGGGTACAGGGTCAATGTAAGCCAATGCTCTAGTTATTAAAAGTTTAAAACTACATTAATTGTTTGGAAATATGAAAACGAAGTTGTAGGATTTTGGGGACAATGGATTTAAAACAAAACAAGCAAGCTCAAATTTAAGTATAAGCATGGAAGCGTGATTTTGACAGGTACATATGGTATTATGTAATAAGCAAGACCAAAACTAGAATTTATTTTTTCATTCATATGCATATACATAAGTACTTGCCTAATGGAGAAAATTATAAATAAAATTAAGCATTTATATATGTGTGTGTTTGTGTGTGTGTGTGTCACAGATTGACAAAGCACCTCTTTGATAACAACTGGTGGAATGTGAGAACTCCCATCTTGCAGTGATGCAGAGTGACGAAGCAGAGTCGTTGCATCTTCATCATTTAAAGGCTTTAAGTTATACGTAAAACTAAATCCTGGAAATGAAGTTCTTGAAGTCACCAGAATATTGAAATTTGGCACATGTATCATTAACCTCTCAAGCTGACATTCAGACCCTGACCACACATCATCCAAGATCAATAATATAGGACTGGATCCAATTTGTGTCAACAGTTCCTGCAGCTGGTTAATTGCATCTTCATCACTTAGGAACTCAGGCTCCTGATGACATATATTACGAAATAGGCTTTGCACAATGACCATCAGGTTGAGAGTTTTAGAAACGGTGACAAAAAATATATAGTCCTCAAATTTGCCTATCCAAAAGAAATCTAGTTAGAAAGTTGCCACCAAGGCAAGTTTCATTTGTTATAAAATTGTAAACAGAAAACATAGATAATAATGGTAAAGTCAAATGAAGTGAATACATAATCCCAATCGCAGCAAAGATTAAAAAGGAGCAAAAATAAATAAATTAATAAATATTTTTTTGAGAAACAACAACAATTCTTATGTAATGAGTATTTTTTTTAGTTTACATATTCTTTGTTACTAGTTACTACTCTTCTAAGGCAGTAGTTCCGAAGGATGAAATGTGCCAAAAATACTGCTACTATTGTTGAAAGGGCTAAAACAACGTAATGAGACATATACTTATTTCAAACTGTAGTTTAATTTAACTTGCAGAAATTTGAATCTTCATGTGTGAATGCGATTCTGTTCATTCCAACCACAGTCATGTATATGATGCTCAAGCACTAGTCCAATTTAAGATTCAGCAATGAATTACTTCTCTATGTATTTGTTTGTGGTAGTACCTAACAGTTTACTTTTACTGTAAAGGATCCACCTACTAACAGTATAAATAAATAGAAGAAAATGTAACAATAACAACCAACAAGCCTTGGTTCTAAAAGTTTGGGTCAGTTATAAATCTTTAACAGACTAGTCTTTGTTTTCAACTTAAGAATATGGAAACACTTTCCAGTTATAAATTAAATTAGACACACACAACAACAACAACAACAACAACAACAACAACAAAAAAAAAAAAAAAAAAAAAAAAAAAAAAAAATCAAAGACCTTTAATTTCCTGGTCATGACCAAGCATTTTCACCAATGCAGTCTTTCCGCATCCTCCAGGAGCAGTCAGTAGAAGTTGCTGCTCCTTCTCCTTCAACAGCTGAGTCTTTAACTCTTTCAAAGGCACATCCAGCCCAACAGTAAAATCCAGGGGTCTAGGAACTGAGCATGACAACCTATCTATCTTCAAGATAAACAACTTCATTTCCTCCCGAGTAGGTTTCCACTGCTCCAAAATCTGCAAAATATCCCCTCTATTCTGTGCTTGCATATGAACCTTATAGAACCTCACAATGGCCTCATCCAACTCAATTAGTTTCTTGGCGTAAATGGGGTAAAATTTGTTCAACTCTCGGGGGTCTGAGCAAATGTGAATGAGCTGTTTGGCAGCCTTCATTTTTTTGATCAAGCTCTGTGTTTCTTGTTCTGTGCAATCAAGTTTTTCGTTTATCTCTTCAACCACAGGTGCTAAAAGATCTAGATTGAATTCGAAGTTTTTGAAAAAAGATTTGAACATGAGGACTTTGCTTCCTACGTTCTTAACTGTGTCATGCAACACCTTAAATACTTCTCCAAACGTTGCTTCTGGAAAGGCCCCTCCAACAAATGGTGCTGCCACTAGAAAAGAAACCAAAGATGACAAAGCAATTTAGATCTCTTACTCTTCTATATCTCTTGATCAGTATCCTTGTGCTGATAAGGAAACGGAGCAGAGAATCAAAGCAAACAATTTGAGATGAAAGATGAATGCAAAGGGGATTAGAAGACTAAACTCTGAAGTAATAAATATAAGTAGGACGAGGATTTTTATTCAATATATTCTATCCTACTTTCTATGTTCCACTTCATATAAGAAGGAAAACAATACTAAGCACATTGACTTCGTTGTTTTATTAAGTATAGATAAATCAAGTATAGACTTAAAAGGGAACCAAGCTGTAAAACATAGGGTATATATTGTTCATATGTTAGTGCCTTAAACATTCTTTATGATAAGTAATGCTTTGTTAGATATACTAAATATTGTCAGTATAATATACTATAGGCTAAAAGTTTGGTCTTATACATGGTGATTGTGTCATATGCTAATTGTGAATTATCATCCTCTAAAGTTCTTAGGGAAACTTCACAAAATTCTTAAAATTCTATCCATTCAAAACATTGATGTCGTGTTTAAATCAAATCTCATTTCTAAATTAATTGATAGTATTTTAAGAACTTTATGGTGGAGGTACGCTAAAAACTATAGAAGATGTACTACAACAAACGCTTAATACTTCTGTCATTTCCTCCGCACATGATTCCATTCCAACTAGTCCAACAAGTTCCTTAGTAAAAGTAGAGAATTTACCATATAATTCACGATGTATGTCTCCACGGATACGCTGGATAACTGTTGATTCAGATCTGTAACAAAGAAAAATAATTTTGAAGAGGCAGTAATAGGCATAAGAGATGAAACTAACTCAAGGTTTCTTACTATTTTTAGTCAGCAACCAAAAGGAATAGACATGAAGAACAATAAAAGGAAGAAAATAGAAAGGTGGGAAAACTTAGGATGTTTGATAGTGAGGAATCAGGCCTGAACCCACTAAAATTACCCCCAGCGTAAAAATGCTGCATTTTCCCATAAGTTGGCAGTTTAACTTGAGCAAAAATAAACCTTTTCTTGTCTTATTGCCATTTGTATTCTTATCCGAAATTGAGTTTTTAGCCTTTTGGATAGATTATTGTTTGTTGACATTTGATATCGTTCTAGTTTACTTATTCCTATGTTGTTTGCTTGTTATGAGTTATGACTAACTAATTGGTAACCTGTGCAAATGCAGAGGCACCATTTCTTTATTTACTGACCAAAGGTTGGTTGAATTCATTTGATTTTTCATTCTAATTAATATTTAATGACATCTTAAATGTGTATTTAAAAAAGTTCACTAAAAGCATTGTTAATTTAATGATAAAGATTTCATATATTTTCATGAATTACATTTCACAGATTTAAGAGTAATATAAATTACACGTATAAACATAAAAATATAATAACTATTGAGTTTTAGAGGGAGTATAATTTGAAAACTGATATTTAATTAATCTAACACTTATAGATGGCATGATCTATATTGATTAGAAATCCTAAAAAACTGTAAAAAAAAAGGTCTATTGGCTAGGTGTGTGTGTGCGCGCGCTTGTGTGTGTCTCTCTCTCTCTTCCTCTCTCATCATGCTTGTTTTCAACCTAAATTGATGATACTATATAATAATATCAATTACTACGAAAATGTTTTAAGGAAAAATACTTGCAGGATGATTATGCCTTCAAGGAAAATGCTCCACTTGGCGTTTATTTGTTTGTAGTCTTGTGAACTAAAAATAGTGTAAAATAGTCAAGAAAAAACCATAATTTAAAAACATGGTTTTAATGGAATAAAATGACAATTTTTGAACTTAATGGATTAAAATCATAATTCATCAAAGTTACAGGGTGTAAAATGTGTTTTTCTCAAAAAAAAAAAAAAAAAAGAGTGTAAATGATTTTTTTTTTTTTTTTTTTTTTTTTGGTAAAGGTTAGCTCAATGGATCTACCAAAGAAACTTTGAAAAGCCAGGGGGCCTGGCCCCCCAACCCCCTTAGCTTAGCTTGGTCTTTGTTAATTGGGTTACATTGAATCCCCTAGTTGTAAATATAAAATTATCAAAAAAAAAAAGTGTCCTGTACTCAATTTGATTTGAAACATTAAAAATTAACAATAAAAATTTCATGTTGAGTCAGTCAAGTATTACTGTATTAGTCTGATAATTACAGATAATTTGAAGAAAGTGACTATCCAAGGTTGGTACCATATTTGCTTAGAATTTATCAAAAGATATAATTTTTTGTAACTTCTTTTATTTTAAATTTGTGATAAAACCCTGAAAACTGAGTTATTTCAAAAAAAAAAATAAATAAATAAATAAATAAAAGCTACGATTCAATATTATATTTGCAAAAGAAAAAAAAAAATACTAACTGAGACAAAAATCAAAAATGCAAACACAAAGCTATTCAAAGCAGAAAAGGAAGACTTACATGTAGCCTTTTACATCAAACCCGGCAATACCGCCCACGCATTTTAAAGCATTTTTCCACGTTTGTATCTCCTCACTGTTAACTCTGGAGTCGTTTTCATGTTCAGCAAAGGCTGACGCAAAAGTTCCATTCTGCTCTCTTACATTAGAGGGCTCCACATGATAAAAGACGGGTATAACTTTTATACCCGTCTCTTTTATGCACGCAACAATCTGGGCAAGTTCCTTCAGGCACCATATCGAGAGAGCATAGTTTTCTGAGAGAACGACAATTGCGATCTTGGATTCTTTTATCGCTTTCATGAGCTCTGAATCGATGAATGTTCCTCGCTCGAGTCCTTCATCATCCCTAAAGACCTCAATGGATTTGTCTTCGTCTTTCAAGGCTTTCAACGCAGTATTTAGATGATCCGTAAAACTATAACGGGTGTCCTTGCCATAAAAACTTAAAAAAACCTTTTGTTTCAATCCAGGCGTTAAGGATGACGATGATGATGAAGAAGAAGACGCTCCTACAAAACCAGTGGAAGACATAAAATTATTTTACAAAGAGAATTGCAGAAAAATAATGCTAAAAGAGCTTTAACTACTTTCTGTCCATAAATAAGCATTTAATTACCTGTCACCAAGGGAGGGCTTCTGCATATAGATCTTGTGAGCTGCATTTTAGTCTGTGACTCCATGTTCAACCCGACCGGCCGGGTTTACTGGTCGGATTTTTTTTTTTTTTTTACCCAAAACGGTGGCCGGAATCCTTGGAGCTGAGCAAAGCTTAGAGAAAGAGAGAGAGAGGAGATAAGAGAGACAGGATGAGAGCAATGAGTTTAGCAAAAGAGTATAAATTCTGTCCGGATGTAGCGTAAGGTTTACGCCACCAATAATATAACGCCACGTTGACATCCAATTCAAAATCTCGTAAAAAAAAAAAAAAAACAATGTACTTTCTGTATTAATGTCAGCAACACAGAAAAGAAACTTAGGTCAGTAGCGACTTCTCTAGATGCTTTTGGGCAGCATCTTCGGCGGCAGGGCCTGTGTCTTAGCTGGCTGGGGTTTGGTTGGTTCTGACTTTTGAGGAAGATACAATTTTGATATATAAATTTTTAGAGGCAAGATTATGTATGATAAGTTTTATTCTTTAGTTTGCAATCAACTGACGTGGCGCAATGTGGTTGGATTCTATATATAGACTTTCTGAGTTGGTGAGTATAGCTGTGATGACGTTTTCAATATACGGTTGTGATGACGTTTGGTTGGTAATAGATGTGAATTAAAAGAGAAATAGAAGAAACTAGAACCTTCTCAAAAAAAAAAAAAAAAAAAAAAAGAAGAAGAAACTAGAAAGAAAAATAATAAATGAATCTAAGAGCATCCACATCAGTTCTTTCATTATACACGTTCATTTTTACACTAAAAACCTACTTTTTCTATTTTACACATTTATTTTTACAAAACACCCACATCAGATCATCTATTCTATCACCTCTTTTAATTAAATAATTAATTTCCTCCAATTTTTTATTATTTCTCTCCACTTACTCTCTCATACGCGCGCCTCTCTCCCTCTCTCCCTCTCTCAACCATTTCTGATTTTTTGCTCTCTCTCTCTCTCTACCCATCTCTCTCCCTCTCTCTACCCATTTCTGGTTCCTTGCTCTCTCTCCCATCTCTACCTGATCAAGCACGTCTCCGATCAAGACCTAACCCACTCCGACCCACTCCGATCCACTCCGACCCACTTCGACGCACTCCGACGCATTCTGATCCATTTCGATCCACTCCGGCCCACTTCGACGCACTCCAACGCACTCCGATCCACTCCGGCCCACTCCGACGCACTCCAACGCACTCCGACGCACTCCGATCCACTCCAATCCACTCCGATCCATTCCGATCCACTCCGGCCCACTCCGACGCACTCCGATCCACTCCGACGCACTCCAATCCACTCCGGCCCACTCGATCCACTCCGACGCACTTCGGCCCACTCCGACGACCCACTTCGACGCACTCCGACGCACTCCGATCCACTCCGACGCACTCCAATCCACTCCGGCCCACTCCGATCCACTCCGACGCACTTCGGCCCACTCCGATCCACTCCGACGACTTCAGCCCACTCCGATCAAGACCCAACCCACTACGATCTACATCTCGGTTACAAGCAACGATCCACATTTCCGTGAGGGTTTTTTTGATCTGTCTTTTTTTTTTTTTTTTTTTTTTTTTGAGCAAGTGAGTTGGTTGAGCAGTTTGTTGAGCACGGAGAAGACAGAGAAAAAAACGAGCGAACCGTGAAATAATAAAATAAGGGATAGACGAGCTACAGTAACCGTGAATATATACACGGTTACTGTAGCTCGTGGATGATTTTGCACATTTTTACATGATTTTACACCCACTGATGTGAGTGTTTTTTTTTGTCAAAATGTGTAAAATGAATGAAATTTTGTATTATAGAAGATTATACAAGAACAGATGTGGATGCTCTAAAGATATGGCAGCGGTGGGATCGGTTCGAGAAAATGAATGAGTAGTGAAAATTAAAATCATTATTTTATATAATTAAATTAAATTTATTATTTTATATATATATATATATATATATATATATATATATCCCACTTTCTTGAATTGATACTTTTAGGTTATATATATATATATATATAATTAATTGGTACCACCCTAAAAAAAATAATAATAATAGGTATCAAAAATATATATATATATATATATATTTTAGAATGCTAAATATTTTTAAGGCAAAAAATGCATTTTAGTCCCTACATTTTTAGGTTATTCCCATTTTAGTCCCTACATTTTATTTTTACCACTTTTAGTCCCTATCCTGAAAAACGCTTCCCGTTTTGGTCTCTGTCGTTATATTAGAAACAGAAAAAGTTGACGTAGCAAACGGTAGGAATTAATAATATTAAATTAATGTCTACGTGGCCTAAAATAATAATAAAAAAACTTTTTAGCATTTAAAAATACCACGTCAGCATTTAAATTTAAAAACATTAATTTATTAATTTTAACTAAATAATAAAAATTAAAAACAGAAATAAAAACTAAAAATTACATTAATTCAGATCTAAGTGTGTCTTGAACAAGAACAACAAGAACACAAACTTAGATTCAAGAACACAAATCCAGAAATTAAAAAAAAAATGTCATCATCCCTCATTTGTGAAAAACCCTGAAATTAAAACAAGAACACACCGCATCTCCAAGGCCTTTTCGGAGCTCACCCGATCCAATTTCTCCACCTACTTCAGCTCAATCTCCGATTCCTACCACCGGTTCGAGGACATTCGGAACCAGTCCACCAAGGATTTGGAGTCCTCCACTTCGGACTCTTAAGGCCATGGCGACGAAGCATTCGTCGCGTGCTTGCAGGAGGTTCTGGCACTTTACTTCAAGGAGGATTTCGCGCTGGAGGACGGCGCGACGTTCCGGGCTGCGTGTCCATTCTTGATGGCGGCCAAAAACCTGGTTCTGCAGGAGAAGCTTTCACAGTACTTGGACGTGGTGGAGTTGCATTTGGTGAAGGAGATTTCTTTGCGGTCCAACTCGTTCTTTGAGGCGCAGAGGCAGTTGCAAGACTTGAATGTCGAGATCGTTGAAGGATCCTCGAGGATTCGAGAGTTGAAGGACATGATTCGGCTTTTGGATGTGGATCTGGTCGATTTGGCACGACAAGTTCAGCACGATCCGAGGTGTTCTTGTTTTAATTTCTGGGTTTGTCACTCCAGATCTCCTACGACCACGCCTGACTCGTCCTCACACACACTCGCTTCCGTCCTCCACTTCGACTCCAACTCGCTCGTCCGCTCAAAACTCGCCGAGATTGACTCCACCGACACCAATTTGGGTTTGTGTTTACATTTGGGTTTTTTAGGTTATTTGAAGATGGATTGCAGGATTTCTGAAGATGGATTGCTGGGTCTATGTTTGTATTTTACTGATGTTTGGGTTTGTGTTTGTTTTTTTTGTGTTTGGTTGACAAGAAAAATTAGTTGCTGGATTTGTGTTTGGTTGACATGGAAGATTTGTTGTTGGGTTTGTGTTTGTATTTCTGGGTTTGTGATTTTTTATTTTAATTTCTGGACTTGAGTTCTTGCTCAAGAGTAGGGCTGTCCAGGCAAACCGAGAACCCGCCGGAACCGACCAACCCGACCGGAACCGACTCGTCACGGCCGGATTGACGTCTCCGACGGGTCGGTGACGGGTCCCAACCTTCAGAACCCGACTCTGGCGGGTCGAGTGGCGGTTTTTGTCCTCAAAAACCCGAGCTACTCGACCCGCCCGACAAAACCTCAAAGAAGGCTGAAACTGGGGCCGATCTGGCGTGATCTGGCGCTTCTCAGCTCCGATCCAGCCACGTTTGGCCTTCATTTACTCAGATCTACTCAAAATCCTCACTTAGATATGCTTAAATCCGGCAAAGCTAGCCCAGATCTACTCAAACTCAACCAAACTCCGGTAAGCCCGACTCTAACTCAACCAAATCTCAGCCATATTTCCATAGATCCGGCGAGTTATCGACCAAATCTCATTAGATTCGGCTAGATCTGATGAGATCCGGCCAGATTTCGGCCAAATTCCGGCGATATCGAAAAACCCAAAACCGACCGATTCTCACCCGAAAACCGATACGACCCGACCCGGTCGATCTGAAACGTTACTCGGGTCGGTTGCGGGTTGAAATATTTCCCACCCGATAAGGTCGGGTCGAGTCCGGGTTGGGCACAAACCCGACCCGGCCCAACCCGTGGACAGCCCTACTCAAGAGATAGTTAGATTTGAATTAATGTAATTTTTAGTTTTTATTCTGCTTTTAATTTTTTTTATTAGTTAAAATTAATAAATTAATTTTTTAAAATTTAAATGTTGACGTGGCATTTTTAAATGCCAAAAAGTATTTTTTATTATTATTTTAGGCCATGTAGACATTAATTTAATATTATTAATTCCTACCATTTGCCACGCCAACTTTCTCCATTTCTGATGTAACGGCAAGAATCAAAACGGGAAGTATTTTTCAGAATAGAAGCTAAAAGCGGTAAAAATAAAATGTAGGGACTAAAATGAAAATAGTCTGAAAATATAGGGATTAAAATGTAATTTTTACCTTTATAAATTTGTGTCAAAAAAAGAAAAAAAAGTCTCCAATAAGCTAGCAGGATGGTTCCAAATTTCCAATTGGACAATGATGTTTGCTTTAAAATGGTTTTCATAATGATGTCTGTGCTGACGTTTGGAAATACGTGGCTGGGGATGGGGATGGGTCCGCACCACATACATTGAACCCTCAAGAAAATTTGGTTACCAATGTAGACCATTGGCCCTATTTAACGAGAAAATATAACATATATTGGATGTATTATATACTACCTCTTATTTAATCATGAATTCTTCTTCAATAATCGGCACCACTTTACGTCCACAATTAATTTCATAATTTTTTTAAATTTTTTTTTGAGAATATAGATTGTGTTTAAGATTTTAGTATATTATTTTAATATGAGATCCCCACAAATTTTATTTTTATTTAAAGAAAAAATATTTTTATAATATATAAGTTATAATTTATGACCTCAAAAACTATGAAAATATTGGTAGATTTGTCATGTTATCAGTTGTTCTGCTTAAAAAAGAGAAATCTTTGAGACATAAATGATTTCATTTTTTTTTTTTTTATAAAGCTTCTTAAGGCAGTAAATTAATATTTATAGCAAAAAAAAATTATAAATATTTTTCTTAATATGAACCACATTTTTTTTTTTGAAAAAAAAAATGGAATTTGCCCACTCTTTTGAGGGAATATATATATATATATATATATATGTGTATGTATGTATGTATTTGTATGTATGTATATATGTATGAAAGGTAGAGACAGAGCCACCCAAGGGGGCCATGGCCCCTCTAAATTTTTATTTTTAAAATTAAGAGTACATATGTTTTACAACATTTTTAGAATTTGGGCAAAAGAAACTTATTTTTAACCTCTGTTATATAATTTTTTCCCCTTTAAATAATATGAAAACGACTGTTGTGATGACAAGAACAACATTATTAGTTCCAATAACAACAAAACATCTAGCCCATACAACAACAAAAATTTCCCAATCAACCTAAACATCACTTTAAAAATCATTATTTATCAATTCTGATCAATGAATCTTGGATCTATTAATTATTTTTTTATAAAAAAATCCCTAAATCTATACAATACCAATCGAATAAAGAGAGAATATTTCCAAGACATTGTCGAATGACTAATACACATAGACACAATTAATTAATATCATAATTTTAACTTATAAATTTATAATTAGTGATTTTTTTAAGGGGAATAATTAGTGATTGTTGGTGGATGAGTTGGAATCATTATTTTTTAACTTACTACCTTAATACTTTAGTTTATTTTATCTATTTTATTGGGCGGTCTACTATTTTTTTTTTTTAGTCAAGTTTGTGATCTATGTCTCTGTGTTTTGAGCACCTTGGCATTGTTAGGCTTATTGTATATAATTCTCACTTGTTTATTTATTTATTTTTATTTTAGTTTTGGCATTTTTTTTCCATTGGATTCCCTGTATTCGTTCGAGTAATTTTGGTTTTAGAATACCACACTTGCCTTTTCAATTTGAAAATTTCTACCGACACACTCAAATCTATTTTTGATTTAACATGCTTGAGAGTGTCATCTTATGGCACATAAATATTTTTTCTTTTTCATAACTAGTTGACCCATTTGTAAGTGATGAACCAATTTGATGTAGGACACAATTTCTCTAATTTTTGTAAATATTTAATTTTAGTATTTTTTATGTAAGTTTTGTTAATTTAGGTTTAGATTATTTATTTACTTCTTTTTAGGTGCGTTTAATGTTGTTTAGTCAAATTAGGGTTTTATATGCTTTTATAGCTGCCTTAGGGTTTCTAGTTGCCCTAGGTTTTGTTTTTACTATTTAAACGCATAGTAGCCTCCAAAGGCAATTCAGTTTTCAGACTATTATCAATAAACACAAACTTTTGTCAAATTATTTCTCTGGTGGATTCCAATTTTCTTCTCCTTGTGGATTCAAGAAAACCCCTCGTAAATTCGAGGTTTACTATCAAGAACTAGCAGTTTAGTTTTTGTTCTGTCAAGAGAATATCGTGCGCGCTTTCTTTAAGCTTCCGCAATATCACAATTGACAAATTGAGAATCAAGCATTTTATTTTTACTCTTGTTTAAAGGCAGCTGATTTTTATTTTTATTTTTTATTTTTATTGAGTAAGTCCATAAACACTCTCTTTCATTTGTGTCAAGAAAGGCAACTCATTGTGACTTATGAGAGCGACATTAAAAAAAAAAAAAAAACCTCATAATTATGTATATACAGACTACAGTGGACTCCTGTGATGTGGTTAGATCATCTGTTTTCGTATGATATGCATTTAGACGAATGGCTGTCGGAATTCAGATTAGGCAGGAGACCGTATAGGAAAGAGCTTCTTGTTATGGACCAAGAAAAAACCAATGGGTGGTCAAAGAATAAAAAATTTAAAACAAAGACCAGCACAAAGTAACAGCGTTTTTTTTTTTTTTTTTTGATGGGACAAAGTAACAGCGTTTGTCTCATTATTAAAGTTTGCAAGAAATTTTAATTTTTGTTCTTATAAACTATTAGTTTTTGTATGGTTCTTAAATTATTAAAAACAATTTTATTTTCTGTTGATTTTCTATCATGTTAGTCTGATTTCAAACAAACATTAGATATGAAACCAATATTTTCTTCCCAAAAAATAAAATCATAAAATTAAGGAAACACAAAAATCTACATAATTCTAAGATTTAAAACAATCATATTTTCTACTGATACATATTTTTTCATGTGCTCAATTTGACCGAAATGTAAGAAAAAAGAAACAAAGAGTAGAAGATAAAGATAATAAGTTGACAAAGCCTACAAAATTTTCCAAAAAGAAACAATTCTCAGAAATCATGGTTTATGAAGCCAAGTCAAGTTGATATCTTTTTCAGCCACCTTGACCTCTAGATTGGTGAGAACTTCCTTGATAGGCTCCCAGAACTTGGCCCTCTCTTCATCACATATCACAAGCTTCAATTGCTCAAGATTTGTAGTTGATGGTGGCAACCCTTTACGCAAGCTCAAGCACCCTTTCATGTGGAGCTCTTTTAAATTACATAACTCACCAATGTCTTTTGGCAAGTGTCTAATGCCTAGGCAATCGGAGATGTCAAGAATGCACAACTTATGGAAGCTTCTTATTGACTCTGGCAACTCTGATAAATAAGGATATTTTCTTCAAACTCTTCAACAATACAAGGGCCTTGCAAAGGGAAGGGATAGAAACCTTCTCCAATCTGATTGTCTTTAAATTGTGTAGAGACTTGAGTAGTTGAAAATTTCTTAATTCGGCAGGAAAGTAACCATAATTAGTTATCATCAAAACCTTGAGTTTATCCATTTTAAACATGAAATCAGGTAAGCTGTAATTCTGAGTCTGACAGTTCAGAATTAGAACCTCAACTTTGGGTGCTTGAATGTTGCACCAACTTGACAAGAATAACTCATCTGCAAAAAGAATTCTATATGATGTAAGAGGGCACTCAATATTTGGTATGTTATATATATAAATCTTTGCACATGCGCACATATGAGTGCTCACACGTGTATGCATTCATGCATGTGTGTGCATTTATGCGTGTGTGATAGAAGCAAAATGAACCAACCAGTTAAGATAGATAATAGGCGGGCATTGATGAAGTGCTGATCCTGTTTCGTACACCACTTTGGTAGAGTGTTTTTATTTATGTCCATAATCAATCGTTTCCTTTGTCCGATTGGCCCCTGGCTGCTCTCATAAATAGCTAGCTCTCTAAGAGGATCAAGTTGTGTGACAAAGTCTTCATTATAACAAGTATAATAATTGTTGTTCTCACTAGCATCTTTAGATTCTTTCCTGGTGAATGGGCATAAATTAGAAGTTAGAAAAGATTCAAAAATTTTCAATCTCAAGAAAGCTTATAATTATAACAAAATATTATTGACATCAGAAGTTTATTATGTCTTATAGCATTACAATAATTTCTACCTTAGGGCCTTGAGCCGTGTAGAGAGCTACAACATATTACAAGAATAAGTTGGCCAAAGCCAAACCCGAAGAAAGCACACTACAAGAATACCAGACCATAAAATAAAGTCACTATACCTTGTCCTCACTAGAGTAGCCAGATTCCGGGTGGTGAGTTCATGTAAATTGTAAATGGCATCTTGCCATGTTCATCTAGTTCATATAATTCAGCCCACATATCAATTAGGGCAGGAACAGTAACCCTATGGCCTTTAGGAAATGAAGCTAGATCCATAAAACACTCTTTCAAAATGTCCTCATCATCTGAAAATTCTAGGCTTTTTTGAAGACATTGAAGCAGATCAGGACTAGACTTGAGAATAGAATGATCATTAGACCATTTCCTAGCTCTACTGCGCCAAGCCTCCACAGGCCTCTCTTTGAGTGATTTGCCACTCACTTTGAGGGCCAGTGGGAACCTCCCACAGCTTCTCACTATCTGCAATATAATGAACCGAATTAAATCAGTTATAGTTCGGAGGCCACGGGTAATATAAGCCCATGTTATATCTATTTAAACCACGTGAATACTTTATAATATGAAAACATGAAAACAAAGCTTTGTAGGATTTCAGGGCCAATTGGTTCAGAACAAAAAAAGCAAGCTTGAATGTAAGTATAATTATGAAAGCATGATTTTGGCAGGTACATATGGTATATCAAGACCAAAACTAGAATGTATTTCTTCATCCATATGCATATACATTAATGCATACCTCTCCCAATGGCAAAAAGTTAAATAAAATTAAGCAAATTTCGTCCATGTATATATATATATATATATGATGATGCCAAGAATCAACTCAGTAAGCTGCAGGGTCTTCACGCGTTCCGAGTAAGCCTGCACAAGTAGAAAGAACCTCAAAAGGAGATACCGGCGTGGTACCGGCCAACGACCCTCCGAAGGTTAAGTTAGTATTGCTCACAACTCTGGAGTGCTAGAGTTGGGGTAGAAGCATGCGTACCTTCGTTCATGGGGGTCGAGGGTATTTATAGTGGTGTAGAGTTGGGGCCTTTGGCGTGTCCGAGGAGATGACCTCTGATCGGAACCATACCCTAATGCATGTTCCTTACAAAATTCTTTCCTCACTAGAGCCATCCCCTGTTGCGTGCTACTCCTGGGACCTCTGACTCCTCAGAGCCATCCTTAATTGCGTGGAGTGCAAGTTATTTCTTGGGCGATCAAGCGTGTTGCGCAAGACATCTATTAAAGTAGTAGCGTACACGACAAGATTCTTTTTCTCGTGGGAGCGTACATCACAAGACATGTATTGATCCCTTCAGCCTTGCCCCGTCACCTATTCATCTCGTCGATACGTGTAGATTACATCGTCGGGATGTGTTGGGGAGTTGGCTTGGGATGACAGAGGAGAAGGACTGTCGCCCTCTACCATGCCGTCGTCCAGGTAGAGGGCGACGACACCTTCCAGACGGCACCTTCCCCATCAGTTGCCCCCTACTGCTTAATCCCGTCAGTCTTAGTTGACGGATTGGGGAGTATATCGTGTGGCAGACAAGGCATTAATGGCCAGTCTCCTTGAGCAGCCCTAGTGTCGGAACACGTGTCTTGGGCCGACTGGCCTGTAGCTGGACGGGAAGGTCGCTTCGTCTTCCGCGCCCAAACCACCTATATATATATGCCCCGCTTTCCCTCATTTTTCTCTTTTATTCCATTCTTGCTGATCAGAGCGAAACCGTCAGTTCAAAGAACCAAGACTGTCGAGTGCGATCCTGTCACCGTCTATTCAATGAGACCGTCAACTTCCTTGAAGCCGTTCCCCTAACTTGGTGAGTTATCTGTGCTTTTATTGTCTTTAGTTTATTCATGTACTGAACTTGGGAGGTTCTACTGGAAAGGCCGTCACTTGGGTTCTCAGACCGCCCCCGTCGCTTGTAGGTAGTCAGATGTCTAGGGAGACGTCGAGTGGGGAGTCGTCAGTCCGCGATGGAGCGGGCTACGACGAGGTCTTCCAATCAGGCCAAGAACCCGGAGAGGGCTCTTCTTGGTCGTCGGGGGATGGATCGTCAGTCCAGTCTTCTGACGGGAAGGTGGAGACTTATGGTAAAGGTAGAGTAGCGAATAAGGGTAAAGTTGATGATGATCGAGCGGGCGGGAGCGGGAGTGACGGCAGCTCGACGGACGATACTTCAGAGAGTACATTTGGGGGGTCTGGGGACGACCGTCCGTTCATTCTTCCCAAAGAGTGGACGGTCAACTATTTCATGCCGACGATGACGGAGAAAATATTTAACTCCCTGCGCGCGCGCTACCAGATTCTTGACGATATCTCGATCCGTCTTCCCTTGGAGAAGGAGAAGTGTTACTCCGGGAAGACCGCGGAAGTCGACATGTATGATGCCATGTTCGCGACAGGCTTGAGGCTGCCCCTGACGGCACTACACCGTCAGCTGGCTAACTACCTCGGTCTGTCCGTCAGCCAAATTGCCCCCAACGCCTGGAGGGTGTTCATAGGGCCTGAAATCTTGTGGGGTAGTTTGAGCGGAGGGAACCGTCGGTTGACCCTCAAGGAGTTTTTCTAGTGCTACCGTCCCCACCATATCGTCTCGTCTCAAGGGATCTACCACTTCTCCGCAAGGAAGAAGGAGTTGAGGCTAGTGTCCGATATGCCCGACTCCAACAGGAACTGGAAGGGCCGGTACTTCTTTGTGGAGGGGACGAACTGGGTGTGTCGTCAAGAGGAATAGGGGATGATACCCCAGGGTTTTGACAATACTTGGGCGTTCATCAGGGAGTCAAGTCGTTGCCGTCAGCCTCTTTTTGTGGTTGTTTTATTCCAAAGTTCTAACCCGTCTCCTTTTCTTCTTTTTCAGCCAGCATTCGCCCGGAGGTAACAGAGGAGCAAGAAGCCTTCATTCTAAAGGTGACGGATATCCCTTTGGAGGAGCGGAAGTGCTGTGACCTTATCACGCCCGACGCTCTTCACGCATACTATGGAGGACCCATGCCTTCAGAAGAAGCTCGTCGCTTACACAACCTCTCCCGCCAGCGTAAGCTTCATCGGCTTCCCCCCCCTCCTCATTCCGTCACCTTTACTTGTGACTTAGCTGACACACATTTTTTGCAGAAATGGAGTCAGGCAAGCTAAAGGCGCAGATCAGGGCTGCTGCTGCGCGGAAGAAGGAAGAGGAAAAGGGGAAGGAGGGGGCGTCCACGTCCCTCCCAAAGGCCGCCAATAAAGGTGAGCCTAAAAGGAACGGTGACGGTACCGAAGACCGTCCGGCTAAGAAACAGATCGTCACCCTTGGGGGCGCCTTCGCAAAGCCCCCATCGCCCAAGCACGGGGCCAGGAAAGGGCCGATGACGGCCCAAGGTCCCGTCACCCAAGGGGACGGGCGCTGCCTCCTCACCCACAAGGGGTATGCTCTCGAGCGGCTGGACTCTATCCTCGGGAAGGAGGACGCCGATATCTGCGCCGGCCAGTCCGTCCAGGAGCTGGGGAATTTCGGCCTCTTTGATCTTGCCCGAGTAAGTATGCGTTTATTTCTAGTACTTCCAATTTGTCCCGTCTGTTTCCGTGTTAATGGGCTGACGGGAGTTTGACTTCGCAGGCTATGGTTCGCATGAGGGCCGTGCAAGTCAAAGGGGCGAAGAATGAGGAGCTGCTAGCCTGTCAGAAGAAGCGCATCACGAATCTCTCTGACGGGTTGGACCAGTACAAGGACGCTTGCCGTACCTTGAGCGGGGAAGTAAAGGCGCTGAAGGAAAAACTTGAGGAAGGGGCCCGTGAGTTGGAACAGGAGAGGGAGGCAAAAACGATGGCGAAGAAGGAGCTGACGTCTCTGTTGGGCCAGGTGGAGACAGCAAAGGCCGACGTCGTGGTCGAGTTTAAGACGTCTCAGACGTTCGTTGACACCTGCACCTAGTACTATGGTGAAGGGTTTGAGGACTGTCTCAAACAGATAAAGTCTCTCCACCCTCACTTGGACTTGTCGAAGGTGTCAATGGACGATCCTGTACCGTCAACACCTGTGGGCAACACCGTCATGGTGGACGATGACAGTCTCAGCGAGTCTGGGACGCATCCGAAGGATGACGGTGTCGTCCTTGCCCAGCCTGCTCTTGATCCATCCGGCGCTCAGATGGTCCCGTCAACTGACCACTCCGGCTTCGAAGGCTTCCCTGTTGCTCAAGACCCCCCTAAAGGCGACGAGGTCGTGCCGGACGCCCCATTCGTTTGATTTTTGTAACATTTTCCTTCTCTTTTTTTTTGTAAGGGGTGCCCCGTCATTTTGAGGGCTTTTGTAAGGACAAGATTTTTGTGATATGACAATTTATCTTTTCCGTTTGTAAAGTGTTATTTTTATTCAAAGCCTTGTGTATGGTTTTCTTTTGTTGCTTCACGGTAGTCCACTTTTGGACCTTTGATGCTTTTTGTGCAAAATCATGACCTTCCAATGGGGTCGTCAGCCTTCACGTTTAACGGGCTTTAACGCCCTTTTATATTATGATAGCATAGGGCCGTCACCGTGTAAGCCATCATCTTCTAGGGCCATCGATTTTGTACTTTGGCATCTTATCTTTTTATACCGTCAGCTTTCGCTTGGCTAGCACCTGTATACTGATTTTTTCAATTTTAGGATAATGTCGTCGCCTTTAGGCCGTCGTTTTTCAAACCGTCAGCTTTTAGGCCTTTGGCTTTTATGCTTGACGGGTTTTTAGGATGGGGCCGTCAGCTTCTGAGCCTTTGGCTTTTATGCTTGACCAGCCTTCATGCTTATCCTCGTAGGATTATTGGCTTTTTAACCTGGGGATAGTGCCGTTGCTTTGAGGCCGTCGTTTTTCAAACCGTCAGCTTTTAGGCCATTGGCTTTTATGCTTGACGGGTTTTTAGGATGGGGCCGTCAGCTTCTATGTTGGTTGGCTTTTAAGCTTGACGGGCTGTTATGCCTTGTAGATTTTAGGATGGTGGCTTCTAAGCCGTCAGCTTTTATGCCTGACGCTTTTATGCCTTGTAGATTTTAGGATTTTGGCTTCTAAGCCGTCAGCTTTTATGCTTGACGCTTTTATGCCTTGTAGATTCCTTTTAGGATGTTGGCTTCTAAACTGTCAGCTTTTATACATGACGCTTTTATGCCTTGTGGATTCCTTTTAGGATGTTGGCTTCTAAGCCGTCAGCTTTTATGCATGACGCTTTTATGCCTTGTAGGTTCCTAGGCCATCGTCGCTTTGGGCTGTCGGTTCTTGTACCGTCGACTTTGGTACCTCACCTGTTTTAAGGTCCAACACTTAACAAAGTATAGAAGAGACTGAATAAATTTCTAAACCTTACATAAATTTTAAGAAGGGGAAAACATGCCCTTTGGATTCCCAAAATACATTTAAGCAAACTACAAGTAGGGGCTGCCATTCTTTTCTTATTGGTAGTACTTTCGTAGGTGCTCAGCGTTCCATGGATGAGGTAGTGTTTGTCCTTCCAGCGTTTCCAAGTGGTAGGTGCCTCTTCGACGCCATGACGTGACTCAGTAGGGTCCTTCCCAGTTGGGGCCGAGCTTTCCTTGGGCAGGGTCTCTGGTGGCGCCCATGACTCTTCTTAGAACAAGGTCCCCGACTCGGAATTCCCTGTGCTTGACTCGGGAGTTATAGTGCTTAGCCATGCGATCTTGGTACCGCGCGAGCCTTTGTCCTGCTACTGCTCTGATTTCGTCGATTAGGTCCAGTCGTAGGCGCAATGCCTCATCATTCCTGCCTTCATTGTGGGCGTTCACCCTGTAGGTTGTGAGTCCTACTTCGGCCGGGATGACTGCTTTACTTCCGTAGGTTAGCCGGAATAGCGTTTCTCCTGTGGGGGTTCTTGCCGTCGTTCTGTACGCCCATAGTACGCTGGGTAGTTCCTCAGGCCATATCCCCTTTGCCCCCTCGAGCCGAGTCTTGAGAATCTTAAGCAAGGATCGGTTCGTTACTTCTACGTGGCCGTTGGCTTGGGGGTGGGCGGGGGAGGAGTAGTGATTCTTTATCCTCAGATGTGAGCAGAACTCTTGGAAGGGGCCGTTGTCGAATTGTTTGTCATTGTCCGAGACTAGGACTCTAGGGATCCTAAACCTGCATATGATGGATTTCCAGACAAAGCTTCGCACGTTCTTCTCCGTAATGGTGGCCAGAGCTTCAGCTTCTACCCACTTTGTGAAGTAGTCGATGCCTACTACTAGGAACTTCAGCTGCCGCATAGCCGTTGGGAAGGGCCCCCTGATGTCTAGTCCCCATTGAGCAAACGGTCATGGGGTTGTCATAGGTGTCAGCAACTCTTCGGGCGGTTGTCTGACGATATTACTGAACCTTTGGCATTTGTCGCAGGCTTTGATGTAGGCTTGGGCGTCTTTTTGCATAGTGGGCCAGTAATACCCCGCCCGAATCAGCTTGTGCGCCAGTGACCGTGATCCTGAGTGGTTTCCGCAGACTCCCTTGTGGACTTCCCTCATGACATAGTCTGCTTCCTCGGGGCTCAAACACCTCAGGTATGGGCGATAGAAACCCCTTTTGTATAGGACGTCCTTCATCAATACGAACCTTGCGGCTTGGACCTTCAGCCTTCTGGCGGCTTCTTTTTCGTCTGGCAAGGCGCCATCCTTTAGGTAAGAGACTAGTGGTGTGGTCCAATTACCCTCGGAGCCTATTTCCTGCACACTGACAAAGTCTATTAGTGGCGTTACTTGCACAAAAGAAAGCACATTGTCAGGGGTGGTCATGTGTTCCGAAGAAGTGGCTTTGGCAAGGCGGTCGGCTTGCTCATTTTCTTCTCTGGGTATTTGGATCACTTCTGCCTTCAGCTCATCCACTCTTCTCTTCGCTTGATCGAGATACCTCTTCATTCTGTCGCCTCTACACTCGTAGTCTCCGCTTATTTGGTTGACGACGACCTGGGAGTCGCAGTAGACTACTACTTTTGCCGCCCCCGCTGCTTTGGCGAGGTCGATCCCAGCTATCAACGCTTCGTACTCCACCTCATTATTGGTGGTGGGGAAGTCCAGGTGAATCATACATTCGATTTGATCTCCCTCGGGGGAGCGAAGTACAACACCTACCCCCCGGCCTGTCTGGTTGACGATCCGTCCGAATGTAAGGTCCATGAAGGGTGCTCATCTGCCCCCTGGTCTTCGCCGCTGGTGAACTCGGCGATAAAATCAGCGACAGCCTGCCCCTTGATGACGGTGCACGGGCTGTACCAGATGTCGAACTCAGTCAATTCGATCGCCCATAAGGCCAGGTGACCAGCTGCTTCGGGGTTATGCATTGCCCGTCGCAGGGGTTTATCGGTTAAGACAACTATCGTATGAGCTTGGAAGTACAGCTTAAGCTTGCGGGCCGCAGTGATCAAGGCGAAGGCGAGCTTTTCCATGGGCGGGTACCTTTCTTCTGCTCCGCAGAACGCCCGGTTGGCGTAATACACAGGCTTCTGGACCTTGTCTTCCTCTCTGATCAAGGCCGTGCTAACTGCCGCCGGGGAGACGACTAGGTAAAGGAAGAGCTCTTCCCCTGGTTGCAAGGGACTTAGTAGTGGCGGTGAAGAGAGGTAGGCCTTCAGCTCTTCGAACGCCTTTTAGCACTCGTCCGTCCACTCGAAAGACTTCTTCAGTGTGTGAAAGAAGGGTAGGCACTTATCTGTCGCCCTTGATACGAACCTGTTCAGGGCGCCCACTCTCCCATTCAAGCTTTGTACCTCTTTTATGTTCTTCAGGGGGGCCATCTCCATTATGGCTCGAATCTTGTCTGGGTTGGCCTCGATACCCCTTTGAGACACCATAAAGCCTAGAAATTTCCCGCCGCCACTCCAAACGCGCACTTCACCGGGTTGAGCATCATGTTGTAGGAACGGAGGGTGTCGAATGTTTCTTCGAGGTCCTTCAGGTGGTCTTCCTTCCTTCTGCTTTTTACTAACATGTCATCGACACACACCTGAACATTCCTTCCTATTTGGTTGGCGAACATTTTGTTCATGAGTTTCTGATTGGTGGCACCCGCATTTTTCAGTCCGAATGGCATCACCTTGTAACAGAAAAGACCCTGGCTGGTAACAAATGAGGTCTTCTCTTGATCAGCCACGTCCATCTGGATCTGATTGTACCCTGAGAAGGCATCCATGAAGCTCAGTAGCTGGTGTCGGGCCGTAAAGTCCACCAGTGTGTCGACTCGTGGGAGGGGGTAGCTATCTTTGGGGAACGCCTTGTTTAGGTCAGTGAAGTCAATACACATGCGCCACTTCCCGCTAGCTTTCTTAACCATCACCACATTGGCTAACCAATCGGGATAGTATACTTCCCAGATGAAACCCGCTTCCCGCAGCTTGCCGACTTCTTTTGCCACCGCTTGGTCTCGCTCCGGGGCAAACACCCGCTTTTTTTTTACGGACAGGCCGGAAGGTGGGTGACACGTTCAGTCTGTGCACCATGACTGAAGGGTCAATTCCTGGCATGTCTTCGTGGCTCCAGGCGAACACATCTTGGTTTTTTCGGAGGAAAGCCACGAGCGCCTGGCGAGCCGCAGGGCTGGTGAGAGCGCCGATCTTGGTGGTCTTGTCTAGCCTGGATTCGTCGAGTGCTATCTCCTCGAGCTCCTCTACGGGTTCTGCCCCCACTCGCTGCTCTATGCTCATTGCTTGTAAGTGGTTGTCCGCTTCCACCATCACTACGTAGCATTCTCGTGCGGCCACCTGGTCTCCCCATAACTCCCCCACACCGTCCTCGGTGGGGAACTTGACCATCAGGTGGTAGGTCGATGTCACGGCCTTCCATGTGTTGAGGGTGGGCCGCCCTATGATAGCATTGTAGGCGGACGAGCAGTCGACGACGAGGAAAGTAACATCCTTGGTGACCTGTCGGGGACTCTTCCCAATTGTGATCGGCAAGGTGAGGGCGCCGAGGGGGTACACTTTCGTCCCTCCAAACCCAATGAGTGGAATGTTGGTAGGTGCCAAGCGTTCCTTACCGATCCGCATCTGTTGAAATGCTGGGTAATAGAGGATGTCTGTGGAGCTTCCATTGTCAATCAAGACCCTGTACGTGTTATAGTCTCCTAGACGGATGTTGACAACAAGGGCGTCATCGTGCGGATGATGAAGACGTCGGGCATCTTCTTCTGTGAACTCAATAGTGGGGCTACTGACACGTGGCTTCTTCTGGGCCACGCCCGTGGCTTGGACATTCTACACTGCTCTAAGATAGGCTTTCCGAGCCTTCTTTGTTGAATCGATGGCTGCCGCACTCCCGATGATCATCCTTATGTCTCCTATGGGCGGTCTAGGGCGCTCATTGTCCCGGCGGGGGACTTGTTCTTGTCGAGGTGCTTCTGTCCTTTCTCGGCTAACGAACCTTTGCAGCTTTCCTTACCTGATCAGGGCCTCAATCTGCTGCTTCAAGTCGTAACAGTCGATGATGTCGTGGCCATAGTCTTGGTGGAAGCGGCAGTACTTGTCTTTGGGCCGTCTATGGGGATTCTCCTTCAATTTTCCAAGAAACGTCAGGGACCCTTCGTCTTTGATCTGCATCAAGACTTGGTCGACCGGGGCCGTCAGCGGGGTGAAGCTTGTGAACTTCCCCGCAGGGGGTTTCGGATGCCTGTTGTCTCGGCTTTCTCCTGTCCGGGGTATCTTTCGTCCTTTATCCTGCCGTACGTCCTCCTGCCTTTCCCTTCTCTTGGGAGGCTTCTCTTCCCGGGCCTGTAATGCATCTTCCGCATTCATGTATTTAGTTGCCCTGTAAAACACATCTGACATAGTCTTTGGGTCATTCTTGTATAGGGAGAACAAGAATTTGCCCTTCCTTAGCCCGTTGGTGAACGCGGTGACCTGTATCTTATCGTCCGCCCCTTCGACCGAAAGTGCTTCCTTGTTGAAACGGGCCATGTAGGCCCTCAGCGTCTCGTCTTCCCGCTGCTTAATGTTCATCAGACATGCGGTGGACTTTTTGTGTCGGTGTCCTCCGATGAAGTGAGAGGTGAACTGAGCGCTCAGCACTTTGAAGGTGCCTATAGAGCTGGGCGTCAGTCTGCCGAACTAGGTCCTCGCGGCGCCCCTTAGCGTCACCGGGAAAGCCCGGCACATAATTTCATCCGGGGCACCCTGTAGGTGCATTAAAGTCTTGAAGCATTCTAAGTGGTCCAGCGGGTCTTTGGATCCATCATAGTTTTCCACTTGGGGCATACGAAACTTTGGCGGTAGGGGGAACAAGGTGACAGGCGTAATGAAGGGAGAGTCCGTACGGTGGACGAGGTCGTCGAGGTCGCTGGATACTCATCCCTTGAGGGCATTCATCATAAAGTCCATATGCTCCTTCATCAACCGCATCTCCTCGGCAACGTTGGGCGGAACGTTGTTAGCAGCCAACGGACGGCTCGTCCCCTACCCTTCAGGCCGGTTCAAGGCATTGCTTCCCTTTGGGCCTCCATGATCCCTCTCCTCGGTGCTGTTTTCTTCCTGATTTTCTCCCTAGTTGTCAACCGTCGCGTTCCTCCGCAGCAGCTGTTCTTCCAAATCGTTGTTACGTTTTGAGAGGCGTTCCACCGCGGCCGCCAGAGTCTGGACCTGTCTCTCGAGGGCTGTGGTGCGTTGTTCTTTGCCTTGGTCGTTCATGGTGGTAGCCCTTGAACGCGTGCGTACCATGCAACTCTTTGTCCGGAAAGCACGGAGCACAGTCTACGTACTCGTTCCCACAGATGGCGCCAACTGATGATGCCAAGAATCAACTCAGTAAGCTGCAGGGTCTTCACGCGTTCCGAGTAAGCCTGCACAAGTAGAAAGAACCTCAAAGGGAGGTACCGGCGTGGTACCGGCCAACGACCCTCCGAAGGTTAAGTTAGTATTGCTCACAACTCTGGAGTACCAGAGTTGGGGTAGAAGCATGCGTACCTTCGTTCATGGGGGTCGAGGGTATTTATAGTGGTGTAGAGTTGGGGCCTTTGGCGTGTCTGAAGAGATGACCTCTGACCGGAACCATACCCTAATGCGTGTTCCTTACGGAATTCTTTCCTCACCGGAGCCATCCCCTGTTGCGTGCTACTCCTGGGACCTCTGACTCCTCAGAGCCATCCTTAATTGCGTGGAGTGCAAGTTATTTCTTGGGCGATCAAGCATGTTGCGCAAGACATCTATCCAAGTAGTAGCGTACACGACAAGATTCTTTTTCTCGTGGGAGCGTACATCACAAGACATGTATTGATCCCTTCAGCCTTGCCCCGTCACTTATTCATCTCGTCGAAACGTGTAGATTACATCGCCGGGACGTGCTGGGGAGTTGGCCTGGGATGACAGAGGAGAAGGACCGTTGCCCTTTACCATGCCGTCGTCTAGGTAGAGGGCAACGACACCTTCCAGACGGTACCTTCCCCATCAATATATATATATATATATATATATATATATCACGGATTGATAAAGCACCTTTTCAATAATTTCAACTGGAATTCTAGAATTCCCATCTTGCAGAGATGCTAAGTGACGAAGCAGAGTCATTGCATCTTCATCATTTAACGGTTTTAAGTTATATGTGTTATGAGTAATAGGGGCAAAACAGTAATATCATGTACTTTATATATAAATAATATTTTATGTGTTAGGGTTTACTCATCAAAACCCTAAACACTTTCACAGTAATCATCATGGTATCAGAGCCACCAACCTGCCGCTGCCGTTAACCCTCCGACCACCACCCACCAATATTATTGCCGGCAACCATAACCTTACCCGCTAGCTCCGACAACCATAGTAGAGACCTCTGACAATCTCGATTTAGTGGCTGAAGGAGTTATCCCGCCCCGGTGACCCTCTCTCCGATCTCACGACACTAGATTGACGTCGCCTGACTGCGAGAGGGGTAGAGTTTTACTCGCCCTCCTCCGGCGATCAATCCTAGCTTCCTTGCCAGTCCTCGCGCCGCCGCTCCTGCACCCTAGCGCCACCGCCAGAGTTTTTTAGTTGAGGGTTTCAACCATGGTCTGACTTTTTCCTTCTCTTCTTCAATACGTTCACTGATTATCTGTTCAGGCAGCCTTAGGTTGATGTTTAGTGGTGGATTGGGCATTTCTTTTTAGTGTTGGTATGGGTTTGTTGCTGCCTTGTTTTTTGGAATAGTTTGGTGTTGATTCTTTGATAGAGGAGTTGCTGTTGGCGTGGCTGATTGGTTGAAGTACATTGGTTGTTGGTTGGAGTTTGTTTTTTAATTCAGTTCAACATATTTCTTTAGTGTTAGTTTGTTCTTCAGATTGCTATTATGGAGTCCAAAGACAGTGCTCAGCCCCCTAATTATTTCTTATCTCCTGATATGTTGTCAATTACCTCCATTCGTCTAAATGGTAGTAATTATGCTCAATGGGCACAGGCAGTTGAAGTCTTTCTTCTTGGTAGAAAGAAGTTTGATTATGTGATTAAGGAACCTTCTGTATCTACAGACTCTAAATTTGCTGATTGGAGAGCCGAAGATGCACAAATTAGGAGTTGTTTGTGGAATAGTATGGAGTCTAAGATCAGTTGTAGTTCGGTTTTCCTACCAACTGCTAAACTTGTTTGGGAACAAGCCAATGAACTTTATTCTGGTGTTAACAATTTGAAACAGATTTATGATCTTCATCAAAATTATTTCTCCTTGAGAATGAGTGATATGTCTTTGGAAGACTATTATAACAAGTTTAAGGGTGTGTGTGAAGAGCTTAATATTTATCAGCCTATCTCCTCTGATGTTAAAATTATGAAGAAACTACGAGATTCTATGCATGTTGCTCGCTTCCTCTCTGGATTGCCTAAAAGTTTGAATCCAGTAAAATCACAAATTTTAGCTAGTCCAGACCTCCCTTCATTGAGTGAAGTTTTTGGTAGACTTCGACAGGCCACATTATCTGATTCAAGTACTGATCCTTTATCTTCCTCCAATACTGATGCATTATCTTCTGGTGATAAATCTGCCTTTACCACTTATATGGGGAGTAATAGAGGTGGTCGTGGAGGTCGAGGTCGTGGAGGCTGAGGCTGTGGAGGTCGTGACCAAGGGGGTCGTGGTAGTGAACAAGGTGGTCGTGGTAAAGGACGTGGTCTTCGTAAGTGCACTTATTGTCATGGTGAAAATCATACAGTAGACTTTTGTTGGGATTTGTATGGTAAACCCTCGGCTCACCAAGCTAGTTTTCAAGTTCAAGAACCACCTTCACAATCACTTCCACCAACATCCAAAGTAGTCTCTATTCCTTAGGAAGAGTACAATCGCCTCTTGTCTTGGCATTCCAACTTTGTTGGGTCTGATTCTACTGCTACTTTGGCTCAACAAGGTACTTCCGCTGTCTGTCTTGCCACTTAGGACCCTTGGGTCGTTGACTCAGGTGCTACTGATCATATGACAGGTATCTCAGGTTTACTCTCTGACCTTGAACAATCTAGTAGGCTTCCCAATGTTACATTCGCAGATGGCTCAACCACTATAGTGTCTGGTTTGGGCATTGCCAATCTCAGTCCTAATCTTTCTCTCTCTTCTGTCTTATATATTCCTGATTTTCCTTTTAACTTTTTGTCAATTAGTAAGCTTACCAAAATTTTGAATTGTGCTGCCATTTTTTTATCCACTCATTGTATCTTTCAGGATCTCAAGACGGGGAAGATTATTGGTGGAGGGCATGAAGCCGGTGGACTTTATTACTTGTATCGGTGTGGTTCTTCCCGTTTAGTGGCTTCTCATTTGTCTATCTCACCTTTTCAGCATCATTGTCGCCTTGGTCATCCATCTCTCAAGAATTTGAAGTCATTAGTTCCGTCGTGTCGTCAAATTGAGTCTTTACAATGTGAAGCATGTTAGTTGGGTAAACACCATAGGGTGCCTTTTGCCTCTAGACATGAGAGTCGTGTTAGTAGTCCTTTTCATTTAGTTCATTCTGATATTTGGGGTCCAATAAACACTCCCTCATTGTTGGGATTTAGATATTTTGTCATTTTTGTTGATGATTATTCTAGAGTCACCTATCTTTATCTTATGAAAGAACGGTCTGAATTGTACTTAATTTTCAAATCATTTTATATGGAAATAAAGCCTCAGTTTAATGCTTCACTTCGTATTTTTCGGTTTGATAATGCTCGTGAATATTTTTATACATCTTTGTCTCAATTTTTTGATGATCATGGTATAATTCATCAATCTTCATGCTCCCATACTCCACAACAAAATGGTGTTGCTGAACGCAAAATGCGTCATTTGTTAGAGGTCACTCGTGCCTTAAAGTTTCATATGCGTGTTCCTAAATTATATTAGAGTGATGTTGTTCTCACTGCCTATCACCTAATTAATCGTATGCCTTCCACTGTTCTAGGTGGTCAGATCCCTTATATTGTGCTCTCTCCTGATGCACCCTTGTTTCATCTACCTCCTAAGATCTTTGGTTGTGCGTGCTATGTTCATATCTTAGGTCCGGGGAGTGACAAACTTGATCCTAGATCCATTAAATGTATTTTTCTTGGGTATTCTCGTACACAAAAAGGATACCGATGTTACTCACCTACTCTTCGGCGTCGTTTCATTAGTGCTGATGTCACATTTGATGAATCTCAATCCTATTTCTCTCCTTCGGTTGCTAGTGACAGTTCTCCTCCTTGTCTTCCTCTCCTACCACCTGTGTCTCCTATTGAATCTCCTCAGAAACCACTCTAGGTATATTGTCGTCGGCAGAAACCTCCAACTGAGACTTCTACCCCGCCTAGTGATCCTGACTCCCTTCCAATTGCTTTGCGCAAAGGTAAGCGTTCTTGTACCTCTCACCCTATCTCTCAGTTTGTCTCTTATGATCACTTGTCTTCATCTCTTCATGCCTTTACCACATCCTTGAATTCTACTGTTGTTCCTAAGTCTGTCCAGGAGGCTATGTCCATCTCTAGTTGGAAAATCTGCTATGGAGGCAGAAATGTCTGCCCTATCTGAAAATGCTACTTGGTCTTTAGTTACTCGTCCTCCAGGGAAAACTATTGTTGGTTGTCGTTGGGTGTATACTGTGAAGTATTTTCCTGATGGTTCTATTGAGCGTTTGAAGGCTCGCTTGGTTGCCAAAGGGTATACCCAGACATATGGTATTGACTATGCCGAGACATTCTCACCTGTTGCTAAAATTTCTTCTGTCTGGATTTTGATCTCCTTGACTGCTAATTTGGGTTGGCCATTATTTTAGTTAGATGTTAAAAATGCCTTCTTGAATGGTGATTTGAAGGAAGAGGTGTATATGGAGCAACCACTTGGGTTTGTTGCTCAGGGGGAGTCTGGAAAAGTGTGTAGGTTGCAAAAGGCCATCTATGGTCTTGAACAATCTCCCAGAGCTTGGTTTGGTAAATTCAGTGAAGTAGTGTTAAAGTTTGGATTGCGACGTTGCCACTCTGATCACTCTGTGTTTTCTCATACCTCTGATAGAGGAAAGATTTTGTTGATAGTATATGTTGATATTATAATAACTGGAGATGACAAGCAAGGTATTGATGATTTGAAAAGATACCTTCAAAACTCCTTTCGAACTAAGGATCTGGGTAAACTTCGTTATTTCTTTGGTATTGAAGTAGCACGATCTAAAGAAGGCATCAGTTTATCACAGAGGAAGTATGTGTTGGATATTTTGGAAGAAACCGGCTTATTAGGATCTAAACCAGTGGAGACTCCTATGGATCCTAATGTCAAATTGTATGAAGATTAGGGGGAGCTGTTGTCTAATCCTGAGGAATATCGTCGTTTGGTTGGTAAACTAAATTATCTCACAATTACTCGCCCAAATATATCATTTACAGTTAGTGTTTTGAGCCAGTTTATGAAAGATCCTCGCCTTCCACATTGGGAGGCAGTTATTCGAATTGTGAGGTATCTTAAAGCACATCCAGGCCGTGGTCTTTTGTATAAAGCTAATGGTCAGCTACGGGTAGAAGCCTACACTGATGCTGATTGGGCTGGATCACCATCAGATAGAAAATCCACTACTGGGTATTGCACTTTTCTGAGTGGAAATTTGATTACTTGGAGAAGTAAGAAACAAACTGTTGTTGCCAGGTCTAGTGCAGAGGCTGAGTATAGAGCCATGGCACACACATCATGTGAGCTTATGTGGATTAAGCATTTACTTGAGGAATTAAGATTTGTTGTGAAGCTACCTATGACTATGCATTGTGATAATCAAGCAACAATTTACATTGCCTCCAATCCTGTGTTCCATGAGCGAACCTAGCATATTGAAGTAAATTGTCATGTTACTCGGGAGAAAGTAGAAGATGGTGTAATTGCTACTCCATATGTTTCTACAAGAGTCCAGATTGCTGATATGTTTACTAAAGCCTTATGTAAGACTCGTTTAGGTTTGTTATGTAACAAGCTAGGATTGTATGATATATACTCTCCAGCTTGAGGGGGAGTGTTATGAGTAATAGAGGCAAAACAGTAATATCATGTACTTTATATATAAATAATATTTTATGTGTTAGGGTTTAATTATCAAAACCCTGTTCATCAAAAAAAAAAAAAACTTATCAAAACCCTAAACACTTTCACAGTAATCATCAATATGTAAAGCTAAATTCTGGAAATATAGTTCTTGAGGTCACCAGAATATTGTATTTTGGCATCTCAAACTTAAACTTTTCAAGACGGAATTCTGATCCAGACCAAACATCATCCAAGATCAATAATATAGGACTGGATCCAATTTTTGTCAACAGTTCCTGCAGCTGGTTGATTGCATCTTCATCACTTTGGAACTCAGGCTCCTGACCACATATATGATGAAATAGTCTTTGCACAATGACCATCAGGTTGAGAATTTTAGAAACGGGGATTAATTTTAGAAACGGGGACAAAAAAAATTTTGTCCTTAAATTTACCTATTCAAAAGCAATCTAGTTAGAAAGCTGTCACTGAGGCAGATTTCATTCGTTATAAAACAGTAAACAGAAATCATAGATGATAATGGTAAAGTCGAATGAAGTGAATACATAATCCCAATCGCAGCAAAAATTACAAAGGAGCAAAAAAATAATAATAATAAACAGTTTTTTGAGAAACAAGAACAATTCTTAAGTAATGAGTATTTTTTTAGTTTACATATTCTTTGTTACTAGTTACTACTCTTCTAAGGCAGCAGTTCCGAGGGATGAAATGTGCCAAAAATACTGCTACTATTGTTGAAAGGGCTAAAACAAAATAATGAGACAGATTTATTTCGAACTGTAGTTTAATTTTACTCGCAGAAATTTGAATCTTCATGTGTGAATGTAATTCCGTTCATTCCAGTTACAGTCATGTATATATATGGTGCTCGAGCAATATTTCAATTTAAGATTCAGCAATGAATGACTTCTCTATGTATTGGTAATACCGAATAGATTACTTTTACTGTAAAGGATCCACCTACTAACACTACAAATAAATTGAAGAAAATGTGACAATAATAACAACCAAACCTTAGTTCTAAAAGTTTGGAGTCAATTATAAATCTTTAACAGACTAGTCATTCTTTTCAACTTAAAAATATGGAAACACTTTCCATTTATAAATTAAATTGACAAACAACAAAAAAACAAAAAAAATCAAATACCTATAATTTCCTTGTCATGACCAAGCATTGTCACCAATGCAGTCTTCCCGCATCCGCCAGGAGCAGTCAGTAGAAGTTGCTGCTTCTTCTCCTTCAACAGCTGAGTTTTCAATACTTTCAAAGGCACATCCAACCCAACAGTAAAATCCGGGGGTCTAGGAACTGAGCACGACAACCTACCTATGTTCATGATGGGCGACTTCATTTCCTCCTGAGTAGGTTTCCACTGATCCAAAATCTGCAAAATATCCCCTCTGTTCTGTGCATTCATATGAACCTTACAGAACCTCACAATGGCCTCATCCAACTCTTTTAGTTTGTTGGTGTAAATGAGGTAAAAGTTGTTCAAATCTCCGATATCTGAGCAAATGTCAATGAGCTGCTTGACATCCTTCATTTTTTCGATCAAGCTTTGTGTTTCCTGTTCTGGGCAATCAAGTTTTTCTTTTATCTCTTCAACCACAGGTGCTAAAAGATCTAGATTGAATTCAAAGTTTTTAAAAAAGGATTTGAACGCGAGGACTTTGCTTCCCGCATTCTTAACTGTGTCATGCAACACCCGAAATACTTTTCCAAGCTTTGCTTCCATAAAGGCCTCTCCAACAAATGGTGCTGCCATAAGAAAAGAAATTAAAGATGACAAAGCAATTTAGATCTCTAACTCTTCTATATCTCTGGATCAGTATCCTTGTGCTGATAAGGAAACAGAGCAGAGAATCAAAGCAAACCATTTGAGATGAAAGAAGAATGCGAAGGGGATTAGAAGACTAAACTCTGAAGTAATAAATATAAGTAGGACAGAAGATTTTTATTCAAAATATTCTACCCCATTTTTTATGTTCCACCTTTATGTAAGAAGGAAAGCAATACTCAGCACATTCACTTCGTTGTTTGATTATTTTTATTTTTTAATAAAATCAAGTATAGACTTAAAAAGGGAAGCAAGCCGTAAAACAAAGGGAACATATTGTTCATATGTTGGTGCCTTAAACATTCTTTATGATAAGTGATGCTTTGTTAAATTTACTAAATATTGTTCATATCATATACCATATCCATACGATAAAAGTTCGGTCTTTTTATAAATGGTGATTGTGTAATATGCTAATTGTGAATTATGATCCTTTCAAGTTCTTAGAGAAACTTCACAAAGTTCTCAGAGAAATAAGTGAATTGGATTTCATCATGCAATTAAAAATTTAAATAGATTACAAAATGGTCATAGTCAACGATTTTCAAAACATTGATGTCACAATAAAATCCAATCTCATTTCAAAATTAATTGATGTAGTGTTTTAGAAACTTCATAGTGGAGTTACACTAAAAACTATAGAAGATGTACTACAACAAATGCCTAATAATTCCATCATTTCCTCTGCACATGATTCCATTCCAACTAGTCCAACAAGTTCCTTTGTAAAAGTAGAGAATTTAACATACAATTTACAATGTATGAATCCACTGATATCCTGGATAACAGTTGCTTCAGATCTGTAACAAAGGAAAATAATTTTGAAGAGGCAGTGATAGGCATAAGAGATGAAAATAACTCAAGGTTTCTTACTAAGCAGCCAAAAGGAATAAACATGAAGAACAATAAAAGGAAGCAAATAGAACGGTGGGAAAACTTAGGATGTTTGATAGTGAGGAGGCAGGCCCGAATCCACTAAAATTACCCCCAGTGTCAAATTGCTGCATTTTCCCATAAGTTGGGAGTTTAACTTGAACAAAACTACACCTTTTCTTGTCTTATTGCCATTTGTATTCTTATCTATAATTGAGTTTTTAGCCTTTTGGATAGATTATTGTTTGTTGACATTTGATATCTGTCTAGTTTACTTATTCATATGCTGTTTACTTGTTATGACTAACTAATTGATAACCTCAGCAAGTGCACAGGCACCATTTTTTTCTTTACTGGCCAAAGTTTGGTTGAATTCAATTGATTTTTCATTCTAATTAATATCTAATGACATCTTAAATATGTATTTAAAAAAGTTCACTAAAAGCATTGTTAATTTCATGATAAAGATTTCATATATTTTCATGAATTACATTTCACAGATTTAATAGTAATATAAATTACATGTATAAACATAAAAATATAATAACTATTGAGTTTTAGAGGGAGTATAATTTGAAAACTGAGAGTTAATTAATTTATACACTTATAGATCACATGATCTATATTGATTAGGAATTCTAAAAACATGTGAAAAAAAGTCTATTAGCTTGATTTCAACCTATATTGATGATACTATATAATAATATCAATTACTACGAAAATGTTTAAGGAAAAATACTCCTAGGATGATTATGCCAAGAAAATGGCCCACTTGGGGTTTATTTGTTTGTAGTCTTGTGCAATAAATATAGTGTGTAAAATAGTCAAGAAAAGCCTATAACTTAAAAGACATGGTTTTAATGGAATAAAATGAAAACTTTTAAACTTAATGGATTAAAATCATAATTCTTCAAAGATACAAAGTGTAAAATGTGTTTTTGTGAAAATATAAAAATTATATGATTTTTTTTATTTTTTTTTTATTTTTAAGATTAGCTCAATGGATCTACCAAAGATACTTTGAAAAGCCAGGGGTCATGGCCCCCCAACCCCCTTACCTTTGCCATTGTTAATTGGGTGACATTGAATCCCCTAGTTGTAACTATAAAATTATCAACAACAAAAAAGTGTCCTATACTTGATTTGATTTGAAACATTAAAAAATTAACAATAGTAATTTCATGTTGAGTCAGCCAAGTATTACTGTAGTGTGATAATTACAGATAATTTGATGAAAGTGACTGTCTAAGGTACGTACCTTATTTGCTTAAAATTTATCAAAAGATATAATTTTTGATAACTTCTTTTATTTTCAATGCGTGACAAAACCCTGAAAACTAAGTTATTTCAAAATATAAAAGCTAAAATTTAATTTTATATTTACAAAAAAATTAATAAATAAATAAAATAAACTGAGACAAAAAGTAAAAAACCAAACACATATCTATTCAAAGCAGAAAATGCAGACTTACGTGCTATCTTCTACAACAAACCCGGCAATATGGCTCACGCATTTCAAAGCATCTTTCCACATTTGTATCTTCTCACTCTCAACTCTGGAGTCCTCTTCATGTTTAGCAAAGGCTAAAGCAAAAGTTCCATTTTGCTGCCTTACATTAGAGGGATCCACGTGATAAAAGATGGGTATAACTTGTAGACCCGTCTCTTTTATGCATGCAACAATCTGGGCAAGTTCATTCAAGCACCATCCTGAGTAAGCATAGTTTTTAGAAAGAACGACAATTGCGAACTTGGATTCTTTTATTGCTTTCATGAGCTCTGGGTCAATGAATGTTCCTCGCACAATTCCTTCTGCATCCCTATAGGCATTAATGAAATTGCGTCTCAACTCAGAATATAGATGATCTGTAAAATTATTACGGGTGTCACGGCCGTAAAAACTTAAAAAAAACATCATATTTGAATCAAGGTGAATGATGATGATGATGAAGCTCGGCCTGCAGAACTGGTGGAAGCCGTACTGGAAACTCGCTAACTAACCTGTTAATGGAAAAATTACAAAGAATTTCAGGTAATAATGCTAAAAGAGATTTTTGAGAGCTTTACTTTCTGTATCATGGCATGGCTTGGTTATACGGTACGAGGTTGAAATAGTATTCATTAAAAAACTTAGGTTACCGTACATCAGGGAGCTTATTAACTATTTTATTTATATTTTTTATATACCAAATATTATTAAGTATTTATATTTCATATATTGTTAAGCATATATCAATGTAAGAGCAACAGTGGATAATAATTTCTTGACAAGCATTCAAAAGATTAAATAAAATATAACTAGACAAGCATTCAAAATTAAAACCAAGATATAAAAAAATATAAATAAAAATTCTTCCAAGTTTGACTATATGCAACACTTTTCTTTTTGAATTCTTTTTTTCAAAAGGTAAAAAGAAAAACAAGAATGGGTATTTATTTTTAAAAGTATCCGGTATAATAAAAATGAAAATAAATAAATAAACATTTGATTACCGGTCACCAGAGTCCAGAGAAGAGCTTGTATGCATATCTTGCGGGCCAGCATGTTGTACGTGATGACAATTGACCAACATGGTTTCAAAAACCGGAAAACAGTTTTGCCCTTCGAACCTCACGAACTGTTGTCCGACCGGACGGGTTTACCGATCGGATCGGTATTATTTGTCTTCCTCAAAACGGTGGCCGGAAGCCAAAATGGATCTTCCAGGCCAGAATTCCATGCCGATCTCGTTCGTCGGTAGCCCAATTCATCAATCCGTGGACTAGATAAGATCTTGCCCAGTGATGGAATGAGTACAAGAGACTCAGAAGAGACAGAGACAGAGAGAGAGAGACTTGGACTGAAGAAGGGTCTCTGCGAAGAGTCTAACTTATGTGTCCACTTTTCGACTTTCCTTTGCACATATTGGAGCCAAAATCCTCACTGTGCACAGATCGGATCTAAATTTTTGGAGGATTCCTTGTTACGTGTTGGATCTTCGGTTTTAGGAGGAATTGGCAGCAAGATTTTTTTATTGGTTTATGTCGCTGTGGTTTCTGATGAGAGGAACGAAGAATGAGGAAGAAGCGAGGAAGAAAGATGGAGAGAGAGAGCGGGGAGAGAGAGTGATAGTTACAGAGAGAGAGAGAGAGAGAGAGATAAAGAGACGCTTGTTTGACATTTAGAGAGTGAGAAACGTAGGACCTTATCTGTACAGTGAGATTACTTCTTTTTTTTTTAATATATGTTTTAATAAATTTTTTATTATTTTTTTCATCTCATTTAAATATTATTTTTTTTAATCTTCATTTATTCTTCTTATTCTCATTCTCAATAACTATATTTTTTAATAAGAGGTGTTATATTTATAATATTTTTCGCAATACTTTCATAAGAATCACAATAAAATCTTAAATGAAAAATTGTTACTAATTTTAATTTAAACCTACGACTGAAATTATTTTTTTACTCACCAATATTAACTAATAACAATATGTTACTTAAGGTTTATTGTGAAAATATTATGATAGCATTTCTTAATTCTTATTCTTTATATTGTTTTTCATTTCTTAATTTCATCCATAATTTTCTTTTCTTTTCTCTTGTTTTTTCTCCACCACACACATATGCTCACTCCTATTTCTATCCTTCCTTTTTTTTTCTTTTTCTACTTGATTACAAATCTCTCTCTCTCTCTCTACTTTTTTCTTTTCTACTTGATTCTAGAACATTCTCTAACTCTTTATGTGATAAGAAACAGAGAAAGAGCAAGCGAAAGATATCTTGCTTGTTCTACCATTGATTAAAGGACACAGGTAGGCACAGAATCGGCGTTCACTGTGCCAAGTTGCGCCTTATGCTCCGCTGCCACTCGTCTTCCTCCCCAACGTAACTCAGATGGATCAGATGGCTTCTGTCTTTTTTTTTTTTTTTTTTGTTATGATTTGATTAATTTTAAGAATGTGTTTTTGAGTTTGTATTTTGATTATGCTTGAGTTTAGAGATGTTTAAGAGAAAGGATTGTTGTGTTTGTAACCATTGTAAATGTTTATAGCCGTTGTGAGAGGAGAGAGAAAGAATTGTTTTTTATTGAGTTGTATAATTTTTTTAAGTAAAAAAATGCATTTGGAGTTGCTACAGTGTTCTCTAGATTAAGAAAACCACTGTAGAAACTTCAAAAAATATTTGGAAAAGCTTTGCATTTGGAGAATCTGTTGGAGTTGATTTTGGGGTTTGCTCTCCAAAAACTAGATTTAGCTAATCTATTGGAGATGCTCTAATAGACAATACAAACTAAAACTAATCATGTGCATTTCACATGATACTAGGACAAGTGTCACCATGAATTATTGCCACCTAACCTTGTGTGCAGGAAATCCTTGTCCATAATTTAATAACAGTGTGGACTATGGAGCAGTGGAGTGACAAAAACAAAAGGGCTAAAATAAGTATAAATAAATAAATAAAAGGCTAAAGTACATATTTGGTTCTTATTTTTTACACCATATTTTAATTTAATCTCTAACCTTTCAATTGTGTCGATTTGATCCCTAATCTTTTAGTTTCGTGTCAATTTAGTCCCTGCTATTATATCTTGGATGAAAATTTGTGATATAACAAACGGCCAAAATAAAATTTTAATTTATTCTCACATCAACAGAAGCTAATTTTTTATTTTAGCTATTAGACATGTTATCAATTTTCATCCAAAAGATAATGGCAGGGATTAAATTGACACTACACTGAAAAGTTATGGACCAAATTAACACAATTGAAAGGTTAAAGATCAAATTGAAATATGGTGTATAGAATAGGGATCAAAAACGTTATTTACCCAAAAGAATTTAAAACATCTAGTAAATAGCATGCCAAAAAATCTAGGAAACACTTTTGGCTTTGTCATAACTTATTTGGCATTTATTTTTTTGATACAAAATAAAAATTCCATTCTAATCTAATTTAAGTGTTTAGATTAACAAAAAAAAAATTTATTTGGCATTGATTGAAGTTCTTTAAGTGATAGATTCCTGAGTAAAGAGTAACGTAGCCAGGATTTCATTTAAAGGGGCTGAAGTATGAACAAAATAAATTCCTGAAAATGCAAAATAATATCCACCTAGTATTAACAAAACTAAAAGACACAAAAAGATTCTTTCACAATATATTGCAATACATTTATTGCTGCTGAGATTAATTATGGTTGCTTAGTAAAAAAAAAAAAAACAAGAATATAAAAAATCTAAAGTCAATAAGATTAATTATTATTGATAAGTTAATTATTTCTGTTTAACAATGTTCTTTGTCTGTTTAATATAAAGATGTTAAATTAAAGACGAATGCACAACTAACTTTTTAAATACGGAGTATTTAGCAAGTCAGCAACGATTTTGACTGTCAGATGAGATACCTTAATCTGCAAATCTAACACTAATTTACTTGATATGGATGAATTACAAAATTTTGGATAACCAAATGATAGCGTGATTGTCCCTTTTGAGATCAAGGGAAATATGAGTAGTTCAGCAAGTCAGCTAATACGTACATCCAATCTTAACATTTGCAAAATCAGCAGAATAGCACATTTCTTAGTCAAACACGAAACAAGCACAGATGTGAACCAACAAGAAATGCAAAAACAGGGCAAGAGCCAAGAGTGAAGTGTTACGCTATGAAACGATATGTATTATTATAAACTAGGATTTCTTGAAACCTTTGTATATAAAGATGACAGTGATACACAACAACAGATAAATTCATTATCCCAACTGGGATTTGTCACAAACATTTTTTTATTTTTATTTTTGGAAAATCAAGTCAAACCCAAAAAAAAAAAAAACCCATAACATGATTTCATCCAAACCAGAAAAGAAAAGAAAAAAAAAAAAAATATATATATATATATATATATATCAAAACCTAAGAGCATTTGTCTCGTTATCAAAGTTTGCATCAAGTTCACTTTTTCTTTTTCTTTAAACTATTAAAAGGTTTTTTTACTCATTCCAAAATTATTAAAAACATTATACTTTCCGTTAGTTTTGTTTATTTTCGTTAATTTTCTATCATATGTGTCTAACTTTGTACAAACTTTAGGGATGAAATAATATTTTTGGCCAAAGAAAACTATCATATAATTAACAGATTATGTGATGCAAAAATTGATATTGAATTAACTGAGTGTATGTTATGTGGGTATTAATTGTATCCCACATTGGACATCTATTTGTTTGATATGGTTTTATTTTTGCTATTTTATTTTTTATTTTAATAATTCGATAGTTGGGGAGGGGGGATTTGATTCATCTGAATCTTGGATTCCTTCTCTAGAAACACCCGAAAGTATTAGTTAAGCTACAAGGTTATCGGTAGCGTCAAATAAACAAAGTTTTTTTTTTTTTTTTTTTTTTTTTGAGAAAGAAATAAACAATGAACTTAACTCTATATAATATCTAAGGGTGCATTTGGGATGAGCTGAATTTTTCAATTTATCTCCACTTTCAACTTATTTTTTATACTATTCATGGGTCTTACTGCACTTTTTAATATTATTCATAGGTCCTATTGTACTGTTCAGCTTATTTTTAACATTTTTTTTTTTTTTACACTTTCAGCAAAAAAATTTCTGTTTCATCTAAATAAGCTGTTTCAAACTGACACTAAATGTTGAAGCATAGCATTTATTATTGCTATATTTTTGTTGAGCTATATCAACGGCTATGTCATTATTTTCTTTTCATAAAAAAATGCGAAAGCTACTAAAAATATATTGTTCATATATTGGTGCCTGAAATATAAATATTTTTATATTTAATAACTGGTGTTTTACTAAAAACAATACCAAATAGCGTTCATTTATATACTATTGGCTAAAATTTAGCTCCTATACAGGATGCTCGGTCCACTTCAATTCATTGGGTTCACTTTTGTACATTCGGTCCATTTCAATCTATTCAGTTTATTTTGGTCCAATGTGGTTCATTTCAGTCTATTTTAGTCCATTAGGTCCATTTTAGTTCAATTTGTCCCACATTGGTCCATTTCGGTCCCCTTTAGTCTATTTTGGTCCATTATAGCAACAATAAATATTTAACACTACTCTTCAACTTTTAGATATTATATAGATTCATAAAATTTAGATGCTCAATGAATCCTTAATCCAACTAAATGGGCAGGGCTAGATGCTCTCTCTACTCTTTGTTGATCAAATTAATTTTCAAGATTTGTTGTAATTGACTAATAGTCACTTTTACTAGTTCTTTATATTCTATAGTTTATGAATTTGTCTTTCGAGGTTTGTTTTTTCAGTTGCTAGAATTTCCAAACTTCAAGATAAAACATGGAGGGGCCAACATTCAATTTTATCTTCTTGATATAAAAAGCTGTTGGAAGAACAATGGAGATTCAGGTGATGGTGATGTTCTGAGTTCTGACAGATGTGACTAGATAAAGAGAAATGAAAATACATCCAGCAACGACAATTTATGTTAGAGACTCTAGGACTGGGGTGCTTGATGTGGGTGCTCTCGCTAGTCGGTTATACTTCTACCAGGTCATTATGTTGTTTTTATTACCTTAGCCATTATTAAAGTTGTTATAGAATCCTAGTTGAAATCACACACACACACACACACACAAATGAATGTTTTGCAAATGTGGACTCATAAAATTTGGCTACATGCCCAGTTCATGTGTCATGGTAAATGTATGCTTCTGTGCTATGCATCTAGGAGCATTTTCAAATGTATGTTTCTGTGCTATGCATCTAGGAGAATTTTCAAATTTTAATCATCAACTTCTATGCATAGACAATTCAACTAATTTCAATTCCTTACCAGAAATGGTTAGTTTCTATATGCTATCTTTGAGGTGCTACAGCTTTGTCCAAAAATTCTAGCCCTAACTCTATGCAGCTTTCAATCTTCAGATTGGATGCAATCGAAATATATCATAGTTTTGCATTGGATTTTTCATTTATCTAAACCCACTCCCAGCATCCTGAAGGACCTGAACCCATTAGAGCAATTTCTTCCCTAATTCACAATAGTGAACTTTCTTAGTTTAGTCTAACTTGATTAGTTCAGCTAAGTTTGTCCCTCTGCTTCAAGATGGACAATATAACTATAGGGCACTAATGGGAACCATATTACCATTGCACAGGATCCAGGAACTTAACCAGCAAGGCGTGTATGGTCCTCAATCAATGTTGGTACAGAGATTATGTTAGCTGCGCAGGGCTGACTGCAGAATGGTCTGTTAGTGATTTTGATGTATTGGTTTCTGCAGATGTTACTAACACTGGTGGTAGCTTTGATTGATCTTGGCACAGTATATTCATTTTTTCATCTAGTAAAGAGAATAAGGAGAACCCATTATTGCCTACTTATACGACGTTATCATGACAGCAATAGATTCAACACAAGCACACACACATACACATGATTAGTGTTATGTATATACATGTGTGTGTGTATGTCGTATACATTGTAATACCCACATATGGTTTAAATTGAATTTTTTACTAAAATTTTGGGCTTTGATCTAAGGCCGACTACTTTTTTTACTTGTTTTTAAATAATATTATCAGGCTATATTGCTATTTTAGCTCAATATAAAAAATTTGGCATGAGTTTTTTAAAATTATGGGCTACCACATTAGTTTCCATTAGCAAATTGTTGAATTTTTAACATAAGGAGTCCATTTGCTATACTATGAAAGTTTATGTACTAAATTAATTGGGAAAAAAAGAAGTTAAGAATGTCCTAGTGCATTTTACCTCCTATAAACGTTTGCCTGGTATTTTTTTTTTTTTTTTCTTTTGTTTGTTTGTTTTGGATCTTATGCATTTTCCTTTTTAAAATCAATCATAATCAAGCATTATGGACAAGCAGGCTTTGGAAATGGGGTATAGTACTTTATAATGTGTTTGGAATTTTGGTGGAAATGGGATAAAGTAAATATAATCTCATGTTCAGAAAAATTTGACTGGAAGTGGGATAGGAACATAAAACAATTAGATTGAAAGTGGAAATTAAAAGAAATTCAATTAATTAATAATGTAGTTTTTTTGGTCATAGCAATGAACTTAAAAGGAAAAACAAAGAACAGGAATATAAATGCATAGAAGTTTCAGATAGAGATGAAATGAGCAGTGGGAAACTAACTGCTCAACGACCTGTAGCTTTGCTTTTATCATAAAAAACTTGAGTAAAACGACATATAACATATCACGCAGTACAGCCAAGAACTTAAACGGTTAAAACCAATCTCTCAACGGCATGCCGTATAACAGCCTAACTTTCTTTCAGCAGTGTCTCTCTCTCTGCAATTTTTTTTCTCTCTTTATAATATGCCTTGCATTACAGCTCATGTTATGAGATAGGACAAGAAGAAAGTAAACATTGACAATATTATCATGTTGTGCAACAAAAAAAAAAAGAGGACTTTGTATGTGCCGAGTAAACCGCCAATTCACCATTTTCATACTCACATACACTTGAGTTTCATTCCTTTTAGAGAGTTTCATGTTGTGCAGGTAGTAGTAGTGCAAAAGGGGGACATTGTTTTGTGCGTGTGGGTTGTTGAGGAAAAAAACTTGCCGAGTAAACCGCCAATTCACCATTTTCATACTACTAGCAGAGAATGACTTTGCTGTGTTCACCTCTAGTATTATTTTTGTTATAATTTTTTTTTTGGATTAAGTTTTCTGGAGGATGATAAATTGCAAATAAAATAAAGAAAAAAAAAAAAAAAAAACTGATTTCAAAAGCAAATGGCATCTTGGAATTGTCCCGTAAGATTCAGTATCTTCAAAGCTATAATTCATTTGAATGGAAGGACAAGATCATCTACAGGAAACCACTAATTACAGACGCAATGAAAATTTAACAAGAAGTGAATTTCGAAGTAAAATTAAATTCAACAATTCCAGAGAGGCTGGGATTACGCTTTACAGCGAGAGCTGAAGACGAAACTGAAAATAAAGCTGGATATATTATAAGGAGGGAGATGGAGTGAGAACATATGTAGCAGCTAGAAAATAGCAAGATGAAGGTCTTAAAAATGGAAGTTATGCTATTAAAGTCTATTGAAGAGGGTCCAGGAAATATAAAAAGAAGAAGATTCTCAAGATATGGGAGTGATTTTGGCATTGACAAAAGAGATAATGAGATGACAAATAATGGAAAAAACTTGAAAATTCTCAAGAACATGGATGTTAGGAACTTGATGAGATTTATAAAAGTGACATCACTAATTCCTTCACTCTCCAAAACGTGAACCACAGACAATTTATTGTACCACTTTATGGAGTCATTTTTATCCAAGGTATGTTAAAGAGCATCGGTAACGTTTGGCATGGGGAAGTTCTAATTATAGATCTAACCATCCATACATAAATTTTTTCTTGGATTATAATTGATAATTTTAAAGCTGAACCCAATTGATATAATGTGGGATAGGGGATGTGGCCTTGGGGAAGTTCTCTGTTGCTGTTGAAAGCCTATGAACAATTACTGTTGCAGTTGCCTTAGTGTTTATTTATTTTTAAGTAGTGCAATTTCAGTTGCTTTTTTGTGAGTAGAAGTGTGCGCAACAAATTAAGTTTTTGCTTTTTTATTTTTTTAACAAGGATACTAGAGAAAGAGAAGTGGTTTCCTTGTTAATTTGTAAAATTGCAATAAAACTGTAGATGAAAAGCAATTAACAAGGAGAGAAAAAAAAATGCTATTTATTTTGTAAATGAGGTGGAAAATGATAAATATTTAGAGTTATTTTTCTAATGGTTAGATCTTTTAGAATCCTATGGTGTAAAAGAGATGTAACTTGAACTCACATTAAATTTTCATGGTTATTTTTAAAAGAATTATATAAAAAACAATTTGTTTGGAATATAACATTCTACAAATCAAGTTTAATAACATGTAGTTAAGAATATAGTGACCATAGAATTTCAATTTATGATATTTACCATGATAATTGCTCTTTATCATCAAACTAAAACACTAATTTTAAAAGACCACACGTTGAACTAACTGTAACACACAAAAATTGAATGTTTAATTTAGTGAAAATGATTAAATATTTTTCAATTTACTTGCATTATAAGCTCATATTCATAACTATATTAATTTTACTAATTTGCGTTTTATCTCTTTCTAATGAGATGTCATATAATTGAAGTTAATTCTCAAAATATTATAACATATATTAATAATTACTAAACATAGGTCATAAGTATAACATAATTTCTTGCAAAATATTTCTAACGACATATTATATAATTGAAGTTGATTCCCAAAATAATATAATAAGTATTAAATATGTGCATGAGATAATTTATTACAAAATGTTTTCAAAAGCATAACCAATTGCACAGGATATCTTAAAAAATAGCATTCAAAGAAGAGCAGCAGACTAACGAAAGGAGAGGTTATTCTAGAACTCGCTTGCCCTTGTCTTTATGCAGCGAAGCAAGTCATAAACCACATCATTAATGATTCTCATTTGAACGAGCCCAGGATGATATACTGATTAGGCCAAGAAATCTCAATGGACACTGGACAGTAGTATACAGTTAATCTGGTTATAGAAACTTGTGGAGAACACTAGATGTGGTTTGATGGTAGGAGTCCCAGAGAAGAGCGGTTAGAGCGATGGTTTCAACAAAGCTTATGTGGTATATGTGGTATTATCCGTCGTCATCACGTGATGTGGGGTTGATGAACCTACACCAAAGACTTACTACAAAAAAAGCGGTCTATAGCCGCGTTTAAAAAACACAGCTATAGACCCCAAAAACGCAGCTATAAGCTATAGATGCGTTTTCCGTAGCTGCGTTTTCAAATGCGTCTTATCATCAAAGAATAGCAACAAACTAGCAACAAACTAGCTGCGTTTTCCGTAGCTATGAACCTACTCCTTTTTTCATTCCCAAAAAAAAAAAAAAAAGTCAAAAGTCAAAACTGAATAGCAACAAACTATTAACTTCAGTTAAACGACCTGTAGCTTTGAGTTTATCATCAAAGACATATGTAAAACGACATATAACATATCACACATGTATTGTCAAGAATTTAAACCCAATCTCAACGTTCACTTTCTCCATCACAGTATTACAATTCAGGGGGTCTCTGCCATTTTTCACTTCTTTGAATGTGTGCCACTTGTGGCCGTGGGACATGCATATAAGCTTTTGATGAATTTTCTAGAGAACGGTCTTTATTTCTAAAGCTAGTCAACTAGTCCAAATCAAGTTCTTTTATTTGGTGAATAACCGGTCTCTAGCTTAGAAAGATACGGTTGACAGCTAGCTGGAAATTTAGTCACTTTATTATGAATGGAAGTGAGAAAATAAGCCTAAATGCCCTAAATATGGATAATATCACTAGTAATTGAGTAGCCACTTATAATGGTTCAATGCAGACCTTATGTATGCCAAAAAGTAAAGGAGACTGAGTCCATTGTAGCTAAAGCTGAAAGCAAAATCCTATACGCATATTTGTCAATTTAAGTAAAGAATCATTGCTTGTAATAGCCAAATTATGCTTCAAAATCGTGATTAGTCTGGCACAGAAGCAGATCAGCCCCAACAATATTATCACTAGAAGAGAATAACCACTTCAAAATTATTTAGATCTATCAAATCTTTTTGTTGCACTTGTACAGTACAATGAAAACACTAAAAGCAAGAAAGGAATTACATAGGGCAGTGTTTTTGGACAATTTAATTTCACTCTTCTCCTTGAAAACCTAAGCAATGTTTTCAAGGGATGGATAATCAGTGTATCCAAGGACAGGATCAAAGGTGTAGAATGTGTCTCTGTTGTACTTGTTGAGAGGAGCATTGAGCTTAAATCTCTTAGGCAAATCTGGATTGGCTAAAAACAGACGACCATAGACAACAAGATCTGCACGGTTTTCAGCAATAACTTTGTTCCCATCTTCCTTGTCATAACCCCCAGCAACAAAAAAGCTACCCTTAAAAGCCTTTCTCATTGGCACAAGACTATGGGGACATTCACTCTTTTCTTCAAGTGTCTTCATTCTTGGCTCAACCATGTGGCAATAAAGAATCTCATATTTGTTTAAGGATTCAGCCATGTAAAGGCCCAAAGCTTCCGGATTTGAGTCTCCAGATTCCATATAGTCTGCAAAAGGAGATAGTCTTATTCCAACCCTGTCTGCTCCTATCTCTTTAACAACAGCTTCAACTGTTTCTAGAGCAAACCGGCAACGATTTTCAAGGGATCCACCATATTGATCTGTTCGATCATTCACTTGATCCTTCATAAACTGGTCAATTAGGTAACCATGAGCCCCATGGATCTCAACTCCATCAAAACCTATGTATAAGACAAATGATGACATTTTCAATAAAGGGACTATGTAGTTTATCAAAAATAAAGGGACTATGCAATAGCAAAGGTAACCATGAGCCCCATGGATCTTTAATTTTTCTGTCTCAAAGTACTTTTCTTCGCTCTCTTGTACATTTGATTTCTCGTAGAAATCCCAAGAGCAACTTTGACTTCTCACAAAATCATTAAAACACCAAAAAACTTACCAGCTTCAATGGCATTCCTTGCAGCAAGTCTAAAATCATTGACAATTTGAGGAATTTCCTCTATTGTCAGTCGCCTTGGAGGAGTGAACTCTAGATTATCAGTTCCATTAGCTTGAGGGGTCAAAGGCTTGTCGGTGGAAGAAATTGGAGCTTGACCATTTGGCTGAAAAACTGTAGACAACAAAATGACATTTAACATATCTGACTTATAATAGAAGATGCCCCGTTGTAATAACAAATCAACATTTAGTACAGAGTATAATGCAAAAAATAACAACACTACAATGATAGATCAATAGTTTTTCAAAATAATTATATTATTACATAAATTTCTCATACTCTATCTGTCCAACAATGATCATCACTTTTCAAATGTGATACTCTTCCACAAAAAGTATGTTTCTTTTTTCAAATGTGACACTCATTATGCAGGAGGGAATAGCATTCTACAACACCAACGCATGGTTATTTTAGAAGTTAATCAAAACTTACATCTAATTTTGATTCTCTACTAAATAGGTTCACATGCAATACTTCCTTCAGGATCAACAGGAACCGATAGTTTGGTACCACAATATGTAATAGAAAAACCAAAACTACTCAATGCAAATTATGACTTATTTAGCATAAAGTTTTTGTAATATTAGAAGAGAAGATATAAAGGTGGACTCAGTCAAAGACAAACCTTGATTTGAAACCCTCCCCACATGCCAAATTTGACAAAAGAAAATTCCACCTTTGGCATGAACAGCATCTACGATGGGTTTCCATGCTTCAACTTGTTCTTTTGTCCATATACCAGGTGTGTTTGGATACCTTAACAATAGCAAAGAAACCTAAGAAGTCATAAAAATTTCAAGGCAAGAAAGAAAACCCTCAAAATGGAAATTGTCATTCACTGTGAAACATGGTAAGAAATTGGCAAACTATTATTTGTAATATTACCCTTGAGCAGTGTCAGAAACTCCAGTTGCTTCAGCTATTAGTAGACCACCTTTGGAGGTTCTCTGAGAATAATATAAGATAGCATGTGGCTGAGGAACATTGCCATAAGATTTCAATCTGGTCAATGGTGCCATAACAACTCTGAAAATACAAATTAAATGATAGATTAAGTAAATCAAGTTAGTAATCTTTCCAACTGAAGAAAGTAGTGCCCTAAAAGAATCAAATATTTATGGGCTGTAGCAAAGTCGGGAAGAATAATATGATTAAGCCCCTTTCTATATGTTATAATAGATACTAAGAAATACAAAAGAAAGTAACTATGATTACAAATAACGACAGCTTCACAACTTCTCCTATGGATTACTAAACTACAAAACAATAATTAGGTTTGAGAAGTTAAAGAAAAACACCAAATCAGAAAAACTCTACATATATTATAATGCTTTTCCTTGTGAGTAAAAAAATAAATACTTAAATGAGAGAGAGTGACAGAGACAGAGACAGAGACAGAGACAGAGAATGTTTGATATGATCCACAAATTTTTTTCCTGAGTACTGTATATTTTTTATTTGCTGCCCATGGCTCGTGCAATACTAATATACTAGCATGGCCATGTTTTACTTTAAGAAAATTCCAGAAAAGGTAAGTAAGAAACAAAATGAACCATGTAAATGGAGGGGATATCACAGATGAATGATGATAAAGTAAAAAGTTGGACCAATTACTTTGTTGAATTTTTATGTACAGAATAAGGTGATTAATTCTGTTAATCACATGTAGGTCCAAGATCATCAAATGATAACATGGAGCGTTTCAAGAATGACTTTGGTCCTATGGTAGGATACAGAGGAGGGAACCAAACTGGATTACTTTTCATCATACAGAATGTGTAGTCATAGCTCATAGGTATTAACATAACACTGGTAAATGGAAGGATCTCATCCCCCCTCCCCAGCCTAAAAACAGTCTGAAAGTAATTTTTTTGAGAAATGATTTTATAACTATAGATTTATATCTTATATAATCACTGCAACTGTAAATAAATGTAAGCAATCTCATGATGAAGCAACAAATATATTACTTAGAGGTTCTGAAAACACACAGAATCCTGACAGCCATGGCTATCAGATACCTTAATCTACAAATCTAACACCAATTTACACAATAGAGATGATTTACAAATTTTGGGCAAACCAAATGACAGCGCGATTGTCCCTTTTGAGATCAAGGAAAAAATCATCACTGACAACTCATGAAATGAGTAGTTCAGCAAGACAGCAAATACAGTTCTAACTAAATTCATAAATCTTAACATTGGCAAAATTAGTTGAGTCTCAGAGTTTTAGGAGATTAATATAGAGAATTATTAGAAAAATGTGTCATTTCTTGGTTAAACATGAAACAAACACAGATGTGAACTGATAAGAAAATGATCAAATAGCACAAGAGTGTCCACTAGGATTTCTTGAAACCTTGGTAAACAAAACAACCTATGTATATAACGACTAGGAAGAATGGACACTTTATTTGGGCTTCCATGCCTGCGTCTGACATGCATTGGACACTAGACACTTCTAGGACACGCAAACACCACTGGAACACGACTGCATGCATATTCCAGCTTTTTTTTTTTTTTAATTTTTATTTTGATTATAAATATGACAGGACATGGCTGAGGTATATTTTGGTTTTTGGATTTTGTTATCGTATTATCCATTATTGTTCTTAAAATTGATGTATGCTTAATGTTAATATGAAAAAAAAATGTTTATCAACATATACCAAAATTTTTTTTAATAATTAAATTCCTGCCAGTTCTAATTTTTAAAAATTGTTGTATCGCCTCGTCGTACTTATATCCCTGTTGGTGCTTCCTAGTATAATGATAACAATTATACATTATGGCAGATAAATTCATTGTCCCAACTGTGATTTGTCACAAAAACCTTTTCTTTCTTCTTCTTCTTTTTTTTTTTTTTTTTTGGCAAATGAAAGTCAAAAAAAAAAAAAATTACCCATATGTGATTTCAACCCAAGAAGGGAAAAGAAAAACCAGAACCCATCACACATTTTAACAATTCAGAACATACTAAAACAAAAAAATAAAAAATAGTAGTAGTAGTAATAATAATAATAATAATTTTGAAAGGTGTATTGTATACCTATGGGAAAGATTGAACCTGCCCAGTTTGTAAGGAGTAAGAAGAGGAATTGTGGGAGCTTCAGCAGCCATTTTTAGTAGTATTAATACTATTATATTCTTTCTCCTTGAATGCTTTGTACTTTGATTCTTTTCCTGATTTCAGACAAAAGTGAGAATGAAATACTCGTTAACTAAATGGGTATTTATAGAATTGAATTTGTGTCTTTTTCGTATAATGCAAAGACTCAAAAGTCTCCAATAAGTCAGGAGGAGGATGCATCCAATTGGACAAGACTCCTTGCTTTAGAATGTGTGCGTGGAATATGTGGATGCGTGTGTGATTTGTATAAGACAAATCAAACAAGATGGGTCAAAATTAGATATATAAATTCATCAGTCCTAAAATGCGTAAAATACTTCTCAAATATGCTATAATAAAAGTTACTGCCATCAAAGTTAATTTACTGTACATTACGACAAATTTTGGGCCTTATGTGTACAAAGTTATAGCATATTACGACTAATAACTATATAGCAATGGTTATATGAAGAAAGCACACTACAAGAATATTTTATGTTTATCCAATTATACTAATGTTAATTGAAAAATTATGTAAACAACTGGGTTTAATTTTAATTAGTATCAAAATTGACATTAGCCATTAAATTTGGGGTTTAAATTGTTTTTATTGGATTAGTGCATTTCTCAAGGAGTAAACTTTATGGTAGAGCAAATTTATTCTTTACTTCTTCCGCGATGGGTGCTGTTTTCCTGATGGATGTTGTTGGTGTTAAGTTAGCGGAAGCTCTGACACTAGATTGTTGAACAAAGGGCTTTTATTAAAATTTGACTATTTGAATTACAACACTTTACAAACACTAATGCTTGATTCCCATACACTTGACTTTATTTCACTCTACACACTTGCTACCTATGGCACACACTTCACCTCATACAACTTCACACCTCTCACTTGATGCTTTATGACTCTCTTCACTTCACACGTCTCTCACACTTCATGTCTCTCACTATTCTCACACTCTACTTCACATACCATCACATCTATTTATACTAGGTGTATGTTGGTTAGGAAACCAACTTGAAGCATCTAGCATCGTCCTTTTTATTGGCATTAAATGAATGCCATTCTCCAACCTTCTAGACTTTTCTATAAACATGTGGCTAAAATTCACTAGTGCAAGGAAGCTTCTAGAGAAAATATAAGAACTATTGTGGAGAGAATTCCGGAAAGAGAGCAAGAGAGAAATTTCCGAAATTAGAGAGAAATTTCTAGAAAGAGAGAGATTGTGTGAGAAGTTCTAGAAGTTTCTAGAGAATTCTGGAGAGAAGCAAATTGAGTGAAACTCTAGGAACTTCTAGAGACAAGAGAGTTAGTGTTGATTTCTAATAGTTGGCAATTGCAACTTCATCAAATTTTGTTAAAGTTAGCGAAAATACTTCATAAAACAAATTATAAGGGTGGTAAATTCCTTATAAAGCAAACCACAATGAAGGTAAGAGTTGCAAAATAAAACAGAGAGAAGCTCTGTGTTTTAAGGGTATGCCACAGAGGCAGTGTCTTGTAATTTGCCTGAATTTTTTTTAATGCCTATACATGTGAGGAGGTAGACAAATTTAGGAATATTGTGTAATTATTGGTGTTGTTGATGCTCTTTTTTATTTTTTGTGTGTGTTTATAGTTTATATAGATTCTGCTTTTGGGAAAAAAATATTTATCTTTTCAGCTAATAGAAAGGTAGTCATATAAAGTATAGAATATACACTATATTGAATTTTAATTTTTCTTTATTAGAATAATTAGAATAATTGTTTAAAATATATAGTCATTACCAATATTCTTTTTCCTTTATTTATTTATTTATTTATTGAAAAGTAAGATATTACCTTATTTTCTAAGCTGTAAGTTTTCCACTAAGCTATCGTTTGGATTTTTTTTTTTTTTTAAAGATGGTTCCTTGTAATTATTTATTTGTTTTTCCTCAAATCATACATGTTGCTACACCCTATTATGGTGTTTACCTTGAGATCTTCGTTACCATGAAAATAATGGACATCATGTGGAGATGCTAAGTATTCTTGCCCATTCTAAACTCACTTTTAAGCATGTATCAGGTAATAATCATAATTAAATGAACTAATTTTTTTTTTATTGATCAGTGTATTTGTTGAATAATGGTATTGCAAACTTGTTGCACCTGGTCTTTGCAATTATCATGATGTACCAGTTTTATAGAATAGAGATCACAATTTTGAAGATGAGGTGGTTCTGGTGCAGTTGTTGTTCGTTTTGAGAAACATTGACCCAGAGATTCCCGTAGTAATTGAAGTGGGACTAAGAAATTAACCATTTAGAGATTAATGAAATAATTGAGGTAAGACTAAGAAATTATTTACTCAAAAAAAAAAAAAAAGACTTAAAACTTTTCTACTTGGGTTTTGTGTGTTATTTAATTGCTTGGGATGTGGCAGTATTTGCGGTAGAAGCTTGACTAAGTCATCGAAGGAATAAATGTTATTAAAAATCACATGGAAATTTCAAATGCATATTTAAAAATTTTGATGTTGATGGCAGAGGTTAAACATTCTAACTTGTAACCTTATGGATATAATTAAAAAATATACGTTAAAATGTATAACATAATTCTTATATATATAATTTAAATATTATTATTTATTAATAGTCATTCTTATATTTTTTTAAATCTTTAAAAAGACTTGTAAGAATATTATTAGATAGAAAATGTAAATTGTCTATTTTTTTTTTTTTAAATTTTTTTGTTCATTAATTTTAAACTCTTTGGTTTTTGTACGCAATAACTTATTTGGATAGATATTTATGATGTGGTCCTATATTTGACTTCAAAATTAAAAAATAAAACTCTCTCTAAAAATAAATAATTTAAGACACATGATGAAAAATTGGATTTCAATTGTAGAATTGAATTTGATTTTTTCTAAGTTTTACCTATTAATATATATATATATATATATATATAGATTATTAGAAAAAGTTTTCATAATATGTGAATATATGAAGAAGAAAATAAAATACTGTAGAGAGACAAAGCAGAAAAGTCCATAGCGAAAAGTCCTTGTTAGTTGTCAGGCTAAACAAATCCTATACTAAAAATACTTTGACTACATTATGTCCAATTTCTTGTATTGCTTGTACACCAATTAGGACTAGAAACTAGATACATTGAACTTAATCAAGATTGGAACTTAATATATTGGAACTTAATCAAGATTGGAACTTAATATATTTAACAAGCATATCAAGAGTGGACTGAACATACCCAGGCACACACACGTTTTACACATGCTACTAAATTTAGTAGCTTTAGCATATTTCTATGGTTTACCATTTATGCCTTGCCTCCCTTCTAGAAGTCTTTAACTTGAAAAAACAAAGAAGTCAAAGTGCTCAAGCTGGGAAACTTTCATATTGAGCAAAATGATTCTGTTTAACTACAACCTTACAGAACTAATTATATAATAGAAAACAGAGGTTGGCGCCAAAGTAAAAACTGAACAGCAATAAACTAATAGCCTTAACGGCTATTTAACAAACATCAGTTAAACGACCTGTAGCTTTTCTTTTATCATTAAAGACATAAGTAAAACGACATATAACATATCACGCATTTATAGTCAAGAATTTATACCTAATCCCAATTTTCACTTTCTCCATCACATGGTATTGCAGTTCAGGGGATCTCTTGACATTTTCCCCTTCTTTGAATATGTATGCCACTTTGTGGGAAACGCATATTAACTTTAGATGAATTTTCTACACAACATAGTCTTCTTTATTTCCAACCTAGCCAACTAGTACAATTGGTGAATGATGGAGGTTTGAATGTCTAGAAGGCCAAAGTGAAGAGGAGCAGCCCATCTTACTAAAATGATGCTTTGATTTGAATGGCTTGGGGACTGAATGGTTCATATGTACAGACAAATGTCAAAATCAACCACCTTAACATAGGTGCTCTCATTTCCTTTTTCCTTGTTCATACATGACCAGTCTAATTACACAATCTACACGGATTCTCCTTTGGTCAATATTAAATTTTAATATATGTTTAGGAGAGAAAGTTTCAAATGCCCAGAATTAACGTAACTTGAATTGGATGGTTTATGTCTATATCTTTGGTAGTTTTCAGCATTGTCTGTATGCAATACTATGATACAAAAAAAAGTTTTGTATTGCAAAACATATCAGAAATGCTTATAAATCCTATGTGATATATATATATATATATATATATATATATATATGTATATGTATGTGTGTGTGTCTCGTATATATCGTAATACCCACATATGGTTTAGATTGAATTTTTTACTGTTCAGCAAAAAAAGAAAAGAAAAAAAGAAAAAAAAGAAGATTCTCAAGATGGGAGCGATTCTGGCATTGACGAAAGAGATAATGAGATGACAAATAATGGGAAAACTTGAAAATTCTCAAGAACATGAATGTTAGGAACTTGATGAGATTTATAAGGGTGAGATCACTAATCCTGCACTATCCAAAACGTGAGTCACAGACAATATATTGTACCACTTTATGGAGGCATTTCTACCCAAGATATATTCCAGAGCATCAGTAACGTTTGGCATGGGAAAGTTCTAACTATAGGTCTAGCCATCCATATATAAATTTTTTCTTGGACTATTTAATTGATAATTTTAAAGCTGAAGTATTGATATAATGTGGGATAGGGGATGTGGCCTTGGGGGAAGTTCTCTGTTTCTGTAGAAAGCCTATGAACAATTACTGTTGCAGTTGCCTTAGTGTTTATTTATTTTTATTTTTAAGTAGTGCTATTTCAGTTGCCTTTTCGTGTGAAAAAAGTGTGTGCATTAATGTGTGTGCAACAAGTTTTTTTTTTTTTTTTTTTTTTTAAAACAAAGATACCAGAGAAAGAGAGGTGGTTGCCTTGTTAATTTGTAAAATTGCAAATGGAAAGCAATTAACAAGGAGAGAAAAAATGCTATTTATTTTGTAAATGAGGTGGAAAACAATAAATATTTAGAGTTATTTTTCTAATTAGATCTTTTAGAATCTTATGATGTAAAAAAGATGTAACTTGAACTCACATCAAATTTTCATGGTTATTTTTAAAAGAATTATATAAGAAACAATTTTTTTTGGAATATAACATTCTACAAAGCAAGTTTAATAACATGTAGTTTTTTTTTTGAGGAAGTTAATAACATGTAGTTAATAATATAAAAACAAGAATTGCATTTATGTATGTGTATATATGTGTGTGTATGTATAGTGACCATAGAATTTTAACTTATAGTGTCTCCTATGATAATTTTTTTTTTTTATTATCAAACCAAGACATTAATTTCAAGAGACCACATGTTGAGCTAACTGTAATCTACAAAAATTGAATATTTAATTTTGTGAAAATGATTAAATATTTTTCAATTTACTTGCATAAAAAGCTCGTATTCATAACTATATTAATTTTACTAATTTGCATTTTATCTCTTTCTAATGAGATGTCATATAATTAAATTTAATTCTCAGAATATTATAACATATAGTAATAAGTACTAAACAATAAACATAGGTCATAAGTCATAACATAATTTCTTGCAAAATATTTCTAATGACATATTATATTATATAATTGAAGTTGATTCCCAAAATAATATAATAAGTATTAAACATGTGCATGAGATAATTTATTACAAAATGTTTTCAAAAGCATAACCAATTGCACAGGATATCTTAAAAAATAGCATTCAAAGAAGAGCAGCAGACTAATGAAAGGAGAGGTTATGCTAGCACTCGCTTGCCCTTGTCTTTATGCAGCGAAGTAAGTCATAAACCACATAATTAATGATTCTCATTTGAACGAGCCCAGGAGGAACTGTAATCTACAAAAATTGAATGTTTAATTCAGTGAAAATGATTAAATATTTTTCAATTTACTTGCATAAAAAGCTCATATTCATAACTATATTGATTTTACTAATTTGCATTTTATCTCTTTCTAATGAGATGTCATATAATTAAATTTAATTCTCAAAATATTATAACATATAGTAATAAGTACTAAACAATAAACATAGGTCATAAGTCATAACATAATTTCTTGCAAAATATTTCTAATGACATATTATATTATATAATTGAAGTTGATTCCCAAAATAATATAATAAGTATTAAACATGTGCATGAGATAATATGGAAACTACGGAAGTTAGGGAGGTTTTCTCGCAGCCTACTGATATTTCTAATGCACCAAATCATGAGGTAAATGATAACGTTCCAAATTTATTTCCTTACCATACTAATCTTCAAAAGTTTGAAATTCAAATTCAGGAAATAGATACGGAGCTTGGAAAGTTTGACCACCAACACTCTGAGCTGAATCACAAGACAGCCAACATCCCACATGTCCCAGTCTTTCTAGAGAAAGAGTTGGAGATTTCTTTGAATGCACGTGAAGCCACCTTTCAGGATCTCACCCCCCACGTGACTGACTCTAATGATCCTCCCTCTTCAGAGTGCATGACTTTACGAAAGTGGAAAAAGTTGGCACGTGATAGTCCCATGCAGAATGACCCATTATCTCTCATTACAGGTGCTAAGCGTGATAGACACTACAAGAATTTTGGTCTTTTGCGACCAATGTAGCGACGACCAAAAAGTCGTCACTATTAGGCATACATTAGCGATGAAAATATATGGTCATCGCTAATAAGTGTATTGTAGCGACGACACTAAGGTAGTCGCTAATATGTCGTCGCTAACGCCATGGAGGGAATTTTATTTACTTTTAAAAAATGGAGGGAAACTCTTAACAACGACAATAAATTTTGTTGCGACGACATCTATCATCGCTAATAATCATCTTTGGTGACAACCTTATGTTTCGTCACAGATATGTGGCCTAAAATATATAGTAAATATATTATATATATGCTTTATTTATTAGTGATGACATATTGGTGGTCGCTATTAGAAGGCTATTAGCAATGACACAACATGTCGTCGCAAATATATCTACCTAAATATAATGGAGGGTAAAATTTTCCCTCTCAAAAAGTGGTGGGAATTATTGGAGGGAAGCAGATTTTATATTAGCAACGAATTAGGTCGTCGCTATAAGGGATCTTTTAATGAAGACAAAGATTGTCATCACTAATATGTGGCCAAAACAATTTTGGTATAATATATATATATTTTTTATCAAACCCTCCAAATGCCTCTTAAAATATTTAAAATGATATAAATTCCTTTAAAATGTTTGAAATGACTAAAATACTATTAACCTCATCAAAATGACCAAAATACCACTAAAGTTATATAATGACCAAAATAAACTTGAAGCCTCCAAAGTAATTTAAAACTTTCAAATCCATTAAAAAAAAGAAAAAAAAAAGAAAAAATGAGACAACAGAGGGCTTGTTGCTTCAAAATACTCTCAAATCATAATGTTACCCATTTGAAACTTGAAATTGATAAAATAATAAAAATTGAGAAAGTTCTAATTCCACTCAAAATAGTGACTAATTCTCATAGTTATCAAAATGTGAATCGTATTGTGAATCATTTTTTGATTTTTTTGTATCATGTATCATAAGAAAGATATTAGTCAATACTTACCAAACTAATAAATTCATTATAAATATATGAAAGGTATATTCATTATAAATTCATAATATATTCATAATATATTCAACTAATAACCAATTCAATCATCAATTATGTAATGATATTTACCAAAAGTAATTAAATAAATCAAATTAAAATATATTTATAACATACATATTCAAATGAATTAAAATCAGAAGTGATAATACATGATATATGAGTCAAAATAATAAATTTTTTCATCATTTTGCCTAATCAATTTTATCTAAATCAATGTTAACAAGATGTTCATCATCTTTCAAAATTATTTTTTTATTAACATTTTCTAACAACTACGCCAATACCCAATAATCCACTAAAATCTTCCCACTAAACCTAATTTCACAAAATCTAGTGGTCTGGAGATCATCTATTAAGTTTGATCGGGTTTAACCAACTTTAACTAAACTTTAACTGTGTCTTTCTCTAAATCTAACAGTTTGATTATGACCATAATTTACTAAAATTAACCTTTCATTACATTCTTCAAGTCCAACGGTTAGATTTCAAATCTAAGAATGGCATGAGATGGATATGTGTTGTGTATCTGTATACCTATGTTCTCTTAATTTGACCATTCAATTGGTCTCAAATTTCACCAACACCAATATGTCACTATACTTTTCAATCCTAATGATCAAGATTTGAATATAAATTTCACTAAGTCCAGTGGTCACAAGACTATTTATTAAGTTTAACCGAGTTTGACCAACTTTGACCGTCTATTTCTCTAAATCCAGCCATTTGATTGTGATTATAAATTACTAGAATTAATCTTTCATTACACTCTTTGAATCCAACGGTTAGGTTTCAAATATAAGGATGACGCGTGATGGACATATGTTGTGTACCTGTATGGCTATGTTCTCTCAATCTGACCAATCAATTGTTCTCAAATTTCATCAACACCAATATGTTACCATATTCTTCAATCATACTGATGAAGATTCGAATATGAATTTCACCAAGTCCAATGGTCTCGAGACCATCTATTAAGTTTGACCATGTTTGACCAATTTTAACTAAACTTTGACCGCACATTTCTCTAAATCCAATCGTTTGATTGTGACTATTATTTACTAGAATTAACCTTTCATTACACTATTCGAATCCAACGGTTAGATTTCAAATAAGGATGGCGCGTGATGGACATGTGTTGTGTTCTTGTATGACTATGTTCTTTCAATCTAACCATCTAATTGTTCTCAAATTTCACCAACACCAATATATCACCATACTCTTCAATCCCAATGATCAAGATTTGAATATGAATTTTACCAAGTCCAGTGGTCTCGGGACTATCTATTAAATTTGACCGGGTTTGACTAGCGGTTTGACTAACTTTAACTAAACTTTGACCACGCCTTTTTCAAAATCCAACCGTTTTATTGTGGCCATAATTTACTAGAATTAACTTTTCATTACACTCTTCGAATCCAACGGTTAGATTTCAAATCTAAGGATGGCGCATGATGGACATTTGTTGTGTACCTGTATGGCTATATTCTTTCAATCTTACCATTCAATTGTTTTCAAATTTCATCAACACCAATATGTCACCATACTCTTCAATCCCAATGATCAAGATTTGAATATGAATTTCACCAAGTTTAGTGGTCTCATGACCCTTTATTAAGTTTGATCATACTCTTCAATCCCAATGATCAAGTTTCGAATATGAATTTCACAAAGTTCAGTGGTCTCGGGGCTATCTATTAAGTTTGATTGGGTTTGACCAACTTTAATTAAACTTTGACCGTACATTTCTCTAAATCCAACCGTTTGATTGTGACCATAATTTACTAGAATTAACCTTTCATTGTACTTTTCGAATCCAACGGTTAGATTTCAAATCTAAGGATGGTGCGTGATGGACATATGTTGTGTACCTATATGGCTCTGTTCTCTCAATCTGGCCATCCAATTGTTCTCAAATTTCACCAACACTAATATGTCACCAAATTTCTTGTAGTGAGAGATGAGAATGAAGAAACCCAGCCCGAGTTACCTACAAAAAAGCATCAGGTTTCAAGGATGGATGTACACAACTTATCATCGGTGGAGGCTGTACCACAGCCCCGCCGTCCACAATGAGTCTACTAGTGTGGAACTGTTGCGGGCTTGGAAACCTGCGCACAGGAAAGGAGCTCGAGGTGTTGATTCAAGCCAAAGATCCCTCCGTCGTGTTTTTAGCCGAAACATGGGCGGATGAAGCTAGGCTAAAAGATATCAAGCGGAATATTAATTTTGAGAACCTATTTTTTGTGGAGAGTAATACCAGTGGAGGTGGTCTAGCCCTTTATTGGAAGCATTCTCTTGATCTACTGTTGAGTCTTCTTCTAAGAATCATATAGACACCATCATTAATAAGGGAAGGGATGAGGCTTGGAGGTTCACTGGTTTCTACGGTGAACCAGCCACACATAGGAGGAGTGAAGCATGGAATCGTCTTCAACTATTAATAGGAGTTTCCAGCTTCCTTGGCTTTGTGCTGGGGACTTTAATGAACTGACCCGCTTGTCAGAAAAGGTGGGAGGTAGCAATAGAAGCCAAGCTCAGATGCTTGAAACACACAAGCTTAGGTGGTTTGAGCACAATCAAGATTCTATTAGGGCAGATCTGTACCAAGGCCTACAAGATGCTTTCCATGAAGGAGAGAGTGATACTGGTAATGTAAATTTTACATTACTTTATTTATGGCAAATTGGTATCAATATTTATTAATGACCTACCTTTTTCATATTATATTTAGGAAATGTTGGACATAGAACTATTCTACCTTCATCATTTGTGGGAAGCTTGCACGATATGATTCAACGATTTCAAGATGCAATGTCATTAGTTCAAAAGTTTGGGAAGCCGGCTTTATTCATTACAATGATGGGTAATCCAGGATGGGAAGAAATTCAAAATGAGCTTTTACCCGCACAAACCGCACAAGATCGTCCAGACTTGCTTGCAAGAGTTTTCAAATTGAAATTTGAAGAATTAAAAGATGATATTGTGGTTAAGGGGGTTCTCAGTAGAGTTATTGTATATGTGCAGGTGTTTGAGTTCCAAAAAAGGGGTTTACCACATGCACACATGCTTATAATTCTCGATGAAGATGATAAATTGCATAATCCAGAGGATTACGATCGAGTTGTTAAAGCAGAAATACTATGTAAGGATGAACAACCTCAGTTACACAAAGGTGTACTAAAGCATATGATACATGGTCCTTGCGGAGTACAAAATCCAAGATCACCGTGCATGAAAAATGGGCGATGTAAAAAAGGATACCCAAAGCCTTTCTCACTAGAAACCTACCAAGGCAATGACTCATATCCTGTTTACAAATGATATGATACTAATAATCCCGTGCCATTGAATGATCATTGCAGAATTATGGTAGAAAACACTTGGGTTGTTCCATATAATCCTTGGTTACTGCTAAAATATAATTGCCATATTAATGTTGAAATATGTTGCAGTATCAAGAGTGTAAAGTACTTATATAAATATGTGTATAAAGGCCCAGATCGTGTCTTTATGGAAGTTAGACCAGGCCCAAATTATGATGAGATCCAACAGTACATTGATGCAAGATGGGTATGTGCTCTAGAGGCATGTTGAAAGATATTTTCTTTTCCTATGTATCGAATGTACCCTGTCGTTTTTCGTTTGCAAATTCATCTTCCAGATAGACAACAGGTACGTTTTAGATCACATGAACCTATTGCTAATGTTTTGGAGCAAAGTAAAAAGACAATGCTCATTGAATTTTTTTATATGAATATGATTGATTATGATGCACGAAATTATCTATATAAAGAGTTCCCTGAGCATTATTGTTGGGATTATAAAAACAAAACATGGATACGAAGAAGATCTCATAAAAAAGTAGTGGGCAGGATATTTACTGTTTCACCTTTTGATGGAGAGAAGTTCAATCTGCGTGTTCTTCTTAATCATGTCAAGGGGCCAACAAGATTTGATGATTTATTGACTGTGAATGGGATAACTTATCCAACTTTTAAGCAAGCAGCTGAACAAAGGGGTTTATTAGAAAATAATAACAGCATACGACAGTGTCTGCTTGAGGCAAGAGACATTCGAATGCTGTCAGCTTTAAGAAGATTGTTTGCAACAATATTGGTATTTTTTTTACCAATTGGAGTAAGAGAATTGTGGAATGAGTTCTATCCATATATAGTAGAAGATTACCCATCAACATCTGTTACAACAGAGACACATCGTACAAATAAACTTCTTAATGATTTAGAAGCATTACTCTTGCAACATGGAAAGCATATTACAGAGTATGATTTGCCGATTTCAACTGGAGAATGTGACAATAATTCAGCTGTACCAAGACTCATACAAGATGAGCTAACTGTTCCTAATGTAGATGAAGAACTCACTTTAATTAAGAAATTGAATAACGACCAGAGAGTTGCATATGAGACAATCATGACAGTTATTGATCGTAAGAAAAGCATGATATTCTTCGTCGATGGGCCAGTGGAAACTGGTAAAACGTTTTTGTATCGCACAATATTAGCAACCTTGAGAAAAGCCAGTTACATTGCAATTGCCACAGCTACATCTGGCATAGCAGCAACATTACTCCCTGGTGGAAGAACAACGCATTCCAGATTTAAGATTCCTTTAACTCTCGATGTTTCATCTACTTGCTCAATAAGTAAACAATCAGACTTAGTTGAACTTATTAGACGTGTCACCATAATTATTTGGGATGAAGCCCCAATGGTAAATCGACGTGCACTCGAATCTTTAGATAGAACATTTAGAGATATTATGGAAGCAAATTTACCTTTTGGTGGGAAGGTGCTAATTTTGGGTGGAGATTTTTGTCAAGTACTTCCGGTTGTTCCAAAGGGTATAAAGGCAGAAATGATTAATGCATGCATAGTCAAGTCCCCATTATGGAAAGCTGTCAAAGTGTTATATTTGAAGCAGAATATGAGGTCTATTAACAATGAAAAGTTTGCTGAGTATATACAACACATTGGTGATTGGAATGAACCATATATAATGGATGATTTGATTAAACAACCCTTTTCAATGGCAATGCAATGGAAGGGTTAGCATTCTATATACAACTTGATTGATCAAGTTTTTCCAAGTTTGCAAGAACATGCCAATGATGCAAGGTATATGGTTGATAGGGCTTTGCTAACACCTATAAATGATGATGTTGAACAGCTTAATGCAAAGATAATTTCTCAGTTTCTAGGAGATGAGTTTACGTTACATTCTTTTGATGAGGTTGAAGGAGATACGCAACATCTATATCAACAAGAATTCCTAAATTTTATATCTCCAGGGGGTTTACCACCACATATACCAAGGCTAAAAAAGGGTGCTCCAATTATGCTGCTGCGTAATATTGATCCAAAAGCCAGATTATGTAATGGTACAAGATTGATATGTCGTGGATGTTTTAACAACGTAATTGACGTTGAAATTTTGACTGGACAATATGTGGGTACACGCGTTTTTTTGCCAAGAATCCCTTTGAAGACAGCAGAGAATGTACACCTGCTATTTGTCATGATCAGACGATAATTTCTTGTACGTTTGAGCTTTGCACTTAAAATAAACAAAGCACAAGGTCAAACAATTCCAACTGTTGGAATTTATCTTCCTGATCATGTTTTTAGTCATGACCAATTATATGTGACGTTGTCAAGGAGAGTCTCCCAATCCACCACAAAACTATTGGTGCAAAAAGGAAGAATATCTGAGGAGGAAGGTGTTCACACAAGAAATATTGTATATAAAGATGTTTTGTTCCCTTCATTATAGGTATCAATTAACAATTGAAAAGAACTGTCTTACAAATAGATTTATTTTAATAATTTACAAATTTTAATGGTTATGCTATTCGTTTTAATATTTCATTTCTTGAAGTTTTTTATATATACAATTAATTCGTAATAGGAAGGATGCCCAACTCAAATGTGAGGATTGAATCCACTATGCTAAATAATGGAGTGCATGCTGTTCCTACTGTTCATTGGGAGAAGTGGAAGGATGATCAATCAATATCGAACATGGAGGCCATTGATAACAAGGTATATTTCTTTTTAATGACATCTTTAATCAGCATCCCTTTCTATTGTTTTATCAAAATTAATATTAAAAATGTCATGATGCGTATGGGTTAGGTTCAAAAATTGTAAATTTATTCACCTGGTTGGGGATTCACTGTTTGAGCTGATAAGAAAGAGCTTTGGAAAGAAGTGAAACGAGTTTTAGAGTCACAAGAATTAGAAAGGTGTGTTACGCTATTTTTTTAAATAGGAAAATAACTAATTGATAATCTTAATATACAAACATTTTTTTTCTTCATTTTGAAGTTCCAAGAATAAAGACAAACAACAAATCATTGTCAAGAGCAATGAGGTTTCCAACATCCATAAGAATAAAGACAAAGGAAAAATGAAGGACGATGTAATCTCTAACACTCATGCCAACAGAGACAAACGGAGAATGAAAATCAAGGACAATGTGGTTTCCAACATCCAAGAGCAAAAAAAGATATGAAGAAAAAAACCAAGGACGATGCAACTTCAACACCCAAAAATAGTAAAGACAAATAGAAAATGAGAGTCAAGGACAATGCGATAATAAAGCAGGTACAGATCATTACCACATCTACTTTAAAAAAAAAAAAACTTAATTACATAGTTTTTATATAAATTTTTTTAAAAATTTTTGGTAATTAAATGATAGTTCTTCAAGTCTCAAGTTGAAGAAGACCATTTCACATACATGGAGCTATGCAATATCATCATAAGGTCAGTTCAAATATTTCATTTTACAAGTTTATGCTTGATGTTTATTGTGCTTATCATTGTTATGTACGTTTTAAAGTCTCTATTAATAACACAAACTAACACATTTTGTATCATAGGTTCATGGCAAATGCTGCTAGAAAGCAATTAGAATGTGAAACAAATAACATTGTTCCACCAACTTCTCCACCGTAACTGGCATAATATTAATAAGTTTACCTATCTTATGTTTCAAATGTAGTGCATTATTTTACAGTTTTACCTAATGTATATATTTCAGTTTTCTACATTAATCCATCGACTTCTTCATAATAGCTTTTGTAAAGGTCATTACATGTATTTCGTAAGTAGTTTTATTGTTACAATTTTATTATGCATTTTCAATATATGCACTAGATTTATTTAGAGGATCTTTTTTTCCCTCCTCCTAAAAGTTAATACTAAATTATTGCATCATCTTCCAATCAATAACATGTTGATTACTGCATAAAAAAATTTGGCAAAAATGGATAATAATTACGAAATACTAACCTCTGAGCACATGCTCAAGCGCATGCTCAGAGGCTAGTATATATAATCATAATCTTCATACACCATGACTTAAAAAAATTATTGAATAGTTCTACCTCTCATTTAATGTCTATTTTATACAAATCATCAACCAATAAATATATGATAATGGTAAAAAATGTTATAGATGAGATTATGAAAAATATGATAAAACTATTTTAAAAAAAAAACTCTTTATAAAGTCTAGGGACTAAAATAGTATTTTATCTAAAAATTATTATGCGCAATGTGCCTGTCTGCAACTAGTGATTTTAAAAATCGATACGATCAAAGAACTAGAAAAATGGATTGGTTACCAATTTTATAGTCCAACCAAGGTCAAACTAGTGGTCGAGCAAGTGTCGTAATAAAAAACTTAATTAATCATTTTTTTAAATTATATAAATAAATAATAATTTTTTATATACTAATAAATTAATAATAATAAATATGTTCATTTAAAAAAAACATATAACATCTTTTCAAGAATTTATGTAAGCTTTTAGCATTTTATATCTTATACTTACAAAATCAAAAGACCAAAACATATCGAAGAGTACTAAGTAATAACATTCCCATAAAAAAAAAAAAAATACTAAGCAATAACATTAACATTACAAAACAATCATCTTTTTTTTTTTTTTTTTTAAGAGAAAAGAGATAGGATCATCTTTAAACCATATAACTAACGTTACAAAACAATCATCCTTAAACCAACCAGTACTAATGTCACAGTCTCACAAATATCTCAATGTATAAATAAGAAATTATAATACTCTGTAAACCAGTATGGTGTGTATATAAGTTTAATACTTTTTTACTAAAAAAATATCAAATAAACTGAGTAAATATTTTTTAAATAAATAGTAATATTTATTAAAACACACACAAAAATAATAATACTTGTATTTTAAACTAAATTTATAATGCATTATATAATTAAAGTATAACTACAAAATAACTTAATCTTTGTATTTATAGATTTTGAATCTTATTAAAAAACAATTATCAACAGTATTTTTTGTAAAAAAAACAAACAAGGGGGGTAATTGCATAGACGGAACTTCCAAGAAGTTTCCTTCCATTAACTTTTCCAACCTCCCAAGCCACTCACGTGGCCTACATGACTAAACAATTATTTCTCATCTCATTTGCGACCTGACCCTTCATTCTTCTTCTTTTCTCATTTCCAAGTTTTAAACTTCTGTCTTCAGTGGCTTGGTGCTCACTGTTCTGTGCTGCCTTCAGTTTCTTTTGTCCTCTTTCATCTTCTTCTTTTGTATTTTCTCTCTTGCTAACATTGTTTCAGTTATATTTTCTCTTCTTTTTTTGTATTTTCTCTCTCACACCGACTCTGCTTCATCTCGTTTTTTTTTTTTTCATCTCCTCTATGTGAAGATCCAGTGTTTGAAAGAGAAAAAAAAAAAAAAAAAATCCAAAACGGCGTAGTTTTGAATGTCAACATAATATGCTCATAACCAGTTAAACCGGACCGGTTTTCAGTTTTTACGGTTAAACCGGCCAGTCCCAGTTAAACTTGCTTTTTTTCCTATTTTTCGGTTTTTAAGACATAATCAGACGGGATTGGTACCTGATTCTCAGTTGAACAGGTCGAATCGGGCTGTCCAATTTTTAAAACCTTGATCATCCCTACACGTCACCTATTTTTTTTGTATTAAATGTGAACGTTCAATCAAATTTTGGACATCATATATAAAATTATGGACATTTTGTGTAAAGAGTCCATATCAAGTGTGAGATCTCAAAAAAAAAAAGAAAAAGAAAAAAGTATGAGATAAAAACTACGGTTCTGTTTTCCACTTTTCCTATAAAATTACACATTCGGCCAAGTTTAAGACTTTAAGTCTTTGTGTGGAATATATTAACCAAAAGTAAGCCACGTCACAACGCCAGATGTCCACAGGTTGCACTGACAACTGTCTTGGTCGCTAGAAAATCCTTCAGCGCGTGGTAGAGAGGTCCGCTGTTTCACTGATCATGAACCTGTACACAAAACATCATAATTTTGATCTTCAGCTCATATTTTTCTATTGAAGCTAAAAATTTATGATGTTTTGTGTATTTATTGTTACACAGTTGTTGTTGTTGATTTCTTGTTGCCTAAAAAAAGAAATAATCTTCTTGGATTCTTTTGTGGTAAATAACTAAATAAATTTAAATTTAAAAGTGTTTTTGGACACTGTCTATTTGCTAAAAATTGAAAACTGAAAATATTATAACAAAATAATTTTTAAATGTGTGAATAGTACTGTAAGACCTAAATTTATATTAAAATTTGTGTTTGGATGACTTTTGTGGGTTCATGAATAGTGCCGTGGAAGCCACATTTTTTAAGCAAAATGCACAAACACACAAACACAATGCTTCCTAGACGCTTACTAAGTGTATGTTTAGAAACAACTTATTTAGTTAAAACTAAAAACTTTTTGCTGATAATATCGTATATAAAACTAAAAAGTAGCTAAAATAGTATAGTGAGACTCATGAATAGTACAAAAAAGTATAATGAGACTGATGAATAGTAGTAGAAATAAGTTTAGTAAAAAATACTGGCTTTTTAAACCAATGCCAAACGCACACTAAGTGTCTATTTGGGAACAACTTATTAGCTGAAATTGAAAACTTTTTACTGAAAGTATTGTAAATAAAGTTAAAAGGTAGGGGCAGCAAAATTGGACACGACTTGTGAACTTGATACGACATGACACAAAATTAGTAGGTTATGGGTTTAGGTTTAAGGGGTTTGTGTCATATATGGGTTGACACAATTGACTCGTTTATACATAAGTTGGGTTAGTGTCGATCACATGGAACCCATTTGACCTATTTGACCCGTTTAATTAAATGACATTTTACCAATGTACCTTTCAAACCCTAGGTATGTAAACTTATTAATTGTTGTGGTTTATTTTCTTTGACATATTATGATTGATTATATGTGATATTGAGATATGTTTTAGTTTTGAATTATTATTTGTGATGCAATTACTTGTTAGTTCTAAATTTTATATTAAGATTTTTATTTATTTGGTTTTAAATAATTCATATCAATTTTTTTATTACTGAAATTGTTATTATTATTATTTTTTGATAAAATCTTATAAATAAGTCGACACAACTAACTCGTTTAATAAATGAGATGTGTTAAGATTGAAAAATCCTGACCCATTTAATAAACTTGTTGGGTTAGAGTTGACCCATATAGTCTAGTATTTATGACTTGACATGGCACGACACGGACTCGACATGTGAATACGAATTGCCACCCCTACTAAAAGGTAGTTAAAATAGTATAATATGACCCATAAATAGTACCAAAAAATGTAATGAGACCCATAAATAGTAGCAAAAATAAGCTAGCTTTTTAAATCATACTACACTCAATCAAGATACAAAAAGGAGTTATCAATTGAAGAAAATATTTATTAATACTTTATAACATTACACACTTTGCCATGCACACCATTCTTCTTATTTTTCTTTCTTTCTTTCTTTTTTTTTTTTTTTTTTTTTTTTTTTTGCTGAACTTCTTATTTTACTTTCACTTATTTCACTTTCTTGCTCATGCACTTTCATGCGTATGGTAGGAAACCTTGTACAAAAATCAAAGGAGGCAAGTTCCTAAATATACTCTCCTAAAAGTTGCAAAAATATTAAATCAATCTACCAACTAAATAATGCTATTGTCCCTAAATTAGTTTTTAGCCACCCTAAATACACGCAAGCACATAACATATTGACATGAAAAGTTAATAATAAGCACATATAAAATGCTTGAAGAAGAAATCACCCTCCTATTACTAGAGTGGGTGATTACTCTTACACTGTCTCATCAAAATTATTGTTGCATCTCTTTTTTACAGTTATGAAGCAAAAGTTGTCCAAGAAATCGCTGAAAGCATATATAAGGGATTGAATCATGAACTCCCACATATTTCTGAGAACCTTGTTGGAATAAACTATCGTGTGCAGGAAATGATGAACTTATTTGGTATAGGGTTGGATGATGTTCGCTTTATAGGGATTTGGGGGATGGCTGGAATTGGTAAGACCACTCAAGCATATGAGCTCTATAGGAAAATTTGTCAACAATTTGAAGTTCGCAGATTTATTTTTGATGTTAGCCTTTTACGTTAGAAGAGCAAAAGGCCCAGGGCATAGCAGGATGAACCAAGCCTTTTTCTTGCTTCGCTTACATGCTTGTTCTATGAGTGGACTACTCCATTGGGGAATACTCCTTAATGTCATATTCTGGATGCTCGAGGCTCCCCCAATCGAAAGCTGCGGCAGTAGGGGAGTTTCAAGAAGATCAATGAGCACCCATTGATCGAGTTGGGGTAATGCTGCACTTTCTAAGCTCACAGTCCGCTATTCCTGACTTTAGGAAGGAATAGAATAAGGACTGCCCTTAAAAAAAGGAGTTCCTGGCGCTTCTTTCGGACTTATTCCTTGTTTAACAATTTAAAGTGCTTAACACATGCTTTTTCGAGTGGCTCTCTTGCCTATACCGGTGGTGGACTAGAGAAGAGCAGCCCTCGGAGGGGGAGGGTATGGTTTACCATAGAATGGATCGTTTAGATCTAATCTTACTCAGCGGTTGTTGACCTTGCCCGCGCTTCCCGCTCTGGAGTCTGCTTTGGCGTCCTGTCTTCCGTTTAATGGATAGAGATGTGGGGTGAGATCTCGTATGATCTGATCAATAGGCCCGGCATCTCGAGTGTTGCTGTCCCATAAGCAGCTCTTATGAGTTAGCTTAGAAAATGCTTTTATCCTTAGGGTCTCTAGCATACTATAAGCTCTACTTTGACAGAAGGAGTTCTACTAAGCGCCCCGTTTGCTGGGCCTACAGAGAGAGAGTTACGTGTAGTCAACTCGGTGGGGTATTCTCAATCGGCGAAGCCTCGCTACAGTCACAGCTATGAGATAAAGAAGAGACTACACAATAGAAAGGTTGTTATTGTTATTGATGATGTTGATAAAGACGAGCAATTACAAGCATTAGCAGGGAGTTCTGATTGGTTCGGTCCTGGGAGTAGGATCATTATAACATGTAGAGATAAGAATTTATTGGAAAGGAATCACATTAGTATTATTTATAGGGCTAAGGGACTATATGATAGTGAAGCACTAGAGCTCTTTAGTTGGACTGTGTTTAAAAAACCCGATCTTGAAGAAGAATTTGAGGATCTGTCTTGGGAGTTTGTGAAGTATGCTAAAGGCCATCCTTTAGCTATTACAGTTTTGGGTAAATCGATCCTTGATCAATAAATCAAAAATTATTTGGAAAGATAACCTAGATTATTTAAAAGAAAGGCATGGTGAAGAGGAATTTCATGCTTATCTTATTTTTTATTTATTGTAATTTCATGCTTATCTTGAAATAGCTTATACGGGATTGAATGATTCAGAGAAAAGTCTATTTTTGGATATTGCATGTTTCTTTAAAGGGGAGGATGAAAATCGAGTAGCACGTATAGAAGGTTCTGGTTGCTACAAGAATCTAGAAAGTCTCAAGGACAAATCTCTCATTACCATTTTGAGGAGGAAATTGTGGATGCATGATTTATTACAAGAAATGGGTTGGAGAATTGTTCGTGGGAAATCACCTCAAGAGCGTGGAAGCTATAGTAGGTTGTGGCTTTATGAGGATGTGTTTCATGTACTAAAGAATAATACTGTAAGTGGATTAGTATATGTTATGGTTAGTGGCTTAAATAGTGCACGTGAGAGTGCACAATCCTTGTCTTTGAAGGATTTGTAAACCAAGTCCTAGTTATATTAGGATTGGTGTAGCCGGCCTTTAGGTGCTCTCTCTAATATACCCTAGCCGACCTTATATATATATATATATATATATATATATATATATCTATATATGTTATGCGGCGAATTGAGTTCCAAGGGTGTGTGATCAAAGGCAGCCGCATATTATATAGTATAGAGTTCTAAGGCGTGACTTTGTTCTAGAGATTTTTAGGTTTCTCTAGTCACGTGCTTCTGGTGATTGAGAGCTCTTTTGGGTGTATTTGGGGTTTGGGTTTTGTGAGAGTATTTTGGTACCACCTTTGTAATCTCTTTCTTTTGTTAGTGAAACTTTCTCCTCGACGCCGCCCGTGGATGTAGGCCAAAAGCCGAACCACGTAAATCTTTGTGTTCCCGTGTGATTGTTTCTTTTGCCGTTCTATTTCTATTTTGCATAAACCCACTGTTATTTGGATACACACACAACAAATAGATATTCATGCTTCTGTTATTCTCAACAAATTGGTATTAAAGTTTCCGCTTTTACAACAGTATATATTCATAAACTTAGAGACATACATATTTGAATAGCTTTTGTAATTTCTTGCTATATCTTGCCTTACCTTAATTTCATTGTTCTTGGTTACCAGGGAACAGAATTAGTAGAAAGCATAGTATTTAACTCACCTCAACATAAAGAAAACTTGAATGACAAAGCATTCTCAGGGATGAAGAGACTAAGGTTGATTAAAATTTGCAATGTGCATCTTCCTCGAGGCCTTGATTTTGTTTCTAATGAGTTAAGATCGATGGAATGGCATGACTATCCTCTTCAATATATGCCAATGAGCTTTCAGCCGGACAATCTTGTTGAACTAATTATGCCTCGTGGCCTTATTGAGCAACTACCAAAGGGATTTAGCGTATGTTTTTTTGACTAATGCTATTGTTTTTTTTTTTTTTTTTTTTTCAATAGATTAAATTAATCTGACTAAATTTTCTGTATCTACTTATTATCACAGAACCTGGCCAAGTTAAGAATCATGGATCTAAGTAACTCTCAGAACTTAATCATGACTCCCGACTTTAATGGACTCTCAAGTCTTCAGAATCTGATTTTTCGAGGTTGTACAACATTATTACAGCTTCACCCATCTGTTGGAGCTCTCAAAAAGCTTGAATTGTTAGATCTAAAAGATTGCAAAAGTCTTAAAAGCCTCCCACCGGAGATCAACTTGAAGTCTCTTGAAATTTTTATATTATCTGGCTGCTCAAGACTCAAGAACTTTTCAGAAATTGGACCGGATATGACTCGCTTGTCAAAGCCTTATTTTGATGGGACTGCCATAGAAGAACTACCATTATCAATTGAGCATTTGAGTGGACTGACTTTTTTGAGCCTTCAAGATTGCAAAAACTTTTCGAGTTTTCCAAGGGTCAATATTCCATCTCTTAAAACTCTCGTTCTATCAGGATGTAAGGCTCAACCACCTAAATCCTGGATTTCCCAAGGACTCTCCCTTATCCGTACTATACCTGTTTTAGGGATAGATAGTTTCCTCCCTACCCTACATCCTAAACAAGATCCTATCAACTTGTTGTTGCCTAGGTTTTCTGGGTTTAGCAGTGTGGCATCTCTTGATGTAAGTGATTGCAATTTGTTTGACGGAGCGCTCCCTGATGATCTTAGTTGCTTATCCTCATTGCAGTCGCTGAATTTAAGCAAGAACAATTTTACACACCTGCCTGATAGTATTGTTCAACTTCCTAAGCTAAAATTTCTTAAATTGAATGATTGTAAGAGGCTTCAAACATTGCCAAATTTTCCCTTAAGTGTATTTGTAAAGGCAAGAGGATGTACGTCACTGAAAGATTATTCAAATGAATTTGTTATGTGGACTTCGCCACGAGGATTCAGTACTTTCAATAGCCTCGATCATGGAAGCCCTCCGTATGGTGCTTTCCTTCTTCCCCACAATCAGTTCGACTCAATGTTTAAAGAATTAGTGAAGGTCTATCCCTCTGTCTCTCAACATATGCACTGACATTATCCTTTAATATTTTACAGGAGATGGGTTCATATATATCTATTGCCGACTTTAATCCAACTAAAAGGTCTGAAATTCCAGAGTGGTTTAACCATCAGAGCCGTGGGTCATTTATAACTAGAGGTGGCAATTTTTATCCAAACCCATGAATCCACCCAAAACCCACTTAATTTAAATAAGTCTTGATCCAATTCAATTAAATATTTGGGTTAAATGAATAAGACCCAAATGAATAATTCAATTAAATGGGTATTGATGGTTAAACCACTGGGTACCCAATTATCCATTTAAAATTTAAAATTTAATACTTAAAAAAACAAAAACCCTAACAAACAAAAAACATCCCAGCAGCTGCCCAGCCGCCTCTTCCTCTATCTAATGGTAAAAATTTTCTCCTCTATTTTCTAGGCATTTTCTCAGCTACCAAACTAGACAAAATCTAAACACCATTCCCTCTTCCTCTATCTAAAGCTTGTCTTTCTTAGTAACTCAGAAAACAAAAAGCTTTTCTTCAATGGCACCCAGGAAATGACGTGTTGCTGAGGAAGAAGAGAAAGAGAAACCGAACTCCGAGTTGGCATTGCAGGTGACTCGGAGCGCGGCTCGGAGAGGTGCCATTTTTAACTCAAATAACTCGGTGGCTGAGTTGCAGAAAATCGAGTTACCGAAGGCGAAGAAGGCTGAGAAGGATGTAGAGCTCAAGGTGGTGGAGGAAGAAATCGAGGAAGGGACGAAAACCATTGTGATTGAGTTTTTCTTCAGGTTTTCTGCTTTTTTTTTTGTTTTTCTTTGGGTACTTTGTCTCCGTTTGGTTGCAGAGAAAAGTGAAATAGAAAAATAGTGTCTTGATATGGTTTTCTTGTTGTTTTCGTTTGGAGGAAGAAGTTGAGGAAGGGACGAAAACCATTGTGATTGAGTTTTTGTTCAGGTTTTCTGCTTTTTTTTTTCTTTGGGTACTTTGTCTCCGTTTGGTTGCAGAGAAAAGCGAAATAGAAAAATAGTGTCTTGATATGGTTTTCTTGTTGTTTTCGTTTGAATGATTAGGTTTTTTACTTTTGAGTGCTTTGCATATTATGTCTAATGTTTCTTGTTTGGTTGCCGAGAAAAGTGCAAGAAGAAAATTTTCTGCTATATTTTTTTTTATTTTTTTTTCTTTGGGTACTAAGTCTCTGTTTGGTTGCAGAGAAAGTGAAACAGTAAAATAGTGCCTTGATATGGTTTTCTTGCTGTTATCGTTGGAAAGTTTAGGTTTTACTTTTTAGTACTTTGCATATTATGTCTAATGTTTATTGTTTATTGTTTGGTTGCCGAGAAAAGTGCAAGAAGAAAATTAGTTTCTTGTTGAATGGCTGAATATGAATTTTGTAATGGGTTAATTGGGTGGGTCACTAATTAAATGGGTTGAATTAGTAATGTATAATTAATTAATATATAAATGGGTCATAAATGGATAAATGGGTAAATATACATCCAATCCATTTATGATCCAATCTATTTATGACCCAACCCGCCCATTTGCCACCCCTATTTATAACAGTCCCGCTCCCTTCTAATCTGCTTGATAATAGTAGTTGGAGGTGAATTGCTTTCTATATTATTTTTGAAGAACCTAAAAATCCGAACGACATTCCTCCTGGTCAGAATTTAAATTTTTTTATTAAGATTATTTGTCATATGGACATTTCTTTAGGTCTTGGAGCTTCTCCTGTAGTCCTGACGATAGACAAGAAAGTTCCATTCCTTGGTAGTTCTTTTGAGTTTTTTTCATTTTTACGGGCTGGTCAACTTAGAGACCATTTAGAGGATTGCAGTTGCATTAGCGCTTTGATTAAAAGCGACCGCCCTGATATTGAGATCAAAATATGTGGTGCGCGTATAATGTACGAAGAAGATCTGGTAGATTTTACCCGAATTATATCTTATCAGAATGTTGAGAAGAATCATGAGAAGCAAGAAGATTTGACTGGATCAGTGACAAGGAAAGCTGCATCAGTGAAGGAAGAAGCACTACAAACCAGAAAAACGACAGTAGCTTAAGTAATAAAACTGTGTGTAGCTTAGTGTATTTATGACTGAGTAGTTAGTTAGTTATAGCACGTGAGAATGGTTGTTAGTGTATAGTGTCACACGTGAGAAAGTTTGTTAGTTAGTTTTCATTTTGGGAATTAGTTTCCAGCTCTGTTTTGGTGTATAAATTGTACTTGTACATTGTAGATTCTTTCAATTCAATTCAATGCAAGGTGAAAGATTTTCCTCTGTTCTTTGATATATCTGGGAGGAGCGGTACAGATCTTGGAAGTTTCACAGTATCAATTGCAGGTTGTATCGGGTCAAAGTGACTCAAACATCAAGCTGATCAAAAGAAAGCTGGAGTCATTACTTTCAAGATTGTATGAGGGAGACAGGGCACGAAACCACAAATATGATTATATCTTTCCTCGTATCAAAATTCCCACCTGGTTCAGACATCAAAGTTTTTGCCCCGACTTAAGAATCAAGTTGCCTCCAAATTTGCAGGAGGACAAGAAATGGATTGGAATTGCTGTTTGTGCTTCTTATAATGTCAAGAGGCAACCAGTTGGTTCTGGTGACAATCAGGATTTAACAAGTTTTCTCAACTTTTATAATCCTTTGGGTAGTAATCGACTTTGCCTCACGTGTCACAGAGTCTTTCAGGACTCCAGAGACGTTTTTGTTGGGTCATCACATCGAATTTTAGTATTTTACATACCCCACATGTTCTTACGGTTGCCAGGGTACATTGAGATTGAGGCTTCATTTGAACCCACTAACCCAGATGTGCAGGTTAAAGAGTGCGGGATCCAGCTTGTATTCGAGCAAGATATTGAAGACTTTGTGCAAACATTAGTCCAGTGCATGCTACAAAGTCCAGAAGCCTATCATAGCTTTTATTACCAAGGTCTTTTTAATCAAGTTGCGGAAACGGTGGCTGACTTGGAAGTTGATGAAAAAAATTTTGGTTATTATTCCTCGTTGCAAAGGTTAGGATTTACTTGACACCATTTTGTTTCTTACCCGAATGTATCTATTATTAAATTTCTAAGTTGAACTAAAGATATGTTCTTTGATACTTGCAGGATGCCTCAAACCATGCCAAAGCTTCCACCAACTAGTATTGAAATTATAGTTGATGGTTGTAACTCTTCAGAAACAATTTCAAATCAAGTAATTGCTGCTGGCACTTCAAGGAATTTTAGCCCTTCTCTTACTAGTGTTCTGGAAGCAACTTGGAAAGGGCAACTTGGAATCACTATGTCAGGAGAATCTATGTTCAAAGAAAATTTACAAGTCTCTCTCTCTCCTCTCTCTCTCTCTCTCACACACACACTCCCATGCGTGCGTGGGCAAACTGAACACCAAAATATTTTTGAAAAATGGTGAGAGTGGGTAAAACATTACTCATTATGGAATTGATCAACAACCTGGAATCACTACGTCAGGAAAATCTATGTTCAAAGAAAATTGACAGGTCTCTCTCTCTCTCACACACATACTCCTATGCATGTGTGGGCAAACTGAGCACCAAAATATTTTTGAAAAATGGTGAGAGTAGGTAAAACATTACTCATTATGGAATTGATCAACAACATTGCCTTAGAACCCAACTCCTCCTATAAATAAAAATTTTGTTTATAATTTAGTCATTTTTTACATTAGAATCAATACAAACTCTAAAAACAAAAGGGAAAAAAAAAGTACATGAAAAAAAAAAAAAAAGCAGGTATCAAATATCCTTGGAACCTGAAAATATTTGGAACCTCAAGAAAATAACTTTCAAACTTTCCAAGGTAAAATTTGTGATGAAATGGGTCTTAGGAATGAGTTTTTGGCTAACTTTGAGACAAAATAAGAGCATTAATCCTATCCAAAAAATAAATAAGAGCATTAAATGTGGGAATCACACGCTACGTGTTTTATTTAGTAAAGAGAGTAGTGTCATGTAATTATCTATCTATATTTTGTGTACTAAAATATTCTCGCACAAATTTTTAAACTCTCTAAACTACCCATATCTTTAGTTAAATAATTTTAAATTTAAAAATACAAACTGGTTAAAAGAGTAATTTACTATTTTTTAAAAAGTTCCTAAATTTTAGGTTTTTTTTTTTTTTTTCCTTTTTCTTCTCCAATTTGAATTACCACTTTTATTTCAAATTCAAATTTTCAAATTTTTATCAACTCTCACGGAGAGATCCTAAAAATGAAGACACCATCTCTATCTCGCTTTTAAACATTATTTCACATTACCTTACCTCTTTCTTAAATAAAATTTATATATATTCTAGAAAGATCACTTCTCCTATTTGAATTCCAAATGTCTCTACATGGGAGTTGGAAAAGAAATAAATCAAGAGTTTTAATTATCTTTATCTCACTTTTAAACATTATGACATTTAACCAAAATAAAAAAAGTCTCATCGCACACGCAAAACGCATGTAATGAGTCTAGTACTATCTATGAGAGAGGATTCTCCTATTTGAACTAGACTTTTATGTGATTCAGAAATACCTGTATTAATGAATGGTAACTTCTTTTAGAAATAAGGTCATAATTGTCAAATAACAAATTTCATTTTGAATTAAGAATTTTTTTTTTTCCTTTACGTTCATCTTTTTATTCCCTAAAATTTAGCAATTTTTTATTCTTTTTTCATTCGAATAAAAGTAAAACACCCCCAATTAAAAAAAAAAAAATATAATAAAAAATTAAGAGAACTCCTAAATTTGAGCCTTCTTTCCCCTCATATTCATCTTATTTTTCCTACCAAACCTTCCTCTATATCACCACACCACTTTCAAATACATTCAAAAAAGAAATTACAGTTTTACTTATCTCTAAAGTTTATCATTTTTTATTTTTTTGAAAAATAAACAAATATATTTTCAAATTATAATAGATGGAAATTATTACTTTTTACTCAAAAAATAAAAAAGCCTCTGAGCCTGTGTGTGCATGTATAGAGGCTAGTTACTTATTAAGTAAACGAGCTTAAAAATAAAGATATACAATAAGATGTATACTATAATTCTTATATATATAATTTTTTATTGAAAGGGGAATTATCATTTATGTATTCATAAGTAGTGAATCCTGATACATAGCTTCCACAGCAATTTGAGGCGCCTCCTCCATCCAATACATATATATAATTGTTATATATATATATATATATATATATATATATAGTTTAAATACTATTGATAGTCATTTTTATATTTTATTAACTCTTTAAAAAATTTTGTAAGGATAATATTAGGTATAAAATGTAAAATTGCTCATGTTTTTTTTTTTTTAATTATTGTTAAACACTTTTTTTTTTTTACAATTCATTTATTATAGACTCTTTGATTTTTGTACATAATAAATCACTTGGATGAATATTTATGATGTAGTCCCACATTTGATTCTAAAATTAAGAAATAAAACTTTTTAAAAATAAATAATGTAGGACACATGGCACAAAATTAGAACTTTAATTTAGAATTCTAATTTGAGTTTCTCTCCGTTTCACTTATTATTATTATTATTATTATTATTATTATTATTATTATATAGATGAGAAATTGACTTAAAAGTGACTCTTTGAACATGAGTTCGAGGCAGGGAAAAACATCATCCTACTTGGATATTGGGTTGGCCCCAGGAGATATCATAGTTTTGTGGATGTGGCGGGCCTCGATCCCCCAATTGGGCTTCTCACACAAATACATTGCCTCATACGTAATGCTAGGCTTGGTCCAATATTTATTTTTATTCTTTTATAGAACAATGCATGTTCATCAATATTCTATTAGAGCATTCTCATCAACTGTGTCAAATGCCAAATATTTGGCATTTGACACACCAAACTCTAAAAAACCACTTTCATCAAGTGTTTTAAATGCCATAATATTTGGCATTGATGAATAGTGCAATCTCAAATTTGAGACTGCACTATTCACAAATTGTAAAACTTATATTATTTTTTTTTATTTAGGTGGGGCCCGCTTTCTTTTAAAGAAAGAATAAAAATTGAATAAAGTTGTAAAAAAATGAATAAAAATATTAAAGAAAGAATATTTAAATGAAATTAAAAAAAAAATAGAATGTTTGATGTTTGTTATATTGTAAAAATGAGGTGTTAAAATTGTAAAAGTAGTGTTTTGAAATTGTAAATGCTAAAATTTTTACAGTTGTTGATAAGAATGCTTTTATCCAGAATAGTGTTTACTTTGAATGCTTGTTTGTGTTATGATCTGTTACAAATTTTCCTATAAATATTTCTTCTCTCATGCATCCAGTCATTTTTTTTTTCCATAAGTGTCCATACAAAGAGAGAGAAGCATAATTCTAGTTTCCCCTATTTGATTTTCGCAGTAACACTTTTTTTTTTTTGATTGAAACACAGTAACACATTTTATATTTGTTATCATGTTTTATTTTAAAAAATCACAAATAATAAATTTATATATGCATTATTTCCAAAAAAAAAAAATCAATAAAAAAGGTAATTGCCTTATACATGAACTCTTTAGTAATTGAAAAATGCTAAATCTACTACAAATTTTATTTCATAAAACTTATAGGAAATGTTTGGTTTGCTGTGATGTGCTTTTGATGTGATGTATATTACGTGATGTGACATTAATTTTATTTTTTCTAACATTCACATAATATAAAATTACAAAATATATCACATAACTTTAATCTCATCACCTTCCTAAATAATGTAATATTATATTCTTGTATTGAAATTACATTAATGTAAGATTACAATAATGTAATGTTATGGTATAATGTAACATTACAGTGAACCAAACGTGCCCATAAAGTGATGTGGTAATGAATATGATTGATAGTCTTCAACCACTTATTAAGTGAATATTTGAATTATTTTTTGGTGATCGGTGACACACGGTCTATAAGCTCTACATTAGTACTCTTAGTATAATTTTAAAGTTACCACTGCACACTCTTGGTGTAATGGTCACTTCAAAAGTATAAGTCTCTAAGAGGAAGTTTCACACATGTATACACTTAAATTAGGCTAGAATAGAATTTCTATTTTTTATATAAAAAAAAGTATAATTTTAAAGTTTTTTAGTACTCTTTAGTATAATTTTAAAGTTCTTTTCAGGGTAAGTTGTAAATTACAATCTTAAAATTTGGGTGTGATTGAATTTTACACCCTGAAGTTTCAGAATATAAATTTTACTCCTTGATGTTTGAGGGTGTTTGGACTTTTCACCCTTACATTTCAGAGTTTAGATTTTATCCCCTATATTTTAGGGGTGTTTGGATTTTACTCCCTAAAATTTGGAAGTGTTTGTATTTTGCATTCTAAAGTTTTATAATTTTTGGGTGTAAAATCCAAACATTCCCAAATTTAAGAGATAAAATCCAAATTTTGAAATGTCAGAGTGTAAAATCTAATCACCCCAAAATTTAGAGAGTAAAATTCAAATTCTGAAACTTCAGAGTGTAAAATTCAAACATTCAAACTCTAAGAGTGTAACTTGCAATTTACCGAATTTTTTATTAGTAGTCTACGTTAGTACTCTTACTATAAGCTCTTCATAAACAACACTTCTAAAGTTTATTAATTTTATTGACAGCGCTAAAAAATTGACAAACTTGTATGTTTTATATGAACAATAAATTTCAGCATTTTAACTTGGATTTCATAACTAGAATCTGACATTGACAAGCGATGTTTTTCAACTTAAATTCTTGAAAACCTAAATATTCGTTCATACAAATTGAATTCATTATCTCTCACTTTGTGGTTTCGGTTCACCCTATTAAGTTTCTTTCATCTTTCTTGAGCCAACTTTTTCTTCATCAACATATGCATAAGATAGAACTCGAGTCGTATTATTCTCTCTTTAAAACTTGATGCACTCGCTTGTACGTTGCTAAACGGTTTTATATACTCAAAAATAAAACAACAAAATAGCAAGCACCACAACACACAAAATTTAACGTGGTCCGCCGAACTCCAACTCCACATTCTTGAACAAGAATATAATTTTACAACCTGATGATTCATAATCTAATCTCCATCATAGTATGCTAAAAAAAAAAATCCTTATTAAAGTTTGGTTTGCATTTCCTACAGGTTTTCCAGAAGGACTTCGAGGAAAATGAGATCATAGATACCTGTTTTGCTCAGTGCGAAATCCCACAGTGGTTTTGCGAATATGAGGACTGTTCAACAGTGAATACCCAACTAAATCCAAATGCGTTTGATAATTTAAATTGTATGGGAATTGCAGTATGTGCTCTTTTCTCTTTTCACAAGCATCCAACTGCCGTTCGTATGGATAAGGATTCGGGAATTTCTCATGACTTCCATTGTCTTTTGCGGGCCAACTCTCGTCCTGTGCATCGAGTATGGAAGACAATCAATGAAGACAAGATATCAATTTCATTAACACCACGAAAATTCATTTGGGTTTTGTTCTTCCCAAGGGCAACGCTTTTAGATAATTTGAGTGAAACTGAGAGCAGTAGTGTTCACTTCGAATTTCGAACTGAGGGTCCAGATTTGTTGGTCCAGAACTGGGAGTTCAAGCCTATAGTCAAAGCAAATAAGGACGAGTTAATGCCTACAGTGGTTCAATGCTCCACTCCGCCAGGTAGCGTCCTTGACTGTTGCGATCCCAAGTTAGTCCATGAAATGTGGTACAATCTTCTTTTTAAAATATCGGTCAGTTTGGGCTTGTGCTACCATTATGAGGGTCTATACCCTCAGCCTCAAAGTTTGCTCATTTCTGAAGGGAAGACCAGTGGAACTGCCCAGTACTCTTATGATCAATTCCGGGTAAGAATTCTTAACCATTTGTGCAAAAACGTTAAGGATAATGTAATTACTAGCTTGTAACACATGTATATGAATAGCTTTAAATATAAATATAATTACAAGCATATTAAAATTCTGACATAAGTTAAATACTATTGATGATAATGCTTAATATTTTGTCAATTAAAAAAAAAAAAAAAACTTGTATGAAAAGATGCTACTAACACACTAGCATATACTTAGAACCCATAATCCATTAATTTCACCAGCCTAGTCACTTTTTAACTACAACTACCAATAAGTCCAATGTACGTGAATAACCAATTTCCATATAGCAAGCATAAACAAACTAAGAGCTAAAGCATAAAAAATAACATGGAAATGCAAAAATAAAACCAAACCATAGCTAAACACAAGGAAAAGTTTAGGAAGAGAAAAACCCAAGCCTCCAGGCAAAAAACCTCTCCCTTGACCACACTGTCAGAAAATCTCCAGTAGATGAATCGTTGCAATACAAGAAAAACTATGAATCCTCCAAGCTCCAGTTAGCAACCAACTTCTCAAAATCCTTTCTTCACCTAGTTTGCCAAAGACATCACCATTGAGCCACCAATGATATTGGATTTGAGGTGGCCTAAGTTTCCATACCTTCACTTATATCTCACAATACTCAGTTTTAGTTGAATGAGATAAAGGGAATAAAATTTCTCTCAAGAGGATGCTAATGATGAGAGAGATGGAGAAGAGAGGTTGAGAGTGTTTAAGGCTCTAAGGCAAAAGCTCTCTCTTTGTCTACAAGGTTGGATGATGGAAATGAACTTTAACAATAGGCTTATACCCAGATCCTACTCTCTAGCCACGTCCAGCATGCACAAGGTGTGTGTGTTGGACTATGTGAAAAAGAAAAAAAGAAGATCAAGATGAAATAGGGCAATTGCCAACATGCAGTTTGCAATCTTGTCGCAACCTAGCTAGGTTTTGACATGCCTTGTCAGCAACCACGTGGATCTTTTGCCATGTGTCACATGAGGTTGCGAGAAGGTATCAAAAACAGTTTTGACCATGATTGATTAGGCCCAAGTACTTTCTATCTCAAATACAATTTAGTCCAGAAATACATTAAAATAAGAAGAAAATATATAAAACTTTGTCATTGAATAAAGCTAATAAGAAAAATGGACTTAACTTTGTAAAAATATTATTCGGTAGAACATGCAAATTGTTGATTCTTGTTTATTTTTAATTTAGAATATATATATATATATATATATATATATATTATGTTACTTCTTAACTTAATTTTTGTCATTGTGATGCAATAAATTTATTTCACGTGTGCATTTTCCAAATAAGAATAGGATATGAACAACCAATTTGTAATAGAGCCTTTTTTTTTTTTTTTTTTGATTCATGAATCTACATGTAAAGACATTCGACACAAAATAAGAGATGGAATGACACGTGACACCAATTGAAATCTATTTAAAATATAAAGACATTTTATATCAAATTAGTTGACACTAAAAAGGATGCTTGGCACAAAATTGGTAATCAATTGGAGTCTAATTTGGATTCTTAATTGAATTATATATATATATATATATATATATATATGTATGCATATAAATGAATATTTAAATTACTTTTTGTGATTTGCGACACATCTGTTTATAACTTATGTTATAAAATTTCTAGCTAGCATCCCTAACATGGTTGCAAATTGACATACAATTTACTATGTTTGTACCCCTAATTTGATATTATATTCCTATTTTGCAGTACTTTTATCCGTCCACTGCGTATAATTCATGTTTCCCAACGAGAAGAACTCTTGAGTGGTTCAATTATCAAAGTCGTGGACACTCGGTGACAATTGACATATCCCGAAATCTGTACGATGATAATAATTGGATTGGACTTGCTCTATATGCTTCTTTTTCAATCCCTAAGGATTACACAACCGTTATGAATTGTGCAAATTTAGTAAAATGGTCTCACTTCCTAAATTGCCAATTGCAAACAAGTAGAGCTGGACAGGATGATCAAATTCGTGTTTGCCAAATCAATGATGAAGAAACCGATTGGTAATTTACTCTCTATGGATTCACTTGGATATCTTACATACCAGGTGAGGCATTTAAGGATATGTTGCATCAATGTGATCACATTAAAGCTTCATTTGTGAGTGATTGGCGCGATGTAACTGTGCAAAAATGTGGGGTCCGCCTTTTGTACCAGCATGATCAGCGGCAGTTTGAGAGAGAACTACAAAACTGCAATGCCTTGATTTCTGGATATCGAGATTTCATGCACAGCAATAGTTCATCTTTCGTAAGTAATCAGAAAATAAACTACGCAACGAAATCACTGAGCAATTATCATATACAACAAACCGAAATGACTTTCTGGTAAGAAATTATAAGTATTTGTTTTTGGTTCATATACCGCAACTCTCTCCTCTGTTTATTATGTGACTCAATATACACACCAAATTTTGTTTATTTTACAGGATAGATGCTCCGTATATAGTCGTTGTTGCCCTCCAGTAGAAATTTTGCATCGTTTCAGCAATAAAAGTAAGAAGCCCTCAGTGACAATCAATATACCCAAAAGTTGTGAATGGATGGGACTTGTTGTATATGCTTATTTTTCAGTCCACGATCAAACTGCATTCCTTGATCGTCCCAACTCTACAATTCCTCACCAACTTGTCTTTTGGAAAGCAATGCAGTCAATCCAGTCCGAGGAAAAATTGTCGTTCGCACCAATAAGGAAGAATTCTTATGGCTAGATGTCGAAGGTAGATTTCTTTGGTTATCATATCTTCCATTTGGGTTCTTTCCAGATAGGGCGATTCAAGATAGTAGTAGCACTAGTATCGAGGTTTCTTTTGTAAGCGATTGGCCAGGTGTGACAGTGCAAAAATGTGGGCTTTGTTTCTACTACGAGCATGATGAATGGCTTCAAACAATAATAAACAGTTGCTGGCTGGAATATTTGCTTCAAGACCACATCAATCTAAAAGTGATTGGCAAATCAAAATTTAATCCAAACCATAATGATGAGGCAGGGCCCTTAAGAACCAGTAGTGGAGTTGAGGCTGAAGACCATCATGAAATTCCAAGAAAGCCTAATATAGTGGAATCTAGTGGATCTGAGAATCAACTCAGTGAAAATGACCCACAGCCGAAGGATCAGTGTAGCCAAAATGACCTGCTGGTAATTGATTTATTATTAGCGTGTTTGCTTTGCTTAAAACATAATATTTCCTCTCCCTCTATTTAATTTGTTTCATCCACACTAATTAGACACACTTTCTGTTTCACAGAAGTTTAATCGATGCCTTGTCTATAAAGCTTGGTTCCCTCTAAGTGAAATTTTAAAGTGGTGTGATCTTCAGAGTGATGAGAATCACGTGACAATCCCTGTACCTCCAAATTTATACAATGATTGTGCTTGGCTGGGACTAGCATTAATTGCTTCTTTCGAAATCAACGTGAATGAGGTTGCTATCCTTGATATTCAAGATTCAGAAGCTTCTTTCAACCTGATTTGTTATTTGGGATCCGATATTGAAGGTGTGAAACCTTTCCATACCTATGACCTGACTAAAGAGAATCTCAAGTTGTTACATCAAGGTGGATTCATTTGGTTGTGCTATTTACCTCGTGAATCATTTCAAGATTCATTGAATCAATGCAGATGGACTAAGGCTTTAATTCAAACCAATTGCCCAGGCTTGACGGTGCAGAAGTGTGGATTCCATCTTTCATACGACCATGATGAGGCAGAACAAAAGGAAATAAAAAGATGCTGCAAGGCTTTCTTCCCTCATAGGCATGAGGTAAGATCCAGTGTACCTAGTAGCTCTAATAATGATGATGCTCAACCCGAAAGACAGAGACAATGCTTTAATGATGAGTCCGGACCCAGAAGAACTAGTAGCTCCATTGAGGACCTTCATCAAGAAATTCCAAGAAAGCCTATTTATACAGGGGAAACTAGTAAAGCTAAACACCTCGGTGAAAATGGTCCACACCCTAAGGATCAGCACTACCAAAGCCACTTGCTGGTAATTAATAAACTAATGAGTGTTCTCTTTGCCTCAAACATAATATTCCCTCTCCCTATCTCTAATTTCTCTTATACTCACTCATTAGACACTATATTTTTGTTTCACAGGACTTTGATCGATGCCTTGTCTATAGTTCTTTTTTGCCTCCATGTAAAATTCTGGAGTGGTTCAGGCTTCAGAGTGATGAGCCCCAACTGAGAATCCCTCTACCTCAAAATCTGTTCAATGATAGTACTTGGATGGGACTGGCTTTATGCATTTCATTTGAAGTCAACGTGAATGGGGATGCTGCCTTGGACATTGAAGAATCAGAAACTTCTTACTATCTTTTCTGTCATTTGGAAGCCAGCATTGAATGTGTGGAACTTCTCCATGTCTATTGCCTAACTAGAGAACATCTCAAGAAGTTGCTACAGCTAGGTGGATTCAATTGGTTGTTCTATATATCACATGGGTCATTTCGAGATTCGCTAAATCAATGCACCTGGATTGAGGCTAAAATTGGAAACGATTACCCATACTTGACACCGCAAAAGTGTGGGCTTCATCTTCTGTACCAGCATGAAGAGGCAGAGTTTAAGGAAACAATAAGATACTACACGACCTTGTTCCCTAATGAACATGAGGTAAGATCCAGTATACTTAGTAGCTCTAATAACGAAGAATCTCAACCTGAAAGACAGAGAGGACGCGTTGATCCTGTGCTTAAAGGCAAGGGCAAGCAAGTTCTTGAATAAACTCTCTTCTCTTTGGCTCCTCTTACCTCTAGGCCTCTTCCTTCTTAAGTTATTGGTAAGTCATCCTCCCTCAAGTTTATATTAAAAAAAACAATCACATGTATCCTAGTACTCATATAGTAATAGAAATTAGGATTACTACTTTTATCTAATTTTTAATTTTCTGTTATTTATACTTTCATGGTGCAACTAAAATATATATTGTGTATATATATTTTGCTCAGTAAGTCTAATATAATAGTTTGCTACGTGCTATAACCACTTGATGCATGGTTAGCTAGTAATGAAAGTTAGATTAAAGTTGAAATTAAAATTAATTCAATTAAACAATAATGTAGTTTTTTGTCATAGTTAGCCATATCTAATAATGCTCTTTGTGCAAGTATTGGTGTCACTGCGTGAGATTGGGAAGGGGAACCTATCACAATCATGACTTTAATAATTGCAAAGCATGAATGCCAAGCTCATTGAATACCATGCTCATTGAATCTATAACAGCATGTTAAAACAATTTTTTAGAAGAATAATTATTGATGCAAACTTCTACAAAATTTAATGATGGAATCAACTGCATGTATCTCTAGCCAAGACAAGGACAAGTTGACATGGACTCCTAATTCATAACATGAAACTTGAAGTGAACATAAAACCCAAAAAAAAAAAAAAAATTATAATAGAAATTCAAATCAAACAGGATGTAAAGAGAAATTTACAGCTGGTGACACTCATGGCCAGCCCTAGGCCTAGGCCAATTAGGCCATTGCCTAGGGCCCCAACTAGAGAAAGACCCTAAATTTGGTGGGCAAAAATTGTTTTAAAAAAGATATAAATATTCTTGGGAGGTATTAGAAAAAATTTAGTTTACAATTTAGGTATTAGAAAAAATTTTGAATTTTAGCTTTTTTTTATACTATTCATAGGTCTTGTTGTACTTTTTAGTACTATTCATAGGTCTCATTGTATTATTCAACTAGCTTTTAACTTCTTTTTTTCTACACTTTCAACATAAAGTTTTCAATTTTAATTAAATAAGTTGTTCCCAAATGGATCTTAAATAATGCTAAAGATAGAGATAAGTCAAATTTAAATAAATAAGTATTACAAATAGACGTGTTACAGTAATTCAAATAAGAAAATATTAAAAATACTTTAAATTTTACTACAATTTTTATAATTTGATGTGACAATAAATATTGTAGGGGAAAAGGGCCCGTTACCCAAAAATAGGCTGTGGGCCTGTCTGAGGAGACCTTCCGTCCGAGGACAACAGGTAATAGGGAATTTGCCTAGCTCAACTCCTGTCCAAAGTACAAGTTACGTAGAAAGAAAAAGACTAGTCCGAGGAGACTTGCCTGTTCAGATCACCAAGGAGATGATTCAGATGAATACTTCAACATTGACCTTAGCATTTCTGGAGAGTTCCCTAACTTATGTAGGCCAAAGAAGACAAGTGGCAACGCTCAGATATTAAGTAAAAGGCTGCTGCCACCGCATTTATGATCCTGTAGCTAACATCATGGCTGCATTACTGGGGAAATGACATCTGAACAGTGACCCCAGTCCTTTACAGCTACCATGCAAAGGCTTTAGGGGAAGGTTGATGGGACAAGTATCAAGAAGGAACCCCCTAATTAGCACGTGGGAAGAACTAATATATAAGGGGAGCTGAAAGCACCAAAGAGGGAGGAGGAAGAAAGAAAAAAGAGAAAGAGAAACACTCATCCAATTGTTAAGATAGACTCCTCGGACTAGGCCGAGCAGCATCCAAAATAGTCCTAGCATTTCATCTTTATCAAGCTGATCATAACTAAGTTTGGGCCACCATCCAGCTCATTCTCAATCGAGTTTACTTAGCCCACTCTCTTACAAATTCATTGTAAGAATACTGTTTACTTGCTGGGCTTGAGTTCATCTCTCTCTTACCAACCCAAATTGTAATTTGTGTCCTTACAAATATGATAGGTGAACTTTAACAAACTATTAAATGCATTTTTGAATGAATTTTTGTGTTTGGTGATATATTTTTGTAATTCTCATGTTGTAAATTTTATAATATCTCTAGTATTTTTGTAAGTCTCATGTCTTTATTCACATCCATCATAACATCAGTTTGTAGAAAAATTTACTAAAACTTTAGGATTTTCTCGTAAAAAAATCATATTAAAAAGTAAAAAGAATGGATTTAAAAAATACATTATATAAAATACTAATTAAATGATAAAATAAAGGCCCTATTTGAAAATTTTGCCAAAGGTCTCTGAAATGTTTGGGCCGGCCCAAGTGATAGTACAATGTACACAAGCAGGCCACCCCAATTTGCAAGCAAATAAAAGCTCCCAATGACCAAAAACACTGAAAATCGGAAAGGAAGAACACAACATACATGTAAATAGACCACTAGTTCAATTATTCAATTTCAAGATAGCAAAATACCAATAGATTATAGAACAAATAAGCCCATATCAAAAGTAACTTTAAGTGCATAAAATTGCATAACTTCCAATGGCACTTTTGTGGATCTCGGTAATTTTTAAGAATAACAAATGAAAATCAACTCATGCAACCACGGTATTTCATATGTTAAGAGGAAGAGCTCCAGATGCAGCTTGCCTCAATTGCTGCATAAACTACAGGTCGTGCAAGCTACAAAACGACAGATCTACAACTGAGTTTATTAGCAGATCACGAGACAAGCACGTGACTTATACTAGTGTGATCCACGCGTCATTAGTTGATTAGATTAAAGTGTAAAACAGTTAGTTGTTGACTTATTTCTGTTTCTGATTTTCTAACGGCTAGTTTGAAAGTAGATTAGTTTCAGTCCTTAATATAATCTCTCTGTTCTTAGTATAAATAGCAGAACCTTGTGTAAATGTAATTCTCTCATCAATATACAGAGATTACACTCTCTCAATCTTCTGTTTAAGTAAGCTTTTAAAATCATAGATTTCAGCTAAAATCTTTATCGATTAAGCAATAAGGAAAACAAAAAAAAAAAAACAAAAATCCTGTAAATTCAAGAATAGAGCGCCCACACACACAAGAACTTTCTCGGATAATTGGTTCGTGTTGATCCAAATGCCACAAGAAATTTAAGATGAAGAGGAACCCTCGTAAAGATAGTAAAGCTTTTAACGTCATATATTTTATCTAACTTCATTGTATTTCTCATCACGAGAGTAACGAGACCACCATTATTGACTGTGAACAAGAAAAGATTGGGTGTTTTTCTGTTTTCCCATTTCCTGTTTCCATATTTTGCAGGTGAGTTTGACACGAATCTCATAGAAAACACTCTTCTGAAGATCAAGTTCAAGGTGTTACATCTCAAACACAAGCAGAGAATCAACCATCTGTACGTGAATGTTGCGTGGAAGCAAAAGTTTTGTCCAGAAAACAACCTGCATTCAAAATATTTTCATTGTAGTCTTGTTTTTTTTGTTTCTGATCATAGAAAATAATGAATTTCACATTTCTAATATGGTCTATTATATATCAGATTACAGGTATTAACTATATATTAAGAAAACATTTTCTTCTATCAAAAAAAAGAAAAAAGAAAAAAGAAAAGAAAACATTTTCTGAACCATTCTTTTATGCCTCTGTTTATTACGTTCCTTGGCTATTGAAAAAGAAAGAAAAGAAAGAAAATTGATTTTCCCATCAGATATTACCAGAGATTCGACCTCTCACTGCAGTTTTAGTTGGGCCTCTACAGAAGCGTATGATGCAGCCCATTCCTGCAGCAAGTGGGCCTTGAATAGGGTGTGTAGTGTCGTCTTAACCAGTCATGTCCTCTAGGCTCTAGCCCCTCTTTCCTTTTTAATTTTTTTTTTAATAATTGTTACAATAATTTGGACAAAGAAATTCGTGCCTTGATTTTCTTAAAGACATCCGACAATGTCATTGAATTAAAAGATTTTTGGTCTATCATTCTAGTCCAAACTTGTGTAATATAATATTCAATTCATGTGGTTGGTTTAAATAAATTAGAAAATTTTAGATTTTAAATTTGATTAAATAATTTGAATAGAGAATGAAATGTCAATTATTTTAATTGATAAAAATTTATGGAAATATTTGAGCTTTATTAAAATGTAGCAATGAATTAACGAATTATAATGTTTTTTTTTTTTATTTGAGTAAATCTCCAAAATTCACTTTATCATATACATATATTGGCTTTTTTATTTTGGATAAAATGTGTTGTTAAATTTATATAAAGTGATTTTTTATTTTTTAAATTATCTAATCCAAAGTCCAAACAAAACATTTTTGATATAGCAAAAAAAAGTTTCCTGAAAAAAAAAAAAAAAAAAACTATAACTCCTCAGCACTTTGATTAAATAAAAATATCTCACTTTGTCACGGTTTGAGATATTTTTAAATATCTCAACACTTTGTCACGGTTTCAGATTTCACTTCGAATAAATTATAATTCCTCGAGTTTCACTTCAAGCCACATGCAGAACACTGAAGAGACCAAACTTAATAAAATTTGGTTTGCTCAAATAATTACTTACTAATATTATCTACATGAAATAAAAACTTTAGTTTGATCTAATTATACACCTTATCACCCGCAACCGCTAGTCATGTGCCTTTATAGCCAGAAAGAACGGAACCAAAGATCTCTAGTTTGCTTTCCAAAGCCACAATCAACTGTTGAACCCTTTCTGTTCCCCTGCCTTTTTACCACCCAAAGCTTCAATCAACAACCAAACCATACTAAGTTCTTGAATATTAGAACTGGTTTTGTACATTGCTAATTTACTATGACCAAAAAACCTACATTATTATTTAATTGAATTTCTTTTAATTTCAACTTTCCGTTAAACTTTAGAAGCTAGCAACTCATGCATCAGGTGGTCATAGCATTTAGCAAACTATTATATTGGACTCACTGTGCAAAAAAAAAAAAATTTCTGGCTTGCAACACGAAAGTATAACAGAAAACTCTGCAAAAATTAGATAGAAGTAGTAATCCCTGTGTTCTTTTACATGAGCACAAGCATGCATATTTATGCTTGTTAAAAATTGTCTCTGCTTTCTATTGTCCAACCCACAAATAATTTTCATTTCATCTCCTTCTTTTTCCCATAAATTTAATATACTTGGTGCCCAAAGAATTTGTTAATAAAGCAGATGGTTTAAATTTTTCTTGCCGTGTTTGAACTTAAATTCTCAGCACCAAATGAAGCTGATACTTGAGCCAAAATAAAATCCAATGGTCTAGTATCTCCGGCTATTGTTGGTTCAATTATTTGTATCCTTTTCCCCCCTCTAGGATTCTATGCAGGACCAGGGTAGATGTAAAAAGTCAGGAAAAGAAAATCAAACATAGGAGTGACAGTGTCAGTTGTAAAAAAATGTAAACTGACAATACGTTCATTTGGTGCTATGGGAAAATTTTTCCTTACATGAGGCACTCCATTTCATAAAAAAGTTGAATGTAAAGGAAACTGCCCAAGCACTAAACCAGTTCAGCAGCACCATCAAGCCACTAGCAGCCCCCTTCACATTAATTGGGAAAATCTGCAAGAGAACAGGTTTCAGGTAAGCTCAATGAATATGGAAGAAGCCATATCTAATAATTCTCTTTATGTAAGTAGGTGTCACTGCCCGAAATTGGGAAGGGAAACCAATTACAATATTTACCATAGAAACTGCAAAGCATGAATACTAAGCTCATTGAATCTATAACAAATTTTTATGCACTTGCATCAACAGTAAAATTAAAATCTCAGGCCAAGACATGGAGGATTGATCACTAACCAAGACAGGGTGGACAAGTACTCCTGATTGCATTGGGAAATGCTCAATATCAACTTATATAAAATTTTTTCTCTGCCATTCTTAGATCACAATTTGAAATTGATTGAACATAAATAAAACCCAAATGTTACATAATAGAAATTCAAATTGAACAGAAGGATTAAAAAAAAAATTTGGCATAACCTAATCGACTAGGTTGTGCACTTTATGCTTGACAAAATAAAGATAAAAAATTGAGGCTTTTTATGATATTAATAGGTTTAATGGAAAATGTTAACAAGTGCTGTACAACACTTGTTAATAATCCATTTTAGAAAAGTTTTGAAACCACTTTTATGGGAAATGAAAAAAAACTGTCAAAATATTAATTACTTTTTTTTCATTTCTCATAAAAACTTTCTTTAAATGAATTATTAACAAGTTCTCTACAGCACCCGTTAACAGTACTCTTATTTAATATCAATACTACTAGAAAGCTCACCTTTATTTCTCTGAAAATTTACTCTCAGCCAAAAAAGACATTTAAATTTATAAATCTCATAAAAAAAACCATAAAATTACACAAATTTACATCAACAACTGAAAACATAAATATACTACCAATGTTACACATCTACCAACAAATTTACATAATCAAGAACCTAGAAACTCTATTAAACTTGCCACCTGCCCCACCACCCAGAATTTTTTTGACCCTTCATACCCGATTTCAACTGAGCCATTCATTCAAAACAATTCTCCATGCTTCGGGTCAGATGGGTCGAATAGATTAGCCTTAGGACAGTCCCTTCCACTCCAAGCTCAACCCTGTACAAGTAGACAAAATTAAACCCTATCATTTTAAAAGGTTTCAAATAAGCCCATCCAGTTCCCTGAATTACATATCAAAATGTCCTTTGCCATCAATGATGTTAGGGAAATAATCGATGGCTTATTTGAAAACCTTTTAAACGAGCATAGTTTAAATTGAAATTTTTGAAAAGTGTAGGATAAGTTTAAAATTATTCCTAAAAAATAGGGTTTGAAATATAATTTATAAAAAAGAAAAGGTTGAGGCAAGTCCAATTTAAAACATGGTAAAATTATATCTTTCACATAATCAAAAGGAAATAAGTCAAAAAACACTGTTGTTGCACAGTCCAAGCAATTCTTGGTTTGAGAGGAACAGTGTTAAAGAAATAAAAAATTTCACAATATTTTTCACAACAATTAAGTTAGCAAGTTTTTACTAATTTTTATTTGTACCAATCATGACATCACTTTTTTAAACTATCACTAACACATTAATCGGTGTGAAAATTTTGTATATATATAAATATATATATATTTTTTGTATCTATGGACTTTTCTATTTTGAAAAACAACCACCCATATGATTTCCATCTTATCTTTCTGTGCACTGCGGTAAAGATTATCAGTTCTTTGGTATATGGTTAAAATTGAAAATTAGAGGGAGGATGACTTACCAATAATTTCAGAAGGAAGAGCCCCATAAGAGAAATTATTCTTCTAGAACTCGCTTGCCCATGTCTTTAGGATCAATGGGTCCCCTTTGACTTCCAAAATTAGACTCTTTCCTAGAGTTGGAGGTTCTACTAGATGTTCCTTCACCATCATGCTTTGGTGAAAATAGCCAAATACCACGATTTTGGAAAAGTTTGTGGTAATCTAGCACTGTTTCGGAAATATTTAGGAATCTACCACTTTTTTGGTACTCGAGTTTAATGAACTCGAGTTTCTAATTAGTTTGCCAACATGGCACTGGCTAAGTTGGATTTTGTGCATTAAAAAATGCCACCTGGTACTTGATGGTCTCAAACTTGAGTACTGTGTGGACTAAACTCAAGCTCGAGTACTATGTAATTTTACATCCACAGTACCCGAGCTTCCCAAACGCGAGTCTGGCTTAGGCTTTGTAGTCCACCATACTTGAGTTCAATGAACTCAGGTTTGGCTTGGGTTCTAGGTCTAATTTGGAGTTCACCATACTCGAGTTCAATGAACTTGGGTTTGGCTCAAGTTCCAAGACTAATTTGGAGTCACCATACTTGAGTTCAATGAACTCGGGTTTGGCTCGGTTACTTTCTCCATCAAACTCGAGTTCATAGAACTCGAGAACTATGTAAATTTTTTTCAATCTCACTCAATCTAACTCTCAATCTCCTTCTCACTCTCAATCTCCTTCTCACTCTCAATCTCACTCTCACACTCTTTCTCTCTGTCTTAGTTTTTAATCTCACTCGCTAGCCCATTACAATTTGCAAAACCAAAATTTGCATATTTCTTTTGCTTGTATTTGTTCCGGGGATGGAGGAAGCACACACACACAACTTCCATTATAGTGTTGACATGCCATGAAAGTCTGATAGAGTCTTGTTTACAGATCTTAATTTTCGATGTACCAGAAATCCTGGATCTACCATACATTTTGGATAATCATCCTTTTGGTTGAACCAAAATCAAGCTCAGATACTAAATAGGCCAAAACAAATTTTAACATTTAAAGTTTGAACACGGAAATGGCTAACAGTTTCTTCAGCAAGCCTAAATTTCCATTAACTAGAATTTTCTCAACTTTGTTAGCCCACTAAATATTAAACTATACATATTATATGAGACTATCACAAAAGTTTTACAGAGTTGTATAGACGCTCCTTTACTTACAAGATGCTGTGATTAAAAATTACAAGAATACAGTAGGATTTTAAAATTTTTGGTTTCTCCCTAGGATTTTACAAAAGTTGAACCGCTGTGATTGCTGGGAATTTCTCTTGTAGTGTCCTTGTAACAGCAACACGAACAGTTATCACCCCTGCAACTGGTCCTGTTATCCTTACTTTAACTATTGGTACCTCAATTGCCACCAGTTAAAGAGATCCACTAGCTGCCCTACCAAATAGGGCCTGATTTCTTCGAGAACCTGAAATGGACAAGGCAAGTATGATAGACAAAACATTGAAACAAGCACCTAAAAAATAGAGAAAAAGGAGGGTTGGAGAGGGGGGAGGGAGGATGAATCTGCAACCTCGCCATTGGAGTAAGGAACATAAAAGCAATCTTTGGAAACAACTCAAGAACAAAACCTACATATGTCACAGATGGTAGGGAGTCCACATAGCAATTCAACCATCAAAGAACAGACTCAGTAGATTTTAGCAGAAATTTTGAAATTCACTATTTAAGATCACACTCAACCCAAAAGAGAATCCTAGCTTTTGGTTGAGCTAAAGCCTAGAGCTCATTGGCAATATACTAATTTCAATTTTCTTTGTGGCCAAAAGTTAAAAGAAACTGAGATTTAAGTACAATCTGTCACATAAAACATAGAACTAGTCTATCCATACAATCAATTGTATAGGAATTTGAATGAAAATATTCTGAAATTGGTGTTCATAAGGTGAACCTTCCCTGGAATTTACATCAAGATTCGTGTTCTATTCTATTAAATCTACCCATAGTTGCTATCCTTGGAATAAGACATGGCAACATAGTCTGAACTTTTCCTAAACCATCTGAATTGTTAGGTTCTAAAGACTAGGATCTAATGTATTTAGAACTTCATTTTGTATGTTGGAAAACCATGATCAAAACAATGTTGAGTCGTGTGTTAGACTTGCTCAAAGTATGGGATTTATTGTAAAGTTGGAATCGAGTTTTTATGCAGAATTACTTGTAACTTTCTGTGAGACTCGATCGATCGAAAATTAGACTCGATCGATCGAAAATCGCACAGAACGTTTTTCTGCAGAATTTTCCAACTCAGCCCAAGCCCGTTCTAATGTATAGGGTTTTATGTTTGCCCTAAGTATAAAAGGGAAAACCCTAGCCACGTTTTTAGAATTCTGTTTAGTTCTGTTTTGCTGTGTTTTGTGAATCTCTCTGTGAGATCTAGAGGTGTTTACCTTCACATACACTTAGGGTTTACAAACTTGAGATTTATGTCAAGAGTTGTGTAGATCATTACAGTTGCAGAATCAAAGAGCACAAAGATATACAAGCAGGTGCGCTTGTGGATTTGCTGAAGAATTCCGGAAAGAAGGAGTCCGTGGATCTCGGAGCTATCATGGGGTCATGGTAGTAAGTTTCCTACAGGCAGGTAGCAATATGACGTTAGTGGTCTAAGTCTATTGTGTAAACTTTAATTCTTTCATAGTGGATTCTGTTTACCTTGAGGATAGCTAGGTCAAATCCTCCCCAGGTTTTTACCGGTGTGGTTTCCTGGGTCATCATATCTTTGTGTTGTTTATTTTCCGCTGCTTTATTGTTTTTATATTTATTTGTGTTAACCTAGTTTAATTAAATTACCTAAGTTAATAACTTGGCTAATTCTCTAGGTTAATCTGTTGGGTTAAGGGGTCTAAACGAACTGACAAGTGGTATCAGAGCGGGTAGCTTTTGTGTTTGATCCTTTGATCTTTGAGCTGATCCTTGACCCCTGTTGTCATGGAACACGGACACTCTCTAGTTGTTCCTCCTCACTTTGATGGAAACAACTATGCCTATTGGAAAGTAAGGATGAAAGCATTCCTAAAATCCATTGATGAGAGGGTGTGGAATTCCGTTGAATACGGATGGGAGAAGCCCACTACTCCTGTGAGTGAGTGGCAAACTTCTCAGAAGGAGGCAGCCGCTTTTAATAGCAAAGCAATGAATGCTATTTTTAATGCTGTTTCCATGGAGGAATTTAAGAGAATCTCTAATGTTGAGGTTGCTCATACTGCTTGGAATATCCTCCAGACTGTGCATGAAGGCACAAAGGCAGTTAAGATAAATAAACTGCAGCAATTAACTTCTAAATTTGAAAGCATTAGAATGAATGATGATGAATCTTTTGATGAGTTCTATGCTAAGTTGAATGATATTGTTAATTCTGCTTATAATTTGGGTGATATCTATGATCAACCTAAAATTGTTAGGAAGATTCTTAGATCTTTGACTGAAGATTTTAGACCCAAAGTGACTGCCATTACTGAGAGTAAGGATGTGGACTCCATCCCTGTTGATGAACTTGTAGGATCTCTTCAGTCCTATGAGTTAGACCTCCCTAAAACTAACAAATCCAAATCAATGGCTCTTAAGTCTGTTGATGATGTTGAGGATGGTGGATTTGATGATGATCTCTCTGCTACAGAGATTGCCTATCTTGCCAAGAACTTTAGAAACTTTCTGAGAAATAGTAATAGAAGGGCAAGAGGCAAGAACACTGTTGAACCTAGAAATTTTAGGAAGAATGAACCCACTAAGGTTAATAACTTTGAAAAACCTAAGGAAAAAGTAGGTCAATCTTCTAATAATTCTTTGGGACAACAATGTTATGGTTGTCAAGGGTATGGTCATTTAAAGTCTGAATGTCCTACTTATTTGAGGTCTAAGGGTAAAGCTATGGCTGTAACCCTTAGTGATGACGAAGTTTCCGACAATGAATCCGTAAGTGATGAGGATGGAAACTTTATTTCTTTCACTGCTACCACGGTAGTCAATGAAAGCTTGTCTGTTGAAGAGAACCCTTCTGATGGGGAACTCTCTGAGGATGCAGATCTACAGGAAGCCTACAATAAACTTTGCAAAGTTGCTGCAAAGGATGCTATGAATGTTGAGTTAGGCTTGGAGAAAATCGCATCTCTTGATCTTGAAAAGAAAAATTTACTTGTTAAATTATTTGATGCAAATGAGCTTTTGAATAATGTGAAAACTGAGAACATGCTCTTGCTTGAGAAAGTTAAATGTTTGGAACATGATTTGTCTGTTGCTAGAGAACAAACTAATAGGTCTGCAAGCTCCAAACTTGATCACATGCTGAGTATTCAAAAGTCTCCTTCTGATAAATCTGGTTTAGGTTATGAGGAAAGTATTTCTGTACTTGAACCTTCTTCCACTAAATTTGTTCCTTCTTCTGAACCTCCTAAGAGTGAGATTGTCAAACCTGTTGTGAGTGAACCTGTCAAGCCTTTGAATGTTACTCCACCTAGAAAAATTAGGGTTGATCTTCATGCTTCTCATTCTAGAGCTTCTACTTCAACTAAGGGCAAATTGCATGATAAGCCTGCATGGGTTTGTCATTTTTGTGGAAAACCTGGACACATACGTCCAAATTATTTTAAGTTGCAAGCTGCGAAGCGAGCAAATAAAACTACAGTACCTGTGCCTCAAGCACGTGATCCTATGGTACTGATTGGTGAATTGGTAAAGGCGTTAAACTTTTTTTCCAATCCTGGAGTTGCTCAGAATTCGAATATGAATCATAACTCCAATGTAAGAGTAGCATCTAAGAAGTCTTGGATGCAAAAAGGCTCAACCTAATTGAGTCTGTCTGACATGGTCCTTGTACTTTATTGCTATATCTTTTGTGACCTCTGTTTCTAGGATTTGCATTGCATTGCATTCATGCATTTCATTCTAGGTTGTTTTTTTTAATTAAAAAAAAAAAAAAATTTGTTGCAAATTGTGTTTTGCTATTTTTCCTTGAATTTGAAGACAAGGTTGGTCTATCAATTATTGCATAACATGTTTATGTACCTTGTTTAGCTTTGATGCACTTATTTATTGCACTTTACTAGCTAAAGTCTTGTTGTGCATGTTGTGTGGGAAGATGCTATATTTGTTGATCACATGATCTTGATTTTGAAGTTGTATGTCTTTGATTGTTGGACTTGAACTTAATGAGAAAGGCATAAATAACTATCTCACCACTGTGTATTAGCCAATCATGAACACCTTAGTGCATATCATAAGATTTTGTGCTCGAGAAAGTGTAGCACATGCACAAAAAGAACATAAGGTGTAGCCTTTATTTAAAATTGGTGTGTACATTATTGGGCTATAATAATTTCACAAATTCATAAAATTGGTGTGTACATTATCCCGGCTATTATTAAGTTTCTAATCAATTAATTTGAATAATGAGGCAAATCAAGAAACTTACATGATTGCAAGCTTTTACTCTAGGAGATGTGGGAGTTATATGATGTAACTCTTTAAGGGATAGTCTCTTTCAAATTCATGTGGTGGATTTTGTAGAAATTGTGATTGATCTCTATGTGTATATCACCTCACATGTTTCTCAAGCTTATGCTAGTTGCACACACTACACAAGTTAATCTTTGCTAAAATTGTGTACATGTTATTGTGTGTGTTTTTGGTCTGACCAACCAAGTTTGAGAATTCTTTGAAAATTGATGCCGAACATGTTTGCTTGTTTATTTTGTTGGTATATTGAGAGAAAATTTTGGTTGAGGAATCTGGGTTGAATACTTGTGTTTTTTGAAAATCATATCATCTCATACTCATGCATTTGATTTTAAAAATCTGCTGCTTTGAGGAGTTTTTGGTTTAAAATGTTTGTTTTTTCAAAACACTGATTTTTCCAGAATTTCGATCGATCGAAACTGATTTTCGACCGATCGAAAATGGTTAAATTTGTTCAGAAAACTCTCTGGTTGGTTCGATCGATCCAAGCTGTTTTTGGATCAATCGAATAAGTTTTCGACCGATCGAATGTAATTTTCGATCGATCGAAAATCGTGCCGGCTGTTTTTTAAAAGAAAGTTTCTCAAGTGTCTTTTCATTTTTTCAAAACTTTTCAAATCTCTTTTTGGTTTCCTACCAACCGGTCAGCACTATTCTTGGGATTTTTGTCGTTTTCCTCCACTTTATTTGCATAATCTCTCTCTCCCTCAGCTGGTAAGTCCCTTATACCCTTCCTTTTGCATTTTTTTTTCTATTTTCATGCATTTTTTCATGCATATTTTGGGTAATTTCGGCATTTAGGGATTTTCTATTTTTGGGATTGTTTTGGAGTGATTCTTTCTCAAATTCTTTATGGGTTTTTGTGGGGACACCTTTCCTAAGCACCTCATGTGGTTTAATTTGGTTTATTTGGTGCTTTGAAGAAAATTTGATATTCTAGGGCTTTTATTTGAATAAATTGGGGATTTCGTTCAATTGGGTTGAAATTGATAAAATTGGCTTGTTAGATTGATTAATTTGATCATTATATTGAGTTAATTGACTGTTGTGTTGATCAATTTATCAATTTGTTGTGTTTTGAAAACTAGGGTTTTTCAAATTGGGTATTTTTGATACACTTTGCTTGCTCAAGCCAATTTTGTTAATTTGAATCAAAATTGAACATGTCACTGCATTAGTACATGCATCATTTTCTGTTCATGCTCATGCATCATATAGATTTGATATTTTCTATATTTTTATGCTGTGCTAACTTGCAGTCTGCTCTTGGTTTTGGTTTTTGCTCTTTTCTTTCTGTGTCTGTCTCTTTTCCTTAGCACTATGCCTAGGAAAACTAGAGCCCATAGGACTGTTGATCCTTCTCCATCTTTTGACACCGAGAGATTTCCTAGTGAGTCTAACCAGATTACTTATGAGACCCTTAATCTTAGGCGTCAGATTTGGGCTGAGCGTAGGGTTATCTTAGATGAGTTAGATCCTGAGGTTCGTAGGAACTTTGAGCGTCGGGGTTGGTTACCTCTTCTAGACTTTGAGCATCCTCCTCCTGCTTCTTTGATTAGAGAGTTCTATTCGAACCTCTCTATTCATGTCTACGATAACGACACCTTAGTCAAGGTGTGGTTACGTGGTGTCGAGTACCGCATTACCCCTTCGGTGGTGTCGGATGCTCTTGGGGTGCCCATTGTGGACCATCCCGTCTTTCCTTACGAGGAGTCTCCTCCCCTTGATGACGTCTTGTCATACATCACTGGTACTTCTATCCAGTGGGGTTCTGATCCTCGGATCTCGTCTGCTGAGCTGTCTGAGTTGCACTATCTTTTCTTTCGGATTGCATGTCATTCTTTGTGGCCGATTACTCATGTTCACACCGTCCCTCTTGAGCGATGTGTGTTTCTGTATGCTTTGGTCACTGATGCTCCTATCAGTTTTCCGCATATGTTCCTTCGTTCTTTGAACGAGGTTCATAGGTCTAGTTCTCAGGCTCATGCTTTGTTTTTTCCTGTTTTTATTCATAGGATTCTTCTCTTTCTTGGTTTTGGTGAGTATCCTGCTTCCGAGCCTGTTCATGTTATTGCTCCTATAGGTGCTACCTTTTTGAGGCAAAGGGCTGCTCAACTTCGAGCTAGCTCTAAGCATGCTAGGGTAGAGCCTACCGGTGTCACTCCACCCCCTTCTTCTTCTTCTGCAGATCCTTTTGCAGCTGGGACTTCTTCGGATCCTGCTGTTGCTGCTGCTGCTGCTGATGTTCCTCCACCGTTTGATGAGGTTTCTGACCTTCGTCGGACGCTTGACACTGTCGTGACCGTTCAGGCGGCTCATGGTCAGCTTTTGGTGGACATCCTAGATGAGCTTCGTGCATTGCGAGCGGATTTGGCGAGCTCTCGTCGATCTTCTCCACCTCCTTTTGATGATGAGTGAGTGCCCTTTGGCAATTCGTCACAAAAAGGGGGAGTGCATAGTTCATTAGTAGCTTGTTTTTGTGTTGAGGGGGATTTACATTTTAGGGGGAGTGTTTGTTTTCTTAGTAGTGATACTGCGGAGCTTGTGGAGTTATTAGATTGTATCTAGGTGCTTCACTGTGTATTTACATTTTTAGCTCTTGATTAGGAGATATTTTTGTTGAGATACATTGTTATGTATATGTTTTCTTATTTCACTATGTTACTGTGCTTATTGACTTATATTGATGATGTTATTCATGATATATGTTTTTATTTTGTGTCATGTGAAATTAAGAAATTTTTATTTATGTATTTCCTGTTTTTGTTCCACACATGCGTTTATGTGTTTGTTAAGTGTTACAGGAATATACAGGTTGTTTTCAGTCGAGCTGCTGTCTACCTTGCAACTGTTGGATAGTAGTTTAGGTTGAATTGTTAAGTGGCTATTTTTTTTGTAATGGGCTTTTTCAATTTGTAACTTTGAGCATTTTGTTTAGTCTGTGTTTTGTCACGGATTGCCAAAGGGGGAGTTTGTTAGGTTCTAAAGACTAGGATCTAATGTATTTAGAACTTCATTTTGTATGTTGGCAAACCATGATCAAAACAATGTTGAGTCGTGTGTTAGACTTGCTCAAAGTATGGGATTTATTGTAAAGTTGGAATCGAGTTTTTATGCAGAATTACTTGTAACTTTCTGTGAGACTCGATCGATCGAAAATTAGACTCGATCAATCGAAAATCGCACAGAACGTTTTTCTGCAGAATTTTCCAACTCAGCCCAAGCCCGTTTTAATATATAGGGTTTTATGTTTGCCCTAAGTATAAAAGGGAAAACCCTAGCCACGTTTTTAGAATTCTGTTTAGTTCTGTTTTGCTGTGTTTTGTGAATCTCTCTGTGAGATCTAGAGGTGTTTACCTTCACATACACTTAGGGTTTACAAACTTGAGATTTATGTCAAGAGTTGTGTAGATCATTACAGTTGCAGAATCAAAGAGCACAAAGATATACAAGCAGGTGCGCTTGTGGATTTGCTGAAGAATTCCGGAAAGAAGGAGTCCGTGGATCTCGGAGCTATCATGGGGTCATGGTAGTAAGTTTCCTACAGGCAGGTAGCAATATGACGTTAGTGGTCTAAGTCTATTGTGTAAACTTTAATTCTTTCATAGTGGATTCTGTTTACCTTGAGGATAGCTAGGTCAAATCCTCCCCAGGTTTTTACCGGTGTGGTTTCCTGGGTCATCATATCTTTGTGTTGTTTATTTTCCGCTGCTTTATTGTTTTTATATTTATTTGTGTTAACCTAGTTTAATTAAATTACCTAAGTTAATAACTTGGCTAATTCTCTAGGTTAATCTGTTGGGTTAAGGGGTCTAAACGAACTGACATGAATTACTTTGTTTAATTATTTGTGTTTCAAGGAGGAACACTAAACAATTAGACTTGTAACAGAATGGTTTTTTCATTGTAGATAAACCTAACACTAATACCTTTACATCAAAATGTTCATAAAAGTTCAGGAAGCAAAATACATATCTTAGGACACAAAATATTTAGGTATTCCATACTTATTTACAACCCTGCTCAATATCAAACCCTGTAAAGCTTAATTGGGAAAACACTTGACTGGAGAAAATTTACCTAGGATGCACTTGTTTAATTTCTTGAGGATCATGCAACTTGGACATAATTAAACGAACATACCTGAAAAAGAGATCATGAGTAAATTATCTTGTGAAAATAATCTGCAATACACCTTACCATACCATCAAAGCCTAGTTTCTCTCCACCACTCCCATCAGAAACCACAAATGTACCAAAATTCAGGAACCATGAATCATGTGTATTTCCTTTGTTAAACATCATATAGAGCACATAATGCCATATAAATAGATAACCCTGTTAAATTGAAAAGAAATTATGGTATTCAAAAGATTTCTCAAAATCAATACATAACAAGGGTTTTTTTTTTTTTTTTTTTAAGACCATAAAATTTAAATGTACATCGGTCAAGCAGTAAAAGAAAACATCCCTGCCGTATTTATCCACTCAAACAGGCTCTCTTTATATTATAATTAGAAGAATGCTTAATATTTATTAAAATAAAAAACAGTAAACCATCAAAAGATCAAAAAACTATAACACATAAAAGAAGATAACTTGTTATAAATATGAAAGAGGGCAAAGGTGAGGATAATTGCCTATATAAATGCATGCCTTCAGTGCAGAAAAGGTAAACTGAAGGGTTGGCTAGGAAAAACATACCGAATCTCAGAGTCTTTTATTTCACGGGGGCTTACCTGAAAAGTAAATTAGACAAGAGTACATTAGATAAACTTTGTAAAGAAAGCAATGTTGACTGCATAGTATTTCAACTTTAGCTAAACATGCAATCAAAACAAATGTTGGAATACCCCCTCTTCCAGGATCGGCTACTGGATTCTCGGAAAGCCTGATATCCTTTGAATGTAACCCAAAAAAGAAAAAAGAAAAAAAAAGAATCATTTAAGATTTTGTAGTAAACCATTTAGACTTTAAAGTATTTTGGAGTTAATTATAATCGATATCATATAGTTCAACTTTAGCAAATTATTTAGTCCTCCAAATTGGCAGAAGAGGCCTAGTTTTCAGTTACAAACAAGAGATGGAATATGCCATAAAGTTCATGTATGCCCACCAACATAACTTACATATGTGTGGAAACCTAGCCCACGCCCACAACTGCACCAATAGCAGTGCACCACCAATCTGCTTGGCTATCTTTTTAGATGCATTATAGAGGTGTCTACATAACCAACTTAGTGCTACACTACTCTAGCTAAAATTCTTTTCATTGCTGATTGGATTGAAAAATTGCAGATACATGACTGAGAGCTGTTCGCCAAACTTGTCCATAAACAGCACACCACCCAACATTTCCAGTATGTAAAATTGAGTGCACTGCTGCACAAGCAAGTTAGTGGCACCAGTTGGGAGGGGCTTGCTAAACCATGACTTGGGCCAAGACGCTTTTAACCTCGGCCCACACAACACTACAGTGTCCTCACTAGCAAGCCATCTACAAGTACCCCCATTATAACCTTCATGTCTTGTAGCGTGATGGTAATCTCACACTGGGGCAAGTGGAATGAGTGCGTCTCCATCACTTCACCAACGCCGTGATCAATGCATGGTCAAGGTCTATATCTGGGACCCGAAGTAGCCCATCTAACCCCACATCTGTGATATAAGTGGCAATTCGTTGATCTAACCCACCTTCGGGCACACCACTAAATCAGTGATGACAAGTCAGTACACCTAGCACTTCTTGCAAACGAAGTAGCGTTGTATTAATAATAGCATTCACTAAGCACGTAATAATTACGTTTCAAACTTAAACACCAATGCTAGGGACAAGTGCATAGTAAGAAAAATCTTTGTAGTACATATATTGACTACGATTTTGGACAAGTGCATACCTTGTCTGTCGAAGGAGCATCCTAAAGCAAACTTGAATGATGCTCAAGCTGCCTCGTCAAGACAGTACTCACAGAGGGTCCCGCTCGATGTGGGTCTATATTTGGCATAAATTAAAGGTGATTAATGGCCCATTAAGTGACTACTTGCCCATTAGGTTGAATGCAAAGTATAAACATTCTAATTCTCTTTTTAAGGAGCATGACACATGAGGAAAATTCACAAATTGAGTTCCTACTTTTTCTTTCTTTTTCTTTAATAAATTTCTTTCATAAGCTTGAATTTTATTCAAAAGAGAGTGGCTATATGCCTCACAAGCAGATTCAATGAACTACTAGTAGATTACCCTTATTGAAACAAAAGCACTCATTACAAACATTTTAGCCATTTTTTTGAGTTCTTACTTTTTTATTCATAGAAATATGTGGTTTAGATTGAGGTTTGGCCATTTTTCATATAATTGGGAGGGTGACTATGTCTAGGGTATTAAAGCTTGTATATTTACAGCAATTCTTAAACAATTTTAAGCCCCAAAATTCACAACATTCTAGACAGGGCATGTTATCCATAATCCATTTTGGACTTAAAATGGAAATCAATAACTTCTTGTACAAAAAAAGAAACACAAAGGAAAATAAATAAGAAGCAAGGTGCATTGGATAGCAGTGAAAGATTTGTGGTGGCCTAGACAGCTATGGTTGTGGTCCTATTCAATAAATCAATGGACCTTGCTTCTAAATTAATCCCAATCCCAATTACCACTAATAACCCAACCCCCAAACCGTCCTAAACCAAATGGTCAAACAAATATTGAGAGTAAGATTGAGTATGTACCTTGTGATTCAAAATTGAAGATGCAGATCACCAACTAAAGACCTCGATATCGTCAACGTTGAGATTTGAGAGTGAGAGTGCACCAGAGAGCATGAGTGAGGGGGAGAGTGAGAGAGAGAGTGAGAGCAAGAAGGAGACTGACATCTAGAGGGGGATTGAGAGTGATATTAAGAGAGTGAGAGGGAGAGGGAGATTAAGAGAGTAAGACTAAGCAAGAGAGAGGGAGAGTGAGAGTGAGAGGGAGAGTGAGAGTGAGAATGAGAGTGAGAGCGAGAGCGAGAGGGAGACTGAGAGGGAGACTGACAGCGATAGGGAGATTGAGAGTGAGATTGAGAGCAAGCTCAGTGAGAGCGAGAGGTAGACTGAGAGCAAGATTGAGAAAGTGAGAGGGAGATTGAGAGAGTAAGATTGAGTGAGAAAGGGGGAGATTGAGAGTTAGACATGAGTGAAATGGTGAGTATTAGGACAAACCAAACCCAAGTTCATTGAACTCGAGTATGGTGGACTTGGAACCGGAGCCAAACCCGAGTTCAATGAAGTCGAGTATGGTGGGCTATTATCCTGCAACTTAAGCCAAACTCGAGTTCAATGAACTCGAGTATGGTGGGCTATAATTATCCTGCAACCTGAGCCAAACTCAAGTTCATTGAACTCGATTATGGTGGGCATCCTGGAATTACAAAACCAGAGCCATACTCGCATTTAGGGAGCTCGGCTATTGTGTATGTGTACAAACACAATACTCAAGTTCTGGGAACTCGAGTTTAGTCCACACAGTACTCAAGTTTGAGACCATCAAGTACTTGGTGGCATTTTTTAATAGACAAAATCCAGCTCAACTAGTGCCATGCTAGCAGACTCACTACGAACTCGAGTTCACTGAACTCGAGTTTCCTTTAAAACTCGATTTTATGAAACTCGAGTGCATGAGATTAGGCCAAGAGATCTCAATGGACATTGGACAATAGTATATAGTTAATCTAGTTATAGACACTCTTGGAGAATGACGAGAGGCGAAGAGCTAGTAGTTCAAACATAGGGAGTTCAAAGAAGCTCTGGCATGGGATTTTGGAGGCTTAATTCTTTCCTGTGAGTGCTAGCCAAAATGCATTTCCCACATGGTTGGATGAGAAATCAAAGGAGATTGAATTCTTTGCAGTATTGTTGAGTGAATCCTCCAAGAGGCAAAGTTGGGTGGATTTATTATTCCTAGTGTTAACCGAATCCCTTTGGTATTGGGGCAATTAGATCCTTCTTCTCTATGGAAAACCTTGCGCGATTAGCAACAAATAGGTTGGAAGAGTACAAGAAAAATCAGGCTGTTCAGTTAAGCTCTCCAAGATCAAGCAATCCTTCGAGTTAGTAAGCAGCCGAACCAAGCTAGTACAAAATAAATTTTAAGCTTTCAAACTCTTTATATAAAAAAAAAAAAAAAAAAAAAAAGAACACCGCATTGGACATGGTTTGATGGTAGTAGTCCAAGCACTCAAAGAGGAGCAATTCGAGCGATAACTCCAACAAAGCTTGTGTAGTATACATGGTATTACTTATTACAGTCACGTGACATAAGGTCGATGAGCCTACACCAAAGACCCATTTTTTCATTAAAAAAAAAAAAAAAACCTTAACAGCAACAAACTAATAGCGTTAACGGCTATTTAACAAACTTCAGTTAAACGACCTGTAGCTCTGCGTTTATCATCAAAGGCATAAGTAAATGACATATAACATATCACGCCATCAAGAATTTAAACCCAATCTCAACGTTCACTTTCTCCATCACAGTATTACAATTCAGGGGGTCTCTGCCATTTTTCACTTCTTTGAATATGTATGCCACTCGTGAGACACGCATATAAAGCTTTTGATTAATTTTCTAGAGAAAAGTCTTTATTTCTAAACCTAGTCAACTAGTCTAAATCAAATTCTTTTATTTGGTAATTAATAGAGGTGTGAATGTCCTTTTAAAGTGGAAAAGATGGCCAAAGTGAAGAGAAGGAAGAAATAGCCCATCATACCAAAACTGATGCTTTGACTTGAATGGTTGGGGGACTGAATGGTTCATAAATCATCTATGTACAGTTCAATGTCAAAATCAACTGCCTTAACTTAAGTGCATTCATTTCTTTTTTTTCTTTTCTTTTTTTCTGTCAATATTAATTTTTTTTATATACTTTTAAGACAAAAAATTTTATGCATATAAGAAAATTCATAGGTATGATTTAGAAAATTGTAGTTCAAATGTGCAAAACAAAATTTTAACTACTTTTCACCCATGCTATGTGCCTGTTCTAAATTTATTTGTTGGGTGAATTATTCATTGATGTATACTCTTCATTTGTTAGAGTATTCTTCATGTGTGCCCACATGTTCATTAAGTTGTTTTTTTAATAGGAAAAACATATAGAAATTCTTGGCATAAGCAACAAGACTCTCTTTTCTCTTTTTTTTTTCTTTTTTTTTAAAGGAAACAAAATTATTGAATGATTATTACCATCTAAGACATCAAAGATAGGATCCTTCTTAGGATAGTAAAACATAAATCATATTGTTTATACTAATATTTTTAATTAATGTTTCTATATACGAATTAGAAGAAAATAACAAAAAAATTGTTCCCTAGATGACATATCATGATAACTCCTTTGCATCGTTCTCTTGATCTCTTCTTTCACATATATCATCCTCTTCCCTATCAATTTCAATATGAAGATGGACATACTGTCTCAGCATAATCACCTAATTTGTGCTAGGATTTTAGAGAGAGAGAATTAGGCTTTTAAATAAATCATACTTTGCAATAATCTTGCATTCTGACACAATGGTGTGCTGTCACAGGCAACCAAAAATAAAACCTATATTCTTAAAAATATATGTAGTAGTGCGAGTAAGGATCATTCCCACGGAGAGTATCCAGCCTAGTTTTATGCTACGTGAATAAGGAGTGGGGGGGGGGGGGTTTGAGTATAATGAAAAAAATTTTAAGAAAAGTAACACGATTCAAATTAAAGTATCGAATTCAATTAAAAGAACAAACCTTGGTCTAAGTCAACATCCACCATCGGAATTTTACAACTGATCATCGATGTAAGTATATATCAATTCACACTTTGAATATTCACTGTTGGAATTATTTTCCTATTTCTCCTTAGTCGCAATTAATTAGAAAACAAGTAATCTAATTAACCCTAACTACTAAACGACCCAAGACAAGCACTAAAGGTTTAATTTAGTAGCAGCCTTAAGAACTAGATAGATCAATGAAGCTAAACAACACAAACACAAACGGTTGCATTTAATTTAGTCGAGTGTTCTTCCTAAGATCTAATAAGTTCTGACGTAACAAATCATTAAATTTTGGTTACTTCACAAATTAGAGAGATCAAACAATTACGGATTTGATATCTAATTTAGCAGTAGATTGCAACGAATAATAAACTAGTAGGCTTCCTAGTAATTAAATGAGACCATAATGAAAATAGGCACAGAAGAACATCCAATGTTTAAAGCATAAATTGAACAATAAAAACAAATTAGATCTCACAATTTTATTGATTCCGAGGCTTCTCTTTCCTTCGACCAAATATAAAAGTTTTAGCCATGCAGAGCCATGACAAAAACTCAAAGGAGAAATTAGAGAAGAGGGGAGAGAGAGCTGTGTATGTCCAATCCGATTTCTCCTCCCCTCTTTTAGACATTAATTCCCCATTTCCCAAACCTACAAAATCTCCTAAAAATATTCTAAATAATAATATCCAAATCTAACTAATTAAGGAAAAATATTGAAATAAAACAAAGTCCCAATATAACTAGGAAAGTGGTGTTTTGCAGCAGGAATTTTCATGCATCAGATCTAGAAGCTTCCTAAAATAAACCGCATTAGATTTGCATATTAGAATTGCAGGCAAAGGAACATTCTAGAACATCAGTAGTGCAGGTGCAGCAACTTCAAGCCCGATTTCGACCTTGATGCAGCTCGTATCTCTCAAAACTCAAAATATGAAAGTTGTAGAGTTTTGTCTTAGCATTCTATAAATCTTGAATCATCTCAATCGGAGCTCGGATGAGAGAGTTATGCCGAGATTACGAAGCGATGTCAAAGCTGTCCAGAATAGCCCAATTAGCTATGTTTTGCACTTAATGCCTCCATTTGCATCATAAATCAAAATATAAGAATAATGAGTACATTTAGGCTCCAAATAAGTATAAAAGACTAAACATTTTGGGAGAAAAATATGACATTTTGCATTCTCATCACACAATTTTATTTTGTTTATTTAATGTTGGATATATGTGTGTTAGTGAACTCCCACATTGAATAATAGTAAGAAAAGTGGGTGATTAACATAACATAATTGTGTTCAAACTCATAGACTTAAAGGTTTTGGTTAAGTGGTGTTCCTATATGTTATATTAACCATATAGTTGAAATGTATTATCCATGGCAAGTATTGGCAACAATATTAACTCCATAAATTTTTAACATAAGTTTGTTTTCAATTAGGTTGTAAATTATATACCTTGCAATTATCAACTGCAATGAGAAATTACAAATTATTTTGGTCCATAGAAGCAGTTGCACTTGGTCTTTATTAAATCACATGAATTTGAATTATCTCCTCTATATTTGTCTCTCTTTTTCTTTATAGTTTGCACTAAAACCAGCCCACATCACCACACTTTCATCCACGGGCAACACACACAGTTGTCCATGTCCCAGTGGATGATTTAGTAGCTATTGCAGCCCCAACCTTTTATCTAAAAGTTGTCTCATTCGCACCGGCCCTTGTGAAAAACAATAAATTAGGCTGCGTTTGTTTCAGCTGAAAACGAATTTCGGAATTACTTTTACACCCTTGTGTGTGTTTGGCTCCAACAGAAAATATGGTCAACTGGAAAATCAATTACATGTTGACCGTAAAATCACCCACTTCAGCCGTAAAACCAATGTAGCCTTCGTTTTACCTTCAAACGAATTCCAGGACTCAGAGAGAGAGAGAGAGAGAGAGAGAGAGAGAGTCCAAAACCCAGATCACACCTCACCTCAGTCAAGCTCCGGCCAGCCCTGATCGTGCCGCCCCACCACCCATATCACGCCGCCCTACCGCCCAGATCATGCGACGACCAGCGTCCTCTTTTTTCTCTCTTCTTCCTCAACGTTGCCACCATCTTGATCGAAGCCTTGCATCTCGTTCTCGCCATCACCACCCAAGACCGATCTTGTTCTCTACTCACCCAAGATCGATCTCGTCGCCACTGCTGAAGATCGTCGCCGCCGCTAAAGATCGATCTCTCTTTCCCAATCTATCTCTCTTTCCCTCAATCTCTCAATCTTTCTCTCTTTGATCTTTGACTTTTTGTTGTTGTTGTGGTGGTGTGGGTGGTGGTGTTTTGGTGGTTTTTCTGTTGTGTGGTGGTGGGTTTTGTGTGGATAGTGGTGGATTTTTTGTGAGTGCTGGTGTTTTGGTGGTTTTTGTGTTGTGTGGTGGTGTGTTTTGTGTGGATAGTGGTAGATTTTATGAGGGTGCTGGTGTGTGGGTGCTGGTGGATTTTTTTATATAAAATTTGCTTGGAAGCTGAGAAAATGTGAAAAATTTGTAGAAAAATAGCATTTTTAGAATGTTACCAAACACTGAAAATCGTTTTCTGGCTATTTTCCATTGCACACCCAAACGCCCGGATTTTAATTTCCTTACGGGAATTCATTTTCCCCTGCATTCATTTTATACTCAGAATTCGATTTACATCAAACCAAACGCAGCCTTAGACTCACCCCCCTTTTCTTGGATTGTTCAAACCAAAATTCAAACGAGAGTGGACTTGGCGTCAACGACCTTGTCTGAGCTAGTGATATTGTGTGGCTCATAAACCGAAGTAAGTCACCAGGGCCACTGTTTGGTCAGAATTTTTGCTAATAAATATCGGCTCCACAGCTCCACCGAAAGTGAACGACCTTGATTTTGAATAAATCGAACCACCCCACATGCATGTTTATCAACCCTTTTCTTTCTTTCTTGTTTTGGTCATAGTTCCGTTGAATTTCACTGTAATGGTGAGAATTGAAAGAACTTTGAGGCTCGGGTTGTGTTTGTACTATTTTGGGATTTTTCTCATTATATTTGCTATTCACTTTACATTACATAATATGTTAGTATTATCATTATATTTGCTATTCACTTTACATTAAATAATATGTTTGTACTATCTTAATTTATAGAATTCCTCTTGGGAAAAATCTCTTAAAGCCTATTGTTAATCAGAGAACATGGCTAATGGCAAATCTTCCCGTAGAAGTCATAAACTATGTTGTGTTGTAACAGCAATTTTCTTTGTTATCATTGTCATTGTTATCATAACCTTGTTCTTTACCATCTTCAAGCCTAAGGGTGTGTTTGATTTGGTGGAAAACAGGGAGGATGAAAAATAGAGGAAGGAAAATAGGGTGGAAAATGCTATTTTCCACTGTTTGGTTGGGAAAGGAAAATGGGGAAGACGGAAAACTTGAGAGAAAATTTTCTCTTGCGGGCCCACAAATTTAATCCTCTCAAATCGGTAGGAAAATCTGGATGGATAGCACTTTTCCACAAATGCCCTCTCCTACTTACCCTTATTCATGATCTGATCTATCTCACCTGATGACTTTTGCCCGCAAATTCACTTTTGCCTCTTCTCATCTTACCTTCTTCACAGCACACCAACGTCCAATGGTCCAAGTTCTCTTCTCTCTCTCTCTCTCTCTCTCTCTCAATGTGACCTGATCAAGTTGAATTTTTCTTTGCTGGTTACAAAATCCTTTGCCCAATTAAAAATTTTTACATTATAATAATAAAAATAATAATATAAATTTATATATATGATGTGGTAAATTTTATATTATTTAATGAGTACAAATAAATTTATTTCTTACATATTATGTAACAAGGGTATAATGTCAATTTATATAAATTACATTTTCTGTTCTCTCATTTTTCTCTCCAACCAAACAAAAAAGTTTTCTACCCTTCCACTTTTCTATCCCTCCAATCAAACACACATGAGGGAAAACCAAATCTTTTCTATCCTCCCACTTTTCCATTCTCCCACTAATTTTTCATCCTTGCACTTTTTTACTCCTTCAATCAAACACACCCTAAAGACCCCAAAATTTCCCTCTACCCTGAAGGCATAAAAAACATTGACTTCTCAGCCTTAACAGCTAATGTCACATTGTCATTAGGCACTGTTGTTGCAATTGAGAACCCAAACTATGGAAGCTTCAAGTACAAAAACACCACATCTTATGTTACTTATCATGGGGAAGTTGTGGGTGTAGCTCCAATTGAGCAAAGATATGTGCCTGCACACCACAAGCTTAACATTACAACTTCTATGGAGCTTACGGCTGGTAAATTGCTAATCAATCCCCATTTATTATCTGATTTTGCTGGTGGGAGCTTGAATTTGACTTCAACAGCCGTGTTGCGTGGGAAAGTGATAGTGCTAAACATTTTCAAGTTCCATGCCACCGTTATAACAGGTGAAATATATCTTTTTTTATTAGTCCTCAGAAAGTTGAGTCCTTGTGCCAGACCAAACTCAAGTTATAATTTTTGTTGTTATTCATTTTCATTTCCCTGCATATTTCCTTATCAACGTGTAATCACATTAAAAAAAAAAAATGGCAATCCAAGGGACTCATCATGGTCTCTCTCAATCAAACTCCTACATCATCTTAGAGTTTTAGTTCTTATAACCCTATAGACTACTACTACAAAGTTAGGTCTTTGTGTAGTGATACTACTTTCTCATTTGACTTATCCAAGCATGAAAGATTATGAGTTTTATTTATTTATTTTTTATTTTTAACATGAATTCTTTTGTATAAACCTAAAACCATTATCATTGTTTGGTCAAAAAAAAAATATATATATATATCATTATCATAAAAGGAACCTCATGTTTTGGAGCCTAAGATTCTACCATATAGCGCATTTTTATAGAATTCATTTATTTAACCTTCTACCCCATCTTGTAATTATAAATTAGCACCATGTGTCATTCTTTTTTGAAAGGAAAATAATAGGAACCATTCATTAAAAATTCCACCAAACTTAAAGGTTTTAATATTTTGATTCATTTAACCTTCGGCCTAAGAAAATATTTAATGAGTTATTTAATTTTTATTATTGATTTATATTCAAAAATAAAATAACTTATTTTATTAGTATTTAATTTTTTAATAAAAATTTTGGGCAACCACTAAACAGGTTTTGTCTATATATATATATATATATATATATATATATATATATATATATATATATTGTGCAAAAAAAAAAAAAAAAAAAAAACAGAATAAATTGTGGTATTGTGCTCCATAATGGCTTGATAACATGCATGTAAACACCAAGTTTGTAAAACGAATGTGTTAGATAATAAATCTTCAAAATAAATGGTGTCAAGTATGGGTTATCCTAAAATCCCAATTAATAATGTTGTCCCACCCATTTTAAACTACAATAGCCTAATGTTTTGCCATATGATGCATTCTTGATATCGAAATAAAATATATTTCATTTAGTCTGCTTCCACCTAAGCAAAACATTGAATTCTTTTTATTCTAAAATATAATTTTTTTAATTTTCAACAAAAAATAATAGTGTTTTCTTTTATGAAAAAATATATTAATTTATTGTCACATGTTTAATAAGGTACATGCATTAATTTTTAAAGTATTATTTTTTTATAGGTAGTGCACTAATTATTAATATAAAAAAGGGATTTATATGATTTTTTTTTTCTAATAATAAGCTGGCAGGAAGGATTTAAATTTTGGTGTCTTTTTTTTTTTTTTTTTTTTTTTTTTGAGTTCCACTAAGAAACAAGAATTTTGGTAATTTATATGGTTTTTTTCCTATGATTTATTTTAAAAAATAATTGATTTGGAATCTACATTCTTGCTTAATATAGTAAATTTTAGCTACTATTGAAACAAAAGCAACAAAACTAATATAGGGTGGGCGCATTGGGTGTTAGTTACACCTAGATTGTTTTGTACCTAATTTCTGATTTAATATAATTTTCTATCCACCAAAATAAAATAATAAAAAAGAAACAAACCACACACAAAATAATAATAATAATAATAACAATAACAGAGTGAAAATAATTTTATGGTAAGGTTAGTCAAAATCATATTATATATAATAAAAGTTGGGCTTAGACGCCGTAGTTGCGCCACGTGGCTTCACCAAATTGCAGAAATTTTAATAAATTTTTAGATTTTAAGAATAGATATATATACATATTTTTTGGATAAATATGACAAATCAAATATTTGGGCTTAGACGTCGTGGTTGCGCCACGTGGCTTCACCAAATTGCAAAAATTTTAATAAATTTTTAGATTTTAAAAATAAATATATACATATTTTTTGGATAAATATGACAAATCAAATAATGAAAGAAAGTAGTATTTGATTTACAACTATAATAGTTGTGTCTATCTAAAATGTTATCAATAGACTAGAATTACCTAAGGATAGAATTAAAAAAAAAAAAAAAAAGATAAAAAAAAGAGAGAGTGAGAGATAAAAAAACGTTAAAAAAAATCAAAAATTTTTTTTCTACGTTTCTTTGAAAAATAAAGGTGTTGGAATCTCTTATAGGTGAGTTCGGATTGGTTGGAGAAGTCTGAAATCTGAATCCACTCACTCAGTCGAATTGAAGGGGGCGGTGGGAATGAATCAAAGCAAGACCCATAAATATCTTATAAGTATATTATTATCGGTCAGTTGTCACAATAACAAGAAACTATCTGGGTGGTGTAGAACTTGCATTTTTTTTTCCCTGATAAATTTGCTTTTTATGTCATTTTTTTCTTAATAATAAAGTAAAAAAAAAAAAAGTATTTGAATTTCATCTAAACTACTTCTTTTTGTTCATATCATCTTCTTCACAACCTAAAATTCTCACTATATATACATACAGTTTTTTGGTGTTTCATTATTTCTACTACGTATTTTACAACCTTGCAGGTAATTTCTCCTCTCTACCCTACCTACAACCTTGCAGGTAATTTTTTTTTCTTTCATCAAATTGAATAGATTTTGTGTATTTGTTACTTTTTTATTATATATAATATGATTTTTATCAATAAGTTTTATAGATAGGCTAAAATTCTATGTTTGGTCACACCTTTTAGTGTTTTTTTTAGAAGTCAATATAGCAAGCAATATATTTGTATTTTTTAATTTCTTATTACATGATTATTTGTTGTTGACATCAATATTTTGTAATGGATTTAATTTGTTATAACTTTTGTTTGGTGCTTTGTTTCATGTAATTTATATTCTTTAATTAAAAGCAAAATTTGCCATCAAACATGAAATTGGATATGAGAGGATCCATCCGTCCAAATTTCTATGTAAGTCTATCTTTACTTAATTCCCATTTTTTTAAGTTCAAAAATTTGGATATTTTTTCATTAATGATTTGAGGTTTTCGCTTAATTTTGTTTTCAACCGTTTTAATTATTGAATTCATTATTTTTTCATGTGTAATATTAATATTTGTGTTTTTTTTAATGATAAAAAAAATAATATATGTGTTCTTAAAGGCTAAAACACAATACAATTACAAACATTACTTTAAGTTAGGGTGTTATATTTATTTATTAGTAAGCTAGAATGTTACATTAAGTTAGAGTATTATTTTTTTATTTAATATTAATTTAGAATGTTACATACATATGTAAAAGGAAAAATAGATAGAACTTGCATTTTTTTCCTAAGTTTTTTTTTGGTGGATGCAAGCATACTTATTGTTAGAGTACCATTTGATATAAAATTTAAATCTTATTAAAAATATAATTGTTAAAAAACGTGTTATATTGCCATACTAAAAAAAATAGAATTAAAAAAAGAAACGTCATATGAATAGAATCAAAGGAAAAAAAAAACATGATTGATGGTTGAGGCAATAAGGATATACGATAGTTTTTTTTTTTTAAAGGATATATATTTTTAGAGTCCCATTTGTTATATTACCATACTAAAAACAAAATAGAATTAATAAAAAAGAAAAGAAAAAGAAAGGTCTTATGAATAGAACGAAGGGAAAAAAAGGTGATTGATGGTTGTAAGGAAATAGGATATGAATTTTTTTTTAATTAAAACTTAATTATCAAACCTAGAAAGTTTAAAATAAATTAAAAAATCCACAAAGAACAACACAACTTTACCCTAAGAAGTAATAAAACAATAGATGAAAAGTTGATAAGAACAACTAATATGTTATATTTATCTAAAAAAATCATTGTAATTAAATATAACAAATAATATGCTATATTTATCACCCTTCCTACCTATTTACGATACTATACATCTTAAATTACCAAATATCAAGCTTTCAATTGGAAGGATCAAAATCTTCTCTAATAGTTTTTTTTTTTTTTTTGGTTTTTCTCTTGCAATAGGCCTTTGAATGTTTTTTTTTTTTCCCATGATTTATATTTCACTGAGTCCAAACAAATTTCTTATTTTGTTATTATAACCATTTGATTGAATGAAATCAACACTAAAAAAAAAATGATTTAAATATCAAAATAAGAAATAAAAATTAAATTTCTTCTAAGTGTACAAGTACAATTTATTTTTTAATCTTAAATTTTGAACTAATTCTTTTTTCATTTTATTTGTTATTAAATTTAATTATATTATCAAAATAGTTTTTATTAAGCCGTGCATCGCACGGGTATAATACTAGTATAATTATATATTTGTGAGCACATGAAATTTTTGTTTCTCTCGTCAAGAAGTTTTATCTATTAAGAACTTCATATGAGAGAGAGAAGGTTGCCCATAATTTACAATTATATTAATATTAAAAATTATCTCCCTACATTTTCGAAAACAGCATACCAAAACAAAGTTTTCAATGAGTTATCAAAATTAAGCAAACAATATGTACGAAGGAAAGAGAAAAAAAGTATAACAAATATGGAACTGATAATAAATATAATTGGATTCCTATTTTATTAAAACAATATTTTCATTCTTGGGAATGTATCAAACATGTTTATCTATATCAGTCATTCTATCATACAATTTTTAAAGTTGTAAACGCATATAGTGTGATCAAATTACTACGCCATCTTTATAGTGTTTTGTTTTTTGCCTATAAAATGGAATGACAAATTCTTTACAATGAGAATTTTGAGATATTGGAGGAAACTAATAAGAAATTGAACTGGTTAAACCAATTTAAAAACCAACAAGGTGGAATCCAACTTCAATATCTAAGAAAATGAGTTCTTCTTTCATTTTTGAATGGATATGAAGTTCTATCACTGCTCCAACTACGTCAGTTTCCAAAAAGCAAATAAGGTGGTGAGAAATTGTTGAATTGAGATCTTTGAAGATGGAAACAGGAAAATAATCACATAGAACAACTCTCATACAATCGTAGATAACTTAATCAGATTAGCAGATTTGTAATTTGAGAAAAATATAATCATATATTAATGATATCATGTGTCTAGTCTCCTTATAAAATTTACAAATACATAGTGTTCAAATGTTCAATGAGTGAGAAAAAGAAATACAAAAGTATGGTGTTTAGGGAAGAAGAGTAAGATAACTTGTACAATATTTGAAAGCATAAAATTGAGAAAATTTGAGTAATTAGATTCCGCATCAGTATCATGAAAATGATCAAATCTAAGAAAATTTTATTCTATCATATCTTATTCATATAGTATACACGCACCGCCTTATTTTTAAATTTTTTTTTTTAAGAAACAAACACACATACAAGGGAAGGGAGAGGGAAAGAGGTTCTAATACAAAGGCACACCACAACTCCACCCAAAAGCCATGGTATCTTGATTCTTAGTTGTTAATTGTATTTGAATAGCCAATATAATGCATTCCTCTAAATAATCTCTAAACCTTCAATACCATTTATATAGCTCAAAGTTCAAAGTTGAGGAAAAAAAAAGTTATATACACTACAACAAAATGTATTTTCAGTGACGAAAAAATTCGTTACTAAAAGTCCAGTTTTTGGTCACTAAGAACCTTTAGTGACGAAATTGGACTTTTAGTGACGAAACTCATTTCGTCACTGAAGCCCCATCACTAAAAGTCCTGGTGATGAAAAATTTCGTCACTAAAAGTCTGATTTGATTTAAAAAAAAAAAAAAAAAAAAAACTTTTAGCGACGAAAACATTTCGTCACCAAATGTTTTCCTCACTAAAAACACTATTCAGTGATGAAATTATTTTGTCACTAAAAACACTTTAGTTTATTAAATCATTTTTAGTGACGAATAATTTCGTCACTAAAACTATGTTCGGGTACATATAGTGACGAAAAAGTTCGTCACTAAAACTATTTTTAAGAAAATCCAAACACATATAGCGACGAAAATTTTTGTCACTAAAACCATTTCTTACAAAATTTTACTACATTTAGTGATGAAATATTTTGTCACTAAAACAATTTTTTGTTACTAAATTTGTGACGAAAAAATTCGTCGCTAAAACTTATTTTATGTTTTTATTTTTTTCATAGCTTTGATATTAACCTGTAACCTGTTATTACATTATTAAAACCTCACATTTGAATAATACATTTATTTCAACAACAAATTTATAAAAAAAAATCTATACATTCCACAAGTAAAAAATAAAACAAGTATCCAATTCAAACTCCTTCCATACAATAATTGTTTGCAACATATACAATAATTCAAGATGTTTTATAACAATACAAAAAATGTAGCATAATATAATTAGAACTAACGGAAGATGTCCTCATATGTCTTCAAGTAATGGCAAAAGTAAATCTCCTAAAAACCACCAATAAGAAATCTGCACAAATATAAAAATAATACTACATTAAAATCGTAAAGTAAAAATATTAACTATGTTATAAGAAACATTTCTAACAATGCATTAATAGTAGTCACACCATGTAATGTGAGTCAATTGTTAAAATAAAGTACTAACCAAAAAGTAGCAAAACTGTATAGGGTAGACTACCAAAAAGCATAGTCATTGATACTACTGTACGGGATACCAATACATACTATTGTCAAGTGCAACCTAATATGCTAGCAGTTGGAATGCAGTCCAAATTTCACATCTATTAATTTTCAAATTCCATAGTTTTTCAACCATTAAACACCACAGCATCTCCATAACAAAATAGTAACTAGGAAATTCTCATTAAACAAACCTTGAAGAAAACGAAGTAAGGAACCTACAATAGTTTTAAGCTTCAGATATCTCAGGTTGCTCTTCAGCTTCAACCTACAATAGTTTTACCCAAAATTAAATCCAAACAACACTATACAAACCAACAAGAGGTCCCTACAGTAGGGCATAAAAAAAAAATAACAACAAAAATGAGAAATTGATATAGTTCCTTAATAAATGAATAACCTTCAAGATTTCAAGCATAACTCTCTCTCTCTCTCTCTCTCTCTCTCTCTCTCTCTCTCTCTACTCGTAAGTCGTAATTTGTAAGTACCTCCCCACCCGCAATACATCTCTTCATGATTAAAATTTAAAGCTAGGACCTATCTACTTTAATTAAAAAAAAAAAAATCATATTGTTAAGTATCCCAAAAAAAAAAAAAAAAAAAAAAAACAACCTTCATCAACCTGGTTTAAGAGACAATGTCATCCTACTATTCCTTTCTCAGATTGAACACTCATTTTTGCCATCAAAATGGATGATAGAAAAAACTAGCAATTAGGGAAAAAAAAATCTCATCTTTTGTCTTGCAAGAAATATGAATAGAGTAGCACAATGTATCTAAAACATAATTTAGAGAACAATCCCCCATTAAATCAAGAAAAATAACAATCAGAGGACACAATCCCATTGTGAAATCAGAGTATCATTGCCTGAGCAATAATCAACACAAGAAAATTTAGAAGATGGATAATCTTATTTTGAGTTCATACATTACACCTAATGTATATGAACTTGCACACTACATATATCTAACACTGGTATCAATGTGGAAACCAAACCAAGAGAGTGAGGATCCAAAACTAGAATCATCCAAACAATAAGAACCATAGAAATCAAAAAGAATTACAACAATTGATAAGTACATATATTAGAAACTTTCTTCACAACCATTACACAACACAGTATATATCTAATATCCAAACTAAACAAAAGTGCATATACCCATTACTGTATCAAATGTATTTTACAAGTATTCCAACATCACAAGTATTTTTGTGAAACTACTTGGATGAAACAACCCACCACAAAGCCAATTTCCAACATCACAAGTATAGAGTTTTACAAGTATTTAAATAAAATAAAATATTATTCATCACATCTAATCAAAAATGCTTATTCACATTTGCAAGAATTGAAATACACTCCCAATATGTATTTAAACCACCTTATAACACCATGCAAGCCACCCGCTTGCTCCAACACAACATACCACCACAAATCCAATTTCTAACATCACAAATATAGAGTTTTATAAGGTTTTTAACTAAAATTCACTTACTTTGCTCAAGCTAAGCTTACAACTTTTAGAAAAAGTCTAAAGTTATTGCAAACAATATGTATTTAGCCTGAAAAAGAAAAGTTAAATTTATAAGTACTTCAGACTTGAAAATGATTCCTCTCATAAATTACTACACAAACTCATAACTTATACATGTAATACAAGTAGTACTTACTACAATCAGAAAAGTGATGGGGAGAAAGGCCTGAATGAGTTGCACTTCTGTTGCAAAAAGCAACACATTGTAGGTTCCAATTGTCAAAGAAAAAGGAAGCACTCTTACCTTTCATGGAAATGTAAATAAGCTTTTACCCTCTTTGTTCTACTTCTATTCAACGAACTCATAAGCAAAAGGAATACTTGTAGTACTAACTCAAATGATTAAAATTGAACTTTGTTGAGCTGACTTGAGCTATTGAAGTAGTGGAAAATAGGTAAGAACATCTTCAATGTTGAGTGAACACCCAAGATAATGTACTTGACACTAAGTTTTGTGATAACAAACCAAACTCTTTTGCAATTATAAAGGAACAGTTTAAGCTTCAGAACAATTTCCATCCCAATGAAAATGAAAATGTGAGTTGGAACAAAAGCTCCACATTGAAAAGAAGTAGTTTTTTTTTTAGGAGTAGTTCTTATTAAAACCATGAGCCTTTAGAGGAACCATGACCTGTGAAGTTGAATCCTTAAGTTAGCAAAAACACCAACAGAAACTACAGTTTGACTTGGTATTTTAGCTCACAAACACCTAGAGAGCAATGGGAAGCACTACAAGTAATGTGTAGACTCTGGTTCTAGAATATGCAAACAGAACAATATAAAGAAGAAAAAAATCTTATTAAAACAGAATCTTATTTTGCTATTAGAAAAGTGCATGCAATTCACATCCCAAGTGAAAATATTTGATAAAGATTCATATGGGAACCACATAGTGGGTTTTAATGAGAACACAAAAGGAGAACACAGTCTTTCAGGAAGACTCAGAGAAAATAAGCTTGAATGGAACTAAAAAATATATGGCCAACCAATACACAGTCTTTTTAATGAGAACACAAAAGGAGATTATCATGCAGCCATTGCAAGTTTTATTCTCTTCTTCCAATCCATCTTCTCATAAGATAATCAATGATCCCATTCACTTTTAAGAGTACTTACTTCACCAAATAATGACTATATGACAAAGAAAATTTAAAAACAAAATTCTCCATTTAATGGAACTATTTGAATTTGGACACTAAATCTAAGACTTCAGCAAATCATTTGACATTATCATGAGTTAATAGCAGCATGTATAATTACCTAAATAAGAATTGGTTTATATAACTTACAGCAATATCATTATCAATTGTCTTGGGAATCTCGGCAACTGCCACTTAAAGACCACGTTTCTCAACTTCCTTGACAAAAAATAAAACATCTTTTAATCTAAAACCATTTGCTTAAGATTTAGTTGAAAATTAAAGCAATGAAGAACCAATTTTTATTAGTGAATAATAATAATAATAATAATAATAATAATAATAATAATAATAATAATAATAATAATAATACTAATATTACTAATAATAATAGTAATAATAATACTAATAATAGTAATAATACTAGTAATAATAATAGTAATATTAATAAAAATACTAATAATAATAATAATAATAATAATAATAATAGTAATAATACTAATACTAATAATAATACTAATAATAATAGTAATAATAATAATAATACTAATAATAGTGATGAAATTTATTTTTCTTCACTAAATGTTATAATTTTTTTCATTATTAGTGACGAAATTCATATTTCGTCACTAAAGCTGCATTTTTAGTAACGAAAAATATTTCCTCACTAATTTTCGTCACTGAAAGTACATTTTGTTGTAGTGATAGATACCGTTACATTGTTAGTTACAAGGAAGTAATAATTCTGTCCTAAATCTGATCACATTTGGTCATTTGATCTATCTGCAATAATGTTGCATGAAAGTAAATTAAACTAAACTGAAAAATAGTAATAAAGATAGTATTTGGTATTTAAAAGTTTGAATCTTTAGCAAATTCTCTAAATGTTGAGCAAATATTTTACAGGCCTAACACTATGCTAACCTTTGCCACAAAAATTATAAATGGAAAATTTCAATTTTTTATTCTAAATTATCATTTCAATTTTACTTAACCACCTAAAATATCAAAATGCATGATTGAACTCCTCTACTGTTTGTTTTGTATTGTAAATTGGTGTTTCAATGTTAAATTTTGTCATACTTAATGCTGAAACAAACGATAGAGACATTGAAATAAAGTTAAATATTTTGGTGATCAATCATGTGTTTTGATAATTCTAAGGTTAAGATTAGGGTCAAAAGATGTCATTTACCCTGCGCAAAAAAATCCCTACTAAACCTCATCCCATGAGATGAATCAACATAACCTCAATTGGTATGTTAACACCTGAAAGAAGTGCTGAATTTCCTACTTCTACAATATTGTACTTCAAAACCCACCCGATATTATAAGAATCTTATGATATGGCCATTGTTGTTCAAATTAGTGGGTAAGATTTTGAGGAAAACGATGATGAGCACAGGTTAGTGGTGGAAAGGACGTAAAGATAAAGTTCGCATATAAAGAACGATAATAGACCCAGTAAGGTTTAGCCGTTTTAAGTAAGAGATTGAGAGCTATCTATTGCCTATAAACGGGCTTAATCAGGATCGGCTACTTGGGTTGAGAAAACATGGGCCTTTAAAACGGTGGTGTTTCCAAAAAAGAAAAGAAAGCGTCATCATCTGGGTAATTCAAATAACGGCGTCGTTTTTACGGAAAAAGATTGATTGAAACTCCAACGTTGTTTCGGTATGATATCTCTCTCAATTAGATTCTCCAGATTCCCTTTTCTTATTTTTTTCATTGGTAATGCATCTAATTGGTCATGAACCCATGACTTCACCCTCTACCTAGAACTAGAGCTTATTGGGCAAATTCATTCCTACCTAGTAAAGCCATTAGTCTCTGTAAATGTTGGGACTAATGCATTTTAGTTTTTAGATATGTGGCATTTACTTCATAAACCAAGACTACATGTCTAAATTGCCTCTTCAAATCCCACTGTATTTGGCTACAGTGTTAGAACAAAAGCAGTCAAGAAAGCAAGATCAGTAAATTCGATTAGATTTTCTCAGTCAAAACTATACAGTAGAAGTGCTTAATTTCCTACTTCTACCCATGTTAACTGCATGTTGTCTTTTGCATTACTATCATATACTATGGTGGCAAAAGCTTCATGACTGCATTTGTACATGCAGTTCAATTTTCAAATTTCAGGAACTAAAGTAAAACCTAGCCCAAATTTTAGAGACCAATAGTATATTTTTATTTTTGAAGTTGCTATGTAATTATTAACCAATAGTTAATAAGTTAAACTATTTTACTTATTAACTTTAGTTTATTACATTTTATTATTATTAGCTTGTTATGGTGTTGGAATTTGGAACTAGGAAAACATTTTTCTTTTGCTTATGTTTGACAGTTCTGGTACTTGGTGGTTAACTAAAGAACTTTTGGGTACTTTTTGCTGAAAAAAAAGTACATTTCTTTAGTTAGTGGAGATGTTGTCCTGTAGGGTGTAAAAGTGGTGCTATGTTAGGACAAAATTGGCATATGCCTTTTTCACACAAACAAAGCAGCATTCTGTCCCATTTTCCAAACTAATTAGGAAAATATCCCTCTTTTGAAAACCTATTTTCTAAAAATCGAGTTACACCTTATAGTGGCGTTTTTAAGGAACTTATAGTGACGTTTTCAGGACATATAGTGACGTTTTGGAACTCGACCTCTACGAAGTCAAGTAATAGGCAAAAAAATGAAAAAAATTGCCTATAACTCGAGTTCAGCAAAAAAATGAAAAAAATTGCCTATAACTCGAGTTCATAGAGCTCGAGTTATAAAACGCCACTATAGGTCCTTAAAACGTCACTATAGGCTATTTAAAATGCCACTATAGGGCTCCAAATTTTTTTTTTTTAACTCGATTTTGCGAAAATCGAGTTTCAGAAGAAGGACATTTCCCTAATTAATTTGGGAAAGAGGACAAAATGCTGCTTTGTTTGCATGAAAAGGGCATTTGCCTATTTTGTCCACTATGTTATGTTATTATAAATTTATAATTAATTTGTGTACTATGGACTTTCTTGGATTAGGTCGAGATTGTTATGTTAATCTCATTTCTCATTGCTTGTGGTTTCTTCTTCATGACATTTTTTTTTTCCAGGAACTTGGATTTGTTGTTGACATGAAAATATCATGAGGTTAGAGAAGTGTTGGTTCTGTTCCTCCGCTATATATCCAGGGCATGGAATTCAGTTTGTTCGCAATGATGCAAAGATTGAGTGGTTATTTTGTTATTGGAATTCTCTATTTTATGTTTATTCCTTTGCAATTTTTATGCTTTAAAAAAAAATTATATCCAATTTGATATTTATTTGGCTATACCATACCATATTTACCATTTATTTTAGCTTCAGGTATTGTATTACAGTATTACCTTCTATTTAGTTTCAAATATGATAATCAATCTTGTGTAGTTGACTGGGTGCGTGTGGATAAGCTCACAAAAAAAAAAAAAAAAAAAAAAAAAAAAACCAAAAACCAAAAACCAAAAAAAATAATGCACTAAGATAAATAAGTTCCATCTGTTGGAATCACTACCGATTCGTATTTCTTCAAGTTGTTGGGTTTATGCCAGTTGTGATATTTTGCAGATGTATAAGTCTAGAACAGCAATCAAATAATTATTGTTTGCAAATGTCAAAGTTTTCATATATGTCGCTTCACAAAATTTCTGTGTTAATGCAAATTGAGCTTCTTCTTCTTTTTTTTATTTTATTTTATTTTATTTTTTTTGTGGTGGGATTTTTCTGTTTTGTTGAGAGAAAAAGAGAAAGGAAAGAGATTTGAGCTTCAAGGTTACAAAAGACTTGGTTATATTTGGTAATAGTTTTTGTTTTCTATTTTGAAAAATTTTTTTTTTTTTGGGGAATATAAAGAACAAACAATTTTCTTGTATTTTTTAAATCAAAAACATGTTTAGTTAGTTGAAATTACAAAAAAAAAAAAAAGTTCTTTGAAGAAAAAAAAAAAAAAACTAAAATATGTTGTTACTAGGATTTAAATTCTAATGCTAACTTATTAAATGAGATAGATTCATTAAACTAAATGCATATTTTCATTGATTTTTTGAAAATTAGAAATTAAAAACAACCTTTTGCATGTTTTCAGTTTTTAGTTTCCTTCACAAATTAAGTTTTGAGAATAGGTTTTGCTCTCTGTCCATTTTAGGTTGCCAAACATGTTTTTTAGTTTCCAAAATAGAAAATTGTTTTTGAAAATAAAAAATAAGAAGAAAAAGCAACTACCAAACATACCCTTTTATATATATATATATATATATATATATATTTTTTTTTTTTTAATTTCTGGTATAATTCATTCCCCCCCCCCCTCTCCCTTTATTTTTGGGCCATATTTTTGCCATCTCTCTCTCTCTCTCTCTCTCTCTCTCTCTCTTTTCGTAGGCATTTGTTTTCCTTATTTTTGGCTACATTTTTAGCCTCCTTAGTCCTTTCCCCATTTTATTTTGTCTCTAAGTTTGTTTTTCTTATTTTTTTGCTATATTTTTTTTTTTTGCCATCTTTCTCATTTTTTTCCCCGCAGACATTTGTTTTCCTTAATTTTTGGCTATAATTTGGAGTATAATTTATGCAATTTATATAATTAATCTTTTTTATTTGTTATTTTTGGAATCAAATAGCTAACCTAATTGGATAAAATTTAGAACCTTAGGTGGTTGCCTAACTCACCTAAGACAAGACCCTGGCACTAAAAACGACGACATGTTTGGTAGATTTAGTAGTGTGGATTGGATGGATGTGGACAAATAGAATACATTGAAAACAAATGGAAGTTAGGTCAATCGCATTAGAGATTGCAAAATTATGCAAAACATAAAAGGTGGTTAATTTTACATATTTTAAACCAAAAAAAAAAAAAAAACTCACATCAGTGCTTGTGTATATATACAGTTTTGCACGGTTACTAGCTTTCTATTTGATTTTTTAATTGTTTTTTCTCTCTCATCTGATTCTCTCTCCTCTCTCATTTGATTCTCTCTCTCCCTCTACTCTCTTTCTCCTCTATCTTCTTGAATCCAACAACAAACTTATACAAATCATCAAATTCTTCAAATTTATTCTAAATCTAAATCCCAAATTCATCAAACCCTGTCCTCAAAAAAAAAAAAAAAAAAAAAAAAATCCCATCAAACCCATATAACAAATCAAACCCAAAATGTAGAAGTAAAGAAGAAGAAAATGCTGGAGAGGAAGAAGAAGAAGCAGCAGCAGCAGTGGAGAAATCTGCCTGAAATTTGCCCAAAATCACCGCTCACAATAGCGGTGAAATCCCCCCAAAACCACCACCCAAAATCACCACCCATAGTGAAACCCAAATTGAAAAAGAAGAAGAAGAATGAGAAGAATAAAAAGAAGAAAAAAGAAGAAGAAGAAGAAGGAGAAGAAGAAAAAGACAAAAGAAGAAAGAAAAGAAAGGAGAATGAGAAAAAGAAAGAAAGTGTTAAGAGAAAAAGAAAAAGTGAGTGGCGTGAGTTAAAAGTTGGTAGGATCATATTGGTAGGGGTGAAATAATGAAAAAAATGTGAGAAAAATATTATTTAAATGAAAGGAAGTGTAGAATAAGGGGTGGCAAAATCCGCCACAACTCGTGAATTCGACACGACTAACCTGTTTATAAACAGATCATAGGTTGAGGTTAAACGGATTCAGGTCATATTCGGGTCGACATGGCTGACCCGTTTACTAAACGGGCAGTGTTCGTGTTCAACATGTGAACCTGTTTAACCTGTTTGACCCCATTAGCTTATAAAGGTAATTTTACCAATTTACCCTTATAAACCTAGGTATAAAATCTTTCCAATTCCCTTATTCTCCTCCCTCACTGCCAGATCTCAGTCACGCCTTTCTCAATCTATCTCTTCATTTTTATCGTCAGCTTAACTCTTTGACTCTTCTTCTTCTCCTCAAAACTCCAACCGCTCCTCTTTCTTCTCTACAGATTCTACCTTATTTAAAATCAAAACTTAGCCGTCCCCATTTCTCTCAACCCTCTACTCTATCTTCCCTTCAAATCCCTAGCCGCCTCCACTACTATCTCTTCTCCTCAAAACCGTAGCTGCCTCTCTGCTCTTTCTTCTCTTTCACGGGGTTCACAGCTTCACCAGTTCACCTCTTTCTTCAGCTTTCAACTGACGAATCAACTAGCAAGGCATATGAACAACATTTATTTCTCACACTTATTTACAATTTTACACACACCACTTTTGCAAAAAAAATTGTTACTTTTCCAAGTTGAAAATCATGAATTATTTTAGTTCAAAAAAAAAAAAAAAAAAAAACAAAGTGAACGGTTCTATACTGCCAAAAGCTCAAGCCTTAGATATTAGGTTTGTCATTGCTAGATCAGCTTGCTTAGGAAGAGAAATGAAATGGGAGGGGAGATTTGCTCGGTTCTATTTTTAGTAAGAGAGATTGAGAAGTGAGATTCTCATAAAGGAAAAACAAAAAAGAGACAGAAAAGCGGGGAGAGAGATGAACTGAAAAGGCTGAAGAGAGCTGTGTTACTTATCTGTTTGGGGAAGAGACTAGAGCATGAGATATTTTATATTTTTTAAACAAAAGAAATTCCACAGCCAGACACCTGTTTCTCATCACATGACTTTCTCTTGTTTTTTTAGATGAATACCTGCCACATTTCAAACTTTAATGTATCTTTGTTTTGTTTTTATGAAATAAACTTTTTTTGTGTTAAACAATCATGTTGATTGTTCGGTACTAATATTAGATCCGTTTTTTTTTTTTTAAATGTTGATTTTAAAATAATTGGGTCTTGCTCTATGTCTATGATTACTTTTCTAGTTTTTTTTTTTTTTTTTTGTCCTCTTAAAATAAAATAATTGAAGATGCGTTTGGTTTTTTTTTTTTTTTTTTTTTTTTTTTTTTTGTGTTAATCACTATTCACTATCTTGGTTTTTTTTGTTCGAGCATATGAGGAAACCATAATATTCTTTGTCTGCAGAAGTCTTCTCATGACATCAAGTACAGTGGCTTTACGAATCACATTAGCCTAATGAGCAGTTTGAACATATGGGGACTTTCTAGATAGAGCAACCATTTAGTACTAATAGTTTTTCGAATCACTATACTGTTAACTATTTAGTACTAATAATAGATTTGTTTGTTTTTTTGTTGATTTTAAAATTATTTGTCGTGCTTTATGATTTCTTTTCAAGTTTATTTATTTCTGTCATCTTAGAATTACTAATTTTCTGCTTAATAATCTCTCTTTAAATTTTTCTAGATGGAAAATGATGAGATGCAACTTATTGACACTAAAAATGAAGGTGAAGACGTTGACTTAAAAGATAAACTTGATGAACTGGTTGAACTTTCTCCGCCAAAGAAGTCTAAGTCTAAGACTAAGACAAATAATAAAGACAACAAAAGGAGGGGGATTTCAAGTGTTTGGCATTTCTTTCATATGCTTCCTACAAAAGATGGAGAAAAGCCTATTTGCAAATGCAAAAAGTGTGGAAAGGAATATATTGTTGTTGGAGTATATGGTATTGGAAATTTGAAGCGCCATTTGAATGTATGCTGAAGATATAATGATGAGAATGAGCACAAGGGAGACACCTCTTGAATGGAACCCTCAATTCTCTTAATTTAGATGTCTTTTAGTTTTTGATCTGGCACTTGGATGGTTGGACTTAAATTTTGCCATCATGTGTATTTTGATATGCCATGTAAGTTGATATATGGTAATAATATAATTTTAGATATATGAGATTTTTTTTTTTTTTTTGAGAAGAGATATATGGGAATTGATAATAGGTTATTTAGTTTAGGTTTGACCTATTAATCAAACAGGTTATTTAGGTTAGTTATGACCCATTAATTAAACAAGTTAATAAATAGGTAATTTGTGTTGACCCTAACATGACATGTTAATTAAACGGGTTAAACGTGTCGTATCGGGTTACCTGTTTAATAAACAGGTCTTGTTAGGGTTGAGAAATCCTGACCTGTTTACTAAACAGGTCGGGTTCGTGTTGACCCATATAACATAATACTCATAACTCAATCCAACACGAACCCGACACGTGAACACGAATTGTCACCCCTAGTGTAGAACAGATAAATTGATGTGGGTATTTTGTAAAAGTGATAGTATAAAAAAAAAAAAAAAGTTCTTTTTGTAAAATAGACAGAAATTTTTGAAAGTATTGATCCGGTTGCTCTTAAAGGTGTTAAAACTAGATGAGCGATGGGTCATCTGGTTGGTTAGAGCCGAGCCATGTTTCTGTAAGCTATAAGTTGTCTTGGACTCAAGGCTTCGCTAAGGTACGGATCGTGTCACATTAAGTCCTAGCTCTCATTTAGTGTTGTGGAGGAATATTGAAAGAAAGAGAAGGGGAAGAATTAGGTAGAGGAATTGCTGGACTCAACAAGCGCGGTTGAACAAAAAGCACAATATGTAAGGGAAGACAGCAAACAAAATTTTATTTCAAAATAATAATAACACACTTGTACGATTGTACCTAGACGCACACAACTCTAATATTAGACATACCAACTCACTTAAATTCACTTGCACTCACTTCTCACTCAATGAACACCTATGCACTTTACTAAGTACACTCACTTTTATATAGACACTTGGACACTCACACTAGGAATTGGTGTTTTGTTTCTCACACACAATGGGCACCCTACCTAGCTTCCTCCTATATATACTAGTTTTAAGTCGTTTAAGCCACCGACTTTGATATTTCTACACAATTCTTTAAGCAACAATAAAATGCTACCAAGCTTCTAGTCTCTTTTACCTTCGGTCTGTATAGGCTTCTAGTTTCTAATTTCTTCCTTGTTTCTTGCCCAAGACATCTTCTATTGAACAGTATTGAAAATGTGGCTCAAGTTTTACTCTAGAGAGGAAAGCTAGGAAATATCTCTTGGGAAAGCATATAGATCCATTAGGAATTAGCTAGGATAACCTCAAAGGGTTGACCAAATGGTTCTTAAGGTTGTTCGGGATATTACACAAAGCAATAATAGAAGAACAAGGTCTTCTATTATTGCTTTGTGCAAGAAGGCACATATAGAGAGTTAAAATGTTTTACAAATCCGTTCATAAGGCTTGAAACATCTTTGACCTTTCTGAACAGTTACCAAAAAATTCTGCAGAAAAGTCTGTTTTATGACTTTCAATTTGTCAAAAATTCCTTTCGATCGATCGAACATGAATTGAATAACAATTGAGACATCCAAAAACTTCAAGATTATTTTCTTACCATTTTTTATCGATCAAACCAAAGGTTCAACCAATCAAAAATATTGATTTTCGAATTTTTACTTAGAAAATTCCAGAACTTGAATTTTCACTTTAATAACTTTATGAAACAATATTCTGCAAACTCAAACATCATTATTACAATATATCCTTATATATACTTACATATACAACAAATGTCTCATGATATCAATAAGATACTGAGTTCAAAACCTCTTACCAACATCTTAGACACCTCCAAGGGACTTCTCCAATAATCCAGTGTGTGGGACGGGATACTGCACATGTACAATGGAATAGTCAGATATTCGAAGAGGTCTGGTTATCCTTATATATATATATATATATATATATATATGTTAAGTTATGATTTTTCTCATGACATTAGTGTTGGCTTATTCCATGACAAAAAGTGTTGTAATTGCATTAATTTGTTTCCTTGTATTTTGTGGGATTTTGTTGTATTGGGTTTAGTATTAAGTTGGTGAAGACTCAAGCTTAATTGAAGAACAAGTGGATTTCGCGAGAAGCTAACTCGCAAAAGAGCCATGTGAGAAGCACATGTTGGAAGCTGAAGAGTCACGCCAGCCTGGAAGATTTCGCGAGTGTCTCGCGGGTAAGGCCTTCCCGCGAGATACCCGCGAAACTCCCTGCGTGGAGGATTTTTAAGTGTGCCTTTCTTACCCTTTACCCATACTATATATACCTTCATTACCCACAAATTGTAAGGAGGCCATTCAGAGAGAAAAACCCTAGATAGGTTTTCTGCAACACACACACACACACACACACACACACACCTATCTTTTAGAGAGTGAGAAAGCTATTCATCCTTAGTGAGAAATCTTTCTAGCCTCTTCTTATTCTCTCTTCCATTGTCATACCTTGAGAAGAGATTTGTAACCAAACACAACCTATACCTTTTCAGAGTGTAGAGAGTGTTTTCAAGTTTGGGAAGTTTTGGGGATTTGCCAAAAGAAGCCGGTGAGGTTTGGCAGATGTAATCGGGTGTATTGCAGGATCCAGAAAGCTAGAGAAGATAAGGCTTCGTTAAGTCAGTTGGTAGCAGGAGTTTGGAGGGCTCAAATACATTAGGTAGACTAGGCTTGGAGGGTTTTTTGTTATTCATGTACTTCAACTTTATTTTCCAGTAGATCGATTACCGCTTGGAGGGCGACGTAGAGGTTTTTCGCCGAGTTCTTCGGTTTCCTCTTAGATAACACATCGGCATGTTATCTTGTGTTTGCTCCTGCTACCAACTGACTTAACGAAGCCTTATTCGTGTACTTCAACTTTATTCTCTAGTAGATCGATTACCGCTTGGAGGGCGACGTAAAGGTTTTTCGCCTAGTTCTTCGGTTTCCTCTTAGATAACACATCGGCATGTTATCTTGTGTTTATATTTTTCTTCCCTACTTTTTTAGGTTTCAGTTTACTGCTGTGATTTGATAAATATGGTTTAGAGTAGTTATATTGTTTGTTCACTCGCATTTACTCTATTCCTCACTTAGTTTAAGTTAAAATAAAATCAACTGAGATGTAATTTTAATTTAGGGGTCTAAACAGCTTTTGTGTTTTCACACAAATCCGAGCTTTCAATATATATATATATATATAAAGGAATTAGCTAAGATCATTTTCTGATGGTTCATATTAATTAATATAAATACATGATCATATTCAGAAAAGAAAATTTTAAAATCTTATTCACAAAATGGACTTACTCCATTTCAACTGAGTCCACTGAGATGGAAACAATAAGAGAAATTATTCTATAACCCTCTTCCCCTTGTCTTTAAGCATGGGATCAACATGTTCTGTCCTTATAGAGCTGCCACCTGAACTTGGTCTTGCTTCCTTATCGTCTTTTTGCCTCCTGTTTGTGTTATCAATCGTCAATTTCCAGATGGTATTCCAATTATCAGACAAGGATTTCAGGTAGTACTTTAATGTTTCCTGGAAACCTCTCTCACAGATCTTGTTCAATTTAAGGCTATCAAACTGCTCATGATCAGTGTGCTTGTACAAGGGATGAAGGCCACACTTCTGCACTGTCAAGCTAGGGCAATTAGTTGCAAATGAAAACTTGGCGTGGATGCAATGATTCAGCCAATCTGGAAGCGACCCACGTGGTACGTAGGACAACCAAAAGAATCCACCTTGTTGTGACAGCATGAGATCTTTCTTAGTTAGGCAATAGATATGGCGAGGTTTCACACTACCAATATTGGTTTCTAAATGACAAATAAGTTTGTAGGAAGTTTCTGAATCAAGAATTTCTAGGATGGAATTCTGATTCTCGTTGAATTCAAAACAGGCATATAGAGCAAATCCTATCCAACTATTATCACTGCACAAATTTCTGATTACGTGGATTGTCAACAAGGGCGAATTACTCTCATTAGTGAACCAATTTAGAATTGCAGATGTAGGTAAACAAAAATTATGGACAAGGCGATGATCAAAGTCCTGTAAAACAAAAATATTGTGTGTTGTTAGTATTATGATTAAATAAAAAATTTTCCAAACATCTTAAACTTTTGAGACAAATGGTAGTTTATCATGATAGAATGATTGATTCATTTTATAAATCAAATTTAATATAACAAATTTAATCTGAATTCAATGCAAAATCATTTAAAATTGTGCACTATCATATATCCAAGAAATATAAATAATAGTAAAATTGAGCATTTTCATGGTATTAGAGTAAATAATTTAAGTTTGATATATGTCTTTACTCTACCTTTTATTTAAAAAGTTAAAAAAATCTTACATTTTGACCTGATTTATCAAGGGAGAATTTGAACTACACCTAAGAAGAAGTATTAGAATAATTATTAAATGATTTAGTTAACCATTTCGAGTGAGCTAAACTTTTGAAATAAATGGTAGTTTATTAATTACCAGCAGGTTGCTTTGGCTGTGTTGATCCTTAGCTTCACTTGTTTCCCCTTTATCAATAGGCCTTCTTGTAATTTCATGGTGAATTTGGTCCTCATTGGAGCTACTAGTTCTTCTAGGTCCTGTCTCATCATCATGGTCTTGCTTCATTTTTAACTTACCAGCTGTCATGTGATTGGTGAAATTTTGTGATATATATTCCTTCTTGCAATGAAATCTCATATTCTGAAACCAGTCATCATTCACATGGAAAAAACTAAGCCCACATTTTTGCACCATCACACCTGGCCAATCGCTTATAATTGAAGCTTTGATGTAACCACATTGATTGAACTCATCTGGTAACAACCCACGTGAAATACAGGACAACCAAAGAAATTGCCCTTCTGTATCTAGCCACAGGAATTCTTCATTATTAGTGTGATGGACGAGTAAATGCTCTGGACCGGCTACATCAGTTTCTAAGAGACAAATAATGTGGTGAGAAATTTTTGATTTGGGATTTTCAAGTATCGCAGTTTGATGATCCCGGATTGAAAATTTAGCACATAAAACAAGTCCCATCCAATCAATGTCATTGTAGAAATATTTGGGTACATAGATTGTCACTGACGGCTCATTACTTTGACTGCTGAAGGAAGGTAAAACGTTTACCAGAGGGAAACAACCGAAATATTCAAAGCATCCATCCAAGTCCTGATATTAAAAAAATAATAATAATATTAATAAGGTATTCACTTGAGTCACAGACCAGGGTAGAATATTAGAGGGAGTGTTCATCCTGCATTTCAAGCAGTGTAAATAGTAATGTTAAGGACAATAATTTTCACAATCCTTTCTACAATTTTGACAATTCGAGTAACAGCACTTTCACATTAGTCACTGACATTGCTTTTGTTAGCATTAATGACAACATGACACTAAGCAGATGTAAAAAGGACCATGAAAATCATTGTGTTCCTAAAAAAATACTCAAAATTTCTTACCAGCTGCTCAATTTTGGGAATTGTAATAGTTTTAGCATTCACTCCAGAAGTTTCAGTTCTTTCTGAAATCGTGTCAACATCATTATGCACAGATAAAAGCCATTGTATGAAATGCACAGTTAAAAGCGGTCGTTTTAAATCCTGATATCGAGAAATCGAGGTGTTGCAATGTTGTAGTTCTCGCTCAAATTGTAACTCATCATGCTGGTACAAAAGACGAAGCCCACATTTTTCCACTATCACACCCGGCAAATCACTTACAAATGAAGCCTTCATATGGTCGCACTGATTCAACATATCCTTAAATGCCTCACCTGGTATGTAGGATATCCAACTGAATCCATATTGAATACATAACCATTGTTTTTCTTCATTGTCGATGCGGAAAGAATGGATTTGATCCAGACTAGCACTACTCAACTCGAATTGACAATATAGGAAGTGTGGTGAAGAAATTGAAACCATATTTTTAAAATTGGTGCCATCCTTATCAATAGAAAAAGAAGCATATAGTGCTAACCCCATCCAATTACTGTCATCATACAAATTTGAGGTTATGTCAAGTGAGATTGAGTGCCCGCGAGTTTGATGATTAAACCACTTTAGAGTTCCACTTGTGGGGAAGCAAAAATCATACGGAGTGGACGGATGAAAGTACTGAAAAAAAAAAAATAATAATAAAACAAACCCAATCAAAGCACGTTATCTATTTAGTAAGAGCAGTGATAGTAAGTTAGTTAAAATTTCTACCTATTTTAGGATAAGACCTACTTTTCCAGATTTAGCCAACTACTAAAAATATTTTTTTATCAAATATCAAAATCCAATATACAAAAGACATGCGTGTAAAAATAACTACCTATTAACATATGTCTTTCATTTGTTAGTAAGTTAGTTATTTTTTGCTGACATATCTCACACTTATTGAATTTTGATACCGCTTATATGGTATCATTTAATACCAAATACCTTCTCCATTTAACCTATATAAATTCTTTATTCTAAACCTTATTTTATTTAAGAAAAGTGCTATGTTTACAACATTTTTACAATAAATCATAGGTAGTTAGTTGTTATTGGTTTAAATTTGAACTTAACATTAAGATTACTTTTTTGCTCCAATAATAATAACCAGTAACAACTTGCTACTTAAGATTTATTGTAAAAATGTTGTGAAAATATTGTGGACATATCATTTTTCTTTATTTAAATATTATTTCTTCATTCATTTTTTATTATTCATCTCACTTATCAAAACAACTTTATCATAAATAACAAAACACAAAAATAATAAACAAATATTTAAGGAATGAATAGTGCTCCCTGAAGATAGGAAGCAACTATAGCTAAAAACCCATCTTGGGAGGAAAATGGGTACATATAGTCTAAAGCACGCTTTGATTACCAATATTCACCTCATCCTGTTCTATTTTAAGAAATTTGCTATCAATACTCTAAAAGCACGCTTTGCAAGTGCCCCAAAAAAGAAAGCCCAGTTTTAGAGCTTTGAACTTTTTTTGGCGGGCTCCTTAAACAAAAATAATTTCTCTTGTTTCTTATGGTATTTCTAGCAAATAAGAAATTAACAAGTGTGTCCAAGTGCACTCTAGCAAATAATTTCTCCTCCTTTTTTACAATACTTCTAGAAATTAGATCCGCTGTTTGAAAAGAAAAAAGAAAAAAAATACAATTTTAAAAGTTACATTTTTGAAAACATGATATTTAAAAATGCAATTGATTTGTTTGGTAAAATTTGTGAAAATTTTGTAGTGAAAAATTGAAGTGCGAAAACACTGTTTTCTAGCAATTTTAATTTGAAAATGCACACTCTCTCCGGTTTTAAAAACATGATTTGCTTAAAAAAAGAAAAAAAAATTGTCATTTGTTTTTCATTTTCATTCAAAATCGCTCCCCCCCCCCCCCCTCCCCCCCTAAAAATCACAATGCTAAGCTGACTCTAAAGATCTATTTGGTTAGCTATTTTAAAATGTGTATTTTGAAAATACAATTTTAAAAATGCAATGAAGTATTTGATAAAATCTACTAAAAAGTTTTTTTTTTAAATGTTGTTATGAAAACAACAGTGCAAAAACGTAATTTTGCTTTTAATTTTTTTTTAAAAAATAAAACCTTGTGAGTTATAATTTTGAAACACACTTTTTGTCCAAGTTTAAAAACACAGAGGAAACTATATAAAAATGTCCAGAGTTTATATCCTATTTCAAAATAGGTCACAAGTTTTTAATCGGCTTCAATTTTTTGGCAATCACTTGCTCACTTTATGTGAAGCTTTTCCTCTCTAAAGGAAGCTTTCTTTTTCAACCCTTTATGTTTATTGGCTGCCAAATTAATTTATGAACCTACTTCGGTAAAACACAAGAATAATGAACATAAAACACAAGAACAATAAAATCAATTTTATAAATTTTGGGTTTTAATTGACAAAATTAAAAACGTATGATCTAATCTGAAATATGTCATAAACATTGTACTTTTTATGTAATTTTCCCAAACATAATGGATACAAAACCTAATGAAAAGTTTTCCAGACATAAGAATTCTTACCCGGAACTGGTTATCAGGGTACGGGTCATCCTCATAAGAATACTGTGCAGTTCCACTAGTCTCCCCTTGAGAAATGAACAACCTTTGAGGGTGTAGGTACTCACTAGAGCTCGTAGCTTCAATGAATATCTCTGGAAAGTTGTCCCATATATAGTATACTTTTTCGGGATCGCGAGTGTTGTCAAGGAACCTATCAAATGGGGCAGTGCTGGAGTATCGTGCCATTATACGTGTTAACTCTTCCATATTTTGCCGGTATACTAAATTGATCGCACAATTTGTCGCATACAAATCTGCACTAGAGCTTGTAAACGAGAAATCAAACCAAGTGCTTTGACTCCACAGATGTGAATGCGCCGTATATGGGACGAACAATATCCAAATGAATGTATTTTGATCTAACGAAATGAGTTCATTGTCTTCACCAAGAAGTTCATTGCACACTAAACGCATGGGGCAAGAACTGGTCCGCAAAAAACATTGGATTGGGAAGAACTTAAAAATTCTCGAATCAGATTTCTTACGAACAGCAGTCGGATGCCTGGTAAAGTGAAAAAGACCACATAGTGCCAATCCCATCAAATCAGGATCATTACACAACTCTTGAGGTTGCCATAATTCCACTGAATTCCCAAAAGTTTGATTGCAAAACCACTTTGGAATTTCACGCTCAGCAGAATAGCCGTGGAGAATTTCCCCATCTTTGCAATTTTTCTGGAAAACATATAGATATGTAAGTCAAGAATGATTTTTTTTTTTTTTAAATCAATTAATTAAAGTTACATCATGTTTTAGGCTAAATTATAAATTACCCCTTTTGACTTTGACATATTTTCTTTTTTTGAGAAACAACTTTGGCATAATTTCAATCCAATATATTAAGTTTTATTTTTCATTTCATATTTAATTTTTGTAAGCAAGTCTAATTTACTTATAAATAAAGCTTTATATAGATCCTTAACTTTTAATTTATTTTCAATTTAGACCCTCCAATCAAACCATAAGTTATGGTATTTTTCACTTTCCAAAATGACGAAATTTTTGGTAGACTTGTTGCTGTGGATTGGATGACTGTGGACAAATAGACTATATTGAAAACAAATGGATCAGAAGTTAAAGGTGTTAAACTAGATGAGCGATGGGTCAAGTGATTGGTTAGAACTAAACTAAGTCTCTAGAGCATTCATATTGGTGGTGCTAAAATAGCTAAAATTATATTTTTGCACTCAAAACACTAAAAACGTGCTACATTGGTGGTGTTAAATTAAAATAGCTAAAATTCTATTTTAGTACTCAAAGCACTAAAAAGCATCCTATATTGGAGGAGCTATAGTTTAAAATATTTACAAACTAGCTACAGTAAATTGCCATCTTTTGGTAGCAACTATAGCAACAAAATGATAAACAAAAAAATAAATTGTTTATTTTGTGTCTCTCTTTTCTCTCATTATAATATGTTTTCTCTCTCTTTTTTCAATCTTCGGTCTTTTCTCTTTTTTCTCTCGCATCTACTCTAATTAAACAAAGCATATATCTATTAAGCATCACTTTATTAGAGAGGTTGTGGAAGAGATGAGATTTAACTTAAATATTGCAAAACTGAAGACTTCCCAGTTTTCAGTATTTAAAACTGAGCCCAAAACATATATATTTTTTTGGTAAGAGAGTTTAATAAAGAGTGTTTCAGTCACATTAATTTGTCAATTTAGAGTGTTTAAAGTGGGACTCAAATGATGTTGACAGCACATAAAACACACATTTTTTCTTAAAAACACATACTCATCCCAAACACTCATTTGTCTTTTTCCTTTTAGAAAAATATGTTATTAGAAACATGACACTTTACTTTCTTTTCTTTTCTTTTTTTTTTTCTTTTTTTTTTCTGTATTATGAGTACTTAACACATGTTTTCACAAATACTTTTTAAACTTTAATTTTCACATTATTTTTAAAATCGACATTAGTCAGAATGTGGCTTGAATTTTCAAGCCTACATAGCATTGTTAGAATAGATGGTTGGCTTGAATTTTCTAGCCAACATTAAATGCATGTTACTTGTTCTGCACGCATTGTCAATATATAAGTTTCTCAAGCTGCACGCCCAAGATCATGTTAAAAGTCAAGCGCTGCTTCACTTTAAAAATTTCTAGAGTTTCTCTATCAATCTCTCTCCCCCGGAATTCTATATGCATGAGATGTTTCTCTAGAGATCTCTTTGTAAAAGAAAATTTCAGCTAGGGATGGCAAAATTTGACAAGACCTGCGTATACGACACAACTGGATATGAAATTAACAGGTTATGAGTTGAGACTTAACAGGTTCGTGTCATATTCGGGTTGACACGACTGACCCATTTAATAAACGGGTTGGGTTAGTGTCCAAGCCATGTAACTCGTTTGACTTGTTTAATTAAGTGATATTTTACGAATATACCCTTCAAATTCTAGGTATATAAACTTATTAGTTATTATGGTTTATTTTCTTTAGCATATTGTGATTGATTATTTGTGGTATTGAGATATGTCTTAATTTTAAAAGATTATTTGTGATGTATTTACTTTTTTTTTTTACAAGATAGAAATTCTATTTGAGCCTAATCTAAGTATATATGTGTGTCAGTCTCCCTCTTGGAGATTTGAACTCTGACCCTTGCCCCTGCACTTATGGAGTGACCATCGCACCAAGAGTATGCGATGATGTGATGTATTTACTTGTTAATTCTGAATTTAATTTAATTTTTTTTTTTTTGGTTTTTCATAATTTAGATCAATTTAGATAATACTAAAATTTTTTTTTTTTTTCGCTTTGAGAAAATTTGATAAATGGGTTGACATGACTGACCTGTTTAATAAACAAGTTATGTTAGAGTTGAGAAATCTTGATCTGTTTAATAAACGTGTTGGGCTAGTGTTGACTCATATAATCAAATACTTATTTAGTCGACACGACACAAACATGACACGTGAACACAAATTGCTGCCTCACAATTTTCTGTATTGTTCTGGGTGTCTTGGGCAAGAAATAAATAGGAAGCTAGCTAGAACCTAGAAGCCTATAGATCCGGAATTGTACAGACAGAAGAAAAAAGAAGCTAGAAGCATTGGTGAAAGATATTTTACCATCAGAGTAGGAATGGACTAAGACATTTAATGTCGGTTGTTTAACTGACGTACCGGCAACTATAAATAGGAACTTGTGTGTGTAGCATAAGCATCAAGCCTTGGTTAGAGTAATCAAGTGTCTTAACAAAAGTGGTGTATAGTGGAGTGGTGTCCATCAAGTGAGATGTCCTGTGTGTCTATAAGAGAGCGTAGCTTGTGTCAATGTACAAGAGTGATCTCCTTGCTCTATTTCTATATATTGATGTGCTTCTGTTAAGCCATATCATCGATCATATTATTATTTTTTTTCATTTGAAAAAAATAATATATATAAATATTAACATATACAATAAATTTTCCAATCCTTCATGTGCCATATTATCCACCTATTTTCAACCCCCTTTTTTTTTTCTCTCTTTTTAAACTTTTATTCTCCCTATTCTCAAAAACAAAAACTCTATTTTTCTCTATTAGTCCACATCTACTGTTACACTTCTCTTAGCATTTCCCCTTGCTCATTGGCTCTTTATCTCCCAACTACTCTTTACCATTAAACTTCCTTCACCCTTTCCTCTTTTTTTTATTTTGACTCTTCTTCTCCCCATCTTATTTTGTATAAATTTAATATAATTTCATCAATTCAATCCATATTTTTTTCCACAAAAAAATTGAGTACTCTCTCTCTCTCTCTCTCTCTCTCTCTCTCTCTCTCTCTCTGAGGATTTTTGTTCTTTCTTATAACTCTAATTTAGGTAGATAGTCATTTTATTTTATTTTAATGTGTTTTAGTGTTGTGTTATTTAAATTTTCCATCACAAATCCCTCTTATAGCTTTAGTTGATTTTTTGTTAGGGTTAATACTTGGTTTTTTCTTTTTTCTTTTTTAAATATGAATTTGAGTTTATATCAAAATAAAATCTACATGGTTACAAATTCTAACGTGCCTATCAATTGTTTGAGTCGTAAATCATTATAAAGTCTATCTTTTATTCTTCTGGTTTCATTTTAATTTTGGTTCAGATAACATTATAGTTTTGTGATGAGTTTTAATTATCATGATAATCTCCTTATTTCTTAAGAGTTAAGAGATAAGAAATTTGAAACTTATAAAGTTTAGTTGTATATTAGGCAAATGTGACAGGCTATAATAGAAGTTAGAAGAATATGGTTTGCCTTAAAAAAAAAATATTAATCACCAATCCGAAAAATAATAGAGCTATATATTTGTAAAGATTAAAAAACATAATTGTGAAAATCTTCAAAAACAAGAAAGACAATATTTGAAGCAACTGTAATTGTTGTTTTTTTATATACTATAGCTCAGGCACGGAGCTACAGTTTGGCATTGGGGGGCCATTGCCACCCCTGAGATTTTGAAAAACCAAGAGCTATATATATGCAGTAGGCTTGAGTTTCAATTTAGGCCCAAGAAAAATTAAACCTGCCCCCCATCTCCAGACTCGTAGCCCCTTCAACAAAAAATTATGCCTAAATAACACCACAAACCAACCCAAACAATTTAGTGTATGTGATTATGTGAATAACAGGCATTTCTTGTCTCTTCCTCCATACCCATTTGTGTATTTTGCTTATCTCTTGGAATCTCCCTCCATATCCATTTATGTTATTTGTGTCTTTGTGCATGAGCGTGACCTATTTTAACTTATAAAGAGAATAGATAGAGTGAGTAATTACTAAAAAGTTACTAAGAAAAGGTAAAGAAACTTATCAAAAAAAAAATAATAATAATAAAGTAAAGTAAAAAAAAAAAATTTTGAACAGTTAGTAAAAACATTTGCTTGGCTAATGGGTTGTTGGGGGAAATGCATTGGCTATAACTACATAATAAATTTATAATAAATGAATTATTAAATTGAAAACTAATAAATTATGAATTGTCCACATTCATATATTTGTCTTTATTTAGTAACAATAATTAGTCCTTTTGTTCTTATAAAAAATAAAAATAAAAATTACTCATTTTGTGAGATTCAATCTTGAAAGAATTTTGCCCCCTCTAATTCGAAGTTCTGACTCCGTCCCTGCTATAGCTTATTACATAATATTTGTATATTATCATGTATCGCATGGATCTGCAACTAGTTTGAAATAAGAGTTTGTTCTCTTCAACAAGTGTTGTTTTCTTTTTTTCAACATTTTGGTATTAGAGCTTCTACTAATTCAACTTATTAGACCTAACCTCCTCAAGAGTACAAGAGTCTTCTCCTCAGTATATGCAATTTGTTTTAGAGATGAGCGTGGTATGGTAAAATGTGAGAGTGAAAGATATCTTTGAAGAGGAATTTGTGGATGGGCAATGTAGTCCCGACCTTTATATTTGGTCCCAAACTTTGTATTGAGAGAGAGAGAGAGAGAGATTTGTTTTTTTGTTTTTTCTTATGAAATTTCTTCTTATCACCATCTATGGACCTAGGTCAAATGACAAACCACATAAATTCTTGGCATTCTCTCTTGTGTGTTTGTTTCTATTTTTTCTTTCCTATCTTTGTTTCATATTAATTATTTGTTTAGGGCATCTTTCTAAAACCCATACTCCGCATTTAATTTTGTGTGGGAATGCTATCTAAAGGCCACTTCCTACATCAAGTTGGTAATAAGGCTTCAACTATAACAACAAATTGATATCAACTTTTCTACTTTTACAACAAATTGGTATCAAAGCAAAGGTTCACAACCTAGGAGTTTAGGTTTGTACTTACAGCCTAGGTTCACTACTTGAGCATATAATTTAGTTCTAAAGCCAATTTCGCTGCCTAGGCATTTAAATTTGCTCTTCATACCTAGGCATTTGTTATTCACAGCCAAGGTTCACTACGTAGGCATTTAGACCTGTTCTTTAGAGACAAAGTTTGCTACTTAGACATTTGGTTTTGTTCTTTAAAGTCAAGGTTAATTTGCTACCTAGGAGTTTAGATTTGTTCTCTTTGGAGATTTTGCTAATTGGTTTGTGAATCCTATTATGTAAATAGAAAGGTTTGTTGCACCATCTGTGTTTGTCTAACTTAGATCAAAAGTATTTTGTTGATGAAAGAATTATTCTTCTTCAAAACATTGCGATTGCCATAGGCTTAGGTAGTCATTGTTAGTGAAATTTCCCCGTCTCCACCCATGGATGGAGGCCAAAAGTCGAATCACGTAAATTCTCGGTGTTCTCTTTGTATCCTATATAATGTTTGGTAAAATTACATTTTACCCTCCTAAATGTTGGGTGCAAAGCACCGTGTGGGTCCAGCCCACATGCTCTTTCAAAGCTCATTTATGAGCTTGCCTCCAAAAGTCTTCAAGTCAGCCTTCCCTCTGCATGAGCTTGCTTCCTCAAGCTTCCAAAGTCAGTTTTTTGGTTAATGCAAAAGCTGAGCAAGGGTGTGAGACATGCTGACAAGAAAAGAAAGAAAAGAAAGAAGCAAAGGCCATTCGGCCAAGTGGAGAGCTGAAGCAAAACAGAGAGCATTCGGCCCCTTTTGGTGTGTGAGTTTCAGAGTGAGCAAGAAACACAAAAGGAGAGAGCTTCAGCTTGGTGCAGTCTGAAAAAGATAGAGAGAAACACAGTGAGAGTGTGAGAGAGTGAAAAAGAAAAAGGAGACATTTTTCTTTACTCAAGCCACACACAAGGAAGATAAATTGGTGGAGTTCTCATGGAGTTTTTGAGTGCTACAACCATGGAGAGTTGGAGTATTCAAAGGAAGATTTTGCTACTGGCTTTGTGGTGAGATTGTATTTGCTCCTTGAGATTTATTTGTTGTATATCCAATTTGTTGTGGACTTAAGTTTAGCATAAACTTGATAGTTGTAATCTTTATTTCATAGTGGATATTTTTCGGAGCTGCCCCGTGGTTTTTCCCTCTACACAGGAGGGTTTTCCATGTAAGATTCGGTGTTCTTGTGTGGTTGTGTTTATGTGGTGCTTCCTGAATTTTTGTTTCCATAATATTGCTATTGCTTGGTAGATATATATTTTAATTCACACATAGGCATTGAGGGGATTAGGGTTTTTTCCCCAACAAGTGGTATCAGAGCTATTGGTTGCTTGGGTTTGATTGTCTTGTGTTGGATTAAATGGAGAATATGGGTATGAATACTATGGTTAAACTCTCGGCGTCGAATTATTCGATATGGAAGCCGATGATGGAGGATGTCCTTTATTGTAAGGATTTACATGACCATATTGAGGGTGATAGTGCCAAGCCTAGTGATATGTCAGATAGAGATTGAGAGAAACTAAATAGAAAAACTATCGGGTGTATTAGACAATGCATCGATGCTAATGTTTTTCACCATGTGTCTCAGGAAACAAATGCAAAGGCTCTTTGGGAAAAATTAAGGAGTCTTTATGAAAGAAAGACAGCTCAAAATAAAGCTTTTATTGCTAGAAAGCTTGTGAATTTGAAGCTTAAGGAGGGTAAGTCCATTGTCGAGCACCTTAGTGAGTTCCAAGACTTGGTTAATCAAATGGTTACAATGAAGCTAGTAATAGATGATGAGTTGCAAGCTTTATTGCTTTTGAGTTCCTTACCTGATAGTTGGGAGACTTTGGTAGTATCACTTAGTAATTCTGCTCCGAATGGTGTGTTACAACTTGCCATGGTTAAAGATAGTTTGCTTAATGAAGAAACTAGAAGAAAGGATATGGGCAAGGATATTGCACATGCTCTTGTCACAGAGAATAGGGGGAGAAGTAAGAGTAGAAGTTCTAAAGGGCGAGGTAAATCCAAGAGTAGAAGTTCTAAAGGGCGAGGTAAATCCAAAAGTGGATCAGAATCAAAAGGAAAATTCAAGTGCTTTTACTGTGATAAAGAAGGTTACATAAAAAGGAATTGCAAGGCTTGGAAGAACAAACAGAAAGAGGATAGAAATCAGAAAAGGGTGGATGATGAGAACACTGCTGCTGTTATAGTGTTGGAGGATGAGGTCCTAGCCATAGGACAAGATGATTGTTACACATTTTCAGATCCTTATGTTGAATGGGTGATTGATTCAACTGCTTCCTGCCATGTCACTCCTAGAAAGGAGTTATTCACTTCATACAAAGCGGGAAACTTTGGGAGAGTGAAGATGGGCAATGATAGTTATGCAGACATTGTGGGAATTGGTGATATATGTGTTAAGGCTAACACTGGATACACCCTGATTTTGAAGGATGTGAGACATGTTCCGGATATTCGCCTAAATTTGATTTCCACTCATGTTCTTGATAAAGAAGGTTATGGCAATTATTTCCGTGATGGAAAATGGAGGCTTAGCAAAGGATCATTGGTGTTTGCTAGAGGGAAGATTTGTTGTACACTTTACAAGACACAAGTAAAGTTATGCAAGGATGTTGTTAGTGCAGCTCAGGAGGATTCTTTGCCTAACTTGTGGCATAGGCGGCTGGCTCACATGAGTGAAAAAGGGTTGCAGATTTTGGCAAAGAAGTCTCTCATTCCCTTTGCCAAAGGTACGTCACTAAATCCTTGTGATTTTTGTTTATTTGGTAAACAACATAGAGTTTCATTTAATATACACTCTACTAGAAAACCCAATATATTAGATCTTGTTTATTCTGATGTATGTGGTCCCATTGATGTTGAGACTTTAGGTGGCAATAAATATTTTGTTACATTTATTGATGATGCTTCACGAAAGGTGTTGGTTTATGTTTTGAAAACAAAAGACCAGGTCTTTGAGCACTTCAAGAAATTCCATGCCATGGTGGAAAGAGAGAAAGGGAAGCCTTTGAAGTGCCTCCGTAGTGATAACGGAGGTGAATACACATCTAATGAATTCAAGAGTTACTGCTCCGAGAAAGGCATTAAACATGAGGAGACAGCTCCTGGTACCCCGAAGCAAAATAGTGTGGCAGAAAGGATGAACCGCACTATTGTTAAGAAGATCAGATGTATGTTGAGAATGGCTAATCTGCCTAAGTCATTCTGGGGTGAAGCTGTTGTGACTGCATGCTACCTAATTAATAGATCTCCATCAGTTCCTTTGGATTTTGATATTCCAGAAAGAGTATGGACAGGGAAAGATATTTCTTACTCTCACTTGAAGGTATTTAGGTGCAAGGCATTCGTACATGTGCCTAAGGAACAAAGATCGAAACTTGATAGCAAATCCACTCCTTGTATATTTGTTGGATATGGAGATGCAGAATTTGGCTACAAGCTATGGGATCCAAAAGAAAAGAAAATGATCAAAAGTCGAGATGTAGTTTTTCATGAGAATGAAACCTTGGCAGACTTTGAGAAAACTGAGAAGCCTAAAGCTACAATTGAAGGTGGTGTTCCTGATCTTACACCTACCTCTTCTTCCTCAGATAATGCCACAAATAGGGAAGAGGTACAAGATGAGAATTATGATGATGAATCAACTGAATTTGATGCTGATGAGCCAGCAGGTTTTGATGGTGATGATGTGATAAATACAGATGGTGTTGAGCAGGGGGAACAGCCTCCTCCACTAGAGATGATAGAACCTCAGGTGAGAAGGTCTACTAGAGAGCGTCGTCCATCAACTAGATACCCCACTTCTGAGTATACTATGATTACTGAAGAGGGGGAGCTAGAAAGTTTTCAGGAAGTACAGTCTCATAAGGATAAGCAAAGCTGGTTGAAGGCTATGCATGAAGAGATGAATTCTTTGAACAAGAATAAGACTTATGACTTAGTGGATCTTCCTAAAGGCAAAAGGGTATTGAGAAACAAATGGGTGTTCAAGTTGAAGAAAGATGGCGACAAGTTAGTGAAGAATAAAGCTCGATTGGTGGTCAAGGGTTTCACTCAGAAACAAGGGATTGACTTTGATGAGATATTCTCTCCAGTAGTCAAGATGAGTTCCATTCGGGTAGTTCTAGGATTAATAGCTAGCTTGGATCTTGAGCTTGAGCAACTTGATGTGAAGACTGCTTTTCTTCATGGTGATTTAAAAGAAGAAATCTACATGGATCAGCCAGAGGGATTCAAAGTGAAAGGGAAAGAACATATGGTTTGCAAGTTAAAGAAGAGTTTGTATGGCTTGAAGCAAGCTCCAAGACAGTGGTACAAGAAGTTTGACTCATTCATGGTGGGTCACGAGTACACGAGGACAAATGCAGATCATTGTGTGTATGTCAGAAAATATCCTAATGGTAAATTTGTTATTCTTTTGCTATATGTAGATGATATGTTAATAGTAGGACAAGATGCAGGTGTGATTGGAAATTTGAAGAAGGACTTATTCAAATCATTTGATATGAAAGACTTGGGTCCAGCAAGACAAATTTTGGGTATGCAGATTCTGCGTAACAGGAAAGCTAAGAAGCTATGGTTATCACAAGAGAAATATATTGAGCGGATTCTTGAAAGGTTCAATATGAAGCATGCCAAGCCAGTCAGTACACCTCTTGGTTCTCATTTCAAGTTAAGAAAGAGATCTTGTTCTTCATCAAAGAAAGAGAAGGGAGACATAGCATCAACTATTTATTCCTCAGCAGTTGGGAGTTTGATGTATGCTATGGTTTGCACACGACCAGATATTGCTCACGTAGTTGGTGTTGTCAGCAGGTTCATGGTTAATCCTAGTAAAGATCACTGGGAAGCAGTGAAGTGGATTTTCAGGTATTTGAGAGCTAGCTCTAAATTGTGCTTGACTTTTGGTGATTCTAAACCAATTTTGGAGGGTTATGTAGATGCAGATTGGGCAGGTGACCTTGATGGTAGGAAATCTACATCGGGGTATTTATTTACTTTTGCAGGGGGAGCTGTATCATGGTAGTCAAGATTGCAGAAGTGTGTTGCCTTATCTACAACTGAAGCTGAGTACATTACTGCTAATGAAGCAGGTAAAGAGATGCTTTGGTTGAAACGGTTTCTCCAAGAATTGGGTTTGAAGCAAGATGGGTATGTAGTTAATTGTGATAGTCAGAGTGCTATAGACTTGAGCAAGAATTCTATGTACCATTCACGTTCGAAGCACATTGAGGTGAGGTACAATTGGTTGAGAATAGTTATTGAACAACAGTCATTTGAATTAGAGAGGATTCACACAGATAAAAATCCAGCTGACATGTTGACCAAGGTTGTGTCAAGAGAAAAGCTAAAGCTTTGTGCCGGATTAGCCGGCATGAATTCTGATTGAAGACTTAGGTTGAAGATCTCCTCCGTAGTGGGCTGGAGGGGGACATTGTTGGGTGCAAAGCACCGTGTGGGTCTAGCCCACATGCTCTTTCAAAGCTCATTTATGAGCTTGCCTCCAAAAGTCTTCAAGTCAGCCTTCCCTTTGCATGAGCTTGCTTCCTCAAGCTTCCAAAGTCAGTTTTTTGGTTAATGCAAAAGCTGAGCAAGGGTGTGAGACACGCTGACAAGAAAAGAAAGAAAAGAAAGAAGCAAGGGCCATTCGGCCAAGTGGAGAGCTGAAGCAAAACAGAGAGCATTCGGCCCCTTTTGGTGTGTGAGTTTCAGAGTGAGCAAGAAACACAAAAGGAGAGAGTTTCAGCTTGGTGTAGTCCGAAAAAGATAGAGAGAAACACAGTGAGAGTGTGAGAGAGTGAAAAAGAAAAGGAGACATTTTTCTTTGCTCAAGCCACACACAAGGAAGATAAATTGGTGGAGTTCTCATGGAGTTTTTGACTGCTACAACCATGGAGAGTTGGAGTATTCAAAGGAAGATTTTGCTACTGGCTTTGTGGTGAGATTGTATTTGCTCCTTGAGATTTATTTGTTGTATATCCAATTTGTTGTGGACTTAAGTTTAGCATAAACTTGATAGTTGTAATCTCTATTTCATAGTGGATATTTTTCGAAGCTGCCCCGTGGTTTTTCCCTCTACACTGGAGGGTTTTCCATGTAAGATTTGGTGTACTTGTGTGGTTGTGTTTATGTGGTGCTTGCTGAATTTTTGTTTCCATAATATTGCTATTGCTTGGTAGATATATATTTTAATTCACACATAGGCATTGAGGGGATTAGGATTTTTTCCCCAACACTAAACTATACCCTTTTTACACTTACCACCTAAACTTTTACCCATTTAACACTCAATTTGCTCTCCACCCAATAACTAAAAGTTTAGGAAAGTGTGTATTGCATTCTTATAGTTTAGGAGTAAGTGTAAAAATGGTATAGTTTAAGAGGGTAAAGTGTGCATTATTATAATTTAGGTGTGTAAATGAAAAATGGGTATATAGTTTAGGGGGTAAAGAGTAATTTCCCTTGAATGTCTTGGAAATCTTTCTAAAATCCAAATTCCACAATCAATATTGCATGAGAATACTATCTAAATGTCATTTTCTAAAATCCAAATTCCATCATCAATCTTGTATGAGAATACTATAATGTCATTTCCTTCGACAAATTCGTTAAAAAGCTTTCACTATTTCAAATTTTCAACAAACTTGTATCAGCGACTCCACTTTTACAACACGGACATCTTCACCAAAGCATTCCGAAGAGATAAGTTTTATTCATGAGATTAACAGTTTATCTAATTGTGGTTTTCTATGTATTAAATGTTACGTCCTGTTTGTTGCATTTTAATTAGCTAAGTGTCTTTTATACAAGTGCAGGGTTGTGATTCATGCTTAAGAGATATACACGTATTTCAAGAAGTTTAGAAAAAGTTGAATAGGAAGAGTTTTTAGCCCCCTTCCTTTTCCCTTGTTTATAACAAAAATAACTCAAATATGTCCACTTCAAAAAATCACATCTTTCATGGAAGTTTCAATCCTTTCTTTATAAAATCAAAGGTGTATTTAGAGAAGATGTACTTGATTCTCCTCATTTTCTGTTTGAAAAGCTGCATTCAAAATCATCTTGCAACCTCAAGTAACCTACATAGCCCGCAAGTGACACATGGCAGAAGATCTAGAGAGACTGCTGACGTGACCATCTCGCGACCAGACAACCCGCGACAAGGTCGCAAAATATCTTTGAGCAGTTTGCTCTGTTTCTGTCCTGATCTTGTTTTTACCCCACATCATATAAGCCAAGACTCACACCCTTTACATATGTGAACTAAGCTTATAGAAAGAAAAAAAAAAAAAAGTATTTTGTTTATCCCAACTGGGGTGACAATTCATGTTCGGGGTCGAGTTCGTGTTGTGTCGAGCCAAGAGTATTCGGCTATATGGATTGACTAGAACTTAACTTGTTTAGTAGACGTGTTAGGAATCCTCAACTCGAACACAACCTATTTAATAAACAAGTCGACCCAACCTGACACATTTAACTTGTTTAATTAATAAGTCATGTAAAGGTCAATACAAATGACCTGTTAATAATCTATTTAATTAATAGGTCAAACCTAACCTATGTAGTTTTTATCAATTCCCATATATCTAAATTAAAATATAATTACAAAAATATAGTAATAAACATATAAAAACAACAATAAATTAAGTAATAATATCAAAATAACTAATAACTTTATATGCTAAACGGGTTAGATGAGTTTACATGTTGAACATGAACACGACATGTTTATTAAACATGTTAGCCATGTCAACCTGAATATGACTCGAACCTGTTTAACCTCAACCCATGACCTATTTATAAACGAGTTACTCGTGTGGGGTTCGTGAGTTGTATTTAATTTTGCCACCCCTAATCCTAACCCTTGTATAAGAGAGAGTGCCTTAGTCTATAGAAACAAATCCTTTCATCCTCTCTTCTCCTTTTCTCTCACATGACATATATATTCTTGAGGGAAATCTTTAACTTTTAGCTAAATCACCAACCCTTGAGTGTTGTGAGTTTGTTGAAGGGCTAGAAATTAGTAAAGCCAAAACAAATCCAAATCCTTTGGTGGCTTTCCATTGGCGGCTCAATGGTGGTGACTCCAGTAAGCTAGATGAAGAAAAGACTTAGGGAAGTTGGTTCCTTGCTAGAGCTTGGAGGGTTCATTTATTTCCACATTTACATACTTTAGTTTCTTCTTAAACATGTTTGCAATATAAAACTTGGCTAAACATGTATGTTGGACTAAGTTGTTTGTTTAGTATTAAAAATGATTAAGCCGTAATATTTTTATTAAAGGGTCTAAAAATTTTGCTAGAGTTATTATAGCATCTTTCAGATTATATATTTGTACAAAACCCACACACAAGGAAGTCAATATGAAGATTTTATGTAAAGGTGGCATCTCAACCCTACACGTTAGTGCCATTGAGTTACAAAGTAATGGGCACAAGTGAGGAGAGTCACGCCTTCGAATATGCCAACAACGTGAACACCATGACTATAAGGGTATGTTTGGTTGGAGGAGTGGAAAAGTGGATGGATGGAAAATTAGTGGGAGGAGAGAAAAGATTTGGTTTTCCCTCATGTGTGTTTGGTTGGAGGGGTAGAAAAGTGGGAGGGTGGAAAACTTTTTTGTTTAGTTGGAGAGAAAAAGGGGAAGATAGAAAATGTAATTTATATAAATTGACTATTAAGTCCTTATTATATAATAGTGAGAAAGTGAGAGGGGTAGGTGAGTGTAATAAAGTGGGGTATTTTTGTAAAATGCATTTCTTATCACTTTTCCTCCTCATTTTCCTCCCAATTTGAGAGGATAAAAAAAGTGGGCCTAGGAGGAAAAACTTTCTCCCCTATTTTCTATCTCTCCTATTTTCTTTCCTCAACCAAACCATGGAAAACATCATTTTTCACCCTATTTTTCTCTCCCTATTTTCCATCCTCCCTGTTTTCACCCCAATGAAACACACCCTAAGGGAGAGGGGATATGGTCTGATGCACTATTCTGGTCACCGAGCACTACCATGCACTATTCTAGTCAGGTGCTACACTTCCCTCCTCATTGGATAGTACTTGCTTGGACCACACAGCAAGACACGTGTAATCTCCCCTTTGGGTGTGGCTCATCTTTCTTTCTCCTACCCTTCGTACCACTCGGCACCATCCTCTCCTAGCTCATTCTCTATGTAGCATGTTTTCTCTCTCCTCCAGCAGAAGGATGGGTACTATGGATTAGCTGTCCTTAGGGTTTGAAAGGGGCAATAGGAATAATACACCTGTTCGTGTATAGCCAGAAACATTTCTCACACTATAAGAGGAAAACATTTATTGAGCATCCTAGGTATTAGAATAGCAGATGGGAGAATAGGGAAAAGAAAGAGTTGAATGAGAGAAAAGATACAAAATGTACAAAAGAGACGGTGTAAAGTCGGTTTTCCAAAAAAGGTTATACAACATCTTTCAGGGATAAGGACATAACAATCCTTAATCCCACCATGGCTTTTTCATCCCGAATCTTGGGGTTTTCCACGTAATTTTCATGTTGTCTTCCTCATATTCCTTCCATTTCTGTTTTCCTCCCATTTTTAATAGCATGAAAACACCAATTTTATAATCCATTAAAAAGATGATGTTTAAATGTACTGTTGAGTTTTAGAAGTTCTTCTAAGGTATTCTTTAAAACTTAACTTGCACTTACATATGTATGTTATGAAACCTAGGGTTTCTTTTGTGTGTGTACGCATGCATGTTTGCACATGAGAGAGAGAGAGAGAGAGAGACCTGTAAACATGCTTTGATAGAAGATTCACTTGACATAATGCTTCCATGTTGCGCTTTCCTAGTTGGTATGAGAAAACCAGTAACAGAGGGACTAAAATTTCTTGACGTCCCTACTTCAATTTGTGGATTTGAAAATGATTCTGGAGTGGTACAGTGCTCTGCTATATTTGGCATAAGTTGACGCATCCTGCAAGTATCAAATAACATATCTTTAATTCAATTTAGAAATTTGTTGTATAAAAAAAAATCTTAAATATTGGATAAATGATACAATCATATACAATAACAAAATCGTTTCCAGTGAATGTTGACCTTTGCGATGAGGAAGAGCAACCATTATCTTTTCCATTGTCAAAACATGACTCCCTTTCATATTGATGTGACAGCAGATTGTGATAAAAAAATTCATGGTAGGCATCCGGACATCTTAACATACACTGGACCAATGTCTGCACAAACTCTTCAACATTTTGCTCAAACACAAGTTGGATTCCACACTCTTTAACTTGCACACCTGGATTTTTAGGTTCAAATGAAGCCCCAATGTGAGTACACTCTCGCAACCGTAATGATGTCTGGGGTATATAATATACTAAAATCCGATGTTTTGAATCCACAAAAATGTCTTCAGAGTCCTGGAAAACTTTGTGACGTGTGAGACGAATTTGATGATTAGGCAAAGGATTATAAAAGCAGAGAAAACTTGTTAAATCCTTATGGTCATCATAACCAGCTAGTTGATTATCTACAGTATAATAAGCACATACAGCTATTCCCATCCATCTCTCATCAAAGTAGTCCAAAATTTCTGGTAGCTCAATTCTTATGTTGGAACAAAAACGATGATTACGGAACCAGGCAGGAACTGTAATGTAAGGGATGATATAATCATATTTGTGGTTTTTCGCCCAGTCTCCCTGTAAAAAACATGAATATATAGTGTTCTATGAGTGAGTAAAATATGGAAACAGATAAATATTGATGCTTTGTGAAGAATGAGGGTAGACCTGATACAATCCTAAAAGCAATGATTCGAGACTTTCCTTCAGCGTGGAATATCTTTGACATGATACAACCGAGTGATCTTTGGTGGAACTTCCAAGATTTAGATAATCGTTGCTTATTACCTGTTCAAGCTCAGTCAGATCTTTCTCTTGCACTTTACGCGCACCACATTTGAAATCATTAGAGCTGCCACTTATAATTCGTCTTGCATCATTATCGCGTTTTTGCCTCCTGTTTGTATTATCAATTGTCAATCTCCAGATGAAATTCCAATTATCAGACAAGGATTTCATGAGACACGTTAATTTTTCCTTGAACACTCTGTCGCAGAGCTTGTAAGAGGAATCTTGGCAACACTTCTGCCCAGTGTGCTTGTACACAGGAAGAAGGCCAAACTTCTGCGCTGTCAAGCCAGGGCAGTTAGTTGCAATTGAAAACTTAGCAAGGATGCAATGATTAAGCCAATCTGGAAGCGACCCGCGTGGTATATAGGACAACCAAAAGAATCCACCTTGTTGTAACAGCATTAGATCTGTCTTAGTTGGACAATAGATATGGCTTGGCTTCACACTACCAATATCGGTTTCTAAATGACAAATAAGGTTGTAGGAAGTTTCTGAATCGAGAATGTCTAGGATGGAATTCTGATACTCGTTCAATTCAAAAAAGGCACTTAGAGCAAATCCTATCCAAGTATTATCACTGCACAACTCTCTAAATAAATTCCTTGTCAACATGGAATCCCTCTCATCGCTGAACCATTCTAGACTTACAAATTTAGGGAAACAAAAATTATAGACAAGGAGATGATCAAAGTCCTGTAAAACAAAAATATTTTGTGTTGTTAGAATAATGGTTAAATGATTAGATTAAATTTTTTTCCTAACATCTTAAACTTTTGGGACATTGTAGTTTATCATGATAGGATCTCTCTCCACTTGAAATTGAGTCATTTTATAAATCAAATGTAGTATAACAAATCTAAATTTGTATTCAATGCAAAATCATTTAAAAATGTGCACTATCATATATCCAAGAAATATAAATAATCGTCAAATTGAGCATTTTCATGATATTAGATTAAATAATCTAAGTTTGATATATGTCTCCACTCTACCTTTTATTTTAAAAGTTAAAAAATCTTACATTTTGACCTCATTTATCAAGGGAGAATTTGAACTACACCTAAGAAGAAGTATTAGAATAATTATTAAATGATTTAGTTAACCATTTGAGCTAAACTTTTGAGATAAATGGTAGTTTATTAATTACCAGCAGGTTGCTTTGGCTGTGTTGATCCTTAGCTTCACTTGTTTCCCCTTTATCAATAGGCCTTCTTGTAATTTCATGGTGAATTTGGTCCTCATTGGAGCTACTAGTTCTTCTAGGTCCTGTCTCATCATCATGGTCTTGCTTCATTTTCAACTTACCTGCTGTCATTTGATTGATGAAAGTTTGAAATATATATTCCTTCTCACAATGATATCTCATCCCATCAAACCAGTCATCATTCACATGAAAGAAACTAAGCCCACATTTTAGCACCATCACACCTGGCCAATCGCTTATAATTGAAGCTTCGATGCAACCAGATTGATTGAACTCATCTGGTAACATCCCACGTGAAATACAGGACAACCAAAGAAATTGCCCTTCTGTATCTAGCCATATGAATTCTTCATTATTAGTGAGATGGACAAGTAAATGCTCCGAACCGGCTACATCAGTTTCCAAAAGACAAATAAGGTGATGAGAAATTTTTGAGTTGGGATTTTCAAGTATTGCAGTTTGATGCTCCTGGATTGAAAATTTAGCACATAAAACTAATCCCATCCAATCAATGTCATTGTAGAAATATTTTGGCACATAGATTGTCACTGATGGCTCATTACTTTGACTGGTGAACCAACGTAAAATTTCTACCGGAGGGAAACAACCAAAATATTCAAAGCATCCATCTAAACCCTGATGAATAAATAAATAAAATAAATAAATAAAATGTAATAAGGTATGGACTTGAGTCACAGACCAGGGTAGAACATTAGAGGGAGTGTTCATCCTGCATTTCAAGCAATGTAAATAGTAATGTTAAGGAAACAATAATTTTCACAATCTCTTCTACAACTGTTGACGTAACATATTATGATTGGAGTAACATCATTTACTTTTATTAGCATCAATCACAACATGACACTCAATAGTGTAAAAAGGACCATGAAAATCATTGTGTTCCTAAGAAAATACTCAAAATTTCTTACCAGCTTCATTTTGTTAGGTTTATGTATATCTATAGCATAAGTAGTCTGCTCATTGGGTATGTCTGAAATTATGTCAGAACCATAATGCACAATTCCTTCTTTCCCAAACCACCGTTCGAAATCCTGATATGCAGAAATCAAGGTGTTGCAATGTTGTACTTCTCGCTCAAATTGTAACCGATCATGCTGGTACAAAAGACGAAGCCCACATTTTTGCACTATCACACCTGGCCAATCACTTACAAATGAAGCCTTCATATGGTCACACTGATTCAACACATTCTTAAATGCGTCAACTGGTATGTAGGATATCCAACTGAATCCAAATAGATTATGTAACCATTGGTTTTCTTCAAAATTGATGCGGCAAACAAGGATTTGATCCAGACTAGCTCTACTCAACTCAAATTGACAATATAGGAATTGAGGTGAAGAAACTGAAACCATATTTTCAAAAATGGTGCCATCCCTATCAATAGAAAAAGAAGCATATAGTGCTAACCCCATCCAATTACTGTCATCGTACAAATTTGAGGTTATGTCAATTGAGATTGAGTGCCCACGACTTTGATGATTAAACCACTTTAGAGTTCTTCTTGTGGGGAAGCAAAAATTATACGGAGTGGACGGATGAAAGTACTGAAAAAAAATAAAATAAAATAACAAAACAAATGACAGCACATTAGCTATATAGTAATTAGTAAGAGCAGTAATAGCAAGTTAGTTAAAATTTCTCCTAATTTAAGGATAAGGCTTATTTTATTTAAATATTATTTCTTCACACATTTTTTATTATCCATTTCACTTATGAAAACAACTTAAAGCAACTTTATCAGAGTTACCAAAACATAAAATCAATAAACAAATATTTAAGGAATGAATAGGGCTCCCTGAAGATAGGAAGCAACTATAGCTAAAACCCATCTTGGGAAGAAAATGGGTACATAAGCTGGTGTGGGTAGATTTTTGGGTATTTTTAGCTTTGATTACCAATATTCACCCCATTCTATTTTAGCAAACCTGCTACTAATACTCTAAAAGCACGCTTTGCAAGCGCCCCAAAAAAGAAAGCCCAGTTTTAGGACAAACTACACCCGTAAGAGAAGAGAAACATACACCCATAACAGGGTGTAGTTTCTCTAGTTTTAGAGCTTTGAACTTTTTTTGGTGGGCTCCTCACATAAAAATAATTTCTCTTGATTCTTACTGTACTTTAACAAATTAGCAATTTACAAGTGTGTCCAAGTGCACTGTAGCAAATAATTTCTCCTCTTTTTTTACAATACTTCTAGCAATTAGATCCGCCGTTTGAAAGAAAAAAAATCGCAATTTTAAAAGTTACGTTTTTGAAAACATGATATTTAAAAATGCAATTGATTTGTTTGGTAAAATTTGAGAAAATGTTGTTGTGAAAAATTGAAGTGCCAAAACACTGTTTTCTAGCCATATTAATTTGAAAGGGGGAACCCCATAAGCAACAATTTGAAAATGCACATTTTCTCTGGTTTCAAAAACATGATTTGCTTAAAAACAAAATGCCATTTGTTTTTCATTTTAATTCAAAATCGCTACCCCACTCCAACCCCCCCCCCCCCCCCCCCCCCCCCCCCCCCAAAACAAAGAAATCACAATGCTAAGCGGACTCTAAAGGTTTATTTGGTTAGCTATTTTAAATTGTGTATTTTGAAAAAAACAAATTTAAAAATGCATATGATAAAATCTATTAAAAAAAATAAATGCTGTTTTGAAAACAACAACGCAAAAAAGTAATTTTGCTTTTATAAAAGATTTTTTTTTTTTTTTTTAAATAGAACCTCGTGAGTTACAAGTTGGAAACACTTTTTGTCCAAGTTTATAACATAAGGGCAAACTATATAAAAATGTCTAGAGTTTATATCCTGTTTCAAATTAGGTCACAAGTTTTTAATTTAGAGAGTCAAAATCCCAAACTTAGGAATGCTCTTGGGCATGAACATAAATTGTTCAACCCATTAAGGGTGAACACTCCTGTATTGCCTGACAACTGATTTTGGCGGGTCCAAATGGCTCTTTTATAGAAAAATTTACGACGTTATCAAAAAAATTCCATAATCTATGAAATCATTTCAATTTGAAACCCTATCAATCTCCACCACTCATTTCCATTATTCTAGGAAGTAATGAAGTCGAGGAAAACATGAAACCATTAACAAAACTATGTTTCACCTAGGTAATTGGCTTCAATATTTTTGCAATCACTTTCTCACTTTATGGGAAGCTTTCCCTCTCTAAATGAAGCTTTCTTTTTCTACCCTCTATGTTTATTGGCTGCCAAATTAATTTATGAACCTACTTCGGTAAAACACAAGAATAATGAACATAAATAACGGAGATGGACATAAGGTTCAAATTAATTCAATTAAAAACATATGAAAAGTTAAATAACGGAGATGGACACAAGAGTAATGAACACTAGCCTCATCACACGCGCTTCGCGCGTGCGATGAGGCTCTTTTTTTTTTTTTTTTTTGGATTTAGTATTATAATTTTTCTTTCATCACAATTTGAAAAAATAAATAGAATTTTTTTTTTTCAAAGAGAATAGAATTCATTTTTCAATTAGAAGCTTTTGCTTGTTTATCCAAATCCAATTGATGATGTAATAGTTATCAAAAAAAAATTTGATAATGTAATAAATCCAAAAAAAATGATAATATAATAGTTTAAAAAAGAAATATGGGATAGTTAATTTGACACTTTTTTTTTTAATCTTGGGATAGTTTTTCCTTATTGTATTGGAGGGGTAGTTAATTTCTTTCAAACGTGAGCAGTGGGAAGTTCTTTTTTTGAGAAGAAAAGTGGGGAAGATTTATTTTACACATTTCTTTTTTATGAGAAATTCTATTCAGAAAATGTGGAAAAGATAAATACGTGGGGAGTTTTTTAAGCTATTGAGTAGAAGTAAGAATCTATTAAAAGTAAGAAGACATTTCAACAAATAAGTAGGAATTTATTATTTTTGTCAATTTACTATTTTAATCACATTTTTAAGTTTTAGGTAGGGGTATTTTTGACTTTAAAAAAAGCAATAACTAACTTTCTTTTGTCAATTTACTATTTTAACCTCATTTTTAAGTTGTTGGTTAATTAATTTAGGGATATTTTTCACAGAAAAAAAGCAATAACTAACTTTCAGTATCCTCTTAATATGGGTATTTTTGACAAAAAAAAAAAAAACAATAACTAACTTTCAGAATCCTCTTAATATATACAGATAAATAACGGAGATGGACATAAGGTTCAAATTAATTCAATTTTATTTGGGGTTTTAATTGACAAAATTAAAAACATATGATCTAATCTGCAATATGTCATAAACATTGGACTTATTTGGTAATTTTCCCAAACATAATGGATACAAATTAAACCAAATGAAAAGTTTTCCAGACTTAGGATTCTTACCCGGAACTGGATATCAGGGTATGGGTCATCTTCATGATAAGAATACTGTGCAGTTACACTAGTGTCCCCTTCAGAAATGAATAACCTTTGAGGGTGTAGGTACTCACTAGAGCTCGTAGCTTCAATGAATATCTCTGGAAAGTTGTTCCACATATAGAATATCTCGGGATCGCTAATGTTGTCAAGGAACCAATCAAACGGGGAAGAGATAGAGTATCGTGCCATTTTACGTGTTAACTCTTCCATATCTTGCCGGTATACTATATTGATCCCACAACTTTCCACGGATAAATCTGGACTATAGCTTTTAAACGAGAAATTAAACCAAGTGCTTTGACTCCACAGATGTGAATGCGCCGTATATGGTATGAACAATACCCAAATGAATGAACGTTGAATTAACGAAATGAATTCGTTGTATTCACTTAGAAGTCCATTGCACACTGAACGCATGGGGCAAGAGCTGGTCTCCAAAAAACATTGTAATCTTAAGAGATTAAAAGTTCTCGAATCAAGATTCTTACGAACAGCAGTTGGATGCCTGGTAAAGTGAAAAAGACCACATAGTGCCAATCCCATCAAATCAGGATTATTACACAACTCTTGAGGTTGCGGTAATTCCACTGCATGCCCATTAGTTTGATTGCAAAACCACTGTGGGATTTCACGCTCAGCAGAATAGCCGTGGAGAATTTCCCCATCTTCGCAATTTTTCTGGAAAACATATAGATATGTAAGTCAGGAATGATTTTATTATTTTTTTTTAAATCAATTAAATAAAGTTACATTATGTTTTAGGCTAAATTATGAATTACACTTTTTAACTTTGGCATATTTTCAATTCAATATATTAAGTTCTATTTTTCATTTCACATTTAATTTTTGTAAGCAAGTCTAATTTACTTATAGATAAAGCTTTATATAGACCGTTAACTGTTAATTTATTTTCAATTTAGACCCCCCGGCTCCAATCATACCATAAGTTATAGTATTTTTCACTTTCCCAAATGACGACATTTTGGTAGACTTTAAGTGGTGTGGATTAGATGAATGTGGACAAATAAACTATATTGAAAATGAATGGAGTTAAAGGTGTTTAACTAGATGAGCAATGGCTCATCTGATTAGTTAGAGCTAAACTATGTCTCTAGAACATTCACATTGATGGTGCTAATTAAAGTAGCTAAAATTCTATTTTAGCACTCAAAACACTAAAAACCTGTTACATTGGTGGTGCTGTCGTTAAAAATATTTACAAACTAGTTACAGTAAACTACCATCTTTGGCAACTACCGTAGCAACAAAATGAAATATATATATATATATATATGTGTGTGTGTGTGTGTATATATATATATATATATATATATATATATTGTTTATTCCATGTCTCTCTCTTTTCTCATTAAAATATGTTTTTTCTCTCTTTTTTCAATCTTTAGTCTTCTCTCTTTTTTCTCTCACATCTACTCTAATCGAACAAAGCATATATCTATTAAGCATTGCTTTATTATAGAGGTTGTGCAAGAGATGAGATTTAACTTAAATATTGCAAAACTAAGGACTCCCTAGTTTGGTTAGAGAGTTCAAACAACCGTTTTCAATAATTAAAATTGTGAGCCCAAAATATATATATATATATATATATATATATGTTTGGTAAGAGAGTTTTATAAAGAGTGTTTGAGTCACATTTGTCAATTTAAAGTGGGACTCAGATGATGTTGACAGAACATAAAACACACATTTTATCTTAAAAACACAGACTCATACCAAACACTCAATTGTCTTTTCACTTTTGAAAAAAATATGTTATTACAAATATGACACCAAACAAATTTTTTGCATTATAAATACTTTACACAAGTATTTTTACAATACTTATTAGACTGTAACTTTCACATTATTTTGAAAATCGATATCTAGTCAGAATGTGGCTTGAATTTTCAACTACATTGCATTGTTAGAATTAGGGATGTTCGCGGTGCGGTGCGGTTTTGGGCCATTTTTAGCATTGTACTTTGCGATGCAGTTTAGCTAAAACCATAACTGCACCACACCTTGTTTTTGCGGTCACATGTGCGGTGCGGTGTGGTGTGGTGCTGTGTGATTTAGAGTTTAGCCAAAACCATAACCGCATCGCACCTCATTTTTACGGTTATATGTGCAATACTATGTATAAGATGCGATTTGAAGTCGGTTTCCTACTCAGCCTAAAACTAATTTTTCCCTTTTTTTGGGTCAAGTTTTAAATTATAGAGCTAGTTTTTCTTTATTTTGGGTTGACTTTTCTAGTCAACAGTTGCTAGAGTTATTAAACTTTTTTTTTTTTTTTGAAAACTAGGGTTATTAAACTATTAATAATATATTTAATATTGAAAATAAATAAATTAATTAATATATAGAGAGAGTGCGGTGTGGTTTGTGCAGTTTTCTTATTATAAAACTGCAAACTGCACTGCACCGTGCGGTGTGGTGCGGTGCAGTGCACTATTACTTGCGGTGCGATGCAGTTATGCCATTTTGCGGGCAGTTTTGGTGCGGTTTTTGCGGTTTGTGCAGTTTGGTGAACACCCCTAGTCAGAATAGATGGTGGGCTTGAATTTTCTAGCCAACATTAAGGTGTTGTTTAGTTTGAGTGTTTTCATCATCCAACACTCAGTTTTCATCATCCAATATCCAAATTTAGTAGGCCCCATAATAAAATGCAATGTTTGGCTTAGTTTTCTGTTTTGGTTCTCATCATCCAATCACTCAAAATTTTGGATGTGAGTAACCAAAACTGAAAGCATTTTAAGCTGTTTTCAGTTTTTGAAAACTGATTTCAATGGCAAATTTTGTAAATAAGGTGAGAACGTGGGCCCTGGCACAGTGCAATGTCACGTCTATCTCAGTCTTGGGTAAAGACCATTAGAGCTCCCTGTTTCATTTCAGCACTCCATTCAGTTCTTTCTTTCTTCTTCTTCCTTTTTTTTTTTTTTTCTTAATCACAGAACCTATTCGGTCTCACTGTAGTTCTTTTTTTTTTTTTTTGTTCTTCATCACAAAACCCATTTGGTCTTCGCCTCCGATGGTGACGGTGGAGATCGTCACAGGTCCGATCGCCGCTGCATCAGGTCCAATTGTCGTTGCATCAGGTCCGATCATCGTTTGTGGGTATTGGGGGTTGAAGGAAGAAAAAAAAAAAGAAGAAGAAGAAACAAACGAAGAGTGATAGAAATAGAGAGTGATTGAAAACAGATCGAGCCACCAGGTCGAGCCGCTAGGTCATGCCTCTAGGTCACGCAACCGCTGGGTCACTCTTCCTTCTTTCTCTTCATCTGTTCCTATTTTTCTTCGAAACCCACTTCTTCAATTTTGAAGATTTTCTCTTTTACTTCTTTGGTTTTCTGTCTAAGACACAGTTTTTTGTGTATATCTATGCCTGAGTAATTGAACAAAAGCTTCAACCATTTTGAGAGATGTGGGTTCGGGTTTGTGTTTATGTTTTGGGAGAGGAATAAGGGTGAGGGGGTGAAGGGAAAATGAACAATGAAGAAAATGGTGGGGAATGAGGGTGAGGCAGGTAGGATAACAGATTGGTCTGATTTTGTGCTTAGGAATGGTCCCACAAAAAGTTGAAATATTTGAGTGATAGAAAATGAAAACAGTGTGTCAAACGGGTGGGTATAGGAAATTGGGGTATTTTAAGTGATAAGTGACGAGTGACGAAAATTGAGTGATGAGTAATGAGTAACCATTTTTTTAAACCAAACAAGCCCTAAATGCGTGTTATTTGTTTTGCACGATTGTCAATATAGAAGTTGCTTGAGTTGCACGCCCAAGATCATGTTAAAAATCAAGCGCTGCCTCTCTTTAAAAATTTCTAAAGTTTCTCTATCAATCTCTCTCCCCCAGATTTCTGTATGCATGAGATCTCTTTGTAAAATAAAAGTTCAGCCACAATTTTATGTATTGTTCTCGGTGTCTTGGGCAAGAAACAAATAGGAAGCTAGAACCTATAGAGCCAGAACTGTATAGACAGAAGAAAAAAAGAAGCTAGAAGCATTGGTGAAAGATATTTTACCATCAGTAAAGGAATGGACTAGAACATTGCGTGCGTTTGGGATGCTTATTTTGTTGTTGCGTTTGCCTTTTTTTTTTCTTTTTTTTTCTTTTTTTTCTTTTTTTTCTTTTTTGGCTGTAGTTGTTGACTTAATCTGCATGAATAGTGCACCCGTGCACTATTCACGAGACCCACAAACATCACTTTTCAACAACTTTTTCATTAAAAATAGATCACACAGTACTATTCACACATTTAACAATTATTTTGCTAGAGTGTTTTCAGTTTCAGCAATAAGCAAATCCTAAACAGACCGTTAATGTAACACCCCATAATTTTATTACTAATTTAATTCATATATATAAATTAAGAGGAGGCCTACAATTAAATGGATTTAATTGATTTGGGTCCAAGATATTTAAATAAGATAATTACTATAGAATAAGAGGCTCAATAAAATATTTAAAAAACCCTAGCATTTTACCTCTTGAATTATACGTATAAATATAAATAAGAGGTTTCCTTCTTTTTAGCAGCAACACACGATTGAGCATACTTTTCTTCTCTACGGTTGTGCGTGGGAATTGCAAGTATGGTTTTATCTTGTTGTAATTTTAGAAAGTTGGAATATTTAGAAAGTGGAAACTTTTCCAGGTCTAGTATTTTTGTCCCCACTTATAGGAAGACATGGGTCTATGCATCTATTATTTTGGGACCTAAAAGAAGAATAGGCGTTGGTTTCATGAATCTCAACCTATCATTATATTAATGTAACAGGTGTCCTATGATTTTTATTATATTAGACTAGGCATAACGCATATAGCCGTATTTCATGAAAGGGTCCTCCGTAGACTCTAAGATTGATCAAATAAAAATATAATATGTGGCTTCTACTATTAGATGATTATATATGAATATTACATCTATCAGGGACAAAATTGGCCTATACCCTTTTCACACAAACTAATCAGCATTTTGTCCTCTTTTCCAAACTAATTAGGGAAATGTCCCTCTTTTGAAAATCGATTTTCTAAAAATCGAGTTAGGCCCTATAGCGGCGTTTTTAAGGAGCCTATAGTAACGTTTTCAGGACCTATAGCAACGTTTTATAACTTGATCTTTACAAAGTCGAGTTATATGCACAAAAAAAAAAAAAATTGCATATAACTCGATTTCATGGAGGTCGAGTTATAAAACGCCACTATAGGTCCTGAAAACATCACTATAGACTCCTTAAAACGTCACTATAGGGCTCCAAAAAAAATTTTTTTTAAACTCGATTTTGAGAAAATCAAGTTTCAAAAGAGGGGCATTTTCCTAATTAGTTTGAGAAAGAGAGCAAAATGCTGCTTAGTTTGTGTGAAAAGAGCATTTGCCCATTTTGTCCGATCTATCAGATATGAATATAGCATGTGGCTTCTAAGGAATAGTTGATTATATGATGGCTAGACATATAATGAAATGCTAGAGTTCTATAGAATTGTTGTACTTTTATGCCAATTAATAGATATTGAAAATCTATGAAATAGAACTTTTGGGTCAAAGCTGAAAGTGAACTGGACAGTAAGTAAATAAATGGAAAATATTGGAAATATCAGTGTTGTCTAGGATTAAATTGTTTAAGTGTGAAAACAAATTTTTAAGTGGGAAATTTGTGTATTGATGGACCTATTTTTGGTGTTGCTAGGTTCTAATTCTACTGATTTATTATGACTCAAGGGTGGTTGATTTTATTTTTGCAAATAAGAGGTAAGTGGTATTTACTAATTTAGGAATTTTCCCAAAACAGTTTTGATTATCAAACTATTCTTTTAACAAAGAAATAAGTTGATATTCTTCTATAAATATATTGATATGCGATAAATGTTTGATGTGCACATTTTATGGAAACTTTGATTATTTGTTATATGAAAAACTTGTGAGACAACTTAAACTTATTTTAATTTATATGTGTGGATAAATCTTTTTATTTTTGAGTATTATTACTAGATTATTTGTTGTGAGCATCTTGATTTTGTTTTGAAACCCTATGGCCAATCGTAATTAAAAGCTTAGTGTTGTTTTTAGTCCTTAGCAAGGGACAATCATACTGTAATTAGTCCTTAGTAAAGGACGATCTCAAAAAAGGAGACAGTGCACGTTTGGTAGCTCCTTAGCATGGGAGTATATTACTAATGATCCGAAAAGGGAGCTCCTTAGCAAGGCAGTGCACCTTTTGGTTCCAAATGAGCCACCCTTATGAAAGGGAATGAAAAGGGGCTTCCAATCCCATAAAAAGGATAGCACAACCCTGTCAACGGAGTATAAATGTTGGCCACGAAAAAATCTAGAAAATTGTTTATATGATGGTATTGGTATATCATGATGGCTCACAATATAATAATATTTTTATATGAAATATTTGATGTTAAAATATAGATGGTTTACAAGTTATAGCTTTGTTGTATCGATTATTTATTTAAAAGGTTCGTTTCCACACCCCAATGTTAATGAATTCTATTTATTAAGTCATCTCATCCCTCTTTTATTTCCCTTATAGATATATTAGTGGGATAATTGGGGTAAAGATTCTCGGAAGACAACAGTTACAAATTATTTTGTAGAACTGAGGATTTTATTATTATTTTTATGGTATTAAATATTGTACTGGAAAATTATTTTGAGGATGTTTTATCTTTGGTGGAATTAGAATTCTAACAATTGTGATGAGATTTTAGGTTACTATTTGTATTTATTTAATATTTTTATGAATTATTTATATCGAATAGAATTTTAATATTTATGACTTTGGGACGATTGTTTGACTGACTTACCAGCGAATATAAATAGGACCAAAGGGGTTCTCACTTGTGTCAGATGTACAAGTGTGATCTCCTCATTTTATCTCCATATATCTAAAAGTCGTAGCATTTATAATTGATGCACTTCTTTTGAGCCACATCAGTGGCCATATCGTTATTTTTTTTTCATTTTATAAAAATAATGTAAATAAATATTAATGTATGCAATAAATTTTTCACTCTATCATTATGCCAAATTATCCACTTTTTTTCAACCTTTTTTTTTTCTCTGTTTAAAATTTAATTCTCCTTATTCTCAAAAACAAAAACAATTTTCTCTCTATTTGTCTACATTTACTGTTACACTTCCTCTAGGATTTCTCCTCTCTCATTGCCTCTTTATCTCCCCGCTACTCTTTACTTTACTGTTAAACTTCTTTCATCATTTCCTCTTTGTTTTGTTTTGACTTCCCTTCTCCCCTTCTTATTTTGTATAAATTTGATATTATTCCATCAATTCAATCTATATTTTTTCTACACAAAAACTATGAGTACGCTCTCTCTTGGTAGATTTTTGTTATTTCTCATGACTCTAATTTAGGTAGATAGTTATTTTATTTTATTTTAATGTGTTTTAGTGTTATGTTTTTTTAAATTTCCCATCACAAATCCCCCTTATAGCTTTGGTTAATTTTTTGTTAGGGTTAGTACTTGGGTTTTTTTTTTGAAATATGAATTTGAGTTTATATTAAAATAAAATCAACGTGGTTACAAATTCTAATGTGCCTACCAATTGTTTGAGTCGTAAATCATTATAATGTCTATCTTTTATTCTTATGGTTTCATTTTAATTTTGGTTCAAATAACATTATAGTTTTGTGATGAGTTTTGATTATCATAATAATTTCCTTATTCCTTAAGAGTTAAAAGATGAGAAATATGAATAATAAATTCAAAACTTATAAAATTTAGCTATATATTAGGCAAACCTAACAGACTATAATAAAAGTTAGAAGATATGGTTCACCTTAAAAAAAATATTAATCAACACACAAATTCCAAAAATAACAGAATTATATATTTGTAAATATTAAAAAAAAATACTTGTGGAAATCTTTAAAAACAAAAAAGACATTACTTGAAGAGTTGAAGTAATTGTTGTTTTTAATATAATATACACCCTATTACATAATATATATATATATATATATATATATATGCTCATGCATTGCATGAGTCTGCAACTACTTTGAAATAAAAGTTTGTTCTCTTCAACAAGTGTTGTTGTCTTTTTTTTTCAACATTTTGTTATCAGAGATTCCGCTAATTCAACAGATTAGACCTGACCTCCTCAAGAGTACAAGAGTGTTCTCCTCAATATATGCAGCTTGTTTCAAAGATGAACATGGTGTGGCAAAATGTGAGAGTGAAAGATCTCTTTGGAATGGGAATTTGTGGATGGGCAATGTAGTCCCAACTTTTATATTTGATCCCAAACTTTGTATTGAGAGAGAGAGAGAAATTTGGTTTATTTTTTCACTAGTGAAATTTTTTCTAACCGCCATTTGTGGACGACGGTTAAATGACAAACCACATAAATTCTTGGTATTCTCTCTTGTGTGTGTCTATGTCTATTTTTTCTTTTCTATCTTCGTTTCATATTATTTGTTTTGAACATCTTTCTAAAACCAATATTCTGCATTTAATTTTGTGTGGGAATGCTATCTAAAGGACACTTCCTACATCAAATTGGTAATTAGGCTTCCACTATGACAACAAATTGATATCAACTTTTCTACTTTTACAACAAATTGGTATCAAAGCAAAGGTTCACAACCAAGGAGTTTAGGATTGTACTTTAAATCCTAGGTTTACTACTTGAGCATTTAATTTAGTTCTTTAAAAGCCAATTTCGCTACCTAGGCATTTAAATTTGCTCTTTGGAACCAAGGTTCACTGCCTAGGCATTTGGATTTGTTCTTCACAGACAAGGGTCACTACTTAGGCATTTGGACCTATTCTTTAGAGACAAAGTTTGCTACCTAGACATTTGGATTTGTTCTTTAGAGTCAAGCTTAATTAATTTGCTACCTAGGCATTTAGATTTTTTCTCTATGGAGATTTTGCTAATTGGTTTGTGAAGCTTATTATTGGGAGAAAGACTAGGTACAAGTAAATAGATAGGTTTGTTGCACCATCTGTGTTTGTTTAAAGATCCAAAGTATTTTGTTGATAAAAGAATCATTCTTCTTCAAAACATTGCAACCGCCGTAGGCTTAGGTAGTCATTGTTAGTGAAATTTCCTCGTCTCCATCCATGGATGGAGGCCAAAAGTCAAATTACGTAAATCCTTGGTGTTCTCTTTGTATTCTATTAAATGTTTGGTAAAATTACATTTTACCCCCTAAACTATACCTCTTTTACACTTACCTACTAAACAATTACCCATTTAACACTTAATTTGCTCGCCGCCCAATAGGTACTAGTTTAGAAAAGTAAGTGTGTACTGCATTCTCATAGTTTAGAGGGATAAGTATAAAAATGGTATAGTTGAAAAGAGTAAAGTGTACATTATCATAGTTTAGGAGAGTAAGTATAAAAGGGATATATAGTACAGATAAAGAGCAATTAATTTCCCCTAAATGTTTTGGAAATCTTCCTGAAATCCAAATTCCACAATCAATATTGCATGAGAATACTATCTAAGAAAGGTCATTTTCTAAAATTCAAATTCCACCATCAATCTTGTATGAGAATACTTGAATGTCATTTCCTTCTACAAATTCATAAATAAAGCTTTCACTATTTCAATAAACTTGCATCAGCAACTCCACTTTTACAACACGGACATCTTCACCAAAGCATTCAGAAGAGATAAGTTTTATTCATTAGATTAACAGTTTATCTAATTGTAGTTTTCTATGTATTAAAGTTACATCCTTTTTGTTGCATTTTAATTAGCTAAGTGTCTAATATACAAGTGCATGGTTGTGATTCATGCTTGAGAGATATACACGTATTTCAAGAAATCTAGAAAAAGTTGAATAAGAAGAGACAATTTGTAGCCCCCTTCCTTCTCCCTTGTTTATTACAAAATAACTCAAATATGTCCACTTCAAAAAATCACATCTTTCGTGGAAGTTTCAATCTTTTCTTTATAAAGTCAAAGGTGGGTCAAATTTACTGCCAACATTTTATTTATTTATTTATTGAGAAACTATAATAATTTTAATTGGGAGCGAAAATGTATGTGTTCTGATTATGTAAAATCCATGTTTTTGTTGGATTAATTCCGTGCCAACTGCCAAGTTTATTTGTAATTATTATTAGGGTCATATTTTTATGTAATTAGCTAATCTTTTGACAAAACGCACTTTATTTTTAAATTGGTTAGATCTAAGTTGGGTTTGATACATAACAAGTGGTAGTATTAAAAACATGAAGATTGATCCAATAAACAAGTGAAGAAAAGCTGTTTTACTGAAACTTGACAGATAGCTGCTATCGAGAATTAATGGGAAGATTGACACATAGCTCAACACAAGCTCGATTTGTTGAGATATACAATTTCAGAATTTCTAGATCTAAAATTTAGCCCATGTTGATGTATTTGTTTAGGGTTTCTTTTTTCACAACCCTAGACATATATAAGGTTTATTTCAAAAGCCGTCACACGTGAACACAGAGACCAAGAGCTTAATATTCTCTGTGTAAAGCTACTTTGATTGTACGCCTTAGGGTTTTGTAACCAAGTACTTCCTGATTTTCATTGTTGATGAAGTGAAAAACTTTCCAACCAACAACATTTATTCAAGTTGTTGGGGTTAGTCACATACTGGAATCCATGCAAATGAGTTAGTCACAGATTGGAGATTTATGCAACAAAGGAAAGAAGACTGCTACAAGATCAAGTCCAATTGGGTATTAGAGCGAAGGTTCAACTAAAGGTTGTTATTCCAGGATAGGCCAGGGTAGTGGTAAGATTCCTTATACTTGTAAACATTCGATTGCTGATTAGTGGATTCTTGGGAGTGGTGACCTTAAATTCACCCGATGGAGTTTTTGCCTTGCAAGAGGTTTTCCCCATTTGTCAACAAATTACTAAATTATTTATTTTCCACTGCATATTAGTTTATTTGGTAATTTGTTAGTGCCTCCACGATTTGCATATAATTTGACCTAATTAATCAAATTGGATAATTGAATTAATTAACTGGAGTCAAGTAATATTAACCCAACAATTTTTCTCTTTTTTGATATATTTTCCTGGGACTTAATTGTATTTGGGGTAGATGTACCTGAGCCTCCTCATCTACTGTTTGGAAAGCTGCATTCAGAGTCATCTCGCAACCTCAGGTGACTTACATAGCTCGCGAGTGACACATGGCAGAAGATCCAAAGCAACTGTTAACACAACCATCTCGCAACAAAGTTGTGAAATATCTGCGAGCAGTTTGCTCTATTTTTATCCTAATCTTCTTTTTAGCCCACATCATATAAGCCAAGACTCACACCCTTTACATATGTGAACAGAAAATAAGTGTGTGAACTACGCTTATAGAAAAACGAGAAAGTATTTTGTTTATCCCAACCCTTTGTTATGAGAGAGAGTGCCTTAGTCTAGAGAAACAAATCCCGTCGTCCTCTCTTCCTATTTTCTCTCACAAATGACATATTCTTGAGAGAAATCTTTAACCTTCACCTCCATCACCAAACCTTGAGTGTTGTGAGTTTTTTAAAGAGCTAGAAACCTAGCAAAGCCAAATCAAATCCAAATCTTTTGGTGGCTTTCCGTTGGTGGCTCAATGGTGGTGACTTCAATAAGTTAGATGAAGAAAAGACTTGGGGAAGTTGGTTGCTAGCTAGAGCTTGGGGGCTCATTTATTTTCCACATTTAAATATTGCTATTTACATGCTTTAGTAATTCTTGAACATGTTTGCAATATGAAACTTAGCTAAACATGTAAATCGGACTAAGTTGTTAGTTTAGTATTACAGGTGATTAAGCCGTAATATTTTTATTAAAGGGTCAAAATATTTTGCTAGGGTTGTTATAGCATCTTTCAGATTATATCTGTACAGTACCCACACTCAAGGAAGTAAATATGAAGATTTTATGTAAAGGTGTCATCTCAGGCCCTACATGTCAGTGCCATTGAGTTACGAAAGTAATGGGACAGCACAAGTGAGGAGAGTCACGCCTTCGAATATGGCAACAATGTGAACACCATGATTGTGAGGGAGAGGGGATATGGTCTGATACGCTATTTTGGTCACCGAGCACGACCATGCATGAGAGAGGAATTGGTCTCTCCTGGTCGGGTGCTACACTTCCCTTCTCATTGGATAGTGCTTACTTGGACCACACAGCAGGACACATGTAATCTCCCCTTTGGGTGTGGCTCATCTTTCTTTCTCCTACCCTTCGTACCACTCGGCACCATCCTCTCCTAGCTCACTCTCTATGCAACATGTTTTCTCTCTCCTCTAGCAAAAGGATGGGTACTATGGATTAGCTGTCCTTAGGGTTTGAGAGGGGCAATAGGAATAATAATACACTTGTCCATGTATAGCCAGAAACATTTCTCGCACTATATGAGGAAAACGTTTTTTGAGCATCCTAGGTATTAGAATAGCAGAGAGGAGAATAGGGAAAAGAAAGAGTTGAATGAGAGAAAGGATACAAAATGTACTAAAGAGACCTGTAAAGTCGGTTTTCCAAAAAAGGTTATACAACATCTTTCAGGGATAAGGACATGACAATCCTTAATCCCACCATGGTTTTTTCATCCCGAATCTTGGGGGTTTCCATGTAATTTTCATGTTGTCTTTCCTCATTTTCTTTCCATTTTTGTTTTCCTCCCCTTTTTGATAGCATGAAAACACCAATTTTATAATCCTTTAAAAGATGATGTTTAAATGTTCTGTTGAGTTTTTGAAGTTCTTCTAAGGCATTCTTTAAAACTTAACTTGCACTTACATATGTATGTTATGAAACCAAGGATTTCTTTTGTGTATACGCGTGCATGTTTGCACATGAGAGAGAGAGAGAGAGAGAGAGAGAGACCTGTAAACATGCTTTGATAGAAGATTCACTTGACATAATGCTTCCATGTTGGGCTTTCCTAGTTGGTATGAGAAAACCAGTAACAGAGGGACTAAAATTTCTTGACGTCCCTACATCAATTTGTGGATTTGAAAATGATTCTGGAGAGGTACAGTGCTCTGCTATATTTGGCATAAGTTGACGCATCCTGCAAGTATCAAATAAGATATCTTTAATTCAATTTAGAAATTTGTTGTATAAAAAAAAATCTTACATATTGGATAAATGATACAATCATATACAATAACAAAATCGTTTCCAGTGAATGTTGACCTTTGCGATGAGGAAGAGCAACCATTATCTTTTCCATTGTCAAAACATGACTCCCTTTCATATTGATGTGACAGCAGATTGTGATAAAAAAAATCATGGTAGGCATCCGGACATCTTAACATACACTGGACCAATGTCTGCACAAACTCTTCAACATTTTGCTCAAACACAAGTTGGATTCCACACTCTTTAACCTGCACACCTGGATTTTTAGGTTCAAATGAAGCCCCAATGTGAGAACACTCCCGGAACCGAAATGACGTCCGGGGTATATAATATACTAAAATCCGATGTTTTGAATCCGCAAAAATGTCTTCAGAGTCCTGGAAAACTTTGTGACGTGTGAGACGAATTTGATGATTAGGCAAACGATTATAAAAGCAGAGAAAACTTGTTAAATCCTCATGGTCATCATAACCAGCTAGTTGCTTATCTACAGTATAATAAGCACATACAGCTATTCCCATCCATCTCTCATCAAAGTAGTCCAAAATTCCAGGTAGCCCAATTCTTATGTTGGAACAAAAACGATGATTACGGAACCAGGCAGGAACTGTAATATAAGGAATGATATAATCATATTTGTGGTTTTTGGCCCAGTCTCCCTGTAAAATACATGAATATATAGTGTTCTATGAGTGAGTAAAAAATAGAAACAGATAAATATTGATGCTTTGTGAAGAATGAGGGTAGACCTGATACAATCCTAAAAGCAATGATTCGAGACTTTCCTTCAGTGGGGAATATCTTTGACATGATACAACCGAGTGATCTTCGGTGGAACTTCCAAGAAGTGAATTGGATATTATGTGTTCAAACTCAGTCAGATCATCCACATGCACTTTACGCGCACCGCATTTGAAATCAAGATGAGGATGGTTGCTTGTAATTGAAACAGTTATGAAACTGTATTCGTCTAAATGGGCTATAAGTTCCCTAGCCGGGATGTAAGAGCCATATCCAAATGAACTATTCCTGTGGACGTTGGACATTTTAAGAGGGTAAGCGAATTGGGGACAATTTTCAAGACCTCCAACCATGTCCGAATGACAAGTCGTCTTAATAGATAACAATAATTCTTTTCCATGAAAAATGTCTTCCTTCAAATTTTTAGGTGGCACAGAAATTGCAAAAAAAGCAATTCCACTCCAATTATTATTGTCACACAGATTAGAAGATAGTGGTATTTTTACAGATGATCCTGCGGGGCTCCGATGGCTGAACCACTCTGGAATTTCAATTAATCCACGAAAGAAATTAAAGATGCCACCAATTACGAGTTGGCGATAAATCTGTTGAACAGAAAGAACAACACAAACGTAGTGAAGAATAATTCAAATATTTATTTCATTTAAAAAAAAAAACTTTCATAAGGATACACAGCCACACATAAACAGACACGGCAACTTCGCCCTTTTGCTCTTTTTCAACACTAGACTATTTATTAGACACACACTTAATGGACGCCACTCCACACTCTCACTTTTGTAAGTACACCTGGCCACTATAACTTCTTGATTGTGCTTTTATTCTTCTTTATGGAAAATGTTTCCCTTCAAATTAGTTTGAAAATAAACCCTTCAAACTCTTTTTATATTTTTAGCCTTTAGATTGCATATTATTATTATATCATGCATGCTTACAAAATTTCAAAAAGATCAAAGATTAATTTTTACGTCATTAATTAAATGTTTAAATTTCAAGTTTTTATTATCTAAAATTATGCATAAAAAATAAGTTTATTGATTGAATACTAAATAACATCCGATTTAAACAAAATTTTACATACATATTAAAAACATAAAGAAAATACAATCCAAAGGTTAAATTTTGAAAAGTTACATCCCAATTAAAAGATATATAAAAAATTTGAAAGGCTTCTTTCTGAACTAGCTTGAAAATAAACATTTTCCCCTGTTCTTGTTGTAAGTTGATTAAGCAATTGACATTGAAGTTTCTAGTTCCTTGAGATATCTCGATCATAGAGCAATCCGAAGAGAGCAACAAGGTAAATCCTAGAATGAGACAGAATCTTCTAGTAAGAGAGAGAGGCGGTGTTGATTTCTAAAACTTGTAATATATATATATATATATATATATGGTGTTGATTTCTAACACTTGTAATATATATATATATATATATATATATATATATATATATAAAACTTCGTGTGTAATGCTGGTGTGAGTGGGACTATCTCCAAGATTTGATTACTTCTTTAAATTTATTGATTTATATATAGAAGCAATCAATAAATTTTTCTTGGGTTTTTTCCTTTTATTAATTTATAAGGGCCTAATATATTATTTAGGTGACTAAAGTTTAAAGACAAAATTTGGGTACAAACTTAGTTGTAACCTAAAACTACAACTTTCACTAAACAAATTAATATGACTATATATTTTGAAAATCTAACTGTTAAAACACATGTCAATCGAATGCTATTTACTATTCAATCAATGAAATTATTTTTTATATATAATTTTAGACGACAATTATAAAGTAGTTATACAAAACTGTTCAATGAACTTGTTGAAAAAAATTTTATTACTACCCTATAATTATCGTAGTTTAAATATGTCAACGCAATCTTCATTCTGAAAATTGAGAAACCATGAAAAACAAAGAGCAAACTCACATAGTTGTTAGTGATTAAAACTCCTTGATTAATTCCTCTTGGTTGAACAAGTACACTCTCTCAACTCCAAAGGTCTGACTGGGTTAACTGTGAGCCTCTCACTATTATGGTTCTTTTAACCCTAAGAAGTTCTCTATGTGAAAAAAAGTATGGAACCACTTGAACATTGGTCAGACCATACAGTTCTAAGAATCATGGCTAGTTTTAGTAATTCACATGGATCCTTTTTAAAACAAATTTATAGCCTCAAACGGCGTAGTGCCAAGATATTACTGGCCGGAAAACAGTCGGTAATGACTTTGAAAAAAAAATAAATGAGAGAAGAAATCACGAGAGAAAGAGAAAGAAAAAGATAGCCACACTACCACCTCCCATTTTCTTCTTCTCCTTCTTGGCAATGCTTTGCCCAGCTAGATACTCATATTTCCTAAGATCCATTTCTTGTACTTAGCTTTTTCTCCTCTTCTTTCAGCTCTTTTTTTTTTTTTTTTTTTTTCCTTACTTTTCTTTGAACTTCTTAAGCATTTTCTGACTACTTCTCTACCCCTTTAGTTAGGGTTGCTTTTTTTTTAGGTTTGTGAGCTAGCTAGGCATGTGAGCATTGGAAATATAAGTCTGAGACTTTATTTCTTAGTATCTTAGAGAACCAGCATCAGTTGTTGCAAATATATGTCATTTTTACACATTAAAAAGCTATTTTATTATTTTAGCACACTATTTTACCATATACCCTACATCACATTTTTTATTTTTCAATTTTATAATTAAAATAATATATACCACACATTAAAATAATATTAACTAATAACACAACTCAATACAAAACACAACTGGTTCAATGGCCACCGCCACATCCACCACACAACCACTGCATCCTCCACAAATTAAAACACAACTTAAAAAAAAAAAAAAAAAACCAATCAAATTCCAAATACCCACAACTACCACCACCACAAACCTACAAGCATAACCGCCACAAACCTAATCAAATTCAGCCAAACACCCACAACAAACTCATAGCCACCACCACCACAAACCCACAACCACAATCGCCAGAATCCTCTTTCAAATTTCAATCCAAAAAAAGCAAAAGAAAAAGAAAAAAAAAAAACCCAAATCATCCAATAAAATAGAGAGAGAGAGAGAGAGAGAGAGAGAGAGAGGAAAGCCGCTATCGTAGGTTGCGAGTCATCTACTTTGTCATGGGACACTTGAAGAGAGAACGAGAGGAGAGAGGAGAAAGAAGAAAAGAAAAGAAAGAGCGAAAAAAAGAAGAAAGAAAGAAAGTGAGAGGTGGTCTGAGAAGAAAGAAGAATGAGTGAGTGACAAAAAAAAATGGTGGAGAAGAAAGAAGAAAAATGAGAGAGAGAGAGAGAGAGAGAGAGGTGGAGAAAAAATTAAAAGAAGAAAAAAGAAAGAGAGGAAAGAAAGAAAGTCCTAGAGAGGAGAGAGAAAAAGAACAAAAACCTACTTTTTTTAGCATTTGTGTCCATACCGTTTTAAATTTGGAAATGTACTGTTCATCCATACCAAATATTTTGGCATTTAGCACACCTTATACTAATGCTCTTACAAAGTCTTAAGCCCACATGTGCCTGGTTCAGTCTTTATTGTATTCCTTAATTTGTATAATCATATTATCTTTTTTTTTTTTGTCCACTTGTGCAAATTGATAATTTTAATATATATATATATATATATATATATATGTGTGTGTGTGTGTGTTTTAAATGGTTATTATTATTATTACTATTATTATTGGGTAGATATATGGGCTTGAGATTGATACGTTATTAAATAATAACTAAAATATGGATTTATCATTTTAATTGGACTATTTTAGTTCATTTTTCTATTTGTACTAATTTAATATATATTTATTTATATTTTAAATAATTATTAAATTAATTATGACATTATTAAGGTTTGATCTTGATTCAACCTCGATCCGATCCTAAAAACCTTGAAACTCTCTCTTTTACAGATCATTGAACGATCTGGGTTTGAAAATCATACTTCCAATATAATGATATCTTAATCTCACCAAGTTGAGTGTATTATTCAATCATTTTGCCAAATTTTCCTATTTAAGTTATAGATTCTATCTTTTAGTATATATTGGATGGTTTATATATAGGATGTTCAAACTAAGAATTATTTGTCATATGTGACTCTCTAACGATCTTATTAGTTGTATAGATAGTACTTTTGGTTTATGAGATAAGATTAACAAGTTGAGATTTTTATATGATTATATCTAGATGATATTGCAATGTCATGACGGATAGATTGGTCTTATTTTACTATATAATCTGAGTAATCGTGTAGTTTATGAATTTTAAGAGTTATATATTGTGAGATTTGTTCATATGATCGTATGATGAAAACAAGTTTTTTTTTTTGCATTTTTTTATCTTTCATTTTTCCACTTTATGATATATTACTTATTGCATAGTTATCTTTATTTAGTTTATCACTTAGTTTAAATTGTGAGGAAGAAAGAAATGTTTGTCTATGTTTTAAAGAGAAATTTATATGTAAGAGTTTATTTGCATACATATGTATAGTAATTATCGAAGTATATATGATTACAACTTGATCTAACAATTCAACACTATAAAATAAAGCAAAACTTTTTTATTGCTTCATACATATCTCCCTATATATAATACCTGACTACAAAATTCATTATGTTACACTTTAAAAAAAAAAAAAAAAAAAAAAAACTTGTAATTTAAAACATAATTTCAAATAACAAGTTAACTTTCTAAAAATATACAATTTAATATATTAATTCAATAATCATCCTATAAAAAAAATAAGCATATCAAAAAAAAAATTTTTCATATAACGCAGGTTTGGGACTAATATATTTAAAAGGCGTAAGTATTAAGAGTGTGCGAGAGAGATACCTCTGGAGATCTTTTCAAAGTTTGATACATGCCCATACGCGTCGCATCAACATAAGGAATGTATTGAAAATCGCGTTTATCACTGCGACAATCTACTGAAGCCACACCTGTTTCACCCGAAGTCCACACGATGTGTTGGTTTGAGTAGTTTTCCAGTGAAGTACATCTTCGTGCCGTTACATATTCTGTACTTAGTGGAAGATTTGGCAATGATTGCAGCTTACTACAGTCATTCAAATTAAGATCTACAAGCTTCGATAGTTGAGACATGCTATCAGGAAGGCGTGTAAAATTGTTTTTGCTTAAATTCAGAAACTGTAATGAAGATAAGCAAGTAAGATCATCAGGGAGTGCTCCGTCCAATAAACCGCAGTCACTTAGATCTAAAGATACTACATTTAACCCAGATAACCTAGGCAACAACTGGTTGAAGGGCCCAAGGGTAGGGAAGAAATAATTTGTGAATAAAACATATGGAGCACGGATGACGGAGAGTCCATGAGAAAGCCAGGATTTAGGTGGTTGAAACTTACATCCTGAAAGAATGAGAGTTTTAAGAGATGGAAGATCGACTCTTGGAAACCTTGAAAGTCTTTTGCAATCCTTAAGACTCAACAATAACAGACCAGTCAAATGCTCAATTGATGGTGGCAATTCTTCTATGGCAGTCCCATCCAAATAAAGCTCCAACAAACTTGTCATATTTTTTCCAATGTCTGGAAACTTCTTCAGTGTTGAACAGCCAGATAGAATAAAAATTTTAAGAGATTCCAAGTTGATCCTGGAAGGGAGGCTTTTGAGATTTTTGCAATCTTTCAAATTTAACAAAATAAGACGATTGAGAGCTCCAACAGGTAAGTGAAGCTCATACAAACTTGTACAACCTTGAAAAATCAACACTTCAAGAATTGGGAGTCCATTAAAGTTGGGGGTCCTGACGAAGTCTTTAGAGTCACCAAGATCCAGGCGTCGTAACTTGGCCAAATTCTGTGATAATAAATAGATATGGACAAATTAAGTAATCAAGAACTTAATAGATATTTATTATAAATTAAAAAAAAAATGAAAAACACCAGCATGCCTTAATGGAAAACTTACACCAAATCCCTCCGGCAATTGCTTAACGTGGCTGCGAGGCATGATGAGTTCAACAAGATTGTATGGTTGAAAATTGTTTGGCATGGATTTCAAAGGATAATCATGCCATTCCAGGATTCGTAACTTATTAGAAAGAAAATTGAGGCCTTCAGGAAGATGCACATTAGAAATTTTAAGCAACCTTAAACTTATCATATTTGAGAAGGCTTTGTCATTCAAGTTTTCTTTATGTGGAGGCGAATTTAGCACCATGCCTTCTACAACTTCGGTTCCCTGTTAATCAAGAACAATGAAATTAGTGTTGGGAAAGATAGAGCAAAAAAGTGCTAGAATTACACAAATGCACACTTCTCTAAGTTTATGTCTATATACTAATCCACTTACAGTATTTTCCTTTAGCACATGAAACACATCCTTATAAAGCCACAACCTACTGCGTCTTCCAGGCTCCTGAGGCGATTCACGATGAACAACTCTCCAAGCCATCTCTTGTATTAAATCATGCATTCGTAATTTTTCTCCTAAAATGGTAATGAGAGATTTGTCCTTGAGAGTTTCTATATTCTTCTTACAACCAGAACCTTCTATATGTACCACTCGATTTTTATCCTCCCCTTTGAAGAAACATGCAATATCCAAAAATAGATTTTTCTCTATTTCATTCAATCCCCTATAACTTATTTCAAGTTTATCAAGAATCTCTCCTTCAGGGATTTCTTCTAATTGATGTAGGTAATCTTCCCATACCTCTTTTGATCTATCAATCAACGAGGAACTCAGAACTTTAAGAGCTATAGGAAGCCGTTTAGCATACTTCACAAAGCCATTGGACAAATCCTCAAAATCTTTTTTAGGATATGTTTGTTTAAACACAGTCCAACTGAAGAGCTCCAAAGCTTCATCATCATCTAATCCATTAACCTGACATATAGTTGTACCCAGGTGATGCCTTATTAGCAAGTGCTTATCTTTACTTGTGATAATGATCATACTCCCTAAACCAAACCAGTCAGAGCTCCCTGCTAGTGCCTTTAGTTGTTCATCTTTGTCAACATCATCAAGAACAATAAGAACCTTCTTATTTTGTAGTCGCTTCTTTATGACTTTGATCCCATCATGATGGTTCCATATGTTTACTTCTTTTACCATCAAGGTCTCAGAAAGAAGCTGTTTTTGTAAATAAACTAGACCTTGTTTATCTTTTTCAACTGTTTCTCTAATGTCACGAATAAAGCTGCTTGCTTCAAATTGGTGACAAATTCTGTAATAAATGGCAGATGCTAGAGTGGTTTTACCAATCCCAGCCATCCCCCAAATTCCTATGAAGCGCACATCATCTGAAATTGTACTAAATAAGTTCATCATTTCCTTCACACGTGAGTTTATTCCAACAAGGTGCTCAGAATCATCTGATAATTCATGATTCAATTCATCAAATATACTTTTTGTGATTTCCTCAATATCTTCTGATTCAGGACTGTAAAAAAAAAATTTAAAAAAAAAAAAAGATACAGACAATAATTTTGATGAGACAAGTGTGCTAGCCACAAAGAGACAATACATCATTAAATAATTTTTTAAAAATCTTATATTACAGAAGCTAGGGAAAAAAAAATCTTATGTTACCCATGAAAAGATAAGAGTACAGAAAAAAATATTTTTTTTCCTTGCCTTTCAATACTAAAAAAATATCATATTACCGAAACCAGGAAAAAGAAAAGTTGATTTACTTTTCCTTATAATAGTTGAACCCGGTGCAAATTACAAACCATATGAGACACTCAATATGCCTTTAGAACTTTTTAAAGGCTTCCCCCACTAAAATAGCAGTTCTTCCTCCCCCTAATTTGAGTAGGCTCACTCAATAGTCTTAAAATAAAATAAATGGCTAAATGGCCTACTGATTTTTAAGAAAACATAGCTTCTTCTTCTATCAGATAAAATTTTTGGACGTGTATTTTGGAAGATTTTATAGGTTTCATCGGAATTTTTTTATTCAATTTAGTAGGTTATCTAGTAATTTATATCACAAATAAAATATTTTAAAATTTCACTATAAATTTTTTCTTCTTACAAAAAATTTCATTGTAGAAATTATAATAGATGAATTTTATTTTACGAACATAACTTAAATTGGAGATAATAAGTTTTAGATATATATATATATATATATATATATATATATATATATATATTGATAAGGGTAATTCTTGAAGTCTAAGTAAAGGTGATGGACCTGTTGTATCTGACGACTTTACTAATGCACCCATAAATGACTCTATGAAGCTGACGGTCCATCTCAAGGCTGATGAGTGTGCCTCAAGATCATCAATGCATGGTCGAGACGACTAGAAGGCGTACATGGAATGAGAAGTTGACGGGATGAAGATGACGGGGGTGAAAGGAGTTCTTGACAGGTCCAGCATGTCTTTTGCTTGGGCTCCACGTGTGAGTATACCTTGCACCCCACGATCAACCCTAATCAAGTAGACTCCTATAAGGAAAGGATTCCGTAAGATACACAAATTAAAGAAGATCTCTCCCACAAGGAAAGATCCTCTAAGCCAAGGAACGAATGTCAACCCTATGCTACTATAAAAACTCCAAAACCCTCATAAACCAAGCTACGCATAATTCACCCCAGCTCTAGCACTCTAGAGTTATGAAAAATTCTCTAACTTAACCTTTGGAGGCTCTTTGGCCGCACCACACCGGTACTCTCCTAAAGTCTTCTTGTTCTGTGTTGTGCAGGTGTTGTCTTGAGCACGTGAGGATTGTGCGGCTTATTGACGATTTTTGGCATCATTAGTTGGCGCCATCTTTGGGAAATTTGGTAGAGAGCCATACTTACCGCTTCTCGAACAAAAAGTTGCATGATACTTACTCATTCGATGGCAACAACCACTAACAAACAAGGTAACGAACCGTGCACCACTGCCCTCGAGAGACAGGTTCAAACCCTCGCAAAAGTAGTGGAACGCTCACCAAGCAGAATTAGGACCTAGAGGAGCAGCTGCACCAAAGGAACGCAGCATTTAACACCCAGGAGGAGGACCAGGAAAGAACCAGTGCTAAAAGAAGGAACCAAGAGGGGCCGAAAGGCAGCAACGCCTCAAGCAAACAAGAGCGATAGGACACAAGCCATCCATCCGCCATAGATATGGCTTCGGCTCACATAGACATGGAGATGCAAATGGTGAAGAAAAGGATGGACTTCATGATGAATGCCCTCGGAGGATGGGTGTCTAGTGACCTCGATGACTTTGTCCATCGAACTGATTCACCATTCACTGCATCTGTCACGTCGTTCCCCCTTCCGCCAAAGTTTTGTATGCCGCAAGTGGAGAGCTACGATGGTTCGAAGGACCCTCTAGTTCACCTACAATCTTTCAAGACCCTGATTCCCCTTCAAGGGGTGGTGGACAAGATCATGTGAAAAGCCTTCTCCACTACATTGAAGGGCCCCGCAAAGATTTGGTTCAGCAGGTTGACGCCCAACTCCATCAGTACCTTTAAAGAGTTAAGCGCCTAGTTTGTATCGCACTTTATCGGGGGGCACAGATATAAGAAGTCCACTGCATGTTTAATGAGCATTAAGCAATGGGAGGATGAAACGCTGAGGTCTTACATAGCCCGCTTTAACAATGAAGTGCTTTCAATCAATGAAGCCGACGATAAGATACTCGTGAGCGCATTCACAAATGGGCAATGGAAGGGTAAGTTCCTATTTTCTCTATATAAGAACGACCCAAAAACTATGTCAGATGTGTTGTACAGAGCTACCAAGTACATAAACACGAAGGACGCACTGCTGGCCCGAGAAGATAAGTCCAAGAAGAAGGAAAGATAAGAGGATGTACGGCAAGATAGGGAGCAAAAGATGGCTCGAACCAGAGAACAAAGGAAGGACAGGCGCTCCAAGCCCCCCCGGGGAGATTTACAAGCTTCACTCCCCTGACTGCCCCAATCGACCAAGTCTTGATGCAGATCAAAGACGAAAGAGCCCTGACGTTTCCCAGCAAGCTGAAGGGAGATCCTAGTAAGAGATCCAAAGACAAGTATTGCCGCTTCCATCGAGACCACAGCCATGACACAACCGGCTGCTACGACTTGAAGCAGCAAATAGAAGCTCTCATCAGATAAGGAAAGTTATAAAGGTTCATCAACAAGGAAAAAACCACAAAAGCAGGTTCCCTGATGGGAGAACGAACATCCTAAGCCCTCCATAGGAGACATAAGGATGATTGTGGGAGGCACGGCGGCCTTTGACTCTGTGATGCCCCAATTTGATTGATTAATTGTGTGATGTGTGTGGATGTATGATGAGTCCCACATAGGGTATTTACTGGGTAGATTTGGGCTTTATTAACAACTGCAAGAAGCCTCAATTGTGACTAGTCCTTTTGAGGTATAGCGTAAATGTGGCTGGCGCTTTTCCTTAGGGTGTTACATTTGGTATCAGAGCCGGTCCAGTAATCCTGTGTGGGCTCTGAGACACTACCCCACAAAGTGGGCCCTAACGAGGACGTTAGGGATTTAAGTGGGGGAGATTGTGATGTCCCAATTTGATTAATTGTGTGATGTGTGTGGGTGTGTGATGAGTCCCACATCGAGTATTTACTAGATAGATCTGGGTTTTATTAACAACTACAAGGAGCTTCAATTACGACTAGTCATTTTGAGGTACAACGCAGATGTGGCTAGCGCTTTTCCTTAGGTTGTTACATATGGTATCAGAGTCGGCCCGGTAACCCAGTGTGGGCTCAAAGACACTACCCCACAAAGTGGGCCCTAACGAGGACGTTAGGGATTTAAGTGGGGGAGATTGTGATGCCCCAATTTGATTGATTGTGTGATGTGTGTGGGTGTGTGATGAGTCTCACATAGGGTATTTACTAGATTGAACCGGGCTTTATTAACAACTGTAAGGAGTCTCAATTGTGACTAGTCCTTTTGAGGTATAGCGCAGATGTGGCTAGCGCTTTTCCTTGGGTCGTTACATAAAGTATCAGAGTCGGCCCGGTAACCCTGTGTGGGCTCGGAGACACAACCCCACAAAGTGAGCCCTAACGAGGATGTTAGGGATTTAAGTGGGGGAGATTATGATGCCCCAATTTGATTGATTGTGTGATGTGTGTGGGTGTGTGATGAGTCTCACATCGGGTATTTACTGGATTGAACTGGGCTTTATTAACAACTGCAAGGAGTCTCAATTGTGACTAGTCCTTTTGAGGTATAGCGCAGATGTGGCTAGTGCTTTTCCTTGGGTCGTTGCACACTACCCCACAAATTGTGCCCTAACGAGGACGTTAGGGATTTAAGTGGGGGAGATTGTGATGCCCCAATTTGATTAATTGTGTGATGTGTGTGGGTGTGTGATGAGTCCTACATCGGGTATTTGCTAGATAGATCTGAGTTTTATTAACAACTACAAGGAGCTTCAATTGCGACTAGTCCTTTTGAGGTACAGCGGAGATGCGGCTAGCGCTTTTCCTTAGGTTGTTACATATGGTATCAGAGCCGGCCCGGTAACCCCGTGTGGGCTCAAAGACACTACCCTACAAAGTGGGCCCTAACAAGGACGTTAGGGATTTAAGTGGGGGAGATTGTGATGCCCTAATTTGATTAATTGTGTGATGTGTGTGGGTGTGTGATGAGTCCCACATCGGGTATTTACTGGATAGATCTGGGTTTTATTAACAACTACAAAGAGCTTCAGTTGCGGCTAGTCCTTTTGAGGTACAGCGCAGATGTGGCTAGCGCTTTTCTTTGGGTCGTTACATATGAATCAATCAATCAAATTGGGGCATCACACACATTGTACTATTCAAATAATTTTTAACTTCTGGTTTTTTTTTTTTTTTTATACTTTCGAGAAAAAGTTTTCAGTTTCAGTTTCAAAGAACTCTTAACTTTTAATTAACTCCAGAAAGTTGTATTTTATGTTGTTTCATTGTATTTAGATAATTTATAATTGATTATAAACTAAATTTTCTAACTATCTCTCCTTCACACTTTTTAAGCCTTTGTAAGGGTTCAACAAAGTTGGAACAAAAGATTTAGCGCTAGTTAATATATTTTTTTTTATATAAATTAGTTATATAGCAAATTTTTGTGAAAGAAAATTGTGAATAAAAGTGTAAACTGCAAACTACTGTTTGGATGTAGGTAAAAAAATTTAAACAATTGATTGTCTTTATCTTAAAAAAAACAACCTACAATTATAATACATAAATATATACTCCACCCATTTACTACCTAATATATAATTTTTTTTTTTATAAACAACAGTAATGTATATTATATATTTTTTTATTTTTTTATAAGCATTTTTTTAGTGAGTTTTAATTTAATAAGCATTATATATTATTATATAACATTAAACTCAATCACACTATTAGTTATTATCTATTGTAAAATATTATTTTAGTTAAAGAAGCAACTTAAAGTTAAAAGTGAGCCATGGAAATATCTCAATTCTCAGCCACAGAACAGAGTTCTATCAAACAAAACAAACAAAAAAATTAAACCAGTACAAACACTAGAGAGCAAGAGAGATGCGCATGCGTATCTCTTACCAGTCAATGGAAGTCACAGACTCAAAGCGGGCAATTTGTATTTTTTATTTTTTTTTATTTTTTTTTTCAATTGGTGATTTGGAATTTGTTAAATGGAAAACTGGGGTTTTGTCAGTGTGTTTGGAGGATCATAGGCTGAGAACGAAATATAATTTTTTAGGTTTTTTTTTTTTTTGGTTACCAAATTGATTTTGTTGGGTTTTGCTTTAAGTTCAACAATTTGTTTTTTTGTATTATTTTTCAGATAATTAGAACAAAACGTCAAAACCATATCAAAAGTTATCCAAATCATTGATGATATGACCAGAAGAAAAGGCAGAATCTTACCTATCCAATATATGCCTCCCGCGGATCTTGCTCACTTCTTTCAGTGCAGTTCTCCACTCTTGCATCTGTTCTATGCTAACCTTGCGATCTTCTTCATACTTAAGAAATGCTTTCTCAAAAGTCTCCCTCTGATTCCCAACATCAGAGGGATTTACATGGTAGAAAACAGGTCGAACTTTCTGCCCCTTCTCTTTCATGCATTCAAGAATTTTGACAAGTTCGATCAAACACCACTTTGAAAATGCATAGTTTTTTGAGAGAATAATAATTGCATATTGAGATTCTTCTATTGCTTTCATGAGCCCAGAAGCAATGGGTTTTCCTCCCTCGAGATTTTCATTATCTCTGTAAACGTTGATGCCTTTCTGTTTCAAAGTAGCATATAGATGGTCCGTAAAATTTTTACGGGTGTCCTCACCATAAAAACTAAGAAAAACATCGTATTTCCATAGAGGTGTAGAAAATGAAGATGATGATGATGTACAGACTTTTTGAGTGCTCATGGAAGCCATGGGAAACTCTCAGCCTGTTGCTTGTTTATGGAAAAGAGAGTACTAAAAGAGAATGGAAAAATATTTTTGGTTGAGGAAAAAAACAGAATGGGATTTTTTTTTTCTTTTTTTTTGGAGAAGAAAAGAGAATGAGAATGGAAATTGAGCAAAGCTGTATGAGAACTTCTACTTTCTGTGTCAAGGTTTCAGTTACGCGGTATTATATTTATAGATTATAGGTGCTTTCATGGGAACATGACCGACCAATGGTATTATATTTTATGGCAATAATCCACCCACCAGATGCATAAATATAGGTTGAAAGTTCAGACATTTAATCGATCTTATCTTTTCTTCCATAAGGACCCGTTTCATTTTTAATCGATCTTATCTTTTCTTCCATATTTATTTTATTTTATTTTTTTATTTTTTTTTTTTTGAGAAACACATCTCGGCCAAACATGACACAGCTGATAGCAATTGGATTTATTTTTTCTTTCTTAGCAAGGACTTTGTTTTTTCTAGAATTTCTTGCAAGGACTTTTTAGCATCACTTTTATTTTTTTCAATTCTATGACGTCAGTGCATAAGGCCAAAGACCTATATGAGATGACAATAGACTGACAGCAATTGGATTTTTTTTTTTTTTTTTTTTGGCAAATACTTAATGGACAAGTTTTCAAAATAAAAATAATAATTGTGTGATAGAAAACAAACTAATGAACACACAATTTTTATTTTTATTTTGAGAACTTGTCCATTAAGTTTCAATTTCACTTTTTTCAATTTTTATTGTGACAATGAATAGATAATAAATATATGGCACATATTATTGACTTATTACAAGTGTTGACCCTAAGTCAATGTTTAGCATGGAAGAATCCACATTACTTGTAGCATTTAGATTATTGGTGTACGGCTCAAGGCCAGCCCTTTATTGGGCCTCAGGGATGAAATCAGGTCTCACCAAGTAATCCATAAGCCCGATCTTTCCACCTTAATCTGGGCCGGGTCGGACATAATTGATTGTCCGGGAATTATGCTTTTGACATAACCGGCAGGAACTCCATTGCTCACACCCCCATCATTTTTACACAATTGGCTGATTGGACGAGTCGTCGTTAGGTAGAGAGCGTCTCCGTGGAGGTTTGTTCACAAAAGAGCATCGTGTTCAGCTTGACTGGCAACACACTAAGGAAGTCGTTGTCGGACATCCTACCAGCAACAATAAGCAAGTTCCAATGCCACTCTTGCCACTCAACTACCAAACTCCCACTTAGCAACGGCGATATTGGGCCCTCTTTTCCATTATCCCCCAGAGCAATCATAATCCCTCCACTCAATTGAGGCTATAAATAGGAGGGAACTAAGAGGAAAAAGGGGGGATCTGAAAGGGGAGGAGGGATATGAGAGTAACGAAACAAAGGATAGTGAAATAACCGAGAAGTGAGAGAATTACTGTTGGGCCTCAGTGTAATGAGCAACCCATTGTAGGAAATCCTAAACCCATTTTATAAATAAATTGTGAGTCCAAGTGAGGATCCCGCCCAATTGTCTCTTATTTGGCCCACACAATTGGTTTTCTATATTTGGTCTGATTTTTTTTTTTTTTTTTTTTTGAGGAAGCTATTTGGTCTGATTTAGAATCTAATAAAAATCTTGAGAATATTATATTTGTTTTATTTTTAAGAATTTTATAATAATTATTTATTTTTTCCAAAATAGCATTTTATTTGTAAATACAATTGTAGGGACATAATTTTGGGATGGTTGGGCTCTCAAGCGAGATGAACTTAGGCCCAACACATGAACAGTATCTGTGTAATGAATTTGTAAGAGAGTGGGCTCAATAAACTAGGCTCGAAATGAGGTGGTTGATAGTCAAAGTGTAATTGTAAACAAATCAACAAAAACAAAGTGCTGACATTCTATAAATTTATCCTCGGCTTGGTCCGAGGAGAGATATTCTTACAATTGTTCGAATCTCTATAAATTTCTATCTCGTAGCTGTTTTTTCTCTTTCTTTCTAGCTTGTTCCATACCTTCTTTCCTTGCGTCTAGCTCTATTTACAAGCCAGTTCTTCTTACATGCCAGCTAGGCGATTTTTCCTTGATACTTGTCCCATCAAACTTCCCTTAAAGTCTTTACACAGTAGTTGTAAAGGGTGAGAGTCACTGTTTAGACATCTTTTCCCCATTAATGTGGCCACAAGGTTAGCTGCAGGATAATAAATACGGTGGTCGCAACCTTTTACATAATATCTCATTACTTTCATCTATCCCTTATGCCTATATATATCAGGGAAATCTCCGAAAAGATTAGGATAAAGGTTGGAGTGTTCATTTTGGCCGTCCCTTTGATTATCCGAAGAGATAATACTCCTCGAACTACTTCCTTTCTGTTAGGTTCTAAGGAATTAGGAACTAATGTATTAGAACTTCAATTTGTAATGTTGGCAAACCATGATCAAAACAATCTTTAGTCTTGTTTTAGACTTTCTCAAAGTATGTGCTTATTGTGTAAAGTTGGAATTGAGTTACTGTAGAATTCATTGTGCAAATCTGTCAGGCTCGATCGATCGAGAATTAAACTCGATCGATCGAAAGTCGTGCAGATTGTTTTTTTGCAGAATTTTTCCAACTTAGCCCAAGCCCGTTTGATGTATAGGATTTTATGTTTTGCCCTAAGTATATAAAAGAAAACCCTAGCCACGTTTTTAGAGTTCTGAATGCTGTGTTTGTGAATCTAATTGTTAGATCTAGAGGTGTTTATCTTCACATACACTTAGGGTTTCTAAACTCAAGATTAATGTCAAGAGCTTGGTAATCATCCAGTTGCAGAATCAAGAGTTTCAAGATATACAAGCTGGTGCTTGTACTTTGATGAGAATTCAAGGAAAGAAGTAGTCCGTGGTCTCAGAGCTGTCACGTGGTCGTGGTAGTAAGTTTCCTACACGAGGTAGCAATAGGATGTTAGTGGTCTAAGTCTCTATTGTGTAAACTTCAATTCTTTTATAGTGAATTCGTTTTACCTTGAGGATAACTAGGTTAAATCCTCCCCAGGTTTTTACTGGTTTGGTTTCCTAGGTTATCATATCGTGTGTTATTTATTTTCCGTACTTTTGCATGATATGATTGTTGTTATGTTAATCTAGAATTGTTTAAATTACCTAATTTAATCACTTGGCTAATTATCTAGGTTAATCTGGTTGGGTTTAAAGGGTCTAAACAACTAACAAGTGGTATCAGAGCGGGTAGTTTTTTGTTTTTGATCCTTTGATCTTTGAGCTGATCCTTGACCCCTGTTGTCATGGAACACGGACACTCTCTTATTGTTCCACCTCATTTTGATGGGAACAATTATGCTTATTGGAAAGTAAGGATGAAAGCATTCCTGAAATCTATTGATGAGAGAGTTCGGAACTCGGTTGAATTTGGATGGGAGAAGCCCACTACTCTTGTGAGTGAGTGGCAAACTTCACAAAAAGAGGCAGCTGCTTTCAATAGCAAAGTTATGAATGTTATTTTCAATGCTGTCTCTATGGAGGAATTTAAGAGAATTTCTAATGTTGAAATTGCTCATACTGCTTGGAATATCCTTCAGACTGTGCATAAAGGCACAAAGGCAGTTAAAATTAATAAATTGCAGCAATTGACTACTAGATTTGAAAGCATTAGAATGAATGATGATGAATCTTTTGATGAGTTCTATGCTAAACTGAATGATATTGTTAATTCTGCATATAATTTGGGTGAAATCTATGATCAACCTAAAATTATTAGAAAGATTCTTAGATCATTGACTGAAGATTTTAGACTCAAAGTGATTGACATCACTGAAAGTAAGGATGTGGACTCCATCTCTGTTGATGAACTTGTAGGATCTCTTCAGTCCTATGAGTTGAACCTACGCAAGACAAATAAATCCAAATCTATAGCTCTTAATTCTGTTGATGATGTTGATGCTGATGGATTTGATGATGAACTCTCTGCTACAGAGATTGCCTATTTTGCCAAGAACTTTAGAAATTTTCTTAGGAATAATAACAGAAGGGCAAGAGGTAAGAACACTGCTGAACCTAGAAATTTTAGGAGGAATGATCCCACAAAAGTTAATAACACTGAAAAACCTAATGATAAAGTAGGTCAACCCTCTAATAATTCTAAGGGACAACAATGTTTTGGATGTCAATGGTATGGTCATATGAAATCTGAATGTCCTATATATTTGAAATTTAAGGGTAAGGCTATGGCTGTAACCCTTAATGATGATGAAGTTTCTGACAATGAATCCGTCAGTGATGAGGATGGAAACTTCATTGCTTTCACTGCTACTACTGTAGTCAATGAAAGCGTGTTAGTGAAGTTGTTAAATCTGTAAAAGTTACACCTCCCAGAAATATTAGGGTCGATCTTCAAGAGTCCATCTCTAGAGCTTCTAATTCTACTAAGGGCAAGTTGCATGATAAGCCGGCATGGGTTTGTCATTTTTGTGGAAAGTCTGGGCACATTCGTCCAAATTGTTTCAAGTTGCAAGCTGCAAAGCGAGTAAATAAACCTAAAGTACCTATGCCTCAAGCACAAGATCCTATGATACTTATTGGTGAATTGGTAAAGGCGTTAAACTTTTATTCCAATCCTGGAGTTGCTCAGAATTCTAATGTGAATCATAACTCCAATACTAGAGTTGCATCTAAAAGGTTTTGGATGCAAAAAGCTCGACCAAATTAAGTCTGTCTGACATGGTCCTTGTGCTTCATTGTTTTATCTTTTGTGACCATTTTTTTAAGATTTGCATTGCATAACATTCATACATTTTATTCTAGGTTGTTTATTTTTCATTATAATAAATAAATAAATAAATAAATAAAATTTTGTGCAAAATGTGTTTATGCTATATTTTTCTTGAATTTGAAGACAAAGTTGGTCAATCTAATTTTGCATAACATGTTTATATACCTTGTTTAGCTTGGATGCACTTATTTCTATTGCACTTTACTAGCTGAAGTTTTGTAGTGCATGTTGTGTGGGAAGATGTTATAGTTGTTGATCGCATGATCTTGATCTTGAAGTCATATGTCTTTGATTGTCGGACTTGAATTTTTTTAGAAAGGCATAAATAACCATCTCACCACTATTTACTAGCCAATCATGAACACCTTAGTGCATATCATAAGATTTTGTGCTCGAGAAAGTGTAGCACATGCACAAAAAGAACATAAGGTGTAACCTCTATTAAAATGCTAAAATTGGTGTGTACATTATTGGACTATAATAATTTCACAATTCAAATAAAATTGGTGTGTACATTATCTCGGCTATATTAATAAGTTTCTGATCAATTAAAATAGATATTAATTATGAGAGAAATCAAGAAACTTACATAATTGCAAGCTTTTATTCTAGGAGATGTGAGAGTTATATGATGTAACTCTTTAAGTAATAGTCTCTTTCAAATTCATGTGATGAATTTTGTAGAAATTGTGATTGATCACTATGTGCATATCACCTCACATGTTTCTCAAGCTTTTGCTAGTTGCACACACTACACAAGTTATTCTCTGCTAAACTGTGTACAAGTTATTGTGTGTGTTTTTGGTCTGGCCAACCAAGTTTGAAATTTTCTTGAAATTGATGCAGAACATGTTTGCTGTTTGAGTTCTTGAGGGAAATTAAAAGAAAATCTTGTTTTGGGGGATCTGGGATAAATACATGTGTTTTTGAAGAGCATTTCATCTCATACTCATGCATTTTATTCATAAAATCTAATGCTTTGAGGAGTTTCAGCACTAAAAATGCTTCGTTTTTCAAAATTTTATTTTTTTTCAGAATTTCGATCGATCGAATCTGTTTTTCAACCGATCGAAATTGTTTTTAAAAACCTCGGAAAGTTTCTGTGTGTTTCGATCGATACTCAACTGGTTTTGGATCAATCGAAGGATTTTCGACCGATTGAATCTGTTTTTCAATCGATCAAAAATCGGGCTGATGGTTTTTAAAAAGGATTTGTTTTCTCATGTTCATCACATGTGCAAACTTTTCAAATTCTTTTTTCTTCTCTCACCAACCGGTCAAGCAACTTTCTGCTATTTTTGTCGTTTTCCTCTGTTCTTTTTGCAAAGATTCTCTCTCCTAAAGCCGGTAAGACCTTTTTACCCTTCTTTTTGCTTTTATTTTCATTTTTCATGCATTATTTCATGCATTCATTGGGTATTTTCGGCATTTATAGATTTGGGATTTTTGGTGTTGATTTTGATTGTTTTCTTGCAAATAAATCAATGGGTTTTTGTGGGGACACCTTATACAAGTGTTACAAGTGGTTTAATTTGATTAATTTGGTGTTTTATGAAAAATTTGAAAATATAGGGCTTGAAATTGGCGAATTTGGGGTTTTTGTTCAATTTGATATAAATTGATGAAATTGGCTTGTTAGATTGATTAATTTGATCATTATATTGTGTTTCCTATCTGTTGTAATGATCAATTTGTCAATTTGTTGAGTTTTGTAAAATTGGGTTTTTGAAAATTGGGAATTTTTTATATAAGTTTCATGCTCAAGCCAATTTTGTGAATTTGGATCATATTTGAACTATGTCACTGCATTAGTTCATGCATCATTTGATTATCTTGCTCATGCATCATATAGACTGTTATTTCTATATTTTTGCTGTGCTAACTTGCAGTCTGCCCTTGATTTTTCTGTTTTTGTCCTTTTCTATATGTGTCTCTCAATTCTGTCCTTAGCATCATGCCTAGGAAAACTAGAGCACATAGGACTTCTGTCTCTTCCCCGTCCTTTGATAGTGATAGGTTCTTGAGTGAGAAGAATCAGGAGACTTATGAGACTCTTAACCTTAGGCGTAATATCTAGGGTCAGCGTAGGGTCATTCTAGATGAGGTAGATGATGAGGTGAGGTGTAATTTTGAGCGTCAGGGCTGGCTACCTTTGCTAGATATAGATCATCCACCTTCGGCTACCCTGATTAGAGAGTTCTATTCGAATCTCTCTATCCACATCTATGATTCCAACACTCTAGTTAAGAGTTGGATATGAGGTGTTGAGTATCGCATTACCCCTTCGGTAGTGTCTGATGCTTTTGGGGTGCCAGTGGTTTCTCATCCGGTCTTTCCTTATGATGAGTCTCCGCCCCTTAATGATGTGATGTCTTACATCACTGGGTCTTCTATTTAGTGGGGTTCTAATCCTCGGATCACCTCTGCTGAGCTTTCTGAGCTTCATTATCTTTTCTTTAGGATTGCTTGTCATTCCTTGTGGCCCATTTCTCATCTCCACGCCATCCCTCTTGAGCGATGTGTGTTTTTGTATGCTCTTGTTACCGACGCTCCTATCAGTTTTCCTCACTTGTTTCTTCGTTCCTTAAACAAAGTCCATAGGAGTAGTTCTACGGCTCATGCCTTATTCTTCTGTCTTTATTCATAGGATTCTTCTTCATCTAGGTTTAGGTGATTTCCCTTCTTCTAAGCTCATTCACATTATTACTCCTATAAGTGCTACCTTTCTGAGGTAAAGGGCTGCTCAACTTCGAGCTAGCTCTAAACGTCCTAGGAGAGAGCCTTCCAATGTCACTCACCTCCTTCTTTTTCTACAGATGCTCTTGCGGCTGAGACGTCTACTGATCCTACTGCTGATGCTGCTGCTACTGCTGTTCCTCCACCTTCTTCTTCGGATGATTCGGACATTCAACGGATTTTGAACACTATCATGACTGTTCAAGTGGCTCATGGTCAACTTCTGGTGGATGTACTTGACGAGCTTCGTGCTTTGAGAGCAGATTTGGCGAGTTTTCGCCATTCTTCTCCGCCGCCTCCTTTTGATGATGAGTGAGTGCCCTTTGGCAATTCGTCACAAAAAGAGGAAGTACTTTGTGGAGTTGTAGGGGGAGATTTTTGTCTTAGGGGGAGTTTTTGTATCTTTTTGTGATACTGAGGAGCTTGTGAAGCTGTTAGATTGTATCTAGGTGCTTCACTATATTTTTACATTTTTTGGCTCATGATAGGGGAGATATATTTGAAATACATCTTTTGTATATGTTTCCTGTTTCACTATGCTACATTACTTATTGATTTATATTTATAATGTCATTCATGATATATGTCTTTATTTTGTGTTATGTGAAATCAAGAAGTTCTTTTTTATATTACTTGTATTTTCCACACATGCGTTTATGTGTTTGTTGAGTGTTACAGGAATATACAGGTTGATTCAGTTGTGCTGCTGTCTACTTTTGCAACTGATAGATGGTAGTTAGGTTGAATTTGTTTAGTAGGGTTTTTGTTTTGTAATGGGTTGTTTATTTTGTAAACTTTGAGCTTTTTGTTAAGTCTGTGTTTTGTCACGGGTTGCCAAAGGGGGAGTTTGTTGGGTTCTAAGGAATTAGGAACTAATGTATTAGAACTTCAATTTGTAATGTTGGCAAACCATGATCAAAACAATCTTTAGTCTTGTTTTAGACTTGCTCAAAGTATGTGCTTATTGTGTAAAGTTGGAATCGAGTTACTGTAGAATTCACTGTGCAAATCTGTCAGGCTCGATCGATCGAGAATTAGACTCGATCGATCGAGAATTAGACTCGATCGATCGAAAGTCGTGCAGATTGTTTTTCTGCAGAATTTTTCCAACTCAGCCCAAGCCCGTTTGATGTATAGGATTTTATGTTTTGCCCTAAGTATATAAGGGAAAACCCTAGCCACGTTTTTAGAGTTCTGAATGCTGTGTTTGTGAATCTAATTGTTAGATCTAGAGGTATTTATCTTCACATACACTTAGGGTTTCCAAACTCAAGATTAATGTCAAGAGCTTGGTAATCATCCAGTTGCAGAATCAAAAGCTTCAAGATATACAAGCTGGTGTGCTTGTACTTTGCTGAGAATTCAAGGAAAGAAGTAGTCCGTGGTCTCGGAGCTGTCACGTGGTCGTGGTAGTAAGTTTCCTACACGAGGTAGCAATAGGATGTTAGTGGTCTAAGTCTCTATTGTGTAAACTTCAATTCTTTCATAGTGAATTTGTTTTACCTTGAGGATAGTTAGGTTAAATTCTCCCCAGATTTTTACCGGTTTGGTTTCCTAGGTTATCATATCGTGTGTTATTTATTTTCCGTACTTTTGCATGATATGATTGTTGTTATGTTAACCTAGAATTGTTTAAATTACCTAAGTTAATCACTTGGCTAATTATCTAGGTTAATCTGGTTTGGTTTAAGAGGTCTAAACAACTAACACTTCCGTGAATGTGCTAGGCTTGAACAAGCTACTCAGATCTGAGGTGTTTGTTCATACAGACGGCTAGTTGTGTGCCGTTCATCTGATACTGGATTTTGTTCCTCTATCAGACAGTTTCTAGGACGTTGGGAACGCAATCTGAGCGGGAGACAAAAGGGTCCATAAGATCGACGTCTCTCGGCCATGTTTCTTGTCTAAGAAGGACCTTCCTCCGGTTGAGTGGCCGATCCAACAAGCTCTTCCTCTACCTGTCGTCCAAAGGGAAGAAACTGCTTCTTCTCAGCTGTCCTTAGAGACAGAGATAGACCAGTTCCGCTTCGAGGGAGAAGAGGAAGCGCAAACACAGCCTCGAAGCATACCAGATCTTGAGAGTTCCGAGGAGGAAGAAGAGGAAATGTCTCTAAAACCAAGAGTAGGGCTGAGAGACCTCCTAGTTGGAAGGAGCAAGGGTGCACCCTCAAAGGATGCATCTAAAGCCAAGGTCACTGACAGCCTCCCTCCACCCCCACCTCTTCCTCCAATCGAGACTGGCCTTCTTCCAATACCAAATCTAAAGAAGAAGAGGAAGGTCGTGGACCTAGATACTGAGGAGGGTGAAATGCCCCAGCAACAACAGAAGGCGCCAAAACAGCAGAAGAGTGGGAGAGACAATAGAAGGGTCTCTCTATCCGAGAGCAGAGGAGACACCAACACTAGGGACGTCCAACAATCATCAGCCACACTAACGTCCCAGCCCTTAATTTTCTGCTTTGGTCTGAGATTTTTATCAATGAAGACGGGCAACTATGCGCTGTCCACAAGATCTTGGATTTCGAACCTATCTCGAGGTCATTCCAAGAAATTGGAAACATCATAAGGGCCGGTGATTCTCGGATCAATAGGATCAATGTATCAAGACCAGGCTTCCTTACTCCACACGATCTTCCATCGATTGTGCTACCAATTCCCCAGGGCGTCCCATTACCTGCAGTTCCTCTTCAACAAGTTCCATCCAAAGTGGTAGAGGCAGCCGAAGAGGAAATTGCCTCATCACGCCTATCATTAGAAGAGGAGATAGTTCGTTTTCGATTCGAAGAAGAAGATCCGGCACCTGCATCGGTTCACATCTCGAATACCGAGGACGCGACCAATAAACATTCGAGTATTCAAGTCCCAATTCACGTGATCGCCAGCTCGGACAACGTTTATGAGGAAGAAGAGATGGCTTCCATTCAGAAAGGCAAGGGATTAAGGGAGCTGATGGCCACAAGAGGGTCGAAGGAAGTTATCAAGTCCACAGTTCCTCCAACACTCCCGCCTCCCCCTCTGCCTCCTACCGACCCTGCCCTGAAGGTCATCCCGGACCTAAAAAAAAAGAGGCCAATCCATAACCTCAAGGAAGGAGAGGTGGGGCTCCTAAAGGGGAACAAACAGCGAAAGATGTCCGAAGAGCCTCGGGACAAGAGGACTTCTTCCATAGACAGTAGGGATGAGGCCAACAAAGCAAACGTGCACCTTCAACAGAATGCCTGGTCTCCTTGCCTCGAGGTTGACGGTGCCGCCATTACTTGGGATGCCTCTATTCGAAAGTACTGAAGAGGTCATGGCGTGCACGTGGCGGAGGCCTTGGAGCAACCAATCCTTTTGCCCAAGGATATGGAGGCAGCGAGGAAACTGGGCCAACAAGACCTCTTCCTATCCCTCAAAAGGGATCTTGCTATGGTGGGTTCCCCACTGAACCTCCTTTCTCTTTTTAAATGCCTATGAAGTCCTATTCTGAGGGGTTCATTGTATTTTTCTTATGCAGATTACCCAGGAGGTTTTCATGACCGAAGAGTGAGTGAAGGAGGCCCAGAGTATTGCTAGGCACGAGATTAACCTCCGTCTTGATGCTAAGAGGGCCCTGGGGGCTGCGAAGACGGAGAATAAAGAGTTGCTCTCCAAACTAGTAGCTAAAGAATGGGAGAGGAAAAGTGCCGAGGCAGGATTAAAAACTGCCGAGGCACAAGCCGAGGATCAACGCAAACTGCTCTACCAAACCAAACTGAAGCTAGCCACTTCAAGGTAGTTTGTGCTGGATCTGAAGGCTCAGCTGTAGAAGGCTTTGAATGCAGCCTAGTTGGCTAAGGAGGTAGCCGAGGTTGAGAAACAGGCATCCTACATGCTTGGCATCGAAGAAAGGCAGGTCAGACTCACTGAGGAGTTGGCTGAAGCCTGTAGGGAGTACAGCAGCGCAACATAGGAGGAAGCTCTTAACGCTGCTGGTGTCCTTATGGATTTAGCCTTAAGGTAGCATGGAAGAATATATTACCATCCACACATTTGTGAAGTTCCAGATGCCGCCTCCTCAGAAGTCCCTGATGTTCCAAAGGCCAAAGATGCTGAGGTCCAAATTGTGAACATTGACCCTAAGGCGACAGACACTTCAAAATCAAAAGAAATAGAGGCCAAAACTAAGGAAGATGTTCCCAAGGCCAAGGATACACCTACCTCTTAGTCAGGCCAGAAAGAGAATCCTCCTGCGCCCAAGTCTAAGGCTTAGAACTTAGGGTTTTCTCGTTTTTTGTTTTTGTAGTTTCATTTTCTGTTTTTGGTTCTGTAGCAAATGCATATTATTGCAAACAGAAATGTAACTTCTAGTTCTATGAATGAAAGTATTTTCCTTTCTTCTTGTTGTATGTTTCTTTGCTATGTTTTATGTCTTATTACTTCCAATTGTTCTAAGTGAGTATTTATTAGTATGTTATGTCAAGTTCTACAACTTAAAGTATACTTTGCCGCACATTTATCAAATACCAAGTAGTTGTTGGTACGATTTACCATATATTCAAAAATGCTTGCCCGAAAAACTAGGCACAGTGAGAAATTATCAGACAACATGGTATTAAGTGTAATCAGATGCTTGACCTGAGAAACCAAAGGAACTGGGCATGACTGAGGGCCTATTTCACTTAGAGAAACTTTATGCAGTATTAATTTTTCCAAAGCAGGTGGTCCGAGGGACCAGGCGTAGCTTAGGATTTGTTTGATACTTGAAAAAATTTTGTGCAGTGTTAGTTTCTCCAAAGCAGATGGTCTGAGGGACCAGGTGGTCCAAGGGACCAGGCGTAGCTTAAGTTCTGTTTAACACTTAGAAGAATTTCGTGCAGTGTTAATTTTTCCAAAGTAGGTGGTCCGAGGGACTAGGCTTAGTTTAGAATCTGTTTAACACTTAGAAGAATTTCGTGCAATGTTAATTTTTTCCAAAGCAGGTGGTTTGAGGGACCAGGTGTATCTTAGAATCTGTTTAACACTTAGAAAAATTATAAGAAGATGTCAATTTTTTCAAGGTATGTGGTCCGAGAGTCCAGGCATGACTAAGGTTCTGTTGATTCTTACAATTTAGAGTAATTAAACATCATACACAATGTAATGAACACAGAATGTGATAAAGTACATTTTCATTAATAATAATACCTTTTCAGGTTGTTTACATTCCAGGGATGTAGTGTTGCCTTATTTTCTAAATCCTCCAAGTAGTATGCACCTATTCCAGCCACTAACGTAATCCGAAACGGTCCTTCCCAATTAGGTCCCAATTTACCCTAGGCCGGGTTCTTTACAAAACCAACTACTTTTCTCAATACCAAATCTCCTAGCGCTAAGGGCCTTAACTTCACGTTGGCATCATACCCCCGCTTAAGTTTATGCTGATAGTAGGCCAATTGGACCATGACACTTTCTTTTCGTTCTTCAATTAGGTCTAGACTTCTCTCTAGTAAGCTGTCGTTGTTGCTCGGAGTGAAAGAGCTCGTCCTTAGCATAGGGAATCCAGTTTCCAATGGGATGACAGCCTCGACTTTGTAAGTTAATGAGAAGGGAGTTTCACCAGTGGACCTCTGAGGCGTAGTCTGGTACGTCCATAAAACATGTGGTAATTCCTTCACCCATCTTTCTTTGGAATCATCTAACCTCTTCTTCAGCCCGCTTATTATGACCTTGTTTATAGCCTCGGCTTGTCCATTCCCCTGAGAATAGGCTGGGGTGGAATACCGATTAGTTATTCCTAGCTCGCAGCAATATCTTCGAAAAGATTTACTGTCAAACTGAAGTCCATTATCTGAGATGAGGGTATAGGGGACTCCGAACCGAGTGACAATGTTCTTCTAGATAAACTTCTTTACAACTACGTCCCGAATGTTGGTCAGTGATTCTTCTTCGACCCATTTGGTGAAATAATCTGTGCCGACCACCAGATATTTCTTATTTCCTACTTCTTTGGGGAAGGGGCCCACAATGTCCAGGCCCCACTGGGTAAAAGGCCAGGGGCTGGATAGCACCCCTCCTGGTTGATGGATGTTTGGGGCAAATCTCTGGCATTGATCACACTTCTTTACATACTCATGGGCTTCTCTGTGCATGTTGGGTCACCAATATCCTTGAGTGAGAGCTCGATGAGATAAGGATCTTCCACCTGTGTGGCTTCCACAAATTCCCTCATATAGTTCTTCTAGGAGGATGTCAATTGCTTCGGGATGTACACACAACAGATACGGTCCAGAAAAAAATCTTTTATATAATTTTTGGTCCTCGAACAGCCAAAACGAGAGGCCTTCCTCCGTATCTTATCTGCTTCCAACTTGCTCTCGAGCAGAATGTCATCTTTGAGGAATTAGACGATAGGATCCATCAAACTAGGGCCTATCCTTACCTGGTGAACAGATAACACTTCCTTTTTCGACCCAAAAGGTTTCATAAGGTCTTCAACAAGAATTACCCTCGGTAGACTCTGTGCCGAGGAGGTTGCCAATGTTGCCAGCGAGTCTGCATGTGTATTTTTACTTCTAGAAATTTGTGTTAAATTGAAATATTCAAACTCAGATTGCAAACGTCTAACCTAGCTTAGATATCCCTGCATTCTAGGGTCCCAAGCCTCTAACTCTCCTCGGACTTGGCCTACTACTAGTTTGGAGTCTGAGAATATGTCCACGGTCTTTCAATCCATCTTTTGAGCCATGATCATCCCCACCAATAGAACCTCATATTTCGTTTCATTATTGGTGGCCGAGAACCCAAGTCTTAACGATTTTTCAATTGTGATGTTCTCGGGAGAGATCAGAACTAGTCCTACTTTAGATCCTTTGAGATTTGAAGTGCCATCAACATAGACTTTCCATGATGATGCTTGTCCCACGGAGATTACTCTAACTGAATTTTTATCCATGCTTCGTTTCTCCACATTTTCTTCTATTGAGGCCTCGGCAAATTCAGCTAGAAGGTCGGCCAAGACTTGCCCCTTTATAGAGGTACATGGCATATACTTAATGTCATAAGCCCCCAGCTTCGCTCCCCATTTCGCGATCCTTCCAGTATAATCAGCGCTTCAAAGCAAAGCCCTGAATGGCAATTGAGTTAGGACAACAACAGTGTGCAACTAAAAATAATAAGGAAGCTTGCGTGTGGCATGTACTACAGCTAGAATAGCCTTCTCTATTGGCAAATATCTAATCTCGGCCTCATGCAAGGATTTGCTCACATAATACACATGCTTCTGTACCCTGTTGTCATCTCTTACTAGCACCAAGCTTACCGCATAGGTGGTCACCGCGATATAAGCAAATAGGACTTCATTTGCCTCGAGTCTGGACATGATTGGCGGTCGAGAAAGGTACTCCTTCAACTGTTGGAATGCTAAGACACATTCCTCTGTCCATTTAAAATCCTTCCATTTATTAAATAACTGGTAGAAAGGTCTGCACCTATCTGCGAACTGGGATATGAATCGGTTCAAGGCAGCAGTCATCCCCGTCAGCCTCTACACTTCCTTGGGATTCCAAGGTGGCTGTAAGTCGTTAATGGCCTTGACTTGGTTTGGATTACCTTCAATCCCATGGTAAGTAACCATGTATCCTAGAAACTTTCCTGAACCCACACCGAAGGAACACTTTGAAGCATTGAGTCGTAACCTGTGTCCTCTTAAGACTTCAAAGATGCTTCCAAGATCAGTAATGTGCTCGGCCTTCTTCTTACTCTTAACCACCATATCATCAATGAAGATTTCGATATTTTTCCCCAACTATGGTTCAAACATCTGTGTCATCATCCTTTGGTTAGTGGACCCCACATTTTTAAGCCCAAATGGCATCACCTTGTAATGGTAGTTCCCGACGGGAGTGACAAAAGCTGTTTTCTCTTGGTCTTCCAAGGCCAGAGGTATCTGATGATAGCCTTGGAAAGCATCTAAAAAGCTCATCCGAGGATGTCCCACGGTTGTATTTACCAACTAATCAATCCGAGGCACAGGGAAAAGGTCCTTTGGGCACGCCCTGTTCAGGTCTGTGTAATCCATGCATACCTACCATTTGCCATTCTTCTTCTTTACCACCACGGTATTCGCCATCCAGTCGGGGTAAAATACCTCATTAATAGCCTTGGCCTACTTAAGCTTTGCCACTTATTCCTTGACGGCAAAGGATGTTACTTTTTGGAGGTAACAGCAGGGTTAACGTTCAAGTAATAACGGATGAAATTCGTATCTATCCCCAAAGCTTCATAAGCATTTCAGGCAAATACGTCGATATTCTGCCTCAGAAATTGCACCAACTCTTGTCTTTCCTGAGGGGGTAAACGAGCGCCAACTTGAAAAAATCTTTCTAGATCATCATCAATAATGACTTTCTCCAACTCCTCACATTCTACCCCCTCGGCCTCGCCACCAGAAATTGAGGCCTTGGACTTTAACTGCTATAATTCTTTGTCGGCGGGGTCGAGGATTCTGGTTCAAGTCGATATGTGATAGCAGCCACCAAATACTGCCTGGCCACAAACTAACTTCCAACCAGCTCCTCAACCCGATCCCCAGATGGGTACTTCACCTTGAGATGGAGAGTGGATGAGACGGCCCTAAGGGCGTGGAGCCAGGGCCGTGCCACGATAGCAGTGTAAGGGGAGTAGGCATCCACCACAATAAAGTCCACCTCCACCACCTTTGACCCATCCTGGACTGGCAACCTGATCTGTCCTCGCGGAACTACAACCTTTCCATCAAAGCCGACCAGAGGTGAATCATAACTAGTTAGATCTTCCTGTTTGAGATTAAGCCCCTTGTAAAGGTCTGGATACATGATCTCGGCCCCGATGCCCTGGTCTACCAGTACCCTCTTTACGTCATAGCCACCAATCCTAAGGGTTACAACTAGGGCGTCATCATGTGATTGCATGGTTCCGGCCTTGTCCTCGTCCGAGAATCGTAGTGTTAGATAAGCCTCTGTTTTGTCTCTCTTAGGCTCATGACTAGAAACCTCGACACGCGGACCAGCGATAGATATCACTTTAGAGGGGCAAGATCTTGTTCTGCCCAGTGCAGCGAGAATAATGTGAATGGTGCCCAAAAGGGGTCTCGAATATGCGCCGCCTTGAACCCCTAACGCTGCCTGGTTCTCTTGCCCACTGGGTTGGGTTAAAAACTGCTTCAATTTTCCATCTCGGATCAATTGCTAAAGATGACTCCACAAGGTCCTACAATCCTCGGTCGTATGGCCCTGTTCCTTGTGGTATTGGCAATGCAGACTCTGATTGCACTTCACAGGGTCTCCAATCATCTTGCTCGGCCACCTAAAGTATGGCTCATCCTTGATTTTTTCCAAGGTCTGATGTACTGGTTCCCGGAATAATGTGTTAACAGCCTGGGTAGGTGGAGGTCTGGATTGTCCTCCAAAATTCTTTTGGGGCCGACTGTAATTGTAACGGTCCGACCTGAAATCCCTCCTCTCCTGAGGGATAGCCTTACTTTTGCCCCACTCCTACTGCTGGTCCTCCTCAACTCTTTTGTACTTGTCAATCCTATCCATGAGCTGGCGTACGCTGGTAGTGGGTTTCCCGATTAGGGACTTTCTCAAGCCGTGCTCGGCGGGCAGGCCGACCTTAAAGGTTCTGACGGCCACATCATCAAAATCACCCTCTATCTCATTGAGCATCTCCCAGTACCTGTCGGAGTATGTTTTTAAAGTCTCCCCCTCACACATGGACAGGGACAACAGAGAATCCAAGGGGCGAGGGACTCAGCTGCACATGATAAAACGTGACCCAATAGCTTGGGTAAGCTCTTTGAAAGAGTTAATGGAACCCGATCTTAGACCATCGAACCACCTCATCGCCACAGGTCCCAAGCTAGACGGGAATACCTTGCACATCAAGGACTCATTCTTAGAGTACACCACCATTCTCTGATTGAAATGACTAACATGCTCAACAGGATCTGTGCGGCTGTTATAGATAGTGAACGTGGGATGGGTGAACCGTCTAGGAAGTTGTCCCCCCTCGATTTTGTGCATAAAGGGGGACTCAGAGATTCTGCTCAATGCCTTACTTATAGCATCATTTCCCATGCCCCTCGAAGATGAACCTCCACTCCTGCGTTCTTGACGATAGTCCTCCTCGTATGAGAAGGCTTCACTTGGAGGCGTTCTTAATCTATGTCTATACTCGTCATCCCTCTCACCATCAAAAGAGAGGTCAGAGACTGAGGGATTTAGCCTCCTTCGCTCTTGGCGCAACTTCTTCTTCAGATGGTCAATCTTCTTTTGCATGGCTTTGGCACGTTCATCATGAGAGACGTGGCTACCACCCCCAGAATGACTTTTACCAGTATGGGTGGTATGCACACTTCCCTCCTGCCCCTCTCGAGGATGGTCTTCCCCCTGAGACCCCATGGATTCTAACTAGTGTGGACCTGAACCTACCATGATTGAAGGTCTAAAACTCTAAACAATCAGCTTTCCCACAGACGGCGCTAATTGTAAGGACACAGATTTGATGAACCAACCCAAAGTTGGGAGAAATGGTCCAGAAGGCCCAAAAACAATGAATTTATAGAGAGTGTGAAAAGAAAGATGAGCTAGATTAACTTAGACAATCAACACAATAGGCTAAGATCAACAAAAAGGGCTAAATATATTATTCTCTATAAGGGTCCGAAAATATTGATTTTGATAAGGGTCTGTGTATGCATTTACTTCTCCTCGGATTTCACCTCGTCCTCGGATAAGGCTTGAGGCCAAACACATGGTTTTTGGCCTTTATCCTCACAAGGCCCAATACTCGGTTTTGGGCTTTCAACTCCTTAAGGCCCAATATACGGCTTTGGGTCCCTGTCCCCACACACACACACACACACACATATATATATATATATATATAAACACTTAAAGAAATACAATAAGATACATAATATAATTCCTACATATATATAATTTAAATACTATTGATAGTTATTTTTACATTTTGTTAACTCTTTAAAAAATTTTGTAAGGATATTATTAGGTATAAAATGTAAATTGTCTTTTTTTTTTTTTAATTATTGTGAAGCAATTTTTTTTTTTTTACGATTCATTTTTTCAGTTATTCTAGACTCTTTGGTTTTTGTACTTAATAACTCACTTGGATAAATATTTATGATTTGGTCTCGCATTTGATTCTAAAATTAAGAGATAAAACTCTTTAAGAATAACTAATTTATGACACATGGCGCAAAATTGGGACTCCAATTTGGAATTCTAATTTGAGTTACACTTAATTTTACCTATTATATATATATATATTAGTGCTATAATAATAACAAAATTAGTATTTATTATTATTACTATTATTATTAAGCTAAATAATAATAATAAATTGTCTCAATTAAGCTAAAAATTTTAGTTGATTTCATTAAAAAAATCGAATTGATAATTTCATAAAAAAAAAAATACTCAAAGACACTTTCATTTTTTTTTTTTTTTTGAGAAACAAACACACACACATACAAGGGAGAAGGAAACGAGTTTTAACAAAAAGGCACACCACAACTCCACAACTCCACTCAAAAGACATAGTAACTTATTCAAAAACACTTTCTAAAGTGATGATGGGTTATAAAAGGGGGGTAAACAAATGAAGTATTTTTATAAATAAGAGAGTATTCTCAGTAAAAAAATAAATAAGAAAGTATTCAATGGCATTTATAAAACAAGCAACTTCCAAGTAGGTTCCTTTTTTCCTTAATTGGCAAGAGTCTACCCTCCCAAAAGTTTGGGTTAAACACAACGCATCCTCAACAATCAATCAATCAAACTATATATAATAAAGTGACTGGCTAATTCGGAAAGATAATTGAAGAAGCTATATTGGTCTTGTAAGAATAGTTCAATCCTTCTTGGTCATTTTAATGAACACATAAACGGCTTAGTCGACCCAAAGTATGTATTAGGAAGTGTGAACATATAAATCGTGGAAAATAATGTCAGTCAACGCAAAATATATCTTAGGAAGTGTGAACATATAAATCGTGGCTAATAATGTCAATGTCAAACGTATGCTCTTTTTTTCTTTTTTCTTTTTTTAATAAACAGTAATATATATTAGGTACAAACCCCCCAATTTGACCCGCAGTTGAACCCACTAATTCGCATGGAAATCAGTACTATAATATTTTATATTTGTGTGGCTAAGAGCGGGCCAGGCAATTTAGGTCGCTGGATGGGTAATGCACAAGTCTAAATTGATGTGATTAATTGAAGCGACATGTTTTGATTTTTGATCAATTAGCTCGTCAAAAGGACATATAAATGAAAAAATTGAGCCTTTTAACCGAATGTTGTTTAAATAAAAGTTCAGTACTGTTCAAAGTTTAATAATAGATCGAGGAGAGAGGCAAAATTCGGCAATGTAGTTGCCGAATCTTTGAAGAAAAAGTAAGGGAGAGGAGAGTGAATGACCTGACCAAGAAGAGAGAAAAAGTAAAAGCGGCAATGGTATAGCCAAAATAGGAGAGAGAAAAAAGGTTGTAATTGTGGTAATAGTATTGCTAAAATAAGAGAGGAAAAATGGCTACTATGTCAATGATATTGTCGAAACCGAGAGAGGAGAGAGAAATTTAATTGTTGGTGAGAGATGGAAGAAAAAAAGTTGATAATTGTGGCATTACTGGTGCCAAAATTGGTGAAAGAAATAGTAGGAGAGAAATGTAGCACCTGAGGGCTAAAGCTAACTAGAACTAACTAGCAATCTAGAAAAAAAAAAAAAATAGCAAACAAGAACTAGCACCAACAAACAAAACAAGAAGAGCTAAGTAACACTAACAAGAGTTAGTAATGGGCATTTCTCAAAAAAAAAAAAAAAAATGAAGAAGAAGAAAAAAAAAAAGAAGAGAGTTAGTAATGGGCACAGCATGGTGCTGAATTTGCTTTCTTTTCACTTATTTTCTTTCCTATTGGCAATACTATTGCCACAATTACTTTTTTCTTTCTCGCTCTTATTTTAGTAACACCATTGCCACAATTACAAACTTTTTTTCTTCTCTCTCCTCTTGCCTATTTTAACAATACCATTGCCATTTTTACATTTTTCGTTCTCCTCTCTTCTAAATCACATCATTCATTCTCCTCTCTCCTACTTTTTCCTTAGAAATTCGGCAACCATATTACCGAATTTTGCCTCTCTCCTCAATCAGCTAATAAATTTTGAACTATTAGTAAACTCTCATTTAAACAATATATTAGCCGAAAGATTCTAAAAAAAATGACGCTTTTTTATCAAATGGTATATAATGATTGTAGTGTAAATACTTTTTTATTTTATAAATAAGAATAAATGACTTTTCTGGGATAAAGGATAGATGACTTTTTTAAATAAAAAAATTATAAAAAAAAAAATAGATTACTTAATCGCCCGCTTTGTCTTGTTCATAATTTACGGGAATGACATATTTTAACTTTATTTAACCTATTTTTTTATAATTATAAAATATTGTTTGTTTGTTTGTTTAGACCCCTTAAACCAGATTGTTTAACCCAATATATAAGCCAAGTGATTACTTAGATTAATTATTGTCGGGGACAGTTTTTTGTGCGTAGTTACATGTCTTTGGTGTGACTTTGCTAGGCCCGGATTTGTTTTGAGGAGTTCAACCCGAAATTCAACATTGGGCCACATAGACCAATGGCTTTCGGTGTATTTTTAAGCCTACAAAATAATAAACCCAAGGTCTTAGAATCATGATAACGATTGAAATAAATAAATAAATAATATGCTTAACATGACAGCTTTGATTAAAAGGTGAGTTGATACGTTATTATTATGTATATTAAGTGATGTCTAATATTAGAAAAGATAATTAATTAGGTGTCAAATGTCTAACAATGGGATTAATGCAATAGTCCATGTCTAATTGCGGTCCATGGTTCATGTTCAACATAATAAGGCATGTCTAGTAATGGTCCATGTCCAAGTAATGTATGTCCATCAATGGTTTATGTCTAAATAATATATGTCCAATGGTGGTTCATGTCCAAATAATATATGTCCAGTAGTGATATGGATTCAATTCATTAGTACATATTTTTATTAATGAAGTATTAGTGGATCCATGTTTATTAAATGGTAAGGTAATATTAAAGTAGTTTGCATTCAGCAGTAAAATAATGATGAATTAACATGTACTTAATAATGCTATTTCAAAGATGGAGAAAATATTGACTTATTTTTATGTTCTGCAGCTCCAGCCGTAACATCAGTGGACTTAGCATTTCAGCAACATGAGAAAATTAATCCAGCAACATAATAATATTAGTTGAGTGGTATAATAATAATGAATAAAATATACTTAATAATGTATGTAGGGGTACAATTTGGAGTTTGGGCTTACAGGGAAGATGGGCCTTCGTCCTACTCGTGAAAGATATCCCCACAGTTTATTTGTAAGAGAGTGGGTTTGGCTAATACAGCAGAAGGCAAACTGGAAGTTGGCCCAAATTTAGTTGGGGTCAGTTTAATGATAGAGGGGTGCAGTATACGTCTTGGTTTCTGGCTCGGATGTGTCCGAGGAGATACTTATAACATTCGCTCAAGTGTTCTTGTTTCTTTTATCTTCTCCTTTAGTTCTCCTTTCTCCCTCCTTCGCCCTTTTTCTTTTTCTCCCCCATTTTTATGTTGCCTTAAGCTCTATTTATAGGACAGTTCTTCCCACGTGCCAATTAGGTGGCTTCTTCATGACGCTTCTTCCTGGCGCTTGTCCCATCAGCCCACCCTAAAGCCTTCGTATGATAATTGTAAGGGGGTAGGATCACTGTTCAGATGTACACTTTCCATTAATGCGGCCATGATGTTGGTTGCAGGGTCATAAATGCGGTGGTAGCAACTTTTTATAAAATATCTTATTATTGCCACCTGTCCGTTATGGTCTATAAACGTTAGGGGACTCCTCGGAAATACCAGGGCCGGTGCTGGAGCATTGGCCTGGGTCGTTCCTCTGTTTATTCGAACAATAAGTTCTTTTTGGACGAGTCCTTCAAGACTTTGTTGTTCTCGGACGGGTGGCCTCCTCGGACGGGCCGTGGCCCATTGTCTAGTATTGGGCCTTTTACCCCTACAATAGCCCCTCAAAATTCCGGCTCTCCCTCTTTATCCGAGGAGAGAGGTGGGATTTTGATTTATCTAGGGGTAAGATCCATTCACCCAAGGTAGGTGGTCCGAGGGACCAGGTCTGAGCAAGTTTCTGTTTAATGCTTGAGAGATACCATGGCGTGTTAATTTCCACGAAACATGCGGTCCGAGGACTCAGATACGACTAAGGTTTTGTTTAACGCAGGAGATCTGAGGGGCCTAACATAGCTAAGGCTCTTCTTAGCACAGAGTCCAAGGGCCCGACGTAGCTAAATAGACGCTTAGCAGAGAGTTCGAGCACCCGGCGTAGCTAGAGGGATGCTTAGCAGAGGGCCCGAGGGCACCGGCGTAGCTAAGGCTTTGTTTAGCAGAGAGTCCGAGGACCCGGCGTAGCTAGAGGGATGCTTAGCAAAGGGCCCGAGGGCACCGGCATAGCTAAGGCTTTGTTTAGCAGAGAGTCCGAGGACCCGACGTAGCTAGAGGGATGCTTAGCGGAAGGCCCGAGGGCACCGGCGTAGCTAAGGCTTTGTTTAGCAGAGAGTCTGAGGACCCGGCGTAGCTAGAGGGATGCTTAGCAGAGGGCCCGAGGGCACCAGCGTAGCTAAAGCGATGCTTAGCAAAGGGCCCGAGGGCACCGGCGTAGCTAAGGCTTTGTTTAGCAGAGAGTCCGAGGACCCGACGTAGCTAAAGGGATGCTTAGCAGAGGGCCCGAGGGCACCGGCTTAGCTAAGGCTTTGTTTAGCAGAGAGTCCGAGGACCCGGCGTAGCTAAAGAGATGCTTAGCAGAGGGCCCGAGGGCACCGGCGTAGCTAAGGCTTTGTTTAGCAGAGAGTCCGAGGACCCGGAGTAGCTAAAAGGATGCTTAGCAGAGGGCCCGAGGGCACCGGCGTAGCTAAGGCTTTGTTTAGCAGAGAGTCCGAGGACCCGGTGTAGCTAAAGAGATGCTTAGCAGAGGGCCCGAGGGCACCGGCGTAGCTAAGGCTTTGTTTAGCAGAGAGTCCGAGGACCCGGCGTAGCTAAAGGGATGCTTAGCAGAGGGCCCGAGGGCACCGGCGTAGCTAAGGCTTTGTTTAACACTTAAAGAGTATTTTTAAAGCAGTTAAATAATATCCAATATGTAGTAGGGATATAGAAGGTAGTACATATTCTCACTAATAATAGTACCTTTTCAGGTTATTTACATTCCATGGGTGTGGTACAGCCCTTTCGTCTAGATCTTTTAAATAAAAGGCTCCTATTTTACGTTGACCAAATCTCCAACTGCCAGCGGCCTTAATTTTACGTTGACGTCGTAGCTTTGTTTCAGCTTCTGTTGGTAATGGGCCAGATGGATTGCAGCATTTTCCCTCCGTTTGGTGAACAGGTCCAAATTGCTTGCCAGGAGTCTGTCGTTATCGGCCGGGGTGAAGGAGCTTGTTCTTAGGGTGGGGAAGTTGGTTTCTATAGGAATAACAGCCTCAGCTCCGTATGTCATCGAAAAGGGGGTTTCACCCGTGGACCTCCTCGGGGTCGTTCTGTATGTCCAGAGCACGTGTGGCAGTTCCTCTACCCACTTCCCTTTAGCATCGTCTAGCCTCTTCTTTAGGCCAGTTACTATGACATTGTTGACTGCTTCAGCTTGACCGTTACCTTGTGGGTAGGCAGGGGTGGAATACCTATTCGTGATGCCTATCCCACAACAATACCTTCTGAACGCTTTACTGTCGAACTGAAGTCCATTGTCCGAGATGAGGGTGTGCGGTACTCCAAACCGGGTAATGATGTTCTTCCACAAGAACTTTTGGACATCCACATCCCTGATATTTGCTAGCGGCTCGGCCTCGACCCACTTGGTGAAGTAGTCAGTGGCAACCACCAAGTATCTTCTATTCCCCACCGCCTTGGGGAAAGGGCCAACGATGTCTAGGCCCCATTGGGCGAAAGGCCATGGACTGGATAAAGGATTCAGTACACCGCCCGGCTGATGGATGCTCGGCGCGTATCTCTGGCACTGGTCGCATTTCTTTACGTATTCCTGTGATTCTCTTTGCATGTTGGGCCACCAGTACTCTTGGGTCAGGGCCCGGTGTGCTAGAGATCGGCCTCCGGTGTGACTACCGCAGATTCCTTCATGCAGCTCCTCGAGGAGTGGTTCTGTGGCTTCAGGATGTACGCACAACAGGTAGGGTCCCGAGAAGGAGCGCCTGTAGAGCTTATGGTCTCCCGATAACCAGAACCGAGGCGCCTTCCTCCATACCTTGTCAGCCTCAGTCTTGTCTGTGGGTAAGACATCGTCCTTCAGGAAGGCCACTATGGGATCCATCCAGCTCGGCCCCGCCCTTATTTGGCAAATGGTGTGTCCTGCCTTCTCCTCGGCATACCTTTGTACACCCTCAACTGAGACGAGCCGAGGATGTGGCGAGGGTTGCCAAGGAATCCGCTTGGGTGTTTCCTCTCCAAGGAACATGTTGCAAGTTGAATGACTCGAACTGAGATCGTAACAGCTTCACCTGCCTCAGGTACCTCTGCATCCTTTCGTCTCGCGCCTCCGATTCTCCTCGGACTTGGTCAACAACCAATGATGAGTCCGAGAACACTTCCACGCTGCTACTGCCCATTTTCTTGACCATGGCCATTCCGATGAGCAATGCTTCGTATTCAGCTTCATTGTTGGTGGCCGAGAAGTCCAGCCTAAGAGATTTTTCGATGACAACACCCTTAGGGGATATCAAGACTAGCCCCAGTCCTGAGCCTTTTTGGTTTGCCGCTCCGTCGGCGTACAACTTCCACGGCGAGGATTGTTGCACGGACACAAGGCCAACAGACTTTCCATCCATGGGCATTGTCCCAATTACCTCTTCCAGCGCAAGTTCAGTGAATTCGGCCACTAGATCGGCTAGTACTTGGCCTTTGATAGAGGTTCTCGGCATATACTTTATGTCGAAGGCTCCCAAGATTGTTCCCCACTTCGCGATCCTTCCTGTAGGGTCTGCACCCATGAGCAGCAACATAAGGGGGAGTTCGGTGAGGACTACAACCGTGTGCGACTGGAAGTAGTGAGGAAGCTTGCGAGTGGCATGGACCACTGCAAAGATGGCCTTCTCAAGCGGTAGATAACAGATTTCAGACTCGTGGAGGGACTTGCTTACATAGTAGACGGGCTTCTGAACGCCATTATCAACACGTATAAGTACCAAGCTTACAGCGTGAGTAGCCACTGCGATATAAGCGAACAGGATCTCGTCCACCCCAGGTCTGGACATGATGGGGGGTCGGGACAAATACTCCTTTAACTGTTGGAAGGCCAGGACGCATTCTTCATTCCATTGGAACTCCTTCCATTTGTGCAGCAATTGGAAGAACGGTCGACACTTCTCCGCAGATTTAGAGATGAACCGGTTTAGGGCGGCGATCATCCCGGTCAGTTTCTGCACCTCCTTTAGGTTCCGAGGAGGCCGTAGGTCGTTGATGACCTTTATTTGGTCGGGGTTGACTTCAATTCCACGATGGGTCACCATATAGCCCAGAAATTTCCCTAATCCGACACCGAAAGAGCACTTCGACGCATTAAGCCGCAGTTTGTGTTTCCTTAGGATCTCAAAAACGGTTCCGAGGTCAGTGATGTGCTCGGACTCCTTCTTACTCTTCACCACCATATCATCAACGTAGATTTCGACGCACTTGCCTAGCTTTGGTTCGAACATTTTGGTCATCATCCTCTGGTAGGTGGAGCCTGCGTTTTTAAGCCCGAATGGCATCACCTTGTAGTGGTAGTTGCCGATGGGAGTTACAAAGGCAGTCTTCTCCTGATCCTCTAAAGCCAGTGAGATCTGGTGATACCCTTGAAAGGCGTCTAAGAAGCTCATCTGCGGATGCCCAACTGTGGCGTCTACTAGTTGATCGATCCGAAGCAAGGGGAAAGGATCTTTCAGGCAGGCTTTATTCAGATCTGTAAAGTCCACGCACACACGCCACTTCCCATTCTTCTTCTTCACCACAACCGTGTTTGCTAGCCACTCCGGGTAGAACACCTCTTTAATAGCCCCAGCCTGTTTGAGTTTGTTCACTTCTTCCCTTACGGCGTCAGCATGTTCCTTGCAAGATCGCCGAGGAGGTTGTCTCTTCGGAACGGCATGTGGGTTCACATTTAGGCGATGACAGATGAACTCGGGATCTACCCCCGGAGCTTCATAGGAGTTCCAGGCGAACACGTCAGTATTTCTCCGAAGGAACTTGAGTAACTCCTCCTTATCCCGAGCAGGCAACTCGGCTCCCACTCGGAAGAACTTTTCCGGGTGATCATCAATGACTACGCTCTCTAGCCCCTCGCACCTCTCTTTGTCCGACCTTGCACTGCTCTGCGCGGTCGGAATCTGTGATTGCTATAAGCTCCTTTCTGTGGCGTCAGCTGACGCGGTGGTCGACCTGTGAGCAATGGCAGCCACCAGACATTGCCTCGCCATGGATTGGCTCCCCACGATTTCTTCTACTTGTCCCTGAGAAGGGAATTTGACCTTCAAGTGCAAGGTCGATGAGACGGCCCCCATGGCATGCAGCCACGGTCTAGCCAGGATAGCCGTATAGGGTGAATACGCATCTACTACAATAAAGTCCACTTCGACCACTTCAGCCCCCGCCTGGACGGGCAGCCTGATCTGGCCCCTAGGGGTGACAGTTCTGCCCTCGAAGCTGACCAGGGGTGAGTCATTTGGAGACAAGTCTTTAGGTCGTAGCCCCAGTCCTTTGTACAGACCCGGATACATGACCTCAACACCGCTTCCCTGGTCGACCAGCACCCTCTTCACATCGTACCCCCCAATCCTGATTGTGACGACCAGCGCGTCATCATGGGGTTGTATGGTGCCTTGTTTATCCTCATCCGAGAAGCACAAGGCTGGTCGGACCTCTTTCTTCGGCCGCTTTGCTTCCCGGCTGACATCTTCGGCAGGTACTTCATAAATGGACATAACTCGGGAATGGCAAGACCCTGTTCTTCCTGGTGCCGCAAGGATTACGTTGATGGTGCCCAGTAGGGGTCTCGATGAAGCGGTCCCTGAGCCTCCTGGCCTGAGGCGGTTTTCCTGGTCATTGGGCCGATAGGTACACTGCTGTAATTTTCCTTTCCTTACGAGTTGCTCTAAGTGGTTTTTCAGGGTCCTGCAATTCTCTGTGGTATGCCCCCGGTCCTGGTGATACTGGCAGTAGAGGCTCTAGTCTCGGTTTGCAGGGTTTCCCCCCATCTTGTCAGGCCATCTAAAATATGGCTCGTTCTGGACCTTCTCAAAAATTTGATTGATTGGTTCTCGGAATATGACGTGGACTGCTTGTGACACCGCAGACCTGGACCGCGGGTTGTAGTCTCTCCTCAGCTGCTGCTGCGCTGGTCCAACCTGTAATCCCTTCTTTCTTGAGGTGCAGCCTTCGCTTTTCCCTTCCCCAACTGCTGGTCTTCTTCGACCCATTTATATTCATCAATGCGGTCCATCAGTCGGCGCATGCTCCTCATGGGCTTCCTAGTTAATGACTTCCTTAATTCGTGTTCGGCGGGTAAGCCGATCTTGAAAGTCCTTACAGCCACGTCATCGAAACTCCCTTCTATTTCGTTAAACGCCTCCCAGTACCTGTCCGAATACGTCTTCAGCGTTTCCCCCTCTCGCATGGACATGGACAGCAAGGAGTCCAGCGGCCGAGGGGCTCTCGTGTTCATGAAGAACCGAGAGCAGAAGGCCCTGGTAAGCGCACGATAGGATCCGATAGAGTGAGCTGGGAGTCCGTCAAACCATCTCATGGCTACGGGTCCTAGGCTAGAGGGGAACACCTTGCACATAAGGGTTTCGTTCCGGGAGTAAACAGCCATCTTCTGGTTGAAATGGCTCACATGTTCCACGAGGTCAGTACGCCCGTCGTACATGGTGAAGGTGGGCTGAGTGAAACGTCGAGGAAGACTTCCTCCTTCAATGTCATGTGTGAAGGGCGACCTGGAGATTTGCTTAAGTGCCCTACTCATCGCATCACTCCCCACACCCTTCGAAGACATGCTTCTGCTCCTACGGTTATGGTGATACTCCTCCCCCTGGGAGGAAGATTCGCTAGAAGGTGTCCTGGAGCGAGGTCTGTAACTAGCGTCTTCGCTGTCGTCAGGAGAACCGTCAGTGGTGGATGGACTACTAGAAGGGCTTCGCCTTCTTCGAGCGCGTCGCAGCTTCTTCTTTAGACGATCGATTTCACGTTACATATTTCTCGTGGAATACTTGTGGGACCCCCCATCTCGATACCGACGTCGACTCTGCCCTGTACGACTTGTATGTAGGCTCTTTTCATGGTCTCTATCCCATTCGAGACGTGAGGAGTGGTCAAGGTGTTGTGAGCTTGCTGATTCCATTCTGTCAGATTCTGACCCAGCCATGTTTTAAGTCCTTAACCTCAGTTTACCAACGTGGCAACTAGCTTCCCACAGACGGCGCCAATTGTAGGGGTACAATTTGGAGTTTGGGCTTACAAGGAAGATGGGCCTTTGTCCTACTCGCGAAAGATATCCCCACAGTTTATTTGTAAGAGAGTGGGTTTGGCTAATACAGCAGAAGGCAAACTGGAAGTTGGCCCAAATTTAGTTGGGGTCAGTTTAATGATAGAGGGGTGCAGTATACGTCTTGGTTTCTGGCTCAGATGTGTCCGAGGAGATACTTGTAACATTCGCTCAAGTGTTCTTGTTTCTTTTCTCTTCTCCTTTAGTTCTCCTTTCTCCCTCCTTCGCCCTTTTTCTTTTTCTCCCCCATTTTTATGTTGCCTTAAGCTCTATTTATAGGACAGTTCTTCCCACGTGCCAATTAGGTGGCTTCTTCATGACGCTTCTTCCTGGCGCTTGTCCCATCAGCCCACCCTAAAGCCTTCGTATGATAGCTGTAAGGGGGGAGGATCACTGTTTAGATGTACACTTTCCATTAATGCGGCCATGATGTTGGTTGCAGGGTCATAAATGTGGTGGTAGCAACTTTTTATAAAATATCTTATTGTTGCCACCTGTCCGTTATGGTCTATAAACGTTAGGGGACTCCTCGGAAATACCAGGGTTGGTGCTGGAGCATTGGCCTAGGTCGTTCCTCTGTTTATTCGAGCAATAAGTTCTCTTTGGACGAGTCCTTCAAGACTTTTTTGTTCTCGGACGGGTGGCCTCCTCGGACGGGCCGTAGCCCATTGTCTAGTATTGGGCCTTTTACCCCTACAATGTAAATTTGAAGACAAAAAAATGATGACTTATCTTCACGTTCTGCAGCTCTAGTCGTAGCATCAGTGGACTTAGCATTTCAGCAACCTTCATATTTGAAAAGGAAAAATGGGTGCAACTGGAGGGAGAGAGAGCATGTCCAACCGTGTACATCAATTGGTTAAGTTTGTCCTTTTGATCATGCACTTAAATAATTTTTCCCATGTAATGCTCTTTTAGTTTTTAGTCAAATATGAGTGATATTGCCTTCCATAAGTAGGGTTTTTGATTTTATAAGTTTTTGCCTTCATAAGAAAGGGCTTTTAGTAATAAGTTCTTGGAAGAGTATTTGATATATTTTAAGATGTGTAAAGATGGTAAGAAATATGTATATATTGTGAGATATGGTGTTTGTAATATGTATGGGAATTATATGTAAATACTTTGTTAGACATGGATCTTGTATAAGTATACTTTGAGAGACATGAAATTTAAAGATATATGAGAGGTATGTATGGGTATTTTGTGGGAAATGTGTTTGTGAAATATATGGAAGTGTGAGATAGATGATATGAAGGTTAAATGTAGTAAATACATGAGATTAGTGCCGCTACTGGAGTGGTTTTTTGTGTTATGTTATAGGTTATGTGTTTTCTAAGAATGGAGATTTTTGTAAGGAAGATGGAGAAGTATGGAAGAGTTTAGAGATATATGCAGCAAGGTGAAGTTTCAGAATAATGGTGGTCAGAGAGGGAGCCCCCCTTTAGTGTGTAGCTTGGTCCTCTTTATATGGAGCCAAGCTATGTAACTAGATTAGAACTAGTTGAAGGGGAATTCAGCAAATAAGGCAAAGTCCTTGGCAAGGCAAGGGGTGTTTTGTTTTTCAACCAAAAGAAGAAAGTCTAGGACATTAATGTTGCTAACACAGCTGCATGATGTCATCTGAATGACATCATTTGCTTGGAGGAGAATACTTGGCATTAAATTTATGGTTTAGCTAAAAATGGTAAGATAATCTTTATGGGATCCTCTTGTTTCTGTGGGTATGACAAAAAGCTGCTGAGATTAGGCATTAATGAGCAAGTGATGTCATTTTTAGGACATGTGTCCACCTGCTGGAGCTTCTATAGCTTAGCTGGAGCTGTTACAACTTCTGCAGAAGCTATTTGCAGCTTCCGTTGAAGCTGTTTTAGCTTCTGTAGAAGTTGTTGCAGCTTCCGATAGAGCTGAAATAACTTCAGCGAAAGCTGCTGCAGCTTCCGCTGGAACTGTTAGTGGTATTTTCGGCTAAATTTCCTTTCTTAGAAAAATTATGTGTTTAGTCCTTATATAATTTTGGTAAGTAATAGACTTGTTGGTTGATATTTGATGAAGTTTTAGAATGTAAAGAGCATGGGGAGTTTTATCATTTTAAGTGTTATGTGACATGAGAGGCTTACCAAGTGTTACTTATTGCACACTGACCCGTCAGAGTTCAGGGAATTGGAGAAGACATGCCAAACAACATGCTTTCCTTTATCAACTATGAATTGCTGGAGCTTTACTAAACATACTTCTTGGCCCACAAAACCATGACTCCCAAAATTCCCCCCGATGAAACTCATGAGCTTGGATTATGAGCCGAAAATGAGATGTTGTGCCACGAGCTCAAACTACGGGCTTTGATGTGATTATATCACCATGAGTTTTGGACCATGGGCTTTGGCATCATTTTGTGTATATGGACTCTTTTGGACTTTAAAAGAGATTTTTCCAAAAATACATGATAATGTTGACGTGGTGCAAGTCGCTAATGAAATGAAGCCATGTGATGTCAAAAAATTTGTCCTCAACAATTATTCTGATCTAGATTAAACAATAATAAATTATATCATGTAATGTGGAAAAATAAATAAGACAACGATATGATTACCCAAGAAAACCAATAAACGATTCATTTTAAGGTAAAAAACTTGGGGAGAATTTGACCTAGTTGTGCTCACTAATGTGGAGGAATGGATGGGCCAACCTTCACTTAGACTCACAACCTATTTGTTATGTGGGTTTTGGATTTCCCACTTTAGGTGATCCACTATATTGAGACCTCGTGGCCCTTCCCTCCCCCTCTGCTTTCTATCCCTTTTACTGTGTCCTCACCTTCTTCTTACTTCCTACCCCTTTTCTCCATCCCCATTTTCTTCCCCAGCTCTTCCTATTTATACTCCCAAATTTAGTGGGGTGTTATGATTACCCTGACGGTTAGTGGAAGAGGAAGCCCAATGTTATCATGGCTAAGTGCGTGTTTAGGTGGGAGTGGGACAAGGCGGAAATAGCCTTGGAACTAGTTCCCATTTCAGTGGTTTTCTCGGCATAATTAGACTTAAGGAGTTGCCAGACATATGCGTGAGTAGCTCCAATGCTCGGGAGGTTATTCACTTGGGCGCGCCCCTAATAAATGAGGCGTGACACGTGTAGGACATCAACTGTCTGACAAGTCCAAGCTAGCCCAATGCCCAGGCCCAAGACTGTATGGGCCGTTTTGTTGGAATGGCGCTTAAGGTTTCAATGGGCTCGGGTACCCGGCACTGTACAATGCCCCCCCTTGATTCGTGCTCGGTCACCGAGAGACGAATCAAGGAGTCCAGTAGTCTATTACCACTCAAGGAGTTAAAAGGGTAGGTAGGGATCGGTTGAAGAGCCCATTAATGCGCTCTCAAAAGGCATATCGCGACTGTCTATTGGTTTGGCCGCAATCATTACCTGACGGTATGTGAACCGAGGTGAGGCGCGTGTGACAGTTTTGGGTAAAGATTTGTAGGGTTTCTCGTTCCCCTAATTATTGGCATCATTTATTTTCCCCCACTTTTTCGCCTCTATAAATAGTTCCTACCAGAGTTGTATTTCACTTTACATTCTCCATTCTCTAAACTCCTTCTCTGTCGTGCACAAATCTCTGCGAGTTCATCCTCCAGCCCAAAACACCCTACTTCCTTAGAGCCTAAAGTAAGTTTCCTCTGCCCTTCCTGCAATTCTTTCCATTTCATTTAACTTTCATTTGATCGTTCATTGAGGTCTTCGTTCTGGAAATGGGTTTTTCTCATCTTCTCTCTTTAAAGGCCACTTTGGCTACCTTTAGGGCCACTCACAACGTCCCCAAGGATGTTGATATCGCATATTGCCATGAGGGCGATATCGACATCCAAAGGCGCTGTGGTGAAAACACAGTCTTTTTCCCTTTGATGGCAATTCTAAAGGGAGGGGTTAGGTTTCCTGTTGACCCCCTCATCTTAGGTACCCTTAGGTTTTACGGGCTTTGTCCCGACCAACTCCCCCCCAATTTTTATAGAGTGGTGAGTTACGTTAGTAGGCTGAATCAGTTGTTCGAACTGCAACTGAATTTCCATGACATCAACTTTATGCATAGTTTATGTGGCAATATAAAGTCGGGTTATTACCTAAAGACTAAGGATATGAGGGTACGACTCATTTCATGCCTACCTGACTCCAATAGGAATTCTGCTGGGGAGTTTGTTCGAGTGAGCGGCAACTGGTTTGCCGAGGAACTCCCCTGCGCTTTCTCCCCACGTGATGTTGGTCGGTACCGAGCATCTTGTTAATCGTATTTCTTTAACTTTTACTCAACTGTGTAATTGCTAACAGGCTTCCATGTTTATTTCATGCAGAAAGTAAAAGATTCAAGCCGGATCTCAGAGTGGTGAACGTTCGAGACCTGAATTTCGTGCTCCGGTCAGAGATTTTTGTTCACTGGGATAGGCAGCTCTGAGCATCTCACCTAATCCTCGGTGTTGAACCCGTGTACTCGACTTGGCAGACATTTAGCCAAGCTTTGTTAGTTGACAGCCCCCTTCTCTCCTATGTTAATGTGCGGCATGCAAATTTTCTCCCACCTAAGCTTACAGTAGGCAAAGCACGTGACCTTGGTCCACGATATACTTGCCCGGATGAGCTCGCGCCCTTGCGAGATGAATCGACTGAACGGGTGTCCCGTCGGCGCCGAGAACAGACTCACGTGCCGATACAGCCTGGAACTCCCGTTCACCCAGAGGAACCTACTAAACTAAAGGCTTTCGCTGAAACAGCTCGGGTAGAGGTTGAATTAGTTCGTTCCGCAGAGACCACCGAGCAGGGTCAAGATATGGTGGCGAGGAAGATGCTGACAGTAAGCAGCTTTATGCCCAGAGCCCGGCAAAGTGTGCCTCAGACAGAACCCCAAGGTCAAGACCAAACTCCCCCTCCACCACCAGCTCCTCTAGGCCACATCCGAAAGAGACAATGGGTTGTCGAGCATCCACGCACCAGGTCAGGTGATTTGCCCACAGGGACACCGCCTCGGTTACCAACGGGCATTGCCATTCGAGAACCGGTGACTCAAACCGGGCTGCACGTGGCATCCTCCTCCCGTATAGCCTTAGAGTGGCGCCCCTCATTCGAACTGGACGGCAAGCCCCTCCCCGCGACTACGAGTGTTCGGATGTGGGAGAAGGGTGAGGGTGGCCGCATTGCCTAGAGCTTGGTGCACGGCCTTCTGCTACCGAAGGATGTACACGTCTTCAAGGAGGGCACGGACGAGTCACTGGGCAGACGGTTACAATGGCACACTATTGCGGTAATCTCCTGTTCTCTACTCTTGTATTGTCTTCTTGTATTTTGCCCTTCATTACTATAATTATTGTTGTCATATTTTTAGGCGGCTTAGCTAACCCACATCCTCGAGGGATGACTGAGGGATTAGGAATGGCAACGGGTCGGGTTTGGGCCGGGTTTTTGCATACCCAGACCCGACTCGCGGGTCTAGACCCACGACCCGAACCTAGCCCGATTATTTAACGGATTTTTTTTAGGGGACCTAGACCCACCCCGCAGAGTCCAGCGGGCCCCGTTTTTTGAAACAAGCCCCAAACTCAACATCAAACCCATGGCCAAACCATCAATCCCAAAAATCTCTTCTTTTCAAATCTCCACAGCCACACCCAAATAAAATAAAATAAAAATCCCATTTTTCAATCCTCAAACCCAGAAATAACCAAACCAACGAAGGAGATTTCGGATCAATCAAAAAATAAATATAAAGAAGAAGATAAAAATAGAAATGGAGAGAGAAGAGAGTCTTGGCCCTAAGTTGCAGATCAGAGAGAGAGAGAGCTTAAGGTCTTCGGCCTTAGGGTTTAGATCTAGAGATAGAGGGAAGAGTGCTTAGGTTCAGCCATGGAGGCTCAACCTGGGATTGGCTATTGAGTGAAAGAAAGAGACGAAGCTGCCTTAAATGGTGGCTTAACAAAAAACTTTGATTTGTTTCTGGTTTCTATGAGCTTGGCCAAGGCATGGTTGCTTGCTAAGGCATTGAGGCGTGATGAGTCACTGAGGCGTGAGGGTGTGACGGCGTGATGACTGATGAGGCACGGACTAAGGCGTGAATTGAAAATTTGAAATGGGAATGAGAGGCGGCTGGGCTGGGTATTGGGTTAGTGAGTAGTGACTTAGGGTTTACAAATTACAATTATATAAATATATATATATATATATATATATATTTCTATAAGGGGGGGTTTTTGTAATCTCACATAACCGGGTAATATTCGGGTCGAGTTTTAGGTTTTTTGATAAAACCCGAACCCGACCCGGACCCGCTTCGGGTTTTTTTTTAAAAAACCCATACCCGACCCAATTTTTTATCGGGCCGGGTAAAATCCGGCCCATTAGGGTCGAATCGGGCCGGATATCCACAGGTCGAATCTAAATTGCCATCCCTATGAGGGACCTTGTCGAGGACGTTGAGCGAGAGAAAGCCCTTAAGGACGTGGCCGAGACGATTGTGAAGGACAAAACCAAGGCTGCCGCGACCGCGGAGAAAAAGCGGTCACGTCCGAAAAGGCCAGGGCCCTGGCGGAGAAGAGGTCTTTAGAGTTGGAGGCTAAGCTGGGAGAGACCAAGCTGAAACTTGGGGAGGCCGAGAATCTGAATGCTGCGCAAGCTGAGGAACTGGCCGACTTAAGGGCAGCTTTAGAGGCCAGCAAAAACAGGTGGTACAATGAGGGGTTCGCCGATGCCGAGAACTCGGTAAAGCCCGTCATCCAGGAGGTCTGGAAGCTTGCGTTTGAGAAGGCCTGGTTAGCTGCTCTACAAGCTGCGGGGGTCCCCGAGGACTCCCCTTGAAGAGATCCCAGCCAGATTCCTTTCCTGGGGCCTTCTACTGCCACTCAGAACCCCCCCAGTGTTAATTTCGAGGAAGAGACCCCGACCATAAGGGATTTGGAGGATGCAATTAACTCCCATGTGGAGTTGGTTAATCTAGAAATCACTAGCAACCTCCGTGCTAGTGATCGACCCGGGGAGGGCGCTCAACCTCAGTCTTTTTTGGCAACCCAGGAGCTGCCCGAGTCTGCCGCGCAAGGTCATTCTACCGATTATCTGGAATAACTGCAGAAACCAACTTTTTAATTTTGTTTTCTTCAAATAATTATGCCTATGTCGCCGGGCTGTGGCGATAGAACAATTATTGTTTTTGTTGTTCTTCCATTGAAGCATATTTGCTCATGTCATCGGGCTGTGGTGACAGAACAATTATTATTTTATTGTTTTTCCATTGGAGCATATTTGCCCATGTCAACGGGCTGTGGTGACAGAACAATTATTATTTTGTTGTTTTTCCATTGGAATATATTTGCCCATGTCGCCGGGCTGTGGTGACAGAATAATTATTATTTTGTTGTTTTTCCATTGGAACATATTTGCCCATGTCGTCGGGTTGTGGTGACAGGATGACTGCTCTGTGTGTTTTTCTTTTCCGCTTAACACATCTGCTAAGCCAAGTTGGCGAAGCACTAATTTAATTTTCATGTTAGCCTTGAGTGATTATCCCTGTTTGATTAATGTTCAATTACCAAGTGATTGTTCAAGTCAGTTTTATAGGTTTTCACCTGCTCGGTGATAAAGATCGAATCAATGATCGAGTTTCTGTCCTTAGCGTATATTATTAGGTTTCCACCTGCTCGGTGATAGAGATCGAACCGAGTATCAGGTTTCTGTCCTTAGCGTATATCATCAGGTTTCCACCTGCTTGGTGATAGAGATCAAACCGAGGATTAGGTTTCTATCCTTAGCGTATATCATCAGGTTTCCACCTGTTCGGTGATAGAGATCGAGCCAAGGATCAGGTTTCTGTCCTTCCGTATACTAAAGGGAGGGTTTTCGTTGTCCTATTATTAGTAAATAAATGCAACAACTAGAACGGATACCACCTTCATACCAAATAAAACATATCACACATGGTTACATCTAATTTTCATCCCTGCCTGCGAATGGTCAGTTATAGAATTTTTTCAAGTTTTGCACGTTCCACGGCCGGGGAAGCGGCCTTGCGCCTAAGTCTTCCAAGTAGTATGCTCTCATGCCAACAATGGCAGTGACCCTGTTAGGTCCTTCCCAGGTCGGGGCCAGTTTCCCAGCATTCGTGTCATGCATACTCCCCACCGCCTTCGTAGAACCAAGTCTCCGGCAGCGAATTCTCTCATCTGCACACCTTGGTTGTATCGCTGAGTGAGCTTCTGTTGATAGTCAACTAGTCGTACCGTTGCTGCTTCTCGGTACTCTTCCAGTGAGTCTAAGCGTTCTACCAGCAACTCGTTGTTTCGATCAGGGGTATTGTCTACAACTCATGCGCTACATATATTAACTTCCATAGGTATCACAGCCTTTGCCCTGTATGTGAGTGAAAATGGGGTTTCTCCAATAAACCTTCTGGGCGTTGTATAGTACGCCTATAAGACGTTGTGAAGTTCCTCAGCCCATCGACCTTTTGCGCCATCAAATCTTTTCTTCAATCCGTTCACGATTGATTTGTTGGCGGCTTCCGCTTGCCTGTTACTCTGGGGATACGCTGAGGTAGAGTACCTATTTTTAATGTCGAGGTTGCCACAGAATCCGCAAAATGCCCCGCTATCGAACTACATCCCATTGTCGGATATGAGAGTGTCCGGCACTCCAAATCTTGTGACTATTTTCTTCCATACGAATTTCTTAACATCGACATTCCGTATATTGGCTAGCGCCTCTGCCTCGACCCACTTAGTGAAATAGTCAACAACCACCAACATAAACTTCCGATTACCAGTGGCCCGAGGAAAATGGTCGAGTATGTCCAGCCCCCACTGTGCGAAGGGCCAGGGGCTGGTGATCGAGTTTAGGTGGCTTGCCGGCTGATGGATCAGGGGGGCATGCTTTTGAAACTGCTCACACTTGCGCACATACTCGGCTCCTTCCTGCTACATCTGTGGCCACCAGAATCCTTGTGTCATCGCCCTATGTGCTAATGAGCATCCCTCCACATGACTGCCGCACACCCCACTATGTAGCTCAGCTAGGATTAGACCAACCTTTCTTGGGTGCACGCATAAAAGATACGGTCCACCGAAAGATCTTCGGTAAAGCTTGCGATCTGTGGACAACCAGTACCGGGGGGCAACTTGGCGAATCCTACTCGCTTCCTTCTCGTCATTGGGGACCCGGTCCTCAGCCAAAAAGTCAATGATTGGGTCCATCCAACATGGCCCATTCATCGTGATTGCTGCAACGCCGACACCACCTATGATGCTAATGCTCGGTTCAACTATGACCCCACCTTGATCAACCGAGGTATGTCCTCTATTACTGATAATGCTAATGTGGCTAGAGAGTCACCATGTCTATTTAATCCTCGAGGAACCTGAGTTAGCGTTGCTGTGCCAAACTTGCCCATGGCTTGCTTTACTACTTGTAAGTTTTCCTTCATTCGAGAATCACGCGCTTCAAAGCTTCCACGTACCTGGCCGACCACTAATCAGGAATCTGAGTAGACTTCTATATCCCAAGCACCTATCTCCAAGACTACCCTCAGTCCGGCAAGCAAGGCCTCGTACTTCGCCTCGTTGTTAGAGGCCCTGAATCCCAACCTGAAGGAATGTTCCAACCGTATTCCTTCCAGGGTGATGATGATGATCCCAACACCTGACCCCATTGCGTTCGACGCACCGTCCACAAACACCTTCCACGGGAGCAACTCCACATAACACACCACCTGCCCTTCGTGCTTAAGAGAGAACTCTGCGACAAAATCAACAAGAACTTGTCCTTTAACAGCGTTTCTCGGCCTGTACCTTATATCGAAGGATCCTAGCCGAGTTCCCCATTTGGCAATCCGACCAGTAAAGTCTAACCTTTTTAACAAAGACTGTAGGGGGTACTCGATCAGGACATAGACGGTATGAGCTTGGAAATAGTGAGGCAGTTTTCTCGTGGTGTGTACTAACGCCAAAACCAACTTCTCCAAGGGTAAATATCTTGTTTTCGTGTCAACCAAAGTTTTATTGATGTAATATACAGGCTGTTGGACCTCGTGATCCCTTAACAGCACGGCGCTCACAGCATGATCCGATACAGAGAGGAACATGAATAGATCTTCCCCGGGCACCGGCGCCATCAACAGAGGCGCCTTCGCTAAGTACTCTTTCAGATCTTGAAAAGCTCTTTCACTATCCTTGTCCCAATGGAATCCTTTCCATTTCTTCAAGAGTTAGTAGAACGGTCGACAACGATCGGCAAATTTAGAGATGAATCTATTAAGGGCTGCCAACATCCTGGTCAACACCTGAACTTCCCTAGGATTGCCTAGCGGTTTGAGACGCCGGATGGCTTCGATTTGATCAGGGTTAACCTCTATTCCCCGGTTAGTAATTAGGTAACCCAGGAACTTATCGGCCCCCACCCCGAAAGCACATTTATCCGCGTTTAGGCATAACCCGTGTCGTCGCAGTATCTCAAACACCCTCTGGAGATCCTCCGTGTGCCGTGCATCATGTTTACTTTTTACCACCAAGTCGTCGATGTATACTTCAATGGTTCGCCCAATCTCTTCTCGAAACATTCTTGTCATCATTCGCTGATACGTTGCTCCAGCATTCTTTAACTCGAAGGGCATCACGGTATAATGATAATTCGCATCAGGGGAGATGAATGTCGTTTTTTCCTAGTCATCGGCAGCTAGGGCGATCTGATGATAACCCTGAAAAGCGTCGAGGAAACTCATCCTCGAATGGCCGTAGGTGGCATCTACTAACTGATTTATTTTTGGCATGGGGAATGGGTCTTTTGGGCATACGCGGTTCAGATCTGTGAAGTCTACACAAACTCTCCACTTCCCACTCTTCTTTCTGACCACCACGGTATTAGCCAGCCACTCCAGGAAGAAGATTTCCTGTATTGCCCCAGCTTCCTTCAACCTCCCTACCTCCTGCCGTACTACCTCAACATGCTCCCTGGTCGACTTTCGCAGCCTTTGCTTCTTCGGAGGAAACGACGAGTCCATGCTAAGCCGGTGAACGATGAACTCGAGATCAACCCCGGGGACCTCATACGGACTCCAAGCAAATACATCCACATTTTGCACAAGAAATAACAACATTTCTACCTTGTCCTTGGCATTCATACTTGCCCCTATCTGAAAATACCTTTCACTGTCCGGTAATATCTTTACAATAACAAGATCCTCGGCGTAGCCAGCCCCTGTTCCTTCTCGGGGTCTTTGTAGTTACTATAAGGGATCCCTACCATGGATTCCTCCTTGTTCGCCTTGCTTGTGCTTCTGATCAACCGCTGCCACCAGACACTTTCTGACAGCCTGCTGACTCCCCCTCACCACGGCAACACCATGTTCAGTGCGGAACTTAACCTTTACGTGCAGGGTGGAAGGGACCGCCCCTATGGCATGGATCGACGGCCTCCCTAGAATGGTCGTGTAGGGAGAAAATGATGTTACAACCACGAAAGTCACCATTATTTCCTTTCCCTCTATATTCACGAGAAGCAATATTTGTCCTTCGGGGATAGCCACCCGACCGTCGAACCCTATCAGTGGCGTGTCATACTTCGAGAGGTGCTCCTTCTTCAGTCCAAGCCCCCTGAACAGATCTGGATATATTACGTCGGCATCGTTCCCTTGGTCTATCATTACCCTCTTCACTATGAAACTGTTTATTCGTGCAGTCACCACTAGCACGTCATCGTGCGGCTGAATGGTTCCCTTTAAATCATCGTCACTAAAAGCGATGGGGTCCCATGCTATTTTTGTCTTCTTCTCCAGGGGCCGCTCGTCAGGGCAACCCCCCACAGGCGCTATAGTCAACACTCCTTTCTTCCTGGCCAAGGCCGTGCCCTTTGGGACAGTATGGATGACTTCAATTACTCCCAATGAGGATGGAAGAAGGTTCCCCCTTTGTCATGGGCCTTGCCCCGTACCCTCGTCTCCCGAGTCTACCACAAACTCCTTCAGATGCCTGGCCCTCACCAATTGTCCCAAGTGATCTTTTAGCACTTGACATTGCTCGGTGGTGTGCCCCTTATCCTTATGGTAGGTACAAAACAAATTCTGGTTTCTTCGAGATGGGTCACCCCCCATCTTATTCGGCCACCTGAAGTACGGCTTGTTCTTGATCTGATCTACAATCCTGTGCACCGGCTCTTTAAACGTCACATTCACTTCCCCGATCTGCAACTCCGGTCCCTGCATCCTTAAATCCTTTCGGAGTCTCGGCTGAAAACTGCTTTGCCGAGGTCTGCTCGCTAACGTGGCCTTGCCCTTACTTTGCAGCCGATCATCTTCCAGGCATTTGTACTCCTTAATACGCCTCATGAGTTGTCTCATATCCTCGGGAGGCTTCTTCTTCAATAATTCTCATAGCTCAAAATCCTTGAGTAGTCCCATCGTGAAAGTGCTTGCCGCGATTTTCTCATTTCCCCCACCGATCTCATTGTAAAGCTCCCAATACCGACTGGCGTAGCTGCGGAGGGTTTCCCCTACCCTCATCTTCATGGATAGTAACGCATCCACAGGTTGCGGTACTCGGCTACACATCACGAACCAGACACCGAATTCTTGGATCAACTCGGCAAAACTGTGAATAGAACCCTTCCGCAACCCGTTAAACCATTTCAGAGCGGTGGGCCCAAGGCTCGAGGGAAATACCTTGCACATCAGTGTGTCATTGTGGGTGTGTAGAGACATCATCTGGATGTAATGGCTGACGTGCTCCACCGGATTTGTCTTCCCGTCGTAGAAATCGAATAGAGGGCACGTAAACTTACTCGGCATTGGGGCCCGCTCGATATCGTTTGAGAACGGTGACCGGGCAGCCCTTCGCAAGGCATAACTCATTGCATCCATAGCGGCGTTTCGGGCCAATGCTCTAGGGAGTCTAAGCCCGGATCTGCATACCCCTGTGAACGTGAACGTTCTTGGCGCAGACGGGATTCTCGGGAATGTGAGCGGTCTTGGCGTTGGCAGAGACTAGAATGGTTGGAGCCCTCATAACGGTTTCTCCCACCGTTAGATTCCCTTTCTCGGCGGTCCCGACTCCTTCTCCTTTGCCCGTCCATGGCCTTCAACTCTAAGTCTCTTACAAGTCTTTTAAACCACTCAAGTTCCTCATCTCTTTTGTCAAACTGCCCATGCCCTGATGCTCCTGATATCGTCCGACCAGTTTGGTAAGACCCCTCTCCGAGGCCGGACTGCTATTCTCCTTGCTCCCGATCCCTATCCTCACGTCTCTTATGGCTTTGCTCTCGTCAGGAAGACCCTACTGAGTCGCTTTCAGCGCGACTTGAATGTCTTTCAGACATTTTTACGAGCTTGTGTCTCGGTCGGACCACCACTTTGTAGGAGATTTTCACAAACGAAGCCAATTGTGCGCACTAATGTGAAGGAATGGATGGGCCAACCTTTACTTGGGCTTACAACCTATTTGTTATATGGGCTTTGGATTTCCCGTTTCAGGTGATCCACTATACTGAGACCTCACGACCCTTCCCTCCCCCTCTGATTTCTATCCCTTTTACTGTGTCCTCACCTTCTTCTCACTTCCTACCCCTTTTCTCCATCCCCATTTTTTTCCCCAACTCCTCCTATTTATACCCCCAAATTTAGTAGGGTGTTATGATTATCTTAACAGTTAGTGGAAGAGAAGGCCTAATGTTATCATGGCTAAGTGGGTGTTTAGGTGGGAGTGGGACGAGGCAGAAATGGCCTTGGAACCAGTTCCCATTTCAGTGGTTTGCTTGGCATAATTAGACCTAAGGAGTTGCCGGACATATGCATGAGTAGCTCCAATGCTCGGGAGGTTATTCACTTAGGCGCGCCCCCAATAAATAAGGCGTGACGTGTGTAGGACATCAACTGTCTGACGGGTTCAAGCTAGCCCAATGCCCGGGCCCAAGACCGTACGGGCCGTTTTGCTGGAATGGGGCTTAAGGTCTCAATGGGCCCGGATACCTTTTACCGTACAGCTTCGGGCATAAAGCGGCTTTGCCGGGGAGTTCGGTCTTGACCTTGGGATTCTGGTTGAGGCACACTTTGCCGGGCTCCGGGCACAAAGCAACTTACCGTCAGCATCCTCCTCGCCACCATATCATGACCCTGCTTGGTAATCTCTGTGGAACTAATTGATTCGATCTCTACCCGAGTTGTTTCAGTGAAAGCCTCCGGGTCAGCAGTTCCTCTGGGTGAATGGGAGCTTCAGGCTGTATCAGCACGTGAGTCTGTTCCCGGCGCCGACGGGACACCCGTTCAGCCGATTCGTCTCATAAGGGCGCGAGCTCGTCTGAGCAAGTATATCGTGGACCAAGGTCACGCGCTTCGCCTATTGTAAGCTTAGGTGGGAGAAAATTTGCATGTCACACATCAACATAGGAGAGAAGGGGGCTGTCAACTAACAAAGCTTGGCTAAATGTCTACCAAGTCGAGTACACGGGTTCAACACCAAGGATTAGGTGAGACGCTCGGAGCTGCCCGTCCCAGTGAACAAAAATCTCTGATCGGAGCATGAAATTCAGGTCCCGAACGTTCACCACTCTGAGATCCGGTTTAAATCTTTTACTTTCTGCATGAAATAAACATGGAAGCCTGTTAGCAATTACACAGTTAAGTTAAAGTTAAAGAAATATGATTAACAAGATGCTCGGTACCGACCAACATCGCGCGGGGAGAAAGCGCAGGGGAGTTCCTCGGCAAACCAGTTGCCGCTCACTCGAACAAACTCCCCGGCAGAATTCCTATTGGAGTCAGGTAGGCACGAAATGAGTCGTACCCTCATATCCCTAGTCTTCAGGTAATAACCGAACTTTATATTGCCACATAGACTATACCTAAAGTTCATGTCATGGAAATTCAGTTACAGTCTGAACAACTGATTCAGCCTACTAACGCAACTCACCACTCTATAAAAATTGGGGGGGAGTTGGTCGGGGCAAAGCCCGTAAAACCTAAGGGTATCTAAGATGAGGGGGTCAACAGGAAACCTAACCCCTCCCTCTAGAATTGCCATCAAAAGGAAAAAGACTATGTTTTCACCACGGCACCTTTGGGTGTCGATATCGCCCTCATGGCAATAAGCGATATCAACATCCTCGGGGACGTTGTAAGTGGCCCTAAAGGTAACCAAAGTGGCCTTTGAAGAGAGAAGATGAGAAAAACCCATTTCTAGAACGAAGACCTCAATAAACAATCAAATGAATGTTAAATGAAACGGAAAGAATTGCAGGAAGGGCAGAGGAAACTTACTTTAGGCTCTAAGGAAGTACGGTGTTCTGGGTTGGAGGATGAACTCGTAGAGATTTGTGCACGGCAGAGAAGAAGTTTAGAGAATGGAGAATGTAAAGTGAAATACAACTCTAGAAGGAACTATTTATAAAGGCGAAAAGGGGGGGGGGGGGAAATAAATGATGCCAATAATTAGGGGAGTAGGAAACCCTACAAATCTTTACCCAAAACTATCACACGTGCCTTACCTTGGTTCACGTACCGTCAGGTAATGATTGCGGCCAAACCAACAAACAATTGCGATACGCCTTTTGAGAGTGCATTAATGAGCTCTTCAACCGATCCCTACCCACCCTTTTAACTCCCCGAGCGGTAATAGACTACTGGACTCCTTGATTCGTCTCCCAGCAACCGAGCACAAATAAAGGGGGGGCTATTGTACGGTGCCGGGTACCTGGGCCCATTGAGACCTTAAGCCCCATTCCAGCAAAACGGTCCATACGATCTTGGGCTCTGGCATTGGGCTAGCTTAAACCAGTCAGACAGTTGATGTCCTACACACGTCACGCCTTATTTATTGGGGGCGCGCCCAAGTGAATAACCTCCCAAGCATTGGAGCTACTCACGCATATGTCCGGCAACTCCTTAGGACTAATTATGTAGAGCAAACCACTGAAATGGGAACTGGTTTCAAGGCCATTTCCGCCTCCCACTCCCACCTAAACACTCATTTAGCCATGATAACATTGGGCCTCCTCTTCCACTAACCGTCAGGGTAATCATAACACCCCACTAAATTTAGGGGTATAAATAGGAGGAGCTGGGGAAGAAAATGGGGATGGGAAAAAGGGGTAGGAAGTGAGAAAAAGGTGAGGACACAGTAAAAGGGATAGAAAGCAGAGGGGGAGGGAAGGGCCACGAGGTCTCAGTATAGTGGATCACCTGAAGTGGGAAATCCAAAGCCCACATAACAAATAGGTTTTGAGCCCAAGTGAAGGTTAGCCCATCCATTCCTCCACATTGGTGCACACAGATGCAATGAAAATTTTTAAAATTTAAAAATCTGGAAATTTTATGCAAAAAAACAACTTTGAAAAGTAGTTTTTAAGACTTAATGAATATGCACATGATCCAGAAAAGTTTTAAAAACATGATGCTTTTTAAATTTGAATATCAAAATCAATCAAGAAGTTAAATCACAAAATTTAAACTTCTAAAACCTGAAAATCTTATTTTTCTTCAAATTCCTAACCAAAACAAAAAAAAATTGCACTTACACATTAGTTCATATGCAATTAAGGATGACCATATTAGTTAACACACAATCATATGTACAGAATTTAGCAAAGATTTGCGTGTAGTATGTGCAACTAGTAAGTGTACAAAGTACAGAAAAGGTAATATCTAGATGGTAGTTAAAAATTTTTTCTACATCATCAATCACATTAATTCAAAAGCGACTATCACCTAAAGAATTACATCATATAACTCCCACATTTCTTAAAAACACGCTTACAATCATGTAAAAACTTCTTCATTTTTTCTTTTGCTTTTCTTTTTCTTTTTCTTTTGATTTTCTTATTCTTTTTGAAATCAACACCTCATTTAATCCTGCTGTGCAAGTACTACACCTTATCAAGCACGGCTCTTATAATTTGCACGTAGGTGTTCATGATTGGTGAGTAATAGTGGTGAGATAGTTATTTATATCTTTCTCCTAGGAATTTTTTTAGTCCTTATAATCAAAATATTGTGACATCAAAATCAAGATCATTTGTTTAAAAACTATAAACAACTCACACAATTAAGCACTACATAACACAAACTAGCAAAGTGTAGAAAATAGCTCATCAAAGCTAAACAAGGCACAGAGTCATGAAATGTAAATTTCATTGGCCAACCTCAATTACACACTTGGTGATGTGTAATACAAAACAATAGAAATCTTTTTGGATTTTCAAAATTTTTATGACAAAAAAAAAAGCACACATTATGCTAAATAAATAGATAAATAATACAAACAATAATGCATGAATAGTGCTCAACTAAGCTATAGAGGGTACACAAACAAGAAATATCAATTTCTTAATCAACCCATGAGTACATGTACAAACTAATACATACTCATACAAAATCAGAAATAGCTTATGCACTCAGTTATGCAACACATGCTTTCTATGTTTCTCCACAATATCAAGCATGTTCTAAATCAAGAAAAAGATATTATAATTCATGTAATCCTCAAGAAAAATAAAACAAAGCACAAAATAAATTTTTTTTTTTCTTTTTGAAAATTTTCAATGTTTTTGGATTTTTTTTTTTTTTTTTTTTATAAACAAAACAACTAAAACAAAACAGTCAAAAACAGAAATTAAACATGTACACAAACAATTGAAAGAATTAAATCAAGGACAAGTAAACAACACTCACCTTGAAGAATCTTTTCTCACCCATATAGCACGCATCTTTGGCTTTGTAGGTGACAAACCATGAGAAGTAGAGTGTATTTGAGAGATTACACAATTCCTCTAAGATAGACTGAAATCCTGCAATTTCCTTTCACAAGCCAACAAGCTTAAATTTTTCAAAAGTATATGAAACAATTTATCATGACTTATGGCAGGAGAAATAGCATCACATATCCTAGACTAAAACACAAAATGCTTAAATTTTAATATATGACAGTTAGGACGAATGTGACCACAAACACCACAAAAGTGACAGACAGAAACGAATTTAGAAACATCAGTATTCTTAGAGGGGTTTCTAGTCATAGGCTTTGGTTCTTGCCTCAACAAAAAACAATTTGGTCTAATATGACCAACAACACTACAAAGGTGACAGTAGGCACAAAATTAGATTTCTTTTGCAGTCTAATAGTAGGTTTAGACTTAGGTTTAGAAACTTCAGCGTTTATATCAGAACTTTTTTATCCTCTGTCTAACCTAGAAAAATAAGTCTTTTCTTTTATAATTCCTCTTAACAGGAGGAATATAAATTTTGTCTTTAGGCTTAATAAGAACGGAATCAGATACAGATCTGTTATCAACAACAAGTTTGGCATTAAACAAATTTTCAAGTTTAGCTTTAGACTCAGCTAACTTTTGTTCCAAAATTTTTGTCTTTTCATCTTGAGAGGAAAATTGATTTCTCAAAAATTCATTCTTTTTATTAAATTCATCTAATCTCACAATCAATTCCTCTTTTTCATAATTAGCCAATTTTAACTCATCCTTGAATTTCTTAGCAATTTTTAAAGATTTAAGTAATTCCTTACGTAGAGTTTCATAGGTATCAATAAGATCAATAGAAACATCAGTGTTCTTTTTATCCAAATCATCACAAATATGAGCAAACAGACACTTAAAATTATCCATGATAGTAAGGATCAAACTCTGGATGTCAATCCAATTAGAGTGAACCCGCTCAGATACTACTTGTTTGTTTGTTTGTTTAGACCCTTTAAACTAGATTGTTTAACCTAATATATAAGCCAAGTGATTACTTAGGTTAATTATTCAGATCTAGGTTAAACAATAATAAATTATATCATGTAGTGCGGAAAAATAAATATTACAATGATATGATTACCTAGGAAAACCAATGAAACGAGCCGTTTTAAGGTAAAAACCTGGAGAAGATTTGACCTAGCAATCCTCAAGGTAAAGTAAATCCACTATAAGAGATTCGAAGTTTTTATAATTAGATTTAACCCTAAACCTATTGCTACCTCAAGTAGTAACTTACTGATACAATCACATGCAAGCTTCAAATCCACAGACTCCTAATCTTCTTGGACTTATTGCAACACAAGCACTCACACTAATGACTTTGAGATCCCACTCAAAAGTTTTAGATTATCACTAGTAGTTGACCTTGTATGCAGCAACTTCTATAACATCGGATCTTGAGATTCTTGAAGGAATATTATTGGTAAAAGACTTTAGAGAGCTTTGGGTACAAAAATCCTAAATCTACAATTGGAGGTACAAGATGCACTCTTTTCTCTCCAAAAACCTCAGCTAGGGTTAGCTTATAATGTCCTTTAAATACTGGAAAAAAACGGATCGCGATTTGGGTTTCAAATGGATAAGTTATGGGCATTTTACGTTTACTGATTTTTGTTAATCTATGACTTCCGATCAATCGAAAAATTCTCTTGATCGATCGAAAAATTCTCCTGATCGATCAAACCAGTCTAATTTTGCCTTTCTGAACCTGCAGCTTGTATGTTCTTTGAATTTTGACTTGCAGCATTTTGAACATTGTCTAATATAACTTCATAAACTCTAAAATCTATATTTGGACAAGTTTATGTTCACTGTTTGCCAATTATCCTAAACTTTAAAAACCTAACAAATATTATATTATATTATATTATATTAATACACTTACGATTCAACCAATAAATCCTCTACTAAACTAGTGACATGGGAAGTGAAATATAGTTTCCAAAAAAAATTCTACATTTATTATATTATAAAAGGATTAGAAGTTAGAATTAGACCCCACGTAATTATTTTTACAATTTAAATTGACTTAATAAACACCTGGTGTGAAATTTTTTTTTTTTTTTTTTTTTTTTTGCTAGGTAATTGCAAGGCTAGAACTCTCGAGCAACAAGTCATAAGAGTACCCGAGTGCTAGTAGGATACGAGGCCAATGGCACCACCTGGTGTGAATTCATCACACACCGATACAACTAGACATGGCAAAACAGGTCAAAATTTTCTGACCTGACCTGACTGACCCGAAAAATACCTAACTCGAACCCGATTTTTTTTACCCGAATTAAAAACGGGTTGACCCGTGACCCGACCTGACCCGAATAACCCGTGACATGACACGTTAAAAAAATTCGCTAAAAAAATATTTAAACTACGTCATAGTGTGTGCTTTATGCACAAAGCACTAGAACCAAACCATTAGCAATAGTCAATAAATTAACAATAGCTTTTCACATACAATTTGACTATTTGAGGGCTTCACGAATTACAACCAATAAAGGTTATAAACTTCAGCTCTGCCTCCACAGAGACATGACATGAGAAAGAATGAGACAAGACTTATGGCCTGTTTAGAAGTTTAGAGAGGGAGGAGAGTAGAGGGGAGTAGAGGGAAGGAGAGTAGAGGGGAGTAGAGGGAAGGAGAGTAGTGGGGAGGAGAGTAGAGAGGAATGGTTCCCCTCTACATTATTTGGATGTTTTTAAAATTAGTAAGGGGGAAGGGGGTAATTAGCCATTTAGAAATGGTAATTTTATTAATTTAGAAAGGGTAAATTAGAGAATTCATTTAGCCAATAATTTATCCCCTCTACTCTCCCTCCAAATCTCTCCAATTTGAAGGAATTAAAAATAAGGGGTTAGAGGTAGTAGAAACCCCTCCAAACCCCTCCCCCTCCTTCCTTAAAAAACTTCTAAACAAGGTAATTAAATTACTCTCCCTCCCTCTACTCTACTCCTCCTCCTTTTTTTAACTCCCAAACAGGCCATTAGAGTCTTAGACAACAAAACCATTAAAAAAAGAAAAAAAAAATCTAATTTGACTAGCTGAGCTTAGCTGTAGTACAAAGCCAAAATTGTGATTCAAAACATAAAAGACAAAATGAGTGAAACAAAACGTGACAACCACACTTCCACAAGGGCCAAAGCGGTAAAGCTTCCTTTGCCTTTCTTTTCTTTTCACACTTCCACACTTTTTATAGTCATAATTATACAATTTTAATTCTTTATTGATTTACTTTCATGACACATTAAGTTATATTAAAATATTATATTGTAGATAAAGATGCTGACGAAATTAGCCAACTTGAGTTACAATTTGCAAGTATGAATATTTGCAGTGCTGAATCTGCTACCAACGTTGAGTAGATTGAGACTTATAAAATATTGACTTATTCTTCTTTACTTAATATATTATATTTATTTTTAAATCTTTTTTTGTTTAGTTTATCTTTCTAAGTAATCTAACTTTACTATTATATTAAATGCAATAAGAACATGTGCACTTAAAAAGACTGATAACTTGCTACTTTTCTAGCTTACTTATTTTGTTTATTTTAAGATCTATCTCTTTTTGAAGCTATAAACTTGTAATTTAATGTATTTTAACAGTGAACTATTAACATTGAAGACTTTTTCTATCATGAATTTATAATTATAAATAATTTTTGTCATGCTCAAAAGTCAAAATTATCAGAATTGGAAAGATATTAACAAGTGGCATTAAGTGCAATTCATTTGCTTAATTGATTTTATTCATATTCTCTAAACAAGTTGTCATTGATTTGTTTTTCTAATTGAAAAAAAAAAAATTGTTTGAAAAATATGGGTCAACCCTACCCGACCCGCAACCCAATTGACCCGCAACCTGATTGACCCGTTTAAAAATAACCTGTTTTGACCCGCGACCCGTTTGACCCGTAAACCCGATTGACTCGACCCAAACTCGACCCGAACTCAACCCGACACGCCTGTTTTGCCACGTGTAGGTACAACTTCTACATAATTTGAATCCGAAGTCCTTTCTCAGAGTTTCAGCTGTCCATGTACGTCCATCATATTTGTCATGACTCATAGCACAAATTGTTTTACTTGTCCAAAGGAATTATAGCTTTGAGCATATATACCGAATCTTATGGGACAATTCCAAGGACCAAGATGTCATTTAATTTCTTTCGAAATCAGATTGGTTTTTTCTTTAATTTTATTTGCAATTTTAGTATGTTCCTATTCCAGTCAAGTCAACAAAGCTGTCATTCTGAATTTTTGAGTTTATTCATGGCATCTTCATTGCAAAAGGGCAAAGAAAAAAAAATGGTTGGTGGTTTACCTGGCACATAGTCACGTACAAAGTCTTTTTTTTTTTTTTTTAATGTTGCACAACATGATAATTATTAATTAATTAAACAAATGTATGTATCCAAAAGAGATTATTTAAACTGACCTAAAAATAAAAAATTTATAGAATCGTTCCCATAAAAACTTTTTATAAAATGATATTTTTTTGGGTAAGATGAATTTTTAATTTTATGTTGGAATGGTTTGAATTTTCAAAAGCTGGTGACTTGACATTAGCCAATAAGTCATTAATGGCCCGTTTGGTAAATGTGTTTAAAAACTAAAAATTATTATTTAAAAATGTGTGAAAATGAGAAAAAGTGTTTGAAAAGACGTTTAATATTATTTAAAAATTAAAAATTATTGTTTAAAAATACAAACCAAACACCTCCTTAGATGTTTGCACTTTGCTTGCTCATGTCAGAAAGTGTGGCTTGATATGCAACGAAACCAAGCCTAACATTTGCATGCATGAAAAAATATTACACTTGCATTAAATGTTGTTGATTTGTTGCATGGATTGTTGGCCGAAATTGTTTATATAGGAAAATATAGAGTCAGAGAAGAGAGAGAGAAAGATTGCCGTAGGCTTAAAGCTATGCAATTAATTAAGTAATGAAAAAATAAATGCCACACCACGTTGCTGACGTGGTATTTATTAAATAACAAATAAAATTTTTTATTATTATTTTAATGATCATGTTACCATTTAGTGTATCAGTATTATTTTTTATTTGTCACATAAGATATTTTCGTTAAGTGAGTGACGGCAGTGACCAAAATAGAACACATTTTTTATTTAGGGACTAAAAGCGATAAAATGAAAATGTAGAAACTAAAATAGAAAAAAGAACTAAAATATAGACACCAAAAGTGTATTTACACTTTTCCAAAACCTTTTGAAATCATAGATTCTAAAGAAAGCTCCCCACCCGCCCCCCCTAACACAAAGTTTAAAGGGATCAAATCTAAGCTGCCATTTTTTTATCCTTTAGACCTGTTATTTTTAGAAGACTTAATTATTAATCATGAAAAATTTAACGAATACAAAGGTATGTTTGTTTGGAGGGATTTAGGAAGGATAGAAAATTGAAGAGAGAAAACTTTTCTAGTGGGTGTTTGGTTGGGAGGGGGAGAGGAAAAAGATGGTGGGGGCTTGGGTGTTTTCTCTTCAAGTTCGCTAAAATGTTTTCTCCACAAATGGAAAGAAATCTAGGGGGGAAGCTCAATGGGAGAAAATGAAGAAAATGCCCATGGGCACTTGTGGCACATAGATTTCGTCTAGTTGCTCTTTTTTTCCTTTTCTTTTTTCTTTTTTTTTCTTTGATTTTTGTTTCGTCCGATTGTATTTCCGTTTTATTGTTTTTTTTTTTTTTTTTGGTTCCTTTATTCTTTCTTTCTACTTCTTTTTTTTTTTTTGGCTTGTACTTCTCAGTAGTTTTTTTTTTTTTCTTTTTTTCTTTTTTTGGTGCTCATCTTTCTTTGGCTTATTGTACATTTTTAGACCCCTTAAAACATAACCAGATTAACCTAGTTCTTTAGCCTAGTGACTAACTTAGGTAAATTATGCACATCTAGGTTAACACAGAAAAATCATATCATTGAACAGTGTAGAAAATAAAGAACACAACGATATGATAATTTAGAAAAACCAAACCAGTAAAATACCTGGGGAGGATTTAACTTAGTTATCCTTAAGGTAAAACAAATCTACTATGAAAGAATTGAAGTTTACACAATAGCAACTTAGACCACTAACATCTTATTGCTACCTTGAGTAGGTAACTTACAACAACGACCGTGTGACAGCTCCGAGTCCGCGAACTACTTCTTTCTTGGATTCACAGCAAGCACAAGCACAAGCACTCCTGCTTTTATATCTTTAAGCTCTTGAAATAGCAACTGAATTGATCACCAAGTTTTTGACATCAATCTAGATCTTGATAACTCTAAGTGTATGTGAAGGCAAACACCTCTAGATCTCACAAGAGATTCACAGACATAGCATAAAGAACAACCCAAAACGTGGCTTGGGTTTTCCCTTTTATACTTAGGGCAAAACATAAAACCCTACACGTCAAACGAGCTTGAGCTGAGTTGGAAAATTCTGCAGAAAAACAACCTGCACGAGTTTCTATCGATCGAGTCTAATTTTTGATCGATCGAACCAGGCAGATTTACACAGTAAATCCTAGAGTACACTCGATTCCAACTTTACACTTAAACATACTTTGAGCAAGTCTAAAACAAGACTAAACGTTTTAATCATAGTTTGCCAACATTACAAATTGAAGTTCTAATACATTTAAACCTAAAGTCTTAGAACCCAACAAACTCCCCCTTTGGCAATCCGTGACAAAATACAAACTAAACAAATTGCTTAATGTTTACAAAAAAAAAAAAAAAACAGCCCATTACATAAACGTTGCCCAACACAACAAATTCAACCTAACTACTATCTATCAGTTGCAAGTGTAGACAACAGCACGACTGAATCAACCTGTATATTACTGTAACACTTAACAAACACATAAACGCATGTGTGGAAAATACAAGTAAAACAAATAACTTCTTGATTTCACATAACATAATCTACAAGGCATATATCATGAATAATCTCATAAATATAAATCAACAATTAATGTAGCATAATGTGAAACAAGAAACACATACAAAAACATCAAAGTAACTCCCCCTAACATAAACAACTCAAATAAAACAAAATACATCATAAGCCAAAAATGTATATACAAAATGAAGCACCTACATAAAATCTAAAGCTCCATAGCTCCAATATCTCAAAATCTCCCCCTATCAATAAAATCTCCTCTGCATATGTACTCCCCCTTTTAATGACGAATTGCCAAAGGGCAATCAGGACACATCATCAAAAGGAGGTGGCGGAGGTGATCGATGAAGACTATCCAAATCTGTATGCAAGGCTCTAAGCTCATCAAGCATGTCCACCAAAAGCTGACCATGAGCCGCCTGAACGGTCATGACAGTTTCCAACATACGATGGATGCTCGAATCATCTGAAGTAAAAGATGAAGGAACAGCAGCAGCAGTAATCGGATCGAACGAACGCCTCAGCAGTAGTATCACCTGTAGTAGAGGGAGGAGGAGGTGCAACACCAGAAGACTTAACTCTAGGGCGTTTAGAGCTTGCTCTCATTTGAGTAGCCCTCTACCTAAGAAAGGTGGCACTTATAGGAGTGACTATATGAACAGGCTCAGACGCAGGGAAGTCCTCTAAACCTAAATGTAGAAGAATCTAATGAATAAAAACTGGAAAGAAGAGAGATGAGCAATAGAATTGCTCATATGAACCTCAATCAAAGAACGAATGAAAGGATGAGGAAAGCTCATAGAAGCATCTGTGACAAGGGCATACAAAAACACACATCTCTCTATAGGAATAGTATGCAAATGAAAGATGGGCCAGATCAAATGACAAGAAATTCGAAAAAAGAGATAGTGAATCTCGGTCAACTCAGCAGATGTGAACTGAGGATCAAAACCCCACTGAATAGAAGTACCAGTAATAAATGACATAATGTCATCTAGAGGAGGAGACTCACCATAAGGATAGACAGGATGCTAGACCACAGGCACCCCAAGAGCATCGATCACTACCATAGGAGTAATGACATGCTTTTCACCCCGTATCCAACTCTTCACTTGAATGTTGGAATCATAGGAGTGGACAGAGAGGTTCGAGTAGAACTCTCTAATCAAGGTAGTCGGAGGTGGATGGTCAATATCTAGCAACGGTAACTAGCCCCTACGCTCAAAGTTTCTCCTAATCTCACAATCTAACTCATCTAGAATAACCTTTCTCTCAGCCCACACAAGTCGAAGAAGGTTTTGCTTCTCATACATTTCCTAGTTTTTCTCACTTGGAAACCTATCACTCTCAAAGGTAGGGACAAAAAGGGAGGAGGGTTTCCTATTTGCTCTAGTCTTCCTAACCATGATGCTAAGGATGGAATAGGATACACAGGAAAGAAACAGAAAGAACAAAGAAAAACCAAGGGCAGACTGCAAGTTAACACAAAAAATATAGAAAATAACAATCTATATGATACATAAACAATATTAATACATGATGCATGCTCTAATGCAGTAAGAATAAGTTCAATTTTACTTTGGAATCACAAAATTGACTTGAGCATAGAGTTTATATCAAAAACCCAAAATTTTGAAAACCCACGTTCAAAAATCTCAATATATTGACCAATTGATCATTACACAAGTTATATAACACAATATAATGACCAAATCAATCAAACAAACAAGCCAATTTCATCGATTAATGCTCAATTGAACAAAATCCCCAATTCGGGTAGTTTCAAGCCTTAGAAAATTCAAAAATTCCCAATTCACCAAATTGATCAAATTAAACTACAAAGATTAGTTTAATGACATCCCACAACAAAAACACAATGATCAATTTTGAAAGAAAATGAGAAAAACACCAAAAACCCCAAATTTTCATAGGTTCGACATTCTCCCTTAAATGCATGAAAACATGAAAAAAATTGAAAAAGGAGGGGCAAAATGGTCTTACCGGCCTTGGAAGACAAAAAACCTTGCAAAGAATTTGAGGGAAAACAACAAAAAGATGATTCGCAATCCTTGACCGATCGAGTGCAAAGAGAAAGTGTTTTAGAAAATGTTTGAAAGTGATAAAACATGTGAAAACTCAAAGTTTTAAAAAACTCTCCATACAATTTTCGATTGATCAAAAATTAGATTCGATCAATCGAAAATTACATTTGGTTGATCCAGAAGTAATCGAGCAGCAATCAAAACGGTCAGATTCAAACCAAAATTTTAATTGCATTTTCGATTGGTCGAGCAACAGGTTCGATCGATCGAAAATCGGGAAAAAATAAATTTTTGAAAAACAAAGCAATTTTATGCAAAAACTCCTCAAAGCATAGTATTTTAGGAATAGAATGCATAAGCATGAGATGAAGTGCTTTTCAAAAACTCTTGTATTGAAACCAGATCTCCCAAAAATAAGATTTTCAATCAATTTTCCTGAATTCTCAAACTTCAAACACATTTTGCATTAAAAACTAAGAAATTCTCAATCTTGGATGGCCACAACAAAATCACACACAATAACATGTACAAAGTTTAGCAGAAAGTAACTTGTGTATGTGCAACTAGCAAGAACTTGAGATACATGTGAGGTGATATGCGAATAGAAATCAATCACACTTTCTACAAAATTCATCACATACAATTGAAAGAGACTATCACCTAAAGAGTTATATTATATAACTCCCACATCTCTTTGAATAAAAGCTTGAAATCATGTAAGTGTCTTGAATTGCCTCATAATGTACACACCAATTTTATTTTATTAGAAACTTATTAAAATAGCCAGGATAATATAAACACTAATTTTATTCGATTGTGAAGTTATTATAGCCCAATAATATACACACCAATTTTAGCATTTAAACCAAGGCTACACCTTATGTTCTTTTTGTGCATATGCTACATTTTCTCGAGTACAAAATCATATGATATGCACTAAGGTGTTCATGATTGACTAGTAAATAGTGGTGAGATAGTTATTTATGACTTTCTCATTAAGTTCAAGTCCAACAATCAAAGGCATGAGACTTCAAGATTAAGATCATGTGATCAAAAACTATACACATCTTCCCACACAACATGCACTACAAAGCTCAAACTAGTAAAGTGTAATAAATTAACTCATCAAAGCTAAACAAGGTACATAAACATGTTATGTAATAATAATATGGCCAACCTTGACATCAAATTCAAGAAAAATAATGCAAAACACATTTTGCTTCCCTTTTCTTCACTTTTTTTTTAAAAAAAACAAAAACAACCTAGAATGAAATGCATAAATGTTATGCAATGCAAATCCTAGAAAAACAAAGAAAAAAAAAAATAACAAAGAAGAATGGTCACGAAGAGTAGAGCAGTGAAGTACAAGGACCATGTCAAAAAAACTCAACTAGATCGAGCCTTTTGCATTCAAAACGTTTTAGATGCAACCTTCGCATTAGAGTTATTATTCACATTAGAATGTTGACCAACTCTAGGATTGGAATAAAGGTTTAAAACCTTTACCAACTCATCAATAAGTACCATAGGATCTTGTGCTTGAGGCACAGGTACGTTTGGCTTATTTGCTCACTTAGCAGCCTATAACTTAAAACAATTTGAAGGAATGTGCCCAGACTTTCCACAAAAATGACAAACCCATGCAAGTCTATCATGCAACTTGCCCGTAGAAGGGTTAGGAGTCTTAGGTTTAGATTCTTGAAGATCAACCCTAATTTTCCTAGGAGGTGTAACTTCTGCCGGATTGACAATCTCACTCACAGAAGGCTCAGAAAAAGAAACAAAGTTTGTGGTGTGAGTTACAGGTACAGAGATGTTTTTTACAAAACCTAAACCAGTTTTGTCTAAGGGAGACTTTTAAACACTTAGCATGTGATCAAGTTTGGAACTTGAAGACCTATTAGTTTGTTCTCTAGTAACAAATAATTCAAGTTTCAAATTCTTAACTTTATCAAGCAAAAGCATGCTCTAAGTCTTCAGATTATTCAATAATTCATTAGCATCAACCAGTTTCACAAGCAAATTTTTCTTATCAAGTTCAAGAGATGTAATTTTCTTTAAGCCTAAGTCAATATTCATAGCATCCTTTGCAGTAACTTTGCAAAGTTTGTTATAGGCTTCTTGTAAATCTACATCCTCAGAGAGTTCCCCCTTAAAAGGGTTCTCTTCAACAGCAACACTTTCATCAACTACAGCAATAGCAGTGAAAACAATGAAGTTTCCATCCTCATCATTACCAGACTTATTGTTAGAAGCTTCATTATCACTAGGGGTTACAGCCATAGCCTTACCCTTAGACCTCAAAAATGTTGGACATTCAGATTTCACACGACCATACCCTTGAAAACCAAAACATTATTGACCCATAGAATTGTTAGAAAGTTGACCTACTTTCTCTTTAGATTTTTCAATGTTATTCATCTTAGTGGGATCATTCCACCTAAAATTTCTAGGTTCAGCATTGTTTTTACCTCTTGCCTTTCTGTTATTATTCCTGAGAAAGTTTCTTAAGTTCTTGGCAAGATAAGCAATCTTTGTAGCAAAAAGTTCATCATCAAATCCATTCACATCAACATCATCAACAAACTTGCCATTGATTTGGATTTGCTTGTCATAGGTTGGTCAAACTCATAGGACTGAAGAGATCCTACAAGTTCATCAATAAGGATGGAGTCCACATCCTTACTTTCAATGATGACAGTCACTTTGGGTCTAAAATTTTCAATCAAAGATCTAAGTATCTTCCTAACAATTTTAGGTTGATCATAGATTTCAAGCAAATTATAAGTAGAATTAACAATGTCATTAAGCTTAGCATAGAATTCATCAAAACTTTCATCATCAGACATCCTAATGCTTTCAAATCTAGTTGTTAACTACTACAATTTATTAATTTTTATTGCCTTTGTGCCTTCATGCACAGTTTGGAGAATATTTCATGCAGTATGAGCAACCTCAATATTAAAGATTCTCTTAAATTCCTCCATAGAAACATCATTAAAAATAGCATTCGTGACTTTGCTATTAAAAGTGGCTGCTTTTTGCTGAGAAGTTTGCTACTCAGTAACAGGAGTAGTGGGCTTCTCCCATCCGTATTCAACGGAATTCCAAACTCTTTCATCTATAGATTTTAGGAATACTTTCATCCTTATTTTTCAATAAGCATAATTATTTCCATCAAAGTGAGGTGGGATAACAAGAGAGTGATCGTATTTCATGACAACAGGGGTCAAGGATCAACTCTTAGATCAAAGGATCTAAACACTAGAGCTAACCTGCTATGATACCACTTGTACGTTTTTAGACCCCTTAAAACACAACCAGATTAACCTAGTTATTTAGCCAAGTGATTAACTTAGGTAAATTATGAACATCTAGGTTAACACAGATAAATCATATCATTGAACAGTGCAGAAAATAAAAAACACAACGATATGATAACCCAAAAAAAACCAAACCAGTAAAAAACCTGATGAGGATTTAAACTAGTTATCCTTAAGGTAAAACAAATCCACTATGAAAGAATTGAAGTTTACACAATAGCGACTTAGACCACTAACATCTTATTGCTACCTCGAGTAGGAAACTTACTACCACAACCACGTGACATCTCCGAGTCCACGGATTACTTCTTACTTGGATTCACAACAAGCACAAGCACTCCCGCTTGTATATCTTTAAGCTGTTGAAACAGCAACTGAATTGATCTTTAAGCTCTTGACATCAATCTAGATCTTGATAACCCTAAGTGTATGGGAAGGCAAACACCTCTAAATCTCAAAAAAGATTCACACACACACACACAGCATAAAGAACAAACCAAAACGTGGCTAGGATTTTCCCTTTTATACTTAGGGTAAAACATAAAACCCTAGACATCAAACGGGCTTAGGCTGAGTTGAAAAATTCTGCAAAAAAATAATCTGTACGAGTTTCCATCGATCGAGTCTAATTTTAGATCGATCAAGCCAGGCAAATTTACACAATAAATCCTGTAGTACACTCGATTCCAACTTTACACTTAAACAACTTTACACTCGATCGAAGCTCGTGCAGATTGTTTTTTCTGCAGAATTTCCAACTCAGCCCAAGCCCAAGCCCAAGCCCATATGATGTGGAGGGTTTTATGTTTTGCTTCAAGTATAAAAGGAAAAATCCTAGCTGAATTTTAGATATTGTTGATATGCTGTGTGTGTGAATCTTCTATGAAATCTAGAGGTGTTTACCTTCATACACACTTAAAATTATCAAGATCAAGATTCATGTCAAGAGCTTAGTTATCTCTTCAGTTGCTGTTTCAAGAGCTTAAAGAAAAACACAAGTGGGGGTACTTGTGGTTGCTATGGATCAAGGAAAGAAGTAGTCCGTGGACTCGGAGCTATTACGTGATCGTGGTAGTAAGTTTTCTACTCGAGGTAGTAATAGGATGTTAGTGGTCTAAGTTCTACAGTAAAACTTCACTTCTTTCATAGTGGATCCATTTTACCTTGAAGATAACTAGGTTAAATCCTCTCCAGGTTATTTACCGGTTTGGTTTCCTTGGGTTATTATATCGTGTGTTATTCACTTTTCTGTACTGTTTTGCATGATATGATTGCTTTGTTGTAACCTAGATCTGATTAATTTATCTAAGTAATCACTTGGCTAAATAATTAGGTTAAACAACTTGTGTTTTAAAGGGTCTAAAAACGTACAGAAATTTTGATTTTGCCTTCAATCCTTTGTCAATTGAAGTTGAAAATTAATTGGAGGCCAATGACATCTCAAGGATGCAAGTTTCAAAACCACAAAAATTTAGGTCGAGTTTCATTCAAGTAGATGAAGAAGGGTCTAATATAGGACAAAATATGGGGTTTACTTTATATCATCTGTCTGTTTTTTTTTTTTAGGTAATTTTTGTAATTTTAGGAAATAGGATTTTATTTCCTTGATTCTATGTGTTTTCAAGGCTTTGTTAGTTAAATTAGAGTCTTAATATGGTACTTTATCAATTAGGATATATATGTTAAGGAATATTTTTACTTAAAAATTAAGCTTTTTTTTTTTTTTTTGGAACCTTTAAATAGACATTTAATATGCAAAACTAAAATTAAGAGTTCTGAATATGAATAATATTTTTATAAAGGTTTGTTCTTATTTTTGGTGAAATTCTTCTTTATTGTGGAATCAAGGATCCCTATTGATTAATAGGTTTTGTAAAGCTAGAACAAGATCTAGCCCATTTCACGTTTCCCTTACTTTTCAAAATAAGAGAATGATACCTGTGAGCTTTTTGGTACAAGTGGCATTTTGGACTCTCTATATATGGTAGAGCTCAAATTTGTTTTTTCTCCACTCAGCTCATAACTCGAATTTGATCCCGAAGCTAGTGCCATGAAAATCTTACTGTAGTCAAAAGGCCCAAAAGAAACAAAAGCCACCAAAAAAAAAAAAATGAATGAAATTTTTTATTTTAAAATAAATAAATAGTAGTTAAAATGTTAAATACAACGGAGTGATTCTCTGAAACTTCGAGCCATAGTGTGCCAGTTTTTTCCACACAGGCCCACACGTACATATCAATGTGGCCGTTTTGCAGTTTGCACCACCCACTCGACACGAAATAAAAGGAATGAAACTCATCAGTCTAGTCATGGCAACTTCCATGCAAAAGGGGAAAGAGAAAAAAATGCATTGTGTAATTGATCTTATTAAACAAGTTGGTAATTGGCTAATTAAAATCAACTGTGTTCTATGTATATACCACGGTCTAGTCATGCCACCACCCACACGACACAAATTAAAAGGAATGAAACTCATCAGTCTAGTCATGGCATTGGCAACTTCCATGAAAAAGGCTAAAGAAAAAAGAAAAAAAAAAAGACAATTATTCAACGAAATGACGTGACAATTATGAATTGTATTATGTGCCAAGTAAACTACCAATTCACGGTATTCACCATTATCATACATTTTTTTGGGATAATCTTTTTTTTTTTGGCAATGAAAATACCATGATTAGTTGTTTTTTTTTACATAAGATTGGATTTGAACTTGTCGTGACTGCTTTATGATAAACGTATTTATAATTACCATACACCAGTAAGTTTTTAATGAAAGCAGAATTTGAACCCAATTTGCCGACATTAAAGTTTCATTTGGTTTTTTGCGTGTGGGGGCCATTGTGTCCCTAACATGACTCGCTGTATTCACTTACTATTTGTTTTTATGTATATTTTTCCCATTCATCAGAATTAAGTTTTCCAAAGAATGACAGGTTTGTTGACGTGGTTGGCAAAAGAAACATCAAAATTATGTTTCCGTTTTATTGTTTTTTTTTTTTTTTTTTTTTTTGGTTCCTTTATTCTTTCTTTCAACTTCTTCTTTTTTTTCTTTTTTTTTTGGCTTGTACTTCTCAGTAGTTTTTTTTTTTTTTTTTTTCTTTTTTTGGTGCTCATCTTTCTTTGGCTTATTGTACATTTTTAGACCCCTTAAAACATAACCAGATTAACCTAGTTATTTAGCCTAGTGATTAACTTAGGTAAATTATGCACATCTAGGTTAACACAGAAAAATCATATCATTGAACAGTGCAGAAAACAAAGAACACAACGATATGATAATCTAGGAAAACCAAACCAGTAAAATACCTGGGGAGGATTTAACCTAGTTATCCTCAAGGTAAAACAAATCTACTATGAAAGAATTGAAGTTTACACAATAGCAACTTAGACCACTAACATCTTATTGCTACCTTGAGTAGGTAACTTACAACAACGACCGTGTGATAGCTCCGAATCCGCGAACTACTTCTTTCTTGGATTCACAGCAATCACAAGCACTCCTGCTTTATATCTTTAAGCTCTTGAAATAGCAACTGAATTGATCACCAAGCTTTTGACATCAATCTAGATCTTGATAACCATAAGTGTATGTGAAGGCAAACACCTCTAGATCACACAAGAGATTCACACACATAGCATAAAGAACAACCTAAAACGTGGCTTGGGTTTTCCCTTTGATACTTAGGGCAAAACATAAAACCCTACACGTCAAACAGGCTTGAGTTGAGTTGGAAAATTCTGCAGAAAACAACCTGCACGAGTTTCGATCGATCGAGTCTACTTTTCGATCGATCGAGCCAAGCAGATTTACACAGTAAATCCTGGAGTACACTCGATTTCAACTTTACACTTAAACATACTTTGAGCAAGTCTAAAACAAAACTAAACGTTTTAATCATGGTTTGCCAACATTACAAATTGAAGTTCTAATACATTTAAACTTAAAGTCTTAGAACCCAACAAACTCCCCCTTTGGCAATCCGTGACAAAATACAAACTAAACAAATTGCTCAATGTTTACAAAAAAAAAACAGCCCATTACATAAACGTTGCCCAACATAACAAATTCAACCTAACTACTATCTATCAGTTGCAAGTGTAGACAACAGCATGACTGAATCAACCTGTATATTCCTGTAACACTTAACAAACACATAAACGCATGTGTGGAAAATACAAGTAAAACAAAATAACTTCTTGATTTCACATAACATAATCTACAAGGCATATATCATGAATAATCTCATAAATATAAATCAACAATTAATGTAGCATAATGTGAAACAAGAAACATATATGAAAACATCAAAGTAACTCCCTCTAACATAAACAACTCAAATAAAACAAAATACATCATGAGCCAAAAATGTATATACAAAATGAAGCACTAAGATAAAATCTAAAGCTCTATAGCTCCAATATCTCAAAATCTCCCCCTATCAACAAAATCTCATTTGCATATATACTCCCCCTTTTTATGACGAATTGCCAAAGGGCAATCATGACACATCATCAAAAGGAGGTGGCAGAGGTGATCGATGAAGACTATCCAAATCTGCATGCAAGGCTTTAAGCTCATCAAGCATGTCCACCAAAAGCTGACCATGAGCCGCCTGAACGGTCATGACAGTTTCCAACATACAATGGATGCTCGAATCATCTGAAGTAGAAGGTGAAGGAACCGCAGTAGCAGTAGTCGGATCGAACAAACGCCTCAGCAGTAGTATCACCTGTAGTAGAGGGAGGAGGAGGTGCAACACTAGAAGACTCAACTCTAGGGCATTTAGAGCTTGCTCTCATCTGAGTAGCCCTCTGCCTAAGAAAGATGGCACTTATAGGAGCGACTATATGAACAGGCTCAGACGCAGGGAAGTCCTCTAAACCTAAATGTAGAAGAATCTAATGAATAAAAACCGGAAAGAAGAGAGATGAGCAATAGAATTGCTCCTATGAACCTCAATCAAAGAACGAATGAAAAGATGAGGAAAGCTCATAGAAGCATCTGTGACAAGGGCATACAAAAACGCACATCTCTCCATAGGAATAGTATGCAAATGAAAGATGGGCCAGATCAAATGACAAGAAATTCGGAAAAAGAGATAATGAATCTCGGTCAACTCAGCAGATGTGAACTGAGGATCAGAACCCCACTGAATAGAAGTACCAGTGATAAATGACATAATGTCATCTAGAGGAGGAGACTCACCATAAGAATAGACAGGATGCTGGACCACAGGCACCCCAAGAGCATCGATCACTACCATAGGAGTAATGACATACTTTTCACCCCGTATCCAACTCTTCACTTGAATGTTGGAATCATAGGAGTGGACAGAGATGTTCGGGTAAAACTCTCTGATCAAGGTAGTCAGAGGTGGATGGTCAATATCCAGCAACGGTAACTAGCCCCTACGCTCAAAGTTTCTCCTAATCTTACCATCTAACTCATCTAGAATAACCTTTCTCTCAGCCCACACAAGTCGAAGAAGGTTTAGCCTCTCATACATTTCCTAGTTTTTCTCACTCGGAAACCTATCACACTCAAAGGTGGGGACAAAAAAGGAGGACAGTTTCCTATTTGCTCTAGTCTTCCTAACCATGATGCTAAGGATGGAATAGGATACACAGGAAAGAAACAGAAAGAACAAAGAAAAACCAAGGGTAGACTGCAAGTTAGCATAAAAAATATAAAAAATAACAATCTATATGATACATGAACAATATTAATACATGATGAATGCTCTAATGCAGTAAGAATAAGTTCAATTTTACTTTGGAATCACAAAATTGACTTGAGCATAGAGTTTATATCAAAAACCCAAAATTTTGAAAACCCACTTTCAAAAATCTCAATATATTGACCAATTGATCATTACACAAGTTATATAACACAATATAATGACCAAATCAATCAATCAAACAAGCCAATTTCATCGATTAATGCTCAATTGAACAAAATCCCCAATTCGGGTAGTTTCAAGCCCTAGAAAATTCAAAAATTCCCAATTCACCAAATTGATCAAATTAAACTACAAAGATTAGTTTAATGACATCTCACAACAAAAACACAATGATCAATTTTGAAAGAAAATGAAAAAAACACCAAAAACCCCCAAATTTTCATAGGTTTGACATTCTCCCTTAAATGCATGAAAACATGAAAAAAATTGAAAAAGGAGAGGCAAAATGGTCTTACCGGCCTTGGAAGACAAAAAACCTTGCAAAGAATTTGAGGGAAAACAACAAAAAGATGATTTGCAATCCTTGACCGATCGAGTGCAAAGAGAAAGTGTTTTTGAAAAAGTTTGAAAGTGATAAAACATGTGAGAACTCAAAGTTTTAAAAAACTCTCCATACGATTTTCGATTGATCAAAAATTAGATTCGATCAATCGAAAATTACATTTGATTGATCCAGAAGTAATCGAGCAGCAATCGAAATGGTCAAATTCAAACCAAAATTTTAAACGCATTTTCGATTGGTCGAGCAACAGGTTCGATCGATCGAAAATCGAGAAAAAACAAATTTTTGAAAAACAGAGCAATTTTATGCAAAAACTCCTCAAGGCATAGTATTTTAGGAATAGAATGCATAAGTATGAGATGAAGTGCTTTTCAAAAACTCTTGTATTGAACCCAGATCTCCCAAAAATAAGATTTTCAATCAATTTTCCTGAATTCTCAAACTTCAAACACATTTTGCATTAAAAACCAAGAAATTCTCAATCTTGGATGGCCACAACAAAATCACACACAATAACATGTACAAAGTTTAGCAGAAAGTAACTTGTGTATGTGCAACTAGCAAGAACTTGAGATACATGTGAGGTGATATGTGAATAGAAATCAATCACACTTTCTACAAAATTCATCACATACAATTGAAAGAGACTATCACCTAAAGAGTTATATTATATAACTTCCACATCTCCTTGAATAAAAGCTTGAAATCATGTAAGTGTCTTGAATTGCCTCATAATGTACACACCAATTTTATTTTATTAGAAACTTATTAAAATAGTCAGGATAATGTAAACACTAATTTTATTCGATTGTGAAGTTGTTATAGCCCAATAATGTACACACCAATTTTAGCATTTAAACCAAGGCTACACCTTATGTTCTTTTTGTGCATATGCTACATTTTCTCGAGTACAAAATCATATGATATGCACTAAGGTGTTCATGATTGACTAGTAAACAGTGGTGAGATGGTTATTTATGTCTTTCTCATTAAGTTCAAGTGCAACAATCAAAGGCATGAGACTTCAAGATTAAAATCATGTGATCAAAAACTATAAACATCTTCCCTCACAATATGCACTACAAAGCTCAAACTAGTAAAGTGCAATAAATAAGTTCATCAAAGCTAAACAAGGTACATAAACATGTTATGTAATAATAATATGGCCAACCTTGATATCAAATTCAAGAAAAATAATGCAAAACACATTTTGCTTCCCTTTTCTTCACTTTAAAAAAAAAAAAAAACAAAAACAAAAACAACCTAGAATGAAATGCATGAATGTTATGCAATGCAAATCCTAGAAAAACAAAGAAAACAAAAATAACAAAGAAGAATGGTCATATAGAGTAGAGCAGTGAAGCACAAGGACCATGTCAAAAAAACTCAACTAGATCAAGCCTTTTGCATTCAAAACTTTTTAGATGCAACCTTCGCATTAGAGTTATTATTCACATTAGAATGTTGACCAACTCTAGGATTGGAATAAAGGTTTACAGCCTTCACCAACTCACCAATAAGTACCATAGGATCTTGTGCTTGAGACACAGGTACTTTTGGCTTATTTGCTAGCTTAGCAGCCTACAACTTAAAACAATTTGAACGAATGTGCCCAGACTTTCCACAAAAATGACAAACCCATGCAAGTCTATCATGCAACTTGCCCGTAGAAAGGTTAGGAGTCTTAGGTTTAGATTCTTGAAGATCAACCCTAATTTTCCTAGGAGGTGTAACTTCTGCCGGTTTGACAATCTCACTCACAGAAGGCTCAGAAGAAGAAACAAAGTTTGTGGTGTGAGTTACAGGCATAGAGATGCTTTCTACAAAACCTAAACCAGTTTTGTCTGAGGGAGACTTTTAAACACTTAGCATGTGATCAAGTTTGGAACTTGCAGACCTATTAGTTTGTTCTCTAGTAACAGATAATTCAAGTTTCAAATTCTTAACTTTATCAAGCAAAAGCATGCTCTCAGTGTTCACATTATTCAATAATTCATTAGCATCAACCAGTTTCACAAGCAAATTTTTCTTATCAAGTTCAAGAGATGTAATTTTCTTTAAGCCTAAATCAATATTCATAGCATCCTTTGCAGCAACTTTGCAAAGTTTGTTATAGGCTTCTTGTAAATTTGCATCCTCAGAGAGTTCCCCCTCAGAAGGGTTCTCTTCAACAGCAACAGTTTCATCAATTACAGCAATAGCAGTGAAAACAATGAAGTTTCTATCCTCATCACTACCAGATTTATTGTTAGAAGCTTCATTATTACTAGGGTTACAGTCATAGCCTTACCCTTAGACCTCAAAAATGTTGGACATTCAGATTTCACATGACCATACCCTTGAAAACCAAAACATTGTTGACCCATAGAATTGTTAGAAGGTTGACCTACTTTCTCGTTATATTTTTCAGTGTTATTCATCTTAGTGGGATCATTCCTCCTAAAATTTCTAGGTTCAGCATTGTTTTTACCTTTTGCCCTTCTGTTATTATTCCTGATAAAGTTTCTAAAATTCTTGGCAAGATAAACAATCTTTGTAGCAAAAAGTTCATCATCAAATCCATTCACATCAACATCATCAACAAACTTGCCATTGATTTAGATTTGCTTGTCTTAGGTTGGTCAAACTCATAGGACTGAAGAGATCCTACAAGTTCATCAACAAGGATGGAGTCCACATCCTTACTTTCAATGATGGCAGTCACTTTGGGTCTAAAATCTTCAATCAAAGATCTAAGTATTTTCCTAACAATTTTAGGTTGATCATAGATTTCAAGCAAATTATAAGTAGAATTAACAATGTCATTAAGCTTAGCATAGAATTCATCAAAACTTTCATCATCAGACATCCTAATGCTCTCAAATCTAGTTGTTAACTACTACAATTTATTAATTTTTACTGCCTTTATGCCTTCATGCACAGTTTAGAGAATATTTCATGCAGTATGAGCAACCTCAACATTAGAGATTCTCTTAAATTCCTCCATAGAAACATCATTAAAAATAGCATTCGTGACTTTGGTATTAAAAATGGCTGCTTTTTCTAAGAAGTTTACTACTCAGTAACAGGAGTAGTGGGCTTCTCCCATTCGTATTCAACGGAATTCCAAACTCTTTCATCTATAGATTTCAAGAATGCTTTCATCCTTATTTTCCAATAAGCATAATTATTCCCATCAAAGTGAGGTGGGATAACAAGAGAGTGACCGTATTTCATGACAACAGGGGTCAAGGATCAACTCTTAGATCAAATGATCTAAACACTAGAGCTAACTTGCTATGATACCACTTGTACATTTTTAGACCCCTTAAAACACAACCAGATTAACCTAGTTATTTAGCCAAGTGATTAACTTAGGTAAATTATGAACATCTATGTTAACACAAATAAATCATATCATTGAACAGTGCAGAAAATAAAAAACACAACGATATGATAATCCAAGAAAATCAAACCGGTAAAACACCTGGTGAAGATTTAATCTAGTTATCCTTAAGGTAAAACAAATCCACTATGAAAGAATTGAAGTTTACACAATAGCGACTTAGACCACTAACATCTTATTGCTATCTCGAGTAGGAAACTTACTACCACAACCACGTGACATCTCCGAGTCCACGGATTACTTCTTACTTGGATTCACAACAAGCACAAGCACTCTCACTTGTATATCTTTAAGCTCTTGAAACAGCAACTGAATTGATCTTCAAACTCTTGACATCAATCTAGATCTTGATAACCCTAAGTGTATGTGAAGGCAAACACCTCTAAATCTCAAAAAAGATTCACACACACACACACACACACACAGCATAAAGAACAAACCAAAACGTGGCTAGGATTTTCCCTTTTATACTTAGGGCAAAACATAAAACCCTACACATCAAACGGGCTTAGGCTGAGTTGGAAAATTCTGCAGAAAAATAATTTGCACGAGTTTCGATCGATCGAGTCTAATTTTAGATCGATCAAGCCAGGAAAATTTACACAGTAAATCCTACAGTACACTCGATTCCAACTTTACACTTAAACAACTTTACACTCGATCGAAGCTCGTGCAGATTGTTTTTTCTGCAGAATTTCCTACTCAGCCCAAGCCCATATGATGTGGAGGGTTTTATGTTTTGCTTCAAGTATAAAAGGAAAAATCCTAGCTACATTTTAGATATTGTTGATATGCTGTGTGTGTGAATCTTCTGTGAAATCTAGAGGTGTTTACCTTCATACACACTTAAAGTTATCAAGACCAAGATTCATGTCAAGAGCTTGGTGATCTCTTCAGTTGCTGTTTCAAGAGCTTAAAGAAAAACACAAGTGGGGGTACTTGTAGTTGCTATGGATCAAGGAAAGAAGTAGTCCGTGGACTCGGAGCTATTACGTGATCGTGGTAGTACGTTTTCTACTCGAGGTAGCAATAGGATGTTAGTGGTCTAAGTTCTACAGTAAAACTTCAATTCTTTCATAGTGGATCCATTTTACCTTGAAGATAACTAGGTTAAATCCTCCCCAGGTTATTTACCGGTTTGGTTTTCTTGGGTTATCATATTGTGTGTTATTTACTTTTCTGCACTGCTTTGCATGATATGATTGCTTTGTTGTAACCTAGATCTGATTAATTTATCTAAGTAATCACTTGGCTAAATAATTAGGTTAAACAACTTGTGTTTTAAGGGGTCTAAAAACGTACAGAAATTTTGATTTTGCCTTCAATCCTTTGTCGATTGAAGTTGAAAATTAATTGGAGGCCAATGACATCTCAAGGATGCAAGTTTCAAAACCACAAAAATTTAGGTCGAGTTTCATTCAAGTAGATGAAGAAGGGTCTAATATAGGACAAAATATGGGGTTTACTTTATATCATCTGTTAGTTTTTGTTTTTTTAGGCAATTTTTGTAATTTTAGGAAATAGGATTTTATTTCCTCGATTCTGTGTGTTTTCAAGGCTTTGTTAGTTAAATTAGAGTCTTAATATGGTACTTTATCAATTAGGATATATATGTTAAGGAATATTTTTACTTAAAAATTAAGCTTTTTTTTTTTTTTTGGAACCTTTAAATAGACATTTAATATGCAAAACTAAAATTAAGAGTTCTGAATATGAATAACATTTTTATAGAGGTTTGTTCTTATTTTTGGTGAAATTCTAGAATTCTTTATTGTGGAATAAGGGATCCCTATTGATTAAAAGGTTTTGTAAAGCTAGAACAAGATCTAGCCCATTTCACGTTTCCCTTACTTTTCAAAATAAGAGAATGATACCTGTGAGCTTTTTGGTACAAGTGGCATTTTGGACTCTCTATATATGGTAGAGCTCAAATTTGTTTTTTCTCCACTCAGCTCATAACTCGAATTTGATCCCGAAGCTAGTGCCCTGAAAATCTTACTGTAGTCAAAAGGCCCAAAAGAAACAAAAGCCACCAAAAAAAAAAATGAATGAAATTTTTTATTTTAAAATAAATAAATAGTAGTTAAAATGTTAAATACAACGGAGTGATTCTCTGAAACTTCGAGCCATAGTGTGCCAGTTTTTTCCACACAGGCCCACACGTACATATCAATGAGGCCGTTTTGCAGTTTGCACCACCCACTCGACACGAAATAAAAGGAATGAAACTCATCAGTCTAGTCATGGCAACTTCCATGCAAAAGGGGAAAGAGAAAAAAATGCATTGTGTAATTGATCTTATTAAACAAGTTGGTAATTGGCTAATTAAAATCAACTGTGTTCTATGTATATACCACGGTCTAGTCATGCCACCACCCACACGACACAAATTAAAAGGAATGAAACTCATCAGTCTAGTCATGGCATTGGCAACTTCCATGAAAAAGGCTAAAGAAAAAAGGGGAAAAAAAAAGAAGACAATTATTCAAAGAGATGACGTGACAATTATGAATTGTATTATGTGCCAAGTAAACTACCAATTCACGGTATTCACCATTATCATACATTTTTTTGGGATAATCTTTTTTTTTTTTTTTTTTGGCAATGAAAATACCATGATTAGTTGTTTTTTTTTTACATAAGATAGGATTTGAACTTGTCATGACTGCTTTATGATAAACTATGATAAACGTATTTATAATTACCATACACCAGTAAGTTTTTAATGAAAGTAGAATTTGAACCCAATTTGCCGACATTAAAGTTTCATTTGGTTTTCTACGTGTGGGGGCCATTGTGTCCCTAACATGACTCGCTGTATTCACCTACTATTTGTTTTTATGTATATTTTTCCCATTCATCAGAATTAAGTTTTCCAAAGAATGACAGGTTTGTTGACTTGGCTAGCAAAAGAAACATCCGCAGTATCAAATGCTTTTGCAAAAGCCCTATCAACTTATCTTGAAATTTCTATCACATAACAAATTGGATTAATCCTATAAAAATAATAACAAATAAATTAATTGCAGAATTCATCCTGAATTAGGGTTATTTGTATTTTTCAATTTTTTTAGGGCTAAAATGGAAAGTTCACCATTTCTCTCCTAGATCTCCAGATACTTTATGCATGAGGAAGTACCAACAGAATTCATTTCAGTCCTCTAAGTTTAAAGTGTATTCAATTAAGGCTTCTTTCTCAACTTCTGTTAAATTTAAAAAAAAAATTATGGAAAAAATTATTTAATCATTAATTGTTTTTTTTTTTTTAATTTGAAGAAGAAATTAAAAATTTGTACAATTAACTGCAATATTTAACAAAATTTATGAAGAGACCTTAATTGAATAACTTGAAGTTTAGTGGACTAAAATGAACGAAAACAAAATTAAAAGACTGAAATAAATTCTAGTGAAACCTAGATGGTGAATTTTGCATTTTAGCATTTTTTTTATGTGATGTATTTTTCAATTTAAACCATAAAAATTTGCGACTTTAATCTTAATTATAATAAACCTTAGAAATATATAGACATGAAATTGTTGTTGAATCCACGTCATGAAAAAGATGATGTGTTTAAGGAATGTATGTAATAATTATTATTCAATAAAATAGACTTGGAATTCAATCTATGGGGTTTATTTTAGTCCCCTTGATTTACTATAGCTCTTTTTTTGGAAGAAAAACCGTAGCTATTTTATTCATTCAAATGCATATTGCATCTCACAATAGCCTATGTTGCCAAAGCATGAGGAGCATGGTACATACCTACAATTCCAATACAATGAAAATACTTCCCTCGAACCAGTAGTAGCCCATCTAATATTATCCTCCAGTACATCGAAAGAGGCAAGTATCAATGCTATGTCAATCATGATAGGAAACTTTTGGCCCATAAAATTATTGCTAGTATGGGCCGACCAACTCACTACCTTACCTTTTTCAATTGGGCTAAGCTAAGCAGTCTCCTAGTGATAACTTGGTATTCCAACCCAAACTAGGAAAAAGGAATCGAAAATCTACATTCTTTGATCGTTGAATCTATGACAGGATGTTAAAACATTGTTTTAGAAGAATAATTATTCAAGCAACCTTTACAAATTTTTTTATGCACATGTAATCAACAGTATCTATAAAATCTCTAGCCAAGACAGGCATATATGAATTTTACCCTTTCAAATTCAACAGAAGGAATTAAAAAAAAAAAAAAAAAAAAGGTTTGGCATAATTTACCAATCCAGGGATGGGCTGGACTAGTTTGAGAACTTTAGGCTCGACAACATAAAGATGAAATTGATGATTTTTATGATATTCATATGGCTATTTAACATCAATGTGTCTAGTAAGCTTTCCTTCACTTCTCTACAAAATTTACTCTTAACAAAAACAAACATCTAAATTTATAAATCTCATCAAAAGGCAAAAATTGACACAAATTTACATCAACAACTGAAAAACACAAATCTACTACCAATTTTACACATCTGCTGAAAATAAATTTACATAATTGAGAAACCTAGGACTAGGAGCTCATTGCCTTGTCTCGTCCTCATTGAGGCGGTTTGAAGACCATGATGAGACATCATATTATCGAGGAATTGAGGAGGTCAATCTCGTCATTGTTGCCTACAAGAGCTAGAAGAAAGCTCCACTATGTCCTCCATGAGTCAACTTCATTGTTGAGGTCCTCCAAAAAAATGGTATCCCTATCCTCTGCCACACAAAGCTACTAAGGTAGAGAAAGGAGGAAAAAAAAAAACGCTAATAAAGATGAGAGATGAGGTGCATAGCTTATGCATTCAGCCAAAAATAATAATAATAAAAATTAAGGGAGCTTACACATGTACAAATAGTGAAATGAAATTCTATTAAACCCACAACTGGCTCAACCACCTAGATCTCTTTGAACCTTCATACCCAATTTTTTTCTTTTGATAATTCGATAATTACAATGGAGAAAAGAGATTTAATTCTCCACTCTTTCTCATTTCAATACTTGAAAAAAGAAGAAGATATATATTGAAAAAGATATGCCGCTTTTCAAGTTTTGGCCGATTGTAAAATTCAATGGAGAAAAATCATGTATGATATGAGGTAACGATGTTGATAGAAAATGACACCATTTTGCTGAACAAATTTAAAACGACGTCAATTTTGTCAATAACGTCAAGGAAATTAATGAAAGGTTTTATTCGAAATGTTTTGAAAAAGTATAGGATTTAAATTGAAAATTTTGAAAAGAGTATGATCAGTTTAATATTACTGCTATTCCATACTGTTTAAAATACGATTTACTAAAAAAAAATAGTGTTGAGGCATGTCCAAGTTTTTTTGAGGCAAGTCCAAGTTAAGCCATTATAATCACATAACCCATAAGAAATAAATAAATTACACTATAATTGGCAGTCCAAGGAACTCATCACCCAATCAAAGTCCTATATCATGACAAAGAATGTTTTCCATCTGATTTATCTGTGCAGTAAAGATTACAAGTGCTTTTGTATAAACTAAAAATTGAAAATTAGAGGGGGATGACTTATGAGTTACCTATAAGTTCAGAAGGAAATTAGAGTGACTATTCTTCTAGAACTCCCTTGCCCTTGTCTTTAGGATCAATGGATCCCCTCAGACTCTCAAAATTAGACTCCACCCTAGAGCTGGAGGTTTTACTAGACGTTCCTTCTTCATCAAGCTTTTGCTTATCTCTAATTCCATTATCTGTTGTCAATTGAGGGATGAGATCCGAATCGTCAGACGGGGATTTCATGCTGTCACCTATTGTTTGCTTAAACTCATCCTCGTCATGATTGTACACGAGATGAAGGCCACTTTGCTCCACCTTCAAGCCTGGGCACCGGGCTGTAGTTGAAGCCTTAATGTAGCTGCATTGATTTGGACAATTTCGAAGCGACCCACGTGGTATATAGGACAGCCAAATAAATCTGGTACCTTGCTTTAACATTTGGAGATTTTCTTTAGTCAGTTGATAGCCAATGAAAGAGCTTGCAGTGCCAATATTTGTTACAAAATGAAACATCAGGCAATAGTATTCAGAATCCATGATGCGAATGTCAGCAGTCTGATTCACGTCGACAGAAAAAGAAGCACATAGAACCAGTCCCATCCAAGTACTATCATTGCACAAATTTGGAGGTAGAGGGATTGTCACCCAGTGCTCATCGTTCCAATCACTGAACCACTCCAAAATTTCACTTGGAGGAAAATGGGGATCATAGAAAAGGCATCGATCAAACCCCTGTGAAACAGAAATATTGTGTTTAATGAGCTGAGAGAGATTAAAGAGAGGGAGATGGAAAATTATGTTTAAGACAGCAAATAATCATAGTTATTAATTACCAGTAGGTTGCTTTGGCAGCGTTGAACCTTATGATGGGGGTAAATTTCGCCAAGTTGACTCTCAATCCAAGACCTCATTTTTCTATTTCTATTCTTAATCTTCATTTGATTAAGGAAACTCGAATAATCAGTCATGGACTTCATGCAGTCCCTGATTATTTTCTTGAAATTTACCTCGGAATGCTTGTACAAGAGACGAAGGCCGCACTTCTGCACCTTCAAGCCATGGAAATTTGTCTTGAATGAAACCTTAATGCAGGTACAATCATATAGCCAATCAGGAAACGATCCACGCGGTATATAAGATAGCCAAATGGATCCACCTTGCAGTGACATCATGAGATCTTCTTTAGTTGGCCAATAGATCTGGCGAGGTTTCACACTCAGATCATTAGGCCCATTACTTGCTTTCAAGTGACAAATAAGTTTGAAAGAAGTTTTTGAATCCATAATGTCATTGACATTAGCTACATCCTTTGCAACTGAAAAAAGAGCACATAGAGCAACTCCCATCCAAGTAGTGTTATTATACAATTTTCGAGTAAGATAAAATCTCACGTGGGTCTCGCCACTCTGAATGTTGAACCAATGTGGAACTTCCTTTTGTGGAAAACAAGAATTATAATCTCGGGATGGATCAAAGTCCTGTAAAACAAAAATATTGTGTTTAATAAGTCTCTGAGAAATTAAAGATAGGAAGAAAAAATATTTAGTATATCTCTACTACAACTCAGCCCCTCCAAGTAATTATTCCTGGCTATGCCCTTAGGGAAGGGGAACCTATTACAATCATGATTATAAAAATTGCAAAGCATGAATACCAAGCTCATTAAATCTATAACAGTTTGTTAAAACAACGTTTTAGAAGAATAATTATTAAAGCAAACTTTTACAAATTTTAATGCACATGGAATCAACTGTATCTCTAGCCAAGACAAAGGACAAGTTGACATGGACTCCTAATTCATAATATGAAATTTGAATTGACCATAAAATCAAAAGAATTTATAATAGAAATTCAAATCGAACAGAATGAATGTAAAGAGAAATTCACAGCTGGTGACACTACAACGTACACAAACAGGCCACCCCAATTTGCAAGCAAATAAAAGCTCCCAATGACCAAAAACACTAAAAATCGGAAAGGAAGAACACGACATATATACATGTAAATAGACCACTAGCTCAATTATTCAATTTCAAGATAGCAAAATACCAAAAATTACCAATAGATTATAGATCAAATAAGCCAATCTCAAAAGTAACTTTAAGTGCAAAATACCAATAGATTATAGATTTAAGTGTAAGGGTGTGTTTGGTTTTATGGAAATTGATTTCTGGAAAATATTTTCTGCATTTACAAGTGTTTGGGGGCCACAAAAAATGTTGATCAACTGGAAATTGTTTTTCGATTGACTGTAAAATAAAAGCACTTATAACGAAAATTGGTTATTGTTTAATTTTCAGTAAATTATTTTCTGTCTCATTCAAAACTTATCAACCGAACCTCACCCCCCCCCCCCCCCCCCAACCACCATACCTCACATGTGTGCCACCCAACCACTACCCCCACTAATGTCCCCAGTCTCCAGTGGCCAACTACCGCAAGTGATAGGTGGCCACCAGCCACTGCCACCACCGATAATGATCACGATTTTATTTTATTTTTATCTAAATTTTTTTATTATATTTGTTCTTGAGAGATGAGAAAATGTGAGAAAGTAGTAAAATATATATTTTTCATGGCATTTTCTAGAACGCAACCAATACTCTAAATGTTGCCTAGAAGCAAAGTTTTGTCCAGAAGACAACCTACGTTCAAAATATTTTCGCTATACTTTTGTTTTTGTTTCTGATCATAGAAAGTAATGAATTGCACCTTTCTAAGGTGGTTTATTATAGCATATTATTGGTAATAACTGTATTAAGTATTAACTATATTGAGTAAAACATTTTTGAACCATTCTGTTATGCTTCTTTTTATTACCGTCTTTTCCCATTGAAAAAGAAAAAAAAAAAGAAAGAAATTGATTTTCCCATTAGTCCTTCCTTCAATGAAGCTATGCTCGGAGACCAGTTGCTATAGTTGCTACAGATATAACAAGAGATTCTCTCACTGCCGTTTTAGTTGGGCCTCTAGGGAAGTGTTGAAGTAACACAGCAGCAAGGTATTCAGAGGTTAAACGACAAAGAGGCTGAACAAGATGAGAAGAAAACGACACCAAGAAGCCTTGCAGTTAGAAATAAGGCAGTGAAGGAAACGGCAGCGTTTAGTTTAATGAAGACACGCAGCCCACATAGCTCAGACGTGAGAAGAAGCAAGGCAGATTCAGTTACTCAAAGAGCCAGTTGTCACTCATCTATTGGTTGAAGCCTTAAGCAGTTACACAGTGTAATTAGTTAGGAAATTAGTTAGGGAATTCCTAATTTCCCGCTTCTTTGCTTTCTCTGTTTTTGTATACAAAGGAAGAGTAGTTATTTATGTAAACTCATTCTTCATAATCAATATACAGTTTCAATCAGAGTCTTCTTTACTCTGTCTAAGCTTCTTTGAAGTTCTGTTAGTTTACAGAGAATTCTTTTCTTTACAAGAAGTCTATGAAGCAGCCCATTCCTGCAGAAAGTGGGCCTTGAAATCGGGTGCGTTTGGTATTGTTTTAACTGTTCCTGTACTCCTGGCCCCTTCCTTTCGGTTTTTTTTTTTTTTTTTTTTTTTTTTTTTTTTTTTTTTTTTTTTTTTTAAATTAGAAAAATAATAATTTATCCTTTGTTCTCTTAAGGAGATCAAGCAATGTCATTGAAATACAAGATTTTTTGTCTGTTATTCTTGTCCTAACTTGTTTAATATTCAATTCCTGTGGTTAATTTAAATAAATTAGAAAATTTTAGTTTTTAAATTTAGATTGAAATATAATTTGAATAGAGAATGAAATTTCAATTATTTTAATTGATGAAAAATTATGGAAATATTTGAGCTTTATTAAAATGTAGCATTGATTTAACTAATTATCGTGTGTTTTTATTTGAGTAAATCTCCAAAATCCACTTCATCATATACATATATTTGTTTTTTATTTTGTATAAAACGTGTGGTTAAATTTATATAAAGTAATTTATATTAATAGTCATTCTTCAAAATCCCTTGATTTTTTTTTAAATAATCTAATCCAAAGTCCAAACAAAACATTTTTGATATAGCAAAATTTTTTTTTCTTGAAAAATAAAAACCTATACTATGAGACATTTTTCTTGTCCTTTTTGGCATTTTCCTTTGTTTACATTTTTCTAGAATATTTAGTAACAATAAACTTAGTTGAAAACCTAATACCTCCTGAGGTGAGGTCTTAGAGATCCACTCTCTTTTGAGGATTTGAACTAGGTATCTAAAGGTTAATCAAGGATGGGTTGAGAGTTGGAGGAAACCTAAATTATTAGTAGCAAAACTATTCACAAACAAATTTTTTAACTGGGAGGCATTCAAGATTACTATGATAAATAGATGGAAGCCTATTTTGTCTGTACAAGCTAGAGATTTGGGAGAGAATGTGTTCATATTCTATTTTTAGGACCCCCCTCGATAAAAAGATTGTACAAACGAATAGCCCTTAGGCTTTTGATAAAAGCTTTGTACTGTTGCATGACTTTTTGAATCAATGGCATTAGAATTTTGAAATAACTTGGATTAAATATCTCAGCACTTAGTCACAGTTGTAGTTTTGAATGTCAACATAATATGCTCATAACCAGTTAAACCAGATTGATTTTCAGTTTTTACGGTTAAATTGGCCAGTCCCAGTTAAATTTGCTTTTTTCCTATTTTTCGGTTTTCAAGGCATAATCAGACGGGATTGGTACCTGATTCTTAGTTAAACAGGTCGAATTGGTCTGTTCAATTTTTAAAACCTTGATCATCCGTACATGTCACCTCATATTTTTCTATTGAAGCTAAAAATTTATGATGTTTTGTGTATTTATTGTTACACAGTTGTTGTTGTAAACTTCTTGCTGCAGACAATGTTTAAATAAAAAATTTAACCCTAAAAAAAGAAATAATCTTCTTGAATCCTTTTATGGTAAATCACTAAATAAATCTAAATTTAAGGGTGTGTTTGGATATCATTTATTTGCTAAAAACTGAAAATAGAAAACACTGGCATTAGAATTTTGAATCAATGGCATTAGAATTTTGAAATAACTTGGATTAAATATCTCAGCACTTAGTCACAGTTGTAGTTTTGAATGTCAACATAATATGCTCATAACCAGTTAAACCAGACCGATTTTCAATTTTTATGGTTAAACCGGCCAGTCCCAGTTAAACTTGCTTTTTTCCTATTTTTCGGTTTTCAAGGCATAATCAGACGGGATTGGTACCTGATTCTCAGTTGAACAGGTCGAATCGGTCTGTCCAATTTTTAAAACCTTGATCATCCATACATGTCACCTCATATTTTTCTATTGAAGCAAAAAATTTATGATGTTTTGTGTATTTATTGTTACACAGTTGTTGTTGTAGACTTCTTGCTGCAGACGATGTTTAAATAAAAATTTAACCCTAAAAAAAGAAATAGTCTCCTTGAATCCTTTTGTGGTAAATCACTAAATAAATCTAAATTTAGGGTGTATTTGGATATCATTTATTTGCTAAAAACTGAAAATAGTAAACACTGTAACAAAATAATTTTTAAATGTGTGAACAGCGTTGTAGGACCTAAATTTATATTGAAATTTGTATTTGGATGACTGTTGTGGGTCTATGAATAGTGCTATGGGACCCACATTTTTTAAGCAAAATACACAAATGCAACGCTTTCCAAGCACTCACTAAACGTCTGTTTGGAAACAACTTATTTAGTTAAAACTAAAAATTTTCTGCTGAAAATATCGTATATAAAGTTAAAAACTAGCTGAAATAGTATAGTAAAACTCATGAATAGTATCAAAAAGTACAATGAGATCGATGAATAGTAGTAAAAATAAGTTGAATAGTAAAAAATACTGGCTTTTTAAGCCAATGCCAAACGCACACTAAGTGTTTGTTTGAGAACAACTTATTTAGCTGAAACTGAAACTTTTTACTGAAAGTACTGTAGATAAAGTTAAAAGGTAGGGACAGCAAAATTGGACACGACCTGCAAATCCAACACGACATGACACGAAATTAGTAGGTTATGGGTTGAGACTTAACGGGTTTGTGTCATATTTGGGTTGACGCAATTGACCAGTTTAATAAATGGGTTGGGTTAGTGTTGATCACATGGAACCCGTTTGACTTATTTGACCCGTTTAATTAAATGACATTTTACCAATATATCTTTCAAACCCTAAGTATATAAACTTATTAATTGTTGTGGTTTATTTTCTTTGACATATTATGATTGATTATATGTGACATTGAGATATGCTTTAGTTTTGAATTATTATTTGTGATACAGTTACTTGTTAGTTCTAAATTTTATATTAAGATATTTATTTATTTTGTTTTAAATAATTCATATCAATTTTTTTAATACTAAAATTGTTATTATTATTATTTTTTGATAAAATCTTATAAACAAGTCAACACAACTAACTCGTTTAATAAATGAGTTGTGTTAGGATTGAGAAATCCTGACCCGTTTAATAAACATATTGGGTTAGAGTTGACCCATAGAGTCTAATATTCATGACTTGACATAGCACAACACGAACCCGACACGTGAATACGAATTGCAACCCTTATTAAAAGGTAGTTGAAATAGTACAATAAGACCCATAAATAGTACCAAAAAATATAATGAGACCCATAAATCATGCACATGAAACATGCATATGGTAGGAAACCTTGTACAGAAATCAAAGGAGGCAAGTTCCTAAATATATACTCTCCTAAAAGTTGCAAAAATATTAAATACATGATAAAGAAAAGTCAACAAATTGAACTCCTTGAATTCCATGCTCACGTTACTTTTGTTTAGCTCACAATTTGAAATGTGAAAGACAACAGTCTACCAACTAAATAATGCTAGAGTAAACCTTCAGTCCGGAGGTGGCGTAAATGGGCTTATTTACGCCACCAATAAATGAATGCCACGTCAGATGGGTATTGAAAAACCAATACACACTAACACACACAAATATATCTCTATTAAACTCAAAGTCCTCCAACACGCATACACGATTCAGACCTGAAGAACAGCTCCTCCAATGTCTAAACCCATTACATCTCCTCCTCTCCTCTGGCACCGGAGCTCCACCGCGCCGTTGCGTCGCCGCACACGTCGTCTATAGAGCTAACGCCGCCGCACCGGACCTAAGGTTTGTTCTTTTATGATTTTCTATTTCCCCAAACTTTGGATTTTGGGATTTTGATGGGTTTGGGATAATTTTTTGGATATCAATCTGTTTATATTGGTATGGGTTCTGTTGATTTGGCATGGATTTTGCTTTTTGATTTTTGGTATTGTCATAGATTTTGATTAGATTCTTAAGTGGTAGGTTCAAACCCTAAAAAAAAAAATCTGATTTTTTTTTTCATATATGCAAAACAAATTGCTCTGGTGTCTTTGACTTAACTATTCCAACACTTAAATTCCAGAAATTGAATGTTTGTGTTGTAATGGGTTAATATATCTGACTACTTAAATTGAATTAATCTTATGAGAGGTGGTTGTAGTTCAGGACAACAGTGGCAAATTCAAAAGGAATAGGCGTGTGGAAGCTTCCTACTGGGTTTGTTAATGAAGTGAGTACACCTTGAGTGCAATTCTTTACATACTCTTTAGAAACTTTTAGAAAATGTTTCAGTCTGTATTGAAATTTTCCATACACAGGGTGAGGAACTTTGTACATCTGTAATTAGGGAAGTGAAAGAAGAGACAGGAGTAAGTGATAAAAACACAATTTGTGGACTTAAATGAGTATGATATTTACATACGTGTAAGTTTAAACATGAAACAGTAAAACGAAAACTTTTGCTTTTATTTTGTTTCAGGTTGAGACAGAATTTGTTGAAGTTTTAGCATTCAGGTTAGAAAATTGCCTAGTACTAGCCAATTCACCTGCATATGAAGATATTATTGTTTTAGATGTGTGAATAGTCTTCCCTGTAAAAGCAAGTCTACTGATGTTGCATTCTGAAAAATTTATTGGAACTTATTACACTAAAAGTTAATGTTAATATATTGATTGTTTATAATAAAATTGTATGTTCCCTAATCTAACCAATAGAAAAAGAAATTGAGTGGTATATTATGATCTTAACGAAAAAAAGATTAAGCTTTTCGTTATTCTTAACAATAAAACTTACCAAAAGTTAATGAGTCCTTTCTGATATAATATACTCATTTTCAGGTGCCCACTACCGAAAGTCCAGGCTAAACCAAGAAGCTCCTAAGAAAAGGAATGGTGAAAAAGATGATAGCTGGGATGATTACGAAGTAGATCTTCCATATTGTAAACACTAGAAGAAGAAGAAGAAGCAAAACAAAAACAGAGTGGGGGGGGGGGGGGGGGTGAGGTTGAGAAGCTGTATCAAACACATTTTGGAATGCCACATCTGTGAGGTTTTCACTGTCTTGTTTTACAGAAAAGTGTTTTTTCACATGCTGTACTAACTTCAACCTACTGATATTAAGCATTTTTTCTTTTCTTTCTTTTTAATGCTTACAACAAGCAGAGAATGGCGATTAGAGACCTCACAGATGTCACTGAACTATAAACCTCTTATTGATTTTTACTTTTTAGTCCTGTTTTTTGGGGTACTGGTTGTGTAGAGCTGGTTGTAAACATTAATAGTAAGCTTGACAAAACTGAACTCATCTTACTCAATCAAGCTTGGTCATTGATAAAAAATGCAACGAATCACTGAATCATCAGAACATAACCAAAAAAGAGTCAAGGAAGACCCGCTCAATTGAGCCATGTCAATGAGCATGCTGTTGGGGCATAAAAATTCTCCATGAGGGCATCCTAATCTTTGCTTCTAACCTTTGATACGTAGAGGTTCTATTTTATGGTTAAGATTTTATTTTTTGTATCTAACAATATACATGATGTTACATCATTCAACCTGAATAAATGTAACTTAAAATTTATAAGATATCATTTAAAGTGAATAAATATAGCTTAAAATTTAGAATATTTAATGAAAGCTATGAAATAAAAAGGATCATAATTCTCTTAGGAATATGTATAATCTTAAATGGTGCCTTCTTTTATTCCCCGTTTTGACTAGTAAAATGGGGTATAAATTTTCCCCGGGGACACCACATTGTAAAGTCTTTAGCAGTGACTTTGAGAAGGAATAAAAATACAATACAAAAATTATCCAAATATTGAGAACTCCAGAATAGGTTTGAGAGGGATCACTTCTCACCATTCTCCTTATCTGCTTTCATCATAATCATCAAACAAAGTGTTATACCTTTAAAACACCCTGTTTTAAAATAAGTTATCTAACAATTAGAAACTGCTGTGTTGGTACTGCAATTGGTTATGGCCTTTGTTGCCATTGCTTAACTTTGAGACCACTTATAATTACTCGTCTGGAGTTCTCAATATAGGTATGGAGAGTCTTCATACTGTATATCAGTTTAATTCCCAAGAGAGAGAGAGAGAGAGAGGAAACAAACACAGAAGAGGAAGAAGGAAAGAAGAAATCTAAATAGCCAAATGGTAAATCAATCATTAATTAGCACCTTTATTTACCAATATACATGCCTCATTGACATAAACACATCCTAAAAATTAATTATATGGACAAATTGTCATTTCCTAATACACTGACAACAACCTTAAACCTGTCAAGCTGTCAGAAATCAACTATAGAAGCTCATCAACATCACTTTTCTCTTTCAAGGACTCAATTTTCTCGCAGAAGCCTTTCAAGCCTTCAAGGTAAACCAATTATCTTTCATCTGCAAGAAATTACAGAGAAAGGTTAACTCCAGCACAACATCTACATATTCGTTTTTTTTTTTTTTTTTTTTTTTTTTTTTTTTTTTGATAAGTCTACATATTCGTTTTGATACTTCATATAACAAACGAGACAACAAGGAGAATTCACGAAGTAAGGAAAATGCTAAGTGCTAAAATCCTCTGGAGCACTCTCCATGAACAAGTTAATGAAGTAGAGAACAAAACTGCGGCATTCCTCACCATTTCTCTGTTGTGGCACCTAAAATTAAATAAAAAAAAATTCCACTTTCTTATTGTTCTGGATGTAAATACAAGTGAAAAACAATAGGATTGAGGTGGAAATTAATCAAGAGCACGTATTAAAGATCACCTTAGCCACCAAGTGAGGAATTTGATAAAGAGTCTTTACTCTCAAGCCTACCCTCTGCTTTATAGATGTCCAATACAAATCTGAAGGAAATTTAAAAAAAAAAAAAAAAATCAAAACATTGAATAAACAATTATACCAACACATGGAGGCAGGTTTTGGTATACATACTTTCTTATATCTGGTTCAAGCAGCCCTAGGTTTGCCTTCTCAAGTGAGTCCAGCAACAACATGCACCTCTCACCAAAGTGGCAGAAGATCAAGAGGCTCCAGTGACGCCTAAAGAAATGGTATTTGAAACAATAAAATCTAAAGAATATGTAAAGAATTGCACTCAAGGTGTGCTCGCTTCATTAACAAACCCAGTAGGAAGCTTCCACACGCCTATTCCTTTGAATTTGCCACTGTTGTCCTGAACTACAACCACCTATCATAAGATTAATTCAATTTAAGTAGTCAGATATATTAACCCATTACAACACAAACATTAAATTTCTGGTATTTAAGTGTTGGAATAGTTAAGTCAAAGACACCAGAGCAATTTGTTTTGCATATATGAAAAAAAAAATCAGATTTTTTTTTTTTTAGGGTTTGAACCTACCACTTAAGAATCTAATCAAAATCTATGAAAATACCAAAAAACAAAAAGCAAAATCCATGCCAAATCAACAGAACCCATACCAATATAAACAGATTGATATCCAAAAAATTATCCCAAACCCATCAAAATCCCAAAATCCAAAGTTGGGGAAATAGAAAATCATAAAAGAACAAACCTTAGGTCCGGTGCGGTGGCGTCAGCTCTATAGGCGACGTGTGCGGCGGCGCAGCGGAGCGGTGGAGCTCCGGTGCCAGAGGAGAGGAGGAGATGTAATGGGTTTAGACGTTGGAGGAGCTGTTCTTCGGGTCTGAATTTGTATGCGTGTTGGAGGACTTTGAGTTTAATAGAGATATATTTGTGTGTGTTGATGTGTATTGGTTTTTCAATACCCATCTGACGTGGCATTCATTTATTGGTGGCGTAAATAAGCCCATTTACGCCACCTCCGGACTGAAGGTTTACTAATAATGCTATTGTCCATAAATTAGTTTCTAGCCAACCTAAATACACGCAAACACATAACATATTGACATGAAAAGTTAATAAATAGCACATATAAAATGCTTGAAGAAGAAATCACCCGCCTATTACTAGAGTGGGTGATTACTCTTACACCGTCTCATCAAAATTATTGTTGTATCTCTTTTTTACAGTTATGAAGCAAAAGTTGTCCAAGAAATCGCTGAAAGCATATATAAGGGATTGAATCATGAACTCCCACATATTTTCGAGAACCTTGTTGGAATAAATTATCGTGTGCAGGAAATGATGAACTTATTTGGTAGAGGGTTGGTTGATGTTCGCTTTATAGGGATTTGGGGGATGGCTAGAATTGGCAAGACCACTCAAGCATATGAGCTCTATAGGGAAATTTGTCAACAATTAGAAGTTCACAGATTTATTTTTGATGTTAAAAAAACACACGAAAAACATGATCTAGTTTATTTACAAAATAAACTTCTTTTTGAGATCTTCAAGGAAAAAGAATTATACATATGGAACTCTCTTGAGTGGAGCAATGAGATAAAGAAGAGACTACATAATGGAAAGGTTGTTATTGTTATTGATGATGTTGATAAAGACGAGCAATTACAAGCATTAGTAGGGAGTTCTGATTGGTTCGGTCCTGGGAGTAGGATCATTATAACATGTAGAGATAAGAATTTATTGGAAAGGAATCACATTAATATTATTTATAGGGCTAAGGGACTATATGATAGTGAAGCACTAGAGCTCTTTAGTCGGACTGTTTTTAAAAAACCCGATCCTAAAGAAGAATTTGATGATCTGCCTTGGGAGTTTGTGAAGTATGCTAAAGGCCATCCTTTAGCTATTACAATTTTGGGTAAATCCTTGATCAGTAAATCAAAAATTATTTGGAAAGATAACCTAGATTATTTAAAAGAAAGGCATGGTGAAGAGAAATTTCATGCTTATCTTGAAATAGCTTATAAGGGATTGAATGATTCAGAGAAAAGTCTATTTTTGGATATTGCGTGTTTCTTTAAAGGGGGGGACGAAAATCGAGTAGCACATATAGAAGGTTCTGGTTGCTACAGGAATCTAGAAAGTCTCAAGGACAAATCTCTCATTACCATTTTGAGGAGAAAATTGTGGATGCATGATTTATTATAAGAAATGGGTTGGAGAATTGTCCGTGGGAAATCACCTCAAGAGCGTGGAAGCTATAGTAGGTTGTGGCTTTATGAGGATGTGTTTCATGTACTAAAGAATAATACTATAAGTGGATTAGTACATATTCATAAACTTAGAGACATACATATATATTTGAATAGCTTTTGTAATTTCTTGCTATATCTTGCCTTACCTTAATTTCATTGTTCTTGGATACTAGGGAACAGAATTAGTAGAAAGCATGGGATTTAACTCACCTCAACATAAAGAAAACTTGAATGACAAAGCATTCTCAGGGATGAAGAGACTAAGGTTGATTAAAATTTGCAATGTGCATCTTCCTCGAGGCCTTGATTTTCTTTCTAATGAGTTAAGATCGATGGAATGGCATGATTATCCTCTTCAATATATGCCAATGAGCTGCCAGCCGGACAATCTTGTTGAACTAATTATGCCTCGTAGCCTTATTGAGCAACTACCAAAGGGATTTGGTGTATGTTTTTTTTACTAATGCTATAGTTTTTTTTTTTTTTTTCAATAGATTAAATTAATCTGACTAAATTTTGAGTATCTACTTATTATCACAGAACTTGGCCGAGTTAAGAATCATGGATCTAAATAACTCTCAGAACTTAATCATGACTCCCGACTTTAATGGACTCTCAAGTCTTCAGAATCTGATTTTTCGAGGTTGTACAACATTATTACAGCTTCACCCATCTGTTGGAGCTCTCAAAAACCTTGAATTGTTAGATCTAAAAGATTGCAAAAATCTTAAAAGCCTTCCACCGGAGATCAACTTGAAGTCTCTTGAAATTTTTATATTATCTGGCTGTTCAAGACTCAAGAACTTATCAGAGATTGGACCGGATATGACTTGCTTGTCAAAGCTTTTTTTGGATGGGACTGCCATAGAAGAACTACCATTATCAATTGAGCATTTGAGTGGACTGACTTTTTTGAGTCTTCAAGATTGCAAAACTTTTCGAGTTTTTCAAGGGTCAATATTCCATCTCTTAAAATTCTCATTCTATCAGGATGTAAGGCTCAACCACCTAAATCCTGGTTTTCCCAAGGACTCTCCCTTATCCGTACTATACCTGCTTTAGGGATTGATAGTTTCCTCCTTACCCTACATCCTAAACAAGATCCTATCAACTTGTTGTTGCCTAGGTTATCTAGGTTTAGCAGTATGGCATCTCTTGATGTAAGTGATTGCAATTTGTTTGACGGAGCGCTCCCTGATGATCTTAGTTGCTTATCCTCATTGCAGTCTCTAAATTTAAGCAAGAACAATTTTACACGCCTGATAGTATTGATCAACTTCCTAAGCTAAAATTTCTTGAATTGAATGATTGTAAGGGGCTTAAAAAATTGCCCCTAAAATAACACTTTTTAATTTAGGAACTTCCTAAGTGTCCATACAAAGAGAGAGAAGCATAATTCTAGTTTCCCCTATTTAATTTACGCAATAACACTTTTTTTTTTTTTTTTGATTGAAACACAGTAACACATTTTATATTTGTTATGATGTTTTATTTTAAAAAATCACAAATAATAAATTTATATATGCATTATTCCCAAAAAAAAAAATCAATAAAAAAGGTAGTTGCCTTATACATGAACTCTTTAGTAATTGAAAAATGCTAAATCTACTACAAATTTTATTTCATAAAACTTATATAGGAGTGTTTGGTTTGCTATGATGTGTTTTTGATGTGATACATATTATGATGATGTGATATTAAGGTTTTTGGTTTATTTTATTTTTTCTAACATTCACATAATCTAAAATTATAAAATATATCGCATCACCTTAATCTCATCATCTTCCTAAATAATGTAATGTTATATTCTTGTATTGAGGTTACATTAATATAAGATTACAACAATGTAATATTACGGTATAATGTAACATCACAGCGAACTAAACGCCCCCATAAAGTGTTGTGGTAATGAATATGATTGATAGTCTTCAACCATCTATTAAATGAATATTTGAATTATTTTTTGGTGATCGGTGACACACAGTCTATAAGCTCTACATTAGTACTCTTAGTATAATTTTAAAATTACCACCGCATACTCTTGGTGCAATAGTCACTCCAAAAGTATAAGTGCTTATGGGGTGTGGGGGGCAAGGGCCGGAGTTTATGTCTCTAGGGGGGAGTTTTACACACATATACACTTAAATTAGGCTAGAATAGAATTTCTATTTTGTATTAAAAAAAAGTATAATTTGAAAGTTCTTTTTATTTGTTTGAAAAGAACTTTAGAATTTAAAGTTCTTTAGTACTCTTTAGTATAATTTTAAAGTTCTTTTAAGGGTAAGTTGCAAATTAGAATTTTAAAATTTGGGGGTAATTGGATTACACCCTGAAGTTTCAGAATTTAAATTTTACTCCTGATGTTTGGAGGTGTTTGGACTTTCTACTTTGACGTTTCAGAATTTAGATTTTATCTACTATATTTTAGGGGTGTTTGGATTTTACTCCTTAAAGTTTGAGAGTGTTTGGATTTTACACCCTAAAGTTTTATAATTTGGGGATGTAAAATCCAAACACTACCAAATTTTAAGATATAAAATCCAAATTCTAAAATGTCAGGGTGTAAAATCTAATCATCCCAAAATTTAGGAAGTAAAATTCAAATTCTGAAATTTCAAGGTGTAAAATTCAAACACTTTCAAACTCTAGGAGTGCAACTTGTAATTTACCCAATTTTTTATTAGTAGTCTAAGTTAGTACTCTTACTATATGCTCTTCATAAACAACACTTCTAAAGTTTATTAATTTAATTGACAGCGCTAAAAAATTGACAAACTTGTATGTTTTATATGAACAATAAATTTCAGCATTATTTTAACTTGGATTTCATAACTAGAATCTGACATTGACAAGCGATGTTTTTCAACTTAAATTGAATTCATTATCTCTCACTTTGTGGTTTCGGTTCACCCTATTAAGTTTCTTTCGTCTTTCTAGAGCCAACTTTTTCTTCATCAACATATATATAAGATAGAACTAGAGTCGTATGATTCTCTCTAAAACTCGATGCACTCGCTTGTACGTTGCTAAACGGACGGTTTTATATACTCAAAAATAAAACAATAAAATAATTGCTCGTTGAAAAAATATTAAAAACAAAAAAATAGCAAGCACCACAACACACGAAATTTAACCTGGTTCGCGGTGCTCCAACTCTACATTCTTCAACAAGAATATAATTTTACAACCTGATGATTCATAATCTAATCTCCATCATAGTATGCTAAAAAAAAAAATCCTTATTAAAACTTGGTTTGCATTTCCTACAGGTTTTCCAGAAGGACTTCGAGGAAAACGAAATCATAGATACCTGTTTTGCTCAGTGCGAAATCCCACAGTGGTTTTGCGAATATGAGGACTGTTCAACAGTGAATACCCAACTAAATCCAAATGCGTTTGATAATTTAAATTGTATGGGAATTGCAGTATGTGCTCTTTTCTCTTTTAACAAGCATCCAACTGCCGTTCGTATGGATAAGGATTCGGGAATTTCTCATGACTTCCATTGTCTTTTGCGGGCCAACTCTCGTCCTGTGCATCGGGTATGGAAGATAATCAGTGAAGACAAGATATCAATTTCATTAACACCACGTAAATTCATTTGGGTTTTGTTCTTCCCAAGCGCAACACTTTTAGATTATTTGAGTGAAACTGAGAGCAGTAGTGTTCACTTTGAATTTCGAACTGAGGGTCCAGATTTGTCGGTCCAGAACTGGGAGTTCAAGCCTATAGTCAGAGCAAATAAGGACGAGTTAATGCTTACAGTGGTTCAATGCTCCACTCCGCCAGGTAGCGTCCTTGACTGTTGCGATCCCAAGTTAGTCCATGAAATGTGGTACAATCTTCTTTTTAAAATGTCGGTCAGTTTGGGCTTGTGCTACCATTATGAGGGTCTATACCCTCAGCCTCAAAGTTTGTTCATTTGTGAAGGGAAGACCAGTGGAACTGCCCAGTACTCTTATGATCAATTCCGGGTAAGAATTCTTAACCATTTGTGCAAAAACGTTAAGGATAATGTAATTACTAGCTTGTAACACATGTATATGAATAGCTTTAAAAATAAATATAATTACAAGCATATTAAAATTCTGACATAAGTTAAATACTATTGATGATAATGCTTAATATTTTGTCAATTAAAAAAAAAAACTTGTATGAAAAGATGCTACTAACACACTAGCATATATTGTTTCTCAAAAAAAAAAAAAAAAAACTAGCATATACTTAGAACCAATAATCCATTAATTTCACCAGCTTAATCACTTTTTAACTACAACTACCAATAAGTCCAATGTACGTGAATAACCAATTTCCAAATAGCAAGCATAAACAAACTAAGAGCTAAAGCATAAAAAGTAACATGGAAATGCAAAAATAAAACCAAACCATAGCTAAACACAAGGAAATGTTTAGGAAGAGAAAAACCCAAGCCTCCAGGCAAAAAACCTCTCCCTCGACCACACTGTCAAAAAATCTCCAGTAGATGAATCGTTGCAATACAAGAAAAACTATGAATCCTCCAAGCTCCAGTTAGCAACCAACTTCTCAAAATCCTTTCTTCACCTAGTTTGCCAAAGACATCACCATTGAGCCACCAATGATATTGGATTTGAGATGGCCTAAGTTTCCGTACCTTCACTCATATCTCACAATACTCAGTTGTAGTTGAATGAGATGAAGGGAATAAAATTTCTCTCAAGAGGATGATAATGATGAGAGAGATGGAGAAGAGAGGTTGTCAGTTCGTTTAGACCCCTTAAACCCAACAGATTAACCTAGAGAATTAGCCAAGTGATTAACTTAGGTAATTTAACAGATCTAGGTTATCACAAATAGTCATAAACAATAAAGCAGCGGAAAATAAAGAACACAAAGATCTGATGACCCAGGAAAACCAAACCGGTAAAAAACCTGGGGAGGATTTAACCTAGTTATCCTCAAGGTAAACTGAATCCACAATGAAAGAATCGAAGTTTACACAATAAGACTTAGACCACTAACATCTTATTGCTACCCAAGTGTAGGAAACTTACTACCACGACCCCATGATAGCTCCGAGATCCACGGACTCCTTCTTTCCTTGAATTCTTCAGCAAATCACAAGCGCACCTGCTTGTATATCTTTATACTCTTTTGATTCTGCAACTGTATTGATTTACACAACTCTTGACATGAATCTCAAGTTTGTAAACCCTAAGTGTATGTGAAGGTAAACACCTCTAGATCTCACAATGAGATTCACAAACACAGCATTCAGAACACTAAAAACGTGGCTAGGGTTTTCCCTTTTATACTTAGGGCAAAACATAAAATCCTGTATATTAAATGGGCTTGGGCTGAGTTGGAATTTTCTGCAGAAAAACGATCTGCCCGATTTTCGATCGATCGAGCCTAATTCTCGATCAATCAAGTCAGGCAGAAAGTTAACAGTTACTTCTGCAGTAAACTCGATTCCAACTTTACATAAACGCCATACTTTGAGCAAGTCTAACACAAGACTAAACATTGTTTTAATCATGGTTTGCCAACATTACAAATTGAAGTTCTAATACATTAGTTCCTAATTCTTAGAACCTAACAGAGGTTGAGAGTGTTTAAGGCTCAAAGGCAAAGGCTCTCTCTTTCTCTACAAGGTTGGATGATGGAAATGAGCTTTAACAATAGGCTTATACTCAGATCCTACTCTCTAGCCACGTCCAACATGCACAAGGTGTGTGTGTTGGACTATGTGAAAAAGAAAAAAAACGAAGATCAAGATGAAATAGGGCAATTGCCAACAGGCAGTTTGCAATCTCGTCGCAACCTAGCTAGGTTTTGACATGCCTTGTCAGCAACCACGCGGATCTTTTGCCATGTGTCACATGAGGTTGCGAGAAGGTATCAAAAACAGTTTTGACCATGATTGATTAGGCTCAAGTACTTTCTATCTCAAATACAATTTATTCCAGAAATACATTAAAATAAGAAGAAAATATATAAAACTTTGTCATTGAATAAAGCTAATAAAAAAAATGGACTTAACATTGTAAAAATATTATTTGGTAGAACATGCAAATTGTTGATTCTTGTTTATTTTTAATTTATGTTACTTCTTAACTTAATTTTTGTCATTGTGATGCAATAAATTTATTTCACGTGTGCATTTTCCAAATAAGAATAAGATATGAACAACCAATTTGTAATAGTCTTTTTTTTTTCTTTTTTCTTTTTAATTTTTAAGTTTAAATTCATGCATCTAAATGTAAAGACATTCTACACAAAATAAGAGATGGAATGACATGTGACACCAATTGAAATCTATTTAAAATATAAAGACATTTGATATCAAATTAGTTGGCACTAAAAAGGATGTTTGGCACAAAATTCACAAAATTGGTAATCAATTGGAGTCTAATTTGGATTCTTAATTGAATTATATATATATATATATATATATGTGTGTGTGTGTGTGTGTGTGTGTATAAATGAATATTTGAATTGTTTTTTGTGATTTGCGACACATCTATTTGTAACTTATGTTATAAAATTTATAGCTAGCATCCCTAACATGGTTGCAAATCTATATATATAATAATAGGTGAAGCAGAGAGAAAATCCAATTAGATTTCAATTGGATTCTCAATTTTGCTCCACATGTCTTCTTTTTCTTTTTTCTTTTTTCTTTTTTTTTTTTGTCAAATAAGTTACTGTATAATTAAAAGTTTTCTTGATTTTGCTGCCAAATTGTGAAAACCAAAGAGGCTACTATTTTTTATACCGACGAAAGAGGACAGCTTCTCTCCGGTTTGTTATTCCTCTCCCATTTTAATATGGATGAACACTGGAAATAAAATTAAAACAATCCAAAGGGCAAAAAAAGAAGCCACACAATTCTCTCTTTACTTTCTCCACTCTCTTCGTCACTTCACCTCCTTTCTCTGATTATCTCTCTCTATCACTTTCTCTCTATCTCTCCAAATGGAAGGTACTCTCTTTCTTTGTATTATTCTTATCTTTTTTTCATTTGTTTAAATTTTGTTTGGTTGCCTAGAAACAGAAGACCTCAAAAACCTCTTTTCTTTATTGTCTGATACATTTCGAAATCTCGGCCGGTTCAGAGCGCGATCTGTAATTCTTTCTTTCTTTCTTTCATTCTTGCAAAAGCTAGAATCAATCTAGGGTTTCGGATTTTTCTTTTGGTTGCCGCGAAGATTCGGCAATGTTCATGCCGCAGAGGAAGGCGTGGCCGGCGGTGACGGCAATTGTGCCGAGGTGTGCTTCGGCGGCGGCGCCGGGGAAGGGTAAAGCGGTGGCGTTTGCTGATATTCCGCCGCCGTTGGATTCGCTAAGCGGCGAGGCGGCGGCGGCAGAGGAGATTGACGGCGGAGATATGGAGGATTGGAAGAGGTTTAGAGAGGCGGGGCTGTTGGACGAGGCGGTCATGCAGAGAAAGGACCGCGAGGCTCTTCTTCTCAAGCTCTCCAAGCTTGAAAACGAGGTTTAATCCTTGATTTAATTTTTATTTGAATCTCATAGAATATTTAACAGCTTAAGATTTTAGTATTGTAATGGGTTTCAATTTTGTTAAAGAACTATTATTAATAGGTCATGTTTAGTTTAATATTGAATGGATTTCCAATTGGGTTAAGTTCTCAGTAATGGGTATTGTTTGAATTTGTATTTGGTTTAATTTCATTACAAATTTTTTTTTATATGGATGGTTGTTTGTGTGTGTATTATTGGGAAATTTAGGGTGTGTGTATTTGAGGTTCTATGACTTTGAATCCTTATTGTATTATTGGATTAGTTATGCTTTTTGGGTTTTCCTTTCCAAACTATTTCGTTCGATTTTGAAAGCGAAAGTTATGTTCTAGATTTCATCCAATAAGTCTTAAGGACACAATAATTTTTGCAAAATTTTCACAGCCTTTTGAGGTGACATGTTGTGATTGGTGTTAATGAAAGCAATCTTGCTAGGGACTCATGTGAAAGTGAAGTTACGTTTGATCACAATTTGCACACCAATGGTTGTAAAAAAGATTTTGAAATTTGTTGTGTGCCTTATTGCTGAATTTTGTCACTGCAATCTTTTTTGTTTTTTGTTTTTGTTTGATCTTGTGTTTCTTTTGAATAGCATGAGATAGAATTTGGCATTCTTTGATGAAGACTTGTGTTTAAGGGATTGTTTCATGGTATCTTTGATGAAGGCTTCTCTTGATTGAGAAGAAAGAGTGGACTTCCAAGTACGAAGAACTAACACAAGCGCTAGCGGAAACAGTTAGCACATTTAATTGCATCTTCTGAAGTTGAAAAGAGAGAGGAGAATTTGAGAAGAGCATTTACGGCTGAGAAGAAGTGTGTGATTGATGTATGCTACATTGCTACTACTTTCTATTTTTCCTTAAGTCTGAAAGTTGTCCCACCACCCTGGTCTTTTATGATTATGTACCTTCCTATTTATGATCTTGATATGCACAAGTGTGCTTGAGTACCAAGGCTGTATAATCTGCATAATGTGTGCATTGATATGTGATTCATATGTATATTATATGTCTTTGTATTTTTTTAGATAGGTTTGCTGTTTTTGTTGAAATATCATCTTCATCTTTTTAGAAGATTGGCTATGCAAATTTTTAATTGTTGTTTTGCAAATGTTTAGAAGAATTGTGCTGTGAATATTACCGGATTTTTTATATTTTATTGTTGGATCCTTAAAATTTATACTTGCCATCTTCATAAGTCTGTAAAACAGAGATCTTTTACATTCTTTGATGCTCATGGCAGACTAAATTTGTTTACACAGGGCTTATGCTAGAGTTCAATACTTTTTTGGTTGCTGCGAGCCTGATTCTGTATCATCTTTTTAATAAGTTAATATTTGGATGTAGCTACTATTGAATGCTGATTTTAGTTTAAGACCTAATAAACAGAAGTTTCTCCAAGCCTAATCTACCCAGTGTACCTAAGCCCTCCAAGGAATTTTTGTTTTTGTTTGTTTGTTTGTTTTTTATTATTATTATTATTATTATTATTATTATTATTATTATTATTATTATTATTATTATTATTATTATTTTTGTGTTTATGTTTGTTTGATATGTTATTAATTGCATGTGAATGAGATAATTTTTCAAAATACTAATTTTATGATATTTACCTGGTTAGGATTATTGAATAATTTTCGTTGTTAAAGTTTGTTAACTATCCTGAAATATTGAACCAGTGGTTGCTGCAAATTTTCTGGGTTTTTCCCTTAACTGGCACTGGTAATAGAGAGAGGCAGATGTAGAGAAATGGAGAAACAGAAATAGAGAGAGATAGATACAGTCCGTAAGCAATAGGGATTGAGATTGAGGATCGGCACTATTCCATGACCAATATAATTGGAACTAAACACAGACCGACGAAAGGTACGCATCACTTCTCTGTGTTTGAATTTGAATTGAAATTCGGATTTTTATTCTCTTTCTTTAGTTTCTTTGTTGTCAATATTAATTCTTACGGCATGGACAAGAATGGCAGAACCCTAGAATCACGATTGGCCATCTCTAAAGGACATATATAATAATGGCTATATATAAATCAAACTGACCTCTAGATATGGCGATTCTTGAAAAATCAGACCAACCTCTTAATTTAAGGGGAACATTGAGAAGATTATTGAAAAATAAAACCATTTTACAGTTTATTATAGTTTGCTTGAATGGAATTCTGCCGGGAATGTTTACATGAGGTCAACAGGCTATGAATAATTAAACCATTTGTGAAAGCTATTCAGCCAAAATTTGACTATTGTATTATACACTTTCTCTTTTGCACAAGGTATAAACTGTTATTTTTCTTTGGTCTATTGTATTATACATTAGGGATTATAAACAGATTCCCAGATATGCTATAGGTGCTGAATTGAAATGAATCAAATCTTACTGGTAAATATATTAGCTTACCATGGCAGTGTGCTCTAAGAATATGAACTGGCTGTAAATTGAAATGTTGCTAATATAATTTAGTGATTTGCTAAGTAGAGATTCTGGATGGACTAGGAGACTAACCTCTTGGCTTGAAGTGAAGATGGACTATGTGTTCTGGTGGCAATGGTGCCTTGTCTTATGTTTTGTATTTTGAATTTGAAGTGTCGTTGCTACTTACTGTTACTGATATTTGTTATAAGACTGCAGAATGGTTATTGCTTGACATAGGTTACAGGATTTAGCCTTAGTTGTGTATGGCAGGCCAAGCAATCTTGAGGGAGATGGATTTATTTATTAAAAAAAAAAAAGAAAAAGAAAAGAAAATTGGCTTGGTTTTAGTATTGTTAAGTTTTAATGGGTGTAGAAACCCTTCATGTTATGACTTACCTCTGAAAGGTTGTCAGTTTTATATGGATGTGGGCTTGCTTTTTTATTTGCTGCTGTCCATTGGTTGTAGCTTACTCTTACATTTTAACTTAACTTGTCAAATTTTGAATTTGTACCACTTAGGGCCAATCCTCTTCTCCCATATTCTAAGACGATATCTTCTACTTAAAAACAGCATACCATGGCATTGTGTTTTATTTAGATTTATCATTCATGTTTGATAATACTTGGGATGTTTAATGCGTGTAGGCAAGACAAGTAAATCTTTAGCATTTTGTAGTTGGATGGTATAATATACTTGGAGTGATATTGGGGTTTGTGAGATTGATTGTTTTGAAGTAACATTGGATTTTCTAAAATTGGATTTCTATCTCAATTTTCATTAAAGAAATGAAAACTCAATATGTTCTGTAGTTGATTTTACGCATTTGATTAATGCCCAATTCATAATGTTTTTATATAGTGGTTCGTTTCTGATATGATGGTGAGCACATCTATTACTTCACACACAGGGCTGTCTGCCCATGCTTTAGAAATCAAATTTCGAAACACATTTGGTTCTACTTCTTCTTCTTCCCCAGATTGCGTAATAGTATATTCAGATTTACCATAAAAAATTTGTTGGTAACTTATATGATAACGGGTCTTTAAACAGCTTATTGTCTTAACAAAGGTCATCTATGTTTTTACAGTTTATGTCCTTATTTCGTGTGCTTTTTTCCTCCACAGGAGATTGTCATAAAACTGGGAAACTCTGTTGCCAACGAACTGAGGCTTTTTAACTACTTATTTCCTTACCAAAGGTCAGCTCTTTCTTATTGTTTATGTTGTTATTATTATTGGTCAATTATTTGATAGGCTGTTGATATTTTATTTATTAGAGCTTTTAATGTTTTCATTTTAACAGTAGTCACAATTGTACCAAAACTTTCTATTATCCCGTCAATCAATTTTCAAGTAATTAAAAAAAATGACAAGTAGTTAGCTGTGCTTTCCCATAGTACCTGCTTATTTTGTTAACAAAGGTCAGTTTTTTTTTCCCTGTTTATGTTGTGATTACAAAAATATGGTTAGTATTTATCCCCTATAATCTATATATATATATATATATATATATAATAGTAGGTGAAGCAGAGAGAAGTTCAAATTGCAATTCCAATTAGAATTCTAATTTTGTGCCATTTGTCTCTGCCACCTGTCTTCAATTATTCCATAATCTGTGAGTTATGTGGGGACCGCATAATAATATTAATCTAGATGTCATTAATTAATTCATACATCATAATTATCATTCCAATTGTTCAATTAAAATCTAAAAAAAATAAAATTCAATTTTGCGGCTAAATATATATGAGCCCATTCTCATTAAAACCGCTTCCATGTATCTGGTCAAGTGAGCTACTGTGCTAATTAAGTTTTTTCCTGATTTTGCTGTCAAACTTGAAAACCAAAGAGGCTTTTTTTTTTATAGGCAAAGAGGTATACCCGATGAAATCACTGATTTCACAAGACTCTGAATTTATCTAATGGGCGATTCAACTAAGCCACAAACCTTCGCCTCTCTCGTGCTTGCTGGGCCCTCCACCTCACTTACAACTTCACCAAACCGCACAACCAACCCAACATCAGATTGTTGGAACTGCAACAGGTAAAATCGTTTATGTTAATTTTGTGCGTTTAATTGGATTTAGGTTTTGCTATTTTGGTTGGTTGGTTTTGATTTAAGAAATTGGTTTAGATTTTGTATAGTCAAAACCTAATATAGATCAGATTCTGATTTTATTTCTGATTTATATGGTCTGCCTCAGATCAGATTCTGCCCTGTAATTGATTCTCCTTCTTCTCTTTAATTGAATATTTTTCCAGATTTACCACAAAAAAAAAAACTTATATAGATTCCTTTCAAATAGTGGCTATAGAAGAGTGACCACTCTCTAACAAACTGATTTTATTTTGGTTTATTTGGAAATATCTCATGTCTTATTCTTTTAATGTGTTGTGGCTTATAAGAGAAGAGCCAGTTATGAGGAGAAGTTTGTTGATTCTATGTTATAGAAAGCTAAGGTAACAATTGCCTACTGATTGTTCTCTGCATAATTTGCCATCTATTTGGTTATCAATCATAGAGTTCAAATACTTTTCTAGGTTTTGTTTTATAGTTCTCAAGTTTCCTTTTTTGTGGCAGGAGGAAAAAGGTAGTTGAATTTGCATCAAAGAGATTCTTGGTATTCTTTCATGGACTGACAGATTGATTAATTTTGATATCAACCAGATTCCAAGATCCTACAAAGGCAGTGATTTTTTAAGATATAATATTTGGTTCCGGTAAATTAGCCTGTTTTCTATTGAAACTAACAGAATTTGCATTGCTCTATTTATTTATTTGGTTGGTTGAGAAATTCTGTTGGTGGGTTTTGTTGGTGAGAATTTCTAGGCTGAATCTAAAATTTAATACTAAATATTAAATTTGATGTTTGCTTCTTCCTTTTTTTTTCTTCTCTTAATCTCTCTGTCAAATTGGCAGGCTTCAAGCGCAGAAATGGTGCACACAATCGTTCGTTAATAACTATGCAAGTTTGTATTAATTTCATGTGATTTTTAATTATTATTATTTTTATGATAGTTAGATATCTATTTGCTTTATTTCGGATTACGTTTGATATCTATTTGCTTATGAATGATATCAGATCTAACCCTCACTTTCACAAAACATAAGGTATCGCATTCACAAAACTTAACGTAAGGTATTCTATGCTTTCTTTCTTTCTGAGAAAATTTAATTTCCATTCCATGTGTTTGTCTCAAGTTTTTGTTCTGTGTATCTTTGGGTTAATAAGGCAACAAAACTAAAGTTTTTAAGGCTGTTTGGGACTGTCAACAACATCACATAATGGTACCTTAAATTCTTCTTTCATTGCTTATTTTTTTCATTTGCTTTGATTTGTAAATAAGGACTATTTTTTTTGGAGAAGTGAATAATGACTCTAGGTTCGTTACTTTTCATACTGATTGTACTGTCGACTGCCTAAATGGAAGTATATCAGTAAGATTTCCCTAATTTAAATGCCATTGTGATTTTTGTTTTTGTTTTTTGTGATGCACTTGAAGCATAGAGTTTTTTTATTCAAAAATTGATAGTTGACTCACAACTGACTATAAGTAGTTGGAATACAATGCCACATTCTCTTATTTTGTATTGGCTTCTATTCTTTAATTTATATTAGTTCACTGGCATCTCTAGCTTATTTAAAGTCTTGGATCAAAGTAGTGTTGGAACAATGTAAACAGGGTTGTTAACCCCCAATTAATAGAATTTCATTACTATATTATCTTTTAACCTCTGTGATCAATATGAGTTATATTTCCTTCATCTTACAACTAGGATAGTGAGATTGAAATTCATTCAATTCTCATCTTTGAATTTCCGAATTAACATAAATTCTGTTGATGGTTAGTTTTTATTCATGCATAGACTGCATGAATATGTCCATTTATATTTACTTCGATTTTATGAAATTTCTTAGTTTAGCATATTGGCTGCTTATTATTGGGATTTTATTTTGTTTTAGGTATACTGATAGAAGGAAAAGTGCTGTGCATCACTTCAAGCAGGCATTATCTATAGATCCTTTAATGTGGCCTGCATATGAGGAGCTTTGTGTATTAGGTTTGTACAAAAAATTTCAAGTTCTTTAACTGCCGTGCTACTGGCATAATATATAACTTCTGCAGAAACCAATCGGTTAACTCTAAATGCTTAGAAACTTATTTTTAGGAATTTCAGCTGATTTGAACTCACTGAAAAGGAAATTTAAGGTCATTATGGTTGGTGAAGTTCCATATCATCAAAAGAAAAAGAGAGTTAAATGAAATAACATTGTTGGACTGCTGACCTCGGTAAGATTCTTACTAATGATAATCTTCACCACTGTAAGGCCTGTGTGAAGATTATTCAAAATTTGGGTTGCCAAACATAGGTGTATATGATTTAGACTCAAACCTTAAATAACTACCATTTATTGTGATTAGATTGTATTGAAATTATGCAACATAAATGTGTATTATCCATACTTCTAAGAGGATTGGCTATGTTCCTTCTGTGCCTACTTAGATAAAGTGGATGTGGTTTTGTAAGGTGTGACTAGGTGCCATCATCAGAGGTTCATTTGAGACAAATTGTGAGACTTTGTGGTATAACAAAATTTGAAAATAATTATATTGAAAGTTAACAGAAATCTATCTTTTAGATTTACTGGTTGAAGAGCAATTTCTTCAAAATTGGTTGGCACTGATAAGCAAGTGTTCAATGCAGATGTTGGTTATTTTGGAGTAGGAATTTGTCATGCTATATGCTTCTCTAATCTTGCTGCATTCCTGTCAAGGTAAGCAAAATACTATAATTTTGAGTTGTTGTAGAGATTATAAACAAATGAGACATGCCTAACATGCCTTAAATAAAAATGTCAGGTTTTTAGGAGTTATCTTGCAACCACCATGTTAGACCATCTCCCACCTTCAACCCAGCCTCTTGCCTCCAATATGTATTGCCTGAACCACTACTGATACAGGTATCTTTAAACAATAAAAATTGGTATCAAATATGATTTAGGTTTTGTTATTTTGGATTGATTTTTATTAATTTAGGTGTTTGGGTTATTGGTTTTGATTAAGGTTGAATGGCGAAGAAAGAAAGGGCATGATCAAAGACGTTTGAAACCCATTTAGCTTAGGGTTGACAGCCATTGAAGGTATTGCCGAGAAACAAGGAATTTTCTTTGCTTAAACGTGGTTTGGTTGTCATCCTATGCAATGTTCTTTTCTTCTTCTTCTTCTTCTTCTTCTTCTTCTTCTTCTTCTTATTTGAATGAATTTCATTCTCTAAATTGTATTTAGTTTATATATATATATATATATATCGTTTGTTTTTTAATTCCTTTTGATTTTGGTGTCATTTTTTCTTCTTCAAATTTTCGTATCTATTGGTTTGGGTGTCAATGTTTACTTTCTAATTTAATGAATTCTCCAAATTGGGTTGAGTATTGCACGCCAACTATTTGATTTGTATTGCCCTTTTTTTATTATAATCATGGTTGTTGTTTGGAATGTAAAATTGTATTATTTTATTTTTCTATTTGACTACAGGGGACAAGAACGAGGCACTCTATACATATAGCAGAACTCTTGCAAAGGTCTATTTCTACTCTCTTTTGTACATGCAGATTTTGTGTTTGGCAGCCAATTGCCAACTTAAAGCATCTATATTATTAAAATATAAAGAGTAGCAACACAGATGTGAAACAACGAAACAAGTTGGTTGCTTTGGATTTTGTTCATTGTTTTCTTAAAAATTTATGAATAGGATTCTATATGAAGTGTTATTATATACGGTTATTTAACTGTTTAGCTTAGTTTTTGTATTTTAGTTTATATATTTAATTCCTAAACCACATTCCTCTCAAAAAAAAAAAAAAAAAATCTAAACCATATATTGTTAATTCAATTACATTAGTTGGATACATCTCATAGAATATTGGATCATGCTCACTTATTTATTTGGGTGAATTAAAGCGTCCTCTACATGTTTGACTAAATGCTTGGTCATTAGGTCTTGCTAAAGATGTATTGATTTCATAGTGGTTATAGCCTCCTATCCCACAATTGTTTTTCCAAATTAACTTTCTTACTTGGTCATGTTATGGGCATAGTTCAATTAAGTCATATCATATGTAATATGAGGCTTTAGTCTCAATTATTTATCAAGTTCTCTGATGTAGCAGCAGTTGCTGCAATAAAGATGGGAAAGGGTTTAGTGATAGAAAAGTCATTGTTTGCTATAAGTCTTATTGCCTTCTTCAAATTAGTGTAGAATCTCTATATCATGTTATAATATTATAATAATCAGTTTATAATATTTTAATTGAAGTTTCACTTCAAAATCCCTTTGAATATGCTTATGATGACTCCCTTTGTACTCCTACTGATGGTGACATTGATTTTCGGACAGTATATGGGGTTCCAGCAGGAAGGGCATAAGATATAGCCAGAGATTTGAGTTTTGCATTTGCTAGAGACTCTGTTTTGAGTTTGCTGGCAAGAAAAAGGGAAGGGTTAGCCATGGTTTATGGGGTTTTGGATGGTTCACTGACTACATTGTTCAGTTCCAAAGCCAAAGGAGTTGATGGATTTAGCAATTTTTGGAGAAGATTAATATGAACTAATTGTATTTGATTGATGACAGTATAGACTTAATTATTATTCCTATTTCTTTTTCATCATGCGGTTTAGTGGCTTGATGAAAGTACAAATTAAAAAAAAAAATCATGAATCTAAATATTTATGAGGATTGTAAAAATTAACTTTGGGTAAACAGTTTTTTTCCCATTGCTTTAAGTTTTACATTTAGTTTGCTTTAAAAAGATCCAATAGCATCACTTAAATAATAAAATGCAATATATATTTTTATTGTTTTATTTAATTCTATCCTCCTTGTGATAAACCCAAAAAGACAAAAAAGAAATTGATCAATAGTGTATATATATATATATATATATATATACACTACTAAGTTTTGTTAGTAAAATTTTTGGTTAATAATATGAATTTAGACTTAATTGAGCATTTTAAACAAGAATAAACTCATAATTAATAATATATCCATTCCCGTGCGATAGCACGGGCTACATACTAGTTTACATATAATTTACAATGTTTGTACCCCTAATTTGACATTGTATTCCTATTTTGCAGTACTTTAATCCGTCCACTTTGTATAATTCATGTTTCCCAACAAGAAGAACTCTTGAGTGGTTCAATTATCAAAGTCGTGGACACTCGGTGACAATTGACATATCCCAAAATCTGTACGATGATAATAACTGGATTGGACTTGCTCTTTATGCTTCTTTTTCAATCCCTAAGGATTACACTGCCGTTATGAAAAATCCAAATTTAGTAAAATGGTCTCACTTCCTATATTGTCAATTGCAAACAAGTAGAGCTGGACAGGATGATCAAATTCGTGTTTGCCAAATCAATGATGAAGAAACCAATTGGTTATCTACTCTCTAAGGATTCACTTGGATATCTTACATACCAGGTGAGGCATTTAAGGATATGTTGCATCAATGTGATCACATTAAAGCTTCATTTGTAAGTGATTGGGGCGGTGTAACTGTGCAAAAATGTGGGGTTCGCCTTTTGTACCAGCATGATCAGCTGCAGTTTGAGAGAGAACTACAAAACTGCAATGCCTTGATTTCTGGATATCGAGATTTCATGCACAGCAATAGTTCATCTTTCGTACGTAATCAGAAAATATACTACGCAACGAAATCACTGAGCAATTATCATATACCACAAACCGTAAATGACTTTCTGGTAAGAAATTATAAGTATTTGCTTTTGGTTCATATACCGCAACTCCCTCTTCTCTCCTCTGTTTATTATGTGATTCAATATACACAACAAATTTTGTTTATTTTACAGGATAGATGCTCCGAATATAGTCGTTGTTTCCCTCCAGTAGAAATTTTGCATCGTTTCAGCAATAAAAGTAATAAGCCCTCAGTGACAATCAATATACCCAAAAGTTGTGAATGGATGGGACTTGTTGTATGTGCTTATTTTTCAGTCCACGATCAAACTGCAACTCAACAAGTCCTCGCCAACTTTTTTGTCTTTTGGAAAGCAATGCTGTCGATTCAGTCCGAGGAAAAATTGACGTTCGCACCAATAAGGAAGAACTCTTATGGCTAGATGTCGAAGGTAGATTTCTTTGGTTATCATATCTTCCATTTGGGTTCTTTCCAGATAGGGCGATTCAAGATAGTAGTAGCACTAGCATCGAGGTTTCTTTTGTAAGCGATTGGCCAGGTGTGACAGTGCAAAAATGTGGGCTTTGTTTCTACTACGAGCATGATGAATGGCTTCAAACAATAATAAACAGTTGCTGGCAGGATTATTTGCTTCAAGACCACATCAATCTAAAAATGATTGGCAAATCAAAATTTAATCCAAACCATAATGATGAGGCAGGGCCCTTAAGAACCAGTAGTGGAGTTGAGGATGAAGACCATCATGAAATTCCAAGAAAGCCTAATATAGTGGAATCTAGTGGATCTGAGAATCAACTCAGTGAAAATGACCCACAGCCGAAGGATCAGCGTAGCCATAATGACCTGCTGGTAATTGATTTATTAGCGTGTTTGCTTTGCTTAAAACATAATATTTCCTCTCCCTCTATTTAATTTGTCTCTCCTACACTAATTAGACACACTATTTCTGTTTCACAGATGTTTGATCGATGCCTTGTCTATAATGCTTGGTTCCCTCTAAGTGAAATTTTAGAGTGGTGTAATCTTCAGAGTGATGTGACTCACGTGACAATCCCTGTACTTCCAAATCTATATATATCTAAAAGTTGAAGCGTAGCATTTATTGTTGCTACGCTCCAGTTGAGCCACATCATCACCATGTCACAAATTTTTTTTTCCTTTTTTTTTTGGGTTTCCACTTCACACATTCTCTTTAATCAATCCCATTTTCTCTCTCTCAACTCATCATCTTCCCATCATACAAACGGCTAAAGTTTATACTATTAATGACTTTCTCATTGAATCCAAATTGCTTTCAATTCTGCAATCAATCCTTCTCTCTCTCTCTCTCTCTCTCTCTCTCTCTCTCTCTCTCTCTCTTTGACTTATCATCTCCTTATAAAAAAAAAAACGGCTTTTCTCCCCATCAAAACATTCAATTACCTCTCTTTGGATTTAAAACCCACCGATTTAGTTTTTTATATATAGATTTTGAAAGTCTATTTGAGGTCACCAAATTACAACTAGAATTGGAAAGTCTATTTGATGTCAGTTTTTCTTTTTCTTCCCCTGAACTTCTTTGCTTTTCTACTGCAATTTTTATGGTTTGTAGTTTGTATTGCTTTCTTTCCACCCCAGAAGTCACCAAATTACAACTAGAAATGGAAAGTTTATTTAAGGTCAGTTTTTCTTTTTCTACCCTTCAACTTCTTTGCTTTTTAGTTGCAATTTTTATGTTTCATAGTTTGTATTGGATTTTCTCATTCCGGAGTTGTAAATACCATGTTTCTAATTTCCCTTTTTCAGTTTTCAATTGATAGTCTATTTATTTGTATTCATGTTCACAATTTTTCTTTACATAATTGCGTTTTACCCATTAAATTTTTTTGTATCTAAAGAATTGGAATGCATTTTTTTTTGTTTTAGTACATGACCATTTTCCTCCCATTTGTTTATTTTATTTTCTGAATGGCTTTGTAATTTTTTTTAAATTAAATACTGCCTAAATTCTTGCTAATTTTCTTTTAATCTCATTTAAATTTATGCTAATTTTTAACTTCTTTGAATAACTTGGAAGAAGAAACAAAATATTATGATTGATAGGTATGGACCGTATAATCCTCTTTTTTCTTGTATTTGGGATTATAACTTTGCTTTATATGGTTATTTTCATTATTTTTTTGAAAAATTATGATGTAAAGGTTTGAACTGAATTTTCTTTTCTAGGGTTGTAAATACCATGTTTCTTTTTTTCTTTTCTTTTCTTTTTTTCCTTTTTTTTTTTGAATTTTCAATTGATAGTCTATTTATTTGTATTCATGTTTACAGTTTTTCTTTATATAACTGCGTTTTACCCATTAAAATTGTTTATGTCTAAATAATTGGAATGAATTTTATTGATTTAGTATATGATCATTTGCCTCCCATTTGTTTATTTTATTTTCTAAATGGCTTTGTAATTTTTAAATTAAATACTACATAAATTCTTTCTAATGTTCTTTTAATCTCATCTAAATCTATGCTAATTTCTAACTTTTTAGTTCTTAGGATAACTTGGAAGAGGGAACAAAATATTATGATTGATAGGTAAGGACTGTATGGTGTTCCTCTTTTTCTTTGTATTTGGAATTATAACTTAGCTTTATATGGTTATTTTCATATATTTTTTGACAAATTATGATGTAAATTACATTATCATAAGCCAGACATACTAAATTTTTTTTTTTAATAAAAAAGAACTAATCTCTAATTCTTCCATTCATCTTCTCAAAAAAAAAAAAAATATTACAATTTAAAATTTTTAAGGAAATAACTTTTGGACACTTACAATGTTTAACTATTGCATCAATTCTATGATTGTGGACAAGCATGCAGTATTGATTTATGTTTTCCATGGTAGTACTAATGTTCATTACTTTGGAATTAAAAAATTCTCTCAATTGAAGCATATAGCTCAGTGTAATCTCATTCTTAAGAAATCATGTAACTTAATTCAATCATGCTAACCAATATATATAAACAAATAGAATGATTTTTTATGGTCCAACACGAATTAAATCATATTACCTTAGTTTTGTTTTTTTTTTTTTTTTTTTTTTTGAGAAACAAACACACACACACAAGGGAGAGGGAAAGAGGTTCTAAGTTTAACACAAAGGCACACCACACCATATTACCTTAGTTAGCTTAATTAAACTTATCTAATTCTCGACAGGAAAAAAAAACTTAAACTTATTTCTTATATCTTATTCTGAGTTCAGTTTGGCTATGATATGTTGCGCTTCAATCCACCATACTCCTTAATTATACATAAATGTGATAGAAATAATATTTAGATAAATACAATAGGAAATCAACTAGGAATTTCTTTTGTACTTAAAAAAAATATTATTAAATGCATACTATATAAATTCCACTATTATAATAATTCTTAAATTATATGTACTTAAATATTCACTATTAGCTCTTTTAGATACATAATCAATTTTTTCCCCTAAAGTGGGTATAATTTTCCTATTAAATTATTCCTAAGAGGCATTTTTTTTAGTAACTAAAAAGTCTTTTTTTTTTTTAGTGGAGGAGAGTGGAAGTAACCTAAAAGGCAAGAGTTAAAACAATTAATTTCTACGTACAATTTCCCTTTTGGTATAATTAGGGGGGAAAAGTCGTTCCCTACCTATATATTTGTTTTATCTAATTGAAAAAAAAAAAAACCATAAAATTCTCATTTATGAAGGAAAGTCTCAATTTTTTCATAAACTTATATGGTAGCTCAAGAGTCCTTTATTCAAACTTATTATTATGTTACCACATTGGATTTGATGAGTTTTTTTTTTTTTAAATATATATACATTATATATATCTCATCACATTATATCTACATTTTTCAATTACCAAAACATACAAAGTCTCTTCTTCTTCCCTAACCCTCCCCTCCCTCAACACTTATGTATTGTGTATACCTTTTCCCCTTCCCCTACATAATTTTTATATTTATATATTTTCTCTTTTAATCACTCTTAAAGCCAATAAGCATAGTATTTGTGATGGATTTTTAGTAATTATCACTACATGTTTGTTTTTGATATCTACAATTAAAAGTACCTCTCTCTCTCTCTCTCTCTCTCTCTCTCTCTCTCTCTCTCTCATTTCAATTTCTCTATAATCTTGATCTTCTATTTGTTAAAATTTAGAAAATTTAGAAATTGTGTTTGACTTCATCTTGCTAGGTTCTTTTTCATGATCATTGGTTTATATGCTATGCGTTGGCCTAAAGCTGAAGACCTAGGAGAAATCAAACAAGATGCAGTTGCTACATGAAAATTATAGAAATCAAGAATATTAATATATAGAAAAATAAATATGGACATATATAAACAATTATACTGTGAATACGTTTGCTCTCCCCTACCCCTTTTTATGTTATTTATTGATTGACTACACATTGAGCTTCCTTAGTTTTTCACATTTTTTAAATTGTATGGAAAGGAAAAATAGAAATCAGTATATGTTTTGGGGAGAAAATTTTTTGTAATAGTTGATTCTCATATATGAGTTTAGTGATTATGAAAATATAAATTGTTATAACTTTGTTTAATAGTTCTTATGTGATAAAATGGAAACAAAGTTTGAATAAATTGTTCATTAACTTCTCAAAAAATGAAAATAATGTTAGTTTTCATATGAAAGTTTCAAGATTCATTTTTATGTTCTAATAAAAATTATATATTTTCCATTTTTTAATTGTGTTCTATTTTGATACATATCTCACTATATTATAACATATTACAAATATTGTCATATATAATAATTGAAAGTAAAATGCAACATGTTTCCTTGCCAAAAAAAATATATATTTATACAAAAAATCAAGATATAGACTTCTTTACTTGCATAAAATATATTATATATATTACAATGTAATCACATTATTGTATAATGAGTTTGGGACTATTACTTATAATTCTCAACTACTATTCTCATTCTTTGCTTGGCGAAAAAAAATATGACATCAAATTTTCCAGCGCATTGCGTGGGTCTGCGAATAGTGATATATAAAAGAGAAGGCAGCCACTATGGAGTTAAGCTCACACAATCTTCTTATACTCTCTCCTCTCTAGCCATCAACACTACATCTTTTACGCAGGTCTAATTAAAAGTACTTACCAAATAAGTTCATTGGAAGGTAGAGGGTTGCAACCCAAGTACACATCTAAGTATGCAAGAGGAATCAAATAATGATGAATAAATCAATAAAAATGGAACCAGAAACCAGCACACAGAAATCAATCCACCAACAAAATCAAGAAGAGGAAAGACAAACTAGCTGGTTGAAACCACATCCGGCCCTTAATACACCCAATTCTAACAAAATACAATGCCTACTAAGCAAATGAAAACAAAAGAAAAGCGAGAAACATCAATGTAATAGAGGAACTATGACTGACCTGTATGCCACAGGATCAAACGGGTGAAAAATGTTAAACATTTGCCGACAGGCTGGCATCTCTTCACTTACATTTTCTTCTTCCCAATATTCCTTTCGTTTTCCTGGGATGAAGACGAAAAGCAAGTCGTTAAATCTGGAACACGTATCTGAAACTACTAATTTTATAAAAGAGTGACAGAAATTCAAAACTAAAAAAAAAGACACAGCCTAAAGCTACAAAGCAAATTAGCAACCCCAAGAGAAAAGACTGACACCTACCAAAATTCACCAAATCCTGAACAAACCTATGCCCATTACTAGGAGAACACAAACCACAAACTCATTTATAGATAACTAACTTTCCACACAGACCTCTGCATGTTTATCAGGTAGATTACATTTAAATAAAGTAAAAAAATAGTCAGAGCCCAACTCAAAATTAAGAAATACGGAAGCTCTTGTCCACAAATAAGTATTTGAATGAACATTGATTAGAAACTTTGTGAAAAGGAAAAAGTCTAGAAGAAAAGCTACAGAGAAAAGTCTAGAAGAGAAGCTAAAAGGAAAAGATATTTTTATAAAATGAGACACACACTACAATGTGGATCCATTGATCTGCTTATATACTAATTAAGTAAAGAAAGGCTAGCATAGAATCAGGGAATCTGTTACAACAGATTAACTAACAATTACACATACTAAAAACAGAGGATTAAAACCAACTGATTATTAAAACGATGCGTTTAAAACTCTAGACAATAAAGGCTGCTCCAAAACACTGCGTACGGAACTTGAAGATTAAATGATGCGGTGCGTTTCATCTTCATCAGTATCTTCTTCTGCAAACTGCCTTACATCCCCCCTCAAACTCAGGGGAGAAGACCACATGAGTTTGGAACACATCAAATGAAAACGAGGTGAAGAAAGACCCTTAGTCAAGAGGTCTGCCAACTGATCCTGAGAAGCAACAAATTTAACTTGAAGATCATGTCGAAGAACACGTTCCCTGACAAAATGATAGTCAACCTCAATGTGTTTTGTGCGGGCATGGAACACAAGATTTGAGGCAATGGCAAGAGCAGACACGTTATCACACCAAAGAGTAGGAGCATCACGAAGAAAAACCCCACAGTCCTTAAGAAGCATTCGGATCCAGCAAAGCTCAGCAGCAGCAGAAGCTAAAGCTCTATATTCATCCTCTGTCGAAGAACGAGACAGTGTAGGCTGCTTCTTAGCAAACCATGTAATAGGGGAATGACCAAGAAACACCACAATACCAGAGATGGATTTCCTGTCTAAAGGGTCACCGGCCCAATCTGCATCACTATAAGCAGATAGAACAAGAGGACCAGGTGTAAAGACAAGCCTTGATGAAGAGTCCCTTGAAGATACCTCAAAATCCTCTTAGCAGCTTGAAGATGATTAGAAGTGGGATTAGCCATAAACTGACAAGTCTGTTGAACAGCAAATGACAAATCCGGCCTTGTTTATACAATGATTGTGCTTGGCTGGGACTAGCATTAATTGCTTCTTTTGAAGTCAACGTGAATGAGGTTGCTATCCTTGATATTCAAGATTCAGAAGCGTCTTTCAATTTTCATTGAATCAATGCAGCTGGATTAAGGCTTTAATTCAAACCAATTGCCCAGGCTTGACGGTGCAGAAATGTGGACTCCATCTTTCATACGACCATGATGAGGCAGAACATAAGGAAATAAAAAGATGCTGCAAGGACTTCTTCCCTCATAGGCATGAGGTAAGATCCAGTATGCCTAGTAGCTCTAATAATGGTGATGCTCTACCTGAAAGACAGAGACAAGGCTTTAATGATGAGGCCGGACCCAGAAAAACTAGTAGCTCCATTGAGGACCTTCATCAAGAAATTCCAAGAAAGCCTATTTATACAGGGGAAACTAGTAAAGCTAAACAACTCGGTGAAAATGATCCACACCCTAAGGATCAGCACTACCAAAGCGACTTGCTGGTAATTAATAAACTATTGAGTGTTCTCTTTACCTCAAACATAATATTCCCTCTTCCTATCTCTAATTTCTCTTATACTCACTCATTAGACACTATATTTTTGTTTCACAGGACTTTGATCGATGCCTTATCTATAGTTCATGTTTGCCTCCATGTAAAATTCTTGAGTGGTTCAGGCTTCGGAGTGATGAGCCCCAACTGAGAATCCCTCTACCTCCAAATCTGTTCGATGATAGTACTTGGATGGGACTGGCTTTATGCATTTCATTTGAAGTGAACGTGAACGAGGCTGCTGCCTTGAACATTGAAGATTCGGAAACTTCTTACTATCTTATCTGTCATTTGGAAGCCAGCATTGAATGTGTGGAACCTCTCCATGTCTATTGCCTAACTAGAGAACATCTCAAGAAGTTGCTATAGCTAGGTGGATTCAATTGGTTGTTCTATATATCACATGGGTCATTTCGAGATTCGCTAAATCAATGCACCTGGATTGAGGCTAAAGTTGGAATCGATTACCCAGACTTGACACTGCAAAAGTGTGGGCTTCATCTTCTGTACCAGCATGAAGAGGCAGAGTGTAAGGAAACAATAAGATACTACACGACCTTGTTCCCTAATGAACATGAGGTAAGATCCAGTATACTTAGTAGCTCTAATAACGAAGAATCTCAACCTGAAAGACAGAGAGGACGCGTTGATCCTGTGCTTAAAGGCAAGGGCAAGCAAGTTCTTGAATAAACTCTCTTCTCTTTGGCTCCTCTTACCTCTAGGCCTCTTCTTTCTTAAGTTATTGGTAAGTCATCCTCCCTCAAGTTTATATTAAAAAAAACAATCACATGTATCCTAGTACTCATATAGTAATAGAAATTAGGATTACTACTTTTATCTAATTTTTAATTTTCTGTTATTTACACTTTCATGGTGCAACTAAAATATATAGTGTCTATATATTTTGCTCAGTAAGTCTAATATAATAGTTTGCTACGTGCTATAACCACTTGATGCATGGTTAGCTAGTAATGAAAGTTAGATTAAAGTTGAAATTAAAATTAATTGAATTAAACAATAATGTAGTTTTTTGTCATAGTTAGCCATATCTAATAATGCTCTTTGTGCAAGTATTGGTGTCACTGCGTGAGATTGGGAAGGGGAACCTATCACAATCATGACTTTAATAATTGCAAAGCATGAATACCAAGCTCATTGAATACCATGCTCATTGAATCTATAACAGCATGTTAAAACAATTTTTTAGAAGAATAATTATTGATGCAAACTTCTACAAATTTTAATGATGGAATCAACTGCATGTATCTCTAGCCAAGACAAGGACAAGTTGACATGGACTCCTAATTCATAACATGAAACTTGAAGTGAACATAAAACCAAAAAAAAATTATAATAGAAATTCAAATCAAACAGGATGTAAAGAGAAATTTACAGCTGGTGACACTCATGGCCAGCCCTAGGCCTAGGCCAATTAGGCCATTGCCTAGGGCCCCAACTAGAGAAAGACCCTAAATTTGGTGGGCAAAAATTGTTTTAAAAAAAATATAAATTTTCTTGGGAGGTATTAGAAAAAATTTAGTTTACAATTTAGGTATTAGAAAAAATTTAGAATTTTAGCTTCTTTTTGATACTATTCATAGGTCTTGTTACACTTTTTAGTACTATTCATAGGTCTCATTGTACTATTCAACTAGCTTTTAACTTTTTCTTTTTTTCTACACTTTCAACATAAAGTTTTCTGTTTTAATTAAATAAGTTATTCCCAAATGGATCTTAAATAATGCTAAAGATAGAGATAAGTCAAATTTAAATAAATAAGTCTTACAAATAGATGTATTACAGTAATTCAAATAAGAAAATATTAAAAATACTTTAAATTTTACCACAATTTTTATAATTTGATGTGACAATGAATATGATAGGTGGACTTCAACAAACTATTAAATGCATTTTTGAATGAATTTTTGTGTTTGGTGATATATTTTTGTAATTCTCATATTGTAAATTTTATAATATCTCTAGTATTTTTGTAAGTCTCATTTCTTTATTCACATCTGTCATAACATCAGTTTGTAGTAAAATTTGTTATAACTTTAGGATTTTCTCTTAAAAAAATCACATTAAAAAGTAAAAAGAATGGATTTAAAAAACACATTATATAAAATACTAATTAAATATTATTTAAGTGATAAAATAAAGGCCCTATTTGAAAATTTTGCCAAAGGTCTCTGAAATGTTTGGGCCGGCCCAAGTAACACTACAATGTACACAAACAGGCCACCCCAATTTGCAAGCAAATAAAAGCTCCCAATGACAAAAACACTGAAAATCGGAAAGGAAGAACACAACATACATGTAAATAGACCACTAGTTCAATTATTCAATTTCAAGATAGCAAAATACCAATAGATTATAGATCAAATAAGCCCATCTCAAAAGTAACTTTAAGTGCATAAAATTGAATAACTTCCAATGGCAATTTTGTGGATCTCGGTAATTTTTAAGAATAACAAATGAAAATCAACTCATGCAACCAAGGTATTTCATATGTTAAGAGGAAGAGCTCCAGATGCAGCTTGCCTCAATTGCTGCATAAACTACAGGTCGTGCAAGCTACAAAACGACAGATCTACAAGTGAGTTTATTAGCAGATCACGAGACAAGCACGTGACTTATACTAGTGTGATCCACGCGTCATTAGTTGATTAGATTAAAGTGTAAAACAGTTAGTTGTTGACTTATTTCTGTTTCTGATTTTCTAACGGCTAGTTTGAAAGTAGATTAATTTCAGTCCTTAATATAATCTCTCTGTTCTTAGTATAAATAGGAGAACCTTGTGTAAATGTAATTCTCTCATCAATATACAGAGATTACACTCTCTCAATCTTCTGTTTAAGTAAGCTTTTAAAATCATAGATTTCAGCTAAAATCTTTATCGATTAAGCAATAAGGAAAACAAAAAAAAAAAAAAAAACAAAAATCCTGTAAATTCAAGAATAGAGCGCCCACACACACAAGAACTTTCTGCGGATATTTGGTTCGTGTTGATCCAAATGCCACAAGAAATTTAAGATGAAGAGGAACCCTCGTAAAGATAGTAAAGCTTTTAACGTCATATATTTTATCTAACTTCATTGTATTTCTCATCACGAGAGTAACGAGACCACCATTATTGACTGTGAACAAGAAAAGATTGGGTGTTCATCTGTTTTCCCATTTCCTGTTTCCATATTTTGCAGGTGAGTTTGAGTTTGACACGAATCTCATAGAAAACACTCTTCTGAAGATCAAGTTCAAGGTATTACATCTCAAACACAAGCAGAGAATCAACCATCTGTACGTGAATGTTGCGTGGAAGCAAAAGTTTTGTCCAGAAAACAACCTGCATTCAAAATATTTTCATTTTAGTTTTGTTTTTTTGTTTCTGATCATAGAAAATAATGAATTTCACATTTCTAATATGGTCTATTATATATCAGATTGCTGGTATTAACTATATATTAAGAAAACATTTTCTTCTATCAAAAAAAAAAAAGAAAAAAGAAAAGAAAACATTTTCTGAACCATTCTTTTATGCCTCTGTTTATTACGTTCCTTGGCTACTGAAAAAGAAAGAAAAGAAAGAAAATTGATTTTCCCATCAGATATTACCAGAGATTCGACCTCTCACTGCAGTTTTAGTTGGGCCTCTACAGAAGCGTATGATGCAGCCCATTCCTGCAGCAAGTGGGCCTTGAATAGGGTGTGTTTAGTGTCGTCTTAACCAGTCATGTCCTCTAGGCTCTAGCCCCTCTTTCCTTTTTAATTTTTTTTTAATAATTGTTACAATAATTTGGACAAAGAAATTCGTGCCTTGATTTTCTTAAAGACATCAGACAATGTCATTGAATTAAAATATTTTTGGTCTATCATTCTAGTCCAAACTTGTGTAATATAATATTCAATTCATGTGGTTGGTTTAAATAAATTAGAAAATTTTAGATTTTAAATTTGATTAAATAATTTGAATAGAGAATGAAATGTCAATTATTTTAATTGATAAAAATTTATGGAAATATTTGAGCTTTATTAAAATGTAGCAATGAATTAACGAATTATAATGTTTTTTTTTTATTTGAGTAAATCTCCAAAATTCACTTTATCATATACATATATTGGTTTTTTTATTTTGGATAAAATGTGTTGTTAAATTTATATAAAGTGATTTTTTATTTTTTAAATTATCTAATCCAAAGTCCAAACAAAACATTTTTGATATAGCAAAAAAAAGTTTCCTGAAAAAAAAAAAAAAACTATAACTCCTCAGCACTTTGATTAAATAAAAATATCTCACTTTGTCACGGTTTGAGATATTTTTAAATATCTCAACACTTTGTCACGGTTTCAGATTTCACTTCGAATAAATTATAATTCCTCGAGTTTCACTTCAAGCCACATGCAGAACACTGAAGAGACCAAACTTAATAAAATTTGGTTTGCTCAAATAATTACTTACTAATATTATCTACATAAAATAAAAACTTTAGTTTGATCTAATTATACACCTTATCACCCGCAACCGCTAGTCATGTGCCTTTATAGCCAGAAAGAATGGAACCAAAGATCTCTAGTTTGCTTTCCAAAGCCACAATCAACTGTTGAACCCTTTCTGTTCCCCTGCCTTTTTACCACCCAAAGCTTCAATCAACAACCAAACCATACTAAGTTCTTGAATATTAGAACTGGTTTTGTACATTGCTAATTTACTATGACCAAAAAACCTACATTATTATTTAATTGAATTTCTTTTAATTTCAACTTTCCGTTAAACTTTAGAAGCTAGCAACTCATGCATCAGGTGGTCATAGCATTTAGCAAACTATTATATTGGACTCACTGTGCAAAAAAAAAAATATTTCTGGCTTGCAACACGAAAGTATAACAGAAAACTCTGCAAAAATTAGATAAAAGTAGTAATCCCTGTGTTCTTTTACATGAGCACAAGCATGCATATTTATGCTTGTTAAAAATTGTCTCTGCTGTCTATTGTCCAACCCACAAATAATTTTGATTTCATCTCCTTCTTTTTCCCATAAATTTAATATACTTGGTGCCCAAAGAATTTGTTAATAAAGCAGATGGTTTAAATTTTTCTTGCCGTGTTTGAACTTAAATTCTCAGCACCAAATGAAGCTGATACTTGAGCCAAAATAAAATCCAATGGTCTAGTATCTCCGGCTATTGTTGGTTCAATTATTTGTATCCTTTTCCCCCCTCTAGGATTCTATAAAGGACCAGGGTAGATGTAAAAAGTCAGGAAAAGAAAATCAAACATAGGAGTGACAGTGTCAGTTGTAAAAAAATGTAAACTGACAATACGTTCATTTGGTGCTATGGGAAAATTTTTCCTTACATGAGGCACTCCATTTCATAAAAAAGTTGAATGTAAAGGAAACTGCCCAAGCACTAAACCAGTTCAGCAGCACCATCAAGCCACTAGCAGCCCCCTTCACATTAATTGGGAAAATCTGCAAGAGAACAGGTTTCAGGTAAGCTCAATGAATATGGAAGAAGCCATATCTAATAATTCTCTTTATGTAAGTATTGGTGTCACTGCCCGAAATTGGGAAGGGAAACCAATTACAATATTTACCATAGAAACTGCAAAGCATGAATACTAAGCTCATTGAATCTATAACAAATTTTTATGCACTTGCATCAACAGTAAAATTAAAATCTCAGGCCAAGACATGGAGGATTGATCACTAACCAAGACAGGGTGGACAAGTACTCCTGATTGCATTGGGAAATGCTCAATATCAACTTATATAAAATTTTTTCTCTGCCATTCTTAGATCACAATTTGAAATTGATTGAACATAAATAAAACCCAAATGTTATATAATAGAAATTCAAATTGAACAGAAGGATTAAAAAAAAAATTTGGCATAACCTAATCGACTAGGTTGTGCACTTTATGCTTGACAAAATAAAGATAAAAAATTGAGGCTTTTTATGATATTAACAGGTTTAATGGAAAATGTTAACAAGTGCTGTACAACACTTGTTAATAATCCATTTCAAAAAAGTTTTGAAACCACTTTTATGGGAAATGAAAAAAAACTGTCAACATATTAATTACTTTTTTTTCATTTCTCATAAAAACTTTCTTTAAATGAATTATTAACAAGTTCTATACAGCACCCGTTAACAGTACTCTTATTTAATATCAATACTACTAGAAAGCTCACCTTTATTTCTCTGAAAATTTACTCTCAGCCAAAAAAGACATTTAAATTTATAAATCTCATAAAAAAAAACCATAAAATTACACAAATTTACATCAACAACTGAAAACATAAATATACTACCAATGTTACACATCTACCAACAAATTTACATAATCAAGAACCTAGAAACTCTATTAAACTTGCCACCTGCCCCACCACCCAGAATTTTTTTGACCCTTCATACCCGATTTCAACTGAGCCATTCATTCAAAACAATTCTCCATGCTTCGGGTCAGATGGGTCGAATAGATTAGCCTTAGGACAGTCCCTTCCACTCCAAGCTCAACCCTGTACAAGTAGACAAAATTAAACCCTATCATTTTAAAAGGTTTCAAATAAGCCCATCCAGTTCCCTGAATTACATATCAAAATGTCCTTTTCCATCAATGATGTTAGGGAAATAATCGATGGCTTATTTGAAAACCTTTTAAACGAGCATAGTTTAAATTGAAATTTTTGAAAAGTGTAGGATAAGTTTAAAATTATTCCTAAAAAATAGGGTTTGAAATATAATTTATAAAAAAGAAAAGGTTGAGGCAAGTCCAACTTAAAACATGGTAAAATTATATCTTTCACATAATCAAAAGGAAATAAGTCAAAAAACACAGTTGTTGCACAGTCCAAGCAATTCTTGGTTTGAGAGGAACAGTGTTAAAGAAATAAAAAATTTCACAATATTTTTCACAACAATTAAGTTAGCAAGTTTTTACTAATTTTTATTTGTACCAATCATGACATCACTTTTTTAAACTATCACTAACACATTAATCGGTGTGAAAATTTTGTATATATATAAATATATATATTTTTTGTATCTATGGACTTTTCTATTTTGAAAAACAACCACCCATATGATTTCCATCTTATCTTTCTGTGCACTGCGGTAAAGATTATCAGTTCTTTGGTATATGGTTAAAATTGAAAATTAGAGGGAGGATGACTTACCAATAATTTCAGAAGGAAGAGCCCCATAAGAGAAATTATTCTTCTAGAACTCGCTTGCCCATGTCTTTAGGATCAATGGGTCCCCTTTGACTTCCAAAATTAGACTCTTTCCTAGAGTTGGAGGTTCTACTAGATGTTCCTTCACCATCATGCTTTGGTGAAAATAGCCAAATACCACGATTTTGGAAAAGTTTGTGGTAATCTAGCACTGTTTTGGAAATATTTAGGAATCTACCACTTTTTGGTACTCGAGTTTCTAATTAGTTTGCCAACATGGCACTGGCTAAGTTGGATTTTGTGCATTAAAAAATGCCACCTGGTACTTGATGGTCTCAAACTTGAGTACTGTGTGGACTAAACTCGAGCTCGAGTACTATGTAATTTTACATCCACAGTACCCGAGCTTCCCAAACGCGAGTCTGGCTTAGGCTTTGTAGTCCACCATACTTGAGTTCAATGAACTCGGGTTTGGCTTGGGTTCTAGGTCTAATTTGGAGTTCACCATACTCGAGTTCAATGAACTTGGGTTTGGCTCAAGTTCCAAGACTAATTTGGAGTCACCATACTTGAGTTCAATGAACTCGGGTTTGGCTCGGTTACTTTCTCCATCAAACTCGAGTTCATAGAACTTGAGAACTATGTAAATTTTTTTCAATCTCACTCAATCTAACTCTCAATCTCCTTCTCACTCTCAATCTCACTCTCACACTCTTTCTCTCTGTCTTAGTTTTTAATCTCACTCACTAGCCCATTACAATTTGCAAAACCAAAATTTGCATATTTCTTTTGCTTGTATTTGTTCCGGGGATGGAGGAAGCACACACACACAACTTCCATTATAGTGTTGACATGCCATGAAAGTCTGATAGAGTCTTGTTTACAGATCTTAATTTTCGATGTACCAGAAATCCTGGATCTACCATACATTTTGGATAATCATCCTTTAAATTGAACCAAAATCAAGCTCAGATACTAAATAGGCCAAAAAAAATTTTAACATTTAAAGTTTGAACACGGAAATGGCTAACAGTTTCTTCAGCAAGCCTAAATTTCCATTAACTAGAATTTTCTCAACTTTGTTAGCCCACTAAATATTAAACTATACATATTATATGAGACTATCACAAAAGTTTTACAGAGTTGTATAGACGCTCCTTTACTTACAAGATGCTGTGATTAAAAATTACAAGAATACAGTAGGATTTTAAAATTTTTGGTTTCTCCCTAGGATTTTACAAAAGTTGAACCGCTGTGATTGCTGGGAATTTCTCTCGTAGTGTCCTTGTAACAGCAACACGAACAGTTATCACCCCTGCAGCTGGTCCTGTTATCCTTACTTTAACTATTGGTACCTCAATTGCCACCAGTTAAAGAGATCCACTAGCTGCCCTACCAAATAGGGCCTGATTTCTTCGAGAACCTGAAATGGGCAAGGCAAGTATGATAGACAAAACATTGAAACAAGCACCTAAAAAATAGAGAAAAAGGAGGGTTGGAGAGGGGGGAGGGAGGATGAATCTGCAACCTCGCCATTGGAGTAAGGAACATAAAAGCAATCTTTGGAAACAACTCAAGAACAAAACCTACATATGTCACAGATGGTAGGGAGTCCACATAGCAGTTCAACCATCAAAGAACAGACTCAGTAGATTTTAGCAGAAATTTTGAAATTCACTATTTAAGATCACACTCAACCCAAAAGAGAATCCTAGCTTTTGGTTGAGCTAAAGCCTAGAGCTCATTGGCAATATACTAATTTCAATTTTCTTTGTGGCCAAAAGTTAAAAGAAACTGAGATTTAAGTACAATTTGTCACATAAAACATAGAACTAGTCTATCCATACAATCAATTGTATAGGAATTTGAATGAAAATATTCTGAAATTGGTGTTCATAAGGTGAACCTTCCCTGGAATTTACATCAAGATTCGTGTTCTATTCTATTAAATCTACCCATAGTTGCTATCCTTGGAATAAGACATGGCAACATAGTCTGAACTTTTCCTAAACCATCTGAATTACTTTGTTTAATTATTTGTGTTTCAAGGAGGAACACTAAACAATTAGACTTGTAACAGAATGGTTTTTTCATTGTAGATAAACCTAACACTAATACCTTTACATCAAAATGTTCATAAAAGTTCAGGAAGCAAAATACATATCTTAGGACACAAAATATTTAGGTATTCCATACTTATTTACAACCCTGCTCAATATCAAACCCTGTAAAGCTTAATTGGGAAAATACTTGACTGGAGAAAATTTACCTAGGATGCACTTGTTTAATTTCTTGAGGATCATGCAACTTGGACATAATTAAACGAACATACCTGCAAAAGAGATCATGAGTAAATTATCTTGTGAAAATAATCTGCAATACACCTTACCATACCATCAAAGCCTAGTTTCTCTCCACCACTCCCATCAGAAACCACAAATGTACCAAAATTCAGGAACCATGAATCATGTGTATTTCCTTTGTTAAACATCATATAGAGCACATAATGCCATATAAATAGATAACCCTGTTAAACTGAAAAGAAATTATGGTATTCAAAAGATTTCTCAAAATCAATACATAACAAGGGTTTTTTTTTTTTTTTTTTTTTTTTTTTTTAAGACCATAAAATTTAAATGTACATCGGTCAAGCAGTAAAAGAAAACATCCCTGCCGTATTTATCCACTCAAACAGGCTCTCTTTATATTATAATTAGAAGAATGCTTAATATTTATTAAAATAAAAAACAGTAAACCATCAAAAGATCAAAAAACTATAACACATAAAAGAAGATAACTTGTTATAAATATGAAAGAGGGCAAAGGTGAGGATAATTGCCTATATAAATGCATGCCTTCAGTGCAGAAAAGGTAAACTGAAGGGTTGGCTAGGAAAAACATACCGAATCTCAGAGTCTTTTATTTCACGGGGGCTTACCTGAAAAGTAAATTAGACAAGAGTACATTAGATAAACTTTGTAAAGAAAGCAATGTTGACTGCATAGTATTTTAACTTTAGCTAAACATGCAATCAAAACAAATCTTGGAATACCCCCTCTTCCAGAATCGGCTACTGGATTCTCGGAAAGCCTGATATCCTTTGAATGTAACCCAAAAAAAAAAAAAAAAGAATCATTTAAGATTTTGTAGTAAACCATTTAGACTTTAAAGTATTTTGGAGTTAATTATAATCGATATCATATAGTTCAACTTTAGCAAATTATTTAGTCCTCCAAATTGGCAGAAGAGGCCTAGTTTTCAGTTACAAACAAGAGATGGAATATGCCATAAAGTTCATGTATGCCCACCAACATAACTTACATATGTGTGGAAACCTAGCCCACGCCCACAACTGCACCAATAGCAGTGCACCACCAATCTGCTTGGCTATCTTTTCAGATGCATTATAGAGGTGTCTACATAACCAACTTAGTGCTACACTACTCTAGCTAAAATTCTTTTCATTGCTGATTGGATTGAAAAATTGCAGATACATGACTGAGAGCTGTTCGCCAAACTTGTCCATAAACAGCACACCACCCAACATTTCCAGTATGTAAAATTGAGTGCACTGCTGCACAAGCAAGTTAGTGGCACCAGTTGGGAGGGGCTTGCTAAACCATGACTTGGGCCAAGACGCTTTTAACCTCGGCCCACACAACACTACAATGTCCTCACTAGCAAGCCATCTACAAGTACCCCCATTATAACCTTCATGTCTTGTAGCGTGATGGTAATCTCACAGTGGGGCAAGTGGAATGAGTGCGTCTCCATCACTTCACCAACGCCGTGATCAATGCATGGTCAAGGTCTATATCTGGGACCCGAAGTAGCCCATCTAACCCCACATCTGTGATATAAGTGACAATTCGTTGATCTAACCCACCTTCGGGCACACCACTAAATCAGTGATGACAAGTCAGTACACCTAGCACTTCTTGCAAACGAAGTAGCATTGTATTAATAATAGCATTCACTAAGCACGTAATAATTACGTTTCAAACTTAAACACCAATGCTAGGGACAAGTGCATAGTAAGAAAAATCTTTGTAGTACATATATTGACTACGATTTTGGACAAGTGCATACCTTGTCTGTCGAAGGAGCATCCTAAAGCAAACTTGAATGATGCTCAAGCTGCCTCGTCAAGACAGTACTCACAGAGGGTCCCGCTCGATGTGGGTCTATATCTGGCAAAAATTAAAGGTGATTAATGGCCCATTAAGTGACTACTTGCCCATTAGGTTGAATGCAAAGTATAAACATTCTAATTCTCTTTTTAAGGAGCATGACACATGAGGAAAATTCACAAATTGAGTTCCTACTTTTTCTTTCTTTTTCTTTAATAAATTTCTTTCATAAGCTTGAATTTTATTCAAAAGAGAGTGGCTATATGCCTTACAAGCAGATTCAATGAACTACTAGTAGATTACCCTTATTGAAACAAAAGCACTCATTACAAACATTTTAGCCATTTTTTTGAGTTCTTACTTTTTTATTCATAGAAATATGTGGTTTAGATTAAGGTTTAGCCATTTTTCATATAATTGGGAGGGTGACTATGTCTAGGGTATTAAAGCTTGTATATTTACAGCAATTCTTAAACAATTCTAAGCCCCAAAATTCACAACATTCTGGACAGGGCTTGTTATCCATAATCCATTTTGGACTTAAAATGGAAATCAATAACTTCTTGTACAAAAAAAGAAACACAAAGGAAAATAAATAAGAAGCAAGGTGCATTGGATAGCAGTGAAAGATTTGTGGTGGCCTAGACAGCTATGGTTGTGGTCCTATTCAATAAATCAATGGACCTTGCTTCTAAATTAATCCCAATCCCAATTACCACTAATAACCCAACCCCCAAACCGTCCTAAACCAAATGGTCAAACAAATATTGAGAGTAAGATTGAGTATGTACCTTGTGATTCAAAATTGAAGATGCAGATCACCAACTAAAGACCTCGATATCGTCAACGTTGAGATTTGAGAGTGAGAGTGCACCAGAGAGCATGAGTGAGGGGGAGAGTGAGAGAGAGAGTGAGAGCAAGAAGGAGACTGACAGCGAGAGGGGGATTGAGAGTGATATTAAGAGAGTGAGAGGGAGAGGGAGATTGAGAGAGTAAGACTAAGCAAGAGAGAGGGAGAGTGAGAGTGAGAGGGAGAGTGAGAGTGAGAATGAGAGTGAGAGCGAGAGCGAGAGGGAGACTGAGAGGGAGACTGACAACGATAGGGAGATTGAGAGTGAGATTGAGAGCAAGCTCAGTGAGAGCGAGAGGTAGACTGAGAGCAAGATTGAGAAAGTGAGAGGGAGATTGAGAGAGTAAGATTGAGTGAGAAAGGGGGAGATTGAGAGTTAGACATGAGTGAAATGGTGAGTATTAGGACAAACCAAACCCAAGTTCATTGAACTCGAGTATGGTGGACTTGGAACCGGAGCCAAACCCGAGTTCAATGAAGTCGAGTATGGTGGGCTATTATCCTGCAACTTAAGCCAAACTCGAGTTCAATGAACTCGAGTATGGTGGGCTATAATTATCCTGCAACCTGAGCCAAACTCAAGTTCATTGAACTCGATTATGGTGGGCATCCTGGAATTACAAAACCAGAGCCATACTCGCATTTAGGGAGCTCGGCTATTGTGTATGTGTACAAACACAATACTCAAGTTCTGGGAACTCGAGTTTAGTCCACACAGTACTCAAGTTTGAGACCATCAAGTACTTGGTGGCATTTTTTAATAGACAAAATCCAGCTCAGCCAGTGCCATGCTAGCAGACTCACTACGAACTCGAGTTCATTGAACTCGAGTTTCCTTTAAAACTCGATTTTATGAAACTCGAGTGCATGAGATTAGGCCAAGAGATCTCAATGGACATTGGACAATAGTATATAGTTAATCTAGTTATAGAAACTCTTGGAGAATGACGAGAGGCGAAGAGCTAGTAGTTCAAACATAGGGAGTTCAAAGAAGCTCTGGCATGGGATTTTGGAGGCTTAATTCTTTCCTGTGAGTGCTAGCCAAAATGCATTTCCCACATGGTTGGATGAGAAATCAAAGGAGATTGAATTCTTTGCAGTATTGTTGAGTGAATCCTCCAAGAGGCAAAGTTGGGTGGATTTATTATTCCTAGTGTTAACCGAATCCCTTTGGTATTGGGGCAATTAGATCCTTCTTCTCTATGGAAAACCTTGCGCGATTAGCAACAGATAGGTTGGAAGAGTACAAGAAAAATCAGGCTGTTCAGTTAAGCTCTCCAAGATCAAGCAATCCTTCGAGTTAGTAAGCAGCCGAACCAAGCTAGTACAAAATAAATTTTAAGCTTTCAAACTCTTTATATATAAAAAAAAATAAATAAAAAAAATAAATAAATAAAGAACACCGCATTGGACATGGTTTGATGGTAGTAGTCCAAGCACCCAAAGAGGAGCAATTCGAGCGATAACTCCAACAAAGCTTGTGTAGTATACGTGGTATTACTTATTACAGTCACGTGACGTAAGGTCAATGAGCCTACACCAAAGACCCATTTTTTCATTAAAAAAAAAAAAAAAAAAAAAACTTAACAGCAACAAACTAATAGCGTTAACGGCTATTTAACAAACTTCAGTTAAACGACCTGTAGCTCTGCGTTGATCATCAAAGGCATAAGTAAATGACATATAACATATCACGCCATCAAGAATTTAAACCCAATCTCAACGTTCACTTTCTCCATCACAGTATTACAATTCAGGGGGTCTCTGCCATTTTTCACTTCTTTGAATATGTATGCCACTCGTGAGACACGCATATAAAGCTTTTGATTAATTTTCTAGAGAAAAGTCTTTATTTCTAAACCTAGTCAACTAGTCTAAATCAAATTCTTTTATTTGGTAATTAATAGAGGTGTGAATGTCCTTTTAAAGTGGAAAAGATGGCCAAAGTGAAGAGAAGGAAGAAATAGCCCATCATACCAAAACTGATGCTTTGACTTGAATGGCTGGGGGACTGAAAGGTTCATAAATCATCTATGTACAGTTCAATGTCAAAATCAACTGCCTTAACTTAAGTGCATTCATTTCTTTTTTTTTCTTTTCTTTTTTTCTGTCAATATTAATTTTTTTTATATACTTTTAAGACAAAAAATTTTATGCATATAAGAAAATTCATAGGTATGATTTAGAAAATTGTAGTTCAAATGTGCAAAACAAAATTTTAACTACTTTTCACCCATGCTATGTGCCTGTTCTAAATTTATTTATTGGGTGAATTATTCATTGATGTATACTCTTCATTTGTTAGAGTATTCTTCATGTGTGCCCACATGTTCATTAAGTTGTTTTTTTAATAGGAAAAACATATAGAAATTCTTGGCATAAGCAACAAGACTCTCTTTTCTCTTTTTTTTTTTTTTCTTTTTTTTTTTTAAGGAAACAAAATTATTGAATGATTATTACCATCTAAGACATCAAAGATAGGATCCTTCTTAGGATAGTAAAACATAAATCATATTGTTTATACTAATATTTTTAATTAATGTTTCTATATACGAATTAGAAGAAAATAACAAAAAAATTGTTCCCTAGATGACATATCATGATAACTCCTTTGCATCGTTCTCTTGATCTCTTCTTTCACATATATCATCCTCTTCCCTATCAATTTCAATATGAAGATGGACATACTGTCTCAGCATAATCACCTAATTTGTGCTAGGATTTTAGAGAGAGAGAATTAGGCTTTTAAATAAATCATACTTTGCAATAATCTTACATTCTGACACAATGGTGTGCTGTCACAGGCAACCAAAAATAAAACCTATACTCTTAAAAATATATGTAGTAGTGCGAGTAAGGATCATTCCCACGGAGAGTATCCAACCTAGTTTTATGCTACGTGAATAAGGAGTGGGGGGGGGGGGGGGTTTGAGTATAATGAAAAAAATTTTAAGAAAAGTAACACGATTCAAATTAAAGTATCGAATTCAATTAAAAGAACAAACCTTGGTCTAAGTCAACATCCACCATCGGAATTTTACAACTGATCATCGATGTAAGTATATATCAATTCACACTTTGAATATTCACTGTTGGAATTATTTTCCTATTTCTCCTTAGTCGCAATTAATTAGAAAACAAGTAATCTAATTAACCCTAACTACTAAACGACCCAAGACAAGCACTAAAGGTTTAATTTAGTAGCAGCCTTAAGAACTAGATAGATCAATGAAGCTAAACAACACAAACAAAAACGGTTGCATTTAATTTAGTCGAGTGTTCTTCCTAAGATCTAATAATTTCTGACGTAACAAATCATTAAATTTTGGTTACTTCACAAATTAGAGGGATCAAACAATTACGGATTTGATATCTAATTTAGCAGTAGATTGCAACGAATAATAAACTAGTAGGCTTCCTAGTAATTAAATGAGACAATAATGAAAATAGGCACAGAAGAACATCCAATGTTTAAAGCATAAATTGAACAATAAAAACAAATTAGATCTCACAATTTTATTGATTCCGAGGCTTCTCTTTCCTTCGACCAAATATAAAAGTTTTAGCCATGCAGAGCCATGACAAAAATCTGATTTCTCCTCCCCTCTTTTAGACATTAATTCCCCATTTCCCAAACCTACAAAATCTCCTAAAAATATTCTAAATAATAATATCCAAATCTAACTAATTAAGGAAAAATATTGAAATAAAACAAAGTCCCAATATAACTAGGAAAGTGGTGTTTTGCAGCATGAATTTTCATGCATCAGATCTAGAAGCTTCCTAAAATAAACCGCATTAGATTTGCATATTAGAATTGCAGGCAAAGGAACATTCTAGAACATCAGTAGTGCAGGTGCAGCAACTTCAAGCCCGATTTCGACCTTGATGCAGCTCGTATCTCTCAAAACTCAAAATATGAAAGTTGTAGAGTTTTGTCTTAGCATTCTATAAATCTTGAATCATCTCAATCGGAGCTCGGATGAGAGAGTTATGCCGAGATTACGAAGCGATGTCAAAGCTGTCCAGAATAGCCCAATTAGCTATGTTTTGCACTTAATGCCTCCATTTGCATCATAAATCAAAATATAAGAATAATGAGTACATTTAGGCTCCAAATAAGTATAAAAGACTAAACATTTTGGGAGAAAAATATGACATTTTGCATTCTCATCACACAATTTTATTTTGTTTATTTAATGTTGGATATATGTGTGTTAGTGAACTCCCACATTGAATAATAATAAGAAAAGTGGGTGATTAACATAACATAATTGTGTTCAAACTCATAGACTTAAAGGTTTTGGTTAAGTGGTGTTCCTATATGTTATATTAACCATATAGTTGAAATGTATTATCCATGGCAAGTATTGGCAACAATATTAACTCCATAAATTTTTAACATAAGTTTGTTTTCAATTAGGTTGTAAATTATATACCTTGCAATTATCAACTACAATGAGAAATTACAAATTATTTTGGTCCATAGAAGCAGTTGCACTTGGTCTTTATTAAATCACATGAATTTGAATTATCTCCTCTATATTTGTCTCTCTTTTTCTTTATAGTTTGCACTAAAACCAGCCCACATCACCACACTTTCATCCACGGGCAACACACACAGTTGTCCTTGTCCCAGTGGATGATTTAGCAGCTATTGCAGCCCCAACCTTTTATCTAAAAGTTGTCTCATTCGCACCGGCCCTTGTGAAAAACAATAAATTAGGTTGCGTTTGTTTCAGCTGAAAACGAATTTCGGAATTACTTTTACACCCTTGTGTGTGTTTGGCTCCAACAGAAAATATGGTCAACTGGAAAATCAATTACATGTTGACCGTAAAATCACCCACTTCAGCCATAAAACCAATGTAGCCTTCGTTTTACCTTCAAACGAATTCCAGGACTCAGAGAGAGAGAGAGAGAGAGAGAGAGAGAGAGAGAGAGAGAGAGAGAGAGAGAGAGAGAGAGAGAGAGAGAGAGAGAGAGAGTCCAAAACCCAAATCACACCTCACCTCAATCAAGCTCCGGCCAGCCCTGATCGTGCCGCCCCACCACCCATATCACGCCGCCCTACCGCCCAGATCATGCGACGACCAGCGTCCTCTTTTTTCTCTCTTCTTCCTCAACGTTGCCACCATCTTGATCGAAGCCTTGCATCTCGTTCTCGCCATCACCACCCAAGACCGATCTTGTTCTCTACTCACCCAAGATCGATCTCGTCGCCACTGTTGAAGATCGTCGCCGCCGCTAAAGATCGATCTCTCTTTCCCAATCTATCTCTCTTTCCCTCAATCTCTCAATCTTTCTCTCTTTGATCTCTGACTTTTTGTTGTTGTTGTGGTGGTGTGGGTGGTGGTGTTTTGGTGGTTTTTCTGTTGTGTGGTGGTGGGTTTTGTGTGGATAGTGGTGGATTTTTTGTGAGTGCTGGTGTTTTGGTGGTTTTTGTGTTGCATGGTGGTGTGTTTTTTGTTTGGATAGTGGTGGATTTTATGAGGGTGCTGGTGGATTTTTTGATATAAAATTTGTTTGGAAGCTGAGAAAATGTGAAAAATTTGTAGAAAAATAGCATTTTTAGAATGTTACCAAACACTGAAAATCGTTTTCTGGCTATTTTCCATTGCACACCCAAACGCCCGGATTTTAATTTCCTTACGGGAATTCATTTTCCCCTGCATTCATTTTACACTCAGAATTCGATTTACATCAAACCAAACGCAGCCTTAGACTCACCCCCCTTTTCTTGGATTGTTCAAACCAAAATTCAAACGAGAGTGGACTTGGCGTCAACGACCTTGTCTGAGCTAGTGATATTGTGTGGCTCATAAACCGAAGTAAGTCACCAGGGCCACTGTTTGGTCAGAATTTCTGCTAATAAATATCGGCTCCACAGCTCCACCGAAAGTGAACGACCTTGATTTTGAATAAATCGAACCACCCCACATGCATGTTTATCAACCCTTTTCTTTCTTTCTTGTTTTGGTCATAGTTCCGTTGAATTTCACTGTAATGGTGTGAATTGAAAGAACTTTGAGGCTCGGGTTGTGTTTGTACTATTTTGGGATTTTTCTCATTATATTTGCTATTCACTTTACATTACATAATATGTTAGTATTATCATTATATTTGCTATTCACTTTACATTAAATAATATGTTTGTACTATCTTAATTTATAGAATTCCTCTTGGGAAAAATCTCTTAAAGCCTATTGTTAATCAGAGAACATGGCTAATGGCAAATCTTCCCGTAGAAGTCATAAACTATGCTGTGCTGTAACAGCAATTTTCTTTGTTATCATTGTCATTGTTATCATAACCTCATTCTTTACCATCTTCAAGCCTAAGGGTGTGTTTGATTTGGTGGAAAACAGGGAGGATGAAAAATAGAGGAAGGAAAATAGGGTGGAAAATGCTATTTTCCACTGTTTGGTTGGGAAAAGAAAATGGGAAAGACGGAAAACTTGAGAGAAAATTTTCTCTTGCGGGCCCACAAATTTAATCCTCTCAAATCGGTAGGAAAATCTGGATGGATAGCACTTTTCCACAAATGCCCTCTCCTACTTACCCTTATTCATGATCTGATCTATCTCACCTGATGACTTTTGCCCGCAAATTCACTTTTGCCTCTTCTCATCTTACCTTCTTCACAGCACACCAACGTCCAATGGTCCAAGTTCTCTTCTCTCTCTCTCTCTCTCTCAATGTGACCTGATCAAGTTGAATTTTTCTTTGCTGGTTGCAAAATCCTTTGCCCAATTAAAAATTTTTACATTATAATAATAAAAATAATAATATAAATTTATATATATGATGTGGTAAATTTTATATTATTTAATGAGTACAAATAAATTTATTTCTTACATATTATGTAACAAGGGTATAATGTCAATTTATATAAATTACATTTTCTGTTCTCTCATTTTTCTCTCCAACCAAACAAAAAAGTTTTCTACCCTTCCACTTTTCTATCCCTCCAATCAAACACACATGAGGGAAAACCAAATCTTTTCTATCCTCCCACTTTTCCATTCTCCCACTAATTTTTCATCCTTGCACTTTTCTACTCCTTCAATCAAACACACCCTAAAGACCCCAAAATTTCCCTCTACCCTGAAGGCATAAAAAACATTGACTTCTCAGCCTTAACAGCTAATGTCACATTGTCATTAGGCACTGTTGTTGCAATTGAGAACCCAAACTATGGAAGCTTCAAGTACAAAAACACCACATCTTATGTTACTTATCATGGGGAAGTTGTGGGTGTAGCTCCAATTGAGCAAAGATATGTGCCTGCACACCACAAGCTTAACATTACAACTTCTATGGAGCTTACGGCTGGTAAATTGCTAATCAATCCCCATTTATTATCTGATTTTGCTGCTGGGAGCTTGAATTTGACTTCAACAGCCGTGTTGCGTGGGAAAGTGATAGTGCTAAACATTTTCAAGTTCCATGCCACCGTTATAACAGGTGAAATATATCTTTTTTTATTAGTCCTCAGAAAGTTGAGTCCTTGTGCCAGACCAAACTCAAGTTATAATTTTTGTTGTTATTCATTTTCATTTCCCTGCATATTTCCTTATCAACGTGTAATCACATTAAAAAAAAAAAAATGGCAATCCAAGGGACTCATCATGGTCTCTCTCAATCAAACTCCTACATCATCTTAGAGTTTTAGTTCTTATAACCCTATAGACTACTACTACAAAGTTAGGTCTTTGTGTAGTGATACTACTTTCTCATTTGACTTATCCAAGCATGAAAGATTATGAGTTTTTTTAATTTATTTTTTATTTTTAACATGAATTCTTTTGTATAAACCTAAAACCATTATCATTGTTTGCTCAAAAAAAAAAAAAAAAATCATTATCATAAAAGGAACCTCATGTTTTGGAGCCTAAGATTCTACCATATAGCGCATTTTTATAGAATTCATTTATTTAACCTTCTACCCCATCTTGTAATTATAAATTAGCACCATGTGTCATTCTTTTTTGAAAGGAAAATAATAGGAACCATTCATTAAAAATTCCACCAAACTTAAAGGTTTTAATATTTTGATTCATTTAACCTTCGGCCTAAGAAAATATTTAATGAGTTATTTAATTTTTATTATTGATTTATATTCAAAAATAAAATAACTTATTTTATTAGTATTTAATTTTTTAATAAAAATTTTGGGCAACCACTAAACAGGTTTTGTCTATATATATATATATATATATATATATATATTGTGCAAAAAAAAAAAAAAAAAACAGAATAAATTGTGGTATTGTGCTCCATAATGGCTTGATAACATGCATGTAAACACCAAGTTTGTAAAACGAATATGTGTTAGATAATAAATCTTCAAAATAAATGGTGTCAAGTATGGGTTATCCTAAAATCCCAATTAATAATGTTGTCCCACCCATTTTAAACTACAATAGCCTAATGTTTTGCCATATGATGCATTCTTGATATCGAAATAAAATATATTTCATTTAGTCTTCCACCTAAGCAAAACATTGAATTCTTTTTATTCTAAAATATAATTTTTTTAATTTTCAACAAAAAATAATAGTGTTTTCTTTTATGAAAAAATATATTAATTTATTGTCACATGTTTAATAAGGTACATGCATTAATTTTTAAAGTATTATTTTTTTATAGGTAGTGCACTAATTATTAATATAAAAAAGGGATTTATATGATTTTTTTTTCTAATAATAAGCTGGCAGGAAGGATTTAAATTTTGGTGTCTTTTTTTTTTTTTTTTTTTTTTTTTGAGTTCCACTAAGAAACAAGAATTTTGGTAATTTATATGGTTTTTTTCCTATGATTTATTTTAAAAAATAATTGATTTGGAATCTACATTCTTGCTTAATATAGTAAATTTTAGCTACTATTGAAACAAAAGCAACAAAACTAATATAGGGTGGGCGCATTGGGTGTTAGTTACACCTAGATTGTTTTGTACCTAATTTCTGATTTAATATAATTTTCTATCCACCAAAATAAAATAATAAAAAAGAAACAAACCACACACAAAAAAATAATAATAATAATAACAATAACAGAGTGAAAATAATTTTATGGTAAGGTTAGTCAAAATCATATTATATATAATAAAAGTTGGGCTTAGACGCCGTAGTTGCGCCACGTGGCTTCACCAAATTGCAGAAATTTTAATAAATTTTTAGATTTTAAGAATAGATATATATACATATTTTTTGGATAAATATGACAAATCAAATATTTGGGCTTAGACGTCGTGGTTGCACCACGTGGCTTCACCAAATTGCAAAAATTTTAATAAATTTTTAGATTTTAAAAATAAATATATACATATTTTTTGGATAAATATGACAAATCAAATAATGAAAGAAAGTAGTATTTGATTTACAACTATAATAGTTGTGTCTATCTAAAATGTTATCAATAGACTAGAATTACCTAAGGATAGAATTTAAAAAAAAAAAAAAAGATAAAAAAAAGAGAGAGTGAGAGATAAAAAAACGTTAAAAAAAATCAAAATTTTTTTTTCTACGTTTCTTTGAAAAATAAAGGTGTTGGAATCTCTTATAGGTGAGTTCGGATTGGTTGGAGAAGTCTGAAATCTGAATCCACTCACTCAGTCGAATTGAAGGGGGCGGTGGGAATGAATCAAAGCAAGACCCATAAATATCTTATAAGTATATTATTATCGGTCAGTTGTCACAATAACAAGAAACTATCTGGGTGGTGTAGAACTTGCATTTTTTTTTCCCTGATAAATTTGCTTTTTATGTCATTTTTTTCTTAATAATAAAGTTAAAAAAAAAAAAAAGTATTTGAGTTTCATCTAAACTACTTCTTTTTGTTCATATCATCTTCTTCACAACCTAAAATTCTCACTATATATACATACAGTTTTTTGGTGTTTCATTATTTCTACTACGTATTTTACAACCTTGCAGGTAATTTCTCCTCTCTACCCTACCTACAACCGTGCAGGTAATTTTTTTTCTTTCATCAAATTGAATAGATTTTGTGTATTTGTTACTTTTTTATTATATATAATATGATTTTTATCAATAAGTTTTATAGATAGGCTAAAATTCTATGTTTGGTCACACCTTTTAGTGTTTTTTTTAGAAGTCAATATAGCAAGCAATATATTTGTATTTTTTAATTTCTTATTACATGATTATTTGTTGTTGACATCAATATTTTGTAATGGATTTAATTTGTTATAACTTTTGTTTGGTGCTTTGTTTCATGTAATTTATATTCTTTAATTAAAAGCAAAATTTGCCGTCAAACATGAAATTGGATATGAGAGGATCCATCCGTCCAAATTTCTATGTAAGTCTATCTTTACTTAATTCCCATTTTTTTAAGTTCAAAAATTTGGATATTTTTTCATTAATGATTTGAGGTTTTCGCTTAATTTTGTTTTCAACCGTTTTAATTATTGAATTCATTATTTTTTCATGTGTAATATTAATATTTGTGTTTTTTTTAATGATAAAAAAAATAATATATGTGTTCTTAAAGGCTAAAACACAATACAATTACAAACATTACTTTAAGTTAGGGTGTTATATTTATTTATTAGTAAGCTAGAATGTTACATTAAGTTAGAGTATTATTTTTTTATTTAATATTAATTTAGAATGTTACATATGGATACATATGTAAAAGGAAAAATAGATAGAACTGGCATTTTTTTCCTAAGTTTTTTTTTGGTGGATGAAAGCATACTTATTGTTAGAGTACCATTTGATATAAAATTTAAATCTTATTAAAAATATAATTGTTAAAAAACGTGTTATATTGCCATACTAAAAAAAATAGAATTAAAAAAAGAAACGTCATATGAATAGAATCAAAGGAAAAAAAAAAACATGATTGATGGTTGAGGCAATAAGGATATACGATAGTTTTTTTTTTTTAAAGGATATATATTTTTAGAGTCCCATTTGTTATATTACCATACTAAAAACAAAATAGAATTAATAAAAAAGAAAAGAAAAAGAAAGGTCTTATGAATAGAATGAAGGGAAAAAAAGGTGATTGATGGTTGTAAGGAAATAGGATATGAATTTTTTTTTTAATTAAAACTTAATTATCAAACCTAGAAAGTTTAAAATAAATTAAAAAATCCACAAAGAACAACACAACTTTACCCTAAGAAGTAATAAAACAATAGATGAAAAGTTGATAAGAACAACTAATATGTTATATTTATCTAAAAAAATCATTGTAATTAAATATAACAAATAATATGCTATATTTATCACCCTTCCTACCTATTTACGATACTATACATCTTAAATTACCAAATATCAAGCTTTCAATTGGAAGGATCAAAATCTTCTCTAATAGTTTTTTTTTTTTGGTTTTTCTCTTGCAATAGGCCTTTGAATGTTTTTTTTTTTTTTCCATGATTTATATTTCACTGAGTCCAAACAAATTTCTTATTTTGTTATTATAACCATTTGATTGAATGAAATCAACACTAAAAAAAATGATTTAAATATCAAAATAAGAAATAAAAATTAAATTTCTTCTAAGTGTACAAGTACAATTTATTTTTTAATCTTAAATTTTGAATTAATTCTTTTTTCATTTTATTTGTTATTAAATTTAATTATATTATCAAAATATTTTTTCTTAAGCCGTGCATCGCACGGGTATAATACTAGTATAATTATATATTTGTGAGCACATGAAATTTTTGTTTCTCTCATCGAGAAGTTTTATCTATTAAGAACTTCATATGAGAGAGAGAAGGTTGCCCATAATTTACAATTATATTAATATTAAAAATTATCTCCCTACATTTTCGAAAACAGCATACCAAAACAAAGTTTTCAATGAGTTATCAAAATTAAGCAAACAATATGTACGAAGGAAAGAGAAAAAAAGTATAACAAATATGGAACTGATAATAAGTATAATTGGATTCCTATTTTATTAAAACAATATTTTCATTCTTGGGAATGTATCAAACATGTTTATCTATATCAGTCATTCTATCATACAATTTTTAAAGTTGTAAACGCATATAGTGTGATCAAATTACTACTCCATCTTTATAGTGTTTTGTGTTTTGCCTATAAAATGGAATGACAAATTCTTTACAATGAGAATTTTGAGATATTGGAGGAAACTAATAAGAAATTGAACTGATTAAACCAATTTAAAAACCAACAAGGTGGAATCCAACTTCAATATCTAAGAAAATGAGTTCTTCTTTCATTTTTGAATGGATATGAAGTTCTATCACTGCTCCAACTACGTCAGTTTCCAAAAAGCAAATAAGGTGGTGAGAAATTGTTGAATTGAGATCTTTGAAGATGGAAACAGGAAAATAATCACATAGAACAACTCTCATACAATCGTAGATAACTTAATCAGATTAGCAGATTTGTAATTTGAGAAAAATATAATCATATATTAATGATATCATGTGTCTAGTCTCCTTATAAAATTTACAAATACATAGTGTTCAAATGTTCAATAGTGAGAAAAAGAAATACAAAAGTATGGTGTTTAGGGAAGAAGAGTAAGATAACTTGTACAATATTTGAAAGCATAAAATTGAGAAAATTTGAGTAATTAGATTCCGCATCAGTATCATGAAAATGATCAAATCTAAGAAAATTTTATTCTATCATATCTTATTCATATAGTATACACGCACCGCCTTATTTTTAAAATTTTTTTTTTAAGAAACAAACACACATACAAGGGAAGGGAGAGGGAAAGAGGTTCTAATACAAAGGCACACCACAACTCCACCCAAAAGCCATGGTATCTTGATTCTTAGTTGTTAATTGTATTTGAATAGCCAATATAATGCATTCCTCTAAATAATCTCTAAACCTTCAATACCATTTATATAGCTCAAAGTTCAAAGATGAGGAAAAAAAAAGTTATATACACTACAACAAAATGTATTTTCAGTGACGAAAAAATTCGTCACTAAAAGTCCAGTTTTTGGTCACTAAGAACCTTTAGTGACGAAATTGGACTTTTAGTGACGAAACTCATTTCGTCACTGAAGCCCCATCACTAAAAGTCCTGGTGATGAAAATTTTCGTCACTAAAAGTCTGATTTGATTTAAAAAAAAAAAAAAAAAAACTTTTAGCGACGAAAACGTTTCGTCACCAAATGTTTTCCTTACTAAAAACACTATTCAGTGATGAAATTATTTTGTCACTAAAAACACTTTAGTTTATTAAATCATTTTTAGTGACGAATAATTTCGTCACTAAAACTATGTTCGGGTACATATAGTGACGAAAAAGTTCGTCACTAAAACTATTTTTAAGAAAATCCAAACACATATAGCGACGAAAATTTTTGTCACTAAAACCATTTCTTACAAAATTTTACTACATTTAGTGATGAAATATTTCGTCACTAAAACAATTTTTTGTTACTATATTTGTGACGAAAAAATTCGTCGCTAAAACTTATTTTATGTTTTTATTTTTTTCATAGCTTTGATATTAATCTGTAACCTGTTATTACATTATTAAAACCTCACATTTGAATAATACATTTATTTCAACAACAAATTTATAAAAAAAAATCCATACATTCCACAAGTAAAAAATAAAACAAGTATCTAATTCAAACTCCTTCCATACAATAATTGTTTGCAACATATACAATAATTCAAGATGTTTTATAACAATACAAAAAATGTAGCATAATATAATTAGAACTAACGGAAGATGTCCTCATATGTCTTCAAGTAATGGCAAAAGTAAATCTCCTAAAAACCACCAATAAGAAATCTGCACAAATATAAAAATAATATTACATTAAAATCGTAAAGTAAAAACATTAACTATGTTATAAGAAACATTTCTAACAATGCATTAAGAGTAGTCACACCATGTAATGTGAGTTAATTGTTAAAATAAAGTACTAACCAAAAAGTAGCAAAACTGTATAGGGTAGACTACCAAAAAGCATAGTCATTGATACTACTGTACGGGGTACCAATACATACTATTGTCAAGTGCAACCTAATATGCTAGCAGTTGGAATGCAGTCCAAATTTCACATCTATTAATTTTCAAATTCCATAGTTTTTCAACCATTAAACACCACAGCATCTCCATAACAAAATAGTAACTAGGAAATTCTCATTAAACAAACCTTGAAGAAAACGAAGTAAGGAACCTACAATAGTTTTAAGCTTCAGATATCTCAGGTTGCTCTTCAGCTTCAACCTACAATAGTTTTACCCAAAATTAAATCCAAACAACACTATACAAACCAACAAGAGGTCCCTACAGTAGGGCATAAAAAAAAAATAACAACAAAAATGAGAAATTGATATAGTTCCTTAATAAATGAATAACCTTCAAGATTTCAAGCATAACTCTCTCTCTCTCTCTCTCTCTCTCTACTCGTAAGTCGTAATTTGTAAGTACCTCCCCACCCCCAATACATCTCTTCATGATTAAAATTTAAAGCTAGGACCTATCTACTTTAATTTTTTTTTTAAAATCATATTGTTAAGTATCCCAAAAAAAAAAAAAAACAACCTTCATCAACCTGGTTTAAGAGACAATGTCATCCTACTATTCCTTTCTCAGATTGAACACTCATTTTTGCCATCAAAATGGATGATAGAAAAAACTAGCAATTAGGGAAAAAAAATCTCATCTTTTGTCTTGCAAGAAATATGAATAGAGTAGCACAATGTATCTAAAACATAATTTAGAGAACAATCCCCCATTAAATCAAGAAAAATAACAATCAGAGGACACAATCCCATTGTGAAATCAGAGTATCATTGCCTGAGCAATAATCAACACAAGAAAATTTAGAAGATGGATAATCTTATTTTGAGTTCATACATTACACCTAATGTATATGAACTTGCACACTACATATATCTAACACTGGTATCAATGTGGAAACCAAACCAAGAGAGTGAGGATCCAAAACTAGAATCATCCAAACAATAAGAACCATAGAAATCAAAAAGAATTACAACAATTGATAAGTACATATATTAGAAACTTTCTTCACAACCATTACACAACACAGTAAATATCTAATATCCAAACTAAACAAAAATGCATATACCCATTACTGTATCAAACGTATTTTACAAGTATTCCAACATCACAAGTATTTTTGTGAAACTACTTGGATGAAACAACCCACCACAAAGCCAATTTCCAACATCACAAGTATAGAGTTTTACAAGTATTTAAATAAAATAAAATACTATTCATCACATCTAATCAAAAATGCTTATTCACATTTGCAAGAATTGAAATACACTCCCAATATGTATTTAAACCACCTTATAACACCATGCAAGCCACCCGCTTGCTCCAACACAACATACCACCACAAATCCAATTTCTAACATCACAAATATAGAGTTTTATAAGGTTTTTAACTAAAATTCACTTACTTTGCTCAAGCTAAGCTTACAACTTTTAGAAAAAGTCTAAAGTTATTGCAAACAATGTGTATTTAGCCTGAAAAAGAAAAGTTAAATTTATAAGTACTTCAGACTTGAAAATGATTCCTCTCATAAATTACTACACAAACTCATAACTTATACAAGTAATACAAGTAGTACTTACTACAATCAGAAAAGTGATGGGGAGAAAGGCCTGAATGAGTTGCACTTCTATTGCAAAAAGCAACACATTGTAGGTTCCGATTGTCAAAGAAAAAGGAAGCACTCTTACCTTTCATGGAAATGTAAATAAGCTTTTACCCTCTTTGTTCTACTTCTATTCAACGAACTCATAAGCAAAAGGAATACTTGTAGTACTAACTCAAATGATTAAAATTGAACTTTGTTGAGCTGACTTGAGCTATTGAAGTAGTGGAAAATAGGTAAGAACATCTTCAATGTTGAGTGAACACCCAAGATAATGTACTTGACACTAAGTTTTGTGATAACAAACCAAACTCTTTTGCAATTATAAAGGAACAATTTAAGCTTCAGAACAATTTCCATCCCAATGAAAATGAAAATGTGAGTTGGAACAAAAGCTCCACATTGAAAAGAAGTAGTTTTTTTTTTAGGAGTAGTTCTTATTAAAACCATGAGCCTTTAGAGGAACCATGACCTGTGAAGTTGAATCCTTAAGTTAGCAAAAACACCAACAGAAACTACAGTTTGACTTGGTATTTTAGTTCACAAACACCTAGAGAGCAATGGGAAGCACTACAAGTAATGTGTAGACTCTGGTTCTAGAATATGCAAACAGAACAATATAAAGAAGAAAAACATCTTATTAAAACAGAATCTTATTTTGCTATTAGAAAAGTGCATGCAATTCACATCCCAAGTGAAAATATTTGATAAAGATTCATATGGGAACCACATAGTGGGTTTTAATGAGAATACAAAAGGAGAACACAGTCTTTCAGGAAGACTCAGAGAAAATAAGCTTGAATGGAACTAAAAAATATATGGCCAACCAATACACAGTCTTTTTAATGAGAACACAAAAGGAGATTATCATGCAGCCATTGCAAGTTTTATTCTCTTCTTCCAATCCATCTTCTCATAAGATAATCAATGATCCCATTCACTTTTAAGAGTACTTACTTCACCAAATAATGACTATATGACAAAGAAAATTTAAAAACAAAATTCTCCATTTAATGGAACTATTTGAATTTGGACACTAAATCTAAGACTTCAGCAAATCATTTGACATTATCATGAGTTAATAGCAGCATGCATAATTACCTAAATAAGAATTGGTTTATATAACTTACAGCAATATCATTATCAATTGTCTTGGGAATCTCGGCAACTGCCACTTAAAGACCACGTTTCTCAACTTCCTTGACAAAATATAAAACATCTTTTAATCTAAAACCATTTGCTTAAGATTTAGTTGAAAATTAAAGCAATGAAGAACCAATTTTTATTAGTGAATAATAATAATAATAATAATAATAATAATAATAATAATAATAATAATAATAATAATAATAATAATAATAATACTAGTAATAATAATAGTAATATTAATAAAAATACTACTACTACTAATAATAATAATAATAATAATAGTAATAATACTAATACTAATAATAATACTAATAATAATAGTAATAATAATAATAATACTAATAATAGTGACGAAATTTATTTTTCTTCACTAAATGTTATAATTTTTTTCATTATTAGTGACGAAATTCATATTTTGTCACTAAAGCTGCATTTTTAGTAACGAAAAATATTTCCTCACTAATTTTCGTCACTGAAAGTACATTTTGTTGTAGTGATAGATACCGTTACATTGTTAGTTACAAGGAAGTAATAATTCTGTCCTAAATCTGATCACATTTGGTCATTTGATCTATCTGCAATAATGTTGCATGAAAGTAAATTAAACTAAACTGAAAAATAGTAATAAAGATAGTATTTGGTATTTAAAAGTTTGAATCTTTAGCAAATTCTCTAAATGTTGAGCAAATATTTTACAGGCCTAACACTATGCTAACCTTTGCCACAAAAATTATAAATGGAAAATTTCAATTTTTTATTCTAAATTATCATTTCAATTTTACTTAACCACCTAAAATATCAAAATGCATGATCGAACTCCTCTACTGTTTGTTTTGTATTGTAAATTGGTGTTTCAATGTTAAATTTTGTCATACTTAATGCTGAAACAAACGATAGAGACATTGAAATAAAGTTAAATATTTTGGTGATCAATCATGTGTTTTGATAATTCTAAGGTTAAGATTAGGGTCAAAAGATGTCATTTACCCTGCGCAAAAAAATCCCTACTAAACCTCATCCCATGAGATGAATCAACATAACCTCAATTGGTATGTTAACACCTGAAAGAAGTGCTGAATTTCCTACTTCTACAATATTGTACTTCAAAACCCACCCGATATTATAAGAATCTTATGATATGGCCATTGTTGTTCAAATTAGTGGGTAAGATTTTGAGGAAAACGATGATGAGCACAGGTTAGTGGTGGAAAGGACGTAAAGATAAAGTTCGCATATAAAGAACGATAATAGACCCAGTAAGGTTTAGCCGTTTTAAGTAAGAGATTGAGAGCTATCTATCGCCTATAAACGGGCTTAATCAGGATCGGCTACTTGGGTTGAGAAAACATGGGCCTTTAAAACGGTGGCGTTTCCAAAAAAGAAAAGAAAGCGTCATCATCTGGGTAATTCAAATAACGGCGTCGTTTTTACGGAAAAAGATTGATTGAAACTCCAACGTTGTTTCGGTATGATATCTCTCTCAATTAGATTCTCCAGATTCCCTTTTCTTATTTTTTTTCATTGGTAATGCATCTAATTGGTCATGAACCCATGACTTCACCCTCTACCTAGAACTAGAGCTTATTGGGCAAATTCATTCCTACCTAGTAAAGCCATTAGTCTCTGTAAATGTTGGGACTAATGCATTTTAGTTTTTAGATATGTGGCATTTACTTCATAAACCAAGACTACATGTCTAAATTGCCTCTTCAAATCCCACTGTATTTGGCTACAGTGTTAGAACAAAAGCAGTCAAGAAAGCAAGATCAGTAAATTCGATTAGATTTTCTCAGTCAAAACTATACAGTAGAAGTGCTTAATTTCCTACTTCTACCCATGTTAACTGCATGTTGTCTTTTGCATTACTATCATATACTATGGTGGCAAAAGCTTCATGACTGCATTTGTACATGCAGTTCAATTTTCAAATTTCAGGAACTAAAGTAAAACCTAGCCCAAATTTTAGAGACCAATAGTATAATTTTATTTTTGAAGTTGCTATGTAATTATTAACCAATAGTTAATAAGTTAAACTATTTTACTTATTAACTTTAGTTTATTACATTTTATTTATTATTAGCTTGTTATGGTGTTGGAATTTGGAACTAGGAAAACATTTTTCTTTTGCTTATGTTTGACAGTTCTGGTACTTGGTGGCTAACTAAAGAACTTTTGGGTACTTTTTGCTGAAAAAAAAGTACATTTCTTTAGGTAGTGGAGATGTTGTCCTGTAGGGGGTAAAAGTGGTGCTATGTTAGGACAAAATTGGCCTATGCCATTTTCACACAAACAAAGCAGCATTCTGCCCCATTTTTCAAACTAATTAGGAAAATATCCCTCTTTTGAAAATCTATTTTCTAAAAATCGAGTTATGCCTTATAGTGGCGTTTTTAAGGAACCTATAGTGACGTTTTCAGGACATATAGTAACGTTTTGGAACTCGACCTCTACGAAGTCAAGTAATAGGCAAAAAAATGAAAAAAATTGCCTATAACTCGAGTTCATAGAGCTCGAGTTATAAAACGCCACTATAGGTCCTTAAAACGTCACTATAGGCTATTTAAAATGCCACTATAGGGCTCCAAATTTTTTTTTTAAAACTCGATTTTACGAAAATCGAGTTTCAAAAGAAGGACATTTCCCTAATTAGTTTGGGAAAGAGGACAAAATGCTTCTTTGTTTGCATGAAAAGGGCATTTGCCTATTTTGTCCACTATGTTATGTTATTATAAATTTATAATTAATTTGTGTACTATGGACTTTCTTGGATTAGGTCGAGATTGTTATGTTAATCTCATTTCTCATTGCTTGTGGTTTCTTCTTCATGACATTTTTTTTTCCAGGAACTTGGATTTGTTGTTGACATGAAAATATCATGAGGTTAGAGAAGTGTTGGTTCTGTTCCTCCACTATATATCCAGGGCATGGAATTCAGTTTGTTCGCAATGATGCAAAGATTGAGTGGTTATTTTGTTATTGGAATTCTCTATTTTATGTTTATTCCTTTGCAATTTTTAGGCTTTAAAAAAAAATTATATCCAATTTGATATTTATTTGGCTATGCCATACCATATTTACCATTTATTTTAGCTTCAGGTATTGTATTACAGTATTACCTTCTATTTAGTTTCAAATATGATAATCAATCTTGTGTAGTTGACTGGGTGCGTGTGGATAAGCTCACAAAAAAAAAAATAATAATAATAATAAATAAATAAATAAACCAAAAAAAATAATGCACTAAGATAAATAAGTTCCATCTGTTGGAATCACTACCGATTCGTATTTCTTCAAGTTGTTGGGTTTATGCCAGTTGTGATATTTTGCAGATGTATAAGTCTAGAACAGCAATCAAATAATTATTGTTTGCAAATGTCAAAGTTTTCATATATGTCGCTTCACAAAATTTCTGTGTTAATGCAAATTGAGCTTCTTCTTCTTCTTCTTTCTTTTTTTTTTTTTTTTTTTTTTTTTTTTTTTGTGGTGGGATTTTTCTGTTTTGTTGAGAGAAAAAGAGAAAGGAAAGAGATTTGAGCTTCAAGGTTACAAAAGACTTGGTTATATTTGGTAATAGTTTTTGTTTTCTTTTTTGAAAAATTTATTTTTTTGGGGGGGGAATATAAAGAACAAACAATTTTCTTGTATTTTTTAAATCAAAAACATGTTTAGTTAGTTGAAATTACAAAAAAAAAAAAAAAAAGTTCTTTGAAGAAAAAAATAAAAAAAAATACTAAAATATGTTGTTACTAGGATTTAAATTCTAATGCTAACTTATTAAATGAGATAGATTCATTAAATTAAATGCATATTTTCATTGATTTTTTGAAAATTAGAAATTGAAAACAATCTTTTGCATATTTTCAGTTTTTAGTTTTCTTCACAAATTAAGTTTTGAGAATAGGTTTTGCTCTCTGTCCATTTTAGGTTGCCAAACATGTTTTTTAGTTTCCAAAATAGAAAATTGTTTTTGAAAATAGAAAATAAGAAGAAAAAGCAACTACCAAACATACCCTTTTATATATATATATATATATATATATATTTTTTTTTTTTTTTAATTTCTGGTATAATTCATTCCCCCCCCCCCCCCTCTCCCTTTATTTTTGGGCCATATTTTTGCCATCTCTCTCTCTCTCTCTCTCTCTTTTCGTAGGCATTTGTTTTCCTTATTTTTGGCTACATTTTTAGCCTCCTTAGTCCTTTCCCCATTTTATTTTGTCTCTAAGTTTGTTTTTCTTATTTTTTTGCTATATTTTTCTTTTTGCCATCTTTCTCATTTTTTTCCCGCAGACATTTGTTTTCCTTAATTTTTGGCTATAATTTGGAGTATAATTTATGCAATTTATATAATTAATCTTTTTTATTTGTTATTTTTGGAATCAAATAGCTAACCTAATTGGATAAAATTTAGAACCTTAGGTGGTTGCCTAACTCACCTAAGACAAGACCCTGGCACTAAAAACGACGACATGTTTGGTAGATTTAGTAGTGTGGATTGGATGGATGTGGACAAATAGAATACATTGAAAACAAATGGAAGTTAGGTCAATCGCATTAGAGGTTACAAAATTATGCAAAACATAAAAGGTGGTTAATTTTACATATTTTAACCAAAAAAAAAACTCACATCAGTGCTTGTGCATATATACAGTTTTGCACAGTTACTAGCTTTCTATTTGATTTTTTAATTGTTTTTTCTCTCTCATCTGATTCTCTTTCCTCTCTCATTTGATTCTCTCTCTCCCTCTACTCTCTTTCTCCTCTATCTTCTTGAATCCAACAACAAACTTATACAAATCATCAAATTCTTCAAATTTATTCTAAATCTAAATCCCAAATTCATCAAACCCTGTCCTCAAAAAAAAAAAAAAAAAAAAATCCCATCAAACCCATATAACTAATCAAACCCAAAATGTAGAAGTAAAGAAGAAGAAAATGCTGGAAAGGAAGAAGAAGATGCAGAAGAAGAAGCAGCAGCAGCAGTGGAGAAATCTGCCTGAAATTTGCCCAAAATCACCGCTCACAATAGCGGTAAAATCCCCCCAAAACCACCACCCAAAATCACCACCCATAGTGAAACCCAAATTGAAAAAGAAGAAGAAGAATGAGAAGAATAAAAAGAAGAAAAAAGAAAAAGAAGAAAAAGACAAAAGAAGAAAGAAAAGAAAGGAGAATGAGAAAAAGAAAGAAAGTGTTAAGAGAAAAAGAAAAAGTGAGTGGCGTGAGTTAAAAGTTGGTGGGATCATATTGGTAGGTGTGAAATAATGAAAAAAATGTGAGAAAAATATTATTTAAAAGAAAAGAAGTGTAGAATAAGGGGTAGCAAAATTCGTCACAACTTGTGAACTCGACACGATTAACATGTTTATAAACAGATCATAGGTTGAGGTTAAACGGGTTCAGGTCATATTCAGGTCGACATGGCTGACCCGTTTACTGAACGGGCAGTGTTCGTGTTCAACATGTGAACCTGTTTAACCCGTTTGACCGATTAGCTTATAAAGGTAATTTTACCAATTTACCCTTATAAACCTAGGTATAAAAGCTTTCCGATTCCCTTATTCTCCTCCCTCACTACCAGATCTCAGTCACGCCTTTCTCAATCTATCTCTTCATTTTTATCATCAGCTTAACTCTCTAACTCTTCTTCTTCTCCTCAAAACTCCAACCGCTCCTCTTTCTTCTCTACAGATTCTACCTTATTTAAAATCAAAACTTAGCCGTCCCCATGTCTCTCAACCCTCTACTCTATCTTCCCTTCAAATCCCTAGCCGCCTCCACTACTATCTCTTCTCCTCAAAACCGTAGCTGCCTCTCTGCTCTTTCTTCTCTTTCACGGGGTTCACAGCTTCACCAGTTCACCTCTTTCTTCAGCTTTCAACTGACGAATCAACTAGCAAGGCATATGAACAACATTTATTTCTCACACTTATTTACAATTTTACACACACCACTTTTGCAAAAAAAATTGTTACTTTTCCAAGTTGAAAATCATGAATTATTTTAGTTCAAAAAAAAAAAAAAAAACAAAGTGAACGGTTCTATACTGCCAAAAGCTCAAGCCTTAGATATTAGGTTTGTCATTGCTAGATCAGCTTGCTTAGGAAGAGAAATGAAATGGGAGGGGAGATTTGCTCGGTTCTATTTTTTGTAAGAGAGATTGAGAAGTGAGATTCTCATAAAGGAAAAACAAAAAAGAGACAGAAAAGCGAGGAGAGAGATGAACTGAAAAGGCTAAAGAGAGCTGTGTTACTTATTTGTTTGGGGAAGAGACTAGAGCATGAGATATTTTATATTTTTTAAACAAAAGAAATTCCACAGCCAGACACCTGTTTCTCATCACATGACTTTCTCTTGTTTTTTTAGATGAATACCTGCCACATTTCAAACTTTAATGTATCTTTGTTTTGTTTTTATGAAATAAACTTTTTTTGTGTTAAACAATCATGTTGATTGTTCGGTACTAATATTAGATCCGTTTTTTTTTTTTTTTTAAATGTTGATTTTAAAATAATTGGGTGTTGCTCTATGTCTATGATTACTTTTCTAGTTTTTTTTTTTTTTTTTTTTGTCCTCTTAAAATAAAATAATTGAAGATGCGTTTGGTTTTTTTTTTTTTTTTTTTTTTGTGTTAATCACTATTCACTATCTTGTTTTTTTTGTTCGAGCATATGAGGAAACCATAATATTCTTTGTCTGCAGAAGTCTTCTCATGACGTCAAGTACAGTGGCTTTACGAATCACATTAGCCTAATGAGCAGTTTGAACATATGGGGACTTTCTAGATAGAGCAACCATTTAATACTAATAGTTTTTCGAATCACTATACTGTTAACTATTTAGTACTAATAATAGATTTGTTTGTTTTTATGTTGATTTTAAAATTATTTGTCGTGCTTTATGATTTCTTTTCAAGTTTATTTGTTTCTGTCATCTTAGAATTACTAATTTTCTGCTTAATAATTTCTCTTTAAATTTTTCTAGATGGAAAATGATGAGATGCAACTTATTGACACTAAAAATGAAGGTGAAGACATTGACTTAAAAGATAAACTTGATGAACTGGCTGAACTTCCTCCGCCAAAGAAGTCTAAGTCTAAGACTAAGACAAATAATAAAGACAACAAAAGGAGGGGGATTTCAAGTGTTTGGCATTTCTTTCATATGCTTCCTACAAAAGATGGAGAAAAGCCTATTTGCAAATGCAAAAAGTGTGGAAAGGAATATACTGTTGTTGGAGTATATGGTATTGGAAATTTGAAGCGCCATTTGAATGTATGCTGAAGATATAATGATGAGAATGAGCACAAGGGAGACACATCTTGAATGGAACCCTCAATTTTCTTAATTTAGATGTCTTTTAGTTTTTGATCTGGCACTTGGATGGTTGGACTTAAATTTTGCCATCATGTATATTTTGATATGCCATGTAAGTTGATATATGGTAATAATATAATTTTAGATATATGAGATTTTTTTTTTTTTTTTTTTGAGAAGAGATATATGGGAATTGATAATAGGTTATTTAGTTTAGGTTTGACCTATTAATCAAACAAGTTATTCAGGTTAGTTATGACCCATTAATTAAACAAGTTAATAAATAGGTCATTTGTGTTGACCCTAACATGACCTGTTAATTAAACGAGTTAAACGTGTTGTATTGGGTTACCTGTTTAATAAACAGGTCACGTTAGGGTTGAGAAATCCTGACCCATTTCCTAAACAGGTCGGGTTCGTGTTGACCCATATAATATAATATTCATAACTCAACCCGACACGAACCCGACACGTGAACACGAATTACCACCCCTAGTATAAAACAGATAAATTGATGTGGGTATTTTGTAAAGGACAAGAAAGTGATAGTATAAAAAAAAAAAAAAGTTCTTTTTGTAAAATAGACAGAAATTTTTGAAAGTACTGATCCGGTTGCTCTTAAAGGTGTTAAAACTAGATGAGCGATGGGTCATCTGGTTGGTTAGAGCCGAGCCATGTTTCTGTAAGCTATAAGTTGTCTTGGACTCAAGGCTTCGCTAAGGTACGGATCGTGTCACATTAAGTCCTAGCTCTCATTTAGTGTTGTGGAGGAATATTGAAAGAAAGAGAAGGGGAAGAATTAGGTAGAGGAATTGCTGGACTCAACAAGCGCGGTTGAACAAAAAGCACAATATGTAAGGGAAGACAGCAAACAAAATTTTATTTCAAAATAATAATAACACACTTGTACGATTGTACCTAGACGCACACAACTCTAATATTAGACATACCAACTCACTTAAATTCACTTGCACTCACTTCTCACTCAATGAACACCTATGCACTTTACTAAGTACACTCACTTTTATATAGACACTTGGACACTCACACTAGGAATTGGTGTTTTGTTTCTCACACACAATGGGCACCCTACCTAGCTTCCTTCTATATATACTAGTTTTAAGTCGTTTAAGCCACCGACTTTGATATTTCTACACAATTCTTTAAGCAACAATAAAATGCTACCAAGCTTCTAGTCTCTTTTACCTTCGGTCTGTATAGGCTTCTAGTTTCTAATTTCTTCCTTGTTTCTTGCCCAAGACATCTTCTATTGAACAGTATTGAAAATGTGGCTCAAGTTTTACTCTAGAGAGGAAAGCTAGGAAATATCTCTTGGGAAAGCATATAGATCCATTAGGAATTAGCTAGGATAACCTCAAAGGGTTGACCAAATGGTTCTTAAGGTTGTTCGGGATATTACACAAAGCAATAATAGAAGAACAAGGTCTTCTATTATTGCTTTGTGCAACAAGGCACATATAGAGAGTTAAAATGTTTTACAAATCCGTTCACAAGGCTTGAAACATCTTCGACCTTTCTGAACAGTTACCAAAAAATTCTGCAGAAAAGTCTGTTTTATGACTTTCAATCTGTCAAAAATTCCTTTCGATCGATCAAACATGAATTGAATAGCAATTGAGACATCCAGAAACTTCAAGATTATTTTCTTACCATTTTTTATCGATCGAACCAAAGGTTCAACCGATCAAAAATATTGATTTTCGAATTTTTGCTTAGAAAATTTCAGAACTTGAATTTTTACTTTAACAACTTTATGAAATAATATTTTGCAAACTCAAACATCATTATTACAACATATCCTTATATATACTTATATATACAACAAATGTCTCATGATATCAATAAGATACTAAGTTCAAAACCCCTTACCAACATTTTGGAGACACCTCCAAGGGACTTCTCCAATAATCCAGTGTGTGGGACGAGATACTGCACATGTACAATGAAATAGTCAGATATTCGAAGAGGTCTGGTTATCCTTATATATATATATATATATATATATATATATATATATATGTTAAGTTATGATTTTTCTCATAACATTAGTGTTGGCTTATTTCATGACAAAAAGTGTTGTAATTGTATTAATTTGTTTCCTTGTATTTTGTGGGATTTTGTTGTATTGGGTTTAGTATTAAGTTGGTAAAGACTCAAGCTTAATTGAAGAACAAGTGGATTTTGCGAGAAGCTAACCCGCAAAAGAGCCATGTGAGAAGCACATGCTGGAAGCTGAAGACTCACGCCAGCCTAGAGGATTTCGCGAGTGTCTCGCGGGTAAGGCCTTCCCGCGAGATACCCGTGAAACTCCCTACGTGGAGGATTTTTAAGTGTGCCTTTCTTACCCTTCACCCATACTATATATACCCTCATTACCCACAAATTGTAAGGAGACCATTCAGAGAGAAAAACCCTAGATAGGTTTTTTGCAACACACACACACACCTATCTTTTAGAGAGAGAGAAAGTTATTCATCCTTAGTGAGAAATCATTCTAGCCTCTTCTCCTTCCCTCTCCCATTGTCATACCTTGAGAGGAGATTTGTAACCAAACACAACTTATACCTTTTCAGAGTGTAGAGAGTGTTTTCAAGTTTGGGAAGTTTTGGGGATTTGCCAAAAGAAGCCGGTGAGGTTTGGCAGATACAATCGGGTGTATTGCAAGATCCGGAGAGCTAGAGAAGATAAGGCTTTGTTAAGTCAGTTGGTAGCAGGAGTTTGGAGGGCTCAAATACATTAGGTAGACTAGGCTTGGAGGGTTTTTTGTTATTCGTGTACTTCAACTTTATTCTCCAGTAGATCGATTACCGCTTGGAGGGCGACGTAGAGGTTTTTCGCCGAGTTCTTTGGTTTCCTCTTAGATAACACATCGGCATGTTATCTTGTGTTTGCTCCTACTACCAACTGACTTAACGAAGCCTTATTCGTGTACTTTAACTTTATTCTCTAGTAGATCGATTACCGCGTGGAGGGCGACGTAGAGGTTTTTCGCCGAGTTCTTCGGTTTCCTCTTAGATAACACATCGGCATGTTATCTTGTGTTTGCATTTTTCTTCCCTACTTTTTTAGTTTTTAGTTTACTGCTGTGATTTGATAAATATGGCTTAGAGTAGTTATATTGTTTGTTCACTCGCATTTACTCTATTCCTCACTTAGTTTAAGTTAAAATAAAATCAACTGAGATGTAATTTTAATTTAAGGGTCTAAACAACTTTGTGTTTTCACACAAATCCGAGCTTTCAATATATATATATATATATATATATATATATATATATATATAAAGGAATTAGCTAAGATCATTTTCTGATGGTTCATATTAATTAATATAAATACATGATCATATTCAGAAAAGAAAATTTTAAAATCTTATTCACAAAATGGACTTACTCCATTTCAACTGAGACCACTGAGATGGAAACAATAAGAGAAATTATTCTATAACCCTCTTCCCCTTGTCTTTAAGCATGGGATCAACATGTTCTGTCCTTATAGAGCTGCCACCTGAACTTGGTCTTGCTTCCTTATCGTCTTTTTGCCTCCTGTTTGTGTTATCAATCGTCAATTTCCAGATGGTATTCCAATTATCAGACAAGGATTTCAGGTAGTACTTTAATCTTTCCTGGAAACCTCTCTCACAGATCTTGTTCAATTTAAGGCTATCAAACTGCTCATGATCATTGTGCTTGTACAAGGGATGAAGGCCACACTTCTGCACTGTCAAGCTAGGGCAATTAGTTGCAAATGAAAACTTGGCGTGGATGCAGTGATTCAGCCAATCTGGAAGCGACCCACGTGGTACGTAGGACAACCAAAAGAATCCACCTTGTTGTGACAGCATGAGATCTTTCTTAGTTAGGCAATAGATATGGCGAGGTTTCACACTACCAATATTGGTTTCTAAATGACAAATAAGTTTGTAGGAAGTTTCTGAATCAAGAATTTCTAGGATGGAATTCTGATTCTCGTTGAATTCAAAACAGGCATATAGAGCAAATCCTATCCAAGTATTATCACTGCACAAATTTCTGATTACGTGGATTGTCAACAAGGGCGAATTACTCTCATTAGTGAACCAATTTAGAATTGCAGATGTAGGTAAACAAAAATTATGGACAAGGCGATGATCAAAGTCCTGTAAAACAAAAATATTGTGTGTTGTTAGTATTATGATTAAATAAAAAATTTTCCAAACATCTTAAACTTTTGAGACAAATGGTAGTTTATCATGATAGAATGATTGATTCATTTTATAAATCAAATTTAATATAACAAATCTAATCTGAATTCAATGCAAAATCATTTAAAATTGTGCACTATCATATATCCAATAAATATAAATAATTGTAAAATTGAGCATTTTCATGGTATTAGAGTAAATAATTTAAGTTTGATATATGTCTTTACTCTACCTTTTATTTAAAAAGTTAAAAAAATCTTACATTTTGACCTGATTTATCAAGGGAGAATTTGAACTACACCTAAGAAGAAGTATTAGAATAATTATTAAATGATTTAGTTAACCATTTCGAGTGAGCTAAACTTTTGAAATAAATGGTAGTTTATTAATTACCAGCAGGTTGCTTTGGCTGTGTTGATCCTTATTAGCTTCACTTGTTTCCCCTTTATCAATAGGCCTTCTTGTAATTTCATGGTGAATTTGGTCCTCATTGGAGCTACTAGTTCTTCTAGGTCCTGTCTCATCATCATGGTCTTGCTTCATTTTTAACTTACCAGCTGTCATGTGATTGGTGAAATTTTGCGATATATATTCCTTCTTGCAATGAAATCTCATATTCTGAAACCAGTCATCATTCACATGGAAAAAACTAAACCCACATTTTTGCACCATCACACCTGGCCAATCGCTTATAATTGAAGCTTTGATGTAACCACATTGATTGAACTCATCTGGTAACAACCCACGTGAAATACAGGACAACCAAAGAAATTGCCCTTCTGTATCTAGCCACAGGAATTCTTCATTATTAGTGTGATGGACGAGTAAATGCTCTGGACCGGCTACATCAGTTTCTAAGAGACAAATAATGTGGTGAGAAATTTTTGATTTGGGATTTTCAAGTATCGCAGTTTGATGATCCCGGATTGAAAATTTAGCACATAAAACAAGTCCCATCCAATCAATGTCATTGTAGAAATATTTGGGTACATAGATTGTCACTGACGGCTCATTACTTTGACTGCTGAAGGAAGGTAAAACGTTTACCAGAGGGAAACAACCGAAATATTCAAAGCATCCATCCAAGTCCTGATATTAAAAAAATAATAATAATATTAATAAGGTATTCACTTGAGTCACAGACCAGGGTAGAATATTAGAGGGAGTGTTCATTCTGCATTTCAAGCAGTGTAAATAGTAATGTTAAGGACAATAACTTTCACAATCCTTTTTACAATTTTGACAATTCGAGTAACATCACTTTCACATTAGTCACTGACATTGCTTTTGTTAGCATTAATGACAACATGCATGACACTAAGCAGATGTAAAAAGGACCATGAAAATCATTGTGTTCCTAAAAAAATACTCAAAATTTCTTACCAGCTGCTCAATTTTGGGAATTGTAATAGTTTTAGCATTCACTCCAGAAGTTTCAGTTCTTTCTGAAATCGTGTCAACATCATTATGCACAGATAAAAGCCGTTGTATGAAATGCACAGTTAAAAGCCGTCGTTTTAAATCCTGATATCGAGAAATCGAGGTGTTGCAATGTTGTAGTTCTCGCTCAAATTGTAACTCATCATGCTGGTACAAAAGACGAAGCCCACATTTTTCCACTATCACACCCGGCAAATCACTTACAAATGAAGCCTTCATATGGTCGCACTGATTCAACATATCCTTGAATGCCTCACCTGGTATGTAGGATATCCAACTGAATCCATATTGAATACATAACCATTGTTTTTCTTCATTGTCGATGCGGAAAGAATGGATTTGATCCAGACTAGCACTACTCAACTCGAATTGACAATATAGGAAGTGAGGTGAAGAAATTGAAGCCATATTTTTAAAATTGGTGCCATCCTTATCAATAGAAAAAGAAGCATATAGTGCTAACCCCATCCAATTACTGTCATCATACAAATTTGAGGTTATGTCAAGTGAGATTGAGTGCCCGCGACTTTGATGATTAAACCACTTTAGAGTTCCACTTGTGGGGAAGCAAAAATCATACGGAGTGGACGGATGAAAGTACTGAAAAAAATAAAATGAAATAATAAAACAAACCCAATCAAAGCACGTTATCTATTTAGTAAGAGCAGTGATACCAAGTTAGTTAAAATTTCTACCTATTTTAGGATAAGACCTACTTTTCCAGATTTAGCCAACTACTAAAAATATTTTTTTATCAAATATCAAAATCCAATATACAAAAGACATGCGTGTAAAAATAACTACCTATTAACATATGTCTTTCATTTGTTAGTAAGTTAGTTATTTTTTACTGACATATCTCACACTTATTGAATTTTGATACCGCTTATATGGTATCATTTAATACCAAATACCTTCTCCATTTAACCTATATAAATTCTTTATTCTAAACCTTATTTTATTTAAGAGAAGTGCTATGTTTACAACATTTTTACAATAAATCATAGGTAGTTAGTTGTTATTGATTCAAATTTGAACTTAACATTAAGATTACTTTTTTGCTCCAACAATAATAACCAGTAACAACTTGTTATTTAAGATTTATTGTAAAAATATTGTGAAAATATTGTGGACATATCATTTTTCTTTATTTAAATATTATTTCTTCATTCATTTTTTATTATTCATCTCACTTATCAAAACAACTTTATCATAAATAACAAAACACAAAAATAATAAACAAATATTTAAGGAATGAATAGTGCTTCCTGAAGATAGGAAGCAACTATAGCTAAACACCCATCTTGGGAGGAAAATGGGTACATATAGGGTGCGTTTGGATTCGCGGCACGTTTGCTGCGTTTCCATTGCTCCTGCGTTTTTTTTTTTTTTTTTAAGCTCCGCGTGTGGCACTGTTCACTGGCCATGAACAGTGATTTTAGGCCAGTGAACAATGCAAAACACTGTAGCAACAGTAAAAAAAAATTATTTTTTTATTTATTTTTTTTCAGTTTTCAGTTCTCAGTTTTCAGCAAAATAAGCGGTATCCAAACGCATACATAGTCTAAAAGCACGCTTTGATTACCAATATTCACCTCATCCTGTTCTATTTTAAGAAATTTGCTATCAATACTCTAAAAGCACGCTTTGCAAGTGCCCCAAAAAAGAAAGCCCAGTTTTAGAGCTTTGAACTTTTTTTGGCGGGCTCCTCAAACAAAATAATTTCTCTTGTTTCTTATGGTATTTCTAGCAAATAAGCAATTAACAAGTGTGTCCAAGTGCACTCTAGCAAATAATTTCTCCTCCTTTTTTACAATACTTCTAGAAATTAGATCCGCTGTTTGAAAAGAAAAAAGAAAAAAAATACAATTTTAAAAGTTACATTTTTAAAAACATGATATTTAAAAATGCAATTGATTTGTTTGGTAAAATTTGTGAAAATTTTGTAGTGAAAAATTGAAGTGCGAAAACACTGTTTTCTAGCAATTTTAATTTGAAAATGCACACTCTCTCCTGTTTTAAAAACATGATTTGCTTAAAAAAAGAAAAAAAAAAAGAAAAAAGAAACTGTCATTTGTTTTTCATTTTCATTCAAAATCACTCCCCCCCCCCCCCTAAAAATCACAATGCTAAGCGGACTCTAAAGATCTATTTGGCTAGCTATTTTAAAATGTGTATTTTGAAAACACAATTTTAAAAATGCAATGAAGTATTTGATAAAATCTACTAAAAAAGTTTTTTTTTTTTTTTTAAATGTTGTTATGAAAACAACAATGCAAAAACATAATTTTGCTTTTAATTTTTTTTTAAATAAAACCTTGTGAGTTATAATTTTGAAACACACTTTTTGTCCAAGTTTAAAAACATAGAGGAAACTATATAAAAATGTCCAGAGTTTATATCCTATTTCAAATTAGGTCACAAGTTTTTAATCGGCTTCAATTTTTTGGCAATCACTTGCTCACTTTATGTGAAGCTTTTCCTCTCTAAAGGAAGCTTTCTTTTTCAACCCTTTATGTTTATTGGCTGCCAAATTAATTTATGAACCTACTTCGGTAAAACACAAGAATAATGAACATAAAACACAAGAACAATAAAATCAATTTTATAAATTTTGGGTTTTAATTGACAAAATTAAAAACGTATGATCTAATCTGAAATATGTCATAAACATTGTACTTTTTATGTAATTTTCCCAAACATAATGGATACAAAACCTAATGAAAAGTTTTCCAGACATAAGAATTCTTACCCGGAACTGGTTATCAGGGTACGGGTCATCCTCATAAGAATACTGTGCAGTTCCACTAGTCTCCCCTTGAGAAATGAACAACCTTTGAGGGTGTAGGTACTCACTAGAGCTCGTAGCTTCAATGAATATCTCTGGAAAGTTGTCCCATATATAGTATACTTTTTCGGGATCGCGAGTGTTGTCAAGGAACCTATCAAATGGGGCAGTGCTGGAGTATCGTGCCATTATACTTGTTAACTCTTCCATATTCTGCCGGTATACTAAATTGATCGCACAATTTGTCGCATATAAATCTGCACTAGAGCTTGTAAACGAGAAATCAAACCAAGTGCTTTGACTCCACAGATGTGAATGCGCCGTATATGGGACGAACAATATCCAAATGAATGTATGTTGATCTAACGAAATGAGTTCATTGTCTTCACCAAGAAGTTCGTTGCACACTAAACGCATGGGGCAAGAACTGGTCCGCAAAAAACATTTGATTGGGAAGAACTTAAAAATTCTCGAATCAGATTTCTTACGAACAGCAGTTGGATGCCTGGTAAAGTGAAAAAGACCACATAGTGCCAATCCCATCAAATCAGGATCATTACACAACTCTTGAGGTTGCCATAATTCCACTGAATTCCCATAAGTTTGATTGCAAAACCACTGTGGGATTTCACGCTCAGCAGAATAGCCGTGGAGAATTTCCCCATCTTCGCAATTTTTCTGGAAAACATAGAGATATGTAAGTCAAGAATGATTTTTTTTTTTAAATCAATTAATTAAAGTTACATCATGTTTTAGGCTAAATTATAAATTACACCTTTTGACTTTGACGTATTTTCTTTTTTTGAGAAACAACTTTGGCATATTTTCAATCCAATATATTAAGCTTTATTTTTCATTTCATATTTAATTTTTGTAAGCAAGTCTAATTTACTTATAAATAAAGCTTTATATAGATCCGTAGCTTTTAATTTATTTTCAATTTAGACCCTCCAATCATACCATAAGTTATGGTATTTTTCACTTTCCAAAATGACGAAATTTTTGGTGGACTTGTTGCTGTGGATTGGATGAATGTGGACAAATAGACTATATTGAAAACGAATGGATCGAAAGTTAAAGGTGTTAAACTAGATGAGCGATGGATCAAGTGATTGGTTAGAGCTAAACTAAGTCTCTAGAGAATTCATATTGGTGGTGTTAAAATAGCTAAAATTATATTTTAGCACTCAAAACACTAAATATGTGCTACATTGGTGGTGTTAAAATAGCTAAAATTCTATTTTAGTACTCAAAGCACTAAAAAGCATGCTATATTGGAGGAGCTATAGTTAAAATTATTTACAAACTAGCTACAGTAAATTGCCATCTTTTGGCAGCAACTATAGCAACAAAATGATAAACAAAAAAATAAATTGTTTATTTTGTGTCTCTCTTTTCTCTCATTATAATATGTTTTCTCTCTCTTTTTTTCAATCTTCGGTCTTCTCTCTTTTTTCTCTCGCATCTACTCTAATTAAACAAAGCATATATCTATTAAGCATCACTTTATTAGAGAGGTTGTGGAAGAGATGAGATTTAACTTAAATATTGCAAAACTAAAGACTTCCCAGTTTTCTGTATTTAAAACTGTGAGCCCAAAATTTTTTTTTTTTTTTTTTTTTTGGTAAGAGAGTTTAATAAAGAGTGTTTGAGTCACATTTGTCAATTTAGAGTGTTTAAAGTGGGACTCAAATGATGCTGACAGCACATAAAACAGACATTTTTTCTTAAAAACACATACTCATCCCAAACACTCGTTTGTCTTTTTCCTTTTGGAAAAATATGTTATTAGAAATATGACACTATTTTTTTTTTTTTTTGTATTAAAGTACATAACCCATGTTTTCATGATACTTTTTAAACTTTAATTTTCACATCATTTTAAAAATTGACATTAGTCAGAATTTGGCTTGAATTTTCAAGCCTACATAGCATTGTTAGAATAGATGGTTGGCTTGAAGTTTCTAGCCAACATTAAATGCATGTTACTTGTTTTGCACGCATTGTCAATATATAAGTTTCTCAAGCTGCACGCCCAAGATCATGTTAAAAGTCAAGCGCTGCTTCACTTTAAAAATTTCTAGAGATTCTCTATCAATCTCTCTCCCCCGGAATTCTATATGCATGAGATGTTTCTCCAAAGATCTCTTTGTAAAAGAAAATTTCAGCTTGGGAAGGCAAAATTTGACACGACCCGCGTATACAACACGACTCGACATGAAATTAATAGATTATGGATTAAGGCTTAATAGGTTCGTGTCATAGTCGGGTTGACACGACTGACCCATTTAATAAACGAGTTGGGTTTGTGTCCAAGCCATGTAACTCGTTTGACTTGTTTAATTAAATGACATTTTACCAATATACCTTTCAAATTCTAGGTATATAAACTTATTAGTTATTATGATTATTTTCTTTAGCATATTGTGATTGAATATTTGTGGTATTGAGATATGTCTTAATTTTAAATGATTATTTGTGATGTATTTACTTTTTTTTTTTTTTTTACAAGATACAAATTTTATTCTACCCTAATCTAAGTGTATATGTGTGTGAGTCTTCCTCCTGGAGACTTGAACTCAGACCCTTGCCCCTGCACCCCACAAGCACTTATACTTATGAAGTGACCATCGCATCAAAGGTATGCGGTGGTGTGATGTATTTACTTGTTAGTTCTGAATTTTTTTTTTTTTTTTGGTTTTTCATAATTTAGATCAATTTTGATAATACTAAAATTTGTATATTTTTTTCACTTTGATAAAATTTGATAAATGGGTTGACACGACTAACCTGTTTAATAAACAAGTTATGTTAGAGTTGAGAAATCTTGATTCATTTAATAAACGTGTTGAGTTAGTATTAACCTATATAGTCGAATACTTATTAGTCGACATGACACAAACACGAAACGTGAATACAAATTGCTACGCCTAAGAATGGCCACAATTTTTTGTATTGTTCTGGGTGTCTTGGGCAAGAAATAAATAGGAAGCTAGCTAGAACCTAGAAGCCTATAGATCCGAAATTGTACAGACAGAAGAAAAAAGAAGCTAGAAGCATTGGTGAAAGATATTTTACTATCAGAGTAGGAATGGACTAAGACATTTAGAGCCTGTTTGGATTTTTTTTTTTTGATCACTCATCACTCCTCACTCAATTTTCATCACTCATCACTCATCACTCCTCACCCATCACTTATCACTCATCACTCATCACTCTAAAATATCACATCCAAACAACATTATCACTCAGTTACCATCACTCAATATTTTTCACACTATTTGTGGACCCCATATCTGTCACTGTGCAACTTTTTGCTTTTTTTTTTTTTTTTCTTCACTGGTTCGGTCTGCATTTGTTCTTCCTTCTTTTTGTTCTTTTTTTTTTTTTTTTTTTTTTCAGGATGAGTGCAGACCAAACCCAACCCAGTGAAAAAAAAAAAAAAAAAAAAACAAGAAGAGGGAAGACCGAACCCAGTGAAGAAAAAGAAAAAGAAAAAAGAAAAAAAAAGTGCGTTTACGTGAAGACGAACCCAGAAAAGAAAAGAAAAGAAAAAAAAAAGCCCAGACCGAACTCAGTGAAAAAAAAAAAAAAAAAAAAAACAAGAGGGAAGACCGAACCCAGTGAAGAAAAAGAAAAAAAAAAGTGTGTTTACGTGAAGACGAACCCAGAAAAGAAAAGAAAAAAAAAAAAAAAAAAGCCCGGACCGAACTCAGTGAAAAAAAAAAAAAAAAAAAAGGAAGGTCGACTGGTCAAAAGTTGCGGCTGAGTGGGTCCCCTATGTGTGTTTAATTACAAAAATGCCATTGAGTTATGAGTTTTGGAAACTGAAAACAGTCAAAATTTGTTTTCAGTTTCCATAACTCATAACTCAAAAATCAGAGAATTGAGTGATGGAAACAGAGTTATGGAAACAGAGTTATGGTGCTTCCAAACAAATACTCAGTTATGGGTCCCACTATTTTTGAGTTATGAATTATGAAAACAGAGTTATGAGTTATGGAAACTAGAAATCCAAACGGCCTCTTAATGTCGGTTGTTTAACTGACGTACTGGCATCTATAAATAGGAACTTGTGTGTGTAGCATAAGCATCAAGCCTTGGTTAGAGTAATCAAGTGTCTTCACAAAAGTGGTGTGTATAGTGGAGTGGTGTCCATCAAGTGAGATGCCCTGTGTGTCTATAAGAGAGCGTAGCTTGTGTCAATGTACAAGAGTGATCTCCTTGCTCTATTTCTATATATTGATGTGCTTCTGTTAAGCCATATCATCAACCATATTATTATTTTTTTTTCATTTGAAAAAAATAATATATATAAATATTAACGTATGTAATAAATTTTCCAATCCTTTATTGTGCTATATTATCCACCTATTCAACCTTTTTTTTTCTTTCTCTTTTTAAACTTTTATTCTCCCTATTCTCAAAAACAAAAACTATATTTCTCTCTATTAGTCAACATCTACTCTTACACTTCTCCTAGCATTTCCCCTTTCTCATTGCCTCTTTATCTCCCAACTACTCTTTGCTTTATCATTAAACTTCTTTCACCCTTTCCTCTTTCTTTTTATTTTGAATTTTCTTTTCCCCATCTTATTTTGTATAAATTTTAATATAATTTCATCAATTCAATCCATATTTTTTTCCACAAAAAAACTATGAGTACTCTCTCTCTCTCTCTCTCGGTGGATTTTTGTTCTTTCTTATAACTCTAATTTAGGTAGATAGTCATTTTATTTTATTTTAATGTGTTATTTAAATTTTCCGTCACAAATCCCTCTTATAGCTTTAGTTGATTTTTTGTTAGGGTTAATACTTGGTTTTTTTTCTTTTTAAATATGAATTTGAGTTTATATCAAAATAAAATCTACATGGTTACAAATTCTAATGTGCCTATCAATTGTTTGAGTCTTAAATCATTATAAAGTCTATATTTTATTCTTCTAGTTTCATTTTAATTTTGGTTCAGATAACATTATAGTTTTGTGATGAGTTTTGATTATTATGATAATCTTCTTATTTCTTAAGAGTTAAGAGATAAGAGATTTGAAACTTATAAAGTTTAGTTGTATATTAGGCAAATATGACAGACTATAATAGAAGTTAGAAGAATATGGTTTGCCTTAAAAAATATATTAATCACCAATCCGAAAAATAATAGAGTTATATATTTGTAAAGATTAAAAAACATAATTGTGAAAATCTTCAAAAACTAGAAAGACAATATTTGAAGCAACTGTAATTGTTGTTTTTTTATATACTACAGCTTCTTACATAATATTTGTATATTATCATGTATCGCGTGGATCTGCAACTAGTTTGAAATAAAAGTTTGTTGTCTTCAACAAGTGTTGTTGTCTTTTTTTCAACATTTTGGTATTAGAGCTTCTTCTAGGTCAAATGACAAAAAACATAAATTCTTGGCATTCTCTGTTGTGTGTTTGTTTCTATTTTTTCTTTCCTATCTTTGTTTCATATTAATTATTTGTTTAGGGCATCTTTCTAAAACCCATATTCCGCATTTAATTTTGTGTGGGAATGCTATCTAAAGGCCACTTCCTACATCAAGTTGGTAATAAGGCTTCAACTGTAACAACAAATTGATATCAACTTTTCTACTTTTACAACAAATTGGTATCAAAGCAAAGGTTCACAACCTAGGAGTTTAGGTTTGTACTTACAGCCTAGGTTCACTACTTGAGCATTTAATTTATTTCTTAAAGCCAATTTCGCTACCTAGGCATTTAAATTTGCTCTTCATAGCCAAGGTTCACCAACTAGGCATTTGTTCTTCACAACCAAGGTTCACTACTTAGGCATTTAGACCTGTTCTTTAGAGATAGTTTGCTACCTAGACATTTGGTTTTGTTCTTTAAAGTCAAGGTTAATTTGCTACCTAGGAGTTTAGATTTGTTCTCTTTGGAGATTTTGCTAATTGGTTTGTGAATCTTATTATGTAAATAGAAAGGTTTGTTGCACCATCTGTGTTTGTCTAACTTAGGTCAAAAGTATTTTGTTGATGAAAGAATTATTCTTCTTCAAAACATTGCGACTGCCATAGGCTTAGGTAGTCATTGTTAGTGAAATTTCCCCGTCTCCACCCATGGATGGAGGCCAAAAATCGAAATCACGCAAATCCTCGGTATTCTCTTTGTATCCTATATAATGTTTGGTAAAATTACATTTTACCTTCCTAAACTATACTCCTTTTACACTTACCACCTGAACTTTTACCCATTTAACACTTAATTTGCTCTCCACCCAATAACTAAAAGTTTAGGAAAGTGTGTACTGCATTCTTATAGTTTAGGGGTAAGTGTAAAAATGGTATAGTTTAAGAGGGTAAAGTGTGCATTATTATAGTTTAGGTGTGTAAATGTAAAATGGGTATATAGTTTAGGGGGTATAGAGTAATTTCCCTTGAATGTCTTGGAAATCTTTCTAAAATCCAAATTCCACAATCAATATTGCATGAGAATACTATCTAAATGCCATTTTCTAAAATCCAAATTCCATCATCAATCTTGTATGAGAATACTATAATGTCATTTCCTTCGACAAATTCGTAAAAAAGCTTTCACTATTTCAAATTTTCAACAAACTTGTATCAACGACTCCACTTTTACAACACGGACATCTTCACCAAAGCATTCTGATGAGATAAGTTTTATTCATTAGATTAACAGTTTATCTAATTGTGGTTTCTATGTATTAAATGTTACGTCCTTTTTGTTGCATTTTAATTAGCTAAGTGTCTTTTATACAAGTGCAGGGTTGTGATTCATGCTTGAGAGATATACACGTATTTCAAGAAGTCTAGAAAAAGTTGAATAGGAAGAGTTTTTAGCCCCCTTCCTTCTCCCTTGTTTATAACAAAAATAACTCAAATATGTCCACTTCAAAAAATCACATCTTTCATGGAAGTTTCAATCTTTTCTTTATAAAATCAAAGGTGTATTTTGAGTAGATGTACTTGATTCTCCTCATTTTCTATTTGGAAAGCTGCATTCAAAATCATCTCACAACCTCAGGTAACCTACATAGCTCACAAGTGACACGTGGCAGAAAATCTAGAGAGACTACTGACGTGACCATCTTGCGACCAGAGAACCTGCGACAAGGTCGCAAAATATCTTTGAGCAGTTTGCTCTATTTCTATCCTGATCTTGTTTTTACCCACATCATATAAGCCAAGACTCACACCCTTTACATATGTGAACTAAGCTTATAGAAAAAAAAAAAAAAAAAGTATTTTGTTTATCCCAACTAGGGGTGAAAATTCATGTTCGGGGTCGAGTTCATGTTGTGTTGAGCCAAGAGTATTCGGCTATATGGATTGACTAGAACCCAACTTGTTTAGTAAACGTGTCAGGAATCCTCAACTCGAACACAACCTATTTAATAAACAAGTCGATCCAACCTGACACGTTTAACTCGTTTAATTAATAAGTCATGTAAAGGTCAATACAAATGACCTATTAATAATCTATTTAATTAATAGGTCATACCTAACCTATGTAATTTTTATCAATTCTCATATATCTAAATTAAAATATAATTACAAAAATATAGTAATAAACATATAAAAACAACAATAAATTAAGTAATAATATCAAAATAACTAATAACTTTATATGCTAAATGGGTCAGATGAGTTTACATGTTGAACACGAACACGACATGTTTATTAAACAGGTTAGCCGTGTTAACATGAATATGACTCGAACCTGTTTAGCCTCAACTCATGACCTATTTATAAACAAGTTACTCGTGTCGGGTTCGCGAGTTGTATTTAATTTTGCCACCCCTAATCCTAACCCTAACCCTTGTATAAGAGAGAGAGCCTTAGTCTAGAGAAACAAATCCCTTCATCCCTTCTTCTCCTTTTCTCTCACATGACATATATATTCTTGAGGGAAGTCTTTAACTTTTACCTAAATCACCAAACCTTGAGTGTTGTGAGTTTGTTGAAGGGCTAGAAATTAGTAAAGCCAAAACAAATCCAAATCCTTTGGTGGCTTTCCATTGGCGGCTCAATGGCGGTGACTCCAGTAAGCTAGATGAAGAAAAGACTTAGGGAGGTTGGTTCCTAGCTAGAGCTTGGAGGGTTCATTTATTTTCCACATTTACATACTTTAGTTTATTCTTAAACATGTTTGCAATATAAAACTTGGCTAAACATGTATATTGGACTAAGTTGTTTGTTTAGTATTAAAAATGATTAAGCCGTAATATTTTTATTAAAGGTCTAAATATTTTGCTAGAGTTATTACAGCATCTTTCAGATTATATATTTGTACAAAACCCACACTCAAGGAAGTGAATATGAAGATTTTATGTAAAGGTGGCATCTCAACCCTACACGTTAGTGCCATTGAGTTACAAAAGTAATGGGCACAAGTGAGGAGAGTCACGCCTTCGAATATGCCAACAACGTAAACACCATGACTATAAGGGTCTGTTTGATTGGAGGAGTGAAAAAGTGGGAGAATAGAAAATTAATGAGAGGATAGAAAAGATTTAGTTTTCTCTTATGTGTGTTTGGTTGGAGGGGTGAAAAAGTAAGAGGGTGGAAAACTTTTTTGTTTAGTTACAGAGAAAAAATGGAGGAAGTTTATATAAATTGACTATAAAGTCCTTGTTATATAATAGTGGGAAAGTAAGAAGGGTAGGTGAGTGTAATAAAGTGGGGTAATTTTGTAAAATGCATTTCTCATCACTTTTCCCTCCTCATTTTCCTCCCAATTTGAGAGGATAAAAAAAGTGGGCTCAGGAGGAAAAACTTTCTTCCCTATTTTCTATCTCTCCTATTTTCTTTCCTCAACCAAACAATGGAAAACAACATTTTCCACCCTATTTTCCTCACCCTATTTTCTTCTCCCTATTTTTCATCCTCCCTGTTTTCGCCCCAATGAAACACACCCTAAGGGAGAGGAGATTTGGTCTGATGCACTATTCTTGTCACCGCACGCTACCATGCACTATTCTAGTCGAGTGCTACACTTCCCTCCTCATTGGATAGTACTTGCTTGGACCACACAGCAGGACACATGTAATCTCCCCTTTGGGTGTGGCTCATCTTTCTTTCTCCTACCCTTCGTACCACTCAGCACCATCCTCTCCTAGCTCATTCTCTATGTAGCATGTTTTCTCTCTCCTCCAGCAGAAGGATGGGTACTATGGATTAGCTGTCCTTAGGGTTTGAGAAGGGCAATAGGAATAATACACCTGTTCGTGTATAGCCAGAAACATTTCTCGCACTATAAGAGGAAAACGTTTATTGAGCATCCTAGGTATTAGAATAGCAGATGGGAGAATAGGGAAAAGAAAGAGTTGAATGAGAGAAAAGATACAAAATCTACAAAAGAGACGGTGCAAAGTCGGTTTTCCAAAAAAGGTTATACAACATCTTTCAGGGATAAGGACATAACAATCCTTAATCCCACCATGGCTTTTTCATCCCGAATCTTGGGGTTTTGCACGTAATTTTCATGTTGTCTTTCCTCATTTTCCTTCCATTTTTGTTTTCCTCCCATTTTTAATAGCATGAAAACACCAATTTTATAATCCTTTAAAAAGATGATGTTTAAATGTACTACCGTTGAGTTTTAAAAGTTCTTCTAAGGCATTCTTTAAAACTTAACTTGCACTTACATATGTATGTTATGAAACCTAGGGTTTCTTTTGTGCGTGTACGCGTGCATGTTTGCACATGTGAGAGAGAGAGAGAGAGACCTGTAAACATGCTTTGATAGAAGATTCACTTGACATAATGCTTCCATGTTGCGCTTTCCTAGTTGGTATGAGAAAACCAGTAACAGAGGGACTAAAATTTCTTGTCGTCCCTACATCAATTTGTGGATTTGAAAATGATTCTGGAGAGGTACAGTGCTCTGCTATATTTGGCATAGGTTGACGCATCCTGCAAGTATCAAATAACATATCTTTAATTCAATTTAGAAATTTGTTGTATAAAAAAAATCTTAAATATTGGATAAATGATACAATCATATACAATAACAAAATCGTTTCCAGTGAATGTTGACCTTTGCGATGAGGAAGAGCAACCATTATCTTTTCCATTGTCAAAACATGACTCCCTTTCATATTGATGTGACAGCAGATTGTGATAAAAAAATTCGCGGTAGGCATCCGGACATCTTAGCATACACTGGACCAATGTCTGCACAAACTCTTCAACATTTTGCTCAAACACAGGTTGGATTCCACACTCTTTAACCTGAACACCTGGATTTTTAGGTTCAAATGAAGCCCCAATGTGAGTACACTCTTGGAACCGAAATGATGTCCGCGGTATATAATATACTAAAATCCGATGTTTTGAATCCACAAAAATATCTTTAGAGTCTTGGAAAACTTTGTGACGTGTGAGACGAATTTGATGATTAGGCAAAGGATTATAAAAGCAGAGAAAACTTGTTAAATCCTTATGGTCATCATAACCAGCTAGTTGCTTATCTACAGTATAATAAGCACATACAGCTATTCCCATCCATCTCTCATCAAAGTAGTCCAACATTCCAGGTAGCCCAATTCTTATGTTGGAACAAAAACGATGATTACGGAACCAGGCAGGAACTGTATTGTAAGGGATGATATAATCATATTTGTGGTTTTTCGCCCAGTCTCCCTGTAAAATGCATGAATATATAGTGTTCTATGAGTGAGTAAAATATGGAAACAGATAAATATTGATGCTTTGTGAAGAATGAGGGTAGACCTGATACAATCCTAAAAGCAATGATTCGAGACTCTCCTTCAGTGTGGAATATCTTTGACATGATACAACCGAGTGATCTTTGGTGGAACTTGCGAGATGTAGATAATCATTGCTTATTACCTGTTCAAGCTCAGTCAGATCTTTCTCTTGCACTTTACGCGCACTACATTTGAAATCATTAGAGCTGCCACTTATAATTCGTCTTGCATCATTATCGCGTTTTTGCCTCCTGTTTGTATTATCAATCGTCAATCTCCAGATGAAATTCCAATTATCAGACAAGTTTTTCACGTGGAACGTTAATTTTTCCTTGAACTCTCTGTCGCAGAGCTTGTAAGAGGAATCTTGGCAACACTTCTGCCCAGTGTGCTTGTACAAAGGAAGAAGGCCAAACTTCTGCGCTGTCAAGCCAGGGCAGTTAGTTGCAATTGAAAACTTAGCAAGGATGCAATGATTCAGCCAATCTGGAAGCGACCCGCGTGGTATATAGGACAACCAAAAGAATCCACCTTGTTGTAACAGCATGAGATCTTTCTTAGTTGGACAATAGATATGGCTAGGCTTCACACTACCAATATCGGTTTCTAAATGACAAATAAGGTTGTAGGAAGTTTCTGAATCAAGAATGTCTAGGATGGAATTCTGATACTCGTTCAATTCAAAAAAGGAACTTAGAGCAAATCCTACCCAAGTATTATCACTGCACAAATCTCTAAATAAATTCCTTGTCAACATGGAATCCCTCTCATCGCTGAACCAACTTAGACTTACAAATTTAGGGAAACAAAAATTATAGACAAGGAGATGATCAAAGTCCTGTAAAACAAAAATGTTGTGTGTTGTTAGAATAATGATTAAATGATTAGATTAAATTTTTTTCTAACATCTTAAACTTTTGAGACATTGTAGTTTATCATGATAGGATCTCTCTCCATTTGAAATTGATTCTAAATCAAATTTAATATAACAAATCTAAATCTATATTCAATGCAAAATCATTTAAAATTGTGCACTATCATATATCCAAGAAATATAAATAATCGTAAAATTGAGCATTTTCATGATATTTGAGTAAATAATCTAAGTTTGATATATGTTTCCACTCTACCTTTTATTTAACAAGTTAAAAAAATCTTACATTTTGGCCTCATTTATCAAGGGAGAATTTGAACTACAGCTAAGAAGAAGTATTAGAATAATTATTAAATGATTTAGCTAACCATTTTCAATGAGCTAAACTTTTGAGATAAATGGTAGTTTATTAATTACCAGCAGGTTGCTTTGGCTGTGTTGATCCTTATTAGCTTCACTTGTTTCCCCTTTATCAATAGGCCTTCTTGTAATTTCATGGTGAATTTGGACCTCATTGGAGCTACTAGTTCTTCTAGGTCCTGTCTCATCATCACGGTCTTGCTTCATTTTCAACTTACCTGCTGTCATTTGATTGATGAAAGTTTGAAATATATATTCCTCCTCACATTGATATCTCATCCCATCAAACCAGTCATCATTCACATGAAAGAAACTAAGCCCACATTTTTGCACCATCACACCTGGCCAATCGCTTATAATTGAAGCTTCGATGCAACCAGATTGATTGAACTCATCTGGTAACATCCCACGTGAAATACAGGACAACCAAAGAAATTGCCCTTCTGTATCCAGCCATATGAATTCTTCATTATTAGTGAGATGGACAAGTAAATGCTCCGAACCGGCTACATCAGTTTCTAAAAGACAAATAAGGTGATGAGAAATTATTGAGTTGGGATTTTCAAGTATTGCAGTTTGATGCTCCTGGATTGAAAATTTAGCACATAAAACTAGTCCCATCCAGTCAATGTCATTGTAGAAATATTTTGGCACATAGATTGTCACTGAGGGCTCATTACTTTGACTGGTGAACCAGCGTAAAATTTCTACAGGAGGGAAACAACCAAAATATTCAAAGCATCCATCTAAACCCTGATACATAAATAAAAAAACAAAAAAATAAAAAGTAATAAGGTATGGACTTGAGTCACAGACCAGGGTAGAACATTAGAGGGAGTGTTCATCATGCATTTCAAGCAACATAAATAGTAATGTTCAGGAAACAATAATTTTCACAATCTCTTCTACAATTATTGACGTAACATATTATGATTGGAGTAACATCACTTACTTTTATTAGCATCAACCACAACATGACACTCAATAGTGTAAAAAGGACCATGAAAATCATTGTGTTCCTAAGAAAATACTCAAAATTTCTTACCAACTTCATTATGTTACGTTTAGGTTTATTTATAGTATAAGCAGTCAGCTTATTGGGTATTTCTGAAATTTTGTCAGAACCATAGTGCAAAATTCCTTCTTTCTCAAACCACCTTATGAAATCCTGATATGCAGAAATCAAGGTGTTGCAATATTGTACTTCTCGCTCAAATTGTAATCGATCATGCTGGTACAAAAGACGAAGCCCACATTTTTGCACTATCACACCTGGCCAATCACTTACAAATGAAGCCTTCATATGGTCGCACTGATTCAACACATCCTTAATTGCCTCACCTGGTATGTAGGATATCCAGCTGAATCCAAATAGATTACGTAACCATACGTTTTCTTCAAAATTGATGCGGCAAACAAGGATTTGATCCAGATTAGCTCTACTCAACTCGAATTGACAATATAGGAATTGAGATGAAAAAGGTGAAACAATATTTTGAAAAATGGTCCTATCCCTCTCAATAGAAAAAGAAGCATATAGTGCTAACCCCATCCAATTACTGTCATCGTACAAATTTGAGGTTATGTCAATTGAGATTGAGTGCCCACGACTTTGATGATTAAACCACTTTAGAGTTCTTGTGGGAAAGCAAAAATTATACGGAGTGAACGGATGAAAGTACTGAAAAAAAAAATAAAATAAAAAAACAAGACAAATGAAAGCACGTTAGCTATTTAGTAATTAGTAAGAGCAGTACTACTGATAGCAAGTTAGTTAAAATTTCCCCCAATTTTAGGATAAGGCTTATTTTATTTAAATATTATTTATTCACACATTTTTTATTATTCATTTCACTTATGATATCAACTTTATCACAGTTACCTAAACATAAAATCAATAAACAAATATTTAAGGAATGAATAGTGCTCCCTAAAGATAGGAAGCTACTGTAGTTAAAACCCATCTTGGGAGGAAAATGGGTACATAAGCTGATGTGTGGGTTGTTTTTTGGGTATTTTTAGTTTTGATTACCAATATTAACCCTATTCTATTTTAGGAAATCTGCTACTAATACTCTAAAAGCACGCTTTGCAGGCGCCCCAAAGAAGAAAGCCCAGTTTTAGAGTTTGAACTTTTTTTGGTGGGCTCCTCACACAAAAATAATTTCTCTTGATTCTGATGGTACTTTAGCAAATAAGCAATTAACAAGTGTGTCCAAAGTGCACTCTAGCAAATAATTTCTCCTCTTTTTTTTACAATACTCCTAGCAATTAGATCCGCGGTTTCAAAAAAAACAAAATCGCAATTTTAAAAGTTACGTTTTTGAAAATATGATATTTAAAAATGCAATTGATTTGTTTGGTAAAATTTGTGAAAATGTTGTTGTGAAAAATTGAATTGCCAAAACACTGTTTTCTAGCAATTTTAATTTGAAAGGGTAACCCCCATGAGCAACAATTTGAAAATGCACAATTTCTCCGGTTTTAAAAACATAATTTGCTTAAAAACAAAATGCCATTTGTTTTTCATTTTCATTCAAAATCGCTTCCCCCTCCCCCCCTCAAGAAATCACAATGCTAAGCGGACTCTAATACCTTGTTTGGAAGGTTTTTAAGGATGGAGGAGGAGGGATTTGGAGGGGTTTGGAGGGGTTTCAACTCCCTCTAACTCCTCATTTTTAATTCCTCCAAATTGGAGAGATTTGAAGGGAGAGTAGAATAGATAAGTTATTGGCCAAATGAATTTCCTAATTTACCCTTTCTAAATTAACAAAATTACCCTTTCTAAAGGACTAATTACCCCCTTCCCCCTCCCTAATTTTAAAAACATCCAAACAATGTAGAGGGGAATCATTCTCCTCTACTCTCCTCCCCACTACTCTCCTTCCCTCTACTCCCCTCTACTCTCCTCTCTCTCTAAACTTCCAAACAAGCCATAAAGGTTTATTTGGTTAGCTATTTTAACATGTGTATTTTGAAAAAAAAAATTTTAAAATGTATATGATAAAATCTATTTAAAAAATAAATAAATGCTGTTTTGAAAACAACAATGCAAAAAAGTAATTTTGCTTTTATAAAAGTATTTTTTTTTTAAATAGAACTTCGTGAGTTACAATTTGGAAACACACTTTTTGTCCAAGTTTAAAACATAAGGGGAAACTATATAAAAATGTCTAGAGTTTATATTCATTTCAAAGTAGGTCACATGTTTTTAATTTAGAGAGTCAAAATCCCAAACTTAGGAATGCTCTTGGGCATGAACATAAACTATTCAACCCATTAAGGGTGAACACTTCTGGATTACCTGACAACTGGTTTTGGCGGGTACAAATGGCTCTTTTATAGAAAAGTTTATGACTTTATCAAAAAAATTCCATAATTTATGAAATCATTTCAATTTGAAACCCTATCAATCTCCGCTATTCATTTCCATTATTCTAGGAAGTAATGAAGCCGAGAAAAACATGAAACCATTAATAAAACTATGTTTCTCCTAGGTAATCGGCTTCAATTTTTTTTGCAATCACTTTTTCACTTTATGTGAAGCTTTCCCTCTCTAAATGAAGCATTCTTTTTCTGCCCTCTATGTTTATTGGCTGCCAAATTAATTTATGAACCTACTTCGGTAAAACGCAAGAATAATGAACATAAATAACGGAGATGGACATAAGTTTAAAATTAATTCAATTTTATTTGGGGTTTTAATTGACAAAATTAAAAACATATGATCCAATCTGAAATAAGTCATAAACATTGGACTTTTTATGTAATTTTCCGAAACATAATGGATACAAAACCAAATGAAAAGTTTTCCAGACTTAAGAATTCTTACCCGGAACTGGTTATCAGGGTATGGGTCATCCTCATAAGAATGCTGTGCAGTTCCACTTGTCTCCCCTTGAGAAATGAATAACCTTTGAGGGTGTAGGTACTCACTAGAGCTCGTAGCTTCAACGAATATCTCTGGAAAGTTGTCCCACATATTGTATAGTGCTTTGGGATCAATTATAATGATGTCAAAGATCCAATCAAACGGGGAAGTGATAGAGTATCGTGCCATTATACGTGCTAACTCTTCCATATTTTGCCGGTACACTATATTGATCCCACAACTTTCCACAGATAAATCTGGACTATTGCTTGTAAACGAGAAATTAAACCAAGTGCTTTGACTCCACAGATGTGAATGCGCCGCATATGGGATGAACAATACCCAAATGAATGAACGATGAATTAACGAAATGAGTTCGTTGTATTCACTTAGAAGTCCTTTGCACACTGAACGCATGGGGGAAGAGCTGGTCTCCAAAAAACATTGTAATGTAAAGAGATTAAAAGTTCTCAAATCAAGATTCTTACGAACACCAGTTGGATGCTGGGTAAAGTGAAAAAGACCACATAGTGCCAATCCCATCAAATCAGGATCATTACACAACTCTTGAAGTTGCGGTAATTCCACTGCATGCCCATTAGTTTGATTGCAAAACCACTGTGGGATTTCACGCTCAGCAGAATAGCCGTGGAAAATTTCCCCATCTTCGCAATTTTTCTGGAAAACATATAGATATGTAAGTCAAGAATGATTTTTTTTTTTTTTTTTTAAATCAATTAACTAAAGTTACATTATATGTTTTAGGCTAAATTATAGATTACACTTTTTAACTTTGGCATATTTTCAATTCGATATATTAAGTTTTATTTTTCATTTCGCATTTAATTTTTGTAAGCAAGTCTAATTTACTTATAAATAAAGCTTTATTTAGACCGCTAACTTTTAATTTATTTTCAATTTAGACCGTCCGGCTCCAATCGTACCATAAGTTATAGTATTTTTCACTTTCCAAAATGACGACATTTTTGGTAGATTTTTAGTGGTGTGGATTAGATTAATGTGGACAAATAAACTATATTGAAAACGAATGGAGTTAAAGGTGTTAAACTAGATGAGCAATGGGTCATCTGATTGGTTAGAGCTAAGCTACGTCTCTAGAGCATTCACATTGATGGTGCTAATTAAAATAGCTAAAATTATATTTAGCACTCAAAACACTAAAAAAGTGCTACATTGGTGGTGTTAAAATAGCTAAAATTCTATTTTAGCACTCAAAACACTAAAAAGCATGCTACACTGGTGGTGCTATAGTTAAAAATATTTACAAACTAGCTATAGTAAACTACCATCTTTGGCAACTACTGTATCAACAAAATGAAATATATATATATATATATATATTGTTTGTTCCATGTCTCTCTCTTCTCTCATTAAAATATGTTTTCTCTCTCTTTTTTCTCTCACATCTAGTCTAATCAAACAAAGCATATATCTATTAAGCATCACTTTATTAGAGAGGTTGTAGAAGAGATGAGATTTAACTTAAATATTGCAAAACTGAAGACTCCCTGGTTTGGTTAGAGAGTTCAAACAACCGTTTTCAATGTTTAAAATTGTGAGCCCAAAAATTATATATATGTTTGGTAAGAGAGTTTAATAAAGAGTGTTTGAGTCACATTTGTCAATTTAAAGTGTTTAAAGTGGGAGTCAGATGATGTTTTTTTTTTTTTTTTTTTTTTTTTGAGAACCCGGACCATGAGGCCCATGGGACTCAGATGATGTTGATAGCACATAAAACACACATTAAATAAAAAAAAAAAAAAAAAACAGACTTATACCAAACACTCAATTGTCTTTTCACTTTTGAAAAAAATATCTTATTAGAAACATGACACCAAACAAATTTTTTGCATTATAAATACTTTACACACGTATTTTTACAACACTTATTAGAATGTAACGCTCTGTTTGTTTCGAAGTAAAATATTTACAAATGTAAAATATTTTACAAGTAAAAAATTTTACAGAAAAATATTTTCAGAAAAACATTTTCAAGTATTTGGATTGTCCTAAACACTTGAAAATCCAAGTACAAATCGGCCACCACCAACCACCACTTGATGCAAGCATAGACCAACACCGGATGTAAGCACAAACCACCACCAACAATACCAAATCCGGATTCCAAATTAGGAAGAAGGATAAAGAAAAAAAGCCATCATTACTACTGCCACCAAAACCCAACGCTTTAAATCACCGCAATAGCCACCCACACCACCACAACAATGAGAAGAAGAAAAAAAAGTCCAAGATCAATGATAAACCCACCCCAATCGGCCACCATCAACATATGTTGGAACCCAACCCCAATGCACCACCATTGACCTGATGAACCATTGATCACCCAACACCATACCCAACCACCAAACTCAAAACTAAACCTAGCAACGCCATACCTAGCCACCAAAACCCAACACTAGAACCCACCTAACAAACTCAAAACTCAAAACTAAATCCAACAACGCCATACCCAGCCACCAAAACCCAAAACCAATCCCACTACCGACAACCCACCTATCCAGATCTGAGAGATGCGGCTTGGAAGAAATGGACTGCCAGAGAGACCAACGCTGACCGCCTTACCACTCACCAGTAGGAGTCCCAATGGACTGCCAAAGAGAAAAGAAGAGAGAGGACGGAGAACTTGAGAGTAAGAAGGGATAGAAGTCGTGGGCGAGAGAGAGCAAAAATTGAGAGGGACTGGGGACTAAGGACTGAGGAAGTTGAAGAACCGGGTAAGAGGGAGGAGAGAAAATGTAAAATATTTTACCAAAAATTTAAGTGTAAAATATTTTACACAAATTTGCCTTGGTTGATTTAGTTGACCGAAAATATTTTACTTTTGACTAAATATTTTACTACAAAACAAACACGATAAAATAGAAAAATATTTTTCTGAAAATATTTTACATAGAAACAAACAGAGCGTAAATTTCACATCATTTTGAAAATTGATATCTAGTCAGAATGTGGTTTGAATTTTCAAGCCCACGTAGCATTGTCAGAATAGATGGTTAGCTTGAATTTTCTAGCCAACATTAAATGCGTGTTATTTGTTTTGCACGCATTGTCAATATAGAAGTTGCTTGAGTTGCACGCCCAAGATCATGTTAAAAATCAAGCGCTGCCTCTCTTTAAAAATTTCTAGAGTTTCTCTATCAATCTCTCCCCCCGGATTTATGTATGCATGAGATCTCTTTGTAAAAGAAAAGTTTAACCACAATTTTATGTATTGTTCTGGGTGTCTTGGGCAAGAAATAAATGGGAAGCTAGAACCTATAGAGCCGGAACTGTATGGACAGAAGAAAAGAAGAAGCTAGAAGCAGTGGTGAAAGATATTTTACTATCAGTAAAGGAATGGACTAGAACATTTAATTTAACACCCCATAATTTTATTACTAATTTAATTTATATATATAAATTATGAGGAGGCCCACAATTAAATGAATTTAATTGATTTAGGTCGAAATTTAAATAAAATAATTACTATGGAATAAGAGACCTAAAAAAGATGGCATAAGTAAATATATGGGCATTGATAAGCGTTAAAAAACTCTAGTCTTTTACCTCTTGAACTATACATATAAATATAAATAAGAGGATTCCTTCTTTTTAGCAGCAGCACACGATTGGGCATATTTTTATCTCTATGGCTGTGCGTGGTAATTGCAAGTATGGTTTTGTCTTGTTGTAATATTAGAAAGTTGGAATATTTAGAAAGTGGGAATTTTTCTAGTTCTTGTATTTTGTCCCCATGCTTCTAGGTCTTGTATTTTGTCTTGTTAGGGTTACTACTTAACGTTTTTTTTTTTTTTTTTTTTTTTTTGAAATATGAATTTGAGTTTATATTAAAATAAAATCAACATGGTTACAAATTCTAATGTGCCTACTAATTGTTTGAGTTGTAAATCATTATAATGTCTATCTTTTATTCTTATGGTTTCATTTTCATTTTGGTTCAGATAGGATTATAGTTTTGTGATGAGTATTGATTATCATGATAATCTCCTTATTCCTTAAGAGTTAAAAGATGAGAAATATGAATAATAAATTTGAAACTTATAAAATTTAGTTGTACATTAGGCAAACATAACAGACTATGATAAAAGTTAGAAGAATATGGTTCACCTTAAAAATAATATTAATCAAACACACCAATTCCAAAAATAATAGAATTCTATATTTGTAAAGATTAAAAAAAATACTTGTGGAAATCTTTAAAAACAAAAAAGACAATACTTGAAGAGTTGAAGTAATTATTGTTTTTTTTATATATTACACCCTATTACATAATATAAATATATATATATATATATATATTCTCACGCATTGCATGAGTCTGCGACTAGTTTGAAATAAAAGTTTGTTCTCTTCAACAAGTGTTGTTGTCTTTTTTTTCAACATTTTGGTATCAGAGATTCTGCTAATTCAACATATTAGACTTGACCTCCTCAAGAGTACAAAAGTGTTCTCCTCAATATATGCAGCTTGTTTTAGAGATGAGCGTGGTGTGGCAAAATGTGAGAGTGAAAGATCTCTTTGGAACGGGAATTTGTGGATGGGCAATGTAGTCACAACCTTTATATTTGGTCCCAAACTTTGTATTGAGAGAGAGAGAAATTTGGTTTATTTTTTCACTAGGGAAATTTCTTCTAATCACCATCTGTGGATGTAGGTCAAATGACAAACCACATAAATTCTTGGTATTCTCTGTTGTGTGTGTCTGTGTCCATTTTTTCTTTCCTATCTTTGTTTCATATTATTTGTTTTGGACACCATTCTAAAACCAATATTCTGCATTTAATTTTGTGTGGGAATGCTATCTAAAGGCCATTTCCTACATCAAATTGGTAATTAGGCCTCCACTATGACAACAAATTGATATCAACTTTTCTACTTTTACAACAAATTGGTATCAAAGCAAAGGTTCACAACCTAGGAGTTTAGGCTTGTACTTTAAAGCCTAGGTTTACTACTTGAGTATTTAATTTAGTTCTTAAAAACCAATTTTGCTACCTAGGCATTTAAATTTGCTCTTCGGAACCAAGGTTCACTACCTAGGCATTTGGATCATAGACAAGGGTCACTACTTAGGCATTTGGACCTATTCTTTGGAGACAAAATTTGCTACCTAGACATTTGGATTTGTTCTTTAAAGTCAAGGTTAATTTGCTACCTAGGCATATAGATTTGTTCTCTAGGGAGATTTTTCTAATTGGTTTGTGAATCTTATTATTGGAGAAAGACTAGGTACAGGTAAATAGATAGGTTTGTTGACCATCTGTCTTTGTCTAAAGATCCAAAGTATTTTGTTGATAAAAGAATTATTCTTCTTCAAAACATTGCGACTGCCATAGGCTTAGGCAGTCATTGTTAGTGAAATTTCCTCGTCTCCATCCATGGATTGAGGCCAAAAGTCAAATTACGTAATTCCTTGGTATTCTCTTCGTATTCTATTAAATGTTTGGTAAAATTACACTTTACCCCCCCTAAACTATACCTCTTTTACACTTGCCAACTAAACTACTACCCATTTAACACTTAATTTGCTCTCCACCCAATAGGTAATAGTTTAGAAAAGTAAGCGTGTACTGCATTCTCATGGTTTAGAGCAGGGAAGCTGATACCGTACCATACCGGCCGATACATACCGTACCGGCCTCGTACCGGTACAAGTACCCCCCCTGTTTCGTACCGGAAAAAATACCAGCCGTACTGGCCTCGTACCGACCGTACCGGACCGGAACACAAAATGCTATGTTTTTTTTTTTTTTTGGTAATTGTGGCAATTTTTTAAGGGCAGGATAGTAATACTCATATATATTATGGTCCTGAAGTAAATCCTTTTGATGGATGGGAGTAGATGATCCTATGTAGTTTGTATTAACTTAATTATTTGTATTATTTGTTTTCTTTGTATGCAATGAACAATTAAATTTTTTGTTTTTTATATTGTGTTTTTTTTTTTCTTTGTATGCAATAAACAATTGAAATAATGTTTTATTGTAAAAAGGAGGTAATGTTTTATGGTAAATAGAGATTTTGTGTGTGTGGATATATTAAATATAAAAAATAGCGGTAAACCCGAAACGGTACACCGGTATTGACCGGTATCCGAAATACATCGTACCGGTGGCCAAACCAGTACAGCCTCCGGTACGGTATTGACTTCCTTGGTTTAGAGGGGTAAGTATAAAAATGGTATAGTTTAAAAGAGTAAAGTGTACATTATCATAGTTTAGGAGAGTAAGTATAAAAGGGATATATAGTTTAGGGGAGTAAAGAGTAATTAATTTCCCCTAAATGTTTTGGAAATCTTTTTGAAATCCAAATTCCACAATGAGAATACTATCTAAATGTCATTTTCTAAAATTCAAATTCCACCATCAATCTTGTATGAGAATACTATAATGACATTTCCTTCAACAAATTCGTAAAAAAGCTTTCACTATTTCAATAAACTTGCATTAGCGACTCCACTTTTACAACACGGACATCTTCACCAAAGCATTCCGAAGAGATAAGTTTTATTCATTAGATTAACAGTTTATCTAATTGTGGTTTTCTATGTATTAAAGTTACATCCTTTTTGTTGCATTTTAATTAGCGAAGTGTCTTTTATACAAGTGCATGGTTGTGATTCGTGCTTGAGAGATATACACATATTGCAAGAAGTCTAGAAAAAGTTGAATAAGAAGAGACAATTTGTAGCCCCCTTCCTTCTCCCTTGTTTATTGCAAATACGTCCACTTCAAAAAATCACGTCTTTCGTGGAAGTTTCAATCTTTTTTATATAAAATCAAAGGTGGGTAAAATTTACTGGCAACATTTTATTTACTTATTTATTGAGAAACTATAATAATTTTAATTGGGAGCGAAAATATATGTATTTTGATTATGTAAAATCCATGTTTTTGTTGGATTAATTCCATGCCAACTGCCAAATTTATTTGTAATTATTGTTAGGGTCATATTTTTTATATAATTAGCTAATCATTTGAAAAAACGAACTTTATCTATAAATTTGGTAGATCTAAGTTGGGTTTAATACATATCAAGTGGCAGTATTAAAAACATGAAGATTGATCCAAAAAACAAGTGAAGAAAAGTTGTTTTACTGAAGCTCGACAGATAGCTGCTATCGAGAATTAATGAGAAGCTTGACACATAGCTCAACACAAGCTTGATCTGTCGAGATCTACGATTTCAGAATTTCCAGATCTGAAATTTGGCCCATGTTGATGTATTTGTTTAGGGTTTCTTTTTTCACAACCCTAGACATATATAAGGTTTATTTTAAAAGCCGTCATACATGGATACAGAGACCAAGAGCTTAATTTTCTGTGTGAAGTTACTTCGTTTGTGCGCCTTAGGGTTTTGTAACTAAATGCTTATTGATCTTCATTGTTGATGAAGTGAAGAACTTTGCAGTCAACAATATTCATTTAAGTTGCTGGAGTTAGTCACGTACTAGGATCTATGCAAAGGAGTTAGTCACAGATGGGAGATTTGTGCAAAGGAAAGAAGGCTGCTACAAGATCAAGTCCAATTGAGTATTGGAGCGAAAGTTCAACTGTAGATTGGTATTTCGGGATAGGCCAAAGTAGTGGTAAGATTCTTTATACTTGTAACCGTTCGATTGTTGATTAGTGGATTCTTGGGAGTGGTGATCTTCAATTCACCCGGTGGGGTTTTTGCCTTGCGAGAGGTTTTCCCCATTCGTCAACAAATCACTAAATTATTTATTTTCCACTGCATAATAGTTTATTAGGTGATTTGTTGGTGCCTCTATGATTTGTATGTAATTTGACCTAATTAATCAAATGGGTAATTGAATTAATTAATTAGGGTTAAGTAATATTAACCCAACAATTATTCTCTTTTTTTAATATATCTTTCTGGGACTCAATTGTATTTGGGGTAGATATACTTGAGCCTCCTCATCAACTATTTGGAAAGCTACATTTAGAGTCATCTCACAACCTCAAGTGACCTACATAGCTCGCGAGTGACACATGGCAGAAGATCCAAAGCGACTGCTAACACGACCATCTCGCAACCAGATAGCCTGCGACAAGGTTGCAAAATATCTATGAGCAGTTTGCTCTGTTTTTATCCTGATCTTCTTTTCAGCCCACATCATATAAGCCAAGACTCACACCCTTTACATACGTGAACAGAAAATAAGTGTGTGAACTGTGCTTATAGAAAAAAGAGAAAGTATTTTGTTTATCCCAACCCTTTGTTACGAGAGAGAGTGCCTTAGTCTAGAGAAACAAATCCCTTCATCCTCTTTTCTCATTTTCTCTCACAAATGACATATTCTTGAGAGATATCTCTAACCTTCATCTCCAACACCAAACCTTGAGTGTTGTGAGTTTGTTAAAGAGCTGGAAACCTAGCAAAGCCAAATCAAATCCAAATCTTTTGGCGGCTCAATGGTGGTGACTCCAGTAAGTTAGATGAAGAAAAGACTTAGGAAAGTTGGTTGCTAGCTAGAGCTTGGGGGCTCATTTATTTTCCACAGTTACATATTGATATTTACATGTTATAGTTTAATCTTGAACATGTTTGCAATATGAAACTTAGATAAACATGTAAATTGGACTAAGTTGTTAGTTTAGTATTAAAGGTGATTAAGCCGTAATATTTTTATTAAAGGGTCTAAATATTTTCCTAGGGTTGTTATAGCATTTTTCAGATTATATATATGTACGGTACCCACACTCAAGGAAGTGAATATGAAGATTTTATGTAAAGGTGTCATCTCAGGCCCTACACGTCAGTGCCATTGAGTTACGAAAGTAATGGGCCTGCACAAGTGGGGAGAGTCACACCTTCGAATATGCCAATAACGTGAACACCATGACTGTGAGGAGAGGGGATATGGTTTGATGCACTATTCTGGCCACCGAGCACTACCATGCATGAGAGAGGAATTGGTCTCTCCTGGTCGGGTGCTACACTTCCCTCCTCATTGGATAGTGTTAGGTTCTAAGAATCAGGAACTAATGTATTAGAACTTCAATTTGTAATGTTGGCAAATCATGATCAAAACATTCTTTAAAGTGTGTGTTAGACTTGCTCAAAGTATGGCTCTTCATGTAAAGTTGGAATCGAGTTTTATGCAGAATTCACTGTGCACTTTCTGCCTGACTCGATCGATCGAAAATTAGACTCGATCGATCGAAAGTCGTGCAAATTGTTCTACAGAATTTTTCAACTCAGCCCTAGCCCATTTAATATATAGGGTTTTTTGTTTTGCCCTAAGTATATAAGGGAAAACCCTAACCACGTTTTTAGTGTTCTGTTTTGTTGTGTTTGTGAATCTCATTGTAAGATCTAGAGGTGTTTACCTTCACATACACTTAGGGTTTCCAAACTCAAGACTCATGTCAAGAGCTTGGTAAATCATACAGTTGCAAAATCAAAGATCTTAAAGAAATACAAGCAGGTGCGCTTGCGAATTGCTGAAGAATTCAAGAAAGAAGGAGTCCGTGGATCTCGGAGCTGTCACGTGATCGTGGTAGTAAGTTTCCTACACTTGGGTAGCAATAGGATGTTAGTGGTCTAAGTCTTATTGTGTAAACTTCAATTCTTTCATAGTGAATTCAGTTTACCTTGAGGATAGCTAGGTTAAATCCTCCCCAGGTTTTTTACTGGTTTGGTTTTCCTGGGTCATCAGATCTTTGTGTTCTTTATTTTCCGCTGCTTTATTGTTTTTGATTATTTGTGTTAACCTAATTCTGTTTAAATTACCTAAGTTAATCACTTGGCTAATTCTTTAGGTTAATCTGTTGGATTTAAGGGGTCTAAACGAACTAATAGATAGTACTTGCTTGGAACACACAGCAGGACACGTGTAATCTCCCCTTTGGGTGTGGCTCATCTTTCTTTCTCCTACCCTTTGTACCACTCGGCACCATCCTCTCCTAGCTCACTCTCTATGCAGCATGTTTTCTCTCTCCTCAAGCAGAAGGATGGGTACTATGGATTAGCTGTCCTTCGGGTTTGAGAGGGGCAATAGGAATAATACACCTATCCGTGTATAGCCAGAAACATTTCTCGCGCTATAAGAGGAAAATGTTTATTGAGCATCATAGGTATTAGAATAGCAGAGAGGAGAATAGGGAAAAGAAAGAGTTGAATGAGAGAAAAGATACAACATGTACAAAAGAGACCGTGTAAAGTCGGTTTTCCAGAAAAGGTTATGCAACATCTTTCAGGGATAAGGACATAACAATCCTTAATCCCACCATGGTTTTTTCATCCCGAATCTTGGGGTTTTCCACGTAATTTTCATGTTGTCTTTCCTCATTTTCCTTCCATTTTTGTTCTCCTCCCCTTTTTGATAGCATGAAAACACCAATTTTATAATCCTTTAAAAAGATGATGTTTAAATGTACTGTTGAGTTTTAGAAGTTCTTCTAAGGCATTCTTTAAAACTTAACTTGCACTTACATATGTATGTTATGAAACCTAGGGTTTCTTTTGTGTGTGTACGAGTGCATGTTTGCACATGTTAGAGAGGGAGAGAGAGAGAGACCTGTAAACATGCTTTAATGCTTCCATGTTGCGCTTTCCTAGTTGGTATGAGAAAACCAGTAACAGAGGGACTAAAATTTCTTGACGTCCCTACATCAATTTGTGGATTTGAAAATGATTCTGGAGAGGTACAGTGCTCTGCTAGATTTGGCATAGGTTGACGCATCCTGCAAGTATCAAATAACATATCTTTAATTTAATTTAGAAATTTGTTGTATAAAAAAAATCTTAAATATTGGATAAATGATACAATCATATACAATAACAAAATCGTTTCCAGTGAATGTTGACCTTTGCGATGGAGAAGAGCAACCATTATCTTTTCCATTGTCAAAACATGACTCCCTTTCATATTGATGTGACCGCAGATTGTGATAAAAAAAATCATGGTAGGCATCCGGACATCTTAACATACACTGGACCAATGTCTGCACAAACTCTTCAACATTTTGCTCAAACACAAGTTGGATTCCACACTCTTTAACCTTCACACCAGGATTTTTAGGTTCAAATGAAGCCCCAATGTGAGTACACTCTCGCAACCGTAATGATGTCCGGGGTATATAATATACTAAAATCCGATGTTTTGAATCCACAAAAATGTCTTCAGAGTCCTGGAAAACTTTGTGACGTGTGAGACGAATTTGATGATTAGGCAAATGACTATAAAAGCAGAGAAAACTTGTTAAATCCTTATGGTCATCATAACCAGCAATTTGCTTATCTACAGTATAGTAAGCACATACAGCTATTCCCATCCATCTCTCATCAAAGTAGTCCAAAATTCCAGGTAGCTTAATTCTTATGTTGGAACAAAAACGATGATTATGGAACCAGGCAGGAACTGTAATATAAGGAAAGATATAATCATATTTGTGGTTTTTCGCCCAGTCTCCCTGTAAAATACATGAATATATAGTGTTCTATAAGTGAGTAAAAAATAGAAACAGATAAATATTGATGCTTTGTGAAGAATGAGGGTAGACCTGATACAATCCAAAAAGCAATGATTCGAGACTTTCCTTCTGAGTGGAATATCTTTGACGTGATACAACCGAGTGATCTTCGGTGGAACTTCCAAGAAATGCATTGTCTATTTTGTGTTCAAACTCAGTCAGATCATCCACATGCACTTTACGCGCGCCACATTTGAAATCAAGATGAGGGTGGTTGCTTGTAATTGAAACAGTTATGAAACTGTATTCGTCTAAATAGTGTATAATTTTCCAAACCGGGATGTAAGAGCCATATCCAAATGAACCCTTCCTGTAGACGTTGGACATTTTAAGAGGGTAGATGAATTGGGGACAATTTTCAAGACCTCCAACCATGTCCGAATGACAAGTAATCTTAATAGATAACAATATTTCTTTTCCAGGAAAAATGTCTTCCTTCAAATTTTTAGGTGGCACAGAAATTGCAAAGAAAGCAATTCCACTCCAACTGTTATTGTCACACAGATTAGAAGATAGTGGTATTGTTAGAGATGATCCTGCAGGGCTCCGATGGCTGAACCACTCTGGAATTTCAGTTAAACCACTAAAGAAACGAAAGGTGCTACCAATTACAAATTGACGATATATCTGTTGAACAGAAAGAACAACACAAACGTAGTGATGAATAATACATATATTTATTTCATTTAAAAAAAAAAAAAAAAACTTTCATAAGGATACACAGCCACACATAAACAGACACGGCAACTTCGCCCTTTTGCACTTTTTCAACACTAGACTATTTATTAGACACCCATTTAATGGACACCACTCCACACTCTCACTTTTGTAAGTACACCTGGCCACTATAACTTGTTGATTGTGCTTTTATTCTTATTTATGGAAAATGTTTACCATCAAACTCCTTTTATAATTTTTTATTGAGCGTGAATTTTTACAATTTAACCTTTAGATTACATATTATTATTATTATAATATCTTGTATGCTTATAAAATTTCAAAAAGATTAAAAATCAATTTCTATATCATAAATTAAATATTTAAATTTTTAAGTTTTTGTTATCTAAAATTATGCATAAAAAATAAGTTTATTGACCGAATAGTAAATAACATCCAATTTAAAAAAAAAATTTGACATACATGTTAAAAACATAAAGAAAATGAAATTCAAATGTTAAATTTTCAAAAATCACATCCCAATTAAAAGATATATAACAAATTTGAAGGATTTCTCTTTGAAGTAGTTTGAAAATAAACATTTTACCCTGTTCTTGTTGTAAGTTGATTAAGCAATTGACATTGAAGCTAGTTTCTAGTTCCTCGAGATATCTCGATCATAGAGAAATCCAAAGAGAGCAACAAGGAAAATCCTTGAATGGAACAGAATCTTCTAGCAAGAGAGAGGCAGTGTTAATTTCTAACACTTGTAATATATATATATATATATATATAACTTCGTATGTAATGCTGGTGTGAGTGGGACTATCTCCAAGATTTGATTGCTTCTTTAAATTTATTGATTTATAGAAGCAATCAATAAATTTTTTCTTGGGTTTTTTTCTTTTATTAATTTATAAGGGCCTAATATATTATTAAGGGGGACAAAGTTTAAGGACAAAATTTGGGTACAAACATAGTTGTAACCTAAAGCTACAACTCTCACCAAACAAATTAACATAATTACATATTTTGAAAAATTAACTGTTAAAACATATGTCAATCGGATGCTATTTACTATTCGATCAATGAAATTATTTTTTATGTATAATTTTAGACGACAATTATAAGGTAGTTATACAAAACTGTTCAATGAACTTACCTGTTGAAAAATTTTGTATAACTACCCTATAATTATCGTAGTTTAAATATGTCGATGCCATCTTCATTCTAAAAAGTGAGAAACCTTGAAAAACAAAGAGCAAACTCACATAATTGTTAGTGATTAAAACTCCATGATTAATTCCTCTTGGTTGAACAAGTACACTCTCTCAACTCCAGAGGTCTGACTAGGTTAACCGTGAGCCTTTCACTATTACGGTTCTTTTAATCCTAAGAGGCTCTCTATGTGAAAAAAAAAAGTATGGAACCACTTGAACAACAGTCAGGCCATACAGTTCTAAGAACCGCGGCTAGCTAGTTTTAGAAGTTCACATGGTTCCTTTTTAAAACAAATTTATAGCCTTAAACGGTGTAGAGCTACTAGCCGGAAAATAGTCGGTAATGAATTTGAAAAAAAAAATGAGAGAAGAAATCGCGAGAGAAAGAGAAAGAAAAAGATAGCCACATTACCACCTCCCATTTTCTTCTTCTCCTTCTTGGCAATGCTTTGCCCAGCTAGATACTCATATTTTCTAAGATCCATTTTTTGTACTTAGCTTTTTTTCCTCTTCTTTCAGCTCATTTTTTTCCTTACTTTTCTTTCAGCTTATTATGCATTTTCTAACTACTTCTCTACCCCTTTAGTTAGGGTTGCTTTTTTTAGGTTTGTGAGCTAGCTAGGCACATGAGCATTGGAAATATAAGTCTGAGACTTCATTTCTTAGTATCTTAGAGAACCAACACCAGTTGTTGCAAAAATATGTCATTTTAACACATTAAAAAGTTATTTTATTATTTTAGCACATCATTTTACCATATACCCTACATCACATCTTTTATTTTGCAATTTCATAATTAAAATAATATATACCACACATTAAAATAATATTAACTAATAACACAACTCAATACAAAACACAACCAGTGCAATGGCCACCGCCACATCTACCACACAACCACTGCATCCTCCACAACCCAAAACACAACCAAAAAAAAAAAAAAAACAATCAAATTCAGTCAAATACCCACAACTACCACCGCCACAAACCTATAGGCATAACCGCCACAAACCTAATCAAATTCAGCCAAACACCCACAACAAATTCATAGCCACCACCACCATAAACCCATAACCACAATCGCCTGAATCCTCTTACAAATTTCAATCCAAAAACCGCAAAAGAAAAAAAAAAAAACCTAAATCATCCAATAAAATAGAGATAGAGATTAAGAGAGAGAGAGAGAGAGAGAGATAAGAGGCCTGCTGTCGTAGGTTGTGAGTCATCTGCTTTGTCATGGGACACTTAAAGAGAGAACAAGAGGAGATAGAAGAAAAGAAAAGAAAGAGAGAAAAAGAAAGAAAGTGAGAGGCAGTTTGAGAAGAAAGAAGAATGAGAGAGTGACAAAAAAAAAGTGGTGGAGAAGAAAGAAGAAAAATGAGAGAGAGAGAGAGAGAGAGAGAGAGAGAGAGAGGTGGAGAAAAAATTAAAAGAAGAAAAAGAAAGAGAGGAAAGAAAGAAAGTCATAAAAAGGAGAGAGAAAAAGAATAAAAAACTAATTTTTTTAGCATTTGTGTCCGTACCATTTTAAATTTGGAAATGTATTGTTTATCTATACCAAATATTTTGGCATTTAGAACATCTCATGTGAGAGGTTTTTTCATGTTTGGTATGCCAAATGCCAAATATTTGGCATTTAGCACACCTAATACTAATGCTCTTGAGCCCACATGTGCCTGGTCTAGTCTTTATTGCTTTCCTTAATTTGTATAATCATATTATCTTCTTCTTTTTTTCTGTCCACTTGTGCAAATTGATGATTTTAATATATATGTTTTAAATGGTTATTATTATTATTATTATTATTATTATTATTATTATTATTATTATTATTGGGTAGATATATGGGCTTTAGATTGGTACATTATTAAATATTAACTAAAATATGGATTTATCGTTTTAATTGGACTATTTTAGTTAATTTTTCTATTTGCACCAATTTAATATATATTTATTTATATTTTAAATAAATATTAAATTAATTATAACATCATTAAGATTTGACCTTGGTTCAACCTTGATCCAATCCTAAAAATCTTGAAACTCTCTCTTTTACGGATCATTGAACGATCCGAGCCTGAAAATCATACTTCCTATATAATGATATCTTAATCTCACCAATTGAGTATATTATTCAATCATTTTGCCAAATTTTCCTATTTAAGTTATAGATTCTATCTTTTAATAGATCTATATTGGATGGTTTATATATAGGATGTTCAAACTAAGAATTATTTGTCATATGTGACTCTCTAAAGATCTTATTAGTTGTATAGATAGTACTTTCAGTTTATGAGATAAGATTAACAAGTTGAGATTTTTATATGACAATATCTAGATGATATTACAACGTCATGATGGATGGGTTGGTCTTATTTTACTATATAATCTGAATAATCGTGTAGTTTATGAATTTTAAGAGTTATATATTGTAAGATTTGTTCATATGATCATATGATGAAAAAAAGTTTTTTTTTTTGCATTTTTTTTGCATTTTTTTTATATTTCATTTTTCCACTTTATGATATATTACTTATTGCATAGTTATTTTTATTTAGTTTATCACTTAGTTTAAATTGTGAGGAAGAAAGAAATGTTTGTCTATGTTTTAAAGAGAAATTTATATGTAAGAGTTTATTTGCATACATATGTATAGTAATTATCGAAGTATATATGATTACAACTTGATCTAACAATTCGACACTATAAAATAAAGCAAAACTTTTTTATTGCTTCATACATATCTCCTTATATATAATACCGGACTACAAAATTCATTATGTTACACTATAAAAATAAAAATAAAATAAAAAAACTTGTAATTTAAAACATAATTTCAAATAACAAGTTAACTTTTTAAAAATATACCATTTAACATATTAATTCAATAATTATCCTATAAAAAAAATAAGCATATCAATTTTTTTTTTTCTTCATATAACGAAGGTTTGGGACTAATATATTTAAAAGGCTAAGTATAAAGAGTGTGTGAGAGAGATACCTCTGCAGATCTTTTCAAAAATTGACCCCAGCCCTTATGCTTCGCATAAACATTAGGAAAGTAATAAAATGCGCGTTCATCACTGCGACAATCTACTGAAGCCACACCTCTTTCATCCGAAGTCCACAGGATGAGTTGGTTTGAGTAGTTTTCCAGTGAAGTACATCTTCGTGCCGTTACATATCCTATACTTAGTGGAAGATTTGGCAATGATTGCAGCTTACTACAGTCATTCAAATTAAGATCTACAAGCATAGATAGCTGAGACATGCTTTCAGGAAGGCGTGTAAAATTGTTTTTGCTTAAATTCAGAAACTGTAATGAAGATAAGCAAGTAAGATCGTCAGGGAGTGCTCCGTCCAATAAACCGCAGTCACTTAGATCTAACGATACTACATTTAACCCAGATAACCTAGGCAACAACTGGTTGAAGGGCCCAAGGGTAGGGAAGAAATAATTTGTGAATAAAACATATGGAGCACGGATGACGGAGAGTCCATGAGAAAGCCAGGATTTAGGTGGTTGAAACTTACATCCTGAAAGAATGAGAGTTTTAAGAGATGGAAGATCGACTCTTGGAAACCTTGAAAGTCTTTTGCAATCCTTAAGACTCAACAATAACAGACCAGTCAAATGCTCAATTGATGGTGGCAATTCTTCTATGGCAGTCCCATCCAAATAAAGCTCCAACAAACTTGTCATATTTTTTCCAATGTCTGGAAACTTCTTCAGTGTTGAACAGCCAGATAGAATAAAAATTTTAAGAGATTCCAAGTTGATCCTGGAAGGGAGGCTTTTGAGATTTTTGCAATCTTTCAAATTTAACAAAATAAGACGATTGAGAGCTCCAACAGGAAAGTGAAGCTCATACAAACTTGTACAACCTTGAAAAATCAACACTTCAAGAATTGGGAGTCCATTAAAGTTGGGGGTCTTGACGAAGTCTTTAGAGTCACCAAGATCCAGGCGTCGTAACTTGGCCAAATTCTGTGATAATAAATAGATATGGACAAATTAAGTAATCAAGAACTTAATAGATATTTATTATAAATTAAAAAAAAAAATGAAAAACACCAGCATGCCTTAATGGAAAACTTACACCAAATCCCTCCGGCAATTGCTTAACGTGGCTGCGAGGCATGATGAGTTCAACAAGATTGTATGGTTGAAAATTGTTTGGCATGGATTTCAAAGGATAATCATGCCATTCCAGGATTCGTAACTTATTAGAAAGAAAATTGAGGCCTTCAGGAAGATGCACATTAGAAATTTTAAGCAACCTTAAACTTATCATATTTGAGAAGGCTTTGTCATTCAAGTTTTCTTTATGTGGAGGCGAATTTAGCACCATGCCTTCTACAACTTCGGTTCCCTGTTAATCAAGAACAATGAAATTAGTGTTGGGAAAGATAGAGCAAAAAAGTGCTAGAATTACACAAATGCACACTTCTCTAAGTTTATGTCTATATACTAATTCACTTACAGTATTTTCCTTTAGCACATGAAACACATCCTTATAAAGCCACAACCTACTGCGTCTTCCAGGCTCCTGAGGCGATTCACGATGAACAACTCTCCAAGCCATCTCTTGTATTAAATCATGCATTCGTAATTTTTCTCCTAAAATGGTAATGAGAGATTTGTCCTTGAGAGTTTCTATATTCTTCTTACAACCAGAACCTTCTATATGTACCACTCGATTTTTATCCTCCCCTTTGAAGAAACATGCAATATCCAAAAATAGATTTTTCTCTATTTCATTCAATCCCCTATAACTTATTTCAAGTTTATCAAGAATCTCTCCTTCAGGGATTTCTTCTAATTGATGTAGGTAATCTTCCCATACCTCTTTTGATCTATCAATCAACGAGGAACTCAGAACTTTAAGAGCTATAGGAAGCCGTTTAGCATACTTCACAAAGCCATTGGACAAATCCTCAAAATCTTTTTTAGGATATGTTTGTTTAAACACAGTCCAACTGAAGAGCTCCAAAGCTTCATCATCATCTAATCCATTAACCTGACATATAGTTGTACCCAGGTGATGCCTTATTAGCAAGTGCTTATCTTTACTTGTGATAATGATCATACTCCCTAAACCAAACCAGTCAGAGCTCCCTGCTAGTGCCTTTAGTTGTTCATCTTTGTCAACATCATCAAGAACAATAAGAACCTTCTTATTTTGTAGTCGCTTCTTTATGACTTTGATCCCATCATGATGGTTCCATATGTTTACTTCTTTTACCATCAAGGTCTCAGAAAGAAGCTGTTTTTGTAAATAAACTAGACCTTGTTTATCTTTTTCAACTGTTTCTCTAATGTCACGAATAAAGCTGCTTGCTTCAAATTGGTGACAAATTCTGTAATAAATGGCAGATGCTAGAGTGGTTTTACCAATCCCAGCCATCCCCCAAATTCCTATGAAGCGCACATCATCTGAAATTGTACTAAATAAGTTCATCATTTCCTTCACACGTGAGTTTATTCCAACAAGGTGCTCAGAATTATCTGATAATTCATGATTCAATTCATCAAATATACTTTTTGTGATTTCCTCAATATCTTCTGATTCAGGACTGTAAAAAAAAATTAAAAAAAAAAAAAGATACAGACAATAATTTTGATGAGACAAGTGTGCTAGCCACAAAGAGACAATACATCATTAAATAATTTTTTAAAAATCTTATATTACAGAAGCCAGGGAAAAAAAAATCTTATGTTACCCATGAAAAGATAAGAGTACAGAAAAAAATATTTTTTTTCCTTGCCTTTCAATACTAAAAAAATCTCATATTACCGAAACCAGGAAAAAGAAAAGTTGAATTACTTTTCCTTATAATAGTTGAACCCGGTACAAATTACAAACCATATGAGACACTCAATATGCCTTTAGAACTTTTTAAAGGCTTCCCCCACTAAAATAGCAGTTCTTCCTCCCCCTAATTTGAGTAGGCTCACTCAATAGTCTTAAAATAAAATAAATGGCTAAATGGCCTAGTGATTTTTAAGAAAACATAGCTTCTTCTTCTATCAGATAAAATTTTTGGACGTGTATTTTGGAAGATTTTATAGGTTTCATCGGAATTTTTTTATTCAATTTAGTAGGTTATCTAGTAATTTATATCACAAATAAAATATTTTAAAATTTCACTATAAATTTTTTCTTCTTACAAAAAATTTCATTGTAGAAATTATAATAGATGAATTTTATTTTACGAACATAACTTAAATTGGAGATAATAAGTTTTAGATATATATATATATATATATATATTGATAAGGGTAATTCTTGAAGTCTAAGTAAAGGTGATGGACCTGTTGTATCTGACGACTTTACTAATGCACCCATAAATGACTCTATGAAGCTGACGGTCCATCTCAAGGCTGATGAGTGTGCCTCAAGATCATCAATGCATGGTCGAGACGACTAGAAGGCATACATGGAATGAGAAGTTGACGGGATGAAGATGACGGGGGTGAAAGGAGTTCTTGACAGGTCCAGCATGTCTTTTGCTTGGGCTCCACGTGTGAGTATACCTTGCACCCCACGATCAACCCTAATCAAGTAGACTCCTATAAGGAAAGGATTCCGTAAGATACACAAATTAAAGAAGATCTCTCCCACAAGGAAAGACCCTCTAAGCCAAGGAACGAATGTCAACCCTATGCTACTATAAAAACCCCAAAACCCTCATAAACCAAGCTACGCATAATTCACCCCAGCTCTAGCACTCTAGAGTTATGAAAAATTCTCTAACTTAACCTTTGGAGGGTCTTTGGCCGCACCACACCGGTACTCTCCTAAAGTCTTCTTGTTCTGTGTTGTGCAGGTGTTGTCTTGAGCACGTGAGGATTGTGCGGCTTATTGACGATTTTTGGCATCATTAGTTGGCGCCATCTTTGGGAAATTTGGTAGAGAGCCATACTTACCGCTTCTCGAACAAAAAGTTGCATGATACTTACTCATTCGATGGCAACAACCACTAACAAACAAGGTAACGAACCGTGCACCACTGCCCTCGAGAGACAGGTTCAAACCCTCGCAAAAGTAGTGGAACGCTCACCAAGCAGAATCAGGACCTAGAGGAGCAGCTGCACCAAAGGAACGCAGCATTTAACACCCAGGAGGAGGACCAGGAAAGAACCAGTGCTAAAAGAAGGAACCAAGAGGGGCCGAAAGGCAGCAACGCCTCAAGCAAACAAGAGCGATAGGACACAAGCCATCCATCCGCCACAGATATGGCTTCGGCTCACATAGACATGGAGATGCAAATGGTGAAGGAACGGATGGACTTCATGATAAATGCCCTCGGAGGATGGGTGTCTAGTGACCTCGATGACTTTGTCCATCGAACTGATTCACCATTCACTGCATCCGTCACGTCGTTCCCCCTTCCGCCAAAGTTTTGTATGCCGCAAGTGGAGAGCTACGATGGTTCGAAGGACCCTCTAGTTCACCTACAATCTTGCAAGACCCTGATGCCCCTTCAAGGGGTGGTGGACAAGATCATGTGCAAAGCCTTCTCCACTACATTGAAGGGCCCCGCAAAGATTTGGTTCAGCAAGTTGACGCCCAACTCCATCAGTACCTTTAAAGAGTTAAGCGCCTAGTTTGTATCGCACTTTATCGGGGGGCACAGATATAAGAAGTCCATTGCATGTTTAATGAGCATTAAGCAATGGGAGGATGAAACGCTGAGGTCTTACATAGCCCGCTTTAACAATGAAGTGCTTTCAATCAATGAAGTCGACGATAAGATACTCGTGAGCGCATTCACAAATGGGCAATGGAAGGGTAAGTTCCTATTTTCTCTATATAAGAACGACCCAAAAACTATGTCAGATGTGTTGTACAGAGCTACCAAGTACATAAACACGAAGGACGCACTGCTAGCCCGAGAAGATAAATCCAAGAAGAAGGAAAGATAAGAGGATGTACAGCAAGATAGGGAGCAAAAGATGGCTCGAACCAGAGAACAAAGGGAGGACAGGCGCTCCACGCCCCCCCGGGGAGATTTACAAGCTTCACCCCCCTAACTGCCCCAATCGACCAAGTCTTGATGCAGATCAAAGACGAAAGAGCCCTAACGTTTTCTAGCAAGCTGAAGGGAGATCCTAGTAAGAGATCCAAAGACAAGTATTGCCACTTCCATCGAGACCACAGCCATGACACAACCGACTGCTACGACTTGAAGCAGCAAATAGAAGCTCTCATCAGATAAGGAAAGTTATAAAGGTTCATCAGCAAGGAAAAAACCACAAAAGCAGGTTCCCTGATGGGAGAACGAACATCCTAAGCCCTCCATAGGAGACATAAGGATGATTGTGGGAGGCACGGCGGCCTTTGACTCTGTGATGCCCCAATTTGATTGATTAATTGTGTGATGTGTGTGGATGTGTGATGAGTCCCACATAGGGTATTTACTGGGTAGATTTGGGCTTTATTAACAACTGCAAGAAGTCTCAATTGTGACTAGTCCTTTTGAGGTATAGCGTAGATGTGGCTGGCGCTTTTCCTTGGGGTGTTACATCTGGTATCAGAGCCGGTCCAGTAATCCCGTGTGGGCTCTGAGACACTACCCCACAAAGTGGGCCCTAACGAGGACGTTAGGGATTTAAGTGGGGGAGATTGTGATGTCCCAATTTGATTAATTGTGTGATGTGTGTGGGTGTGTGATGAGTCCCACATCGAGTATTTACTAGATAGATCTGGGTTTTATTAACAACTACAAGGAGCTTCAATTACGACTGTTCCTTTTGAGGTACAACGCAGATGTGGCTAGCGCTTTTCCTTAGGTTGTTACATATGGTATCAGAGTCGGCCCGGTAACCCAGTGTGGGCTCAAAGACATTACCCCACAAAGTGGGCCCTAACGAGGACGTTAGGGATTTAAGTGGGGGAGATTGTGATGCCCCAATTTGATTGATTGTGTGATGTGTGTGGGTGTGTGATGAGTCTCACATAGGGTATTTACTAAATTGAACTGGACTTTATTAACAACTGTAAGGAGTCTCAATTGTGACTAGTCCTTTTGAGGTATAGCGCAGATGTGGCTAGCGCTTTTCCTTGGGTCGTTACATAAAGTATCAGAGTCGGCCCGGTAACCCTGTGTGGACTCGGAGACACAACCCCACAAAGTGAGCCCTAACGAGGATGTTAGGGATTTAAGTGGGAGAGATTATGATGCCCCAATTTGATTGATTGTGTGATGTGTGTGGGTGTGTGATGAGTCTCACATCGGGTATTTATTGGATTGAACTGGGTTTTATTAACAACTGCAAGGAGTCTCAATTATGACTAGTCCTTTTGAGGTATAGCGCAGATGTGGCTAGCGCTTTTCCTTGGGTCGTTACACACTACCCCACAAATTGTGCCCTAACGAGGACGTTAGGGATTTAAGTGGGGGAGATTGTGATGCCCCAATTTGATTAATTGTGTGATGTGTGTGGGTGTGTGATGAGTCCTACATCGGGTATTTGCTAGATAGATCTGGGTTTTATTAACAACTACAAGGAGCTTCAATTGCGACTAGTCCTTTTGAGGTACAGCGGAGATGCGGCTAACGCTTTTCCTTAGATTGTTACATATGGTATCAGAGCCGGCCTGGTAACCCCGTGTGGGCTCAAAGACACTACCCTACAAAGTGGGCCCTAACAAGGACGTTAGGGATTTAAGTGGGGGAGATTGTGATGCCCCAATTTGGTTAATTGTGTGATGTGTGTGGGTGTGTGATGAGTCCCACATCGGGTATTTACTGGATAGATCTGGGTTTTATTAACAACTACAAGGAGTTTCAGTTGCGGCTAGTCCTTTTGAGGTACAGCGCAGATGTGGCTAGCGCTTTTCCTTGGGTCATTACATATGAATCAATCAATCAAATTGGGGCATCACACACATTGTACTATTCAAATAATTTTTAACTTCTGGTTTTTTTTTTTTTTTATACTTTCGAGAAAAAGTTTTCAATTTCAGTTTCAAAGAACTCTTAACTTTTAATTAACTCCAGAAAGTTGTATTTTATGTTGTTTCATTGTATTTAGATAATTTATAATTGATTATAAACTAAATTTTCTAACTATCTCTCCTTCACACTTTTTAAGCCTTTGTAAGGGTTCAACAAAGTTGGAACAAAAGATTTAGCGCTAGTTAATATTTTTTTTTATATAAATTAGTTATATAGCAAATTTTTATGAAAGAAAATTGTGAATAAAAGTGTAAACTGCAAACTACTGTTTGGATGTAGGTAAAAAAATTTAAACAATTGATTGTCTTTATCTTAAAAAAAAAAAACAACCTACAATTATAATACATAAATATATACTCCACCCATTTACTACCTAATATATAATTTTTTTTTTTTATAAACAACAGTAATGTATATTATATATTTTTTTATTTTTTTATAAGCATTTTTTTAGTGAGTTTTAATTTAATAAGCATTATATATTATTATATAACATTAAACTCAATCACACTATTAGTTATTATCTATTGTAAAATATTATTTTAGTTAAAGAAGCAACTTAAAGTTAAAAGTGAGCCATGGAAATATCTCAATTCTCAGCCACAGAACAGAGTTCTATCAAACAAAACAAACAAAAAAATTAAACCAGTACAAACACTAGAGAGCAAGAGAGATGCGCATGCGTATCTCTTACCAGTCAATGGAAGTCACAGACTCAAAGCGGGCAATTTGTATTTTTTTTTTTTTTTTTTTTTTTTTTTCAATTGGTGATTTGGAATTTGTTAAATGGAAAACTGGGGTTTTGTCAGTGTGTTTGGAGGATCATAGGCTGAGAACGAAATATAATTTTTTAGGTTTTTTTTTTTTTGGTTACCAAATTGATTTTGTTGGGTTTTGCTTTAAGTTCAACAATTTGTTTTTTCGTATTATTTTTCAGATAATTAGAACAAAACGTCAAAACCATATCAAAAGTTATCCAAATCATTGATGATATGACCAGAAGAAAAGGCAGAATCTTACCTATCCAATATATGCCTCCCGCGGATCTTGCTCACTTCTTTCAGTGCAGTTCTCCACTCTTGCATCTGTTCTATGCTAACCTTGCGATCTTCTTCATACTTAAGAAATGCTTTCTCAAAAGTCTCCCTCTGATTCCCAACATCAGAGGGATTTACATGGTAGAAAACAGGTCGAACTTTCTGCCCCTTCTCTTTCATGCATTCAAGAATTTTGACAAGTTCGATCAAACACCACTTTGAAAATGCATAGTTTTTTGAGAGAATAATAATTGCATATTGAGATTCTTCTATTGCTTTCATGAGCCCAGAAGCAATGGGTTTTCCTCCCTCGAGATTTTCATTATCTCTGTAAACGTTGATGCCTTTCTGTTTCAAAGTAGCATATAGATGGTCCGTAAAATTTTTACGGGTGTCCTCACCATAAAAACTAAGAAAAACATCGTATTTCCATAAAGGTGTAGAAAATGAAGATGATGATGATGTACAGACTTTTTGAGTGCTCATGGAAGCCATGGGAAACTCTCAGCCTGTTGCTTGTTTATGGAAAAGAGAGTACTAAAAGAGAATGGAAAAATATTTTTGGTTGAGGAAAAAAACAGAATGGGATTTTTTTTTCTTTTTCTTTTTTTTTTTTTTTTTTTTTTTGGAGAAGAAAAGAGAATGAGAATGGAAATTGAGCAAAGCTGTATGAGAACTTCTACTTTCTGTGTCAAGGTTTCAGTTACGCGGTATTATATTTATAGATTATAGGTGCTTTCACGGGAACATGACCGACCAATGGTATTATATTTAATGGCAATAATCCACCCACCAGATGCATAAATATAGGTTGAAAGTTCAGACATTTAATCGATCTTATCTTTTCTTCCATAAGGACCCGTTTCATTTTTAATCGATCTTATCTTTTAATCGATCTTATCTTTTCTTCCATAAGGACCCGTTTCATTTTTAATCGATCTTATCTTTTCTTCCATAATTTTTTTTTTTTTTTTTTTTTTTGAGAAACACATCTCGGCCAAACATGAAACAGCTGATAGCAATTGGATTTATTTTTTCTTTCTTAGCAAGGACTTTGTTTTTTCTAGAATTTCTTGCAAGGACTTTTTAGTATCACTTTTATTTTTTTCAATTCTATGACGTCAGTGCAGAAGGCCAAAGACCTATATGAGATGACAATAGACTGACAGCAATTGGATTTTTTTTTCTTTTTTGGCAAATACTTAATGGACAAGTTCTCAAAATAAAAATAAAAAATTGTGTGATAGAAAAAAAACAAACAAATGAACACACAATTTTTTATTTTTATTTTGAGAACTTGTCCATTAAGCTTCAATTTCACTTTTTTCAATTTTTATTGTGACAATGAATAGATAATAAATATATAGCACATGTTATTGACTTATTACAAGTGTTAACCCTAAATCAATGTTTAGTATGAAAGAATTCACATTGCTTGTAGCATTAAGATTATTGGTTTTCTATATTTGATCTGATTTATTTTTTTTAGGAAGCTATTTGGTCTGATTTAGAATCTAATAAAAATCTTGAGAATATTATATTTGTTTTATTTTTAAGAATTTTATAATAATTATTTATTTTTTCCAAAATAGCATTTGATTTGTAAATATAATAAATTATGAATAACAAAATACAAACTATAAATCATAAAAAAAAATCAATGAAACTATAATATAACATTTTTAAATGACATTTATAGTACAAAATTAATTATTTAAATTGTTAATTTATAATAATTATTTTTCTTAAATTTTATTTCTATTGGGTAAAAGGTAGAAAGAGTGGGTAAAATTATCAAATTATACAAAAATGTAACTTTTTCTAGGCATGAGAATGTAAATATCAACTTTTTTTATTAAAGGGAATCCATATTCCCACAAAAGGGTGTTAAGTAGAAATCTAGATGCCCTTGTAATTTGATTTCCTTTTGTGATTTGCAACCAAACACCACTTAATGTTTAGATTTTGATTTTGATTTTTTATTTTTGGTTAAAATGCAAATTGCATCGTCTAAGTTTGATTGAAATTCATTTCAGACTTTTAATTTTACTTTTGCTTAAATTAGTACTCTAAATTTAAAAATTATTCAATTTAAGTTTTCCATCTAATTCAATTAAAATTTTGATATTAATGAAAATAAGGAGTTACATTTTTTTATCAACAATCTTTTAAAATAATTTTATAGATTTTTTCCATGTGATTTTTTAAAATATATTTATTATGGAAATTTTTTTATTAGTTAATTGCACACTAATGAAATTTGTTTATGGATTTGTGTTTTGGTAGTCTAGAATAGAGAATTCTTCTCTCTCTCTCTCTCTCTCTCTCTCTCTCTCTCTCTCTCTCTCTCTCTCTCTCTCTCTCTCTCTCTCTCTCTCTCTCTCTCTCTCTCTCTATATATATATATATATATATATAAAAGGATAGAGAATTCTAAACTGAACAAAGTTTCTCTCCAAAGTAGTTTGGAGAGAAACCCTTCAAACTTCTCATATATCTTTATATTGAATGTAAATTTTGAAATTTTAACCATTGGATTGTATGTTCTTATTATATCCTTCATGCTTTCAAAATTTCATGAAAATCAAAAATCAATTTCTATGTCATCAAACAAATGTTAAATTTCAAGTTTTTGTGATTTAAAATTGTGTATAAAAAAATAAGTTTATTGATCAAATTGTAAATGACATCCGATTTGAAAAAAATTTGATATGCATGTTAAAAACATAAGGAACATGAAATTCAATGGTTAGATTTTCAAAATTCACACCTAAAAAAGAAATAAATGAAAATTTTGAAAAATTTCTCTCCAAATTAATTTAAAGAGAAACTTTTTTCTTCTAAACCACCCATTTTCTCCTTAATTTTTCACTCCCACCAAACAAGAGAGAGCTTTTCTCCTCACTTTTCTTTCCCCTCTTGTCCGGTGTCTACTGTCTAGCATTAATATTGGGCTGCCATGTTGTACTGGAATCGAAATTCTATCATTATTGTCAGCATGAGAAGCTTACTTAAAAATTCTATACAATGTTTTATCAAAAAATAAAAATAAAAAAATTCTTTACAATGAAAATGTACTTCCCTCGATTTAATAGTAGCTCATCTAATTAATATCATCCCCCTAGAAAACCGAAAGAAGCAAGCTCAAATACTTAACAATGTTGTTATGAGCATAAAATAAAAATAAAAATAATAATAGATACATGTTAGCAGCACAACTTTTTTTTTTCTTTCATAAGTTCAATTTATTAATGAAACCCAAAGAGGTAACCATGTACACCGAGTAAATTGGCATTCACTCATTTAGCACAACTTCCTTTAATGATTAACCATTGCAGTCCTAAAGTTCGAGCAAGCAACATTAGACTAAGGAAACCTTGGTACTCATTTGCACTATAATTACAATATATATCACCATAATCCATAAATCACCTTAATCCATAAATTTGAAGTTTATCGCATAGAACTACTGCCAATATCATTCATATAGAATTACTACCAATATTTTCCTTTCAATGTTCTTCAAATAAGTCATGTCAGCTTGGTTTTTCCTCTTTTGTAAGGACAGATTTTATCATACACGCTGTGTTCAATTACGCACCTGACGCTACTTAAAACAATTAAAAATATGACTTTAAATCATGATTTTAAACTCTTGAAAATGTGACTTTGTTCATGTGCAACAAATTTTTCCCTTTTGTAATATACTACTGTTTGTTCCTTTCTTTTAATGATAGATCATAGAAGTATTATTTGCCCAAAAAAAGAAAAAAGAATAGGCCATGTCAAGAACTTTCGGCCAAACAAGTTGTACCAAAATGGGTCGACTAACCCATTACCTAACCTTTTTCAATTGGGCTTGGCTAAGCAGCCTCCTAGTGATTAATTGGTATTCCAACCCAAACCAAGAAAAAAAAAAATTGAAAATCTAAATTCTTTTGTCAAACTTGTCTAAAATCTCCATTCAAATTACGTAAATACTTTACAAATATTTAGCCGAATATGCCACTCGCATCTTTGAGCACCCTTGCTTTATCTCTTTGTTCTTTTCCTACAAATTGATTCTTTCTTGAAAATTCAATTCTAAAATATGTTTTTCTAAGGGAGTTTCAACCTACGGTATTTACTCCTAATACTTTATATCTCTTATATAATTATTAGAAACTTTACTAGTTGAGCTAACTAGAACTCACTCGATTCTAAAATAACTAATTTTTGTTTTGAAATAATTTTGAGCTATCAATGTGTCAAATTGTCAATGCACCACTGCATGTCTCATTAAAAAAAAAAAAAGTGTATGCTGGTTTTGGCCATATTGTTATTGATATCCTCCATGCATTAAGGTCATTTAGAGCATCCACAGCAGTGAAGCTAAATTTTTACCAATTTAGCTCCACTAAAAATTACTTTATCTATTTTAACTACACATGTGCTGCAGTAGTTAATCTATTTTAACTTTCAACACAATAAAATAATACAAACACCATAACAAAATAATATATATCCACAATAAACTATTTATTATTTTTTTCTCACTATTCATCTTCTCTGTCTTCTCCCTCTCTTCCCTCTCTTCAACCTACAGCCCCTCACGACACCACCACCATTACCACCACCACCACCAGTCCACAGTAGGAAAGAAAAAACCACAAAAAAAACTCATTAAAATAATAATAATAATAACAATAACATCCACAGAGAAAAAAAAAAAAAAAAAAAAAAAACACCAGTGCAGCGGAGCAGATCGGCGATGGAGCTTGCACTCCAGACCACCATCAAACCCACCATCTAAGCTTGATCGAGAGAGAGAAGAAATAAGACCAAGAGGCACAAAACCCACCAACCCATGCCATCGTTGATCGCCGATTAGCCATTGTCGAACCAAATTTTCCAAATCAAACCCAAATCACCGTCGAACCAGACCAGCCATCGCCGACCCACTGACCCACGCCATCGCCGATCACGCCATCCATGAAACCCACCGACCTACGCCAGAGACCGGGCTTGAGAGACCGGAGTTAAAAGCGTGAGCTTAAGAGACCGGGTTTGAGAGACCGGAGTTAAGAAGTGAGCTTGAGAGAGAGCTTGAGAGAGAAGTGAGCTTGAGAGAGAGATGAGAAAGCTGAGAACTGCGTTGTGAGAGGAGATGTGAGAGATGAGAGCTTTGGAGCTTTGGAGTGAGATGAGAGATGGGAGCTTTGGAGTGATTTTCTGAGAGTGTGAGGCGGATGGGAGGAATAAAAGAAAGGATAAAAATCAAGAAAGAAATAATTTTTTAATCGGAACGGAATAAAAAATAATTTTTTAGTTTTAGATGTGTGCTACAGTGCACATCTAAAGATAGATGTGCACTGTAGCACTTTAGCTAAAATTTATAGAAATGACTCCACTGCTGTGAGTCAATTTGTTATATTTGTGGAGCTAAGATAGCAATATAGCTATTTAGCTCCACTGCTGCAAGTGCTCTTATAACTTGTAAATTAATGTGTTTCTAAAAAAAACTCAATGTTACTGCAATTATTTTAGGCTTTTAGTAAGGTCTGATAAAAAGGGGCTATAACAGAAGTGCTTGGGAGTAGACATGGCAAAATGGGTCAGAATTTTCTGACTCGACTTAACCCAAAAAATACCTGACTCAAACTCGATTTTTTTTACTCGAAGCAAAAACAGGTTGACCCGTAATCCGACCTGACCCGAATAACTCGTGACTCGATCCGTTAAAAAAATATTCGCCAAAAAATTTTTAAAATTACGTCCTAATACTAATGGCATAAAGCACAAAGCACTAGAACTGCAGACCCAAACCAATAGGCAATAGTCAATAAATCATTAAATTACAAGAAGGCAAAACAATAGCTTTTTACATGCAATTTGCCTATTTGATTCTGAGGGCTTCATAAATCACAACCAAATGCAAATGCCAATAAAGCTTTAGCTCTGCTTCCACAGGGCCACAGAGACATGACATGACAATAAGACAAAACTTAAACGACACAACCATTAAAAAAAAAAAAAAATCTAATTCAATTGTCACGTCTTAGCTGGAGTCCAAAGCCAAAATTGTGATTCATGTCTTAGTCCAAAGCCAAAATTTCATGAAAGAGTGAACCAAGTTTTACTACTAGAAAAAAAATTCTTACTCCGTATCAATCACATCTTTTATTTGAGAATGTGGAAGCTATGTTATGTATTAAAAGTTGGCTATATGAATTTAAAGGTAATTTAATTTTTTTATAGTCATAATTATACAATTTTAATTCTTTATTAATTTGCTTTCATGGTACATTAAGTTATATTAAAATATTGTATTATAGATAAAGATGCTGATGAAATTGGCCAACTTGAGCTACAATTTGCAGGTATTAATATTTGTAGTGCTGAATTTGCTACCAACATTGAGTAGATTGAGATTGAGGTGTAATTCTTATAAAATATTTACTTATTCTTCTTTACTTAATATGTTATGTTTATTTTTAAATCTTTTTTTTTTTTTAGTTTATCTTTCTAAGTAATCTAATTTTACTATTATTTTAAATGCAACAGGAACATGTGCATTTAAGAAGACCGATAGTTTGCTACTTTGCTGGCTTACTTGTTTTATTTGTTTTAAGCTCTATCTCTTTTTGAAGATGTAAACTTGTAATTATATGCATTTTGACAATGAACTATTAATATTGAAGACTTTTTTCATCATGAATTTATGACTATAAATAATTTTTGTCATACTCAAAACTATCATAATTGGAAGGATATTAACAAGTCGCATTAAGTGCAATTCATTTGCTTAATTGATTTAATTTATTCTCTTTAAACAGGTTGTCATTGATTTTTTTTTTGTAATTGAAAAAAAAAAAAAGGCAAAAATGCAAAACTGACCCTCTAACTTTCAGCGTTTTTCATTTTAGTCCTCTAACTTTCAGTTTTGTTATTTCAGTCCTCTAACTTTAAATTTTTGTCAATGCAGGATTCCGTCAGAACTCAATTAGGAATTGCCGTTAAACTCACTAAAACGAAGACGTTTTACCTTCTTTTTTTTTTCGAAAAAAAAAAAAAAAAAACGTTTGAGGGTCCCCTGAAATCTTTTTTTTTTTTTGAAAGCCCCTTCCCCTAAAATCAAAACAAAGAGCTTGAGACCCAAATCCCAAACGTAAATCAAAACAAAGAAACAAGAAACATTGAGAGACAGAGAATCGGTTTGAGAGAGAGAGAGAGAGAAAGACCGAGTCTGTTTGAGAGCTAAGTCAGAGAGAGAGAGAGAGAGAGAGAGAGACTGAATCGGTTTTCTGAGATAGACTGAGTACGAGAGAGAGACCGAGATGAAGGTGACCCTTGTCTTTGTTGTTGTTGTTCTTCTTCTTCTTCTTCTTCTTCTTCTTCTTCTTCTTCTTCTTCTTCTTCATGAGTATTACTGAACTTCACCGATGATTGTGATGAGTACCAAAGCATTTTAACGCCGGAGAAAACCGCAGCTGGGTGGCGAAAAAGCCTCCCAACTGGCGATCTTGACCAGACCGAAACAGGGGTGTTGGTGTTGTTGGTATTGTTGGCATTCATCATCTCTAGTTGATCCAACTCGTTGTTGTTGAAGTTTGATTGGGGAGATGTGGGCTGGATGGAATGAGCGTCAGAAAAGGCATAGCCATGCAGTACTGAGGGCTGGCCCCGGAGCGGTAGCCACCACCGAAGGTGTTGACGGAGAAGATTTTGACGTTGGAGAGGTTGGAGGATCATGGGGTGTTGATGGAGTCTGCAGCGTTAAATGTTTTTTTTTTTTTTACAGATTTTTTTAATTCCGAAATTATTAAAAAAAAAAAGAGTAAAACGACGTCGTTTTAGTGAGTTTAACGGCAGCCCCTAACTGAGTTCTAACGTAATCCTACATTGACAAAAATTGAAAGTTAGAGGACTGAAATAACAAAACTGGAAGTTAGAGGACTGAAATGAAAAACGCTGAAAATTAAAGGGTCAGTTTTGCATTTTTGCCAAAAAAAAAAAAACTTGTTTGAAAAATATGAGTAAATCTGACTCGACCTGCAACCCGATTGACCTGACCTGATCCGCCCGTTTTGCCACGTTTACTTGGGAGAGTCATAACAAACATATTGTACACTTTATATATATATATATATATATATATATAAAGTTTTAAACATTTATCTAAAATTTATGGCTTTTTATTTAAAATTATTTTTAAGTCGTATTATTCATTTTAACGTGGGTTGTTAACTTTTCAAAAAAATAGTTATTATAACCAGGCCAGGCTTTGAACCATCAAAGAGTGGCATTGAACTAATAATTAGTTTATTCTAAAACCCATTTAAATAAAATAAAAGAATATATATATATATATATATATATATATCTATCTATATATATATATATATTAGATAAACTAAAAACAATGGACCGCTACTTAATTTAAACATAAATATGAAAGTATAATAAAGATTAAATTTAGTAAAATATTATTATTAAAAAATTAAAATAAAAATTTATCCCACAAAAAAATTTAATATTATTTTCATATAAAAATTAAATATAAATAAGACGCTTGAATTTATCCTTTGGCTACTTAATTTTAAGTTTTAACAAAAGACTTAAAAAAAATAAAAACCATGCATTAGAAAACTCGACAATTCAAATAAAATCATGCACTTCAATATTCTTCTATAAAAACTATCTTCTTCTTTTTTTTGTTTAACTAAGTTTTTTTTTTCACAAATCTAGTATTTTATTTTGTAGCAACCTGAAATTTCACATAATTCAATGGTTTGGCCGATCAACCACTATTCTTGTATAGTTTTAATAGTTATAATCTCAGTTGTTGCGTGCACACATTATTTAATGATATTTATAATTACTTTCTTATTTGATTATATCACAATTTAATTCGCATTACATTTTAAGATTTGGACATAATCGTTAAAGTATTAACTATTATACACTCACAATTTCATTTTAGTCCAAACAATTAAGAAGATAAAATTTAACAATTGAAAAAAAAAAAATTCAGCAGATTAAAATTTGATTAAGCCAAACCACAATAGTTTAATTTAAAAAAAAAAAAAAGGAAAATGTGAAATCTCAAATTTGTTAATTAAACATGTGGTTACAAGATTTATCCTCTTTGGGGAGCCAGGCCCGCAAGGATTATCCCGTGTACCGCGAAGGAAGGAAGGAGCAAGGGCTGGCCTTGGACTCGCAGTCCCACATCGGGTAGTTAGGCGCAAGGAGCAAGGGCTGGCCTTGGACTCGCAGTCCCACATCGAGTAGTTAGGCGCTCCCACTCATGCTTATAAGCCTCTGGAGCACACATGAGTGTACGTTTACTCGCGTATGCGATCAATCGCATACGCGAGTGTACGTAACGTACACTCATGTGTGCTCCAGAGGCTTATAAGCATGAGTGGGAGCGCCTAACTACCCGATGTGGGACTGCGAGTCCAAGGCCAGCCCTTGCTCCTTCCTTCCTTCGCGGTACACGGGATAATCCTTGCGGGCCTGACTCCCAAAAGAGGATAAATCTTAACGAGTGTTATCCCGGGCCTGGCTCCCCAAAGAGGATAAATCTTAATGAGTCTACACTCGTGTACTCACAAAACATAATCCAAACAAATTTTATATAATCAAAATTTTTAAAAATCCAATTAAAAAATTTTTTTGATAGACAATTTTAATAGTTAAAAATTCATTAAAATGTATTTAAAATATGTTAATTAAAAAGCTAATTTAATGATACATAACATTTTCTATTTAAAAAAAAATTGTAATTTTTAAATTTAAGGACCAAAGACAAGTGTGTTTAGGTTTTACTTATTTTTATTTGCTTTTATTTAGGGAAAAACCCTAAAATAGTGAACCAGATCTCTGACCAATCACCGTCCTTATATTTCCCTCCACAAACCCTAAACCTCTCTTTTTCTTTTTCCCTATATACTCTCATTCAGCGCCTCAAAACTCAGACCTCTCTCTCTCTCTCTCTCTCTCTCTCTCTGTTATTGCCTCAAAGAGTGCAGAGTCTCTTTGAAGCCATGGCTTTGGTAAGCTCTCACAAATCTCTCTTATCTGCCCTGTGTTTTTTTGCAAAAAATTTTCACTTCAAGCTTGCATTTTGATGCCCATTTAGATCTGCATTCGTGTTTATTTTGTTGGGTCTTTGTTAAATTCAATTGGGTTTTGTTTTGTTTAATTTAATTTTTTGTTTTTTTTTTTTGGTTTTTGTTGGGTTTGTGTATATCTGATTGGTTTATGGGAAAAGTCTCAAAGAGAGGAAAAGAAATGACCTTTTGAATTGATGTTTCAGTTCAATTGATGGGTTTTATTTAGTTTTTGATTTGCTTCTTAATTAGTCATGGATTTGATTTGTCTGTACAGTTGTTGTTTAGGTTTTAGATGGCAATGTGGCAATTTTGAATTGATAATTTGAGTGTATTTGGTTCAAAATTTGGATTTGAATATCATTAGTTTTCTTTTTATGTTGAACTACGAAATTATTGACACCAAATGGAAATGAGGAAATCTAGGTTCAAGTCAATTCATTTTTTGGTTGAAGAAGAATTGAATCTAGATTCTAAGAGTAAACAAACATGTGATTGTGGGTTTTCTCTTTGTATTTGTAAATGAAAGTTGCAAAAAACATGAATCAAACTGATGTAGATGTGACATTTATTAAGATCCTGTAGTTTTAGATTTGAAGGATATGATCCTTCGATCAAGCATTAGTTGTGAGGACACACGGTAATAATCAACATCAGAATTATCTTGAGTGCATGATGTAACTGTATACAATGGAAAATGGTTTTATGTAATGTATGTGTTTGGTTAACTTTAGGTCCTGCATGCGGGGTGCGCCAACAAGAATGCTTTTAAGGCACTTATTGCTGCTGAGTACAGTGGAGTCGAAGTTGAATTGGTGAAGGATTTTGAAATGGGTGTGTCAAACAAAACTCCTGAGTTTCTCAAGATGAACCCAATTGGAAAGGTGGCCTTCTTTCGTGGAGACAATGTCTTTTACGAGCCATATGTTTCTTATGTGTTTTCCTGAGAAAAGGTCTCTTGTTGTGTAGGTTCCTGTGCTCGAGACACCTGATGGTCCTGTATTTGAGAGTAATGCCATCGCACGCTATGGTAAGGCTGTCCTTTAAACTACATTTGTTATACTTTGAAGGCTGTTTTAAGATTTGAATTTCATTGTTGGTTATTACTTTTTGCAGTGACACGCATGAAGGCTGATAATCCTCTCTATGGCTCTTCACTGATTGAATATGTAAGTGGTGTGAGGCTTGTCTGGGTATCAAAAGATTTGTTTGTTGCCTCCTACGTTCTTGAGTTTGCAGGGTTTAAAATCTTGTGTGTTTACTCTGATGCTTTTTTTTTTTTTTAAAGTTGGAGTCCATATGAAATATTCTATATCTGTTGGTATATAAAGGGCTTGTTTGGTTTGGATGTTAAAAAGTGTTTAAATCTTGTGGATCTCAATTTTAATTCTAATGAGAGTCACTCATATCACACAACTAATTTTTTTTTCCCTATATTATTGCTATTATTTTCATAATGCTAACATTCTTGTAAATTTTGTCATGTCACATGTGCTTCCTGTTGAATTGGAGACACTTGACATTTCTGTTTTGCAACCTTGTTTTGGCAGGCCCATATTGAACAGTGGATTGATTTTGCTTCAATGGAAATTGATGCTAACATATCACGCTGGTTATACCCACGATGTGGTTTTATGGTTTACCTTCCACCGGTTAGTCAAGTTATACTTTTGTTTATTCTGTTCTCTTAACATACTTAAATATCATCTATCTGGAAATAGTGGAACTTTTTCATTTAAAACTTAGCTCTTAACTTCCTGTTATCTGCGTGAAGGCTGAAGAAGCTGCAATTGCTGCACTGAAGAGAGCACTAGATGCTTTGAATACGCATCTTGCTTCCAACACTTACCTTGTTGGGCATTCTGTGACACTTGCTGATATCATTATGACTTGTAACTTGTATACCGGATTTGGCCGGATCTTGACTAAGAGTTTTACCTCTGAATTCCCTCATGTAGAGAGGTACTTTTGGACCTTAGTTAATCAGCCAAATTTCCAGAAGATATTGGGTGAGGTGAAGCAAGTTGAATCTATTCCACCTGTTCAGTCCACAAAGAAGCCTTCACCGCCAAAAGAAACTGCAAAACCTAAGGAGGTCAAGAAAGAAGCAGCGCCACCTAAAGCAGAAGAGGCTGCTGAGGAGGAAGAGGCACCCAAGCCAAAAGCAAAGAATCCTCTTGATCTTTTGCCCCCTAGCAAGATGATTCTGGATGAATGGAAAAGGCTGTACTCGAACACAAAGACTAATTTCCGTGAGGTTGCAATTAAAGGTATATCCTATATATAAGCCTTTTCTTGCCTGTGCATTTGAGTGGATTCATTTTAATGCCAGTTTGTGAATGTGGTTGCTTTTGGTAATAATAGTTATGAGTGTGCCAGTGTGAAGTGGTTTGTCATGTCTCTTTTGTTTGTTCGATTGTTTGTTTTTTCTATTCCCTTTACTTGTTTTTTTATCCAAAGCTTTGTCTTATTAATTTTATTTTGGCTCTGTATTTGTAAAATTATACTTTCTTTGCATGTTGTCTTTCCACCTTAGTAGGTCAAACTTTTTAAGGGGGTATCATTTAATGCATACTATTGATATTTAAAAATCACTAGTTTCCTATCAAAAAAAAAAAAAATCTCTAGTTTCCAATATTTTCCTTCTTAATATAAACTCAAATAACGCATATGGAAAACAAATATTGATTTTTCAAATAAAGCAAAGGGTAAGTTAGGAACGTATTAGAGTAGCTGATTCTGTGTCTAAAATTGCGACTTGGCCAGGAGAATCTACTGCAGCAATATCTATCCACCTTTATGAATTCTAACCCCAACCAGCATGACAAGGCTGAATTTATTAGAACCTGTTATGCATGATACTAAGGGAAAAAATACTTATCAAAAAAATGATACTAAGGGAAAAAAAAGATTGGTTGCATGATTTTTAAGAGATTTAATGAAGGTTATTTAAGAAGGTTTGGTGGGTAGTCTCGTTGTACACTTCCAAGTGGACCCCTGAATGAAATGCCAAAGTGGGATTTTGGTTGGGCTTCAATATCTAATATAAAATTTTAAAAGTTGATGTTACTTACAATGTTTTATTCCCAATTCAAAATTCCCCCGTTATGATTTTTATGGAGTTTATAGTTCAGGGATGTTCGCACTTCATATTATGCAATTTCATTTTACTTATAAAAGGAAAACTAATTTTATATCACTTAAGATTTGGAACTTCCATTGATCAATCTTGATGTGTGTGTGTGTGTGTGTGTGTGTGTATTCCTTTCTATTAGCAGTTTTACTTTTTCATACTTCTACTTTAATTTATACACCTGTTCTATAAATGTTCGCTTGGTGTATGCACTTCTGGGCCTTCTTGGTGTATGAGATTTGATAATTTAATCCTTTTGCAGTCTTGTTAGTTCACATTTGTGTGTGTGTGTGCGTGTGTGTGTGTTATTAGTGCTGTTAAGCAGTGCATGTGTGTCTGTGTGATATATATAATAATTGGATTGCTATATGTGTTTTTTCATCTTTGCTTCCTCTTGCAGGGTTTTGGGACATGTTTGATCCTGAAGGCTACTCCCTTTGGTTCTGTGATTACAAGTATAATGATGAGAACACTGTATCGTTTGTTACTTTGAACAAGGTGGGGGGTTTCCTGCAACGTATGGATTTGGCTCGTAAGTACGCATTTGGGAAGATGCTGATTATTGGCTCAGAGCCTCCATTCAAGGTGCAAGGGTTGTGGCTCTTCCGTGGAACAGAAATTCCTCAATTCATTATTGATGAGTGTTATGATATGGAATTGTACGAATGGAAGAAGGTTGACATTAATGACGAAGCCCAGAAGGAGCGTGTCAGTCAAATGATTGAAGATTGTGAGCCTTTTGAGGGGGAGGCTTTACTGGATGCCAAGTGCTTCAAGTGATAAGGATATACTACTGAGTATTGAGAAGTAGATCTAATGCTATAGGGTCCTCTTTATGACAAGCTTCAATTCAAATTTTCTAGGTTTTTGCTTCAGACAAAATTGGTTCTTTTCTCATATGTTTGCAGTAGTTGTTAAATGACACTGGTATCATCTTATGTTTTTTGGTCTCATGAGTCATGACAATGTAGTGGGATATCGATAGACGCATTGAATTATATTAGGTAATGGTGTTAGCTCATTGTAATAAGCTTAAAAGCATTAATGGTAACCTGTGGATCAGAGCACACTGATCCAAGAGGTCTTACCAGTTCAACTCCAATTTTATGGGACTAGCACAACACCCTTATTCTTTCTAATTCTAGCTTTTGAAGTTATACTGCTTTTTTACATTTGTATGTGTCTTTTTTAGTTCTTTTGGCAGTTGCTATGTATTAACATATCTGGGAGAGCAGGCTCAGATGCTTATTCCTCCATTAATCAAGTTGGAGCTTACCTTGGTCAGTTGGTCTCCCGTAATTGTATTGAGAGGTTGCAATGACAGTCACTGGGAATTCTGCATGAGGCACGCACATTTAAGATAAAAAATGTGGCCACATTTGTAATGGCTTATAGTTGCTAGAAGTAGAACAGTTCTTTGTGGTGCATCTCTGATTGTTGTGACAACAGGGCTGCGAAATAAATTATAGAATGATTAGTAAGTAGTCTAGAGGATCCAACTCCATCTAAGTAAGTCCTTCTCAAAAAAAAAAATAAAAACTCCATCTAAGTAAGTAAGAAAAAACACCACCCTTGTAAGAGATGCTTTCATTACAAAGTTTAAAAATTCAAATGGTGCCCTACACTATGTTCCCAGAGAAGTTAAAAGCAACCCATGAGTTAGGCTAGTGGATTCCTCTTGCCCTTGATTATGTAGGGATCAGAATGATCTAAAGTTATTTGGAGAATTATATACTTGTGGACTCCTATTCATTTAAGGATTTTGCCAATGTGTGCCCTAATAATTTATCATTTTTAGAAAAAAAATTTCGAGAATTGAAAAAGTTGTCCGAAAATATTTTTCCAAACGATTTGAATATAATTATGTTAATGTCTATTTGAATTATTAATGACATAGTCAAATCCAACAATTTATGTATTTTATAATAAATAAATAATTTAGTAAAATAATGCAAGACATGAAATATCACTTTTAGTGAAAGACACTTGTCATCACATGAGCATAGCTTTCAAAGCAATGCTAAGGAGCTTGCTTGCAACATTAGGCACTAATCACGCATTTTAAGCGTGAGACCCACGGAATTGTTGCAAACAAATGAAGAAAAATGCAGACTCACGGCACAGTGTAAACAGTGTTTTGCCATTTAAAAAATATTTTATTACAGTATTTTTAGTAATAAATTTTCAGTTTTCAATAAAATAAGCAGTATCCAAGCAAACTCTTGATATGAATTTTGAAATTTTCAAGTTTTTGGATTAAAAATTATTCGTAAAAAATAAATTTATTAATCCAATAATAAATAACATTTTAAAATTTTTAAAATTTTACATTAAGATGGAAACCTTGTCCGGCTAAGTCCCTATATTTCCCTCCACTACTATATACTCTCGTAGAGCTCCTCAAAAGTCAAAACTCAGACCTTTCTCTCCCTCTCTTGCCTCAAAGAGTGCAGAGTCTCTTTGAAGCCATGGCTTTGGTAAAGCTCTCAGAAATCTCTCTTCTGCCCTGTTTTTTTTTTTTTTTTTTTTTTTGCGAAATTTTTTTTACTTCTAGTTTGCATTCTGATGCCCATTTGGATCTGCATTCGTGCTTATTTTGTTGGGTCTTTGTTGAATCCAATTGGGTTTTCTTTAATCGGTTTTTCTTTGACTCCTGTATATCTGATTGGCTAATGAGAAAATACTCAGAGAGGAATATAATTGACTTTATGAATTGACCTTTGGATTCAAGTGTTGGGTTTTGTTTAGTTTTTTTATATTTAGTTATGAATTTGTTTTGTTTGTACTGTTGTTTAGGTTTTAGATGGCAATGTGGAAATTTTGTGTTGATAAATGGGGAGTGTATTTGGTTCAAATCTTTGGATTTCAATGTGATTAGTTTTCTTTGTATGTTGAACTACGAAATTGGAGACATGAAGTGGAAATCTAGGTTCATGTCGATTCATTTTTCAGATGAAGAAGAATTGAATCTAGATTCAAAGAGTAAACAAATACATGATTGTGGGTTTTCTCTTTGTAAAGTCTCTTTATTTGTAAATGAAGGTTGTTAAGAACATGAATCAAACTGATGTAGATGTGGCTTTTATTAAGAGCCTTTAGTTTTAGATTCAAAGGATATGATCCTTCGATCAAGCATTTGTTGTGAGGATACATGGTAATAATCAACATCAGAATTAACTTGAGTGCATGATGTAACTTCATGCTATAGAAAATGGTTTTATGTAATGTATATGTTTGGTTAACTTTAGGTCCTGCATGCGGGGAGCACCAACAAGTATGCTTTCAAGGCACTTATTGCTGCAGAGTATAGTGGAGTCGAAGTTGAATTGGTGAAGGATTTTGAAATGGGTGTATCAAACAAAACTCCTGAGTTTATGAAGTTGAACCCAATTGGAAAGGTGGGCTTCTTTATTATAGACAATGTCTTATACAAGCCATATGTTTCTTATGTGTTTTCCTGAGAAAAGGTCTCTTGTTGGTTGTGTAGGTTCCTGTGCTCGAGACACCTGATGGTCCTGTATTTGAGAGTAATGCCATTGCACGCTATGGTAAGGCTATCTTTTAAACTACATTTGTTACACTTTGAAGGCTGTTGTAAGATTTGAATTTTATTGTTGGTTATTTCTTTCTGCAGTGACACGCGTGAAGGCTGATAATCCTCTCTATGGCTCTTCACTGATTGAATATGTAAGTGGTGTGAGGATTGTCTGGGTATTAAAAGATTTGTTTGTTGCTTCCTATGTTCTCAAGTTTGCAGGGTTTAAAATCTTATGTTGGTTTATAAAGGGCTTGTTTGGTTCGGATGTTTAAAAGTGATATAAATCTTAAAATTTGATTCAATTAGTTTTTCCCCCTCAAGATACTGCTTGGTAAACTCAAATATAGTATAGGATTGAAGGTTTTTAAAAGGAAAAGTAATAAGGACAAAGTTTTCCTACAAACTCCCACTAAAAAATCAACATGACTACTTAATGACCACACCCCAACTGTATAAATATTGTCTATTTTAGGGCCCATGCACCTCATGGTTTTGTTTTCCCCTAAAGCACATAGCAGTGGGGGAAAAGGTCCATATGCATTAAAGGGAGATCACTCCTTATAAGCACATCAAAGCAAACAATATTTACACAATTAGGGCGGGGTCGTTACGTATGGTATCAAAGTGTGCTTATAAGAAGCGATCTTCTTTCAATGTGTAGAGGCATTTTCTTCTACTGCTGTGTGCTTTGGAGGAAGAACAAAACCATGAGGGGTATGGGCCTCGAAGCAAACAATATTTACACAGTAGGGGTGGGGTTTTTATAGCTATATATTTTGAAAATTTAATCGTTAAATTACATATTCTTAATGTTTTTAACATACATGAAACTTCTTTCAAGTCGGATGTTATCTTCTATTTGATCATAAACTTATTTTTATGCATAATTTAAAACTACAAAAACATAAAAATTAAACATTTGATTGATGACATAACTATTGATCTTTGATCTTCTTGAAATTTTGCAAATATGAAAGATATAATAAGAAAATGCAATCTATTGATGAATTTGTCAAAAGTCACATTTAATTAGGGGTGGCAATTCGTGTTCGCGTGTCGGGTTCATGTTGTGTCAACTCATACGTATCCGACTATATGAGTCAACACTAACCCGACATGTTTATTAAACGGGTCAAGATTCCTCAACCCTAACACGACCCATTTATTAAACGGGTCAGTCGTGTCGACCTGTTTATCTAATTTTATCAAAATAAAGAAAAAAATTTATGAAAAAACAAACAAATAAATATTTTAAATATAAAATTCAAAATTAATGAGTAACTGCATCACAAATAATCATTCAAAACTAAAGCATATTTTAATATCATAAATAATCAATCACAATATGTCAAAGAAAATAAACTACAACAACTAATAAGTTTATATACCTAGGGTTTGAATGGTATATTGGTAAAATTTTATTTAATTAAACGGGTCAGACGGGTTAAACGGGTTCCATAGGTTGAACTCTAACCCAACCCGTTTATCAAACGGGTCCGTCGTGTCAACCCGAATATGACACGAACCCATTAAGCCTCAACCCATAACCTGCTAATTTCAAGTCGTGTCGTGTCGGGTTCGCTGGTCGTGTCCAATTTTTCCACCCCTACATTCAATAAAAAGATATAGAGGGAGTTTGTAGCCATTGCGTACAAACTAGTAGCATTATAAGATAATTTTGTTCCATAAACTTTGTTCAATTAATAATATCATTATCAGACAATTGTTTACTCAAAAATGAAAAAAGTTTGTGGATTTGGATTCTAATTCTAATAAGAGCACCCATATCACACAACTAGATTCCCGGTATATTATTGCTATTGTTTTCATAATGCTACCATTCTTGTAAATTTTTTTATGTGCTTCCTGTTGAATGGAGACACTTTTGACATTTCTGTTTTGCAACCTTGTTTTGGCAGGCCCATATTGAACAGTGGATTGATTTTTCTTCAATGGAAATTGCTGCTAACATAGCACGCTGGAATTACCCACGATGGGGTTTAATGGCTTACCTTCCACTGGTTAGTCAAGTTCTGCTTTTGCTTATTTTGTTCTCTTAACATACTTAAATATATTTTCATCTATCTGGAAATAGTGAAACTTTTTCATTTATAATTTAGCTCTTAACTTCCTGTTATCTGCATGAAGGCTGAAGAAGCTGCAATTACTGCACTGAAGAGAGCACTAGATGCTTTGAATACACATCTTGCTTCCAGCACTTACCTTGTTGGACATTCTGTGACACTGGCTGATATCATTACGACTTGTAACTTGTATACTGGATTTGACCTGATCTTGACTAAGAGTTTTACCTCTGAATTCCCTCATGTAGAGAGGTATTTTTGGACCTTGGTTAATCAGCCAAATTTCCAGAAGATACTGGGTGAGGTGAAGCAAGTTGAATCTATTCCACCTGTTCAGTCCACAAAGAAGCCTTCACAGCCAAAAGAACCTGCAAAACCTAAAGGAGGTCAAGAAAGAAACAGTACCACCTAAAGCAGAAGGGGCTGCTGAGGAGGAAGAGGCACCAAAGCCCAAAGCAAAGAATCCTCTTGATCTTTTGCCTCCTAGCAAGATGATTCTGGATGAATGGAAAAGGCTGTACTCGAACACAAAGATTAATTTCTGTGAAGTTGCAATTAAAGGTATATCCCGTATATAAGCCTTTTCCTGCCTGTGCATATTAGTGGATTCATTCTAATGTTAGTTTATGAATGTGGTTGCTTTTGGTAATAATAGTTATGAGTATGCCAGTGTGAAGTGGTTTGTCATTTCTCTTTTGTTTGTTTGTTTGTTTTTTTTCTATTTCCCTTTACTTTTTTTTTATTCAAAGCTCTGATTTATTAATTTTATTTAGGCTCTGTATTTGTAAAATTATACTTTCTTTGTCCCATGTTGTTTGTCCACCTTAGTAGATCAAACTTTTTACGGGGGTGTCATTTAATTCATACTGTTTATATTTAAAAATCACTAGTTTCCAATATTTCCCTTCTTAATATAAACTCAAATAAAGCATATAGAAAACAAATATTGATTTTCAACTAAAGCAAAGGGTAAGTTAGGAACATATTAGAGTAGCTGATTATTTGACTAAAATTATCTATCCACCTTTATGAATTCTAACCCAACCAGCACGATAAGGCTGAATTTATTAGAACCTGTCATGCATGATATTAAGGAAAAAAAGTTTGGTTGCATGTTTTTTTAAGAGACGTAATGAAGGTTATTTAAGAAGGTTTAGTGGGTAGTCTCCTTGTGCACTTCCAAGTAGACCCCTGAATGAAATGCCGAAGTGGGATTTTGGTTGGGCTTCAATATCTAATATAAAATTTTAAAAGTTGACATTTTTGGATACTTGCAATGTTTTAGTCCCAATTCAAAATTCCCCTATTATGATTTTTATGCAGTTTATAGTTCAGAGATGTTCATACTTCATATTATGCAATTTCATCTTACTTATAAAAAGAAAAGGCATTTTATATCACTTGAGATTTGGAACTTCCATCAATAAATCTTGATCGTTTCTTGAACCTACTTTCATATATTCCTTTCTTCTAGCAGTTCTACTTTTTCATACTTCTACTATAATTTATTCACCTGTTCTATAACTGTCGCTTGTTTTATGCACTTCTGGGCCTTCTTGGTGTTAGATTTAATAAGTTAATCCTTTTGCAGTCTTGTTAGTTCACATTTGTGTGTGTTAGAAGTCCGGTTATTTAGTGCTGTTAAGCAGTGCATGTGTGTCTGTGTCTGATATATACTAATTGGATTGCTGTATGTGTTTTTTCATCTTTGCTTCCTCTTGCAGGGTTTTGGGACATGTTTGATCCTGAAGGCTATTCCCTTTGGTTCTGTGATTACAAGTATAATGATGAGAATACTGTATCGTTTGTTCATTGAACAAGGTGGGTGGTTTCCTGCAACGTATGGATTTGGCTCGTAAGTATGCATTTGGGAAGATGCTGATTATTGGCTCAGAGCTTCCATTCAAGGTGCAAGGGTTGTGGCTCTTCCGCGGAACAGAAATTCCTCAATTCATTATTGATGAGTGTTATGATATGGAATTGTACGAATGGAAGAAGGTTGACATTAATGACGAAGCCCAGGAGCGTGTCAGTCAAATGATTGATGATTGTGAGCCTTTTGAGGGGGAGGCTTAACTGGATGCCAAGTGCTTCAAGTGATAAGGATATACTACTGAGTATTGAGAAGTAGATCTAATGTTATAGGGTCCTCTTTATGACAAGCCTCAATTTCAATTTTCTAGGTTTTTGCTCCAGACAAAGGTGGTTCTTTTCTTCTATGATTGCAGTAGTTGTTAAATGACACTGGTATCATCTTATGTTTTTGGTCTGACAATGTAGTGGGATATCGATAGACGCATTGAATTATATTAAGGAATGGTGTTAGCTCATTTTAATAAGCTTAAAAGCATTAATGGTAAGCTGTGGATCAGAGCACACTGATCCAAGAGGTCTTACCAGTTCAACTCTAATTTTATGGGACTAGCACAACACCCGTCTTCTTTCTAATTCTAGCATATGAAGTTATTTTGCTTTTTTACATTCATCTGTGTTTTTTTTAGTTCATTTGGCGGTTGCTGTGTTAATACATCTGGGAGAGCAAGCTCAGGTTCTTGTTCCTCCATTAATCATGTTGGAGCTTACCTTGCTCTCCTATAATTGCATTGAGAGGTTGCAATGACAGTCACTGAGAATTCTGCATGAGGCACGCATATTTATGATTAAAAATAAGGCCTTTTTCTCTTTTATGTAATCGTTTTAAATTTGTAATGTGGGTTTCTCATAGATACTATAACAGTTCTTTGTGGTGCCTCTATGGTTGTTATGACAACAGGGTTACAGTGCGAAATAACGTGCAATGATTGAGATGTAGAGAAGATCCAACTTTATCTAACTAATTAAATAAAAAATAAAAATTTCTGCTTTTGTAAGAGATGCTTTCATTGCAAAGTTTAAAATTTCAAATGAAGCCCTACATTCTGCATTCCTAGAGAAGTTAAAGGTATCCATAACTTAGGCTTTTAAATGTTGCCTACATGCCGTTAAAGGAAACTCAAAACTTAGGCTAATGGACGTAAATTCCTTCTATTTGTCCTTGATTGTGCAGGATTAGAATCATCTAAAGTTGTGCACAAAAAAAAAAGAATCATCTAAAGTTTCTAGGAGAATTATTCTTGTAGAGTTTTATTCATTTAAGACAAATATTAATAAGAACAGTGAGATGCTCATTAAGGTTGAGTTATTGTGAGATCTAGTTAATAAAAAATTGGCATGAATGAATGAGAAGGGCTAGAAACAGTTAAAGTGATAAGTGTGGAACTTAAAAGCATGGTTTTAAAAACCGGACTAGCCAATCCGATCGGTTCAGGCACAAGCCCAGTCCAGTAAAAACCTCAAAACTGGCCAAAACAAGGTTGAACTAGGAACTGAAGGCAAAAACAATTTTGTTCCCGATAAGTTGAGTAGTTAATCTTTGGACAAAATTGCCTTTTGTAAGAAATGCTTTCATTACAAAGTTTAAAATTTTAAATAGTGCCCTACATTATGTGTTTTCGTAGAACTTAAGGCAACCCATAGCTTAGGCTAGTGGATGCAGATTTCTCGTCTTTATCCTTAATTATGTCGGGAGTAGAATCATCAAAATTTCAAAAACAATTATTCTTGTGAAGTCCTATTCATTTAAATCCAACTTAAACAATTTGAATATAACTATATCAATATCTATTTAAATTATTAATGACAACCAAATCCAATAATTTATGTATTTTTTTCAATATAAAATAATGTTTAAAAATGCAAGTCACAACTTGAGCTTTGAAAGCAAAGGAGCATGTATGCAATATAAATTCCAAATTTTTTTACCATTTATTGAAATAGGTGAACTGTATAGTTAATCTATTACCATAATTTTATTTACACAATAAAAAAAATAAATTAAGCATCTATCCAAAATATATATATATATATATAAATTAAACAGGTACACAATAACAGATTTACTCCTTAGATTCTGCCCACCAGTAAGTCAGATTCACATTCATCAAAAAAAAAAAAAAAAGTCAGATTCACATTGTAGGCAGCCACGGAGAGTCAACATTGTAACGCCGAGATTCAACACGACTTTGCAGCTGCAGCTGTTGTACATAACGTAACTACATATTTATTAGCTGATGGTAACAAGAAAGAATTCCAAAATGGGCACATAGGTCTTTTTGCTTTTTTCAATATTCTTTATTCCCAAACAGAGAAACAGAGAGAGAGAGAGAGAGATGAGTAGAATTCCAAGCCTAAGATCTCTGCAATCCCTTTTCCTCCTTTGCTTGATCTCTCTGCAATTCATTTCAGGTCTCTCTCTCTCTCTCTTTGTTATTATTATTTCAATGTCTGAATTTCACTATTTTGTTCAAACATATATATTTTTTGTTTGGTTTATGATAAAAAAGACAAAACTGTACAAGAATTAGAAACCAAGGAACATAGAGAGTAGTGGGTGCTTTTATGTTGTTCTGTACAAGAATCTCTCAGTTGGGTCTCAGATCAATTTACTTTTAGCTTTGCGTTGGCCAATTGTTTTTGGGTTTTCTTGGAATGAACAGAAAAAGTAGGGAATGCATGGTTAAGGAATTGAAGAGTTTTGATTTTTTTTTTCTTCTCTTATTAGTTCTATACTTCTATGTAATTGGCATGTTTAATTTCATTGCTTTTCTGCGCAAATTTGCTTGGGAAAACAGAAAAAAGTAGCTCTAGAATTTGAACTAACTGGTGCATAAAACTAAAGATTTGGTTTTTCTTTTTCTACTTTTTCTTTGCAACCAAATATATGGGTTGGGTGTTTTGCATGTTATGGAACCTTGCCAGTAAGGGACAATATAACTGGCTTTTTAGTTGTTTTTAATTTGGATTTTATTTTCTGATAAGGGACAATATAACTGGCTTTTTAGTTGTTTTTAATTTGGATTTTATTTTCTGATAGATATGATAGGATTTGAAACTTATGGTTCCATCCATGATGATTGCCTTTTATCATCAGGCCATGGACGAGATTCGAACCTAGTTCCTCATTCAATGATAACAGATCTTACTAGTTAAGCCAATTGGGACCAACTATAGTTTGGGAAAATGAATGTAGACAAATTAGATATAAAATAAAATTCCAGTTCAATTATATTATTGGTTCAGCTTATATCAGAATGGAACCAGTTCCGTGGTTTACCAGACATCACCTAATTGCTCATTGTAGATACAATTTACCTAGTAACATGACTTGGTTTCATTCTGTTACTCTATAGTTAGATGGGCTTGGTTCAGGTGATATGTGTTGTTTGGAAATGAAAATTACATAAAAAGAAGTTTAATTTGAAACTCAAAGTTGTTTTCTTTGTTTTCAGTTTCATCAATATCTAAACCAAGGGTTTAATTTGTTATTTTGTGATATATCTAACAACTTGTGTGTATTTGAAGGCTTTGCGAATGATTCTCCAAGTGCAAAAGATGAAAATAATGCTGGGAGTCATGGTGCTTCGGGTAGTTCTGTAGGTATCAAGATAGCTATTGTATGCCTGGGTTTGGTGGCAGTTTTTGCTTTTGCTGTGCTTTTATTCAAGATATGGCAGAAAAAGAAGAGAGAAGAGCAGCATGCTCGTCTTCTTAAGCTGTTTGAGGATGATGATGAGCTTGAGGTTGAACTTGGTATTCGGGACTGAGATCCTTTCTCATTCATGTATTGACTGTAATCAAGAGGTGCGCCTCATGGCTTTTGTTTTGCCTTTCATTAGTAGCAATCACTGCTTTGTTGATATAGGTTGTTTGAAACTTTATATTTATAGCTTTTTCTGCATTATATCTTTATTGAATACTGGTTTGTAGATCTTATACTGATTATGCTTATAGGTGATCTATTCCAAGGGATTGTTAGTTTTTCCAAGAAATGAGTTTCGTTGTGAACTTAGATTTTTCAAGGCTTTGACATTACAGTTCTACTAGCTCCTTCTCGTCGTTCCCCCCCCCCCCCCCCCCCCCCCCCCCCCCCCAACACCTTCTTCTCATTCTATGTGTTACTGTCATTTTTGTATGTTATCATTTCCTGCCTTGAGTACATCTTATTGTGAAACAATGACGTTATTGCACCCCACATATTTGCACCATGATAGCAAATCAGCAAGGTCTATCATTTTATTCTTATACAAATTAAAATACAATGTAAGAATATAAATGAACCACCTCTATCTAGCTTGTAAGAATAACCCATGAACTGTATATGGACATTGGACAAGCAGGGTAAAATTAGTTGTTGGAGAACACATTGGAGAAAGTATAACACCTTCCAAATTTACATCCCAGATAATGGATGATTTCCCCCCTTTTCACTAATTGGTCAACTTCCAGATACATTTTCAGCATTTATAGCCTAAGCTATCCTCACCAAGCTTTTGGAATACATTGCATGATGATGATTTATAAGCAATTCTACTTTGAACTTGCATTTGAGAAGGAAATGATATATTTTGTCATATGATTGAGAGTATTTAAGACTTTTAAGGATTTTGATCATTATCTGTGGGGACCCTGAGTTTATATTATATCTATGAACATTGCCTTTGAAGCAGAATTGTGTTTTTGAAACAGATTTCTGTGTAAAAATCTGGAGGTGACATGTTTGAGAACAAGATGATTGGAAGTTGTCTGAGATAGTTTGGCATGTATTAATTATTATGAAGAAAATGAATGTCATGGTTTAACTTGAAACAAAAGCAAGGCCAAATAGGATGTGGGCCAAGTTGGTTAGAAACAATATGACAGTCTATGACTAAATGGAATAAAATAATATTGATGGCACTGGTTGTTAATTGGTTGTGCTGTCTACAATTCCATGGAATAAGAGTGTTGCTGGAGTAGTTAGTTAGGTGCAATATCACTGTTATTTTGATGGAAATTAATATTTATTTTGATTAGGACATCCTTTCTCTTCTTGTTGGCATGATTAGTGATTTTGATGATGTTGGTGCCCCTTCACTATGGTAGTTTAAAACATCAACTAGTTTCTTTCTCTTTGTTCTGCATTTAAATGGGGTTAAGTGGGTCTGGTCTTGCTGGGAAAAAAAATAGAGAGAGAGTATTAGACAAACAAGAAAAAGAGTAGTTATAGGAAAATCTGATGCATATTTTGTATTTTAAATTGGTTTAATGAGTGATGATGATGTTGGCAGTTTGCCTTTTCATTTTGAAAGTTTAGGACTACCATAATGAGCTATATGGTTTGTCTTTGTTTTTTTATTTAGTTGGATGATACTATAGGAAAGTCAAATGAGTATTTTGCTATATGTTCTGTAATTAAATTAAACGTAAATATAATTTTTTAGTCACTGTGTTCAAGATCAAGTTGGAAGGCCTTTCAAATTATTGCCGCTGTAGCTGTACTAGAGCACTCCCGTGAGATGTAAATAGCCTCAATGCATATTTTTAGAAGTCTGCATTTCATATCATTATTACTCATTCTTAGGGGATTTTAGAAACTATTGACTGACCAATGGATAGGGATATACTTCAAGATCTAGCTCACCACAGAAAGAAGCTACAGGGTCTGGTCTCCTGCCACTGGTTGTGTAAAGATCAACTTTAAAATTAGGCCCATGAAATCAGTGAGTACATGGGAAGTCAGCCATTCTGATGCAGAAAAATGGTGGTTCATGAGCTATGTTGGAAACTCTCTGATTTCTGAGGGGAAAGCAACCTGTTATTAGCTTCCCTAAATGCAAGATTCTTTTCAAGCCCCCGAGATTAATCTCATGGAATATGTGAGTTTCAGGCAGATTCCCTCCTGGAAGGTTGTTTTATTCTCATCATAGATCAATTAGGCTAGCCATTCATTTTTTATATTAGTTTTTCAGGTTCTCTTCTAATGGACAGTTTGTTTGAAATGCATTCTGTAGTTCTCTAGAATTTGTAGCTATTACATTCTTCTAGCCAATTTTCATCCTAGGCTTACAAAAAGTCTTACCTCAATTACTTAGCTAAAAAATATGATATCCCTGGTTGAAGAGAGACTAATTTTTTCTTGTCAAGAAGATGACAGTGGGCAGAAACAACATGACGCTAGACATAAACTGAATCTTGTATGGCATGCTTTTTCGAGTGAAAAATGACATTCAACAACAAACGCCGTGTTGAAGTTATGTTTTTCTCTTATTATTTTAAAAATGTCATGTTGCTTCATGCTTGCATTAAATCTTATATTTAAAAATGTCATGTTGTTTGCATAAAATAGTATATGTCGTTTAACAAATAGGGAATGTTGATCTTGTCATAAATTTACATGTTTAGCCCCATGTGTTTCTCAATTTATTTTTTGACACAGAAGAGGGAACTTAATATATTACTTAGAATCAACTTGACAATTGAAAAATATAACTCCACAAGCAAAGTCAAACACTTCGTTTAATCAAACCTAGCCGTAGGAGTATACATATTATGATATTAAAGCCTTTAGGGAAAATTATTTTATATTAGATGAGCAATTTTTTATCCCTTCTTATAATCTATCAAAAATGAATATATTTTTTGCTTATAGTAATGCACTCACTATTATGTGGGGGAGGATATATATATATATATATATATATATATATATATATTACAATTTTTTATCACTAAATGTAATATATATTACATTTAGTGTACTAAATAATTACTTCTAACTTAGGCATTAAATGTATTAAGTTCTAAATTGGTATTGAATCGATGAATTCCACACTGAGTCAACTGATTCACCACCAAATTGGGAGATGTTTAAGTAAAAGAGTGGCAGCTTGGTAAGAAGTAAGAACTATAGCACTGAGACCAAATTTTCATAGTCCCAGAACTCATATAAGTCCTCTATGATTAAATATTTTGCATTCAAATAAAAGTCTGACAAGTATGAAATTTGACGAGTATAAAATTTGATTTAGCCTGTGGGTTTGGCAAGCTCCACTCGCAAAAAGAAAATCCCCACCCCCATTTTTAAAAAAAAAATTATGGTAACCATACTTTCAACAAATAAGCAATTATTAAAGCGCATCTAACCAAACTTTGGTAATTTAAGAGGAAAACTGGGGTTGAAAGTGATTCATTAGGGTTGAAGATGGCAAGTCTATTATATGATTATTGAGCTAAATTGACAAATAAAAGTATGATTAAGCAAATTGCACCAAACAACTTTGATAGTTGAGATGGACTCATATATATATATATATATATATATATATCTTTTTTCGTTTGCTTCAAGAGGAAGTGGATATTTAAATAATAATGTCTTTGATTATATTGAGCATCAAAAACCAATCTATCATCAATTTGATTTAAATAGCCCAAACTTACTCTAGAATTATCAATCCTTTGCATTATCCATTTTGTTTTAATCCGTCTTTCAATTACTTTAGAATTATGAATATTTTGTACCTAATAAATAAATAAATAAAAAGTATTTGAAGTTCTGGGTATATAACTCAATTCACAAAATAAATTTTACTAAAAGTCAGGTTTTTGTAAATTTAATAATTGATGATCCAATATAATAGCCAATTAGCCATACACTTGGCTTCAAAACTGTCTAGCTTGAATGAATAGCATATTTTGTTTTACAGGCAAGGTAGTATACTCTTGTGGTATATTTGGCACAGGAAACATGAAACCAATAAATTTCTTGTAATAAATACTCCATCACATGTAGAGCTTGTCATTCAAACTGAAACAAAGGGTCATTTTCATAATAAAAAAAGATAAACAAAGTGATGAGCCATCACATATTCACATGAGTTCCCCCCTCGCATAAATTTCCTAGTTTATGTGTTATGTACTATCTAAATTTGTATAGACTGACTATGAATAGCTACTGGTAGAAAGTACATCAAAATATCACTATTGGAGATAACATATGAATTTGATCTTGTGTTTGTGAGTCACTGGACTTCATCCTATTGTAATGGAAAGTGTGGGATAAAAAATATTGATAGAGTGAGACAAGTGCTGGGAGATGAAATATGAAAGAGAGGGGAAATATGTATTTTCATCTCATTAAAAAATTGTGAGGGCAATTCAGCAATTTTGGCCAAACCAGAAGCAATGCATTCAGCCATTAATTTGTTAAAATAAAAAAAAAATAAAAAAATAAAAAACAAGAAAAAAAACGTCTTATCAATGTTTCCAATTTTCCACGTAAAAGTTGAGAAACTAAAGTCAAGTGACATAACATGTTCTTCTGACTCTAGCTTTTAGGTTATAAATTAATGAACTATTTAAAGAAATTTAATACATATTTACATAAAATTGTTTTTTGATAATTACAATAATTTGTTAAGAAAAAGGAAAAGAAAAAAAAAGTGTCTTATCAATGTTTCTAATTTTCCACAAAAAAGTTAAACGAATAGAGTCAAATGACATAACAAGTTCTTCTTACTCTAGCTTCTAGACTCTAATGCTCCTTTTTCATTATTGTAATTATCAAAAAGCAGTCTCATATAGGAAGAAGCCATTACAACTACTTCATCAATGGGTGACCTTGACAAAAACCTTATAGAAAATAAATATTTATTTTTCATCCAAATAAGATATTTATTCATGTTCATGGGTGGTTTTTTCATGTAAGAATTAACCATGATAATAATAGTTAAAATTTTAATTATTTATTTTCTAAATAAATTTGTAAACTTTGTATTAGGCTATTTGAAACAATACATAAACACACAGAATTTTCAACCTTTGAGAATTGTAATTTTTGTGAGTGTAAAAACTCTAAAAATGTATGGCACTTGATATGTAAATTTCATAGCAACTGAATAGGTCTTGATATGAAAATTCATGACTCTTGAATCGAAATTTTCCACCACTTTGTAAGTTATGGATTCCCATCATTGTCATTGTCATGTTGATGTTAGGGCCCACTCTACAAAGAAAGAAGAGCCTGCTTTATTTTCATCACATGATGGTCACATTTCATGCAAGCATAGATCAAGATATATCAATTTCATAAGCTAAATTTATCACCTAAAATTATATATATATATATATATATATATATATATACACCTTTGAATTTCTTAACTAAACTGATTTTATATTCAATTCTATAATTAATAATGATCTTATTATTTTCCACCATATTGAAGGTTCATGCACCTCAATTCAGAACCTCAATTTCACACTAATATATTTAATTAATTTAAGGGAATATCAAACATAGTGTGAAAATCCTCAAAACCGTACATTCACAAAACCCCAACCTTAAAATTCTTTCAATTCACATTACACTGTAAATTTCAAGGGAATTTACATCACCCAGTGTTATGACTTTATTTTTTAATTATTTGACCATCTTAACATGTGTCACATAAGTGGTAGAAAATGTCTATTAATTGGCCTATAGTTTCTATGACTTGAATTGTTTTCCATTGTCTTTAAAATAAAATATAAAACAAAACAAAAAAATAAAAAACAAAAATGAAAGAGACTACTTGTCCATTTAAGGTATTAACTAATGCATTTTACCCCATTCTGTTATTTAGACAACGACAATGTTAGGGGTACAACTTTTATCATCATAATAGTTATCCATATAAATTAGAGTAAATATTGTTATGAATTAATACTGATGTTGCTTGTATTCTACATCGATAGATCATGTCAATGATTTTTTTTTAACTGTGTTTTTAGGAAAAAAAAAAACTCCAAAAAAAAAAATTATTTAGAAAGCCCAAATATTTTCTAAAAAATAATTAAGTTTGTCAATTTTTCAACTTTCCAAGCATCCATATAATGCTCATACAATATTTCTCTTTATTATTATTATCTTTTTTTTTTCCTTAACATATTGAGAGGGAATAATCTTGGCCAAATCATCTTAATTAATCATGTTGGATCGATCTCTACAATAATTTCTTTAATAAAAAATAAATGCCTTTAAAAAAAAAAGAAGATAATATCTCTCAAGTCAACTGTACTCAAGTCCTATTAGACCATTCCACACGTTGCCAAACCTACATGGCCTTCATGAGAGCTTTGTCTCACTAGTTCTACCATAGGTCTATAATCTTATGACTTTTTTTTTTTTTGACCAACTTAACATGCCCCACCTAAGTGGAAGAAAATTTCAATTGGCCTATAGTCTCTATGACTTGAAAAGTTTTTCATATATAAGAGAATACTTGTCCATTAAGGCATTAACTATAATGCATTTTGCCCCCATTCCGTTATTTAGACGGCAACAATATTAGGGGTACAACTTTTATCATCATGATATTTATTCATATGGATTAGAGTAAATATTATTATGAATCAATATTGATGTTATTTGTATTCTATATCAATAGATCATGTCAGTGATTTTTTTTTTAAAAAATTGTTTTTAGAAAATACTCCAAAAAAAAAAAAAACATATTTAGGAAATACAAATATTTTCTTCAAAATAATTAAGTTTATCAATTTCTCAACTTTCCAAGCATCCATATAATGCTCATACAATATTTCAATTTATTATTATTATCTTTTTTTTTCCTTAACCTATTGAGAGGGAATAATCTTGGCCAAATCATCTTAATTAATCATGTTCGATCAATCTCTACAATAATTTCTTTAATAAAAAATGAATGTCTTTTTTTTTTTTTAATTTCTAGAGGTAGTAAAAAAAAAACCTAGAGACCAAGAGTTTTTTTTATTTTTTATTTTATTAGTTGTTTCCTTTTACAAGTCTTGTCTTTAACTAAAACCAAGATTACAATTGAACGAATTGTTCTAAAACCTGTAATAATGCACTTAATATTTTCTACTAGTAACCTAATGGTCCGTTTGAATCAAGGGAAGAGGGAGAAGCTGTTTTTAGCTAACTTTATTCTACTCCCCTTCACAATCCCTCCCTCCCCCCTCAATCCAAGCGGGCCCTAAGTTAGGCAAGCATGGTCCATTTTGTAGAATTGTGCAAATTTTACTAAACTGAAGAGTAGAGTCATTAGACCATAGATATAGTATGTCAGCAAATTGACAATAGCCATCGTGCTAAAAGTCTACAACCTATAGATTTATAATAATTATTCTATACTATTAGACCAAGACATTAATATAAGTTTATTTTAGTATAGGCGTGATTTAATATGCTATCCCACAATAAAAATAAATGAATTTACTAGTTAAACTAACAAAGAATTCATCTTCTCTTTGTAAAGCCAAGTGACCAAACCTTTATTGATAGAACACAATTCTAACAGTGTACAACACAAATTCAAAACCAGAATAAAACATAAATTCTAAGAGTGTAGAACTTGCGCCTTGATCGGTTTTAAATGATAAAATAAACCTACTTTGTAATCTATTTTTAATAATTTTTCCATTCATGTCAATTTCCCTTAGTAGGTCAAACCCTGCATTGACTATGAAAACGAAATACCAGCCACCAGGGAAAGCTCATATATATGCATGGTGCCAATGTGCCTAAACCATAGCATTTAGGCTGGATTAGTGACAAATACTAAAGCTTGGTTAAAAAATAAAAATTGACGCATGATAAATATAAGACTACATGCCTAACTTTTATTACCACGAAGGCTAGCGTCAAAAGAGTAGTACTGAAGACTCAACAAATTTCATAATAATTGACATGTATTATTGTGATTGAAAAATTACTTTCAAGTGGGTTCTTCAATTTTAAAGATATTACTTTTACTTTAAATCAATCACATCACACTATGTTATCTAATAATTGTGAAAAATGAAAAAATGAAAAACTTTTGTATTCTGTATATTTCTTTCAACTAATTATCCGTTTGAAATCTACTTATTTTGCTAAAATTGAAATTTTTTTACTAAAAGTATTGTAAATAAATGTAAAAGTTAGCTAAAATAGTACAGTGAGACCCATAAATAGTAGCAAAAAGTGCAGTGAAACTCATAAATAATAGTAAAAATAAATTGAATAGTAAAATAAGTTGGCAAAAATAATCTTTGCCAAACAGACGCTAAGACATAAACACCAATTCATTTTCTTTTCTTTCCTCATTTACAATGAACTCAAATTTGCATAACACTAATATGAAAGATCGGTATCACCAATCTTTATTCTTCCCTTTGCTTTATTATATAGAGATTTGCTTTTGGTGCTAGAAGAAACAAATATGTGCTTGAAGATTGAAGATGTTCAAACGTGGAATTCGTTAGTTTATTCTTATTTAAACTTACTGAATATTTTATTTTGTTTTATTTTATTTATTTTTAGGTAAAATTACTGAATTGTTTTGTTGTAATATCATTTCATGATCATCATTTCCAATTTCGGTATTCTATACAATCAAGCCATCATTCAAGTAAATCATGTTAATTAGACTTTGGCAGTGTGGTTATGCTTAAATCATACCTTCAAATACTACTCCCTCAATTAGCATCATATCATTAAATTGGTTTTTTTTTTTTTTTTCTCTAAACCATACCACATGAGCTATTCATTTTTTTTTATTTAGTAAACATGAGATATTCATTTTTCAAGGTAACATTTGTGCCTAAGAACAACGTCCATATATGCAAGGAAAATGTGGCCCTAAACCATAGATTTGAGCTCTATTATTGAGACATACTAAATGTTGGTTAAAAAAAGAAAAAGTGATTAAATGCTAAATATAATATGCCAAACTTTTATCACCATCTCAAAACACAACTAATAATTGACATGTCCTATTGTGATTGAAATATCATTTTTAACTGAGTTCATCAATAATGATATTATTTTTATTCTGTATCAATCACATCGCACTATGTTAGTAGTAGTAGTAGTAAAAAATGATAAAAATCCTACAAACTTTATTATATAAATTAATGTGGTAATAAATTTGATTTGGGAATTTTGATAGCATAATAATTTAAGAAAAATTCCAAAAATACAACATGTTTTACTATATAACTTTGCAAATTATGTGACAATGAATAATTTTTTCAAAAACATAAAAAAATAAAGTATGTATAATTTTTTTGTGATTAGTAACACATACATAAATTTGTGTAGAATATATAGTAAAATTAGTAACATATCTTTCATCACACATATATGAATGTTTGAATTGCTATTTTCTAATTGGTAGGACGTCAATCATTTTGTAAAAGTTAGATGGTAAAATTTATAACATCCCTCATATAGGCGTCAAAAATTTATTTCCCTAGACTGATTTGCATCAAAATGACCATATATAATGTGTTTTTCTTTTCCTCATTGACATCCTAGTGCACATATTTGGACTGCACATATCCTAATCTAATGCAGAAGATACATTTTTGTTTTCTTCACTCATTATCAATCAGTCTCTCTCAGTCTCAGACACAGACACCATCATATGCAATAAGGCATGCCTGTGACACATATGAAAGTTAGATTCATGAGATAGATTCTTGAAGGGCAAGTGTCACTCAAAAAATAAAAAAACAAAAATATTGGATAAGCTTTTGCCCTATTTGGTGCTCAATTGCACCTGCAAAAGCATCCACACTTAGCACAAAAACTACTACGTCTGGTATGGAATTTTAACAAATCACTATTCCCCACGTCATTTTCTCTTTCTCTCTCTCTATCTCACTCTCTCTATATAGGTAGACAAAGACAGAGAGCTATTAAAGGAGAAGAAAAGTAGTACTAGAGCTCTATGCAAAGTTTGTTTGGGATTAGAAAGAATTCCAAAAACTAACTAGCAGGAGTGAGTTCCAAAGCCAGGTCAGTGCTTGCCTACCTCATCACATCTCTTCTAGTTGTAGAATTTATTTCAAAGTAGGTGTAGTTTTGAATTCATCTCTTGGATCTGTTTTCAGACAAAAGAATATTTTAGTCCAAAGCCAATGCTGTTTCTTAAGCTTATTTATTTTCTAGCTTTTCCATGGCTTTTTATGGAAATGTTTTTTTTTTTTCCTCAAAATGATTAATGAAAAATTTGCTTGATGTATTTTTTTTGGCTTATAGAACTCACGGTTTTATGTAATAAGTTCATGATGGTGCTTTATATTTCAGTGCTATTTCTTAAGCCTATTTTCTAGCTTTTCCATGGCTCTTGTATGGAAGTGGTTTTCTTTTTCTTTTTCTTTTTCTTTTTTTCCTCAAAATAATTAATGAAAAATTTGCTTGATATTATTGATTTTGTTCTTTTTATGTACTTTTTTTATGGGTTCTAGAACTGACGGTTTTATGTAATAAGTTTATGATGGTGCTTTATCTTTCAGTACTGTTTCTTAAACTTATTTTCTAGCATTTCCTCGGCTTTGTATGGAAATGTGTTTCTTTTCCTTATTCTTCTTTTTTTCCCCTCAAATGATTAATGAAAAATATTAGGCCATTGTTTCAAGTCTCATGCCAAATTTGAGTCCTAATATATATATATATATATATATATATATATAAAATATTTTTACAACAAAAAATTCTCAATTTTCTTGAGCTGATCTGAGTTGATTTTGACATTTTTCTAGTCTTTGAGCTACTCAATCTCATGAAGATCATGGATTTGTTTAGTGTAACCATAAAACCCTAAAAACACACACAACACTTGCACACCAAGACACAAACACAAGTCATGCACCCATAATTTATGCTTAGTCATTTTACTGTAGGATCTTAATTAAAGTACTAATTAAACAAAAATCATAGTCATTTTACTGTAGGATCTGGCTTTGTTATTAGGTCAAGTGCATGTTTCAACAGTAGTTTATAGCCCTTAATTTATGCTTCTCCTTAATATTGAAGTAATTGTTCACGGTCTACGACGTCATTGCTTCTTAATATTTGACATTCATTCAACGCATTAAACCAATACCTTCTGGCAATTCTGCAAACCCATTTTGGCAAGCATCAATTTTCTGTTGAAACTTTCAAACTAATCAACTCTGCATTAGTTGAAATGTTTAATTACACACATCAGAGACAATATTTGTGTAATATTCTCATATATATTGAACATATAAAACCTACTGATTTTGCTAAAGAAAGTAACATATAACTACATGATGTCACTTTCTAATGTGTTTAGGCCTCTCGGGTTGTGCAATGGGGAGAAGAAAGATTGAGATCAAGCGGATTGAGAACACTACAAAACGCCAAGTCTCCTTCTGCAAGAGGAGAAATGGACTCTTAAAGAAAGCCTGTGAACTTTCTGTCCTATGCGACGCGGAAGTGGCTCTTCTCATCTTCTCCAGTCGTGGACGGCTTTATGAGTATGCAAACAACAGGTGAATTAACCTCACATATCTTCATTTTCATTGTTTGTCATGTTTCTCTGCTCATTGGGTGAAAATAGCTAAAAATCAAACGTATATATTTGTCTTGTGGGATTTCCTAATTCATCTATAGATCATGTACTTACTTATTTTTCTTTGGACATTGATACCATGGATTTTTATAATTTTATGTTTATTCGGTATTTCTACAAATAGAAAATTAATAAATTCTAAGTATATATATTTTATATGTGGAAATTATGGTCTTCTTTTGTGTGATGACTCGTGTAATGATCTAATTAAAAGAAGAGAGTGAGGGCAGAATATATTCAAAGTAGGTAAATGAAAGTGAAGATATCATCATGGACTTATACATTTTATGAGCTTACAGAAATTTTTTGTAGCCATTTTTTTAAAACATGGCTAATTATAGGATTTTTTTGTTTTGGGGGGGGGGACTACCAATGATATGTGCAAGTATCATTCATGCTGTTTCCTAGAAATTAGGGGAAAAATATATTAGAATTTTCATATGATATTCTTTGAATTGAAGTACTTTTTAAGAAATGTCTGAATTAATGTGTGCATATTAATATGGAAAAAGGGAGTTTCAAATTCTATGAGATAATCTAGAAACAAGTATCTTTAATTTGGAAAAACCAGCAGTGGAGTTGTGATGCCTATTATGCTGAGAACTTGGTTGATACCGTTTGAATCTGCGTGAAGCAATTGAGTTAGGATGCATGGACACTTTATTTAGGGTGTCGTATCCATGTCATATCCGTGTTGTACCTGTGTTGTACCAGTGTCATACCTACCGTTTCATGTTATAATTTTTTAAAAATTGATCGTGTTGCTATGTCGTACCCGTATTTATTGGGGTTGAACGTCGTTGCAGATCTGTGGGAGCAAACCTGAGAGAGAGAGAGAGAGAGAGAGAGAGAGAGAGAGAGAGAGAGAGAGAGAGAGAGAGAGAGAGAGAGAGAGAGAGAGTTTGGCTCTAATACCATGTGAAATTATAGTGCAGATTGGTTCCAAGTTCTAGGAGGTTGTTTGTGCATGAGCATGGCATTGATCCGACTGGAAGGTACATTGGGACCTCAGATCTGCAGATAGAACGTGAAAATGTGTATTACAATGAAGCTTCTTGAGGGAGGTTTGTGCCTCGAACACTGTCCATGGTTCGAGGCACAAACCTCCCACAAGAAGCTTCATTGTAATACACATTTACACGTTCTAACTGCAGATCTGAGGTCCCAATGTACCTTCCAGTCTAATGCCATGCTCATCACAAACAACCTCCCAGAACTTAAAACCAATCTGGTTCCCACACTATTTTTTTTTATACTCAAAACCTCTCCTACATCTTTTGTATTATTCAACAAACGATGATTTTCAATGAACTTTGGTATTGGCCTGAATTGACTTGATTACCTGAAGCAAACAACATCAACTAATATACTACATAAGACACTAGAAAAACATAAAAGTAAACATGACTACTGGGAAAACACCGCCGAACCTTTCTGCTTCATACACCACGATTAATAGTTTTTAACTTGGAGAGCAAATAGACATTTTACATACTCTCCTCACTCTCACTCTCTCAGATTTGGCTTCGTCGTCTACAGGAAAAGTGAGAGAGATCCTTCATTTTATATACTCAGCAATATGGATTAAACTATACACGAAAACCAATTGGTTTTGCTAACAAAACAAGGAGAAAAATACATACAAATGCAAGATATCCATCGAAGTATTGATGAAAATAATGCACTGCTGCATCTCACAGTGTATTCATAATATGTACTCAAAGTTGTTTTATAAGACTGAGATGCATGAAGAAAAGGCAACAAATTCCCAGATGCAGCTCTAGCAGGACTTTTGCATAAAAATACATATGTTTACCAACAGTAACCATAAGAAACAAATCATTGCTATATGTCTTTTACACTTACTTGATTTCACTTTTTAGATTTGTGATCTTTGAGAATCTAGCAGTGTAAATAAAAGGGTTGCAGAGGTTCTGATCCTTTTTCCTCTTCTGTTGTCTGTGGGATCTCAGTTAAAGTAGTCTTCTACTTCCACTTTTAGCTCTCAAATCTTCCTATCATTTCTTTTATATTTATTGACTGAGCCAATTGCTTGATATTTTATACTCCATGGACCGTGTGTGTACTGTACACTTTCGTTTGGTATACTTCACAATGAAAGTTCTAAAAGTATTAGTGAAGTTTTTGGTCTCTCTTTCTTTTTCTTCTTTTTTTTTTCCTTTTTTTTTTTTTTTGAATGGTTTGCTCGTGGTCTACAAGTGCTTTAGGGTTTACCATTACTCTCTTCTGTAATAAAACAAGTGAAACACTATACTGATTCTGAAAGGTTCCCTTTTGTTTCTGATTTTCTGTGGTACATATCATAAGTTTCTGACATGAAATATCCACCTGTTTCTGGACCTTAAAAATGGGTGTCCTTAGTTTCCATTTACTTTATTATTCATTTTGGTTCAACTACTCTCTCTCTCTCTCTCTCTCTCTTATATCGGACTTTTGCATTTTAACATTTTAAAATAAGAGGAGATTGAATTCAGGTTCAAACTTAATACTACTTGCTGATTTAATATCATAAATAAATTATTACCTATTGACTATTGTTTTAAAATGTTAAGTTACTAGAAAATTGTGGAATCAATTTTTCAATCATCGATCTGACACTTTATTCAGAAAAGGCAAGCTATTATGCGTGCGTGAGAAAATTGTGTTGGCAAAACAACCTTAACCATGATATAACTAAAGAGATTCAGCTACACCTACACGTTATCATGTAAAAGTTAAATAATAATAATAATAACAACAGTAAATGGATCCTAATTAGGAGTCATAAAACTGACTTAACATGCATAAGTGCTTCCCTATATGTTGTTTATACCATACAACTGATGCAAGGTGTTAGAATAATTAGGTGGAAACCCCTTTGGGCGAAATAACTTATATTACTTGTATTTTTGCACTAATTCCAATCTAGTTAAGCTTAACACTCTTTATCGCAAGTAATAACCTTATGAAATTGTGAGGGGTTTATCACAAGTAATCAAAGTTGTTCAATGTATATCCCAGCAACTAATGACAATAATTACAAGCCAAATAATAATGATGCTAATTCTAGTGCTAACAAGAGAATTAAGCATTATCAAAGAAGGAAAACTAACTCAGTTCACCGAAATGACTGACCTGTTTGGAAGAAAGAAATAAATCTAGGGTGTCAGCTCCGATTGTTTGTTTGGATTGAGAGGAAGGGAGGGGAAATAGAGTTAAGTAGAGTAGAATTGGCTCAAAATTAACTTATTTTCAGCCAACTCTACTCTACTTCCCTTCACTCTTTCTCCCTCCTCCCTCAATCCAAATAGACCTTGAATGTTCTCTAGCTCCATATATGGCATGCTCTAGCTCCTTCTATGGCATGTTGTGGTTGCTCTGAACTATCCTTTTTTTTTTTTTTTATAAACTTGCTCTGAACTATCCTTTGCTGCCTCTCTTTCTCCCTTTTTCACCTTTCTTTTTAGTGTTACTATAAATGAGAATCTTTGACCTATTAGCACAGTATAATGGAAAAGCTGTTTCTGAACCTTTCCTTTACAGGATGTCAGGATCTATTTTCTTTGGTTACCTTCTACCAATTCTAGCTTTGAGAATTACATTCCCCCATCTTTTGTTTTCTTTCTTAAGTGAAAAGAATGTAAAACATATCTTCTTCTTTTTTGGCCATCCATGAAGGGTTTAAGACTTGCAAAGAGTCTTAGGTCCTTCTACTTTCAATTAGTACTTTTTGGTATAAGAGAATGACGCAGAAAAAGAAGACATAGTAAAAATATAATGTTCTTGTGATTGCACAAGGATAACCCTTTCTGATCCATCAAAATGTCACAAAGGAAACAGACTAGAGTGCCACTAAGACGGTACTATAGTATTATTGTAAAAATTTGTGCAATTAGAAAATCGGGTAATGCATGTTATTTGTGCTTTGATGCTAAAATATACCATATTTTGCCATTTACAAGTCTGGATGCAAATGCTCTAAAATGTTTTTTATCAATCTTTAGGTCACATCACTAAAGATAGCTAGCTGCACTAACATGTACTGCATTCAGCACCCATTACTTCCTTGATTCGTTGTTTCAAGTTTGTTTACATTTGACATTTGTTTCCTCGTTTATGTCTTTACATTTGTATAACTTAAATTGCGTTTCAATTAACATTAGAAACTTGATTTGTTTTTAACAAACAGTACAAAATCAACCATTGAAAGGTACAAGAATGCATGCTTGGACAGCTCAGAAACAAGCTCTATTGCAGAAACAAATACTCAAGTAAATGAAGTAAGCTATTTCTCTATATTTCATTTTCCTTTCTTCGTCTCTTTTTTCTTTTTCTTTTTTCTTTTTTCTTTCTTTCTAGGGAGTCGTTTCTATGTATTCATTATAAGCTATTGCTCTATTGCAGAAACATTATGGGTTTTTTGCTAGTCGGTTCGGGTTTTTCGGGTTTTTGGGAGAGAGAAACCGAAACCGACCCGCTGGAGTCGGTTTCTGGTAGAGAAAATCCGCCACTGACCACCGGAGTAGGTTGGGTCGGCCAATTTCAGATTGATTTCGGTCGGGTCTTCGGGTGGGTCGGGTCACCGGATATGTTTGGACAACCCTAGATTAAATGAATACATATTGTGCAAACATGTTTTGAGTCACAAATCATATGCATATTCAATCAATCTATGCTATATAAACGACATCGAGATTCTACTTGTAATTTGACTATTCATTTTAGGACTTGGTGCTTTTTTCATATTAACAATTTTTTTGTCAGTTGTTACTTAGCTTTTTTTTTTTTTAATTATTCTTATTTGGCATATGTACTATAGAATTTATGAAACTGACAAAGCTGACGTATGCTTCTAATATTATTTATGTTCTTGAATGAATGCAGTACTATCAACAAGAATCTGCAAAACTAAGGCTACTAATCCAAAATATGCAGGATTCTAACAGGTGATTTTCATTTGTCATTGTTTCTAAATGCAAATGGCAAAAGAATGATAAAAAAAAAAAAAAAAAATTTCAAAATTTTTTTTCTTTATACTTAATTTTTTTTTTGAAATTTTTTTTTTTTGAATTACAGTTGAAAATCTAAGTTTAATACTAAAAAGCGATAGTCCCACAATTGGCAATGACATTGTCTCAATTGCATTAAATACTTTAGTCCTCATCTATTTTGCACGTGATATTGATATCAATCAAAGTTACCGGACAATAAATTTCTTTGTAGCCTTGTCATGAAAGAGATGAAAACCTAGAGGTCATATCATTCCTTTATCAAAACATGTGCACCCATAAAACCATTTAGGCAGTTAGGCATGAGTTATACTAAGGATATACGCAAAATATATATATATATATATATATATATGGATGTTTATGCAAATGGGAGTTATAAAAGAAGTTTCATACCATAGTTTTGTTTTTACCACAAGAACTTAAATGAGTTAGATCAAGGGAATTCTTTTCAATAAATGTGTTTAGCTTTATGCGTCGGTAATATGTTGGCTTTATGAATTGATGGATGATGTAATAATATAAATAAGTTCAGTGACTAAAGGTACTTTGGAGGCTCTTAAAAATTGCCTCAAATTCTTATTTGGATTTGGTTTTCTTGGTGCTAAAAAACTTTTTTTCCTTCGTATGAAAGGAAAGATTTTTCCTTATTAAAAAAGTAATACATTATTCATTATTCATCAAGGAATATAATTGAAGATTTTGAATATGCATTATTTTAATTTGGTTGCTTTAGTCTTAGGCGAGACTTTTGTCTAAAGTGGTCCTTTTGTGTAAGGAGTGGTGTGGTAATGTTCTTAGGGTTGAAAATACCAAACCATATGAGGGATTTTTTAGCATATTGAGACTTTTGGATTGCGAGTTTGTATGTATGAGATTTGTTTATTAGTTTATTTTTGTGAAAGCCTTTTGAGTGTAGTTTTTTTAGGTTTGGTGGGTGTGATTGTAAAAGATATCATTGATAATGTTTTTAATTATATGAATGCATTTATGTTATTAGCCTGAAATTCATGAATCATAACAAAGAGATTATTATAATTTTCTTCTCTACTTGAAGGCACTTACTGGGTGAGGAAGTGAGTTCTCTAAATAGCAAAGATCTGGAGCAATTAGAGAGCAAGATTTTACAAAGGCTCATTAAAATCAAGTCAAAGAAGGTAGAAAATGTTAAGATGCATTTCAAGACACAATAGGAAGACCAGACACAACCACAGATTGATATATCATTGATTTCTTAACTTCTACAGCCCAATATCTTAAAACCCCCTTGTCTATCTCATTTTATTTTCCACTCATGTAATGTAATCTAATTCTCTTACTATTTCACTGCAACAGCATGAAATGTTGCTGACCGAATCATATCTTACTCTGTTTATTCATTTCTATATTATTATTTGTCAAACTTTGTTATAGGCTAATTGATATCCAAAATTTTCTCTAGGTGATGGAGCTCGAAAATGAGAATGCTTATCTTCAAGCAAAGGTATATTTCCTAAACTTCTTAGACTAAATTATAGAGTACTAATTATTGCACACTCATTAATGTACACCGTCTATACACATCATAAACATGGATATATTTAAAAAAATGTAGATATCACATGTGAAATTATAGACATTGCGTATACAATTTTCTACTTTTCACTACTATTTTTTTTTTTTCTACTTTTCAGGTAGCAGAAGTTGAAAGGCTTAAGCAAGCAAATTCAAATATGTCTGTACTAGATGTCAATGCATTTCAGGCACTATCTCTCAATCCATTTACTCCAATTGCAGTTGAGGGTAGCACTTCCTACTCACAGCGAGAACAAAATATACTTCGTCTAGGGTGATTTATCTACTTCCATTTATTTCATCATTTTTAACATTTATTTGTAGACTAATTAGTGCCACTTCTGTTTACTTATAAGATCCAATTGAAAACTTTGCAATCAATAAAATTTTATTACATCAGTAATTGTAAATACTTAGCTCTCTAAATGCAACTACAAGCGCCTATAAGTTTTAACACAAGTAAAAATACACCATATGGTCCATATGTACTCTGGCTCAAATTTTTTGTCACTCACAAACTATATGAATGTTGGCATTCAACATCTATCTTGGTATTCTTTGACTTACACTTTCTAGAATTACTTTTTTTTCCTTAAAGTTTAATACCCTTTATTTATCAAATATGGGAACCTAAGATACTATTCTTATCAAGTTTAGCAATGCAAAATTTCTTTATGTTTGACTTGATGATCACTGACACTAGAAAAGAGAAGGATACATGTTCTAACTTTAAATTCTACATTTTGTTATCAAGTTTTGCTATGCAAAATTTCTTTATGTTTGACTTGGTGATCACTAACAAATGAAAAGAGAAGGATATACATGTTCTAATTTTAAATTCTTCATTGTGTTATCAAGTTTAGCAATGCAAAATTTCTTTATGTTTGACTTGATGATCACTGACACTAGAAAAGAGAAAGATACATGTTTTAACTTTAAATTCTTCATTGTATTTTTGCAGGTAAATTGTTCAACTGCAATTATGCAAGTGGGGTCTTATATAATGCCTAAATAAAGATCTCATTGTCTACTATCTCATTAAGTTATTTCGTATTGAATCACTTTGGCTTGTTGTTATGTAGCATCCAACATTTCTTTCTATAAGGTCGTCTTGTACTGGCACTTACCATTGCCTAGTAGTATAAGATATTGATGTGCTTTTATTAAGGAGTATAATATGAATGGCTAGATTAATGCCAAGCGTATTTACTACTGTTTACTACCAGTGATCGCATATTAGTTTACTTTTGCATAATGTTTGTCAATCATTTTTAGGCAAATACAATATGACACATACAATGCACAAGGCATATATGTTATCTACAAAATATTTTACCTGTGATCCTCATTTCCTTTACCTTCACTAGTTCACTTATGCTACCAGAGGTTCTATTGCTTAAGAGCCAGGCACATGATTATCATTTTTTATATATATATAAGTAGTGGAATTAGTTTAAATTTAAGTTTCTTTTTGTTAGTCCAATTATATTAGGTATGCCAAGAGCATAATCTAGATAGTAAAGGTGACTTAAATTTAAGTTTCTTTTTGTGTAAAATTCTTGTGCAAACAACATTTTTCTTTTATCACTTATTAGAAGACCACAATGAATCACTTGTTAGAAGACCACAAAGCTTGTTAAAGGGGTCTTAAGGAGGAAAGCGGTGATATTGATAAGTGGCAATGGGTTGCCATAGTGTGGTTTACTTTAACCATAAAATACTGACCACTTTCCTAGCTCAAGTGAATTTTTTTGAGTGGTAAACTGTTTTTGGTAATTTGGTTTCTGTAATAAGAAATGATTCTTAAAACTTTCTATTTTTAGAATTGTGTTCGGTTGACAAGCAGTTTCCCTTATATAGGACTGCTTTTTATTTTTAACCAAACCATCTCCACAGCTAGTACTATCCCATGATCAATTTTGGCTAAATTTGCACAAAGATTTGCAACCATGGTCATGGAGTTTCACCATAGACATAGAGTGCAACGTTGAGTGGTCGTTGTTGGATAAGACTTGGAGTCCATCTTTGTCCTTAGTTTTTAGCCTAACCAATAATTAATCACTCAATTATTTTTGAATATTTCAATTAGTTACAATAATGGAAGATTAGTGATTTGAATAATGGTTCTCCTTAAAATATATATTAAAAAAAAAAACCGGAAAATATCAATCACTGAACTACGCTCTTATCTCTTAGCATTATTAACTCAATTTCAAACATGTCCAATTCAAGAAATTGACCTTGTAGAGTTACAACGTATTCATTACAATTGCCTATCTCGATGCCTTTTATTGAGACTAAATACATGAAAAAGGCAATTCTCGAACTCCATTCAAATGCAGCAGTTTCATTACTAGTTACTAGTAATTAACCAACCAAGACATTTTATGGTGGCGGCAAGTAAGCTTGGAAAGCATTGAAAGATACTATATATAATAGTTGATAATGATTATTTATGATTTCTAAAATGCATCATCTGGGTTTAATAATCAATGAATTAAAAATACAAATTGATTATAGGTTTACATTGTACTATTAATGTAAATCTTAGAGCATTCTCATCAAGGTGGCTAAAATTTTTAGCATATACCACTCCAAAACTTAAAATTTTAACTTTTAACAACCCATTTTACAATACACTCAATATCAAACCTTCTATAATTTTTACCATTTCATTTAAATAATATAAATTACACATTAAAATAATAATAATAATAAAATAAATCCAATACTATAGCAACCAGCCACAAAAGCTCCATCGCCGCCACCACAATACCCACTCCCCACCCACCCTGACCTCAACCCCAACCAAAACCCACCACCACCCGCCCACCTCGTTCTCAACCCCAACCAAAACCCACCACCCCGATCTCAACCCCAGCCAAAACCGTCGCCGATCACCACCGATACCCACCAAACATTACAGCCACAGCTCCGGTCACAACAAGAAACCACCACCACAAGAACCACAAGACACCGGCCACAACAACCACAAGAAAACACTCAACACGCTGATCTCCACACCGGTCTCCATGTCGACTCCTCCACGCCGATCTCACGCCATCACGCCGTTCTCCTCGCCACCAAGCCGATCTCGAACGTACGATCTTGTTGTGAGAGAGTGAGGAAATGAGAAAGAGAGAGGGAGTGAGGAAATGAGAGAGAACCAGAGAAAGAGAGAGATGTGGGAGACGGAGAGAGAACCAGAGTGGAAGACAAAGAACTGGAGAGAGTACAAAGAAATTAATAAAATATTATACAATACTGCTACAGTGCGCTCTCAAAAATGAGAGTGCACTGTAACAGTATTGCAAATTTTATACCATTTACCCGGTTTGATGGAGTTTTTGAGTTTAAGTTGCTAAAAAATAGCATTTATAACATATGCAATGCTTGATAAGAATGCTCTTACATTGCTAGTACAATATATACTTAAAATTTTCCTAAAATGAAACTGATAAGGTGATATCATACATTTTAAGTGAATTTGATCTATTTGTATCCATTTTTTTGCAATGAGTTTAGTACATTTCTTATCAATCAAGTTTTTATTATATATATAAAAAAAAAATATTTCAAGTGGTATAAAGTTAGTATAAACATTAAATTATATATGAGGCCCACCAGAACAAGATATGCCAGAGAGTTGCCATTGTTGTTGCGCTGTGATTGTCAGATTACGACTGGACAAATAATGCTAGATTGCAATGCAATCTTGCCATTTAAGGTAAAACAAATAGACCACATTGGCATCCTATAATAATGTATAAATGATAAATGAACGGTTGAAGTATGCTTTGGCCTTGTCACCCTTTTTTTTTTTTTAAGAATACTAAGTATTTTTAACACTTAAAAATACTAAGTATTTTTAACACACAAAAAGAGAGAAAAATGTCTTAATCTTTTATTAATTTTTTTGTTTATTATGATTGATATTTAATTTTTCTTGTAAAAACAATGTCAACTTTTGTACCTTCCAAAAATATAATAGAAGATAAATAAAATGGATACCTTAGCATCACCGTATACATCATGGTCCAATTTAGAATTAATACTAGATTTAGTGGGGTATAAAATACATTTTAGCTTTTTCTTTTCTTTTTTCTTTTTGTTTATTGGGCTTGGTCCATAAAAAGTTCAATTACAAAACATAATTTCATATATAGATTTTTATCCAACGGAAATTACTAGTACACATCCTATTACACTCTTATACAAAATTTTAGTACATTTCAAGCGTGTGTAATAGGGTGTGTATAATAAACACTACCCTTTATCCAATGTTAATCTTTTGCACTTCATAGGACAGAGTAAGGTCAATCCAAAACTCAGTCCACGTCACCTCAAAACCTTTAGCTAAAAAATGGTTATGAAAAGTGTTCCGGCATCTGAATCATGCTTTGGCAAGCAATCATAGAATAGAACCATTTTGTTATTATAGATGAATCATGAAGCTACTGAGGCTCAAAAATAGTTGCTAGCAGTAGAAAATTCAAGTGCATGACTTATGGCACCAAAAGCCAAAAGGCCCTCCATGGTTGCATTATAATTCAAGGGTACCAAGTATAGTTGAATGCTATAGGTTTCAGGGTTGAAGCTACAAAATTTTACTAGGCAATCAGGAATGTCTCAAAGCATCTGCCTCTAACAAGGTCCATCAGTTGGTGTGATATGCAAAGGGCTGTAGTATAGGTCCTTTTTCCCCAGAACTAGGTAGGATAGTATTATGAAAGACTACAATTAGATTCAACTGGCTAAGTTAAAAGGTCAATAAAACATATCTATATTATATATTCTTGTTTTGATTCTAAGTAGGAATTGTAAACATATACATAGGGATCAAATCTTTTGATGATCAGATAAATTCGCTTAAGAAAACTCCACACAAAACAGAAAAGGGAGGAAAAAAATATATTCTTGATGATCTGCACTCCACAGCACATTTTCTTTATAATCTTTACCTCATAGAATGGCACACCGATTCTCACTGCGCTTACGGAGCTCCTCCTCTGCTTTCTCTAGATGTTCTCTGAGCTTACGAATTTCATCATTTGATTTCATTTGAGCTAAATGTGCTAGCTCTTCGGACCTCAGACGTGCAGCTTGCTCTGCTGCCAATTGTTGCTCAAGCCTATTAGTTGTCTCTCTAAGCTTTGTCTCGACCTACAGAACAATGCATCATTCATTACTAGACAGAATAAAGCAACAATCCAAAAGTAAGTTTCTAGGCAAAGCAAAATTTGAACCTGAAAACTAAACACACTACCACAAGCCCAACCTACCTTACAGCTTACACTAACCATTTACCACCTAAATCAAGGTCCTGTGACACATAAGTTGTGCTTTTGTGCAGAGCAGTTCGCTAAATACTTTAGATTACCACATCAGATGCATGTAGTTACATATCTTTAAAAACATCTAGAAAATGGCTTCCAATATTAAAAATAAATAAAACAAAACCAAAATACAGAGAGAGAGCGAGAGAGAGAGAGATCTTTCAACTACTCAGCTTACCAATTAATCCTTAAAGACAAAAGAACAAGAAAGGACAACCATAACCAAATAATAAGAGCATAAATTATAAGCTACTTGAGTGCATAAGAGAATGGTATTAAGTTATAAGCAATTACTATTTTCTTTTACCAAAAATCATTGACGTGGTAAAAACCAAATACTATTTAAATGAAATCCTACACCAACTTCTATGTTAATATTAGCGAGTCCACATTCTCCAGAGTTCCAAACACACCAACTCAAAATGCAATTTATTATTTGTGAAATCACTGAAGTTGACACCAACACCATGTCATCCATTTCATATTAATTGATAATAATAATGCCCTGGATTGTAATTGAATTAATTGTGTTGTTGTGTGGACGTGTGATGAGTCTCACATTGGGCTTATAAACAACTACAAGGAGCCTCAATTGTGACTAGACTAATCCTTTAGAGGTATAGCATAGATGTGTCTAGCACTTTACTTTGGGTCATTACCGATAATTGTCATCTTATGAGATTCTAGTAGGATATAGCTGATAGACAGACAGATTCAATCAAGGTCCACTTCAGCAAACAAACCACAAGTCTAAAATGTGTATAACTAGCAGAAAAGAAAGGCAAAATTTTACTTGGAAAGCATGGGCCCAGTGCTGCACAAGAGGCACTCAATCACAAAGGTATCATAGAGCATAGGTGCAAAGCATAAAGCAAAGGTGGGCCTGAACAAAGTGAAGCACATGTTTTGGTGAATTCATCTAAATCCTATATTGGCTAGGGATGGATTCAGCAATTATTCTGTTATATACACCTCATGTACATACAATTTCTTTTTATTGGTGTCATGCTCACCTTCGACCTAGCACTTATAAGGAGAGGATGTGCCAGCTGAGCAAGAGTTTAAAAAAAATCAAGAAACAAAAGTTACAAACAAGTTGTTACCTATATCAAAGGTCTCTTACTAATTTATTGAGTTGTGACCAAATCATGTAAAAAATGAAGGAAAAAATTATATTAACTTAAGCAGCTTCACGCTCATGTCTAACAAGCAGATAAAGAACAAAATATGTTTCTGCATAAATTTTTTTTTTTTTTGGTGTGTTAAGTATGTTTCTGCATAAATTAATCAAGCCTGATAAGACATTTTTGCTGAAGGTAAGATATGGGTTCTTAGAAAGTACAAAAAGAACCTTGCATTGACAAAGGTTGGTCTTCCACAGTCATGGATCAAGAGTGCAGCAGTGCACTCCTTACCCAGGTTCTCATTTTCACACATTGATGACAAAATTATACCAAGTGTAAGAAGACAGATGCAGGTGGCAAAAATATGTAAAATAGAGGAGCATTGAAGATACCATCTCAGTAATTCGTTTGAGCTGCTCCTCGTATGAACGATGCATATTATCCTTTAAATCTGATATTTCTCGTTTAGAGTAGTAACCCTTCAGAGAATCAACCTTTTCCTGTTCATTGCGGAGATTCATGGCCCCCTTCTGTTAAATGATCAAATTTGTTAGAATGATACTTTCATAGGAATTTTGATGAAACTGTGAGAAATAACTTAACAATGACCTTCAGTTCAGCAAATATCTCATCTGTATACGGTTGTCCACCATTTTGTGCTATAACCATGTTTACAAGCGAAAGAAGAGTCTGAACCTGTTCAACCCTCTTGCTTTCATCCTTAGTCTTGTTATCGAAAAGCACAACCCGATTTTTACATAAAACAAGGATTTCCTATATCAATGTTAAAATCAAACATACAATTAGCATATGTGAGCATTCTCATTCAAGACAGAAACAGTCAAGCAGAAGAGGCATAATATTCCAAGGTGTTCAGCCAGAAAACCTGTGTGCTAATTGATACAAATTAGTTACAGTAAGCTTAAATATTGAGTCTATCTACATTTCTCAAAAACAAAAACTCAACAAACAGGCAAGCCTAAGTTAAACCAAAGTTTAAGAAGTAAAGTTATCAACAGCTCTAAAAGTAACCTGTAAAGGCTTAGGGCATTCACGACCCAAATAATCTTCCAATGTCTCATCATTGTCTTCAAGTTCATCTCCCCCAGTGAAGACTACAATCATGTAGTCAACAATTTTGCTTCCAAACAATGTTTGCAAGCTACGAAGTGCAGCTTCCTCTTCTTGTGAAAAGCGGGTCCTAACTGAATAAACTATTAGAACTGCATGGATCCCATCCTTTGCCAAGTCAATACATTTCACAATTTCTCTGCCAACAAATTCAGATTCAGCAGAAAAATCAAACAACCCTGCAATGACGTTCACATTAGTCATCGTGTACCCCAACATCAACAAATATGGAGAGGAAAGCTCGAAATAACATAGCTCTTAAATACAGTAAACCATATGTTATTTAGTAATACAAATTGGTAAATTTATACCAGGAGTGTCGATGACATTAACAATCTGCCCATCTCTCAGTACAGTTCTCTGCAGTTCACAAGTGCTTGTAACACCAGAGGAGCTTGCCTTGGACTTGAAGGCCCTTTTCCCAATAATGCTATTCCCTGTTGCGCTTTTGCCATTCCCTGTACGTCCAACTAAAACCACCGTTCGAACTCCATTGGATGGGGAGGTAAGCTCCCAGTCATCATCTATTACACTCCCACCCATTATATAAAATCAGAAAACCTGCAGGCAATTATTGATGTAAACTGTCATTGAGTTCTCTATTATATAAAATAAAATAAAAACATATATCATAATAGACATCACTTGCATCTACGCCAACAAGATTAAAACTCTAGACAACTGTATATTTATAGTATGGCATCTGTAACATTCTATGGCTGATCCGCTCTCCATCTCAGATTTCTGGAATATCTTTGGGGGGTGGGAGGAAGGGGGGTGTGGAAGGGGGGTAGGGGGCATAGACAAAGGCCGATTTGGGGACTAGAATTTAACTAAATTTCAGATTTGTTCAGTTCTAGGTGCATATCCCTTCCTTTATTTCTTCTTTGAGGAGGCAACATCTGCCATTAACGACCCTTTCCTGCACCTCCTGCACTGATACTTTGTTAACTGACTCTATCTCAATCACAAGTTATATATTCCTTTAATGATAAACGTGATAGGATTTGAGACCTATGGTGTCCACTCATGATAATTGCTCTTCAGCTCACACTAGCTTCAAAACAATGCTAATAATAACTCTGATGATTACCATTAACAGACACCACAAAGAGAAACAATTTCTTACAATAAACAGTAGTGGCGGAGACACGTTCATCCTTTGGGGGAGGAGGACCATTACCCCCCAATTTTTATTTATTTATTTGAAGAGTTCATTATTTGTATTGATTCTTGTATTCATTTTTGACAAACAAATTGGCAATTTATATTAGAAAGAAATTTACTAAGAATTTCACTATGGGGATCATAACGGTTGAATGTTATTCTATGAAAGATTCTCATCAAGCATAACTTTGATTATCAATGCTTAAATTATTTTGTTGGATCCTTTTGTACATAACTACAGAAACAGGACAACTTTTGTATAATTGTTAAGAGTTTAGAAAAATTTGTATGTTTTCCCGCACATATATATGTATGTATTAATACCATGATTCCTGTTTCCATCCCTAGTAAAAAATGTAATATTAAAACGTACAATCAAAGAACATATTTGGGATCAGCTGCACCGATGCAACTCTAGTTATCAATTGGTCACACAAGATACCCATCTTATGAATTAAGTTTAGGCTCCTCCAATATACAATACTTGAATTCATTCAATCAAATTCATATATTCAATCAAAGCACAAAAACCTTTAGTTTTCCTTTCCTTTTATTTCATTCTTTCTTTCTTTCTTGGGCTAATTATACAATTACTAAAACCTCACTCTCCTAAAAATATCTTCTTTCAAGGACCAAATCCCACATTTTATAAGAGCTAAGATTTCAATTAAATTAAGATCAGCCACAAGCAATCAAACCTTCCAAAAGAGTAACAAATACACACACAGAGAACAGTATTAATCAGCAATAAATATCAACACATTTTCATAATTAGCCAATCAAATCAGATCAAACCCACAAAACCATACAGGAAATTCAACAGCCCTCTGTTTGGTTGCCGAGAAAACCAAGGAAACCCTCCCCCCCCCACCAAAAAAAAAAAAAAAAAACTAGTTTGAATAAATCAAAACAAATCTGAGACTCAAAACTCCAATTCTTTTGTTACAAAAAAATTCATTTTTCTCTATAAATTTAATGCAAAGAGAAATATCCAAAGTGTAGAATTTCTTACCTGAGAAATTAAAAGCGCAAGGGACTCCGAAGCTAGAGAGAAAGAGAGAGAGAGGAAAGTGAATATTAATTGAAGGAGGAGACTTGTAAAGTTGGATTTGTAATTTTTATATAATGAAATTTCGTTAATACGACAACAGCATAGTACTCTTGTTAAGCGCACGGAGGGGTTGTGTTGTGTGGATAAGGTACGATGTGGTAACTGGAAGGGCAGCGTTGGAGTGAAATATGGAACATTGATTTTTAGGTGGGACCTTGTTTTACTTGTGGGCTAAGTTCTGATGAACGGCTTAGTATTTTTCAACCAAGAAAATTAAAGAAATAATAAATAATAATAATAATAAAAGATAAGTAAAGAATTTTTATTTATTTTAAAACTAAGTTATTCTTTTCTTCTTTGTTTTTTTGTTTTTTTAAGATTAGAAAAGTTATCTTCATTATTGGGCAAATATCATTTGGAGTTTAAAATTAATAAATACTCTTTTTTTTTTCTAAAGAATAGTACTCCTTTTTACTTTTTTCCCTTTTCACTTTCTTCTATGTATGGTGCATTAGTTTTTTTTTTAAAAAATGGTATATTAGAATGATCTCATAATTTAATATCAATTTTAAAAATTTTAGTTTTTTTAATTATTTTTTTAACAGTTAGGGTGGGAGGATTTGAAACTTAAATGTTTCTATTGAAAATTTCAAGAGGTGTCAATCAGTCAAACTAAAAAACCATTGGCTTAAACTTTAGTCAAAAAAATGTTTGGAGAATATTAAGAATTTGTTCCCATGATGTAAGGACAATATTAGTGAATTAACCGTTCCACAACCGAATGAGTAAATTATAAATAGTCATTGCGATGCAACAAGAACTTGATCTATTCAATTAAATGCAATTAAGTTGTCACCTACTATATTTGCTTGCAATTTTATTCATTTATTGTGATTATTGACATAATATTATTGATTGAAGTATTATCAAATTCAATTGACAGAAGTATAAAAAAAAAATCAATAAACAAATAGGTGATGGATCTAAACCAATCCATAATTTGAGCTTTAAATTGGAAGTCTTTATTAAATTTTGAGAATAATGTAAATAAAATTTGAAGTTGAAACATTATGATCAAATTAATTAGATATGGATAGAGAATAATGATTAATTTATTTTGTTGTAGTCCAACTCTATATCATAAGATTCGATACTTCTTCTATTATTTATACATCTATAATTGGGGGTGGGGAATATAAAATACTAGATTTCTTCGCTTAAAACACTGGAAGCTTTATACATTATTAGTAAAAAGCTTGATAGCTGTAAATGTATATATTTATTATCACTTGTAACATGCTTGGGTGACTACAAATTTATAATAGATATATATATATATATATATAATAACTAATTAAATAAAAATGCTAAACCAGAGAATGCCCAATTTGACTAAAGCATAATGGTTACGGGCCTGACTTTCAATAATATTAAAATAATTTGCCTTTAAAAAAAAAACCACCTTGTCCAACTATATATCTAACGTTCTTTTATGACATGTCTGGGTGATGAATTTAATAAATTTAAATAAAATATAGTAAATCTAAAAGTCTTAAATTTCATATACCACACTATTGGTTCATAAAATTTTCTAGTTGTCTCATAAAAAGCCACTCAATAAAGGTTGAGTCATCAAACATGACTTAATCATTTTCAATCAAATAAAGTTCAAACCTTAATTTTGATGATTATCATTCAACTACTTGGTAAAGTTCAACTTGGCCCCCCTATCTATTATATCAATTTCGTGATTCAATTTCATCAATCACCGTTCATTTTAAAATTAATAATTGAACAATCAAATGAAATTTGATCTATTAATTAAAGTACCAAATTAATAATTTGTTTCAAAAAACTTTAAAAGAAAAAAGAAAAAAGAAAAAAAAAAAAAAAAAGGAAAACTTCATGGGCCTTCGCAGCTTAGCCCAAATCAGGCCCACCCCAAGCCATGTAGCCATCATTCTTTTCTTTCAGTCTCCTCACTCACACAACAACAAATCCAATCCCAAAAAAATTCCCCAAAACTAACCAAACTTTTCTGAATTCTTTCTTTTTTTCTATAGAGAGAGAAAGCAACCAAAACACAGACACACACAGAGAAAAAAGAAAACAGAGAGAGAGAGAGAGAGAGAGATTTGGGGACGAAATCGATGAAAGAGCCATCGGAGAAGACGAAGGTGGTGGTACGGCACCTCCCTCCATCGCTCACGCACTCCGATCTCTCCATCAACATCGACGAAAAATTCTCCGGCCGCTATAACTGGTTCTTTTTCCGTCCCGGAAAATACAGGTTTCAATTATTTATTTATTTTTATTTTTTTTCTATTTATCTCAACGCTCTGTTTGGTAGTACCTTGAATAAATGAACAAGGCTTTGATTTATGTTTTTGTTTTTTTGTAATTTGTGCTTTAATGGTAGAGTGTATTTGGTTATCGTTTTGAGGTGGCGATTTTTCTGAAATTATTTATTAATTGCTTTTAAAGAAAGAAAAAGCAGTTATAAATTGTCAAACGGAGCTTAAAAGTAAATTGAATTAAAGGTCTAGCAAAGGCTTTGTTTGGTAGAGGATAAAAATTTGAGAAAAATGGAACTGTTTTGAGTAATTGAAAAGCTCAGCGAATCTAGTTATTTGATAAGTTGATAGAAAACTTAGATTAGGTTCAATATGTAAAGTGTGTTTGGTTGCTTATTATTTAAAAAAGAAAAAAAAAAAAAAGAACTTGAATTGAATTAAGGCTTTGTTTGGTGTGAGAGAAATTAGGGAAAAAGCGGGCTGATATTATGAGTAATGAGGTTTGTTGAAGATTGGTTTTTTAGAAATTGAAAATCTCCACTTAGTTATGAGTTGATAGAAAAATTAGGTCTGGTTCAATATAAAGTAAAGTTTGTTTGGTTGCTTATATAAAAAAATCCATCAAAAGTATAGTTCTTGTTGCAATATTTAATGTTAATGCAAACGGAGCGTGTTTTATAAGTTTATGATCCGTTTTGGACTGTTGGCATTCAGAGTTAATGAAATTTAGTGATAGCGTGTATTAAAATCAAAATTTTCGATTGAGATATTCACATTTGATCTACCAAATTTCGTGCAAATTTATAATTTGAATTTTTATGTGATTTATAGAATGAAACGTAGATTGTTAGGTACTTCAGCAATCAGGATTACAGAATTGTTTTCAACCAGGAAGTCGTGTAGAGTTATGGTGTGTATTCAAAATGTTCTAGTTTTTTGCGATGAAAAAATATGCACATGCACATTTGGCAAGACTAATTTGTTGAGGATCGATAGCTGATCCCAAAAAATTTGGGACTAAGGCTTTGTTGTTGTATGCACTCCATGGTTGCTGATAGAGTATTCAGGGACAATAAAAGAATCAGATTGTTGAATATTAGATTAATTTTTACTTTCTGTGACTTAAAGAAACTAGAGAGACCACTTTTCTAAGCTCACTATAACTTAATGGCTTAATTGTTTATATTACTTTATTTTCTTCTATTTTTTGGCATTTATTCATGGGTTAATGGTTTTTCTAATTTGAAGAATTTTTGTTAAACAAATTTGCAGCCTGAAGAATCAGAGGTATTCTCGAGCCTACATAGACTTCAAGAGGCCCGAAGATGTTTTCGAGTTTGCAGAGTTTTTTGATGGACATGTTTTTGTTAATGAGAAGGGTAACTAATAATGACATGACTTATTCTTTACATTACAAGTTTACAAACAGATGCATTTTATGTTGTTGAAGTGGTTTGATTCAGTGAATATCATTGTATGAATTAATTAAAGTTAAGATTTGGGTTCCCTAACTAGTTATGTTCTTGTATGAGCAATACTGTAATATCGTGTTTATATGATTGTGGGGAGACTTGATAATGGTAAAAATTGTAATGTCTATATCGCACTTATCTTACTTTAGAATCTATAGTATTTTTTGCAAAAGTATAAACTGTGCCATTCATCTCAGGTGCTCAGTATAAGGTTTTAGTTGAATATGCTCCTTCACAGAAGGCTCCAAAGTCAACTACTAAGAAGGATGGCCGTGAAGGGACCATATACAAAGGTATTTGTTCAGTCTGCATTCACGTTTACTTAGAATACCATTGTACTAGATTTTGTTATTAATACCTACCTTTTTCTTTTATGAAAGTAGATCCTGATTATCTAGAGTTCCTCAAAGTTATTGCAAAGCCGGCTGAGCATCTACCTAGTGCAGAAATACAGTTGGAAAGAAAAGAAGCAGAGCAAGCTGGTTTGTAATTGTTTTTAATGATTTTGCGTGTGTGTGTGTGTATTAGTTAGATAATCTCATAACGGAATATAGGCATGTATAATTTTGGCCCAAAATTGTAACTTTGTTGAACCCAAGCTCCCTTTATTTATTAATTTTCTAGACCACCATGGTGCCTATTGCATGTAATGATTTGAGTTTCCTATTTTGATGCCGCCCTGGTGCCACGTAAGGTTGTATCCAAATGTTGTGGAGTAAATTTGTGTGTTTGGCCATAACGAAAAGTGGACACAACTAATTATATGTGTTTAAGAGACATTTTTCCTATAGATTCATTAGTTTCTCCGTACTTATTTCTAGGTGCTGCAAAAGAAGCTCCTATTGTTACACCACTTATGGAATATATTCGTCAGAAACGAGCTGTTGAGAGTGGAGTCCAGGTAATGTGTTATATATTTTTGTTTCTTCTCATTACCTTGACTATCTTAAAGAAAACTGTTCTTTTATTGTAGTTTAGTTCAACAGAGTTGTTTGTTGCTGATTTTGTGATGTAATTAGATTATTATTGTTGTTCTTTTATGACAATCTCTATCTTTGAAAAAAGAAGAAAAAGAAAGAATAAATACATGGATGGTTAAATTTATAGGTGAATTAGACTATACTATCTGTAATTTATGTTAGACAAGGTTCCTATAAGCCCTAGCTTACTGAAAACAATTTTTTTCCCCAAAAAAATAAAATAAAATCTTTTAGGAACTTGGTGGTATGAAGAATATAACAAAATTTGAGAGATTTCCATTAAGGTCAGAGGTTCAAGCCTCCGTTTTATGCAATTATGCAAGTATATGGGAAGCTGTCCCTCATTGCATTATGTGGTGCCTATGGCGTGAACCAAATGCTAGAAGCTTTGAGGACCAAGAAAGAACTATTCCAGAACTGAAGATTTTTTTCTTACTTCTCTTTTTGCTTGGCTGCCTTCTTTGGGTTTTTATTCTTTTTCTTCTATTTTAGATTTCATTGATCATTGTACTGTACACCATGATTGATGGTCTTTAGTATACGGCCTGTATACATTTTGTTTTGTTTTTTTTTTTTTTTTTTTTCAATGAATTATCTTATTTATCAAAAAAAATTTATGAAAAATTTGAGAGATTTCCGTTGAGATTGAGTACTTGTGTATAATGTGGTACAACAAAAAGAAAAGAATATTACTATTTCTTGAGGTCTTGAGACTATTCTATTAATGTAAGCTATTTAGCATATACTTTTTTATATCCATTGACTTTATTTTTCCTTATGAAAAGATTGTTTTAGAATGTCCTTTCATAATTTCTTTTCATTTGTAGTACATAGCTATTAATTGAAATGTAGTTTGTTTGTTCATTTTTCTAAAACCATATTGGATTGTCATATGCCAGTTTGTGTGGCTCATTGGCTAGTTAGTTGGTGATTTAAAAGATCTAGTTTATATGTGAGTTATGTAGTGTAACTTTTGAAGATATTATTCTGCATTCATTGTAACCGCCCCCCCTTTCCCCTCCCACTTTCTTTTTCTTGGCCTTTATATATAATAAATTAAGATCCTTTTTTCTTATATATATTAATAATGGAATATTTTTATTTTTGTATTAGGAGTATATATATAGGTATCATTGTTATAAGGTAGATTTTATCATTTTGAATCTATGAGTTCATGTTTTGTATTGAATTTTGTGATCGTTGATAGGGTTCATCAGTTGGTGGGAAGATTAGAAGAAGAACTGGGGCTGCATCTACAAGCAAGCCTGGCTCATCTAATATCAAACGAAGCTCTGAGAAGAAAAAGGTTTGCCCCTCAATTATGTACTCAATTTTCATATATTCTTGGCATGTTTGTGTGAGAAACGTTAAAATTCTCGATTAGATATTTTACATTTCTTAATCACTCATGAAAGTGTTTCATTTTCCTACTTTTGATGTGTTTATTACTTACATCACTTCAAGTGCAACCAACTTGTCTGTATTGTTCCCAGTGTGTCAAAAATATAAGGATAAGCTGTATTTCTCATCCAAACTCTTATAGTTAGTCACCATTCATATTGTGTGGCTGGGTGTGATCTTTTGTTTTTGGTGGAGTATCTCTAGCTTAACATGTAGAGGCTTTATTTTTTGTTCCTATATATATACCAATGAATAATTGAAGTAGAACACTGGATTGTTATGCAATCTCCTTGTATCTCATCATTCATACTGTGCTAATAAAAGTATTCTTTTATTGCTTGAAGCTGATTAAGAATAGTTTGAGCCAGAATTCCATTTAAAGCTGGTACATCATCTGAACTCCTGTGGTGATATCCCCCCAAGGATCCTGCTCAAATTTCCCCCCCACTAGAATATTGTCCCTAACCTCGCCTGTATCTTAGGATGCCTGCTTATGCAATCTTTGTTTTCCAGTAGCAGTACCAGTAAACTAGCTAGCTTGTGCATCCTTTCAACAGTGACAGAAGTTTCAGCGTGTGTTGTGTGTCACAGGTTCACAGCAGCATTGTTTTCAACATCTTGAGTACAGTCCTTTGATTATTTCCATTGCCTCCTATTCCTTAATTTAATTTGCAAGGTTCTACAGACTCTCAGCAGAAACAAAAAAAATCCTCTTGTTTAGCATTAGTCAAGTCTTCCTTTTGAGTCCCCATGTTGCATTCTGCTATCTTTCCTAAGCTCTTGTAGTGGAATTCATGCAGGTCAGACCTGAAGTGATGCTGGAAAGCTTCTTAAAATAGTAAACTGCGTGCTTTTGACAGAAAATTATGATACACTAGGCGAAGTTTAGGAAATGAGTTGTAAGAGATTGATGTGAAAATGGAAGATTTAAGTAAACAAGCAATAGCAAAATTGCGGTGACAAAGATAAGGAAGAAGGAAAAAATAGTCTATAGGTGTTGCATCCCATTAAAACAAAATGATCTGCTTTGATCATTACTTGTAGTAAAATAATACTAATTTGTATCCCATTCTTATTTCTGATATGATATTATTTGGGTTATTTAATGGTAAATTTTATTTTTCTACCATTTATGTTTTCTGTATACTTTTGAGCAGGGTGAAGTCTTCACTGGTTTAAGTAAATTATCTCCAATTGTTAGGGTTGGAAGTTGCCTATCTTAACTGAAAGATTTAGCACAAATACATTCTGGACAAATCAATAATATCTCTATGTTTGATAATCTTATTGTTATCATTTACCCCCTTCTGTTTGGAACTTGTCTTTTAGTGATTTTCTTTTGGATAATGTCAGTTTCTAGCAGCTGTGTTGATTATTTCAATATTGTGGTTGCTGTCCTTACATTTCCCAACGCTTTCATGTTACTCTGTGCACATGCACTATCTTTGTTCTTGAACTGAAAGACGTGGTTAATTTGCTCACTTTTTCTGTTTGATTGACAGTATATATTGAAGGAAAGTGCCAAGAATACCACTCAAAAGGACAAGTCAAATTTCATTGTAGTGGCTAGGCGAGAGGATCAAGCAACTACTTCAAGTGGAAAAGAAATATATGATGAGATAGGTAAATTTTTCCTTTTTCCTGCCAATAATGAATCTTTCAGTGTGAATTGTTCAATTACAGTGTGTCATTTTTATCTGTTACCAAATATATATAAAATTTTTACTTCCAACTTCAGTGCAAGACAATAGGCTGCACTAAACAAGTACCGAAAAAGACCTGCTTACATTCCTTTCAATGTTTTCCTGCTTCTATGGACATGCTAAGTGGTTACTGATGTGTTTACCATGCTTCTGAATTTTTATAGATGCTGGTACTGGCTGTCACAGTAGTGGGCCAAGGGGGGCTATAGGCCGCCTGGGTTTTCCTTCTCTGTTTTTAGGTCCATTGTGATTTTACTTTATCATGTGTGTTTTTCGGAGTGTGTACATTGGAGCATGTGTAATACAAGCATAGATATTTCTGGAGCATGTCTGGGGTGCAAGCATTCATATTTATGCTTGTATATATCAAAAAGTGTATGTATGTTGATTAATTCAAACTGGGAATAGGTTACCATTTTTCATTGGATTCAAACATGTGGTTTTGCTGATATATTCAGAATATTTCAGCAAAAAAAAAAAAAAAAAGAATATATATATTTGTTTCTGTCATATTTCACATTTGTTAACTGGATTTTGGCTCTCGCCATTGAAGGTTGTGTTTCTGGAATCCCTGTGACTGCTGACTCTGTAAAGAAGAAGTATCTGCTTCTAAAAGGGAAAGACCGAGGAGTATCTAATGTAATGTTTTTCTCCTCTGTTCTTTATTTCTTTGTACTTTACTGGTCATTGCCATCATCTATGTTGTAAATTTCTTTTACAATTTCAAAATCTTTTTACTGATTTTCTTAATATTACATGTTTTAATTGTCCAATGGATTTTATGGCACTTATCAGGTTCCTGAGGGTTTGTTACAACAGGGTGTAACATCGCCAGCTGGTAATTCTCCATCTTCAACTGCGCCAAAAGAGAATCAGAGGCGGGAGGCCGGTGGGAGGTTGATTAGAAACATACTTTTAAATAGTGATGTTCGTCATAATCAACCTTCAACAGTAGTTCAGCCTCATCAGAAAATTCAAATCTTGAATTCAGAAAGTGTTAAGCGACCACCACGGCCAGTCAATGCACGCTTAGGGCCGAATGGTCTTGTAGCTAAAAATGAAACAAACTACTTTGGTTCTGAAGGGGATACAAAAAGGACTGCAGACGATAAGTTTACAAAAAAGGACTTGCAAGGTTTGGGTAATGTCAGTGAGAAGCAAGAAAAACGTACAAGAAACAGGGATAGACCTGATCGTGGTGTTTGGACTCCTCTTCGTCGATCTGATGTTTCACATACGAGTGATGAGAACTTGTCATCGTCCATGTTGCATCCTACTCAATCACAATGTGATTCAGTTGAAGGTACTGCTAATCTTTGTGCATGGACTTTTGAGTGCCATAAAATACTGGTGCTATGTTGGGGAACCATGACTCTAGTATCAAATCATTCATCACAAATGCAGCTGTAAGGACTTAAGCAGGGAATACCAGGAACTGACTGTTTGCCTTTGGTTTTCCAGGTTCCCGTGGAGAAATGAAAGATATGTCTTATGGAAGTAGGAATGCAGAGGCTACAGCCACTATGAGTGGACGTAATAATTCTGTTGAGAATGGTTAGTTTTTTATTCAAGGACTGAAATGTGGTGTGAGCTCCTCTCTCTTTCTCTACCCCTCCCCCTCTTTTCTTTTTAAACTAATGCTATTCTGCTACCCAATGTTTGAATTTTCCTAGGATCCCAAAGACATTTTGGTCGTCGTGGAGCTGCCCAAATGATGAAGGATGATGGCTCTGTTAATATTAGTGAGGGGAAATCTTCTAGAAGAGGTGTTAGTGGCCATAGTGCTCATGAGGTCTGCATAGTTTTTGCCAAATTAACTGTAACATAATCTTCTGTGTTACTTCACTTTATTTTGAGTTGTTAAGTTTCTCCCCTTGTCTTTACAGAAACAAGTTTGGGTGCAGAAGTCATCTTCAGGTTCTTAGAATACTAAAATTTGGTAAGTCTTTCCCTTTATTTGCCTTTTTTTATTTTTTTCACGCGGGGGGGTGTTGGTGGTTCTCTCTTGCTCGAAAAGATTCTTCTAATTATCTCAAATCTCAGAGAAACTTAGAAACCATGATCATAATATTGAAGAAATATGATCAAATGCACCATGATTTATAACTGTGTAAGATGCTTTATTTATGTCATGTAAACATTGGTCATAGTTGTTGTAATGGTTTTGAAATTGATGGCTGTTAAACAGGTGTGTGGCATTCTGTAAGAGCAATAATTCATCATGTGTCCAAGGACCGTATCTGTTACCACAGGCTAAGGCCTCCATTGAAGACATCGTATAGACGACATTCCAGAAAGATGATTTTATGGTTTTGCCAATTGTAGGGTACGTGTATATATATGCCTTGAGATATTTAGTTGGAAAGTTTTTATATGTGGAATGCATTCTGACAATAAGATTCTTTGATTGTAGACCAATTATGCTTGTGGAAATTTCTTACGGTACAGGGACCTGATTTGCGCCCCCAACGGGAGAAGTACAGCATGCTCATTCAGAGAAATGCCGAGTTAACATATCCAAGTGACGCAATACCCAAGTTGGAGAAGGATTTGATTTCTTCACTATGTAATTTTCATTATTCTGACGCATATCTCAAAGGAAAAGTAATAGTGTGTGGTATGAAAGAAGAAAATTTGTGGTATTTTGACCCAGACGGTATGTCAGAACTATCTTCACCTTAATGTCTCATATGATGATAGTAACCAAAGAACTTGGATGGATTATGAAGGTGTTGTATTGACTCATTTTGGTATGGAAATATGGCAAGCATGTTCTAATGTACAATTTGATTTTGCGGGTGATTTACAATCTAGTTGCATCACCAGTCAAATGTCTGTGCCATTGTTCTGAAGTAAATTTGGAAAAAAAAAAAAAAATACTATGTTAATAATATTTAATTGGCACTGTTCTGAAGTTATTTGGAAATTTAATATATATATATATATATATATATATATATTCTCAAAATCATGTTTTCAAGACTTGAAATAATGTTTTCATTTACTTAAGCTGCCACCATTTTAAGTGAAATCTTGTTTTTAATACAGGATTCTGAATGCCAGATTTTAAAGTAACTTTAAAACAGTACTAATTTAATGCCAATTATTAAAATAATATATTCTGCACATTTTGCGTAAAGTTATAAGATGTGCTTAAGATTTTTTTTGAACATGGTCGGACTAATGTATTTTCTATAACACATTTGATGGATACCGTTCAGATTTGTGAACTATTGACTCTGAGACGCATAAGCTAAAACCCAGTATTATGTAGATATTGAAGAGCATATATGCAGAACTGGCATGCATGTTTGCAGGACAGGAAAAATTGTTGAGCAGAGACCATACACAATTTCCTCCTTTCCTTTTTGCTTCAGGCAAGAAAGGGAGACTGGCAATTCATCGAATATCATTCAATCGGGTCAAGTACTCATGAGTGATGGTCTCATTTTCACAAATTGCAGCCAAACCCATTTCGAACCACATTTAACATGACATTCCATTTGTGTCTAGAAAAATAAGCTAATATGTTTTTACCTCCATCCATATTTCAAAATGGTAAAAGAAGAAAATAGCAATAAACAGGGCCTCTATGATCAGTGGCGGAGTTAGGATTTGCCTCCAGGGGGGAAGGGGCAAAATTTATTTACACTATGCATGTATATTGAAACACACATATTACATATATGTTGAGTAGTTGTAAAGGATTTTTTTTTTTTTTGCATAAATAAGCTATCTTCCACTTTTCTTTTCTTTTTTATATAGTAAAAATTCCATTTATAAATGAAAATATTTTTAGTAATTAAGTATAAACACTAAATACAACTAACGTAATTTTGTGTTATTATATAATTATCTCAAAATTTTGTTTTATTATACAAAATTTTATGAAGTAGGATAATTATTACATAAAGAATTTTTTTTAGTGAGGATCCACGTGGTGAAGTGGAGAATTGATACTAAGTCCCAGCCAAAGCTAGTTGGCTATTATATACATGCCAGCCAGCCCCAAGCCAAAGCTACGTGGCAATCATTTGCTCTCTAAGGCTTAAGAGATGCACCTTTTTCTATCAAAATAAAGAAAGAGATGTAACTTTGAGATGGATATATTGTCATACCAAATACAAACCTTCTTACTAAAATTTAAAAGCCACCTACTATTTTTTAGCCGAGCCAGGGGGGGCAACTGCCCCTCCTCGACCCGCCCTGGCTCCGCCCCTGCCTATGATCTACATACAACAATGGCTTTCCAATTGTAAAGTCATGTAATTAATCAACTACTTTTGCATTTTGTAAGAAGTGGGGAAAAAAACAAGAAAAAAAAAGGAAAAGAAGAAAAGAAAAATTTCCTGATAATTAAGTTAAGGAATTTGCGCAATTTCAACCAAAATTTTGTGCAGTGATTGTGGCTTTGAGAAGAATGGGCAGTGGTCACTGCCTTTTATCTTGTAAACTCCTTCCGGTGGGTTTTCTCTCACTAGCTTCTCTTGAACATCTGGTGAAAGTGCACGATCATCCAAAGTCTGAATATAGTACCGCCGGCCTGTTCCATAGTTTTCGGGGGATAATGACAGCTTCTCCATGATAGGACCAAGTGGGGTGGGTCTCATGGAAACCATGGCCAATGCAACATCCTGGAGTGAATCGAAGTCCATTGTGAAATTTATCTTGTATATCAGTAGGATATATTTAACTAAAAAGAGAAACAAAATAATGAAAACAGAAATTTCTCTTATGTGTGTTTAGTAGGGAATACTTCTAATTGACTACCAAGTAAGAAAACCAATTTTTTTTTTCTCTGACAAGAAAGAATTACTAAGTAGGATCAAACATCATATACAACTTTCACAACTTTTTACTATATATAAGAAACACCTTGTCTAAAAGATTTAATAGATTGCACAATCCAGTATGAATATATGAGCCAAGACATATTCTCAGGTGCGTCCCTTGGATAAAAAAATTGCCTTAAATTTGTGTAAAAATTAAGCGGAGAATCACGTTGTCTTAATTGATTTAGAGAAGATAAATATTACAGTAAATATAGAGTTGAAAAAAAGAAGGCACAAACAGAGGAAGAAAACAGTTCCAAGCAAATGCCTAGACAACTCACAAAGGAAAATGGACTCAGAAAATTAACTTCTGAGAAGATTAAAAGCTTTTTGAGAAAAAAATTGTCTGAAATTGGCTCTGAATGAAACAAGAACTCGATTAAAATGAGGCAGCCAACAGCATATACTCATGGGCAAGACTTAAGAAAGGACATTCACTGGACATTCACTGGACTAGGTCTCCTAAGCTTTAAAAGTCACAATAAATGGGATCAAAACAGGAAACAAGACATGAACTTGACCACATATCAAAGTGCACATAGAACTGAAAAACAGAAGACACACATACGAATTTCAGAATAAAACAGTTAGTGGGAATATATTGAGAAAGATGCTGTCCAGATCATTTGCTAGGTTGCACAAGTAGAAATGTGCTTCAAAGTGTTCTGTGATCTTTGGTACCAACAAACCAATCAGTAGAAGAATAATTCAGCTATGCTTTGGACTACAAATAAATAAGTTTTCAGGGAAGAAAATTATTGAGAGGTCTATTCAGAATAACTAGGAAGTCAAGTAAATTTTCCTTAGAAAAACTCTAATGAATCCAGCCACTGGAGATTTGAGTAAAAAATGACCATGCTATAGCTAAAAGAAGGGAAAAGAGTAGGACAAATGAAATAGCGTACAATAGGTCAAAACAGATTTCTAACCTTAAATTTTCATAGAGTACATCAGTTTTGAAATGACAAAGCAGAAATCACAGCTACAAAACAATGTGGATGATAATTTATTTTTAAAAAATTTTATAATGAGAAGTCGGGCCTTGGTGTGCTAGCAAGTGTCTTTCACCTAAAGCAATAGGTTGCGGGTCTGAGGATCAGCCTCAAAAAAAAAAAAAAAAAAGGTGTAAGGTTAAATATCATGACCTCTCTTAGGCCCCACAAAAGTGTAAGCTTTGTGCATTGGGTACGACCTTTTTAAAAAATATACATACATACATACATACATACATACATATATATATATATATATATATATAGTGCGTGTGTGTGTGTGAGAGAGAGAGAGAGAGAGAGAGAGAGAGATTGAAGGTCTTGGATGAAATGATATGTTTGAATTGTACCATACCTTCGTTGGGGACTGATTGAAATATAACCCTTTCATTTGCTCTTTCTCAAACATGAATCCCGTAGGAGGTTTGTCTTTTCCATTTCCATGAATTAAAAACTTTGATTCTTTCATAAAAAGTTCTGCAGAACCAAGCTGTAATACAAATATCTTATGTTAGAGCAATGATACCTGCCTGAAAGAACTGCAACACATAGCTCAGAGACATGCCTTGACCTCTTTTTTAGGATGTTGAGAGAAGTGGGGTGGGGGGGAATCCTTTAGACATAGTTTTATTTATTGCAGTCAACAGTTATGGTATAAACTGAGCCCATGACTCCACTGCTCACTTTCCAATCCCATGCCAGCACCACCAAGTGGCAAGGTGGAACTCCTAAGACCTCCTCCAAGGGGTAGGGATTTCATTTCATTTCTTAACCAAATCAATTTGAGTGGATGAAAACATCACATCTCACAATAATGGGAAAAGATGGAACTGTATTGTGTTATAAGAAGAAAGGCACAATTATTGCCTTATAGCTGTTCAACATAGGTTACACAAAAAATGTGCTTGCATGTATACATATATATACTTAAACATGCATGTATACAAACACTGTTGACACATGACTTGAATTGGGTGTGAGGGTGCATAGGAAATCATGGAACAAATGCTTATAATCCTTTAACAACATTAATAATGAATTCAGATGACAGAACTCATATTAGTTATATGGGATCCTAAGTGGTGGCATAATTTTGATTCATCATAGTTTCCTTACAGGATCAGCAATTCTTCATAGTTCTGTTTTTTACCACTAAACATAATATGTTAATTATATTGATTGCATACCTCTTCAGCAAACACATCAAAAGGCCTCTGGCCATTAGATACCATTGTAGCGCAAATGAAAATTGATTTTGATATCTTCTGCGGAAAATGTTCCAATGCATAAGAAATACATGCACCACCACTACTATGACCAACCAGAATGACCTGCAAAAGGACCACATAGATCCTTAAATACGGAGAAACAAAAGCCAGCAAAGTGCTTCAAGATGATAAAATTATGTATACTCACCTTTTCATCCTCGGAAAGCTCCTGTAGATAATCAATCAATGGCTTTGAATACTCTGCCAATGTGGCAACACAATTTGTATCAGTCAGATCAATACCCGAACCCGTGAGATCCAAGGCAGTAGGAAGCAATCCTGATTCCTCCAGCAGAGAAATAGTTTTATACCAACACCATGCTCCAAAGCCTTCTCCATTTATAAGAATAAATTTTTTTGTTTGAATGTTCTCTAGGATTTCTGGCACCTGAAAAGGATATGAAATACAATTAAATATAGTTTCATGTTAACCTGTTTGGGGCAAGAGAGAGGGAAAAAAAGGAAGGGGATGTATAAGCAGCAAAAAAAGGAAATTGAGGAGCTCTTGTATAAAAACCTGAATGATGAAAAGGTTCAGCATTTTAAAGTAGAAAGAAATGGTGATAATGACCAAGTTTTGTTCCATAAGACACAGACCCAGTCAAGGTCAAGGTTAACAACATTCAAGAAGAAAACACATTATATTAAGCACACTTTCAAGAAGATAGTTATTCTATGATACATCAACAGCAAAAGGGGACCTACATCAAAGCAAATAGATGAAAGTATGACCACGACTCATGGCAATTCCACCATCTTTTGCCATAATGTTCAAAAAAAAAGTCCGGTTTAACATATATTGCAAAGTTCATCAGCTCCAGAGACAAATCTAAATCCTGCTTTGCCCTCTAAAAACAGCTTTTTAACATCACTGTTGCAGAACTTTCAAATTGGATGATTGGAATGACGATTATACATAGGATGATTAGAAGAAACTTCAAGTTCAAGATTTATAACATCTCAATTACAGTTTCCACTTCCCTCCACAGCTTTGGCACACTTCCTATTCCTTGTGCCATTAATAAAATTTAAATGCATAAATAAAGTAAATTGCTAATCACTTTACCAAGTCTCATGGACGACCATCCCCATCCTAATTGTCATGTCACAATCCAATTAAAATACTACAAAACTCAGTGTGTACGAGAACTCAATCCTTAATAAAGCAAGCATGGATCATAACAAAAAGTGAGTCTTGGAACATCACTTTTCTTCTGGGAGTAAACATAAGTATATTAAAGCTAAAAAAGACTGCCCTGGTATTAAAAAATTGCTACTCATACTTTTACAGATGCACTTTTTAATTATTCAAGTGAATAATAGATCAAGTTCTTTCTTTTCTTCCACCTTTTCCCAACAAAACACACAGCTTTTACCACTTGGACCATTGACTGCTGCAATTTCAAGGCACAATTAAGCACTTTTTCACTTTAACCTATAGCTTACAGATCTTAATCATGAAAACCCACTTTTCTTCACGGATCCAATCATCCAAAAACTGTAACTAACAGAATGATTACACACAAAAACACATAGACAGACAAAAAAAAAATAGAAAAAGAAAAAGAGCAAAATCAGTTCTTTCTTTTTTATGCTTCAATCAAATTAAAGTCCTACCTGTTTTCCATTTGAGAATGATTCATCACCAAGATTGCGTCTCTTACTGGTGGACCCAATTCTCCTTGACATGGATCCCTCAAACCTCTGAGACAACTGGTGCTGATGAAGAGCCATGGACAAAGCTTGCTTGTGCAAGAAGTCCTCCTCAGCCAATAGTTTCCTCTGAGACCTGCCGATTCTTTTGCTTCTGGATCCATTTTCTTTCACATCCTTCTTTGTCATGCAAATAAACCGATTACCCATTATCCAAAAACTTGTTTCAGTCAAAACCCAGAAAAGTTTTTAGCCAATTTTGACGAAAGTGTCAGAAAGTCACAAACTTTGCCTGAAAAATGGGCTGTTTTTTAACATTTGTATGCTCATTGCTCACTCTGTTGTGCAAAAGATGAGAGTTGTTGAGATAGAGGGAGAGAGTAGGTGAAAGGGAGAGAGAAAACTTGAAAGAAACAAGTGCTAGTTTTAAATGCAAAAGAAAAAGAATAAATAGAAATTCTAGTAGTAATAACACACTGTGATTGTGAACAACCAAAGCAAACTGATTTTAAGGGCCTTATTTAATGCTTAGATTCAAAGTTTCAACGGTTGTGGGAGACTTTCAATGCTCTATCTCTCTCTTTCTCTCTCACACACACACACACACACACACACACACAGACAAGTCTTCAAGTCTGTATGTAGTTCCCTCTCTTGTTTTACTGCTGGTGTTTGAGGATATATAACTGATGTCAACTCCAAACAACGTGAAAAAAAAAAAAAAAAAAACTGAATAGAGTTTGTGGGATACTCGGGAGCAATTGTTTAGGACAGTTTTTTTGAGGGATAAAATACAGACGAGCTAACTAGTTTATTATTAGAAATTTTTTATAAAAAAAATTGATTTTTTTATATATTTTTATATTTCTTATAAAAGGAACATTAAAATTTTCTTAAAATAATTTATTATCAAATGACGTAATGACACCCGTTAACAAGACTTAATTTTATTTCACACCCGTTGCACATAATCGTACATACACTGAACTTCATTAATGAATACAAATTCTTTATACCATTTTGAGATATGCTACGTCCACAATATCTATACTATTATTTAAGAGGCCTTTTCTGTTTGGATTCCTCATTTATTAGTTCAAAAATGCCCATACACCCCTATGTTTAAGTAGAGACAAAACTAAAGGATAACCCGATAAAAATGCAACTTTAACTCCCACTAAAATATTGCTTAAAAAATAGGATCACTCCCTTATTAATTTTCAAATTGATTTATTCATTTATAAATTAGATTTTCAAAATAAAAATTATATATATAAAAAAAAATAAAAACACAGTTTTCAAAATTTTTTTTTCTACAAAATAGGACCACTAAAAAAAAAAAAAAAGACTCATCGCACGCGCGGAGCGCGTGTGATGAGGCTAGTTTTTATGACATTTTTACAACAAATCACAGGTAGTTAGTTGTTATTAGTTCAAATTTGAATCTAACACTAAGATTACTTTTTTGCCCCAACAATAACAACTAGTAACAACCTGCTACTTAGAATTTATTGTAAAAACGCTGTAAAAATGTTGTGGACATATCATTTCTCTACCATTTTTTGTGTTCCACTTTATATTTTACTAATCACAACTTGTATTCCACTTTATATTCTACTAATCATAATTTGTCATGTATTTGTTTAACTTTCCTTATATAATAGTCAAAGTTTAAAATGGAAAAAAATAAACATATGACAAATTGTGATTGATAGAATATAAAGTAAATTACAAAATGTAGTGCAGATGATTTGTATTCCTTAATAACGATACAAGATTGACATACTATCAATTTTATATTCCACTAATCATAATTTATCATGTATTTGTTTAACTTTTCTTATATAATAGTCAAAATTTAAAGTGAAAAAAAATAAGCATATGACAAATTGTGATTGATGAAATATAAAGTAAATTACAAAATATTGTAAAGATGATTTGTATACTTCTATACTAATACGATACAAGATTGACATACTATTTATTTAAGACTTTATTGTTTTGCGTGCACGGTTCAATGCTTCTTTGGTTAACCTACTATAATTACTTCTTATTATCAATAGATTTTTATTTTATGAAAAAAAAAATTATGGATTATTATCAATAAAATACTAAAATAGATTATGGATAGTCAATTCGCCACAATAAGTCTCAAAGGATTTTTTTTAGAATCCAGACTTTTGCATTTGATTGTCCCTTTTAAGGCTCTCTCTCTCATTCCATGTGATTTTCTCAGAATTATAAATAGGAAATCGGAAATTGATTTTACATCTATCAAAAATTCAAATTAATCAAGTTCAACTTTAGATCAACATTGATTTCACAATTGAATAAAACAAAAATGATCAATGTAACGTGTGTTTGAATAAACTTAATTGAGTAATACTACAACTACAAACTATTTTATAATAATTTTACAAAATATTGATGTGACCAATCTCTTATTAGTTTTCATTTAGACCTACCGTTAATATCACTTTTTCATTTACCAATAATCACTCACCACATTTGTAGTTCATAAAATTTTGTAAAATAGTTTGTATCTCTAGCATTATTCAACTTAATTTCATCAATTTATTTTATTTATGAAAAAAGTTAATGGAAAGGTATTTGTGGTGGCTCAACCCAATGGGATGAAGGTTTTGGGCTGAAGTCCCCAATTTACTTGTTTTGCAGGTCAGTAATATCCAACAATGGGAGGCTCCAAAGATGGCGATGCAAATTTTTGTAGGAGACAAACGAAGGTTTTTCTTTTTGTTTGGTTTCCTTTCTTGTATTCCTACCCTCCTCGAGATGGCCACAGTGTAACTAATCCCTCTTTATGAAATCCGGACTGGATTTCCTTCTTCCCAGGATGTATATCTCCTGGCTACTCTCGTGCTTCTCTCCCCAATATTTCCCAATTTTCCCAATCCCTTACCCCCTACCTATCGGTCTTTATTTATAGACTCCCCTTAGTAGGGTCATCATAATGAAGGGGTTATTTCCCATGTTGATGGGCCCCTCTGTGCTATATTTTTTACCAAATGTGACCTGCCACTCGAGATTGATATGACCCTTTTGGGACTTGCACCAAGCGCCAGTTGATGCTCGGCGGGTGGATTTCCCCAAGGCATTATCTCCTGATCTCGGTATAATAGAAGATGTTCAGTCAAGCTGTGAGCTTGAACCCGGTCCGTCTAGGGAATAGGCTAGGTGCTCGATTAGTAAGTAGGGCGGGATGGGCCCATCCAGGAAACGTGTCATGAGCTCAGTATAGGCCGATAGCCGTGGTTCTTATAGTATTAGTTTAGAAACTATTTTTAGAATTTTTATTGAAAAAAAATATATATGTTTCACTTTTTGACCACTTTTTTTTATTTCCTATGAAAATAATATTAAGATTTTCCTAAAATGGTCATTAACAAATGCACTTAGGGGTTAGGGTATCTGTTAACAAAACCATTTATTTATTAGGTTAAAATGTACAATTCTGATTTAAAATATGAGATGTTTTAAGAAATTATACATTCTATTTTAAGGTGATTTTTTTTTAATAAAAAATTATACATTCAACTTTGTGTATTACTATTCTTAGGAGTTATGAGTTAAATTTAAAAAAAAAAACTCTAAATATTTGGTTGATTAATTTATCTTCTGTTTGGGTTCAAGATGGCTCAAGTTTAAATTTGAATCTACTTTTAAAAAGAAAAAAAGAGAGAAAGAAACCTAAAGATAAATTAACTTTTTTTTATGGCAACTCCATTCAATTATGAGTTTTTAAAATGTTTTCGAACAAGATTACTGAATACTGATACCTAGCTAAAGCATTTTTTTTTTTTTTAGTCTTTTGTTCCGGATTTTATTTTTCAAAAAAATTTAAAAATTCATCATCTATTAAATTTATAAAAAAAAATTATTTTGATTTCATTTTTTGCTGTACCACGAGATTTACCTTGTCAAAATGTCTACAAGATTTCAATTGCAATAGCTCTAATTAAAGCCTCTAAACAAATATGCTTGTCTCTTGAGCATTTGGATATGTGACTGTGAAGGCTCTGGAAATCCCAATCAATATTTGTAAACGTGAACAACTTTTTTATTGTAAATAATAATAATAAAATGAATTTTCACTGAGGTCCAAAAGCTGACAAGTAAGAGCCTCATTATTCTCCACATAAAAAATTTGGAATGACATAGTTCAATGGTTTTTGTTTTTATTTTATTTGTTTATTTGTTTATTTATTTTGATGGAGATATAGTTCAAAGGTTGACAACTCGTGAGGATGTCCTTCTCCTGCTTCATAAGGGTATTAGGGCCTGCTTGGTTCCTTTTTTTTCATCACTCAATTTCCGTCACTCATCACTCATCACTCATCACTCTAAAATATCACACCCAAACGGCTCCATCACTCAGTTACCATCACTCAATATTTTAACACTATTTGTGGGTCTCATACCTGTCACTGGTACAGTTTTTTTTTTTCCAGTACCCAGATCACCCGAGAAAGAAGAAAGGAAAAAAAGAAGAAGAAACCCAGATCACCCGAACCCAGTGAAAGAAGAAAGGAAAAAAAAAAAAAAAGGAAGGAAGAACCGAAGAAGACAAGCTGATTAGAAGAAAGGAAAAAAAAAAAAAAAGGAAGAACGAAGAACGAAGAAGACAAGACCAGAAGAAAGGGAAAAAAAAAAAAAAAAGAAGAACGAAGAAGACGAGATCAGAAGAAAGGAAAAAAAAGAAGAAGGAAGAAGACGAACTGGATCAGAAGAAAAGGAAAAAAAAAAAAAAGAAAAAAAGAAGAAGGAAGAATGAAGAAGACGAGATAAGAAGAAAGAAGAAAGGGAAGAAAAAAAGAAGAAGGAAGACGACGAACTGGATGAGAAGAAAAGGAAAAAAAAAAAAAAAAAAAAAAGAGGTTGACTGGTCAAAAGTTGCGGCTAAATGGGTCTCCTATGTGTGTTTAATTATAAAAATGTCATTGAGTTATGAGTTATGGAAATTAAAAACAGCCAAAATATGTTTTCAGTTTTCATAATTCACAACTCAAAAATCAGAGAATTGAGTGATAGAAATAGAGTTATGGAAACAGAATTATGATGCTCCCAAATAGACTTCTCGCTATGGGTTTCACCATTTTTGAGTTATGAGTTATGGAAAGAAACAAGTGAACCAAACAGCCCCTTAACCCTCGAACCATTATTTTTTATTTTCTATCTAAATTTTGATGCAACCATTTGAATAGCTTTACTATTTGGCTTATCTTAAGAAAAATAATAATAATAAAATGGCGTAAATGCACTTTTAGTCTCTATATTTTGCATCTTTTTCATTTTGATTCCTACATTTTAATTTCACCACTTTTAGTCCTTAAATTAATTAACTCATGTTACTTTAATCCTTGCTATCAATCAACAGATAGAAATATCTGACGTGGCTAACGAAGGACTAAAAATATTATTAAAAATCCACATCATCCATACCACGTCAGCATATAAATTTTAAAAATTAATTTATTAATTTTAACTAAATAAAAAAATAAAAACAGAATTAAAAACCAAAATTTCTATGAATTAAGATCTAAAAGTTTCTTGAATAAAAATACCAAGAACACCAACCCAAATCTAAAAGTTTCTCCCATTATTTTCTCGGCAGCCAAACAGTAAAACAAAAAACTAGAGAATTTTTCTACGGTATAAAACAAAAACTTTCGATGGCAAACTCACAATTGGATAGATTTGATTCTATAAAGAAGTTGCTTCTTAAAGTCATATCACCGCAAAAGAATTTCAAATACACCCCATCCCCCCCCCCCCCCCCCCCCCCCCCCCCCATTTATTCCTTTTTTTTCATCGGCTTCGTTGTACGTGTGGTGCCCATCATATATCCCATGCTCAAAATCCTCCTATAAACTCCTAAAAGCAAAAAAAAAAAAAAAAAAAAATCAGAAAGAGTCACACACAGAGAGCGAAATAGAAAGAGAGATGAGGTTGAAGGAGACAGTATAGGGTCAACATCGTTGGTGCGCCAACGATCAACTAGGTCTTCGTTAAGATCGGGCTCAATCGCAGATAGTCCAGCATTTATCTTGGTGGGGCTGCAACTCTTGCCCCAGTTTCTTCCATACAATTTGTTGGGTGTGGAAGCTATGGCTTTGAGCTTCATCAAAACCTTAGCTCTGGTTTGTGAAGGATTGGAGCTTAATTTTGGGACCGAATTGTCATAGAGAATTGAGAGTGAGAGTGAGTTACACACCGCCATTTCTTTTGTTATTTACTTTTTTATATTTGACTGTTTGGCTGCCGAGAAAACAATGGGATAAACTTTTAGATATGGGTTGTTGTTCTTATTCAAGAAACTTTTAAATCTTAATTAATGTGAATTTTGGTTTTTAATTATGTTTTTAATTCTTTTTATTTAGTTAAAATTAATAAATTAAAATTTTAAATTTATATGCTGACGTGTGATGGGTGATGTGGATTTTTGATAATATTTAAGTTCTCCATCAACCACGTCAAATATTTCTGTTTGTTGACTGACAGCAAGGACTAAAATAACATGCGTTAAGTAATTTAGGAACTAAAAGTGGTGAAATGAAAATATAGGGACCAAAATGAAAAAAAATGCAAAATGTAGGGAGTAAAAGTGTATTTACGCCTAATAAAAAACATGGAATTCAGGTGTTAATTGTTGGAAATTTCACCAAATCAAGGAGTAATAATGAAATAACAAAATGAACACATCGAGTAAATAGAAATTAATGATTGACTTAGAGGCACAATTGAATGTTATCCTTAAACGATATTTGTCCCCGTACGCAAATCGCTAAAGGGTTCCTACAAACTTATCCTCAGGATACAACCAAATTTATTGGGTTCTACAAATAACAATTTTGAAGAATACCAACAGGATTTCTTATATTTCTTAGAAACTAACTTTTGGAAGAGAAAAAGTAGTTATCAAGTGAATATAAGCCACTATTTATACCCAAATGATTATAACTTTCAATAGGAACATTTTCATTTAATATGTACCTTTTGGTTAGAAGGCACTTTAGATATATATCTAATGTAAAAGGTTATATCATTTCAATTGACACATTTTCATCAAAAAGTACTTTTGATATATATTTTATATGAAAAGTTATGTCCTTTCAATAGACACATTTATATATATATATATATAGAACTTGAATTTTCACAAAGAAAATTCTAATACTTGAATTTTGTACTTTATTCACTTTATTAAGAGTTTAAAACTCATCCTCCATTTTCATCATAACAGACTGCATTAATCCATACTGAATGAGACACAAGTTTAGTACTCTTACTAACCACGTATCAATAGCTTGTTGTTACCCTTTAAACGTCTTGAATTAAATCAATTCGAGGTTGAGTTCCCACTATTGGTGATTCTCTTAAAAGAATGGTTTTAGTCTCATTCTAATGGATGTTATCCTTACTAAGTCTCAAGACACACTTCGGTAAATGACCTATTTTGAATTTACGTAAGCAATGGACTAGTCCAATCACACTTGACTTGCCTTATGTATTTTTGTCTTAGACTTTTAAGTTCAAGTTCACTTTGTATACAAGTCATGTATACCATACGCATTGTGATTTCACAATTACAGTACAAGGAATGACTAACTATAGTCGTGGCCACGACACTTTATCAAAACGTTAGTCATTTTCCTTCTTTGCCTGTTACCATTATAATCAATGCTTTCAATTTAATTCTATAGTAAAGTAAGAAATATACCTTATTTCTTTAATGCTTACACATAGCATCTCCACATGTAGTGATTATCTATCTAGACATAGATATTATCACTCACATCAATAATAGAATTAACTTTGAATATTCTATATAATAGATATTCATCACAATTAATTACTTTCTAGTGATCAACCTTAAGTTTTAGAAATTTTGAAAGTCTACGTATTGTGAAGGTAATTTCTAGTTTTGCTTCATACATGATAAGCAACATGTACTTAATTCACTAGTGAACTCAAGCTGTGTATTCGCCCTTTTAGTAATCACTTTATTTATTATTGGAATCAGAGTGTCTTTACTTCTTTAACGACATTAAAATTTGAGAAGCAATTTCTCAACACAATGAGATAACACAATTCCTAATAGAATGAAACAACATTAATCTCAAAACGAGATTAATATATTATACATCTTCACTATATTTCTTTATTTGATTCTCATCCATAAAAGACTTTTATTTAATTATTTAAGGAAGTAAAAACCCACAGGTCTTTCAAACAAACTTCCTTACCAAGATCACTATTTAAGAAAGTCACTTCACATCTATATGATGCATTCTTAGTTTATATGGGGAGACACAATTCAGTATTTCATTATTGATCCTTGAATGTTCAATTTATGAACTCACTTGTACTCTCTTTATTTTACAAAGAGATACTTTCAAAATAGGATCATCACATGTGCTTGATTAAACTTGAGACATCTATCACATATGGCAGAATTTAATCACAATGAATTTAACATCCCTAGATGTTAATTCTCAATACCTTTATACCCCTACACTTCTTGGATATCATAATTCCACAATTTGAGTTTTTAAACCCCCACATTTGGGTTTTCAACTATTCAAAAATTCACATATATATACACATTGTAATTACATACATCAAAATGTAATAATCAAACATAGTGAATTTCTTTAAAGTTATATGAATGATTTTAAAAAATATCAAACTAATAACACAAATATTTATTAGTGCATAGATATTAAAATCTATCTTTTCCCGTTTGTTTCAAACCTTTTACAACTAACCTTTAGCCAAAAGATTTTATATCTTGTTCTAATATCCCACTCTTAACCAATTGGTTTTGAAACTAGAGGTAGTTCCATTAAGACCCAATTATTATAAAATATTATTGAGTCTATCTCAACATTAATAGTTTTTATATTAGAAAACTACATCTTTTAGAAGCACAAAACTTTCTCAAAAGTTTAGGATCACTTCCCTCAAAGAATACTATAGGCATTTGTTTAGGACTACACTTTAATTACCTTCAACAATGTAAACAAGAGCTTCTCATGAAATAAAATTTAGATCAAAATCATTTTATTTCTTACACTTTGACTCCACCTTTGTTCATTTGGTGAACCATATTTAGATCTTTAATATCACTTAATGTGATATTTAACATTAGAGTCATTTACTCATGTTTAAGTAGATATAAGGGTATCCTTGAAATCATCTTTGAATTTAAATTCAATAAATTCAATCTCTTTTAATTTCACTCTTATATTAGACATTAAGTCTAATAAATTATATACCCACGAATTTACACAAAACCTACATATACACTTTATATAGCTCTTTGACTAATTAGTCCTCTTTGGTTTATCATTTTACAAAAAGTTAAACACCCCCACATTTTAAAATGATAAGCATTTGGTCACTTTCTCATTTTATAATACATATTAAATATCTTTGAGATAGAACTCTATTATGCATATAGCATATACTAAGCAAAGCTTCTTCCAATTGATCAAATCGGAATTTAGCTAATTGCACTCAAGATTATGGCATTTTCCATATCAACTAGAGTTCTCTTCTCTTTTCTTTCTGACCAAAACATTTTATTAGGGCGTATAAGAGACTGCACTTTAGTGTATTATGACATGTTCCTCACAACGAAGAATATCCATTTAGAAATATTCACCATATATCTCTAGTTAATACACCATTCAACTCAAATCATGCTTATATAAAATTATATCATGCTTTGATATAAACTTCAAGAATTTGAAATTTAAATGTCCCAGTCTAGCATGCCACAAATAAAAGAATCAACAATTTAAGCACAACCAGAAACATCTTAATCAATAACACTCAGTTTGAACATGTTATTAGTAGTATATCCATTGCCTACTAATATCCCATTCTTGGACAAGACCATTCTTAAATAACAAATTGGCTTTTCCTGATATCAGGTACGTGAAAAACATTGGTTAAGAGAACTTCTTGCCAAAACTCAATTTTACTTCAACAATGCGCGTTCCATGAACTTTTGCCTTACTGTGAATGCCCATAAGTACCTTTAGTTCTATGGAAGACTCCTCATAAGTCTTAAAATATGCATTGTAATTGCACACATGCAATATTGCACCCGAATCAAACCACCAATCGAAAGGATTTGTAATTATAGTCATAGGAATTATAGTGATCATATTATTACATACATCACTCACTATAGCAATAATGTCTTCAATGACAATTGCTTCATTGGCATTTTCATCATCGTCCTTCTTATTCTTTTAAGAACTTACATTCACAAATGTAATGGGCTTTCTTTCCACAAAGGAAACATGACATATTCTACTTGTCATCTTTGGGATTTTTGGAGTTGTTCTTTTAAAACCACTCACACTCTTATTCACATTCAAGTGCTTATTGGTCTTACTAGAACTTTCACTTTGAACATTGTTCACAATCACTTTTGAATTGATCTAAAGTGAGATCTTCTAACATGTTATTTAATGTTTTCAAATAGTTTAAGAGTTTAAATTCCCATTATTTAGATTTACCACTTCACTTTATAACATTTAAACATGTCAAAAGTTCATTCTTATTTCTCAATTTATATAAATTCGCAACACATGCAAATATTCAAACAAAGAAACTCATCAATCAATTTGAAATTCAAATTGCCCATGAACAAGAAATCCGTACCTTCAATGTTCAAACCATGAACATTGCTTTTAATGCATCCACAATATGAAAGAATCATCACCTTGTCTTACCAACAATGAAACTTTGTTTCTTTAAGCCTTGTTCCACTGAATCTTCATTATAATCGATTCATCATTTGAAGACCTCTTCAAATCCAAGCCAATTGCTCTTTTAATCGAGTAAAATTGGTTCCATCAAAGCAATCTAATTTCATCAAATCGATCCAATTTCATCAAATCATGGTTCAACATCTTCAAAGTTGTACCATCATTCACTCCTTGTCTTGTGCCAAATATTGTCTAAGATTGTTGGAGATTTCACCAAGTCAAGAAGTAATAATGAAAGAACAAAATGAACACATCAAGTAAATAGAAATTAGTGATTGACTTGGAGGCACAATTGAATGTTATCCTTAGACAATATTTGTCCCTATACGCAAGTTGCTAAAGGGTTTCTACAAATTTATTTCCAAGATATAACCAAATTTATTGGGTTCTACAAATAACAATTTTAAAGAATACCCACAAGATATCTTATGTTTCTTAGAAACTAACTTTTGGGAGGGAGAAAGTAGTTATCAAGTGAATATAAGCCATTATTTATACCCAAATGATTATACCTTTCAATAGATATCTTTTTCATTTAATAGGTACCTTTTAATCAAAAGATACTTTTGATATATATCCAATATAAAATGTTATGTCTTTTCAATAGACACATTTTCATCAAAATGTACTTTTGATATATATTCAATATAAAATGTTATGTCTTTTCAATAAACACATTTTCATATATATATATATATATATATATCTGGAACTTGAATTTTCACAAAGAAAATTTCAATACTCGAATTTTCCGCTTTATTCTTTTTACAAATGAATACTCTCCAACCTTATATCATTATTACAACCTATCCTTGTATATACCTAGATATATACAACATTAACATGCACATATTTAGAGTCTTTAAACTTTATATAATGTCATTTTGTGTGTAAATTGTATGGTATTAAAAAGGAATATTTTATTTTATACAAGATAGAAATTCTACTCTAATTTAATCTATGTGTATATATGTGTGAAGATCCCTAGTGAAAACTTGAACCCCAACGCTTGCCCCCCCACCCAACAAGCACTTATACTTATAGAGCGACCACTGCACCGAGTAAAAGTTAACAACCTTCTAACTTAACTAGTTAACCGATTAACACATCTTAATGTTTCATGACATTTATGGTTCAACATTTCAAATCCCCTAATTATTGAATTGTCCACACACCAAAAATAAATAAAAAGAATAAAAAAACACACTTGCTGTGCATACCCTCTGAGTTTGTTAAATGAAATCTGATGTTTATGTTATTATATAGACTAGTTACTAACTCATGCAATGGAAAAAAGAATTTGAAAAATAATATTCACGTCAAATGCATATGAAATTAATAAGTAATAATAAGTAGAAAATCAAATTAGAAAATTTGTAGAAAATAACTTACCTAATATAATTAGAATTAGAATTTTAAAAAATAATAATAATTAGAATTTATTTAGAGAAGAAAAAAAATCTAATTTAATTAGAATTTTTTTTTTATTGTTAGAGTTTTTTCTTTTATCTAAAAAGATGATGAGTTCTAATTATTTTAAACTAACATTTAGTTTAGCATTATTCAAAAGCTCATATGGCAACATTACAATAAATTAACAATAGTCAAATGTTTTCATTTTATATTAATATATGTAGACTGATCACACAATGCACACGGAGTTCAATAAAAAATATTTATATTCATAAAAAAAAACATATTTATATACGATGTATAATTAGTTAATAAGTATGATGCAACTGCTATGTGCAATAAATTATATTAGGTAAACAATATTCTCATTCTTGGGTGAAAATTGAACTGAGAATTCATAGCTTTTTACTCAAGAACTTTTTTTAGCCATGTATAAATAAATATCTGAAAAGAGTAAATAACTCTTACATGTAGGACACCGCTTGGTATTTATTATAGTTTCTATCAAACATGTGCTAGAAGATACAGCAAGCAAAAGTACTCTCAACTCGTACACAATATATAAATGCCATGCGCCCATGCCTTTATTAGGGTTGTCCAAACCTAAATTCGTACCTGACAAACTTGATGTATCTGACCGAATTCGAACCGAAAATTGACCCGATTCGATCAATGAGGTAATCAACGGTGGGTTTTCTCTTTCAAAATTCGACAAACGCTATCTGATCGACGAATTCCATTTACTTTTGTCAATCTCCATTGTTCCTCACCATGATATGACAACCCAATCTTGATCAAATTCGACAATTTCGACTAATCTAAGAGCATCCATTCAAAAATTGTATTCTATCCTATTTTATCATCTCAAAAAATTATTTTATTAATTATACCATGTCATTTTACAATACTCTTTGCATCTCAACTTTTATTTTACAATACAACACATTAAAGTAATATTTCTACACAATAAAATAATATATCCCAAAACTATATCTATTCTCTCCCATCTCTCTCCTCTCTCTAATTTTTACATTTATTCCTCTGTTTCTCTTCACTGAAACCACCACCACCTCCACCGTAAAAAAAGGCTACAAAACTCAAACAAACCACCCTTGCCTCACTGCCTATCACCCACCATCCACACCCACTACCGCCAAAACAGAACCCATAAATGACCAACAAAAACCCAGCAAAATTAGACCCAAACACTGACGATCTTCGATGACCAACAAAACTCAGCAAAATCGGACCCAAACCCAGCAAAATCGGACCCAAACAAAACCCATAAACTTTTTCCCATCTTTCCAAAGTCAACGGCGATCTCCACACCACAGCCCAACACCGATCTCCACACCACACCCAAACACCAAGAGAGGGATGAGAAAGGGGGAGGGATTGAATGAGAGAATCATAACTGAAAAAGAAAAAAAGAGAGAGAGAGAGAGAGAGGAGATGAGAGTGCCGGTGAGAGAGAGAGAGGAGTTGAAAGACAATTGAGCTACAGTTGAAAGACAATAAAATATTAATATTTTGTTTTACAATTGAGCTACAGTGCGATTCTACATTTAGAATCGTACTGTAGCACAATTGCAATTTTTTTGCAATAGTCAGATTTTACAAGTCCGGATGGTGTGGGGGTTTTGGGCTTTTATGCTAAATGAACCAACTTACGGCATATGTCATTCCTAATGTGAATGCTCTAATAGCTGGAATAATGGAAGCATGGTGGTTGGGGACCTAAGTATCCACGATCGGCAACAAAGGACACAATTAAATACTTAAATGTTGGGTTAAGTGGTGGGTGCATTCCAAACCCGACCTAACTTGACTCGTGGACATTTCTACCTTTATAATTTAGTCATTTTTGGATTAAACTTCTATTGTATTCCAACAATGCTTTAAAAAAAATTTTTTGTTTTACATTATGTTATCGTTTATATTTTGTTTTGACGCATCCCAATCATCAAATTTGTACATTTTTAAAGCAAGAGTTAAAACTAATAATTTATGTCAAGAGCTTGACCAAGAGATATGTCTCGCTCTCACTTGTAGAGAATGGATTCCATATAAAGCAATATTACATATACAATATATTGAGAAACATCATGACTATAGAATGGATTCAATATAGAGCAATATTGCCTACACGATATATTGAGAAACATCATGAATATAATGCATAATATACTTCACAATTATTGAGTTATCAAATTATTATTGATTCTTATATGACTATATAAGTTGATAATTGACCCCATTTTATTTCTACTTGATGGGGATATTTTGCTTAGGCCTAAGACATGTCATACAAGGGAAACCGATGGCACTTACTGGTCCGTCAGTCCCTTAAGAGCAAATGGATTGACTAGGGCGACTATATAGAAAGTGACGGGGCCACACTGAGCCCCGACGGGTAAACTGTCCGATAGATGAACAAAAAGTCGACTGGAAGATCAAAAGCCGACGAGTCCAGCATGGCCTGACTTGACCTTCACGAAAATCCATATAAGGAAATGTCTTGTTAATCACGCAAGACCTATTACAGATTGACATCTCCCTCGCATGGAAAGACACCCTATAATCTCGAAAACCCTAGTACCAAATCTCCTCTGTAAGGAAAAATCCCCACTTTCAAGGGATCTAGATTCACCACTTACTACTATATAAGGGTCAGACCTCCTTTTTTTGCAGGCACGCAAAAACTCTCTAACTCTCTCAATATAGAGTTCATAGAGGCTTCTTATTCACTAACTTGACCTTCGGAGAGTTTTTGACCGGTACTACACCGGTACCTTCTGTTTGGTCCATTTGTTCTTATTCACAAGAACCCATAGGAGCGACTTGGAGCCTACAACTCACTGACGATTTTAGCACATCATCACTACTATTTATAAATCACCTCTTCGTTAAGTGTGAAAAAATTTATGAAAAAAATTGTGACAATATTAATTGATTGAAATATGGAGGATAGCTGCCTCCTATCTTTTCAGCCACTTAAATACTAAAGACGGAATTTAAAGTCAGATTTCGACATATTCCTAAATCAAATAATTCTCAATAATAACAAAAATATGGACGCTTACTTATTTGTATTTTTACCAACCTGTTAATCACTTGATATCATATTTGATTTTAAATTGATTCTAGAAGCATTATAAATTTTACTAACCAATATGTCATCAATTGCAAAAAAAAATTGATTTATTTTATTAACTCATTATAAATTTACAATATTAATTTGTAAAGCTTTTTATGATAAAATTACTAGAAAATTTTAAAAATTTTCTGTATAAAAAAAAAAAAACCATTGTTTTTTTTTTTTTTTTGGTTAAGAAAACTGTAGTACTTATTAGAACACACGAACACAAAAGTAATATATAAAGTTTTTTATAGGCTTATAATATATTACATAATCAGAATACTACTACAAAAGGGTCTAACCTTACAAAAGGGTCTAACTTTATAGTAGTAGCCTGTGGTTAAGAATCTTGCGAGAATAAGGGATTTTTCTATTAATTGTACCAAAAATAAATCATATTGTTTTATATTTAATATGCATTGAATTATGAGTAAAGAGAGGTCTAAGTTGGGCCATAGAGAGGAGCAATTCTTAGGTACTCTCGAGGCACGGAGAATGGTGCTCTCTCCTCTCACATCCATCCATAGTGGGGTTCACTCATTTAATTCATGGTGGGGTCCACACATAGTATTCATTAGTCTAGGTCTTTGGACCACACTTATAATTTGTTCATAATAAGCTCTCATATTAAAATCAAGGATACTTGACCAAACTAGTTAATTTATTTCTTGTTAGTGCTATAAGTTGATTAATTGACAAAATTGTAGATAGGACAAAATATGACAGCTCACCCAATTCTAATTGACCACAAGATCAATTTTTTAATCTTTTAATTTTTATTAAATTTCTCATGCAGAGAAAATACAATAAAGTACACAGATTTCTTATGAAGTGTTTGCTTATAGCAGGCAAAGAAGCCAATGAAGCTGTCAAGAATGTCTTTATGAATGGAAAGCTTTGACAAGAGGTGCTTAATGAAAAAATATTTCATTAATCATTAAAAAAAAAAAAACACAAAGTATGGTTCATAACAGACTGTATTATATCTGTATATATACAAAGTGTATTTTATGCATGAATGTTTGAAAAAATAAGGAGTTTTTGTTTTTGCTTGAAATGAATGGTACAACATATCCATAATACAGCTGGTTTAGTGAATAATATAACAAAGTCTTCAGCTTTGCCAATATGTTCATGTTCATGCTTAGATAGCCAAATCACCATTGTTTCTTTATCAAAATTTTGACAGATTTTTCCATGCTGCCCATGTGATCGCAATAAAAAGAAATTGATATTATTATTATTATTATTATTATATACATCCATTGAGACAAATAGAAGACAATAAAAAGAAATTGATATTGTTATTATTATTATTGATGATACATAGAAAATCAGTAGGCTGAATGCTCCAAACTTCTATAATTTGGAAAGTTTGAAAAAGAAAACACACAATTAAAGGTGACTGGGGTGAATCGGCCAAGAACCCTCCGATGTTTAAGTTAGTTTTTCTTTCAAATTCTGGAGTACCAACTTTTTGGGAATTATTTCATACGTACCTTTTCTTGTCGTAAATGAGTGTTTATATAGTGCACACTAGAAGCGGTTCCTTGTTTAGTAACTTCCCCTATATTTGAGGAGGTCGAAAGATTCGAGGTTAACTTCTACAACCGCCATAGAAGTTAGATTATTTTATCTTATTTTCTATAACCGTCTTTGGAAGTATTTAGTAAGAACTTCTAACAATGAACCTCTATTTTTACTCATGCTTTGGAACAGGAACGTGTGACTCACTTCATCGACACGTAGAGAAAACAATTGGAATTTCTGTCTAGGGGACGTCCAAGCACCTTCTTTGATGGACGACCTTATTATGGCTGTTATATAAAGAATGCCCATTTTTGTGTTCTGGACCAGAACGACCCTTATGGACGAGCTAAGACTTGGCTCAATTCTCGGTTCACTATCAATTATTATTATTATTATTATTATTATTATTATTATATACATCCATTGAGACAAATAGAGGATCATCAAGTCTTGTAGTATTAATGGTGGTAAAAAAAATTTCATCACAAAATGTACCATCATTCAATAGTATTGTGCACCTAAAGAGTAGTTGGATTAGATTCCTTTTCAGTTTCTGAAAACTTTATTATTAGTTTTTATTTGCAGTATCATTTGAACTTCTTGAGACATTATAGGTTATGAATTTCTTAAAGATCTTTGTGGTCAATAGCCATCCAGATCAAACCTAGATGAACTTTAACAGCATTGATGATCTCTGGAAATAAACATAATTATCATTCAAAATTTTAAATGATGTGACATACTATATACTCTCAAATCCCAAAAAAAAAAAAAAAAACCCTCAAACGTGAATGGGTCTTTTCCATTTCATATGAAATCGAGAGAATCTTATTCCCAAATTCATAAATCCAATAAGTTATTCCGGTGTGTGAAAATATCAGAATATCATAAAAGAAAGTAGATGTACTAAATATTATTGCCAATGGCAACACACATAGACTTGGCCCTCTATAATAAATCCAAGTCAGAAACTTAAACCCTTATAATTTCTTAAGAGAAATCTAAACCAACATCCTAGTCCCTCTTTATAAAAAATCGAGGGAAAACTAGAATATTTAAATCAAACAAACTTACTAATACTGCCCTAAAAAGTCTCAAGCAAAGCTATTTTTCGAATAATATATAGCTTTTACATAATAGAACATGAGCAATCCGGATCATAGAATGGATCAATCTTCATTGGTGATGGTGGCTGTGGAAACAACTGTGCTGGTGGCTCATAGGACCGGTGGTGGGGATAGTATGCCATTGGCTCACAGTAATGTGGCTCATAATAGTGTGGCTGATAGTTCGGATAGTGATGAGATTGGTACGGAGGAGGCTCTGTTCTTCCATAATTATAATAAGGAAAGTCATTGAAAGACTCATAATTATGGCCATACATGGTGTCACTATATGCATAGGGATCTTCAGAATGAACTTCAATGAGTTCTGCCTTTTTCCCAGCTTTTTGTACCTTCTTCAAAAGGATTCTTGGTTCTACTTTGCCATAAACATGTGCAACCCCTTCTTTTGCATCAATTTCGTAAGATAGACCTAACAAAGAATAAAATCAATATAAGTAAATAAATAGAATAAAAAAAAAGTCCATCAATAAGTAATTTTTTTCAGTACATGGCATATTAATAAGAATGAACATAAATAAATAAAAATATATTATAAATCAATAAGCAATTTTTTCTTCAATGCATAGCAAATAAGAGTCAATATCATGGGCAAAAAATTGAAAAAACATGCATTAAAAATGTGTGTGTGTGCCAGTGTGTGTGTGCCAGTGTGTGTGAGGGATATTTAAATAAGAGAAAGAAAAACCTTTAATATTCATCAACACTTTGCTCAGTGTGGTGTGCCATCCTGGAGATTGGGTATCAACTTTTAGAGTACAACTCTGCAAAAACATAATATAGGAAAAGCATTATATTTAAAAAAGAAAAAAGAAAAATAGAAAGAGTATAGGAATAATGAAAAAACAAACAAAAGAAAATAACATAGGCTAACCATGTATCCAGGGAAACCCATTGAAATAAATTAACTTGCTATACCACAAGACAAAGATGTTCTCCTAAAGCCTTAGAAGTTGAAGGATTATTGACAAGCAATAAAATGATATGTGAAAATTTTGGATGACAACAATATTGAAGTTCAGTTTGTTTATATAGGCCTAGGGCAACCGTTTCTCAAAAAAGGAAAAAAAAGTCTAGGGCAACCAACTAAAGGATTAGATTTCATTTCAGATAAGGAAATTTGCACACGTTATAAAGTGTATCAACCGAAATCATAATTTTTATATGGTAAGAATCTTTGGTATGTAGAGTCGGTTATGCAGTGAGATTAACTTCCCACATTAAAGAAGGCTATTTAAGCTCTTCTCAACAGAAAAAGGGAGGCTTTTTAAGGTATGGAATGTTTAAATACAAAATAACCGATCAAGATAAAAAGAAAAAGAAAAAAAGAAATCATGCATACCTTGGAATGAAAGTCATCTATTCTTACAATTGCTAGAGGTTTCCGAAAATTTGAGGCTTTTACATCTATTATTATTCAAAAATCTTGGCACATCACTTTCTAAACAAAATAGAAAACCAATAAAAATAAAAATACAAAACTCAACTTTATGTGTCATTGTCCTCACAAAAAAAAAAAAAAAAAAAAGGAAAAGAAAGAAACTTTATATGTGTCATTGTTAAATCATACATTTATGATTTATCATAAATGTATGTTAAATGTAAAAAAAAAAAAAAAAAAACTTTATATTTAACCATAAATGTATGTTAAATCACAATTTCAAAACTCAAATTTGAAAGTATAGAAAAATATGCATTTATTAAAAAAAAAAAGAAGAAGAAAAACATACATTAAAAAGTTCTATTTCAGTCATATATATATGTAGTATATAAATAGATAATAGTACATTTGAGAAAAATCACCTATAGATAGTATATTGGATTCTCAAAAAGAATATATATAGATATATAATATATTTGATATGATATATTAAGCCCGCATCTCAATAGCATATAGCCAATTCAAGCCTGAATTCAGGGATGCTTTACCAATCTTATTAATATATTTCCTGCAACTACTCCAAGTTGAGAAGTTGACTGATTAACATAATTCCCGCTACTACTCCCAAGTTGATAATATACTTTTCCATATAGGACAGATATCAAATATGTCAGCAGAGTTACACCAAATTCTAATTGACCCTTTATTTATTTATTTATTTTATATATATATATATATTTTTTTTTTTTTTTGAGGGGGAGATCCTTTTATAATTTAATTCCTTCCACCCATAAATTCCTAAATTACACATTCAGGAAAAAACAAAAGCTAAGAATATAGATTTCTTATCAAGTTTTGTGTTCCCATATAGCAGGCAATGAAGCTGATGAAGCTGTCAAGGAGCCAGGACTCAAGAATGTCGTTATTAATTGAAAGCATTAACAAGACTGCTTAATGAAAGTGTGGTTCATTACAGCTGTACACAAAATTCATTTACTAGGTACAACTGGTTAATCGATATTATAAGAAAGTCTTCAGCATTCAACCTTCTTCCAGGTAGTGCTTAGATACCCAACATCACCTTTGTTTGGAAATGTTCAAACTACTATCAATTTTGTTACAAAAGACTTAAAAACTAACATGTCAATAAATATGATTAGTGCCACATCAACTACATTGTAAACAAAATTGTGAATTATTATAATTAATTATTTTTAAAATTTCATGTTTAAAAGTTGATACATGAGTTTGTAAAGTTTAAGTAGTAAAATTACCATGTTGCATGGAAGCCAAGTCTTGATGCAAAGAGATCAAACTCAAAAATCATCCAGTGGCAAGGTCCAATAAGGATTACAGAGACAGTCCGGCCTGGGGCTCAAGTAATCGTACTATTATTGAGTTGTTGCAGCCCTCTTAACATGGTCAGAGGAACCTCATAAGCGAGATGGTATCCTGTCACCAAAGAAATATAAGGCATTATAACACCAATCTGGGGCTAAATTAGAGCTCAACATGTAAGTCCTAAGCAGTAAATAATTTCTACAAGTAAATCAACTAAATTCAAAAGATATTCTGATCATGATTATTATAAAGAAAATTACAACTTTTCAAACACGCACGCACACTCACACATGTAGTTAAGAACTGCAAGAATCAATTAATAGGGTCCGTGCATTTATCATCTCTAATGACACAGTGTATAAGGAATGGAAGAGGCCTAATAAATCTGAGACCCATCATTCTCATTTATGTGCTTAAATTTCAAAACAGGAACTGTAAGGCTGGAAGTTAAGTACGAATATAGCTTAATCAAGTACTCACCTTGGTACTGTGCATTTTAGCAGAACAAGATGAATGGCTGGCAATAGGCAGGTCATCACATTTCTCCCCATCAGAATATGCAAATACTGCAATGGAAACATACCAGATATTCATGCCTCAAAGCCTCCTTTTTGAGGCTATTATTCTTCCTTTCAAGAAGGAATGTCTCTGCTTTCAATCCAGCTGGTGCCAACCTTCTTTGATAGCCCTACTTTCTTGTTCATTAGCTCCCTTGCTTTCATACTATCACCCCATCTCTCATCAATAGCACATAACTTTGAAAACAATGCATAAGTTGCAATTTCATCTCCACCTAGCACTATCATCTTTGCTACAACAGCTAAGCCAAGTTGACTGCACCCATGAAGAATGCAATTACTGAGAAATGATCTTAACATTAACATGCATGGAGTAAAATTCATTGCCTCCATGAACTTGACTGCTTTCTTAAATAATCCAGCACGCCCAAGAGAATCTATCACACAAGCGTAGTGCTCCACCATTGGACTGATCCCATAAACATCTCGCATCATACAGAAATATTCCATCACCTGATCAGTAAGAGCTCCATGGCTGCAGCCAGAGAGGATTGAAAGGAAGGTGATCCCGTCAGGCTTTATTCCACGAATTTGCATCTCATTAAAGGCCTGCAAAACTTCTTCGCTGTTCCCTTGATGTGCATGGCCTGCAAGCAGGCTATTCCAAACCACAATATCTTTTTGTTGTGCTCTGTTAAAATAATGAACAGCATCTTCTATGGCCCCACACTTGGAGTACATGTCAATCAGACTGCTAGCAACAAAGTTTTCATCTTCGAGTCCTACTTTTATAATTAGGTTGTGTAGTGACCTTCCAGTCAAGATAGATGTTGATTTAGTAGAAGCCGTAAGTGCACAAGCAAGAGTGAAATTGTTTGGTGAAATGCCTTCCCTAAGCAATTTTCTAAACCAAAACAAAGCTTTTATACTGTATCCAAATTTTGTATAACCTGACATCAGTGCAGTTACTGAAACAACATCATAGTCCACCCCCCTAACAATAAGCTTTTCAGCACTGCTAAAGCATCCACAGTTGGCATAGAGGGAAATCAAAGTAGTCTGAACAGAACTTTTGGTTCCATTTCCAGACTTGGTGACATAAGCATGTACCATTTCACCATGTTCAGTATCCTGCATACCAATGCATCCAGTAAGAACACTCACACATGCAACTGTATCTGGTCTCACACCTTCATTTAGCATTTGGCAAAAATACTTTAGAGCTTCCATGGGTAGCTCATTATGAACATTACCTGAAATAACTATTGTCCAAATTAATAAATCACTATTGCGACCAACTTGTTGAAACACCTTGTGCATATCTTCTAAACAAAAACAATTTGAATACATGTCCATTAAAGCAGCAACCACAGCTTTATGTATGCTGATTCCGGTTTTAACAATTATGGAATGTATTTGAGTACCCAAACATAAGCACTTAGATGCAGCTGATGCACTAAGAATGCATACTAGCATGACTTCATCTATCGCAACAACTTCATCATGATGCAGCTGCTGGAAAACATCCATGGCTTCTTGAAAGCATCCATGAATGCTGAATTGGGATATCAGAGTAGTCCACGACATCACATTCTCACTACCCAAATAAAGGAGCAAGTCAAAAGCTTCATCCATGGCACGAAAACTACAATACATCCCAACAAGCGAGTTCTCCACTAGACCCTGACCTTCCAGCCCAAGCTTAACTATAAACCCATGAACTAGCAATCCTTCTTTCAACCTCCCATATCCACTTATTCCACCCAACAAGTTAACAAAAGTAGCTCTGGTGGGTCCTCTCATATCAGACACTAGCAACTGAAAATTCTCAAAAGCTTCTTCTACATTTCCCATTTTTGCATATACCTTTATCATGGTATTAATCACTGCAACATCCTTACAGACCAGTGCATCAAATACATTCAATGACTCATCAAAGCAATCAAATTCATCATATAGTTCAATAAGCCCATTACCCACAAAGGCATTGTCACAGAGACCAAGCTTAACAATAAGTCCATGAACTTGTATACCTCTACTAAGATCACCATTCATAACACAACCTTTGAGCACACTATTTAGACTTAAGTGGTCAGGTACAAAACCACAACTTAACATCATTTTAAAGAATACAAACGCATTCCAACCACACCAAATTGAAAGATAGCCACTTATAACGGTATTCCAGGACACAACATCTCGTTCAGGCATTTCATCGAACACCTGCTCAGCAAGTGAAACACAGCCACATTTCCAGTACATATTGGCCAAACTGTTGTGTAAAATAGTCTGAGGCTCTGCTAAGAGTTTGATTATGTGGCAATGGAGGGCCTGTCCCTCTGAAATTGCCTTTGATTCTGCACATTTTTTTAAATGATGGGTATATATTTTCTCAACATAAATAGTTTTACTGTAAAACTCTCTTATTATGCTTCTACTCCTGAATTCAATATCTGTGTGATAGAATTTCAGACATACAAGTCTGAACCTTTGAAGCATGACCCTTTTACATGACCAAATAAGAACAAAGTAAAAAACATGACCTGATAATCTCATGATTAGTAGCCAGGAACAGAACCAATATTGTTTTGCTTCACCAAGAATGGGCCAGGCCTGAGACCATGCTTTTGTAAAATATATTTATGGACTGGTTTAATATATACCCTCATTTTAATTAACATTGAGGCCCAAAGCTTTCTCTTGGGCTAGTCCACTCACCTTTGAAAGTTTCCTAATTTTAATTCTTTTGACCCGGAAGACTTAAAAAAAAAAAAAAAAAAGCCAAAGGGAAAAAATTGGTTTGGAAAATGATTTTTTAATTCTATAAATGAAAAAAAAAGGAATTTAAATATTTTCATACAAATTTATGTGGAGTTTTCTTATGAAGACTTTGAAAATTGAAAGTACTAACAAGCTTAATGAAAGGAAAAACAAAAAGGGAGAGAGAGAGAGAGAGAGAGAGTTATATCTACGTTAAGCCCAAAGTTCTATTGGCCAGACCATGCACCAGAAATTGAATATTAGCAATAATCAAGGACAAATCAAGGATTAAAAACAGTGGCAGAGTCAAAAATTTATCTTTGGAGAAATTATTGCGTACTCCTTTCTTTCACATGAATGGTGGGTCCTACTAATTAAATTCATGGTAGAGCCCACCATTCATGTGAGATAGAAGAGTATGCATTTATGGTACTCCAGAGTGGGGCTCATCATTCATGTGAAATGAGAGAGTAAACATTTATGGTACTCTGAGAGCACCTAATAATTTTTCTTATCTTTGAGGGGCCATATAATAATCAATATACAAATTAAGTAAATGTTAATATAGTAGTATTAAATATAATAAACAACTACTAAATGCATGTTAATATAATAAACATAAACTAAGTACATGTTAATATAGTAGTATATTTTAATTCAGTACATTTATAATATACTATGGTATATAATATATTGATTATTATAATAACAAATAATGTATTATAAATGTACTGTGGTATATAATATATTGATTATTATAATAACAAATAATATATTATAAGGAAAAACAAAAGAAAATAAATGAAAGTAAAATAAACTACCTAGGAAATAGTGGAAATTGGAATAATGGTCAACCGATCAAGGGCACAGTGCTGCACAGGGATAAGGGCCTACATGGAAGCTTCAAAGCTCAAGCTTATCTTTCTTTGCTTGTCTAGTTTAGTCACACTCACACAAAAGCTTTATTAGAGCAATTACATCAATTGGTGTAAAAAATTTTGCATTTTACACTTCTAAAAGCTATTTTTTCTATTTTACACGCCCATTTTTACAAAACACTCACATCAGTTTATCTATTCTACACATTTATACAATATAATATTCATTCTTTTTCAATTTTTTATTACTCTCCCTCACCACCCCTCTCTCTCACCAACGCTCTCTCACATCCAGACCCAACCATCTCTCACAGACCCAAACCCAGACCCGACACGCAAAGAAAAGTCGGCGTCCAGGTTTTCGTCTTCGTCTTCGTCGGCGTTCGTTGTCTTCGTTTTCGTCGGCGTCCGTTATTTTTGCGAGCTCCGTTGTCTTTGTCTTCATCTTCGTCGGCGTCCAGGTTCTTCAACGCTCTCACACACCCAGACCCAACACTCTCTCACAGACCCAACCCAGACCCGACGCGCAAAGAAAAGTCGGCATCCAGGTCTTCGTCTTCGTCTTTGTCGGCGCCCGTTGTCTTCGTCTTCGTCGGCGTCCAGGTCCTTCAATCCTTTTTAGTTGTTAATTTTCTTTATTTCTTGTTTGGTTGGTGAGAAAGTGGTGGAAAAGAGTAGAAATAGAAGGAAAGACCAAAGATATGTTGATTTTCTCTATTTGGTTAATTTTTTTATTTCTTGTTTTCTCTGTGTTTTTCTCGGCAACCAAACAAATCTTGTGTAATATTAATTTCTTGTTTTACTTGATTTTGAAAGAAATTTGTTGATGTGGTGCTCTGTGTGGCGTTCTTGGCGGCAGTGAGAGGGAGGTGAGAGTGAGAACAACTAGAGAGACAAAGAGAAGGAGAGAGAAAAAATATTAAAATAATGTATACAAGCGCTACAGTAACCGTGCATATATGCACGGTTACTGTAGCAATTGTGCATTTTTGCACAATTTTGCACGATCTGATGTGGGTGTTTTTTGGGCCAAAATGTGTAAAAACACCACCTTTTTCTATTTTGCAAGACTTTACACGATCTGATGTAATTGCTCTTAGATTTTACTCTTTACATTGCAAATCACAAAACTGTAGCAGCCTAAAGGAAAGAACTGCAGGAGCCCAAAGGAAAGAACTGAAAAGAAAAGAAGAAGAAGAAGGCAAATGGGGAGAGAGAGAGTCACCTATGGTGGCTTGGTGCGGTGAATCAACATTCAACAAAGCCTCTGACCTTTCAAATTTTCTATTGTGGTACAAGTAAGCCCTAAATGTATTGGAATGCAAATTAGAATTTTTTTCCCTTTTATTTGTTGAGGTAATTGTTAAAATACCAATGCGTTCATTTTAAAGATGGCGAATGTCGAATTATTGTAGTTGTTTGACATATGTATTTATCATTAATTGGATTGTATTCTATTTGAATGAAAGTACATTTATTTTTAGACTTTTTTTTATCAATTTTTTTTTTTTTTTTTTTACTTTCTTAGTGTATTATTAGGTATGGAGGGCCAAAATGATAAGGTTCTTTAAAAATTTTCAAATTAGTTAGCATAACTCCAAATATATATATATATATCCTTTTTTTTTTTTCAAAAAATTTGGGGGGTGGGGGGACAAGGCCCCCCTTGGTCCTCAAGTGGCTCTGCCACTAATTAAGAAACTAATACTTGTAGCAAAAATAGTGCGAATCCCGATCAATTATCATTATGTGAGGATTATAATAAGGTGTTGGTTACATATAGCCACACTTAATCTCTCTCTCTCTCTCTCTCTCTCTCTCTCTCTCTCTCTCTTTATATATATATATATATAATTGAAACCTCTGAAACTCTCATAATTTTTCACGTTAGCACAATATTTAAATAATATTACCATTTTATTTAAATAAAATTATATTTGTTAAGTCCAAACTTAACAAGAAATGAAACTCTATCTTTCAAACAAGTCCAACTTAAACTCAAACTCATCATTTTTTTTAAACAAAATTATTTTTGATTAATCCAAACTTAACAAAGAGTGAAACTCTATCTCTCTAACAAGTCTAACTTAAACTCCAATTTTGAGATAAATATGAAAACTTAATTTTTGTTCCAATCCTAAAACCAGTAACGTTGAAGTGCATGTCATAATTTTTCCCTTTTTTATTTTTGTTTTAATGTTGAAGTGTCACAATTTTTTTTATATTTTATTTTTACATAGAAATACCATATTTAATTTTATTAACTTTTCTTCTACGTTTTACTTTAGCAAATTTTTAGATATATACATAACATTTTCCTCTACTACTTTATCCACTTTTGGGATAGATACAAAAGGTAATCAATTTTTTTCCCCCTTCACATCTTCTTTTTCTATGCTAAAATCAATAGCTATTAGGTAGAAAGTGTCACAATTTTTTCCCTACTACACAGTTTCGTTTTTTATTTATGTTGTGATGATACACAGAAAATCAGTAGTCTGAATGCTCCGAACTTCTATAATCGGAAGGTCTGAAAAAGAAAACACACAATCAAAGGTGACCGGGGTGGACCGGCCAAGAACCCTCCAATGATTAAGTTAGTTTCTCTCTCAAATTTTGGAGTACCAACTTTTTGGGAATTGTTTTGTACATACCTTTTCTTGTCGTAAATGAGTGTTTATATAGTGCACACTAGGAAGTGGTTACTTGTTTAGTAACTTCCCCTATATTTGAGAAGGTTAAAGGATTTGGGGTTAACTTCCACAACCGCCATGGAGGTTAAATTATTTTATCTTATTTTCTATAACCGTCTCTGGGAGTATTTAGTAAGAACTAGTAACAATGAACCTCGATTTTTACTCATGCTTTGGAACAGGAGTGACTCACTTCATCGACATGCAGAGAAAAACGTTTGGAATTTGTCTGGGGGTTGTCCAAGCATTTTCTTTGATGGACAAGCTTATCATGGACGACTACTATATAAAGAATGCCCATTCTTGTGTTCTGGACTAGGATGACCCTTATGGACGAGCTAAGACTTGGCTCAATTCTCGGTTCACTATCAGTTGCCCCCTTGTTCAGGGGTCGTCCAAGGAAATGTACAACCTAATGCTATTTTTTGGACGTGTCTTTATGTCAACAGTTAGGTGTGTTACGTGTCACGACCTTATTGGTGACTAGTTGCGTCGATTCATTTTTTTGAGGAGTATGCCATGTGTCATATTTTGGTTGGTTGTGTTATTTTGGATGCCAAATTTTACTGCCTATAAATAGTAGAATTCCTCACCTACCCTTAACATTTTCGAAATTTTCTTTCTTGACATTTGTCATCTGACGCCTTGTCTAGAAGTTCTTCTGCGTCTATAGTCTTCCTTCGTTTAGATCCAAGTATTCTCTTAATCCTCGTCTTTAGGTTTCAAGTTTTCTTCAAAATGTTTGAAATTGTTGTTTCCTCGTCTAGCAATAGTATTAACAAGGCTATAGACGAGTATCATAACACAACTAGTTATAGTTCCAGTAGTAATGGTAGTAGTACTAGTAGTAGTGGTGGAAACACTACAGACGAGTATACTATTGAGGTTTATGCCCTAAAATCTTATTTATTGGTATGTCATAAATAATTAAATTGTTTAATTATATGAGACCATCTATAAATGAACTAATAGGATATTATCTTAGTCTATGAGATGCATGGTATGTGATTTAGTCACAGAAGATATAAATCACAAATTTTTTGTAAACTCAGAATTTTAATTTGTAGTCGGTGATTAAATTAGGCATTTCATCTGCGAAGATTATAACATATCAACTAAGATGATTTGTCTTGTTCATGTAAGTGAAGACTTCAAGTTGGTATGTTAATATGTTTTAAGAGTTAAGACATATTGAATTAGACCGCCGTGAGATTTATTATTCTTCTAAAGATTGTCAAATGAATAATAAATCTCACGGCTTCTATTTACATCAACTCTAAATCCTGAGAGAATAATGAACTTGATCATGAAGTGTAGGTTGCTTTGATATATCAAGAGTGAGATTTATAAGTCACGATCAAAACTTTAGTATGTTGGACAGCCGCATTTAGTGTTAATGGAACATATATTCTCAAGATAGAATTCATAATTTCTTAACGGAGATATAAAATATTCCCTTGAGATAAGTTTAATGGGTCTGGTTATTCAGAGTGTTATGCCTAACCACTTTAGTAAGGAGTTACTAAAGTATATGTTCATGGAATTGGATTTCATAAATATATGATGAATAACATAAAGGATTAAACCAGGTACTCAAGGATTAAGATGTAGTAATCTTCAAAGTGGTAGTCTACATTCATGACTTTGTATTATTACGAATATTTTAATGAAGGGGTTGCATGTATAATAAAGTCTTAGGATGTGTAATTTATTAATAAGGCCTAGAATGCAATTATATTCATATAGTGGTATTGAATGTAATTAATGATAACTTTGGACTTGTCAAGAGTTGATAGAAAAGCCTAAGGCCTATTGGAGCTAGAGTCTTATTTGTTCCCTTTTGGTCCCACTCCAAGCCATACACTAAAACCCAATTGGAATGGCTCAAAAGGCTAGCCCAAGTAGATAATTAGTTATATTTAAGGAAAGAAACATATAGAATTTCATAAGTGCTTTTTCACATGATAACTTTCTGAGTGGTTTTCATTATGATCATATGAGAACATGAAATGGTTTGTATGTGAGTATTGGACACTCTCTTATTCTCTCCCAGGAAACTAATTGAGAGACCACACTTCTTGGACATTAAGTAGAATTGGAGTGAAGATTAAAGGTGTTCCCAAGTACTTCTAATATTTTGGTTTTGAATTTCACCGCATCAAGGTACGCTTTCTTGTTCTTAAATTCTGAAATTTACATAGTACATGTTATCAATTGCGAAGGAAGTAGATCCGTTAATTTTTTGCTGCGTATGTTTTGTATGTGATACAAACATGTATTTTTCCAACATATACATCCGGTGTCCTTGGAATTCCCATAGAGGTCCTTCAAGAACAACTCAGGACAAGGGCAACATCTGGGTCTAGGGCCGGCACCTCAAGTGCTCTCTCGTCTACCCTTCAAGACGAGGTTGAGACAGTGTATAGCTGTGTTGTGGGGGTCCACTCCAAGACGGATGAAAACAGGTTAGCATCCCATAGGAGTTGGTACCAAATTCCTAATGAGCTAAACCCTAGGTTAGCTGTACGTGGGGAGTGGTGTTACCAACCCCATTTTGGTGTAGGTATTTATGAGGCTTACCTTTTAGAGGGTTTGAGTTTGCCTCTCAATGCTTTTGCTAGGAAGTTGCTCACCAGGTTAGGTTTAGGAATTTGTTAGTTTAATCCTAACGCATGGAGGCTAGTCGTCTTCATGCAAGTTTTATGAAGGGAGGTATTTGAAGGGGATCGTCCTTTTACCGTGGATGAGTTCCTTTATTACTACAAGCCCTCAGAGATTAACCAATCCCTTGGCTTTTATCAATTCACAGCCAGAGGGAGAGATTGTAGGCTAATTACTTCCTTTGTCAGCTTAGATAGGAACTGGAAGGCGGAGTTTTTCTTCGTTCTTAGTTTTTGGGCTGGACACCCTGTTGAGGTTGGCAAAGATTCGTTTGCCCCCTATACGAGAGAATTAGGGAACCTTCATCCTGAAGGTATGTTTATTGTTACCATTTTATTACTATTAGCACTTATTTTTTCTTGTAATTGTCTAACAATTTTTGCTATCTTTTTTTTTTTTTTTTTTCTATAGGTGTTAGACGACCACATTTAAGCAGGTTTTATCTTGAACGCGTCCAGAAGGCTCGTCTATACACTGACAGGGCTTTTCTCTCTTTAATAAGCCTTCAACGACTTACCACCTAGGGATTAGGTCTTGAGCCGTCCAAGGAAGCTTTAGCTTACGAGCTTACCATTCGTAGACGTGAGTGATCTTTTTACTTGAAGATTACATGAGCATTATTTGATTTGTACTACTTAGCTAATACCTAATGCTTTTCTTTCAGGGATGGCAACCATGAAGGAAAATAAAGGCAAAGAAGTGATGGACGAGGCAGTCATGCACAGGGTGCAATCCTAGCCTCGCCCATCTGTAGGTGACAAAAGAAAAAACTTTTCAAAGAAAATTGACTTGGAGAATCTTCCAAGTAGACGTAAGGAGAAAAAGGCCAAGAACAGGTCGTCCAAGCTTGGAGTGGTCAAGCCCAGCCTTCCTGTCCTTCCTACCCAGCAGCCTTTTGTCCATATTCATGATGTTGATTCTGAACCTAGAGATCCTTCGTCTATGGATACTCCGTCCACAGCCAAGGTGCTTGCCTTGTCTCAACCTTCTCGACAAGTCCCTCAAAATTTCATTGAAAATGAGGACTTGGCTTGGGAGAGGTTCGAGAAGGTTGTGACCGACCAGGATGTGGCGGCATGCTATGACATGTCTTTGAAGGAGTTCAAGCACTCTGGTGTTCATAACCTTTTTAAGGCTCTCTCTTCTTCTTCTTCTTCTTCTTCTTCTTCTTCATTTTTTTTAGTCTCGTCCTGTCAATAATATAGACATATTTTGTCTCTAACAAATTCTTATTTGTGTAGGCAATGTCTAAGTTCATCGCCGCGTCCAGACAGGCAACGGAGATGGACAAGACGAGGATCTAGGAAGTTAAGGACGAGTGCAAGAGGTGGGCTGAGGTGGTAGCTAAGGCCAAAGATGACGCCAAAGAGCTGCAAAACTTGGTTGAGGAGCTAATGAACGATGCTATAGAGAAGGATACTCATCTTGATCACCTACAAAAGAGGAATGACGAGTTGAGTACCCTTCTTGAAAAAGCAAAGGGAGATGAAGTTGTGGAGTTCAAGGCGTCCAAGCAATTTACTGACTTGATGGACACCAACTATGCAGCCGACTTTGAGGATTTCAGGATGGACGCTATGGAAAACTTCCTTGAGGTTGACGTTAGCTCCATCAAACTCAACCTTGGTGCTGCTGCTACAAGCTCCCTCCTCTAGACAAGCTTAGAAGATATCAATATAGAGGACGATGCCACCACCCAGCTAGCTCAGGATGACCACAGTGTTGACGCCCCTCCTTCATGAAGACGAGATCTTGATATTTAATTTATCCTTGTATTTCTTTCTTTTCTTTTAATTTGGTCCTTTGTTTTGGGACCATTCAAAGTTATGTAAGTATATTTAATTCGTCCATCATTTTTTGGACGAGCCTCTGAACTCTTTTTTAAGCTTTACTTCTAAGGATTTTTGGACGTTGGTCATCCATCCTCTAAACTTTTATGAATGAATGTTTCCTTTACTTTTTATTTACTATTAAACATGTTGTATGGACGAATTTTATTACTTTTCACCATCCATAATGTTGATTTCAAGCATGGCCTTGTTCATGACGGGAATACCCTTTTGTTTAACATCTACGATTTTTCAAACCAAGTATAACTTGTCTTGAGATTGATACTAGTTATCATTTTTGTCCATATGATTTTTAAGGCGTTCAGTTTTTTTTTTTTTTTTTTTTGGTCTAGAGTTTGGGTTGTTCTAACTGATTGCCTGTCCTTGAACTTTGAATATTCTTGCACACATATTTCCTCGTCTATGGGCTGAACAGGGGTGCTTCAAGCTTTGTCTCGTCCAACTTTTAGACGAATGTACCTTAGATCTCATTGCTTTATCATTTTAAGGAAAGCTTATAGACGTTATATCTCTACATCTAGAGATTTTTGCTCGTCTTAGACCCTAGCCTTCTTGTGGGAGAATTCATGGAAGTTAGATTTATGCATTATACACATTGAAAATCTAAACATCATATTTATGATATAAACTTCATCCACAAGTGTGGCACATGCTTAGATGCTTAATAGCTAGTACCTTTTAGGAAATTATAAATACAAACATGGTCTATGACCTCGTCCATAATCCATAACACAATTAAAAAAAAAAAAAAACTACTACACTCTTAAGGAGTTAAAGCACAACATATAATGCTAACAACATATGTGCAAGTACCAAAAAGCATGGCTCATCCAGAGTGACAAGTGAACATTTTGGGTGATCTTGTCCAAGATAACGCTCGTCTAGGCCGGCATCTTACTGATAATACCTTCTTAGGTGTTCAACATTCCAAGGGTGCTCCAATTTTCTTCCATCTAGAGCTTCTCAGTAATATGACCCTTGTCTTTTGCGGTTGATAACCTTGTAGGGTCCTTCCCAGTTAGGCCCCAATTTCCCGTGAGCTGGGTTTCTTGTCGCCAAAGAAACCCTTTTCAAGATAAGGTCCCCTATGTTGAAACGCCTAGGTCTTACTATTGCATCATATTGCTTGGCCATGAGATTTTTGTACCTTGCTGTCCTTTGTTCTGCGTTCATCCTTACCTCATCTATTAGATCAAGGTTAAGGCGAAGTTGCTCCTCGTTATCCTTGTCTTGGTATTTCATCACCTTGTGATTAGCCATGTGCACTTCTACAGGTATTACTGCTTCACTCCCATAGGCTAGCTTGAAAGGAGTTTCCCCTGTGGGGGTTTTTACTGTGGTCCTGTAGGCCCACAGAACACCTGGTAGCTCGGCTGACCATACTCCCTTTGCCCCCTCAAGCCAAGTCTTGATGATTTTCAATAAGGATCGGTTTGTTACTTCCGCTTGACCATTTACTTGCAGGTGGGCGGGTAAGGAATAATGAATTTGGATTTCAAAGTGTTCGCAAAAGTCCCTGAAATGTGTGTTATCAAATTGTCGTTCATTGCCAGATATTAATCCCCTAGGCACCCCAAACCTACATACAATGTTCTTCTAGACGAAATTTTTGACATTCTGCTGTGTGATTTTTGTCAGGGTCCGTTTTCACCCACTTGGTGAAATAGTCTATCCCCACTACTAAAAATTTCATCTGCTTGGTTCCAAGTGGAAAGAGACCCAAGATGTCCAATCCCCATTACGCAAAGGGTCACGGGGCCATCATTGGGGTAAGATACTCTGACGACTGCTTGGGGATATTACTGAAGCGTTGACATTGGTCACATACCTTGACCGAAGCTTTTGTGTCTGCTTGAATGGTTGGCCAATAATAACCTATACGAACGACTTTATGAACTAATACCCTTGCTCTTGAGCGGTTTCCACGTCCCTTCATGAATTTCCCTTAACACATAGTTTGCCTTGTGTGGGGCCCAACATCTTAGATAAGGCTATGAAAAGCCTTTTTTATACAGCACCTCGTCTACAAGGATGTATCTGGCTGATTTGATTCTCAACTTTCTAACCTCGTCTCTCCCTTCTGGAAGCCATCCATCCTTTAGGTAAGTCACTATTGAGGTCATCCAACTTTCTTCTTCTTCTATCTGCTGTACCTCTAGAAGATCTATGCTCAGCATATACTGAATTTCATCAAACTCGTCCACTAAGTCATTCACTGAGGCCTTTTTTGCTAAGGTGTCTGCTTTTATGTTTTCTTCTCTTAGGACTTGGACGAAACTAGCTTCTTTAAATTTTTTCACAAGGCTTCTTACCTTATTAAGGTACTTCTTCATCTGCTCTTCCTTCGCTTCATACGTTCCATTTACTTGACCTATAACCAGCAGAGAGTCTCCATGGACGAGTTGTGATTCTGCCTCTAAGTATTTTGCCAACACTAGCCTCTTAAGAAGGGCTTCATACTCCACTTCATTATTGGTTGTTGAATATTGCAGACGAACTTTGTACTACAATTCATCTCCTTCTGGGGACTGCAAAACAACTCTTATTCCCCCCGTGTGTAGTGTAGACGACCCATCAACATGGACGACTGAGCTCTGAGCTTTGTCCAGCTCATCTAACTCTCCTTGACTTGGAGTGAACTCCGCAATGAAATCCGCCAACACTTGTACTTTTATCGCACTTCTTGGTTGGTACCTGACATTGAACTCACTAAGTTCTATGGCCCATTGGACTAGTCGTCCTGCGGGTCTCCAACTTGTTCATTGCCTTCTTTAATGGATAATCTGTCAAGACATTGATGACATGAACTTGAAAATAATGCCTTAACTTCCTTAAAGCTGTAATCAAAGCAAAGACTAATTTTTCCATCATAGGATATCATCCTTCCGCCCCTCTCAGTGCTCAGTTTGTATAGCAGACTGGCTTCTGTACCTTTCCTTCTTCCCTGATCAACGCTGAGCTCATTGCATGTGGGACACTGCCAAATACAAATATAATTCTTCACCGGGTATGGACGGGCTTAACTGAGGAGTTGTAGTAAGGTAGGTTTTGAGTTCTTGGAAGGCTTTCTGACACTCGTTCGTCCATTCAAATGCCTTCTTAAGAACCTTGAAAAATGGTAAACACTTGTTAGTGGCTTTAGAAATAAACTTGTTAAGGGCAGCAACTCTCCCAGTGAGAGATTGGACTTCTTTGATACTCCCCAGTGGCTTCAAATCTAGGATTTCCTGAATTTTGTCGGGGTTTGCTTCAATTCCTTTATGTGAAACCATGAACCCAGGGAATTTTCCCGACAAAACTCCGAAAGCGCACTTGCTCGGATTCAACTTCATGTTATACCGCCTTAGCGTGTCAACGGTTTCTTAGAGGTCGTCCAGATGCTTTTGCTCATCCAAGTTCTTCACTAGCGTGTCAACGGTTTCTTAGAGGTTGTCCAGATGCTTTTGCTCATCCAAGTTCTTCACCAGCATATCGTCCACATAAACCTCCACATTCCTTCCTATTTGTGAGCGGAACATGTGATTAACCAACCTTTGATAAGTTGCCCCCGTGTTCTTTAACCAAAAGGCATTACCTTATAAAAAAACAAACATTGACTGGTGATGAAGGACATTTTTTTTTATCTGACTCGTCCATCTTTATCTAGTTATACCCTGAGAAGGCGTCCATGAAGCTTAATAATTGATGACCTGTTGTTGAGTCCACCAACTGATCAATGCGTGGCAAAGGATAACTATCCTTAGGTCAAGCTTTATTTAAATTAGTGAAGTTTACACACATTCTCTATTTGCCATTTACCTTCTTGACCATCACCACATTAGCTAACCAATCTGGGTAATAGACTTCCTGAATAAATTGCGCTGTGGTTAACTTCTAGACCTCTTTCTTAATAGCATTGTCTTGCTTAGGAGCAAAGACCTTTTTCTTCTGACGAACAGGCTTGTAGGACGGGTACACATTCAGCTGATGAGTGATGACACTTGGGTCAATTCTCGGCATGTCTTCATGACTCCATGCAAAAACGTCGATTCTTTTCCTTAAGAATTGGGTGAGGTCTTGCTTCATCTTTTCCTTCATACTTGTTCCAATTCTAGTAAACTTCTCTAGATTATTCTTGTCCAAAGGAATGTCTTCCAGCATTTTGGTGGGCTCTGCAATAACTCTCCTTTCCTCAATGCTCATTGTCTGAACTTGCTTGTCCATAGCCAACATGGCTAAATAACATTCTCTCGCTGCTAGTTGATCTCCTTGCACTTGCCCTACTCCATATTCTATAGGGAACTTGACTGATAGGTGGTAGGTAGACGTTACTGCCTTCCAACTATTCAAAGTTGGTCTCCCAATGTTGGCATTCCAATGTTGGCATTGTATGATGATGAACAGTCCACCACAAGGAAATTTACTTCTTTGGTTATTTGTTGCGGATATGCTTCTACCACCACAGGCAACGTAACAGCTTATGGGTTGTACCTTTATACCTCCAAATCCCACCAAGGGTGAGCTCACTAGACGAAGTTGATCTCGTCCAAGTCTCATTTTCTAGAAAGCAGGGTAGTACAAGATGTCTGTCGAATTGCCATTGTCCACTAACACCCTTTTGGTCGTATAATCTGCAATAAGTAAAGTAATGACGATCGCGTTGACATGTGGGTGGTGAATCCTTTTAGCATCCTCGTCAGTGAATGTAATGGCCTGTTCTTCAGTTTTCCTTGTCTTTCGGGATCGTCCTAAAATTTGGACGTTTTACACTACCTTTAAGTACGTTTTTCTTGACTTGGAAGATTGCCCTGTCGAGGTTTTTCCTATGATAACTCTTATTTTTCTGAGTGGGGGTCATGACGGCTCTTCTAACTTTGTCTTCATCTTCTCGTCTTTGTGATCTAGTCCAAGGAAATTTCTCAGCTTCCCTTACTTGATGAGATTTTCTATTTGCTGCTTTAAATCGAAACACTCGTCTGTATCATGCCCATGGTCTCTATAAAAGCAGCAATACTTGTTTCTATTGCGTTTATTGGGATCTTCCTTCATTTTTTCTGGTCGCTTCAAGGAAGGATGGTCCTTGATTTGCATAAGCACTTGTTCAAGCGGCATGTTCAAGGGTGTATATTGTTGACTCCACGCCGAAGAGCCTGCCTTCTTGTTGTCTCGATCTTTCTTCTCTCCCGTCTTTGCCTTCTTCGGATGAGAACCCTGTTTAGAATGGCGTGGGAGATCTGCTTCCATATGTTCATCTCTTTTTCTTTTCTTAACTGTAATTGTGTCTTTTGCATTCATGAAGTTTTGGGCTGAATGGACGAGTTCAGCCATAATCTGCGGCTCTTGCTCATATAGCTTATGGATGAATAAATCAGAGATAACCACATTATGAAAAGCCGCCAATAACAACTTGTCGTCCATCTCGTCCACTGTAGGGCCTTCTTATTGAAACGAATAATGAAGGACCGTAAGCTTTCATTTTCTCCTTGCTCTATGGTTAGCAAACTAGACAAGGAACGTTTATGCCTTTGCCTCTCGATGAAATTATTAACAAACAGCTTACTCAATTCTTCAAAGGAACTCACGGTATTTGGAGGTATCTTGCTGAACCATACTCGTGCTAGTCCTTTGAGTGTAGTAGGGAAGGCCCTGCACATAATCTCGTCTGGGACCCCTTAAAGATACATTGTAGTCTTAAAAGTAGCAATATGATCAAAAGGATCACGCGTTCCATCATACGAGTCCAAGGAAGGTATCTTGAACTTCGGAGGCAAGGGGTGACCGTTGATGGAAGCTGTGAAAGGGGAGTCTGTTCGATGAACTAAGTCCTCTACGGGATTCGTCATTCTTATGTTCTCCCTCATCTCGTCCATAACCTTCCTCATCTGGTCCATCTCCCTCTCCAAGTGTGGCACCTTTCGTGAAGCGGTACCCTTTGATTGGCTTTCGGGCTCAGCATTCCCTCTACTTCTAAACTCTGGGCTTGTCCTTATTCGTACCTTTCATGGCGTTGCCTCCACAGACTAATTTCCCTAGTCAACTCTTGTAACTGATGGGTTAATTCTACCATGGTGGCTGCCATGGACTGTATATGTTGGATGGAAGGTGGTTGCGTGACAGGCGCTGATTGTCGATCATGGTGAGGATTACTAGAGGCATCCCTACTCTTTTGGTGACTTGGGCTGGTGGCCATTGATCTTGTCCGAACCATACAGCCTTTTGTCGGAGGAATATAAATTTCAAAGCACAATATTCACTTCCCACAGACGGCACCAACTGATGATACACAGAAAATTAGTAGTCTGAATGCTTCAGACTTCTATAATCGAGAAAGCCTGAAAAAGAAAACACACAATCAAAGGTGACTGGTGTGAACCGGCCAAGAACCCTCTGATGATTAAGTTAGTTTCTCTTTCAAATTCTGGAATGCCAACTTTTTGGGAATTGTTTTGTACATACCTTTTCTTGTCGTAAATGAGTGTTTATATAGTGCACACTAGAAGTGGTTACTTATTTAGTAACTTCCCTTATATTTGAGGAGGTTAAAGGGTTCGAGGTTAACTTCCACAACTGCCATGCAAGTTAGATTATTTTATCTTATTTTCTATAACTGTCTCTAGGAGATTTAGTAAGAACTACTAACAATGAACCTCGATTTTTACTCATGCTTTGGAACAGGAGTGACTCACTTCATCGACACGTAGAGAAAAACGTTTGGAATTTGTCTGGGGGTCGTCCAAGCATTTTCTTTGATGGACGAGCTTATCATGGACGACTACTATATAAAGAATGCCCATTCTTGTGTTCTGGACCTGGACGACCCTTATGGACGAGCTAAGACTTGGCTTAATTCTCAGTTCATTATCATGTTGAACTGTCACAATTTTTTTTTTAGTTTATTTATTCTTCTTATCAAACTTTAATTCCACCATTATCTATAATTCTCCTTCTCTTATAATTCATATTGATTAGAAATCTAAGTACTTTACCATTTGAAATTTTATACCAGATGAAATTCTTCAGAATAATTTCGTTGCTAAAAGTGTTTTTTATTTTAAAACAACTTGGATCTTTAGCAACGAAATTTGTTGAAAGTTTTTGTCGCTAATACTTTTAGTGACGGGGCTATAGTGACGAAACGAATTTCTTCACTAAAAAGAAGAATTTGTCACTAAAGGTACTAGGCGGCGAAATATTGGACTTTTAGTGACGAAAATTTTCGTCACTAAAAATACATTTTGTTGTAGTGATTGATTAAAAACCGAAGCCTCTAAAACTCACAATTTTTCACGTCAGCACAATATTTAAATAAAATGAGCACAATATTTAAATAAAATTATCATTTTATCTAAATAAAATTCTTTTTGGTTAGTCCAAACTTAACAAGGAGTGAAACTTTATCTCTCTAACAAGTCCAATTTAAACTCAAACTCATCATTTTTTTAAACAAATTATTTTTGTTTAATCCAAGCTTAACAAGGAGTAAAACTCTACCTCTCTAATTAATCTAACTTAAACTTAAACTCAAACTTAAATATTGATAATTTATCTCAAAATTTGCGAGGTTAATCATGAACACTATAAAAATAATGCAAACCCCAATACTTTTTTTTTAAAGCCGAGTAGAGGTATGTGCTCTTCTTATGTTATTTTCTTCTCCTATACTTTGTTAAAATATATATATATATATATATATATATATTTTATGGCTTTTCATGTATTTTTAAAAAGTAATTTTCATACATAAACTACCAAACTCTCTTTAGCATTTATTTACAAGATAAAAAAGCTTGCAATAATTGAAATTATTCTTTTAAATGTAACTTATCTTTCTTTTATATTTCTCTATTATTTAGTAATATATATTTTGTTTTGTTTTAATAATTTTTAAACAGTGAATCATCTGATTCTTTAATATTTTTTGGTCTTTCAGAAATTTTTATATCTGAATTTTTGAATTATTTTTTTGCAGAATCTGAAATTGTTTGACAAATTTTTCGTAAACCATTGCACATTCAAACAATGGTTTTTTCATCAAATTATAACACAAATTAAAGTCATACAAAAACAAATCATGCAATGGTGTAGTTTCTTAATCAATTTAAGATTTTATAAAATTATTTTAGTTTACCTCACAAATAAGTAGGTTCTCGTGCATAGAATGGGTTAATAGCTAGTTATTATTATTTTGAAACAAAAATTTTTTTTTTTTTGAGAAGATTATTTGGAAACAACTTAAGTGTATAATTTCCCCCTCAAAGAAAAAAAAAAAACTTAATTGTATAATTTGATTTGAATATTTGTTGTAACTAGCTCCTTAAACTAAAGGATGCGATCCACATTGTCTATATAAATATATATGCGCACACACGTAAAGAATCATACAATTTTATGTGGAACTCTCTTATTAAGATTATGAAAATACAAACAAGTTTAACAAAAAAGAGAAGAAAAGAAAAGAGAGTGATATTCTATATCCCTTTTTATCTAGGATAAACATGTCCTTTTCTAAGTGTATTCCTCAGGGGCGACGCCACCTTATGGCCAGGGTGTTCCCAGGAACACCCTGGCCTGAAATTTTTTTTTTTTTTTACATAGTAATTTAAAATTTTATATTTATTTATATTTAAAAAAAAATTTTGGGAACACTCTGAATTTTTTTAATGTCAATAAAATTAAATTTTGGTTCATAATTTGAGCAATTTAATAATATATTAGGGTCTTTCAAGCAAAAAGAACAACGTACTTTTATATTTTTTTAAACCTATTGCTTTACTTTTTAGTTTTTGCTTTAAGTAAAAGGCAATGGCCCCTAAAAAATAATAACCGGCCCTCAATTCTTTCTAAGATCTCTACTTAGTCCAATAGATAACCCAAAGTCTTCAAATAAAATACTAGTTAGCTATTCCAATTATCCAAATGATTTGTTGTCAATCCAAATACCCAATAGATAATAATCCACACCCTCAAAATATCGTCTTTTACCACTCATTTTCAAACAAATGTTTTTTTTTTCATGATTCTCAATCTCAAGAAATCACCTTCGAAATTCTCAAAGAAAATAGAAGTTATCCCTACTACTTTTCTCCTGCTGAAACAAGCCCACACTGCCTCATGTTTTTTTACTGTCATTGTTGATTGCTCTAAACACATTAACTCTCTTCTCAACAAGGGTAGAAATCAAATAAACTCCTTTCATCTAAAAAAAAAAAACTATCCATATTTGCTTTCAATTTCAGCTTCTTCTTATGTCTTAGTATTTTATTTTTTTAGGTTTGTTTGTTTCTTCAACATCATATGGGCATTTAGATTTATGCTTTTTATATATATGATAATGGTCATTTAGTTTTATGAATATCCTTTGTTTATTAAGTTGGTCAATTTGTTGTATTGCTATATGATAATATATTATATCTCTTTTCATATCATCATTTTTTTTTAATTTGAAATTAGGAGCTGAATAATTCATTAAAAATAAGAAAATTTTCAATATTATGGATAATGATGGGTTAATGGTGCTTAAAATAATAGTATGCAAATTTTTGTATATGTGTGATGGAGTGGCCACTAATGTGTATGGTAAAATAGACTGCCTTTTGTACTTCCATTAATATTTAAGAATATGACAATATATCAAAGTTGATAATTTTTTATTTATAAAGTTATGAATTATGATTTTTCTATCAATATTGCAATTTGGCCCCCCCAAGTATTTCTGGCTACACCCCTGCCCTGTTCAGTAATACTAACAACAACCACAACTGAACTCCACAAGCTTTATGTTGTAAAAATTTATGCATTTGCATGTCTTTTAATTGTTGTTATTGTTGTTGTTGTCGTTATCAATGTATAAAATTTTCGTTTTATTAGATTGTATAATTTATACTTCTTGAGGAATACCCTGAAAAAAATTCCTGGAGTCGCCACTGGTATTCCTGATAAATCACAAGAAAGCTTGCATCATGGATGACACTGACTGACATCAATATCAAACGGTCAAATTAAGTACACATGATAGGATCAGGAGCTGGATCTTAAATCTTAAACCCTTAATTACAAGAGTTTTTAAAGAAACTTTCTCTCTGTTTTTTTCTTTTCTTTTTAAAAAAATAATAAGTGAATCTATAGGATCGTTAGGAGATCCTCATCGTTCAGCTCACCCAAAAAAAAAAGGACATGTTAAGAGTCTTTGAGGAAGCATTAATAAGGGAAACTTTGTCGTTACATTACTGTTATGTAGTAGTAATTAATAATAGTGCAAACCTAAGCAACGTTTATGATGTTCCAAATTATTTGTCATGGCTAAATAAATTAATGCAAGCCCTCCAATACCAGTGTCCTAGAAACTTAACACGTACTTCAACTCCCTCTTCAGTCTTAACTCTTAATTATTAGTTCAGCAATAGCCTCTTAAGTGTGCTTTTAACACTGGTCAGCTCTTACGTCTGGGTGCAAGAGTCAAAACTCAAAAGACTCAAAACCTAATCGGCCTAGTTTGGTTTATGAAAGTTTTAAACCATATCATAGGAAGTTTCTTTGAAAAATTAAGTCAAAGTTTCTATAATGTTTTAAGGAAAATGCTAACGAGTGCTCTAAGAACACTCATTAAGAATCTATTTAAAGAAAGTTTGCATGAAAAATGAAAAAAAAAAAAAATTTAAATTTTTAACAGTTTTTTACATTTCCCATAAAAGTGAAATAAAATTTTTTTTTAAATGGATTATTAATGAGTGTCCATAGAGCACTCGTTAACATTTCTCATGTTTTAAACCATATTCATATTGAACTATCATGTAGCAATTCAAAATTTGAAAACTTGTAGAAGGAAATTGTAAATTTTTTTTTTTTTACGATAACTCAATATATTCAAGTTCTCTTTTTATTAAAAAGTTTTTAATTTAAGTTTCTTGGTGACCCCTTAAACAAAATTTCATGAGCCACCACTGACAAGACCTTTAAATTAATTATATGATTGTATTGGTCAATAAGTCACATTGTTTAATAACTATATATCGTTGTAAAAGACAATACAGCTTGTATTGCATAAATCAATATAACTGTATGGTTGAATTTAATTGAAGAATCTAAAATATTAGACTTAAGAAATTGTAGCTAGTAATCTTTTCAAAAAAAAAAAAAAAAAAAAAGAAAAAAGAAAGAAAGAAAGAAAGAAAGAAATTGTAGTAATCAGTTTTGTTTCTTTGCAGCTTGTGAGGAAGACTCTTTCCATAAAGTGCCTTCATTTGGCCTCGAGATTCATTTAAATTTTCTGGACACATAGATCTCTAACGTAGTAATCAACTAATCATGTACTAATTGTGCGTGACCAACTTTCTTCTAATGTTTATAAAAAAATAAAAAATTTCTTCTAATGCTTTTCGTTCAAGCAATGAGTTTTTCAGATCTTGAAACTTGATTTTGATAGGAGATATTATGGCACATCAATTTAAAACTCATTGGAGTTCTAATATATATTAGACGAATTCCTCATAAGTCGGACAAATGATCCTTTATGAATCTTTTTTCTTGAGATAAATGCTTGTTAAAGGTCGTATATTAAAAAGAAAATTTATCGAGAACTCTATAGTTCAACTAGTTGGTATTTTTTAGTGTTTTTAATTAAAATATCTAGAATTTGAATCTCTTCATTCTCAATTATCAAATTAAAATAAAAATACCAAGAATCTTAGAGTTTAACTGATTAATTTCGTCATTCAAGATTCAAATCTCGCCCTTTTCAACTATCAAATTATTATTATTTTTTTAAAAAAACCATAACTTTAGCTTCAAACTCGCACGTTTCTCCGATGATAGAAAATGTACAATTTTTTAATTAGACCCACTACATAAATAAGTTAGAATGAACATTTTGTCTTTCTCAAAAAAAAAAAAGACAAAAAAAAAAAAAAAAAGAAGAAAAAAGAATGAACATATTGTAGTTTGTCACTATACATGTTATGAGTTGGTTGCCACTTACGCAATCATTTTACTAGAAATCCGAAACAGAGTTGAATAAAAGCATATGGACATTTGCTCATTGCTCATTCTAATTGTTTTTTATCTAATAAAAAATATTCCTTCAATATTTTAATTAACTAACGACTTTTTCACTACGGCACTAGAATTAAAGTATGACATGATTAACAGTTAAAAATGTTACTAAGCAATGTAGTTACTAATTACTATCGTGTTGTGTGTGAGAAAGAGCATTTTTGAAAGGATGAAAAGTATAACAAAAATTAGAAGTCAAGGGTATTAGGTGTTGAAATTTGAGGGTCCTCTTGTTCCTATTTATGTTGAAAAAATTTGGATCAGTGCCATTGTGACTGCTGTCATATAAATATAAACAATAGGGTTTCGAATTTTATTTTATTTTATTTTTTAAATTAGTAGTCCAAAATGAATTTCTAACGCTCCAATCCACGTGCTGCAGTATAGTTGACATAATTTTTTTTTTTTTTAAATATGAGATGATCAAATAGCTTGGTCTTCGCTCATCATTACCTAGTACTACTAGGGTTGAGATTATTAGTTCTCACAATTAGTGTTAGGAAACGGTGATTTATTACACTGCATGCAATGCTTTGGGTTCTTTGCCATAACTTTTTTTTTTTTTTGTTGGGGGGGGGGGGGGGGGGGGGCAGGGAACGTAATTCTTTTATTTCATAATTAAAAATTTATTTTATAAATTTAAAACTATACCAATTTTAAATTTTAAACAATACGAATTTTTAAATATTTAATTTAGAATGTAAAATGAATTTCTAAAGAGATTCATTTCTTAAGCTTTTGAATTTTGAATAATCTATATTACTATTTAAGGGGTTTTCCCTTGTTTGGGATTCTCAATTTAGATGTCCAAAATATCCTTAAATTTATTCATTTTTAAGGCTTAAATCATAGAGTTAGACATGTAAAACTAGTAACGTAAAAACTCCTAATTTTTATCTAAAAAAAAAAACAAATTTTTCTCCCATCTCCACATTTCTCTCCCAAGTTAATTGTCAAGTACTAATGTAAATTCTTCTCTTCGAAAAAAAAAACTGTTTTTTTTTTCACAAACGTACCTTATTTTTATCATTAAACTGTTATTTTCTCACCTTTACATTTTTCTCTCATATTAATAGTTAAGTACTAATACAACTTCTTAAAATAAAAAATAAAATAAAACTACCATGAGTAAAACGTGTAAACTCAAAAAATAAAAAATAAAAAGCTTCATCGCTCATGCGAAGTACGAGTGATGAGGCTAATATCACTTGAGTGTGTATTGAGATGTGCATTAACTTGAAGTAAGTTAATAACAACACAAAATAAGTATTTTTTTCGGAACCACCAAAATAAGTTTAATTAAAATCCAAAAGAGTGGGGGTACGCTTTTTTTTTTTTTTTTGGCTTACCATGATTATCTCACACTGTCTAATATACACCGTCCATACAAATGTTGAAAATGTTTCTCATAAAATATTTTACAACGGAACAAATAGAGAGTAAAAGTCTTAGTCATTACTTCCCACATTAAGCTGACATTTTGGGTTTGAATGGTCCAAGGTGTTGCAAATAGTTGTACACTTGTACTCCTTTGTAGGATCGCTTATTTGCTTAAAAGTTAAAATATTTTTCCTTCACCTTTAACTTTAAGCAAGTAAATTAACAAAACAGAAGCCTTACCAAATTCATATTTAACTTAATGTCTCATCTGTCTAACTAATTACGGAGTATTTTATACTATAAAAAAAGGCACGACCTTTCCATCATGGGTAAAATTTTCTACTCCCCATGTGATGTGGGAGTCTTGCTATTGCGTGATTAATACTCCGTGCAGAGAGATTTGTGGAATTTTGAAACACGTTTGTGTACTAACTCTGTCCAAGGAAGCCTTATAAATAGTATCACACTTCAAGAAGCAATACCACTATAACTTGCTTTCCAGTTTGCATGTGAGAGAAAGCGAGAGAGAGAGAGACAGAGAGAGATCTAGAACTCAAAAATGGGCAGAAGCCCTTGCTGTTCTAAGGTGGGAATGAATAGAGGAGCTTGGTCTGCTGAAGAAGACAAAATTCTCACTGATTACATCGCCACCAATGGTGAAGGAAAATGGAGAAATCTTCCAAAGGAAGCAGGTAAGACATATAAAAAAAAATCCCAGCAAACGAAATGCTTATACATGCTTTCCTCTTTGGGATTTAATTACATTGTTCCATGCATATATGTAGGTCTAAAGAGATGTGGAAAGAGTTGCAGGCTTCGGTGGATAAATTATCTCAAGCCTGACATCAAGAGAGGAAATATTACATCTGCTGAAGAGGACCTCATTATTAGGCTCCACAAGCTCTTAGGCAATAGGTATTTTCCCATTATTCTTTTTAATCTTTATTTTTGTTAAAGACCATCTATTGTATTGAATTAGATAAAATGTTGTATAAAAGACTGTCTTTATATAAATAGAATCACGAGCTCTGTTTAAGCAGAATGAGTGAAGTACAAGTAAATGAAGTACAACGGGTTGCTCAGCTCGTTGACTTGTAATATACATCAACAATGTACTATTTATTGATTGTATTGCTAAACTGTTTTTACAGATGGGCGCTCATAGCCAAGAGGCTGCCTGGGAGAACAGACAATGAAATCAAGAACTACTGGAACACTGTCCTTAAAAAGAAGCTGAGCAATAAAGGTAAGGAAGCAAGCGACGATAACAAGAAAATCAAATCTTCAGTTAAGAGTGTGCCAGAGGTGGTCAAGACCAAGGCATTTAGGTTCACAAAGGTCTTTGTTGCACCACAAGAAGACAAGCATGAAGCTTTTGATGATAATAACAATAATGTCCTTCAAGAACCTATCTACTCTGAGAATGATAACCTTGAAATGGAATTGAAAACCATTGATCGCCAACAACTACTTCCGTTGGTTTCTTTTGATGAAGAAGAAAAGTCATCAAATTTTGCACAAAACTTTAGCATGGAGGAGCTTTTGATGTTTGATAATTTCGAAACGGATATTTGGAATTTATGCATGTTTGATGATAATATGGAAGGAGAGGCTAACAATGGTGGTGCCAATGATCTTTGCTCACTTTTGGATGAGCCTCTTCCATTCTATGAAGAGAATTCTGAGCAGATGCATTGGATCTAGATTAATACACTGTTTGATAACTTCTTATAAGTTAACCTTAGTTGGTACAAAAGGTTAGAATTGATGCCCCATGAAGCAGAAAGGCATTCTCACTCTCTCTTTATTTTTAGCTTCTCATTGTGATAACAATTGTACAACTTGGTATAGAGATTCAAAGTAGCTTGTACACTGTAACACCAAGTTGACTACTTCTGAATATTGTGAAATAAAACATCTAAATTAAAATATTTTTCTCGTCCCTATAATATGGCATACATTTTATTTTCATCTTTTTTGAGAAACACACATATATATAGGAGAAGGGAGATGAGATAAGGGAATACACACAATTATTAGAATATTTTATTTTCATCTTTAAAAATATAAAATATTCTAATTTAATCGTTGAAAATTGTAAAATGCTCTAAATTTCATTATTCTATCCGCTATCTATTACGTTCGGGCGGTATTTCAGGAGCAATATTTTTTTATCCCTTAAATATGCATTCTATTACATACATGTTGACTAAAAACATTACAAATGTGAATGGAGTGGTGACAGATACAAATCTGCCTATATCATACACTTTTCCTACTGATTTTTCAAATTATCTTTACCTTTATGTATGGGTCACATGCAGAACACCAAAATTCAAAGCCTTTTTCCTTATGTAAGTTATTAGAATAAGAATTGTCGGGTCCCAACTCCCAAGTGGCGGAACTATAGTCAATTCTGGCATGTGTGGTTATTTTTATTATTATTATTCATTTATTTTATTTTATTTGTTCGTTATTTAGGACTTGGGATGAGGGATTTGGTTCTGGCCGACATCTCCATTTAAAATACTAGCCAATGTTAATTTGACTATAAAACTCTAAGTTGACGTACATTTGTGTGGGTTAAAACTTAAAAAGTTAAAGTTTCATTCGAGATATGTATATAATGTCAAATATTTCATCTTTTCATACTCAAAAACAGGTTTCAGTGTAAGGATTTATATCCCCCGATCATTTAAGGCATTCCATTGATAATGAGATTGATTTTTAAATCTTTTCTTTTATAGATAAAGCTGTACTTTAAATTTCAAGTCTACTTAAATTGGGGAAAAATTACTTATTTTGTAATATGGAAATATGAAACTCGTGACAATTGGAGATTTAGCTCAGAATTATTTTCCAAAATAAAATACAAGAAGCGAGTGATGAGGCTTTGATTACCCAATCATCTATAATATTCCGTGAAAAATGGGCTAGCGGGCATATATGTGAGATGGATCGTCTTGTTTGTTTTCTATATTCTTCGTATCATAGAATTGGAATATCCCAAACCCAAAGGCATTTAATGATTCGATGCATTCATCTTGGCCATTCGATTTTCAGTGAAATTGGGGACTGAAAGGCCATGATAGATTGCAAAGAAAGAGATGCATCAGTTTTGAGGTTCATTTAGTGTCTTGTACATATGAGTATCTATTTGGTGATGGAGATACAGAGATGTGCAATTAATAAGAAATTTTGATGGGGTAGAGGTGCTTGGTAATTCTCAATTACGATAGAGATCGACCGTGGACAATAATATAGATGATGTACTCTTTTGGTGAGAAAGACTATAATAACTAGTATTTCGGTATCAAAGAGAGGATGAGATTATTTTTTGAGGATTATTTTTTAAAATAATTATTATGTATTTAGATAATAGTGGTCGAGTCTTGATGCGATGATAAGTGTCATCTACCAAAAGAGAAATGATGCCTACTATAACCTTTCTTTGATGGCTACAGCTCTCAAGGTAGGAATGTACAAAATATGATGGAGAAAATCTATTTCCTCCGCTTTTGGAGACGTAAATATTTTTCATTTTTAAAATATTTTTTTATTCAAAAGTATATTTATTTTTTTATTTATTAGGCATATTAAAGAATGAGTAATGTTACGTTTATAACATTTTTACAACAAAGTCTGTATGGTAAGTTATTATTAGTTTTAATCTGGATTCACCACTGACATCATATTTTTACTCACCAATAGCAACGTGACATCTAAAATTTGTTATGAAATTGTTACGGATGTGACATTAATCTTAAAAAATAACTATTACAACTATTTAGAAATAAAAAATTGAGGACAAAATAACTACTCTAGGTTATTATTTCATTATAGGACGTATTCCTACTTTCCTACATCCTAAATTTGGATACGTTGATCAACTTGTTTAATGGCTTGCTCTCATGCTAAGATCAAAATATAATTTTAAGGAAAAATTTGTTTATAAGACAGTTTTATAAGATATTCTCTTGTAACGTGTATATGTTCTACTTCTTACATATTGTGAAAGAGATATCTTATGAGATCTACATCTCACATATTATAAAAAAAAAAACTTATAAGACCGTTTCATACCTTCTCAATCCCAAGGGGTAGAGAAAAAAAAAAAAATTGTTAACTAAGTATACACTGTGTTGTGGTAGAAATCTTTAATTACTACCGAATAATTATCATCAATCCTTTTCTAATAAGTTAAAAAAGGTGCCATGGCGCCATGTCTGCCTCTTTCCTATCACAGTTCACAAGACAATTTTGAACTGCCAGTCTTGTTTTGGACATGGTAAACTTTTGCTCAGCAAATAGTCAACTAGTAATACCTATCCCAAAACCAAGGAAAGACTGTATAGTGTCATTACATTAAATTGAGAAATTGAGATCCTAACAGCAAGTTGATAGTTGCCAAGAGATCTGTTCATATAAGAATAAAATAGATTCTAGGTGGGGATTATAACTTAGAACTATGGTTATTTGATTTGAGATCCAAGATTCTACTTTCCAAAGAAAGAAAAATGTTAAAAAATGACCAATAATGATGTAGTATGTTAAAAATAATAATTAAAACCATTAAAAACAAAATATTAGTTCATATTCTGAATCTCCATCTATTAAAGAAATATTGTGTTGTTCTCAATACAGATTAGTCTACCATCAAATCAGTCAATCTTATAACATATAATAAAAATCACATTCCATTTTTTTTTATAAGGAAAAAAAATTCAGATTCTTAAGCAAGGATTAAAAATAATATTCTCAAATTAACAACATAATTGCAAGTTGAGACTTAGAACAAGATTGTAATTGTAAAAGAAGACTCGAGATATAATATTGGGGGAGGGATAAGTTCAAATTAAATACTAAAACCCCATTATAAGTTATACCAAACGCTTGGTGTACTATTTATTCCTCTCACATAAATGTGAGTCTAATATGTAAAATTCATATATGGGGTCTTTTTTTATGTGAGAATAATGTATAGTATACTAAATGTACCAAATAATTTTTATGGATAAAATTTAAGTACAATTCCTTAGGTGCAATATATTATGCATTTTTATTTAAATTCAAATACTATTAGATTTAATTTAATTGTTCTTAATTTGGGAAAGATGATATTCATGCTTCATTGAAAAATGTAACCATGAGATTGAATATAAATTAAGAAATTTAATGTACAACATCTAAGTAACTGGCCTTCTTTGTTGCCTTGGTGGTTGGGGAGCAAGTATTTTTATCCAACTTCAAATGTTCAAATGCTGTTAAAGAGAACGAATTGTACCAAAGTTTTACCTCATCACAACATCCCCAGTCCTTTGATAGCGGCTATTATATAAGAGATGATTCAAGAAATAATTTAATGCAGGGGAGGGAGATGGTGAGTTTCAAATACTAAAACTTTATATATATATATATATATATATATATTTTTTTTTTTCAATTTTGGGGGCCAAGGCCCCTCCTTAAAATGAGGTATGATTTTAATTTGAACCAGAATTCAATTAACAAAAATACAGATATTAGTTATTGCTTAAGAATTATAATACTATGACTTAAACCGATAATTTTTTCCAACAAGGTTTTTGAATTTTAATATATTTAATGATTAGGAATTTAGGATCCCAAAAATGTTGTGGAGACAAGGAGGATTTATAAACTATTTGCCAAGAAGTATATTTTTCGGTTGTTTACTATGAAACCATATATGCATCAAAGAGATTGCTCAGAATTTTAAAAACTCAAGTTTAACGTATCAAATAGTGAATACAAGTCCTCCATCCCATTTTTAATGAAAAAAAAGATTTGTGAAAAGCTCAATTGGTGAAATATAAAGTGAAAGTACTATAAATTTATAGGATTCTTATATGCTCATTTAATTAGGTACACTTTTTTTGGTCAAAAAAACATATTATGAAGATGAGTAATGTTACTTTTATAACATTTTTACAACAAAATATAAGTAGTAAATTGTTATTGATTCAAATCTAAGCAACTAGTATAATTTTTTCATCCATTAACAATAATTTGACTCTAAGTTTTGATGTGAAAATATTATAGATATAAAATTACTCAAGACAACTAAGGTTTGTCTTTAACAACTTATATATAGGAAGAATCATTTCGAATAATTTATAAATAAGAAGAATCTTTTGGAATGATTTTCGAATAATTTATAAATAGGAAGAATCATTTCGAATAATGGCCAAAACTGATACATAGTACTATAATAGTTATTTATTTTGTTATTTGACTTGTAACAAAGGGCAATGAGCTTCATCGGTATTTCCAAAGTGTTGATCTGTTTTATGTCTACGAGTCCGAGGTAATATATATAGGACAGATCCTATCTATCAGGAGGAAACAAAACCCTCCAAAATCACATGTTAATTTCTTATATTATTTTAATGATTAATTTTCTGTACCGTACTTAATATATTTCTTGGATTGAATAATGTTCGGCTGCAATTTCATTTTCAATTTTTTAAATAGCAATAATTGATTTTGCTTTTGGACATAAGTCTCTAAAAATAAGATAAAACCCTATAGAAGTAAGTTACTGTACTATTTAGTGACCAATATCATATTTTCTTAAATTCAAATGAGAGAAATATGAATAAATTATGATGGCATGAATGTCATTCAGCTTGCTTGGCCAACCAAACAATCTAGTTTCATGCTCATTGTTTTTGTGCTGATAATTAAACTATTTACTTTTATTTCATATTTATACATTTCTACCTTATCAATGCCATAGGTGATTTTGATCATTTTTCCTTGATTTTATTCCTTCGTGGTAAAAGTTTGAAACTGATAATTCAGCAATGTATGTGTAGATCTATAGGATATGAAGGGGTACTACTACACCAGAAGAATCAATCTTTGACTGTGTGGTTATCTGGTAAGGACAGCTTTTGGCCACTGCAACCTGTTTTGAAAGACATTTGGAATTCACAGCATTTACTATGCGGCTCATGTGTATCGAAATTCGAAAAGTGGATCCTCAAAGAAGCTGACAATTAGCTGCGGTGCTTTTACAGACTACATAGACTTGACTTTTAGGTTGATCTTGGAAAAAAGATATGGTCAAATCCAAAAAACATCTTTTAAGTTTCGGTGAATTGTTTATTCCGCTCCTAAAGTTTATAAACTGCAATGGAATGAATGATGGATTTGGTCCTACTGATGGGTGAAAAAAAATTATCACCAATCATAAAATATAGCCTTTTTTTTTTGTTAGGTAAAGGGTTTTTGGCCCAAAGGTCATTAGCACTACTATACATAGCTTGCTTTACACTACTACTACTATACATAACTAGCTTTCCTGTGTGCATGTGAGTTTGAGAGAGAGAGAGAGAGAGAGAGAGAGAGAGAGAGAGAGAGAGAGAGAGAGAGAGAGAGAGAGAGAGAGAGAGAGAGACTAAGCTCAAAATGGGTAGAAGTCCTTGCTGTTCTAAGGTGGGAGTGAATAGAGGAGCTTGGTCTGCTCAAGAAGACCAAATGCTCAAAGATTACATCGCAACCCATGGGCAAGGAAAATGGAGAAATCTTCCAAGAAAAGCAGGTTATTCAAAAACCATAACAAACGCTTTGGCTTAGTTGACAACTTTTAATATTTTTAATGAAAACTTCCAAATTCAAAACCCCACTACCCCAAATATCAAATTAGTAAAAAATAAATAAATGAACAAAATATACTTTTCTCTTGAGATTTTGTATTATATAACTTAGTGAAAAGTCCTTTACCTTTAATGTATGAGTGATACAAGTAATATATGTTGTTCTGTGCATGTAGGCTTAAAGAGATGTGGAAAGAGTAGTATGCTTCGGTGGATGAATTATCTCAATCCTGACATCAAGAGAGGAACTATTACACCTGATGAAGAGGACCTCATTATTTGGCTTCACAAGCTCTTAGGCAATCGGTATTCCCATTATTCTTCCTATTTCAATTTGTATAGTCCATTGAGTAAGTTTTAAGGATATATAACATTTTTTACAATTTTTTCATGATTATTGCTGACATAATTTTTTGTGATTAGAGTAATATTATTTTCATATGAATTTATTACTTATACTATTTTTATTATGCACCGATCACAACAGTTCACCGATACTAGTTACACTTTGAAATTTTTACTATTGCTTTAATTAATTAAGTACGTACGTACTAAATATTTTTTCACTAATTTGTTATTCCAGATGGTCTATAATAGCTAAGAGACTGCCAGGACGAACAGACAATGAAATAAAAAATTATTGGAACTCTGTCCTTAAAAAGAAGCTGAATAATGGTAAGCAAGCAAGTACTGAGAAAACCATTCTTAAACCATCCGATAAGACCAAACTCCATAAGACCAAACCCTCCACAACGTCGAGTGTGTACAAGTACAAGGTGATTAAGACCAGGGCATTTAGGAGCACAAAGGGCTCTGTAACCTCACAACTTGACAAGCTTGAAGCTTTTAATAATAATAATATGGTCATTGAAGAACCTCTTACCAAGGATATACACTTGGTGAATATTGACAACGTTGCAAAGGAATCAAATTAAAATCCAGTGATGATCAATCCGCATTGGTTTTTTCTGAAGAGGACAAGTCACAAAACTTCTTGTTAGGCTTTAGCATTGAGGAGCTCAATGAGCTTTTGAAGTGTGATAATTTGGATGTGGACTTTTGGAATCTATGCATGTTGGATGAGAGTATGGAAGGAGGAGCTAATAATAATGGTGGCGCTAATGACATTCTCTTGTCTTCTTTGGACCATCCTCTTTCATTCTTTGAATTAGCGCGTTCGGAATGCTAAATGCCGTATGTAAGGTTTATTTAGCATTTTTTCCTCAAAAACCTCCCACATCCGGAATTGCAAATGCTCAGAATTGTAAATTTTTTTACAATTTTGCTACAGTGTCATTCTACATGTAGAATGACACTGTAGACTATTGGATTTGTTTTTTAATTTGATTTATTCTTTCTCTCTCCTCTCTCTCTCTCTCTCCTCACATTTCGTCTCGCTCTCTCTCTGTGAATTGCTCTCAACTCTCACTCTCTCTCTTTGTCTTTGTGCCGGTGGTTGGGCCTCCATGCCGGTGGATCGACAGGTTCTGTGGGTTTTTTTTTTTTTTTTTGGCTGTGACCAGTGCTTAAAGGAAAAGGTGGGTATGGCCGAAGTGAGTTGTGGGTTGTGGTTCTCTCAAGTTCGATGTTGCTAGGTTTTGTTGGTCGTCGAAGATCGCTAGTGTTTGGGTCCGATGTTGCTGCGTTTCTGAGTTGCTCAGATTGGTGATGGGTTTAGTGGAGATTGGCATGAGTCACGGCAAGGTCATGGTGAGGTTGTGCATGGTGGAGATGGGGGTGGATTCCGATGGGTTTTGCTATGGATTTCTAATGAAGTAAATTCGATTGGTTGGACTTTGGTTGGATTTTGGATTTCGCATGGTTGGACCCTGGTTCTTCTGGGTTCAGAGTTTTTTTTCTTTTTTTTAATATGGGTTTTGTTCTGGTGGCATTTTGGTGGGCAGTGGACAGTGGTGGCGTGGTGAGCATGGTGGGGGCGGGTGGTGGTGACTGGGCAGTGGAGGCGCGGTGATAGAGGTTGAGGGAAGGTGGGGGAGAAAATTGGAAAAAAAACAAAAAAAAAAGAAAAAAATATATTATATTGTGTAGATATATTATTTTAATGAGTAGAATAGGAAAATAAAAGTTGAGATGCTAGATGTATTGTAAAATGATATTGTATAATTGATAAATTGACTTTTTAAGATGGTAAAATAGGATATGATAGAATTTCCTGATGTGAATGCTCTAAGTCATTGCATTGGAGATTACTGTTCCCTATTTTTTAAAACTTCTTATAAGTTTGGTGTAATAATTAATTGGGAATCACACCCTATGAAGAAGAAATCATTGGTTCAACTTTCTCTTTTGTTTTTTCTTTGAATCATTCACTTATATAAATTGGGATAGAAATTCTATGTGATATCAGATATGTACCCCAAGTTTGCTACTTTTGTATATTGTGAAATAAAAATATATTTGGCTAATGTGACCATACCATTTTTGCTTATTTTATTGATCTTTATATTTGTTTATTGAATAGAAATAGGCATATTTTGCCAAACATTTAATTTTTGCAAAAAGTAATAAAGCCTCTTTCTAAAATTTTTTAGTTATGTAGACACTTTTGAAACTTGATTTTGCTAAAATTGAGTTTCGAGTAAAAAATGAGTTTAGTGAACTCGAGTTTAAGCAAATGAGCACTCACGTGGATCGTCTAATGTGGCATTTTAAAATAAAATATCCTATGTGGAACTCAAATTAAGTAAATTTTAATTCCATCAAATGCTTAAAAGTGAAATAGGCAAGACAAATGTATTATATGTTTGATGGAACTCGAGTTTCAAAAGAGACTACATATAACTAAATAACTTTGGGCAATAGCTTTTCAGAAATATTTTTTTTACAAAAACTAGATAATTTGAAAGAAAAAAGGCCAATAGAAATCACTATCTTACTTCTTGTGTTCCATTTTATGGTCTATCAATTATAATATGAGATTAAATTCTATAAGGATAGGGTGTAAAACTCATGTTTTACACTTTCCAATAAGTGATTGCCACATCAGCGTTTTTCTTAAAATTTAATACATTTTATCGAGTCCAAATCTTCTGTCCCACTTTTTACACTGCACTCTATACTCCACTAATAAATGCTTGCCACGTATTAACTTAATTAATTAGATACTATCATTATTGACTTATTAATATTACTATTATTAATTAATGGTAATATTTAATTAATTAAGTTAACACGTGGCAAGCATTTATTGGTGTAATATAGAATGGAGTAGGAAAAGTGGGATAGAAGATTTGGATTCCATTTTACCACACCTAATAACATTTCAATAGATTCTCAATTTAATTGGATTTCTATATGAGTATTAGAATTGATTGAGTGTGATTAGAGGGGTAAAACATGAGTTTTATACCATGTCTTTATAGAATTTAATCTCTTATAATATATATGTCATGTGTATAATTTTTTTTTTCATTTTTCATTTTGTTATTTTATAAGGAAAGTAAAAATAATATATTACAAGATTTTTTTTTTTTGAGAAACAATATATAACAAGATTATTGATCAAATATATATATATATATATATATATATATATATAACAAGATTATAAATGTATACTATATTCTCTTACATAATAATATATAGATCTCACTGTTAAATTTATGGTAGACCTATTATTTATGCAAAATGAGAAAAATGCATATTTATTATACTCTAGGAGTAATATATAATTTTTCAACAAGTTATACTAGTGGAGTATAAAATGGAATATAAAAGGTAGGACAGAGAATTTATTTTGTCTATGTTCGCTACACCCCCCAACATAAAGCTTTGCCCAAGATGTGATAAGGTCAAAGCCAACTACTCATATAAGGTTGTTTAGGAGTCTAGTCCAGTTGGTTTTAGATCTCCGCCAAATCTGGACGAAGATCTCCGCTTGATCTGAAATCTCTTTGAGATTTTCGTCATAATTGGTTTGATTGTGTCAGATTTTAATCTGGGAAAATTGAGACTAGAACCAAAAGGATTAGTTTTTGGAGAGACTTCAATCCACCACTGACCACCTCTTGCCATCAAAAAATCACTCGAATCATAAGGAGCAGTCTGGGTCCAGCAGTTGGATCAGTTTGAACAAGTCCTTACAGTCCTATATAGAATTCATATGTTAAAGGGACTGTTATTGGGCCCAACATATCCAAGCTTCCCTACCCATACCTCACCAACAAACTTTTATCTATTTTACTGTCTTTCATACAAACTCTGGTTTTCCAGAACAGATTCATGCAACTCACAGTTAATTTGGATTATAATCTTGTTATTGGTTACCAAGATATAAAGCTAAAATCAGGTTCAACCCTAGTAATTTTCAATCCTATCTCCATCTTGTCATTGATGTCTTGTTTTGTCTATACTGTGAAGTAAACTCGTCTGCAAATGTTTTGGTAAAGAAGCCGAAGCCAACATGAACCAGTACAAGAATATCAACAGTCTCATTTTTTGCATTTTGATATATAGAAGAAGTACAAACTAGGTCAAAGCTCAAAAACTTATAAATCTAAAGTTGAGCCTTAGTTATAGCATTGTGTGCATATCGTTAGAAGTATAATGAATATTAAAAAGATATATTCATTAATTTTCACCTTTTAATTTGATTTAGTGTTTAATGAATACTTCATAACTGTACCCTCTTGGCGTGATCGATGGTTACTTTGCAAGCATAAGTTCTTATAAGATGAAGAGTAAGAACTAGAGTTCATGTCGTTAGAAGAGAGTTTCACACGTATACACTTAGATTAGACTATAATTAAATTTCTATCTCATCTCAAGAAAGGAAAAAAAAAAAATCTATTTAGTCAATCATTATCAAGATTTAGTACCTAGTTAATTTATAGTTTTATTGTTCCTTTTTTTAGAAATTAAAAATCTGCCAATTTGCCCTTGGTCGAGCCAAGCAAGTAGTACTCAAATATTAATACTTATCCCAAAATCAAAAAAAAAAAAAAAAAAATCTATAGAAATGTGTGAAGTTGAGACCCTGACAGCAATTTGGTAGTTACCTAGATAATTGTTCGTCTAATAATAACATAAAATAAATAAAAACCAATTCTCAGAACCATGTGAATTGTAATGTCCAATAATTTTCTATCCGGTGCATCAAGGAGCTAGCTAGACGCTGTCACTAGTCAGGCAAGTTGGAATTTTTTAACCTCTGTATGAACATGTGACACTGATCAGGTTTCAACACAGTATTCCAACTTTATATCTATAATTTGGTACACATCTCTATCAGCTTTTCCAAATTTTTGTATTATTCCAACTTTCTCAGAACCATGTGAATTGTAATGTCCAATAATTTTCTATCCAGTGCATCAAGGAGCTAGCTAGACGCTGTCACTAGTCAGGCAAGCTGGAATTTTTTAACCTCCGTATGAACATGTGACACTGATCAGGTTTCAACAGAGTATTCCAACTTTATATCTATAATTTGGTACTTATCTCTATCAGCTTTTTCAAATTTTTGTATTATTTGGAGAGTGAACAGTTATATTTACTCTTTATATACTTACTTTTACAAATACACTTTTTAACAGATTCTCTATCTTTTCTCTATCTCATTTAAATATTATTCTTTCATTCATTTTTTATTATTTCTTTAATTTTTCTTTATTCATTTTTTATTATTTCTTTATTCATTCTCACCAACTATATATTTTAAAATCTCCTAATGGGTAAAGATTTTAAAATTGTGGGTGGTCTTTTTTTTCAATGGATCTCGTGAAGCACTTGAGATAACAATATTACTTTATTCATTCCCAACTACTATACTTTTCTAATTCCCAATAACTATATTTTTAAATCTCCCAATGGTAACATTTTTAAATTTTTCAATAATCATACTTTCCAATGATTTTTTTAATGATCATATTTTTCATGCTTGCATTATTTTTCATTTATCAAATCTATATTATTCTTGAAATTTATCAAGTCTATGTAATTTGGAATGAATTTATTCACTAAAATTTTCATAACAAATCATTAATTGTTGCGTAATTCTTATTTTTTAAAATTATTATAATTATTTAATAACTTATAATTAATTAATCAATTATTCCTTTCTACTTTTTCTCAAAAAAAGAAACCTATTTAATATTAAATACCACACGTTTGAATCCAAAAATAAATAAATACCACACGATTACATTAAAAACAAAAACTAGGGGATAAAGACCACACATTTTCATACCCAATTTATTACTCAACCTCACATTTACTTCACATTTATCACATATTTACATCACAGAGAGAGAGAGAGAGAGAGAGAGAGAGAGAGAGAGAGAGAGAGAGAGAGAGAGAGAGAGAGAGAGAGAGAGAGAGAGAGATTGCTGCATAGATAGAAGGCCGGTGGAGATCGAGGTCGCCGAAAGGACAAAGCTGGTGGAGATCGGCGTTCACTATGGAGCACTACCTTGTCCACCGCCCCACCACCGCTTGTCCTCCTCCCCACCACCAAACTGGATCAGATCGGCTTGTTTTTCTTTTTCTTTTTTTTTTTCTTTCTTTTTTTTCATATCTGCTTGTTCTGATTCAACTTTATTGTAAGAATTGGATTTTGTTTTGTGTTTTGTGTTTGGATTATGTGAGACATTTGAGTCTTTGAGAGTGAAGCAAAAAGACTGAAACAAAGAGATGAGAGGAGAGAGAGAATTTTTTTTATTCAGTTGTTTAAAATTTTTAAGGAGAAAAATTCATTTGGAATTGTTACATTGTTCTCTAGATTAAGAGAACTACTAGCAACTTAAAAAAAAAATTGGAAAAGTTTTGTTTTAAGGGAAGCTGTTGGAGTGAGTTTTTGGTGTGTTTGTTCTCCAAAATTGGTTTTAGAGAACCTATTGGAGATGCTCTAACAGAGTTAAATACTAGAGGGAAACATATATATATATATATATATATATAGGGCAAGACTTGAGTATAGTATTTAGGTACTGTTCCCTAGGTTTCTCTCTTAAGATTTTGTCATGTGAATTTTTTCTTATGGAATGAAAATGTATTTTTTAATTAAATAGTTATATGGCTGAATTTTAAGATGAGGACTTAAAAAACACCACCTAAACTACTGTACCTACGTTTTGTCTATATATATATATATATATATATTTGGCTACTTTGAGATGGCCATGTCCATGCATGCAACCTCATATATATTGAGTTTCAACAAGATTTTTTTTTCTTTTACATAATTTTTTTTCTTAACAATGCTGCACATCAAATTTTACAATTTATTAATATGATAAATTATGATTAATGTAACATCACTTTTTTATTGTATTATCACTAACATAACTTTTATAATATACTTATTATTGCAATCCATCGCCTTAACAGTTGTAAAGAATACTGTAAAATTTGTTTTCTTAACAATGTTGCTCATCAAATTTTACAATTTATTAATATGATAAAATATGATTAATGTGACATCACTTTTTTATTGTATTATCACTAGCATAACTTTTATCATATACTTATTATCACAATCCATCACCTTAACAGTTGCAAAGAATACTGTGAAATTTGTTGTGTATTTATTTCTTGGATCTTATACAGTTCCTTTGGCATGCATGCTGATGCAGGCATACTTCAATCTTACCTAATATTGGCTGGCAATCAACTTACACATAAAGTATCACCTATAGATAAGGTATAAATCATAAAGTTAAATATTTTTATTCCACATAATCCATAAAAAATAAAAGTAAAAAGAAATCTGTTTCCTACTGATACCCCCGAACTTTCCCTTACACGTGACATGCATGCATGTTCCAAGAGTTGTGGAGTCGAGGAAAACTATTTTTTTTTAGGGAAACTTAATAATATAATTTACAATTACAAGTAAAATATTGTTCCAAGAGTTGTGGAGTCGAGGAAAACTATTTTTTTTTAGGGAAACTTAATAATATAATTTACAATTACAAGTAAAATATTTGTAGTGTGAGACGTACTTTTCATCTCGTTGCCACATGAAGCCATGCATTAAAGAGAGACAAAAACCAAAAAAAAAAAAAAAATTAGGATTCAGAATTTTAGAATTTCAAGTTAATAAGTTATTATGTCCCCAAGGTAATACAAAATGATGCTCCATTATTATATTTCTTCCAAGATCCAAAACAATAAAAAATTTAAATTAAAAAAATCTTGGATCACATGTTCCTTTTATTATATGCAATGTTTAATTCTTGATGGCTCACATATATTTCTTCATCGACTTATTAGATATTGTATCAAATTCCTATTTCGACTTAATTTGAAATTTGTTAGTGTAAAAAGAAAGTTTAGTTTATATCTATTAAACAAGTAATACTTGTTGTCTATGATAAAAAATCTATTTCTTATCCGCTAAAAAATGTATTCAATGTCCATAAAAAATAAAGACTAAAACCTTATAAACAGACAATACTATAAAAGGTTTGGTGTCTCTAATCCAAAGGACTAGAAAAAAAGTGGGGCTGTTTGGTAGAAGAGTTTGAGTAACGTTATTTAAAATGATGTGAGTAATGTGGTTTAAAAAGTGTTGTCAAAAATATGTATTTATAGTATTCATAAGGAGAAAAATGTGTTTGGTATGTGTGTGTGTGTGTGTGTGTATTTTTTTTTTTTTTTTTAAAGCTGATAACGGTACTGTTTTGAATTGATTACACATCAATCTTAGTACACTGTTGCTGAGATGCCATAGTGCACAGACGCGTGGGAGAGAAGAGACCATTTGCACAGATCCGTGGGAGAGAAGAGTAAGAGCTTACTGTCAGGTATTCCCAGAGTGTTTTACTCTCTACGGTAATATGTTAAACACAAACTCAAACAACAGTTGTTCTAAATCACTTACCAAACACATAGTTCAGCATGGGGCCCACTTGTTTGGGTGTTTAAATAGCAAACAACGTTGGCTGACGTGTGCGTACTAAATGGGGTCTTAATTTAGAGATAATAGTTGGCCTTTTCCTAGAGAGAGAGAGAGAGAGAGAGAGAGAGTCATGCACGTTTTGCATGTGAATTATACAAAATGCAAAATGGGGAATACACATGACTATTCTTGAGTAAGGCTGTGATGAGGAGGTTGTCTCGAAATTAACAAAGTAATATTTAAGTTAACAAATATAACTTTTTCTAGTCTTTCTCAATCATGTAACTTCAATACTAATTTATTTGTTTGCTCCCCAAAAAATTAAGATTGGTGATAAGCCCACAATGCACAACTCTTTAATGTATACTATTAAGACAATATGATGAGACCGTATGGCTAAGATGAGGTGAACATTTATAAAAGGAGGTGCTGGAAGTTTTAGTGACTGCAACTTCCTTGCATGCCAATTCATCAAATACATTCACAGACTCATTCAAAACAATCAAATTCATCACAATGTTCAACAAGTCTGTTCCCACAAAGCCATTACCACATAGACCAAGAAGGCAAGAACACAAGTAGTCGATGAACTTGTACTCCCACCATGATCAACATTCAAAACACAACATTTGAGCATGCTGTTGAGACTTGAGAGTGACATGGTCAGCGGCAAGATCTAGATCACAACTTAGCATGTGTTTGGATTAGTTTTTCTCTGATTTGTTGATTTTCTGAAAATGGGTAAAAGTATAATAGTACCATTAAAAAAAATTGTACGTAAGTAAATAAGCTAATGAACTAAAGGAAAAAGTTAATCCAGATTCATGCTCAACATCATTTTAAACCGCCTAAAAGGCATTTTAAGAATCAACCAATTTTGAGAAATAGCCTCTGATCATTGTGTTCCAAGACACAACATCTCCCTCAGGCTTTCGTCGCAAACACCTACTTGCTAAGTGAAGAACTGAAGTACCTGAATTTTAACTACATGTTGGCTATATTGGCTAAGCTGTACGAGACAAGGTTTGAGGCTTTGCTAAGACTTTGTTAATGTGGCAATCCCCCTGAATTTACCTTTGATTCTGCGAATGTTTTCAACAAATGCATATACCTTTATATCCTCTTTTGAAACACCCAGTTTTATGATACAAGGCTGCAAGCATTCACCATTCAGGGTTGGGCCAATTGGGTTCAAAATCGTTGTTAATGTGGCAATCCCCCTGAATTTACCTTTGATTCTGCGAATGTTTTCAACAAATGTATATACCTTTATATCCTCTTTTGAAACACCCAGTTTTATCATACAAGGCTGCAAGCATTCACCATTCAGGGTTGGGCCAATTGGGTTCGAAATCGAAGTTGTCGGCCAATTTTATAACGCACTACAATCCAAAAAGCTGGCCTAATGAATATTAAGCAACCGCATCAGATCGTGCATAATCTTGCAAAATACAAAAAGTAATCCATTTTATACATTTTGAGCAAAAAAATACCCACATCAATAAATGTAAAATTGTGCATAAATGCGCAAGTGCTATAGTAACCGTGTATATACATGGTTACTGTTGCTTGTGCATTTAATATTTTAGTATTTTTTGGTAGTATTGGGTTTGTGAGAGAGAGGGGTAGTGAGTGAGGAAATAATAAAAAATTGTAAAAAAATGAATATTTTATTGAATAGATGTGTAAAATAGATAGACTGATGTTGATATTTTGTAAAAATAGGTGTGTAAAATAGAAAAAAGTAATTTTTTTGTGCAAAATAAACAAAAAGTTTGCATCAGCTGATGCGGTTGCCCTCATGCAAACTTAGAGCAATTATATCAGTAATTCAATTGAGTTTACGCGCACAAAAAAATCACTATAAAAGTAGGACCGTGCTTGCTCCAATGAGAGTTGAATAAAAGAGCATGATCATTACTCCTTCCGATGATGATCTAATAAGAGTTTTCCTTTAAATTTTTAACTAAGAATTTATTTGCTGGGCATAAGCATTGGCAAGCATTACTTGATTAACAATTATAAATGATGCTGTGTACGTAGTTGAGGGAGAGAGAGAGATTATTAAAATCAGATGATGAAAGTACATAATTTGGGGAAAAAAGGAAAGAAAGAAAGAAGATTAGAATTGAAGGGTATATCCGTATATGATATCTAAATTTGAAGAGTTGGCTTGTTCCAATGTTGACAGAATTTGTGCAAGTTGGGTCACAAAAATTTTTAAGCTGAAATTCTAGTAGGGCTAAATTTATAATGCTCTAGCGTAAGTGCTTCAATAGACATGAAATTTAGGAAGAATGGAATTATCAAATAGCTAGGACCTCATTGACTAGGCATTTTTAGGGAGGTTCAATGATATTAGATATATCTGAAACATACACTAATTCAATTAGTTAACTGAAACATTCATGTTTAGGAAATTATCAGCCAATAATTCTTGTTGTATGGAAGAATCTTACTAAAACGGTGACAATTTTAAGTTCTTGCAGTCTAGGGAAGGGTGAAATAATATTATAGACAGTTAAGGCTCCCTCTAAAAAAAATCTTTGAGAAATAACTACCAAACAAACAAAAAAAAAAAATCATTTTGCATGAACAGAGGACATATACTTAAAAGAGTAATATTAGAGATTCTACAATTATGTTTTACAAATTGATACGAATTAGAAAAATGAATTTAGATATTTGTTTTTTTTATATTATTAAAGTCTTTATTAATCACATTCATTGTGTGGTAAAATTTGAAGTCGTTTAGCATTTTCCTACTCAAAATAAAAACCAAATATGAAAGTATTCTCAAGCAACAAATCTATATTACCATAGCTTTTGAGTGAAATTTCTGGTATGCTTTTGTGTTAGAATTTTTTTCATTTCTCTCGTATGTAAAAAAAAGAGGCAACACAGGAAAAATTTGCAAACATGAATTTTAAAATACCTTTATCACCGTTACATTTTTCAATTCACCAATTTGACTCATGTACTATCTTCACTGTCATATCCCCAGGCAGGAATACGTAGAACCTGGAAAAAGAGAAAAAAAATCAAGAAAAGGGTTCATTTTTCCAACTTTAGAATTTTCATTAAATATTAAAACCTATAAATTGAACAAAACACTGACAAGATAACCAGAAACAAATTAATTGGTCTAAATAGCTTTATTAGATAAAATGAACCTCTTGCATGAGAAATCAGGACTTGCAATTAATCAGTAATCAGGACTTGAGAAAGATGGTGACTTACAAAAAAATTCAGAGGAAAAGATTATTAGCCTTGCATAGATTCATCAAAGCCACCACTTTCATTGGGATTCCTCACAATCTGAGTCATGTTGTGTGCTTAAATTTCCAATCCAATTGCCTAAACGGGGTAAGAGTCTTTCAATTATATTAGGGTGTTGTGTCCTCTTTGGTTGAGGTATGTTACTAGAGCTACCTTCTCCACTAGGACCAGCCCCATCATAGTCATCAAACTCATCACGGTTACGCTTAATTTTGGTATCTTTTATTGAATCATCAAAATCATCCTCCTCAGGAGTGATGCTAACGTTGTTGGACCCAACCACACTTTGGTTGATATTTTCAATGTCTTGCTTATATACCAAACATGCCTCACATTCTTTAACCACCAAGCCTGGTGGACCTTTGGTTCTAAATTTAATCTCAATTGGAATAGAACCATTTTCATCATTTTGACTCAATTTTTCCTTGCTTGGATTGAAGAATCGAGGGGAATATCTCAGCCAAAGGTGATGTGATCCAATTTTTCCAAATTCTTCTGAGAAACCATTGGAAATGCTATGAAAACAATCAGATCCCTTGACCATTAAGTAATAAACAAGCCTACGTTGGATTCCAGAAGTTGGTCAACTGGGTGATGTTCCCGGACCACAAAAACAGCACACACAACAATTCCAATGTATTCATCAAGTAAAGCTGAAGGCAATTGCAAATCCACTGAAACCCAACACTTTGATGACTAAACCATTTTGAAATTTCACTTCCTAGAAGAATGAGACCATATGTCCATAAATCTTCACTACACTGCATTTGCATTTAAAACTGAATGTAACTTCTTACCATTGTTAAGAACATTTCATTATAGCCTTGATTCTCAACCAATTTGAAGCAATTGAGAAGAGAAAGAATTGGCATAAAAGGGCATTCTTGTCTCAATGGTAATGTTTCCAGTGAGGTACAACCATCTGCCTAAATAGAATCAATATTTGATGGAAGCTCTGGCAAATATTGAAGCCTGATACAATTACCCAAAAGAAGATAGTACAAGTTAGATAGTTGAATGATACTTTTAGGAAGGCTAACAAAATTATTTCCTCTTAGATTTAACCCTTTTAAAAAGGATAAGCAGCCAAGAGCATCGGGAATTGTCCAAAGATTGCAATAACTCAAGTTCAGGTTGGTCAAAGACCTTAAGCTTGACAAAGAATGCACCAACATGCCTATAGGATCTGGACTTGCTCTGCGCATTAAAGGAAAACTAAGGAGCTTATTTGATGATTTAGATGATAAGCCTTCACATCCAGAGAGAGAGAGAGAGAGAGAGAGAGAGAGAGAGAGAATCTCAAGATTTCTTGAGGGAAATGTGGGGAAGGACCATTCTATTATAGCACTTCCACTTAGATCCAATTTGACAAGGCCAGTTAAATGCTCCACTGATGATAGTAGCTCTTTTATAGCAATCCCGTCCAAATATAGGTGTGACAATCGTGACATATTTCCTACAATCTCTGGGAATTTCTTCAATCTTGAACAACCAGAAAGAATAAAGACATCAAGGGATTCCAAGCTAATCTTGGATAAAAGGCTTTCAAGAGATTTACAACTGCTTAGATCCAATTGAAGAAGTTTTTTGAGATCTCCAAGGGATGTGTGAATCTTAGATAATCTTGTACAACGTTGAAGAATCAAATGCTAAAAATTTGGGACTCCATTGAAGTTTGGGGTCTCAATTAAGTTCCAAATGTCACGGAGGTCTATGAGTTTTAACCTCTCTGAACTTTATTATAAAACAACAATTATTCAAATTGGGAAAAATAAACCCTTACAAACATATATTTATTATTTAAGAAAATTATTTTGCATTGGTGAAAATCTTACTTTGATTCCTTTCCATAGATGTTTGATGAGGCTGCAATGCATATTAAGTTCAACAAGTTTGTCTAGCTTGAAATTTGTTGGCATGGATTTTAAAGGATATCCATCCCAGTGAATAAAACACAATTCACTGGAAAAATCATTAAGGCCTTGAGGAAGGTCCACATTACTGATTTTAAATAATCTCAAGTTGTTCATATTTGAGAATGATTTAGCATTCAAGTGTTGCACTTTCTCAGGAGTTGGGTCGAGGAATATTCCTTTAAGAAATGTTGTTCCCTGGTAAATCAAAACAAAAGTTAATAGTAGTATAGTCCTAGACATTAACAAAAACTTAATCATTTGAATTGCATGAATATAAACAATAAGAAACTATGCAGTTTACTTGACGAATAAAGCTTCAACCGGTAAACAAAAACAAATTCAGTAGCACTGGACTAGACATTAAGGAAGCTTATATACATATAAGGAAGCTTAAAATTGTGTATAGTTAGCTTACCTCACTATATTTCAGCACGCGAAAAATATCCTCACTAAGCCACAATCTACTTTGTTGGCTAGGATTTTCAGGGGATTCACGATGAACAATTTCCCTTCCAAGCTCTTGTAGTAAATCATGCATTTGCAATTTTTTTCCCCATGAGGTGGTTATAAGAGATTTTTCCTTAAGAACGTCTATATCAATGATTGGCTGGTCATAGAGAGTTTGTAGTATATTTACTACGTAGTGTTCACATTTTCGATTGAAGAAACAAGCAATATCTAAAAATATGTTTCTCTCTCTTTCTTTTAGACCATCATAACTTATTTGAAGTACATCTAGAATTTCTCTTTCAGGACTTTCTTTCAGCCTACTAATGGCACCTTTCCATGCATCTATACTCCTGTGAAACAAAAAGGAGCCCAAAACTTTGAGAGCTAAAGGAAGGCCACTAGCATAAGAAATTATCTCTTGAGACAGCTCCACGTAACCTTCTAAAGGAGAGTCCTTCTTAAAGGCTTTCATACTAAAGAGTTGAAGACCTTCATCATTATTCAATTTCTTAGCCTCGTACATTTCAGCTTCAGACACTTTATGTTGGATCAATAGATGTTGATTTCTAGTTGTAATAATGATTCTACTCCCTTGACCAAACCAATCTTGCTCGCCCACTAATGCTTCTAATTGTTCATAGTGATCCACATCATCAAGAATGATGAGAACCTTTTTACGACACAATCTCCTCTTAATCACATTGATTCTCCATTGAATATTTCGTATATAAATATTGCTTTCAATCAAGATATCAGAAAGAAGTTGTTTTTGTAAAGGAACTAGCCAACTATTTCCACTTTTCCCTCTTATATTGGCAATAAAGCAACTACCTTCAAATTTACGATTAATTCTGTCATAAATGACTCGTGCTAGGGTTGTCTTACCCATTCCACCCATTCCCCAAATTCCTATATAGCGAACTTCATTCAACCCTAATTGTAAATATGAATTCATCATGTTATCCACATGAGGTTTTATTCCATCGAGATCCTTGTGAACACTTGAGTATATAAAATTCAAATCACTAAATATTTTTCCAACAAGTTCTTCAATGACTCTTGATTCATGCCTGTATATAAAATAGAACAATAATTTTGTGGAGTTAGCACAAGCTATAAAGAGATGAAAGGTTTAGAAAATGTAATATGTTGACATTCATTTACTTTTTCCTTTTAATTAAAAAAAAAAAGGAACTCTAAGTTCCATGACAAGAAAAAAAAATATAATAAATACACCAAATAAAATCTGTACTACAGAATTGAGCTTCTGGCCTAACCGTTTGCCCATTTAATTTTATCTTTGCTTATGAAAGCTGTATTGGAGAAAATATAAACCAATGTCAGTGGGGTGGAAAAACAAAACAGAGCACAAAACAGGGAAAGACCGAAAGAGACAGTCATCATGGGTTACAAGACGATCTGCTTAGTGGTCTTGGTTAGGATTGGATTTAAACTTCAAAGTACTAACAATCTTTTAAATCTGAAATTTACATCATTCACAAATTCTGGTAGACGGTAATTTGGCCCAACAAATTACTATCAGGGCTTAAGCCATGGTTGTTTTGGGCCTTTAGGCTGATGATCTTGTTTGAATTAAATGAAGAATAGGATGGGATTTTGTGATTAAACTCATCACATTAAATTATTCAATTTTAAAGCCAGTGATTGACTCGTAGAAGACATCATTTATTTTTAGGATTTGCATGATCCAATCAACGGTTATAGTGCAAGGCGAAATAATATGTTTAATAAGGAGTGTACTTGATTCAAGTTGTTTTACATTCTCAAAAAAAAAAAAAAAAAAAAATTTGTTTTAGGTTTTGGATATTGTTAAACCAAAGGTGGCCTCGTTGGGGTCATAAAATCTCCAACCCAACCTAACTCATAGGGATCATGCCTAATAAAATATTTGGATTTTCTTTCAATTATTTAAGCATATTACATAATTGGGCTTAATATTCCAATTTAATAGAAAAAGAAAAGTGTCACAATAATGAAATATATGTATGTACACATATATGTTTAACATAATTGGGTCGGATTACTCAGTTGAAATTTTTTGCCTACACAAATCTGATCTAAACTAAGTTAAATACATTATTCCTATCGTGTGTTTTGTTTTAGATGAAAAAAAAAAAATATTATTCCAAAAGAAATTCTTACTTGTCTCATAAATCCCATCTAGCAATACTAGCAACTTGTGTCAAAGCATCTTTCCATGTGTACACATCCCCTATGTTATCTTTGAAACGCTCTCATATTTAACAAATGCATCTGCAAAAGTCTTCCATTGATGCCGCACATCACTAGGATATACATAGTGGAAAACAGGTAGTACTATCAGTCCAGTCTTTTTTATGCACTCAACAATCTTTGCAAGTTCCATCAAGCACCAACTTGATGACGCATAGTCTTTTGAGAGAACGACGATAACAAATCATGATTTTTCTATTGCTTTCAAGAGCTCTGGGGCAATAAATGTTCCTCGCTTGAGTTTCTCACCGTCCCTATATGTGAATATGCCTTTTTGTTCCAAAGCAGTATATAAATGGTCTGTAAAATTTTTGCAGGTGTCACCTTTAAAGCTAAGAAAGATATAGTACGTCCATCCAAGCATAGAAGAAGATGGAAAAATGAGGAGGCGTTTTCTGTGCACATTAAAGCCTTTCGAACTGTAATCTAAATTCTTGAATGGATATGTATCAAAAGAATTGATGTGGGATTTTAAGAAGTGGAAAAGAACTGAAGGACAGTGACTGAAATGAAGGAGATGGATGTGCTTGAGTTTTATAGATTTAGGAAATTAGAGCAGTGACTGAAATGCTCAAAAAGCCTATAGAACTTAATTACGCCGGATTCAGTTTCTATTGTATCATTTTAAATAGAATGGGCATTGGAGTGGGTGTACGGGAGGGAAGGACAGACATTCAAGTCATCGATCTGCTTGCAATCAGGTCAACAATTCATTTTTTTAATACAGAGTAGGTGTGTGCAAATAACCCTCCCCCAGTCCCTCTCTTCCAGGTATCAAACAACGAAAAACAATCATATTGGACAACATTGGTTGTCAAATGTGTGAATTTTTTTTTTTAATTTATTTATTTATTTGCTATTCATGTACACTTTATATTATTGACTAAACAAATGTAGATTACATTGCACATATATCTGGACATGCAGAAGAACAGAAATCTTAGTTTTAAACAACAATGCTACACCTACTTGCATGAAATTTTTATTATACATAAATTGCAATTCATCATCTTAGATGTTATGAAATTTGTTATGATTTCAGACTAACTATTATTCAAATAGACGTCTGCATGAATGTACAAGCGTCCTATTTTCGGATACTCATTTAAAATGGATTTCATGGTTCATATTACAAATATAAAGGTTTGTCCCATGCCAATTGTGTACACTTTGAATTCAAGAAATAAAATATTAAACGTGAAATACACTCTCCATTCCAAGTGAAATAGAGAGGATCATGTTCCCCTCTCCATCTTCCAGGTATCTTCCTAGGAAAACAACTTCTTAAAATTATTGAACTATATTGATTGTTTATAAGGAGTATGCATGAAAGTCTGTGTGTGTGTGTGAGAGAGAGAGAGAGAGAGAGAGAGTGATTAGAGGACTACATGTCAAGAACTCTTTTTCTAATAAGTGTACGAAAGAGAGAGAAAGCATATCTTATTCCAAATCTCTTTGTATTTATCCTTGCTAGCTCTTTTATGATTCAAAGCAACATCTATAGTTGATATGTATTTCTGTACTGACTGCACAGTTAGGAGCAAAAAAGAATGAAAACTTTGAGCATATATACTTATTTGAAAAAGAATGAAACATTTCTCAAAGAGGAAGCAAGTTTATCAAATCCAATCATATAGTGATTCAAATATACAATCAATTTTAGCTTTGTATCTCCTTTCTTGCTGGGATTTTTTGTTCATCACCATAATATGGACGTTTTTTGGTCCATAATGTAGCTCATTGGACAAATTTTTGTAAATAAGATGAGCCTCTTCCCATCTCCTCTCTTCCTCCTTGAGTTTTTTGTCCCAAGGTTGGAAATGAGCTATGCTTCTCCTTGTCTTTTTCTCAATAAATCATATTTATTCATAAAAAAATATATGGTGATGAGCTCAGCTGCAGCATTGACATTGACGCTGACCCAGGTTTTCACATTTATCCTCAATTATTGAAAAAAGAAAAAAAGAAAAAGAAGAAGTCTATTTTGTGTTTGGGCAGTGAAGAACTGAGTTAATTTTTGGGTTTTTAGGGATTTCCATACGAATGGATTAATTTAAAGTTTGGGTCTTTTTTGTTTGATTAAAGTATACTTTTTTGCACTTAAAATTTGGGGTTGTTTTTATTTTTCCCTTTTAAGTTTCAAAATTTCATTTTGATCCTTCAACATTTTATAATATTTTCAAATTGGTTTGCCTCCATTTTTGTTAATAATTCGATAGTTAAGTGCTCTACTTATTTAACTATTTCATGAAAAAACTAGCTCTAGAACGCAATGCCTTTTGGGCCTTATCTAGATAAGGCAAGAATTTTATTGTTTTAGGCGCAAAAGGAATTAGTTATATAGAGGTAGGCTGCAAGACCAATATGAAAACACCAATATGCTTTAGAAGGCAATAATTACTAATAGAAATGGACTGTAAGGGTAATATGAAAACATAATCAAATATGAAGGGTCATAAATTCATAATTAAAATTTTGAAACATAAAGGCCCAAAATAAAAACAACTCAAAACTTTAAGTACAAAAAATTTACTTTAGTCTTTTTTTGGGGGAGGGGGAGGAGTAATGCAATATATATATATATATATATATATATATATATATATATATATCTGTAATTGTGAAAGTGGGTTATGCTTCATTATAAACAAACTACTATTACTTGTTATGTTAATGGTGGTTCCTTGCGTTGATAGTTATATAATAATAAACCAAATTGGACTGAATAAGACTGGATAGACTAATTAGGACCGAATAGGACCAAAGTGGATTGAATAAGACCGGTTAGAACAGAATAGGACCAAATTGAACCAAATAATATTGGTTGGACTGATTAGGACTGAAGTGTACAGGATGGACAATAGGACCAAAATGGACCTAATAAGACCGGCTTGAACAGAATAGGACCAAAGTGGACCGAATGGACCGAATATAGGACCAAAGTGATTTTTGGGAATAATGAGAAGTACGAGGCAAGGTCTGCAATCTTTAAAAACGGTTAATAATTTTAAGGGTGTAAATTGCAATTCAATCTATAAATCTATAAATTCAACAATGTGATTGTGCTGGATTGTAATAAGATGACTAAGATAATTTACCAAAAAAAAAAAAAAAGATAACTAAGATTTGGGCCAAGCCTATTGCTTACTAAAACAAAAGCCCAATCAGTACCTTGCCTCGTACTTCTCATTATTCCCAAAAATTAAAAATGCACCAAACGGTATAAAACTATGTTCAAGCTTTCCCGCCACCCTCTCTCTCTCTCTCTCTCACTAAACTCACCGTTTTAGCTTCTCACTTCTTCACCCTCTCTCTCTCTCTTCAGCTTCCACAGTCCAATGACCTCAATCATCGACGAAGACGACGACGTAAGTCCCATTCTCTCTCTCTCTCTCTCTCTTCAAACTCACCGTTTCTTTTCGTTTCGTTTAACTTCTCACTCACTCTCTCTCTCTGTGTTTAGGGTTTTGATTGGGAAGCAGCCGTTAGAGAAATCGACGTGGCTTGCGCCACCGCCACCGCCAACACGAACGCAAAGCCTTCAACTACTACTTCTGTGCAATCTTCCCATTTTGCCCCTCCCGAAACTCCCAAATTCCAATCCTGCACTGCTTCACACACCAACACCAACAACAAAAAACAAGGTCGGCAATCCACGCTCGACAAGTTCGTATCCAATTCGGGCCCACCGAGACCGCCACAGTATCATCATCAAGCTCAGGATTTCGTCGAAATCGATCGAGATCGCTTTGACGGTGGCGATGAGCTCAGCTGCGGCATTGACATTGATGCTCACGCAGCTCAAACTTGGATTTACCCAGGTTTTCACTTTTTTTTTTTTTACTTTTATCCTTAGTTTTTGGGTTTTTAGGGATATTTAAACAAATGGGTAATTCAAAGTTTGGGTCTTTTTTGGAGTTGTTTTCATTTCGCTGCTTTATGTTTTAAAATTTTCATTTTGGTCCTTCGTGTTTCATTATACTTTTGTATTGGTTTGCCATTCATGTTTAACTATTTTATGAAAATAGTAGCTCTAATATAGAATGGAAGAATTTTAATTGTTTTAGAAGTCAATCGCAAGACCAATATGAAAACAGAATGAAGCATGAAGGGTTAAAATGAAAATCTTGAAATGTTATGGGTCAAAACAAAAACAACCCGAAACTTAAGGGCAATATGTATATAGGATAATGCAATATAGTTCTGTAATTGTGAAAGTGGATACGCTTTAATATAAACAAACTTCTAGTCCTTGTTATGTTAATGGCAGTTCCATGTGTCTGTAACTATTTTAGTAATTCTGATGTGTTACTAAATGCAAAAATGTAATTTAAACATTTATTTACTATGTTTTGGAGTGGCGCCAATCACGTTCATTGTCATGACATTGATACTTGTTTATAAGCTTTTTTTGCAGTAAAAATTGTAGTAACTATGAAATTTTCCTTGAGTTTTAACCCATATTTCATACACATAAATTGAGTGGAAAAAGAGTTGTCAATGATACTTGTGTTATAGTAAAAGTGGTGGAACTTTAGTGCTTTTCCTTTTTTTTTTTTTTTGGTTATTACAAATTGTATTATTGTCACCGTTACCAACATTTGTCACCTGAAATTCACAGATGCTTCAAGTTCAAGCATTGCAACAACAAGCTTATCTGTCTCTCTCTCTCTCTAAAAAATTGTTTTGAATCATGCAGTTAATATTCCTCTTCGTGATTATCAATTTGCTATCACCAAGAAAGCATTATTTTCAAATACATTGGTGGCATTGCCGACGGGGCTTGGGAAGACACTTATTGCTGCAGTCGTTATGTTTAATTACTTCAGATGGTTTCCTGATGGTAATATACTCTTTACTATTTTGTAGCGCAACCAACATTCAAGTTCAGGTTGAATTTATTTGTTCTCTAATGAGTTAATGTTTTACTATAAGTTGTCTGATGATGATGCACAAAGAAAGCACCATTTTTGAACCATATGATAACTTTTGTTGAATTTTAAATGGTTTTTCATAAATTAATAATTAGTAAACTTCTTAGTGAAACTAATTTTTCGAAACTTGCCATCTGATACCTTCTAAAAGAAGCAAAATTTCCTGGTTCTAATTGTCAAATTAATTTCAAAGGCCATATTCTCGTTGAATCTACCTCTCAGACATTGTGTTTCTGTTTTTTGGTTTGGTTTAAGAAAAACAACTTTTGTTCTAGGACATTTTTTTGCACCAATTTTATCTTAGAAGTTGATTTTCTTTCTCTCCTCAATGTTTGGAAGATTGCCTTTGAGAAACTATTTGGTATGATAGAAACACTATTCCAAAAGTCTCATTGTAAATTTTGGAAGGATCTAAATAGATTTTTGTCAGAGCTCTGGGCTGTTAAGGAAAACCCAAATGGACTATGCAGGCAGTGTTATGTGGTTTCTTCACTTCTTGCACCATTATATTCATATTTAATAGTTGGGGCTATATGTATACTCCATCACTTTCTACAAGTTTCTCTGATGATATTCCATATATTAATTAACATATAGCCAATGAGATATGGTTCAGTTGGCACTTCCTTCTCCATAATAATTTGATGAAGGGTAAGGTCTTGGGTTTTAGACCCATTGGGTGCATGTGTAACTTATTTGTAAAAAAAATTAATTAACATTTAGCTGGCAATGCTTTGTTGAATAAAAGAGAGGTCAATGGGTCACCATCCTCCAAACTTGGTCAAATCAGATTCCAGTTGAGCATTGAGCAATTGAAATATCAGGCCACATATGTGGCCATGATTTATTTTTTTCGTGTTTAATTGCCTCGTTTTATTTCTTTTGCAAGGCATATGGAAAAATTATATTTTAATTACTTACATGGAGCACATCTATCCGCTTCCTTGTGTTTTAATTTTTTATTTTGGAAGCTAAACTTCTGAAACATTGACATCTATGCTTGGCTTGGTCTTACCATGGCAGGAAAAATAGTCTTTGCCGCTCCTTCTCGACCTCTTGTCATGCAACAGATTGAAGCATGCCATAATATTGTGGGAATTCCTCAAGTAAGATGCTCTCTTCAGTCATCAATGTGGTGATATGCTCAATTTTTTGCCTCTTAATGGATTTTTTTTTTATTAAAAAAAGAAAAGAAAAGAAGTCATTTACATTTTTTTTTTTTTTTTTTTTAAGAAGGAAGTCATTTACATGTTTGGGAAGACATAAATCAAACTTATTGCAGGAATGGACAATTGATATGACGGGTCAGATAAGTCCTACAAAAAGAGCAGGCTTTTGGAAAACAAAAAGAGTTTTCTTTGTTACTCCACAAGTGCTGGAAAAGGATATTCAGTCTGGTGAATCTTTGAACCACAGCTTAATATTTTTTGGGTTGCTGAATTGTTACGATTAATTGTGACATTGAACTAACATGGGAAGGTATTTTCTGCATGTAATCCGAATTGAGTTAGTGGCATAAAGACTTCCATAATCATAGGAAGTACCAAAAAAAGTTTTGGTTGGAAGGAGTGATTCACATTTTATGGAGATGCTATTTTTCTATTTATAAATGTGAACAACTTTTGGAGAATATTAAGTAATGTATTGAGTTTTCAATATTTCAGGGGAGATGTTTATCATGTCAAATCTAGAGTATAATGGAAACAAATCCCTTGGAAGTTGGAATAACAATAAGTGATATTAAGGCAAAGAGGAAAACATTGTGATTGAAATTTCCTTCTGTGCAGGTCTAGCCAAATAAATTTCTATGGTATTAATTTCGGTTAAAATTCAACAAGGATTTAGTTGTAAAATACTATAGCTACCAGAGTATTATCTTATATTATTTCTTCTTGTCTATAATTTTATTTTGGAATTGCTCAGCCTTGGTGTAAATTGAGAAAATCAACAATTGAAGTGTAAATTTATGTAAATTAATTTCACACTTGTTTGTATCACTATAGCTTAAATTGAATGATTAATTATTTGCACTTGAACTTACAGCTTCTCAAATTAAATTTTTGCCTTTTGTTAACCCTTTCTAAGTTCAGCATAATGCTTTTAAACCACACACACCCCCCCCCCCCCCCCAAAAAAAAAGAAGAAAAAAAGAAAAAGAAAAGAAAAGAAAGGAAACTTGTATTTTGAGACCTCAATTATTTCATGTGATGTTTTTCTGTTCTATCTTCCATTATTGATTTACTCATGAAGTAATTTGTCCCAGGTACATGCTTGGTGAAATACTTGGTGTGTTTGGTGATTGATGAAGCTCATCGAGCAATGGGAAATTATTCTTATTGTGTTGCAGTTCGTGAGGTTTGCGTTTCCTTTGTTTTTTTATTCCAAATCTTTATTTTATTTTAAATCTTCCGGTATACAGGCTTTGCTCAAGCATGTGTTTTTTGATACAATAACTGGTTTGAGATACTAACGATACTCCAAAATTTTAGTTAATGGCTGTACCAGTGCAACTGAGAATACTAGCTTTGACAGCAACACCAGGATGTAAGTTGCTCACATCTACTTTGGTTCTGTAAAGTTTCTAAAAAATTTTAGATGCTTATGCTAAATGCAATTAATCAGCAAAGCAGCAGACCATCCAGCAAATTATTGATAACTTATATATCTCAACTCTTGAATATCGTAATGAAAGTGATAATGATGTTAGCCCATATGTGCACAACAGAAAGATAGAGTTGATTCAGGTATGCACTATTTTTCCTCGTGGTTTGTAGCCTTTCTTCTTAATAACCATGTGTTTCTTTGTGTGTGGATATCCCATTTTGGTTGCTATGTTACTAGGTTGCAATGGGGCAAGATGCGGTAGAAGTTAATAATAAGCTCTCAGAAGTAATACGTCCAATTGTAGCCAGGCTTTGTGCTGTTGGAATTCTCAATAGAGACTATCAAACTGTATGGTTTTGTATGCATTAAATTCTTTTTAATTTTGAAAGTCTACTCTGCAAGGTTAATTTGTTTGTTTTGCATTCCTTCATTTGAGCATGCCATCTGAACCTTATAATATGTTCTGTTCCAAGTTCTGATGAAGTTCCAGGTGTATGATTTTTCTTGGCAATTGAGTTTTTATGAAAAATGTACTCCTTGGTTGTGTAACAAGGAGACTCCTGTTTTACCTTTTGGGCCTCATCTAGTGCTTTTAGACTAACTCAGGTAGTGGCAACCTTGATAGAGATTTAGAGTTTGGATACTAACACCTGTTAATTTTACCTATAGCAGCTTCTTTGGAATTCAGCAGCTCAATTAAAATCAGTAAACCTTAAATGATCAGTCAGTCAAAGATGGAATCCTTGAAAGGAACAAATTTAAGAGGCACATGTTCTTGCTAGTATACCAAAAAAAAAAAAAAACCTCTTTTCATCCCGGTCAGAATTTTTTATGAGCTCAAAGGCCTTTGTTGTGCAACTTTTAAATCGATCCTTGGTAAAATTTCTGTTAATTGTTGGAGTACATTGATACTGTTATTGCATACCCAAGGTGCTGATGCCTTCATTACATCTTTAAATACATAGGTAGATTAAGTAATTATCTTACAAATTTTATTCAGGATTCAGATGCAATTCTCCCGATTTGGTGAAAAACTAATTATAATATTATTTAGCTCTGGGAGAATATTCCTGGTCAAGAAGCTGCTATTACAAATTGATGGGAGTATTTTTTTTGTCCCCTTAGAATATAATGGTCTCATTTTAAATTGCATAGCTTTTGATGGAAATAATCTGTTATCATGATAGATATGTGTGTGTGTGTGTGTGTGTGTGTGTGTGTGTGTGTGTTATCAAGTCATTGGAAAAAGTGGTGCTGTCAAATGATTCTACACCCTTCTTATAGGGATTGCTCCTTAAAAGAAATGCATATGTGATCATGTATTTCTATTGTTAATAGCACAAAGAGATTTCTATTTTATAAATGTCTAATTGCTAGGACCTGGGTGTTTTAGTGAATTCAACACATCTCTGATGTCATATGTTAGAATTATTCTTCAAATGAACTGCATTTTGACCTGAGATGAAATTTGGTAAATTTCTCAGCTGTAGTTTCGAATTGTGAATTTTAGCTGTGACAGTTTTGCACCCTACTTCCATTTGATATCTTGTTAATCCTTAATAATACCATCACATTCTGTTCGGTTTCTTACTCATTTCTCTCTGTCTCTCTCTTTGGTGGTTGGCAGTTGAGCCCATGTGAGTTACTTAACCTGAGGGATAAATTTCGTCAGGCACCCCCTCCAAATCTTCCCCATATTAAGTACAATGAAGTGGAAGGATATTTTGGAGTTCTTATTACTCTCTACCATATTCGTAAGCTACTCTCAAGCCATGGGATAAGACCAGCATATGAAATGCTTGAAGAAAAGTTGAAACAGGGGTATGTTCTTTGTGCACCCTTTATTTTTGCACTGACTTGACAAGTTGACACGTGATCTTTGAAATCATGCCTGCTTGCCCTTCATGCCTGTTATGAACTTGTTAATCTATTTCACAGAACCCTGCCCAATGAATTTTTGGTTAAAATATTTTATTGCTAAAGAACATGGTTTCAATCTTGAATTCAAGTGCCAAAACCCTTGTCTGAGCTCTACAAGTAGTCTTGTATCCAGGGGCAGAGGGAGGGGGGGAGGGGCAGGATGGCCCCGACATTCACTCCCTCCCTCATGTGTTTGTAAATTAAAAATATTAAAAGAGTCTTCTATTTAAAATATCTACTATTTCACATTGATCTTATATATTTATGCATTTACTTATTTACATTTATCTCTATCGTAAGTTGTATGTTCTAGATCTCTTTTAAAACTAATAGTTGTCATTTGTCATTTTGAGAGTATTGATGTCATTATAAATTCTTACTTGTGTCATATGACTTATCAATTTTTAAGACATAAAACCATTTAATTATAATGCTATAGACTATAGTTACAACATCATGTTCACATATTTTTTACTATTTATTTTTAAAAAATGCAGATGTCAACAAAAATGAGACTAGGGATTCATTAATATTTGTGAAAAATATATTTATGACAACAGTATTGCTTATAGTTTATGAAAGGTGATGGTTGATTGCTACTTAGCAAGCTAGACAAATTAACACGGCGTTTATGAATTTCACATTTGTATGACATAACATGGAGTTGAATCAGTTTGTGAAGTTTATTACCTTGATGCTAGCTTGTGAATTGTCAAAATAGATTATCCCTCAGATAAAATACTGGCTTTAAAAAGTTCCACACCACTATATAACATTGGTCCCCTTGAAAAAATTTTCTGGCCTTGCCACTACCTATACCCAAGGTCAGAGTTCCAAATGAATAGGACATTTATTCAAAAAACAGAACAGGTATTTCAAGTTAAAGGCTGATATCCTCCATCGTCCAATAAGAGATTGATTTGGATGGAGAATTGGTACAAAATAGTGTTTGAGTTGAAAGAATTTCACTAAATGGAATTTCATTTAGGTGGCAAAATTTTTTCCCCCTATTTAAATATAACTAGCATTGTGGTCGTTATATTGAATGCTGATGACATGGAGTTTGAAGCCATTCAGAACATGCTCTCTTTTTATAAGTGCCACTCAGAACATTCTCTTTCAAGTTTAACATCAGTTTTAAGTTATTCTAGTTTAAATTTTTGCAGGTTTTTTGCAAGGTTTATGAGTAAAAATGAAGATATTCGGAAAGCAAAGCTCTTAATGCTGCAAAATCTGTCTCACGGTGCACCAAGTCCCAAATTGTCCAAAATGTTAGAAGTACTACTTGATCATTTCAGTATGTGACATGTTATCTTACTATTATAGTTGAGATGATTTCTTTTCAATTTGTAAACTATAAATGTTGCTAATAATTGACATGTAGAAGTTTCTGAGATATAATTTTGTTTATATTCATAGGCAACCATAAAACTCAAAATATGAGTGTGTTTGAAAGTTGTGCTATCCATTGGTAAATGTGACAACTATAAATGTGGTTGCAGAAACAAAGGATCCACAAAGCTCAAGGGTAATTATTTTCTCAAATTTTAGGGGAAGTGTCAGGTGAATAAGATATTTGATAGTCAACTCAGTTATGTTGCTCCCAGTCTATTGTGTATTTCTTAAATTTGATTTTAGGTTTTTTCTTGGTTACCATCACAATTATGCAAACATTCAGGGACATAATGGAAGCACTAGTGAATATTGGGGATTTAGTTAAAGCAACCCAGTTTATTGGCCAAAGCTCAGGTTTGTTGGTCTCTTCCTCTACTTATATTTTTGGGAAGATTTATTTACTTGGTTTTCTAATTACTTTTCCTATTTCTTTTAAAGTTATTATCTTCCTGCACTTCAAGAATATTTCAATTTTGATTCCTAGAATGGATTATCATTTTGGTAAGCAGGAAATATGATATACTAATCTAATGAAAATATTTGTTATTTATGGTTGCTTATAGGAAAAGCATTGAAAGGCCAGTCACAAAAAGTTCAACAAGCTGTTTTGGAGGTAACTATGATAGTCTTTATTGATTTTCTCAGCTCTTTGCATCGGCTTACTTTGTTCTCCCTCAGAAATTTCGGGCTGGTGGATATAATGTCATTGTTGCCACATCAATCGGTGAAGAAGGCTTGGATATTATGGAAGTTGATCTTGTAATATGTTTTGATGCTAACGTCTCACCATTGAGAATGATTCAGCGCATGGGGAGAACTGGAAGAAAGCATGATGGACGAGTTGATATCCTTTTTGTATTTTGAATAACGCATTATATTGAGTTGGTTGGCGGTGAGAATAATATGAGCATTTTTTTCCTCCTACTAATTTCGGGTTTCAATATCTTTAAAAGTTTCTAATGCCATTTCAAGTGATTCCTTGACAAGTATTACTAGTTTTAGCTTGTGAAGGGTCAGAATTGAAGGGTTACATGCGAAAGCAGGCAAACAGCAAGGCTGTTAGAAAGCACATGCGAAATGGGGGGATGCACAGCTTCAATTTTCATTCTAGTCCTAGGATGGTGAGATCTTTTAAAAAGATTTTTATTTTTTAAACTTTAAATTCTACAATTTTGCTTTCTCAGCCTAAATTTTTTCCTATCATTATTTTAATTTTTCTTTCTCAACCTATATATATTTTTCTCCTTTTTGGGTAGATTCCACATGCTTACAAACCCGAAGTCCAATTTGTTGAGCTGTCAATTGAACAATTTGTTCCACGTGGAAAGAAAGTGAAAGATGACCATGCCATTCAGACATCTGTGTTCAAAGAAAAACTAACTGTTGCTGAAACTACTTTAATAGCCAAGTATTACCCTACCGGTGAAAACATATGGACACCATCTCTTATTGCTTTTCCTCACTTCCAGACATTTCCTTCCAGAGTGCATAAAGTAATGCATGCGAATAGAACTGGGATGCTGATTGACATGATGCAACGTTTGCAAGGACTATCATTTTCTGGAGATAGTGAAGCCACTGTTGTTGAGGTTATAATTGAACTTTTTGTGCGTCAATTGTTTTCTTTTATTGCATTATACTGTCTTTTCTTATTCAACCATTTAATGGATCTAGGATGAAATCATTCTTGGAAAGAGCTTGGTAGTTGATGCAGCTGAACAACATGACCCTGAAACAAAAGGTAATACCATCCTTGATAGCTCTGAAAGGCTTTTTTTGACTGAAGCTCTGAAAGGCTTGAATATAAAATAAACTGGGTATTCAGAAAGCATTCTGTTGTTTTCTCACTTTGAAGGGACAGTTGAGATTCTGTGTACTGAAGCACTAAGCAAATTTTGTTGTAATAGCATATCATTTTTTTCCAAGTCCCAATGCTAATGACATTCAAGCTACAGCTATGTATTTTCTTATTTATAGAGAGACTTGTATTTGACATTTATAATTGTGTATCTCTACAAATAGTTTCGATGAACAAAAGTAAACTGCTTATATAAATAGATGTATGTATGTAGGTATATATATATTTTCACTTTTCTTCGTCTCCCAACTCACAAATTATCCGCCCTGTTTATGTAAATAGATATATGCATTGTTCATTTTCGCAAGTGAAGTTGCACCCTGAGTCTGTAAGTCTTTTCAGCCAAGTTATGATGAAGGTTCCGAGCCTTGAAACTTTCAGCTTATATAGTGTGTTGTACATTTTTTTGAAACCCGACCTCACAGTGGCTTTGGATTTTTACTGCTGTTCCTCTTGCTTTTGCCCCATGTTGTATTACATAGTTATTTTCTACCTTTTTTTGGGTTGCAATGTTGAATGTTTAGGAGATGCATGCTATTATAGACCTCTATTTTATTAGTATTTGACTTGAATCTTAAAATGTTGTGCAGGTTTGCTGGTTTCTGTTGATTCTCCAAGCTCTCAAAGAGAAGTATTTGAACTATCACCTTGGCAGATCTTAAAAACAAAAGAGAAACACAGTGTGCCTGATTTTTGTGGCCAAGATCCTCCTTTGCACTCATACCTCTTTGGTTCAGATTATGTATCTGTTGATACTTTTGGAAAGGTCTTAATTTTATCTGTCCCATTACTTCCTTTTAAAGTAGTGTCACATGCTAAGTGTACAACTGCAAGCAGTGCAAAGTTGTCAAATTATTTAAAGCAAGATTCTTGCCATTTGAGAACTTCAACTGAAGACAGCAAGGAACTGACTATGCAAGCTACTGCTGTTGGAGAAAGAACTTCTCCGACAAGATGCATTAAGAATGAGACTCTGCCAAAATCTGGATTATGTGATGTCGATGTCCAGCTAGAAAAGAAGTTGGATGGGATTGAGAATATTCCTGAAACACCAATTTTAAAGGGAAGTCTGTCAAATGAAGGAGATAGTGGTGGTGAGATGCCTGATGCTACGGAAATCAAGGCACCCTTGCTTGTGGATGATGAATACGGTAATGATTTCATAGATGTTGAACTTAGTCCCCGACTGACAAATTTGATCAAAAGTGGTATTGTTCCAGAGTCCCCAATCAACGATAGAGGTCTGTATTTTTCCTTCAGAAACCTATTTCACTGTATCTAGAGTTTTGGGAATGTAAATTTTGCTTAGATTTGAAATGTGTGCAGGATAGAAAGTTTATGTTGAAAGATTGGATTTTGCAGGCTTATTGAATGGTAAAAAAACAAATGAGTTTCTTGTTACAGACTTTGTTTCTCCTGCCCAGTTGCGTACCGCATCAATATTGAAGTCCCCAAGTCCAGAACAAAATGGAACGGTTATTCGAAGAAATAGCTCTGTTTCTCCTATTAATAATGTGATTCAAACTCCTGTATCTAAGTTGAACAATAATGTCCATATAAGAGGATGTACATCCACTGTTCCAGGCATTGAGGAAGCCCAAACTCCCTTTGCAAACTTGACAAACACTAGCTGTAGCAAAGATTGGCTTTTAAGTTCTGGAGAAAAGTCAGAAAGTATTGAACAGAGGCGCAAGCTTAAAAGGTTGCGTAAGGTTGGAGATTGTTGTAAAAGTAGGAATCTGAAAAGCATCAAAGAAAATAGTGTTCCAATAGCAAACCTTGCCAGATCATTTTCAAGTCCTTTCCGAAATAAGTGTGTCAGAGGTACCTTGAATTCCAAGTCTAATGCATCTAATTGTCTGTACTATCCAGTGTTGGAATTTGCTAATAATTCTAATGAGAATCTTTTCCCCTTAAATTCTGTTGTTTTAGCCAACCTTTTTAGTTGACTGGAGTCTGATTTATACTGGTTATGGTGTAGCAATATGTTTGCCAACCAAAATTTCTTTTAAATTATATACCAGTACTCAATACTTGTTGCCTCAGGTAAAAAGAATCCAGTTATTGGCGGCAGAGCCTTCATTGAGGAGGAAGCTGAGTAAGTTCTTAAATTAGATAGATAGTGAATTAATATTACTTTTTTTATTGTATGCATAATTTCCAATTGTAAAACATGCCTCCCTTCCCTCCTCCCCCAACTTGTAATACTTGATATAATTTTTGAAATATATCCATACTGATTTCTATGTGATGTTTATTCTCAGGGTGTCTTCAGATGCTGATATATCTGATGATGAGGAAGATGAGCAGGACAACAATACAAATGATAGTTTTATAGATGATGGGATCAATCCAACAGCAGCAAGTACGCAAGCTGAAAGTTGCAGAGTTGACATGATGGCAATCTACAGGTTCTCTCTCTCTCTCTCCCTCTCCCTTTCTCCCTTTCCTTAGGAGCCTGAAGTTATATTAACACACATGAGCATAAATTGTTTAGAAAATCATGGTATGGAATAAGCTACCATGTTATGGCATAAAATATCCACCACCTTTTACTTTTCTTTTAACAAAAACATCAATTATTTGATGAAGTGACATTTAAATGGAATTCTAATACTGGTCCTGTTTTATGGGAACCAGGAGTTTAATACTTTTGTTTGTGACCAAGATTCTTGCCACAAACTCTCATAACAAATCACTTTCCTGCAACAGGCGCTCTTTGCTCAGCCAGTCACCAATGCACAGGCAGCCTAATTGTTCTGCCACTTTAACTCCTGATTCTTTGGCTTCAATGGCCAGGATAAGTGAAAGTGGAAGTGGAACTTCCTCAGGCAAAACCTTGTACTCTCTCCAGACTCCTCAAACTGAATCTGCAAATGGGTTAGCTGGTAGATATTCAGACTCCTCTCAAATGTGCAGGATCTCCTCACAAGTTGTGCCTTGTACAACCAATGTTTCCTCAATAGGAAAACAGGAGATTGAAAGTCGAAAAAGGAAATTGAGTTTTCATCTATCTGAATCTGTTCCTAAAATTAATCTAGAGCCAGAATTCATGCTCCAATCAGATGCTGCTGGAAGGGATTCATTTCAGCATCACAACACAAATAGGGATGCGAACGAGGATGCATTTTATGATGATCAGTTTTACGAAGGTCTAGACCTTGATGCAATGGAGGCACAGGCTACTTTGCTTTTCAAACAGAAATCTGATTTGTCAATAAAAAAGCAAGAGACAATTCCTCAATTACACGCACACAATCCTAGTCTCATCAGTTCTCCATCATTTGATCTTGGGATATGACAGGCTTGAAACAAGTCTTGTAGAGGCTCAGAAAATAGAGATGGGTTGGCCATTACGAGCCACTTGTTCAACTTTTGCTAGTAGGTTTTTTATCTTTTCTTCTCTTTTTGTTTCATAATTTTATAGTAGAAGTGAAAGTGATTGAGGGTGGAGAGGCTGGCAAGGTTCCAGTTCATATAAATGTAATTTATAATGTAGTAAGTTGTGTACAGTTCATGTAAAGGGGGGAAATGTATGTAACACATACATCCATTATGTTGAAAATGTCTAAGAATTTTGTTGATTTAGTACTGCTGGTTGGCTACCAAGATTACTTACTCGAGATAAACTCACCAGAGTAAGTGCATAGTAATCTGTCTTCCGAGTAACTCTTTTTGTAAAATGCAGTTCTGTTCATTTGGATGCAATTTATTTGTTGAAATTTTTTTTTATTGAAAATTGGTTGAAATATATTTATATCTTAAAAAAGAGAGGGTGTAAAAATTGTACATAAACAAATAAACTAAAAAACCAATGACAAATACACAGTTAGATACTAATAATTTTATTTTTAATTTTTGGCCAAAATTGATAGTTTATTTTGAAACCATATTTAAGCTTAGCTCTACCAAAGTGAACTTTTACATAAAGGTAATAGTAGTACTGTAGATGTAACAAATGCCACTAGTTTTTATTTTGACCAACCACTAATACCATTTACAACTTGTCACTTTGACAATTGTGTAATTTTTTGTAACTTTATTTTATTTTTTTGGGGGTAAATGACTAGATTTACTGCAAAGGTAAGCAAACTTTCTCCAATTAATTGACATTTAATTTTTTTTTTTAACAAAGTCATTGCTTGTTTTTATACAAGATCAATAATGCAAGATATTTTCTGCAATTCTTATTGTCCAAGCATGAGTTTGTTAAAACTAATACTAATTGTAAGGACACAGTTTGAATTCTAAGCCCAAAAGGTAAAAGGACCTAGGCCCAAAGAGCTCAATACAATGAATATGTAGAGAGTAAGTTAGAAATTAGGCTTTATTAAGTTGGATGACAATTATAGTGAGTTCAGATGACGAGAAAACAAAGATAAACTAGTTTTATCCAAAGAAAATCTTTCTCGGCACAATTCGAGGAGAATAGTTCTTATATATGTTTCTTTTGAATTTGGTTACCATTCCAGTTCTCAGTCCTCCAGTCTTTCTTTACAGATTTTCAGACAACCCTTGTATAATGGTGTCTTTCTTCCTTATATTCCCTTCTTTTACTTCATCTCCACCCTTCACGTGTAAATCAAGTTGCTTGCTTTGATCGTTATCCCATCAGCACCTTCCTGAAGTCTTTGGGAATAGTTGTAAGACTAAATATCACTGTTCAGGTATCAACTCTACATTAATGCGGCTAAAAAGTTAGCTGCAGAGCATTCAATGCGATAGTGGTAGCCTTCTCTTAGATATTTTTTAGTTTCCTTTTGTCCTATTCTTTTCCAATGTTTATCCTTATCAGCAGAATCCTTCGCAATGTTGCTCTTGATGGCTGATTAAACCTTCTGACCTCTGCTTTGCTTAGCCAAGGAGGCATTCCTTCTCGGACAACCTTCCCAAACCTTCTTGACCAAAACCCCTTCCATAATTTGCTGATTTGTACTCCTTCGCTAACGTCTATATGTCCTCGGACCACCAAATGTCCTCGGACAAGGCCCACAACCCAATATACATCCATGGGTCTTGTATCCCTACACTAATAATTTTACCTTTAACTTTTAGCCAAAACTAATAGTTTGTTTTGAAATAAATTTTTCAAGCGTAATTCCACCAAAGTGAACTTCTACGTAAAGGAAAGAGTAATACCACAAACAACAAATTTACAATATTTTTCACAACATGCCACTAGTTCTTATTTGGACCGACAACAAATGTCACTTTATCATCTACAGTTCACAACTTACTACCTTGATAATTGTAAAATTTTTTGTGACAGTAAATTTACTATAAAGGTAAGCAAACTTTCTCCAATTGATTGTCATTTTTTGTAACAAAGTCAAATTGCTTGTCTTTATACAAGATCAGTAATGCAAGGTAATTTCTCCAATTAATTGAAAGCGGATATTTGAGTTGTGCAGTGTTGTCCAAATTCTTTGCAGCTCCAGTCATTGCTAACAAGTTCTAAGAGTACAGCTTCAACCTCTGAATTCTGGTCCATATCCTGAAGTTCTCTACAAGCATCAGCCGCAAAATAATAATAATAATAATAATAATAATAATAATAATAATAATAATAATAATAATAATTTTCTTTGAAAAAAAAGCTGGTGACACTTAAGTTTAAACATTCAATTTTTGCATTGCTGTTGACGCAACCATGGAACCATCTCTAACCATACCTGGTACAAAAACCTATTTTGTTCCTCCTGTAATATTTACAATGAGACCACCATTTGGTTATTTTTAAACTGATGATGATGTAGAGGTAGATGCCAGTGAACTCAGAGGAGGTAGGAGCACTGAGCCCAACACTATGCACGCACATGGCAAGTTTGGACACGTGTCTTAATCGTATCAAGTTCAGTTTATCAGAGTACTAGACCCAACTGTGTCCAAAAGGATAAGGCTTGGCTCCAATGCTCCTCTGTTCAGAACCCCACAGACTGTGGACACATGACAAGTTTTGAACACGTGTCACCAAATGTAGTGCTAGAAAGAAAATAAAAATAAAATTGGATTAGACTAATTGAATAAAATAAAAGGTCAAACGTTGTAACAGGAAGGATGTTTGAGATGGCTCATTACCTTAGAAAAGAGATTTATCTTTGAACTTCCTTTTGAAAAGCTCCAAAATGCACTAGGTTATTGTCAAATTCATGGACACCATCCCCATCCGAACCCGCTCAAGTAATGAAGTGGCTACTGGCGCACTGTGCAATTGTTTGGTTAAAGTCTCTTCCACATCTTGCTCGTATACCAAATTGACTCCACAGTTCCACACATTCAAACGTGGGCCATAGTTTTCAAATGTAACCTTAATCTGGTTGCATTCACCATTCCCAACAGTGGAAAACCAACTATCACGAGACAAATACAATAGCTAAATGTGTCACACACCAGATGTCAGCCTAAAGAAAATGTGAGAGCTAGAGTGCCTGTGAAGCATATCACCACCAAGGGCTATCACATGAGCTCTATAACCAAATGTTTTATCCACAGATGCAGAAATAAACTCGTGAAGTGGAAAAAATGCATCAAAAAGAGCACAAAGAGCAAATCCCATCCACCTACTATTACAACAATTTGGAGGCAACTCTATCCTTACCGAGTTCCCCAACCTTCTATGAGTAAACCACCGTGGAATATAAAATCCGGGAATAATTATTTGAAATTCGGTTCTAGATCCATCATCTTTTCTTCTGGTGGAAGTTTCAAATCCCATTTTTGGAAAAAGGAGTCCCTACACCCAAAAGAAAAAAATACCTTTTAACAATGATAAGGAAAACAAGTTACTGTTAGAATATTGGTAGAATGATTATGTGACAAGTGAGGGAAGCACTAGTCACAATTGAGGGTTAGCCATTTTCCTTGGTTGTTAAAAGTTAAATTCATCATTTGCTGCAGCTTAAACTTTTGGAAGAATAATTAATTCATCAGTTACCTGTAGGTAACGATTCAATATTGTAAATGCCACTCCGCCGCTGCTCTCATCATATCCATATAAGTGGGAACAAGGTCGTGCCAAATTGCGTAGTCTTAGAAGTGCCGGTGATGGTTCTAGGGAAGAACATTCTTGAGCATTTATATATCTCACAATCAATGGAAGCGCTAGCAATGATTGAAGGTTAGAGCAGAGGCACAAATCAAGAGCTTCCAGTTTTGAAAGTTGACCGATGCTTGCAGGCAGGGTGACAAAACTGTTTCGACTTAGTGTCAAATATTTTAACGAGGAAAAGCAACCAAAACTATTAATCCCTATAGCTTCAAGTCTAGACATCCCACTTAGATTAAGTTGTTCTACACAAAAATTTCTCTCTAATGGCTCTGTACATCCAATGGAAGAGGGAACTTCACTAACCAGTTCCACTCATATCGAGTTCCTTCAAACACTTTATTTTCCAAATGTTTCGTGGCAAGGTGGCAAGTTGGCAAGTTTTAAGCATCCCGAAAGAACAAGTTTTTCAAGAGACATCAAACTATCCATATTATTTGGAAGACATTTGAGATTTAGGTAGTCTTTTAGATTTAACAAAGTAAGAGCAGTCAAACATTCAATTGATGAGGGTAGTTTATCAATAGCAGTCTTTCCCAGATAAAGTTCTGATAGGCTTTTCATAATTCCCTTAAATTCCGAAAGATTCATAAGAGATTCATAACCTAAAAGATTAAGAATTCTAAGGGACTCCATTTCAGTAGACATGCTAGGAAGATTGATAAGAGACTCAGTTTTCTAAATCTAAAACAATAAGCCTACTGAGTTGTCCCATAGATGAATGGATCTCAACCAAATTTGTGCATCTAGTAAGGTATAGTCTCTCAAGTGTCGAGACTCCTGTGAAGTCAGGTGTCTGGATAAGGTTCGTGGAGTAACTAAAATCAATGGATTTTAACTTGTCCAAATACTGTTCAACCAAAAAAAACTACCATTAAACATAGAATTTATTTTAATAAGATAAATACTTTTTTATTACAGCAATTTTAATAAGATAATTATACAATACTCCGAGAGTACAATAATGTCATATACTCTATTCCCACATAATAGTAGGTTTCACTAATTAAATTTTTAGTGGAACTCATCATTCATGTAAAAGGAGTGAGTATAATATTGTACTCCTGAAGTATTAAAAGAACTCTTAACGAAAATATTAAATAAATAAATAAAAGAAAGCCCATTAATGAAGAAAATTACCTTTATTCCCTCCCAAAGATATTTAAGTTTGCTACATTGTAAATTAAGTTCAAAAGGCTCTTTTGGTTGGAAACTGGATGGCAAACATTTTGAAGAATACCCAATCCATTGAAGAAATCTTAGGTCATTAGAAACTTGAACAAGGCCATTCAGGATGTGCACATCATCAATTATAAGCAATTCTCCTGCACATTCATAAGAGTTTATGACTATGGCTTGAATTGCTTCTGTTGCCTGAGAATTAAAAGCAAAGGACCAGTTTTGATACAAATTACTCAAAACAGTTGGTAGGTATACATAGACAAGTAGATTGTATTTTGATATAAATCAAATTCTCACTTCCAAACAACCAAATATTAATCCAAAACTAAAATCAAACCAAACTCATTGGATGGAGAGAGGGTATGTAATGGAAAATTTAGACAATGCCAAAACCTCAAACCAAAGTTGTCAAAAACACAAAAATTCATCAACTCATAACAAAGTTGCAAGAAAGAATAAAAATACATCAAAGAAAGAAGAGAGAGAGAGAGACAGAGAGAGAGAGTCACCTTTTTTGTGGACAGAACATGAACCGAGTGAAAAAAGTGGTGCAGAAGAAGTAATAGCAAATTTATAGAAATGTATATGGAGAAAAGAGAAGTCAAAAAAGGGAAAAGAAAAATTGGAGGAAGAGTAAGGGTAAGGTGGGGAATCATGTGAAGAGAAGAGCCAAAGAAATAGAGAGAAAGGGTTGGAAATATGTGATTGATGTGACACAATAGGACATAAGCAAAATTAATTACTAATCATCCATTGTTATATATTTTGTATAAATGATACAATCATATTATGTTTTCAAAAGATAAGAAATTGTCAGAGACAAAAATATAGGAGCTTGTTAAATGAATTTTTATATTCTATATTTCATTACTTAAGTACTTAGGTGATTAGTTATCTATTGGATAAGTTTTATAACAGAACTAATTTATTGAACAAAATTGTGTGACTATAACTACTAAATCTTGTATACTGAAATAAAATTCTAGTTTTGCCATTTTTCTTACTATATCTTTCTTCAACACATGAAACAAATCCTTATGAAGCCACAACCTGCTGCGCTTTCCAGGCTCTCCATGAGATTCTAGACGAATGATTTCTCTACCCATTTCTTGTAGTAGATTATGCATCCACAACTTTTTGTTTTCTATGGTTAGGAGAGATTTATCCACAAGAACACTTATACCAATTCTCGCATCAAACCACAATTCTCTAATATCTCTATTACTCGATCTTTCATCTTCCCTATAAGAAACACGCAATATCCAAAAGCATCTCCTTCCACATTTTTTCTAGTCCATCATAACTTACTCTTAAGTATATCAAATATTTCTCTTTTAGGATTTTTTTTTTTTTTTTTGAAACTGTCCAATGCACTTTGCCATTCACCCATCGTTCTTTCAACCAAAAAGGAACCTAAAGTTACAACAGCTAATGGAAGGCCTTTAGCATGGTATGCAACATTGTGGGAGAGCTGCATGTAACCTTCTCTAGGTTGCTCTTTTTGAAGGCTTTCAAACAAAAAAGTTTTAGAACATCACGATCATTTAATACATTAGGCTTACAGATTTTATGTACTCCATGTTGGACCAACAGATGTTCATCTCTAGTTGTTATGATGATCCAGCTCCCCAATCCAAACCAACCATGATCTCCAACCAATTTTTCTAATCGGTCCAATTGATTAACATCATCTAGAACAAAGAGAATTTTTTATTGCATAGTCTTTTCTTGATCATATCAATTACATGATAAACAGTTTGTATCTTTGTATTTCTATCCTCCAAAACTTCTTTAATAAGTTGTTGTTGTAATGGAACCAAACCACCTTTTTTTGATACTTCCCTAATATTAATGATAAAGCTAGAACCTTCAAAATAATTAGAGAATCTATCAAAAACAACTCTAGCAAGAGTTGTCTTTCCCAACCCCCCCCCCCCCCCCCCCAAATACCACAAATCCCTATCATGCAAACATTATTACCAAGACCTAAATAATTAGAAGTGATCAATTCCTCCATTGAAGAATCTATTCCTACCAAGTTAGTTGTAATGCTTGAGAAACTTGAACTCAATTTATGTAATATCACTTCCACAATGTGTTGGATAAATTCTAACTTATGCTTGTGGGGAAGATAGAACAATAATATAGTGATTGTCCAAACCAAACAAAACCCTCATAGAAGGAAGAAAAATATTAGGCAATAATACTCTTGATCAAACAAATATGAAGTCATTAGCTCAAGTGAAGTTATACAACTACCCTATAAGAATTGAATAATTATATATCAAATATAAATGTGACATCAATGGATTGGGATATATAGTTTTTTTTGTATTTAGTTGTAACAGATTCATCAAGTTTGTTAATTAAAGCAGAAAATTGTTGCTCTTGCCCAAGACATGCGGGCCTTCCCAATCATAGCTTCCAAAAAAAGAAAAAGAAAAATGAAAATTAGCAAAACAGGGAGAGGGGCAAGGAATACTAGTAGGGGCATAAAGATCACAAGGGAAAGCAAGTGCCATCATCCAATACCATTTCATTGGTTAAGCAATGATATTAGCCCACTAAATCCAAAATCTATTTTGGCTAGAGCTACATTGACAAAAAAATTTGGTGTCTCATTTCACCCTTGATTGCTAAGAGAAACGTCATTCGAATATTTTAAGTTCATGACCTTTTGAAGTAGCTTGAGTACAAAAGAATAAAAATCTTTTATCCTAGCCTATGATAAATTATTAATTGTACAAGATTTGAGTTTATGATTCTTAGTTTATACTATGATAAATTATCAATTATAACTTCTAAGTTCTAATAGATGGTGATATGCCTCGTTCTAATAACTATTTAAATACTTCACGGTATATGAAAGATTGTTTATATATCAATAGAAGTATTCCCTAAAAAAAATGTCAATAGAAATAAATTTGTTATGGAAATTACCTATTTTGTAAATGCCAACTAGAGAGATTGGCCACTTTTGTCAACGCAACTCTCCACGTTTTCACCAAATCTATGTTCTTCAAACATTCTTCATGGTCAATAAAAGCTTTTTCAAAAGTTCCAGTTTGTTTCTGTACATCAGATGGATCCATATCATAAAAAACAAGCAAGACTTTCATTCCCATTTCTTTCATGCATTTGATGATCTTTGTAAGCTCAACCAAACACCATGTCGAAGATGCATAGTTTCTTGACAAAATAATTATAGCAAACCTTGATTCTTTTATTCCTTTTGAGAGTTCAGGTGAAATGTATTTTCCTCTTTCAAATTTTTCATCATCCCTAAAGGTTAGAATGCCCTTCCTTTGTAAAGCAGCATATAGATGATTTGTAAAACCTTTACGAGTATCCAGGCCTCTAAAACTAAGAAATACATCATATTTCCCGTGAGGTGTTGAAGAAGAAGAAGAATATGAGGCTCCTTGAGTGCTTGTGGAAGCCATTGGAAATATACTGGACATGTAAATCTTGAATTAGAGTACAATGATTTGGTGTGGGATTGTTTCTAAAATTTTAAGGGAATATAAAGAGAGAAATAAGAGAGATGAATGTGTATGAAAAGTGAAAACTTGCAGATTTATATTTGCAGCTATTGTAAAGTTTGAAAACCTCTTGAAACAAAACACGCCATATGTAAATGCCTTTTGAAAACCATTACGAAGGTGTTTGTGGGGGAGGGAAGAAGGCTTTCGCTGCACCCCCTATTTCACTCAAGTCAACAATTCCTAACTTGTTATTCTTAAATACCTTCAAGTCAACCTTCTTGTGCGACACATGGGAATGATGGGATGAACTCAGTGCTTCATGCAAAGTCAAAGAGCTTTTCTTTTCTCTTTTTACTTGCACCGCATACATACACTTTTTTTGGAGGAGGAGGGGGGGGTAAAAAGGAATGCTTTTGTTGACAACTAAGAAACAGATACAAAACGATCATAAGCGACCCCACAAAGCTAAGCAACAAAGCAACATCAGTAGGGGTTCTAGATACACAACAAAATCTTGAGGCAGCAGGGCACCCCTCCTAGCAAGGGCGTTCACACATTTATTTGCCTCCTAGAAGCAATGTTGGACACGAACCAAGGGGATTTCCCTTAACCAGCCTTATAGTCACTAACCAGAGCCCCAATACCTTTAGGATGGCCATCTTCCTTCTTCAGCAGGTCCACAAGCAGCTACGCATCCAACTCCACAATCACTGCAGGGAGTTTTAGGGAAATACAAAGCCGGATTCCATCCCTTAAGGCCTACTATTCAATGGCAACACTAGTGGTAACACCGACAGCCCTGACATATCCTTTTACCCACATACCCTTTTCATCACGGATTAGGCTTCCTCCACCCGCTAGATTGCCGAGGGAGGAACCATCTGTTGGGGTTTATGCCTTAAAATCCAATTTATTGGCATATCATAAATAATTAAATTGTTTAATTATATGAGACTATCTATAAATAAACTAATGGGACATTATCTTAGTTCATGAGATGTATCGTATGTGATTTATGTGAAAAGTCACAGAAGATATAAATTACAAGTTCTTTGTAAACTCAGAGTTTTAGTTCGTAGTCGGTGATGAAATTGAACATTTCATCTGCGAAGACTATAACATATCAACTAAGATGATTTGTCTTGATCATGGAAATGGAGACTTCTAGTTGATATGTTGATATATTTTAAGAGTTAAGACATATTGAACTGAACCACTGTGAAATTTATTATTTTCCTAACGACTATCAAATGAATAACAAATCTTACAACTTCTATTTACATCAACTCTAAATCCTGAGAGAATAATGGACCTGATCATGAGATGTAGGTTGTTTTGATATATCAGGAATGAGATCTATAAGTTACGGTCAAAACCTCAGTATGTTGAGCAGCTACATTTAGTGTTGATGGAACATATATTCTCAAGATGGAATTCATAATCTCTTAACGGAGATATAAAATATTCCATTGAAATAAGTTTAATGGGTTTGGTTATTCGGAGAGTTTGGCCCAACCACTTTAGTAAGGGATTATTAAAGTATATATTTATGGAATTGGATTTCATAAATATATGATGAATAACGTAAAGGATTAAACTAGGTACTCAAGGATTAAACTGGGTACTCAAGGATTAAGATGTAGTAATCTTCAAAGTGACAATCTACATTCATGACTTTGTATTACTACGAATATTTTAATGAAGGGGTTGCATGTATAATAAAGTCTTGGGATATAATTTATTAATAAGGCCTAGAGTACAACTATATTCATATAGTGGTATCGAATATAATTAATGGTAACTTTGGACTTGTCAAGAGTTGACAGAAAAGCTCAAGACCCATTGGAGCTAGAGTCTTATTTGTTCCCTTTTGGTCCCACTCCAAGCCACACACTAGAGCCCAATTGGAATGGCCCAAAAGGCTAGCCCAATCAGATAATTAGTTATATATAAGGAGAGAAACATATAGAATTTCATAAGGTTCTTTTGATGAGTGCTTTTTCACATGAGAGTTTTCTAAGTGGTTTTCATTATGATCACATGAGAACATGAAATGGTTTGTAAGTGAGTGTTGGACACTCCCTTGTTCTCTTCTTAGAAACTGATTAAGAGACCACACATCTTGAGCATTAAGTGGAATTGGAGTGAAGATTAAAAGTCTTCCCAAAAACTTTTGATTTTTGGTTTTGAATTTCACCGTACCAAGGTACACTTTCTTGTTCTTAAATCCTAAAACTTTTATAGTGCATGTTATCAATTGCGAATGAAGTAGATCCGTTAATTTTTCGTTGCGTATGTTTTGTATATGATACGAACATGTATTTTCCCAACACCATCGGAGTTTAGTTTAAACCAATTTGTTGGAGATTTAAGCTAGTTAACTTTGATCAAGGTTTAGGCACGGGGTCTGCTTCCCATTGAGGCCAATGAAAGCAAATTTTGTTGCTTTCGAGATGGCTTCCTAGCTCAAATTTCTTGGTTGCCTCTCGTTTCAAAAAATGAAGTTGTTGCACCGAGTCCAAAAGGACCAAACATTCAAATCCCAACTGCAGCTGTTTTACATGACTTAAATATTCTCGCATTCTCTCATCCCTAGCATCTAACTCTCCTCTTACTTGGCCAACAACCAATCTTGAGTCCTAGAATATATCCACTGTATTTCTTTCCATCCTTTGAACCATGGCTATCCCGACCAACAGAGCCTCATACTCAGCCTCGTTGTTTGTGGCCGAGAAGTTTAACCTCAAAGATTTCTCAATAGTGATCTTCTTAGGAGATATTAAAACTAGCCTCACTCCGAATCCTCTTTGATTTGTCGCACCATCAACATACACCTTCTAGGACAAAGGTTCTTGCACGAAGATCAGGCCAACTGAATTTCCAGCCATGCCTAGCCTCTCGACACTCTCTTTTAGCGAGGGTTCAACGAATTTGGCTTCCAAATCGGCCAGGGCCTAGCCCTTAATAGATATGCGAGGCATATATTTTATATCAAAAACCCCTAGGATCGTACCCCATTTTGCAATTCTTCCTGTATAATCAGCACTCCAAAGTAGAGATCTAAGCTTGATCTGGGTTAATACTATGACCATGTGTGACTGGAAATAGTGAGGGAGTTTACAAGTAGCATGTACCACTGCCAAAATAGCCTTCTCCAGTGGTAGGTATCGGATCTTGGCCTCATGAAGAGACTTATTTACATAGTAAACTGGTTTTTGTACGCCACCATCAATCTGTATAAGTAACAAGCTTACTGCGTGAGCAGCCACAGCAATATAAGCAAATAAAACCTCGTCCACTTCAGGATTGGACATGATGGGTGGCCGAGATAAATGCACTTTCAACTACTGGAAAGTTAAGACGCACTCCTCATTTCATTCGAATCCCTTCCACTTGTTCAACAATTAGAAGAAAGGACTGCACCTATCCGCTGGTCGAGAGATGAATCGATTTAGGGCAGCAGTCATTCCAGTTAACTTTTGCACCTCTTTGGAATTCTAAGGTAGCTGTAAGTTGTTGATTGCTCTAATTTGATCTAGATTGACTTCAATTCCGCATTGAGTAATCATATAGCCAAAAAATTTCCCTGATCTGACACCAAAAGAACACTTGGAAGCATTAAGTCGCAGCTTGTGTTTCCTTAGGATCTCAAAGATATTTCTAAGGCCATTAACATGCTTGGATTCCAACTTGCTTTTGACCACCATGTCATCTATATAGATTTCAATATTTTTTCCTAGCTGCGGCTCAAACATCTTGGTCATCATTCTCTGATAAGTGAACTCTACATTCTTCAAACCAAAGGGCATCACCTTGTAGTGATAATTTCCAATAGGGGTAACAAAGGCTATTCTTTCTTGATTGTCCAAGGCTAATAGGATCTGATGATACCCTTGAAAGGCGTCCAAAAAGCTCATCCGTGGATGGCCTACCGTTTCATCCACTAGTTGATCAATCCGAGGCATGGGGAAAGGATCCTTTGGACAAGCCTTGTTTAAGTCTGTGAAGTCTACACACACTTGCCACTTCCCATTCTTCTTCTTCACTACCACTGTATTAGCCAACCATTCCTGGTAGAAAACCTCTTTAATAGCCCCAGCTTGCTTAAGCTTGTTAACCTCTTCCTTGACTGCGTCGGAGTGCTCTCTTGACGAGTGCCGCGGTGGTTGCTTTTTAAGGAGGACAACTGGGTTGACATTCAAATGGTGGTAGATGAGTTTTGGATCTACTCCAGGAGCTTTATAGGCGTTCCAAGCAAACACATCAATATTTCTCCTAAGAAGCGCCGGCAGTTCCTTCTTCTCCTGAGGAGGCAACTGAGTTCCAACCTGAAAGAACTTCTCCAGATCGTCATCTATAGAGATTTTTCCCAACTTCTCACATTTTGCTTCCTCGACTATCTCATCCATAGATAAAACCGGGGTCCTTGATTGCTATGAACCCATTTCAGTAGAAGTCGAGGATCCGGTCTCCGGCTGATGCATAATTGCAGCCACTAAATATTGCCTAACCACAAACTGGCTTCCAACCAGTTCCTCAATTCAATCTTCGGATGGATACTTCACCTTTAAATGAAAGGGTAGAAGAAACAGCCCCCAGAGCATGAAGCCATGGCCGTGCCACAATTGTTGTGTATGGAGAAAAATCGTCCACCACGATAAAGTCTACTTCTACTACTCCCGATCAGGCCTGCACCGGTAGTCTGATCTAACCCCTCGTAACCACGACTTTTCCATCAAAACCAACTAGAGGTGAATCATAGCTCGTCAGATCTTTCAGTTTCAAATTTAGCCCTTTGTAAAAATCTGAAATATAATCTCAGCCCCATTACCTTTGTCTACTAGTACTCTCTTCACATCATACCCCCCCAATCCTAAGGGTGATCACCAGGGTGTCGTCATGTGGTTGTAAGGTTCCAGCTTTATCATTATCTGAGAAGCTTAACGTCGACCAAAACTCTATTCTGGCCCTCTTCGGCTTGTGTTTAGAGTCCTCGGTTAACGGCCGAGATACAGACATTACCCTAGACGAGTGGGCGCCCGTTCTCCTCAGGGCTGCAAGGATGACGTGGATTGTGCCCAATGGGAGTCTTGACGAAGCATTCCCCTAGGCACCTAACCTTGCTTGGTTTTCGCAGTCGTGGGGCTAATATAAAAATTGCTTTAATTTGCCATCTTGGACCAGCTGTTCTAAATGATTCCTCAAGGTTCTGTAATCTTCGGTGGTATGCCCCCGCTCCTAGTGATACTGACAGTGAAAGCTCTAGTTGCGCTTCGTGGGGTCTCTTCCCATCTTATTTGGTCATCTAAAGTATGACTCATTCTTGATCTTCTCCATGACTTAATGTACTAGTTCTCGAAACACCACGTTGACCACCTGAGGCGCCGTGGACCCAGATTGCCCAACAAAATCCCTTCGTGGCCTGTTGTTGTTATATCGGTCCGGCCTAAAATCCCTCCTCTCTTAAAGGATAACCTTAGCCTTTTCCTTTCCTTGCAATTAATCCTCTTCAACCCGTTTGTACTCATCGATGCGATCCATCAGCCGACGCACACTCTTCATCGGCTTCTTGGTCAAAGACTTTCTCAAGTCATGCTTGGCTGGTAGGCCGATCTTAAAAGTCCTTATGGCTACATCGTCATCTTTCTGAGTGCGTTTTCAGGGTCTCCCCTTCTCGCATGGAAAAAGATAACAAAGAATCCAAGGGCCGAGGAACCCTACTGCATGTAAAAAATCGAGAGCAAAAGGCCCTTGTAAGCTCTTTAAAGGAACCAATAAAACCTACTGCAAGACCATCAAACCACCTCATTGCCATAGGCTCCAAGCTAGATGGGAACATCTTGCACATTAGGGCTTCATTCCTAGAGTGCATAGCCATTCTCTGATTAAAATGGCTCACATGCTCTACAGGATCCGTCCGCCCATTATACATGGTGAACATGGGTTGGGTAAATCGTCGAGGAAGCCTACTTCCCTCGATTCTACGCATGAACATAGCATCATTTCCCAAGCCCTTGGAAGCTAAGTTCCTAACCCTGCGCTCATGATGGTATTCCTCATCGTGCAAAAAAGACTTACTAGGAGAAGTCCTTAACCTACGCCTATATCAGCCATCTTCTTCATCATCTGAAGAAAGATCAGAGATGGAGGGACTTCGCCTTCTCCGCTCATGACGTAACTTCCTCTTTAAGTGATCAATTTTATGTTGCATGTTCCTGGTATTTTTATCATGAGAAATATGACCCTCGTCTCCAAATTGACTCCTACCAGTATGAATCGTATGCATGCTTCTTTCAAGGTCCCTTTCTCGTTCAAGGTGAAGAAAATGATTGTGATGTTGGGAACCGTCAAACTCCGCCCGATTTGGACCTGATCCTACCATAGTTGAATATCAAACTCACTATCACACCAGAATTTTCCACAGACGGCGCCAATTGTAAGGATACAATTTGGCTGTCTAGCCCACAAGTTAAATGGACTTAGACCTAAAAAGCCCAAAACAATGAATTTGTAGAGAGTGAGTTAGAAAACTAGGTTTTAATGAACTAGACAACTGTGTTTTAATGAATTAGACAACAATCAAAGCATATCCATGCCACAAGAAGATGAAGATATATTAGTTTAACTTTAAAGAAAATCGTCCTCGGCACAATCCGAGGAGACTAGCTCTTATATATTTTTCTCAAGTATGATTACAAGTTCCACTCTTAATTACTATAGTGTTTCTCTCTTCCACTTCTCGATCCCTCTCTCTTATTCCTTCCTCCTTCTTTTATACTCTCTTCCTCTTTCATCTTCACCCTCCACGTGCAAGTCAGATGGTTGGGATTGATACTTGTTTCATCAGCACCTTTCTAAAGTCTTTGGATAGTAGCTATAAGGCTGAAACTACTGTTCAGACATCACTTCTTCATTAATGCGGCCAGAAAGTTAGCTGCAGGGCATTCAATGCAGTGGTAACAGTTTTTCCTTTAGATATTTTTTAGTTCTCACCTGTGTCGTACGCCCGTAAGCCCGTAAGGTATATCCTTACTAGTAGAACCTTTTGGTGCATCATCCTAGATAGCAAAATACGTACCTTGACCTTTGCCTTGCTCAGCCGAGGATCTATTCCTCCTCAGACCACTTTCTTCATTCTACATAGTCATAATTTAGCAGTGAAGCCTACCACCTGCATTTTCTATACTATTGACCCATCTTCGGACAATTGAACCTCCTCGAACGGGCTCAAGGCCCAATATATGTATTTGGGCCTCTGGCCCCTACACAAACTATTGTCGAATGCTTTAAAGCTCCCTTTTCTTAATTCATATTTATAATTTTTCTTATTCTTGAAGTAGTTCCAACCTATTGATTGGCTTTTGTTTACTAATATTGATATATGAAATTGAAATTGTATAGTTCTTAGGCATTCCTAGGAGACCATAACATATTATAAATTTAATATTAAAAATAATATGTAAAAAAACTGTAACTAAATCGTAGTTACAATATGCAAAATAAGGTATAATGAAAATACTTACTTTTCAAACGAATCGTATGCCCTTTTCTTTAATTAGTTTTGTTAGAGTATCCGTGCAACTATCCTTAATGTTCATATTCAAAATATTTTTAGTATTTAATAGATTTATGAAGCAAGCTTCCAAGCGATCAAATATAGTATAAGGAAATTCAACAAAAAGAAAAAAGAAAAAAGATATAGTAAAAGGAAGATTGCAAAAAAGAAAAAAAAAAATCTAAAAGATTTCGTACGATTTTTTAAATTCATATAAAATAACTTCATGTTAACTATTAACAAATTTTCTCCAATCTATTAAATTATAAACCTCATTCATAATTTTAAATACAATTCTAATAGTTCACATTAATAAGGGGAAAAAATTATTTCATTTATGCGTGTGCAATATAATACATTAGTATCAAAGTAAAAGTAAAAAACTACAAAAAGACTAATGTTGAGAATATGCTTCGTTTGTTTCGATGAAAAATATTTTCAAATGTAAAATATTTTACATGTAAAAAATTTTACTGTAAAATATTTTCATCGAAAACATTTTCAAGTGTTTGGCAAGATTAGACATTTGAAAATGTAACTAACCACCAAATACAAGCACCAACCACCCAAAATCCAAATTGGAAAGAGGAAAAAAAAATAGCCACCATTGCCCTACTACCACCAAAATCTAGTGACTAAACACCACCACTCACATGGCCACACCACCACAACAACAACCACCAACAGGAAGCAACAATACCAAATGAAAACAAAAATTCCAAAATCAAAGATCAATGAAACCCACCCTTATTCAACCACCATCAAAACCCACGAACCACCACAACTATGGCAGTTTAGGCCACCAAAAACCAAACGCCAAACTCAAAACCAAACCTGATAGCCCACCAAAACCTGACACCAATGACCTAGCCCACCAAAACCCATCACCGACGACCCACCCCAGCATTGATAAAGAGAGACCGACACTCAGATTTAATGATGACGCACCCCACTACCGACCTTGTCACCGATCCGCACCACAAAAGGGGTAGTGGTTGTCGATCTGCACCACCCTTGCTCACGTTGGGAACATTGATGCCAAGAGTCAAAAGTCCCAAGGGACTGTTGGAGAAGATAGAGTCGGTGATAGGAGGGAGAGGAGTGAAGGTGGGCTGGGTTGTGTAGAGAAACTTAAAGAGCGTGAGAGAGGGGCTTATCAAGACTATTGAAGAGACAGCAATAGATGTAAAATATTTTACCAATTTTTCAAGTGTAAAACATTTTACACTTATTTGTCTTGATTGTATTAGTTGACTAAAAATATTTTATCTTTGACTAAATATTTTACTACAAAACAAAAATCATAAAATATGAAAATATTTTCCTACAAATATTTTACATTAAAACAAACGGAGCGTACGTAAAAAAAAATGAAATAAGGGTTGAAGGTTGACAAAATAGTATACAATGACATATATATATATATATATATATATATATCAAATCAAAAGTCTCAAAGCCCATAAAAGGTTCTTCGTGGCTTCAACCTATTGGCAAAAATCCAATCACACATCATCATAAACCCAGCACAAAAGCTCCAACACCAAAAATCTCAAACAACCAAAAACTCATATCCAATCACAACCCTCACAAAACCCACAATGACCTCTGACCTCCACATCAAAACCACAAGTTGTTTACATTCTTTCTAGTTTGGAGAATCTCATATATGCATTTGAGTTAGGATGATATAGACGATGGGCAGGGGTATATAAGACTATAGGCAGGAGTATATAAATGAGTAAAAGTGCAAGAGGTGAAAACCTAAAGGGAATAAAAATAGTCTTGAAACAATGTACCTAAAAAAATAAATAGTCATTATCTTTTTATTGGTGTTTATTTAGTAAACAAAGAGTACTTATTTTGGTGAGAGATAGAGGAATAGTCTCGAAGCAATGAACCAAAGAAAACAAAAAGTCTATATCTTCTATTACAACAAAATCCTCAAGCAGAGCACCACTTGACAAAACCTCATGCTCTTTCAAATGAGATCTCTCATTTATATATATATTGATTCATTGATTGATTTAGTTCCTCGAATTTGCAATGAGTCCTACTGACCCATAAAATTTAAAGAATAGGCGTTTCCTACTGATCCTAAAAATTTAAAGAATAGGCGTTTTTTATACTAGTTACGCTAATTTCCTTGGCTGTGTCCAATGAGATGACATTTTTTACATGACATTGCACCTTATTTTATATTAAAAAAATAACACAATGGTATTGTGACCAGAACCCATTTTAAGTGGCCTACCCACCCAATTCAAACAAATTAACCATTTTCTAATAAGTTCACCCTGACCCAGCACACCCAATTTCAAACATAGCAAACTAGAGAGAGAGAAGCACTATTTATCAAACTCCTTCAAATTTAAATAAGTAAAAAACTATTTCTCCCCCCGTTTTAGCAAACCATCCGAACACATGGTTGGAAGAAAAGCAAAAGGTCCAAGAACACCACTCCCTGAATTTGTGACCCAAGAGATTTACTATTAAGATTTGCTTACACATTAGTACAGCACTACAGCCATCTTCTATAGTAGATAAAAGTCATAAAACATGTTGCAACCAATATTTCAACCAAAATAGATAAGCTGCTTAGCAAAACAAATATACATGAATATCAAAGCAACTCTTTTTCCAGTCAAAGAAGCCAAGCTTCAACAAACAAAACAGCAGACTACCAAAGCCAATCCACAACCACTACTTTCTCTACATCACTAGAAGGGGTTAAGGGTTAAAACCATTTTTACATGAACGAAGCACCTAAACACATTGCATAGAATGCGTCAGACAAAAACAGATGCCCCAGACGCAATTCTTGAATTAACAGGAAAAAAGGACCATGCTAAAGATTTTGCTGGCCTGACATGAACGACATGGCTCGTCTGAAATCCAAAGACTTGAGGGCTGACTCTGGAAAATTCTTCCCATCAGGTACCCATAGTCCACTTTTATGTGGCATCAGCACCTGTGGCTGGCCACTAGTTGCACCTTCACCAGCTTTCGTAGATGGAACTTCGTTCTTTCTCTTCACAAATTCAAAGAACTCTGCAACCTGGCGTGCATACCTTCAACAAAGCCAAATTACAAGATCACGTAAATGAAAAATGCATTTTGGCAACGCAACTAATGCACAGGGTAATGGAAACCACACTCAAAACATAGCAAAAATACCAACAATAACCCTAACCATAATTGACAAGACTTCCAACCTGTTTTTTATTTCGATTTCTTCTTCAGGGTTTTCCTCAGGTTGGGAAGCAGAGAAAGGCATGCAGCACATATGATTTGAGCAAATAGGGAATAGGAAGACTTAAAACATAAAAGGTGCATGTAAATATTTAGTTGATTAACCTTGAAGTATGCCTTGCCAAATTATAGAATAAAAACCATATTACTCAAAGATAAAAATTCTGTTTTGCAGAATTTGATGTTCATAGCTAGCAGAGGGTAATGATCATTTCAAAATGTAGGCTACAGATAGAACCTCCAGATACTAGTAAAAGGTAAAGTAAAGAAACTTGAGTATCTTTCAAAGGAACATAGAGAAAAAGGAAAAAAAGGGAGGGAGAGGGAAGGGCAAAGGAACACAACTAACTAGCAGATGATTTTCATCCTTTGGGAACCAGCCTTTGAAGAAAATGTAATTCATAAAATTTGTGAACTTTTTGATATAGCAGAAGGGAAAATGCCATTGCACATCCAGACAAATTAACCATAGGCATTTACAGGGCCACTAGCCGGATTTCAAACTGATTTCCTAAGTTTTTTTTTTTTTTTTAATTGACCTATAATTCATAAAATATTAAAATGATCACATATTTTCTTTCTCTAGAGGGTTAATGAGAAAACACCAGAAATTTACCTTCAAAATAGCCCAAAAGTTAAGGAAGTTTAAGAGGAAGGAGGAGGGGAGAATATGACAAATAAAACAACTATAACAAAACATAATGTAATCTGAAACATGACCAGTATGTTCAATGGATCGATAGAAAGTAGAATAAAATGAAGTATAACACAACAAATTAAAAATCTTTAATTCTCCTTCCCCCACCCTGGGGAGAGGAGAGGGGGGACAGAGAGAGGAAGAAGAACCAAGAATATTCTAATGCATGCTTGTTATAAATATTAAAGAAATAGGTTGTTATCTTACTGCCTCTTTGCTTCAATGTCTTTGCTGAAATCAATGTTGGGTTCACAGTCAAGAACCAAAGCAGGAACCTGCTCATAACCAAAATATTTTTGGTTAAACTCATGAGTACATAAGTTATGATGAGTTAATTTAAAAGCTGCAAATAAGGTACCTTCTGGATACTTGAATGCATATGATTACCCTCCAAATAGAACACACGGTCCCTTATATCAGGATGTAATGAGCTATCCATATGAAAGGGTAGCTGACTGACAGATAATACACCATGATTTCCACTTTGGAAGGGGAAAAGCCAGCTCTCATGCTTTTCATGCAGGTCATGGAGATACTTTAGGGAGACTCCACCCTCCTCTTCTCTTTTACGTAGCTTCATTCGCTTGTGGCAAGTATCAGGACTTGCTCGAAGATATATAAAACCGTCAGGAATAAGCCCAGGTAAGCATGATACAACTGGATCAAACCATGAGTCATAAATGCTGATCTCCATCTCATTCATCCAATTAGCCTCATGAACAGCTCGTACAAACACCTTCAATGAATGAAAATGAGATAAAATGGATTGGCCTTGAAACTCTTAAGTTAGGTTTTTCTTCCTCTTCTATGGGATCAATCAACAGGAAAAAGAAAGATAACATCTTCCCATCAATTTTAGTCATTGTCAGCCTTGAAACATGTTACAAAATTTCCAAGATCTTATCAGATTCTTTTATTCATTTTTTGCTTGGAAAATAAGGATTAAAAAAATAACTTGAGATCAAATTGAGTTGAGGGAATAATATTTTGTCAAATACAAGACTTTAGGGGTAGGGTAAGCATACTTTATTGCATGTAATTATAAGGAACTAAAAAAAAACACGGAGTGAAAAGGGAGATTCTTACCATCCTGTCACTGAAAACACTCCTTTCCATCAATCTGAGGGGCTTGATACCACCAGATGACTCTCTCTCTTGCATAACCCTTGTGACAAAAACATAATTCTGGAAGGTATAGGCATACCTCTCAGGCTCCGCATAAAAAGCATCCAATATATTAAAGTGGTCAGGTCCAATATCCTGCCACTTGTCAATAGGCTCTGGAACAATCTCAACAAGATCACGTAGCTCAAGTGTTTCATTAGCTATTCTCTGAAGGAAAGTTGTCTTCCCAACACTGATATTTCCCTCAACACAGAAAGTAAGTCGTTTCTTCTGGGCCGGCTTTACATCTGAGTTTGAACTGTCCTCCTTCAATTCTTCATCAACACTATCTTTGATGTACGTAGTTATACTCTCCGCATGGTTTTTGTGTATGATTCCTACAGAACTCTGTAGATACTCAACCATCTTCTGACTAGATTGGCCAAAGAACTGCAAAGGGAATCACAAAGATCCTTATCATGATTCGTGAAAGAGTTATAAGAAGTGCATACACCAAGTTACCAACTACAGCATGTGTTTAATTTCTTGTGCAAAAATACACAGTTTATGTCATGAAGAATAACAATCAGAAACACCTAATTTGCACAGAGAGTCAAATCTGCTCAGAGTGCAAGGGTAAAAAATGCAGCTGTAAGTATTTTTAATCTAATTTTGCCATTATTTACAAAAAAATTAACCCGGAAATTTCTGCCATAACTTTCAAAAGCCCGTAAAATTTGAGTGGAGTAAAGTCCATTGTGAATTCAAAAACTCAGTAGGAGTTAGATTTCAGCTAAAACAATGTGATACATATTAGAAACAATTCCTGAGAAGAAAATAAAAAACCAAAAATAAGTTGGCAGTCATAACAAATTCACTCAGCTAGATCTTTGAGTCATTAATTCCAAATCACCAAACAATTTAAGTAAACTAAATTGAAATGTTTGTAGGGAATTTAAGTGCTTAGGGCACACTGACACTACCAGAAAAGTGCATTCGGAGCCTTAAAGCTCTTAGTAAAAATTGCCAAATGTTTAAAATTTTCACTAAAGAGCTTAAAGGAGGCCTAAAACAGCTTTAGTTGAAATTTGTAGCTTTTAGGGAAAAGCTCTATAATTTATGTTTAAGTTTTATAAATCCAAAACTTTGAAGCACTGTTCACTGTAATTTGCCAAACACACAAAATGGTAAAGAGCTTTGCAGTTAATACCCTATATCACAATAGCTCTACAACTACAGTTGAAGGTCTAGAGTAATGCTAAACGGGCACTTAAACTTCAACCAACGCAATTAGGCCATCAGAAATGGCACACACACAACACAGACTATTTCTCTCTCTCTCTAAAAGAATTCACCAATAACAAACAAAACGCATTTCAGACACACAGATTCTCAATACACAAATATATCCCCTCTACCACAATCTAGTAAGCACCACAGACTACAAAAACTCAAAAAAAAAAAAAAACACACACACACACACACACACACACACAAACAAAGCATTCTCTATCCTGCTAAAAATAATATAACCATTTTCATAGTTCATACAAACCCAATATACCTTATCTTTGTACAATTGCTTCAGCTCAGCCACTCCCCCAATCCCCTTCTCCACCAGCTTCCTCAAATTCCTCGGCCCCACCCCGGGAATCGCCAGCAAATCCGGGTTCCCCACAACCACACCACCACTTGAACTCCTCTGCCTCCTACTCCCACCACCACCACTACTCACTCTCCCTGGCTTCTCCTCCAACCCCTTTTCGCCTTCGTCTCCATCAACACTCTCCAAACCCTCAGAACCCTTTTCAGCCGAAACCGACACCGACCCATCAGAGCGGGTGTGAGTCCACGCCACCCTTGAACCTGTCAAGCCATCCTTCAACACAACCCAGGCTCTAAAGGGTCGTGTTTTATCGATTCCGCAGCGGCATAAACAGCAATTTCTAGGCTTTACAGAGACAAAGAAGCGAGAGGATAGAGAACTAGAAGTACTAGTAGTAAAGGGTTTTGTGGAAAGAGAAGAAGAAGGAGAAGTGGGGTTGGGGAAAATGTTAGCGGGCATTGAAATAAGAGTTTTGAAGCTATGAGAAAAAAGGGTTTTTGTGGGGTTTTTGAGAGGGAGAGAAAAGAACAAGCTGTTACTGTTCCTAGGGTTTTTGAAAGGTAAACAAAGCTTCTGCATTCCTTCTTCTTCTTCTTCTTCTCCTCTTTAGCATTTCAAGTTTTCAACTTCCAACCTCAGAGGCCCCTCTTTGTTTTTGTTTTCTTCTGCAAAATACAGTAAAAAGTGAGACAGACAGAGACAGAGGAAGGTTTGAAAATGGGTGCTGAGGGTTTTGGGGGGTTTTTTTGTTGCTAGTTGCCACTACTTGGATACTGAGAGAGAGTGAGAAGACAAAGGGGATTTTTAGGGTCTAATTTTTATTTGTTTATTATTATTATTTTTTTTTTTGTAATTCCATTGTTGTTTGGGTTGGGATAACATGGGAGAGGTCTCATTGTGGTTTCCATGTGCTCTTCCGAGGTTCCATAATTTTATGTTTTTTACCGTAATCATATAAGAACATCCACAGCAGTAGTTTTAAAATTTTAGCTATTTGTCACATCTAAAAGTCATTTTATCTATAATTTTAGCTATTAACTCTTTACACTTCACAGCAGTGGATCTATAATTTTAGCAATTTGATTAAAATAATAATAAAAATTTATTAAGATAATAATAAAAACTTCAACATCAACCCCCAATATTTTCACCAGCAGCCACTCAGCCCCCATCACAACCACCTCCATCGTCAGCCCCAATCACCACCACCACCACCACCACCACCTCTAGTCCACAGCAAGCAACCAATTGAAAAAAAAAACCCAGGAACCAGCAGCGGCTCGGATCGGCGCTGGGCAGGAGCCCCTCTTTTCCATCTCCCCCACTGTAATAGGACCCCTTCTATTCAAACGTAGAGCGTCGAAGAGGTGTTCTGTGGAGATTTTTCCATACCTCCCGCAAGGATCAATCTCTTTCAGGGCATCTTGGAAAGCCTCAAGGATTTGCTTATGCCAAAAGTGGAGTTCACTTTGGCCGACAACAGAGTCCTCCCATTTTTGGTAACGGGGAGAACCCGAGTCCGACGCGGCGGGAGACTCGATCCGCGTAGCGGGGGTCCCTGGGCTTGCGTCCGCCCGGCCGTCAGCAGAGCCATCGTGTACCTTTAGGCTGTCCTCCGAGGAGGACGAAGAATCGGAACCTTTTGATTCTTCGTCCGCGGGAACGACGCTAGTGGAACAGGGGTCCGAACGGCTGAAGGAGAGAGAGGTGCAACGGGAAATGAGGGAGAAGGAGAAAGAAAAAGAAAATTCTGAAACAAAATAAAATAATATTTTTTTTTTAGATGTGAGCTACAGTGCACATCTATTTTTAGATGTGCACTGTAGCTGTGGAGCTATATTTTTTAAATATAGCTCCACTGCTGCAGCTTCAATTTTATGAAAAGTGGTGCTAAATAGCTATATTTTTAGCAATATAACTATTTAGCACCACTGCTGTGAATGCTCTAAGGACACATATTCTACCCAAAAGATTTAAAAAAAAAAAAGGACACAACTTTAATGGCTTTAAAAATCTTTGTCTAGGACATTTTCTCTAATGTTAACCATGTGGTCAACTTAGTTGGTATAAAAGTTGGGTTTATGTGCAACTAATTGTCATGTTATCAGTAAAAAAGCATTCTAGTAAATTGTGACCAATAGCATAGTACTAAAAACAACTTTCTTTTTTGAATATACGGTAGAATTTATATATAGTACTGTATGTGTTATTTTTTAGATTCTTATTTTAAATTTTAGTTATATAGTTTTTTTCTCAATAAATGAAAGTATGTTTTTCGTTAAGTAATCAGGTAGCTAAATTTTAAGAGTAAAATATTGTATCTAAGTTTTATCCTTTTATATATATATATATATATATATATATAATGAATTTAAATGAAAGTAATATTGCTTCAATTTCAAGGATCATATCAAAAATTTTAAATATGTTATATCGCTAACATTACTTATTTTAAGTCAAAACAAAACTAGGGATTATCATTGCTTAACATTTTTCGTGTCTTTACATTCTAAAAAAAAAACATTTTTATGTACTAAAAGATGAGCTTAATATTATAAGACAAAACAGAACAATAAAAAAGAGCTATTCCAAACAAACAATTATTTAAGATTAAGAATTTAAAATGGCCAATTCGCTGTAAGTTTCTTAAAAAACATTCTCCCTTCTTTCTATATATGTGTTAATACTTAGTATTCTTAAAAAAAAAAAAAAGTCAATTCCTAAAAAATAAATAAATAAAATAAAATAAAAATCCCTAGCTATTGGAGAGTTTCATTCCTTTTTTTGCTGAGATTGGAGAGTTTCATTCCTTTTTTTGCTGAGATTGGAGAGTTTCATTCCATGTCATATCACTAATATTTATTGCATTTTATGAACTTTATTACATGGGAGATTTATTTTAAATGCAGATATGTATATATGGTACAATAAACGCAGATATGTATATATGGTACAATAAATGCAGAATGCTTGTCATATACAATGAATCTTTCTTATAATGACTAATGAGACAGCATATTTATTCAGCAAAAAAAAAAAAAAAAATGAGACAGCATATTTTCTTCCATAAATATATTTTTTCTTTGCTAGAAAGGTAAGAAGAACTTTTTTTTTTTTTTTTTTTTTTTTTTTTTTTTTTTTTTTGAGAATCAGAAAGGTAAGAAGAGCTAAACACTAACTTTAGACCAAATATTTTACATAGTAAAAGTGGGCCTAAAAAGCAAAACAACCACCAATGAGAAAGAGAAAATCTTCACATCATGGAGCTCAAAAACAAAAAGTTATCACATCATGGCCATTGGGATGAACACATAGACAGCACGTGTAACGTGTGATGATAACTTAAAATTTAAGAGCTTGGGCCCATCTTGAAAGCTACGAGTGGAAGCTTTTTGATCGTTGATTTATGTTTGATTTTGTTGTTTATTATGGGGTGGAGTAGAGGTGATTATTTATTGAATGCAGTGGGCAACGTGCCACGGATTTAGGGAGAAGGATTTGGCAGAGACCAGACAAGCAGGTTTATGGTACTGCGTGCAGGTTCTGTGAGCTGTAAGACAAAAGATTATTAAAACTATTATACTAGTAAAGAACAAATTATGCCATGTAATCCAATCAAAAAAAATATTATGCCATGTAATTGTGGACGACTAAATTTCTAGTTCGAAATAAATCAAACAAGTAAAATAGTTTCACAAATGCGAATTTGTATTGATGAATGTGTGGTACAATTCTCTGTGATTACAAAAGAGTGATCCTCTGATTCGATCTCCTTGAAAGATTTGTTGATTAGAATTGTGGTGGTGTGATTTTGATTCGAACACCAAATATACTTCAATTTGATTGAAGAATGGATCGAAAACCTTTGAAACAGAATTACAAGGAATCTCTGGCTATGAGCTTGTTAGAAATCCTTTGTTCTTCATGTTCTTCGTGTTCTTCGTGTTCTTGGGGTGTTCTTCGTGTTCTTGGTGCGTTCTTCGTCTTCGAAGGTTCATGGTGGAAGTTCTTCGGTGCTTTAGAGGCTTGAATCCGTAGAGCTTCGTTGATTTATGGTTTGTTGAGGTTTCTGGAGGCTTTTGAGCTTGAGTCCAGTGAATTTGAAGATCTAGGAATATGATTTGGATGATTCCTCTTTGAATATTCTTCGTATTTGAAGGTTTGTGGTAGGAGTTCTTCGGGGCTTTAGAGGCTTGAATCCGTAGAGCTTTACTGATTTGTGGTTTGTTGAGGTTTCTGGAGGCTTTTGAGCTTGATTCCAGTGAACTTGAAGATCTAGGCAGGTAGTTTAGATGATTCTGCTTTGAATGTTCCTTGCATTTGAGTTTGAAGTTCTTGAAGTTCCTGGAGGCTTCAGGGCTTGATTCCAGCAGAGCTTCAATACTTCTGAATCTTCTTTGATGCTGCTTATGCTCTAGATGGCTTCCTCTTCCTCTTAAGATGTCTTGGCCTCTGATCTCCTCCTCTTGAGATCTCTTCCTCCTCCTTTTGATGTCTTGGGAAGGTTTCTATTTATAGGAGTTTAGAGGTAGGTGAGTGACACGTGGCGGAGTCTGATTGGTGACACATGTCACAGCCTGATTAGTCTGCTTGTGTCATCGCTTACACGTGCTGGATTGCTTGTGTCATCGCTTACACGTGCTGGACTGCTTGCGTCATTGCTTACACGTGCTGATGTGTGATTGGTTTATTTCAATGACACTTGGCAAATTTCTATTGGTTTCTGAGTATTGATAACAAAACCTAGTTGCCATGCGTGATACTTTATAATTAACTGTATTTTGTGGACTTGATAGCATGACGTGTCAGCTTGTGATAGGTCGGGAATTTTCCCTCTCTACAAATGCCCCTTCGAGACTCGTTCATGCACACAGCTTCGGAGTGTGGTGCGGGAATGAGTTTCGAAAACAAATTTTTACATTTGACTTTTTAAGTGAAGTACCTGAAGGTGGTGAAGCTTTCAACAGGATGAGGTAATTTCTGAAGAGTAAACCCACCCAGATGTAAGGCTTTGATGAAACCGAAAAGGGGTCTGCCTGTATTTGAATGCACTTGCGTGACCGAGCCTTCTCAACAGAGGTTAAGTCGAAGTAATTTCACAAGAGTGTTCCATGGTACTTGGAGTGGTTGGTGAGGCTGAAAATTATTTGCAAGAAGTTGGATATGCTTGCAAAATTGAATCATTTCAACAGAGGTTAAGCTGAGGTAATTTCAGAAGAGTATTTTGAATCGTTGGTGGCGATCACAGGGTGTAGAAGATGGGGATGAAGCTAAGTGAATGGGTGAAACACACAACTCCATGGTGCTGGTCCTGTATGTTGAGGACTCTCTAGTGCAGATGCTTCTAGGGAGTACACCTTGGGATATGGGACCGACTGCATGCTGGGTGAGGTCCGGCGGCAAGTCATCGAATGTGCGTGTGTGATGGGACCATGCCGACAAACGTTAAGTTGAAGTAATTTCAGAAAAGTACTTTCTGAAATACTTCAAGCGGAATTTAAGTTGGAGTAATTCCAGAAAAACGGGTCCTGCGATACTAGCAACGATGACCTTTGGGTCCCACACTGGTGGGGACATGGAATAAGGCTTTGGCGACCATTTACCGGCCCCAAAGGTTGATCTCTGATGAGCTGGTACCTTGGTAGTCATCGTAAGTGTTGGATGGAGGATAATCTGTGGGATACCCCAACACTTTTTACCATCTTCATCTGTTGTCGCTTGTTGGAAAAGCACAGAAAAATGAAAGATGGAGCTAACTTGTGATTCTGGTCTTAGAAACCAGCCAAGTTGCTGTTTGTTCCGAAACACTGCTTCTGCTGGAAGACCAAGCAATTGGAGAGAGACTACGAGAGCCATGAGTTTAGGAACAAGTGTCTCTGCTGGACTTAGATGTCCTGGTCAACCGAATCCGAGGAAGCATGGAAGGTCGATGCAAACCTTGTTATGAGTAATTTTATGAACAAATGTGGTCGTTAAGGGGAGAAACAAAATTTGTTTGGATCTCAAAACCACAATGATGTTGTGAAGAGGATTTCTACTGAGCCATGAGAGGGTTAATTTCAAACTGATTATGAAGCAATGTTGGTTGCTCGGTGTTGAGAATGATGAGGCTATAATGAGAAATGACTGTGAGAATAAGGGTTTGAAAATTTGAAAGAAGCGAATCTTCATTTCATGATTCAGTATGTTTTTCTTGATGAGCTTCAATGGATCCGACCCTCTATTTATAGCGAAGAGATGAAGAATGGTAGATAGGTAGTCGAGAATGGTGGATGAAAAATTTTTGGTGGATGAGGAATTTTCGGTGAGAACGGCGGATGAGAATGGTAGGCACCGAACGGGAGTGGTTGAATTGGTGACCCGAAGTAATTCCCAGTTTAGGACATACTTGTGACAGTTCGTCTGTTTTTTTGAAAGAGAAGCCTTGATGAAGTATAGAGGATAATCTTGAGGGAATCCTGACCAAATGGATGAATCTCTAATTTTGATTTTGGGAGCTTAAGTTTTGTACATTGCTAGTACTTCGGAGAAGTGGGTCAGATTAGTGGTTACTAAGTCCAAAGCAAATAAGTGAATTTCAAAATCAGAATCTTTGCGGAAATCTGAATAGGACAAGCCTTGCTCGATCATCATGATTCTCGGTCATAGTTCACATTAAAGCCAACAGTTGCAGAATCACACCATTTGAGCAATTTTAGATTCTCAAATGAAGAAATAGACCCCAAAATCGGAATCTACGCGAAAAATTGGACAAGACAGGCCCTTCTTGAAAATTCTGACTTTTGGTCAAGATTTGTGCAAAAGTCAATCTTTTGGAAATTGGACTGTTTGCACGATTTCCGAGTCTTGAATGAAGAAACGGATCCTAAAAACGGAATGTACTCGAAAAACTGAGTGGGACAGGTCCGTCTTGAAAATTTTGACTTTTGGTCAAGATTTGTGCAAAAGTCAATCTTTTGGAAATTGGACTGTTTGCACGATTTCCGAGTTTCAAATGAAGAAACGGATCCCAAAAATGGAATGTACTCGAAAAACTGAGTGGGACAGGTCCGTCTTGAAAATTTTGACTTTTTGGTCGAAGTCAAAGTTCAATTTGGTCAAAGCTCTTTTTTTTTTTTTTTTTTTTTTTTTTTTTTTTAATTCTGGCGGTTCGGACCGGGTCAGGATGAGCGGGTCAAACCGGGTCGGTTTGGTCAACGGGTCAAGCCGGGGAAGATGACGTCATCCATGACGTCATAGTCCTGAGCGCGCGTGTCAGCGCTTGGCGCGTGGAGCGCGTGGCGTGGAGCTTGGCGCGTGGGAACTCAAGGAGGCGCGTGGAGGCGCGTGTGATTGACGCTGGTGATGCTGGAACTTCTAGCGGCGCGTGGAGGCGCGTGTCAGCTGTTTTGGTCCCGAAATTTCATGGTTTTGCCGATCTAAGGTCGTAGAAGACCCCTGTAAGGCCAGTTTTATGAATTGTGGACATGTTTGCACCGTTTTGGGGGACAAAGCCATTTCGTCATCGCGCGATTTCAGCGGCGCGTGGTGGCGCGTGGCAGCTCCATTGCTGATGATCTTCCTGGGTTTTGTAGATCTTTGTCCGTTTAAGATCTCTGTTTGGTCAGTTTTGTGAAATGATCTTTGGATTGTCAAAAATGGGAAGAGAAGACCGTGGGTGACAATTTGTCTGTGATGAATTTTCTTTTCTTTTTGTGGGCGGCTTTGACAACGCAGTGCCTGTGCTTGGACTTGAGGGTCAGAAGGTAGGTGATGAGCTACCGTTTTCTGTATGTCATCTTTCATTTCAAAATACGGTGCAGACTTCCTTGATTTTGAGTGCATTTGAGCTTGCAAAATCTGACTTTTAAACTTTAGATGTTTTCACATTGGCTGGTTGGTGGAACCATTTGATAGTCTGGCTGCCTTCTCTATATAAAGAGTACGTGAATCTCCCAGTTTATCACTTAAGCATTCTCAACCTTCAACTTTATTGCTCTGCTTTCAATCAATATATATATATATATATATATATATATTTTTTTTTTTTATGTGCTATGAAATCTTTTCCCTGACAAAATTTTTGTTGCTTGTTTTTGTTTTGCAGCTCCTTGATATTTGGGTTTTGACATCAAACTTTACACTGACGTTCTCAAGGAAGCATTTGCCTTCATTTGCTGGCTTTGTATTTCCTTGATAGCAACGTTTTTGCAGTGACGTATACCTTCATGTTATTACATTTTTTTTTTCTGCAACAACAATCTATTAGTGGTACTCGTCTTTGCAATGACATTTCCATAAGGATATTCAACTGCGCAACAATACTATCGCCAGTACTTGTCTTTGAAGTAGTATTGGCCCTGGTATCGGCAACGAAGCAATACTAGCACTAGTCCTTACTGGCACTTATTCTTGCAGTGCAACCACGCCAATTGTTCTTATCATGAAGCTGCACAAAGTTTGCATTTGCATCAAAGCTGCATCTATATTTTCCTCTGCATCGAAGTCACGTCACCACTTATCTTTGTCATGGAGCCACGTCAACACTTTATTTACACTAAAGCCATGCTAATATTTGTTTTTTACATGACATTGCGTCAACATTTCATCTGCACTGAAGCTACGTCAACACTTCATCCTTGCCATGAAGCAACATTTACACTTGCATCTGCTACGAAGTTGCACCATCATTTGCACTGAAGCCACGTCAACATTCATCTTTGCCATGAAACTACGTCAACACTTCATCCTTGCCTGCACCATCATTTGCACTGAAGCCACGTCAACATTCATCTTTGCCATGAAACTACGTCAACACTTCATCCTTGCCATGAAGCAACATTAGCACTTACATCTGCTATGAAGTCGCACCATCATTTGCACTGAAGTTGCATCAACATTCATTTTTGTCATGAAGCTACGTCAACACTTCATCCTTGCCATGAAGCAACATTAGCACTTACATCTGCTATGAAGTCGCACCAATATTTAGAGGCAACATAGCTCAGACATCAAGAGTGCATAGCATTATCACCAGACATCAAGATTTTAGAGATGCTAACAAGACTTTGAAGATGCAAGGAGCTCTCATTAAGACTTTGAAGATGCAAGAAGATGCCAACAAAACCTTGAAGTTTCAAGAAGCTCCCATCAAGACTTTGAGGATGCAAAGAGATGCCGTCGAAACTTTGACATTTGCACGAACATGCCTTTAGAGGAGAGATGACGCAACACTAACTTCAGATGCTAGAGGAAGGTGACATTGTCCAAATCTCATAGACATAATGTGAAACAACATCACTCAGAAGAGAGATGATGTGGTTCAAATTTCAGAATTGTGAAGTGGCACAACCTAGAAGAGAGACGATGTATCTTAGACTTGCAAGATACAAGAAGATGCCCCCAAGAGATAAGTAATGCAAAGTATACTTCAGAAATGTGGGAGAATGTCCATAGAAGATAGGCAATGCCGTGCAGATTTCATTTAGTCTTCATCTTCAACTACAAACCTTTGATCATCCTATTGAATATTCGGCTGTCTTTAAGCAATGCCTTACCAACCAAAGGGACCTTAAAAACATATTGATGATCGTTGGAAACTCTTCAAGCTAGACTGGCAATCCTTCTTTTTTTTTTTCATGTGACTGAACTTAAGGAAGAGTACTAAGCTGCCTACGTACCCCGGAGAGGGATCAAGTCATTACGTAGTTCAAAAGATTTTTTTTTTGAACGAATTTTTTTTGATGATTTTTTTTTTCTTTGTTTTGTTTTGTTTTTTTTTTTTTTTTTTTTTTTTTTTTTTTGCAAAAAGGTGGGCTCAGTGTGTAATAGTGGGTATCACCACTAATCGAACCCGAGACCTCTCAAGGGTGACATGGGCATCCAACCACTACGCCACACTAGCAATTGGTGACATAGAGTGGGATTATTTTCTCCTTATTGGTACGCTTTCAAAGGCAATGGGAAGACATCATGTACCTTTGCAGCGTTACAGTGGGTAGTTTAAGCTCTTACCGAGGAGCAATCCTCGATTTTTTCAAGTGTAGAAGTGTTTAAGGAACTTCCCATTGATGGGGTCGATCCTTATGTCATCATTGTCAATCAATTTGTAAACTTCGTTGATGTTTGCCCCTTGCCCGAGAGTTGGAAGTACATCACAAGCAACGGTCACGTGGTTTGACCCAACAACTTCATCAAAGCCTAGATCAATCTTGTTTTCTTTGGCGAGCTTCATGATTTGTTCTTTGAAGACAAAGCATTTTTGAATTGGGTGGCCAATGATGCGATGATATTTGCAATAGTTAGAGTCATCAACTTTCCCCATGTCTTCTAGTCGCTTGCATTCTGGCAATTCAATCAGCTTCAATTGCAATAATTGTTCTAAGATGTTTGGCACATCTTCATCGGGGAACGGATATACTTTTTGCTCACGTTCCTTAAAAGTTAGACGACGCACCTCGTTCTTTTGCCATCCTTCAAGCCGTTTTTCATTTACATTTGCTCCTCTTCTTGGAGCCTTGACTTTGGCAGTGTTAACAACCATTGAGTCTTTGTGGCTGAATTTTGCATTCCTTTCATTTTTCCTTACTTCCTTTTTGCTTTCCTCAAGTATAGGAGGGTTTGTACTTCCATGACTAGCAATGCTCAACTCCATGTCGTGCGCACGAGTTGCTAACTCTTCAAATGTTTGAGGCTTTATTCCTTGAAGGATGTAAAGAAGTCCCCAATGCATGCCTTGGATGCACATTTCTACAGCAGATATTTCAGAAAGTCTATCCTTGCAATCTAGACTCAAAGAACGCCACCGATTGATGTAATCAATGACGGGCTCATCCTTCCATTGCTTGGTATTGGTTAGCTCCATCATGCTCACAGTGCGACGCGTGCTATAGAATCGGTCAAGGAATTCTCTTTCAAGTTGCTCCCAACTGTCAATTGACTCGGGTATTAAGTCTGTGTACCAATCAAAGGCATTCCCCTTGAGTGAACGGACAAACTGCTTTACAAGGAGAGCTCCTTGAGTCCCTGCATTCTCACAAGTTTCCACAAAGTGGGCAATGTGTTGTTTAGGATTTCCATTGCCATCAAACTGCAAGAACTTGGGGGGTTGATACCCATTTGGCATTCTCATACTGTTAATGTGCTTTGTGTAAGGTTTTGAATATGTGAGAGAACTTGTAGAAGAACCTCCATATTGTGCTCGGATGCTATTTGTTATCATGTCTTGTAATTGTTGGACTGACAACGAAGCAACCGAAGTAGATTGTTCTCGTTGGGGAGTGTTTTCAATTTCTCTCCCTTCGTCATCCTTTGCAGATGTGAATTTATGACCATGGCTTGATTCACCAAGATCTTGTACTTCGAGCTTGTTCATTAAAGTTGCAATTTGGAGGTCCTTATCTTCAAGTGCTTTTGTGAGAAGGACGACACTTTGCTCCATTTCGGCCATCTTTTCTTCCATGGTAGAGGTGTTAGTCATCATGACTGATACAACTTCCCAAGATGATGGAGAAGGAAATGATTTGAAGTGAGTACGTGAAATCTCATCTTTTAGGTTCCCTTTAATGGGAGAGAAATCATGTGACCAACTTCTCCTGAAGGAAGAAGGGGATTTGCCCCCATACTTGAGGTGTTCCAAGGTGGAGATGTCCTTGTTGATGACCTTGTTTCTTGTAAGAGGGTCTAAGGAGATGATTGCCTGAACCTTGGATTCCTTGGTTGATTGAGATTGAACTTGATTGTTTGCTTTGGGTTGGCTACAATTGATTACACCAATGCAGTTGTTGGTGGTAGCCGTACCAAGTTTAGTTGAAGTAGCTATTGTTGAAGCTTGAATGTTCTTGCTAGAGGCCATTGAAGTTGGTAGCAAGGTGATGTTGATTTCTTTCTTTGAAGGAGAATGAGATGAGAGGCAGAGAAGTCCCACCGGGCGTGCCAGAATATGTGGACGACTAAATTTCTAGTTCGAAATAAATCAAACAAGTAAAATAGTTTCACAAATGCGAATTTGTATTGATGAATGTGTGGTACAATTCTCTGTGATTACAAAAGAGTGATCCTCTGATTCGATCTCCTTGAAAGATTTGTTGATTAGAATTGTGGTGGTGTGATTTTGATTCGAACACCAAATATACTTCAATTTGATTGAAGAATGGATCGAAAACCTTTGAAACAGAATTACAAGGAATCTCTGGCTATGAGCTTGTTAGAAATCCTTTGTTCTTCATGTTCTTCGTGTTCTTCGTGTTCTTGGGGTGTTCTTCGTGTTCTTGGTGCGTTCTTCGTCTTCGAAGGTTTATGGTGGAAGTTCTTCGGTGCTTTAGAGGCTTGAATCCGTAGAGCTTCGTTGATTTATGGTTTGTTGAGGTTTCTGGAGGCTTTTGAGCTTGAGTCCAGTGAATTTGAAGATCTAGGAATATGATTTGGATGATTCCTCTTTGAATATTCTTCGTATTTGAAGGTTTGTGGTAGGAGTTCTTCGGGGCTTTAGAGGCTTGAATCCGTAGAGCTTTACTGATTTGTGGTTTGTTGAGGTTTCTGGAGGCTTTTGAGCTTGATTCCAGTGAACTTGAAGATCTAGGCAGGTAGTTTAGATGATTCTGCTTTGAATGTTCCTTGCATTTGAGTTTGAAGTTCTTGAAGTTCTTGGAGGCTTCAGGGCTTGATTCCAGCAGAGCTTCAATACTTCTGAATCTTCTTTGATGCTGCTTATGCTCTAGATGGCTTCCTCTTCCTCTTAAGATGTCTTGGCCTCTGATCTCCTCCTCTTGAGATCTCTTCCTCCTCCTTTTGATGTCTTGGGAAGGTTTCTATTTATAGGAGTTTAGAGGTAGGTGAGTGACACGTGGCGGAGTCTGATTGGTGACACATGTCACAGCCTGATTAGTCTGCTTGTGTCATCGCTTACACGTGCTGGATTGCTTGTGTCATCGCTTACACGTGCTGGACTGCTTGCGTCATTGCTTACACGTGCTGATGTGTGATTGGTTTATTTCAATGACACTTGGCAAATTTCTATTGGTTTCTGAGTATTGATAACAAAACCTAGTTGCCATGCGTGATACTTTATAATTAACTGTATTTTGTGGACTTGATAGCATGACGTGTCAGCTTGTGATAGGTCGGGAATTTTCCCTCTCTACAGTAATCTTCAAAAAAAAAAAATTATCCCATGTAGCACTACCACATCATCATCACAAAAGTTATTTGGAGCCCATAGATCATTGCCTAAGAAGATATATAAAGCTTTAATTGGATAACTCTGATCGATTGGCTCTGCTTTTAACACGTCCTCGTTCAACAAAGTTTAGGGCCCACTAGCTTGTCCATTTGACCTGTCTGTCAAATTTTTTTTTTTTTTTAATCTCTGGTTTAAATTAAAGAAAAAATGTTATCAAATGTCCCTATTTTTAAAAAGTTTTTATAGAAAAAAAATATTTATATTTTTGCAATTTTTTCAATTTTTTATAAAATTTGTGTCAACACTTTTCTCAAATAGTTTGTTAATAATTATCTTAAAATCACCTGTTAACGAGACCAACCTATCAAAAGAAAAATAAAATTTAGCTAATTTTCAATAAATTAATATTAGAGTTTAATGGAGGGAATGTGAATCATCTTTTCACTAGTTCACGTGTGGTTAAATTGGGAATGGAGAATAATGACTATTACACTTGTTGTTAAATTGTGAATGGAGAATAATGACTATTACATGATCCATTATAGACTATTCAACATTATGTTTATTAATTTAAATTACAATATATCATTTTAACAATTGTAAATATATATATATATATATATTTAAGTTTATTATTTTCAATTATTATCATGGAAATATAGATGAGAGATTTCGATGATCCTCTCAAGATCTGGATGGTACATGTAGTATTATGCATTGTAGTCATATAATGTGAGGTTGATAAGTCCACACTAGAAATCTTTTTTCTTTAATTTAGCAAAAAATAAAAAAAAAATATTAACGAATAGGTTAACATTTATTATTTTTCTATGATAAGTTTGAGAAAGATTGTTCCTAGGTTTGAACTTGAACTCTCTACTAGTATGACAAAAAAGTGAAAGTGCTATTAAATTGTGAAACTCTTGACAGATTTATATAAAATCTTTAATTATATTTTTTAATTTTGAGCACGAGCTTAATTAGAGCTGAGGAAGTGTTTGATAAAGGTTTATGTGTGGGAAAGGATTTTACTCTGCTCTTTTTAGAGCTTACTTAATAACAACTTTTCATAGATTGACTATATATAATAAAGGAAAAGTTGAGTTATTTATCACAATTTTCAAGTCACAACTTTTGCCACATTTTTAACATGATAGATTATGAGTAGTTGTTTATTACTTTTATATAAAACACACAAATGTTTTTTCTATCATTCATAATTAATCACATCAAAATTGTGATACAAAAGTTATGTCAACTAATTTTCTCTATGAAAAGTTTTGTCAAAGAGAGAATGTATTCCACCCCTTTGTCCCACGATTGGAGAACCCATTTGCAAACTGCTGCCTAGAAAATGTTATATCAATATGCCTCTCTCTCTCTCTCTCTCTCTCTCTCTCTCTCTTGGAGCATTTGCTCTTGATTCTCGTGAAATGCTCTGCTTCAAGCTCATAACATTTACGTTGGCAATATATTAGGCTTCACAGGCTCACAGCTTGGATTTTTACTTCAACCCAAATGAGTCAAATGACCAAGTGAAACCCATTAATTGTTTCTTGGGCTTTAATTACCAACTGTTAGCTATTGGGCCTTGTATCTGATTTCCACAGCAATGAGTTGGCTTCTAGAAAAATTTTCTCTTGCTCAAGCTTGGCACGTTACTTCATCCATATTAAAACCTCAGACCAAAGAAAATTATATTTTATATGAATTCCACAGATCAGAAAAAAAATAGTCATTGCGGTATACAACTTCATTGAATCATTGGGTAAAAGCAGGAAAGCCTAATAAGAAATTCGATGGATGGCAATAGGGCCCAGGCTTTACATTTAGAAGCTCATCTCTCTAAGTTTGGGAATATCATGCAAAATTCTAAATCCATAAGCAAAGGATACAAGCACTGACTAAGCGACCATGAACAAGTTTTTTTTTTTTAATTTTTTTTTAAATAATTTGATTCTTACAAAAATAAGAAAATTGAGATTTAAACCTTGATTATCTTAATAAAAGAAAACCGATTATACCACTAAGTTACAAAGTTCTTAATAAAGTAGAGGTGTTAAGCACAACAAGTATTGAAGATGTGTGTGCTTTTTAAATTAAGTAGATAAATAGGGTTCAACATGGATTCTCTAAATTGAATATCACAAAGAAGTGACTAGTCTAGAATATAATAAGAATAAGGTAAGAAATCACTGAGGGATTGAAAAACTTTAAGGATGAAGGAGGGGGGGAGAAAATCACCTATTCTTTACATTTTTAAGTACCAAGTAATTGTACTTTGAAATGGTATGTTAGAATAAGAATATAATATTAGTGAATATAACATTTTATCAAGTTGTAATTGGTGAAAATTTGGACCTACTAGTATATCTAATTATCTACTACTGTTATTCTATCATCTATTGACATAGTTTGTCATCCCAGCTAGTTGTAGAAAACGTGTGAAAATAGGTTGTGTATATAGATTTACTCTATTAGAATAAAAAATAAAATAAAAACCCCATCCTTACTAATCATGTGATTAAGTTTTACAAAAAAATATATCTATAAACTGAAACTAAAACTTTAGAATTAAGAAAGTGCAGAAAAAAAATTCTTAAGAAGAGTCCAATATACCGATATATACTACTATTAGATAGATAGTATCAACATTGACTCATAGTCTGATTGCATTATTAATCTGACTTATGAAGTTGTGGAATACTGGTAGGTTAGAAGAATGACTTCTTTCTGAGATAAACTTGGAGACTTTTGTGATATAAACCTTCACTGCTTGTAAACTGAAAAAAAAATGTGGCAAACATACATCAAAGAAAATTGAAGAATTGGAAAGTCTCATATATGTTAGTGATGTCCATGTTCATGCACCGACTGTAGTAGCTAAGCAAAATTATATCCTCATAATATAAACCATGGCTGCTTGAAAGTAACAAGTGATGATGCTGATGCCATTACAAATTCAAAAGTCAAAACAAAAAAACAAGGAAAGCAAAATTAATGGGTTTCCTAATAAATCTTATATATGACCCGTGTTAGTTCAAGAAACCCCAATCTTTTTTATTATTTTTATTTTTAAATATATATTTTTTTTCTAGTAACTTTCAGACATCATATATATATATATATATATATATATATATATATATATTTGTCACGCCTCTACAACAAGATGGGGTACCTTTTTTTTGTGTGCTAAAAAGCCTGATCAAGAGGAAAATGTGAAAGCAACTATGAAAGTTCTATCAAAATATCCAATCACCCATCTCATCTATAAGTTTGGACCTTAAAACAGTGACACTTTTCTATGTCACACTTTGGCTCCACGCAATAAGGTGCATTATCAGCTAGGATTGACACTCAAAAGGGTGTCTCACATTCTCGATCGTTTATATATAAAAATAAATAAATAGCAGTATAAAAACAAAGTGAAAGTGGCAACCGAATAAGGTGTGGGTAACGTGATCTTGCCTAGAGTTCTAGAACAAAGTCCCATCGATCCCACCTTGCATAGCTACTTGGTCATATCATATTTATCTATTTCATAATAATTACGTGAGAATAAAATAGTTAGATAGAAACAATAACTAAAAAGAGAAATAAAGAAGCAGAAAAGAAAAAAATAGTAGACCCCAGGAATTGATGAGAAGAGACACAGGTAGTTGCAAGATTTAAACGTCACATTTAGTGAAAAGAAAGTTGCAATTTTTATAAACAAATATATATATATATATATATATAATTATATTATATATATCTCTACCAACCTTCACCAACCATCTATCTTTTTCTTATATAGACTCATATGGCGTGTCCCTTCCAAGTACCCAAGTAGGTAGAATTTATCCAACTTTTGCTGCCCCCACAGTTTAGATAGTGGTAGGCTTCTCATGGGAATGAAATGGGAATTGCTTATACAATGTGTATTTGTTAACCTTTGTCAAGGTATGGACAAAAGGAATGGAAGAAAGCTTTATTATTGGGTTTCTTTTTTCTTTTTAACATGTTATGGTAAAAAGTAAAATCCATTGAATCCACATAAGAAAATCTCTCTGGAATTTTATTTTTACGAATAACTTGATGTCCAGTGGACTATGACCACTACCTCATATAGGAAAACATTAAAGAAATCTTAGGGTTGTCAAGAAAGCTCGAAAGAAACCCTAATTTGAGTTAAGCGAATAAAGGTTGTTAAAAAGATAATAATATTCTGAACTTTAGGAAAAGTTTAAAGACTTACGGTATCTTGTTTTGATTTTTAAATCAAGAGTTATGACAAAAGGAAAGTTAATATAAATAACAAATTCATTAAAACGGAGGTTGAAATGAAGGAGCTTGGTTGAAAAGCAATGTCATTCACAACTATATGAAGGTTACTTCTTGTTCTTCAAATTTCACGTAATTATGACATTGGTTTTGAGCATTTTTACTAATATCTTTTTACCTTTGCAACTTAAAAAAGTCTTTCTATTCAAGAAAAGTTTGAGTTATCTATTCTATATTAAGAACCTGTTTTCATGAAACTTTCTATGGTCTCAGCCTCTCACTAATTGTCTTATTTACTATTAATTAAATGGATCTCACATGGAATGCTGATCTCATAGAGCAAGATTGTAAAATTAGTATGATTAAAACTAATTGACTTCTACCTGATTTCACATGACCACTTCTACCTGAACAACTCCTTTTCAAATTCTGAACCTGAAAAGTGATGTAATGAAAAGTTTCTCCTACCATGTTCTGTAATGTTCATTGGTGCACGTTTAATGGATGAAAATCAAGGTAAAAAAAATGGTGCTTTATAGGGCTTCAAGCCAAGAAAGTAGCTCATCTTTTTGTCAATAGGATTTGAACCAGTTTGAGTGTTGAAGAAAATATCCATGACAAAGACAGATGCCAAGTCAATATTTGTATTAATTTATTAAAGCCTGATTAAATCGATGAGCTTAACATTGTTATATGATTAGCCCGTCTCCTGTTGACCTAAAATTTTGTTAATTGTCCAAATCCATTTGATGACCAACCCAATTAAATTTGCTTGCTTTACATTTCAATATTCTGTGTTGTACCTTCTAGTTTTGTTTTTTTCCCTTCCCTTCTTAATTTGTTTCTTTGATTTATTTATTCTTTGTCTCTGAAATTGGTTAATAGAAGTCAACTCACAATCTTCTACGCTCTTTTGAAGCATTTTATTTTCACGTTTTGAGTTTACATTTTAAAAAGAAGAGAGTTACTTGAAGTTGGTGTCCAATGTGAAACCTTACTAAGTCAATTTGCCGGAAAATTGTCTTCTAATTCTCGAGGTATTGATAATTGGATCCGGGGTAACGTGCGCTCTTAAGGTAGGGTATTTATTAATCATTTATTTTTAAAAACGTTTTATGAGAAATTGAAAAGGAAGTAAAAAAAGAGTTAGTTATTTTTTTTCTATTTTTTCATAAAATGTTTTTAAAAATGGTTTATTAATAAATGACTTAAGAACATACATTAGTAAAATATTAAACCCTTGATAATTTGATATCACAGAAGATAAACAGTTTTCTTAAAAGATTATTTTTCCTCTATTATAAAAGCTACCCTAACCACCCTAATGAACCCTTTTTAACAGGTTTCACACACTATTTTATGTCAAAATGACAGGGCGGAACCTCTTTAGAGAATATTATGCATGACTTTACAAGCATTTACATTTTGACAATATATAGTGAACGTGTATTAATTAATTTCTATATTAATTTTGGGCATTCTGTCAATGGGTTTTCGTAGAATTAAGTACAATTAAGCAATTAAAATAACTTTATATCTCAATCTAGTTTTGAAAATTTGCTTTGCCATGTTAAATTTTGCATTAAATTTGAAAGAAGAATTGATACGTTTTCGTAGAAACACAATTTAACAATTAAATAACTATATACCTAAATCTGGATTTGAAAATCTACTTTGTCCTGTTAAATTATGCATGGTGGTTGATGAAAATTCATGATTACATAGCTTATAGTTCAAAGAATTAAGAATCAATGATAATTTTTAGTAAGGTATCGGTTGGGAAAAAAATTTGAGCCAAAAAAAAAAAAAGTAACAAAAAGTTAACATGCACATCTCAAATGAAAATACTAAGGACATGTTTGGTAGAGTGTAATAAACACTGTAATATAATAGTTATTTATATGGTTTAGTTATTCTTTAGTTTTGTTATGTTTTTATTACAAGGAATAGTCATTCCTTAGCTATTCTTCAAAATGAGAAATAACTATTCCTCTTTAAAAGGATTGTATTAACTATTTCTTAATAAGTGCAATAATTTTAAAACTTAATATATTTCCAAATAAATAAACTTTTCATATGCATTTAACAATTATAAAAATAAAATCATAAAAAATAACACATATCTTTCTTAAATTTAAGAAATAACAATTTTTAAGGTGATATAATTGTATGAGTAAGATATTTCCTAAAATAAATCTTAAATTTTATTTTAATGTTATAACTCACAACCAAACTTATAAATAGATTTAGTTGTTACATTATAACAAATTTTATTTCGAGTAAAAAAATATATATTTCTAGTAATAGAGATTACAATTTCCATTGTAATCTCCATTCAGTATACCAAACGTACCGTTACTGATTAAATTTGTACCCTTGTTAAAATCGAGTTGAAGGGGTTCAATTGTCAATTGGTCATATAAGAAAAACTAGAAAAGTCGTATGAAGAAAAGCCTGAAATAATGACTACAATTTGGACATTCTGATCATGGTCGAATTGCACACAGAAGAGGGCAAACAAGTGAACAATTCAATAACGCAAGTAGAGAAATGTGTCTACTACTTAAAAGGCAAATGTATTATTATTAATTATTTTGATTAAGTTCCCATTAAGAGAGAGAGAGAGAGAGAGAGAGAGAGAGAGAGAGAGAGAATTTCCTAACAAAGTGAGGGCGGAGGAAAATAAAAGACAAGAAGGGGACAATCTTTATGTCTTTTTCTAGTCACTAGAATTGCAATGTAATTTATAAATTTCAACTATTCTTGGTGTGCTCCACAATCGTGAGGAAAAAGACCCTCTAATGTCAAGTCAGAAATCCAAATCGTTTATTATGTGGTGTATTTGAGGCTAAGTTTAACATGTAGATCCAATAGTACAAATAATTCTTATCCATATAATTTTTACAATGCATAGCAACTTTTCTTTAGTCCCAACAAACACTAGGAGCCAGAGTCTGTTTTTTAATTAAAAAAAATACAACTTGATTCTCAAAAATAAATAATTAATAATTAAAATACAACAGAAAATATTCAATTGGCCATGCAATATATATGTTAGGTAGAGAGTTTTGAGGGGTGTGTTTTGCTTCTTAACTAAACTAGGCCTAGACCATTCATCTAGACCGTGTATTATAAAAGAATATGCATGCACATGCACTCTATTTTTATGCTTTACCGAAGATTAACATATGTTTCTACTTTATGAAACACATAATTATTATTATCAATTTTTTTGTTAATGTGGGTGTTAATGACTTTTAAAACACTTAACTAATCATCAGGCTTGTGTATATAGTCTCATCGTCTCACACGTACACAGGGATAATTACAAGAAAAACTCTCTTGGATGTTGCATAAGGTGTTGATCAAAGATGAGGAAAATCATGTTTTAGGGCCCACATGCTGTGAAAGGGAGGCTACATGTAACCGAAACATGGTATAATTTTCTGTTGGTCAAGAGACTTGAAATCAAGATTTAATGAATAAAAGGCACGAAACCATTGTAGCAAGGATACCAACCCCTGGAGGTTGAAATACAGAATTACAAATATGTTTATTTATCTATCTTAATATTAAAAAATTAAAGCATAGAATCAAATTAAAAGGGACAAGGAAGCTAATCACTTGAAAGTCACCCTAAGGTGTTAGGTTAAGAGACTTGAAATCAAGATCTCATGAATCAATATCGAGGCATGGAAACCATTATACCCAATACTTGGAAGGTTGAAACAGATGTGTTTATTTATCTAATTTAAATATTAAAAATTAAAGCATAGGATCAAATTAAAAGAGCCAGCAAGCAAGCTTAGCTGGAGATGATGAAATATAGTTTAATTTGACATATCTTGAAAATGGGGTAATGTTGTAAAATAAAAGGAAAAAGAAAGAGGTGAATGGTGTCATGTTTGGCTGGCTTTTAAACTAAAAATCCCATTCCCATTAATTCAGGAATCCCATACCTCTCTGTGCACATGACCCCCTCTTTTCCTTTTGACTCTCTTCCCCACCACCACCTTCACCCAACTTTAACTAACCAACTGTTTCCTTTCTAATATTTTAATTACAGATTCGGTTACCTACCTCCCAAACATGTCACATGTTCTCCCTCATCTCTTTCCTTTTTTCTTTTTCTTTTTTTTTTTCTCTCTCTCCCAATCACAAAGATGCTAAATGCATTAGATTCCATTTTCACACTCAATAAATTATTTTGACAATAGTACAATTGGTATTAGTATGGTACCACTTAGAAATTAGCACGAATTAATTCATGACCTAATTGATTGGCTTCATAAAGGAACAAAAGTTGAAAATTCTATCTCACACATCATGTAATTATGTATCTTGTTTATTTTTATATATAGTTTAAACTTATAGTGTCCGTTTCTAATAATTATGTCTTTTATCATCAAATCAAGATATCAACTATTTTTTGGCATATACGGAGATTGAACCACATATTTCTTATTCAATTGTCAAAAATTTTACCAGTTGAGCTAATTAGAACCCGTCATATAATCATGTATTGATTAGTGTTTGTCACTTGGCATATTTTTCTTGGTTTACAAATTTTATTTTGTGAATTGTTGTATCTTTTTTCTCTATTGAGAAGGTAGGCCATAGATTTATTTCTCAACTTGTAAAAAGAAAAAATATTTAAAGTTAGAAATCCAATTTGTTTTTATGAACTATCACAATCTCTTTAATATAGTATTCATAGAACAAATTAATTTAATGAGTTTTAATACATGATTTAAACTCTCACTTTCAAGCTTTACCAAATCATGTATTATTAGTATCTATCATATCAAATTATTCTTATTATTTTACATATTTCCTAGAGATTATTCCAAATCAAATTCAAAGGACTTTTTTTTTTAATTGGAGATATGAAAAAGGGCTTTCTTATATATGTATCATGATGTGCAATATTATCTATAAGAAGATATATATATATATATATATATACGTGTCATAAACTTCTTCTTTATAGGGCGGTCAAAAGAGCTGAGTTGGAGTTCCTCTTTGTAAATAAATGTATGCCCAAATCAGCACGCACTCAATCCTATACAACTCTATAAGCTTCAATTTTACACCTTCAAACCTGTACTTAAATTCTTTAATAAGTCGGTATTCTGGGTACAGAGGTATCAGCCATTCCCACTGGACCCTACTATAAGATTCCAAACACGTGGGTTTTTCTTTATCATATCAAACTAATAATAATTAATCACCGTCTAATAATTTTAGTAGGTTCTACGCAATCCAATGAAGAGAACCACAAGCTAATTCTTTTAGTTAAGGTTCTGGCAGTTGAACCAACCATAATTAATTTTGAGAAACTGAGATTATATCCTAAACTTCTTTTTTAGGTTTTCAGAATAAAAATCTGCCACATATTATGAGTATTCCATTTTATATTTTATCAATAGTAATATATTATATATAAAACATGACAAGATACGATTAATGGTGTGGTACGTAGAATAGAGGATTTTTATTTAGCATAAAACGTAGTGACCCGACGTGTCAATTGGTAAAGGCTGCGGTTCTTTAGGAAAGCTGACTAATAGTTTTATGTGTTTGTTACATGTTAGATAGACTATCCAGAATATTCAAATCCTTTCAACTCAATCCCACTTTCACTTCTTTAGAAAAAAAGTTTTAGGGAAAAAGGAATTGAACTTCAACCTAATCTCTCTATTCTAGATGCAATTTTACTATTTGAGCAGTGCTGAGTTTGCAACATTAATTCTTTCTTTTTTTAAAACTTCATACAGAAATTGGTGTCCATATATTTCAACACAAGCATGATTAAGCATTAACCTTAACCAATCACATGTTACTTTTAAAAATATATTACATACCAACTTAAACTTGTGATGGATAAACATTCTAAGCATTAATTGGTGGAAGGGAATAATAAGGTACAACTTGGAGCGAAGTTGGGTTAGTCAGACAAATCTTGTTTATAATAAAGGTACACATTAATACAATTCTACCAAGTTTACCTAAATCCACTCAGAGAATTGGGTAATAATTTAGTTTGGTTGATATCAAGATCGAGTCTGGCGAGATAGGATTGGATTGCTTGAGTTGAGACTTGAGAGGCATATATGCTTAAGTATCATTAATGCAATTCCCATCTTTCAGTGGAATTTAGGAGAAAAAAGTTTCTATCTGGGAATTACCACTACCCCAATTGTCCACCCACTAGAGCAATTGGTTTATTATGAGGAAAACAGACACCTAAATTGATGTTTTCAAGTGCATAATTAGTCACTGGCCACAAGGTCTCGTCCCTAGGGTTACTGCCAAAACTCATCATCCATCAAGGTCATTCCCCACTGTCCCATTAGAAATATATATATATACATACTTTTACCAACATTAAAGGATTTAGTGATTTGCTCAATTTTACTGCTCTCAACAAAAGGAGATATTATATAGTCTGAATTTTACAATCACTAGAAAAAGAATTGAGAAAATGAATACACATTTTCCACTCTAAACTTTCATCACATTTACAATGTCTTTGAAAATTATCTATTTGCTCGATTAATACTCCAATTTGAGATGAAAATCAGATGTAATTACAAAATGAAATCTCATAGTTGTAATGAAAAGCCACAATTTTCGTGTAATTGAATTCTCATTTAGACAGTTAGAGGAATAGGATAAACTTCTCTCAAATTAGGGTGTCAACCGAGTTAATTGATAGTTTGGGAACATTAAAAACGTGGCAAAATTTTAGGATGAAAAAGTAAATGTCTTCCAAAAATAAATACATACTTTAAGTTTAAAATAATAATTATTTTTCAAGACCTGAAAAGCTATAGTCACATCTATTTTGTATTACAAAAAGATTGGCTACGATTGAGAGTTCTCAAAATTATTTCCGGAATTCATATTACACCGCTACACGATACACAATTACATATTAAATGTGAGACTTCACATATACCCACATAATATAAATATATTTATAGTTTAATAAGACTTTAAGTCCCTGCAGCACAAAATCCATACAATCGGAATATTACAGTAACATTTTGCTCATTATATGGTTATCAAACTGACTAGAATGTATTAATAATAATAATAATAATAATAATAATAATAATAAATTGACTAGAAGGTATTTACTCAATAGAAGGTAGTTTAAAAAATAAATAGAAGGTAGATTTGTGGAGAATTTAAAAAATAATAAAAATAAAACGCTGAATCATTAGCCTACGTGTCAGAACATACAAGTTTACTTCTGTGCACATGGCTTACCTACCCTCTGCACATGGACAAGGTGTAAAAATCGTGTACTTAAGTAGGACCATAGTCTACGTTTTAGATCTTCATCAACAAAAAAAATAGTCTATTTTTATATCATATAATATAAAGACTTTATAATCTGACTTACTGTAACATGCTTGCTTTTCAAACTATAATTTACAATCTCTATTTGAAGGAAACTATACAATATGACGAATCAAATAACATTTTGTCGCCCAAGGGAAGGTATGAAGTATATATAAAATTTATAATATTAACAGAAAATGTACTCACATTTTTGTTTTTGTCCACTACAAAAAATATATGTTTTTGTTTCTTTGTTTTTTCAAAACTGTCATCCATACACTAACTTTAAATTAAAATTAATGAGTAATACAAAAGGTGCTATAAATTTTACTACAAAATCCTTATAAACAAGTATTTCAATTTTTAAACACAAAAAAACAAACTATAGAATTTATTTATTATATTTATTGATGTTGCATACTTGCGTTAATCACATTTATTATCATATCTTTTTATTTATTTTTCCAATAAAAATTCACTATAATATCAATCATTTGACAATAAAATAATAGTAACTTTTGTATATCAACAAATAGTTTTATCTAAACTTTTTGTTTTTAATAATTCGATGGTTTTTTTCTTGGATAAATCAATAGTTACAACTAGATGAAAAATTTGAACTCTGAATGTCTTCGTTAGAAACACCAAAAAGTACTAACCAATTGAGCTATAAAATTATTGAAAAAAATTAAATAGTTACAAGTTACAATAATGGCATGATTAACATATGAATGTATTAATATTCCTCAACATGGCATGATTAACATATGTATCTCTAAAAATGGGATATGATTACACTGACAAGTAAAATCATCAAACAAGCATTTTAAAAAAAATGCTAAAACTACTATTACTTTTACCACCAAAAAAACTTACAAACTGACATTAATGTAATTAGTTTTAATTCAGCAACATAATAAATAAATATCTAAATTGTTTTTCTATGATAGGTGACAAGTCCGTTTGTAATATTGATGTAGTAAAATTTGTACATCATTATAAAGGAAAATAGCTTATCAAAAAAAAAAAAAAAAAAATTATGAATTCAAAGGTCTGTAATATCTGTAGAGCCCATTAGAGTTCTTGCAATTGAAACACAACTCAGTACTATTACTGCTCTGGTACCCTAATTGGCAACACAAACACACTGCCTGTGCTACCATGGCTGATTGCACTGTCCCAAACAACTGGTTATAACCACCATGAACTTGCTGTAGCTTTGACTCGGCTGTGTTTGCACTTGACACCCTGGTTGACTCTGTCTGAACCGGCCTAAGTCCAATAGAAAGTTCCAAGTTTAGCTCACTCTCATCAAACTTGTCTTGCTTTTGTTGTTGTACTATTTGTTGTGGTGGTTCTTCCTCGGTTGTTGTGCCACTACTAGTGCAATTAACATCTTCAAGTGGCTCTATCTTCGGGTAATTCAACGTGGGTACTGTAATTGTTGTAGTACTAAAGTTGTTGAAGTTGTTGTAGTTGTACGTGTTGTTTGTCTGGCTATTCTTCGTGAGGTTGAGCTTGGATACAGGTAAAGATGGTAGAGACGAATTATTGCTGCTGAAATCTAAGTGGGAAATTGTTGCTGCTGGTGTTGGGACTGTGGTGGTGGTGGTGGTGATTTCATTGAGAGGACGGTGAGTTTGAGGGTCTATGCCACGGCTTATGAGCTTGCGTTTGATGTGTGTGTTCCAATAGTTCTTGATCTCATTGTCTGTTCTTCCGGGCAATCTTCCAGCAATCAAAGACCATCTGTGAACAAGCAAAGTAACCTTATAAGAAATTGAATTTCATAGCTTTTTCTTCACTTTTCCTTGGCACCCAAATAGGGTCTAATATAAAACTAAAAGTCAAAATGAGATAGAGTTCGAACTCAGGACTACACGAGATAGGGTTTGAACTTGGAACTACACTTAGATAACTAAAGGTCGAGAATTTAATGATTGATATGATATTTCCCAAATTGGATCAAAAGGAGGATAAGTTTTATGAAAAAGGTTGGAAATTTGGATTGAGACAGGTTTCGAAAAAGAATCATGCCTAGAGCCAGAAAATTTAAAAGTTGAAAAAAAATTAATCATTGATGTTATGTATTTGTAAAATTGGATGAAAAAGAATCAAAGGGCTTACTTGTTTCCCAGCAAACTATGGAGCTTGATGATGAGTTCATCTTCTTCCTCAGTGAAATTGCCACGCTTGAGATCAGGGCGCAGATAGTTTATCCACCTCAATCTGCAACTCTTGCCACATCTAAGTAATCCTACAAAATTTAACAAAAGAAACAAAATTTATGAGAGATTGCTATAGAAACAAGAAGAGGGGTATCAATTTGAGGTATATTTGAATACAAATAATAAATACGATTAAGATCAAGTCATATCTGGTATAACTTTTTTGTACCTGCGGCTTTGGGAAGAGAACGCCAACAACCTTCACCGTGGACTCGGATATAGTCTATGAGGCGCTGGTCTTCCTCTTTGGTCCAGGCACCTTTGTTGGTGTGTGCTTTTTCACAACAAGGTGAGCGTCCCATGTTTTGATAAAAATAGTTTGAAGAGGTGGGATTTGGATATAGATATAGAAACGCCCAATACAGGAAACGGATGAGTATGCAAGTGTTTGATATGTTTACTTTCTTTGGCTCCTTTGTTTGTAAGAGTTTTTTTTTTTTTTTTGAAAGTGGAAAAGATAAGAACAGAGTAGAAAGAGAGAGAGAGAGAGAGAGAGAGAGAGAGAGATGGGGGGGGGATTGGTTTTGAAGGAGTGGGGGAGAGAGAGTAGAGAGGAGATTATATATATGTGGAGAGAGAGAGAGAAATGAAAGGGAGGGAAGCAATAGACTCGGATTCTTAATGGGGGAGAGAGTGTGGTGTGGGGGGAGATTTGACCAAGTTGGTAAGAAAGACTAGTGGTTAGTGGTTACAGATAGGGCTGGATTTGGTAGGTAGCTCTACTTTTACGTCACAATGTGGGCTCTCTCTCTCTCTCATTCTCATTATGGAATGAGCTAACTTAGCAAGGAAAAAAAAATTGAATTTGATTGATAAAAAATAAAAGTTGGGGTTAAAATTTATAAAAACCGACAGAAAAACAGAGTTAAAATCCAAAAGCAGAACAGACAACAGAGAGAGAAACTCAATATCACAACAATATTGCTTCAATTGAGATTTGAGAGTTTCTAGCTTGAGAAAACCTCTAGACACAAAAAATTTCACACCCGACTAATATGGTAGATTGTTAATGGTAAGTAAAAAGATGTTGCCAATGATCGGTTCGGATAAGAACTAATAAAAATTTGCCAACTCAAATTATTATGAAATATTGTAAATTTTTTTCTATGCATTTATCGTTACTATTCTGGCTCTAGTTTGTACGCATGGAAAGTAACAGAGCATATGTAAGAAAAAAGAAGATGGATGGCAATAGTGACTCACATGTCTCTGTGGGCCTAGGTTCCCTTCAGCTGCCCTTTCCAGTTGGTTCAACTGTACAATAATTGGGGTCATACTCAGGCCATGATTGACGCCGTTGGATGAAAAATGAACATTACTTCTATCAAAAAAATGAACATTCATTTAAATTATCCATAATATGGTAAAATTCATTTAGTTTATTTTAAAATGAATAGATAAAAGTTTTAAAAACTCTTGGAATTACACTAAGAACTTTAAAGATTTTTAATCCCATGTCATTAGTGCTATAAGAAACTAGGACAGGACACAGGAGAGCTCGTTCGATGTAATAGTGAATTTAGTCTCACTTTATAATTATTCGAGTTAAACTTAACAGTGAATTTAGGTTTGTTGTAAACCGAGAATTCTTGAATTAAATTCTAGACCTTGATTTTGAGGTGGTATTATAGGTAATTATTGCATATAACAATTTTCTCACTTAAAAATAGGTCTCATACTCATGTGATCTTCTTCATGTGAGAAGGATGTTACATGCAATTGTTACATAAAATAATAAATCATTAATTTTCTTATCATTGATTTCCTTAAAAAAACCAAATTTATATAGAAATAGAAAATTAGTAACTCATGACAAGTACATAAATGAGTTTAATAAGGTTATCTCTGGTAGAACACTTGCTGATATTACATCTATTAATGAATTCATTGAAAAAAAAATTAAGAAATTAAATTTTATAAGAATTAGACAATATTATATTCAAGTATTAATGGGCATACAAAAATGTCTCTTATAGCTAATATTATATTCAAGTATTAATGGGCATACAAAAAACATATTCATATAATCTATCAAACAAATACTAAATATGTATCTTTCTCAACAAAAAAAAAAATACTAAATATGTATTAATATAATCTAACAAGCTATGTAAAATGCAAATCCCATAAGAGATTGTTAAATACAATAACATGGAAGTTTTACTTAAGACATAATAATTTCTTATTTACTCTTTGGAGAAATTAAGAGCATTTTTTTCCTCACACATAGAGACAGAATTAATGTTGTTTCAGCAAAAATAAGAAATATAATAAAGGAGAAAATTGAAAAAATATATGACACATATCTGATATCACCAACTGCTCAACTCAATATGGATCATAGCTATAGGCAAAGACAATCAAATCACTTAGTGTATAATGAAAATTATTACCCTACATGAATTTTTACAACACAAACAATCTGCCCAAAAACATAACATACATTAAGAGTTACCAAACAACATTGCACTTAATTGTCAAAAAAGTAAAAATTCTTAAAATTTAAAAACCCATAAAACACCATTGCACTCTCCATGTGACTTCTTTTTTTTATATAAAGTTTTAACTTATGACGTCCGCTTTTGATGATTATGCTCTTCATAATTAAATCAAGACACAAATCAAAACCCCAAATCTCTTATTAACCATAAAAAACTTTACCAGTTGAGTTAACCCAGTTTTTACTCTCCATGTGACTTTGTTTCACACCATAGTCCTTTACTTTTTGGGTATCCAACATTTCGCCGAATGAGGTAATCTCTCTGCAAGGAACGTCTTATGTTGCTTTCAGTTAAGCTTAATTAAAAAGAGTCAAGATTCAATTCTCATGTTTTTATCTTCATATTCACCTTTTTTTTATTGGTTACACAAGCAATAGGGATTAAGGAGTGACGAAAATAATTAAAGAAAAGGTGCATGCGTTAAAGTGACTAGTGCAAGACCTGTGTTTCAATCAATTAGATAGAGTGCAAATGCATTGTAACTAGGCAGAAAAATAGAATGCTATCACTTGACACACAGTCACAAATACACACTGATTTGTGAGTATGATTGTAATGTTCATTCTGTCATTCACTGTACTTGACGTATAACGGTTCTTGTGTCTCTTTTGATGTATAACCTTGTTTGTTAAAATTTTCTCTCGTATTAAATTTTCACTTTTTTATCACCACAACAAAAATGATTAGATTTGGATAATTGGACCTCTCACCGTTCAATGACACTAGAGCATTCGAGAGACACTCATTAGAAGCACAAATCCAATCAGGGATTGGAGGTGAATCCTTTTCTTAAGACTTTGTTTTATTGATAATTAAGCGATTTTAATGCAGGAAACAAGCCAAAAAAAAAAGAAGGAAGTGGACCAAAATAAATAAATAAGGTAACAAGGAGGTTACTGAAAAAAAGATGAATAACACAAATAAGAAGATAGTGAATAAGCAAAGCAAGAACAATTAAGAAATGAAAAGAATAGGTAACATAGAATTTCAACTTATATGACATATACTCTATAATGATTACTTTTATCGTCAAGCGAATATACCAATTGATTTTTTACATAGGCGAGGTTTGAATTTAGATCTCTTATTCGAATACAAAAAGCTTCACCAGTTACGCCCCATTGTAATCATTCAATTATTAAATAGAAAAAAGAAAAGAAAAGAAAAGAATAATTAAAATACCCAAATAATTCGACTGCATGTCATAACCAATTGTTCATATTAATAGAAAAAACTTAGGTAGTTCGGAGCACCGCTCCAGAACTATGTTAAGAATTGCCCCATATTGAGAAACAGATGCCTCACTGCCCATGCTGCTTACCAACTACATGCATAGAGTTCTTGAGATGGGACTGGCATGGCCACATGGGGAAGGTAATAACTGTAGGTCTCTCTTGCAGATGATCCTTTACACGAAAGTCAAGCATGTATTAATGCCTTAGCGATATTAGGGGGATCACAAGTTGAGGATTTTGCTTTGTTTTCAAGTTTTCCTGCAACTATTATTATTGATGCATTTTGTTTAGAAGCATCACCAACTATTTGTGGCAAAAATAGAAAAAATATATAATATGACATAACATAACGTTGGAGATAGCAAGTAGAAAGAACACATACCACCTCACATCCCATGCTGATCATCACATTAATTAAACCAATAGTCAATTTCGTACACCGACATACAATTGTTTGACTTTATTGGCCTTTTTCTGGTTCTGAGGCTCAAAGTAGAGAAAGAACACCACCCTGCTGGTTAAGGCCTGTTTGGTTTAGAAGAGTTTTGAGTGATATGATCCAAAGCTCATAACTGAGTTATCAAAACATATGAGACTCACAAAAAAAATTTTGTTTGGCTTAGTTTTCAACCCCTGTTTCCATTACTCAATTTTCTGATTTTTAAGTTATGAGTGATGGAAACTGAAAACACATTTTAGGTGTTTTCAGTTTCCAAAACTCAGTCTCCAATGGCATTTTTGTAATTGTCAGCTGCAATGTTTGACATTTGGGTTTTTTTTTTTTTTTGAAACAAAGTAACAAAACTGAGTGATGAGTGAGGTTTGAGAAATTGAAGTATTTTAAATAATGAGTGATGAAAATTGAGTAACGACAATTTACAAACCCAGGCTAATATATGAGTTCAGGTATTAACAGCTTGCTCAACTATGATGTTTGCTACAGTAGACACAACACTTATTCATAAATTATTTTCAGAGCTATTGAAATAATCTGTCGTGAATGAAGGAACATAACTTTTGCTTGGATCATTCACTGACATCGCTTTTATGAGTTTTATCTGCTCACAACAGATCATGTCATCAACTATAATGAAAAAAGTTGTGTGCATGACCTTACTGTTTCATTTTTCAACAAATATCATAGAATGCAATGAACTAATCGGACCTTTCCAACAGAGGCAGTCTCTCAAATGTTGACAGTTAACCTTGACTGTGTGAAAAGCCATAATCACAACTCACAAGCCACTGTAACCACTAGGGGCAGCACTATATGCCTCAAGTACGCCGCCACCACCACTAACCTTATACCACTAACATTAGCATGGATCGTCAAAGTTGCACTAACTTTTTCACCCAACACATGCCAATGTTGCTAAAACTTACCATGCACCCCCATAATCAATGCCAACCAAACCCAGCAATGCTATCCTGGTTTTACTATAAAACAATTTTGCAAAACAGTCTTGTCAATGAGTGTCAGAAGTGCTTAGATTAAAATTGATTTGTCAACTTCTTATAATGAATCGTGCGAGCAACTTTTAGTTAATGGGGTATTTGATTATTGTTTGCTACTTTCTAATGCAGTGAAATTCGTTCAATTCCTTCTTAAATAATGCAATAGAACATCCATTAACATATTCTTTTCGTTTGTTTCCATTAACGAGAAAAAAAATCAAAACAATAGATGAATGGTTGAAAAAAATTAATTCTCCAAAAATTGGTCATATTTGGCCACCAACCAGGTTTCTTGTTAATTGCTCCTGGTACTTTTAGACAAAGTAGTGAACAGTAGAGTTTCCAAGTTAATGTCATTCGCATATGTAGCTAAAATAGTCAAGTTGCTCAACCAAGTACGCAACACTCCATTCCTCTATTGAAAAGCAAGTTAGGAATGGAACTTTTCAAGGAAGGATTGGAAGGATTGTTATAGAAAATGTGGGCGGATTTTTGTTTTCTTGGTTTGTTTCTTGGTAGATTGTAGGTTTCTTCATCTAAAGAAAAGAAGCATACAGCACGCCTCTTAGCATTAAGACATAAAAAAAACAATAACAGGTAGAGGCCAGAGTAACACTAGTGCTAGCCCCACCTCCATATGATAACAAATATGTCAAGCATGCATGGTGCGCTTCTTAGTTGAAGTTGTAACTTACAATGCATGTCTAGGGAATTCACACGGTTGATACCAATGCACTCTACAATAAGAACATCTAATAGAACATTTAAGATTGAAATACACTTCTAGTTCTTAAAACTCAGGATTATTTTCATTTTGGTCATTTCTATAACTCTACATCAAAATTTTAATTTTGACACTTCAAAGCTTAGGATTATTTTCATTTTGGTCCTTTCTATAATTCTATATCAAAATTTTAATCTTGACACTTAATGCGTGATTAATTCTATTTTTATATTGACCCATTACATTTTACAATTTTCATTTTAAACCTTCATATTTGATAAGTTTTTTGTTTAACCCTTCACGTTTCAAAATTTTATTTTGACCCATCATTTTAATCCTTTAATAAAATGAAATTGGACAGATAAGGGACCAATATGGAAAAAAATAAAAAATGAAGGGCCAAAAATTTCCAAATGTAAAAGGTCCAAATGAAAACGATTCCAAACTTTACGAGTTAAAAGTATACTTTAGTCAACATTTAAGTTAAGCATATGCAAACCAAAAACAATCAAATAGTCGATTTACATTACCTAAATTAGAAACCAGAAATTATGCAATATTTTTTGATAAGTAGCGATTAAGCAATATTAATGGACCACAAATCTACAGGGGAAGATTGAAGCATGTCACCAAAGCAAAGAATGCTACATATAATTTAATGCTAGATTACTTTAGTAAATCGTTACAAGTTACAGCGTCATGTACATTGAATTACTGAGTCAATGAACCTCAAAGAATCAAAACCTCAAAAACTCTCCTATCAACTTAAATGAAAGAATTATTTAAGAATTCAATTGAATAATACACTATAAAATACAGGTGTGGAAAATTTGTGATCCTACGTATTTGTACATTCGAAGTGTCAAGCAAGTCTTGTTGTGTTACTGCTTTCACTTCTTGCTTCTGCTAGTTTACACATGCAATCTGGCATAGGAAAGGTGTAGAGTGACCCGCTAGGCTTCTTCAATTCATATCCCTTATGATCACTGTGGCGAAGCATGTCTTGCATTGGTCGACTAAAGTCCTTCCATCTAGAGAAGTCAAATAAAAAAAGTAATGAATCAAATGATAAAATTCTAAGCTTATTATTGCTATTATTGAGAATAGAAGCAATACTGAAATTAATATTTTTTTTTTTTGGGGGGGCGAGGTGATATTTGAGGACCGATAACATTCATTACAAAGTCGTGCTTCTTAAAAACATGGGAAACTAGAAATTATTATGCAAGGAGCCAAAAATCTTACGAGGTAGCACCAGAAGCCACTTCTGATGATGTGAAGGTGCACATAGCCTGACATACAATATTTGCATGCTGGGATACTTCCAAATCAAGGATATTTCTCAGGATATTTATCTACATCTCATACTTTTTTGAACATAGCTAAAGACCATTTTGGACACATCCTACATAATTCAGGCATAATTTTAAATGTTCTAACTGCGTAGGAACCATCTGCTGTGGATCTATAGCATACTGCTTTGTAGATAATGACAAGTCTCAAAACATGTAGCTCTTTAATTATTTTTATAGTCCAATGGGCATAATAATCTAATTCAAACTGAACAGAAGAAAAATAAAATGTATAAATCATTCAAGCTCTTTTGTTCTTGGTACACAAACAAGAAGCAAAGTGAGGGAGATTGATTTTATCAACTGATTTGATTTTTAGAATTACCGGTAACTACTGATGATCAATTTTGTTTAGCTGAATAAAAGTTTAGCATTGAGACTGGTGAGATAATACTGGATGTAGGTATTAGACATTTTTCTTCAGTACCATATTCTTTGATTGCATAGTTTGAGAAGTGCCACTTATAGAATTCAGAAATTAAAACTGAAAAATGAAAGAGAGTTTAACTGCATTGTACCTGATATCAGGCCTATCAAATAATAATGCTAGTTTCCTCTTATCAGGTTTGATTGTCTTAGCATGTCCTCCATAAAAGTAGCGCCTGTGACCCATCAAGAAGTGGGGAAAATTTCCACCCTGAGTTGTGACAAAAACTTCACTGTGAAGACACGCCGTATAATCAAGAGCAGCCAACCTAGAAGAATGGCCCTACATCAGAAACTTCAGTATTAAAAAGACTGACTTATTCCTAGCTTTATCTTCTTTTCTACTAGATGATTGTCTGGTTCCTAGTTGTAAAAAGGGCATGCACCATGGCTTGTATGATACCTTAAATGGAGCAAGTTCTTCAGGAGTGGCTAAAGTATCTTTTGTCTCTAAACGTGGAAACATCTGTTTAAGCGGAGCCATGTACTTTTCCACTTTATAGATTTTTCCAGCTGCAACATATACTGAGGTGTTATTATCAAAACCCATGCCCCTAAGCATCATTCCAACCTATAGCACCAAAAGGAAGTGAACAGATCAGCCTTAGTTTTTGAATCAAGTTGAGTTTACCATCAGGTTTAGATGTAAGAAACTGTGTTCAGATGCATTTCACAAGTAATAAATAATAATTGACAGGAGACCTGAAATATGCATGTTTATGTTTTTATGAGGCCCCTCATATACTGTGAGGGCTTAGAGTTTTTAATAGTAGAAATGGGAACTCTTAGATACTGTTAAAGACTCAAAGAACCCAAATGGCAGATATTTTCAGAGCTTTGAACACTAAGATTTGTATAAAGAAAAAAAGAGTATATTACAAGAAAAGGGGGAAAAATAGAGAAATTACCAAAAAGAAGAATAAGTTAATGCGTTTGTATACCTCCAATGGAGTTAAAGGGCATTTTCCATCTACCCGATTTGCACCGGGCCTTATTACTCTACCCCTTCTTCTGAATTTTCCTCTCCAACTTCTTTCACGTGCAATATCCATTTCACGTTTCTCTTCCTCCCCACCATCATACTCACAGCATGAAAATGCTACCATGTCCTTTGAAAGAGGAAAATTGGCACTTAGAAATGATCTAGGACATGGCTACTTTCATAAATTATACATGACAAAAGAATGCAGGTACAAGAATAACACCTCCTCAAAACGAAGATGCACTGAAACGTATTTACCCCCACTCTGGGAGCTATTCTTAACCATCCGATCAACCATGTTCTCTGCAAGCCTTCTTATAGGTCCTGAAAACCTTAGTGCTTCATAATTGGCTAAGCATCTAAGCCATTGGACATTTGAAGGAACTTCCTGGGCCAACCTATTTGAGAAGGGTGCAATGCGTACAGCCCTGCACCAAGAAATGTGGAAAACATATAATTTGTCAAAGACATGTTACAAGCCCATAGGTAACTGTAGGGAACCTGAAGGCAATTTATATAATTGATTGCAGTAGAAAAGTATCTACGTAATAATTTGTCCCCATATATTGCATAAAACAAGCTTCTATATATGCGTATCTTTGATAATTATAGCCCAATGCTAATGATAGATGGCAAAATTTATCACATCCCTAAATAGAACAAGCAGAACATTTTTAGGAGTTCTATCCACACATCATCATTTTTCAGTTGAAAATTTATATTTTTTTCCTTTTAAGTATTCAAAACACAATTTTTGTCATCTTCATCCTCAATTACGTGAAACAATCCACTTTACCAAAAGGTGGCAAATGTTCTTTGCATCAGTTGGACAAGAAGTCAATTATAATTTACAGAAATAACCGCAAATCAACCTAACAAAGCATTGTCTATACTTGTCGTTGTCCATTATGTAAAAGTAACAGACATAATGCCATGAGATTATGCAAAAACCACGGTGTAAACAAAAGGGTATTAAGGTTATTTTTTTTTTAATTTTAAGGTTAATTTATAATGATTACCATTGTGAATTTGTTCACATACTCAGAATTGAAAGAGACAAAAATCTCATACCCCATTTGCACCAGCTTTGGTAGGACTTTTTGAAGATAGTAGGTTGGACTTGACCAACCTTTTACTCTCAAATTCACAATCTTACTTATATTATTGTCAAACCGCTGAAGTATATCTTGTGGGAGCTCTCTGACCACATTAACGTGATTTTTAAGGGCATATATGAAGAAATCTTCATCAAAAATGTCCCCGAACTTGCTGCGATTCCAGCAAAAATAAGATGAGAAAATCATATTATAGTCAATTCAATCAAGATTCAAGACTCTTTCGAATGTAAAAAATAAAAAATAAAACTAACAAGAAAATTTTAGGCAAATAGATGTTTTGGAGTGTATGCCTTGTTTTTGTAATAGTCAGAATAACCTTGGTTGATCTGCAACAGTTTTTTAAACTGTCAATTTCCAAAGTATAGATCCCACTACAGAAGCATGCCAATTTACTCAAACCCATTCACTGATTTAAAACAAATCAAGGTTCACTTATCCCACATATCAAATTTAAGTACATCTTAATGCAAAAATAGGTAGCTGCTTTAATCTCTAATACGTGTCACATGTTCTATATATCATAGCCATGATTCACAAATATGATTCCTTAGTAAATTTTCCCTTTCTTTACCTTCATAACAAAATTAAACTTTAATAAAACTTAAAACCCTTAGAACAACAAAATAAATCCTTCAACTCCAACCATGCATAATGTATCAACAAAGAAGCATCCCAAACTTAACAATTAATACTACACAATGCAACTTCCTCCCTTATATGAGCAAGGTGGCAGGTGAAGTCGTGGGTTTAAAACCCACCTAAAAATTTAATCACCTGTGCCTCCTCAAACAAGGCATCACCCACATGACCACAATGGTTACTAACTACAAAGGTTAGGCATTCAATCAATATATATTTTCCACATACGGACACTCCCTCCACCCTGCTTGCCTTAATTAAAGACCTTGAAAGGATGTTGTTAAGAAGGAAGAGCTCCCATTCTGCAAAAACATCTCATTGTCCACGTCACGCTTGCTAAGTTAGGGGCTGGAAGACAGAAAACAGTGATAATGTTTTGAGAACTTAAGAACAGAACATGAAAATAATTTGTCTGTTCCCTTCAAAACTGAATTTATAAAAAAAAAAAGAAAATTGTTGCAGATTTTCACCTTAAAAGCTTGCCTACAGATATTTGGAACTAATCTGCAAACCCATGGCCCTAAATCTAGTAGGATGGTGTACTATGATCTATGTAATCAAGGGAAGAAGTTGGCATATGGGAGTCTTGAGTTAATTTATGCCTATATTGTGAAGAGCTTTTTTACCCTCATAACTGTGCAAAACTTAGAATAATAGGAAGGATGCGGTGGTCAACATGAAGATCCTCCAGTAAAGAAGGATTTTCCAGCTGTCAAAGCGGCTGGATCTGCCAGGTTGGCCAGAAAAACCAAGTTGAAGGAGCATTTGTCCAATAAAAACCACTCTGGCCCCATCCTAATACCTAATTGCTTCCATGTATCTTAAGTACCACTAGGCAAAGCTATTTAATAAAAATAACAATAACAAAAGAACCACTAAATATGTGGATGAAGATGATGATCATAGAAACACCAACAATAGCAGCAACATACCTGGAATCTCGCCAAACACTATTTAAATGAAAAATTGGAATGACAAGAGTTGCATTCAGTAATCCAGCCACCGCAACTGCATCGCATATCTGTGTAGAAAGGATGGAAAAATTACCAAATAAATTTTAATGCAGAGTGTAAGATATACCTGACAAATCTATTACATTCATCCCATTATCATTTAATTTCTGACTGATCATAGATATATGTCAGCAAAATGCTCTAATGTCTTCCAACAAAATCTGAATCGGAACAGATTTACCATCAGCCAAAGACCAAAAGACATCAAGGTCACCAAATCATTCTGTCTAACCCACAAAATTCATTCCATCTATGATCTAAGGCAGTATTACCATATTCAACCAATCTTTCTAGGAAAACAAAGAGAAATAACATTTGAAGAAATAAAACATACCGATAAGCGCTGTTGGTTCAACCCACCATTTGCTTCAATTATTAGAAAACCATTTGACTTTGGCAACTCTGAGAAACCTTAAAGCATAAAAGACAGTGCTCAGCTACTCATAATTCCTTGACAAGCAAAATGTAATGTCTAAATACAACAAAAATGAAATATTAGGAAATACAAATAGTAATATGATGAGGCATGTTATCCTCTGCTATTAGAATTTCCTATCAATATTTCACTCCTAAGTTACGCTCAGAGGCCAATTAAATCAAACATAGCATTACACGTGTCCAAAAAAAATGGTATATGCATTATGCAGCATACTTCAAGTTATTCAACATATGCATGATGCTGAATAGAAAATTTAGCGTAAGCAGCTTTGGCCAGGCATCATTTAACAAGAAGAGGAGAGAAAATCGCTTGAGATGGTCTGATCAGATAAAAGGAAGATCCAAACATGTAATATTGTCTAAAACTGGTGTGAGTAGCAGCAGTAAGAATGGATCTCATCACTAATGATGTATGAGAGAATATTGCCTTAGAAAGAACCATATGCAGAGAAGGATCACTACACCCAACCCTAAACAGTCTGAAAATAGGAATTAGCAATTAGATCCCATGAGCTCAAACCTGAATAGCACTTCCTCCCCCATAAGAATGGGGTGAAAAGTGTAGTAGTGGTTTAAGATCTCATGGTTGTATGCGTTACTAACAAAAGAAAAAAAAAACAATTATAGACTATAGCAGGCAATCCATTAAAATAAATAGTAGTCATGTTAAGTAACACTATAGAAAAACCCAAACCTGTTGTTGAAGTACTCTTGTCAACACAAGGTTTCCAACCTTGACGCCCAGATGAAGTCCATGCCGTCATCAACTGCATGATTTCCATTGCAGTATATTTTTAGTCATATAAGTACACATAGGGTGTCAATAACATTTTAAAAAATAAAAAAAAAATAACAAATAAAATAAGGCATAACAATTGAAGATTGATTCCTGAAGCAGCACAAAATATTAAAAATAATGATATAAAATATTACAATCAAAAAGTCATTTTATTGAATGACTGCACAGTTCAATATAGGAAAGGAGTTGCATCAAAGAACAATAGGAAACAATGTATAAAGAAAGAAGGTGGGGAAAAAAAGAAATATCATTTAAACAATAAAAGAAAGAAAGAAAAGGTAAAAGTAAAAGATGCATGACCTATGGAAATAACTAAACAACAAATCAACAAATGGAGCCAAAGCATGCCAAACACATTTCTGATAGGGTTCACCAATGAAAATATAACACAAAATAATAATAATAACAACAACAACAAAATCTAGAGTAAAAAAGAAAACCATTCACTGTAGTTATACGGTTTAGTAAAGGCCTATGTCACCGCAAGAAGGTAAAGTACATTGTTGGTAGGGTACAAAAGAGAGGAACTAGATGTGGATGTCATTGTGGATTACCTGAAAAATGTAAAATCTGGGACAGAACTTAAAACAGTTGGACATGAACAGAGTATTTCTTCAATTAAAAACAAATGTGCATGCTCGAAGGAACACTTCAATGAGGGAGGGTGTTATTAATCATTGAGTCTTTCATGTACCCTTTTTGGCCTCCAGCCTCCCTCTTAACTTCGTAAATTCTTTGGCTCACAAGTAAAACTCCCTATTGACAACGATAGTAGGTCCTCATAAATCCATATAAACCCCTCAACTTTCCTTTTTTGCTTAGTAGCAACTCTACCTTTAACCTACTAGGCTCATTAATATTTGAATCTTCTCATGAACTGAAATGAATGCGTGTGCACTTACCGTTACCCAAACTTATCTTGTAAAATTTCTAATCCACAGTTTTAACTCATCAAAACACGTCTAATAATCTTAATCTGCAACAACAATGCAACTTAGCACAAAATCTTTATTCCAAATCAAATGCAACATGGCTTCAAAGTCATTCATCAATCTGACAATTTTCGCATTCTTACAACCAATAAAACCTTACATCTACACGCACTCCAACCATAAAAAAGGGGTCCATAAACCCTTAATTTTCTTCTATAAGTTAGTTTTGACACCAAGGGAAGAGGGAAGAGCAGATTCGAAAGTACATTGATGTCCATAAATTAAGCCCTTTCTTAATGTATACCCTCCTTTCTAAAGCATTTATAGATACCATATGATTTGAACTGAGTTGGGTTCTCCTATTGATTGTTCTTTACCATTGACAAAGACGCCAAATTAGTTTTTTTTTAGTCTAGGCAGGATTCGAACACAACAAAAGACTCTACCAGTTGAGCTGCCTCGAACCCACTAATCCTTTCCAAAGCTTGTTGAACTACAACACTAATTTTTCAACCGTTCTCATCGAGTATTCATAAACCAAACCGTAAAAACACAACAATTACATTGGAACTAAAAATCATGACCGCCCTTAAAACACAATAAATCAAAGTCAATTATAACACAAATTTCCAAACCCACAAAAATTCACACAAAGCATAACAAGTAACATTAATAAAAACAACTAAAAATTCATTCTTTTTCCACAAATAAGCTTAATTTCAAAGATAGCAGCAAAAAAAACGGTACCGCATTGACTCTACTCCCATTACTCTCAGCCTCCATTAACGGCCACAACTTCTCAAAGACCTGAGGGCTCCGATAAACCGAACCGGGCGCCATTGCCGTCCGATGCTTGCTACTGTGCACAACAACTCCAACCACACTGTGCTTCAAATTCACAACATCAAATCCCACCGACCCCATGTACAGCAGCATCAGCGAAATGTACAGCACCGGCGCGAACAGCAGCACGCCTCGCCTCCGGAACACCGCCGACACAAACACGTACACCACTCTCTCCACCGCGCTCGTCCGCTTCGAGCTCCGGCCGCCGGCGCAGCCTCCGGAGAGCTTATTCCGGCCGTGCCGGAACCGCGGAGACGACGGCGGCGACGACGAGGAAGTCCTCGCCGAAGAGCCAAGCCTACTGTAGCCGTGCATTTGAGAAATAAAGCTAGGGTTTCGGAATTTGAAAATTGAGCTAACCAAAATTCCGCATTTCTTTTAAAGTGTAATTATAGATTGAAAACTTTAAAAATCGCTTTACAGTTGGAAAAGGTTTGAGACTCTTTGAGCTTTGAATTTGAGATTCTCGGGAAGAGGAAAAGGTTTTCCCTTGAAAAAGATTAAACAGAGAGTGAGTGAGAGACCTGAGAGCTGAGTTTAATAAATTGCAGTCAAACACAGAGAGAGAGAGAGAGAGAGAGAGAGAGAGAGACTGTGGAATAAAGAAGATCACGTGGTACGGTCTGTCGTTTTAGAGAGAGAGAGACTAGGTGGGGTTGTGTCGTGTGTGATAGATAATATATGTGACATGTGTAGTATTGTTTTCTGGGTACTGAACAGTGTTGGAATTTGCAGTGAAGTGGAGTAAAATTTTATACTCTGTTTGTTTTGAAGGCAAGTGTTTATAATAGTGGCGTGGAAGTTTTTCTTTACTTCTTAGGTAAGTGTTGAGGTGAGAATGAGATAAGGTTATTAATGGATGAGAAAGTATGTTTTTTGTTTTTGTTTTGAGGATTTACAATTTTTTTTATAGTAAAAAAAAAACAATTAATTTTTTGTTAAATTTTTATGTTTTCTAAAATGATAGTATTAAAATTTTTCTAAAATTGTCAATTAACAAATGGTCACACCAGCTAATCAGACCTATATTTGCGATGGTGTCAAAAGTTTAGTAATAATATATTTTGTCTTTATTGTTATATATTATATTAATAATTACCATAATTATAAATTTTCATATTATTTAAAAAAAAATGAAGAATAAAACATTTTAGGTTGAACCCTAAACCCTCAAGTGTATTGTGCATGGCATGAGTTATTAGCTAATAAATGGCTGTTGCTAGAATATCAAGTTCCACATCAGACAATAGTAAAATAAATATCTATTAATATCAACCATAATTATCAAATTTCAACAAAAAATAAAATATTGAGAGAAAAACATCATATTTTATAAGATTGCTTTAGTGAGAATTTATTATGACAATAACAACATCAAATAATTAATTCAGTATTAATAAGCATAATTAATTTTTCTCACTTTGTATTATCCCTAAATATATAATTAATTATTTTCTATAATTAAAATAAATATAACATAACAAACTTTTAACTTCTTTATTCATAAAAAATTAAATTATTTAATTAAAATTTGAAATATAGAATACAATTTAATCAATAACTATCTATGTATCTTCCTTTAAAAAAAAAAACAAAACAAAAAACAAAATATCCATGTATAACATTATTGTTTGTGTGTTTATGGGATAGAGGAAGTGTAAAAGTGTCGGGGGCATCAAGAAATAGTCTTCCGATCGGAATTATGTAAAACATCAATCAAGATCCTTTTTCATTTTACAACAACAATGGTTATGCAGTGATTGGCGGCTTTGGCTTTTTCACCCAAAAAAAAAAAATTTTGAGACTTTTAGCTTTAGGTGGGGGCTTGGGATATTTTTTTCTTTATTTAACAATAGTGTTCACTTGATTACTTCTAAAGCTGGTTTTATTTAATGATCCTTTTTTAAAAAAAGTTGGCTTATTTAATTTATTAATTATAATATTATTTTATATAAAATAGAAATTCTATTTTAGTCTAATTTAAATGTATATGTGTGTGAAACTTCCTTCTGGAGACTTGAACCTCAGCCATTATCACCTACATCCTACAAGTACTTATACTTATGGAGTAATCAGCGCACCAAAGATGCGCTGTAGTTATTAATTATAACCTTTTAAACTGGATTATATTGTTCAAATTTTCACCAATTTATAACAAATCCCACCGTAGAGAGGGAAAATTTCGACCTATCATAAGCTGACACATCATACTACCAAACCCACAAAATACAGCCAATTACAAAGCGACATATGCTGCTAAGTTTCGTTATCACTACTCAGAAACCAACAGAAATTTGCCAAGTGTCGTTAAAGTTAACCAATCACACATCAGCGCGTGTAAGTGATGACACAAGCAGTCCAGCACATGTAAGCAATGATACAAGCGGACCAATCAGGCTGTGGCATGTGTCACTAATCAGACTCTGCCACGTGTCGCTCACCTACCTCCAAACTCCTATAAATAGAAGCCTTCCTAAGGCATTGAAGAGAAGAGGAAGCCATCTAGAGTATAAGCAGCATCAAATAAGATTCAGAAGCACTCAGAAGTATAGAAGCTCTACAGGAATCAAGCCTCAAAGCCTTCAAGAACTTCAAGAAACTTCAAGAAACTTTAACCTCAAAATCGAAGAACATTCGAAGCAGAATCATCCAAGCCATCAACCTAGATCTTGAAGTTTGCTGGAATCAAGCTCAAAGCCTCCAAAAACCTCAACAAACCATAAATCAACGAAGCTCTATGGATTCAAGCCTCTAAAGCACCGAAGAACTTCCAACATAAACCTTCAAAGACGAAAAACGCACCAAGAACACGAAGAACACGAGAAACGTGAAGAACAAAGAATTCCTAACAAGCTCATAGCAAGAGATTCATTGTAATCCCTTTCCAAAGATCTTCAATCCATTCCTTAGCCAAATTGAAGGATATTTTGTGTTCGAATCAAAATCACATTACCGCAATTCCAATCAACAAGTCTTTCAAGGAGATCGAATAAGAGGATCGCTCTTTTGTAATCACAAAGAATTGTACTACACATTCATTAATACAAATTCGCATTTGTGAAACTTTTTAAATTTTTTGTTTGATTTATTTCGAACTGAGAAATTTAGTTGTCTACACCCACAATATAAAAATAAACTAAATACGTTACAAAATTTAAATCACACTAAAAAGACACTTATAATATACTAGCGAGTGCGATGAAGCTTTTTAGTTTTTTGCCTAGAGATTTCCCTATTTAAAAAGAAAAAGAACGTAAAAGAAGCAAGAAAAAGAAGAAGAAGAAGAATGTGTCTGTTTAAATAAATAAATAAAAAACATAAGGGATGAGGAAGAAAAGATTGCAAAAAAAAAAAAAAAGTGTCTATTTAAATTTAAAAAATAATTAGATAAAGATTAAATATTAAACTCGTGGGAGTCAGCAATTCTCAAAAAGATTCTATAAACCTTTAAGAGAAATTCCTACCTAGGTGACAGATTAGCACAATTTATTTATCTAATGAATAAGGTGAAAACTCTATAATGGGAAGCTTAAACAATTAATTTAAGGAAGCAAGATTGTATTAATATTACTAGTAATAACCATTATACACTTTCCATGGTACTGGGACTCAAAGATAAAGGAATATCTCATCTCCTATTTTTATTCTCTCTTCCTTAGTCTCTTTTTTCTCATGCCCCCCTTTTTTATAGGCATTCTCCTTTCCTTATCCCTCCAGTTGGCTTATCCCTAACTGGATCTTTTTGAGATATTTTTCCCTTTTCTATTGGTTTCCCCTCCATTCTTATCTTGAAATAGGACTTTTGGAGGGTGTTTATACTGTTTAGGTTGTCCTATATGTATTTAATGTAACAAAAATTAAGTGGAGAGCCTCTCATTAATGCGGAGGTGGCAGTCTTAGTGATCCTTATCTTCTCAGGGAATTTTATGAGATATGTATAGTGAGAATCACACCTCAGTTTAAGAAAATGAAATTAGTTCTCCGAGATCACTCCTTTGTATTCTCCAAGATCACCTGTGCTTATTACCTAGAATGAAAGTTTCAATGTTGGTGGCATATCTAGAACTCCTTGAGAATTATCTCAAGGGACACTTCCCTATATGATTCATAGAAATGGGCCTAGCCCGTCCTTTCTAATATGAGCTTTCAAGCTTTTCGAGCCTCAGCCCATAATTGAATCTACTCTCCCACACAAAACTCATGTTAATTAATTATTCAAGGTGGTGGCATATGAAGTATGAAGTATGAAGTATGAAATATGAACATAATAGAACTTCTCAATCTAAATTCTAATGTTAACTTATTAGAGTCATTCAAATTATTAAAATAATTTGATAACAGTTTATAAAATCTATTATCTATATATAATAATATTGCAAACAACCTCCAATGTTGTGACACATCACACATAATCTAGAACCAGCTATGATTTTAACGTAAAAGCTGGACCCATTGACTGAACTCATGGCTTTTGATTGATTGATTGAGAGAGAGAGAGAGAATATATAAGAGATTGTGTTTTGGACCAATACTTACCACTCCTTTGAGTTTTGGACAGAGACACCAGGCTGGGAGAAATCAGAAATGGCCATTTGTGGCTTCACTGAGAGTCGGTGAGGTGCAAATTGGCAAAGCAATATATGCAAGTGGGAGATCAAGAAAATCTTCATCAGATAAAGTTTGGGTTCCTTTCAACTGTAACAACTACAATGCTTGTTTTTTAACTTTAACTCACTTTTTTTCCCCTACTTTTCTTTAATCTGGCTTTTTGTTAAATAATGGTGTACTTTTTAGTGAGGTCCTGGGATTTTTTTATAGATATAATAGGGTTTGAAATATACACGATTTTCTTCATAATAATTGCTCAATTCAATCTAATTAGTGTGGGTAGAATTTGAATGTGTTAGTTGTACTGTGACAAAAAAATTTATTAGTTAAACTAATTATAACTCACTTTTTTTTTTTTGCTCGTCTTTTCTTTTTTCCTATGCAATACTTAAAATGTTTAGCACGTAGGTTTTAAGTGAACAATTATGACATGGTCAAAAACAAAAACTAACTCCTTTTTTTCTTTAAAAAAATCCTTAATGGGAGACCTCATTTGTTTATAATTGCTAACTTTTTCCTCTTCCTTGTCAGAAAAGAGAATGGATGAATAAACTCTAATTGAGGACAATTTAATCATTTAATTTTATTGATGACATTTATGAGATTAAAGTGATAGTCCATAGTATTTTTTTTTTTATACAAAATTGAAATTTTATTTTAGCCTAATCTAAAGGTATATGTGTGTGAATAAAGTTCTCTCCTAGAGATTTGAATCCTAACACTTGTCCTCCACATTCCACATGCACTTATACTTGTGGAGTGACTATCGCACCAAAAGTGTGTGGTGGTCCATAGTATTGATATCTTTTATGATATTTTGTGTATATGGTTTCAACCCTCGTCTCATTCTCTACTTTTACCTATTAAAAATAAATGCCCTTTAGCTCTCTACTTCAAAAAAAAAAAAATGAAATTGAATTAAGGGATAAGGATACATGATGGGTCACAAACAAAACTAGAATACCATTATTGCAACTCGCAATTGCAATCATCAATAAAGTTAGAGATACCTAAGAGCTTGTAGCTTAATGGTATTTTCAATGGAAAAAGAAAAATCCAAAATTCAAATTCCTCCACTTCTACTATTAATGTATAATAAATCAAGAAATAAAGTTAGGGATATGGTGACAGTTTATAACATTCTTAAATTAGACTAATTTCGCACGCATAAGCATTTATATAAATTATAGGAGTAAATACACTTTTAGTTCCTATATTTTATCCCAATTTCTATTTTAGTCCCCACATTTTATTTTTACCACTTTTAGTCCCTAAACCAATTAACGCGTAACATTTAAGTCCTTATCGTCAACCAACTAACGATGAAAGTTGAAGTGACTAACGGAGAGAATTAAAAATCATTTAAAAACATTAAAATAACAATAATATTTTTTATTTTAGTATTAAAAAATGCCACATCAGCTTATAATTTTAAAAAATTAATTTATTAATTTTAACTAACTAAAAAAACAAAATTAAATCCCAAAAATCAAACCCAGAAACCTATAGATTGTGTGGCGTAATTGAGTGTGGCATGCAAGAACTTATTCTTTATGTTCTTCCCGTATCCAAGAACAATCAAGCCCAGAACAAGAGCACAATCAAACCCAGAACAATGCAAAATTTCATACAAAATCCCTATCCTTCACCAAACCTTCAGAACATGAAAAAATCATCAAACCCAAACCCACAAAAGAAAACCAACCCAGAAAAATCATCAAACCTCCAACCTAGAAAAATGTCAAACCCAGAAACCTCCAACCCAGAACATGAACTTCATTCTTCATGTTATTCTCCAAATCAAGACAAACCCACTCAAAATTAATCTCAGCACAAAAAATTCCAACACAATCAACATTGAAACCTTTAGGAAATCAAACCCATAAATCTAGAAAAATATACAAATCCGCATAAAAAAAAAAAACCCAAAATCGTTTGGGCAAAATCTCAGAATATAAACAAACTCTAAACACATACAAACCCAGAACATTAAGGGCCAAAAAAAAAAAAACACAAACACAAACACAAATACAAAACAAACCCAGAATTCGCCATCAACAACACCAAATCTGCTGTCAACAAACCCAAATCCACCATCAACTCGCCATCAACAGCAACGAATCCACCATCAACAAACCCAAATCTGCCATCAACAACACAAAAGCATCAATGGTCTTTACCTTCCTTCTCCAGTGGAAAACTCACATGCAAAGTGACCTTGACCACTTTGATTCGAGGCTCCAACGCCATCGTTCTCTCTCACCCAGGTCGAGTTCATTTTTCCAACGAAATCCATTGTTCCCATCGTTTTCTCCGCATCAAGAGAGAACCTTGATCTGCTGCCGCACAAACCCAGGCCCACCCACAGCACTACGACCCCACGCTGATGTCTACCATGACAACCCAAAATCTCAGATCGACTACCACCAAAACCTAAATCGCAACCTACATGTCTCGCTCCTCAAAACCCAGACCCAAATTAGTCATGCTCCTCCTCCACAAATCAAAACCCAAACCCATAGATTGGCTTTGCCGACGACAGTTCAGAGATGTTGGAGGTGGGTATGGCTTTGCCGACGTGAGGGAAATTTTTGCCTTGGTGGATCGAGTACATGCATGAACAAGATTGGCCATGTTTGATAGAGAAATTTTCAATTTCATGCTTTCAAATGTGAACACAAAAAATCTTGCAGAAAGAGGTTGCAAGACTTATAAATGAAGTGACTTTCTCAATACCCAGATTGAAAAAAAGAAGCATTTCTCTTGTCAATGATCAAGTTGAGACAAAGAATCAAATTTGTGGACTCTGATGGCTTTGCAGACAAGGAAAACTGGGATTAGACTCAAACCCAAATGGAATTTGACGCCAAAAATAGGACTCAGCATAGACAACCAAAAAATGAGAAGACTTTTACACTGATTTGAGATTCAGATTTGGAAGGTCTTGGCTTTTTTGGTACTAAATAGAGTAAAGAAAACAAAATATAAGGAAATTATAGACCAATCTGGGTTTGAGAAGTCTTGGGATTGAGTTTAATTTTGCTGGGTCTTTGGATTGAGTTTAATTTTGTTTTTTAATTTATTTTCTTTTTTTGTTTAAATTGTCTGACGTAGCTTTTTATAAAAAATTTAAATGATGACGTGGCATATAAAAATGTCAAATAATATTTTTTTAATAATATTTTAATTGCCATGTCAGGGCCACGTCAACTAATAGGGTGTTTCGTTTGCCATCTTAGCTTTTCCCGTTAGTTGGCTGACGGTAAGGACTTAAATGTCATGCGTTAATTGGTTTAGAGACTAAAAGTGATAAAAATAAAATGTAGAGACTAAAATAGAAATCGGATCAAAATGTAAAGATTAAAAGTGCATTTACGCTTAAATTATAATTTTTTTTCATGACTTACGTGTAAACTCCCATCAAAACTCTAGTGGTATACGTGCCATTATTTTTAAGGTAACATGACGTGGGGTTAATGAATCACAGCGGATACATTTGTTTTTTTTTTTACTAAAAATAAAAAAAGGAAAATTTTGTTAGTTTGCCCACCACCCCCCCCCCCCCCCAAAAAAAAACCCTTATAATCTTAAAATTTTTTTTTTACGTGGGTCTTTTTTTTTTTAAACCTAAAGTGAGTCCTTAAAAAAAAAAATCTAATATGAGTTCTAAATAAAAAAAATATATAATTATTTTTTTAATCTTAATTCTAACGTAAGTCTAACAAAGAGTCAAAATTTTCGGTTTTATATTATACTAATATTATACCCGTAAGATGGTTTAATTAAAAATCATATGTAACTTAAATAAAAGATAACAACAATTAAGTTTTTGCATTTATCTAAAAATTGATAGAGATGTATAGAAAAAATCAATAAGAACAATTATAATTTTGTGTCAATCCATGAGTTGTTTGAAAAAAATAAAAAATTGAATAAAAAGTTGATATTAGTAGTTTTTTTTTTTTTTAATTAATGTTGATATGAACAATTAGTCTCTCTTTTCCTCATCATTTTAATTTATAAAAAAATTTAATTTTTTAAACTAAATAGTGAGAGAGTCCTAATAAGAGTCTCTCTCTTTTTTCCTAAATTTTTTTTTTTTACGTGGGTCTTTTTTTTTTTTAAACCTAAAGTGAGGCCTTAAAAAAAATCTAATGTGAGTTCTATATAAAAAAAATATATAATTATTTTTTTAATCTTAATTCTAACGTAAATTTATCAAAAAGTCAAAATTTTCGGTTTTATATTATACTAATATTATACCCGTAAGATGGTTTAGTTAAAAATCATATGTAACTTAAATAAAAGATAACAACAATTAAGTTTTTGTATTTATCTAAAAATTGATAGAGATGTATAGAAAAAATCAATAAGAACAATTATAATTTTGTGTCTATCCATGAGGTGTTTAAAAAAATAAAAAATAGAATTAAAGGTTGATATTAGTAGTTTTTTTTTAATTAATGTTGACATGAACAATTAGTGTGAAACCAAAATTCTAATCCCCTGGAATGCTAGAACCCATAAATCATAAATGAAGTAGATCTCCTATTCCTAATAAAATAAATCGCTTAGAAATTATAGATAAATTAATAATAAAAAGATTGGATGAAGAATTTGGATTGTATTCAAATCGAAATTTTTATCAACTTATAAATTATGGAAGAAGAAGAAAAGAAAAAAAAATTATATATTTTTAAAAAATCTAAATTTTTTTTTATAATTTAGTGAAGTCATGTGACACAACCACATCTTCCAAGCTTAACTTTTATTATATAATAATAACATATATGATATAGATAATAATAATGATGTGACAAGCTCTAAGAATATGATAATACAATTTGTAGATCTACTATGAGAATATGAGTATTATGTGAAGTTATCGACATATAATAGCCCACGCCGAAATGTGTTATGTGAAACCAATGATATGAAAGAAAAATAATTTTTCTAAATCATTATATTGAACAAAAAATTACTTATTTTCATTCATTTTCAAATTATACATTTTTAAAAGTTAAGTCATAAACTTTTAAGTAAAACAAGTATTTTTAATTGTTATTTAATTATCATATGCATCGCACGGGTTAGCGACTAGTTATATATAAAATATCGAAACCTTTAAAGCTCTCATAATTTTCTACGTCGGTACAATATTTAAATAAAATGATAATTTTATTTAAATAAAAATATATTTGTTTAGTATAAATTTAATAAAGAATGAAACTCTATTTCTCTAACCAGTCCAACTTAAATTCAAACTCATCATTTTTTTAAATAAAATTATTTTTATTTAGTCCAAACTTAACAAGGAGTGAAACTCTATCTCTCTAACAAGTCTAACTTAAACTTAAACTCAAACTCATCATTATCAATTTTTTTTAATAAAAATATATTTGTTTAGTCCAAATTTAACAAGGAGTGAACCTCTATCTCTCTAACAAGTCTAACTTAAACTCAAACTTATTATTTTTTTATCATTTTTTTAAATAAAATTATTTTGTTTAGTCCAAACTTAACAATGAGTGAAACTTTATTTCTCTAACAAGTCCAACTTAAACTTAAACTCAAACTCATCATTATCATTTTTTTGAACAAAATTATTTTTGTTTAGTCAAAACTTAATAAAGAATGAAACTCTATCTCTTTAATAAGTCTAACTTAAACTCAAACTCAAACTCAAACGTTGATAACAAAATAAAAAAAAATTGAATAAATCATATATTAAGATCATCCTAAACGTGTTTTTTTTTTTTTTTGATAAAAATATAAATCATCAACTATTGATAAAGTTCAACTTCTTTAGATAATAAAAGAATTCTACTGCAACTTCTTATACAACATTGTAGTAATTAAGATGCTTGGTAGGCATCATTATCATTTTTATTAAACAAAATTATTTTTGTTTAGTCCAAACTTAATAAAGAGTGAAACTCTATCTTTCTAATAAGTCCAATTTAAACTCAAACTTTGCGAGGTTAATCATAAACACTATAAAAGCAATGCAAACCCTAATTTTTTTTTTTTTTTTAAAGTCGAGTTGAGGTATGAGCTCTTCTTATGTTATTTTCTTCTCCTCTATTTTGTTAAAAAAATTATTATATGGTTTTTCATGTATTTTTTAAAAGTAATTTTCGTACATAAACTACCAAACTCTTTTAAGCCGTTTTTTACAAGATAAAAAAGCTTGCAATAATTGAAATTATTCTTTTAAATGTAATCTATCTTTCTTATATATTTTTCTATTGTTTAGTCATATATATTTTGTTTTGTTTCAATAATGGCGAAAAGCACATTTTAGTCCCTACATTTTCAGGTTATTCTCATTTTAGTCCCTATATTTTATTTTTACCGCTTTTAGTCCCTATCCTGAAAAATGCTTCCCGTTTTGGTCCCTGTCGTTACATCAGAAACAGAGAAAGCTGACGTGGCAAACGGCAAGTGTCCACGAGGCCTAAAATAATAATAAAAAATACTTTTTGGCATTTAAAAATGCCACGTCAGCATTTAAATTTTAAAAAAATAATTTATTAATTTTAACTAAATAAAAAAATTAAAAACAGAAATAAAAACTAAATATTACATTAATTTAGATCTAACTATCTCTTGAGCAAGAACTCAAGCCCAGATTCAAGAAAACAAACCCAAAAATTAAAAAAAAAAAAAATGTCATCATCCTTCATTTGTGACAAACCCAGAAATTAAAACAAGAACACATCGCATCTCCAAGGCCTCTTCGGAGCTCACCTGATCCGATTTCTCCACCTACTTCAGCTCAATCTCCGATTCCTACCACCAGTTTGAGGACATTCGGAACCACTCCACCAAGGATTTGGAGTCCTTCGCTTCGGACTCTCAAGGCCACGGCGGCGAAGCATTCATCGTGTGCTTGCGGGAGGTTCCGACGCTTTACTTCAAGGAGGATTTCGCGTTGGAGGACAGCGCGACATTCCGGGCGGCGTGTCCGTTCTCGATGGCGTTCTGTAGGAGAAGCTTTCATAGTACTTGGACGTGGTGGAGTTGCATTTGGTGAAGGAGATTTCTTTGCGGTCCAACTCGTTCTTCGAGGCACAGAGGCAGCTGCAAGACTTGAATGTCGAGATCGTTGAAGGATGCTTGAGGATCCGAGAGTTGAAGGGCACGATTCGGCTTTTGGATGTGGATTTGGTCGATTCGGTACGACAAGTTCAGCACGATCCGGGGTGTTCTTGTTTAATTTATGGGTTTGTCACTCCAGATCTCCCACGACCACGCCCGACTCGTCCTCGACACACTCGCTTCCGTCCTCCACTCCGACTCTGACCCACTCGTCCGCTCAAAACTCGCTGAGATTGACACCACCGACGCCAATTTGGGTTTGTGTTTACATTTGGGTTTTTTGGGTTTTTTTAAGATGGATTGCAGGATTTTAGAAGATGGATTGCTGGTTTGTGTTTGTATTTTACTAATGTTTGGGTTTGTGTTTGTTGTTTTTGTGTTTGGTTGACAATAAAAATCAGTTGTTGCTGGGTTTGTGTTTGTGTTTCTGGGTTTGTGATTTTTTATTTTAATTTCTTGAATCTGGGCTTGAGTTCTTGCTCAAGACCTAGTTAGATCTAAATTAATGTAATATTTAGTTTTTATTTTTGTTTTTAATTTTTTATTTAGTTAAAATTAATAAATTAATTTTTTAAAATTTAAATGCTGACGTGGAATTTTTAAATGCCAAAAAGTATTTTTTATTATTATTTTAGGTCACGTGGACACCTGCCGTTTGCCACGTCAGCTTTCTCCGTTTCTGATGTAACGGCAGGGACCAAAACGGGAAGCGTTTTTCAGGATGGGACTAAAAGCGATAAAAATAAAATGTAGGGACTAAAATGGGAATAGCCTGAAAATGTAGGGACTAAAATGTGCTTTTCGCCTTCAATAATTTATAAGCAGTGAATCATTTGATTTTTTAATATTTTTTGGTCTTTTAGAAATTTTAATATTTAAATTTTTGAATTTTTTTTTTTGTAGTATCTAAAATTGTCTAGCAAATTTTTTGTAAGCCATTACACATTTAAGCAATGGCTTCTTTATCAAATTGTAACACAAATTGAAGTTATATAAGAGCAAATCATGCAATGGTGTAATTTCTTAATTAGTTTAAAATTTTATAAAATTATTTTAGTTTACCTCACAAATAGGTAGGTTCTCATGCATAACACGAATTAGCGACTAGTGAGTTTAATTAAAAAACTAATAACAATCTCCCATGTGTAATTTCTTGTGTTTCCTCGACTCAAATATATATATTGTAAGGGCTCAAATTTAGACCACCGGCCTAATAGTGGATGGATTAGTCCAAAAGGCCTAAAAATCAAGGAATTTTTAGAGAGTAAATAAAGAAAGCTGGGCTAGCTTAGATTAAACAATCAATAAGGTGGCTTGGATCGCAATAAGAATGAAATAGAAGAGTTTAACTTCAAAAAATAGTCCTCGGCATATGTCTAAGGAAATCAGTTTGATATATATTTGTTCTAAGTTTGGATATAAGATTAGTTCTTTGTGTCTATAGTGTTTCTTTCTCTCTTTTTTTGATCTCCTTCCCTGTTAGATCTCAATTACTTTTATACTCCTTCTTCTCCTTCTCCTAGCCCTCCACGTGCACATTGGACGACTCTTGTTGATACTTGTCCCATCCTAACTTTTTCAGAAGTCCTTTGGTAATAGCTGGAAGACTGAAAATCACTGTTCAGAGGTCTTCTCCACATAAATGCGACTAGAGGATTAGCTGCAGAGCATTCAATGCAGGGATGGCGGCCTTCTTCCTTGATATTTTTGGGATCTCTTCTTGGCACATGCTTTTGCAATACTCACCCAGTCCGACAAAATCCTCTAGGATGTTTTCCTGAACGGCAAACTCCAAGACTCACCCTAGCTTCAATAATTCGAGGTGACGTTTATCCTCGACACAACTTCCAGGATCATTAAGTTCTCACTTAACCCCCTTCACCTTTCATCACAGACTTTCGAGGTTAAGCTGGATTGTCCTCGGACCAACATTAGTCCTCGGCTTAGGCTTTAGGCCCAACATGCACAGGGATAAAAATGTCTTGGCCCATTAGATTAAGGCTCTAGAGCCCAAGCTGAGGACTAAGGTTGGTCCGAGGACGATCTAGCTTAACCTCGAAAGTCTGTGATGAAAGATGAAAGGGTTATCCCAACGTGTAAAAGGACAGCGAACTATTGGCCCATTGGCCCTACATATATATATATATATATATATATAATTTCTTATAAAAATATTGTAAATATAACATTTTTCGTTCTGATACATTGAATAAATATAAGCCAAATTAGTCAAAATGGAAATTGGACTAAGATTATAGTTGGATAAGAGCATTTATATTGGAGTATACAAGATTTTTATTATATGGCATTTGTTTATAAAATTTATGGTAAAGAAAAAAAAAAAAAGACTGATTTTTTTTTTATAATTTTTTATATTTCTTATAAAAAAATGGTATTAAAATTTTCTTAAAGTAAACAAATGCTTTTAAGATATCCGTTAACTAGACCCATTTAAAAAAAAAAAAAAAAACCCCTCTTTTTTCCCCTATTTTATTTTGCTGACCAATTTTTCTTGTATGTACATCAAATTCTCTATCTTTTAGTTTTTTTTTTTAAATCGTATTTTTTTCAACTAAAATAAATAAATATTTTTTAAATTCTTTCTTTGTTATTTTTCTCTCTAATTTTTCCTTGGCATCTCACATGTTGATCAACGGCTTCTCATTGAAGGCAACCATACAAAACCCATGTCCACCGCCAATTAGTGTTCTCACCCAAATTTAACTATAAATGAGTCATGCTAAACCAAATATAAAAAGTTCAAATTAGTCATTTAATTTAATTTAGAATAAGAGTCGAGCTTGAGTTTATCAATAACCTATACTGCATACTTATGCTTGCTTTAGTTTTTTTTTTTTTTTTTTCTCTTCAAACAAGATTGAGTTTGTTCATTTGCTATTTTATTAACTTATTCCTTTCACACATATAACAAATACCACAACTAAAATATTTTATCCCTAACAAATAAACAGATGATGTAAGAAATCAATAGGCCATATGCTTTGAACTTCAACGGTGGATCAACAACCTGGGAAAAAAAAAAATTATCGAAAGTGACTAAGGTGAACTAGCCAAGGACTTTCCGATGGTTAAGTCAATTTCTCTCTAGGACTCTAAGTATGATAAGTGGATGAATGATAGTGTGAACCTTGGTTTGGTGTGGCTTGGTCTTTTTTATAGAAAGTTTGGAGTGGGTTTATTTGTTTAATTGTCACTAACATCCTGGGAGACATGTGGACTTAGTGGGGAGAGTGGAGTGAATTTCTGGGAATTCACTTCACATCTCGAAATAATGGACCATGATGCAACCATTAATGGTTTGCAGAGAACACCCTAGAATTTACTAAATGTTCATTAGTCATTTATATATAGTCTCTTGTCATGTAGACGATCTATCTTCCTTAGACGACCTTTTTCCTTGATGTTACCATTTTTTTCTCTTCCTTCCAGACTATTATCTTGGACGATCCTTGTTCTTGTGGATGACTCATATGGACAATAAACACTTTTTAATTACCCATCAACTAATAATCTAAAAATAATGTCATCTAAATTTCTTATTAGATAGAATGACTTGTGTTTATGAACTTATAAAAATTAAATTGACCAACCTTATTATTGAAAAATTAGATTTACAAATACTAATTTAATATCTCAAAAACTTTATTTACAAACTTACATAATTCAAATTATCCAATATCAAATTTATATAAGTATATTTTATATGGGTAAAACATAAATATTATACTTTAAGTGCAATACATGACATTCCCTGAATTAATTTGCATGTAAATATAATCTATACAAATTAGAGTATAATTTGAATGACGTTTGGCATCAATTTATAGTGCATTAAAAATCTAAAGACACTTGAAAAAATAGGTTGATCAAAAGTACACTAGTCACAAAATTGGAGTACAATTAAAATATAGTTAAATTATTGATTTTACTTCCACTTTAATATATTATATATGATCTGAAAATGTGACAGTATTTGTATTTTATTGGTTAAAGCAACCATGTGTTTGAATTTGTGGAAGAGCTTAAAGCCAACTTTTGGACACTTTCTTAATCATACAAATTCAAAGTCTAAGCACATTGGTTGGTTTTTTTTAAATAAATGAAAAAAACTCTCAAGCAATGCTTCCTTTATCAGAAAATTGCTCTGTAACAGGCTTTAACTACATTTGTGAAGACCTAAATGATCACTTTTAGACATTCAGCCAAAAAAAAAAAAAAAAACATTTCAGCAAAAAAAAAAAAAAGATCACTTTTAGAAGTTATTTTTTAAGAAGCAATCCGATGGTTGCTTCTCAAGGGCACTTCACCTTTCAATAACAGAGTTGTTGAGAGCAGGACAACACCGCATTTGTTCAAAATTTTGGTTGCACAAACAATACAAATTATACAATGTTAACCTATGATGCCAGATCAATAATGATAGTTTTTTACAGTCTATTTTGTTTCGGTAAAAATATTTTTTAAAAGATAACTCATTTTAAAAAAAATATTTTTTTATAAAATTACCTTATTTTCCTATGTTTGATAGTAACTTTAAATGAGTTAAAAAACAATCTCTTAACTTATGTTATTTAGCTTGTTGTGAAATAGACTTGTTTTATATATATATATATATATATATATATATATATATATATAGAGTGGAAAACAATCTTTAAAAATAAGTCATATTTTCTATGTTAGCCAAAAATAGTTTTCTTTGACTCATATTTTCTAATACTACCAAAAATTAAAAATATAAAAAACTATCTTTACACAATGTTTTTTATTGAAACAAATAGAGCATTATTATTATGCCAAGACAACAATTGTTTTTTAATATAGACTAGATTCAAATTTGAAAATTTTTACTTGACAACATTAAGCTTTATTGGTTGAGCTAATTATGATGGTATAACCACACCAGCTCACATTTTAAAGTTTAAAAAGCTCTGGGAGGAAAGAAAAAACTAATCATTCTATAAATATAAATTTCAACACAAGAGTTTTAGGGTATTAATCTCATGCTATAAAATAGATCAAAAACATTTTATATGCGTTAGCAGGCATCCATATGTGGTCACGCAATATAGCAAAATCAAACTTCCTTCACATCCTCAAGGGAACGAAGGGGGTGGGTGGATGGGAAGGAACACACTTTTTAATATTCAATTTACTCAAAGGGTACAACTTAAAATCCAAGATGTGTGTTCTGGAGCTATTCTTACATTCCATTATTACATTACTACTAGATAATCAGTATGTAGAAATTCAGTCTCGGAAATTTTCGTCATTATGGTACATAAACATAATTAGGTATCAGAGGCTTTATCCACAAACATCTTCAAGCCTCAGCGGCCTTTGCTGCAGGTGCTGCTGTTGCACTACCATTTGATTTGGCACGTTTAGCTTCATAATCTTTAACAGCAGCCTTGATAGCATCCTCAGCAAGCATACTGCAGTGCAGCTTTACTGGTGGGAGAGAAAGATATTTTGCAATTTCCCTGAGGACATCCAAAAAAACATAATTTAGTTAAGCATAAAACTCTTTATAAACCCTTCTTTATACTTGGTTTGAAATAGTATACATGCTCATAAACCATATTTGGAACAGATGGCAAGATACATTGCTTCCTTAAAAAAAAAACCATGAACGGTAATCATTTTATGTCTTACTTGTACCTTCAACCATCTGATTTCAATTTCTTTCTACAGAAGCAGAAAATTTAAGATTTAACTATTCCAAATTACTGGCCTACAAACTATCACATGGAATCCAGACTTCTACTGACGATCAATCCCATGTCCCAACTAAATATATCTACTACAATCTAATGTTCTATTTATGCCAGTTTCATTAACCGCAAATTCTACTATATACAGTAATACTGCCATAACATAATGTTTTCTCAATTCTCATATAATTCATATCAAATGCCTGAGAAAAAATTCTATCCTTTTCAAATTGATCAGTTTCATAGTTTTGATTAAATATTATAAATCTAAAGGTGTATTTAGTGCCACATCATACAAAAAATCAAATCTTAATTGTGAAATGGACTCTCAATGGAGAGGATCCTATTCCCACTGCAAGGGATAGCACTTGCTGTAAAGTGGGAAAAAATTCCACAATTATCAACTGCAAAAGTAATTATGGAAGCACACAAATGATGAAAACACCACACAAAACTGATCATACAACTATAATTATAATTACAGTGGCATAATAAGCACAAAATGGAATGGTGAATTCATGGACTCAATTTAAATTCAGAGAAATACAGCAGAACTCACGTGTTTTTAATGGTCACAACTTCTTCCAATTGCTTCCCCTTGACCCACTCAGAAGCTGAAAATTGTGACAAAGAGCAATTAGAACAATCCAATAACAAAGGCCACAATGCCATGACAAAAGGACAATAAGCTAAAGCAGAACACAAACTGCAACTTCCAAAAACTTGACAAATCAGTTAAAGAGACAAATATTTAATAGCAATTTCTAACTCTAGACCAAGTTTCAGATATTTTTTATGGCCACTTATCCTAAATAAAAGTGAAGTGTGGAAGCATTTAAGGGGCAGTCTCGTTAGTGAGCCCTTGATGATGCAGTTATATATAAGAATAAAGATTTTGGCATTCTACTACCCTGCAAAAATAGGCCCAAAGCCAGTGGTAATCATAGAAGATCATTAAAAGAGAGATGCTGATAGGAGGGCAATTGTGGTTGTTGCGCAAAGAAGCCAAACATCTTGCCCCTAAAAGCTAACTAATTCAAAAACACTAGTGTGTGTGTGTGTGTGTGTGTGTGTGTGTGTGTATAAAGATAAAAATAAAGCCTTCCTGTCAAAACCACAACCTAGGAAGATACAGAAGAACTATGTCTCCATCAAATTTTTACAATTGTGTTTTGGCAAAATATCATTCACATACCCTAGCATAATTTTTCTCACCAAACATTAGCATGTCAACAAATTTCAAGACACACAACAAAGACATACATTACTTCATAGATACACAATGACAACAATAACAACAACAACCGAGCCTTAGTCCCCATAATGTTGGGGTTTGCTATGAATCCTCAACAAGCTGGTCAAGGTCGGCCACGTCATTCTATTCAAAGTCATTCTGTTACTTCCTTCGTTAACATGTCATTTTTTACCACGTCTTTTAAAGTCATTTTTAATCTCTCTTCCTCGACCTTTTTCGTTCTCTCAACTTAAATCAACTCTCTTTTTCACTGATCACTCGCATCTTAACCAAACCATCTCAAACGACCCTCTCCCATCTTTTTGGACAACCCTATCCTTAAGCGAATCTCCTCATTTCCAATCCCATCTTTCCTTGTATTTTCACTAATCCATCAAATTCCATACCATAAACCATAGCTAATCTTATAACAATCTTATCAAAATTTTCCCTTTTCATCTTCATTGGTATTCTACAATCATCATACAATAAAATTGAGTCACTTTATCATGATTAAAAATAAATTCACATAAATTCATAGATTATAAAACAAATAAAATAAGATGAAAATCAATTATTTCCCAATAAATTTCAAAACTTTAAACCTTGAGTTTCTAATTTTGATTAACAATTTTCCTCAACTTACTCAAAAATCAAAATCAAGTAACAAACATATAAAGCACAAAAACCCAACAAAAAAATTCAATCAAAATTTCTGAGCAACCAAACAAATCAAATCAAATCAAATCAGCACACGAACCTACAGACGAGGAAGCGATAGCGGAGCCACAACCGAAGGTCTTGAAGCGAGCATCGACGATCTTCCCAGTGACCTCGTCGACCTTGATTTGGAGCTTCATGACATCGCCACAGGCGGGTGCACCGACGAGGCCCGTGCCCACCGTCGGATCGTTCTTGTCCAACGATCCAACGTTGCGGGGCTTGTCGTAGTGGTCGATGACCCTCTCGTGGTACATACGTGGCAGCACCTGGACGGGCCGTGACGCCAACCCCTCCTGTGAGGCTAGCCCTAGAACTTTCTTCGATACGAGCCTCAGCATTTTTTTTTTTTTTTACTTCTTTCTTTCTTTCTTTCTGTTTTCTGGTTTTGGATTTTGGTTTGTGAAGTTCAGTTTCAGGTTGAGGGTGCAAATTTTAGGGCTTGAGTTGAGATTCTTCTTTTTATAGCAAGGCGGTGCCTTTTTTTTGAGGACACGTGGAGGGTAGTAATCTTGAAATTCCAAGATTAATGGATCAGCTTTGTTCAACTTCTGTCCCTCTACTTCTAGAGCTACGTTTGATGCCCTGAAACTTTATGACGTAAAATTTAAACAATTTTAAAATTTATGAGGTATAATTTAAATTCTAAAACGTTAATATAAATTCAAACAACCACAAACTTTAAGGAAGTAATTTACAATTTAATATAATCTAAATTTAGTGTATCAAAAGTAGCTTTAGAAGTCGAGGGGTAGAATTTCCTTAACCAATACCCTAAGGGCACTCGTTAGCATGACCCAATAAGAATTACTATTTATAAGTTTGGTTGTTATATATATAAAAAACTTGTATATAACGATGTATAAGAAAATTTTATATTTTTGAAAATATATTAATTTTAAAACTTACTATATGTACAAAGGAATAACTATTACATCCATCTTAAAGAGGAATAACTATTCTTCAATTTAAAAAATAATTATTTCAATGTAATAACTAATTCACGTAATAAAGGTGTAATTAAATGACCGAATTGCTATTACACATGAATAATTATTCTAGTACAAGAACTATTACAGTATACCAAATGTACCCCTAAGTTTTATATCATCTACTTGCTGTTTCTACCTTGATCATGAGCGTCAAAAAAAAAAAAAATTTGTCAAAAATACTCATAATTTAATTAGATAATTCTTATTCTTAAAATATAAAAAATATGGTTAAAATTATAATTCAATAAAATTCAAAAATAAAATAAAAAATTACCAAAGAATTTTTTTTTTTTTTTTTCCTGAAAATTAGCATACTCTTTATTTAAACTAGCCTTATTATATGCACTTCGTGCGTGTAATGAGACTTTTTTTAGTAAAAAAAAAAAAAATTTGCTTTTTTATTTTATATATATAATTTTTATTTTGATAATTTAATTTATAAGTTGATAAAGTAATTTGGAAATCAACAAAAGAGCGTTCATATTTTTTAGGCAATGTTTTAGTGGGAGTTCGAGTCATATTTTTACTGGATTGTCCTTTAATATTATTTTTACTTAAAGATAGGGGTGTAGGAATATTTTTGAACAAAAAAAATGAAAATCCTAAACAAGAAAAACCTCTTAAATAGTAGTATAGATTTATTTCATGCATGTTTGATACATTTTTTTTCTTCTAAAAACTAGAATACGCTAAACCCAGCAGTTTACTCCATTTTAAATACTAAATTTTAGTTTTTTTTTAAAATCATTTATTGTGTAGTGCCTGTGATGAGGCTAGTTTCATATATTCTAATATCAATCTTCTTCACAGTGTTGGCCATAGTAGCAGGAGTATTGGGCTACATGTATGGACCTTACTGGGGTGTGAGAAGGGTACCTGGCCCACCAACCATTCCATTGCTTGGACACCTCCCCTTGCTCGCTAAATATGGCCCTGATGTGTTCTCAGTCCTTGCCAAACGATATGGCCCTATTTTCAGGTCAGTACAGACTTTACAGTGTTCTTGTTTGAGTCCTTTTTCAAATATATATATATATATATATTAATTCCATAGTTACAAAAAGAAAAAAAGAATTTAAATTCTGAACGTGCAGGATGGAAACACCGCCAACATACAAGACTCTTATAACTTTAATTTTCAACTTCTAAATCTTGTTATTAGTCTTTTCTCAATTATCTATCATAGTATCTATGAAAAAGAATGTTTAAGACAATATGATAGATAAAAAGGTGGTACCATTAGTCCACTAAATGCCACCAATCTTTTTTAATAGTTGATAATTGATTCAATAATCTATCTTCCTCTTTCAAAAGTGGAAGAGACCGTGTGTCCTATGGGTTAGAGAAGGTTTATGGGGACCAAAGGATTTAATGATTTGGTCAGAAAACTCCAATTAGTTAGAATGAAAAACACAAACAGGATTTGAAACATTTCCTGGACATTTGAGATGTTTCAAACTACAAAACGAAACAGCAACAAGAAACAATGCAATGAAAGGACACTTAGAAATTTTAAACATTTTGAAAAGTAAATAACAAAAATTGGAAGTAATGCAGTCTTAAACATTTCCTGGAAGCTGAAAACATTTTGGACCACAAAACAAAACAAAAAAACAAGTGATTGAATGGAACCATAAACAAAGTATAGGCAATTACCTTAATGCCCTTACAGCAGTGACCCAGCTACCCTCACTTGCTGGAATGAAACCAAGACAAACACGATCAGCAACACCCTGCATGCAGAAATCAATCAGAGTAGTCCATCTTCTTGTACATTAATGCATGAAAGAGCATATGAAAGGGTTCAGCAATAGACCTGACTCCACTGAAACACAACATTTTACTGATAAAAAAAAGTTAATAGACCTGACTCTATACTCCTAGATACAGTGTGGTAGAGATTCAAAAAAACACTCATTAAGTAAAATAGCGGAAAGATGAGAAAAAATTAAAACGGAAAAAACTCTCTAAAGCAAGAACTGTCCAAATCAGATGAGGCACAAATTTTGTATCTAAACACTTCTTAAAGGAAGAAATTGGTTGGAAATCAATATTGGCTGTTCTGTTCATACTTAATATTGGTAATTGGGAAGTATTTGGGATAGGTATCAGGTCTGAAACCAGGGAATTAGTCCAATATTTTAGAGAAGCAAATCCTATGCACAGCTGCACATAAGTATAGAAACATAGTGATCCATAAATTGATTATCAACGGACCAAACTACTGGACCTGAAATTCAAAGCCTTCGTGCAAATACGTACACGTACAGACATAGGAAGTCACACAAACATGTGGTATCCTCTATTGGGCTAGAGAATAAACCTCAAAGAGAGACCATCTTTCAAACAATTTCACAGATAAAATAAAACATATTACTCCATTTCCAATCTCATAAAACAATATGTATATGATTCAAAACCAAACAAACCCATTAACCTCCATAGAATATCACAACAAATCTGAGGACTAATTTAATAAAATAACAAAAACAACAATTAGCAATGACAAACTGAAATTCAAAAAACCCATCAGAGCCTACACCACGGTTCAAACAAATAAAAAAAAAAATGCAAAGAGAGAGACAACTACACAGTGGGATGCTGCACAAACTCATGTGAGTTTGATCATACACAATCAAACAAGCAATTTATCAAACACATTGTGAGCAACTCTTTGAAACTTTAAAATTCTAGTTTAAAAAATAAAAAAAAAACCCAAATCAGAAACCCATTCACAAAAAAACAAGAAATTACCCAATAAAAATCACAAACACAAACCAATAATCAAAAACCAGACCATAAAATCAAACTTACACAGAATAAACAATCACAAAGCCTAGGTTCTACTTTGAAACTATAAAATTAAGAAAAAAAGCCCTCAGATCTGAAACCCACCCACCAAAAACATGTTCTTACCCCATAAAATCAAAATTAATAAGAAATTACCCAATAAAATCACAATTTTAAGAACATAGTTATTTGATCCAACTCAAAAGAAACCCATGAAAAAGAAATTAAAACAGAGGTTACCTTTGTGAGAGGATGCTAGGCGTGAGAGAGAAGAGTGAGACAATCCAAGAGTGAAGAAGTCGTGAGAGAGCGAGAGAGCCAGCGTGAGCTTGAGAGAAATTTGTGGGTTAGGGTTACAGAGCTGAGAGAGCTTGAGAGAAATGGGTTCAGATTTTTTTTTTTTTTTTTTTAACGTTACAAAGCGTTGTAATTTTGTTAATATAAAAAGGGTAAGTTAGGTAATTTAATTGCTCAATAATTTATGTGTCCTACTCTCCTTCCAAATCTCTCCAATTTGGAGGAATTAAAAAAGAGAGGTTAGTGATAATTGAAACTCCTCTAGACCCCTCCAAATCCCTCCCGTCTTTCTTTAAAAAACTTTCAAACAAGGTAATTAGATTACTCCCCTTCCCTTTACTCTACTCTCCCTCCTATTTTAAACTCCCAAACAAGCCATTAATTCTAAGTTTCGAGTCCGAAGGCCAAAGGCCCGGAAGAAAAGCCCACAAAGCCCAAGCAAAGCAGTATGCATTCTAGGGTTGTGATTTTTCTGTTTGCTCAACATAACACCGGATCTCTCGTTGACTCGCCGCCTCTCACATTTGGCACCACCACCAATATCTCAAATTCTCAAACCCTCAATCTACAACCACAACAACCAACACCCTTCACAAAATTCGGCAACGCTTGGCACAACAACTATGTCCGATCTGTTATCAGGTACTCTCTCTCTGTATCTCTCTCTAAACACACGCACACACAAACAAACATATAAAGCACATATTTTTATCAGAAAGTGGGAACTAGAAAGACAAAACTTAATCCATCTGAGCTTAAAATCAAATGGGTTCCGCTTAAAATTTCTTAATCTCAATTGGGTTGAGTTCGGTTTTTTTTTTTTTTTTTTTTTTTTTTTTTTTTTATATAAATTAAATTTACGTACTTGTTATTTCATTACTGCAAAAAAATAAATAATAAGAAGAACAAAAGTACAGATTTGTAGCATGTTCACGTACTCAACGGCCCATTTGAGCTTAAAAACAATTGGGTTCAGCTTAAAATTTACAAGCTCAGCTGGGTTGATTTTTTTTTATTTTTTATTTTTTTTATTTTTTACTTTATTGCAAAAAGAAAAAAGAGGATAAAGTTATTATATTTAATATGATCACGTTTGAATGGCAGAGATGGATGAGATGGGTGAGATTGAGAAGCCAATATTCAGAGACATAAGACGTTATTACTGTGAGTACTGTGGCATTTGCAGGTCCAAGAAGTCTCTTATTACTTCTCATATACTCACTCACCACAAGGTCTGCATCTCTCTTTATAGCAGTGAATTTTGATTAATTGTTTTATAAGGTACATATATGATCAATGCGTATTAGTAAATAACATGTCAAATTAGAGAATTATAGAAAAGAACAAGCCTTATTTGAATTAGAATTTGTTTAGAGAAGATTAAACCCAATTTTAATTAATCACAAATTTGTTGGTGTTGGATGGTTTTATCATAGCACTGTTTGTAACTTTAAAAACCAAATTAAAAAATATATATCTTAGTACGATGACATGTAAAATGTGGGATTTTTTTTTATGTGACAACCTTTAGAGGAAGATATGTGATTGCAAATCTGTTTTATTGAATTTCGTACTTAGTTTTTAGCGCTTTCCTTTTGTTCAGGAAGAGATGAAAAAGAATCAGGTTAATGGGGAAGAGGAAAAAAAAGAAAAAAAGTCCAATACGTGTCAAGAATGTGGTGCGACATTCACAAAACCTGCGTATTTGAAGCAACACATGCAAAGTCATTCGGTTGAGGTATCTTCTTTTACGTGGCTTATTTGACATGATTATGTGTTGGTGTTTGATGCTTATGAGCTATTTTGATCTGGGCACAAGATTTCTGTGTAACTATGTCGGTCCACAAGTTCAAATGTCTAAATAGACTGTGAGTTGCTTCATGTACAAAATTTAGCTGATATATAAATGGATTTTCTGTTTTAAAGTATAATCTTATGTGGTGGATTTCGTTCTGGAAAACTTATTTGCACTTTTAGCTGAGAATTTAAATTTTTGTAGAACATACATAGTTTGAATTCATGAATGGTACATTTGAATTGTAAGCTGCCAGTTACCTTCTAGCAAATGTGGGGTTTACAAGTGGTGGGTGTGCATGTTTGAAGACATTGCTCAAATGTTTCTGCTTTATTTCCTAATTGCTAATTGTGTCTATGGCCGTTTGTGTCCTTGACATTTATTTAGTTTTGGTGTCAATTGAAGGTGAATTATTTTGCAGGGATTGTTAATTATTTGAGAAAAAACAAATCTCATGGATGTTGAATTTTGAAAGTGTGAAGCATTGGATCCCATACAAAAGAACTCCAAAATGCGTGAGGCTGCATCTTCTGACTTGAATGGACTAGTATCAGGTGGGGAGACCTCCTGAGAAGCTCCATCAAGTGAGCCTCAATCACGCGATTTTCCAACTTGAGGTTTGAAGGCTTCTTGTTCGTGTATGTGTAGATATGGTTGTTAATAATATTTTCCAGTGTACACGTATTTGATACTTTTGACTTTGTTGCAGAGGCTGTACACTTGTCCAGTTGATGATTGCCATTCCAGCTATAGAAGAAAGGACCACTTGACTCGGCATCTGCTTCAGCACCAAGGAAAACTCTTTAAGTGTCCAATTGAGAACTGTGGCCATGAATTTTCTTACCAAGGCAACATGACACGGCATGTGAAAGAATTCCATAGCAAGGAATGCCCTCCGATTAATGCTGAACCCCAGAAGCAATTTGTCTGCCAGGAAATAGGGTGTGGAAAGGTTTTCAAATTTGCATCAAAATTGCGAAAGCATGAGGAATCCCATGGCAAGTTTCTCTGCTTTCCAACTACTTTTAATTTTGTTTTTGGACATTTCTTTGCCTTCTTTAGTTTGTATTGTAGATGATCCAGTAACATAGTTCTTTAGTTGGTGTTGTAGATGATCTAGTAACATTGTTCTTGAAATGAGAAAAAATGAGAAAAAAAATATTCTTAGTAAATTTTGGAAATTTTATCTGTTGCAAACTCTGACAAATTCAATTACTGATGCAGTTAAATTAGACTCAGTGGAGGCACTCTGCTGCGAACCTGGCTGTATGAAATATTTTTCTAACGATGAATGCCTTAAGTCTCACATCCAGTCCTGCCACCAACATATTACTTGTGAGATATGTGGGACCAAGCAACTGAGAAGGAACATTAAGCGGCATCTACAAATACATGAAGACACAGTTTCATTGGAGAGAGTCAAATGCCGCTATGACGGTTGTCTTCACACATTTTCAACTGTAAGATACTGCACTTTTTTAGGAGTTTCCTTTTTTTCACTTGCTTTGCTAAATGTTTGAATTAGTATATTACTCATGTCAAAACATATTTATTTGCCTTTTTGGGTGATGTTTGCTCACTTGGTTATATGTTTTCAGAAATCAAATCTCCATCAGCATATCAAGGCTGTGCACCTTGAACTTAAACCTTTTGCCTGTAGCTTTTCTGGTTGTGGCATGAGATTTGCACACAAGCATGTGAGAGACAAGCATGAGAAGACAGGGTACCATGTTCATACATTTGTAAGTATTTTATGCTTGGATCATCTGACACGATCTTTGGTATTCATCTGGGTAGACATCCTTTAACACAAAGTTAGAAAATGAAATTCATGACTGAGATCATACTGCTTTGGGTTCAGGGTGATTTTGAAGAGTCAGACGAGCAATTTCAATCCAGGATTAGGGGTGGCCGGAAGAGAAAGTGTCCAACCGTAGAAATGCTGATCCGGAAGAGGATTACTCCTCCAAGTCCACCAAGTCAATCAGATGAAGAGTCTGACTACCTTGGTTGGTTGCACTCACAGAGGACTGGCAACGAGCTGTAAATCATAGCCTATAGTTTCACACAATATGAATGGGGTCTCCCACTTTAAATATGTAGAAGTTTGGGTCTTTAGAAGGATGATATGTATATATAGGTTATTAGCAGCCATTTACAATCTAGGTCTGTTCCTCAATTGTTAGAAGTAAATTTTATTATTTATGGGTTCCCTTATCAGTGTATTACACTTGTTGATGAAATATAAATGTAGCACTCGGTTCCGTCAACATACCTTGTTCTTTTTCTTTTGGGGGAAAGAAGTTTCTGCTCCATTGAAAGTGTTTTAGCAAAGAGAATTATTTGCAAGACTATGAAAGGACTCAATAAAAAATTGTGTAGCTTTAAGTCTGAGGCTGGAAATTAATGGAGCCCATGTTTCAATAACAAAACATAATTGCATATGGCCCAGCAAAGAAAATTGAAGATGTGCTTTTCGTTTTCCTTTTCCCTAGTTGCTTAGCTGGAAAAGTACAGAGCTAAGAAAGAACCAATGCAGGTGGTTTTGCTGCTATTAGTGTCATGGTTTTTGGTTTTCATTGAATAGATGTTTCCTTTGGCATGCATGTGAAGATTGACAATGAGCTATAGCGCACTCTCATAATAGACGAGGATAATCTGCTTATTTTGGATTAGGGTTAGTTGCTCGTAGGAGTTTGATTAAGTAACAATGAGGTCAATTGTTTAGTATACTTTGAGACTTGCAGCTAATCTGAGCAAAGTTCTTCTATGTCAAAATAATAATAATAAACGAACTTACAATAATAATAATAATAATAATAATAATAATAATAATAATAGATGGGAGGATGAGGTCGTGGGTTTAAGACACTTAATGCGTGTTGCTTACCGATAAAAAGCATGTTGCTTACTGATAAGAAGTGCTATTTGTGCAAAGAAGAGAAACAGCTTACCCTAGATCGAGAAGTCCTCAGCAAAGACTTTGAAAGAAAGCACCACACCCCTTGTGGGAGATTGTGATGAATGTCTCGCTGAAAGGAGGTTCAGGCAGGATTGTCCTGGTGGACCAAGATAGTGTGGCATGTCCTACGGTCAGTAGCAACTAGCACAAAGGGTCATAAAGATAAGTCGTTTTCCAACTAAGGTTGTGATTGAGAGTCGAGGTTCTAGACCTTCAACTCTTGGTCTGCATGTCTTGTTGTGTGAGACAACCCTACAATGGTAGTTGTGCCAAACGTTTTTCAACGTGCACTTGGTCCACATGGAGTTCTTGTTGGATCTTCAGCATATTATGTGGTTTAGATTTACACTGTTTCTATAATCTAATTTATGTTAGTTGGATGTTTCCTTAATTTGTTGCTAAAGGAAGCCGATGAATATGTGCATTGTTTGAATCTATTCTCAGTATTATTCATTGCTTTCCTTCTCCTGGTTCGTCACTGTCAGTAATGATTTGAAAACACAAAATGGGCCATTGCTAATCTAATCCCCCTGATGTGTGTTTCACAAAAGTTTGTCCATATGATTCTCTTTATTTCTGCATTTATGCCTTCAGGGTCCAAGTGCTTTTAGGTTTCATATATGGTAAAGATTAATTGGTTTTTGATATAGATAGAGTTTTGAATTCACTACATATATATTAGTTGTTAATTAATATGAATGGTCAAAAACATTTTAAAAACTTTGAATACTTTGTCATGGAATTTTGGAATTCCAGACTTTGGACATTTATTCTACCATGAAGTTAAAATAAAATTGCCTTAACATAATGCTTTATCTTTCAATTATCCACAAAAAAAAAAAAAAAAAAATGCTTCCCTTATAGAATAGTTGGTATTGGTTTGTTACATGCTCCAGTTTTACCATAATTCTTCTCTATTTGATGCAGACAATATTTGTGATACAAATTGTTGCAAACAATTGTTCAAAAATCTGTGTTAAATTTAAGCTTAAAAGAAATCAAATTACAATTTTATATATAGTTTTATGTTTTCTCCATTGAAAAATATAAACCAAATCGAATTGTCATATTGAAGTGGAAGAAACAGTATATTGTCACTCAAAAATATTACGTCTCTCTTTTTTGAGATAGGTAGAATGTGGGTTAGGGAGAACAGAGCTTAAATCACATGTATAAAGTACTATAAATGATTTCATTATCATTAGACTATCACTTTATTTTTTAAGTAAACACCAGACCATCACTTGAATCTCGAAATTACGCATTTTTAATATTGTATGAACTAATAAAGTTTTAATTTATAATTAATGTATTTCATAGCTTGGCTCCACTATTGGAGTAGCATCATATTATTAAATGTTAAGTAATAAAGTTTCCAAAATGTAAATGTTACATTGGAAACTTTCCTCTTCACATTTTATTCTAAATTCAAATTTGTTATATTAAGTCAAGTTCTGGAAGCAAAGACAAAGACTTATGTCTCCAACAATTTGACGTAACTAAGAACTAATAATGATAATGATAGTGTTATATCAAGTCAACAAACCTAGAGACCTCTTAAAGAAAAAGCCTATATCTCCCAACATGGCCAAAAATATAGATTGCTTTAGAAGCTAACTTTGGGCAATTAAACATTCTACTAGAATCAATCAATTTAGGTTTCTAGGTCACTGCATTTAAACAAAACCATTCCAGTGGGTCCTTGCTTCTGCACCGTCAGGCGGGGTAGGCTGACATGCTTTGAGGACCACTGAATTATTATTATTATTATTCAAGAATCAAGATTGTTCTTCATAGCTTTTCATATTTCTTTTCCCCTAGTTTTTTAATTGCTATGGTATATATGGTTTTCACTTTTCACATGTTAGGTATGAATGATATACAGTTTCTATCTCTTTTTTGATAAGAATGATTGAGATGTAACTTGTTTTTACATTTTTTTATTTTTTTATTTTGTTTTTTATATATAAAAAATATAGAATAGCTTTGATCACAAAAATCAGTATTTATAAATATTTAAAACCCAAACCTGTTATCTCAAAACAAAAACAAAATAAAAAACTCGGTATTTTTTACAGTAAAAAAAAGTATTACTTTACTTAATTATAAGATTATTGGTTTTCGAAGATGTCATGGTTACTTATGTTATCATTTGTTTACTAATTGACATCTAATTTATAATCTAGTTCCGTTTTTGATTATTTTCCCAACTAATTTTATCTTGTAAGTAAAATAAGGTTATTAGAGATCAGAGATGTTTGCTTTGTAACACTTCAAATTTTCTTACATAATAGATGTTAATTATAAAAGATCACTTGTGATTATGCGCTTTCTCATATAAGCGATGATTTCATATTCATATATTTATCGTGTATATGAAAAACATGATGTTAAAGATATTATAGATTTTATTATATGAATCTTGCAAGTTGATATATCATCAATTATTAAAAAATAATAGAAACCCTTTGAAAACAAAAAAATAAAAAAGACATTTATTTATTATGTTGTTTAAGTGGTAAAAATTATATTAGTTATCACTTTAGTTTGTAAATTTTTTTGTGCTAAATTGATCATTAATTGTCAATTAGCGCAATGTGGTTCACATAACAAGGCTCTGATGATATTGATTGTGGATTAACGTCATAGAAGCACTTTCATCTTTCTTAGGAAAATTGCAAACTGGAAATCAAGAATAAAGATGAAAATGGAAGAAAATTTCCTTTGGCAATCATTTCACAATAACACAGTAATTTAAAGAGATGTCAACAAGACCACTGTTTCAATTAATTATGGACTACGCTTGTAATGATTCATCTTTGAAAATTATATTATAAAAAAGCCAATAATGTAGGAGGTTTTTGCGAATGACCACTAACTACTATATATGTCAAACTATAATAATTTGCCTCCTGTGCTTAGATCCTGTTTACTAATTCATTACCGGCTTTATAGACTATGAGTGAATTGTGATGGAGGAAGAGATGTCAAAGTTTCAAACTATACTATTGTGTAATCAACAAGTGATTATTAACCAAAATTAAAAATAAGATTAGTTAGCCCAAATTGTTATTGTAATTAGGGACTTTTTCTTGTCCATATCAAATCAATAAATTAGTTGACTGTATGAGTGACGTAAACATTTAAGATCTATCAAAAAAAAAAAAAATATATATATATATATATATATATATATATATATTAGAAAGACATTGGTATGATGTCGGTCACAAAACCTCCAATGTTTTAATTTTTTTTTTTTGAGAAAATCCAATGTTTTAATTAGTGGATATTTCTATTTAAAAAGCAATATGTTTTTTTTTTTTTTGATAACTTTGTTTTTTATAGATATGATAAAATTTTAAGTTATGATATTGTTCAGTTTATGATGATTTTTCTTTATTATTAGATAAGACAACAATTAATTTTTAGTAAGCGGATTTTGATAACTTGAATGAATGATTTGATTTTTGTATATAGAGAGTTTTTATTGTGCTTTATGGTTATTTGCTTTCTTGAATCTTTGATTTTGTGGTTAATTTTAGATAATGGTTGTAACTTGTAACTGCTAGTATGGTTCTGAAAAAGTATTTAGTATTAAAGTTCACCAATTTTTGGTTGAGCTGAGGTGATCAGATCATGCTCATTTTTTCTGGACTTTCCCAACCTGAGCTATCTCTCTCGTGAGTTTGTGGTCGATTTGAGGTGGTGACATGGTGAAAAGATTGGCCTAACTGGATGGATGATGTGGTCCTAGTGCTAGCTATACGTATTGCTTAAAATCTGACAGTAATAATTGACTGACTTTGTGATTTTAAAGGGTCGAAATTATGTTCATTTCAACACCAATGAATGATAACTAATTTTATGGTGAATATTTTATCAAACATGTTGTTGACATTTAATATATGTATAGTACAATCAAATTAAAGTTTTTGTAAGTTATAACAACATTTCCAAGTTTCCAACAATAAGAGCATTTTGAGGTGGCTGGGTGGGTGTAAGATGAGCTTTGTTTTCGAAAAGACACAAATAAAGCACTTTGTCAGGTCACTAAGTTTTGTATTGGGGATAGACCCCATTTTTTTTTTTTTTTGATATTTTGTAATTTGTACATTGCTTCTAAGTGGATCATACAAATATCCAATATGAAATTTTTAGTAAAACCATGGATTTCAATTAACTATAAAGTTATTTGTCGTTAAATAAAAGATTTAGTATTCAAACATCGCCTACACAAAAAAACTAATTACGAGTAATTTTTATGTAACGGATGTCATAACTCATAAGTTGAAATATTATTGCTTAAAGAAAAAATTCCTTCAAACAAATTAGTAGTGATAAAAGTGTGGTCTTCTAAATTGATTTATAGTTGTGGTAGTTACCATGGGCGGCCAATTGATTTCTTGCAAATCTGTTTATTAAATACGCTTGCTTTTGTTTTAAGCACAAGTCTAAGTAGCTTAAATAAGCCAAGTACAAAGTTAAGAATGGAATTTATGTTCTAATAATAATAATAAAATCAATGAAGAGATATTAATCCAGATAAATATGGGATGCGTGCAAATTCAACTAGATGCAAAGCTTGTCGGAGCAATATTTTACAGCACAAAATTCTTGTAGCTTCTTAGGCTCCAATAAAAAAAAGTACACACGCAAACACACATAATTATATAGTATAGAGTTAGCTTTTCAAATTCAACCCCTAATTTAAAATCATACTTATATAAAATACAAAAAAAAAAACACATTTTTCTATATATATATATATACACACACACACACATCTTATGCGGTTAAAAAGGGATTTGAGTTTTGGATATCTTCGTTAAAAATACTAGGCTATATCATTGCGTTATAAAATTCTTAGCAAAAATATAGATATTAGCTACTATAATTGCAAGAGGGAAGAATTCTTCTTTCTATGAGACTTCGTGCTTAATTTTTGGGCTTCAATAAACCCCAAAAATGAGTGCAATACGGAAAATTAATGTGCATTTTGGCTGAGCATAAATAAATAAAATAAAATCACATGAAATGAATGGATTTTCAGTTGATTAATTAATGATCAACTTAGAATAATTATTTGTTAGATTTTGTGACATAAAATTTTCAATATGCTTAGAGATACAAAAAAATTTATATTCTTTTTTTTTTTCACAATTGTTAAGGTGGTGTGTTTTAATTAGTGTATAAAAGCAGGGAGTACAATTTTTTTTTAGATAAGTTTATTAACAATAAGTCTAAGAACACAGTATTTTCCACAATTATACCTATTTATTAAATCCAAACACAAGTTAGGGTTACGTGTGTATCTGTTCTGTATTGACTAACAGGCAGCAACCTATAGCTACTCCTGAAACTCTAACTCGGAATCCTGCATGGTTGATTCTTAAATAATGCTAAACCCTACTGCTATGCTATCAACACCACAAAGCTCTACAGCTTTGTCTTCTGTATGCTGTAAAGCTAATAAATATGTTCTCCATTTTATTAGCTTTTACTTTTGTACGAAGACAAATTGTACAAGTTTTCCTCATTTATTCATCAATACAATTTCTGAATTTCATTCCCCCTAATGCCTACCTATATTGCATGTAGGAGCCAAATTTTCCTTTGTTCAAAGGACTTAAGGGTCGACCGATTTGTAAGGATCACTACAAAAAATTGGGGTTATAATAGTATTTTTAAACTGCGGTTACAACCCCAAAAACCGCTGGTATAGGTTCAACTGGACTATTCCGAAGATTTTCATAAGTTTTTTTATATTTTTAACAATAAATATAATGATATTATAAATTTTATAATCTTTTTTATTTTTATTGTTAATGACATCTTATAATTGACGTACAATAAAAATAATATTACTGTCTTATGAAAATGATGTATTAATCATAATTTATACCAACTCAAAAAATTATAAAATTTGTTGTGTATGTAATATTTTTTGAGAGATTTTGGGTATGCCTAACAACTAGCATGTCGTTATATTAGTATTTTTCTCATTCCAAGATTATTCTTTTACTACTATTTTATTTGGAAGGAATTCTTTTAGCATATTGAGCAACCAAACCCAAAAAAATTTAAGAAAAAAGGTCATTTACTTAGATACATCCTTGAGCTAAAAACATATTAAAATAGTCCACATTCTCCTTTTAAGATTATGAGAATTTTGGTCGTGGAAGAGAATGCCTAAATGTCAACCGTGGTAATAATTATATTATGCATTTTCTAAATGCATCATTCTTTTTTATAGTATAGGTCTCATAGTCATGTAAGATTTACAAGTTGTGAAATTAATGATATGTATATTCGATACATAAAATACTTTTTCTATTATAAAGTTTTAGGAAGACAAGTATCTGAAATAGACAAATTTTATGATGTGTGTATAGACATACATTTAACAATAATTTTTTTTAAATCACGTTTATTAAATTATGAAAAAATATCAAATTAACCCTAGCATACTGTCCAACTATAAGTAATAATGCAGGTCATTCCATTATAATTTTTTTTTCGCATGAATGTTCGAGCTACAAACATTTTAAAATTAGTTTCATCTCTTTAGCACTTGAGGATCTGAGTTTGATAGCAGAATAAAGTCAAACACAATCAAGTATCAACAGCCATGGTCAGCAAGTATGAACCTACTTTTTTTTGGGACTTGGGAGCATTGAGCAGGCAAGCAAGTATGAACATTAACCAAGAACAACAACCCCGTCAGAACTAATAAGCTAGCTTTTCCATAATCAAATAGTTCAAAAAAAAAAAAAAAACTACTCTAGTATTTAAAAACAATAATATTAGGAATGCACTCAATTTCATTCTATCCATTTTTATAATACAATAGGTGTGGTTAATTGTTAGTAGTTAATACTTTATGTGCAATGCCTACTATTGTTTATATGCACCCTTACTTTTGTATTTTTGTTGAATAAAAAAGAGAATTTTTAGTATAGACTCATTGACTGTCATGTCAAATTATCATCGAAGACACAACATATTTACTAAAAAGTTTCTACATGAAGTCTTGAACCACTTAACTTATTGATCTCAATTCCTGTAATGATAACGAATAATATCACATCTATTATTAGGGTCTTGATTGAGCTATACCATCATGAACACAACATATTCACCGAATTGGTATTACTTGAAACAATTAACTTCTTCCAAGTATCATGTAAAGTGTTACAATAACTCTTACCCTATAATGGTCCCTATTGTTTTAGATTTTTTTTTTTTTTTTTTTTTTTGTAAACAAAAATTTAGGTGAGAGGAGGTTACCCCAAGTTAGAGAAAGTCGCAAGCCTTAGGGAGAACTTACAAATCGCCAACCAAAGAAGACTGTTGACAGCAAAATTTAAACCTAAACCTTTTGAATGAAGTATAGGAGCCTCGACGGCACTTTAGATTCATTGATTACAAAAGACACCCTGTAATGAAATTAGATGCAAAATTCAATCAACCTTATAATATATTATTTTGGATTAAACAATGGAATTTGGGATTCCTCGGGATTATTACGTGTGGCAGAGAAAGTGTCAGTAACTACAGCTCCTATTGGACGGTGGTGGTGGGCTTCTGTTTTCTTCTGTTACCTTGGAAGCCACGCTCTCTCTCTCTCTCTCTCACTCTCATTATCTCTCTCTTTCTCTCTCTCTCTTAAACTGTGTCACAATTTTCTGTGGACCCCCCACACAGCATGGCGGGAAAAGCGTGACGTGCGGGAAAGAAAAAAAAAATTCATTAATAAAAATATAAAAAATAATATCATATTAGATTTTATTATATAGCTACCCCATACAGTGCAAAGATCTCGTCAGCGCTTAAAGTGCAATCTGGGCCGTCCGATCCTATCTGATCGGATTTTATCAGAAACCCACGTGGTGGGTCCCACGTTTTGTCCATAATGAGACGTCGACCTTTCACGAGCTCTCTGTGGAAGGACGTTTTGTGATTGGACCAATCGCGTACGGACACGTGTGTGTGTGTGGGGGCATCTACAGTACGATATTCCGTTCTTGTTTTTCTTTCTTTTGTGCTGTTCTGGTTTTGTTCTATGGAATTCTTACGTGGTCGTTTGTGACGGACAGTGTGTGTTTTACGGTAATCAGTATTCACGTTTTTGGCTTTGTCACTCTAAATTCCTGTGACTGACACCACCCGGTTGAAGGTTAATTTTCTTTATGGATATATCCGGATTATAGTTAGCTAAGTAGTTTTTAGTTAGTTTAATTGGTAAAATTTTTTATAGTTGAATAAGATATTTAGAGTTTAATCTCCGCCTATACGAAAAACTGATTAGTGTCTTGACTTGATGATAAATTATCATCAGGAACAGACGCTGTAAGTTGAAACTCTCTAAAAAAAAATGATAAGAAGTAATCATCAGATGTCACACAGTTGATAAAAATTTTTATAGTCAAATAAGAAAATTACAGTTTGATCATTCTTACTTACAAAAAAAATGGTTGATGGTAAAGATGGTAAAGCACAATCATTGGATGCTGAAGGTTAAAAAAAAAATTCTTAACGTATAAAAAACTTATATCTTTCTCTCACAACTTATAAATCTCACATCCAAATAAATAAATGAAATAAATAAATAAATAATTGCTTGAGTTAAGAATACACTTATCAATAATTTATAAAGTTGTATATATAAAGTTCTTGTAATTTTATGCATTTTTTTTTCTCGAATATATATTTTTCATTTTGTGCACGGTTTTATTGTTTGTAACACTTGATGATGTCTTGAATGTGTGCATATAAGTTGTAACACAATCATGGTTTTAGACATATCTCAGCCTTTTGAGCAGATATGGTATTGTCCTATTTGAAAATAGTTTTAAAACAATCATGGTTTTGAAGACTGGTAAAGATTTTATGAATTTTGGGTTCTTTCTTTTTAGTTTTCTTTTTCTACAATGAAATCTTAATTCAACTTAGAAAATAGGAATAGCTAGGAAAACTTTGGCCAAGGACACTATCAGAAATTCAAGTTGGAAATGCATTCCAATTTAATGGCTTTTTTATATATTCGATATTTGAATTCAAGATTTATTATAACAATGTCCCAAATTCCCAAGAATTAATCACCTCTGAAAGATTGAATAAATTATTGGGAAATTGGTAAAATTCAATTAAAGTTGAAACAACATGGTTAAGTATTAACAAACAACTCATATCAATCAACTGGTTTTATCCATTTTAAACAAATCTTTTACATTTCAAATTTACGACAAAAATTATCTAGACTAACAAATTTAATACTTTTAAGGAAAAAAAAATGAAATTCTATTAACAAGAATTTGTTTCGGCTTTCATTCCAAAGCTTCCAAATTACCATCTTTTGCAATTTTACTCAGGAAAATAATCTTCTCTATTTGTTTATGAAAACAAGACATTCCATATTATGATCAAAATTTAATTATTATGGATTTAAGGGTATATGTAATGCCCATGTCATACAAAATCATTTATTATTTTTTATTTGTCAATAGGTTGTAGCTCACTAGGTTAAGTTGTTACACCTCTTGGCATTTTTAAAGAAAATATTAGGGTTCAATTTTCTCTCCCCCACTATACTAAAAAAAAAAGCCTTGTTTCTTATTTGGTGTGGCTAAATTTTTAATAACACAACACTATACATTCTTAATCCTTGAAAATTATAAATCATAATATGAAACAAACTCTCTTAATCTCTTTTCAACCAATAAAGTCATGAAATAAGAGACATTAATTCGAACTGTGCTCACACTAGAAAGTCTAGAATAAACAGCAATAAGCATGAACCAAAACATTATTAGATTGTACAAGAAAAATGTAAACAAAAGTAGAAGAGAGAAAAAAAGATACCGACACGTGTAAGTTAACAGACCTATAATCTATATTTATCCTATCTTTGTTCTTCTCTAGTGACGCTTGTCTTAAATGCATTTCACGCCTCATCTTCACTGAATTACCTAACGATTATTATCGTCATGATGACTACGACAACCTCAACTTTGGAATCACAATTCCTCCGTTCTTAAAAACAAAAAACCAAACCCACAAAACCCCATTCTTCGACCTTAACTTTTTGTCTCAATTCTCAACACTTTTCTTTTCCTCTAAATCTAATCCCATTTTACCTTAAAAAAACCAAGACACCCAAACCAAACCAAACCTTGAACCTAACCCTCTTTTATTTTCATGGACTTAACCGTCGTACCTTACAACAACCACACCCCCAAGTCCGAGAACGAAAACGACGACGTTAAGAAGAAGAACAAAAACAACAACCACCATAACAACAACAACAACAACAACAACAATGATGTAGCTGATCGTGAACCGGTAGTTATGAACCCGTCGAATAAGACCGTTTATAATACCGTTATTACCGTTGAGTACAAGGAGTGCATGCGGAACCACGCGGCCTCACTAGGTGGTCACGCCAACGACGGCTGCGGCGAGTTCATGCCACGTGGCGGCACCAACACCGACAACAACAGCAACAACAACGTTGTTATAGATCAGCAGCATGAGAACTCGCTCACGTGCGCCGCATGTGGCTGTCACCGCAATTTTCACAGGAGGCAAGTATTCGGTGGTGAGCCGCCACATCACCATCCCGTGCACCTGCACTCTCCGCCACCAATGTCAGCGTTGTACAACGGTGGGCCCGCTACTGTGCCACGTGGACATCCTCATCACCACCATCATCAGTATCATCAACATCACGGTGGTGATCATCACGATCGTGGACGGTCGGAGACGCCGGAGAGAGTAGTGGGACCCGTGGCGATCACGAGGAGTGGTAGCACTAATAATACTGCTAGTGCGAAGAGGTTTAGGACCAAGTTCACGCCGGAGCAGAAGGAGAAAATGCTAGAGTTCGCTGAGAGGATTGGGTGGAGGATACAGAGGCACGATGACGTGGCGCTCAACCTGTTCTGTTCGGAAATTGGTGTCAAACGCAATGTGCTCAAAGTGTGGATGCACAATAATAAGAATGCGCACCGCCGTAGAGAATCAGGGCCCGATGACTCACCTTCGGAACCACCACCACAACAACAAGAAGAACAACCTATTGGATCATGAGTCTAATTGATTAATTAACTAATAAATATTTGACTTTTTATGTTTTTATTATTGTTATTATTATTATTGGGTTTAATTTTTATCTTTTTAGTTTTGTGTAATGACTAATGAATACTAATGTGAAATGGGCTTTTTTTTCTTGAAGAAAAGTTTTGTAGGGGTGTGTACAGGTGAAATAATTGTGGGTTTTGGTTTGGTTTTTGTAACTTTCAATGATTCTGGTTCAACAATGTTGGTGCAGTTCTGACATTTTACGAACAGTAGAATACGTGAAATTCTGGCTTTGAGTATGGGGGCATTATGATGTTTTGCTCTTTGTGAAAACTTGGATCATTGGACTGACAAGACCATATTTTTAGCTTTGCATGGTCTGAAACTGAGAAGGGAATCTAAAGAGAGGAGTTTTTACATGGTGGGTAGAAAAGGCATACAATGTCAATGATTAAGTCTTATCTCAAAATTTTGAATGGTTTTGGATTTTTAAGAAACTAATCAATGTTGATCACATATCTGTGTTCGTAATTAATTAGTGTAACACAGATAAGAGAGGATTGCGGAGTAGGTTAAGATCATACTAAAATCTAGTGATGAATCCACAAAAGGAAAAAGCAACTATAGATAAAAATGCATGACAAAATTAAAGGACTTTTGAGTTATAGAAAGAGAAGGATATGCAAAGATATATACAAAATGCCAATGTCAACTAGATATGGATAATTCTTTTCCATGTAATTAAAGAGCATTTATGCATTTTCACCTATGGTAGCAAGAAAGCTAACAGTATCATTTTTATTTAGCATGCTGGTTGGAAGGGAAAACGATCAAAGCATGCCAGAAAAAGAATACAACAAGATGTTGAAAGTTTAGCATCTTTGTTTGAGTGGTTCACCATAGATTATATTTGGGGTAGATATTAGTTGGGTTTCACTAATTGCTAATGGATTTTCTTTTCCTGCAATTGATTACCTCTGAGATATGGAGCATGTATTGCCGTATTTACATGCTTGTTAGACATTGAGTGTAATATCCCAATTTTATTTTATGATCATCACCATCATCGTTATTATTATTATAGAGTTAAGGTACTATATGTTTGTGCATAGTAAGATGAAAGTAGACAACTTTGTGGTGCTACAAAATAGGTGAGAAAATTTAAGTTTTAGTGCATATAATTTAGTACGGCAATTAAAATGATAAATAAATAAATTAATTAAAGAGGAAGATGTAACGGAGAGTGTTACTTTGTGGGTTATTCATATAAAACTTTTGGTCTTCTTATCAATTAAGAAAAATGATTAGAGAATTAAAACCTATTTGAGTTAGAAGTTTAAGAGTTATTGGAATTCATTAGAATTCCGGCATATTTAAACAAATAAACCTCAAATAGTTAATTGAGAATTAAGTATTGGAAGTATATTTAACTTTTATGAGCTTATTGGAGATTAAAGAGATAAGTTTTAGTGGGTCTTGCGTGAAAGGTAGAGAAAGACTGCGAAAATACAAGAAACAAAGTTCTAATTCTGTTTGGTCATATGGTCAGGTATATCTCTCTCTCAAAGATCTATGGGAATGACCTACCATCCTAATGAATTTTAATAGGTTTACATGATTATTCTATATGAATGCATGAATAGGTGATAAGCTGTTAGAAGTTTTGTTCCTGGAGTTAACGCAACTTTAGAGTAGTATTGAATTCTTGACCCTAGCTAATTGTAATCTATAATATTGTTCAAGTTTCAAAAATTTTAGCCAATACATGCTAGAGGTTGCCAAGTCCTACGGTAGAAATTTTCTATGGATGCTATATATATATATATGGATCTTATAGAGTATTTCACGGTGGCCTAGAATATCAATTGTAGTTATAGAAATTTGTTTGAACTCTAATGGTACAGATCAGTTTTGGGAAATATTGTTGCAGTGGGAATTTGATAAGGAATATTAAATTGCTTAATTCAATGGTATGTACAAAAGTAGTTTTCATAGTTGATTTTTGTAGGACAGTAGGAAAGAAAAGGTTTCTAACAATTAGATTTCATGCTTACTGATTAAAGCATTCTTTTGTTTAGAGCTTACGGAAGATTAAAGTGTTTAGAAGCGTTCAGATATATTAGCAAGAGAGATAAGTAATTATGCATAATATGCAAAAGTTTTGTTTATTAGTTTCTTAAAAGTCAAAGGTTTTCAAAAGTTATGTTTTTAAACTTATGTTTTCTAAAATTTATCAAAAGAATTTTTACATCAATATTGAAAGAGAAACTTTGGCTTTTAAATAATGTTTTAAATAGAAACTCCAAATTTTTAAATAATGTTTTGAACGTCTGAATTTCATTTAAAAGACGATTTCTAAACTAAACTATTTTAAGAAAAGAATTCAATTTCAATGTAAGTTTTCTAAAAAGATTCTTGTTCTTTAAATTTGTTTAAAATCAAGTGATTTCAAAGTTATATTCCTATTTTCCAAATGGTATTTAAAATGTTTCTTTTAGCAAATTGAATTTTCAGATTTACTTAAGAATTGTAAAATACTTGTATAAACTCCTCAATTCCTACTCATTCCCCAAAAGAGTCAAGCATCCTTTGATTTATGTTCAATTCAATATTGTGATCTTCAATAAGCCTCTATATTTGGAATGATTGTTACTATTAAATAAATTATTCTACTTTATATAAACTTTGCTTTTGTGATATGTGACTCATTAAGTGCTTTTAAAATTGATAAGATATATGTGTAAGCCTGTTCACAGGGTTGTACATGAGAATAAGTGTTGATCCCTCACCAGGAAGAGTTAGATGTTGATATCCGCTCACAAGATTGTATGTGAAGATATGTGATATGTGTATATATGACACTATGTTTTGATCAATTATATGTATGAGTTTTCTAATGATTTTAAGATTTGATTACATTTGTATTAATTGGCTCATTATATGTTTGGAAAACTATATTTGATATCTTTGAGTGAATTTGTGAAATCTAAATACTCATACTTTGCTTGACTCTATTCTGTTGTGTATTGTACATAATTTCTTAGTAGATGTGTGGCTCACCCTATTAATTACCATTTTTAGATTAAAATTTAGTTGGGGAACAGAACCTTTGGATCGCTTCATAAGGTGCAAGGTAGAGCATGGAAATTTTTAGTCAACTTCAATAATGCTTGAAGCCTTATAGGATTTTTAGTTATTTTTTCACTTAAGATTTTACAGTATTTGGAGATTATTTTTTAAAGTGTAGAGTTTAGATATTGTAAGGGGCTTATTAAGAGCATTGTTTATTTGGAGTTTTCTTAATTTTTAAATTAATTACATTTATTGAGATATGCAAGATTAGCAAGTTAGTCATGCAACTAAATTCATATTCCATGGATTTGGATCGTGACATTGAGCATGCTTGGTCATTGGTATGCCATATATGTATTCTATGATTGATTTGTCATGTGGGACAAGTCTCAATATCCTGGCTTGAACATTTATAAACATTGCCTAGCCATGCCCTAGCTGAACTATATGTTATGCTGATTAGTATTCATTACTCAAGGATGTATCATCAGCTTTGTTTACTCCATTCTTAAGGCTTTTGTTCATGATAGAACCACCATTAGCGTCAAGGACACCCTTGATACATAAATTTCATAGCCCTTTTGTGTGACATGTTGGGCTTACACAAGTCTTAGTGTAACGCAGTCCGAAAAGGTCTGCTGGAAGTTTAGTTGTTGGATGGGCTTACCTTTCGGGCCTGTTGTAGTGTCCTCTATTACTCTACTAGTTATTAGGAGTAACTCATAATTTGATGAATGGGCCTTTATGGGCCTGCTTTTTTGTGATGGTATATGTGAGATCGGTTTAGTTTTAGTTTTTGTTTGTTTATTTGGTTTTTTTTTTTTTTCTTCTTAATTTTAATTTTTAGGCTATAAAAAGATGAAAGAAAAATAAACAATCTAAAGATGAATTTGCAACATGTTTTGAAAAAGCTTCACAGAAAATACATACCATGAAGCAGAGACAAGTAGACAACCACCAAAGACATTCTTAATTTTGAGTTTGAATCCCCATTTACCCACAAAAAAAATTACTGAACTCAATTTATTTATTTTATGTACAAAAAAAAATTTATAAATTCTTTTAAAAAACAAAGCATATGATGGGAATGACGAAATGACTATCTCCTGATCGTCCATAAGGGTCGTCCATGAACCATTCGGGAAAATTCAAGTTCACCTTCCGTGAACGAAGGAGCCGTCCATAGATGAAGTGTACGGACGACCATATGACCCTTAGAAACTATCGAGGTTCGACTTCCATCTACACACCTAAGCGCAGAGTTCAGGAGAAAGAACCAGACCCGTAGATGTCGCCGCAATTACCTCAAATGCTTAACTCCCTTCAGCGGTTAATAACTTTCATAGCCGTTGAGGAAGTTATGTCGATGTCCACAAACCTTGGAGCAGTTACAAAGCGAATAACCGCTCTAAGGTTCACTATATAAAGACCGGCCTACTCCAAATGAAAGGGAGTTTTTCATAACGTCGCTTCCCTCCAAGTCTGAACATTATTTTCTAAGGAACTGACTTCGCCATCGGAGGAGTTTTGGCCGGTCAACCCCGGTCACCCTTTGATTGTCTCCTTCCTTACAGGTTATTGCAAACACTGATCGCCACTGAAGCCGGAGCATTCAGCCTACTGATTCTTTACATCATCAGTTGGCGCCGTCTGTGGGAAGGATTGAATTCGTAACTTGTAGTGTTTTTCCTTCCTTTGACAAAAGGCTGGATGGTTCGGACAAGATTAAGGGCCACGAGCCCAGGCCACCAGGGAAGCAGGATTGCGTCTAGCGTTCCCCACCTTGAACGCCATTCAGTGCCTATCGCACAGCCACCTTCCATCCAACACATGAATTCTATGGCAGCCGCCATGGCGGAGTTGACCCGCCAGAACCAAGAATTGACTAGAGAGATTGGTCGAAGGAGGCAGCCCCTCGAAAGACACGCGGAAGGACAAGCCCAGAATCAGGAAGTTAGAGAAAATACTGAACCTGAGAACCAGTCTCGAGGTACCGCGTCGCGGAGGATGCCGCACTTGGAGAAAGAGATGGATCAAATGAAGAAGGCTATGGACGAAATGAGAGAGAACATGAGAAGGGCGAACCCCGTAGATGATTTGGTTCATCGTACGGACTCTCCTTTCGTGACGTCCATTAACAGTCACCCTCTGCCCGCCAAGTTCAAAATGCCTTCCTTGGATTCATACGACGGGACACGCGATCCATGCGATCACATCGCGACCTTCAAGACTACGATGCACCTGCAGGGAGTCCCGGATGAAATCATGTGCAGAGCCTTCCCTACAACCCTCAAAGGACCAGCACGAGTGTGGTTCAGTAAGATACCCCCGAGTACAGTAAGTTCTTTTGAAGAATTAAGTAAGTTGTTTCTCAATAACTTCATTGGGGGGCAAAGACACAAACGCTCCTCGTCCAGCCTATTGACCATAGAGCAAGGAGAGAATGAAAGCTTGCGGTCCTTCATCACTCGCTTTAATAGAGAGGCTTTGACTGTAGACGAGATGGATGATAAGCTACTATTGGCAGCCTTCCACAATGGGGTTCATTCAGACTTATTCATCCACAAGCTTTATGAGCAAGAGCCACAGACAATGGCTGAACTCGTCCATTTAGCACAAAACTTTATGAATGCAGAAGACGCGATCATAGCCAAGAAAAGGAAGAGAGCTGAGAAAACAGATGCGAACTCCACGCGTCACCCTGAACAAGGCCCCCGACCAAAGAAGGGACGAATGGAAGAGAGGAAGGATCGAGACGGCAAGAAGACGGTTCCGCCTTCTGGAAGGAATCAGCAATACACACCCCTAAATACCCCACTTGATCAGGTACTTATGCAGATCAAGGATGATCCGTCATTAAAGTGGCCGGACAAAATGAAGGGAGACCCCAACAAACGCAACAAGAGCAAATATTGTCGCTTCCATAGGGACCATGGGCACGACACGGACGAGTGTTATGACTTGAAACAGCAGATAGAGAATCTAATCAGGCAAGGAAAGTTGAGACATTTTGTTGGAAGAGACCACAAAGATGAGAAGATGAAGGGAAAGATGGACGAGTTACCACGACCCCCACTCGGAGAAATAAGAGTTATCGTAGGGGGGACTTCAACGGGAAACTCTTCCAAGTCAAAAAAGGCGTACCTGAAGGCGGTGCAGAACGTCCAGCTTTCTGGACGACCCAGAAGGACGAGTCCAATAGACGAGCCAACTATTTCGTTCACGGACGAAGAAGCTGGAAGAATCCATCACCCGCATGACGATGCAATCGTCATAACTTTGCTCATCGCGGGGTACACCACCAGAAGGGTGTTGGTGGATAATGGAAGTTCGGCAGATATATTGTATTACCCCGCCTTCCAACAAATGAAGCTGGGACGGGAACGGCTTCGTCCAGTATGCTCACCATTGGTAGGATTTGGAGGAATGAAGGTACAACCTTTGGGCACCATTACTTTGCCAGTGGTAGTGGGAGCATACCCACAACAGCTATCCAAAGAAGTGAATTTCCTTGTGGTGGATTGCTCGTCCTCCTATAACGCCATCGTTGGAAGGCCAACTTTAAACAGTTGGAAGGCAGTAACATCTACCTACCACCTATCAGTCAAATTCCCTACAGAGCATGGAATAGGACAGGTGCAGGGAGATCAATTAGCAGCGAGGGAGTGTTATTTAGCTTTATTAACTATGGACGAGCATATGCAGACAATGAGTGTTGAGGAAAGCAGGGTTGCCGCAGAGCCCACCGAAGAGCTTCAGGACGTTCCTTTAGATGAAGGCAATCCTGAAAAGTTTACCAAGATCGGAACGAGTATGAAAGAGAAGACAAAAGAAGACCTCGTTCAATTCCTCAAGAAGAGTATTGATGTTTTTGCATGGAGTCATCACGATATGCCGGGAATTGATCCAAGTGTGATTACTCACCGCTTGAATGTAGACCCCTCCTTTAAACCTATTCGTCAGAAGAAGAGAGTATTCGCCCCCGAGCGAGATAATGCTATCAAGGAAGAGGTCCAAAAGCTGACCACAGCAGAGTTTATCCGGGAAGTCTATTATCCGGACTGGTTGGCAAATGTCGTGATGGTGAAGAAGGCGAATGGCAAATGGAGGATGTGCGTAGACTTCACTGACTTGAATAAGGCGTGTCCTAAAGATAGTTATCCGTTGCCGCGTATTGACCAATTGGTTGATTCCACAGCTGGACATCGGTTGCTAAGCTTCATGGACGCCTTCTCAGGATACAATCAAATAAAAATGGACGAGGCAGATCAAGAGAAGACCTCTTTTGTTACCAGTCAGGGTCTATTCTGTTATAAGGTGATGCCCTTTGGTTTAAAGAATGCCGGAGCAACTTACCAAAGGTTGGTTAATCATATGTTCCGCCCACAGATAGGACGGAATGTGGAAGTGTATGTCGATGACATGCTTGTGAAGAGCTTGGACGAGGAAAGGCACATGGACGACCTTCAAGAAACATTTGAAACACTCAGACGATATAAAATGAAGCTAAATCCAACCAAGTGTGCATTCGGAGTGTCGTCAGGAAAGTTTCTAGGGTTCATGGTTTCACAGAGGGGAATTGAAGCGAATCCAGATAAGATCCAAGCTATATTAGCCATGGAGCCACCAAAAAATATCAAGGAAGTCCAGTCCCTTACAGGGCGAGTTGCAGCATTGAACAGGTTCGTATCAAAAGCTACCGACAAGTGTTTGCCCTTCTTCAAGGTCCTCAGGAAGGCGTTCGAATGGACGGACGAATGTCACCAAGCCTTCCAAGATCTTAAGAACTATCTAACGACGGCTCCACTGCTAAGTCCGTCCGTGTTGGGAGAAGAACTGTATTTGTACTTGGCGGTGACTCCACATGCCGTGAGTTCAGCTCTAATCAAGGAAGAAGGGAAGGTACAGAAGCCAGTGTATTACACAAGTCGAGCACTTAGAGGAGCGGAAGGACGTTACCCGCTAATGGAGAAATTGGCTTTCGCTTTAATAACAGCTTCTAGAAAGATGAGGCATTATTTCCAAGCTCATGTCATCAACGTCATGACAGACCATCCACTCAAGAAAGCGATGAACAGGCTGGAAGCCGCAGGACGACTGATCCAGTGGGCAGTTGAGCTCAGTGAATTCGACATTAGGTACAAGCCAAGAAGTGCCATAAAGGCTCAAGCCTTGGCAGATTTCATTGCAGAATTTACACCGAGCTACGTGGATGAAGGTGGAATAGACAAGGATAAGAAGTGGATCGTCCATGTAGACGGATCGTCTACACTATATGCAGGGGGGATAGGAGTTATCCTACAATCACCAGAAGGAGACAAATTGACGCACAAGGTCCGCTTGCAGTATAGAACTACTAACAATGAAGTGGAGTATGAGGCCCTTCTTAAAGGACTAGAATTGGCTAAGTCCGTAGATGCAGAGTCGATACTCGTCATGGGTGACTCTCAGTTAGTCATGGGCCAAGTGAATGGGACATATGAAGCCAAGGAAGAACGAATGAAGAAATACCTAAACAAAGTGATGCGCCTAGTGAAAAAGTTCAAGGAAGCTGATTTCGTTCAAATCCCAAGGGAAGAGAACATGGAAGCAGATACTTTGGCGAAGGAAGCCTCAGCGAGTGAAGAAGGGGACGAAGTTGATGAAGTACAATATATGCCACGGATAGACCTTCCAGAGGTATTGCAGATAGAAGGAGAAGAAAATTGGATGACCCCAATAGTATCGTACCTGAGGGACGGAAGGCTTCCAGAGGGGAAGGACGAGGCTAGAAAGCTGAGGATCAGATCGGCCAGGTACATCTTGATGGACGAAATGCTCTACAAAAGGGGTTTCTCCCAGCCTTATTTAAGATGTTTAGCTCCAGACGAAGCGAACTACGTATTGAGGGAGATTCATGAAGGCGCATGTGGCAACCACTCAGGAGCGAGATCACTCGTCCATAAAGTTGTACGGGCAGGTTATTATTGGCCGACTATCCAAGCTGATGCCAAGGCATATGTTAAGGTCTGTGATCAATGTCAGCGTTACAGCAACATCCCTAGACAGCCGTCAGAGTATCTTACCCCAATGATGGCCCCATGGCCTTTTGCACAATGGGGTTTGGATATACTAGGCCCCTTCCCAACAGGGGTTCGACAGATGAAGTTCTTGGTGGTGGGTATAGATTACTTCACTAAGTGGGTGGAAGCTGAACCCTTGGCAAAAATTACTCAACAAAATGTCAAAAATTTCGTCTGGAAGAGCATTGTATGCAGATTTGGGGTGCCAAGAGTTCTGGTGTCAGACAATGGAAGGCAGTTTGACAACACACCCTTCAGGGAGTTTTGTGAACAACTGGGAATCAGAAACCATTATTCCTCACCCGCCCACCCACAAGCAAATGGACAAGCAGAAGTTGCAAACCGATCCTTGCTGAAAATCATCAAAACCCGGCTTGAGGGGGCAAAGGGAATATGGCCAGATGAGTTACCCGGCGTTTTATGGGCTTACAGAACAACAGTGAGGACTCCCACAGGAGAGACTCCTTTCCGACTAACTTATGGGAGTGAAGCAGTCATACCTGCAGAGGTGCACATGGCCAACCATAGAGTAGCGAAGTACCAAGACGGAGAAAACGAGGAACAACTTCGTCTTAACCTCGATCTTGTGGACGAGGTGAGAACGGACGCGGAACAAAGAACAGCAAGGTACAAAAACCTTATGGCGAAGCAGTACGATGCCATGGTCAAACCCCGGCGTTTTAACGTTGGAGATCTCGTTCTAAAAAGGGTTTCGTTGGCCACCAGAAACCCCGCCCACGGGAAGCTGGGTCCAAACTGGGAAGGACCTTATAAGGTTGTCAACTTCAAGAGGCAAGGATCCTACTATCTGGAAGCCCTAGACGGACGGAAGCTGGAACATCCTTGGAATGTAGAGCACCTAAGAAGGTACTACCAGTGAAGGAAGATCATGGACGAAGTGCCGTAAGACGAAAGTCATGAGCGCCTGATGTGACTCATTTGCAGTAAATTTCTTAAATTTGCTTACTATTACTATGTTTTGTTTTGAGTGCATAAGCATGTTGTGTTAGTCATGGACGACTTTGTGTTGTATTTTTATTTCCCTAAAGGCACTAACTCTCAAGTATGTGCCATGCCTATGGACGAGTGGGTACGTAATGAATTTCCAGAATATATGTAATGTATTTTCAAGTACATGTATAATTGTATGGAAAGCCTTCATCTGTGAAATCCATTCAAAATAATCCACACAAGGCAGAGCAAGGACGAATAAAATTCCTTGGACGCAGGGATGTATCGTCTATAAAGTTTTCCTTAAAAATAAGAAAAATACAAGGAAAATAAAACCAAGACTCGTCGAAGTCATGGACGTGTAATGTGAGTGCAACAACACCACAAACCCATGGACGAGTCTAACCAGCATAACAATCCAGCACATGGACGAGAACATGTTGGGACGGTTTTGAGATGGTTGAATTAACAATCATCCATAAAAAAGGTTATATCCGTCAAAGATCAAGACGAGATAAAACCGAAGGAAAACTCGTCGAAGTCATGGACGTGTAACGCACGTGCAACAAAACCACAAGCCCATGGACGAGTCTAATCAACATAACAATCCACTACATGGACGAGAAAATGTTGGAACAATATTAAGATGGTTGAAATGATAATCATCCAGAACTTGAATAACAAATAGAACTCCCAAAGACGTCATTAGTGGACGAGTTACATCATTCAGGCAATGTATTAAGAAGTTCGTTCATCAAGTCAAGACGATCAGTGTTTGCAATGACCTGTAAGGAAGAAGACAATCAAAGGGTGACCGGGGTTGACCGGCCAAAACTCCTCCGATGGTGAAGTCAGTTCCTTAGAAAAATAATGTTCGGACTTGGAGGGAAGCGACGTTATTAAAAACTTACTTTCATTTGGAGTAGGCCGGTCTTTATATAGTGAACCTTAGAGCGGTTATTCGCTTTGTAACTGCTCCAAGGTTTGTGGACATCGACATAACTTCCTCAACGGCTATGAAAGTTATTAACCGCTGAAGGGAGTTAAGCATTTGAGGTAATTGCGGCGACATCTACGGGTCTGGTTCTTTCTCCTGAACTCTGCGCTTAGGTGTGTAGATGGAAGTCGAACCTCGATAGTTTCTAAGGGTCGTCCATGAACCATTCGGGAAAATTCAAGTCCACCTTCCGTGAACGAAGGAGCCGTCCAACATGCTTATGCTTATGCACAACATGCTTATGCACTCAAAACAAAACATAGTAATAGTAAGCAAATTTAAGAAATTTACTGCAAATGAGTCACATCAGGCGCTCATATATATTTGTTTGAATTATGTAAGTAAATAAAAAAATAAACTATAGCAACTAGTATTATCTCATTTCGCCTTCATTTTGCTCGCACTTGCAATTTATTTAGCTTTGTCTTTAGTAGCAGGAACCAGCGTATGGTTTCCACCTTCAGTCCGCTAGAGAATCTCCGAGGGAAACACCCCATAGTCCATTCTATACTTTAAGTCTAAAGTCTAAAGATTCTTTAAAAAGTAGGGGCCACACTTTGGACCTACACTTCAATAAAGTGAGTCAAGTCATGTTAAATGAGTTCTTGACTGACTTGACTTGAGTTCTCCTGATTAAAAAAACAAGAGTTCTTGACTTGACTAAATGCGAAGATGGCAAATTAAAGACACTAGTTCTTGATTTGTGTTATGTACGAAAACTTATCTATTTGTAAGGTAAATTAAAATAATTTAATAAAAAATTAAAAAAACTACACCATTGTATAATTTACTTTTGTATGACTTTAATTTGTATTATAATTTGATGAAGAAGTCATTACAGAATATTTGCCCAATAATCTTCATGATTTCAAATTCAGCCAAGAATCATAGGTTTCAACTTTCAAGTACAATTCGTGAAGTGGAGAAGATCTGGGCTATTAAGCCAATTCTGTGAAGCGAAGAAGAATAGTTGGGGTTTTTGAGCCCATTTCATGAAGTGAAAATTGGGGCTTTACAAATTGCCTTAAAAATCGCATGGGTTTTGTTGTCTTGTTCTGCATATGACACATCACTTATACACACACTAACTCTGTTTCGGATCAAATTATTATTAAGTTTCAAATCAAACTATTTTTTTTTTAAGATAATGATTTTCTCCAATGCAAAGTAGATGAAAGTGAAGAGGCCTTGACGAATCTAAAGAAGTACTTGACATAGCCGCCATTGTTAAACCCTTCAATAACAAGAGAGAAGCTACATCTTTATCTGGCAGTATCTAGCACAGCGGTAAGCTTGACATTGATTAGGGAAGAGAAGGATGTGCAGAGACCAGTGTACTATACCAGCCAAGCATTCCAAGGAGCTAAAGCGAATTACCCAAGGCTAAAGAAGATTGCTTTTGCCCTAGTTGCCTCTAGAATACTTCGCCACTACTTTCAGACACATCTCATCATTGTCATGATAGACCAACCGATAAGGAAAACAATGAACAAGATAGATGCAGCAGGGCGCCTCGTCCAATGGGCCATAAAGCTTGGCTAGTTCGATATAGAATATTGGCCCCGGGTTGCAATTAAAGCCCAGGTCCTCATCGATTTCATTGCAGAGTTCACTTACCCTCAAGAAGAAGAAGAGCCCCAAAAGAAGACATGGATGGTTTAAATAGATGGGTCCGCCACTAAGAAAGTTGGAGGAGTAGGTGTAGTCCTCATATCACCAGAGGGAGAAATTCTGAAGTACGCAGTCAGATTGCAGTTTCCAGCAACAAACAATGAAGCTGAGTATGAAGCACTTCTAATAAAGTTGAGTCTTGCAAGAGTACCAAGAGCCAAGACCATCCTCATCCAAGCCGACTCTTAGCTTGTAGTTGACCAGGTAAAGCGAGATTATGAAACAAAAGAAGAAAGAATGCAGAAGTATTTGAAGCAAATGCCTCAAGCAAAGAATGCTGAAGTAGATTTCTTGGCATGATTAGCCTTGTCAAACAACCATGACCTATCTCTTGAATTATGCATGGAAACAAGTGGACAACTGTGGGCACAAGGGTTTTTTGGAGTCGCCACCTAATTTTTGCAATGGTTTAGGAACTATATATATAGTGTCCTCTTGAGGAAGGATTTTTTGGTCTTACTACTAGAGATATAAGTTCGGAGTTTAAGTACGCTCTTGGGAAGGTGTTAGGCACCCAAGATCGCCAAACCCTAAGGTTGGCCTCCCATCACTGTGTCTTACATTTTAACCTCATTAAAAACATTTTCAATATTTGCATCTATACTCACAGACACACACTAGCATACATTTAAGCTTACAACATGGCATGATCATCCCAAAATAACATATCATATCTATCCATAAAGCAATAAGGAGCCAAACCCACACCTAAATAAATAAACCCTAGCATACATCTAACATGTGAAACCCTATCATGCATTGCAACCAATCATGGCAGCAAGCAACATCACATTATTAAATAAGAGCACGGTATATTCATCAAGAAAAGATTAAATCAACCAAACGTATGTTCAGATAAATGCATGACTTACCTTATTTACCTTGCAGCACCTCAGCACCTATGGCATCATGAATGGGCATGTGAATGCATGTTCATGGCATTAAAGCAAGAAACAAGCATAAAACCCTAATCTAGGCATGTTAAAGGTGAACAAGCATATGAACAAAGCAAACAAAAATTTATGGAGCATAAAACATATGAAAAGAAGCTTAAACAACACAAACATGTGAAAACAAAAACAACAAACAAAAAAAATTAGGGTTTTTGGGTTACGGCTTGCGCATGCAAGAACATGTCTACATGTGCATAATCAAGCCTGCGTGCGTAGGCAAGATTATGCGTACGCAGTATTTTGCCGAGAAAATCTAAAAATACAAAAACAGATCAGAACTTTAAAACGAAAATCTAACAACCTAACATGCATAAAACATGAAAAGTACTATGAAACTAACCTAAACAGGCATACACAAACATAAGCTACCTAGAAAACAAGATTAAAAAGCAGAAAGAAAGGTAGAAAAGAAAAAGAAATAAAAAAGAAAAGGTTGGACTCAATACCTCAAATGAGAAGCTTTACAAGCACGATTTTGATCGTTCCCCTCAGTCAAATCTACCACAAGTCATTAAATTAGCAATTAATAATCTTAAACTCAAACGATTGGGACCAGAAAAGGTCCCAATCAAATAAAATTGACTTGAGGGTATTTTGTGAAAAACTTCTTTTTGATTAACTATTTTCTAGTGAATCTTGTATTTTTCTCGTGGGATTTCTATGTGTGTTTTGAAAATGTACCACCTAAGGCTTTTTATAGTGGAAAAAATGGGTTTTGGAACAGATCCCAGATGTTGTGGGATTCATTCCAAACCTTTGCCATTATTGCAGAAAACTTGCCTTTTTTCATGCTTTTGAAACCCTAGCTGCTTACGTATGAGTGGGTCGGCATATGCATGCTTTGGCCTGCGTATGCAAGCTGCTACTCACGTACATGGGCTGAGGGCCTCTTTAGTCATTTTATTTCCAAAAATAAATTTTTGATCATTTAAAAGTTATATTTTCCATTTTAGCACTCCTCTCTAAACTGGCCTTAGGCCTCAGAATTTTAGCATTATTGGGGAACGGCAGTCCCAGTGGCGACTCCAGAAATTTTGTCCAGGGTGTTCCTATTTCACTTTGAAAAAATTTCGGGTCATTTCAGTCAGTTTGGGGATGTTTTGGTAAATACCGGCCGAAATTCAAGATTTGGCTAGCATGAAGTTTGTGCTTAAAAAAAACAAATATTCTTAAAACCAAAACAAATTTGCATTCAGACACCAAAAAACCTCAAAAGGAAAAAAAAAAATGAACAAAGGTAACTGTACAATAAACTATAAGTTCATTTGAAATATTAATAAAATTATTAATTATTGTTGTTTAGTTGTTTCATAAATTTGTTTGTCTTTTATAAACTATAATTTGTTGTATTGTTATTTCATTAATTATTAAATTATTAGTTGATGTTTAGCCTAACATAATTTAATTTGTTTTTCTTTTATAATGTAATAGTTAATTAAATTATTAATTATTGATGTTTAGTTGCTTCATTAATTTTTTTACTAACTACTAGCAGTCTAGCACACACCCCACTGTGCATTAGCACACACTAGCACACACCCCACTGTGCATTAGATTTTAGTTCAAAATTTGTTTGCCATAAAAATTTTAAGGGTGTTCCTGATATTGCGTGAGGGTGTTCCTATTTTTTTTTTAAGGATAAACAAATAAAAAAATTTAAATTCTTATACATTAAAAAAAAAAAAAAATTCAAGTCAGGGTGTTCCTAGGAACACCCTGAACAATGAGTGGCGTTGCCACTGGGCAGTCCGAGTCGTAAGGGATATGAAATGCGGTGTCTACAACAACCTAGCACCGAAGGAGAGCAAGTGATGAAGGTACAGGCACATGACAAATGGATGACTCCCATCGTCCGTTACTTGAAAGAAGGACGACTCCCAGAAAGGTACAGATTAGAGCTAGTCGCTTCGTCATTATTAACAATGTCCTCCCCTATATCCGATATGCTAACAAGGAAGAGGTAGACTATGTGTTGCGAGAGATACACGAAGGAATTTGCGATAACCATGCGGGAGCAAGGTCTCTAAAAAGAAAAGTATTCAGGGCAGATTATTACTGGCCAACACTACAGAAGGACGCACATAACCTCGTCAAGGCATGCGACCAGTGCCAACGCCTTGTGAATGTCCAAACACGACTAAGGGAGCCAATAACGCTGATAACTACACCCTGGCCTTTCGCTTAATGGGGGATAGGCATAATGGGACCACTCCCTATAGGAAGGAAGCAATTCAAGTTCCTCATTGTCGCAATTGATTACTTCACAAAGTGGGTGGAAGCTGAGCAAACATCGACAATCACAGAAGCCAAGATCACTAGCTTTGTATGGAAGAACATAGTTTGTAGATTTGGGGTTCCTAATGTAATCATATCGCACAATGGGAGGCAGTTTGACAATCCCAAGTTTTAAAAATTTTGCAAAGACTGCAACGAGAACCACTACTCCTCCCTAAGACACCATTAAGCTAATGGTCAAACTAAAGTGATGAACAGAAGCCTGCTAAAAATTATCAAAACTCTGCTTGAGGGTAAAAAAGGTACATGGCTTCAAGAACTGTCAAAATTTTTATGGGAGTACAGGACAACCACAAGAGTGTCAACGGGGGAAACACCATGCCACATGGCGGCACCAACACCAACACCAACAACAACATTGTTATAGATCAGCAGCATGAGAACTTACTCACATGCGCCGCATGTGGCTGTCACCGCAATTTTCATAGGAGGCAAGTATTCGGTGGTGAGCCGCCGCATCACCATCCTGTGCACCTGCACGCTTCGCCACCAATGTCAGCGTTGTACAACGGTGGCCCCGCTGCTGTGGTGATCATCACGATCGTGGACAGTCGGAGATGCCGGAGAGAGTAGTGGGACCCGTGGCGATCATGAGGAGTGGTAGCACTAATAATACTACTAGTGCGAAGAGGTTTAGAACCAAGTTCACGCAGGAGCAGAAGAAGAAAATGCTAGAGTTCGCTGAGAGGATTGGGTGGAGGATACAGAGGCACGATGACGTGGCGCTCAACCAGTTCTGTTCAGAAATTGGTGTCAACGCAATGTGCTCAAGGTGTGGATGCACAATAACAAGAATGCTCATTGCCTTAGAGAATCAGAGCCCGATGACTCACCTTCGGAACCACCACCACAACAACAAGAAGAACAACCTATTGGATCATGAGTCTAATTGATTAATTAACTAATAAATATTTGACTTTTTATGTTTTTATTATTATTGGGTTTAGTTTTTATCTTTTTAGTTTTGTGTAATGACTAATGAATACTAATGTGAAATGGGCTTTTTTTTCTTGAAGAAAACTTTTGTAGGGGTGTGTACTGGTGAAACAATTGTGGGTTTCGGTTTGGTTTTTGTACCTTTCAATGATTCTAACTTCAACAATGTTGGTGCAGTTCCGACATTTTAGGAACAGTAGAATACGTGAAATTATGATGTTTTGCACTTTGTGAAAACTTGGATCATTGGACTGACAAGACCATATTTTTAGGTTTGCATGGCCTGAATTTAAAGAGAGGAGTTTTTACATGGTGAGTAGAAAAGGCATACAATGTCAATGATTAAGTCTTATCTCAAAATTTTGAATGGTTTTGGATTTTTAAGAAACTAATCAATGTTGATCACATATCTGTGTTTGTAATTAATTAGTATAACATAGATAAGAGAGGATTGCAGAGTAGGTTAAGATCATACCAAAATCTAGTGATGAATCCACAAAAGGCAAAAGCAACTATAGATAAAAATGCATGACAAAATTAAGGACTTTTGAGTTATTGAAAGAGAAGGATATGCAAAGATATATACATAACGCAATGTCAACTAGATATGGATACCTCTTTTCCATGTAAAGAGCATTTATGCATTTGCACATATGGTAGCAAGAAAGCTAGCAGTTTCGTTTTTATTTAGCATGCTGGTTGGAAGGGAAAACCATCATAGCATGCCAGAAAAAGAATATACAACAAGATGGTGAAAGTTTAGCATCTTTGTTTGAGTGGTTCACCATAGATTATATTTGGATTAGATATTAGTTGGGATTCACTGATTGCTAATGGATTTTTTTTTTCTTCAATTGATTTCCTCTGAAATATGGAACATGTATTGCCGTGTTTACATGCTTGTTAAACATTGAGTGTAATACCCCGATTTTATTTTATGGTCATCACCGTCATCACCATTATTATTATAGAGTTAAGGTATTATAGTAAGATGAGAGTAGACAATTTTGTGGTACTACAAAATAAGTGAGAAAATTATAGTTTTCATACAATTTAGTGCGGCAATTAAATTAATAAATAAATTAAAAAAAAAAAAAAGAGGAAGATGTAACATGGAGTGTTACTTTGTGGGTTATTCATATAAAACTTTTGGTCTCCTTATCAATTAAGAAAAATGATTAGAGAATTAAAACTTATTTGGATTAGAAGTTTAAGAGTTATTGGAATCCTTTGGAATTCCGGTTTATCTAAACAAATAAACCTTAATTTGAGGTTGATTGAGAATTAAAGTCTTGGAAGTATACTTAAGTTTTATGAGTTTTTTGGAGACTAAAGAGATAAGTTTAGTGGGTCTTAAACGCCAACCCAAATAGGAAGCATATTTAACGGGTAAAGCTAAAGAATAGTCATAGGGTTTCTTGTGTGAAAGGAAGAGAAAGATTGCGAAAATACAAGAAACAAAGTTTTGCATCCATGTGGTCATATGGTCAGGTATATCTCTCTCTCAAAGATCTATGGGAATGACCTACCAACCTAATGAATTTTAATAGGTTTACATGATTATTCTATATGAACGTATGAATAGGTGATAAGCTTTTAGAATTTTTGTTCTTGGAGTTGATGTAGGACACAATTTACTATTTAATTATTGTAATTTTTATTTTTTGGTATTTTTATGTAAAAAAACGTTATTTTAGGTTTAGGTGATTTATTTCCTTGTTTTTAGGTGCATTTAATGTTTTTTAGGTCAAATTTGATTCCTAATATGGTTAGGTATCAATTAGGAGTTATTTTAAAATATATTTTCTTATCTGTCAAGTTTTATGGAGCCCTTAAATAGGCCCCTAAGTCTGTAAAAGTTTTTGAAAAATTATTGAATAAAAATCAGAAAAATGTGAGGCTTTGCTCTTCTTTTTGATTCCTTAAGAATTGTGAACTTATCAGGGATTCTTCCTTGTGACGTTTAAACTTTATACCTTTTGTTCGTGATTCCATTATAATCATTGGGTTAAAGGTCTGTTACTAATACTTTTGGTTCGCGTTTCTCTTATAAACTTTATACCATCGGTTCGTGATTCCATTATGATCATTGGGTCAAGGGTCTGTTACTAATACTTTTGGTTCACGTTTCTCTTATAAATGTTGGGTCAAGGTTCTATCAAAATCTGAATTTTAGCTTTCTTGGACAAATATTCCAATATTGTTTGTTGAGTCTCAAAGTGTGTTGATTGAGGTTTGCATCATTTGGTATCAGAGTACAGGTTGTACAATCAGGATAAAATCAAGCACCAAGCTAAAAAAAAAAAGGTGAAAAAAAAGAGATGGTAATTATTGAGAACACTGTTGAAGATTCAATTGAAATCAAATATGAGAATGAGTCCACAACTCACTATCCTCAAGTCTCAGTTGATTTGTTGAAGATGACAATACAATATGTTGATTTTCTTAGAGTAGAAAATTTTAATTTTATTATTAGCCCTTTGTCGATTTATGTTACAAATAAATTGAAAGTAGATGAGAAGAAATTTTATGCTACACTTTATGAAGTGTAATATCCTGAAAAAAAAAATTGATTAAAAGAAAGGTTATTTAAGTAAATTAGTTTATGGGGTCAATTTTATAATTGATATTTTTAAGGGGTTTTTAGAAAATAAGGTTGAAACCCAAGCTATTTAAGCTTATTATGTCAATGTATATGGGGAGATATTTTTGAGAGAGGAGACTACTTAAAGGATTGAAGCAGAGAAAAATTGATTATACTCTTGAGGTAAGAGCCTAAGAATCTCTCTATTATCAAATCTAAACTTTAATTAGAATTAGAGTACTTTTTTATATGGGTATTTTGATTAGCAGTAAAATTATTAAATTTATTCCAGAGTTAAAATGATGCAAAAGTATATAGGCTTAGATTTATTTTTGGTACACTAGACGCTGTACTGCAAATTTTTCTGCCTCGGTATTGTGATTTTTCCTATGCCACTGTTGTGTCATGCGTGTAAGTGTAGATGGGAGTTGCACAAGGTAAGGCGGTTTTGCACGAAGCAATACCCAATTGTGGATTTGGTGAATAGGAAAAGTCAAGGTGGACTTGAAGTCTCTGACACAAAAAAAAAAAAAAAAAAAAAAAAAAAAAAAAAAAAAGTAGAAAGATCAAGTATGCATGGGTAGGTGACGTCTGACAAGTTACATATATATATATATATATAAATATGAAGGAGAAGTAGATGTCTTGTATTATGTGACATAGCCTACTATTTCTAGGCTATAGTCTTATCTTGTAAGGTATAAGGGTGGCAGAATATATATAAAGAAAAGCATTACAGTTAGGTAGAATTTTGGTGCGAGATAAGCAGATAATTATGAGATATTTTTATAGTCTTTTGACCGGGTACCGTTATAAGTTATATTTTTAAAATTATTTTGATTATTGAGTAAAAATATTTGAAAATTGTTCTAGGTGATATCTAAGGATTTTAGAAGTAGTGTTATGGGGAAGCTCCTTTTAGTATGACTTTTAGAGGTAAGTAACCTTATCCTAATTGGTTTTATTTTACGTATTTTAAATTACTAAAAAATTGCTTACAATTGTTACTATTTTATTCTATTGTATTACTGAATTTAAGTAAAGAATTATCCCAAATATATCTGATTATTGAATATATGATGTAGCTTATTTAATTGTTTTTAGTTATACTGATTCAAAGTAAAGGGTAAAGAATTTTCATAAATACATGTGAGTTTTGAATATAAAGTTTATTTTATTTAATTGTTTTATAGCTGTAATGATTTTAAAGTAAATAATATAGAAATATCACAAATAAATTTGAATATTGAAGATATGATTATATAAATGTGTTTGAATAAGATATTTTTGTTAGAAACTATGATTTTATATATATGATTATGAACAATTTGACTATGAATTTATTCTGATACCCAAACCAATGGGGGTTATTCATTGGTACTTTTTGGAACCTATTGTAAAGTATGACTTTGTTATATATGGAAAACTGATTATTTTTCTAATCCATCTACGATACATTGTAAGATTTAAATTATTTGATTTACATCCAAATTATTATTATTTTACAGATCTATTTTCTCTTGATAGAACTTTTTAGGACTTGGGTTACTTATTGAGTTGTCAACTCACCCCCCCCCCCTTTCCCTCTCCAGTTTCAGATTGCGAAAAGTAGCAAGTGTTGGGAGTTTTGATGTTGTGTTGTAAGCAGAAAAAGGAGGCTTAGTGATTTTGGGATTGGATGCTCTTCTAATAGTTTTGTATTTATTGGCCACTTGGCATTATGTACCTGAGATTTGGATTTTGTTCCTATTAAATTATTGGAGATCTATTCATAATGGAATTGTTGAGGTATTTTGAATTTATTGATTTAATTTTTGAGGATAAATTTTAGTTGCTAAAAAGGCCTTGCACACTTGTAGAGTGCTTACTTTATAAGCGTGCGGTAGTTGTCACGTGCCTATCTTTGTGGTTAGATTCGGGGCATGACAATTATAATGGTATCAGAGCTTAGGTTATGATCTTGTAGACTCTATACTAGGATTTGATTTGGAATAAAGTTTGTGTGCTAGGGATTATGGTTTTAGTCATTGATTATGAGGGTTATTAGGTCATAGATAGTGTTCTTTTGATGACTTGACGAGAAGTGTAAGTGAGGTTCCATCATATGATGATTTGTGAGATCATATTTGAAGGTTTTGATACTTATGTCTATGTGGTTATGCATACGTGACTTATAATACAAAGGGAGGATTTTAATTAATATACTTCTATGATCTTATACTAGTATTAAGTGGGTGTATTTTATTCTTGAAAATTTTGTAATTGATCAAATTGGTTATTAAAACTTCTTCTTCTTATTAAAAGGAAAAGAGAGTAAGAAAGGAACAAGCAAAGGAAATCTTCCTGTTGTTTTGTGATTGATCTTTTGAAAACTCATTGATAGTTTTGCCTAATGTAGTCGACCTACCAAAGGTTAGTTTGATCTGTGGGAGATTCTCATAGGTTTAAATTATTGAATGATAGTCTTCTTTATACCCTATTTAGAATTCGAAGTGCTTTGGGGAATTGGAAATTGCAGAACTCTATTTAGGGGTTAAGGTTTGATGTTAGAGCTATGATTCCTTAATTTTAGTTTATATGGAGTAAGGAAATTAATGGAAAGTTCGTAGTGTGAAGGAAATTAATTTGTGGATATTGTAGTTCACATTATATTAGATGTTATTATATAAATTTTGAGGGTGTTTAAAGAATTTAGTAATATATCGGTGGACTTCCTTGAATTCTAATGTTAAGGACCGACCTTCTTTTGGATCATTGTTCTTGTTAGGGTTGACCTACATGGACTACCATAGCCTAATTTATGTGTGAGGTCATCCTTAAACGTTTTTGAGACATGTTTTGTTACTTTGAAGTTTGAGGTCATCAATTTCTTTTCTATGGAATTGGAAGATTGCTTAATATTTTGGGGAATAAGTTTTGATGCTAGAAATGTAATTCTTTGATTTTAGCTGATAAGAGTTAATGGATTGGCTCAATAGAAATTGAAGTGGATAGAACACAAGTATGTGATAGTATTGAATTGGACTAGGGAACCATATTTTTGATTGGATATTGAAGGAGTTGGGATGCAAGAGAGTTTATTTTGAAAGACTATTACAATCTGAATTATAGTCAATTGTTGTACCTTTTGTTTTATATTGGCAGATGGTTAGTGATTATAAATTGTAGAGTACTCTTAAATTCTAGACTATTATAACTGCTGGGACTATTATTTGCAAGGTAAAACAAAAACAAAAAAAAAACAAAAAGGGGATTTGAGATACTTCATGGACTATTCCCTTCTAGCCGATGTATACTTAGAGACTTGTTTTCATAATAAGCAATGTAATTATAAGGAACCCATCTCTTCAATGAGTTCCAGCCCAAGTATCATTTGGAGATTATAGGTGAATAAGTGTTGCTTATTTGAGAAGATAATTTATGGTTAAGATAGAGGTTCTATGAAAGACCTTATACCAATGCTCAATTGATTATTTATGGAGATTTTGGAATTTCTTTTTCTTACAAAACTTGAGGAAGAAATGATATAGTGATATATGCATATGTTGTAAATTCATTTTGAACTTAGGAAGGTTTGGAACTTTGGCTGCACTACTTGATTTCGAGGTAGAGAATTAAACGGATGCTAACATTCAATGGTCTATGGTGAATCTCAAAATTTTGGATTTCCCTAGTCACAATTTTTGGAGACTACTTAGGCCTTGGAATTTTGTTGAAATTGATAATTGATGGAAAATTAGTTATTGTGGTTAATCTAAACAAATGGGCCTTGGAACTTTTATTCATATTGAAAGGAACTTAGAGAGCTATTTAGACTAGGGATATGTATATCTTAAAAGAATCTTATAATAAGGTTGTTCTTAAACTATGGGTAATTGAGTAAGGGATTTGTATTATGCAGCGGAAACATTGTGGCTCCATTTGCTTTGGAAATTTTTTTTACAAATCTTGGGAAGGAAAAGTCTACGCATATGTTGTGAAATAGTTTTGAACTATGGTGATGAGTGATGAATTTGTATAGATCGATATAATTGTGGCTTTAGAGTAGCGCAGTGGAAGAGTGATAATTCGTTCAACTGGTGATGAATTCAGAGGACTGAATTCTTATAAGTGGGGGAGATTGTAATATTCTGAAAAAAAAATTGATTAAAAGAAAGGTTATTTAAGTAAATTGGTTTATGGGGTCAATTTTATAATTGATATTTTTAAGGGGTTTTTAGAAAATAAGGTTGAAACCCTAGCTATATAAGCTTATTATGTCAATGTATATGGGGAGATATTTTTGAGAGAGGAGACTACTTAAAGTATTGAAACAGAGAAAAATTGATTATACTCTTGAGGTAAGAGCCTAAGAATCTCTCTATTATCAAATCTAAACTTTAATTAGAATTAGAATACTTTTTATATGGGTATTTTGATTAGCAGTAAAATTATTAAATTTATTCAAGAGTTAAAATGATGCAAAATTATATAGGCTTAGATTTATTTTTGGTACACTAGACGTTGTACTACAAATTTTTCTGCCTCGGTATTGTGATTTTTCCTATGCCACTGTTGTGTCATGCGTGTAAGTGTAGATGGGAGTTGCACAAGGTAAGGCGGTTCTGCACGAAGCAATACCCATTTGTGAATTTGGTGAATAGGAAAAGTCAAGGTGGACTTGAAGTCTCTGACACAAAAAAAAAAAAAAAAAAAAAAAAAGAGTAGAAAGATCAAGCATGCATGGGTAGGTGACGTCTGACAAGTTACATATATATATATATATATATATATAATATGAAGGAGAAGTAGATGTCTTGTATTATGTGACATAGCCTACTATTTCTAGGCTATAGTCTTATTTTGTAAGGTATAAGGATGGCAGAATATATATAAAGAAAAGCATTACAATTAGGTAGAATTTTGGTGCGAGATAAGCAGATAATTATGAGATATTTTTATAGTCTTTTGACCGGGTACCGTTATAAGTTATATTTTTAAAATTATTTTGATTATTGAGTAAAAATATTTGAAAATTGTTATAAGTGATATTTAAGGATTTTAAAAGAAGTGTTATGGGGAAGCTCCTTTTAGTATGACTTTTAGAGGTAAGTAACCTTATCCTAATTGGTTTTATTTTACGTATTTTAAATTATTAAAAAATTGTTTACAATTGTTATTATTTTATTCTATTGTATTACTGAATTTAAGTAAAGAATTATCTCAAATATATCTGATTATTGAATATGTGATGTAGTTTATTTAATTGTTTTTAGCTATCAAAGTAAAGGGTAAAGAATTTTCACAAATACATGTGAGTTTTGAATATAAGGTTTATTTTATTTAATTGTTTTATAGCTGTAATGATTTTAAAGTAAATAATATAGAAATATCACAAATAGATTTGAATATTGAAGATATGATTATATAAATGTGTTTGAATAAGATATTTTTGTTAGAAACTATGATTTTATATATATGATTATGAACAATTTGACTATGAATTTATTCTGATACCCAAACCAATGGGGGTTATTTATTGGTGCTTTGATACCCAGGCCAATTGGGGTTATTCATTGGTGCTCTGATACCCAAACCAATGGGGGTTATTCATTGGTACTTTGATACCCAGCCAATGGGGGTTATTCATTGGTATTCTGATGCCCAGTCACGGGGATATAGCGTGACCATAGTCATAAGATCATTAAGAATATGAATTACGTTGAGTGTGTGAACTATTTTGAGTCCTTAAAACTGCTTAAGTGTTTTTGGAACCTATTGTAAAGTATGACTTTGTTATATATGAAAAACTGATTATTTTTCTAATCCATCTACGATACATTGTAAGATTTAAAATATTTGATTTACATCCAAATTATTATTATTTTACAGATCTATTTTCTCTTGATAGAACTTTTTAGGATTTGGGTTACTTATTGAGTTGTCAACTCACCCCCCCCTTCCCTTTTCCCCCTCCAGTTTCAGATTGCGAAGAGTAGCAAGTGTTGGGAGTTTTGATGTTGTGTTGTAGGCAGAAAAAGGAGGCTTAGTGATTTTGGGATTGGATGCTCTTCTAATAGTTTTGTATTTATTGGCCACTTGGCATTATGTACTTGAGATTTGGATTTTGTTCCTATTAAATTATTGGAGATCTATTCATAATGGAAATGTTGAGGTATTTTGAATTTATTGATTTAATTTTTAAGGATAAATTTTAGTTGCTAAAAAGGCCTTACACGCTTGTAGAATGCTTACTTTATAAGCATGCGGCAGTTGTCACGTGCCTATCTTTGTGGTTGGGTTCGGGGCGTGACATGAAGGATTCAAGTTTCGAAACCGGATCAAGTTATTAAAGCATTCAAAGTATTTGTTTATTTGGAGTGGAAGATTTCAGATTTCAAAGATCAACTCGAGGACAAGTTTGATTCAAGTGGAAGGGTCTGATGTAGGACACAATTTACTATTTAGTTATTGTAATTTTTATTTTTTGGTATTTTTACGTAAAAAAACGTTATTTTAGGTTTAAGTAATTTATTTCCTTGTTTTTAGGTGCATTTAATGTTTTTTAGGTCAAATTTGATTCCTGATGTGGTTAGGTATCAATTAGGAGTTATTTTAGAATATATTTTCTTATCTATCAAGTTTTATGGAGCCCTTAAATAGGCCCCTAAGTCTATAGATGTTTTTGAAAAAAATTATTGGATAAAAATAAGAAAAATGTGAGGCTTTGCTCTTCTTTTTGGTTCTTCAAGAACTGTGAATTTATCAGGGATTCTACCTTGTGGCGTTCAAACTTTATACCTTTGGTTCGTGATTCTGTTATAATCATTGGGTCAAAGGTCTGTTACTAATACTTTTGATTCGCGTTTTTCTTATAAACGTTAGGTCAAGGTTCTATCAAAATTTGCATTTTAGGTTTTTTGGGCAAATATTCTAATATTGTTTGTTGGGTCTCAAAGCGTGTTGATTGAGGTTCGCATCAGGAGTTAACGCAACTTTGAAGTAGTGCTGAATTCTTGCCCCTTATTGTATTCTATAATATTGTTGCAAGTTTCAAAAATTTTAGTCAATACATGCTATAGGTTGCTAAGTCCTACAGGTAGAGATTTTTTATGGATGCTATATATATATTTGGATCTTATAGAGTATTTCACGGTGGCCTAGAATATCAATTGTGGTTATAGAAATTTGTTTGAACTCTAGTAATACAGAATAGTTTTGGGAAATATTGTTGCACTGAGACTTTGATAAGGAATATTAAATTGCATAATTCAATGGTATATACGAAAGTAGTTTTCATACTTGATTTTTGTAGGACAGTAGGAAAGAAAAGGTTTCTAACAATTAGATTTCTTGCTTACTAATTAAAGTATTCTTTTGTTTAGAGCTTACAAAAGATTAAAGTGTTCAGAAGTGTTCAGATATTTTAGCAAGAGAGGTAAGTAATTATGCATAATATGCACAAGTTTTGTTTATTAGGTTCTTAAAAGTCAAAAGTTTTCAAAAGTTATGTTTTTAAGCTTATGTTTTCTAAAGTTTATCAAAAGAATTTTTATATCATTGAAAGAGAAACTTTAGCTTTTAAATAATGTTTTAAAGAGAAACACCAAATTTTTAAATAATGTTTTGAACGTCTGAATCTCATTTAAAAGATTATTTCTAAACCAAACTATTTTCAGAAAATAATTTAGTTTCAATTTAAGTTTTCTAAAAAAGTTCTTGCTCTTTAAATTTGTTTAAAACCAAGTGATTTCAAAGTCATATTCCTATTTTCCAAATAGTATTTAAAACGTTTCTTTTAGCAAATTGAATTTTCAGATTTACTCAAGAATTGTAAAATACTTGTAAAAACTCCTCAATTCCTACTCATTCCCCAAGAGAGTCAAGCATCCTTTGATTTATGTTCAATTCAATATTATGATCTTCAATAAACCTCTATATTTGGAATGATTGTTACTATTAAATAAATTATTCTACTTTGTATAAACTTTGCTTCTGTGATATGTGACTCATTAAGTGTTTTTTAAATTGATCAGATATATGTGTAAGCTCGCTCACAAGATTGTACATGAAAATAAGTGTTGATCCCTCACCAGTAAGAGTTAGTTGTTGGTATCCGTTCACAGGATTGTACGTGAGAATATATGATATGTGTAAATGTGACACTGTACTTTGATCAATTATATGTATGTGTTTTCTAATGATTTTAAGATTTGATTACATTTGTATTAAGTGGCTCATTATATGTTTGGAAAACTATGTTTGGAAAACTTAAATTCTCATGTTTTGCTTGACTCTATTATGTTATGTATTGTGCATAATTGCTTACTAGATGTGTGGCTCACTACATTAATTAGAATTTTTAGATTAAAGTTTAGTTGGGGTACAAATCCTTTGGATATCTTCGTAAGGTGTAAGGTAGAGCGCGGGAGTTTTTAGGCGACTTCAATAATGCTTGAAGCCTTATAGGATTTTTAGTTATTTTTTCGCTTAAGATTTTACAGTATTTGGAGATTTATCTTTTAAATTGTGGAGTTTAGATATTGTAAGAGGTTTATTAAGAGCATTGTTTATTTAGAGTTTTCTTAATTTTTAAATTAATTACGTTTATTGAGATATGTAAGATCAACAAGTTAGTCATGCATCTAAATTTATATTCCATAGATTTGGGTCGTGACATTGAGCATGCTTGGTCATTGGTGTACTATATATGTATTCTATGATTGATGTTATGTGGGTCAAGTCTCAATATCCTGGCTTGAACATTTATAAACGCTGCCTAGCCACGGCCTAGCTGAACTATGTTATGCTGATTAGTATTCATTACTCAAGGATGTATCATCAGCTCTGTTTACTCTATTCTTAAGGCCTTTGTCCGTGATGGCACCACCATTAGCGTCAAGGGCAGCCCTTGATACATTGATTTCAAAGCCCTTTTGTGTGACATGTTGGGCTTACACAATAGGTACAAAGATACAAGGCTTAGTGTAACGCAGTCCAAAAAGTTCTGCCGGATGTTTAGTTGTTGGATGGGCTTACCTTTCGGGCCTGTTGTAGTGTCCCCACTTTCTCTATTAGTTATTAGGAGTAGCTCATAATTTGATGAATGGGCCTTTATGGCCCTGCTTTTTTGTGATGGTATATGTGAGATCGGTTTAGTTTTAGTTTTTGTTTGTTTATTTGGTTTTTTTTTTTTTTTCTTCTTAATTTTAATTTCTAGGCTATAAAAAGATGAAAGAAAAATAAACAATCTAAAGATGAATTTCCAACATGTTTTGAAAAAATTTCACAGAAAATACATACCATGAAGAAGAGACAAGTAGACAACCACTAAAGACATTCTTAATTTTGAGTTTGAATCCCCATTTACCCACTAAATAAATTACTGAACTCAATTTATTTATTTTACGTACAAAAAAAATTACAAATTATTTAAAAAAAAAGCAATATATTTGTTTGAATTATATAAGTAAATAAAAAAAATAAACTATAGCAACTAGTTTATCTCATTTCGCCTTCATTTTGCTCGCACTTGCAATTTATTTAGCTTTGTCTTTAGTAGTAGGAACCAACGTGTAGATCTCACCTTCAGTCCGCGTGAGAATCTCCGAGGGAAACACTCCATAGTCCATAGTTCACACTATACCGAAGTCTAAAGTCTAAAGACTAAATATTCTTTAAAAAGTAGGGGCCACACTTTGGAACTACACTAATAAAGTGAGTCAAGTCATGTTAAATGAGTTCTTGACTGACTTGTCTTGAGTTCTCCTATTTAATAAAACAAGAGGGTGTTTAGTAGAGTAGTTTGAGTAATGTTATTAATAATTTTTTTATAATATATGTGAGTAAAAATGTGTAAAAATGTGTGTAATATTATTTAAAATGTGAAAATGTGAGTTTAAGTTTGCCTACCAAACAGGCCTCAAGGGTTCTTGACTTTGACTAAAAAGGAAAAAGGCAAATTAAAGAAATTAAGGAAAACATTTTTCTCCAAATTTTTTTTAAAAAAAATTAATTTTTATATATTTTTATTAGGGTGAATTTTAAAAATTTAGCTGTTAGATTTTTTCTTCTTCATATTCTTAATATGCATGCCATATTTCATTCAAATCAAATATTATTTACTATTTTATCAATAAACATATTTTTTATACATAAATATAAATTACAAAAACTTGAATTTTAAACATTTTATTGATAACATAGTTATTGATTTTTTTTTTATCTTCTTAATATTTTGGAAGCATTGAGGATATAATAAGTATATGCAATTCAACGATTAGATTTTTAAAATTGACACTAATAAAAACGTATAGGAGGAGTTTAAAGGGTTTGAAGGGTTTCTCTCCAAATTAGTTTAAAGAGAAACATTTTCCTACCAAAGGGGTAGGGACCATTTTTCGTCCATCACTTTAGCAATTAGCATTTTCGTAAAATACCAAAATGTTAGAGACTATACTAATACATTTTAAATGTTAGAAACCAAATTGACACACAATCTAAATATTAGGAGGACCATGATAGGCCAAAAACATATTGACCTCTTATAATGAATTAATTGATTAATTAACCAAGTTTATTAATTGATCAAATTAACATGCAAAGCGCGTGGTAGCACAAACAAATCACCAATAAACTAAGTATGCAGCGGAAATTAAATTGACAAGGTAATTTCTTTTTGAATGGGGGAAAACCAACATGGGAAAAACTTCACCGAGTGATTTTAAGGTCACCACTCCTGAGAATTTACTATTATCACAACAAGCGATTACAAGTAAAAGAATCCCAGTACCTTCTACCAACCTACAGTTGAACCCTTACCCCAATACCCAATTGGACTTATTTTGTAGTGACAATTTCTCATTTTCAATGCATGGCTCCCAGTATGTGACTAAACAATTATGCTGATTCCAGTACGCGACTTCAATCACTAACTAGAGAAGGTTGTTAGCGGCAAAGTTCTTCAGTTCATCACACGATGAAGATCGAGAAGCTCCTTGATCACAAAATCCTATGGTGTACAAACACAACAGCTTCTTCACAAGAAATATGAACTAAGGCAAATTCTGTCTCCAGTCACAATTTGCATAAACAAACTTTGCTCAACACTTATGCAACTTGTATCACCTTTGACGGCCTTTAAAATAATCATTTTATATGTCTAGGGATCTGAAAAAAGAAAGCTCAAACATATAATCACGAATTGGATGAAAAGAGAACTGAAAAATCTGTTTTTCATAAACCTCAACAGATACCCTATCTGTCGAGCTGTTGTCGAGCCACAGGCTGGAATAGCTCTTTAGGGCTCGATAGATACTAGCTGTCAAGCTCTAATGACAGACACTTTTCACACTTGAATCTTGGACAGACTTGCATGGTTTCAACACTTGAACTTGAAACCTTATTTTTTGAAGTATCAAACACATCTTAGATCTACCCAGATACAAGTAAAGTGTGTTTTGTCAAAGGATTAGCCAATTACACAAAATAGTGGCATATGTTCCTAACATGTGAAACACATATGTCCTAACAATCTCCTCCTTTGGCAATCCGTGACAAAACCACAATAAACAAATGAATATATGAGAGAAGTCATAAATCACTCAACTCATATTCCCTTGTTAAATACAATAAAATCTATCCTAACACAAACTCTTGAAAAACTTTGTAAGAAGGGAGTTTATGGCAAGTAGACTTTGACAACTTGTATTTCTGAAACACTTTAAACAAAACTCATCAAGACATCTTAGTGTGAAACAGAAATAATAGATTGCATACAAGAATAAGAACATATGCATAAAGAGAGAAAAGAAACAACACATGTATGGATAGGTGAAAGCAAAATATACATCAATATATAAAGAATATTAGTACAATGTATGTCAAAATGGTCATAAGACCCATGTACAAGGTATAAATGTATCTAAAGTAGAGTAAAGAAAAAGATATAAATAGTCCTCACTACATCCCTCATATAAACACTCTCCCTGTCAAAAATCTCCTATACTAACCCTCCCCCTAACTATGACAACTCTCATAACCAAAACTACTTCCTATTTTTGTCACAAGTGACAAAGGGTAAGAGTGTTAAGTAGACATCTCGTCAGCACTGGAAGAGCTAGCAACTCCATCCTCATCATCATCATCGTCGACATCTGAGTCATCATCGCCCTCAGATGCCTCGGGAAGAGGAGAGGGAGACTCTGTAAAGCTACCAAGGCGAGCCTGTCGTCTAGCAATACAACAGACATGGGTATTCACTTGACACAACTCATCAGTGAGAGTGCCAAGGAGAGGCATCAGTGAGAGTGTCAAGGCGAGGGAGACTCCACAAAGCCACTTAGGGCCTTTAGTAAAGCCCGAACAAAAAGTGAACTGATGCTCACCCCAATCAGATGGACGCTCACAAAAGACAGAAATAAGCTCATCTTTAGAAACTGTCTTAAGACGATCACAACTAGGGTAGTCAGAATGCTCTACCCTGGGGATATGGAGCACATCGGAGACAATCTCTGGTGTGACAACAATGTGCGTACCTCGAACGTGAGTAATGAAATGAGGTACTGAAAAATCGAGTCCATGCATGTTGGAATATAACTCTTGGATCAACATGGATGGACATGTGACCAGGATGTCATATAGTGACCCCCATACCCTACTGTAGATGATAGTGGGAAGGTCAGTGTCAGAGAAGTCCGACAAAATGACATGGCGTTTCGAATGAATGCCTCGTCGGGAAAAGTTCTTAAAGAAGTCTGATCTGGCCTTCTCATCACCGAACCGGACAAAGAAAAGGGCAGTATCAGCAGAAGAAGATGCCTCAGAACGAAAAAGGGTTCCGGGACGGAGCAGACTTACATTTGGGTGCCATAGAAGCAAACTAACGTAAACGGAGAGAGGGAGAGAGAGAGAGAGAGAGAGAGAGAGAGAGAGAGAGAAGACAATCAAAAAAGTCCCAAGCAGTTCAAATATATCAAAATATATTGAAAAGAAATAACGTATGCATGGGAATGCATGAACATGTGACATGTAGAAAAAAATTGCATCTTGGGTTTAGTCCAATCCAAACCTATCAGCACACAAGCAGATAACAGATATAACACACATCTAAATGCATGAAAATACAATTATAATGTTCATGAGATGCAATGCTCGAAGTTTTTAAGATCAAATCTTCAACACCCATCCCAAAATATTTGCAAAAACCTCATTGATTTTGAAAAACCCCAACTATTTCAAAAAAACCCAGAAACTTAGGTTAACAAGCATGAAATGCATGAGTATGGGGGATTTAGACACTTACCAAGTGAGGAAAACTTGATTAGGGTCTTGAAATTCTTGAGAAAAAGGTTTAAGGTGAGAGAGAGAGGTTTTGGGAGGTGAAAAGGTTGGAAAGATTAAGAGAAATCGAGAGAAATGAGATCTGAATCGTGAGCACCCCTTATATAGCACCTCAGTAATTCTCGACAGATCAAGAGGTGTCGAGGATCTGTCAAGGAGCTATCGAGAAGTCATAAAGTTTCTCGATCGATTAACCCAGCTATCGAGAGGTGTCGAGATTGCGATAAAAATCAACTGAAAAGCTCGATAGATAAGCCAGGTGTCGAATGCTGTCAAGGAGCTGTTGAGATTTCTTGAAAATAGTTTTTCAAGAAAAGAAAAACATAGATATGAATGTAATCAAGCATGCAACTCAACCAAAGATCCAAACAACATTGTAATCTCTCAAAATCATCTCTCAACAACAATGTTAAGCACATAGATCCCAAAAACACACACACACACACACACTAAACAAGTCTAACCAATTTTATATTTCAAAAACAAGTTAAGACAGTTTAGTGAGCATACATTAGCACATGTAAACCTTGTGTTGACCAAATCACATTGTACCTGCACATGTATCAAGAGCAGCAAAGAATATTGCGTGTTGTGTGTGAAAAACATCGCAAGATTGCAAAGATGTCTACATGTTATGACGATTTGAAATATGAGAAAATCATTTTAACTCACACACAATCAGAATTGTTTGATGGGGACTATCACCTTCGAGATACATCCTATAACTCAAGATACATCCTATAACTCCCAAATCTCCTAGAATACATGTTTGCAATCATATAAAAAACATTTTGATTCTTTTTGCTTTTATTTTCTTTGCATATTTTTATTATAAGCAAACCATACATGGGCGTATAAGAGATAGAAAAGAAATATCCAATTATGTTAAGCATTTGACATTCCAATTTTGCTATGCCGAAGCACACAAATGTCATTTCATGATTGGCGGGCAACAGTGGTTAGATGGTTATTTATGCCTTTCTCTTAGAATTTTCTAGTCCTTCCCGTCAAAAAGAGTGATACGAGTGTTAAGTATAAAAGATAACTTAATCTTACTCATAACAAACACAAGCCACAAAGCTCACTTGCTTAGTTGTGTATAGAGATGCTCATCTAAGTTACAAAAGATACAAAGTTTAGAAAACTTTCAATGGCCATCCAAGGTACACAAGTACCAATGTACACAAAACACATACTGTTTTTGTATTTTTCTGATTTTTCAATTTTTTTTTTATATTATGAAAAACAAAATAAACAAAACTGAAAACAAACAAAAATATATTAAACAAAACAAAGTATAAAACTAGACTGACTCAAAACATGAAAGCAAAACACACAAGTAATGCAAAAACAAGAAGAGAGAGAAAAAGTGATAGAATCACTTGGAGCCCTTTTCCTTCCACTCCTTGAAAGAACCTTTCCTTTGAGTAAACCCTTGAATAGGCGGTGAGGGGGAAGAATTGAAACTTTTCAAGTTCGAAAGGAAAATGAGGGCTTTGAGAAAATCTCCATGAGGAGCAAAAATGGATGGAAACTGATTTTGGTTTCCCAATGTTATCATGCCGTTGCTCTGTTGAGTGGCTAATCACTTAAAGCAATTAGGTCGAGTATGACCGGTAACTCCACAGTGATGACAGAGATGCTACTTCTTCTGTTTAGGTTTTTGAGAGTTAGCTTTCTTAGCCTTAGGGTTTTTAACTTCTTTCTTATCAAACTTAAGGAGTGCTCCTAAAATAGATTTACCATTGTCTAAGTTCTCACTAGCTATTTCAGTTTTAATATTATTGTTTTCAATTTTAACATTATTAGCAGGAGAAACAAAAACAATAGTACTAGCAGAAGTAATACTAGAAGAAGAGAAATCATACCCTAAACCGGTTCGATCAGAAGTAGAGTTCTGAATACTGAGCATCTCGTCAAGCTTCGCATTTGAAGCCCTCTCCAATTGTGCTCTAATTTGGAACAACTTCGCTTCAAGCTTCTTGGTATTCTCAGCCAAGAAATTATTCTCAAACCTTAATGCTCCAATAGTCTGATTAGCTTCATTAAACCTTGTGGAAAGCTCTTCACGATGAAGCACCACATTACTAAGTTTCTTGGTGACCAGTTTATAAAGTTTCACATGCTTCTCAAACACTTTGTATGACTTCTCATAGGCTGTATGGATATCATCTTGATCATCCATCTTCTCGAACTTAGAATCCACCAAGTCCTCTTCTTCGTCCACATCTTCAACAATCCCCTCAGTAGGATTGACAGTGGCAGTGAAGGCATTCAGGATTCTGTTATCCTCATTGTCGGAATTATCCTCAGGCTTGGTGTCGGTCAATGTAGCAGCAAGTGCATTGCTCTTCCCAATGCTCATGAGATATGTAAGACACTCCTATTTCATGTGACCGAAGCCTTAACACCTAAAGCACTTTAGTTCTAAGGGAACAGTGTACTAACCGCCATCCCTAGCATCCTTCTTTCCTTTGTCTTGGCTCTTGAACTGAGAAGAACTAGATTGCCTACAGTCCTTGTCCAAGCCCTTCCCATTTGCATTCTTTATGAACTTCTTGAATTGCCTAGTAATGTAGGGCTTCATCTTAGAATCTTCATCGTCTGAAGACTCATCTGTGTCACTGCTCTTAGCCTTCAATGTCATGCTCTTGCTCTTGCCCGACTTACCAATTCTTGTTAAACCTAACTCATAGGTCTACTAATTACCAACCAGTTCTGTCAAAGAAATCTTGTTAATGTCCTTTGATTCCTCGATCACAGTGATCTTGGTATGGAATCTCGATCTGAGCACTTTTCTCACAATCTTAGGTTCAAGAATGATTTCCCCAAGATTGAAGGCTGAGTTCATTATGTCCGTTAGCTTGGCATAGAACTCATCAAACGACTCGTCCTCCTCCATCTTGATCTCTTCAGAGCTTGTAGTGAGCCTCTAAAGTTTTGAATCCTTGACAGCCTTGGCTCCCTCATAGGTTGTCTAGAGAATGGTCCATGCTTCCTTCACAATTTCAGTGGCGGATATTTTCTTGAACTCCTCATTTGTGACCGCATTGAATAAGGCATTCAATGCCCTACTGTTGAAGTTTTCTGCCTTGATCTTAGCATCATCCCAATCGGCTGGCGCTTCCTTTAGCTTAGTCTAACCTATCTCAACAGCTTGCCACACCTTATCATCTAGAGACTATAAGAAAGCTCTCATGCGTACTTTTCACTATGCATAGTTAGTACAATTAAATAATGAAGGTATGATAGAAACTGTCTTCTATCCATGACAAATAGGGGTCAATGGATCACACAGCAAAAATTAAAACCTAGTCAGAGTGTGCCTGCTCTGATACCACTTGATAGGCCAAAAACGTGTTGACCCCTTGTAATGAATTAATTGATTAATTAGCCAAGTTTATTAATTAATCAAATTAACATGCAAAGCGCGTAGTGGCACAAACAAATCACCATTAAACTAAGTATGCAGCAGAAATTAAATTGATACGTTGATTTGTTTTCGAATGGGGAAAACCAACACGGCAAAAACCCCACCGGATGATTTTAAGGTCGCCACTCCCGAAAATTCACTATTATCACAACAAGCGGTTACAAGTAAAGGAATCTTAGTACCTTCTACCAACCAACAATTGAACCCTTACCACAATACCCAATTTGACTTGTTATGTAGTGACAATCTCTCCTTTTCAATGCACAGTTTCCAGTACGTGACTAACCAATTGCGCGGATCCCAGTACGTGACTTCAATCACCAACTAGAGAAAGTTGTTGCTACAAAGTTCTTCAATTCATCACACGATAAAGATCAAGAAGCTCATTGGTCACAAAACCTTACGGCAAACAAACACAGCAGCTTCTTCACGAGAAAGATGAACTAAGGCAAATTCTGTCTTCGGTCAAAATTTGCATAAACATACTTTGCTCAACACTTGTGCAACTTGTGTCACCTTTGACGGCCCTTAAAATATTCCTTTTATATGTTTAGGGTTGTGAGAAAAGAAAGCCTAAACACATAATCATGGATTTGTTGAAAACAAAACTGGAAAATCTCTTTTTCATAAACCTTGACGGATACCCTATCTGTCAAGCTGTTATCAAGCCACAGGCTGGAACAGCTCTTCAGGGCTCGATAGATGCTAGCTGTCGAGCTAGCTATCGAGCTTTAATGACAGACACTTTTCACACTTGAATCTTGGACAGACTTGCATGGCTTTAACACTTGGATTTGAAACCTTGTTTCTTGAAGTATTAAACACATCCTAGATCTACCCAAATACAAGTAAAGTGCATTTTGTCAAAAGATTAGTCAATTACATAAAATAGTGACATATGTTCTTAACATGTGAAACACATATGTCCTAACAGACCAAACTTGTAATTTACCCAACATTTATGATAAATCTTCCAACAAGGTTGGAAAGAACTTCACAGAAAATACCCTTGGAAAAAGACCAGTAGACAACCACCAAGGTTCTTAGCTTTACCATGTAAGTTATATATGTATGATTGATTTCTTATTAGGGTCAAGGTTCAATCGAGACTCGAATATAATAAAAACACCGCCCAAGCTTGCATGCATGCCTACCTGAGTCTGTTAGCTTTATTTATTCCATTCTTAAGGTGTTTGTTCATGATGAAACAACAGAATTTGAGTTTAGTGTAGCCCTTGACTCTTGATACATAGATTTTATAGCTTCCTTTTGATTTTTTTCTTAATTATATCTTTTGGCTTCAAAATATGAAAGCAAAATAAACAATCTAAGACGGATCATCCAACAAGGTTGGAGAAAACTTCTCATGCAAAAAATGCCCTCAAAGAAGACAAGTAGACAACCACCAAAGTCATGCTTAATTTTAAGTTCAAATCCCTATTTAAGGACAAAAAAAAGATTACTCAATTAATTTACTTTATGTAAAAACAATTATCAATTCTTAATAATTAAAAAAAAAAAACAAAGCATACATTTGTTTAAAATGAAAAAAAAAAAAAAAAAAACTATAGCAAATATCTCATTTTTTTTTAATGAATATAGTTGTGGAGGGACGAACCTCTCCTTTAGAAGGTATTGTCCGCTTTGTGTAAAAACCTTCACGGATTTGTTTAATTCCACATCGGGGAGAGACGTCTCCCACCTTCAACTTATAAGTGTTGGTCCTAAGTGAAGGTGTACTATCGTGTGTGTGATCAGTGATTATGAGTTATAAAAGAATAATCATCAATATATATATATATATATATATATATATATAAGCAAAGATCTCATGCAGGAGTGCATGAGGTTTTGCCAAGTGACGCTTTAAGTTTGCATTTAGCATTTTTTTACCTCTTTTATTAAGTTTTTTTTACTATTACCCAAAAGTTTACATTAACTTATTTTACTGTTATCTCATTAGTCTCTCATTAATTGTCTAAGCTTACATCACACACTTCTCTCTTTTTCATGTCTTTTAGTATATCCACTATTTAAATATTTTAAAAAAAGAAAAATAATAATAATTAAGGACTAATTATAATAACTAACCAGATAAGGTCTTGGAGAAAAATAGAGAGATACAAAAATGTTGTGGATTGTTAAATAAAACGCATTGTTTCACTACTAAATCAAAAAGACATTATTTCACTATAAAAGACCTGAGACTGACAAAACATTTGAAACAGTGAGAAAGAGAAATCTGAGGGACTACCGCCTCCATCATATTGGCCTCCCACTACCATCAAGATGCCAAAACCCTTGCAGGTATTTTTTTTTTTTTTTTTTTAAATTAGGGGCTTGAATATGATTTAGGTTTGGGTAATTTGGTTGGATAGTTTTTGTTTTGAATATATAAGTAGATAGAATATTTAGTACGTAATGTAAAGCCATATTCTACCATGATTTTAAAGCATCTATAAGATACATGCATACATACTTGCGCACGCCATATCCTATTGTCGCATTATCGATGAGCGGAAGACAGTGAGAGAGTTGGATATACTTTCATTTCATAGTATGAGATATGTGAACACAACACTGATTCGTTAATTTTCATAGTTCTGTTATTCTTTTGCATTTGTTTTTGGTTTCATGATTTTTTCAAAAATTAACCTTACCTTGAGAAGCTATAAATATACAATGAAACTACTAAACTAATTTTTAATATCTCAAAATGTATATGTTTCTTTACTCTAATTTAGTTTACTTTTTCTTTATAATATATGTACAACACTATCCAAAATTGTTTTATATAAAACATTACAAAATTATCTGTACATTCCACAAACAACTTACTAGTTTAAATAAAGTAAAAGCTCAATAAATGATTAAAGTTTTTTGTTTAAAGCTTAAGTTTGTAATTGAGTACTCAACTACCCCTCTCTCTTCTTCCTCAAAAAAAAAAAAAAAAAACTACCTCTCTCTCTCTCTTTTTTTTTTTTTTGGACAAGGGAGTACTCAACTTTTTTTTTTTTTTTATGTCCTACCATTGTTTCGTCCCCAACCTCATAGCTCTTGCCCTACTCCTATGTCCTACCATGTGAAAATTATCTAGCTACTGTGAAATTTTGAATTTTGCCGGCTAGAAATGAAATTTTCAAAAAGCTAGGGGGCCTATGACCCCCTCGACCCTCTCTAGCTCCCCACTATGCACTAAACATATTTTTTGGTGAACTTGCCTAAACTTTAATCTTTGATACCAATTTGTTGTGATTTTAGACTACTAAAAGCGCCTTCATACGAATAAAAATAAAATAAAATAAGGAAAAATTGCACTTAACCCACCTGTGGTTTGACCCGTTTTAACAGTGTCCATCTGTGGTTTAAAAGTTGTCACTTAACCTACCTGAGGTGGCCTCCGTTAGACCCCCGTTACCCACCTCTGCCCTTCTCATTAGAAAATCCTCTTTACTATATAAGCTAAAATTAGAACCCAATTAGAACCCTAAAAAAAGGACCGAGCTCTCTCCTTCTCTCTACCTTAGAAACCCAAACCCATTTCCTCTATATCAAGATCTCTAAAAATCCTCAAACCCTGATTCTCTCTATACTCCGATTGTCAAAGTGAAATCTGAACATGTCTTCTTCAAGTTATTTCTCGGGTTCCAGTTACCATTCATGCTCTGTTGACCGCTGTCAGCTACGGACTGCTCTGACCTTAAACAATTTTAGGAGAAGGTTTTATGGGTGCAGCTACTACGATGTGGTGAGTAATAGTTGGTTTTTAGATTTTTTCCTTTTTTATTTTTTTTTTATTTTCTGGTTTTTTTGGTTTTCTAGTTTTGTTGGCTTTATGAATAACCCTAAAATTTGATTTTGTTTGCAGGATGATGAACCTACTTGTAAATACTTTAGGTGGTTGGATGGCAAAACATGTAAGCGTTGGTTTGAAGTTGCACCCATTGTTCTTACAAGATTCAGTATGTACAAGAATCAAGCAAGAGTTGCAGAGGAAAAGGAAAAGGAGGCTAGTGATAGGGAAACAACAGCTACTGAGAGGGAAAAAATAGCCAAGCGAAGGGAAGAAAAAGCCAGGGTGAGAGAGAGGATAGCTAAAGAGAAGTTACAGAAGTACAAATTTGCACTTATTGTGTCATAGGGGTTTTTTACTATTTTTTTGTATTTTTTGGTAGGATGGGAGAATTTGAAACAAAACTATTGAGTCTGCCTTGAAGGCAAGTTGTTGTAGTTATTGTATAATTTTTGGTACTACCACTTTTGACAAGTGTATTCTATGTATTTGGCACTATGTAATGTTGTTGTTTATTTGAATAAAGTATGCAATGAGTTCTTTATGTGATGTGTTTTTCTTTATGTAATCTGTTCTTGTTTACATAATGCTACCTTGTTTATGTAATATGTTCTTTATGTAATGTGATCTTGTAATTTGAATATTGGCTGCCTGCCTTGTTTATGTAATGTGTAATGCTGCCTTGTAATGTGTTCTTTATGTAATGTGTTTTTGTAATTTGAATAAGGTATGCAATGTATTCTCCATACATATATAATAAGCAAGAGTGCAATTCTTACAGGGAGCATCATGAATGTTTTAAAGCAAGAGTACTATTCCATACATATATAATAAGCATTGTTCAAAACAAGTGGACTCCACCTAACATTAATGACTAAACACTGCCAAATTTCATCTACATAATAGGTGGTTCTGTCCCCACTAAGACAATAACAAAATAACTTTACAGTAAACTGTTCTGCACAACAACAAAAAAGTAGTGACATGCCACTATCAGACATGCACAATAACAAAAAAAGTAAAGTTTCTACTTTCACATTCTTCAATCTTCGTTTCCCAAAGATCTTGCCCTTGTCCTTGCCTTTGCCCCTGCCTATTGAGAACATTGCACCAGATGTCTCAGCTCTTAATCTACCTCCTCTCCCATATGAGAACAGATAACTGCTTCCAACTACCCTTAGTGGTACCAACCCCCTTGGAGGCTGCAAAATACATAGCAACTCCATATCAAGATCTAATCCAGTGTTTTATGTAAGTAAAAATGGTGGTTTTTGTCTTTGTGTATATACCTGAAATAGAGGTTTTCTTGTGTTCCATGTTTCCTTATGAGTATGAGAGATAGGCTGGCTGCATGAGAACCATTAAGCTGTGGGTGCTTTACTTGGTGGTGGTCTGCTTGAATCTGTTGCGGATGGTGGTGGTCTGCTTGAATCTACTGCAGATGGTGGTGGTCTGCTTGAAGCTAGAGCAGATGTTTCAATTGACTGTGTGTAGGGTTTGCCTGTTAGTTGCCTCAGTGGTTGTTTTTATGGCTGGTTGACTTGCTTGATGGGTGGTTGGCTTTCTTGTTGAATGGCTAGCTATCCCACTTGTTGGTTGATTGGTTGTCTGCTTGGCTGTATAGTTTACTGGTCCAGGTGGGTGTCTTGCTTGCTGGTTGGCTGCCTTGCTTACAGATCTAGGTGGCTGCCTTGCTTGAATGGTGTTTGCTTGGTTGGCCTTCTTGTTTGCTAATCTTGTTGACTACCTTACTTGTTGATTGGTTGCATAGTTAGCTGCTTGGGTGGTTGGCTGCCTTGCAAACCTCCGTGATGGTTGCCTAAGTGGCTGACATACTGGCTGGCTGGTTGGCTGGCTGGTTGCTTAGTTGGCTGGCAAATTAGGGTGGCTGCCTTGCAAACCTCCTTGGTGGTTGCCTAGGTGGCTGACTTGCTGGCTGAGGTACTGAGGTTGCATCTTGACTTGGTTGGTCAGTGCTTGTTCCTTGTCCCTCTTGTCCCTACAAAAAGAATTGTCTTACATCAGAAATAGATTTGTAATATAATTGTCATAGTGAAAACACTTTTACTTACAAATTTTTTTTGCCTCTCAAGTCTTTGCCTCCTTTGCCACAGTGTCTCACCAGTTATTTCAGCCTTACACCTCCTTGAATTATGTCTCTCCTTATGGCAAAACCCATATTTTATAGGTCTATATGACCTATAAACTTTGTATGGGTTGTTTAGCTCATTTGCATCTTTCTTCCTTTTCATTGGTGGCTTGCTTGGAGGCTTGTACACAATTGGAGCAACATGGGTGGGTTGGTTGGTTTCAACCCACTCATCTTGTTCAGGCAATGGGGTAATTATCTCCTTATATGCAGCCACATAGGCATCCTTTCTATTGCATACATGCACATAATCCTCAGGCCTCTCCAATTTCTTATAGATTGCTACAACACCATGTTTACATGGGATTCCTGCCAAATCCCAAACTTTACAAGTACAACACTTTCTTGTAAGGTTAACCACATGCCTCTCATAATCATTATCAACCTCATATATATAGCAACCTGATGGAATAGCAGAAAATGAATTAGAATTAACTTTCAACTGCTCAAGCTTCTGCACTATGTTTGGACATACGTCACTAGTGAATTTTTCAATCCCAGTCTTCTTACTGTGCATTCTAGTCATCAACCTAACCCTAATCCACTCTAGCATGGCAATGATAGGTTTATCCTTAGCTTCTAGTATCATAGAATTAAATGACCCACTAAGATTGTTCACATAACAATCAAAGATAGCCCTTGGAGTGAAATGTGACTTGGTCCATTGGGTTGGTTGGATGTCTGCTAGATACTCCCATGCTTCTTTGTCCAATTCCTTCATATCTTGCATTTTCTTCTCAAACTCTCTAACTGTTGTTGCTACAGCACACCTCCATAATGCAGCCTTCAATTTAAACCTTTGAAGTTTAACTTAAAGTTGTTGTAAATATGCTTCACACAGAATCTATGTTCAACTGTTGGGAACAACATCTCCATGGCAGGTATCAATCCCTGGTTATCATAAATACAATAAAAAAACATCCAAAAAACAAAAATGAACACCATCTACCTAAAAACAAAAACAAAACTTTCAAAAAACAGAAATGTAATGATTAAGAACAAACAGCAGTCTCAAAAAGCAAGTGAATTGTATTACCTTCTGCCTATCTGAAATGAACATCAGATTCAGCTCATCTGGCCTCCCTATATCATTGCAGATGTTTGTAAAAACCACACCCAAGAATCCTTGTTTTCTTGCTCAACTACACCTAATGCAACAGGGAAAATATTGTCATTCCCATCCCTTGCAGTTGCTGATAATATATGTCCACCAAACTTGCCTTTCAAGTGGCAACCATCTAATCCTACAAGTGGCTTTCACCCCCCCAAGAATCCAACTTTCTGTGCATTGTATCTCACATACAACCTCTTGAACTTAGGTTGTGTATTAGGCTCAGTAATCTCAGTTTGCAAAATCACCGTACTCCTCACATCAGTTACTCTTATCATCTCTGTATAGTCCCAAAGCTTCCAATACTGCAACTTCTCATCACCTAGTATGAACTCTTTAGCTTTCCTCTTATCTCTATACACTTGATTTATGCTTAAGTCTACAGACACGTCCTGCATAGCTCGATGCTTCACACCAGAAACTGCCCAATCAAGGTTTTTGTTGAAATTATTCAAGTATTTCCTAGCTACATATATAGAAGTGACTTGGCTATGCTTGAATGTCCTCCCACATGTATAAGTTAGAACCATGGTCTTTATCTGGAATGTCAACTCCCCTGAAATCTGTGATGCATATACCCTCTAACCACATTCATATTTGTAGTGGACAGAAACTTTAGTCTTTTCATTAAGCTTGAACTTAATGTCCACAGGCTTTTTCACTGCATATTCTCTCAAGACAGCCCCAAACACCTTCCCATTTGGGAACTTCATACCCTTGCATAACGAAAGGTTACTTATGTTAGCCTTTTCATTAAACTCTGGACGTCTCACTCTTTCATCCTCATCTTCAGAGTTGTTAATTCTCCTAATGTCATCATCATCAAGAGCTTTTTTAGCCTAATCATTATCATCAGCAGCTTGATCACTGGCAGCAACTTCATCCCTGACAGTAGTTGCTAGTCTCTTTCCATTATCTGAAACTGGCTCTCTCACACCATCTCCCTCATTTACATTTTCAGTATCTCTTTGATGCTCTCTTATAATGGGTCCCTCATTGTTCTGAGCACCAAATATGTCATAAGGATAATCTGGTCCTTCATACCCTTCATCTAGCAAATCAAGTTCATCCATGTGAACATCTTCACTACCAAAAATTTGTCCATGGGTAGCTTGGTCATCCACATGCACAGCTCCACCAACACTACTGTCCCTTAAACCCTTAACAGGTTCTTCACTAACATTATTTTGGTCAACCACAGATGATCTAACAGTATTGGTCACCTCCTCACAATCAGTATCATCATCTTCATCATTCATTTCCCATGGCTGGTCTACTGCAATTGGTTGATTTGGTTCAATTATAGGTTCTTTAATAGCAATTGGTTCAACTTCAGGTTCTACATAAAGTGTGATTTAATTTATTGGCCATTTAGCATGTAGTTCACACATGTAGGTCACATTATCATCTGAAGTAATTAACCTTAACCCTTGCTCTAAGTCACCACCAGGTATTAAATAATAAATCCTACTATTAATGGGTCCCTCAGCCTTAACACAAATGTCTTGTATCTCAAAATGACTTAGTAGATCTGGACATTAGCCATTGTAGATACCTCACCACCTACATACTCTAAATCAGGGTTCCACTCAAAATTCCCACTATGGTGAATTGTAAAATCAAAACGAATTTTAGCAGCCATTTGCAGGAGTTAAAATACATGCACAAACAACCGTAATTAAATACATAACCAACACATGCACAGAGCACCAATGACAAAAGCAAAATAATTTCAGTTACACACCAAACACCAAGTAACGTGGGGTCAGAGACAAGAAACAGAACCAGCTAAACAATTTGTCTCCATGGGACCACATACAACCTAAAGATGCATCTAACCAAAATGTTCCTAAGGATCACAGTCATCAATGTCAACTATAAAAGAACAAACACACCAATGGTAAACTGCTAATTTTATGACAAAAAAACTTTAAACCGAATTACCTTCATTAATCGTTACACATTGAAAAAGAATAAACACAATAATGGTAAACCCTAGAAAGTCATTTCATACCAGATATAGAGGAAAATCCAAGCTTCAGCACACCTCCTCCTTGCTTGCAAGTGTTCGAGGATTTCACTTTGGCAATCAAAGTAAAGAAAGAAAGGGATTATGGGTTTGGGGATTTTTTGGGGTTCTAAGGTAGAGAGAGGGAGAGAGCTCGATCCTTGTTTTAGGATTCTAATTGGGTTCTAATTTTAGCTTATATAATAAAGAGGATTTTCTAACGGAAATGGCAGAGGTGGGTAACGGGGGTCTAACGGAGGCCACCTCAAGTGGGTTAAGTGACAACTTTTAAACTACAAGTGGACACTGTTAAAACGAGTCAAACCACAGGTGGGTTAAGTACAATTTCTCCATAAAAAATTACTCAAGAGAACAAATTTTAACATGGTTTGACTAACTCCAAGCCTATATTCACATAAATGCGAGCTAAAATTCACAATTAAAGCTCCGTTTGTTTTGCGCGTTTGACGTGCGCGTCTCGCATCAGACACATTTTTGGCTGGGATCCACATGTTGGTACCTGTTGCTAAAGGCAAAGCTATATAAAATTCAAATGTGAGCAAAATGAAGATGAAATGAGATATTTTTTCTATAGTTTACTATTTTTTATTTTTTTATTTAAGAGCAATCACACCAGCTTGTAGATAATCTTCTAAAATATAAAAAATGCTCAATTTTGCACATTTTAATCCAAAAAAACTCCACATCAATCTTTGTAAAAATGTCTAAATATACACAATAGTCTTGTAAATGAATAGTAACCGTGCATATATACACGGTTACTGTTCACGGTGTAAATAATTTTTTTCCTCTCTCCTCACTCTCTTTTTCTCATTTCCTTTCTCACCTCACTCTCACAGTTACTGTTCACAGTGTTAAAGAAATGAATATTTTATTTGAATAAATGTGTATAATAGACAAATCGATGTGGGTATTTTGTAAAAATAGGTATGTAAAATAAAAAAATTAGGTTTTAGATGTGCAAAATGGAAAAAATTTTGCACATACTGAGGTGGACGCTCTAAGTTGAACAAATGTAAGCTCTATTTTTTAAAAGAATTTATAAAACTAAAAAAAAAAACTAAATTGCTCTCACACTAGGGATATCAATTTGGGTTAGCGTATCAGATTCGTGTCGTGTCGAGGTAGGGGTATTTGACTAAATGGCTCAACCCGAATCCAATTCATTTAATAATTGTGTCATGATGCTTCAACCATATCCCAACCTGTTAATAAGGCGGGTTGATCTGACTTAACCCACTTGACACGCTTAATAAACAGATCATGTTGGGTTGACATGAACGTAACACTACCCATTTCATCCTATATAACATTAAATATAACATCCATTAAGAAATTTTTTTTTTACATCCAAAAAGCAGTGCATACACTTCAAGTCTTCAACTCACATGCAAAATAATATAGTTAAACAAAAATATATCTATCTAGAAATATGTTCTTTATACCTGAAAAGAAGTGCAAACACTTCAACCCAAATTCAAAATAACATAATTCAACAAAAATATAATATCCTCAGAGTTTGTAAAGTTTCAGGGGGTGTTTGGTAGAGGAGTTTGAATAATGTTATTTGGGTGTTTTTAATATACGTGTGGGTGAAAAAGTGTGTGTAAATGTGTTTAAAATGCTCAAAAGGTTACTTGAAATGGCCTACCAAACAGGCCCTCAATTTCTAATTATATACCTTATAAGTTTTTGTAATTATTCACTTTTCTTTTTAAATTTAAAATATAGATTGGATATAAAAAGTATCTGACAAATCTAAAATAAAATGAATATTTATTTGTTATATAAGTTAAATGGGTTGTGTTTTAAATGGGTCATTTCAGATTAATATAAATAAATTAGCGTGTCAAATGTGTCTATTACGAATTACGTGAGTTGACCTACTTATGACACATTTTTTATCATATCATTTTTTAGTTGACCCGTTTATGACCCAAATCCGTTAAAACCCATCTCTAACGTATCGTGTTCGAGGATTAGATTGAACATTAACACCTCTAACTCTAACCACCCATAAATAAAAAAAATGTAATTATGATTTTTTTATATATTAATATATATACACCATTTCTTATGTTTCATTTTATATTTTAATAAGGCAACAAAATAGGTTGTAGACCGTAAAGAGTAAACGCTGCAAACTACATTGGAATAAAAAAAGCTATGGAACCTCCTGTTAATAACACAACAAAATAGGTACAAACTGTGCCAACTGTAAAGTTTAAATGCATGTCAGTTTGTGTGGACGGTGGAGAAGTTTACTAAAAATTTCAAAAGGAGGTGACATGAATAATGAAACTATCTTCTCGATACAAATTAGAAAATAAATAAATAAATAAATGATATGATATGATATGATACGATAAGCAAACATGTCAGATCCAATTTAAGTTAGTTAATAATAATAATAAACATAATAAAAAAATAACTTTAATCAAGTAAATTTATATATATTTTTTTAAAAAATATAAATTTATATTAACATTATTTATTTTATATTTTATTTTGTATTATTTTTTTATGTATGTCGAAAATGAAGGAAAATAAAGGATACTGATTATTGTGTGTGAAGAAAGATATACAATTAAAAAAATCAAGAAAAAATTAATATATCAATAAAATATTGTGTAAAATAGATAATCTAACTTGTGATATTTTGAAAAATAGGGTGTTTTGACTTAGGGCTGGATTAACAATTTTAGGGGACAAAAGCTTTAAATACGGTATTTTCTTATTTTTAAATTTTAATTAATTACATAATTTTTATTTAATTTTTAATTTTTCTATCTATTTTATTTTTATTTTTGCCTGTTGAAATGAAAATTTATTAATTAAGCTTTTGTATTCAAGTTCCGCTAATATTTCATTTTTTATTGGTTAAAAAAATAGAAATAAAAAATGATTTATAATACAAAAATATAATTTGACTAAAATAAAATTTTAAGTATAAAACAATCTAAACTTTACCAGATGATGTGGTTAGTTTATATTCTAAACTTGCACAATTGAAATTTATTTATCACATAACTCAATAAATTAGTATTAACACAAAATAGATTATTCTAAATTTATATTTTTTATTATGATAATTTTTATATGGATATTTAGATTTGCTTAAAATTATTATTATTAAATAAAATATAATTAATGAAAATATATTAGACAAATATAAATTAAAAAGTAAATTTCATTCATACCTTTTGAGGTTTGGGCTAATGTCAATTAAGTTTAAGACTTTTCAAAACTATCTAATGCGGTTCTTAAAGCCAATTTAGGTACTGGTTGAGAAAAAATAAATAACTATTTAGGGACCAAGTTGATTTTGGGAACCAAATTAACTAATTTTAAAAAATTTAAACTTAATTGATATTAATTAAAATCTCAAGTAATATTATTGAAATTCACCTTAAATTAAATAAACTGGTTCAAATATAAAAAATTAAAAATTGGTACAAATTGAAAAGTTATACAACTAATTAAAAACAAAAATTATAACATATTTTGATAATATAACATGATAACAAAAGTGGGAGTTGAGGTGATATCACATCAACCCACGTGATAGTTGCAGACTATATTGGAATCAAAAAAGGCTATGGACCCTATTGTTTATAACATAACAAAAAAGGTACAAACTGTGTAAATTGTAAAGTGTAAATGCGTGTGGACAGGGAAAAAGTCGAATCAAAATTTCAAAAGAATGTGATATGAATAAATGAAACTATTTTTTCGAATTTTTTATTTAAAACAATAATAATAAATGATTTGATAGGCGAATAAGTCGGATGGATTTAAGTCAGTCAATAATAATAATAATAAGAAAAAAAATTATAACATATTTTGATAATATAACATGATAATAAAAGTGGGGGTTGAGGTGATATCACATCAACCCACGTGATAGTTGCAGACTATATTGGAATCAAAAAAGGCTATGGACCCTATTGTTAATAACATAACAAAATTGGTACAAACTGTGTAAATTGTAAAGTGTAAATGTGTGTGGACAGGGAAAAAGTCTATTCAAAATTTCAAAAGAATGTGATATGAATAAATGAAACTATTTTCTCGAATTATTTTTAAATAATAATAATAAATGATTTGGTAGGCGAACAAGTCGGATGGATTTAAGTCAGTCAATAATAATAATAATAATAATAATAATAATAAGAGCATTTTTTTTTTAGAAGGATAATAAGAGCATCTAAGTCAGTGGGTATGTAACGGAATGTTTGCTAGGGGAGCTTGAGTGTTTTTAATATATGTGTGGATTAAAAAATGTGTGAAAATATATGTAATGTTGTTTAAAATGTTCCATTTGAGCTTACCTACCAAACATCCCTAAATTTTGTAAATTTACACATCTAAAACTTACTTTTTATATTTTACACTCCAATTTTTACAAAACACCTACATCAATTTGTCTATTAGATTCAAATAAAATATTCAATCCACACCCACCATGAACTCACCCAACCACCATCATCAACCCACCTCAACCCACCCAGCCACCATCATCAACACACCCAACCACCATCATCAACTCACAAATCTTCAGCTAATTCATTCTTATCAAACACATAAACAGCCACCAAAAAAAAAAAAAAAAAAAAAAACACACACACACACACACACACACACACACACACATCCATACAAGTGGCTTGCAGAGCTACCCAGATAGGAAAAAAAAAAAAACAAAACAAAAGAAACCAAGTAGAGAAGGTGTAGATGGGTCTCATGGAGCTACCCCAAGCGGCTTGCTTGGACTTGGACTTGGCAGATGGGTCTCATGGGTTATCGAACTCTTCTTCTTCCTCAACAGCTCTCAAGTTTGGGCAATCTGGTCTCTAATAGCTTGTTTGGGAGTTAAAAAAAGGAGGAGCAGTAGAGTAGAGGGAGGGAGAGTAATTCAATTATCTTGTTTGGAAGTTTTTTAAGGATGGAGGGGGAGGAATTTGGAGGGATTTCAACTACCTTTAACCCCTCATTTTTAATTCCTCCAAATTGGAGAGATTTAGAGGGAGAGTATAGTAGATAAGTTATTGGCCAGATGAATTTCCTACTTTACCCTTTCTAAATTAACAAAATTACCCTTTCTAAAGGGTTAATTACCCCCTTCCCCCTCCCTAATTTTAAAAACATCCAAATAATGTAGAGAGGAATCATTCCCCTCTACTCTCCTCCCCACAACTTTCCTCCCCACAACTCTCCTTTCCTCTACTCCCTTCTACTCTCCTCCCTCTCTAAACTTCCAAACAAGCTATAAGTCTTTAAGCGATTTGGTCTCTAAGTTTTTGAGCGATTTAATTGAAGATAAGATTGAAGAACGGCGGCATCATTTTAAGCCATCTGATTGAAGATCAGATTGAAGGATGTCGTTGGTGTTGCTTAGTGAGAGGAGAGAAGCTGAGACTTGAGAGGCATTGGTGTTTGCTTAGTGGAAGGAGAGAGAGAAAAAAAAGCGAAAAATGTGTTTTTATACTGTATAAAGATAATATTAAAATAATGGATAAACAAACTACAGTAATCGTGTAAATACACACAGCTCATGGAAATATTTATACATCTTTACACCTTTTTACATTCACTGATGTGGTTGTTTTTTTTGCTCAAAATATATAAAATTTGTACTTTTTTCTATTTTAAAAGACTATAGATAGGCCGATGTGGTTGCTCTAATAAACATAATATGTTCATAATTGTGTAAATTTACAAGTTTTTATAGTTTTAATTATGTAAATTTATATTGATACTATTCATTATACATTTAATTTTTTTATTATTTCTTTACGTATCTCAAGAATGAAGAAAGAGGATGGAGAGCATTCGCATCCGGAATGCTAAATGCCATATGTAAGGTTTATTTAGCATTTTTCCCTTAAAAACCTCCCACATCCGAAATTACAAATGCTCAAAATTGTAAATTTTTTTACAATTCTGCTACAGTGCCATTCTACATGTAGAATGGCACTGTTGGATAACTTTTTTAATCTAATTTATTCTTTCTCTCACCTCTATGTCAAACTTCTCAACTCTCTTTCCGTCTTGCTTCTCTTCTCTCTCACTCTGGTTCTTTTGTTTGCTCTCTTCTCTCCTCAAACCCAAAATCCCGTGTGGTGGTGGCACCACTGTATGTCACATCCATCCCATTATTATTCAGCAGCAAAACACCATGACTTTGAATGGCCGGTGATGATGATGATGATCTGGCATCCTTGTAAAACAAATGCGACCCATAAAGATTGACATCGAGATTAGCATTGGCGATATCGGCGTTTCACAAAATGAGCGTCTGAGTGTCATCGGAACAAGCTTGAAGGATCGCTTGGTTTGCTCGCCCATCCTCAGTCTTTCTCGTTTAAAGCATACACCAGAGCTAGGTTGGGTTCGTGGATTGATTTGGGCGTGGTGGTGGGCTGGGGTCGGTTGATGGTGGGTTTGGATCGGCGTGGATCGAAGCTCTGATGGTGGGTTTGGTGGTGGATCGGGGTGGATTGGTACTTCGATGGTGGGTTTGATGGTGGATTGGCGTGGATCGGTGCTCTGATGTTGGGTTTGATGGTGGATCGGCCTGGATTGGTGCTTTGATGGTGGATCGGTTTGACCGTGGGTTGCTATTTTTTTTTTTTTGTTGGAGTTAGATAATAGATTATGGGTTGCTGGCGGTGGCGGTTGTGTTAGGTATGTGTAATGTGGCGATGGTGGGCTTGTGTTGCATTGTAAACGAGGGTGATTGTGGGATATATTATTTATTAGGTGAAAATATTATTTTAATGAGTAGAATAAGAAAATAAAAGTTGAGATGCTGGGAGTATTGTAAAACTGTATTGTATAATTGATAAATTAAGTAGTTTTTTGGGATGGTAAAATAAAGTAGAATTAGAATTTGGGATGTAGATGCTCTGATTGTTGTGTGTGAAAAAAAATATACAATAAAAAAAAATTGATATTTCAATGAAACGCTGTGTGACATAAATAATTGTTTTGAAAAACTGAGGTGTTTTGATTTAGAGCCGGATTAACAATTTTAGGGAGCGAAAATTTTAAATACTGTAAAATCGGTACAAATTGAAAAGTCATACATTTAATTAAAAAAAAAATTATAACATATTTTGATAATATAACATAATAACAAAAGTGGGGGTTGATATGATGTCACATCAACCCACGTGATAGTTGCAGACCATATTAGAATAAAAAAGGCTATGGACTCTATTGTTAATAACACAACAAAATATGTATAAATTGTGCAAACTGTAAAGTGTAAATGCACGTCTGTGTGTGGACAGTGAAAAAGTTTATTCAAAATTTCAAAAGGGTGCGATATGAATAATTGAAATTATTTTTTTAGATTTTATTTTAAAAAAATAATAAATGATTTGATAGGCGAACAAGCTGGATGGATTTAAATCGGTCAATAATAATAATAATAATAATAAACATAATATGGAATCTTTTGGCTTAATATTGTTATTTTTAAAATATATTTGCGTTTTAGGTACTGTTTAAAGTTAATTAGGATCCTGAGGAAAGAGAGTGAATTTCGGCAACACTGTTGCCGAAATTCACTCAAAAAGTTGGAGAGAGAAAACCCGTTGGTGTGCTCGGGTGAGGGTGCTCCAAAAAAAATTTTTTGCCCCCCTATTTCGGTAATGCCATTACCGAAATAGAGGGAAAAATTAAAAAATTTTACCCCCCTATTTCGGTAATGCTATTACCGAAAATAGGGGGCAACTTTCGTCTTTTTTTTTTTTTTTTTTTTTTTTTCATCCTATCCTATTTCGGTAAGGGCATTACCGAAATAGGTGGGCCAAATTTTTTTTTTTTTTTCATCCTATCCTATTTCGGTAAGGGTATTACCGAAATAGGTGGGCCAATTTTTTTTTTTTTCATCCTATCCTATTTCGGTAAGGGTATTACCGAAATAGGTGGGCCAATTTTTTTTTTTTTTTCATCCTATCCTATTTCGGTAAGGGCATTACCGAAATAGGGGGGCAATTTTTTTTTTTTTTTTCACATCCTATTTCGGTAAGGGGAAAAAACAATTTTACCATTTGAAAAAAATTGTGACATTTGTGGCGATGGTGGTATTGCCGAAATAGAGGAAAAATAAATAAATTTTGTAATTAGTTTGTGGCAATGCCATTGTCGAAATAGAGGGAAAAAAAATTGTAATTTATTTGTGACAATGCCATTGCCGAAATAGAGGGAAAAAAAAATAAATTTTGCAATTAGTTTGTGGCAATGTCATTGCCGAAATAGAGGGAAAAAGTACACAGATTCTTTTTCCTTTTTCTCTTTCATAACTTCCATTCTTTTATAGCTTCCTCCGTCAACTCGTTGTCAGAGATTTTTTTTCTCTTTCATAGCTTCCACGTATTGACAAAATTGCAATTGATTTGTAGCAATACCATTGCCGAAATAAAGGGGAAAAAATAAATTTTGTAATTAGTTTGTGGCAATGCCATTGTCAAAATAGAGGAAAAAAATTGCAATTGATTTGTGGTAATGCCATTGCCGAACTAGAGGGGGAAAAATAAATTTTACAATTATTTTGTGGCAATGCCATTGTCGAAATGGAGGGAAAAAAAATTTGTGGCAACGGCATTGCCGAAATATAGGGAAAAAAACAAAAAAACAAAATTTGCAATTGGTTTGTGGCAATGTCATTGCCGAAATAGAAGAGAAAAAAATTTTACAATTCATTTGTAGCAATGCCATTGCCGAAATAGAGGGGAAAAATAAATTTTACAATTAGTTTGTGGCAATGCCATTGCCGAAATAAGTTTATTTTTTTCCCCTTTATTTTGGCAATGGCATTGCCACAAATCAATTGCAATTTTATCAATACGTGAAAACTATGAAAGAGAAAAAGAATCTCTGGCAACGAGTTGACGAAGGAAGCTATAAAAGAATGGAAGCTATGAAAGAGAAAAAGGAAAAAAGAAGCTATGTACTTTTTCCCTCTATTTTGGCAATGTCGTTGCCACAAATGCCACAAATTTTTTTTCCTTTATTTTTCCCCTCTATTTCGGCAATGACATTGCCACAAATCAATTATAATTTTTTTTTCCTCTATTTCGGCAATGGCATTGCTACAAACTAATTGCAAAATTTATTTTTTTCCCCCCTATTTCGGCAACGGCATTGCCACAAATGAATTGTAAAATTTTTTTCCCCTCTATTTCGGCAATGACATTGCCACAAACCAATTGCAAATTTTGTTTTTTTGTTTTTTTCCCTATATTTCGGCAATGCCGTTGCCACAAATGCCACAAATTTTTTTTCCCTCCATTTCGACAATGGCATTGCCACAAACTAATTGTAAAATTTATTTTTTCCCCTCTATTTTGGCAATGGCATTACCACAAATCAATTGCAATTTTTTTCCCTCTATTTCGACAATGGCATTGCCACAAACTAATTGCAAAATTTATTTTTTCCCCTTTATTTCGGCAATGGTATTGCTACAAATCAATTGCAATTTTGTCAATACGTGGAAGCTATGAAAGAGAAAAAAAATCTCTGACAACGAGTTGACGGAGGAAGCTATAAAAGAATGGAAGCTATGAAAGAGAAAAAGGAAAAAAAAATCTGTGTACTTTTTCCCTCTATTTCGGCAATGACATTGCCACAAACTAATTGCAAAATTTATTTTTTTTCCCTCTATTTCAGCAATGGCATTGTTACAAATAAATTACAATTTTTTTCCCTCTATTTCGACAATGGCATTGCCACAAACTAATTACAAATTTATTTATTTTTCCTCTATTTCGGCAATACCACCATCGCCACAAATGTCACAATTTTTTTCAAATGGTAAAATTTTTTTTCCCCTTACCGAAATAGGATGTGAAAAAAAAAAAAAATTTTGCCCCCCTATTTCGGTAATGCCCTTACCGAAATAGGATAGAATGAAAAAAAAAAAAAAAAATTGGCCCACCTATTTCGGTAATACCCTTACCGAAATAGGAGGGAAAAGTTTTTTCCTCCTATTTCAGTAAGCATTACCGAAATAGGATAGGATGAAAAAAAAAAAAAAAAATTGGCCCACCTATTTCAGTAATGCCCTTACCGAAATAGGATAGGATGAAAAAAAAAAAAAAAAAAAAAAAAGAGGAAGAAGAAGAAAGTTGCCCCCTATTTTCGGTAATGGCATTACCGAAATAGGGGGGGGGTAAAATTTTTTAATTTTTTCCCTCCTATTTCGGTAATGGCATTACCGAAATAGGGGGGCAAAAAATTTTTTTTGGAGCACCCTCACTCGAGCACACCAACGGGTTTTCTCTCTCCAACTTTTTGAGTGAATTTCGGCAACAGTGTTGCCGAAATTCACTCTCTTTCCTCAAAATTCTAATTAACTTCAAACAGTGCCTACAACGCAAATATACTTTAAAAATAACAATATTCAGCCAAAAGACTCCATAATATGTATATAATTGTACAAATTGTATAAGTTGTAAAGTGTAAATGCATTTGTGCGTGGTCAGTGAAAAAGTTTATTCAAAATTTCAAAAGGATGAGATTTGAATATATGAAACTATTTTTTCTATTTAAAAAAAAAAAAATAACAAATGATTTGATAGGTGAACAAGTCGGATGGATTTAAGTTGGTCAATAATAATAATAATAACAAACATAATATGTTTATAATTATATAAATTTATAAGTTTTTATAGTTTTAATTATCTAAATTTATATTGGTATTATTTATTATACATTTAATTTTTTTATTATTTCTTTATGTATCTCAAGAATGAAGGAAGAAAGTGGATGATGATTGTTGTATTAAAAAAAATATACAATTAAAAAAATCAAGAAAAAATTGATATTTCAATGAAATGTTGTGTAATATAGATAATCTGACATGGTATGTTTTGAAAAATGAAGTGTTTTAACTTAGGGTCAGATTAACAATTTTAGGGAGCAAAAAATTTAAATACGGCATTTTCTTATATTTAAAATTTAATTAATTAAATAATATTTATTTAATTTTAAATAATTTTTATCTTTTTTATTTTGGCCTTTTGAAATGAAAATTTATTAATTAAGCTTTTGTATTCAAGTTCTACTAATATTTTATTTTTTATTGGTTTAAAAAGCAAAAATAAAAATGATTTATAATACAAAATTATAATTTGACTAAAATAAAATTTAAGTATAAAACAATCTCAACTTTACCAGACGTGGTTAGTTTATATTCTAAACTTACACAATTGAAATTTATTTATCACATAACTAAATAAATTAGTTCTAACACAAAATAAATTATTCTAAATTTATATTTTTTATTGTGATAATTTTTATATAGATATTTATATTTGCTTAAAATTATTATTATTAAATAAAGGATAATTAATAAAAATATATTAGACAAATATAAATTAAATAAACTGGTTCAAATATAAAAAATTGAAAATAGATACAAATTAAAAGTCATATAACTAATTTAAAAATATAAAAAAATTATAACATTTTTAATAATAAAAATGATAACATAAAAAAAAAAAAGTAGGAGTTAATGTGATATCGCATCAACCCACGTGATAGTTGCAGACAATATTGGAATCAAAATAAGCTATGGGCCCTATTCATCTTAATTTTGCTCATGTTTGATTTTTTTATAGCTTGGCCTTTAGCAGCAGGTACCGATATGTGGATCCCACCCTCAGTCCGCGTGAGAATCTCCAACGCAGAGTTCAAGAAATTTTCTCCATTCAGGTACCAACATGTGGATCCCAGCCAAAAACGCGTCTGACGCGAGACGGGCACGCGAGACGCGCAAAACACTCTGCACAACACCAAGGGCCACAGAATAGAGCTGAACTTTAATAAAATGAGTAAAGTAAGTCAAAAGTTTTTTTTAAAGTAAAAAGTAGACTAGACTATAAACGGAAGACTCTCTCTTACGCACAACACTCTGCAAATTCCTCTGTTTTAAACTAGCAATTACACAAATAGGCTTCACTATAAACGGAAGACTCCCTCTCTCTCTCTCTCTCTCTCACGCACAACACGCTGCAGATTCCTCCATTTAAACCAGCAATTGCACAATATAAGAGCTTCACCGACGATACAATTATTAGTTTGTTATTGCTATTCTCCAAAATCTGTAAGTTCTTACTTTTTATTTTTAATTTTTTGTATAAGTATCTGTAAGTTCTCACTTGGACGTGCTCTTTTATTTCCTCTCTTTAGTTTTACTCTTTAATTTCAATATCGTTTCCTTTTACCCCTTATTTATTTATTTATTTATTTTTACTTGAAATCTAATTGAATAAAATTTTGGTGAGTATCTATAATTCTGTATTGTGATTCAAGAATTTTTTGTAAACTTAGATCGGCTTTCATGGATACAATAAGCCCATCTTCTTCGTCTTCTTCTACCCATCAGTGGAAATATCATGTCTTTCTAAGTTTTAGAGGTGAGGATACGCGCAACAATTTTACAGACCATCTATATGCTGCCTTGAAGCAAAAGGGTATCTACACCTTTAGGGACGATAAAAAGCTCGAGAGAGGAAAGCGTATATCTGAGCTTTTTAAAGCAATAGAAGACTCCCTCTTTACAATTGTCATTCTCTCAAAAAATTATGCATCCTCGACATGGTGTTTGGATGAACTTGTGAAAATCATGGAATGCGAAAAAAAGATGGGGCAAATAGTTCTGCCCATTTTTTACCACGTTGAACCATCTGTGGTGCGAAAACAAACAGGGACTTATGAAGAAGCGTTTGTTGAACATGAAAAACGTTTCAATAAGAATTTAAAAAAAGTTCACGAGTGGCGAGCTGCTTTGACAGATGTTACCAATCTCTCGGGATGGTCTTTAGGTGACAGGTAATTGCTACTAAAACATTATTTCCACTGAATTTAAATTACCATTTGCATTGAATTACTAGATCTATATTATAACTATTCATTAGGATATGATTCTAAAGCATTTGAATTTTGACATGACAACAAGGGGGGGGCGGTCCAATATTGGACTGTATACTTGCTATAATAAATATAATAATACAGCGATGGGGGCAGTTCTTTTATATTATATTTTATTTATTAACGCTACTTAAAAATCCATGCATTACACGGTTTTAATCATAAACATATAAAATATAAATTTTATTTGATAAATAATAATTATATGAATGATCAATTATGTAAATATTTGTGAATTTATGTTTGTTAATTAAATTGTTTGAACTTTTAGAGTTTTTATTGTTTTAAGAAAATATTAATTATGCATTGAAACACCTAGGGTAAACCCAATATGTAATTTGTAAATTTTACTAAATTAAAACATAAATTATAATAAATAATCAAAAGACCAAACAATTATTCGAAGTCTTGGTAATAGATAAGATAATGGATAATTTCATCTGATTCGACGTTGTATATTCCTTTGACTTTCTTTTAAGTAATTTTTTAAATATTATTCAAGATAATATATATTCATAAATTTTAATTTAAATCTTGAACAAAGATCTAAAACATGCACGATTTTGATCATGAAATTAGGTCAGAAAATTTTAGAATATGTAATTTATTTGAGGAGAAATAACTAATGTAATGAGCATAATTATATAACTTTATAATTCTGATATGATGTTAACTTTTATAATTCTAATCTAATATATTGACTGTCTGACAACAACATTTGTAATTACTTGTAACAGAGTGTTTGCATATTGTAAGTGAAACACTCTGAAGATTTGTTTAAAGTATTGTATGATTCTCATCTTACTAATTTACCAGAATGCAGAGTTCAACACATAATGTACGAACTCGATACATAAACAAAAACAAAATGCAAAACTCTCCGTATAGAATTTTACTAACTCCATCACTCAAATCCATTACACATTACGCAACTCAAATCTCCATACGAAACTAAAACTGTTTAAAAAATTTTAAGAAATCATAAAATAAATATGGCCTGACTTTGATTAAAGACAAAATAAAGAGATCGGGCCAAGGGGCAAAAAAGGCACAAAAAAAGAAGTGAGTGATGGCTCACAATTTCTCCATTGCTAATGAAGAGCATGCCAAAATGGTATCTCAAATATAAAATTGAAATTTGAAATTAGATTTGGTTTGACAAAGATATTTGAGCTATAATTTGGCGGTCAAACAAAGAATTTGTAAGTAAAGAAAACACCTAAAGCGTATAAAATATTAGAGAAAAAAAATTGTGTATTAAAAAATAAAATCGAATGACAATTCTCAAATATACCAAAAAAAAAAAAAGCCTAGAGGTAGAATTGTGTGAGAAAAATGACTCGCTATAACATAGAGTTATAGACAATTTACAGTTAATTACAAAATTTGAATAACTACATTCTTACTTTTGTTTTTTGCCCTCTAACTTTGTAAGCTATGATCTCTATAGGAAATTTATTCAGTGTCCTCGTATCACATGTTAAAAACAAAGGATTGGGAAAAAAAAAAAAACTGTTTTTAAGAACGACGATTTAAGCAGTAATTGTAATTGGGGGGAAAATTGATAATAACAGAAGATTAAAAAAAAAAGAACAATTATAAAATAAAAGTTTATATGAACAATCAATTTCACCTTCTTCTTCTTCTACAAGACCAATCTCATATATTGCATGACCAATGCCACTTCGACTTCTATTTTTAGATGACCAGCGATCTTGTTTTCATGCTACATCTTTCATGGCTCCCTTGAGATGGAGATGGTAATGAAGTGTTGGATATGGACGATAATGGAAAATAAGATATTAATAGTTTTTTTGGTATCTTAGTGATATGGGAAAGTGAGAAAGCATGTACATTTAGGGAGATCAAGCAATTGTAATGGTTGATCATAATGCAAGTTATAGGCAATTAATAATGGTTGATGACTTCCATATATTATGAACAGTTTTAGGTAAATTAAAATGAGAAAGCATTATTACAAAAAAATTGTGGGATTGATAAGTTCCATACTTATAGTGTCTCATTTTTTGAAGAATAGTTGTATGAGTGCAATAACTAAACAAATGAGGGAAAAAAAAAGAAAAAAAAAAAGAAAAAAGAAAGACTGATTGGACAACCGTATACAGAAAAAATAAAAATGGTGTTTTAAAGCTACTAATACATATTTATAGTCACTAATGAGTGATGACTTCCATTTTTAGGTGAGTAAAAATTATAATAATTACTGAACATTTAAGGGCTTATTGGTGTAATTAATAGTGAACATTTAGGTGCATACATTTAAAAAAAAAAAAAAAGATATAAACTCAATTCTTAACATTTATTTTTTTTGGCTAGCCCATCATTTTAGAAAGTAGTCTCTCTCTTCTTTTTTTATTTATTTATTTTTTATTTATTTATTTTTATTATATATAATTAGATGTTTCTCAAAAATAGGAAAAAAAGAAAAAAGAAGCATCTATAATTAGATAACTACAAAACATTTTTTTATTTTTTTTAAAGATTTTATGCAGCACTTATGGGGGCTTCGAATGAAAGTGATTGTTTTTTTTTTTTTTTAATTTTAATTATTTTATTTTATAGATACATTGTTTATTATCAAATGGTCAAATGTAAGTTATTGTTTATTATGTGTGTGTACATGTTTGTGAAGGATGAAGCAGGAAAACATTATTAAATTAATTAAGTTTATACGTAATAATATGTTTGTGGACAAACACATTAGTATGAGGCTTGATTTAAGTATATAAAATATTAGGCCAAATTATAAATTGCACTTTAACTTTAACCAAAATTCAATTCAGACCTCTTAACTACACTCTCATTCAATCAAGTCATCTAGTTTCATGTTATTCAATTTAGGCATTCCATTAGGGTTGACCCTCTAGACGACGACATTTTGTTTTAGGGCATGATGTTGTTTTGGGGCACTTAATGACAATATTGTAACATTAGTGGACGAAAGACCTTAATTAAATAAACTTAAAACTTTAAAGACTTAATTGAATGAAAGTAAAATTAAAATACTAGATTAATTTTAAATAAAAGTTAGAGAGTGCAATTTATAATTTAGCCAAAATATTTACTTTTTTGATAATATAGTATTATCATTTGTTAATATGTGTGTGTGTGTGTGTGTGTGTGTGTGTGTGTGTGTGAATATACCCATATATTCTTGACTGTGGATTGAAAAATTGTGTGTGTGTGAATATACCCATATATTCTTGACTTTGGATTGAAAAATTTTGTAAATAAGTTAATAAGATATTAATTTACTATTTATAATTTATTGATATTATAAATACCTCATTTTGTGACAAAATTAATTTATAATTTTCAACAGTAAAATATTGATGAATCTAATTTTTATAAGTTTTAAATGAAATCATTCTACTCAATAAACTCAAAAAATATATTTTCAACTATAATTTAATAATTTATAATTGGAATGTATTTTTAAACAAACTCAAGCTTGTTTGACAAGAAAATGAACCAAGGTCAAACGTGAAATCTAATTAATTTGGTGGTAAGCTTGAGCTTAGCTCATGTTCTACATAAAATTAAATAAACAATTTTGAAATATTAAGGCTATGCTTAGCTCATCTCATCTCATCTCCATCACAACCCTATTATTATTGTTATTATTTTGATGTCTGATTACCTTTTTACACCAAAATTATTAAACTCCTTAATTTCCTAATTATCAAAGTGGTTTCATTTGAATTTTAAACGATTTAGTCAAAATTTACACATTGACTCAAGATTCCCTTGAACAAATTTTCATTCTTTGCTATGACAACTCAACTTTAATGAAGAATATAACAACTAACTTTTATTTAACCCAAGCCAAGCTTGCGTGTCTTAAACAAATTTTGTATATCCACTAAATATATCCTTCTCATGAATTAGATTTGATAAAATTTTAGGCTTTGATACTTTTGTTGTAATTCGTGAATAGCATAAGTGCATTCATACAAGTAATAGAAAAACTCCATGACTACATCTTAAGGCTTCAAGTTAAGGTAACTTGAAAAACTCCATGTCTACATCTTTGGGTAGCACTAACTGACACCTTTTGATAATTCAAACAAAGACATCTGTAGTTTAATTTTCCCCTCCCCATTATAAGCTTCCTAATTTAAAAAAAACTAAAATCCCCTATTATACATAGAGAGTACAATCCCATAATTTAATCATACAGGTGACATTCACAAACTCAAATTATTGAAATTAATGAAGCTATAACTATACTGAAAAAAGGAACCCAAAATTTCAATTCACACACAATGGCTTTTTGCTACTCTTGAACATTTCCATGTGTGATGCATCTTTCAGCTTCCAAATGCAATCACACGGTGTGTACATATATTCTAATGTGAACGTCTTTCAACCTTTTTATTCCCCTTATAGGAGGGCTTTTTCAACCAGAAGTCCCTATTTGAACAAAAACTATCAGCTGTTAACCCTTAATAGTTAATAGCATTATATATTATAGGAGGACCTTTTCAACCAGAAGTCCCTATTTGAACAAAAATTGCTATCAGCTGTCAACTCCTAATAGTTAATAGCTTTATATATATGTATATATATATATATATATATATACACGCGCGCGCACACAACTACAACAGTAATTCATTTATCTTTTCAGTGATATTGGATCTTTTGTTTGTTTTTTTTTTAAGCACGGCGGGGGAGTGGGTGGGGAAATGATGGGTTAAATCGCATTGCTTAATTGTCATTTTTCTTTGCAGGCCTGAGGTAGAATTTATCCAAGATATTATAGAAGTGATATCGCTTAAATTGAGTTCTTTGTTCCCCAAAGATATCAACGGCTTAGTAGGAATTGATTCTCGATTGGAGGAATTGATGTCGCTTTTAGCCGTGGGATCAAATGAGGTTCGCATTATTGGGATTTGGGGAATGGGGGGTATTGGTAAGACAACTCTTGCTAGAGTTGTTTATAATCAGATTTTTAATGAATTTGAATGTGGTTGTTTTATCGCTAATGTTAGGAGTGAATCTGAAAAATGGGGGTTACTTCCATTGCAACAAAAACTTATTCATGACATTTTGATGGGGGAAAGTGTGAATAAAAGGGATGATTTTGATGGTGTTTTTGAGATCAAGAGTAGGTTATGTCATAAAAAGATTCTTCTTGTTCTTGATGATGTAAATCATTTCAATCAGTTAGAAATGTTAGCCGGGGACTCTAAATGGTTTGGTCCAGGTAGTAGAGTCATCATAACAACAAGAGATGAACATTTGTTGATAAGGCATAAGGTACATGGAATATATGTGGCTCACAAACTGAATGATTATGAGGCCCTTCAACTTTTTAGTTTGAAGGCCTTCGATAATAATCATCCTCCCAAAGATTATCTAGACTTGTCCACATCTTTTGTAGATTATGCTAAAGGTCTTCCTTTAGCTATTAGTGTTTTGGGTTCTTTTTTGTACAACAGAAGTAAGGAGGAATGGGAAGCTACATTAGATAGGCTCAAAGTATATCCTGAAAAAGAAATTATTGAAATACTTGAAATAGGTTTTGATGGACTTAGGAGTACAGAAAAGGAAATATTTCTACATATTGCATGTTTCTTCAATATGAAGGAAGAAGATTATATAGTAGAAGTACTAGACTGTCTTGGCCTTTGCCCTAAAATTGGATTAAAGGTTCTCATTGAAAAGTCTCTTCTAAAACAGTCTGGAGAACAATATAAGATGCATGACTTACTACAGAAAATGGGACAAGACATAGTTTGTCGAGATTATCCACAGGAACCTGGAAAGTGGAGGAAATTGTGGTTATATAAAGACATTCACAATGTGTTGATGAAAAATAAGGTAACAGATTTTCTAGATAATATACCTTATCTTGTTATTCAAAGAAGTTGAAATTTGAACATTTCTAATAATCATATATCTTGCAACAAACTCATTTATTTTTCTTTATTATTAGGAAATGGAAGCAATTCAAGGACTTGTCCTTGAATTGGGTGGACTACATGAATTAGAAAAGGCACATTTGAATCTTGAAGCTCTTTCAAGGATGCCTAACCTTCAATTGCTTATAATTCATGGGGTTCAAGTTCTACATGGCTGTAAACATCTTCCTAATAACTTAAGATTTCTTGATTGGGAAGGGTATCCTTCAAGGTCGTTGCCACTGGATTTCAAGCTAGGTGAGCTTGGTGCACTTAACTTGTTGGATAGTAAAATTGAACGGCTTTGGAAAGATACAAAGGTGAGATTGTGATTTTAGTACTCCGATACAACTTAGTTTTTTAATTTTCAATAAATTTTAAGGTTTATTAAATCTAACTCTTCTACGGTATATTTTGGCTTTTAACAGTACTCGAAGAAGTTAAAGTTCATTAAATTGAGCAATTCCGTAAACCTTATTGCAACTCCTGACTTCACTGAAGTTCCCAATCTTGAGAAATTGGTTTTTAATGGTTGTATAAGTTTACATGAGGTTCATCCGTCTCTTATGGTTCTTAAGAGGCTCACTCTCCTTGATCTAAAAAACTGCAAAAGCCTTGGAAGTCTTCCAAACAAGTTTGAAATGGAGTCTCTTGAAATTCTCATTCTTTCTGGCTGTTCAAAAATCAAAAGAATTCCAGAATTTATGGGAAATATGAAACGCTTATCAAAACTTCACTTAAATGGCACTGGTATTATGGAACTTCCATTTTCAGTTGAACATTTGACTAACCTTATTTCATTGAATTTAAGATATTGCCAGAATCTTGTGTGTCTTCCTAGTATCATATGTAGCTTCAAGTCACTTAAAGATATTGATTTGGCTGGATGCTTGAAGCTTGACAGTCTACCGGAGAACTTAGGTAATGTTGAAAGTTTAGAGGTGCTTAATGTGAGTGGAATTTCTTTTAGAGAGTTGCCTGCCTCTATTGTTGCCTTAAGGAATCTTAAAATACTATCTTTTAGGGGATGTCATGGGCCAGCAACAAGAAACCTAAATCTTTTGATGCCTTCCTTTTTGGGTATGTGTTCTTTAAAGAGGTTGAACCTGAGTGATTGTAATCTCCAAATAATCCCTAATGATATTGGGAACTTATCCTCTTTAAGACATTTAAATCTAAGTGAAAATCTCTTTAGTTTCCTTCCAGAAAGCATTGTGCAACTACCTAATTTGTTGGAAATTTGTTTACACAATTGTACAAAACTTCGTTCTTTGTCACAATTGCCATCAAGGATTAATTGTGTTAGAGCAGACGGTTGTACCTCATTGGAAGCATTTCCAATTGCACAAGACTTTGTTGATTGTGACAATCATCAATGGACACAGTTTTATTTCTTCAATTGCGTCAAATTGGCTGATAATCATGGTCAGAGTGACATGTTCTTGATGAGAATGCTATTATCATTGCATCAGGTCTCTCTCTCTCTCTCTCTCTCTCTCTCTCTATATATATATATATATATATATCAATTCTAAACATTATGGTTTGTATGTTTCAGGAAATCTGTAGGCGGTCTACAAAGTTTAACCCCTTAAATATTTTGATTCCTGGAAGTGATATTTCAAAATGGTTTGACCATCAGAATACAGGGAATATAGTTAAAGCACAAGTTATTCATCCCAATAAAAATGTGAATATACAAGTGCCTTCTAGTTCGAGTAATAAGTGGATTGGAATCGCTCTGTGTGTTTTATGTTCAGGCTCCGATTTTCAACCTGCTACAATGCGTAGATGGTTGGCTTGTGAGATTGTAATCAATGAACTTAAAGACTACCACGGTTTTATAGGCGCTTACCCTAAAATGGTTGAGATTGAATCAAGTCACCTTTGGATGTCCTATTTACCCTATCAAATGTTGACTATGAATGACAAAGCATTATATAATCAAATTGATGAGAATGTATCCATAATGATGGAGGTTAGATTTGATTGGACTTTCTCTATAGGCCCAATGTTTAGGAAATGTGGGTTTCGTATAGTATACGAACAAGACATTGAAGATATTAGAGAAATGATATCAGCACAATCCAATAATAGCACTTGCATCACTCCTTATGAGGGTTTGGATGTTCATCATGATTTGGACCAACAGAAAGGTATCAAAATGAAGCGAAGCGAAGATGAATATGATGGGATCAGAGAAATGATGACTCAGTCCAGCAACAGTAGCTGCATCGTTCCTTATATGAGATCGAGATCCCATGCGATACCTCGTTATTATCCTTTCGATGGTGTAGATGTAGACGCTCATGATTGTGAAAAATCAATGGTGGCAACAGAAAGTAACAACAATGGGGTGGAACATAGTGGTGTAGGTAGCTCTAGTGATGCACTGTACCCAAGGAGGATTCAAATACACCAAAAGAGGAGTATAAAGAATTTATGGAAAACTTTGATGGGAAAACTTTGGTAGGATGGTAAACACAGGTGGGTTTATGGAGATCATTTTGTTTTTAGGAAAATGCTTGCCATGCATTCTTCTCTTTTCGTTCTCTACAGATTTTGACTTGCTCCACCAATGGTAACAAAGCAATCCTCTCTCTTTCTCTTGCTCCACCATTGGCTGGAGATTATGCTCTAAGATTAGGAATCCATTGTGTCTATACTGTCATTGTGGTATACTATGTATCATATTAGGCTTTTGAGGAATGCCAGTATTCATCAAGGAAGACTACTTTTTTGAGAGGCTATGGTTAAAATGATTGGGTGGGAGTGGGAAGTGAAGAACAGAGCTGAATGTTGTAGTTATTGCAATTCTGTTTTGGGAAATTGTAATTTTTAATTATGTTTTGTTGGCTTTAATTTCGTGTTAATTTTGATTGTTTTTTTTTTTTAGTTATTTTCTTGTATGTTTGTGAGATTTAATGTAAAGGTTTGAGTGTGAGAAATTGGTAAAAAATTGTGAAGAACAGGGCAACTTGCGACTGGCTCGAAAGTGGACAACCCGTGAAAGGTCACGTGAGAAGAATATGCTGGAAGCTGGAGAGTCAAATGTCACGAGGCATCTTGCGTCTCATCTCGCGACTAGACAACTCGCGAGATGACCCACGAGGTACAAAAATAAATAAAATTGAAACTCTCATTCAGATTATGGCTGGTTCATGCATTTGAAGGAATGTAAGCTTTCACAATAACTTTGTATGTTATAGTAGCTTCTAATTGCCACAAAATCTGAGGCATTTAGATGGAACTTGCAGCTTTTATTGGACAGCTTTCGTTTTGTTGGAGGCATTTTCTTTGTTATATGTCCCAAGATTGCTTGTTCAACATACGGAGTAAGCTTAGTTTGGTTGGGATAGAAAATGAATATAGGCTAATTTGGATTAATGAGGTAACAACAAAATATCTTTGTGCAGGTGCATGGAACTATATAAGGAAGAAATACCCCAAGGTTCAATGGTGATAATCATCATTGGGTTTTCCAAAGTAATTCCAAAGCATGTGTTTATAGGTTGGGAAAGACTAATGGTTCACAGCAAAATGTCCACAAAAGATTGACTTTGTAGTGATGTTCTTTGTAAAAGAGAATTGAAAGTAGGGACCACATATTTTGTGACTGTTCTTTCTCAATGAAGATATGATGAACCGTAATGAGCTGGTGCCCAATAAAAAAATCTAAAGTCCATTGACTTGAGATTATGCTCTGGGATGAGAAATCCATTTGTTCTATATTGTCATTGGGGTCAACTGTGTGTCATAAGGAAAACATTCTTTTTTCAAATAAGGATGAGTTTATTCACGAGTTATTTGTCTAATTTATTCCTTTTTTTAAATAGTAAACACAACAACCAAATATTTTTAGCCCTTTAGAAATCAATGCTAGTAATTATTGACTGAGTTATAGTGAAACATATTAATTGAGGCAATTAGATAAAATGATATTCGTTAATGAACTCATAAAAATTATGATTTATATTTCGCCTAGGGTTGGGTTAAATTTCGGTGTCAATCTTGAACTATTCATAAGCTGTTGGGTTAGATTTCCGAAGTTAACTAAGTTGATCTATTTCTGTTTACATTATTTTCCTTGAAGTTTTGGGTTTCCATAATTGGTGCAAAGTTAGGAACGAGCTTAGTAATACTATCAGAAATTACTGGTAAGTAGAGTCTAGTTGGTGGGCATATTAGCATATCTTTTGGACTTGCCGTTTTCCCTATATTTCTTCTAAGAAACATCTTAGGATGGCAAATAGGGCTGCTAAACAAAACAAATAGACAGTTTTTCTTTGAAGGTTCGAGAGAACTTCCCTAGAAAATACCATTGGAAGAAGAAAAGTAGATAATCACTAAAGCCATTCTTATAAGTTTTGTCATTTGTGTTCTAATAGCTATATACAAAAAAAAAAAAAAAAAAAAAAAAAAAAAATCAAAATCCTACTCAATTTATTTATTTTATCTACAACGTTTTAATAATTTTTAAAAAAATAATAATACAATTGTTTAAATAAAATAAGTAAATAGAAAATAAACTATAGCAACTAAAGATCTCATTTCATTTTCACCTTCGTTTTGCTCGCATCTGCATTTAATAAATTAGCTTTGCCTTAGCAGTAGAAACTTACGAAAGTCTAATCCATAGAAGGCTAGTATCTAACAACTCTTTAATTAACTCCATTCAAAACGTTGCATATTCCTTTGAAATAAAATAAGAGAGAGAGAATCACCGCACATATTTGGTGCGATGGTAACTTCACAAGTATAAGTGCTTGTAGAGTGTGAGGGGTAAGGGCCGGGGTTCAAGTCTTTAGGAGGGAATTTTACACACTTATACACTTAGATTAGATTAGATTAGAGTAGAATTTCTCTCTTGTATAAAAGAGAGAGAGAGAGAGAGAGAGAGAGGTTTGAACTTTGAAGTAGATATTAGTAAATGTTGGATGGGCTTACCTTTCGGGCCTATAGTAGTAGCAACTTATAGTTTGATGAATGGGTCTTTATGGTTCAGTTTTAGTTTTTTTTTTGTTGATTTGGTTTTCTTTTTTCTTATATATGGATTCATTTATTTTGTTGAAATTGAAAACTTTTGGCGAAAGTACTGTAGATAAATGTAAAAGTTAGCTGAAATAGTACAGTGAAATTCATTAATAGTACCAAGAAGTGCAGTGGGATCCATAAATAGCAATAAAAATTAAGCTAAATAGTAAAATAATTTGACTTTTTAATTTAGAGCCAAACGTAACTTATATTTTTTTAGGCTTCAAAACGATGAAAACAAAACAAACACTATAATATGACGGGTCTTCCAACAAAGTTGAAGAAAATTTCTCAAAATATCTTCAGAAGAAGACAAGTAAACAACCATAAAAGTCATTTGCGTTGAAATTTCGAATCTCTATTTTATGCACAACTTTTTAATCATTTTTAAAAAAAAATTAAAACCATACATCTGTTTGAATTAGCAGCAGGAACCATATTGTGGATCCTTGTAAGAATAAATTGTTCCATTTGATAACATATCCATTTGATAACTTCATGTATGTTATGGTTTAATAAGAAGTTACATGTCCTTAAAATATTGGTTAATGGAGAAGTAAGTTTCCTAATTGTAAAGTTGTGATTTCCAACTATATTATGTTGGCTTTAATTCTGTACCAAATTTGATTGTAATTTCTTCAATCATTTTCCCTGTATGTATATGGGTTTAATTATAAGGTATGAGTGTGGGAGATCAGTGAAGAACAAGCTTCAAAAGTTGAACAAGTGGATTTCACAAGTAGCTCGTGAGAAGCAACCCGCAAAAAGAACACATGTAGAGCATATGATTGGAAGATGAAGAGTCATGTTAGGCTGTCATTTTCGTGACTGTCTCGTAGGAAGGGCCAACCCGTGAAAGTTTCTATTTGGCAAAAAGTTGTGTTTTGCTTTACCAAGTCTTTATCCACACTATATATACCCTCATTACCCACAAAGTGTAAGGAGTGCTTTTTATAGAGAAAACCCAAGAAAATACACTTGAGAGTTAGAGATTGTTATATCCACAATCATCTACACATTTCCATGTGGTTTTTCTCAACTCCTACATCTCCATCTCTAGATCTTTGAGAGGTTGCTAGCTCAAACACTTACCACACCCATTTTGAGTGTAAAGTGAGATTTTGGTGCTACTGGAAAGTACTGGAAGGAGCCATTCATTGGCAGATGCAATTGTATTGGATTGCTGGATCTAGAAAGCTATAGAAGACAAGACTCCGAGAAGTCAGTTGGTAGCAGGAGCTTAGAGAGCTCAAGTACATGGGGTAGACTAGGCTTGGAGGGTCTTTTGTTATTCGTGTACTCCAACTTTATTCTCTAGTGGATTGATTTCGACTTGGAGGGTCGCAGAGAGGTTTTTCGTCGAGTTCTTCGGTTTCTTCTTCGATAACAAATCCAAATAGGATAAGGCTATTTTTGCGTGTGAGTTTAAGGTGAGTTTCATAGGATTTGGCATGTGAAGACCTCCAAATAGGTGTGGACCATTCTTGAAACAACCTACGAAGGTACCAAGAAGTTTAAGGACACCAAGCTTTAAATGCTCACTACTCGGTTCGAAGAAGTGAAAATGAGTGACGATGAGTCGTTCGATTCCTTTTATGGGAGACTCAACGAGATAGTGATTGGCAAGCTCAATCTTAGGGAGAAGATTGAAGACGACAAGGTGGTGAGGAATATCTTAAGATCCTTACTCGAATGCTTCCGGGATAAGGTCACAGCCATGGAGGAGAGCAAAGATTTGGATGAGATAAAGATTCAAGAACTCATTGGATCTCTCCAAACCTATGAGCTCGGATTGCCCTCTCACAAGTCCATTAAATCACTTGCTCTCAAAACTATAAATGAGAGAATGGGTGATTCCTTTGATGAAGACGATGTAGAGAAGGAGGTGGCGTTTCTTGCAAAGAACTTTTGGGAATTTCTCAAGATGAAGAAAAATGGGAAGTCGTTTGGCAAATGAAAGCTCTCATCCTCTAAAAATGACAAGAAGGAGTTCAGGAAGAAGGATGAGAAAGACTCGTCATCAACTCAAGGAATCATGTGTTATGAATGCAACGGTTATGGACACCTAAAGAAGGAATGTCTAAACTATTTGAGAGGAAAGGGTAAAGTGCTGGCTACTACGCTTAGTGACTTAAAGAGCTCAAACTTAGATGCGGAAGGAGAATGTGATAGTGATGAAAACTATTCGGCCTTTATGGCAATTACCACAGTTGATTCTTGAGATGAGTGTTATGATTAGTTCCCTTAAATCTTATTGTATGATGCTATATATGATATTATGTATGAAATTATATATGACGTTATGTATGACTTAATGTTGTAATTAATAAAGTTTTTTTTATTATTATCTAAAATAATGGTAACATGAATATTTGGACATTATCATATAGTCAATGAGATGCATAGTATGTGATTTAGTCACAAAAAATATAAGTCACAAGTTCTTTGTAAACTCAGAATTTTAGTTTGTAGTCGGTGATGAAATTGGGCATTTCATCTACGAAAACTATAACATATTAACTAAGATGATTTGTCTTGATCATGGAAGTGGAGACTTCTAGTTGATATGTTAATATGTTTTAAGAGTTAAGAAATATTGAATTGGACTGTTGTAAGTTTTATTATTCTTCTAATGACTGTCAAATGAATAATAAATCTCACGACTTCTATTTACATAAACTTTTAATCCAAAGAGGATAATAAACCTGATCATGAAATGTAAATTTCTTTGATATATCATGAGTGAGATTTAAAGACACGATCAAAACCTTATTATGTTAGGCAGCCACATTTAGTGTTGATGGAACATATATTCTTAAGATGGAATTCATAGTCTCTTAACGGAGATATAAAATATTCTTTTAAGATAAGTTTAATGAGTTCGGTTATTCAGAGAGTTAGGCCTAACCACTTTAGTAAGAAATCACTAAAGTATATATTTATGAAATTGGATTTCATAAATATATGATGAATAATTTAAAAGGATTAAACCGAGTACTCAAGGATTAAGATGTAATAATTTACAAAGTGGTAGTTTACATTAATGACTTTGTATTACTGCAAATATTTTATAAAGGGGTTGCATGTACAATAAGTCTTGGGATATAATTTATTAATAAGGCCTAGAGTGCAATTATATTTATATAGTGGTATTAAATATAATTAATGGTAATTTTGGACTTGTCAAGAGTTGAAAGAAAAGCGCAAGGCCCATTGATGCTAAAGTCTTATTTGTTCCCTTTTGGTCCCACTCCAAACCATATACTAAAGCCCAATTGGAAAGGCCCAAAAGGTTAGCCCAATTGGAAAGACCCAAAAGGCTAGCCCAATTAGATAATCATTTATAAGGAGAGAAACATACAAAATTTTTGTAAGTACATGAAATGGTTTGTATGTGAGTGTTGGACACTCTCTCATTCTCTCTTGAACAAATTTATAGAAACTGATTGGGAGACCACACTTTTTGGGCACAAGTGGAATTGGAGTGAAGATTAAAAGTGTTCTCAACAACTTCTGATCTTCGGTTTTGAAATTTACCACACCAAGGTATACTCTCTTGTTCTTGAATTCTAAAATTTACATATTACATGTTATCAATTGCGAATGAAGTAGATCCGTTAATTTTCTACTGCGTATGTTTTGTATGCAATACAAACATGTATTTTTCCAACAATGAGTTGAGTGAATTTGTTGATGAGCTGGGTGTACATTAGTTGATGGTTCGGAAGATGAGGATGTGTACCTCAATGATGGTGAGAAGAACCTTCAAGAAGTGTATGATGCGTTACTTAAAGATTGTGGCAAATATGCCAAAGTTGCAAAGAATGTAGTTAAAAAGATGAAAAAAAATGGAAGAAGAGCATAAGTCCACACTTGTGCAACTCAAGGACGCAAAATGTGAGGTTGAAAGGCTGAAGGAAGAATTGTTGAATGCCTACTCTAAAATCAAGTTCCTTGAACTTGAAATCATTCAAGCAAATGTCAAAGTGGAGTGCATTTCCACCAAGAAGCTTGACATTGTGCTTTTTTCTCAAAAAACCTTCGAATGACAAGACTGGTTTAGGCTATAACGATGAAGGAAGCTCAAGCAACAAACCCAAGGTGGAAGTGAGGTTCGTGTTGGCCAAAAATGTAGAAAAGCCCAAAGTGGAGAAGCCCAAGGTTGAGATCCCTGGTGTTGTAAAGAGAACCATTGGTCCAAAACTAAAGGAAAAAGGGAAGTCATTACCCAAAAGTCAAAAGGGACCTCATGTGAGGCATTTCTATCATCATTGTGGTGTACGAGGACATACAAGGCCAAATTCTTTCGAGCTTCACGCACTCAAGAGGTTTTATTCTTTGCGTGGCTAAGACAACTCAAGAAGAATGCCAAAGAGAACTCAAGCTAAAGGAGAAAATGAGGGACAACTCATTGGAGATGTTATGGAAATGTTAAAAAAAATTTCACAATGCCTAGCTAGCTTCACCCCAAGGTTTGAGAGTTATGTCAGTCGTACCCCTCCATCTAAGGATCTCACCTAAAACACTCGTACAGTGTGGGTGAAGAAGGGTACTCATGCGTAATCACTCATTATGCCCATGCATTACTACTTCCGACGTATTAGGGTTATAGTTTTATGCATCATGACATATGCAATCTTCTTGTGTCATTGTTTCCATTTTAAGCATGTTTCTTTTATAGGTTTTTGTTTGTTTACCTTGTTTTTGTTAATTTTACTTTATTGCTTTGTTTTTTAGTGTGTTCAAAAATTCAAAAACCTATAAAAAATGAAAAATCTCAAAAAGTTTGATCGCTTGTGAAATGTATATCACATGTTGAGTTTGGAATAGTATCTCCGTACTAATGACGTAGTGCATTTACGAGCTTAGCTTGTTATGTATGCACATTTTTTAAGTGTGAACGTCATCTAGAAATCTACGTTTGATTGTTGTAAATAGATCTTCAAGCTTGTCATGAATGATTGCTCAATAGTCTTGTTTGATCTTGATACATACGTAGACTTGTGTCTATATATCTCCTCACTTTTTTTCTTTTTCAAAAGAGCTTTACAAATGTCTATCTCTAAAAGGAGAAAAGAGCTAAAAAGGCCTTGCTTTGAAAACTAGTTTGACTAGGAAAATGTGGAGCAAATATGTATTAAATTGTATAGAGCCAAAGCCAAATGCTTGTTCATTAAAGGTTTATCAAAAAGTTCATGGCATTGTTTCTCAAAAATTTGAGTTTTATTTGATCAAAAGTATGAAATATGGAAGCCAAATGAAAAGCTTTCAATCAAAATGTAAACACATTGGTGATGGGAAATATATGTTCATTTCTACAAGTGAGATAGGTCACTTAATTTTGTACTAATTGTGTATGACTTGATTAAATTGATCATTGAAGCTTCATACTAAACTATGGACTAGTTCATACTTGATCCACACACAACACACATGTTTAAAGTTCAATGAATGCCTATTTCATTTGTGTGATTGTACGTGTTCAAATGTGATATGTGCATACTCAATTGCTCTATGATCAATCCCAAAAAGATTTTTGAGTATTTTATTTGTTTTTGAAAGTGTTTTTATGTATCATTTTTGTGTTAAGAGTTTTTCCAAAAGGCCCATTTTGTTTGTTGAAATACTCTTTCAGAGACATTTTCGCGAGTAAGTCGTGAGTAAGATCTTACCTGCGAAAATGAGGGAGCTAATTCCCTGTTCTTCCTGAAATTTACATAGACAGTTTTGCAACTCTTTCACGAGAAGAAGCTTCTTGCGAAACTAACCCCGTGCATTTGAGGCCATTTCGCGAGTGCTTCGCGAGTATCTTACCTGCGAAATGAGCAGATTTTTTGTTTTAAAAGCCAAACAGTGTCATTTTTTTCAAAAACTCTCTTTTTGCCTCTTCCGCGCCTCTCTCAACCTAAAACACTATTTTCCCCAAAAACTCAACCAAATATTAAGAGCTTTCATCTCTAAGATTCATCTAAGGTTTGTTTCAACACTTTTTCACTTCTGAATCCTTAGATTAAGCCTTAGATTCTAGGATTTTTTAGGGTTGGGTTATTTTGAAAGGGGTTGGGAAAAACTTATTTTTTTGTCAAATTTTTTAATTTTCTTGATTGGGTTGTGTCCCATTGTGTTTGTTTGTGTTTGTGTTGGCCCCAAGTGGCATTTTAATATGTATTTAGGCAAGATTTCAACAGGTTCATGCATTTTTTTACATATTTGTATGCACTCTAAGTGTTTGACAAAATGCCTAAATGACATTTTCTCGTTGTTTTGGACTCCGATGAGTACCAAATTTTGGGGATTAGTTTGTTTTTACATACTTAAAATGTTTTAAACATTAGTCGTGTGTTTTACACACTTTTCCCCTTGAGTGTCTTACCATGCATTGCTCATGCATCTCACAGTCACACCACAAGCACACTTGATGTACACTTAACGCACATACTCAATCACTTGACATGTTTTTGCTTTTCACTCATGCTATGTAAGTCTTGTTTGACCTTAAGCACTTAGAACATGATCTTGTGACTTTGTTTTATTGCTTTTATGCTTTTTAGCACTATTGTGTTTGTTTTTTTTTTTTTTTTTGGGGACTAACTTGTGTCTAATCAAGTTTGTTTCCATATTTGTGTTTATAGTTGTTTCTTTGTGTGGTTCCTTCTATAGATGTATCGTCGTTCCTTTTGCGGCAAAGAACAGGTGATTGATCTCACATTATCTCCTGTATCAAAGAGGACCCGTCATTCGTCTAGTGACTTTGATAACGAGAAGTTCAACACTCTCTTGAATTCTCAATCTTTCTTCAACAACTTCAAGAGTGCACCTACTGTGGTGGAGAGGGTTGTGAGATTTGACACTCTGGGATCCATGTTTATTCCTAAGATATTTGTGGATAAGGATTGGGCAAACTTGTTTGGCAACTTTGAGGATCCCATTGACGAATTGGTTAAAGAATTTTACTTGAACGCTTGGTTCACCAGAGCTGAACTGAAGTGCTAGATTCGAGGAAAATATTTTGTCATCACTCCGGATTATCTAGCAAAGATTCTTCACGTTAATCTTCTGGAGAATGTAGACATTTCACCGTATGATAACAGACTAGTTCCTGTGATAGAAATTCTTGACATCCTAGGAGCTGATCATGAAGTAACCTCCACAAACACTTCCATAGGGACTACGAAATTTGGACCGGAGTTGAAGATTCTCACACTAATCATGTTACCCTCTGTCCAATACAGGTTTCATCAACCTTGGAGGAGCACAGTTTCTATGTTATCTGATCAAAGGAGCTCAAATTGACATTTGTGCTCACATATTTCAAATCATAGGGAAAACGGCAGGGAGATCAGTTGCAAGAATGTGTCTTCCTTTCTACAGCCTTGTCATGAAGATCATGGTTCTTAATGGTGTTTGTCCACCAAAAGAAGGAACCACCTTGCCTCATTAATGACCAATATCATTGATTTCACTTTAAATGAGCAAGAGTCACTCCTCTACTGAAAATGCAAAGCATAATGCATAGTCCTTCTAAGACTTCAAAGAGCGAATCCTCCTAATGCCACTCCTTCTGAACAACGATCAGCGGCTCCCACTATCCCCGAGCAAAGCGAGGCTACATTTCCTTACATTCTCGAGCCTTAGTCTATTAGCACTTAGTGGGGACCATCTAGCTCTCATTCGGATAGGTTGACAACCTTGGTTGAGGGATTGTATGAGCACATTTCTGGTCTTACTAATGTCTTATACTCTACCAACAACCAAGTTCAGATTCGTCTAACCACCATTGAGACATGGTTGAATGAGATTCAGCGTAAGCTAGAAGAGAGCCTTTAGCTATTCGTACCAAAAAGGGGGAGAGCACTTGATGTGAATATTTTTTACTATAGCATATATTAAGGGGGAGAGCATCACATGAAAGGAGTTGTGCATTTTGAAAGGGGGAGATCAGTGGGATCAAAAGGAGGAAGCTAACATATAGCCACACACACTTTTGGATAGTCTGACCATTGTTTGGCTAGTCTAGTTTATTTTATGCTTTTATAACTGGTGGATTTTTACAGTGCTTTTGTTTAAAGCTTTCAAATACTTTAGTTTTAAATTAGTTTTCTTTAGTACTATTTTGTTTGGTTTTATAGCTGTTTCTTGATGCTTATTGTTTTCTATTACTTATTGCTTTAGTTTCCTTAATGTATCATGTGTTTGTTGGACATGTAATTGATTTTAGCATTGCTCTTAATTGAATTTGTTAGGACATATGTGAATCATGTTCGAAACACATGTCAATATAGAATTGGCTAATCCTTTGACAAAACACACTTTACTTGTAATTGGGTAAATTTAGGATGCGTTTAATACTTCAAAGAACAAGGTTTCAAGTCCAAGTGTTAAAGCCATGCAAATTTGTCTAAGAATCAAGTGAAGAAGTGTTGGATTTTAAAACTCAATAGCTAGCTCGACAGATAGCATCTATTGAGGTTTAAAAGGCAGCTTTTGCCTGATGCTCGACAGCTGCTCGATAGATAACCTATCTTTCAAGATTTATAGAAATTAGTTTTTCAGATCTGATTTCACTCCAATCTGTGTATACATGTCTAGGCTTTCTTTTCTTACAACCCTAAACATATATAAGGATTATTTTAAGGGCTTTCAAAGGATGCGCAAGTGTGAGGCAAAGTTTTGTTCATGCAAATTGTGATCAGAGACAGAATTTTCCCTAGTTCATCTTTCTCTTGAAGAAACTGCTGCGTTTGTATGTCGTTGGGTTTTGTAACCTAGGAGTTTTGTGATCTTTATCGTGTTGATGAGTTGAAGAACTTCACAGCCAACATCTTTCTCAAGTTAGTGAGTAAGTCGTGTACTGGGATCAGCGTATCAAATTGGTTATTCATGTACTAGGAGTCGTGCATTGAAAAGAGAGATTGTCACAATAGAACAAGTCCCATTGTGTATTGGGGTAAGGGTTCAACTGTATGTTAGTATAAAGTACTAGGATTTCTTTACTTGTAACTGCTTGTTGTGATAATAGTGGATTCTCAGGAGAGGTGACCTTAAAATCAACCAGTGGGGTTTTTGCCTTAGAGGTTTTTCCCCATTCGTAAACAAATCACCGTGTCAACTTTATTTTCCACTGCATAGTATCTTAGTTGGTGATTTGTTTGTGCTACTACACGTTTTGCATGTTAATTGAATTAATTAATTAACTTGGCTAAATCAATTGGTTAATTTATCACAAAGGGTAAATACATTCTTGGCCTATCAAGTGGTATCAGAGCAGGCACACTTTGATTTGGGTTAATATTTGCTTCATGATCCATTGACCCCTGTTTGTCACGGATAGAGGACAGTCTCTTATTATACCTTTTTTATTTGATGGCACTAACTATGCATATTGGAAAGTACGCATGAGAGTTTTCTTGCAGTCATTAGACAAAAAAATGTGGCATGCTGTGGAGATAGGTTGGACCAAACCAAAGGAAGTGCCGACCGATTGGGATAATGCTAAGATCAAGGCGGCTAACTTCAACAGCAGGGCTTTGAATGCTTTATTCGGTGTAGTCACAAATGAGGAGTTCAAGAAGATATCCTCAACTGAAATTGCGAAGGAAGCATAGACCATCCTCTAGGCAACCTATGAAGGAATCAAGACTGTCAAGGATTCAAAACTTCAGAGGCTTACCATGAGCTTTGAAGAGATTAAGATGGAGGAGGATGAGTCATTTGATAAATTCTATGCCAAGCTCAAGGACATAGTAAACTCAACCTTTAATCGTGGGGAAACCATTTTCGAACCCAAGATTGTTAGAAACGTACTCAGATCTCTTTTGGAGAGATTTCATGCCAAGATCACCGCCATTGAAGAATCAAAGGACATTGATCAAATTCCTTTGACAGAGCTAGTTGGCAATCTACAAACCTATAAGTTGGGTTTGACAAGGATTGGAAAATCTAGTAAGGGCAAGAGCTTGGCATTGAAGGCCAAGTAGTGACACAGATGAGTCTTCAGATAATGAAGATTCTAAAATGAAATCCTACATTACAAGGAAATTCAAAAAGTTTATGAAGAATGCCAATACTAAAGGATTTGACAAAGACTGCAAGCAGTTCGGTTTGTCTCAGTTTATAAACCAAGATAAAGGGAAGAAGGATGCTAAGGATGGCGGTCAGTATAATGTTCCCTTAGGACCTAAGTGTTTCGGGTGTCAAGGCTTTGGACACACGAAACAGGAGTGCCCTACGTATCTCAAGACCATTGGGAAAAGTAAGGCACTTGCTGCTACCTTGAGCGACACCGAAACTAAGGATGATTCAAAAAATGAGGAGGATGGAATCCTAATTGCCTTTACTACCACTGTAAATTCTACTGAAGGGATTGATGAAGAAGTGGATGAAGAAGAAGACTTGGTGGAGTTTAAGTTTGAAAAGATGGATGAGCAAGATGACATCCACACAGCCTATGCAAAATTATACAAAGTCTTCGAAAAGTACGAGAAGTTGTATAGGTTGGCCACCAAGAAGCTTAGTGATGTGGAGCTTGAACGAGAAGAAATCTCCACGAAGTTTGATAAAGCCAATCAAACTATTGGAGCACTAAGATTTGAGAATAATTTCTTGGTTAAGAAGACCAAGAAGCTTGAAGCGGAGCTGTTTCAAGTCAGAGTTCAGTTGGAAAGAACTTCAAGTGCAAAGCTTGATGAGATGCTCAGCTTTCAGAAATATGCTTCTGATTGAACCGGTTTAGGGTATGATTTCTCTTCACCTCATATTGCTTCATCTAATACTACTGTGTTTGTTTCACCTACTAATAATGTTGATTCTGAGAACAATAATGTTAAATCTGTTTTCGCTAGTGAAAACATAGACAAGGGTAAATCTATCTTAGGAGCACTCCCTAAGCTTGATAAGAAAGAGATTGAAAACCCTAGGGCTAAGAAGGGAAACACTCAAAAGTCTAAACAGAAGAAACAATATCTCTATCATCACTGTGGAGCAACTGGACATACTCGACCAAATTGCTATAAGTGGTTAGCCACTCAACAGAGCAACAATATGATCTCATCGAGAAACCAAAATCAGCTTCCATCCTCTCTTGCTCCTCTTGGAGATCTTCTTAAAGCTCTCATGTTCCTTTCGAACTTGAACGGTTTCAATACCTCCTCTTCATTGTCAGATCAAGCGTTTGCTAAACGGAAAGGTTCTTCCAAGGTGTGGAAGGAATAAGGCTCTAAGTGATTTTGTTACTTTTCTCTCTTTCCCTCTATTTTTGCTTGCATTACTTGTGTGTTTTGCCTTCTAGTTTTGAGTCAGTCTAGTTTTATGCTATACTTTGTTTAACATGTTTTTGTTTGTTTGTTTTTAGTTTGTTTGTTTTTAGTTTTGCTTTATTTTGTTTTTCAAAATAAAATAAAAAAATTTGAAAAATACAAAAATAGTGTGTGTTATGTGTACATTGGTACTTGTGTACCTTGGATGGCCATTGAAATAAAGTTTTATAAACTTTGTATCTTTTATAGCTTAGATGAGCATCTCTATGCACAACTAAGCGAGTGAGCTTTGTGGCTCGTATTTGTGATGAGTAAGTTTAAGTAATCTCTTGTACTTAACACTTGTATCACTTTTTTTGGCGGGAAGGACTAGAAATCCTAAGAGAAAGGCATAAATAACCATCTCACCATTATTGCCCGCCAATTATGAAATGACATCTGTATGTTTCGGCGTAGCAAAAGTTAAATGTCAAGAGCTTAATATAATTGGGTATTTCTTTTCTTTTTCTTATATGCACATCCGTGATATGCTTAAAAAGAAAAATATGCAAAGAAAATTAAAAGCAAAATGAATAAAAATGCTTTTAAATATGATTGCAAGTGTGTTTTTTAGGAAATGTGAGAGTTATAGGATGTACCTCAAAAGTGATAGTCTCCATCAAGTAGTAATGATTGTGTGTGAGTAAAATGATTTTCTCATATCTCAAATCGTCATAACATGTAGACACTTATGCAATCTTGCGATGTTTTTCACACAAAACACACAATATTCTTTGCTACTTTTGATACATGTGCAGGTACAATGTGATTTGGCCATCACAAGGAATACATGTGTTAATGTATGCTCACTAAACTGTTTTAACTTGTTTTTGAAATATAAATTTGGTTAGACGTGTTTAGTATGTGTGTTTTGGATCTAAATGCTTGACTTTTTTGTAGTTGAGAGATGATTTTGAGAGTTCAAAATGTTGTTTGGATCTTTGGTTAAGTAGCATTTTTGATTGCGTTCATATTTGTGTTTTTTTCTTCCTTAAAAAATTGTTTTTAAGCCATCTCGATAGCTTCTCAATACCTCTCTATAGCTTCTCAATACCTCTCTATAGCTAGACTATCTATCGAGCCTCTTGAGCTTCTTTTCTCAAAAGCTGTTATTGCAATTTCGATCCATCAAGGTTGTTGAGATTAAGTCTCGATAGCTTCTCGATCCATCGAGGAAGCTTCTGTATGCTCAAGAGATTCTCGACAGCTTCTCGATCCATCGAGGTCATTTTGTTATGGATACCTCTTGATAGCTCCTCGATAGCTCCATCTGGCTATTTTTAATTCCCGAAACCTCTCGATATCTGCCGATCCATCGAGTTACGTATTTGTCTATATAATTGCTTCAGTGCAAATTTCTCTCATTTCTCCCCGATCTCTCTCGACTGAACTTGTCTCCTCATCTTCCCAAACTCATCTCTCTCTCTCTCTCTCTCTCTCTAAACCTCAAACCCAAAAGCTTTTTGGCCGAAGGATCTTCTTCTTCCTCTGGTATGATCTTATTTCACTCATCTTATTATGTATTTCATCTTTTTGACCTAACTTTTGGGATTTTTTTTTGAAAAATTTGGGGTTTTTCAAAATTGATGAGTTTTTCACAAAATTTTTGGGTTGGTTTTTGTTTAAATGAGTTTAAATCATCATGCATTGCATCACATTTGCATTTTAACAATGATTCATGCATTTTAGATGTGTGCTTAATATGTTGAAATGATGTGTGCTGTTAGGTTTGGATTGGGCCGAGCTCATGATGTTTTTACTCTTGCATGTCATATGTTCATGTATTTTTCATGTATACGTACCAATTGTGTTTCTATCATATTGATATTAAACTGTTTGGTTCTTTTCTGTTTGTCTTTTTCTTTCCCTTTCTCTCTGTTAGGACATATGTGAATTATGTTAGGAACATATGTCATTATAGAATTGGCTAATTCTTTGACAAAACACACTTTACTTGTAATTGGGTAGATCTAGGATGTATTTAATACTTCAAGGAATAATGTTTCAAGTTCTAGTGTTAAAGCCATCCAAGTCTATCCAAGAATCAAGTGAAGAAGTGTTGGATTTTAAAACTCGACAGCTAGTATCTATTGAGGCTTAAAAGGCTGTTTTAGCTTGATGCTTAGCAGTTACTCGATAGATAGGGTATCTGTCGAGATTTATGAAAAATAGATTTTCAGTTCTGATTTTCATCTAATCCGTGAGTACATGTTTGGGCTTTCTTTTCTCACAACCCTAAACATATATAAGGATTGTTTTAAGGGCCGTCACAGTTGATGCAACTTAATGCAAAAGTTTTTTACAAGCATATTATGAACCGGAAACATATGCCCTAGTTCATCTTTCTCTTGAAGAAGTTGCTACATTTGTACGTCGTTGGGTTTTGTGACTAAGGAGTTTCGTGGTCTTCATCGTATTGATGAACTGAAGAACTTTGCAGCCAACATCCTTCTTAAGTTGGTGATTAAGTCATGTACTGGGAGCCGTGTATTGAAAGGAGAGATTGTCACTGCAGAACAAGTTCAATTGGGTATTAGGGTAAGGGTTCAACTGTAGGTTGGTATAAAGTACTGAGATTCCTTTACTTGTAACCGCTTATTTTGATAATAGTGAATTCCTGAGAGTGGTGACCTTAAAATCACCTGGTGGAGTTTTTGCCGTGTAGGTTTTTTCTATTCGTAAACAAATCATCGTGTCAATTTATTTTCTGCTGCATTTTATTTGGTTGGTGACTTGTTCGTGCTGCCACGCATATTGTATATTAATCTGATTAACTAATTAACTTGGCTAATTAATTGGTTAAATCATCACAAGGGGTCAATACATTCTTGGCCTATCAAGTGGTATCAGAGCAGTCACACTCTGATTAGGTTTAATCTTTGCTGTGTGATCTGTTGATCCCTGTTGTCATGGTTGCAACCGGCATGAAAAGATATTTGTTTTCAAATACACCTTGTTTTTCTAACCTTTACTTGTTTGAGTGTATTAGAAAATGCAAGTCTAAAAGTTGTTTGAATTCTATTATGATGATCATTGGAAAACATCTTAGCTTGACAAAGAAGAAACTAGACTGTCTTAGAATGAAATTATGTAGAGGAGTTCGTCTGAGAAAAGTGAAAGTCAAAAGCTTTGTTCATAAATGGCAAATGAGAGAAAACACCATTCCTACTAATATGTCATCTAAGCACAAAGTGTGCTTCATGATGAAGTCCGCATTTAAAGTTATGGACATGTGTTTGTGGTACCTTGATAGTGGCTGCTCAAGACACATGATTGGAGACTAATCTCTCTTTAAGGTTTTTGAGTCTAAGAAAGATGGTAATGTCACTTTTGGTGATGGGAGCAAATCACAGATTAAAGGAAAGGGAATCATCTCACTACCTAGACTGCCAGACATTGCAAATGTGCTATATGTAGAAGGTCTGAGAGTGAACTTGTGTAGCATAAGTCAGATATGTGATCAAGACTTTATGGTGCTATTCTCAAAGGGAAAATGCCTTGTGTTGGATGAGTCTGGAAATAAACTCATAAGTGGTGTTCGCACTCTAGACAATTGCTATGGTATAGTCCTTGATGCTGATATTGTGTGCAATAGTATTCGATTGCCAAACGCAGATCTATGGAATTAAAGGATGTGACATGCTAGTTACAAACATCTCTCAATTGTATCTAAGCATGAATCAATTTAGGGATGCCCAAGCTCAGTAGAGTAAACAATGTGGTGTGTGGACTATGTTAACTTGGGAAACAGACAAAGGCTAAACATTCGGGCACTCAAACATCTGCTACATCTAGACCATTGGAGTTGCTACATCTAGATCTCATGGGTCCAACTAGAACTAAGTCTCTTGGTGGAAATAGATACATCATGGTTGTAGTAGATGACTTCACTAGTTACACTTGGTTCATTCTTCTACGATCCAAGTCTGATGCTCCTAAGCACATTGAAGCCTTGTGCACAAGATTTCAGAATGAGAAGAGCTTGAAGATTGATTGAATTCAAAGTGATCACAGTGAAGAATTCGAGAACTTTTACATGGAGTCCTTCTGCATTAGGTCAGGTATATCTCAGGAATTCTCTGCTCTTATTACTCCTCAGCAGAATAGTGTAGTAGAAAGAAAGAATAGGGTTATTTAGGAGATGGCTAGAGCCATGTTGCACAACAAGGATGTGGCAAGAAACTTGTGGGGAGAAGCCGTCAACACTACATGTCATACGGTTAACATGGTATATTTCAGACCCGGTACCAAAATGACTCCCTATGAGTTGTGGAAGGGAAGGAAACCAAATGTTAAATATTTCAGGATCTTTGGAAGTGCTTGTTTCATTCTCAAGGATAGAGAGAACGTAGGAAAATTTGACTCTCGGAGCGATAAAGGAATATTTCTAGGATACTCCTCTACAAGCAAGGCTTATCGAGTATACAATAAAAGAACCATGAAGGTAATGGAAACTGTGAATGTTGTTATCAATGAATCTTCAAAGTCCGATTTTGAGAAACTTAGTGAGGAAATGCCCAAAGAAATTCTTCCTCCCGAGCCCAAGGACGTTTAAGAAATTGCTGATCAAGAGCCCGCACCTCCAAGTACTCCCGGCACTCTAAGTGTTGTAGAAGATTTAGCAAACATATCTACTTCACTTGATTTTGAATCCCATGAAGAGAAAGGACCTTCCTCTAAGATCAAATTAAATCATCCTCCAAAAGTTATTGTGGGAAACATGAATGAACTTACACTAAGGAAGCGTACAGTTGACAAATGTGTTGCTAACTTTGTGTCTTATTCTTGTTACTTGTCGCAGGTTGAACCCACTAAAGTTGAGGAAGCTCATCAGGATGAAAGCTGGGTTGAAGCTATTCATGATGAATTGCTTCAATTTCAAAGGAATGATATTTAGGCTCTAGTACTTAGACCGGAGGGTGAGCACATCATTGGCACAAAGTGGATATTTCGTAGTAAGAATGATGAGGCAGGTAATGTGATTCGCAATAAGGCTCGTCTTGTAGCTCAAGGATACTCTTAAATGGAAGGAGTAGACTATAATGAGACATTTGCTCCAGTAGCCCGTATAGAGTTCATCAGAATTCTCCAAGCCCTAGCATGTCACTTGAAGTTCAAACTTTACCAAATGGATGTAAAGACTGCTTTCTTAAATGGGTTCCTTAAGGAAGATGTCTATGTGACTTAACCAAAAGGACTCATTGATCCAAACTTTTTGGATCATGTGTTGTGCCTTAAGAAGGCACTTTATGGTTTAAAGCAAGCCCTCAGAGCTTGGTATGATTGGCTCACACAATACTTGGTGTCACATGGGTTCACAAGAGGAAAAACTGATCAAACTCTCTTCATCAAAAGGGAAGACGGCGAGTTGATAGTTACTTAAGTCTATGTTGATGATATCATCTTTGGGTCGACTAAGGATGAACTTGCTCATAGTTTCTCAAAACTCATGCAAACCGAATTCGAGATGAGTATGATTGGAGAATTGACTCACTTCCTTGGTTTTCAGATCTGTCAACAAGATTCAGGTATATTCCTATCTTAATCTAAATATGCTAAAAATCTTGTGAAAAAGTTTGGTTTGAAATCTGCTAGTTCTATGAGAACCCCTATGAGTCTAAATGTTAAACTCACTGTTGATTTGTTGGGTAAAAAGTGTTGATTCATCTCTTTATAGAAGCATGATAGGCAGTCTTCTTTATTTTACTGCTAGTAGACCTGACATTAGTTACAGTGTAGGGGTGTGTGATAGATATCAGGCTAATTCCAAAGAGTCTCATTTGATTTCTTTGAAAAGAATCATAAAGTATGTCAAAACTGCTGCCGACTTTGGTGTGTGGTACAGCAAGGACACAAATAATGTCTTAGCTGGGTATTTTGACGTTGACTGGGCTGGGAATACTGATGATAAAAAGAGTACATCGGGGGGTTGTTTTTATGTGGGTAATAATTTTGTCTCCTAGATGAGCAAAAAGCAGAGATCCATCTCATTATCCACTGCAGAGGCTGAGTACATCATTGCCGGTAGCTGTTGCACCTAATTTCTATGGATGCAAAAACCCCTTCTTGATTATGGTATTCGTCAAGAGCATTTTACCATCTGCTGTGACAATACCAGTGCCATCAACATCTCTAAGAATTCGGTTCAACATTCTTGAACTAAACACATAGAGATTCGACATCACTTCATTCGGGAGCTTGTCGAAGATGGTACTCTTACTCTTGAGTTCATTCACACTGATGATCAGAAGGTTGATTTGTTCACCAAACCTCTTGATAGAAACGGTTTGAATTCCTTCGCCAAAACATTGGTGTTATCTCCATGGATTGATCTCGTTTTTCTCTTCCTCCTTCCTCATGCATATGTATCTAGTTTTATGCTTTGCTTTGTTTAACATGTTTTTATTTGTTCGTTTTCAGTTTTGTTTTATTTTATTTTTCATAAAAATAAAAAAAAATTGAAAAATTAGAAAAATACAAAAACAGTGTATTTTGTGTACATTGGTACTTGTGTACCTTGGATGGCTATTAAAACAAAGTTTTCTAAACTTTGTCTTTGTTTGGATTTAGCTTATTCTGCGGCACGTTTACTGCGTTTTATTTTGTTTTTTTGTTTATTGTTTTTTTTTCAACCATAGTTATTGACTTTTAGAGACAAAATTCATTGTTCATGAACAGTACACGCACTGTGCATGCACTGTTCACGTATTTAAAAATATTAAAAATGGGTCCCACGACATTATTTACACATTTAAAAATTATTTTGCTACAGTGTTTTCAGTTTTTAGCAAAATAAGTTCTATCCAAACGGACCCTTTATATCATTTATAGCTTTGATGAGCATCTCCATGCACAACTAAGCAAGTGAGTTTTGTGGCTTATGTTTGTGATGAGTAAGATTAAGTTATCTCTTGTACATAACACACGTATCACTCTTTTTGACGGGAAGGACTAGAAAATCCTAAGAGAAAGGCATAAATAACCATCTCACCACTGTTGCTCGCCAATCACGAAATAACATCTAAGTGCAAAACGTAGCTAATTGGGCGATTCTGGACAACTTTGACATCTCATCGTAATCCAAGCATAACTCTCTCATCCAAGCTCCGATTGAGATGATTCAAGGTGCTATGGAATGCCAAGACAAAGATCTACAACTTTTATGTTTTGAGTTTTGAGAGATACAGGCCGTATCAAGGTCGAAATCGGGCTTGAAGTTGCTGCACATGCACTGCTGACGTTCTACAATGTTCCTTTGCCTGAAATTCTAATACGCAGATTTGATGGGGTTTACTTTCGGAAGCTTCTAGATCTGGTGCACGAAAATTCCAGCTGAAAAACACCACTTTCCTAGTTATATTCGGACTTTGTTTTATTTTTAATATTTTTCTTTAATTAGTCAGACTTTGATATTATTATTTAGAATATTTTTAGGAGATTTTGTAGGCTTGGGAAAGAGGGAATTAACGTGTAAAAGAAGGGAGGAGAAATCAGATTGGACACACACACCTTTCTCTGCCCTTTGCTCTAACTTTTCCTTTGAGTTTTTATCATGGCCCTGCTTGACTAAACTTTTATACTTGGTCGAAGGAAACTGAAGCCTCGGAATCAATGAAACTGTGAGATCTAATTTGTTTTTATTATTCAATTTATGCTTTGAATATTAGATGTTCTTCTGTACCTATTTTCATGATTGTCTCGTTTAATTACTAGGAGGCCTGCTAGTTTATTATTCGTTGTAATCTACTGTTAGGTTAGATATCAAATCCGTAATTGTTTGATCTCTCTAATTTGTTAAGCAACCAAGATTTAATGATTTGCTGCGTCAGAAATTATTAGATCTTAGGAAGAATGCTCGACTAAATTAAATGCAACTGCTTTTGCTTGTGTTGTTTAGCTTCATCGATCTCTCTAATTCTTGAGGCTTCTGCTAGATTAAACCTTTAGCGCTTGTCTTGGGTTGTATAGTAGTTAGGGTTAATTAGATCTCTTGTTTTCTAATTAAATGCGACAAAGGAGAAATAGAAAAATAGTTCCAATGGTGAATATTCAAAGTGTGAATTGATATGTACTTACATCGATGATCAGTTGTAAAATTCTGGCGGTGGATGTTGACTTAGACCAAGGTTTGTTCTTTTGATTGAATTCGATACTTTAATTTTAATTGTTCCTTGGTTGTTTTTCTTAAAATTGTTTTCATTATACTCAAACCCCCCCTCCTTGTTCACGTAGCATAAAACTAGGCTAGATACTTTCCGTGGGAACGATCCTCACTCGCATTACTACATATATATATATATATATATAGTTTTTTAGGAGTATAGGTTTTATTTTTGGTTGCCTGCGACAGCACACCAAATTTTGGCGCCGTTGCTGAGGAGTGATTCTAGTTGATTTTTGTGCTTCTTGTGATCCTTATTTTGTTCTTGAAATTTTCAAAAAAAAAAAAAAAAAACAAAAATCGTTAGTTTTTGATAGTTACGGTTTCGGTAGAATTCTGATTGCGGCAGAACTAGGCCTTGATAGTATAGTTTTCTAAAGGTAAACGACGTTCTGAGCTAGACTAGTTAATCCTTTGGATTACTAGCCCTACCCTCTCGAGGTTAGATACCAGTGTTTTCTAGGGTTTTTAGGCTTTTTTTTTTGTGTTTTAGCGTAGAATTTCTTTATTTTCATTACTCAAGATTTTTCTTGATTTGTTTTTCATGGTTTATTCGAGTTTCCTTGATTGTTTATGACTGTAACTCGATCTTACAATCAAGGTGATTTGCAGTACGATCCAAAAATAGAAAGAACTTTGAACAGGTTAAGAAGGAAAGCTCGGAGAAATTATGAAGAGCACGATCTAGCTTTTGATTCCCTATTTGCTAGCGATTCTGATTTAGAAGAGGAGGAAGTCATGGCTGGAAATCAAACTTTGAAAGAGCTTGCCACCCCAGATTTGAATCAACAACCATTATACATAACGTTCTTTACTTTAGACGCTACTACTACTTTTGAATTAAAATCTGGACTAATACATCTCTTGCCCACCTTTCATGGCCTTGCAGGTGAAGATCCTCACAAGCTTCTAAAGGAGCTTCATGTGGTGTGCACGAGTATGAAACCCATGGGGGTGACTAAAGATCAAATTAAATTAAGAGCCTTTCCTCTTCTTGGGAGGCTTCTCTTCCCGGGCCAGTAATGCATCTTCCGCATTCATGTATTTAGTTGCCCTATAAAATACGTCCGACATAGTTTTCAGGTCATTTTTGTATAGAAAAAACAAGAATTTACCCTTCCGTAGCCCGTTTGTAAATGCGGCGACTTGTATCTTATCGTCCGCTTTATCGATCGAAAGTGCCTCTTTGTTGAAACGGGCTATGTAGGATCTTAGCGTCTCATCCTCCCGCTGCTTAATGTTCATTAGGCACGCGGTGGATTTTTTGTGCCTGTGTCCCTCGATGAAATGTGAGGCGAACTGAGCACTCAGCTCTCTGAAAGTACTGATAGAGCCGGGCGTTAGCCTGCCGAACCAGGTCCTTGCGGGGCCATTTAGCGTCGCCGGGAAGGCCCGGCACATGATTTCGTCCGGTACGCCATATAAGTGCATCAATGTCTTGAAGGACTTCAAATGGTCTAGTGGATCCTTGGACCCATCATAGCTTTCTATCTAGGGCATGCGAAACTTTGGTGGTATGGGGAACAGGATGACAGGTGTGGTGAAGGGGGAGTCCGTGCGTTGGACGAGGTCGTTGAGGTCATTGGATACCCGTCCCTTGAGGGCGTTCATCATGAAATCCATGCGCTCCCTCATCATCTGCATTTTCGCGACCCCGTTGGACGGGACATAGCCATTTGTTGACGGACGGTTCGTCTCCTGTCCTTCGGGTCGGCTCAAGGCATTGCTTCCCTTGGGGCCTCCATGATTCCTCTCCTCGGCACTGTTTTCCTCCTGATTTTCTCCCTGGTTGTCAATCGTCGCGTTCCTCCGTTGCAGCTGTTCTTCCAAATCGTTGTTCCGTTTTATGAGGCGTTCCACCGTGGCCGCCAGAGTTCGGACCTGCCTCTCGAGGGCCATGGTGCGCTGTTCATTACCTTGGTCATTCATGGTGGTCGCCCTTGAACGCGTGAGTACCATGCAACTTTTTGTTCAGAAAGCAAGTAACAGAGTCTACGTATGCGATTCCCACAGACGGCGCCAACTGATGATGCCAAGAATCAACTCAGTAAGCTGCAGGACCTTTGCGCACTTCGGACGAACTTACAGAAGTGAAAGAGAACCTCAAAGGGAAGTACCGGCGTGGTACCGGCCAACGACCCTCCGATGGTTAAGTTAGTATTGCTCACAACTCTAGAGTGCCAAAGTCGGGTAGAATCATGCGTACCTCGATTTAGGAGGGCCTAGAAGTATTTATAGTAGCATGGGAGCCTTAGCCAAGGCTTGCTGGGGAAGATACCTCCATACCGGAATTACCCTTGATTAGTGTGTGGCGCAAGATACCTTGGCCCAACAAGCGTGTTGGGCAAGTCACCCCTTTGGGAGCAATCGTGTTGCGCAAGATATCGGTCCGAGCACGAGCGTACGCGGCAAGACTCATTTACTCAGGGAAGTGTACGTGGCAAGGTAGGTCTTAATGCCCCCTGCCTCACCCCGTTGACCGTTGCTCCCGTCGTCTAGTTTAGGAGTAGTGTCGTCAAGGTGTCGCGTCCGTCGTCTATGTCCGTCATCATACCTCACACCGTCAGCTCGCATAGGCTGTCAGCGTCCAGTGGGAGTTTTATCCCCATCAATACTAAAATCTAGTGATGAATCCACAAAAGGCAAAAGCAACTATAGATAAAAATGCATGACAAAATTAAAAGACTTTTGAGTTATAGAAAGAGAAGGATATGCAAAGATATGTACATAATGCCAATGTCAACTAGATATGGATACCTTTTTTCCATGTAAAGAGCATTTATGCATTTGCACCTACGATAGCAAGAATGCTAACAGTTTCGTTTTTATTTAGCATGCTGGTTGGAAGGGAAAACCATCAAAGCATGCCAGAAAAAGAATATACAACAAGATGTTGAAAGTTTAGCATCTTTGTTTGAGTGGTTCACCATGCATAGATTATATTTGGAGTAGATATTAGTTGGGTTTCACTGATTGCTAATGGTTTATTATTATTATTATTATTATTATTATTATTATTATTATTATTATTATTTTCTGCAATTGATTACCCCTGAGACATAGAACATGTATTGCCGTGTTTACATGCTTGTTAGACATTGAGTGTAATACCTGATTTTATTTTATGATCATCACGGTTATTGTCATTGTTATTATAGAGTTAAGGTATTATACGTGTGTACACAGTAAGATGAGAGCAGACAATTTTGTGGTGCTATAAAATAGGTGAGAAAACTAAAGTTTTAGTATATACAATTTAGTGTGGCAGTTAAAATAGTAAATAAATAAATAAAGGAGGAAGATGTAATGTGGAGTGGTACTTTGTGAGATATTCATACAAAAATTTTGGTCTCTTTATCAGTTAAGGAAAATGATTAGAAAATTAAAACCTATTTGGATTAGAAGTTTAAGAGTTATTGGGATCCTTTGGAATTCCAGCTTATTTAAACAAATAAACCTTAATTTGAGGTTAATTGGGAATTAAATTCTTGGAAGTATATTTAAGTTTTATGGGTTTCTTGGAGACTAAAGAGATAAGTTCTACTAGGCTTTAAACTCCAACCCAAGTAGGAAGCATATTCAACGTGTAAAGCTGAAGAAGAGTAGTTATAGGGTTTCTTGCATGAAAGGTAGAGCGAGAGAGAGACTGCGCATCCATGTGGTCGTATGGTCAGGTATATCTCTCTCTCAAAGATCTATGGGAAATTGGGAATGACCTACAATGCTAATGTATTTTAATAGGTCTACATGATCATTCTATATGAACGCATGAATAGGTGATAAGTTGTTCCTGGAGTTAACGCAACTTTGGAGTAGTGCTGAATTCTTGACCCTTATTGTAATCTATAATATTGTTTCAAGTTTCAAAAATTTTAGTCAATGCATGCTATAGGTTGCTAAATCCTACAAGTAGAGATTTTCTATGGATGCTATATATATATATTTGGATCTTATAGAGTATTTCATAGTGGCCTAGAATATCAATTGTGGTTATAGAAATTTGTTTGAACTGTAGTGGTATAGATTAGTTTTGGGGAAATATTATTGCATTGGGACTTTAATAAGGAACATTAAATTGCTTAATTCAATGGTATATACGAAAGTAGTTTTCACTGATTTTGTAGGACAGTAGGAAAGAAAACGTTTCTAACCATTAGATTTCATGCTTCCTGATTAAAGCATTCTTTTGTTTAGAGCTTACGGAAGATTAAAGAGTTCAGCTGTGTTTAGATATATTAGCAAGAGAGGTAAGTAATTATGTATAATATGCACAAATTTTGTTTATTAGGTTTTTAAAAGTCAAAGGTTTTCAAAAGTTATGTTTTCTAAAGTTTATCAAAAAGCATTTTTACATCATTGAAAGAGAAACTTTGGCTTTTAAATAATATTTTAAAGAGAAACTCTGAATTTTTAAATAATGTTTTGAATGTCCGAATCTCATTTAAAAGATGATTTCTAGACTAAACTATTTTCAGAAAAGAATTCAATTTCAATGTAAGTTTTCTAAAAAGGTTCTTGCTCTTTAAATTTGTTTAAAACCATGTGATTTCAAAGTTATATTCCTATTTTCCAAATGGTATTTAAAACATTTCTTTTAGTAAATTGAATTTTTAGATTTACTCAAGAATTGTAAAATACTTGTATAAACTCCTCAGTTCCTACTCATTCCCCAAGAGAGTAAAGAATCTTTTGATTTTATGTTCAATTTGATATTGTGATCTTCAATAACCCTCTATATTTGGAATGATTGTTACTATTAAATAAATTATTCTACTTTGTATAAACTTTGCTTTTGTGATATGTGACTCATTAAGTGTTTTTAAAATTGATCAGATATATATGTAGACCGCCTGCTTATTGGGATGTATATGAGAATAAGTGTTGATCCCTCACCAGTAGAGGTTAGATGTTGGTATCTGCTCACAGGATTGTATGTGAGAATATGTGATATGTGTATATATGACACTGTGCTCTAATCAACTATCTGTATATGTTTTTGAATGATTTTAAGATTTGATTACATTTATATTAAGTGGCTCATTATATGTTTGGAAAACTATATTTGATATCTTTGAGTGAATTTGTGAAATCTAAATACTCATGCTTTGCTTGGCTCTATTCTGTTGTGTATTGTGTATAATTGCTTATTAGATGTGTGGCTCATCCCATCAATTACAATTTTCAGATAAAAGTTTAGTTGGGAAACAGAACCTTTGGATTGCTTCGTAAGGTGCAAGGTAGAGTGTGGAAGTTTTTAGGTGACTTCAATAATGCTCGAAGCCTTATAGCATTTTTAGTTATTTTTATTTCGCTTAAGATTTTATAGTATTTGGAGATTATTTTTTAAATTGTGGATTTTAGATTTTGTAAGAGGTTTATTAAGAGCATTGTTTATTTGAAGTTTTCTTAATTTTGAAATTAATTACGTTTATTGAGATATGCAAGATCAGCAAGTTAGTCATGCATTTAAATTCATATTCCATGGACTTGGATCATGACATTGAGCATGCTTGGTCATTGGTGTATATATGTATTCTATGATTGATTTGTCATGTGGATGTGGGTCAAGTCTCAATATCCTGGCTTGAACATTTATAAACACTGCCTAGCCATGCTCTAGCTGAACTATGTTATGCTGATTAGTATTCATTACTCCAGGATGTATCGTCAGCTTTGTTTACTCCATTCTTTAGGCCTTTGTTCATGATAGCACCACCATTTGCGTCAAGGGCAGCCCCTTGATACACAGATTTCATAGCCCTTTTGTGTGACATGTTGGGGCATACACAATTGGTACAAAGATACAAGGCTTAGTGTAACGCAGTCCAAGAAGTTCTGCCGGAAGTTTAGTTGTTGGATGGGCTTACCTTTCGGGCCTGTTGTAGTGTCCGCTATTACTCTATTAGTTATTAGGAGTAGCTCATAATTTGATGAATGGGACTTTATGGGCCTGCTTTTTTGTGATGGTATATGTGAGATCGGTTTAATTTTAGTTGTTTGTTTGTTTGTTTTTTTTTTTTTTCCTTCTTAATTTTAAATTTTAGGCTTCAAAAAGATGAAAGAAAAAAAATATATTTTTCTTCTTAATTTTAATTTTTAGGCTTCAAAAAGATGAAAGAAAAACAAACAATCTAAAGATAAATTTCCAACATGTTTTGAAAAAATTTCACAGAAAATCAAAATACCATCGAAGAAGACAAGTAGACAATCACCAAAGCCATTCTTAATTTTGAGTTTGAATCCCCATTTGCCCAAAAAATAAATTACTGAACTCAATTTATTTATTTTATGTACAAAAAAAATTTATAAATTCTTTTAAAAAACGAAGCACATATATTTGTTTGAATTAGATATGTAAAAAAAAAAAAAAAAACTATAGCAACTAGTATATCTCATTTCGCCTTCATTTTGCTCGCACTTGCAATTTATTTAGCTTTGTCTTTAGTAGCAGGAACCAACGTCTGGATCCCACCTTCAGACCGCGTGAGAATGTCCGAGGGAAACACTCCATAGTCTAAAGTCCAAAGATTCTTTAAAAAGCAGGGGCCATACTTTGGACCTACACTCCAATAAAGTGAGTCAAGTATGAGTTCTTGACTGACTTGACTTGAGTTCTCCTGTTTAAAAAAACAAGAGTTCTTGACTTGACTAAAAACGAAGAAGGCAAATTAAAGAAAACCTTTCTCTCCAATTTTTTTTTTAAATTTTTATATATATATATATTTTTATTAGAGTGAATTTTAAAAATTTAATTGTATTCTTAATATGCATGTTAAATTTCATTCAAATAAAATATTATTCACTATTTGATCAATAAACATATTTTTTTATACATAATTTAAATTACAAAAACTTAAATTTTAAACGTATTTTTTAGAAAGTTAAAAATTTTATCGATAACATAGTTATTGATTTTTATTTTTTATTTTTTTCATATTTTGGAAGTATTGAGGATATAATAAGAACATGCAATCTAACAATTAGGTTTTCAAAATTTACACTAATAAAAAAATATATGAGGAGTTTAAAGGGTTTGAAAGGTTTTTCTTCAAATTAGTTTGAAGAGAAACATTTTTCTACCAAAGGGGTAGGGATCATTTTTCATCCATCACTTTAGCAATTAGCATTTTCGTACAATACCAAAAGGTTAGAGACTAAACTAATATGTTTAAAATATTAGAAACCAAATTGACACACAACCTAAATGTTAGAGGGACCAAACTTGTAATTTACCCAATATTTAAGACAAATCTTCCAACAAGGTTGGAAAGAACTTCACATAAAATACCCTTGCAAGAAGACCAGTAGACAACCACCAAGGTTCTTAGCTTTACCATGTATGATTGATTTCTTATGTGGGTCAAGGCTTAATCCAGGCTTAATATAATAAAAACACCGCCCAAGCATGCATGCATGCCCACCTGAGTCTGTTAGCTTTATTTACTCCATTCTTATTTCTTAAGGCCTTTGTTCGTGATGAAACATCAGAATTTGAGTTTAGTGAAGCCCTTGACTCTTGATACATAGATTTTATAGCTTCCTTTTGATTTTTTTCTTAATTATATTTTTTAGGCTTCAAAATATGAAAGCAAAATAAACAATCTAAGACGGATCTTCCAACAAGGCTGGAGAAAACCTCACATGCAAAAAAGCCCTCAAAGAAGACAAGTAGACAACCACCAAAGTATTGCTTAATTTTAAGTTCAAATCCCTATTTATGGATGTCAGTTCGTTTAGACCCCTTAAACCCAAACAGATTAACCTAGTGAATTAGCCAAGTGAAAAACTTAGGTAATTTAATTAAATCTAGGTTAACACAAAATAAACAAAAACAACAAAGCAGCGGAAATTAAAGAACAATAAGATCTGATGACCCAGGAAAACCAAACCGGTAAAAAACCTGGGGAGGATTTAACCTAGCTATCCTCAAGGTAAAACTGAATCCACTATGAAAGAATCGAAGTTTACACAATAAGACTTAGACCACTAACATCCTATTGCTACCCAAGTGTAGGAAACTTACTACCACGACCTCATGATAGCTCCGAGATCCACGGACTCCTTCTTTCTTGAATTCTTCAGCAAATCCACAAGCGCACCTGCTTGTATATCTTTATGCTCTTTTGATTCTGCAACTGTTTTGATTTACACAACTCTTGACATGAATCTCAAGTTTGTAAACCCTAAGTGTATGTGAAGGCAAACACCTCTAGATCTCACAATGAGATTCACAAACACAGCAAAACAGAACTCAAAAAACGTGGCTAGGGTTTTCCCTTATATACTTAGGGCAAAACATAAAACCCTATACATTAAATGGACTAGGGCTGAGTTGGAAAATTCTGCAGAAAAACGATCTGCCCGATTTTCGATCGATCGAGCCTAATTTTCGATCGATCGAGTTATACAAAAAGTGAACAGTAATTCTGCAAAACAACTCGATTCCAACTTTACATTAAGACCCATACTTTGAGCAAGTCTAACACAAGACTAAACATTGTTTTGATCATGGTTTGCCAACATACAAATTGAAGTTCTAATACATTAGTTCCTAACTCTTAGAACCTAACAATGGACAAAAAAGGGAGAAGGAACGTCGAGCCCGAAAGCCAGTCAAGGGGTACCGCTTCACGACGGGTGCCACACTTGGAAAGGGAAATGGACCAGATGCGGAAGGCTGTGGATGAGATGAAGGAGAATATGAGAAGGGCAAATCTCGTGGAGGATTTGGTTCATCGAACAGACTCCCCTTTTACAACTTCTATCAACAGTCATCCCCTGCCACCTAAGTTCAAAATGCCTTCCTTGGACTCATACGATGGGACACGCGATCCGTTTGATCACATTGCCACCTTCAAGACTACAATGCATCTTCAGGGAGTTCCGGAAGAGATTATGTGTAGGGCTTTCCCTACTACACTTAAAGGACCGGCACGAGTGTGGTTCAGCAAAGCACCTCCGAATTCAGTAAGTTCTTTTGAAGAATTAAGTAAGTTGTTTGTCAATAATTTCATCAGAGGGTAAAGGCATAAACGTTCCTCATCTAGCTTGTTAATCATAGAACAAGGAGAGAATGAAAGCTTACGGTCCTTCATCACTCGTTTTAACAGGGAAGCCCTGGCGGTGGATGAGATGGACGACAAGCTACTATTGGCGGCCTTTCATAATGGGGTTAACTCTGACTTATTCATCCATAAGCTTTATGAGCAAGAGCCTCAGACTATGGCTGAACTCGTCCATTCAGTCCAGAACTTTATGAATGCAGAGGACGCAATCATTGCTAAGAAGAGGAAGAGAGCCGAGAAAATGGAAGCAAACCTCACGCGTCACTTCGAGCAGGGCCCTCGTCTAAAGAAGGGACGAATGGAGGATAAGAAAGACCAAGGCAACAGGAAGGCAGGCCCTTTAGCACGAAATCAACAATACACGCCATTGAACGTACCACTGGAGCAAGTTCTCATGTAAATCAAGGATGATCCTTCTTTGAAGTGGCCAGAGAAAATGAAGGGAGATCCTAACAAGCAGAATAGGAATAAGTACTGCCATTTCCACAGGAGCCATTGGCATGACACGGACAAGTGCTTTAATCTGAAGCAGTAGATAGAAAATCTCATCAGGCAAGGAAAACTGAGGAATTTCCTTGGACGAGATCACAAAGACGAAAGGCTGAAGGGAAAATTGGAAGAGGTACCGCGACACCCACTGGGGGAAATAAGAGTTATCATAGGGGGAAATAAGAGTTATCATAGGGGGAAACTCGACAGGACAATCTTCCAAGTCAAGAAAGACGTATTTAAAGGTGGTGCAAAACGTCCAGCTCTCAAGACGGTCTCCAAGGACGAAGAAAACTGAGGATCAAGCTATTACGTTCACGGACAAGGATGCTGAGAGGATTCACCACCCCCATGACAATGCGATCGTCAGTACTTTGCTTATTGTAGATTATACAACCAGGAAAGTGTTAGTAGACAACGGCAGTTCGGCGGATATCTTGTATTACCCTGCTTTCTAGCAAATGAAGCTTGGACGAGATATACTTCGTCCAGTGAACTCACCATTGGTGGGGTTCGGAGGAATGAAGATACAACCTATGGGAGTAGTTACGTTGTCTGTGGTGATGGGGGTGTCACGACCTAAACATGTATTCCAGAATTTAGAGCATGACCGGCATGTTAATATCAAATTTATCTCAATACTAACACGAACCAACCTAAACTGAAAGTTCTTATCAAGAATTTGTTTCTTGAATTCCTGCTCATTATCTTGCATAAAAACCATAATATACAAAAATGATGAAACCTTGAATTTCATCTCATATAAACTTTGCACGATTATCACTTGGCTGAAACCTTAGGTATTCCTGTAAATATTACATAGCTAAACGTTTAGCAAAACTCTTATTACAAACTTAACCCCAAAGGCATACAACTGGGGTTCAAAACAAACTAGGGTTCCTAATTACAACTGTGCTCAAAGGATCAAGTACATCTTGAATCCTCCTATACATCAAAAGAAAACTAAACTACTATACAACAACAAAAACTATACAATCTATCAAATGAGAATTACAGAATCCTTGCCACCCCTAATACTTTCGCTGCTTCTAGGAAAAACCTGTGAACTGAAATATAATAGGGTGAGCTGCGAAGCCCAGTAAGGTTTTAAGCTCCATGGGCCCTTAATAAGCATGCATGTAAAACAAATATTTTATGGATATACCAGCTTGATAAAATAACCTTCATACTGTTTACGTTGTTCTTAAAATAACTTATGAACTTTCAGATAAAAGTACTTCATTTTTCTTTCATATAATAGTAAAAGGACATGATAAGGAACATAAACATAATTCAGTAACCTTATCTTTGAATAGACTATGAAATATTTTATCATAAACTTATCATCAGACTTATCTTATAATTCTCAAATAGCTCAATAGCTCATTTATAATACATATTAATTAGTCCAATTGTAAGTCTGTCACAACTTTGGGAGGCTTCCAGCACAAAGTGCTAGGTATCTAGCATTCTCCACAATGCTAGGTAAACCCGGAATCATATCATAATACATAACTTCAACCATGGGGGTAGGTTGACATCCTTCACAAGTTGGCCATTACCAACAAGGGCGGGTACAGCAGAGCCAGTTCCACTTTTAATGGCCAATCAGAATTTCCATGGAAATGCCAGTACTATAACCCTATTGGCTGAGTTCAGATCATAACAATGGAATAACTGAGAACTATATTTTTCTGACAACTTGCTTTTACATAATTGTTTCACAACAGTAGCATATCCACTTCATTCTTAAAAATTATGTTCGTGATATGAATAATAGCATCGATATGCTAAAATTATCGTGTATATAAGATTGAACAACTCACGAACATACATTTTACTTAAATCATGCTTATGTATAATATTTTAAATTAAAAGGTTTTAATGCGTAATAGTTTTCTAAACAATTTATACTTATCAAACGCATATGTCACAAATCCCTTACCTGAAAACAGAAGGCGCGAGAAATTTGTACAAGAGGAGCTCAAGTGTCCGTATTCTCGTTCTCGTCACCTAAACGAAAGACCAAAACTCATTACTAACAAACTCTTCCTAAGTATATAAACTTATACATCCATCACAACCTAACTCTTAAACTCAAGAAAAATCCTAATTCCCATCACATAAAGTTTCCCCAAAGCACATGATACAACCATCAAACACATTATGTATCCAAACCATAGAGAAAACAATGCATAAAATTTATATATGATCCAAACATACCAAAGGATAAGCATATTAAATTATAGCTTAAAACATTCAACCTAACTTCCAAATTAATTCGACAAAGTCATGTGTGTCATATGCTGTTCACTGCTCATTACAGCAGCGTAAGCTCCATTTGTAAAATATAAATGGACTGTCCGTACACTTCCAATTGTCACGAAATTTTACAGAGTTACTCCCCTGTATGTCTAGAATATACCATAAAAATTTCGGAGTCAAAGCATAAAACTATGATTTATTAAAAATCATACAAGGAAACGTGCTCAAATCTGTCCTGACAGAAATTTATGCATCTTAGAAATTAAACCATTATTTTTATACTCATCCAAAAGCTGTGAGACCACTTCCATAACTACCATATGTGTCTTAGGATTCATAAAAACTATTCCTTGCATCCTAATTCACAGCAAATGATTTTATACATATTTTTCTTCTTGTAAACATCAAATCTATCACAGTGACAACTTCAGCACATAATCATACTAAAATCATCAACAAATAGCAATTGGCCTTCCATTAATTTGGGTATTTTTATACCAATACCAGACATAATAAAAGACCTTAATAAGCATGCAAAAGACTAATTTCATCAATATTTAATATTATTAAAAACAGAATCACAAATTTAGTTCCTACAATCAAAACAAAGAGCAAAGAAGAGGGAAATGAACAAAACCTTGTCCTATCAAAATACCCAAAATCAAAAGAGGTTTAAGTTACTTACCCACAAACTTTGAAGCTGAAACCTTAGTTCTAATCCTTTAATTTCTTCTTTAGAGAGAGGTTTGAGGTTTTGGTGGGAGAGTGAGGGAGAGATGTTGCCGTGTGAAAGAGCAAAGGAAGAAGAAGGAGAACAAGGAAACAAAGAAATGAACTAACCTTCAGGTGCAGCAAAAGAAGATAAGAAGAGTGGACCTTTGAGTGGGATACGTGTAAGGCTAAGGGAGCATGCATTTGGAAACAATCCACTTTTGGGTTGTGATACGTGTAAGACTAGGAAGAGTAGAAACAATCCACTTTTACAACTTTTGAGCAATTACACTTTTCACCCCTTATGAGCATATATTCTTAGAAAGGCCCAAAGCATTATATAACTTTATATATATGTCCTTATCTTTATAAATTTCCTTTCTACAACATTAAAAAAAAAAGCATAGATATTTTATAATATCACAATATCAAACTTTATGCACTTAAAAACAATTAAGATGATAACAAGCATATAAACTCATAAAATTAATTATGCAATTGGGTTAAGGTGTTACAGGGGGCATATCCACAACAGATAACTAAAGAAGTAAATTTCCTCATAGTAGACTGTTCGTCATCATACAATGCCATCATTGGAAGGCCTACTCTAAACAGTTGAAAGGCAGTAACGTCTACTTACCACCTGTCAGTCAAGTTCCCTATAGAATACGGGGTGGGGCAAGTGCAAGGAGATCAGCTAGCAGCAAAAGAATGTTACCTGGCTATGCTGGCCATGGACGAGCAAGTTCAGGCGATGAGTTTTGAGGAAAGAGTTGTAGCAAAGCTCACCGAAGTACTGGAAGACATTTCTTTGGACGAGAATGATCCTCAGAAGTTTATTAGAATTGGGACAAGTATGAGGAAAGAGACAATGCAAAATCTCGTCCACTTCTTAAAGAAGAGTACTGATGTTTTTGCATGGAGTCATGAAGACATGCCTAGGATTGACCCAAATGTTATCACTCATCGGTTGAACGTATACCCGTCTTACAAGCCAGTCCGTCAGAAGAAAAGGGTCTTTGCTCCGGAGCGGGACAAGGCTATTAAGGAAGAAGTCCAGAAGTTAACAACAGCGCAATTTATTCGGGAAGTCTACTACCCAGATTGGTTAGCCAATGTAGTGATGGTTAGGAAGGCAAATGGCAAATAGAGAATATGTGTAGATTTTGCTGATTTGAATAAAACTTGCCCCAAAGACAGTTACTCTTTGCCGCGCATCGACCAGTTGGTAGATTCAACAGCGGGTCACCAGTTACTAAGCTTCATAGATGCCTTCTCAGGGTATAACCAGATAAAGATGGACAAGGCAGATCAAGAAAAAACGTCATTCATTACTAGTCAGGGTTTGTTTTGTTATAAGGTGATGCCTTTTGGTTTAAAGAACGCAAGGGCAACTTATTAAAGGTTGGTAACTCATATGTTCCGACCACAAATAGGATGGAATGTGGAGGTTTATGTGGACGACATGTTAGTGAAAAGCTTGGACGAGAAAAACCACCTGGACGACTTCCAGGAAACCTTCAACACGCTAAGGCAATATAATATGAAGTTGAATCCCAGTAAGTGTGCTTATGGAGTTTCTTCGGGAAAATTCCTTGGATTCATGATTTCACATAGAGGGATTGAAGTGAACTCGACAAAATTCAGGCGATCTTGGATATGAAGCCACCAGGGAGTATCAAAGAAGTCCAATCCCTCACTGGACGTGTTGCCGCTCTCAAAAGATTTGTTTTTAAAGCAACTGATAAGTGTTTGCCATTCTTCAAGATTCTTAGAAAGGCATTCGAGGGGACGGACGAATGTCAGAAGGCTTTTCAAGATCTAAAGACCTACCAAACCACCGCTCCACTGCTGAGCCCGTCCGTGCTTGGTGAAGATTTATATTTGTATTTGGCAGTGTCCCCCCATGCAGTAAGCTCAGCCTTGATCAGGGAAGAAGAAAGGTACAGAAGCCAGTCTATTACACAAACCGAGCTTTGAGAGGGGCAGAAGGATGATATCCAATGATGGAAAAATTAGCCTTTGCTTTGGTTACAACTTCAATGAAACTGAGGCACTATTTCCAAGCACACATCATTATTGTCTTAATGGATCATCTATTAAAGAAGGCAATGAGCAAGTTGGAGACAGTAGGATGACTGGTTCAATGGGCTATAGAACTCAGTGAATTTGATGTCAGATACCAACCAAGGGGCGTAATAAAAGCACAAGTGTTGGTAGATTTTATTGCGGAGTTCACTCCAAGCTTGGAAGAGTTAGACGAGTCGGATAAGCCTCGGAGATGGGTCATCCATGTGGACGGATCCTCCACACTACATACGGGGGGGATAGGATTTATTTTGGAATCCCCGGAAGGAGATGAGTTGAAGTACAAAGTCTGCCTGCAGTATATACCGACTAATAATGAAGTAGAGTATGAAGCCATTTTGAAAGGGCTGGAGTTGGCCAAGTCTTTGGGAGCAGAATCACTACTCGTCCATGGAAATTCTCAGTTGGTTATAGGCCAAGTAAATGGAACTTATGAGGCAAAGGAAGAACGCATGAAGAAATACCTTAATAAGGTAAGACGCCTTGTAAAAAAATTTAAAGAAATCAGTTTTATTCAGATAACAAGGGAGGAGAACGTGAAGGCGGATGCTTTAGCAAAAAAAGCCTCAACAAGTGGACAAATGGCCGAGTTTGACGAAGTCCAATATATGCCAAGCATAGATCTTCCTGAGATACAACAGATAGAAGGCGAAAACAATTGGATGACCCCAATAGTGGCTTACTTAAAAGATGGACGCCTCCCAGAAGGAAAAGACGAGGCCAGAAAACTAAGGATCAGGTTAGCTAGATACATCCTTATTGACGAAGTTCTATACAAAAAAGGATTCTCCCAACCTTATCTAAGATGTTTAGCTCCAAACGAGGCGAATTACGTATTAAGAGAAATTCATGAAGGAGTATGTGGAAACCACTCAGGAGCAAGAGCACTAGTGCATAAAGTCGACCGCGCGGGTTATTACTGGCCAACCATTCAAACAGATGCAAAGGCTTATGTCAAAGTATGTGACCAATGTCAACGTTTCAGCAATGTGCCCAGACAACCCTCAGAGTACCTTACTCCTATGATGACCCCGTGGCCCTTTGCACAATGGGGGTTAGACATCTTGAGTCCCTTTCCACTCGGAACCATGCATATGAAGTTTTTAGTGGTAGGTATTGACTACTTCACTAAGTGGGTAGAAGCGGAACCATTGGCAAAGATCACACAACAAAATGTTAAGAACTTCGTTTGGAAAAGTATTGTATGCCGGTTTGGGGTTCCCGGGGTACTAGTATCAGAAAATGGACGACAGTTTGACAACGCACTTTTCAGGGACTTTTGCGAACACTTTGGAATTCAGAACCATTATTCCTCCCCCTCCCACCCTCAAGCAAACGGCCAAGCAGAAGTAGCAAACCGATCCTTGCTTAAAATCATCAAGACTTGGCTTGACGGGGCAAAGGGAGTATGGCTAGACGAGCTACCAGGCGTTCTTTGGTCTTATAGAACGACGGCAAGGACCCCCACAGGGGAAACTCCTTTCAAACTAGCGTATGGGAGTGAACCAGTCATACCTGCGGAAGTGCATATGACCAGCCATAGAGTAATGAAGTATCAGGATGAAGAAAATAAGGAACAACTTCGTCTTAACCTCGATTTGATTGACGAGGTAAGGATGGACGTGGAACAATGAACATCAAGGTACAAAAACCTTATGGCCAAGCAGTATGATGCCATGGTAAAGCCCAGGCGCTTCAAAATTGGGGATCTTGTCCTAAAAAGGGTTTCTTTGGCCATAAAAAACTCGTCCCACGGGAAGCTGAGACCAAGTTGGGAAGGACCTTACAGGGTTATCAACTTCAAAAGGCAAGGATCCTACTATTTGGAAGCTCTGAATAGACGGAAGCTAGAACACCCTTAGAATGTTGAACATTTGAGAAGATACTATCAATAAAGAATGACCATGGATGGGCATTGCCGTAGGACGAACGTCATGGACGTCTGAAGTAATTATGTTTGCTTGTTACTAGTGTGTTAAAATGTATTTAGTGTTGTGTTACTCACGAACGAACTTGTGTGTAAATATTTTTAATTCCCAAAAGGCACTAGCTCTTAAGCACGTGCCATGCCTGTGGACGAATGTTTACAAAGTATGAATTTCTAAACATGTATTTCAAAGTATATGTATAATTGCATAGGAATCCTTCATCCATTGTGATTTCATTCGAAATAATTCACGTAAGGCAAATAACCAAAGACGAGTAAAATCCTTGGACGCAAGGATGTTTCGTCCATAAAGCTTTCTTTAAAGGTAAAGGCACATTCGTCCACATCAAGATGAGCCGAAGCCTTAAAAGTGCTACCCCAGTCATGGACGAGGGAATACCCACCCTAGTCATAGACGAGGAAATGCACGAATGAATAATCCATTGGATAAGATAGCTAAAACAGCCCAGTCTATGGACGAGATAAAAACATCAGCAACTTACCCAAACAAGCAAAGAATCGTCCAAAAAATAGACGAAGGTTAGTGTTGAGTTAAGTAAAGGCAACAAAAACCACACCGTTCATAGACAAGTTATGCTGAATTCAAGAGCTAAAAATGAAAGACCTAATCGTGGACGAGCCAAAATTAAGGTTAATGCCTAGGATTCAAGACGAGTTCGTCCATGCAATCTTTCAGTAAATAAAAGATAAAGCAAACATACATTCATTAGTCAAAGGGTGGACAACCCATGTCCAAAAACCCTCACTTGAAGTTGAGACAAACAAGATAAATTGTTTAATAGATCGTCCTAAAACTATGGACGAGATAATTGTACTTTGATCACATTCAACAGTCCAAAACAACAGACCAAATAAAAATAATAATACATAAGAAAAACTAAGTATAAAAAGCTGTCTTCACTGGGGAGGATCAGTACTGTGGTCGTCCTGGTTTCGCTGGGTGGTGGCATCATCCTTAATATTAATATCTTCTGAGCTCGTCTGAAGAAGGGAGTTTGTAGCAGTACCACTAAGGTTGAGCTTGATAGAACTGAAGTCAAGGTCAGGGAAATTCTCTATGGCGTCCATTTTGAAGTCTTCGAATCCAGCTGCATAATTTGCGTCCAAAGAATCAGTGTACTGTTTGGACGCCTTGAATTCTGCAACCGCGTTTCCCTTGGCTTTCTCAAGAAGGGCACTCAACTCATCATTCCTCATTTTGAGGTGATCAAGATGAGTGTCCTTCTCTATGACATCAGTCTTCAGCTCTTCTACATGGTTCTGCAGTTCCTTTGCCTCATCTTTGGCCTTAGCCGCCACCACAACCCACTTTTTGCTCTCGTCCTTAACTTCCTGTATCCTATTCTCTAGCAGGATCCTTGTCCATTTCTATTGCTTGTCTGGACGCGGTGATGAACTTAGACATTGCCTGCGCTAAAATCTTTGTTAGACAAAGCATGATTATATTATCGGTAAGACGAGTTAAAAATGAAATTTACCTTGAAGAGGTCATGAACACCAGAGTGCTCAAACTCCTTCAAAGACATGTTATAGCATGCCGCCACATCCTGGTCAGTCACAACCCTCTCAAACCTTTCCCAAGCTAAATCTTCATCTTCAATAAGATTTTGAGAGACTCATCTAGAGGGCTGGGATGAGACAAGCACTTTGGTTGTGGATGGCGTGTCCATTAATGGAGGATTAACAGACTCGGCATCAACGTCGTGAACATGGACGGGGGGCTGCTGGGTAGAATGGATAGGAAGGCTAGGCTTGACAACCCCAGGCTTACACGACCTGTGCTTAGCCTTTTTCTCCTTGCATCGACTTGGAAGATTCTCCAAGTCAATCCCCTTGGACAAACTCTTCCTCTTGTCACCTACTGATGGACGAGGCTGGGATTAAACCCCTTGCACAACTCCCTTGTCCATCACTTTCTTGCCTTTGTTTTCCTTCATTGTAGCCATCCCTGAAAAGAAAAACATTAGTATGTTTAAAAAAAAAAAAAACTTAAAAACTTATGTCTACGAACAGTGAGCTCGTGAGCGATAGCCTTAGCAGATGGCTTAGGGCCTAACCCCCAGGCAGCAAGGCGTCTAAGGCTCACCAAAAAATGGAACGTCCTGTCAGTGTACAGACGAGCCTTTTGAACTCGTTCAATATAGAACTTACTTAAGTGAGGTGGTCTAACACCTACAAAAAAAAAAAAAAAAAATGAGCGTTAGACGAGAATGATAAAAAAAAATATATATATAAATAAAAAAAATATATCAGGACAGACAACCTCCACCATACCTTCAGGACGAAGGTTCCCTAACTCTCCTGTATAGGGACCTAACGGATCCCTGTCAACCTCAATTGGTTTCCCAACCTAGAAACCAGAGACGAAGAAGAACTCCGTCTTCTAGTTCCTATCTGAGGTGACCACGGACTTTATCAATCTATAGTCTTTCCCTCTAGCTGTGAATTGATAAAAGCCAAGGGATTGATTAATTTCGGAAGGTTTATAGCAATAGAAGAACTCGTCCACAGTAAGAGGACGATTCCCCCCAAAAACCTCCCTCCATAAAACTTGCATGGAGACAATTAGCCTCCATGCATTGGGGTTAAATTGACAGATACCTAAGCCTAACCTAGTGAGCAACTCCCTAGCAAAGGCGCTAAGAGGCAACCTCAAACCTTTCAAGAGGTAAGCCTTATAAATACCAACACCAAAATGGGGTTGGCAACACCATTCCCCACGAACAGGTAACCTAAGGTTCAAGCTATTAAGGATTTGGTACCAAGCCTTGAGGGAATTTAATCTTTTGTCGTCTGTCTTGGAAGCAATCCCTATGGCGCAGCTATAAACAATCTCCACCTCATCCTGGACCGTGGACGAGGGAGCACTGGTGCTTACCCTTGACCCTGACTCAGTTCTCGTCCTAAACTCTTCCTGAAGAACCTCTAGAGGAACCCCAGGGACACCAGATGTATACTCGTCCGCAGCATTCCCCCCACTACTACTGTTGCTACCATTGCTACTACAATCACTAGACCCACTAAAGCTACTAGGTTCGTGAAACTCGTCTATGACTCTCTCAACACTATTGCTAGACGAAGAAAGGACAATCTCAGCCATTTTTTTAGGAAACTTAAAACCTGAGGACGAGAGTGAGGAAAGTACCTGGATCTAAATGGAGACTATGGACGCAAGGAACTTCTAGAAGAGGCACTAGGACGAGGAGTGTCAAGGAAGAAAAATTTCAGAAATAAGGGGGGTAGCGTAGGAATTCCACTATTTATAGGTGGAGGACTTTAGTACCCGAAACGACACATTTAATCATAAGCTGACACGTGGCACACTCCTCGTAAAGTGAGTCAACGCGAACCTTCACTAGTAAGATTGTGACACGTGACGAGTTTAAACGTTGACATAGCTACACACGTCCAGAGACCAACATCATGTCACACTTTCCTAGACGACCTACGGACAGGGGGGCAACTGATAGTGTCTCAAAATAATCCAACTCCAAGCTCGTCCGTAGGGGTCGTCCAAAACTGGAATTAAGGATGACTGGTAACTCTCGTCCATAGCAGATTCGTCCGTCCACGGAAAGTCTTGGACGACCTACATAGACTCCGGATGTGGTTACCATATACAATCTCCGGATGAGGTCCACATCCTTGTTTTAGAATGCAAGGATGAAATCGAAACCTGTTACCACAGAAAAACCTCCAATGAGAGTTATGGGATATATGGCCTAAGAATATAACTTCTATGGCAGTTACGAAGGTTAACTCCGAATCCTTCGACTTCTTCAAACATAGGAGAAGTTATTAAGCAAGTAATTGCTCGCGATACGCACTATATAAACAACCATTGGCAAAGAATGAGGGGTAAGAAAATCATTTCCCAAGTAATTTGGAACTCTAAAAGTTGAGAGATATACTAACTTTATCATCGGAGGATTTTGGCCGGTCCTCCCTGGTCACCTTTGATAGTTTGTTCATCTCTTCAAGTTTTTCCAGATCATCTTCTCACCATTGAAGCCCGAAGCATTCAGTCTATAGATTTTACGTTGTATTATCATCTGCTATATTTGTTTTTTATAGCAAATATCTCATTGCACCTTCATTTGGCTCACATTTGCATTTTATTTAGCTTTTTGTTTAAAACATTAGTTGGTGGTGCTAAAAAACTATATTGTTATTTTTAGCACCACCAATTACAAATTTATGGCTACATTGGTGGAGTCAAAATTAAATAATTTAGCTCCAAAGTTATAGTGCACCACTATTTCTGACTGTCTACTGTAGCTCATAGGTAATATATATAAATATATATATATATATATATATATATTAAATTGCTAAGTTCACACCCTTTCAAAAAAAAAAAAAAAAAAAATTGCTATGTTCACACTGATGGTTAATAAAAAAATATATCTTTTTTTCCTTATTTTTTTTCATTCTTTTCCCATTTCCTCACTTTTTTTTTTTTTCCCGAAATCCTCTGTGCTTCACTGCCTTCGCCAAGCAGCTCATCCGCTGCCTCCCTGCCTTCGCCGAGCTCATCGCTGCTTAATCTCCCCTGCCACTCGCCGACCCATCTCCTCTGCCTCCCTGCCTTCCTCCACTCTCGCCGACCCATCTCCCTTGCCACTCGCCGCCGACCCATCAAATGCAGTGCAGACCCATAAAATTTGTCGCCGACCCATCGAAGTTCTGTGCTCAGTCAAGGCAGATAGCAAAACGGTGCCGTGATCGGCGACGGCTGGAATTTTTATGGGTTCATGGGTTTTGGATTGTTGGGTTAGTGGTTTCTGATTTGTTGGTGGGAAGGTGGCTCTTTTTTTTTTTTTTTTTTAATGTTGTCGTGGGTTTATTTTTGTGGTTGTGGGTTGATTTTCTTGGATAATTGTGAGCTAATTTTGGCAGTTGTGGTAGCGGTAGAGTAGACTGTGGGTAGTGGTGGTCAATGTTGCGTGGACACGAGCACGTGACACCGCAATTTTTGAAAAATAAAAACACGACACGATAGTTAAATAATTAATTAAATTTTATATTTAAGTATATTTTTAAATATTTTTAGATATAAAATACGTTTATAATTTATAAGGCAAAACAAAAAGTTGAGCAAAGAAACAATAATAAATTCATAATAAAAAGTATGAATTTGTTAAAAATAAATTCATATTTTTTTATTTATATTTTTTATAAATAAAAAATATAAATTATTAAAAATGTTTTTATTTATATTTTCTATATATACCTAAACATATTTTTTCATATAATGATAAACATATACCAATTTAAGAGTAATAGTATAATATAGATAATAAAGTCTTTATAAATCCATATTATAATTTAATATATTAATCTTTTTTTTAAGAATAAAAATATGTTAGCTTTCAAAAAAATATATTAGCCCTAATAATAATAATAATAATAATAATAATAATAAACTACCTACAACCATTTAAAAAAATAATAATAATAAAAGAAAGGTAAAAAACAGAAACCCGTTAAAAAAAAATTGAAAAACAAAAGTTATTAGCCACGTGGTTGGTATGTGGGGAAACAATAAAAGCCACTAGGCACTAGTCTTTCAACCCTTCACTTTACTAAGTATGTTCGGCACACAAACAAAGAAATTAAAAAGAGAGAAAACAAAGAAGATTATCAGGCATAAAAACAAAACACTCAGGCTCAGAAGCTAATTTGTAGAACACAAAGACGAAGAAGAAGAAGATGAAATGCAATGTAGAAGAAAGAGGCGATGAAGAGGGTGGTATGATGAAATGCAACGCGGAGCCGTGTCGGCATTGCGTCGGAGAAGCGAAAAAAAAGAAAAAGAAAGAAGAGATACTCGCCGGACACCGGAATTCGGTGAGTCGTACCCATTCTGGAGTCTGACACATGTCCGACATCGACATGATGCCAAAAATGGCGTGTCCGTGCAACCTAGGTGGTGGTGGGTTGTGTGAAGTGGTGGTTGACCGGGGTAGTGGTAGGCTGTATTTTTTGTATTTTTTTATACTGTTGTTTTTTTTTTATGTTATTTTAATGTGAAGTACAACACCATCTAAGTATTGCTCTTATTTTAATGTATTGTTTATATTATTTTATTTTGTTGATAACTAAATAAAACCACTGATGTTAATTGTTTTATAAAGTGAGAAGATACAATAGAAAAAATAGCTTTTTATGTTGAGTCATATTACTAAATTTATGGCTCCGCCAATGTAGATCCTGCGTGTGGATCATACCTTCATTCCACACGAGAATCTCTGACAATCAAGGTGGACTTTTTTATGTTTAAAGTTAAAGATGCTTTTTAATACTTGTGTGTGTGTGCGCGCGGGGAAAAAGTGACCATTTTAAAAAGTGTGGAATGAGATTAAGTTTTTTTCTTTTTTTAAGTAAAATGTTTGGTAAAAATTGTTAAAAAAATATTTTTTGAAAAATTGAGTATTTGATTAACACTTATCAAATTTGTTGTTTGATGTGTAAACTACCATAAAGGACAATAAATATGTATATATAAAAGGCAATGATTTGTTTTAATTATTAAATTTGATTAAAGCTACATGCATAGCATTTTATATAAAAATTTCACAACAAATTTTATATGACAAGTTATTATTAGATAAAAAAAAAATGATGTTGTCATGGAGTTAAGATGAGAATCAATAACTTGTCACTTAAGCATTATTAAGAAATTATTGTGTCAATAATAGCACAAATTTATATAGGAGTGTTTTCTTATTTATGTACATTGCACTAGCATTAGTTGTGCCAAATTAAATACTATTTTGACATACCAAAATTTATTTTATTTATTTTAACACACTATTTTATAATACATCCTATATCATATGTTCTATTTTAACATTTACCACATTAAAATAATATTATCATCTCATTAAAATAATACAAACAGTCAAAAGAAAAGGAAAAAAAGAAAAGAAAAGAAAAAAAAAGCAAGAAGAAGGACCGTAGACGTATGAGAGAGAAAAAGAGAAAAAAATAATATTAAATATTATAGCATACTCGACCGTACTTTTCTAAAGTTGGAACAATAGCCCAAAAAAAAAAAAAAAAAAAAAAAAGAAAAAAGAAGGAAAATAGGGAAAAGGAAGAAGAAGAAGAACAGCAGACCCTAAAAAGAAGAAGAAGAAGAAGAAGAAGAAGAAGAAGGACAGAAGTCGTATGAGAGAGAAAAGGGAAAAAAGAGAATAAAATAATAATAAATATTATAACATACTTGGTCGTACCTAGGGATATCCAACCTTTCTCAATCTAACCATACTCAATCCAATTATTTTGGGTGATACCAGTTCTTAATGGGTAGAAGATAATTAGGTAGAGTTTGGATATTATCCAAATATTTTGGGTATGGTTTGGATATTACTCATTTACTCATTATTACCTATTTAACTAATTAGATCTAACTCAAATCCTACTCAACCAAATTATTATGGGTAAAACTAGAGATGACAATTTATATCCAACCCGCGAATACCTGGCCTCGCCTGATAAATTATAGGGTCGAGTATGGGTTTTTTTTTAAAAACCTGATGCAGGTTTGGGTCAGGTCTGAGTTTTATGCATACCCGGCTCGAACTCGACCTGTATGCACATAATATTAAAAAAAAAAAAGGTTTAAAACCCTAGGACTCTAAATACCCTCTTTTCCTTTCAGATTTCATTTTCTAAAAACTAACCTAACCCTTACCTCTTAGCCGCCCTCTCTCTCTCTCTCTCTCTCTCTCTCTCTCTCTCTCTCTCTCTCTCATCGCTGGCCACCCTCCCTCGCCCTCAAATGCTCCCCTCACGGTCATGGCCTCACTCAGCTTCACGGCCCCACGACCTCTTTTCGCCTCACCCTCCACTCACAGCGTCTCCGTCTCGCCGCCCCTTACCTCTCTCAGCCGCTCCTCACCTAGTCACCTTACTCTCATTCACTCACCAACCCACCCTTACTCTCATCACGTGGTGGTTGTTGTTTTTCACGGAGGAGCTCGGGATTGTTAGATCGGAGCATAGGATTGTTAGATCGGAGAGAGATTTGTATTTTTTGTTTATGATTTGTGTTTTTTTTTTTTTTTTTTTTTGATGAGTGAAAAATTTGTATTAACAAAGTAAAGCCAAAAAAAAAAAAAAAAAGCTGATTTGTGTTTCTATTTATGTTTGGGTTTATGATTTGTGTTTTTATTTTTTTATTTTTTTATTTTATGAATGAAGAGTCTGTATTAACAAAGAAGATAAAAAAAAAAAAGTTGATTTGAGTTTATGTTTGGGTTTGTGATTTGTGTTTTTGAATCTGTGGTTGTGATTTCTAGATGTAAAATTGATTTTTTATTTTTTATTTTTTTATGATTGGGTCGTGTTGGGCCACGGCTTTTGATTAGGCTTAGAAACGGTTGGACGGAGCCCGCGGAGCCCGACGGGGTGGGTTCATATTTAAAAAAAAAAACTAGTTTATTAAACGGGCCGGGTTCAGGTAACAGGTAAAGACCCGCGGGTCGGGTTCGGGTATTAAAGCCTGAACTCGACCCGTTGCCATTCCTACCTAAAACTTGAAAATGACTAAAGTATTCCTAAAATCCTCTAAAATTGCCGAAATGCACCCTAAGCCTAAAAAATGACTGAAATATCGTCGAAACTTAAAGATTACCAAAATATCCCCAAGACATAAAAAAACGACCGAAACACCCCTGAAACCTAAAATATGACCAAAATACCCTTTGATAGTGTATCAAATTAATCCAACTCCATACTCGTCTGTAAGGGTAGTCCAAGGAAGGAGTAGAGGATGACTTAGCCCAGAAACCTCGTCTATAACAGGGTCTTCCGTCCATGAAGACCCTTGGATGACCTACAAGGACTCCAGGCGTGATTACCGTATACAATCTCCGGACGAGATCCATATCCTTGTTACAGAATGCAATTGCGAAATCGAAGGTTATTACCATGAAATCACCTCCAATGACAGTTATGGAATGTATGACTAAATAATGTAACTTCCATAGCAGTTATGGAAGTTAACTTCGAACTTTTTGACTTCTTCTAACATAAGAGAAGTTATTGAGCAAGTAACTGCTCACAGTATGCACTATATAAACAATCATTGCCAACAAAAAGGTACGGAAATTATTTTCCAAGTAATTTGGAATTCTAAAAGTTGAGAGATACACTGACTTTATCATCGGAGGGTTTTTAGCCGGTCCTCCCCGGTCACCTTTGATAGTTTGTTCATCTCTTCAGGTTTTTCTAGATTATCTTCTTGCCATTGAAGCCCGAAGCATTCAGTCTACTGATTTTATTGTGCATCATCACCCTTAAACCCTAAAAAATGATCAAAATACCCATGAAACCTAAAATTACCAAAATACTCTCTAAACCTAGAAAACGACCGAAATATTCCCAAAACATAAAAAAATTGCTGAAATACCCCCCTAAATCCTAAAAATGACCAAAATACCCTTGAAACATAAAAAAAAATGATTGAAACACCCCCGAAACCTAAAAAATGACCAAAATACCCCTGAAACCTAAGAAATGACCAAAATAACCCCAAAAATTAAAAATTACCAAAATAACCCCTAAACATAAAAAATGACTAAAAGACCATTGAAAACAAAAAATGATCAAAATACCCCCAAAATCTAAAAATGACCAAAATTCCCTCTAAATAGACTAAACCTAAAAAAATGACCGAAATACCCCTGAAACATAAAAAAATGACTGAAATGCCCCTTGAAACATAAAAATGACTAAAATACCACCCATAAACTTAAAATTACCAAAATACCCTCTAAACCTAAAAAATGACCGAAATACCATCGAAACCTTAAAATTATCAAAATACCCCCTAAACATATAAAATGACAAAAATATCCCCGAAACCTATAAAATAGCCGAAATACCCCCCTAGACCTAAAGAATGAACGAAATACTCCTGAAACATGTAAAATTACCAAAATACCCCGAAACCTATAAAATGACAAAAATGCCCATAAAACCTATAAGATGATAAAAATACACCTAACCTTAAAAAATGACTAAAATAACATTGAAACCTAAAAAATGACCAAAAGATCCCAAAACCTAAAAAATGACTGAAATACCCCCAGAGCTTAAAAAATAACCGAAATACCCCCTAAACCTAAAAAATGACTAAAATACCTTGAAACATAAAAAATTACCCCCAAAGCTTAAAAAATAACCAAAAAACCCCCAAAACCTAAAAAATGACTAAAATACCTTGAAACATAAAAAATTACCCTCGAAACCTTAAAATTACCAAAATACCTCCGAAACCTATAAAATTACGAAAATAGCCCCAAAATATAAAAATTTCTAAAATACCCCCTCAAACCTACGAAAATAACAAAAATGCCCCCCGTAATCTAAAAAATGATTGAAATACCTTTAGAATTTAGAATCTAGAAAATGACCAAAATAACCCCGAAACCTAAAAAAAATTACCAAAATTCCCTTAAAACCTACAAAATGACTGAAATATTCTTAGAACCTTTAATTTGACGTAAATACCCTCGAAACATCCAAAATATCCTAAACCTCTATTTTGGTAATTTAAGAGGTTACAGATGTATTTTGTTCATCTTATAAGTTTAGGGGTATTTTGGTCAATTTAAAGGTTTGAAGGGTTATAATTTGCAATTTACCTCAATTATTATACGATTCTAGGAAATAAATCAAATATAAAGATCACATATTCTCAATGTTTTTATTAATTCCTAATCAAACACCAAATATTAAAATAATAATAATAATAATAATAATCTGAACGCTAAAAGTAATGTAGATTCTCCCGTATCAAACACAACGTTAAGACGTATAATAAGTCAATAACATGTGCCATTTGCTGTCTATTCATTATTGCGATGAAGTTGAAAAAGAAAAAGTGAAAGTGAAATTTAGTGGACAAGTTCTCAAAATAAAAATAAAAATAAAAATTGTGTTAGACAACAAACTAATGAGCTGTTTAACATAGGCTATTGAGAGATGCAATATAAATTTATTTTTGGAGATAGTTTCGTTTTATGACTTTTACTCCTGATGATAGCTCTTTATCATCAGACCAAGATACCAATTGGTTTTTGATGTAGGCGGGAATTGAATTTCAGATATCTTATTCAACTATCAAAGACTTTACCAGTTGGGTTAATTGAAATCCACAAGATACAATATACATTTGAATGAATAAAAGAGCTATGGTTTTTCCTTATAAAAAAAAAAACTATAGTAAATTGGGGGGACTAAAGTAAATCCTTTTGATTGATTCAAAGTCTCTTTTATTAAACAATAATTATTACATACATTCGTTAAATGCATCATCTTTTTCATGACGTATGTTTTGACTCAACAACAATTACATATCAGTATATTTCTAAGGTTTATCATAACTATGGGTATTATTGTAAGTTTTCATTGTTTAAATTGAAAAATACATCACATAAAATTTTTTGAAAAATACAAAGACCCCTAATTCAGGATGGTTTCTACAATTAATCCTATTTGTTATTTTTTTATAGGATTAATCCAATTTGTTATGTGACAGACTCACTAAGTGTATTTCTAGTCCACCTTGAATTATTGCTTTCAAGATAAGTTGATGGCTTTTGCAAAAGTATTTGATACTTCATGTTTCTTTTACCAGCCAAGTCAAAGAACCTGTCACTCTTTGGAAAACTTTCCTTTTTTTTTTTTTTTCAGAATAATTATTTGGAAAACTTAATTATGAGAAATGAGAAAATTATATATAAAATGAAATATTAGGTGAAGCCAATGGGAGGGGGCATTTGAAAAATTTTATGAGTTATGGTACAGTTACAAATTATTTTATAATATTTTTATAAATTATTGATATAGTAAATTCTTATTAGTTCTAATTTGAACCCGCTACTAATACCACATTTTTATTTACAATAATTATTAAAAAAAACTAAAACTAACTTAACCGATTGTAAATATATTATAAAATGATTTATAAAAATATTATAAAATAATTTATGTTTATAACCTTTATCAAATTTTATAGCCACTGCTAGTCAAGTCTTAAATGCTCTTGACATAGAAAATACACCATAAGCTGACCCCGATTAGCAAGAAACTGTCCTGACAACGTAAAAGAAGGAAAAAGGCTTCCCTGGCTAACACCATTCATGGAACAAAGCTGACTCAAACCAAACCAAAGGCTTGTGTTTGATTTTGTACAACTTTGTTAGAAAATCACGGTGCTTTTAGTTTCTGAAAATGATTAGTTTACGTCGTACAATTTAAGTAAGATTTACATTCTAGATTAAAAACAAATGTATAAAATATTATATCTTTTAAACAATTTTGTAGACTGATTTATTTTCTCAATTTATTTTAAAGAATCAAAGTATATGTTAAAAACTTATGTGTTTAGATTAATCTCTTATGTGGTTATATTTGTTTCTTTATTTTAATGCTATGAAATATATACTTATAGTTAATTGAAACTATGAAGAATCTTGAGGGTGATAATGATATGAAATATGATTATAGTTTATGTTTGTATTAGATTTTGTATATGACAATTATAGTTGTTTCAATTGTTTATTTATTTTGTTATTAATATCAATTAAAAAAATCTTCATCTAAAAAAAAAAAAAAAATCTTCATGCTAAATAGTTTTATAAAACAATTATCTTACATTTTCTAATACCATAATTTCATATTGATTTGGATATGGGGAAAGTCAGTAACTACTCCATGTCATCTATATTCTTTTCTTTTTTTTTTTCTTTTCTCTTTTTGAGTTGGAGAGTCCCATTGCGCTCCGTTTATTTCAATAAAAGATATTGTATAAAGATAATTTTTTGTATTTTTTAGTGATTGATAACATTAGAAAAAATAGTTAAAGGAAAATTATCTTTAGTCAACAAAAAAAGTATGATTTATTTTTAGAGATTATTTTGTATAATTTTTTTTTGGAAAATAACTCTATCTCATGGCAAACTAAATAAAGAAAGTTAGGATATTATTTTTCAATTTATTTAAGGTTGTTACCAAATATAGAAAAATGAGACAGTTTTATTAAAGATACTTTTAGGAAAATGAGATAATTTCTCAACTCATTTATAAATTCTATACTCAACTGGGCAAAATCAAGATGAGCTTGGCAAAATGGAAATAGCCTAACTCGGGACAATCTAGCAGAGGCAATAATGAGCTTACCTTGTTTCATCCAAAAACTAGTTAACCCATGAATTAATCACATTATGAGAATCCCATCTGCCTTTAACTACAACAACAAAACTTAAGGAAAGTGGTCCTCCATAATTAACCATCCAAAAAAACTTTAAAAGGGAATGGGAATAAAGAACATGGTAGTGAGGTACGATATTGAAATTGCCTACAAGTATATTTATCTTTCTTGTTCTTGTTAATATATATCCTCATTTAGTTAATCATCTAAGCATTGGTGGCAATTAGGGGAAAAAAAATTATAGAACACAATTGATTTTAATTAACCAAAATTACCAATTTGTTTAATAATATCAATTATGCAATGTATTGTGTTGGTTTTTAGATCCTTGTTAAAACTTAAAGCACCTATTAACTAGTTTTAAGCTCAAGTTGTTAGTTAGATTAATTATGTATAGCCCTTAATTAATGAAACAATTACCAATATTATGTAACAAATAAACATAAATTTCAAAGTAAAAACTACTTTGGGGATTTAACGTAACAATCCAAGGGCACAACTGTTGCATTTGGAAACTTAGGGCATGAAACCCACGGCTTGAGTGATCTTGGGCTAAAAATTGAGTTTGATTAGTCGGTTGGAGTCGAGCTTCAATTGATTGATCGAGTTGCAATGCCCAATAACATATTGGCATTCCTTTGATCTCTCTTTTTGCCCCGGTTTCTTGTCCATTTTAATCATGCAAATGCAACCAACAGATTCTTTTTGCCCCGGTTTCTTGTCCATTTTTGCCCCGGTTTCTTGTCCATTTTAATCATGCAAATCCTAACAAATAGGGTTAGAAGTAAGAATAAACTTAGTAACAAAAGTTATATAAATATTATTAAAAATTGTTGTAGCATTAAACGATTCTAATTTCTGAAGATCTTTCCTTTTGTCCGTTTAAAACAATTATACAATTCACCATTGTCACATCATTTCGTTGGATAGTTGTCTTCCCCCCCTTTTGCATGGAAGTTGCCATGTTTAGACTGAGTTTCATTCCTTTTATTTCATCTTGTGTGGGTGGTGCAAAACGACCACTTTGATTTGTGCGTGTGGGCTTTTGTGTGGAAAAAACATGCACATTATGGCTTGGAGTTTCGGAGAATGACTCGAGATTTTAAAACTCATAAAATGCATAAGATATACATAAATGTATAATTCATGACTATGCATAAAAGTTATTGTATTTCTTTAATTTTTATTAGCTAGATCACATTTTTTAAATAAACTGAACAACCATTTTATCACCTTGTTATGCATATAATGATTGGAATGTTGTTAGTTAGTACATGATTATTTGATAAACAATATTGAGTAAAAATTATTTTAATTCTATTTAAGAATTTTTTTGTGAAATTTTCATTTTCATGTCCATTTTTTTAATCTAATAGATTTAATTTTTCACGTTGGTTTAATTGAATAGTATTGTGTTTATACTTTTCTTTTAACTACAATTGATAATTCACAAAATGAGTAAACAACTTATTGAGTATTGCAAAAGATACAAATATGAACATTAACATAGCATGAACATGAAGGGAGATTTTCTATACATTTTCTTGAAGAAAAAATGTACTTATAGAAAATTCCAAACTTTATTAGGTAAAGAAGAATCAAGTTATAGATAACAAAATCAATAAACCAAAAATTTTAGGAGCGTGCTTAAGAGGAGCCATTACTCATTTGAAACAATCCAAACTACTCAAGGACTAAAAAAAAAAAAAAAATCCATCCACTCCACACTTCTATCGCAACTGTTTTAGCTCAAGGAAAACAATATATATCTCTATATCTTTTTTTTTAAAATTTTTTTATAGAAATAATTACAATATGCTGCTAATCCTGCAACTTGAACCTTTTTTCTCTGACTCTTGCAATTTGAACATTTTCTCCTTTAAGCTCTAGACACTTTGTGATAGGGAGGTGCCAATTTAGCTACATGGCCCTCGACATATGTACACACACACACACACACATATATATATCATTTAATAAATATAGAAATTCCTTTAAAAAAACCTAATATGTTTATCATATTAAGGGAAATCCTAATGGGTACATCACTTGAGCATATGTGAAAAAGACATATACATACCACAAATGGTAAAGGAGAAAGAAAAAGTTGCTAATCCCTTTTAATATGGTTAATTGCTTTGCCTCAATCAGTCGCCTAAACAACATACTGCTTATTCATACCACAACCACAAATGATAATGCAACATTAGCCATTTGTAATTGGTAATCTGAAAGTAAAGATTTCTTTAATAGCTCTACCTTCATTTTTCTGGCTAATATGTCTTTACTAAATCAAAATCAAACAACAAAAATCATATAAAAATCACCAAATTAGAGTTTAAAATTATAATTAAATTTTTAAAAGAAATCTAGGCACAATTGCACAAAAATTTCATGTAAGTAAGTCACACTCAGGAATATTGGACCATTTTTCCTTTGTATAAAGAGGGGGTCCTAATGGGATGAGGGGGCTAACAATTTTCTCTCCAAAACATTCATTGTAGGAACATAAAAGTTTTCCATTGTAAACTTTTCACGCTTAAAGAAAATGACTTGCCAACTTATCAAACTAGAGTTTTTAGTTCCTACAGCAATTTCACAACATCAAGAACAAACCCAAGTGTCTACAAAGTCAAATTCCATAGTCTCTTGTTACACCAAATGAGTGTTTAATTTTTCTCACAAAGTATTGAATAGTAAAGCTTCTGGGCTTTAGTCTTAACTACAACTTTCAATCATATTGGACTTGGATGACACCTATCAACAACGTATCATTTAGAGATGCAGAAAAAATTTGGAGTGTACACAACGTTTAGTGTGGAAGGGAAGAAATTTCATCCTATTCCAATTGGTTAGGTTAGCAAGGGATATATTCCAATTCAATGATCTTGGAATTTTGTTTACAAGTAATAATCAAGGAAACTTCCGCCTAAAATAAGTTAGACTTTTGGCAAGAGAGAAAATTGATGTTTAGACAAATCAAGCTAAGGCCGACCAAAATGGACCATATTCTTAATTTCTTATCTCTATTTGTTCCATGTACAACACTTACAGTCAACGCTTCGCGTGTAAAAGTTGAACATCTTATCTAAAATCCATCATCTGATAGCTTGAGAAGAAATTCATTTAAACCAACACAATATATAAATTATAAAGGAATCAAAGAAAAATTGTCAAAAATAATGAAAATTTAATCCATGCTTTAAATTCTTATAAGGACGAACACAATAGCAATATCATTTAAAAAAAAAATAAAGATAAAAAAAACTATGCTTATTTTGCATGTATGCTGATTAGTGATTAGGAGTTATAGATGAATAATCATCAATATCTATTAACTATATAAAAAGCGCTATGCCACTAAAGTGTTTCAACACTGTTTATTCAACATATTTTACTGTTCATCTACAATGATATTTTGGTGAGCCATTTTTTTTTTCGTTTGTACTGTTTTTTTCTTTTATATATATTGTTATATTGATACAACAAATTTCACAATATTTTCACAATTATTAAGGTGTCAATTTCTCATAAGTCAAAATAAAATAATAAAATATGAAACTATGACCAATCACAACTGAAAATAAATGTTTTGTGAAAATGTTGTGACACTTGCTTTTATATATATTGTTATACTGACACAACAAATTTCACAATATTTTCACAATTATTGAGATGTTAATTTTTTATAAGTCAAAATAAAATAATAAAATATGAAACTGTGACCAACTAATACTGAAAATAAATGTTTTGTGAAAATATTGTGACACTTGTTAGGTGAATGTGTAAAAATTATAGTACTTTTGGTTTGTTCAATATGTATTTTTTTTCTTTCTAATCATTGATTTGTGCTCTTTTTTCTACTGAATATATAAGAAGAGGCAATGCCTCTACAGTGCCCCTTTTAGTGTAGTGAGCCATTTCCTCCCCCACCCTCCCCCAAGTTTTGAACAGTTGCTACAGTGCCACTTTGGTTTGTTCAAGTGGCACTGTAGCTATAGTAGCTACAACATTTTGTTTTGTTTTGTTTTTTGTTTTTTTTTTTCAGTCTTTCGTCTGTACTTTTTTTTTCTTTTAAATATTTATAAGAACCTACATATATATTGTTAAACTGACACAATAAATTTCACAATATTTTCACAATTATTGAGGTGTCAATTTCTTATAAGTAAAAAAAATAATAAAATATGAAACTGTGACTAACTAGAACTGAAAATAAATGTTTTGTGAAAATGTTGTGACACTTGTCTTATATATAAAAGCGCAAATGCACGTATAGTACTTTTGCACTGTACATTTGGTTTCGTGAGGCACTGCCTTTTTTTTCCCCATGTTTTGAACAGTAGCTACAGTGCCAAGGCACTGTAGCTATAGTGTTTTTTTTTTCTTCAGTAATCGGTTTGTGTTTTTTTATTCTTTTAAATATTTATGTAAGTTGGTATATATATTGTTATATTGACATAATAAATTTCACAATATTTTCACAATTATTGACTTACAAGTCGAAATAAAATAATAAAATATGAGACTATGACCAACCACAACTAAAAATAAATGTTTTGAGAAAATGTTACAACATTTATTGTGTAGTGTTTTTGCTTTATCGCTAATGCGTGTATGCACTGTAGTTATAGTGCTTTTGATTTAGTTAACTGGCATTGTAGCTATAGTACCTAAAGTTTTTTTTTTTTTTTTTTTTTTCCAGTTATCGGTTTGTGTTTTTTTCTTTCTTTTAAATATTTATGTAAGCTGATATATATATATATATATATATATATATATATTGTTATACTGACGCAACAAATTTTACACTATTTTTACAATTATCAATTTCTTACAAGTTAAAACAAAATAATAAAATATAAGACTGTAACCAACCACAACTAAAAATAAATGTTTTGAGAAAATGTTATAACACTTATTGTCTAGTACTTTTGCTTTATTCAATTGGCACTGTAGCTAAAGTGCCTAATTTTTTTCCCCTTTTAGATATTTATGTAAGCTGGTATATATATAGTTATACTAACACAACAAATTTTACATTATTTTCACAATTATTGACGTGTCAATTTCTTACAAGTCGAAATAAAATAACAAAATATGAAATTGTAACCAACTACAATTAAAAGTAAATGTTTTGAGAAGATGTTACAACACTTATTGTGCAATGCTTTTTGGTTTATTCAACTGATACGGTAGATACAGTGCCTAAAGTGTTTTTATTTATTTATTTATTTTTTTCCAGTTATCTGTTTGTGTTTTTTTTCCCTTTTAAATATTTATGTAAGCTAGCATATCTATTCCTATTAACTATTTAAAAAGAGGCAAAGGCTCATGAATAGTATTTTTTTGGTTTATTCAATTAGAGAGGTGCACTTTTTGTTTTGTTTTCTTTCTTTTTTTTTTTTTTTTTTTTTTTGTCTTTTCAAGTATGCCAATTGGTTTGAGCTTTGTTTTTGTTTTTATTTTTTGTTTTTTTTTAGATCTTTATATGTTTACTTTGTACTTACAATGCAAATTTACATTGTAAATACACAAAAGTGGTTAATATTATACACATTTGCACAAAAAATGGTAAATATTGTACAAATTTTTTAAATGTGTACAAAATTTGCCAATTTTTTTATGTCTACAATATAAATTTACATTGTAATTAAGTATAATGTATCCATAGAAATATTGTGAAAATATTGTGATGCATGTGTCAATTCCTTATGGGTCAAAATACAATAAAATAAAATAATAAAATATCATACCGAGATCTAGCACAACTAAAAATATCGTGACATATTGTTGTTATTACAATATATTCACAACTATTGGGGTGTAAGTTATAGGTCAAAATAAAATAATAAAATATTGGACTGGGATTCGTCACGATCTTATACGAATGAGATTAAATTTTTATGACATAATTATCAAAATTCTTAAAATTAGTGTCTCTTTTGATTAATGTAAATCTCTATGTATTTTAAAAATCAAATGATTTATATATTTGTTTTGTGATACAAATAAAATTTAGAATTGATCCTGTATGGACACAATTTTTGTAGAGTGAGCTCACAAATGAGATGAACTTAGGCCTAAAACATGAATAACATCCTTGCAATGAATTTGTAGAGAGTGGGCCAGATAAACTGGGCTTGAAGTGAGATTATCGATGGTCCACGTATGGTTATAAGCAAATCAACGAAAACAAAGTGTTGATGTTGTATAAAGCTGTCCTCGGCTTAATCCGAGTAGAAGTGTTTACACAGTTGTTTGAATATCTATAACTTTCTCTCTCTCTCTCTCTCTCTCTCTCTCTCTCTCTGTTAGTTGCCTTTTCTCTTTTTCTCCGGATTGTTCAATGCCCCCACTTCCTTGCCTCCTCCTCTATTTATAAACCAGTTCCTCTCACGTACCAGTTAGGTCATTTTTCTTGATACTTGTCTTATCAGCCTTCTCTTAAAGTCTTTACATGGCAGCTGTAAAGGTTGGGAGTCACTGCTCCAGACATCCCTCCCTCATTAATGCTGCCATTAGGTTAGTTGCAGGATAATAAATGCGGTGGCAACAGCTTTTTATATAATATCTCATTACTTCCACCTGTCTTATTTGCTTACATATACTAGAAGAGTCCCCTGAAATATCTGGATAAATGCTAGAGCGTTCATCTTGGCTGCCTCTCTGATCATCCGAAGAGATAACACTCCTCGGACCACTCTTCTCCGCCCTTGTACTGGCTATACCTTAACGAGAGGTTAAGCTATGTACCTTCTTCGTAGTTTACTGTCCTCGTGCAGACGTGTCTCCTCGGACAGGCCCACGGCCCAGCATCTCAAATTGGGCCTTTGACCCCTACAATAGCCCCTCAAAATTTCGGGTTTCTCTTTCATCCGAGGAGAAAGGTAGAATTTTGATTTCCCTATGAGCTAAGTCCACTAATTTTGCAATTTTCTCACGCAAATACGCTTTCCCGTGTGTCTCATAATTATTGCTGACGCTTCGGAAACCACAATGCGCCATTTATTGCTCTAGGCGGCGTCTTGTCCCCGTTATCAACGGCGAGATTTTGATCGCACGGCTGATATTTCCCTTTGAAATTTTGGGCGGGGTAACTCCAACTCACTCTCTCTCCCCATATAAAGCGCTGTGAGGGAGTTACTTTTCCCATGTCGCATATCCTTAAACATTCTAGAGTTCTCAAACACTCCAGCCTCCAGACGTTTCCTTACTCCAACTGTCCCTAAAGCTTTTTACAAAAAACTCTAGATTTCTAAGAAGTTACTGAGACAAAAACTCCTATCACTCTTGTAAGTGTTTGACTTCTAAGTTCTTTTCTCCTCGGCCGAGCACCTTGGCCCATTAGGTTCTGCCTTTCCTCTTACTAGGAAGTCTTTTTTTGTATTCTTTCACATATCTAGATGGGTAGATTTAAGAATCTTGTTGATTTGCCTGTCTCTATAGAGCTTTTTAAAGCAAAATACAATATACTCGAGGGAGTAAGCCTCCGGCATTTCCCACCGGAAAATATTATGACCGATAGGAAAACCGGCAAAGTGGTCATTCTGGTGATCACCTTTTTAGAGGGAGGAATGACCATTCCCATGTGTACAGTGACTCGAGAGTACCTTAGAAATCATAGGTTATGCTCGCACCAATGCGCTCCCAACCTATTTAGGGTTTTAGGTTGCGTCGATGCCCTCAATCAAATGATGGGCTTGCAATTCACTTGGCACAACGTCGTACATCTATACGAATGTCATTCTCAAGCCGATGGGGGCTACTATTTAAAATCTAGGTCTCCTATTGTTAAAATGGTGTCGTGTCTTCCAAAGTCCAACAAGGGCATGACGGACGACTACGTCATCATCTCTGGGGCGTGGCATGACGATCATCACTGTCCGACCAAGGAGGGGGAGCCAGGTAAGATGCCTTAGGATTAGGTTGAGTTAACATAGAATTTAGATTCTAGGTTTCATTTTGTTTTGTTGCTTAACTATTTGATTTTGATATGATTTGATGGGATAATTAACCCTATGTTTCTCGGCTGTCATTATAGATAGAAGGTTTGTCGCTTCCAATCAGTCTCGTGAACGTGGCAGGCTTGATCAAGCTACTCAGATCGAAGATATTCGTGAGTGCAGACGGTCAACTGCGGGCCGTGCATCTGTTGTTGGACTTCACACCGTTATCTGATAAATTCCAAGAGGTCGGAAACGCGATCTGAGCGGGTGACCCAAGGGTTTGAAGGATTGACGTATCTCTACTAGGGTTCTTAGCCAGGAAAGATCTTCCTCCAGTGGAGTGGCCACTCCTGCAAGCTCTCCCTCCACCAGTTATTCAAAGGGAAGAAACTGCCTCCTCTCGGCTGTCCCTAGAGACAAAAATAGACCAATTCCACTTTGAGGAAGAGGAAGAAGTGCAAGCCAAGCCTCTCAACGTCCCGGACTTTGAGAGAACTAAAGAAGAAATGTCTCTGCAACCGAGGAAGAGGTTGAGGGATCTCTTGGCTGGACGGAGCAAGGGTGCACCTTCCAAGGATGCACCCAAGACCAGAGTTGAGGATAATCCTCCTCCACCTTCTCCTCCTCTTGCTACCATGACCAGTCTTCTTCAAATTCCGAACCTAAAGAAGAAGAGAAAGGTTGTGGATTTAGACACGGAAGAGGGTGAAGTGCCTTAGCAAAAGGGGCCCAAATAGCAGAAGAATGGGAGGGACAGAAGGATCTCCCCATCCGAGAGTAGGGAGGATGCCAACACCCGGGATGCCCACCAAGTACCAGCTTGGGCACCTCGGCTGGAGCTAGATGGCGTTCCAATCACAATGAACTCTTCCATTAGGGAGTTCCAAAAGGGACACTCAGCCTACATTGCCGAGGCTTTGGAGCATCCTCTACTCCTACCTCGGGACTTGGAGACTATTACGTCTTGGAGACAAGCGGATTTGTTCATGTTTCTGAAAAGAGACTTAGCCATGGTAAGCTTCTACTCTAGAATTACCTTTCTTGAGATTATGTTACACTTTCATCTGTGCTAATGCATGCCACTCGTTTTTCTAGTGTAGTTGACCCAACAGGTCTACGTTGTCGAGGACTGGGTCAAGAAAGCCCGTAGCTAGGCCAAGGTTGAGGCTCAGACTTGTGTAGACGTGGAGAAGAGCCTGGGGATCGTCAAACACGAGAAGCAAGAATTGGCTAAGAAGTTGGCCATTGAGGAAAGGGAAAGAAAAAGTGCAGTGGCTGGCTTGAAGAGTGCCCAAGACCAAGCCGAAGACCAGAGGAAGAAACTTCATATGACTGAAATAGAGCTAGCAACCCAAAAGCAGCTGGTCTTGGAGCTCAAGGCTAACTTGGAGAAGGCTAAGAAAGCTACTTGGAATGTAGAGCTGACAGCCGAGGCAGAGAAGAACGCATCTTATCTTCGTGGAATCGAAAAGATGGAGATAAGGTTGGCAGAAGAGGTGTCGGAGGTGTGCCGGGACTACTGCAAGTTCACCTGGGAAGAAGCCCTAAATCTTGCAAGAGTCCCTGCCAACTCTGAGTTAAGGCAACCCGAGAAGTTTTACTTCCATCTACACATTCGGGTTGCTCCGACCATTCCTTCATCTCCATCACTCCCAGTTGAGTAGGTAACTGCTCCCTCTAAAGCCGAGAACAAGGGTCAGGAGGAGGTGGTAGCAAAGACTGGGAGTAAGGATGAGGAGGCGGTCACCTCTTCCAAGGCTACGGATGCTACTAAGGCCGGTGAAGCTGTTTCTTCAGAGGCTGAAATCGGATCTAAGAAAGTCGAGCCGAGTGGAAAAGAGAATCCTGTATCCCCAATGGCCAAGACTCAGAGATAGGGCCACATGCTTCTCTCATTTTGTAACCGTTATGTGATGAAGTATAATGTACTTTTTGATTTTAATCAATTAAAGTATTCGCATCTTTTCTTATTACATTCAGGTTCATCCTTTCATTCATTTTTTTTGTTTGAATTCTTGAATAGTTAGAATTGAACTGTAGGAAGTTTAAACCTATTGGGTACATCAAATTTAAGTAGTGGAAATAATAAATGAAGTTGATTCTTTGAACTATTAAAGTTTAATTGAGATACAAAGTTACCCAAAGAATATAATTTCAGAAGGTAAACATGACTAAATATTTGTTCCCACACAGTGAAATGGAATAGAGTAGTAACACATCCAAGGTGTATGATCTGAGAGATCAAGCATGACCAAGGTCCTGTTTAACACTTAGTTAAATGAATTAGAGTATTCATTTACCCAAGGTATGTGGTCCGAGAGACCAGGCATGACCAAGGTTCTGTTTAACATTTAGTGAAATGGACTAGAGTATTAATTTACCCAAGGTATGTGGTCCGAGAGACCAGGCATGACCAAGGTTCTGTTTAACATTTAGTGAAATAAACTAGATTATTAATTTACCCAAGGTATGTGATCCGAGAGACCGGGCATGACCAAGGTTCTGTTTAACACTTAGTAAAATGGACTAGAGTATTAATTTACCCAAGGTATATGGTCTGAGAGACCAGGCATGACCAAAATTTTGTTTAACACTTAGTAAAATGGATTAGAATATTAATTTACCCAAGGTATGTGGTTCGAGAGACCAGGCATAACCAATGTTCTGTTTAACACTTAGTAAAATAGACTAGAGTATTAATTTACCTAAGGTATGTGGTCCGAGAGACTAGGCATGACCAAGGTTCTGTTCAATACTTAGTAAAATAGACTAGAGTATTAATTTACCCAAGGTATGTGGTCCGAGAGACTAGGCATGACCAAGGTTCCGTTCAATACTTAGTAAGCAGACAGTATGACAAACTTCAGTACAATAATGGAAACTTTTAATAATAGTAATACCTTCTTAGGTTATTTACATTCCAGGACTGAGGTATAGCTCTTTCATCTAAGTCCTCTAAATAAAATGCTCATATTTTAGCTATTGAAAGGATGCGATACGGCCCTTCCCAGTTGGGCCCAAGTTTTTCCCAAGCTGGGTTCTTTGTAGCACCCATTACTTTTCGTAAAACCAAATCTCCTGGCACAAGTGGTCTCAGCTTAACATTGGCATCATACCTCTGCTTGAGCTTATGTTGATGGTTGGCCAGTTGGACCATGGCATTCTCCCTCCGTTCGGCAACCAGATCCAAGCTCCTTTCTAACAGTCTGTCGTTGTCGGCCGGGGTGAAAGAGCTTGTTCTCAACGTTGGGAATCCAGTCTCCAGAGGAATAACAGGCTCTGCCCCATATGTCATTGAAACGGGGGTCTCTCCCGTAGATCGACGAGGGGTCGTTCGATAAGTCCAAAGAACATGTGGCAATTCTTCTACCTACTTTCCCTTAGCATCATCTAACCTCTTCTTTAAACCGCTCACTATGACCTTGTTAACGGCTTCAGCCTGGCCGTTTCCTTGTGGATATGCAGGGGTGGAGTACCTGTTCGTAATGCCTAACCCAGAACAGTATCTCCTGAATGCTTTACTATCAAATTGAAGACCATTGTCCGAGATGAGTGTGTGTGGTACTCTGAACCGGGTGACAATATTCTTCCATATAAACTTCTGGACGTCTACATCCCTGATGTTTGCCAATGGCTCGGCTTCGACCCACTTGGTGAAATAGTCTGTGCCAACGATTAGATATTTTTTACTCCGGGCTGCCTTAGGGAAGGGACCTGCAATGTCCAAGCCCCACTGAGTGAAAGGCCATGGGCTGGATAGAGGATTAAGAACTCCCTCTGGTTGATGAATAATCGGTGCAAACCTCTGGCATTGATCGTACTTTCTCACGTACTCCTGTGACTCCCTTTGCATGTTTAGCAACCAGTATCCCTGAGTTAGAGCTCTGTGAGCTAGAGACCTGCCTCTCGTGTGGCTCCCATAAATTCCTTCGTGCAGTTCTTCAAGGAGTAACTTGGTGGGCTCGGGGTGTACGCATAACAAGTAGGGCCCAGAGAAAGAGCGTTTGTGTAGCTTATTGTCTTTTGACAACCAAAACCGAGGAGCCTTCCTTCGCACCTTGTCTGCTTCGGCCTTGTCTTGTGGTAGGACATAATCTTTGAGGTATGTCACCATAGGGTTCATCCAGCTTGGTCCTACTTTAACTTGATAGATGTTAGGCCCTTCTTCCTCTTCGGCATGCTTATGTAAATTTTCAACTAAGATAAGCCGAGGCACTCCTTAAGCAGAGAAGGTTGCAAGAGTGGCTAGGGAGTTTCCATGTGTATTCCCACTTCGAGGGATATGTTGTAAGCTAAATGACCAGAACTGTGACTGTTGTTGCTTAACATGTCCCAAATACTTTTGCATTCTTTCGTCTCGTGCTTCCAACTCTCCTTTGACTTGGCCAACGACTAGTGTTGAATCTGAGAACACTTCCACGGTGTTTCCCCCCATTCTTCTGACCATGGCCATTCCGACTAACAACGCTTCGTATTCAGCTTCATTATTAGTAGCCTAGAATTTTAGCTTGAGGGATTTCTCAATAATAACATTCTCTGGAGATACCAAAACTAATCCCACTTTAGAGCCTCTCTGATTGGCCGCACCATTCGCATACAACTTCCAGGATAGGGGTCCTTGTACGGAGACTAGGCCAATTGAATTTTCATCCATGTGCATCTTCTCGGCATTTTCTTCTAACAAAGGCTCAATGAATTCGGCTACCAGATTAGCCAGGATTTGCCCCTTAACAGAGGTGCGAGGCATGTACTTTATATCGAAAGCCCATAGGATTGTATCCCATTTTGCAATTTTTCCTGTATAATCTGCACTCCGAAGTAGGTACCTGAGTGGGAGTTAGGTGAGGACCACGACCGTATGTGATTGGAAGTAGTGAGGAAGTTTGTAAGTGGCATGAACCACTGGAAAGATAGCCTTCTCTAATGGTAAATAACGGACCTCGGCCTCATAAAGAGATTTACTCACATAATAAATAGGTTTCTGAACGCCATTATCGACCGGTATAAGTACCAGACTCACTGCATGGGTGGCTACAGCGATATAGGCGAACAGAACCTTGTCTGTCGTGGGGCTGGACATGATGGGGGGTCGAGATAAATATTCTTTCAGCTGTTGGAAAGCCAGGGCACATTCTTCAGTCCATTCAAACCCCTTCTACTTGTTCAACAACTGGAAAAAAGGCCTACACTTATCTGCCGACCGGGAGATGAATTGGTTGAGAGCAACGGTCATTCCCGTCAGCTTTTGAACCTCTTTAGGATTCCGAGGCGGTTGTAAGTTATTGATCCCTCTTATCTGGTCTGGATTAACTTCAATTCCACGATGGGTAACCATGTAGCCCAAAAATTTTTCGGATCCCACACCAAAAGAGCACTTAGAAGCATTGAGTCGCAGCCTGTGTTTCCTAAGGATTTCAAAGATGTTTCCGAGATCACTAACATGCTCGGATTCCAACTTACTTTTGACCACCATGTCGTCTATGTAAGTCTCAATGCATTTTCCCAGTTGTGGTTCGAATATCTTTGTCATCATTCTCTGATAAGTGAAACCTGCATTCTTTAGACCAAACGGCATCACCTTATAGTAATAATTCCTGATGGGGGTAATGAAGGCTGTTTTTTCTTGATCATCCACAGCTAAGGGAATCTGGTGATATCCCTGAAAGGCGTCCAAGAAACTCATTCGCGGATGCCCCACAGTTGCGTTTACTAACTGATCAACCCGAGGCATGGGAAAGAGATCTTTCGAACAAGCCTTGTTTAAGTCCGTGAAATCCACACATACACGCCATTTCCCGTTCTTCTTCTTTACCACCACTGTATTAGCCAGCCATTCAGGGTGGAAAACCTCCTTAATAGCCCCTGTCTTCTTGAGCTTGTTCACCTCTTCCCTAATAGTGTCAGAATGTTCTTTGGATAAACGCCGAGGTGGCTGCTTCTTGGGGAAGGCGGTCAGACTTACGTTTAGGTGATGGCAGATGAACCCTGGATCTACCCCCGGGGCCTCATAAGAATTCTAGGCAAACTCATCAATATTTCTTCTAAGGAGTGCCAACAACTCTTCCCTATCCCGAGGAGGCAACCGAGCTCCGATTTGGAAAAACCTTTCTGAATCCCCATCAATGGCAATTTTCACTAGCCTCTCACATTTCTCCTCGTCCAATTTCGTGACATTAGGTGGAATCGGAATCCTTAATTGCTACGAATCTCTACCCACGGAGGTTATAGGCTTGGCAGCAGGCCGATGCATAATGGCAGCTATAAGGCACTGCCTTGCCATAGACTGGCTTCCTACAATTTCCTCGACTCGTCCTCTAGACGAAAATTTAACCTTTAGATGTAAAGTTGAGGAAACAGCTCCCAGGGCATGAAGCTAGGGTTTGGCTACAATGGCCGTGTAGGGTGAGTACGCATCCACCACGATGAAATCCACTTCGACCACCTTGGACCCTGCTTGTACGGGCAGCCTGATCTGACCCTTAGGGATGACGGTTTTCCCATCAAAGCTGACCAGAGGTGAATCATACACTGTTAGGTCTTCAGGTCGTAAACCTAATCCTCTATATAGATCCGGATACATGATCTCAGCCCTACTCCCTTGATCAACCATCACCCTCTTTATGTCGTACCCCCTATTCTAAGGGTGATGACCAGAGCGTCATCATGTTGCTGTATAGTCCCTTTCTTATCCTCATCCGAGAAGCTTAAGGCTGGTCGGACCTCTACTCGAGCCCGTTTTGACTCTTGATTCGTGTCTTCAGCAGCCGCCCTAGAAACGGACATCACTTTGGAAAGGCAGGATCTAGTCCTCCTGGGTGCCACAAAGATGACGTTAGTCGTGCCCAACGGGGGTCTTGAAGAAGCAGTCCCTGATGCTTCAGGCCTGATGTGGTCTCCCTGACCATTGGGTCGATGTACAAATTGTTGCAACCTTCCTTCCCTTACAAGTTGTTCCAAGTGATTCTTTAAAGTTCTGCAATCTTCAGTGGTATGCCCTCGTTCCTGATGATATTGACAATAAAGGCTCTGATTGCGCTTTGTGGGGTTTCCTCCCATCTTGTTCGGCTACTTAAAATATGGCTCATTCTGAATCTTCTCCAGAATTTGGTGGATTGGTTCTCAGAACACGGTATTGACTGCCTGTGATGCGGTGGACCCTGATTGCACACTATAGTCCCTCCGCGGCCTGTTGTTGCTATACCGTTCCGACCTGAAATCCATCCTCTCCTGAGGGATAAACTTGGCTTTTCCTTTCCCTAGCAACTGATCCTCTTCAACTCGTTTGTATTCATCAATACGGTCCATTAGTCGACGCACACTTCTCACCAGCTTCTTAGTCAGCGATTTCCTCAGATCATGCTTTGCTGGCAAGCCGACTTTAAAAGTTCTCATAGCCACGTCATCAAAGTTCCCTTCGATCTCGTTGAACATCTCCTAGTACCTGTCTGAATACATCTTCAGAGTCTCCCCTTCTCGCATAGACAGAGACAATAAGGAATCCAACGGCTGAGGAACTCTATTGCACGTAACAAACTGAGAGCAAAAGGACTTAGTGAGCTCCCGAAAGGATCCAATAGAATTGGCTGCAAGGCCATCAAACCATCTCATAGCTACAGGCCCCAAACTAGAGGGGAACACCTTGCACATAAGAGTCTCATTCCGAGAGTGGACAGCCATCCTTTGGTTGAAATGACTCACGTGTTTTACAGGATCAGTCCAACCGTTGTATGCGGTGAAAGTGGGCTAAGTAAAACATCGAGGAAGCTTTCCTCCTTCAATTCTGCATATGAAGGGCAACCTGGAAATTTGGTTGAGTGCCCTAGTCATCGCGTCATTCCCTAAACCTCTAGAGGACGCGTTTCTACCTCTGCAATCATGACGGTGCTCTTCCTCATGGGAAAAGAATTCGCTGGGGGGTGTTCGTGATCGACGTCTATAGTCATCATCTTCCTCCTCATCAGAAGAAAAATCAGAAATGGACGGACTATGCTTCCTTCGTGCAAGGCGCAGCTTCTCCTTTAAGCAATTAATCTTACGTTGCATGTTCCTCGTAGTGTCTCTATGGGACATATTATCCTTCTTTCGAAGTTGGCGCCTCCCGGTGTGGTTAGTGTGCACGCTCCCTTCATGGTCCCTTTCTCGCTCAAGGTGTACAAAATGATCAAGCTGTTGAGAACTATCAGACTCCGCCCTGTTAGGACCTGATCCAACCATGGTTAAGACCTCGATTCACCAACTCACTAGTTCTTCCCACAGACGGCGCCAATTGTATGGACACAATTTTTGTAGAGTGAGCCCACAAATGAGATGAACTTAGGCCCAAAACATAAATAACATCCTTGCAATGAATTTGTAGAGAGTGGGCCAGATAAACTGGGCTTGAAGTGAGATTATCGATGGTCCAGGTATGGTTATAAGCAAATCAACGAAAACAAAGTGCTGATGTTATATAAAGCTGTCCTCGGCTTAATCCGAGGAGAAATGTTTACACAGTTGTTTAAATATCTGTAACTTTCTCTCTCTCTCTCTCTCTGTTAGTTGCCTCTTCTCTTTTTCTCCGGATTGTTCAATGCCCCCACTTCCTTGCCTCCTCCTCTATTTATAAACCAGTTCCTCTCACGTGCCAGTTAGGTCATTTTTCCTGATACTTGTCCCATCAGCCTTCCCTTAAAGTCTTTACATGACAGCTATAAAGGTTGAGAGTCATTGTTCCAGACATCCCTCCCTCATTAATGCGGCCATTAGGTTAGTTGTAGGATAATAAATGCGGTAGCAGCAGCTTTTTACATAATATCTCATTGCTTCCACGTATCTTATTTGCTTACATATACCAGAAGAGTCCCTTGAAATATCTGGATAAATGCTAGAGCGTTCATCTTGGCTGCCCCTCTGATCATCCGAAGAGGTAACACTCCTCGGACCACTCTTCTCCGCCCTCGTACTAGCTATACCTTAACGAGGGGTTAAGCTATGTACCTTCTTCGTAGTTTACTGTCCTCAGGCAGATGTGTCTCATCTGACAAGCTCACGGCCCAGCATCTCAAATTGGGCCTTTGACCCCTACAAATCCTAATCATTACTTTTTTTTTCCATGGTTAGCACGTGCCTTGCACGTGCTGCCCTAACTAGTACTTAAAAAAAACCTAAACCAATGGCTTTCTAACTGACAAAACTTAATACTAAGACTTGATAATGACTAAAATAACCTTTGAAAGGTGCCAAGAAGACCATGTATCAAAACTGGGCCACAATACTTAGATCTTTGCATATTTAATCTTGTTTTTACTCAACTCTTCTTTATTGTCTGCATCAGATTCTATAGTATTCCATAATGAGTCCAGGTCTGTGCCTTCAAATGTCATAAAATTTTAAATAGACCAGCATCATATGATGAGAGATAATATATCCATAATACTCCATAGAAATCATATGACATTACTGGTTACTCCTGGTGTTTCCTATGAAAATATCCAAGGTTCAAATTTCCCTGCCCCTATTGTAACTATTGAATTATTAAAAAAAAAAAAAAAAAACTTTTTTTGGGTACAAGTATAACTGCCTTTTCATTAGTCTCACCTTAATTGGGGAATCACAAGTGTTGACAGCATGATCCAACTTATATTTGTTTCTATAGAACTAAAGCTCCCTTCTAGACATTTTGCTTCTTTTTTATTTTCTTTCTTGGAGTATGCGATCTTGCTTGTTTCTGAATAACTTTTTCATTATTAAAAAAGTCTCATCTTTTTGTATTGTTGAAAATAAACAGTTCTTGCATTAGATTTTGTTGATAATTCTTTCATCAATAAAAAAAAGTTCTCATTTTTAGAGTTAATACGAAATTGGATCCATAATAATATGATGTTTTAAAGCTTGAATGATTTGTATGTATGAAATCCTAAAATGATCCTAATTATCATCTTTGTTAATAGTTCTATTACCTTTAATGAATAACAAAGAGGGATCAATTAATGCCATTTTGGTGCCATGGAGAATATGATGGAATCATCATGTATTGAAAATGGGAAAGGCAATATGCCTAAATGCATGAATTTCAATATATTATTAATATCACTGTTTTCATGAAAGTTCCTATATGATTAAGAGTTACAGGTGACACATGCATTTGTGTTCATCCAATTAGTGTGATTGGTGCCGGGTGCTGCATATATATATGTGCCTTTCGCCTTTGTTGGGCTCTGCATCAACGTAAATTGAGAGCACTCTTTAAAATAACTATTTACTGGAATTCTTAGCATTGATGACTCCTGTAACTTCATTGAGTAAATACTCCCAATTTTACTGATTTATTCTTCGAATTGTCACAGGGATGGTAGTTTACCCGTTTCATTTATCAAAAAGTATCTCGTGCAAAAACTGCATCTTGCTAGTGTGTGTGTGTATATATATATATATATATATATATATATATAAATAAGCAGAGATCTCATGCAAGAGTGCATGAGGTTTTGCCAAGTGACGCTCTAAGTTTGCATTTAACATTTGTAGGGGTGAAGGGCCCAATATCAGGTAATGGGCTGCGGCCTGTCCGAGGAGACCTATACATCCGAGGACAACAAATCTTGAGGAGTCTGCTTGGCCTAATTCGATTTTTAAGTGTAAGTCACGTAGGAAGAAAGACTGGTCCGAGGAGACATGCCTGGTCGGATTGTCAAAAGGCTGTCTCAGATGAGTGCTCCAACATCAATCCCAGCTCTCTCGGAGAATCCCCTGGTTTATATGAACAAAAAGGACAGGTGGCAAAGATCAGATATTAGGCAAAAGGCTGTTGCCACCGCATTTATGATCCTGCAGCTAACATCATGGCCGCATTAATGGGAAAAGACACCTGAACAGTGACCTTCATCCTTTACAGCTGTCCAGTGAAGACTCAAGATAGAGGCTGATGGGACAAGTATCAGAAGAAAACCCACGTAATGAAAAAAGGGCAGATAAATAGAAGAAGGAGGGGAGAAAGGAGGGAAAGAAAAGGAGAGCAATCAAGAGAGAGAGAGAGAGAAAGAGAAGTACTGATAATATTTGTGTAAACATACTCCTCGGACTGTGCCGAGAAGAATATTGTATCACTCAAATATCTTATCAATACAAATCTGGTCATAATCATACTTGGGCCTTCAACCCATACGTGTTCAATCAAGTATTCTTCAGCCCACTCTCTTTACAAATTCATTTCAAGGATACTATACACAGTCTGGGCCTCCAGCTGTTCTGTTCGTAGGCCCAATCCATAAATTTGTGTCCTTACAACATTTTTTACCTTTTTCATTAAGTTTTTTTTACTGTTTCCTCGAAATTTACATTACCTTATTTTACTATTATCTCATTAGTTTCTCATTAATTGTCTAAGCTAATATCACACATTTCTCTCTTTTTCATGTCTTTTAGCATTCCCACCATTTTAATATTTTAAAAAAGTAAAATAATAATAATTAAGGACTAATAGTAATAACTAACCAGATAAGGCCTTGAAAAGAAATAGAGAGACACAAAAATGTTGTAGATTGTTAAATAAAACGCATTGTTTCACTACAAAATCAAAATGCATTGTTTCACTATAAAAGACCTGAGACTGACAAAACATTTGAAAGAGGGAGAAAGAGAAATCTGAGGGACTGCCACCTCTATCATATTGGCCTTCCACTACCATCAAGACGCCAAAACCTCTCCAGTTTTTTTTTTTTTTTTTTTTTTTTTTTTTTTTTTTTTAAATTAGGGGCTTAAATATGATTTAGGTTTGGGTAATTTGGTTGGATGATTTTTGTTTTGGGTATATAAGTAGAGAGAATATTTAATACGCAATGTAAAACTATATTCTACCATGGTTTTAAAGCATCTATAAAACTCAAGCATACACACTTGCCCACACCATATCCTATTGTCGCACTATCGATGAGTGGAAGACAGTGAGAGAGTTGGATATACTTTCATTTCATAGTATGAAATATGTGAACACAACACTGATTAGTTGATTTTCATAGTCCCGTTATTCTTTTTCAATTATTTTTGGTTTCATGATTTTTACAAAAATTAATCTTACCTTGAGAAGCTATAAATATGCAGTGAAATTACAAAACTAATTTTTAATATCTCAAAATGTATATGTTTCTTTACTCTAATTTAATTTACTTTTTCTTTATAATATATGCACAACATTATCCAAAACCGTCTTATATAAAATATTACAAAATTATCCGTGCATTGCACAGGCAACTTACTAGTTTAAATAAAGTAAAAGCTCAATAAATGATTAAAGTTTATTTATTTATTTATTTATTTTTTATCTAAAGCTTAAGTTTGTAATTGAGGGATTTTTTATTTTTGAAAATAACTATAAAAGCCAAACTATTTTATTAGTTAGCCAAAATTTAAAACTGTTTTGGTATCTAATAACTCGAGTATTTTAGACTCGATTTCAGTGTAGTAAATCGAGTTTAAGAGACTCGATTTCTATAGGTTGGCAAAGCTGAGGTGAACAAAAGATCCACATGGAACTCGAGTCTTTAAGACTCGATTTCCTGTTCATCATCTTCTTCCTTCGTTCATTTTCTCTCTCTCTCTCTCTCTCTCTTCCATTTCAGGTCCTGTTCACCATCTTCTTCTCTTCTTTCTCCATTTTAGGTCCTGTTCACCATCTTCTTCCCTTCTTCCAAGCCCCCAAAAGCCCAAGCCAGTTCTTCCTTCTTCATCTAAATCCATTCCATTTCTCAAAATCCCAAACCCAAATCACGATCTCAATCGGAGCAAAAATCCAATCCCAAAAATCACAGTTTCTTCTTGCGTTGGTGTTTTCTGGGTTTTTGCATTGGTGTTTTCTAGGTTTTTGCGTTGCTGCATTTCTACGTTGTTGCGTTGCTGTGATTTTTGCGTTTCTGCGTTGCTGTGATTTCTGCGTTGCTGTAATTTCTAGGTCTGCGTTGGTGTTTTCTGGGTTTCTGCGTTGCTGTGATTTCTTCCTACGTTGGTGTTTTATGGGTTTCTGCATAGCGTTGTTGGTGTTGTCTAGAGGGAACTCGAGTCTAGACTTGAGTTCCACGTGGATTTTTTTAGTCCACCTCAGCTACGCACCTCATGGAAATCGAGTTTTTAAAACTCGATTTGCTACAGTGAAATCGAGTCTAACAGACTCGAGTCATTAAATACCAAAATAGTTTCAAACTTTAGCTAACTACTAAAATAATTTGACTTTTATAGTTATTTAAAAAAAAAATCCGTAATTGAGTACTCAACTACCTCTCTCTCTTTCTCTCTCTTTTTTTGGGTGGTTAAGGGAGTACTCAACTATTTTTTTATGTCCTACCATTGTATCGAACCCAACCTCATAGTGCTTGCCCTACACCTATGTCCTACCATGTGAAAATTATCTAGCTACGGTGAAATTTTGAATTTTGTCGGCTAGAAATGAAATTTTCAAAAAGCTAGGGGGGCCCATGACCCCCCTGGCCCTCTCTAGCTCCCCACTATGCAATAAACATATTTTTTGGTGAACTTCACCAAACTTTAAGCTTTGATACCAATTTGTTGTGATTTAAGATTACTGGAAGCGCTTTCATACAAATAAAAATAAAATAAAACAATCACTCAAGAGAACTAATTTTAACATTGTTTGACTAACTCCAAGCCTATATTCACATAAATGCCAACTAAAATTCACAATTAACGATATGGATTACAATTGCACTCAATCAATTGAATCCTACAGTAAGATATAGAAAATATACCTCCACTACAAGGGGACTTCCTAGTGGTGATGTGCATAACCTTAGTGGGGATGTTTACTGGGCCTTTAACCCTCGAGAGCTTGTCCTTGGCACCACGAACTAAATCCGTACAAACTATCAAAAAAAAAAAAAAAAGAAAGAAAAGAAAAGAAAAGGTCCAAACCATCAGCCTAATTGTTGCTTAGTAGTCTTGTTCCAAACATACACAAGTTGCTAACCAGGTGTAAACTCGCATACAAAAACCAAACTCAATCAGCTCAGAACTGACTCAAAAGTTTAAACCACATCAGGGACTTAGCTATGCTTGGACTAAGGGGGGCAATGGCCCCCCTTGGCCCAATGAGAAAAAGCAAAATATAAAATATATAAAGTTTGGTTTTGAATTTTTATGCTCTATTTTTGTTCAATAATTCCATGCTTTCACAAAAAGTACACTTTCTTTATTCAAATTTATATTAAATTTTGATTCTTTTTGTGAGTTTTTGTCTGGATTCTAAATGATTTATGAAATTTATCTTAAAGCATTAGCATAGAATAATTGTAGCTAAGTGTTTGATGAAGTTCCTTAAAGAATTTCCACATGCGTGCGCGCGCGCGCGCACACACACACACACACACACATATATATTCTTTTATAAGTAGCTTGGATAAAAATAATATGGTTGTCTTTGGGTTAATCTAGAGGTACAATACGAAAGTGTAGGCTATAACAAATTTTTTAAGCATTTGGGTTTGAGTGTATGTCGCCCCCCCTCACTCGAAATCCTAGCTCCGTCCCTGACCCACATTGAAATAATCATGGCAAAAAACAAACACTAACATACAAGGCATTAAAAAGAACAGGACTGAATGCACTCAATAACATTCAATAATAAAATGCACCATGGGTTGTATCAGTATAAAAAGTACAAAAAATAATCATCTCAAAACACATACTATATGAAACTAAACCGATCCAATAAATCAGAATTAACTCAGAAAACCCACATTAGTCTACATTAGACACCAAGAATTAATCTTTAGTCAAACTGATAGTCATCCATTTCCCAAAAAACAAATGCAGCACAAAACAGTAATCAACGGTAGAATAATGTACCTGTAATCAATGGCGGCAGGTACGGTGAGGGTTTTACGGAAGCACCAGGGTTTCGACAACGGCGACTAATCAAAGAGGGTGAGGGAGACTGGATAGGGAGAGTGAGACTGATGGAGAGTAGGGGAGAGTGAGGAAGAGTGATCGCAGAGAGTAAGGGGAGTGTAAAGGGAGAGTGATGGCAGAGAGTGAGGGAGAGTGTAGAGGGAGAGAGTGAATAGGCGTTGTGAGACGTTAGGTTTTCAAATTGTTAAAACAAACTCGATTTTTTAGTTACCGAGTTATGCATGTATAGACGGGCATTTTTTTATTAGAAAAAGCCATGTTTGCTTTACCAGCGTGGCACAAAGTTCATGCTAATTGGACTGATTGACCATTGAGTTTTTTAGAAACTCGCTTATAGGGCAATCGAGTTTTTATATGAAAATCGAGCCTCACACTATTGAGTTTCAAAACATGGGCATATCTTTATATAATTTGAGAAAGGGGGCAAAACACTGGAAATTTTTGGTGAAAGGGGCAAAACCCCTTGTACACTATTTAATACAGCGAGTTACGTAAGTAAAGTAAAATGAATTCTATTCCTAAAAAAAATATAACAAAAAAAATTCTTGCCTGGACCATAAACAGATGACTCTCTCTCTCTCTCTCTCTCTCTCTCTCTCTCTCTCTCTCTCTCTCTCTCTCTCTCTCTCTCTCTCTCTCTCTCTCTCTCTCTCTCTCTCTCAAAATGTTGCATATTCCTTTTAAACCAGCAATCACACGATAGGTAGCTTTATGGAAAATACTGCAATTCTCCATAATCTGTAAGTTTTCACTTGTTATGTACATCTTTCTCTTTTATTTCCATTGCTTTTAGTTTCACTCTTTAATTTCTTTCTATTTTCTTTCCTTTTACTCCTTATTTTTTTAGCCATTTAGAAATCTATGCTAATAATTATTGGCTATATTATATTTGAAATCAAATTATTTGAGTTAATTAGATAGAATGATCTTCATTAAGAAACTCATAAAAATCAGATTTATATTAACCTTTTATAATTATTACAATTATAATGGACTATATTTAATAGACTAATTATACAATCTAAAATGAAGTCTATATAAGAATGTTATACACACACACTTACTTAAATTAAGTTTTATACTTGCGAGTTTGTTTACAAATACATAATTATGAACTCATTTGCTAAATAAACAAACATAAACAAATATATTTTTGAGTTAAGCTTGAACTATACATAAACTGTTGCGTTCATTTTTTATGAATGGACTATTGGAGGGCTTGTTTTCTTGTATGGGACTGAATGATGCATTAAAAAGAAGAGAGAGAGAGATTTGGAGTAGATATTAGTTGGGTTCACTGATTGACAATATTGGGTTTTGCAGATATTGATAAGCTTGGAGATATGGAACATGTACTGCGGGGTTTACATGCTTGTTAATTAGAGATTGAGCTTGCTCGGTCATTGGCGTACCATGTATGCTATATATGATTGATTTGTCATGTTGGCCAAGCCAGTCTTCAATATAATAAAAACAGTACTGCCTAAACGTGCATGCCTAGATGAGTCTGTTAGGCTGATGATCGATGAGTATTCATTACTCGAGAATGTAACGTCGTCAGCTTTGTTTACTCTATTCTTAGCCTAGACTTTAATAAATTGAGTTAAGTCAGTCACAACTCAAAAGTTAAAAATAGAAAAAGAAAAAGAAAAATAAAAGACTTGACTATAAACGGAAGACTCTCTCTCTCTCTCATGCACAACACTCCGCAAATTCCTCTGTTTAAACCAGTAATTACACAAATATAGACTTGATTATAAACGGAAGACTCCCTCTCTCTCTCTCTCTCTCTCTCTCTCTCTCTCTCTCTCACGCACAACACGCTGCAAATTCCTCTATTTAAACCAGCAATTACACAATATAAGAGCTTCACCGACGATACAATTATTACTGCTATTCTCCAAAATCTGTAAGTTCTTACTTTTTATTTTTAATTTTTTGTATAAGTATCTGTAAGTTCTCACTTGTACCAGTTGTACGTGCTCTTTTATTTCCTCTCTTTAGTTTTACTCTCTAATTTCAATATCGTTTCCTTTTACCCCTTATTTATTTATTTTAATTGAAATCTAATTGAATGAAATTTGGTGAGTATCTATAATTCTGTGTTGTGATTCAAGATTTATTTGTAAACTTAGATTGGCTTTCATGGATACAATAAGCCCAGCTTCTTCCTCTTCTTCTACCCATCAGTGGAAATATCATGTATTTCTAAGTTTTAGAGGTGAGGATACGCGCAACAATTTTACAGATCATTTATATGCTGCCTTAAATCAAAAGGGTGTCTACACCTTTAGAGATGATGAAAAACTTGAGAGAGGAGAACCTATTTCACCAGTGCTTTTAAAAGCAATAGAAGACTCACTATTTGCTATTGTCGTTCTCTCAAAAAACTATGCATCCTCAATATGGTGTTTGGATGAACTTGTAAAGATTATGGATTGCAAGAAAAATATGGGGCTAATAGTTCTGCCTATTTTTTATGATGTGGAACCATCTGTGGTGCGAGAACAAACAAAAACTTATGCACAAGCGCTTGTTGAACATGAAAGACCTTTCAATAAGAATTTTAAAAAAGTTCACATGTGGCGAGCAGCTTTGACAGATGTCTCCAATCTCTCAGGATGGTCGTTAGAGGACGGGTAATTGCTACTAAAAACATTATTTCCACTGAATTTAAATTACCATTTGCATTGAATTACTAGATCTATATTATAACTATTCATTAGGATATGATTCTAAAGCATTTGAATTTTGACATGACAACAAGGGGGGGGGGCGGTCCAATATTGGACTGTATACTTGCTATAATAAATATAATAATACAGCGATGGGGCAGTTCTTTTATATTATATTTTATTTTTATTAATACTAGTTTAAAATCCATGCGTTACATGCTTTCAAAAAAAAAAAAAAAAATCCATGCATTACACTGTTTTAATCATAGACATAAAAATTATAAATTTTATTTGATAAATAATAATTATATGAATGATCAATTATGTAAATCTTTGTGAATTTATGTTTGTTAATTAAATTGTGTGAACTTTTTGTGTTTTTATTGTTTTAAGAAAATATTAATTATGCATTGAATTACCTAAGGTAAGCCCAATGTGTAATTTGTAAATTTTACTAAATTAAAACATAAATTATAATAAATAATCAAAAGACCAAACAATTATTCAAAGTCTTGTTAATAGATAAGATAATGGATAATTTCATCTGATTTGATGTTGTATATTCCTTTGACTTTCTTTTAAATATTTTTAAAAAATATTATTCAAGATAATATATGTTCATAAATTTTAATTTAAATCTTGAACAAAGATGTAAAACTTGCATGGTTTTGATCATGAAATTAGATCAGAAAATTATAGAATATGTAATTTATTTGAGGTGAAATAACTAAAGTAATGAGCATAATTATATAACTTTATAATTCTAATATATATTTTTTTGGCGAGGCTTTATAATTCTAATATAAAAGTTAACTTTTATAAGTCTAATCTAATATATTGACTGTCTCACAAAAACATTTGTAATTACTTGTAATTAACGAAGTGTTTGCATATTTTTCTCAAAAAAAAAAAAGTGTTTGCATATTGTAAGAGAAACACTCTGAAGATTTGTGTTAAGCATTATATGATTCTCATCTTACTAATTTACCAAAATGCAAAGTTCAACACATAATTTACGAACTCCATACATAAACAGAAACAAAATGCAAAACTTTCCATATAGAATTTTACTAACTCCTTCACTCAAATTCCTTACACATTATGCATCCCAAATCTCCATAAGAAACTAAAATTGTTTAAAAAATTGTCAGAAATCATTAAACAAACATGGCCTAACTTTGATTAACATGAAAAAAAGAGAGGTGAGATGGGGAAAAAAGGCACAAAAAAAGAAAAAGAAAAAGAGAGAGATGGCTCACAAATTCTCATTGCTAATGAAAGAGCATGCCAAAATGGAATACAAATCCTCTATATCATTTTTGTGTTCCGCTTTATGTTCCACCACTCATTACTTGCCATGTATTTGTTTAACTTTCCTTATTAAATAACCAAAGTTTAAAAAAAAAAAAAACAAATAAACACATGACAAATTGTGATTGGTGGAACACAAAATGTGGTACAGAGGATTTATATTTGCCAAAATGGTATCTCAAATATAAGTTTGAAATTAAATTTGGTTTGACCAAGATATTTGAGTTATAATTTAGTGATCAAACAAAGAGTTTGTAAGTAAAGAAAAAACCTAAAGCACATAAAATATTTAAGAAAAAAAATTGTGTATTAAAAAATAAAATCAAACGGTAATTCTCAAATCTATCTTAAAAGAAAAAAAAAGCCTAGAGGTAGAATTGAGTGATAAAATTAAAAATGACTCACTATAACATAGAGTTGTTCTTTAAATTTGTATACATATAGAAAGTGCGTACATCTTTCCATGATTAATGCCCATGATTACTATCTCGATTTTCTCCACAATTGCTTTTAGATAATCAATTTACAATTAATTACAAAATTTGAATAACAACATTCTAACTTTTGGTTTTTGCCTTTTAACTTTGTAAGCTATGATCTTTATAGGAAATTTATTCAGTGGCCTCGTATCACTGTTACAAACAAAGGATTGGGGGGAAAAAAAAACTGTTTTTAAGAACAACGAATTAAGCAGTAATTGAAATTAGGGGAAAATTGATAAGAACAAAAGATTAAAAAAATTATAAAATAAAAGTTTACATGAACGATCAATTTCACCTTCTTCTTCTTCTTCTTCTACAAGACCAATCTCATATATTATATGACCAATCTCATAGATGACCAGGGATCTTGTTTTCATGCTTCATCTTTCACGGCTCCCTTGAGATGGAGATGGTAATGAAGTGTTGGATATGGACAATTATGGAAAATAAGATGTCAATAGTTTTTTTGGTATATATCTTAGTGATATGGGAAAATGACAAAGCACGAAAATGTTGAATAGTCATTATTACCTTTAAGGAATGACTATTTCCTTTAATTGTACAGCTTTCTCATTTTCTCATTTTGAAACAATTGATAATTGCAATATTTATAATGCAAGTAATAGGCAATTAATAATGGTTGATGACTTCCACACACACACACACATATATATATATGATGAACAGTTTTAAGTAAATTAAAGTGAGAAATAATCATTATTACAAATCATGGTGGGATTGATAACTTCCATATTTATAGTGTCTTCCTTTTTTGAAGAATAGTTGTATGAGTGCAAGGCTGCGTTTGTTTCAGTGTAAAATATTTTCCGAGTGTAAAATGTTTTTAGGTGAAAATGTTTTTGGGAAAAGAAAATATTTTCTAGTGTTTGGTTGCATTAGAAAATATTTTCAAGTGTTTAGTAATATTCTGAAAAATACAAATTTTCTACTGGTTTTTCACATTTTCTCAGTTATTTTCTCAGCTTCCAAACAAACTTATAATAGAAAATTGCAAGATATAAACTTTTTAAAGAAAAAAAAATTAAAATAGAACCATTAAACTTTCAAACTCAGTCAAACAGAGAGGGGGAGGAAGAAAGAGTGAGAGATTGAGGGAAAGACAGTGGCAGATCGAGAGAGGTTGAAATCGGGTCAAGGCTCCGATCTGTGTTTGGCGTTGACGACGAGCTTCAGCGGTGACGAGAATGATATGACAAGGCTTCAATTTGTGTTTGGTGGTGACTTTTCAATCCGTAAAACTTGATTTGAAGGTATGGGTTGGTTCAAACGAGGGATGGGTCGATGGAGGTGGGTCAGTGAGGACGAGGATGAGGGATGGGTCGGCGGAGGACAAAGACAAGGGATGGGTTAGTGGAGTGGCATGCATGTGACGACGGGGCTATGTGTTGAGGGGTGGCTTGCATGTGACAGCGGGGCTGTGTGTTGAGGGGTGGTTTTGGGCATCACCGGCAAGGATGGGTATGAACAAGGATGGCGATCTGACCGGCGAGGATGTGCTTGGGCTCTTTAGGTGGAGTGTGCTTGAGCTCTCTCTCTCTAAGTGTGTATTTTTCGAAAATTCGTTGAAGGTAAAATAAGAATGGAAATGGTTTTATGAGTGAGAGGGGTTATTTTACGATCAATGTGTATTTGAATCTCCGTTTGACTGAATTTTCTGTAGCTACCAAACACTGAAAATGCCGTAAAATAATTTCTTAAAAGCATTTTCACCCGAAACAAACGCAGCCTAAATGGAAATATGAAAATAAAGAAAGAAAGAATGATTGGACAACCGTATATAGAAAAATAAAAAATGGTGTTTTAAAGCTACTAATACATATTTATAGTCACTGATGAGTGATGACTTCCATATTTAGTGAACTGCTTTAGGTGAGTAAAAATTATAATAATTACTGAACATTTAAGGGCTTATTGGTGTAATTAATAGTGAACATTTAAGTGCATACATTTTTTTAAATGATAAGAGTAATGTTACAGGCACAAAATATTTTACAAAATTTTTACAAACTATTGAAGTAGCAGATTCTTACTAGTTCTAATATGAGCTCATCACTAACATCACATTTTTACTTACAATAACTATTTGGAAAATGTTAAAACTACATCAACAGTTTGTGAAAATGTTGTAAAATAGTTTCTGTTTATAACATTATTTAAAAGGTAAGAGTAATGTTACAGGCACAAACTCTTAAAAAAAACATTTATTTTTTTTGGCTAGCCCATTATTTTAGAAAGGGTAAATTGCAAATTACATCCCTAAAGTTTGGAGGTGTTTGCATTTTACGCCCTGAAATTTTAGAATTTAGATTTTATTCACTAAAGTTTAGGATATTTGAATTTTGCACCTTAATGTTTCAGAATTTGGATTTTACCTTTTAAAGTTAGGGGGTGTTTTACATCCACAAATTTTGAAACTTCAGAGTGTAAAATCCAAACACCCCCAAACTTTGGGGAGTAAAATCTAAACACTCCAAAAATTTAAGGGTAAAATCCAAATTATAAAACGTTGGGATGTAAAATCCAGACACTCCCAAACTTCAAGGGTAAAATCCAAATTCTAAAACTTTAGAGTATAAAATCCAAACCCTCCCAAATTTTAGGGGTGTAATTTGCAATTTACCATTTTTTTAATTAGTATATATAAATAAATGTTTCTCTAAAAAAAAGCATCTATAATTAGATAACTATAAAACATTTATTTAAAAAAAAGATTTTATGCAGCATTTATGGGGGATTCAAATGTGTGTGTATGTTCGTGACATGAAAACATTATAAAATAAGTTTTTTTTTTTTTTTTTTGAGAAGGATTATTAAATAAGTTAAGTTTATACATAATAATATGTTTGCGAACAAGCACATTAGTATGAGGCTTGATATAAGTACATAAAATATTAGGCTAAATTATAAATTGCACTCTAACTTTGACCAAAATTCAATTTAGCCCTCTAACTTAACTTTCATTCAATCAAGTCATCTAGTTTCATGTTTATTCAATTTAGACATTCCATTTTGTCTCCATAAAAAAAGCTCTATTAGGGTTGACCCTTTATTTAACGACATTTTGTTTTAGGGCATGATGTTGTTTTGGGTTGCTTAACGACAATTTTTTAAAAGAAGTGGCTAAAAGACCTTAATTAAATAAACTTAGAACTTTAATAACTTAATTAAATGAAAGTAAAGTTAGAGGATTAGATTAAATTTGAATAAAAGTTAGAGAGTGCAATTTATAATTTAGCCAAAATATTTACTTTTTGATGATATAATATTATCATATGTTAATATGTCTACATATATAAAAATATGCCCATATATTCTTGAGTTTGGATTGTGAAATTTTGTAAATAAGTTCATAAGATATCAATTTACTACTTATAATTTTATTGATATTATAAATATATATCCTGTTTTGTGACAAAATTAATTTATAATTTTCATCAATAAAATATTGATAAATCTAGTTTTTATATGTTTTTAAATGAAATCATTCTACTCAATAAACTCAAATAATATATTTTCAACTATAATTTAATAATTTATTTTTGGAATATATTTTTAAACAAATTCAAGCTTGTTCGACAAGAAAATGAACCAAGGTCAGACATAGAATCTAATTAATTTGGTGGTGAGCTCGAGCTTAGCTCATGTTCTACATAAAATTAAATAAACAATTTTGAAATATTAAAGCTATGCTCAGCTCATCTCATCTTATCTCCAATACAACCCTATTATTATTATTATTATTATTATTATTATTATTATTATTATTATTATTATTATTATTATCTTCTTTTAAATGCGCGATTACCATTTTTACACCGAAATTATTGAACTCCTTAATTTCCTAATTATCAATGTGGTTTCATTTGAATTTTAAACGATTTAGTCAAAATTTACACATTGACTCAAGATTCCCTTGAACAAATTTTCATTCCTTGCTATGACAACTCAACTTTAATGAAGAATATATCAACTAACTTTTATTCTAGTCTTAAACAAATTAGATTGGATAAAACTTTGATCTTTGATACTTTTGTTGTAATTCGGGAATAGCATAAGTGCATTCATACAAGTAATAGACTAGAATATCCAAACAGGATAGTTAAGTTACGGTAACTTGAAAAACTCCATGTCTACCTCTTTGGGCCGGGCAGCACTAACTAAAATATACTATTGTTATAAGCTTTATAACTTAACTGACACTTTCTGATAATTCAAACAAAGATATTCATAGTTTAATTTCCCCCTCCCTATTATTACTACCTAATTTATAATTAAAAAAAACAAACTAAAAATCCACTATTATAGACACAGATTACAATCCTATAATTTAATCATACCAGTGACACTCACAAACTCAAATTACTGCAATTAATGATAGAATTCAAAATTTCAATTCACACACAATGGCTTTTTGCTACTCTTGAACATTACCACGCATGACGCATCTTTCAGCTTCCAAATGCAATCACACGGTGCGTACATATATTCTAATGTGAACCTTATTATTCCCCTTATAGGAGGACCTTTTCGATCAGACGTCCCTATATGAACAAAAGCTATCAGCTGTCAACCCTTAATAGCATATTATACACACACACACACAACTGCAACAATAATTCATTTATCTTTTCAGTAATATTGGATTTTTTTTTAAGCGTGGCCGGAGGGGGGTGTGGGGGGTGGGGAATTGATGGGTGGATAAATCACATTGCTTAATTGTCATTCTTCTTTGCAGGCCCGAGTCAGAATTTATCCAAGGTATTATAAAAGTGATATTGCTTAAATTGAGTTCTTTGTTCCCCAAAGATACCAACGGCTTAGTAGGAATTAATTCTCGAGTGGAGAAATTGATGTCGCTTTTAGCCATAGGATCAAATGATGTTCGCATTATTGGGATTTGGGGGATGGGGGGTATTGGTAAGACAACTCTTGCTAGAGTTGTTTATGACAAGGTTTTCAATGAATTTGAAGGTGGTTGTTTTATTGCTAATGTTAGGGGTGAATCTAAAACATGTGAGTTACTTCCATTACAACAAAAACTTATTCGTGAGATTTTGATGGATGATAGTGTGAATATAAGGGATGATTATGATGGAGTTTGTATGATCAAGAATAGGTTATGTCATAAAAAGGTTCTTCTTGTTCTTGATAATGTGTATCAATTCAATCAGCTAGAAAAGTTAGCCGGGGATTCTAAATGGTTTGGTCTAGGTAGTAGAGTCATTATAACAACAAGAGATGAACATTTGTTGATAAGGCATAAGGTACATGGAATATATGAGGCTCAAGGATTGAATGATTATGAGGCTCTTCATCTTTTTAGTTTGAAGGCCTTCAATAAATACCATCCTCCTGAAGATTATCTAGACTTGTCCACATCTTTTGTAGATTACGCTAAAGGTCTTCCATTAGCTATTGATGTTTTGGGTTCTTTTTTGTACAACAGAAGTAAGGAGGAATGGGAAGATGCATTAGATATGATGAAAGAATATCCCAAAAAAGAAATTATTGAAATACTTGAAATAGGTTTTGATGGACTTCGGGCTACAGAAAAGGAAATATTTCTACATATCGCATGTTTCTTCAATATGAAGGAAAAAGATTATATAGTAGAAATACTAGATTGTCTTGGCCTTCACCCTAAAATTGGATTAAAGGTTCTCATTGAAAGGTCTCTTTTAAAATATTATGAAAATAAATATTGGATGCATGACTTACTACAAAAAATGGGACATGACATAGTTCGTCGAAATTATCCTCAAGAACCTGAAAAGTGGAGCAAATTGTGGCTATATAAGGACATTTACAATGTGTTGATGAAAAACATGGTAAGAGATTGTTTAGAGAATATATCTTATCATGTTATTCAAAGAGGTTGAAATTTGAATAACTCTAGTAAACATATATCTTGCAGCTAACTCATTCATTTTCTTTATTATTAGGAAATAGAAGCAATTCAAGGACTTGTCCTTGAATTGGGTGAACTACATATATTTGAAATGGCACGTTGGAATCTTGAAGCCTTTCCAAAGATGCCTAACCTAAAATTGCTTATAATTCATGGTGTTCAACTTCTGCATGGCCCCAAAAATCTTCCTAATAAATTAAGAATTCTTGATTGGAGTGAGTATCCTTCAAAATCTTTGCCATCAGATTTTCAACCCGATGAGCTTGTTGAACTTCACTTGTTGCATAGCAAAATTGAACAGCTTTGGAAAGGGACAAAGGTAAGATTGTTATTTAAGTACTCTGATACAACTTTGTTTTTAAATTTCAATTAATCTTAAGGTTTGTTAAATCTAACTCTTCTACGATATATTTTGGTTTTTAACAGTACTTGGACAAGTTAAAGCTCATCAAATTGAATGATTCCTTAAACCTCATTGCAACCATTGACTTCACCGGAGTTCCCAATCTTGAGAAATTGGTTCTTAATGGTTGTATAAATTTACATGAGGTTCACCCATCTATTATGGTTCTTAAAAAGCTTACTTTTCTTGATTTAGAAAACTGCAAAAGCCTTAGAAGTCTTCCAAACAAGTTTGAAATGGAGTCACTTGAAATTCTCATTCTTTCTGGCTGTTCAAAAATCAAGAGAATTCCAGAATTTATAAGAAATATGAAACACTTATCAAAACTTCACCTAAATGCCACTGCTATTACGAAACTTCCATCTTCAGTTGAACATTTGACTAACCTTGCGTCATTGCAATTAAGAGATTGTAAGAATCTTGTGTGTCTTCCTAGTATCAATTGTAGCTTCAAGTCACTAAAAGATATTAATTTGGCTGGATGCTCAAAGCTTGATAATCTACCAAAGAAGCTATGGAATATAAAAAGTCTAGAGAAGGTCAACGTGAGTGGAATTGCTTTAAGAGAGTTGCCTTTGTCTGTTGTTACATTAAAGAATCTTAAAGAACTATCTTTTCGGGGATGTAAAGGGCCACCACCTAAACTACTATGGAGTAAGCTTTTACCCTTTAATTTAATGCCAAAAAGAAGCCTAAGTCCTGTGAGTTTGTTTTTGCCTTCCCTCTTGGATTTGTCTTCTTTAACGAAATTGGACCTAAGTGACTGTAATCTCCAAACAATCCCTAATGATATTGGAAACTTATCCTCTATAAAAAATTTAAATCTAAGTGAAAATCACTTTAGTTGCCTTCCTGAAAGTATCGCACAACTATCTAAATTGTTGGTAATTGATTTACGAAATTGCACAAGACTTTGTTCATTGCCACAATTGCCATCAACGACTGAATTTTTTGAAGCTGATGGTTGTACCTCATTGGAAACATTTCCAAATGGATTGAAACCAAAAAATACCTACACTACAGGTCTTTTCCTCGTCAATTGCTTCAAATTGGCTGGTCGGAGTGACATGTTCTTTAATGTGCTGAGAATGCTATTAACATTTCATCAGGTCTCTCTCTCTCTCTCTCTCTCTCTCTCTCTCTCTCTCTCTCTCTCTCTGTATATATATATATATATATATATGTGTGTGTGTGTGTGTGTGTGTGTGTGTGTGTGTGTGTGTGTGTCAATTTTAAATATCATGGTTTGTATGTTTCAGGAAATCCACAAGCAATCTATAATAATAGGTCTCTATGGTGCCTTTAATATTGTTATTCCTGGAAGTGAAATTCCGAAATGGTTTAGGCATCAGAGTGTGGGGAATATAGTTAATGCACAAGTTACTCATCGGAATGAAAATAAGTGGATTGGAATCGCTGGGTGTGCTATGTCATGCCCCAATTTCTATCTTTATGATTTTGGGCGTTCTTTGAGATGTCACATTCTAATCAATGAACGTGAAGGTTTACACCTTTTTGTAGGCTGTTGCCCTAGATATGTTCAGATTAAATCACGTCACCTTTGGATGTGCTATTTACCCTATCAAATGTTTACTGAGAATGAGAGAACAATATTGGGTCAAATTGATGAGAAAGGATTCATACAGATGGAGCTTAGATTTCGATGGGTTCCCGAGCATGACGTGGAGATTAATAAATGTGGGTTTCGTCTAGTATATGAACAAGACATCGAAGACATCAGAGAAATGATATCAGCTCAATCTAGCAATAGCACTTGCGTCACTCCTTACAAGGATGTTCATCGTAATTCAACAGAAGGAATCAAATTGAAGCGAAGCCGTAATGAATATGAGGGGCCCGGAGCTAGTGGTGAAGGCAGCTCTAACGATGTCCCACACTCAAAGAGGATTGAAAAATAGAGAATGTATGGGCTCATTCTAACCCTGTTCGCAAGGATTCTAATGAAGGTGTCCTAGGATTGGTAAGTCATCTTTACAAAGACTCTGTACCTTCCTATTGGGCTTGTGGTAACCTTGTTTTTTTTTTTTTTTTACTTTTCTTTTCTTTTCAGAGAAGTAGGTCATGATACAAAGGAATCTTCCTTGTCCACAACTTTTCTTTTCTTTTGTTTTTGTTGTTTACACCAAATTCTTATTAACTTTCTATTAGTTTTTGTGGAAAGTTAATGCAAATCAACCATTGTCTTTGCTTTGTTGACTGTTGAGTATATTTGCACTCACCAGCAGCTTCTCATTCTTCCCTCTCTCACTAACCGTCAGCGGCTCCTGAAGTAGTTGCAAGCAGTGGCAAAATAGTCTGTGAAGGCGAGTGCATTTTCTTTTCTTTTTTGGTCTCATAACTGAATGAATCATTGTTGTCCATTTTCGTTTCCTTGGATTTCATTTGATAGAATCATATTTTTGTGTTTGGTATTGAGATGAAGACACATATGTTAGAATGCACTCACCAGTAGATTCTCATTCTTCCCTATCTCGCTCAAGGTCAACGGCTCCTGATGCAGTTGCAAGCAGTGAGAGAACAATTGTCCGTGAAAGGTGAGTGCGCCTTCTCTTTTCTTTATTGGTCTCATACCTGAATAAATAATTGTTTTCCATTTTCGTTTTCTTGGATTCTATTTGATGGAATCATATTTCTTTGTTTGATGTAATGAGATGAAGACATATATGTTATAGGCTATATCTAATATTGAGTAGATCATGCTATTGTAGAATACTTTGATTTTGCAATACAACTAGCTACTGTGATTTTAAAATTTTCATAATGGACCTAATGTATTCCTATTTATACCCTTAGTTGGACTCTTTCTAACATACAGTTTAACAAAATAAAGATGTAGTTAGTCAAGGGTTTCTCCAATATAAGTGTAGGCTGTCAAGCTGAACCTTGAAAATATTACTTCTGCTCTCTTTCCTTCTCAGTCTCAGTTCTGAAAGCTTGTGTTTTACATGTTCTTACAATATATATAATTGAGATTTGGAATTGATATGCTTAACTCGTGCAAATATATTCTTGACAGATTACCTACACAGTGCTCATGAAGATATTTGATATTAAATTATTTTTACTGAATTTTGGCTTATTCACTTGAGATTTCTCTGTTGAGTTCACTTTATATATATATATACACACACACTCACTCAAGATGGGTGTGAATCTATTTGGAAAAAGACCTATTTTATTTTGCTTTTGGTTTTGCTATGAAACTTGTGTTTCTTTTGCTTTTATTTTATTTGGACTTTCCTCCATGATTTTTCATCTTCTTATCCGTTCTTGTTTTGTTGGATTTCAATTATTATTATTTTTTATTTTCTTATTGCTTAAGTACTTGGCTTTATTTAGGTTAGTTTGGAATATTGGACTAATAGGTTTAGATAATTGCAAAGACATTGGTTGTATTGCTTTTAAAAAAAAAAAAAAAAAAAAAAAGGTCTTGCTTTTAACGTTGGTGCTGCTGCAATTTGAATCAGAACAAGAAACTGCCCTGCTGCATTTTATGTCTACTTACTATAAGATATCATTAAATAGATAAATACGTAAATAAATAAATTAGAAGCTCTAAGTCAGTAATGGTAGGTTCATGCATTTTGAAGGCATGCTGGAGGCTTTCACATTATTTGGTTTGCAGGTTATAGTAGCTTCTAATCGCCACAAAATTTGATGCAATTAGATGGTTAGTTGCAGCTTTTACTGGAAGACTCTTTGTATTACTGGAGGCACTTTCTTTGTTATACGTCCCCAGATTGCTTGTTAACATCCAAAGTAAGCTCAGTCTATTTGAGGTTGAAAGTGAAAATAGGCTAATTTGGATTACTAAGAGAATGGAAAAACATTCTTGTGCAGGTGCATGGAATTGCTGTATAAGGCAGAGAAATGCCCCAGGGTTAAATGGTGAAGATCATAATCTGGTTTCCCAAAGTAATTCCAAAACATGCGTTTATAGGCTGGCTAAGGGTTCACAACGAATCTTCTACAAAAGATCGAATGTTTTAGTGATAAGCTAATCTTGTTGCTTAGTGTGTTGTTTGTAAAAGAAGAATTAAAAGTATGGACCACTTACTTTGTGATTGTTCTTTCTCGATAAGGATATTGTGAACCATAATGAGCTGCCACCTAAAACCCAAAGTTCTGTTGGCTGATTATGTTTTGCGATGAGAAATCACTTGTGTCTAGACTGGCATACTGTGTATCATATTGGGCTTTAAAGGAATGCTAGTATCATCAAGGAAGAATATTTTCTAAAGATGCTGTAAAGTTGTAATTTACAATTATGTTTTATGTTGACTTTATTCCATGACACAAAGTGTTGTAATTGCTTTAATTTTATCCCTTGTATTTTGTGGGATTTTATTGTATTGAGTTTAGTATTAAGTTGGTAAAGACTCAAGTTTAATTGAAGATTAGTGTATTTCGTGACTAGCTCGCGAGAAGGGTTCTCGTGAAAAGGGCATGTGAAAAGCACATGATTGGAAGTTGAAGAGTCATGCTAAGCTGTCAGTTTTGCGATTGTCTCGCGGGTAAAGCCTTCCCGCAATATAGTTATGAAACATTCTGCCTAGAGGATTTTTAAGTGTTACTTTCTTATACTATATATACTCTTATTATCCACAAAAGTGAAGGAGGCCATTCAGAGAGAAAAACCCTAGATAGGTTTTCTACAACACACACACCCACCTTGTAGAGAGAAAGCTACTCATCCTTAGTGAGAAATCATTCTAGCTTCTTTTCTTTCCCTCCTTCCTCTTGATTCATTTGTCTATTCGTGACGAAAAAGGGGAGAGTATACCGGAGAGCATATCAGTGTGTTTCGTCATTTTTATATGACTCGTGCACATTCTTAGAGGGAGAAATTCTACCTTGTGCACATTCATAAGGGGAGAAGACCATAGGGGGAGAAAACCATAGTGGAGATGCATATATAAGGGGGAGAAGACATCTTTTTTAAGAAAACCTTGTTTTGTTTGCTTTACTTTATGCGTGTTTTCTTGTTGCTTTACAGTGCTTTGAGTTATATTTAGTATCTATGCTTTGTTGCTCTCATCGCATCGTGTTTTTGTGTTGGAAATGCATTTATCCTAGAGTAGTTATCGTTTATTGTGCTTCATTTACTCTTATTCTACACTTAGATAAGTTAGAGTAAAAGTAATCTAGCCATAATCTTTTAATTGGGGGTCTAAACAAGCTTTTGTGTTATTCACATGATTTTCGAGCTTTCAGAGGCTATGATCAAAATGATCAGGTGGGAAGTGACGAATAGAGTTAAATGTAGCAGTTACTGCAATTCTGCTCAAAACTGGAGAATATGATGTCTTTGTGGGTATTTTGGGTTCTGTACTTCAAAGTAGTAGTAGTTAATGGTCATTTTCTCCTTTAACTAACAGATTTGGAAATTTCATTTTGTAATGTTTATGGTGTAGTGCAGGCTGGTTCTGTACTGGTGTTGTATTGTTTGGTTTATTTTGAAGTGATTGTACATCTGTTTTTATTTTATTTTATTTAATGAATTGCTCATTTATCCAAGACCAAAGATTGCTTTTTTTTTTTTTTTTTTTTTACATGGCTGTAGCTGCAGTCTTTGTTATTTCTGAAATGGCATATTTAAGGATGAGTTGATGGTCATTGGTTTCAAACTTGGTATACCCAAAAGGAGTATGCATGATGCAATGAAGAAGGAAATGATGGATCGGATTTTCAAAAATAAATGCTGCATTGCAATTTCTCTTTCGTTGCAAGTCCAGTAAATATAATGGCATCGCGAAGAACGCACAAAATCAGCTAGAAAAATTTGATTCATGCATTCAAGATCTTGAAGGAGGACAAGAATCCTTGTTTATCCATTTGATAGAAACTAGTCTCCATTATCTAACATCCTCAACCACGAGTCCTCCAATTTATGCAGGCTCTACTTTCCTAAATTGTGTTGTAATTTCCTATTTTAAAATAATATATTTCTGGCTTTGTATTAAGAAAAACAATATCTCATGGAATATATATATTTTTTCCTTTGAGTATATTGATTTCCTCGGAAACATGGAACATGTACTGCGATGTTTACATGCTTGTTAGACATTGAGCATGCTTGGTCATGTGGGTCAAGCCTCAATCCAGTAGGGGTGTTTCGGTTCGGTTCGGTTCGGTTTTTCTAGCTTTGGCCAACCGAAACCGAAATTTTCGGTTTCGGAAATTCTCAACCGAAACCGACCGAAATAATTGGAAATCAATCGGTTTCGGTAGTATTTCGGTTTCGGTCGGTTTCGGCCGGTTTTCGGTTAAGCAGTTGGGGCTATCTATTTTTCCAAAACTCCAAGTCAACGTCACAGTCACAAACTCAACAGAAAATAACAAACTCAACATCACATTTTTTCAATAAGAAAATAACATCTCAACATCAGATTCACAAAAAATAGCATTGATTTAGTATTAAACAAAACCCAAAAAATACAACAAACTGAACAAAGAGAGAGGGTTATCAAGAAATTGAAAAGAGACTAGAGATCTGAGAAGGTCACCGTGAGAATGAAAAGATCAAGCCGCGTGGGGAGGCCGGCGTGTGAAGGCCAACATGTGGAGGTGGCAGCAGAGGCGTGAGGCTTGAGGCGTGAGGGAGATGGAGGCGTGAGGGAGATGAGGGAGATGAAGGCGTGAGGCGTGAAGGAGATGAGGTAGATGGAGGCGTGAGGCGTGAAGGAGATGAGGTAGCCATGAGGTGGTGAGGGAGATGGAGGCGTGAGGCCGCCTGAGGCGTGAGGGAGATGAGGGAGATGGAGGCGTGAGCCGTGAGCCGGTGAGGGAGATGAGGGAGAATCGGAGATGAAGGCATGAGGGAGATGAGATGGCGTGAGGGAGATGGAGGGAGATGGAGGCGTGAGGTAGATGAGGAAGATGGAGGCTCTGAGATGAGGCCGTGTAACTTGTGTAAGACTGTAAGTGAAAGTGGGGTAGGTAGGGTAAGGGTTGGGTTTTTATTTTTTTAATTTTCAATTAGTTTCTGTTTAATTTAATTAATTTAAGTTAATTAGTTTAATTTTAGTTAGTTAATTTAGATTATCTAATGGGCAGTGGGCTTCTTTCCAAAAAAAAAAAAAACAAAGGCAGTGGGCTGTGGGCTTGAGATTTTGGCAAGGCCAATCCCACATTCACAACCATTGGTCCATTATCATTCTTTTATATATTTAATTAATATAAAATATAATATAATAATATATTTCGGTTCGGTTCGGTCGGTTCGGTGCATTCAAAGCTGCCACCGAAAACCGAACCGAAATTTTCGGTTTTTTATATAATAAAACCGAAACTGAACCGAACCGAAACCGAACCGAAATTTTTGAAACGGTTCGGTCGGTTTGAAGCGGTTTTTTCGGTTCGTCGGTTTTTTGCACACCCCTACAATCCAGGCTTGAATATAATAAAAACACTAGTGCCCAGGCATTCATGCCTCATGCCTGATGATGAGTATTCTACTATTCTTAAGTTCTTTGCTCATGATGAACAGATGAAGCACCAGAATTTGAGCTTAGTGCAACTCTTGAATCTTGATACATAGATTTTAGAGCTTCGTTTTGTGTGGCTTATTGGGCTTACACAATTGGTTCAATGAAACAAGCTTAGTAACGCCGTTTGAAAGCGCTGCTGGAAGTCTAGTTGTTGGATGGGCTTACCTATGGGGCTTGTTGTAGTGCCCTCCAATTTGATGAATGGGCCTTTACAGGCCTACTTTTTTGTGATGGTGTAAGTGAGAACCATTTATTTATTTATCTATTTTTTTTTGGATAACTAACTGTTTAGATTTTGTTTGTTTATTTGGGTTTTTATTTTCCTTTTAAATTATAAAATTTATATCTAGGCTTCAAAAGATGGAAACAAAACAAACATTCAGAGTTCGTTTAGGAACAGTTTATTTAATCGAAATTAAATTTTTTTTGCTGAAGATATTGCAAAGATAAAGCTAAAAGGTACTTGAAATAATACAGTGAGACTTATAAATAGTACCAAAAAAGTGCAATAGGACTCATAAATAGTAGTAAAAATAAGCTGAATAGTACAAAAATAAGCTGAATAGTAAAAAAAGCTAGCTTTTTAAGTCAATGCCAAACACAACTCAAGATAAATTTCCATCAAGTTTCAAGAGAACTCAACAGAAATTACTAGACAAGTACACAACCACCAAAATCATGCTTGATTTTAAGTTTGAATCCCTATTTACCGACAAAAAAGAAATTACTCAATTTATTTATTTTATATAAAATAAAATTTAAAAATTATTTTTTAAAAAAAAGCACACATTTGTTTAAATTAGATAATAATAATAATAATAATAATAATAATAATAATAATAATAATAATAATAACTATAGCAAATGATCTCATTCCACCTTTATTTTGCTCACACTTGCATTTTATATAAGCGTTGTGTAACGACCCAGGGAAAAACATTAGCCACATCTGCGCTATACCTCAAAAGGACTAGTCACAATTGAGGCTCCTCGTAGTTATTAATAAAGCCCAGATCTACCTAGTAAATTCCTAATGTGAGACTCATACCCATACAGATCACACAATCAATCAAATTGGGGCATCACAATTTCCCCCACTTAAATCCTAGTGTCCTGAGCCTACACAGGGTTATCGGGCCGGCTCTGATACCATATGTAACGACCCAAGGAAAAGCGCTAGCCACATCTGCGTTATACCTCAAAAGGACTAGTCATAATTGAAACTCTTTGTAGTTGTTAATAAAGCTCAGATTTACCCAGTAAATACCTAATGTGGGACTCATCACACACCCACGCACATCACACAATCAATCAAATTGGGGTATCATAATAGAATTTGTAACGATCCAAAGAAAAACGCTAGCCACATCTGCATTATACCTTAAAAGGACTAGTCACAATTGAAGTTTCTTGTAGTTATTAATAAAACTCAGATCTACCTAGTAAATACCTAATGCGGGACTCATCACACACCCGCGTACATCACACAATCAACCGAATTGGGATATCACAATCAACCGAATTGGGATATCACAATCTCCCCCACTTAAATCCCTAACGTCCTCGTTAGGGCCCACTTTGTGGGGTAGTGTCTCTGAGCCTACACGGGATTACCGAGTCAGCTCTGATACCATATGTAACGATCCAAGGAAAAACGTTAGTTACATCTGCGCTATACCTCAAAAGGACTAGTCACTATTGAGGCTCCTTGTAATTGTTAATAAAGTCCAGATTTATCCAGTAAATACCTGATGTGGGACTCATCACATACCCACACACATCACACAATCAATCAAATTGGGGCATCACACTTTACGCCTTTGCCTTTAGCACTAGCAGTAGGAACCAACGTGTGGATCCCACCTTCCGCGTGATGAGAAGAGAAACTGAGTTTTATATGTCTACAAAACAGGGAGGCTCCAGGAATTTTTTTTCATGGTATTACTTAGGAAACATAAATTATATAATCTAATAAAAAGAGAAATTCATATATTGACAACAACAAAAATAATAAAACACGCAAATACAAAAAGTTTACAATTGTGTTCTACGAGTTTTTATATTTTGAAATTGGTGCATAGTAGTCTCATTATTAATATTACAAGTTACATCTCTTTCAATGTACACAATTAAGCAATCATTTATCCACTGAATGTAGAACAAATTATGAAGCAAAATTTAATTTTATTGGCATAAAAAAAATTGGAAGTGTTCCCAAATTTTGTTGAAGGATAGACAAATAAAAAATTTTAAATTATTATATATATATAAAAAAAAAAAATTTAAGTCAGGGTATTCTTGAGACCACCTGCCCTACAGGTGGCGCCACCCCTGCTACAAAACAAGAAATTTACTCCATTGTAGACTAAGGTCTAAAGAAAATGAATTAAAAACAAGGGCGGCCACACTTTAAGAAAGTGAGTTACTTTATAATGAGTTCTTGACTTGACTAAGGTAGGAAGACTCTCTCTCTCTCTCTCTTTGCACAGTGCGCACAAAACGTTGGTTGCACGTTCCATTTGAACCAGCAATTACGTACGCGATAGGAGCTTCCCGGACACCACTGCATTTCTCCAAAATCTGTAAGTTTTCAATTACAACTTTAATACAAAATAAAATTCTATAAAAGACATATAATTTGATATGATTTGAATACTAAAATACATAACTCTAACAAATTGAATGCTTTTCAAAACTGACGTGGCATAGTATTAAAATTAAGAAGTCAACCAAAAGTCAAAGAAAAATTATGAGACATTTATTATAAATTTTTTTTTGAGGAAATCATTTATTATTGAACTATATATTCTACCATTAAAATAAAATATAATGTATCACGATTCTAATGGAAGAGTTAAATATAGAATGAAATTAATTTAATTTTAACTAAGAAATATATATATATATATATATATTAAAATTATGACATTTAAAATTGTGAGACTTCAAAAGTTTATATATCAAAATATTATGAGGTTAATCAAAAGTAAAAAATATCTTTGATTTTACATATAATTAGTCGCTAACCTGTGCTATACACGGGAACCTACCTATTTGTAAGGTAAATTAAAATAATTTTATAAAAACTTAAATTGATTAAAAAACTTTACCATTGCATAATTTGTTCTTGTATGACTTCAATTTGTGTTACAATTTGATGAAGAAATCATTGTTTGAACATGTAATGACTTACAAAAAATTTGTCAGATAGTTTCTGTACAGTTAGGGTTCACCCTTTGTTGGGCTTCGGGTGTGGCATTTCGCCATGCGGCCCGTTATCCTTGTCAACTTACTCAAATATGGGCTGGACCGGACATTACTAAGTTCCCGTAAGATTGGGCTTTAACATAGTCACCCGTGTCATAACTCGGTAGCGAGTGTCGCCGAGAATATTTACTCGCGGGAGAGTATTGCACTTGAACTTGGCCGGCAAGGCATCCGCTAAGTTATTGCCGGACATATTACCGGCAGCGATGAGCAAGTTCCAATGCCACTCTTGCCATTCAACAACCAAACTCCCACTTATCAACAAAAACATTGGACCCCCTTTTCCATTATCTGCCTGAGTAATTATCATCCCTCCACTAAATGGAGGCTATAAATAGGAGAAGACTACACAAAGGATGGGGATTGGAAAAGTTGGGAGAGAAAAAAGAGCAAAGAGAGCGTGCAGGCCGAGGAGTAAGAAACTGATTGTTGGGCCTCAGTGCTATGATCTCACCATTGTAGGAAATACTCAACCCACCTCACAAATTAGTTGTGAACCCAAAAAGGAGCCCAGCCCAATAAGCCCCTATTTGGCTCGCACAGTTTCAAATACTGCAAAAAAATAACTCAAAAATTCAGATATTAAAACTTCTAAAAAACCAAAAAATATTAAAAAATCAGATGATTCACTACTTAGAAATTATTGAAACAAAACAAAATATATATAACTAAACAATAGAGAAATATAAGAGAAAGATGAGTTACATTCAAAAGAATAATTTCAATTATTGCAAGCTTTTTTTATCTTGTAAAAAAGGCTAAAGAGAGTTTGGTGGTTCATGTGCAAAAATTACTTTTCAAAAAATACATAAAAAACCATAAAATAATTTTTTTAACAAAATAAAAGATAAGAAAATAATATAAGAAGAGCTCATACCTCTACTCAGCTTAAAAATATATATATATATATATATTGGGGGTTTGCATTGCTTTTATAGTATTCATGATTAACCTTACAAATTTGGAGATAAATTATCAACGTTTGAGTTTGAGTTTAAGTTGGACTTGTTAAAAAGATAGGGTTTTACTCATTGTTAAGTTTGGATTAAATGAAAATAATTTTGTTTTAAAAAAATGATAATGATGAGTTTGAGTTTAAATTGGACTTGTTAGAATGATAGAGTTTCACTTTTTGTTAAGTCTGGACTAAACAAAAATAATTTTATTTAAATATTGCGCTGACATGGAAAATTGTGAGAGCTTCACAGACTTTGGATTATTTAAAAATAATTTTATTTTCAAAAAATGATGATGATTAGTTTGAGTTTAAGTTGGACTTGTTAAAAAATAGAGTTTCAATCCTTGTTAAGTTTGGACTAAACAAAAATAATTTTATTTAAATAAAATGATAATTTTATTTAAACATTGTACTTACGTGAAAAATTGTAAGAGTTTCAGAAACTTCGGTTTTATATATATATATATATATATATATATATATAGTTCTTTATCATATTCATATAATTTTTCTTCAATTTAACAGGATAATTGATTAAAACAAAAAACACATAAAGATGGTGATTGGTGACTTGCTAAAAGGCTCCCAGAAATCTTCACGTAAAAGGGCTTCAGGAAAGCTTCAAACTAAAGTGTGTTGTGTTTGTTTTTTGTAAGTTTCACGTGGGGTATTTATAGGGAAGAGATAAATCCTAACATGACTCTGTTTATGAGTCCTAACGGTTTTTTTTTTTTTTTTTTTTTTTTTTTTTTTTTTTTTTTCGGAAATCATTTTTTAGTCCTTACATTTTTAGGCTATTCTCATTTTAGTCATTACATTTTATTTTTACCACTTTTAGTCTTTATCCTGAAAAACGCTTCCTATTTTGATCCATACCGTTACATTAGAAACGGAGAAAGCTGACGTAGCAAATCGCAGGAATAAATAATATTAAATTAATGTCCACATGGCCTAAATTAATAATAAAAAATGTTTAAAAATGCCACGTCAGCATTTAAATTAAAAAAAATTAATTTATTAATTTAACTAAATAAAAAAAATTAAAAACAGAATTAAAAACTAAAAATCATATGAATTGAGATCTAAGTGTGCCTTGAACAAGAACAACAAGAACATAAACTCAGATTCAAGAACACAAACCTAGAAATTAAAAAAAAAAAAAAACAATCTCAAAATCTGAACAAATCCTCTCCCAACCCATACACCAAACCCAACCCAACAAAAAATCCAAAGGCGGCTCTTGGCTTTTCGTCTCCCACGACCCGGCCGATCCCGACTCGGTCCTCTCCCTCCTCTTCCCCAACTCACCAACTAGCTCCCAACTCGAGCACGAGTCCGAGCTCGTCCTCCAGTTCGAACTGCTCATCGTCGCCGTGGAGTGCAAAGACCTCGCCTAGGCTCAGTTGCTGGTCTCCACGGCGAGGTCGGCTGGGTTTAGAGAATCTGACATAACCAACGTGAACAACAAGCGCGTGATCGTCGCAATCCGCTGCTCGATTCGGCTGGAGGTTCCGTTGGGGACCACCGAGTCCGTCATGGTCTCGTCGGAGTTCGTCAAGTACCTCGTCCGCGTTGGGTTTTGAGATTGGGTTCGTCAGGTACCTCGTCTGCGTTGGGTCTCGCCGAAGTTCGTCAGGTACCTCGTCCTCGTCCTTGTTCAGAATTTTGAGATTGGGTTTTTTTTTTTTTTTTTTTTTTTTTTTTTTTTTTTTTCTGGGTTTGTGCTCTTGTTGTTTTTGTACAAGACACACTTAAATCTCAATTCATATGATTTTTAGTTTTTAATTCCGTTTTTAATTTTTTTTATTTAGTTAAAATTAATAAATTAATTTTTTTAATTTAAATGCTAACGTGACATTTTTAAACATTTTTTATTATTAATTTAGGCCACGTGAACATTAATTTAATATTATTTATTCTTGCCGTTTACCACATCAGCTTTCTCCTTTTCTGATGTAACGACAGGGACCAAAATGGGAAGCGTTTTTCAGGATAAGGACTAAAAACGGTAAAAATAAAATGTAGGGACTAAAATGGGAATAGCCTAAAAATGTAGGGACTAAAAAGTGATTTCCACCTTTTTTTTTTAAGATAGAGTACTAATGTATTTAGTTTGGATTAAACAAAAATAATTTTGTTTAAAAAAAATTATAATGGTGAGTTTGAGTTTAATTAAGTTGGACTTGTTAGAGTGATAGAGTTTCACTTTTTGTTAAGTTTGGACTAAATAAAAATAATTTTATTTAAATAAAATGATAATTTTATTTAAATATTGTGCTGACGTGAAAAATTGTGAGGGCTTCAAAAGTTTTGATTATATATATATATATATATATATATATATATATATATTGTAAAGAGACGTGTTTATCTTTTGATTAAAAATTGAAAATTTCTGTTCTCAAAATTTTGGACAATTTTGATTTTGTTTACTATGATTGCTTTTGGATTTGCTCCCTTTTGTCCATAGGCTATGACTGTCATATGTGGCGGTTGGTCCAATGAAAACATGCTATGTAATTAGATTGTGTCACGTCACTTATATAGTCTAGAAACAAAATTGAAATATTATATAACAAATAAAAATAATAATTTCTTAAAACAATTTTCTCGACATCCTCGTGATTTTTGTTTTAATCAAAGGTGAAGAATTGTGGTTGCCAATATTCTTGTTGTCGGTTTCGATTTGTTGTAGACAACCTTGAAGACGTCGATCTTGTCGTTGAAGAGGATCTCAAGTCTCAAAAATTTAAAATTCTAGAGGACAAAATTAAAATTCTCAAAAATTTAAAAGTGTAGTAATTTGCAATTAAATCATTTTTTTTATATATATACAACATAGAAATTTTACTTTAATTTAATTTTAAGTATATATGTGTGTGAAACTATTTTCAGAAGACTTGAACCTGACCTTTGCCTCCTACACCTTACAAGCACTTATATTTATTGAGGGACCATTGCACCAAAATTGTGTGTAAATTTATCTTTTCTAATATGAAATATTGGAACTCATCTTATTGCACTCAAATTTTGCTTTTATACTAATAATACATCTCATTTCAGTTTCATTTTGATTGCATTTGCGTGATATTCAGCTCTGCAGGAAGCAACGTGGATCCCCCACCTTCGGTACGCGTGAGAAATTTAGTTTATTGTATTCCAACCAAGATATAAAAAAGAGAGGGCCACTTGTGCACCTACTCCTCAAACAAATTAAGTTAGATAAGTTAAAAAAATGAGTTATTTATTTATTTTGGTAGGGATAAAAATAGAGTTATTGACTTGACTAAAAAATAATAAAAATGACTATAATTTTAAATAAAAGAAAAATTAAAAAAGAAGAAGAAGAAGACAGACCGACTGAAATTAAGGTATAATCTATATATATATATATATATATATATATAATAATAGGTAAAGCAGAGAGAAAATTTAATTAAATTTCAAATTAGAATTCAATTAGTGTCTAATTTTATACCACGTGTCTCATCTAATCTAAATTTTAGAATTTTGTGTCAAGTGAATTAATTTAGGTAAAAATTGAATTTTAATTAGAGTTTAATTTTGCCTTACATTTCCCATCTAATCTAAAATTTTAAATTTTTGTGCCAAATTAATTAATTTAATGTAGAAAACGAGGAGTTTAATATAATAAACCATAAAAAACATAATCATATAACTAAAATAATTTAAATTTATAAGTCATATATATATATATATATATTAATAGCTAAAGCGGAGAGAAAATTTAATTAAATTCGAAATTGGTTTAATTTTTAAATTTTTGTGTTAAGTGAATTATTAAGTGCAAAAATCAAAAAGTCTAAATTCAATTAGATTTTAGATTGAATTTTAATTGGAGTTCAATTTTACGTCATGTATTTTATCTAATTTGTTAATTTTTGTGGCAAGTGAATTATTGGGGGCAAAAACTAAAGAGTCTAGATCCAATTAAATTTCAAATAATATATATATATATATATATATATATATTATATGTAATTGTGATTGTTTTTAAATAAATCCGTGCATATGCACGGGATTACACACTAGTTACTATAATTGCTCATTCGTTCCAAAAAAACAAATCATTCTTTTTTCAAATAAAGTTGAATTTATTTACAAGTTGTTTGATTATATTATACTTTTCTTAAATAGTAAAAACAACTAACTAAATATTTTTAACCCTTTAGAAATCTATGCTAGTAATTATTGACTGAGTAATAGTTGAAATCATATTATTTGAGACAATTAGATAAAATGATATTTGTTAATGAGCTCATAAAAATTAGATTTATATTAATCTTTTATAATTAAAAATTCTATATAATTATGACATTTAGAATGGACTACATATAATAAACTTATACAATCTAATATGAAGTCGATATATGAATGTTATATGTATACATACACTTAATTAATTAAGTCTCATATTTACGAGTTTGTTCATAAATACATTATTATGAGCTCATTTGGTCAATAAACAAGCATAAACAAAAAAAATTTCAAAGTCAAGCCTGAACTGTTCATAAGCTGTTGAGTTAAACTTCGCCCAGGGGTTGTCAGATTTATGAAATTAGCTAGGTTGAACTATTTCTGTTTACATTATTTTCCTTGAAGTTTTGGGCTTCCATAATCAGTCAAATATGCTAATTAGTCAAAACTAAAAATGGTTGATGCATCTATTGTGTGTGTTTGGGTGGGATCAATGTATAGGCGGCATAAAATGATTCAATTGAATGACAGTTTTTATGGGTCGTTGTTTGATGCTCTCTCTTTTTCAAAAAGATAATTCAATTTTCCATTCAAGAAGGTCTAAAAATGATTGGTAGAAGGAAAAAAAATGCTATTTCCCTGTCTACTCTCTAGTTGCAAGGTAATTTAGTTTGCATGTTCATGTGAGTAATTTCATTTTAAATTTTTTTGAAGCTTGTAGGAAACTCTAGAATTAGATTTTGGGGTGAGTTATTACTGTCAGTGTGTCATGGGGTTGGGTGCACTGAATAATATTTGCTTGCTTATGGAGTGGTAATTAGATGGAATCAGGGATGTTTATGATATGTAAACTAAAATATAAATGGAACCACGTAGGTTGGTAAATGTATATGGTCATGTGCTAGCTGTAATAGTAGTCTTTAAAAATTCTACCTTTAGTCTCTACTTGGCTAAAGAAGTCAAAGTGTGAAAATGGCTTGATAAGGCCCATAAATTATTGCTCATATGATTAACTTGATAATTATAAGCGTTTGTAAAACTTATAGTAGTGTTTGTAGACAGGAGGTTATAGCCATCTTATGTAGATGGGAGGGAAAAAAAAAATGCTGCTATAGTTATAGCCTATAGCCTCGTGTTAGACGCAGCTAAAAGGGTTCTCCGATGTTGTTAAAGCGGGTCCTATGGCCGCACTTTTAGAAACGCGGCCTAAGACCAAGGCCTATGGCCGCGTTTTAAATGTGGCTATAACTTCTATCTTAGGCCACGTTTAAAACGCGGCCATAGGCCTTGGTCTTAGGCCGCGTTTCTAAAAGTGTGGCCATAGGACCCGGAAGCCTATAGTCGCGGGGTTTAGGCCACATTTATAAACGCGGCCTAAAAAACCGCGACTATAGCCCTAATGGGCCTATAGCTGCGTTTTTCGGAGTTTAGGCCGCGTTTTAAAAACGTGGCCTAAGGTCTTTTTTTTTGTAATGTGGAAAGAGTCCAGTTGATAGGCATTAGTATATCTTTGGGACCTTTCAATTTTCCTATATTTCTTCTAAGAAGCATCTTAGGAAGGACAACTATGGAACATCTCTTTAATTTACTCCATTCTATACCAAACTCAAGGGCTATCCTTTGTTTTTTTATACCAACCAGACAAAGTTAAATGAATTATTGGCAGGACCATTAACGGAAGACTCTCTCTCTCTCTCTCTCTCTCTCTCTCTCTCTCTCTCTCTCTCTCTCTCTCTCTCTCTCTCTCTCTCTCTCTCTCTCTCTCTCTCTCTCTCTCTCGCTATGCACAAAACGTTGCATATTGCTTTCAAATCAGCAATCACGTGATAGGAGCAGAAATCAGTTTTAGTTTTTGTTTGTTTATTTGGTTTTTTTTTTCTTAATCATATTTTTTAGGCTTCAAAACTATGTAAACAAAACAAACACTATATAAGACAGGTCTCCCAACAAAGTTCCAGAGAACTTCACAAAAAATACCTTTGGAAGAAGACTAGTAAACAACCACAAAAGTCGTTTGCGTTTGAAATTTTTTTTTTTTGATAATCGGCTCAGACAGGAACTTTCATTAACTAGGAATAAAGTTACATTGAGCTACATCTCTTTGAACTTGATCTACAATACTGGGTGGAGTTTTTTCTACCCAGATGTTACACATATTCAGACATTTGGCTTGTCTAGCCAAAATATGGGCTGCATTGTTACCACTTCTCCGAGTGTGATTGACATCCCATGCATTGAATTTTTTTAAGTCCACCAAGATTCCTTCAACCACTTTCCTGATAGAGTTCGGCCTCACACACTGCCACCCTAGGGAGTTTGTCACCAGCGGAGCATCGCTTTCAATAATGATGTCTTTAAGTCCGAGATCCCACGCCAGTAACACACCCACCTCAACTGCCTTTGCCTCAGCTTCCAGCCCACCCAATGGCAGCGCAAAATTCTTGCTCAGGGGCCCCATTATTTCGCCTCTTTCATTCCTGATGACTACCCCAACATTACAACTCTTTGTATCTTCAAACGTTGCTCCATCGGTGTTGACTTTGTACCAACCCGGTTTTGGTGGCTTCCATGCTACCACATCAGGTGCAGTAGTGTTCTCAGTGGGCTGGTTTGCTCCTTGATTTTCCATTAAAAACTCTTTAGCTTCTTTTACAATCATCTCGTGACTCTTACATTGTCCCCCATGTCGTACTTGGTTTCTATTATTCCATAGTCCCCACACTGTAATTGCAAACAACTCCCAATTGACCCCCGAATCCCTTTTTTTGATTTCCCATACAAGGTCAATGAAGTCTCTTGGGGGGTCTTAAAAGAAAGGGAGTTTTAACCTGGTCCCACTCCACACATTCGCAGCCACTTTGCAACTCCACAAGGCGTGCCCCGACGTTTCCTCAAGCCCACACAAATCACACCCTCCTTCCATGCCAACACCACGTTGTTTCAACTGAGATTTTGTGGGTAGTATATTTTTACATGCTCTCCAAAGAAGGTGTTTAATCTTGTTCGGACAGTTCAAACGCCATACCATCTTCCATATTCCCCTCATTCCCGTGCTATTCGAGGTGCCCACTTCCTCCCCTCTCCCTCCCTCCTCATTCAACACTTTTCGGGCCACATTGTATGCACTTTTACTTATGAATTTACCATTCGGAGTCCAAGCCCATATGAGAGAGTCTTCTGGCAGCCTGGCGCTAATAGGTATACTTAAAATCAGTTCAGCCTCGTGGGGGAGGAACGTGTTTTTTACTTTCCCCACATCCCATCCCCTCCTCTCAACATCCATCAAGCTCGACACCCTCTCCAAACCCGAGTGGAGCCCAACTGGGTTTGTCACTTTGAAAGATTCCGAAGACGGAATCCATCTATCCTTCCAAATCCTTACACCTTCCCCATTTCCTATGCACCACCTAGACCCCCTATCAGCCACCTTTCTTGCGTTCCATATACTTCTCCAAGCATAGGAAGGCCTTCTTCCCAACTCCGCCTCACTAGGCTCGCTATTTGGGAAATATTTCACTTTGAGTACTCTATGAACTAGAGAGTTAGGATTTTTCTGCATTCTCCACCATTGTTTAGCAAGTAGCGCCATATTGAAAGCTTTTAAGTCCCGAAATCCCATACCTCCTTCCACCTTTGGGGTGCACAACTTCTCCTATGAAACCCAAGCCATTTTCCTTTCCTTATCTTTTTGTCCCCACCAGAATTTCCCCATGAGAGAGTTCAGCTCTTTGCATAATGTATCCAGGAGTTTGAAGCAACTCATCATATACGTTGGTGTTGCTTGAGCCACCGCCTTGATGAGAATTTCCCTACCTACATGAGAGAGGAGCTTACCCTTCCAGCTAGCTATTTTCCTTCCTACTTGGTCCTTGATTTGGTTGAAAGCCTTTCTTTTCCCTCTCCCCACCAGCGGTGGCAGCCCCAAGTACTTCTCATGGTGCTGAACTACTCTAGCTCCAAACTTCTCTTGCACATACTCCTTTATCTCCTTGCTAGTGTTCTTGCTGAAGTAGAGAGATGTTTTTTCCTTATTGAGCTTTTGCCCCGAGTCTCCTTCATAATCTTCAAGCACTTTTAGAACCCTATCACATTCATCCCTAGTGGCTCTACAAAAAACAATGCTATCATCGGCAAACAACATATGGGTTATGCTTGGAGCTCTTCTACTTACTGCAATCCCTTTTAAATGCCCCCCCCCCCCCTTTCCTCCTTTTTGAACATAGCCGATAGCCCTTCCGCACATAATAAGAACAAGTAGGGGGAGATTGGATCGTCTTGTCGTAAACCCCTTGAACGGATAATTTTCCCTTTTGGTTCCCCATTAATCAAAACAGAGTATGAAACCGTAGTTACACACATCATTATTAGGGAAATCCACCTTTCTTGAAAACCCATCTTTCTCATCATCGCTTCTAGAAACACCCATTCGACTCTATCGTACACCTTGCTCATGTCAAGCTTTATGGCCATAAGCGCTTCCTTCCCTTTCTTCCTTTGATCTATGCAATGCATGGTCTCAAAAGCAACAAGCACGTTATCTGTAATAAGTCTGCCAGGTACAAAAGCGCTTTGCGACTCATCAATCACTGCAGCCAACACACGTTTCAGCCTATTGGCTAGGATCTTTGAAATTAGTTTATACACCACATTACATAAACTTATTGGCCTGAAGTCAGTGATCTTTTGGGGGGACTTCACCTTTGGGATAAGGCAAATATAGGTTTCATTCAATTTACATGGTATCCTACCCGAATTAAGGGAGAAGAGAACACACTTGATCACCTCTGGCCCAACAATATTCCAATAGTGTTTAAAGAAGATTGGTGACATACCATCCGGACCGAGGGCTTTTGTTGGGTGCATTTGCTTTAGGGCATGCCACACTTTAGGGCATCCCTATTCACCGACAAAAAACAAAACCCACTCACTTTATTTATTTTATGCACAACTTTTTAATCATTTTTTAAAAAATAAAACCATACAACTGTTTAAATTAGCAGCAAGAACCAATCTGTGGACCCCACCTTCAGCCCGCGTGAGAATCTGGAAAGTGGGATTAGTATGGGGTATTATATATATATATATATATATATTTATTTATTTATTTATTTTTTTTTTTTGAGAAGAGGGTATGTGTGTTGAGTATGGTATAATATTTTATTATTTTCCCTAAAAAAATACGTAAAGAACCAACGTTTTTTTTTTTTTCAAATCCAAAGAATTTTTCTTAATTTATATGTTAATGGAAGTCTCTCTCTCTCTCTCTCTCTCTCTCTCTCTCTCTCTAACGTTGCACATTCCTTGTAAACCAGTAATCACAAGATAGGATTGAGCTTCACGGACAATACTTCAATTCTCCATTTTCTGTAAGTTTTCACTAGTTACATTCATCCTTCTCTTCTCTTTTTATTTCCTCTCCTTTTAGCTTCGCTCTTTTCTTTCCAAATAGTTTCCTTTTAATCCTTATTATTTATTTATTTTTTAGACATTTAGAAATCTATAAAAAATTATAGTTGAATTCAAATTATATAAGTTAGTTAGATAGAATGATCTATGTTAAGAAACTCATAAAATTAAAACTAGATTTATATTAACCTTTTATAATTTACAAATTCTATATAATTATTTCAATTAAAATGGACTAAAAATGTTACACACACTTGGATTAAGTTTCATACTTGCGAGTTTGTTTGCGAATACATAATTGTGAACTCATTTTTTAAATAAAAAAACATAAACAAAAATATTTATGAGTTAAGCTTGAACTATTCATAAATTGTTGGGTTCGTTTATATGAATGGACTATTTTGCGTATATTGATTAGCTCTGAGACATGGAACATGTACTGCGGGGTTTACATGCTCGGACATTGGTGTACCATTTTTGCTATATATGATTGATTTCTCATGTGGGTCAAGGCTCAATCCAGGCTTGAATGTAATAAAAACACCGCCTAAGCTTGCATGCCTAGCTGAGTCTATTAGCTTTATTTACTTCATTCTTAATGCCTTTATTAATGATGATGCACCAGAATTTGAGTTTAGTGCAGCCCTTGAATCTTGATGCATAGATTTTATAGCTTCCTTTTGGGTTTTTTTCTTAATTATATTTTTTAGGCTTCAAAAAGATGCAAGAAAAAACAAATAATCTTCCAACAAAGTTTGAGAAAACTTCACATAAAATATTCTCGAAAAAGACAAGTAAACAACTACCAAAGTTGATCATGCTTAATTTTGAGTTTGAATACCAATTTACTGACAAAAAATAAATTACTCAATTTATTTATTTTATGTTAAAAAAAGGTTATGAATTATTAAAAAAAAAAACAAAGCATACTTTTGTTTAAATTGGATAAGGAATTCCTTATCCAATATTAGTATACTAATATTACTATTACAAAGAGGTTTAGGACTAAGTTCACGCAAGAGCAAAAGGAGAAAATTAATGCTTGAGTTCGCTGAGAGGATTGGGTGGAGGATACAGAGGCATGATGACGTGGAGCTCAACCAGTTCTGTTCGAAAATTGGTGTCAAACGTAATGTGCTCAAAGTGTGGATGCACAATAACAAGAATGCTCATCGCCGTAGAGAATCAGAGCCCGATGACTCACCTTCGGCCCATAACAACAACAACAACAATATTGGATCATGAGTTTAATTGATTAATTAACTAATAAATACTAGTATGTAATCCGTACTTCAGGAATGATGAATTATAGCAGTGCTATTGATGTTAGTTTGAATTATTAAAAATATAGAACATTAATTCAACCAAGACATTTGGAAGTATTAAAATGCAATATTGCTTTAAAGAGTATAATTATTTGCAAGAATAATACCTCTCATGCAGATTTTTCAAAACTTTAAAGAGTGTAATTATTTGCAATTAAATCTTTATCTTTTCTAATATGAAACATTGGAACTCATCTTATTAATTGCACTCAAATTTTGCTTTTATGCTCATTATAACAATACCTCTCATTTCAGTTTCATTTTGATTGCATTTGCATGATATTCAGCTTTGCAGGAAGCAACGTGGATTCCCCACCTTCAGTACGCGTGAGAAGATGACTCAAAATAAAATAAATAACATTAGACACCGTTGCATTTTGGGAGTTAACTAGGGTAGTGAGGATACATACAGCCCGGACCGAAGGAAATTACTTGAGAAAGTTTAGTTAAACTTTCTCAAGACATATATATATATATATATATATATATATATGTTAGGTTCTAAAAGTTTAGAACAATTGACAAATCGTGAACACACAAGAACAAGTAAGCTGCAGAAAGAAGAATTCAGAAATTGCCTGGTTCGACCTATCGAGAAACAGGCTCGACCGATCGAGAATCGTATTTGCAAAATTTTAATTAAGCCCAAACAGCAGCTCAAGCCCATTAAAGATTAGGGTTTCAGATCTACTTCTCCCACTATATAAAGGAAACCCTAAGCACGTTTTTATAGGGCTTTTTAGAGAGAGAAGAGTGTGCCTCTTTTGTATTTAGGGTTTTGTTCCTAAAACCTCTCTTATAACTTCTACCGGTGTTGTTCCTTGAAGAATCTTAAGATCCGGTATTGTTGAAGTTGCTGTCTTCTCTAGTCATCAAAGGTGCTGATGATCTAAACCTTCAAGGGTGGTCTTGGAGTCACAAACAGGAGAGTTTGTGTTGCTAAACCTTTGAGTGGGATCTCAAAGTCACAAACGTGGGTGTTTGTGTTTTGCAAAGTTTAAAGAAAGAAGGAGTCCGTGGTCTCGGAGCTGTCACATGGTCGTGGTAGTAAGTGTCCTACAAGCAGGTAGCAATAGGATGTTAGTGGTCTAAGTCGCTATTGTGTAAACTTTAATTCTTTCTAGTGGATTTGTTATTTTACCTTGAGGATAGCTAGGTTAAATCCTCCCTAGGTTTTTTACCGGTTTGGTTTTCCTAAGTCATCATATCATTGTGTTCTTTATTATTCCGCACTTTTGCATAATTTGGTATATTTGTGTTAACCTAGTTTTTGTTTAATTTACCTAAGTTAATCACTTGGCTAATTATCTAGGTTAATTTGTTTGGGTTTTAGGGGTCTAAACAAACTATCAAGTGGTATCAGAGCAGGTTAACTCTTTTGATTTAGATCTTTTGATCTAAGAGTTGATCCTTGATCCCTGTTATCATGGATAATTTGAAGTGTCTTTCTACTCATATTTGTGATGATTTGAATAAAAAGGACACTGTTGTTTCTGTTGATCTTTTTGATGCCTGTGAAACTCTTCGTAAGGAATTATTGAAAATTATGAGAATTGCTAAGAAATTCAAGGAAGAGTTAAAATTGGCTAATCTTGAAAAAGAGGAATTGGTTGTTAGATTAGATGAATCTAATAAAAAGAATGAATTTTTGAGAAATCAAATTTCCTCTCAAGATGAGAAGATGAAAAGCTTGGAACAAGAGTTAGCTGAATCTAAAACTAAAATTGAAAATTTGACTAGTACCAAGCCTGCTGTTGATAACAGAAGTGTTTCTGTTTCTCTTAAGCCTAAAGTTGAAAAAGTTTATATCCCTCCTTTCAAGAGGAATAATAAAGAAAAGGCTTATTTTGCTAGGTTAGACAAAGGTAAAGGTTCTGATGTAGACGTTGAAGTTTCTAAACCTATGTCTAAACCTACTGCTAGTGTGCAAAAGAAATCTGTTTTTGTGCCTACCTGTCACCTTTGTGGTGTTGTTGGTCATATTAGACCAAATTGTTCTTTGTTGAGGCAAAAACCAAAATCTGAGACTAGATTTGCTGTTAGGAATACTGATGTTCCTAAATTTGTTCCTATTTGTCACTTTTGTGGTGTCTCCGGTCACATTCGTCCTAATTGTCATAAATTAAAATTCAAACATTCTGTATTTCAATCTAGGATATGTGATGATATTTCTCCTGTCATAAGTCAAAATAAATTGTTTCATGTGCTTTTGAAAAATTTAAGCTTGTTGGCTTGTGAAAGGAAATTGCAAGATTTCAGTCTTTCTCAGAAGATTGGTGTAATTCCTCAAATACACTCTACTTCACATGGATTTTCACCTATAAAGCCGAAGACTTGTGCTATATGGGTGAGAAAAAATTCTCTAAGGTGAGTGTTGCTGACTTGTCCTAATTTAATTCTTTCAATTATTTGTCGACATATTTTGTTTCTGTTTTTGGTTATTTTGTTTTTTAGGTTGTTTTTAAAAAAAAAAATCCAAAAACATTGAAAATTTTCAAAAAGACAAAAATATTTTATTTCGTGTTTAGTTTTATTTGTTTTGAGGATTACATGAATTATGATATATCTCTCTTGATTTTGAACATGCTTGATATTGTGGAGAAGCATAAAAAATATGTGTTCTATAAGTGCTAAACTATTTTTTTATTTTTGAGTATGTACTAGTTTGTACATGTACTCAAGGGTTAATTAAGAAATTGATATTTCTTGTTTGTGTACCCTCTATAGCTTGGTTAAGCACTGTCATGCATTGCATTTGCTTTTTTAATCATTTAGCATAATGTGTGCTTTTTGTTTTTGGTCAAAAAAAATTTTTAAAACCAAAAAGATTTTTATGTGTTTTGTATTATATATCTTGGATTTATAATCAAGGTTGGCCATATTATCTTTACATAACATATTTATGTACTTTGTTTAACTTGAATGAGCTTCTTTATTGCACGTTACTAGTGTGAACTTTGTAGTGCACGTTGTGTGGGAAGATGTTTATAGTTTTTTATCACTTTGTTTTGATCTTGAAGTCACATGCCTTTGATTGTTAGACTTAAACTTATTGAGAAAGGCATAAATAACCATCTTACCACTGTTTACTAGCCAATCATGAACACCTTAGTGCATATCATAAGATTTTGTGCTCGAGAATGTGTAGCACATGCACAAAAAGAAAATAAGGTGTAGCCTCGGTTTAAATGCTAAAATTGGTATGTACATTATTGGGCTATAATGAATTCAAATTAATTAAAATTGGTGTGTACATTTTGAGGCAAATCAAGAAACTTACATGATTGCAAGCTTTTATTCTAGGAGATGTGGGAGTTATATAATGTAACTCTTTAGGTGATAGTCTCTTCCAAATTTATGTGGTGAATTTTGTAGAAATTGTGATTGATTACTATTCACATATCACCTCACATGTATTTCAAGTTTTTGCTAGTTGCACACACTACACAAGTTACTCTTTGCTAAACTTTGTACATGTTATTGTGTATGATTTTGTTGTGGCCATCCAAGATTATATGTTCCTTGATTTTGATGTAAAATTTGAGTTTTGAGGACACATTGGTTGAAAAACTTGTTTTTGAAAGATCTGGGTTGAATTCAAGTGTTTTTGAAAAACTTTCAGTCTCATACTCATGCATTTCATTCATGAATCATTGTGCTTTGAGGAGTTACTGCATTAAATTGCTCTGTTTTTCAAAAATTTGAATTTTCCAGAATTTCAACCGATCGAAGCTGTTTCTCGACCGATTGAAATTGCGATAAAAATTTTGGTTTGAATCTTTCTGACTCGATTGGTATTCAATCGATGCTCGATCGATCGAAACTGAAAAATTTTCAGTTCTTGAGTTTTTGACCAAATTTCTTTTCATGCATCATTTATGTTTAGGATTTACATAAATTGCATTGTTTTCTTTATCCATCTTGCAGTTTTGCAGTCATATCTCTCATTGTTTTCACACATAACATACATACAATTTGCTAAATTGGGTACTCAACTTGAATTAAAAATTAATTGATTAATTTTTGAGTCCTTTGTACATTTTAGTATATGCTATTTTTCTTGATGTGTGAATTGCAGAAAATATTTTTCTTAAGAGATATGATGGATAATAATGTGTAAATATTTTCTCTACTCATGCAACTATTTATGGGTCACATAGTGTCAAGTTTGCATTTATTGAAAGAGAGAATATGTTTCTTCATGTGTTTCCTAAACTCATTTTTTTTAGGTTTGTGTGTTTTTATTTTTCCCCACCTCCTAAATTTTTCCCAAAATTGTTTTTCCCAAAACTTGTTTTGTTTTTCTTATTTTTATAGGGAGAGAAGCTTGTTTTTAACCTTTGTTGCTCATAGAGGGAGTTGTTGCTCTTCATAGGGGGAGTTCTCTCTATTTTCTATAGAGCTAAACTGTTTTATATTCCCTTGGTTCTCTTTTTTCTCTCCTGTTTACTGTCACTCTACTCTTTGTTTGAGTTTTCTTTGTCAATACGTGACAAAAAGGAGGAGAAATAGATGAAATGTGAGAATCCTGTTTATCTTGTTTAGGGGGAGATAAAATTGTTTTTGAAAGGGGGAGAATATAAAAACTTTTTGTTGTATCTAACTTAGGGAGAGAGTTAGAATTTACTTTTATTTTTATATTCTATTTTATATTATTGTTTATATGTCTTTCTTTCAGGAAAGACAAGTGCATTCTGATCAAGACCTTTTACCTCTTCTTGCAACTTCTAGGTTAAGAGTCTTAGATTGGGATTTGTGATGTAATTGGGCATTTTAGTGTATTGGGTTGTTCTTGTATTTAAGCATTTCATATTGTATGAAAGTTTTGTCACGAATTGCCAAAGGGGGAGATTGTTAGGTTCTAAAAGTTTAGAACAATTGGTAAATCGTGAACACACAAGAACAAGTAAGCTGCAAAAAGAAGAATTCAGAAATTGCCTGGTTCGACCGATCGAGAAATAGGCTTGACCGATCGAGAATTGTATCTGCAGAATTTTAATTAGGCCCAAACAGCAGCTTAAGCCCATTAAGGATTAGGGTTTCAGATCTACTTCTCCCACTATATAAAGGAAACCCTAAGCACGTTTTTATAGGGCTTTTTAGAGAGAGAAGAGTGTGCCTCTTTTTGTATTTAGGGTTTTGATCCTAAAACCTCTCTTATAACTTCTACCGGTGTTGTTCCTTGAAGAATCTTAAGATCCGGTATTGTTGAAGTTGCTGTCTTCTCTAGTCATCAAAGGTGCTGATGATCTAAACCTTTAAGGGTGGTTTTGGAGTCACAAACAGGAGAGTTTGTGTTGTTAAACCTTTGAGTGGGATCTCAAAGTCACAAACGTGGGTGTTTGTGTTTTGCAAAGTTTAAAGAAAGAAGGAGTCCGTGGTCTCGGAGCTGTCACGTGGTCGCGGTAGTAAGTTTCCTACAAGCAAGTAGCAATAGGATGTTAGTGGTCTAAGTCGCTATTGTGTAAACTTCAATTCTTTCTAGTGGTTTTGCTATTTTACCTTGAGGATAGCTAGGTTAAATCCTCCCCAGGTTTTTTATCGGTTTGGTTTTTCTGGGTCATCATATCATTGTGTTCTTTATATTTCTCCTGTTTTACATGATATGATTGTTATTGTTTTAACCTAGATCTGAATAATAAACCTAAGTATTCACTTGGTTAATTAATTAGGTTAAACAATCTAGTTTACAGGGGTCTAAACGAACTAACAATATATATATATATATATATATATATATAAAGGGCCACTTGCGCACCTACTCCTTAAACAAAATCATTTATTTTTTGGTAGGAAAAAAAGAGAGTTATTGACTTGACTGAAAAATAGTGAAAATGAGTATAATTATAAATAAAAGAAAAATTTTTAAAAGAAGAAGAAGATAGACTGACTGGCTGAACGTGGAACTTGACTGAGAGTTTGAGTCTGAGGCATGGAACGGTGCCCATGTATTTTAAATAGCAATTGCAGGATAGATGCTTCACCGACACTGTTGAAATTTTCTAAAAAATCTGTAAGCTCTCTCTTATCACGCTCTTCCTTCTCTTTCACTTCCTCTCCTTTAGTCCTTTCCCTCTTTTTTTTTTTTTTTTTTTTTAAAATCATTTTCTTTTTTTATTTCATTAATTTTTCTTAAATTCTAATTGAATGACGTTTTAATGCGTATCTATTTTGTGATTCAAGGTTTATTTGTAAACTTAAATTGGCTTTCATGGATGCAAAAAGCCCATCTACTTCCTCTTCTTCTACCCATTTGTGGAAATACCAGGTCTTTTTAAGTTTTAGAGGTGAGGATATGCGTAATAATTTTACAGACAATTTATATGCTGCTTTGTATCAAAGGGAATCCATACCTTTAGGGACGATGAAAAGCTCGAGAGAGGAAAGTGTATATCACCTGTGCCTTTAAAAGCAATAGAAGACTCACTCTTTACTATTGTCGTTCTCTCAAACAACTATGCATCATCAACATGGTATTTGGATGAACTTGCGAAAATCATGGAATGCGAAAAAAAGATGAGGCAAATAATTCTGCTAATTTTTTACGATGTGGATTCATCTGAGGTGCAAAAACAGACGGGAATGCGCACGCGTTTAAAAAACACGAAAAACACTTCAAAGAGAATATAGATAAAGTTCACAAGTGGGGAGCTGTTTTGACAGAGATGTCTCCAATCTCTCTGGATGGTCTTTAGAGGGCAGGTAATTGATCCAACTAAAAACATTATTTCCACTAAATATATATTACCATTTGCATTGAGAAACTAAAAAAATTAAAAAAAAAAGTTAGTACAGTTATATCCTAACTATTCGTTCGGATGCGATTTTCAGCTCTTGACATGACAACAAGGGGAGCGGTCCAGTATTGGACTGTATACATGCAATGATAAATATAATAATACAATAATGGGGCAGTTCTTTTGTATTTTGTTTTTTTTATTAACACTAGTTTTTTGAGGAACTTATTAACACTAGTTAAAAACCAGGGTGTTGCACAGTTTTAATCATAAACATATAAAATATAAATTTTGTTTGATAAATAATAATTATATGAATGATCAATTATATAAATCTTTTTGAATTTATGTTTGTTAATTAAATTGTGTAAACTTTTTGAGTTTTTATTGTTTTAAGAAAATATTAATTACACATTAAATTACCTAAGGTAAAAACAATGTGTAATTTGTAAATTTTACTAAATTAAAACATAAATTATAATAAATAATCAAAAGACCAAACAATTATTCCAAGTCTTGGTAATAGATAAGATAATGGATAATTTCACCTGATTCAATGTTGTATATTCCTTTGAGTTTTTCTAAAATAAAATTTTAAATACTATTCAAGATAGTTTATGCTCATAAATTTTACTTAATTTAAATCTTGAACAAAGATGTAAAATTTGCATGATTTTGATCATGAAATTAGGTCAGGAAATTATAGATATATATATATATATATAAACAAAATTTATTTGAGGAGAAATAACTAAAATAATGCGAATAGTTATATAACTTTATAATTCTAATATTGAAAGCTCGGATTTGTGTAAAAACACAAGAGTTATTTAGACCCCCAATTAAAAATTACGGCTTGGTTGCTTTTACTCTAACTTATCTAAGTGCAGAACAAGAGTAAATGAAGCGCAATAAACCAATAAAAGTACTCTAGTGCATAAACATGAACAACAAACAATAAAAATAAAGCACAAGAGTAAGGGAAGAGAAATACAACCACAAGATAACACCAAGACGTGTTATCGAAGAGGGAACCGAAGAACTCGGCGAAAAACCTCTCCACCGCCCTTCAAGCGGTGAATCGATCCACCAGAAAATAAAGTTGGAGTACACGAATAACAAAAGACCTTCCAAGCCTAGTTTACCCAATGTACTTGAGCCCTCCAAACTCCTACTACCAACTGACTGAACGAAGCCTTGTCTTCTCTAACTCTCCAAATCTCTCAATACACCCGATTGCATCCGCCAAGCCTCACCAACTTCTTTTGGAAAATTCCCAAAACTTCCCAAACTTCAAAACACTCTCTACACTTTGAAAATGTGTGGGTTGTGTTTGGGTACAAATTTCCTTTCAAGATATGACAATGGGAGAGGGAAGGAGAAGAGGCTAGAATGATTTCTCACTAAGGATGAATAGCTCTATCTCTAAAAGATGGGTGTGTTGTGTTGTAGAAAACTTATCTAGGGTTTTTCTCTTTGAATGGTCTCTCATACTTTTGTGGGTAATGAGGGTATATATAGTATAGGTGAAAGGTAAGAAAGTCACAATTAAAAATCCTCCAGGCAGAGAGTTTTGCGAGTATCTCGCGAGAAAGCCTTACCCGCGAGACGCTCGCGAAATCCTCCAGGCTGGCATGACTCTTCAGCTTCCAACATGTACTTCTCACGTGGCTCTTTTGCGGGTTAGCTTCTAGCGAGGCACTCACAAAATCCACTGATTCTTCACTTTTTGCTCGATTCTTCACCAACTTAATACTAAACCCAATACAATAAAATCCTACAAAATACAAGGAAAAAAATTAAAACAATTACAACACTTTTTGTCATGGAATAAAGCCAACATAAAATATAGTTGTAAATCACAACTTTACAATCTCCCCCTTTGGCTATTCTGAGACAAAACACCCTAAAACAAACTCTAGACTTAAACATGAGTTTGGGAACAATGGAAAAACTCACTCATACCTAAATCTAGAAGCTGTGATGAACTTGGAACATATGTATCTGTAACCTGAAACACTTGCACGAAACGCATTAGACCCTCAAGGTAAATCTAGTAATAAAAGGACAAGTATAATGTAACAAGTAAAATGTGATCAAGTAAACATGATGTGAAACATGTGAGTAACTTGATCATACACCAAAACAGTCATATGGAAATGACTACAATGATCATATAGCAAAGCAAATGATCATCCGAATATGCAACTAATAAAATACAATAGCATAAGGATGTATGCATGTCCAATACAAAAACACGTTGCGATGAGAGCAATAAAGCATAGATACTAAATGTAACTTAAAACACCATAAAACAACAAGAAAACAAACAAAAGGTAAAACAAGACAAAGCAAGGTTTTCTAAAAAAAAAAAAGATGTCTTTTCCCCCTTAGTATATGCATCTCCCCTATGACTTTCTCCCCTTACGAATGTGCACGAGGTAGAATTTCTCACCAGAAAAATATGCATATGAGTCATATAGAAATGACGAAACACACCGGTATACTCTCTGGTATACTCTCCCCCTTTTTGTCACGAATAGACAAATGAATCAAGAGGAAGGAGGGAAAGAAAAGAAGATATGAACAAGAGTAAAGGATGATGCATGAAGGGTGCAAGATGAATGAGAAAATGAAGCCTAAACAAAATACAAAAACATCTAAAAAATGCTACAAAGCATAGAGTAAACACGACATGCTATGGATGATGAAACATGATATAGACCTAGGAATGACATAAACACAAGAAAATATTAAATGTGCTAAAAGGTCTAAAAAGACATAACTAGTATGAGTGAATGTAAAACCTGTCAAGTGTTAGAGTGTGTGCAGCAAAGGTGTATCTAGTGTGCATCTAATGTGCATGTGAGTGCATGACTAATGCATGAGCAAGGCACTCACGGGGCAAAGTGTGTAAAACACGCAACCAATGATCAAAATATGATAAACATGCATAATCATGATAATTCCCAAAAATTAGTACTCATCGGAGTCCAAAACAACGAGAAAATGTTATTTGGGCATTTTATCAAACATTTAGAGTGCACACACTACACATGTATGTTAAACAATGCATGTTAAACAATGCATGAACATATGAAAATATTGCCTAAATACATGTTATTTTTTCCACAAGGGGCCAACATCCAAAGCAAATCAACATTTAAAACAAAACTCAATAAAAAAGATTGACAAAAAAATAAGTTTTCCAACTCTCATTTGAGAAAATCCCAACTATGAACATAAAACCCCCAAAAACATAATCTAAGGATCAAAATCAATGAAAAGAATTAAAGATTACCTTAGAGATGTTTATGGAATGTAAAACACTTGAAATTAATTGGGTTTTGATGTTGAAGCATTAAAATAGGGGTTTGGGAGAAGATGAGAGAAGTTTAAAACAAATGTCCCACAAAATGCCCTTTAAAAGTTGATCTGGAAATTTTCGCTGGTAAGCTTCCCGCGAAATTTCACTGGTAAGCCTTACTAGTGAAATAGTCGCAAAACAGTCGAGAAACTCTCTGTCTAAAGCTGAAAAACTTGAGAATTGGACCCTTTAACTCGTGATTGAACTTACACATGAAATAAGTCACGAAAACACCTAGAAAACATGTTTTTCACACAAAAATAACTTGAAGAACTTTGAAAAACGTGGGTGATACAAATCACTTCCAAAAGCAAACAAAAAGAAAAAAAAATTTTTGGTTTGATCCACATATGGTTGAGCATACACACATCACATTTGAACATGTACAATCACACAAATGAAATAGACATTCATTGAACATTAGACTTGTGTGTTGTGTGTGTGTATCAAATGTGGAATAGTCCTTAGTCTAGAGTGAAGCTTCAATGATCAATTCAATCAGGTCATACACAACTAGTACTAAGTCAAGAGGTCTATCTCAATTATAGAAATGAACATATATGATCTCCTACAAGAAAATGATTACATATCTTTGAAGCTTTTCTTTTGGCTTCTTTAAACTCATAACATTGTATCATTTAAGAACAGTACATCTCATTTTGAGATCGATGCCTGAAATTTTTGATATTTCAATTTTGAGAGTAAGACTTTGCCTTTTTGGGTATCATACATTTCAATACAAGATGCTTTCCCTTTTTCCTAGTCAAATATTAGTGTGTGCGACGGCATTTGCAGCTCTTTATCTCTTTTTGAGATTTGACATTTGGATGAGCTATAAAGCAAAAACATAAAAAGTGGGAAGATATATAGGCACAAGTCTATGCATGTATCAAAACCATCAAGACTATTGACAAATCATTCATGACAAGCTTGAAGATTGATTTACAACAATCACACATAGATTTCAAGATTTTTCCCCACAAAGATAGATGTGCATACATAACAAGCTAAGCTCGAAAATGCACTACGCCATTAAGGTACTAGGCCAAACTCACATGTGATATGTTCTCAAACATATACGATCAAACTTTTTGAATTTTTCACCTTTTATGTGGTTTTGGATTTTTACTCACACAAAATTAAAACATAAAAGTAAGATTAAAACAGAAACAATGCATATAAAGAAATGCAAGATGCACAAAATGCATGAAGATGTGAAAATCAATGCATGAAGGGCCTTACAAAGATCGAAAGAATTAGATCAAGGACCAAAAGAGCAAAAACTCAATTATAGGAACCCTTCCTCATCCAAACAGAACGATTGTTTGGAATGATTGTCTCATGAGAAATGAGACGAGGGTTGGAAGAATGAGAACTAGAGATGCACATAGACAAGGAGGTAAGAACATCAAAAACTTTCTTCAACAACTTACTATTTTCCCCCAAATCCGATTTTCCTTTCATAGCACAATTTCCAAGAAGCTCAAGTTTCTCTTTTATTTTGAATCTTTTAAGAGCTTGAAACTTAGAGCAATAAGGTCTAAGATGACCAAAGGCGCCACAATGGTGACAAGCAATATGTTTAGGTCCACTAGGCTTTTTGGGAAGGGATCTTGTAACATGGTTTTGTTCTCTCTTCAACTTTAGACATTGAGGTCTTATATGACCAATCACACCACAATGGTGACAAGTTAGAACAAACTTAGATCCATCCAAAGCCTTAGGTTGAGGCCTAAACAAAGGCTTTGACTTAAGAGTCTTTCTCTTCACCTTTTGATTTCTTTTATGTGGAGGAATGTACACCAATTTTTCCTTTGAAGTAGACCACACAATAGGCACAAAATCAAGTACCACAACATGACTGCAACAAATATTTTCATCCTTATTAGCAATGGGTTCAGCAATCAAGCACTTGGAATGCATCTTAAGAGATTCATTTTCACATTTTAGTTCATTAACAAGTTTGTTAGACAAAACAAGTTTAGCATCCAAGTCTATATTCAAATATTCAAACTCTTTCAACTTTTCAAGAGAATTTTCAGCAAGTTTTTTATAGTTTTCAACCAATTTATTAGATTCATTGAGCTTAGCAATCAAATCATCCTTTTCACAACGAAACTTGCTCAAATTCTTATGAAACTTCTTAGCCTCTTTCTTCAAAAGTTTGATGTAAGGAATATCAACAATACCCATAGAATCATGTAACATGTCATCACAATTCTGACAATTAACACTTATAGAGGCATTTTTACAAACACATGGCATGCTACACTTAAAAACATCCATAGAAGCATACAAAACACTATCCATGGCAAAACACACAAGGGGTCAAGGATCACACTTAGGTAATGAAACCACAACAAGTTTACCCGCTCTGATACCAATTGAAAGCTCAAATTTGTGTGAAAACACAAGAGCTGTTTAGATCTCCAATTAAAAATTACGGCTCTGTTGCCTTTACTCTAACTTATCTAACTGCGGAATAAGAGTAAATGAAACGCAATAAACTGATAAAACTACTTTAGTGCATAAACATGAACAACAAGCAATAAAAGTAAAGAACAAGAGTAAGGGAAGAGAGATGCAACTACAAGATAACACCAAGACGTGTTATCGAAGAGGAAACAAAAGAACTCGGCGAAAAATCTCTCCACTGCCTTCCAAGCGGTGAATCGATTCACTAGAGAATAAAGTTAGAATACACGAATAACAAAAGACCCTCCAAGTCTAGTCTACCAATGTACTTAAGCTCTCCAAACTCCTGCTACCAACTGACTTAACTAACCTTGTCTTTTCTAGCTCTCTGGATCCCGCAATACGCCCTATTGCATCCGCCAAGCCTTACCGGCTTCTTTTGGCAAATCCCCAAAGCTTCCCATGCTTCAAAACACTCTCTACACTCTAAAAGGTGTGGGTTGTGTTTAGGTACAAATTTCCTCTCAAGGTATGACAATGGGAGAGGGAAGAAAAAGAGACTAAAATAATTTCTCACTAAGGATGAGTAGCTCTCTCTCTAAAAATGGGTGTGTTGTGTTGTAGAAAACCTATCTAGGGTTTTTCTCTCTGAATGACCTCTCATACTTTTGTGGATAATGAGAGTATATATAGTATAGGTGAAAGGTAACAATGTCACACTTAAAAATCCTTTAGACAGAGAGTTTCGCGGGTATCTCGCGAGAAGGCCTTACTCGCGAGACACTCATGAAATCCTCCAAGCTGGCATGACTCTTCAGCTTCCAACATGTGCTTCTCACGTGGCTCTTTCGCAGGTTAGCTTCTAGCGAGACACTTGTGAAATCCAGTGATTCTTCACTTTATGCTCGATTCTTCACCAACTTAATACTAAACCCAATATAATAAAATCCCATAAAATACAAGGAACAAAATTAAAGCAATTACAACACTTTTTGCCATGAAATAAAGCCAACATAAAACATAGTTGTAAATCACAACTTTACAAATATGATGTTTACTTTTATGATTTAATCTAATATATTGACTGTCTCACAATAACATTTATAATTACTTGTAACAAAGTGTTTGCATATTGTAAGAGAAACACTCCGAAGATTTGTGTTAAGTATTATATAATTCTCATCTTACTAATTTACCAAAATACAAAACTCTCCATATAGAATTTTACTAACTCCATCACTCAAATCAATTACACATTACGCAGCCTAAATCTCCATAAGAAACTAAAAGTTTTTAAAACTTTGTGAGAAATCATTAAATAAATATGCCTAACTTTGATTAACACGAAATAAAGCGAATCGGGCAAGGGGAAAAAAAGGAACAAAAAAAAAGTGAGAGATGGCTCACAATTTCTCCATTGCTAATGAAGAGCATGCCAAAATGATATCTCAAATATAAAATTGAAAATTGAAATTAGATTTGGTTTGACTAAGATATGTGAGTTATAATTTGGAGATCAAACAAAGAGTTTGTAAGTAAAGAAAAAACCTAAAGCATATAAAATATATAAGAAAAAATTGTGTAATAAAAAATAAAATCCAACGATAATTCTCAAATGTACCAAAAAAAAAAAAATCTAGAGGTAGTATTGTGTGAGAAAAATGACTCGCTATAACATAGAGTTGTTCTTTAAATTTGTATACATATAGAAAGTGTAAGATTTGGAAAACCAAGAAAGAAAAGAAGAGAGAAGCTAGAAGAGCTAGAGAGAAAACAGAGCAAGAAATTGCTTGAATGAAATCTGTATTTCACTCAATGAATCAAATTGTACAAGAGGATTTCATTATATAGTAACAGATAAAGAAACTAACTTCCACACTTTGAGGAAAACGGTTATCACACGTGTATTTGATACGTGTGAACAAAACAAATAAATTTAACTATCTATGAACTACACGTAGCATAACAAGTAAATATTCAAGTTCTGTTGTTTAGTCACACTTGTATCTCGTTTAAGCGGCAACCAAAAACTCTGCATATGCTTCACTGCTGCACTTCCTTCTTCTTCTGATTCTTAACATCTTTGCACTTAGCATCTTTATAGAAAGTGCGTACATCTTTCCATGATTAATGCCCATGATTACAATCTTGATTTTCTCCACAATTGCTTTTAGATAAATTTACAATTAATTACAAAATTTGAATAACAACATTCAAACTTTTGTTTTTTGCCTTTTGAATTTGTAAGCTATGATGTCTATAGGAAATTTATTCAGAAGCCTTGTATCACATTTTAAAAACAAAGGATTGGGGGAAAAAAAAACTGTTTTTAAGAAGAACGAATTAAGCAGTAATTGTCAAGGGTCTTGTAGCTGAATTGGCACCTCCCCATGCACAAAGTGCTTGGGGGTTAAGGAGGGAAAGGGTTCGAACTATGGAGTTAGCAGCATATTATAATTATCTCTAAAAAAAATATTAAGCAGTAATTGTATTTGGAGGGAAAATTGATAAGAACAAAAGATTAAAAGAAAAAGAACAATTATAAAATAAAAGTTTATATGAACAATCAATTTCACCTTCTTCTATATACAAGACCAATACCACTTCGACTTCTATTTTTAGATGACCAGAGATCTTGTTTTCATGCTTCATCTTTCACGGCTCCCTTGAGATGGAGATGGTAATGAAGTGTTGGATATACGCAATAATGGAAAATAAGACATTAATAGTTTTTCCGGTATCTTAGTGATATGGGAAATTGAGAAGCATGTACATTTAGGGAGATCAAGCAATTGTAATGGCTGATCATATATATCAAGTATTACGCTTGGTTTGTTTTAGCATTAATGTTTTCTGGAAAATGGTTCATTTTCCAAAGAGAATTTTCTGGAAAACTATTTTATTTTTTGTTGTTTAGTAACGACCTTGAAAATGAGCTTGAAAATGTTTTTTGGTGTTTGGTATGCAAAATTTTTTTTTAAAACTATTTCTTGTATAATTTAAAACATGTGCATTATATAAACCAACTAATGTCATTAATATAAATAAAAACCAAGAATTAATTTGGTTTTCATACTAAAATTTTGACAATAAAAACAATCAAAATTATTTGTCAAATTTTTATGATCTCTACCACTTATCTTGCTTATATATATGGACAGTAACGTGCACACACACACACATATATATGAACCATTCACACACACACACACATATATGAACCATTCATACATATAGAGTCGGCTCTATATTAGAAGCAAATGTTTGGGTCGCCTAAGGCTCCAAGTAGAAAAAAGGCCCTTAAATTTCAACCAATAGTGTTATTTTTTTTTTCCTATAATAGTATTAATTAAGCCCAAATATTAGTCAATAAATAAAATAAAAATTTTTATCAAATGAAAAACAAGAAAAGAGAGAGAGAGAGAGAGAGAGAGAGAGAGAGAGAGAGAGAGAGAGATAGAAATGCTACGTCCACAACATTTTCACAATAAATCCTAAGTGATAGGTTGTTGCAGGCTATTGTTAATAACAAAAAATTAATTTCAATGATGAATTCAAATTAGAACTAGTAACAATTTAATGCCTAGGATTTGTTGTGAAAATATTGTGAATGTAGCACTTCTCAAAAAAAAAAAAAAAAAAAACAATACACAAAAAAATTCACAACATTTTTCACAAGTTAAGTTGGCAAACTTTTAATAGTTCTTATCTAAGTCCATCACTAACATTATTTGTTTACTTACCACTGTCAATCTGTAACATCAATAAGAGTGAAAATTTTTGTCAAATTTTTTGTGTATAGACTTTGTAAAAAAAAAAAAAAAAATCTATGTAGTTCATATTAATTAGCAGTAATTTTTGCATCTAAAACAAGACAATAAAGTTTAAGTAATATTTAATTTTTTTAAATCATATTTAAATATATAAGAGGCCTCGATTTCAGTTTTCGCCTTAGACCTCTAAATACATTAAGCCGCCCCTGCATACATAGCGGATAAAAAGCAATGGGTCTCATCCTTATATATATATATATATATATATATATATATATATATATTGCACTCTTATGTGCGAAAAGAGGTAACTTTTGCCAAGAATCCATTAAACCGAAAAATTCTTAGAGAAAAAAAAAATCAAACTTGAAATTCAAAGTAAAGAATATATGATTGGAGAAAAAGATAGAGAAGAGAGAGATAGTGAGAGAGCTTACCGTGAGAGAAAAAAGGAGCCAAAAAATTATGTTTCCCACAGCTACAAAAGAATATAATATTTATAGGAGATGCAACAAGTGAGAGAGTAATTTTTTTCCAAAATAGTTTTTTGGAAAACAACCTATAGAAAATAAGCCTTATTTTTATTAAAGTTTTCCGTTGACTAAAAATTATTGTTCGTTGACCAGTTTTTTTTTTATGTTACCAAACACTGAAAAATGTGAAAAACTATCTTTACAGAAGATTTTTCAGCGAAACAAACAGAGCTTAATGGTTGATGACTTCCATATATGATGAACAGTATTAGGTAAATTAAAGTGAGAAATAATCATTATTACAAAAAATTGTGGGATTGATAACTTCCATATTTATATTTTATAATGTCTTTCTTTTTGGAAGAATAGTTGTATGAGTGCAAATTGCAATGACTAAACAAATGGGAAAAAAAATAAAGAAAGAAAGAAGGATTGGACAACCATATATAGAAAAATAAAATAATAATTACTGAACATTTAAGGGCTTATTGGTGTAATTAATAGCGAACATTTAAGTGTATACATTTTATTTAAAAGATAGTTAGATATAAACTCAATTCTTAACATTTAATTTTTTTGGCTAGCCCATCATTTTAGAAAGTAGTCTTTTTTTTTTTTAATTAGTACATATAATTAGATGTTTCTCCCAAAAAAAAAAAAAAAAAAGATGCTTCTCCAAAAAAAAAAAAAAAAAAAAGCATCTATAAGATAACTATAAATTTTTTTTTTTTAAGATTTTATGTAGCATTTATGAGGGCTTCAAATCTAAGTGATTTTTTTTTATAATTATTTTATTTTACAGTTTCATTGTTTATTATCAAATAGTCAAATGCTAACACTATGTATGTATGTATGTATGTACGTACGTACGTATGTGTGTGTACATGTTCGTGAAAGATGAAACATGAAAAACTTATTAAATAAATTAAGTTTATACATAATAATATGTTCGTGAACAAACACATTAATATGAGACTTGATTTAAGTATATAAAATGTTAGGCTAAATTATAAATTGCACTCTAACTTTGACCAAAATTTACACATTGAAAATTCCCTTGAACAAATTTTCATTCTTTGCTATGACAACTCAACTTTAACGAAAGCCAAGCTTGCATGCGCTTGTCTGAAACAAATTTTGTATATCCACTAAATATCTTCTTTCCATGAATTAGATTGGATAAAACTTTGAGCTTTGAGACATCTGTTGTAATTCGGGAATAGCATAAAGTGCATTCATACAAGTAATAGACTAGAATATCCAAACAAGGCTAATTATAGTTTTTTTTTTTTTTTGGATAAAAGGCGATTATAGTTAAGGTAACTTGAAAAACTCCATCTACATCTTTGGGCAGCGCTAACTAAAATCTATTATTGTCATAAGCTTTATAACTCAATTAACACCATTGATAATTCAAACAAAAACATCCATAGTTTAATTTTCCCCTCCCCATTATAACTACCTAATTTATAAACTAAAAACTAAAATCCACTATCATATATACAGATTACTGAAATTTAATCATACAAGTGACACTCACAAACTCAAATTACTAAAATTAATGATACTATACTGAAAAAGGGAACCCAAAATTTCAATTCACACACAATGGCTTTTTGCTACCATTGAAAATTACCATGCATGATGCATCTTTCAGCTTCCAAATGCAATCACACGGTGTGTACATATATTCTAATGTGAACGTGTTTCAAACTTATTATTCCCCTTATAGGACCTTTACGACAAGAAGTCCCTATTTGAACAAAAACTATCAGCTGTCAACTTTTAATAGTTAATATATATATATATATATATTTTTTTTTTTTATATTTATATATAGACACACACACACACTTTTTTTTTTTTTAAGTGCGGCTTGGGGGAGGGGAGGTGGGGAAATGATATCGCATTGCTTAATTGTCATTCTTCATTGCAGGCCTGAGTCAGAATTTATCCAAGGTATTATTAAAGTGATATCGCATAAATTGAGTTCGTTGTTCTCCAAAGATACCAACAACTTAGTAGGAATTAATTCTCGAGTGGAGAAATTGATGTCGCTTTTAGCCATAGGATCAAATGATGTTCGCATTATTGGGATTTGGGGGATGGGGGGTATTGGTAAGACAACTCTTGCTAGAGTTGTTTATGACAAGCTTTTTAATGAATTTGAAGGTGGTTGTTTTATTGCTAATGTTAGGGGTGGATCTGAAAAATGTGAGTTACTTCCATTACAACAAAAACTTATTTGTGAGATTTTGAGGGAGGATAGTGTGAATATAAGGGATGATTATGATGGAGTTCGTATGATCAAGAATAGGTTATGTCATAAAAAGGTTCTTCTTGTTCTTGATAATGTAAATCAATTCAATCAGCTAGAAAAGTTAGCTGGGGACTCTAAATGGTTTGGTCTAGGTAGTAGAGTCATCATAACAACAAGAGATGAACAACAGTTGACAAGGCATAAGGTACATGGAATATATGAGGCTTAAGAATTGAATGATTATGAGGCTCTTCATCTTTTTAGTTTGAAGGCCTTCAATAAATATCATCCTCCCGAAGATTATCTAGACTTGTCCACATCTTTTGTAGATTATGCTAAAGGTCTTCCTTTAGCTATTGATGTTTTGGGTTCTTTTTTGTACAATAGGAGTAGGGAGGAATTGGAAGATGCATTAGATATGATGAAAGAACATCCTAAAACAGAAATTATTGAAATACTTGAAATAGGTTTCGGTGGACTTAAGCATAAAGAATAGGAAATAGTTCTACATATCGTATGTTTCTTCAATATGAAGCAAAAAGATTATATAGTAGAAATACTAGATTGTCTTGGCCTTCACCATAAAATTGGATTGAAGGTTCTCATTGAAAGGTCTCCCGTAAGATATTATGAAAATAAATATTGGATGCATGACTTACTACAAAAAATGGGACAAGACATAGTTCGTCGAAATGATCTTGAAGAACCTGGAAAGTGGAGAAAATTGTGGCTATATAAGGACATTCGCAATGTGTTGATGAAAAATATGGTAAGAGATTGTCTAGATAATATACCTTATCGTGTTATTCAATGAAGTTGAAATTTGAACAACTGTAGTAATCATATATCTTGCAACTAAATCATTAATTTTTCTTTATTATTAGGAAATGGAAGCAACTCAACTACTTGTCCTTAAATTGGGTGAACTACATAAATTAGAAAATGCACATTGGAATCTTGAAACCTTTTCAAAGATGCCTAACCTTAAATTGCTTATGATTCATGATGTTAAACTTCAGCATGGCCCCAAACATCTTCCTAACTTAAGACTTCTTGATTGGAGTGGGTATCCTTCAAAATCTTTGCCATCAAATTTTGAACCACATGAGCTTGTTGGACTTCACTTGTTGGATAGTAAAATTGAACGGCTTTGGAAAGATAAAAAGGTAAGATTGTGATTTAAGTACACTGATACAACTTTGTTTTTAATTTTCAATTAATTTTAAGGTTTGTTAAACTTAACTCTTCTACTATATATTTTGGCATTTAAACAGTGCTCAAACAATTTAAAGTTCATTAAATTGAACAATTCCTTAGACCTCATTGCAACCCCTGAGTTCACCGAAGTTCCCAATCTTGAGAAACTGGTTTTTAATGACTGTATAAAGTTACGTGAGGTTCACCCTTCTATTATGGTTCATAGAAGGCTTACTCTTCTTGATCTAGAAAACTGCAAAAGCCTTAGATGTCTTCCAAGCAAGTTTGAAATGGAGTCTCTTGAAATTCTCATTCTTTCTGGTTGCTCAAAAATCAAGAGAATTCCAGAATTTATGGGAAATATGAAACGCTTATCAAAACTTCACTTAAATGCCACTGCTATTACAAAACTTCCCTCTTCAATTGAACATTTGACTAACCTTGCTTCATGGCATTTAAGAGTTTGCAAGAATCTTTTGTGTCTTCCTAGTATCATCTGTAGCTTTAAGTCACTGAAAGATATTAATTTGTCTAGATGCTCGAAGCTTGACAGTGTACCAGAGAAGTTGTGGAATGTTGAAAGTTTAGAGAAGCTCAATGCGAGTGGAATTACTTTAAGAGAGCTGCTTCCTCTGTTGTTACGTTAGAGAATCTTAAAGAACTATCTCTTCAGGAATGTAAAGGGCCACCACATAAACTTTGGAATAATCTATTCCCCTTCAATTTAATGCCAAGAATAAGCCTAAATCCTGCGAGCTTGTTATTGCCTTCCCTTTTAGGTATGCGTTCTTTAATGAAATTGGACCTGGGTAACTGTAATCTCCAAACAATCCCTAATGATATTGGAAACTTATCCTCTCTATTCTCTTTAAATCTAAGTGAAAATCACTTTACTTGCCTTCCTAAAAGTATCGTGCAACTAACTAAATTGGAGTCGATTGATTTAAACAATTACACAAGACTTCGTTCATTGTCACAATTGTCGTCAACGATTTTTGTGGTTGACACAAATGGTTGTACCTCATTGGAAACATTTCCAAATGGATTTAAATCACATGGCTTATTTACATGGCTTTCCCTTGTCAATTGCTTCAAATTGGTTGGTCAGAGTGACGTGTTCTCTAACGTGCTAGGAATGCTATTGACAACTCAGGAGGTCTCTCTCTCTCTATCTCTCTCTCTCTCTATATATATATATATGTCAATTCTGAATATCATGGTTTGTATGTTTCAGGGAATCTGCAAGAAATCTATATAATTCCATAACAACAGTGTCATTAATATTGTGATTCCTGAGAGTGAAATTCTGAAATGGTTTAGGCATCAAAGTGTGGGGGATATAGTCAGTGCACAAGTTACTCATCAGAACGAAAATAAGTGGATTGGAATCGCTGTGTGTGCTGTGCCTATGCCATGCCCCAATATTGGGAGTAATTTGGATTGTAAAATTATATCCAATGGACATCATGTTTCAAGATTTTATGTAGGCAATTGCCCGCCCTAAATTTGTTAAGATTAAATCAAATCACCTTTGGATGACCTATGTACCCTTTCAAATGTTTAGTGAGATTCAGAGAGCAGTATTGGGTCAAATTGATGAGAATGGATTCATACAGATGGAGGTTGGATTTGGATGGATTCATACAGACATGTGGACTGATGAATGTGGGTGTCATCAAGTAGGGTTTTGTGTAGTATACGAACAAGATATGGAAGACATCAGAGAAATTATATCAGCTCAATCCAGCAATAGCACCTGTATCACTCCTTACAAGGGTTTGGATGTTCATCACAATTCAACAGAAGGAATCAAATTGAAGCGAAGCCGTGATGAATATGAGGGAGCCGGAGCTAGTGGTGAAGGCAGCTCTAACGATGTCCCACACTCAAAGAGGATTGAAAGATAGAGAGTTAATGTATAGGCTCATGCTAATTCTGATCGCAAGGATTCTAATGAAGGTAAGCCATTTTTACAAAAACTCTGTAGCTTCCTATTAGGCCTATGGTAACCTTGTTTTTTTTTTTTTTTTTTTTTTTTTTTTTTTTTTTTTTTTGTTTTCCAGAGAAAGTAGGCCATGATACAAAGGAATTTTCATTTTACCACCTTGTACAAATTTTTCCTTAAAAGAATAAACAATTTTTAATTAACTGGTTTTGAATTTTTTTTTTTTTTTGATAATAAGTTAGAAGGAAATTTAATGCAAATCAACAATATATACACACATCACTTGCTTGTTTTATTTTAAAATTTAAAATTTTTTATTTTTGTTGTTTACACCAAATTCTTATTAACTTTCTATCAGTTTTGGTGGAAAGTTACTGCAAATCAATCATTGCCTTTGTTTTGTTGAGTATATTAGCCTCAACTGCTCTATATTTATTTGCAGTTACCAGCAGTTTCTCATTCTTCTCTATCTCACTCACAGTTAGTGGCTCCTGAAGTAGTTGCAAGCAGTGGCAAAAAAACAGTCTGTGAAAGGTGCAGTTTTTTTTGGTCTCATACCTGAATGCATCTTAGTTGTCCATTTTCGTTTTGTTGGATTTCATTTGATGGATTCATATTTCTGTATCTGATGTAATGAGAGGAAGATACATATGTTTGAATGCACTCACCATCGGTTTCTTATTCTTCCCTATCTCACTCACAGTCAACAACTGTAAGGTTGATATTTATCAACCATTTTGTTGGCTTTATTCCTTGCCAATTTGCTTGTAATTTAGCACTTAGAAACCATGTATTTAGGTGGGAATCATGTAAGGACAGTGTGTGAGAGAGTGTGAAGAAATGCTCAAGATTGTGCAGTAAAGCAAGAACTCGTGACTGGATCTCACGGGTGGCTCGCGATTGGCAAGTCGCCAGAAGATGCACACGAGTGAAGCGTGTAGAGAAGCTGAACCGTCTATCAACTGTAGCACTACATGACAAAAAGACCAGCCTGGCCATTCAGTTAGCTCGCAGCTTGTACTCGCAACTCAGTCAAGCCGGGAGGCCAAGTCGCCAGCCAGCTCTGTTTTGAAAAAACTGACTCTTCGCATTTCATTCTCACCCCAGTATAAATACCCCTTATACCCACGAAATGTAGAGAGCTTCCAGAGAGAATTTTGAGAGAGAAACCCTAGAGAAAATAAGATTATATCATCCACAATCTTTACATAGTGACTCTTCAAATTCCTCTACTCTCATCCTCTCCATTGTTAGATCCTTGAGAGGTACATTACCCAAATCCTTTTCTCACCTTACCTATATTTGTGAGAAGACTATTTGGTGCTTGGGAAGTAGTTAGGAAGGGACCAATTTGATATTGGTTGATACTATGGGCTATAGCGGAATCTGATAAGCTAAAGAAGAAATAGGGTCGACGTAACTTCGTTGAAGTAGGAGCTTGGAGGGCTTAGGTACACTGGGTAGATTAGGCTTGGAGGGTCTTCTGCTGTTCATGTATCCTAACTACATTCTTTAGTGGATTATTTACCGCTTGGAGGGCGGCAGAGAGGTTTTACACCGAGGGCTTCGGTTTCCTCTTCGATAACACATCGTTATGTTGTTCTTGTGTTTGCATCTCTCTTCCCTTAATCTTTACAATTTAATTTTTGTTGTGGATGTGATTTTATTTGGTTTAAATTGTTTATCAATTCTATTATAAGCTTACGTTCATTCTCCGCACATAATTTTTTTGTTATTAAGCTTGAATTGGTAATTTGTTATTTGGGGGTCTAAACGTTCATAGTGTTTTCACACTATTTGAACTTTCAATTGGGTAGAATTGTGTGAGAAAAATGACTCGCTATAGCATACAGTTGTTCTTTAAATTTGTATACATATAGAAAGTGTAAGATTTGGAAAACCAAGAAAGAAAAGAAGAGAAAAGCTTGAAGAGCTAGAGAGAAAACAGAGTAAGAAATTGCTTGAATCAAATCTGTATTTCACTCAATGAATCAAATTGTACAAGAGGATTTCATTATATAGTAACAGATAAAGAAACTAACTTCCACACTATAACGAAAACGGTTATCACATGTGTATTTGATACGTGTGAATAGAAACAATAATTTAACTATCTATGAACTACACGTAGCATAACAAGTAAATAATCAAGCTCTGTCGTTTAGTCACACTTGTATGTCGTTTAAGCAGCAACCAAAAACTCTGCATATGCTTCACTGCTGCACTTCCTTCTTCTTCTGATTCTTAACATCTTTGCACTTAGCATCTTTACAGAAAGTGCGTACATCTTTCCATGATTAATGCCCATGATTACAATCTCGATTTTCTCCACAATTGCTTTTAGATAATCAATTTACAATTAATTACGAAATTTGAATAACAACGTTCTAACTTTTGTTTTTTGCCTTTTAAATTTGTAAGCTATGATCTCTATAGGAAATTTATTTAGTGGCCTCGTAACACATTTTAAAAACAAAGGATTGGGGAAAAAAAACTGTTTTTAAGAAGAACGAATTAAGTAGTAATTTCCAAGGGTCTTGTAGATAAATTGACACCTCCCTATGTACATAGCAAGGAAGTCAATACCGTACCAGAGGTTGTACCGGTTTGGCCACCGGTACGATATATATCAGATACCGGTCAATACCGGTGTACCGTTTCGAGTTTACCGCTATTTTATATATTTAATATATACACACACACACACACACACACACACACACACACATACCAATATTAAGTGACTCCACCAATATTCAATATTATGTGACTCCACCAACATATATATTTTAAATAATTCTAGAGCATATATTAAGTGACTCCACCAATATTCAATATCGTGCATTAAGTGACTCCACCAACATGGATTATAATGGCAACATCAAAAGAGAAATTTCAAACACTTGGACAGCAAACTTATATTTTGATTAAAACAAAGGTAGCAAACTTATATAAATGGATGTATGAATGAAGCAATGGTAAGTGAATGAAGTAATGTGCCCTTAAAAAACTACCACAATTACAAAAAAAAAAAAAAGAAAAAAAAAAAGCAATTCGTGTTTTGGCCCGGTACTGCTGGTATGCGGCCGAAACAGCCAGAATTTACTAGTACGACCGGTATTTTTTCCGATACAAAATAGTGGGTATACCTGTACCGGTACACTGGCCGATATGGTATGTACCGCCAGTACCGGCCGGTACGGTACGGTACGGTATCGTAACATTAGTACAAAGTGCTTGGGGGTTAAAGAGGGAAATGGTTCGAACTGTGAAGTTAGCAGCATGTTGTAATTATCTTAAAAAAAATATTAAACAATAATTGTATTTGGGGGAAAATTGATAAGAACAAAAGATTAAAAGAAAAAGAACAATTATAAAATAAAAGTTTATATGAACAATCAATTTCACCTTCTTCTATATACAAGACCGGTCTTGTATATAGCTGAATTGGCACCACTTCGACTTCTATTTTTAGTTGACCAGAGATCTTGTTTTCATGCTTTATCTTTCACGGCTCCCTTGAGATGGAGATGGTAATGAAGTGTTGGATATAGGCAATAATGGAAAATAAGATATTAATAGTTTTTCCGGTATCTTAGTGATATGGGAAATTGAGAAAGCATGTACATTTAGGGAGATCAAGCAATTGTAATGGCCGATCATATATGATGAACAGTATTAGGTATATTAAAGTGAGAAATAATCATTATTACAAAAAATTGTGGGATTGATAACTTCCATATTTATATTTTATAATGTCTTCCTTTTTGGAAGAATAGTTGTATGAGCAAATTGCAATGACTAAACAAATGGGAAAAAAAAAAAATAAAGAAAGAAAGAAGGATTGGACAGCCGTATATAGAAAAGTAAAAATGGGATTTTAAAGCTGCTAATACATATTTATAGTCAGAGTGATGACTTTCATATTTGGGGAATGGTTTTAGGTGAGTAAAAATTATAATAATTACTGAACATTTAAGGGCTTATTGGTGTAATTAATAGCGAACATTTAAGTGTATACATTTTATTTAAAAGATAGTTAGATATAAACTCAATTTTAACATTTAATTTTTTTGGCTAGCCCATCATTTTAGAAAGTAGTCCTTTTTTTTTTTAATCAGTACATATAATTAGATGTTTCTCCCAAAAAAAAAAAGATGTTTCTCCAAAAAAAAAAAAAAAGCATCTATAATTAGATAACTATAAAACATTTATTTTTTTTTAAAGATTTTATGCAGCATTTATGGGGGCATCAAATGTAAGTGATTTTTTTTTAATTATTTTTTTTTATAGTTACATCGTTTATTATCAAATGGTCAAATGCTAATACTAAATAGCAATATGTATGTATGTATGTATGTACGTATGTGTACATGTTCGTGAAAGATGGAGCATGAAAACATTATTAAATAGGTTAAGTTTATACATAATAATATGTTCGTGAACAAACACATTAACATGAGGCTTGATTTAAGTATATAAAATATTAGGCTAAATTATAAATTGCACTCTAACTTTGACCAAAATTTACACATTGACTCAAAATTCCCTTGAACAAATTTTCATTCTTTGCTATGACAACTCAACTTTAACGAAGAATATAACAACCAGGGCTGGCTCAATAGGTGATGCAATTGATGCAATCGCCTAAGGCCCCCAAATAAAAGAAGGCCCCAGTTGTAAAAAAAATAATATATTTATTTATATATTTTAATTAAAAAAAATTTAAGCACTTTTACTGGTCAATAAAATGCATTAAAAAGGCCCCATTTGTATCCTAAAATGCAAAAGATTAAATAGGAAAAAAAATAAAAATAGTCAAACTTCAGCTAACAAAATTAAATTTTAGGAGACAAATTTATTAACTCATTCTTGAAATATGTTAAACTCAAAATTAATACCAGAAAAATTCATTAATAATACAACGTAATTTTCTTGAAATATGCTAAAATAGAGATTGTAAATTTAAAAAACAAAAGAAAAACCTCTCATCTCTCTAATCTCTCTACCTCAGTGCCTCTTCATCTATATTCTTACCGTCTTACCTTTCTTTTCTTCTTCTTCATCTTGATTCTTGATCTTTTTTCCATAAACTCAGTCAATCAGTCTAGCTTGAAATTTTTCTTTGTTGATTCCAGCATACCAGTCTACCGGTCACCAGAGGTATTCTTCTTCAGTTCTTCCCCTCTTTCTCTTTGTCTTTTCGAAAATGAAGGCTCAAAGTCTTCTATTTATTTATTTAACTTAACTTATATTTATTTTTAGTTTGTTTCACACTTTCACTGCACAATTGTTTGATGGGAGTCCCACCATGGGACATGTTTTTTGCTATGATAGCTTTTCTGCCCCTTTTTGGACCCTTTTCTGCTATGATAATTGATAGGACACGTTTTTTGCTAGGATGATAGGAGTAGTGGAGTACAGGCTGGATGGTTTCTCACTTTTTTTTTTTATCTGACACTTTATCTATTATTATAAATTTTGTACCAATTAATAATTTGATGTGTATCATATCAACTCATTTATATTATAGTGACACTAATTTATTAAATTAATTTTTATTTGTGCAGATTTAGACTTTAAAGTGGTCACGGGCTCACGGCTTTAGAAAAATTGCAATAACCAGGTTCTACTGTTCTATACTTTAAATTTTATTTTTAGTTAAATTATCATTTTTAATTATAAATTGTGTTTTATTTATCTATAAATATTTTCTCATTATAAACGTCTACTAGAAAATATTTATCCAGATATGAAAAACTTAATTAGTAATTTTGCATCTCAAAAAGCAAGAAAAATATATTTTAAATAAAAAAATTCAATATATATTATTTGATTAATATTTAATTATAAAAAGGCCCCATTTAAAATTTTTGCCTAAGTCCCCAAAAGTTATTGAGCCGGCCCTGATAACGAACATTTATTTAATCCAAGCCAAGCTTGCATGCGCTTGTCTTAAACAAATTTTGTATATCCATTAAATATCTTCTTTTCATGAATTAGATTGGATAAAACTTTGAGCTTTGAGACATTTGTTGTAATTCGGGAATAGCATAAGTGCATTCATACAAGTAATAGACTAGAATATCCAAACAAGGCTATTCTAGTTTTTTTTTTTTTTTTTTTTTTTTGGATAAAAGGCTATTATAGTTAAGATAACTTGAAAAACTCCATGTCTACATCTTTAGGCAGCACTAACTAAAATCTTTTATTGTCATAAGCTTTATAGCTCAATAAACACCATTGATAATTCAAATAAAAACATCCACAGTTTAATTTTCCCCTCCCCATTATAACTGCCTAATTTATAAAATAAAAACTAAAATCCACAATTATAGATACAGATTACTGAAATTTAATCATACAAGTGACACTCACAAACTCAAATTACTGAAATTATGATACCATACTGAAAAAAGGAACCCAAAATTTCACTTCACACACAATGGCTTTTTGCTACCATTGAACATTACCATGCATGATGCATCTTTCAGCTTCCAAATGCAATCACACGGTGAGTACATATATTCTAATGTGAACGTCTTTCAACCTTATTATTCCCCTTATAGGACCTTCACGACCAGAAGTCTCTATCAGCTGTCAACTTTTAATAGTTTGTATATATATATATATATATATATATATATATATATATAGACACTTTTTTTTTTTAAGCACGGCCGTGAAAGGGGAGGTGGGGAAATGAAATCACATTGCTTAATTGTCATTCTTCTTTGCAGGCCTGAGTCAGAATTTATCAAAGGTATTATTAAAGTGAAATCGCTTAAATTGAGTTTGTTGTTCCCCAAAGATACCAACGGCTTAGTAGGAATTGATTCTCGAGTGGAGAAATTGATGTCGCTTTTAGCCATAGGATCAAATGATGTTCTCATTATTGGGATTTGGGGGATGAGAGGTATTGTTAAGACAACTCTTGCTAGAGTTGTTTATGACAAGGTTATTAATGAATTTGAAGGTTGTTGTTTTATAGCTAATGTTAAGGGTGGATCTGAAAAATGTGAGTTACTTTCATTACAACAAAAACTTATTTGTGAGATTTTGAGGGAGGATAGTGTTAATATAAGGGATGATTATGATGGAGTTCATATGATCAAGAATAGGTTATGTCATAAAAAGGTTCTTCTTGTTCTTGATAGTGTAAATCAATTCAATCAGCTAGAAAAGTTAGCTAGGGACTCTAAATGGTTTGGTCTAGGTAGTAGAGTCATCATAACAACAAGAGATGAACATTTGTTGACAAGGCATAAGGTACATGGAATATATGAGGCTCAAGAATTGAACGATTATGAGGCTCTTCATCTTTTTAGTTTGAAGGCCTTCAATAAATATCATCCTCCCGAAGATTATCTAGACTTGTCCACATCTTTTGTAGATTATGCTAAAGGTCTTCCTTTAGCTATTGATGTTTTGGGTTCTTTTTTGTACCACAAGAGTAAGGAGGAATGGGAAGATGCATTAGATATGATGAAAGAACATCATAAAAAAGAAATTATTGAAATACTTGTAATAGGTTTTGGTGGACTTGAGCATACAGAACATGAAATATTTCTACATATAGCATGTTTCTTCAATATGAACCAAAAAGATTATATAGTAGAAATACTAGATTGTCTTGGCCTTCACCCTAAAATTGGATTAACAGTTCTCAATGAAAGGTCTCTCTTAAAATATTATGCAAATACATGTTGGCTGTAGGGTTGTCCACAGGTCGGGCTGGGTCGGTTTTGGACCCAACCCAGACTCGACCCTCCGACATCGGGTGGAGGGCGGAGGAACCCGGACTCGACCCGCCGGAAAAATCAGGGTGAGCGTCGATCGGGCCGGGTCGGTCGTTGGAATAAAGAAAGATTGCAATCTGAAGAAAAAAACGTCGCCGGAATCTGGAAACTTCGTTGGAATCTGGAAAAAATTGCCGGATTCTGCATTTTCTCGTTGGATTCCTCAAATCTAAGCTTGATCTCATCGGATCTCCTCGAATCTAAGCTTGATCTCGCCGGATCTCCTCAAATCTAAGCTCAATATCGCCGGATCTCTTCGAATCTAAGCTCGATCTTACCAAATACAGTCAAGATCTCCTTGAAACTAAGCTTGATCTTGCCGGAGTTGGCAATTTGTAAGCAACATCGGTCGGGTCAGGTGGTTCAGGTTTTGGAGAAGAAAACAGCCACTCGACTGGCCGGAGTCGGGTCTTGGGCGTGGAAACCCGTAACCGACTGATAGGAGCGTCGGTTCGGGCTAAAATCGGGTGGAGATCGGGCGGTTTGGTCGGTCCGGCTGGTGTGGGTCGAGTTTGGACACCCCTAGTTGGATGCATGACTTAGTACAAAAAAAAACAGGGACAAGACATAGTTCGTCGAAATTATCCTGAAGAACCTGGAAAGTGGAGAAAATTGTGGCTATATAAGGACATTCGCAATGCGTTGACAAAAAATACGGTAAGAGATGTCTAGATAATATACCTTATCGTGTTATTCAAAGAAGTTGAAATTTGAACAACTCTAGTAATCATATATCTTGCAACTAACTCATTCATTTTTCTTTATTATTAGGAAATGGAAGCAACTCAAGGAATTGTCCTTAAATTGGGTGAACTACATAAATTAGAAAACGCACATTGGAATCTTGAAGCCTTTTCAAAAATGCCTAACCTTCAATTGCTTATGATTCATGATGTTAAACTTCAGCATGGCCCCAAACATCTTCCTAATAACTTAAGACTTCTTGATTGGAGTGGGTATCCTTCAAAATCCTTGCCATCAAATTTTGAACCACATGAGCTTGTTGGACTTCACTTGTTGGATAGTAAAATTGAATGGCTTTGGAAAGATAAAGAGGTAAGATTGTGATTTAAGTACTCTGATACAACTTTGTTTTTAATTTTCAATTCATATCAAGGGTTGTTAAATCTAACTCTTCTACTATAAATTTTGGCATTTAAACAATGCTTGGACAATTTAGGTGTTGTTTGGTTTAAGTGTTTTCATCATCCAACACTCAATTTTCATCATCCAATATCCAAATTTAGTGGGCCCCACAACAAGATGCATTGTTTGGCTTAATTTTGAGTTTTGTTTCTCATCATCCAATCACTCAAAAAATTGGATGTGAGTTACCAAAACTGAAAATAGTTTTAAGCTGTTTTCAAGTTTTGAAAACTGATACTCAGGGCAAAACTTGTAAATAAGGTGAGATCGTGGGCCCTGGCGCCAGTGCGATGTCACGTCTATCTCAGTCTTGGGTAAAGACCGTTGGAGCTCCCTATTTCATTTCAGCACTCCATTCAATTCTTTCTTTCTTTTTTCTTTTTTTTTTTTTCTTAATCACAGAACCCATTTGGTCTTCACTGTAGTTCTTTTTTTTTTTTTTTTTTGTTCTTCATCACAGAACCCATTTGGTCTTCGCCTCCGGTGGTGACGGTGGAGATCGTCGTAGGTCTGATCGTCGTTTGTGCAGGTCCGATCATTGTTTATGGGTATTTGGGGTTGAAGGAAGAAAAAAAAAAAAAAAAGAAGAAGAAGAAACAAACGGAGAGTGATAGAAACAGAGAGTGATGGAAACAGAGAGTGATTGAAAATAGATTGAGCCGCTGGGTCACGTCGCCACTGGGTCGCGCTGCTAGTTCACGCTGCCGCTGGGTCAAGCCGCTGCTTGGTCGCGCCGCTAGGTGACGCCGCCGCTGGGTCATTCTTCCTTCTTCTTCTTCATCTGTTCCTATTTTTCTTCGAAACCCACTTCTTTAATTTTGAAGATTTTCTCTTTTGCTTCTTTGGTTTTTTGTCTAAGACACAGTTCTTTGTGTATATCTGTGCCTGAGTAATTGAACAAAAGCTTCAACCATTTTGAGAGATGTGGGTTCGGGTTTGTGTTTATGTTTTGGGAGAGGAACAGGGGTGAGGGGGTGAAGGAGAAATGAACAGTGAAGAAAATGGTGGGGAATGAGGGTGAGGCGGGAAGGATAACAGAAGGGTCTGATTTTGTGCTCAGGAATGGTCCCACAAAAATTTGAAATATTTGAGTGATAGAAAATGAAAACAGTGTGCCAAACAGGTAGGTATAGAAAATTGGGGTATTTTAAGTGATGAGTGATAGGTGATGAGTGATGAAAATTGAGTGATAGGTGACGAAAATTGAGTGATGAGTAATGAATGACCATTTTTTTAAACCAAACAAGCCCTTAAAGTTCATTAAATTGAACAATTCCTTAGATCTCATTGCAACCCCTGACTTCACCAAAGTTCCCAATCTTGAGAAATTGGTTTTTAATGGTTGTATAAAGTTACGTGAGGTTCACCCTTCTATTATAGTTCATAGAAGGCTTACGCTTCTTGATCTAGAAAACTGCAAAAGCCTTAGATGTCTTCCAAGAAAGTTTGAAATGGAGTCTCTTGAAATTCTCATTCATTCTGGTTGTTCAAAAATCAAGAGAATTCTAGAATTTATGGGAAACATGAAATGCTTATCAAAACTTCACTTAAATGCCATTGCTATTACAAAACTTCCCTCTTCAATTGAACATTTGACTAACCTTGCTTCATTGCATTTAAGAGTTTGCAAGAATCTTTTGTGTCTTCCTACTATCATTTGTAGCTTTAAGTCACTGAAAGATATTAATTTGTCTGGATGCTCGAAGCTTGACAGTGTACCAGGAAAGCTGTGGAATGTTGAAAGTCTAGAGGAGCTCGATGTGAGTGGAATTGCTTTTAGAGAGCTGTCTTTCTCTGTTGTTGCATTAAAGAATCTTCAAGTATTATCTTTTCAGGGATGTAAAAGGCCACTGCCTAAACTAATGAATAAATTTTTTCCCTTTAATTTAATGCCAAGAAGAATCCTAAATCCTGTGAGCTTGTTATTGCCTTACCTTTTAGGTATGTGTTCTTTAAAGAGATTGGACCTAAGGGACTGTAATCTCCAAAAAATCCCTAATGATATTGGAAACTTATCCTCTATAACCGAATTATATTTAAGTGAAAATCACTTTAGTTGCCTTCCTGAAAGTATTGTGCAACTATCTAAATTGAAGTTGATTGATTTAAACAATTGCACAAGACTTCGTTCATTGTCTTAATTTCCATCAACGATTTCTATTGTTTACGCAAATGGTTGTACCTCGTTGGAAACATTTCCAAATGGATTTAAATCATATAAGTTATATACACGTCTTGCCCTCATCAATTGCTTCAAATTGGTTGGTCAAAGTGACAGGTTCCCTAACGTGCTGGGAATGCTATTGACAGCTGCTCTCTCTCTCTCTCTCTCTCTCTATATATATATATATATATGTCAATTCTGAATATCATGGTTTGTATGTTTCAGGAAATCTGCAAGAAATCTATTGGATTCTATAACAACGGTGCCTTTACTATTGTGATTCCTGGGAGTGAAATTCTGAAATGGTTTACGCATCAGAGTGTGGGGGATACAGTCAATGCATAAGTTACTCATCAGAATGAAAATAAGTGGATTGGAATCGCTGTGTGTGGTGTTCCTATGCCAGGCCCCAATTTTGGGAGCTATTTGATATGTGAAATTCTATCTAATGAACATTATGTTTCACACTTTTATCTAGGCGATTGCCCTAGATTTGTTAAGATTAAATCAAATCTACTTTGGATGTCCTATATACCCTCTCAAGCGTTTAGTTAGAATGAGAGAGCAGTATTGGGTCAAATTGATGAGAATGGATTCATACAGATGGAGCTTAAATTTCGATGGGATTTCGAGATTAAAAAATGTGGGTTTCATCTACTATACGAACAAGATGGAAGACATCAGACAAATGATATCAGCTCAATCCAACAACAACACTAGCATCACTCCTTACGAAGGTTTGGATGTTCATTACAATTCAACAGAAGGAATCAAATTGAAGCTAAGTTGTGATGAATATGAGGGGGTCGGAGCTAGTGGTGAAGGCAGCTCTAAGTCTCTAATGATGTCCCACACTCAAAGAGGATTGAAAGAAAGAGAACTAATGTATGGGCTCATGCTAATTCTGATCGCAAGGATTCTAATGAAGGTAAGTCATCTTCACAAAGACTCTGTAGCTTCCCATCGGGCCTATGGTAACATTGTTTTTTTTTTTTTTTCCCTTTTCTTTTCTTTACAGAGAAAGTAGGCCATGATACAAAGAAATCTTCCTTGTCCACAGTATTGTTTACAGGACATTTATAGTTTGTGAGTTTTTTTTTTTTTTTTTTTTTTTTTTTTTTTTTTTTTTTTTTTTTTTTTGTGTGGCCAAAATGTCATTGTCATTACTAGTTTCTTAAGCCTCTTAGTGTTTGTTTACTATGCCATTTTCATTTTACCACCTTATACAAATTTTTCCTTAAAAGAATAAATCCCAATTTTTAATTAACTAGTTTTGAATTTTTTTTGATAATAAGTTAGAAGGAAATTTAATGCAAATCAACCATTTATACATCACTTGCTTATTTTATTTTAAATTTTAAATTTTTTTGCTTTTGTTGTTTAAACCAAATTCTTATTAACTTTCCATTTGTTTTGGTAGAAAGTTACTGCAAATCAACCATTGCCTTTGTTTCATTGAGTATATTTGTTGAGGAAAATCCTAAATCCCCTCAATGTCTATGTATGAATTAAAATTAATGACTACCAAGCAATAACAATATTATGGAAACAAAAAAATTCCAGCAAGCTACACACAAGGAAGATAAATTGGTGGAGTTTTCTTGGAGTTTTTGAGTGCTACAACCATGGAGAGTTGGAGTATTCAGAGGAAGATTTTGCTATTGGCTTTGTGATGAGATTGTATTTTACTCGAGATTTAATTTGTAGTGTATCCAATTTATTGTAGACTCAAGTTTAGCATAAACTTGATAGTTATAATCTATATTTTATAGTGAATATTTTTTGGAGCTGCCCATAGTTTTTCCCTCTACACTGGAGGGTTTTCCACATATGATTTGGTGTTCTTTTGTGGATGTGTTTATGTGGTGCTTGCTGGAATTCTTTTGTTTTCATAATATTGCTATTGCTTGGTAGTCATTAATTTTAATTCATACAAAGACTTTGAGGGGATTTAGGAAACTCTCTTTTTCTTTTCACTCACTGCTCTCTTCTTCACTGTGTATTTCTCACAATTTTCTTTTACTCTCTCTATTTTTCTCTTCTCTTTTGCTTGCTCTCACTCACGCAGTTCTTCGAGATTGCTTCTAACTTTGGTTCTGCTGCAATTTGAATCTGAATGAGTAATTGACCTACTGCATTTTATGTCTATTTATTATAAGAAATCTTTAAACAGATAAATACATAAATAAATAACTTAGAAGCTCTAATTTTGTTATGGCAAGTTAACGCATTTCAAAGGCATTCTAAAGGCTCTCACATTATTTGCTTTGTATGTTATAGTGGCTTCTAAATGCCACAAAATCTGATGCAATTAGATGGTAATTGCAGCTTTTATTGGGTAGCTTTTCATATCACTGGAGGCACTTTCTTTGTTATATGTCCCCAGATTGCTTTTTAACATCCAGAGTAAGCTCAGCCTATTTGAGATTGAAAGTGAAGATAGGCTAATTTGGATTATTGAATGAACGGCAAAACATTCTTGTGTGGGTGAATGGAACTGTATAAGTAAGAATTGCCCCAAGGTTAAATGGTGAAGATCAGCATCTGGTTTCCCAATGTAATTCCAAAACAAGTGTTTATAGGCTGGCTAAGGGTTCACAACAGATTGTCTACAAAAGATCGAATGTTTTAGTGATATGCTAATCTTGATGCTCAAAGTGTTGTTTGTAAAAGAAGAATTAAAAATTTAAAAGTATGGACCACTTATTTTGTGATTGTTCTTTCTCGTTGAGGATATGGTGAACCATAATGAGCTGCTACCTAAAACCCAAAGTACTGTTAGCTGATTATGTTCTATGATGAGAAATCACTTGTGTCTAGACTGGCATACTGTGTATCATATTTAGCTTTAGAGGAATGTTAGTATTCATCAAGGAAGACTATTTTCTGAAGAGGCTGTGGTCAAAATGAACCGGTGGGAAGTGAAGAACAAAGTTGAATGTGGAAGTTATTGCAATTCTGTTCAAAACAGGAGAATATGCTGACTCTGGGGATATTTGGTGTTCTGTATTTCAGAATAGTAGCAGTTAATGGTCCTTGTCTCCGTGAACTAGCAGATTTTGAAATTTCATTTTGTAATGTTTATAGTGCAGTGTAGGCCGTTTCTGTATTGGTGTTGTATTGTTTGCTTGTATTTTGAACTTAATTGTACATTTGTTTCTCTTTAAATGAATTGCTCATTCATTCAAAAAAGAAGACTGCTTTTCTTCATGGATGTCGTTGTAGTCTTTGTTATTTCTGAAATGGCACATTTAAGCTAGAAAAATTGGATTTATGCATTCATGATCTTGGAGGAGGACAAAAATAACTGTTTAGGCGTTTGATAGAAACAAGAGTCTCCATTCTCTAACATCCCCTACCACGAGTCCTCCAATTTTTGCAGGCTGTACTTTCATAAACTATGTTTGAATTCCTTATATTCAATTAATATATTTCTGGGTTTTAATTTTTTTTTTTTTAAAAAACAGTTAGGATTTAGCTTATCATGCCTGTAATAAATGAATGAGATATACTTGTAATTTCATCAAATGCTAAATTAATATTGTACGACAACATTATTTGTTTATGTCGCATTAATGTGCAATCATGTCAAGCTGACTAAGAAATCTATTGTTTTCTTTCCAAATACAGCTGAAATCTTTATTATTCTAGTAAACAGAATAATTAAATTTTTTTTTAGCCCCTTAGAAATCTATGCTAATAATTATTGACTAACAGATTTGGAACTATATAATATATAAACACACACGCTTAATTAATTATCATACTTTTACGTTCTCTAAAAAAAAAAAAAAGTCTCATACTTTTAAGTTTATTCGCAAATACATTATTATGGAGCTCATTTGCTAAATAAACAAGCATGAACAAAATATTTACGGAGTCATAATTGGTGCAAACTGCAAAGTTAGGAACGAGTTTAGTAACATAGTGTGAAAGTACTGGTAAGAGTCCCGTTGATGGGCATTAGCTTATCTTTTGGACCTCTCGTTTTCCTTATATTTCTTCTAAGGAACAGTTTAGGAAGACAAACTGCGGTGCTGAAATTTTTTTGTGAATGGACTATTGAGGGGCCTGTTTTCTTGGAGTAGATATTAGTTGGGTTCACTGATTACCAATGGAATTTTTTTCCGCAATTGAGACATGGAACATGTATGTATGTATTGCCATGTTTAACAAACTTATTAGACATTGAGCATGCTTGGTCATTGGCGTACCATGTATCCGATGATTGATTTTGTCATGTGGGTCAAGCCTCAATATATATCCTTGGCTTGAACATTTAAAAACACTGCCTAGCCATGCCCTTTTTTCTTTTCTTTTCTTTTTTTGAGAAAGGCCTAGCCATGCCCTAGCTGAACTTGTTAGGGTGATGAGTATTCCTTAGTCAAGAATGTAACGTCAGCTTTGTTTACTCCATTCTTAGGGCCTTTGTTCATGATGAAGCACCACCATTTGCGTCAAGTGCAGCCTTGATACATAGATTTCATAGCCCTTCTGTTTTGTGTGACATGTTGGGCTTGAACAATTGGTACGATGAAATAATCTTAGTAACGCAGACTTAAAGTGCTGCTGGAAGTTTAGTTGTTGTATGGGCTTACTTTTCGGGCCTATTGTAGTGTCCCTATTTGTTATTACTTATTAGGAGCAGCTTCTAATTTGATGAATGGGCCTTTGCAGGCCTGCTTTCTTGTGATTATCTGAGAACGGTTTGTTTGTTTTTGTTTTTTTGTTTTTTTTTTTTTCCTTAAAGATTTTTTTTTTTTTTTTGAGAAGATTCTTTCTTAAAGATTTAGACAAAACAAACACTCGAAGATGGATTTTCCAACAAGATATGAGAGAACTTCTGAGAAACTATACCCTCAAAGAAGACAAGTAGATAACCACTAAAATCATTCTTAATTTTGAGATTGAATCCCCATTTACCCTCAAAATAAATTACTCAATTTATATATTTGGGCAAAACTTAAATACAGTATCTTGTATTTTAAGTTTTAATAGTGTTTAGTGCCGACTCCACTTTATAAGCAATTAATCCAGACACCTAAGGCCCCAAGTAGAAAAATACCCCAAATTTTAATTAAATTAAGTCCAAATATTAGTCAATAAATAAAATAATATTTTTTATCAAATGAAAAGAGAGAGAGAGAGAGAGAGAGAGAGAGAGAGAGAGAGATGCTACATTCACAAAATTTTTCACAACACTTTTGCAACAAATTATAAATAGCATATTGTTACAGACTATTATTGATAGCTAAAATATAATTCTAGTGGTGGGTTTAAATTATAATTAGTAACAACATAACACTTATGATTTGTTGTGAAAAATATTATGAAAGTAGAACTTCTCAATAAAAAAAAAAGGAAATACACAAAAAAAAAATTCATAACATTTTTCACAATAGTTAAATTGGAAAACTTACCACTATCAAACTACTACATCAACAACGAACATGTGTAAAAAGTTTTGTCAAATTTTTTTTGTCTATAGGCTTTCGAAAAAAAATAATTCTACCTGGTTCATGTTAATTAGTAAAAATTTTGCATCTAAAACAAGATAATGGAATTTGAATTATATTTAATTTTTCTAAGATATATTTAAATATATAAAAAGCCTCAATTTCAGTTTTCATCTTAGACCCCTAAATATATTAGCTACCCCTGACGGTGTTTAATGCTTCCATTAAAGTAGCCAAGTATCTTCATTTTAAGAGAGGAACTTAAGTTACTGTATATAAGTTTTGCCTTATTTATTTTATATAAAAAAATGATAAGTTCTTAAAAAAAAAAAAAAAAAACATACATTTGCATTTTATTTAGCACTAGGAACCAACGTGTGGATCCCACCTTCAATTTTTTTTTTTTTTGAGAAGATGGATCCCACCTTCGTTCTGCGTGAGAATTTCCGAGGGAAACAACGTGGAGTTTATAATACAAAGTTCAAGAAATTCATTGCATACTATACTCAAGTCTAAAGATACTTATTGTCTCACATTGTTTAAGAGAGTATGTTGTATGTAATATAATTTATCCCGTCCTTCCTTAAAAGTTACCATAGCTTTTAATGTAGAGTTGTGGTGTACTTTTGTATTAAAACTCTTTTCCCTCTCCCTTAATGTTAAGATTAAATTGACACATTAAAAACCAAATTAACACACAACCTAAAGATTAAAGGCCAAACTTGTAATTTACCCAACATTTAAGACAAAAGGTTTGAAAGAACTTCGCAGAAAGTACATTTGGAAGAAAACAAGTAGATAGCCACTCCACCAAACTTATCCTTATTGTGTATTTGGATCCACATTGTGTTTTGTGTTTTGCTTCTTTTTTTTCTTCTTTTTTTTTCACGCGTTTTTTGCTTTTTGGAGACAAAAATTACTGTTACGGCGGCTGTTCATACACTGCTCATGAACAGTAGTCGCAATATTTGACTTTTCAACCCACTGTGCACTGTTCATAGACCCACAAATTTCACTTTTCAACAACTTTTTCATTAAAAATGAGACCTTTAGTACTATTCACACATTTAAAAATTATTTTATTACAGTATTTTCAGTTTTTAGTTTTCAGTTTCAGCAAAATAAGTTTTATCCAAAAAGACTTGGCACTCGAAAATTCGTATCCTATTTGCTGAAAAAAAAAGACTTACTCAATTTATTTATTTTATTTTATGTAAAACCTTTTTTTATCAATTTTTAATCAAAATACAATCATACACGTGTTTAAATTAAACAGGAAATAAAAAATAAACTATAGCCAGTTAGCAACTATCTCATTTCACCTTCATTTTCCTCACATGTGCATTTTATTTAGCTTTGCCTTTAGGCAGGCTAGCAGCACGAACCAACGTGTGGATCCCACCTTCATTGAGTTTAGCCCCGCGGGAGAATTGGAGGGAAACAGCGAGGATTATAACTTTATACGTTCGTAAGAGGAAGTTTAAAAATACGACAAATTGTTAACTAGGTTTTAGTACAAAAGCACACCACAAAATTAAGAATAGATTAATATTTTATTATAAAAATGTTATAACATTTTATCATGTCTTTAAAAAAAACTCTTTAATTTTCTCCATTTTTTTATACTAAAGTCTAAAGTTACTTTAAAAAAGCAAGGGCCATTACTTACACTTTAAACCTTGTGCGCTCTTTAATAAGGGTGTGTTTAGATACTGCTTATTTTGCTAAAATTAAAAACTAAAAATACTGTAGTAAAATAATTTTTAAATGTATGAATAATGCCATGAGACCCATTTTTAATAAAAATTTTATTGAAAAAAGAGGTTTGTAGGTCCCATGAACAATGCACGGGACCCATTAGAAAAGCCACCACTGCCACAAAACGCTCAAAAAAAAGAAAGAAAGAAAGGAAAACACAGACATAGACGTGTCCCATTTCATCAATACCTAAACGGGTACTAAAGTGAGTTACGTAAGTAAAGTAAAATGAATTCTATTCCTAAAAAAAATATAATAAAAAAAAATTTCTTGCCTGGACCATAAACGGATAACTCTCTCTCTCTCTCTCTGAATGTTGCATATTTCTTTTAAACTAGCGATCACACGATAGGTAGCTTCACGGAAAATATTGCAATTCTCCATAATTTGTAAGTTTTCACTTGTTATGTACATCTCTCTCTCTTATTTCCACTGCTTTTATTTTCACTCTTTAATTTCTTTTTATATTGTTTCCTTTTACTCCTTATTTTTTTTAGCCATTTAGTAATCTATGCTAATAATTATTGGCTAAATTATATTAGAAATCAAATTATTTGAGTTAATTAGATAGAATGATCTTCATTAAGAAACTCATAAAAATCAGATTTATATTAACCTTTTATAATTATTACAATTAAAATGGTCTATATAAGAATGTTATACACACACACTTACTTAAATTAAGTTTTATACTTGTGAGTTTGTTTACAAATACATAATTATGAACTCATTTGCTAAATAAACAAATATATTTTTGAGTTAAGTTTGAACTATTCATAAACTGTTGGGTTCATTTTTTATGAATGGACTATTGGAGGGTTTGTTTTCTTGTATGGGACTGAATGATGCATTAAAGAGATTTGGAGTAGATATTAGTTGGGTTCACTTATTTACAATATTGGATTTTGCGTATATTGATTAGCTCGGAGATATGGAACATGTAGGGGTTTACATGCTTGTTAATTAGAGATTGAGCATGCTTAGTCATTGGTGAACCATGTGTGTGTGTATATATATATATATATATATATATGCTATATATGATTTGTTAAGTTCTAAAAGTTTAGAACAATTAGCAAATCGTGAACACAAACTTGTCTAGATATAGATCCTAGAGTATATAAGTATTATTAGACAATGCTCAAGGTGATTCATGTCAAGATTCAAGAACATACAAGCTGCAAAAAGAGGAATTTGAAATCTGCCTAGTTCGACCGATCGAGAAACAGGCTCAACTGATCGAAACACATATCTACAGAATTTTAAGTCGGCCCAAACAACAGTTCAAGCCCACAAAGGATTAGGGTTTCGGATCTACTTCTTCTAGTATATAAAGAAAACCATAAACACATTTTTAAAATGGGTTTTTTTCAGAGAGAGAAGAGTGTGCCTCTTTTGTATTTAGGATTTTGTACTCAAAAGCTCTCTCATATCTTCTATCGGTGTTTTTCCTTGAAAAATCTCAAGATTCGGTGTTGTAGAAGTTGCTGCCTTCTCTAGTTATCAAAGGTGCTAATGATCTAAACCTTCAAGGGTGTGATTTTTTTACAAGTGAGTGTGGGTGCTTGTGTTGCAAAGGCCGAAGAAAGAAGTAATCCGTAGACTTGGAGCTATCATGGGATCGTGGTAATAAGTTTTCTACTCAAGGTAGCAATAGGATGTTAGTGGTCTAAATTCTATTGTACAAACTTTAATTCTTTCATAGTGGATCTGTTTTACTTTGATGATAATTAGGTTAAATCCTTCCCATGTTTTTTATCGGTTTTGTTTTCCTGGGTCATCATATCGTGTGTTCTTTATTTTTCCGCACTGCTTTACATGATATGATTGTTTTGTTTTAACTTAGATCTAAATAATTTATCTAAGTAATCACTTGTGACTTGGCTAAATAACTAGGTTAAACAACTTGTGTTTTAAGGGGTCTAAAAACTATTCATGATTGATTTGTCATGTTGATCAAGCCAGTCTTGAATATAATAAAAACAGTACTGCCTAAGCGTGCATGCCTAGCTGAGTCTGTTAGGCTGATGATCGATGAGTATTCATTACTCAAGAATGTAACCTCGTCAGCTTTGTTTACTCTATTCTTAAGGCCTTTGTTCATGATGAAGCACCAGCATTTGTTATTGGTAGCATCCTAAGATTTGATAAATAGGCCTTTGCGGGCCTGCTTTCCTGTGATGGTGTGTGTGAGAGCGGTTTAGTTTTAGTTTTAGTTTTATAAATTCTTTTAAAAAACAAAGCATACATTTGTTAAAATTAGATAAGTAAATAAAAAATAAACTACAGAAAATATCTCATTTCATCTTCATTTTGCTCAGATTTGAATTTTATATAGCTTTGCCTTTAGCAGCAGGAACCAACATGTGAATCCCACCTTCAGTCCGCGTTAGAATCTCCAAGGCAAAGTTCAAGAAATTTTCTCCATTCTATCTTATACTAATAAGATAATTTAAATACCAAGGGCCACAGAATAGACCTAGACTTTAATAAATTGAGTTAAGTAAGTCAAAAGTTAAAAAAGAAAGAATTTAAAAAAAAAAGACTTGACTATAAACGGAAGATTCTCTCTCTCTCACGCACAACACTCTGCAAATTCCTCTGTTTAAACCAGCAATTACACAAATATAGACTGGACTATAAACGGAAGACTCCCTCTCTCTCTCTCTCTCTCTCTCACGCACAACACGCTGCAAATTCCTCTATTTAAACCAGCAATTACACAATATAAGAGCTTCACCGACGATACAATTATTACTGCTACTCTTCAAAATCTGTAAGTTCTTACTTTTTATTTCTAAATTTTTTGTATAAGTATCTGTAAGTTCTCACTTGTATGGGCTCTTTTACTTCCCCTCTTTAGTTTTACTCTTTAATTTCAATATCGTTTCCTTTTACCCCTTATTTATTTATTTTTACTTGAAATCTAATTGAATGAAATTCTGGTATCTGTAATTCTGTATTGTGATTCAAGATTTTTTTGTAAACTTAGATTGGCTTTAATGGATACAATAAGCCCATCTTCTTCCTCTTCTTCTACCCATCAGTGGAAATATCATGTCTTTCTAAGTTTTAGAGGTAAGGATACGCGCAACAATTTTACAGATCATCTATATGCTGCCTTGAATCAAAAGGGTGTCTACACCTTTAGAGACAATGAAAAACTTGAGAGAGGGGAACCAATTACTCCTGTGCTTTTAAAAGCAATAGAAGACTCACTATTTGCTATTGTCGTTCTCTCAAAAAACTATGCATCCTCGACATGGTGTTTGGATGAACTTGTGAAGATCATGGATTGCAAGAAAAATATGGGGCTAATAGTTCTGCCTATTTTTTATGACGTGAAACCAACTGTGGTGCGAAAACAGACAGAAACTTATGCAGAAGCATTTGTTGAACATGAAAAACCTTTCAATAAGAATTTAAAAAAAGTTCACACGTGGCGAGTTGCATTGACAGATGTCTCCAATCTCTCTGGATGGTCTTTGGAGGACAGGTAATTGCTACTAAAAACGTGATTTCCACTGAATTTAAGTTACCATTTGCATTGAATTACCAGATCTATATTGTAACTATTCGTTAGGATATATATATATATATATATATATATTTTAGAGAGAGTTTCAACTTATGGCGTCCGCTTCCGATAATAGCTCTTTATCATCAGACCAAGACACCAATTAGTTTTTGGTGTAGGCAATTGCCTAGTGCCCCTTACTAGAGAAAAGCCCCCAAATTTTGGGGCAAAAATTGAAATATATATTTTTTTAGATATTTTTTTTGAGATATAGATAAAAAAATTAGTTTTACATTTTTCTTCTATTTTTGAGAAGTACAAAGAATTGAGTAATACTAGAGATAATACAACTTTAAATACATAGGGCTTACAAATATGTGTCACTAATTCAAGAAATAATTTAGCTAGGAAAATACTATAAAAACTATAAATTTTACTTTAAAACCTTTATACAAATTGATGTGACAATTAATATAATTTGTAGACGTCAACAACCTATTAAATGCATTTTTAAATTACTTAGTGATACATCTTTATAAGCATAAAATTTATAACATTCCTAACATCATTCATTTAAATACTTATTTATTATCTTCTTGAAGTATCATTAATGACATTCATTGCTACAATTTTTGTAAGTTTTTTTAGTAAAATTTGTTATAGCTACAAAATTAGTTGTAGCCTTATGCTACAAACTTACTGAATATTTTTTTATTGGATGCAAATTTTGACAAATCCACCATTGAATTGCATCGTCTTCTTATTTCTTCCATATTTGCAAAATTTCAAGAAAATTAAAGACCAATAGCTATGTCATCAATAAATTTTTTATATTGCAAGTTTTTGTAATTTAAAATTATGCACAAAATATATGCTTATAGATCATATAATAAATAATATCCAATTGATACAAAATTTGAGATGTGTATTAAGAGCGTAAAAAAAATGAAATTCAACGGTTAGATTTTCAAAATATGTTGTAATATTTATTTTATTGAGTGAGTTTATAACTTTAAGCTACAATTAATTTTGTAGCTAAATTTTATCCTAAAAAGAATGCATTTTTGTTATATAAAAATTATGATATTGAAAACTAGTTAAATATTATTAAATTAATAACAAAAGGCTCCATTTAATTATATCGCCTTAGACCTCAAAGTTTGTTGGGTTGCCCCTGAAATGGCAATTGACAACAAGGGGGCGGTCCAATATTGGACTGTATACTTGCTATAATAAATATAATAATACAACAATGGGTAGTTCTTTTATATTATATTATATTATATTATATTTTTATTAATACTAGTTAAAAATCCATGCATTACACGGTTTTAATCATAGACATAAAAAATATAAATTTTATTTGATAAATAATAATTATGTGAATGATCAATTATGTGAATCTTTGTGAATTTATGTTTGTTAATTGGACAAAATTTAGCTACAAAATTGGTTATAACTTAAGGCTACAACCTTACTCAATAAAATAAAAATTACTACATATTTTGAAAATCTAATCATTGAATTCCATGTGCTTTACATTCTTAATATACATGTCAAATTTTGTGTCAATTAGATATTATTTACTATATGATCTATAAACTTATATTTTATGTATAATTTTAAACTACAAAAAAATTACAATTTAAACAATTTATTGATGACATAGCTATTGATCTTTAATTTTCTAGAAATTTTGCAAGCATAGAGGATGTAAGAAGAAGATATAATCCAATGGTGGATTTGTCAAAATTCACCTCTAATAAAAAGATATTGAATAAGGCTATAGCTAAGGTTACAACTTTACTTAATAAAATAAAAATTACTACATATTTTGAAAATCTGATAATTGAATTTCTTGTTCTTTACATTCTTAATATATATGTCAAATTTTGTGTAAATTAGATATTATTTATTATATGATCTATAAACTTATATTTTATGTATAATTTTAAACTACAAAAAATTACAATTTAAACAGTTTATTGATGACATAGCTATTGATTTTTAATTTTCTAGAAATTTTGCAAGCATAGAAGATGTAAAAAGAAGAAGATGTAATCCAATGGTGGATTTATCAAAATTCACCTCTAATAAAAAGCTATTGAATAAGGTTATAGTCTTAGACTTCAACCAATTTTGTAACTAAACTTTGTCCTTCTCAAATGTACCCAAAAAAAAAATGTCTAGAGGTAGAATTGGGTGAGAAAAATGACTCGTTGTAACATAGAGTTGTTCTTTAAATTTGTATACATATAGAAAGTGCGTACATCTTTCCATGATTAATGCCCATGATTACAACCTCGATTTTCCCCTCAATTACTTTTAGATAATCAATTTAGAATCAATTATAAAATTTGAATAACAATATTCTAACTTTTGGTTTTTGCCTTTTAACTTTGTAAGCTATGATCTCTATTACTCTATAGGAAATTTATTCAGTGGCCTCGTATCACATGTTAAAAAAAAAAAAGGATTAGGGGAAAAAAAAACTGTTTTTAAGAACAATGAATTAAGCAGTAATTGTAATTGGAGGAAAATTGATAAGAAAAAAAGATTAGGAAAAAAAAAAAGAATGATTATAAAATAAAAGTTTATATGAACAATCAATTTCACCTTCTTCTTCTTCTTCAACAAGACCAATCTCATATATTGCATGACCAATACCACTTTGACTTCTATTTTTAGATGACTAGAGATCTTGTTTTCATGCTTCATCTTTCACGGCTCCCTTGAGATGGAGATGGTAGTGAAGTGTTGGATATGTATCTTAGTGATATGGGAAAATGAGAAAGCATGTACATTTACGGAGATCAAGCAATTGTAACGGCTGATCATATATATCAAGTATTAGTCATCGTCATTATGTTTAAAAACAATTCATAATTTCAATATTTATAATGCAATGGTTGATGACTTCCATATATGATGAACAGTTTTAGGTGAATTAAAGTGAGAAATAATCATTATTATAAAAAATTGTGGGATTGATAGCTTCCATATTTATAGTGTATTCCTTTTTTGAAGAATAGTTGTATCTTGTATGAGTGCAATGACTAAAAAAATGGGGAAAAAAAAAAAAAGAAGAAGGATTGGACAACGGTATATAGAAAAATAAAAATGGTATTTTAAAGCTACTAATACAAATTTATGATTACTGATAAGTAATGAGTGATGAGTAATGAGTAATGAGTGATAACTTCCATATTTGGTGAACGATTTTAGGAGAGTAAAAATTATAATAACTACTGAATATTTAAGGGCTAATTGGTGTAATTAATAGTGAACATTTAAGCGCATACATTTTTTTAAATGATAATTAGATATAAACTCAATTCTTAACATTTATTTTTTTGGGTAGCCCATCATTTTAGAAAGTAGTCTATGTTTTTTTAATTAGTATATATAATTAGATGTTTCTCCACAAAAAAAAAAAAAAAAAAGACGTTTCTCCAAAAAAGAATCTATAATTAGATGACTATAAAAAATTTATTTTTTTAAAAGATTTTATGCATCATTTATGGGGGCTTCAAATGTAAGTGATTGTTTTTTTTTTTAATTTTAATTATTTTATAGTTACATTGTTTATTATCAAATGGTCAAATGTTAATACTGAATAGCAATGTATGTATGTATGTATGTATGTATGTATGTACATGTTCGTGAAAGATGAAGCATAAAAAGATTATTAAATAAGTTAAGTTTGTACATAATGATATTTTCGTGAACAAACACATTAGTATGAGGCTTAATTTAATTATATAAAATATTGGGCTGAATTATAAACCGCCCTCTAACTTTGACCAAAATTTACACATTGACTCAAAATTCCCTTGAACAAATTTTCATTCTTTGCTTTGACAACTCAACTTTAATGAAGAATATAACAACTAACTTTTATTCAATCCAACCCAAGCTTGCATGCGCTTGTCTTAAACAACTTTTGTATATCCACTAAATATCTTCTTTTTAGATTTTGATTGGATAAAACTTTGGGCTTTGATACTTTTGTTGTAATTCGGGAATAGCATAAGTGCATTCATGCATGTAATAGACTAGAATATCCAAACAAGGCTATATGTTAAGTTAAGGTAACTTCAAAAACTGTGTCCACATCTTTGGGCAGCACTAACTAAAATCTATTATTGTCATAAGCTTTATAACTCAATTAACACTTTCTGATAATTTAAACAAAGAAATCCATAGTTTAATTTCCCTCCCCAATATAACTACTTAATTTATGAAATAAAATAAAAAACTAAAATCCACTACTATAGATTCAGATTACAATCCTTTAATTTAATCATACAAGTGACACTCACAAACTCAAATTACTGAAATCAATCATACTATACTGAAATAAAAAAGAACCCAAAATTTCAGTTCACACACAATGGCTTTTTGCTACTCTTGAACATTACCATGCATGATGCATCTTTCAGTTTCCAAATGCAATCACACAGTGTGTACATATATTCTAATGTGAACATCTTTCAACCTTATTATTCCCCTTATAGGAGGACCTTTTCGATCAGAAGTCCCTATTTGAACAAAAGCTATCAGCTGTCAACCCTTAATAGCATATTATATATATATATATATATATATAATTTATTTATCCTTTTTGGATTTTTTTTTTATTTGTTTATTTTAAGCACGGCCTGGGGGTGGGTGGGTGAGGAAATGATGGGTTAAATTGCATTGCTTAATTGTCATTCTTCTTTGCAGGCCCGAGTCAGAATTTATCCAAGATATTATAAAAGTTATATTGCTTAAATTGAGTTCTTTGTTCCCCAAAGATACCAACAGTTTAGTAGGAATTAATTCTCGAGTTGAGAAATTGATGTCGCTTTTAGCCATAGGATCAAGTGATGTTCGCATTATTGGGATTTGGGGGATGGGGGGTATTGGTAAGACAACTCTTGCTAGAGTTGTTTATGACAAGGTTTTTAATGAATTTGAAGGTGGTTGTTTTATCATTGATGTTAGGGGTGAATCTAAAAAATGTGGATTACCTTCGTTACAACAAAAACTTATCCGTGAGATTTTGATGGACGATAGTGTGAATATAAGGGATGATTGTGATGGAGTTCATACGATCAAGAATAGGTTATGTCATAAAAAGGTTCTTCTGGTTCTTGATAATGTAAATCAATTCAATCAGCTAGAAAAGTTAGTCGGGGACTCTAAATGGTTTGGTCTAGGTAGTAGAGTCATCATAACAACAAGAGATGAACATTTGTTGAAAAGGCATAAGGTACATGAAATATATGAGGCTCAAGGATTTAATGATAATGAGGCTCTTCATCTTTTTAGTTTGAAGGCTTTCAATAAACATCATCCTCCCGAAGATTATCTAGACTTTTCCACATCCTTTGTAGATTATGCTAAAGGTCTTCCTTTAGCGATTGATGTTTTGGGTGCTTTTTTGTACAACAGAGGGAAGAAGGAATGGGAAGGTGCATTAGCTAGGCTCAAGGAATATCCTAAAAAAGAAATTATTGAAGTACTTGAAATAAGTTTTGATGGACTTGGGGAAACAGATACGGAAATATTTCTACATATTGCATGTTTTTTTAATATGAAGGAAAAAGATTATATAATAGAAATACTAGATTGTCTTGGCCTTTACCCTGAAATTGGATTAAAGGTTCTCATTGAAAGGTCTCTCTTAAAAGAATATGGAAATAAATATTGGATGCATGACATGCTGAGAATAATGGGACAAGACCGAGTTCGTCAAGGTTATCCTCGGGAACCTGAAAAGTGGAGCAAATTGTGGCTATATAAAGACATTCGCAATGTGTTGATGAAAAATATGGTAAGAGATTGTCCAAATAATATACCTTATCATGTTATTCAAAGAAGTTGAAATTTGAACAACTCTAGTAATCATATATCTTGCAACTAACTCATTCATTTTTCTTTGTTATTAGAAAATGGAAGCAATTCAAGGACTTGTCCTTGAATTGGATGAACTACATAAATTAGAAAAGGCACATTGGAATCTTGAAGCCTTTTCAAAGATGCCTAACCTTCAATTGCTTATGATTCATGATGTTCAACTTCAGCATGGTCCTAAACATCTTCCTAATAACTTAAGACTTCTTGATTGGAGTGGCTATCCTTCAAAATCTTTGCCATCAAATTTTGAACCACATGAGCTTGTTGGACTTCACTTGTTGGATAGTAAAATTGAATGGCTTTGGAAAGATACAAAGGTAAGATCATGATTTAAGTACTTTGATACAACTTTGTTTTTAATTTTCAATTAATTTTAAGGTTTGTTAAATCTAACTCTTCTACTATATATTTTGGCATTTAAACAGTACTTGGATAAGTTAAAGTTCATCAAATTGAACAATTCCTTAGACCTCATTGCAACCCCTGACTTCACTGGAGCTCCTAATCTTGAGAAATTGGTTTTTAATGGTTGTATAAAGTTACGTGAGGTTCACCCTTCTATTATGGTTCATAGAAGGCTTACTCTTCTTGATCTAGAAAACTGCAAAAGCCTTAGATGTCTTCCAAGCAAGTTTGAAATGGAGTCTCTTGAAGTTCTCATTCTTTCTGGCTGTTCAAAAATCAAGAGAATTCCAGAATTTATGGGAAATATGAAACGCTTATCAAAACTTCACTTAAATGGTATTGCTGTTACGAAACTTCCCGCTTCAATTGAACATTTGACTAACCTTGATTCATTGCATTTAAGAGATTGCAAGAATCTTGTGTGTCTTCCTAGTATCATCTGTAGCTTCAAGTCACTTAAAGATATTAATTTGGCTGGATGCTCGAAGCTTGACGGTCTACCGGAGAAGCTGTGGCATGTTAAAAGTCTAGAGAAGCTCAATGCCAGTGGAATTACTTTAAGAGAGCCGCCTTCCTCTGTTGTTACGTTAGAGAATCTTAAAGTATTATCTCTTCGGGGATGTAAAGGGACACCACATAAACTATGGAATAATCTATTCCCCTTAAATTTAATGCCAAAAAGAAGCCTAAATGCTATGAGCTTGTTATTGTCTTCCCTTTTAGGTATGCGATCTTTAATGTGCTTGGACCTAGGTTGTTGTAATCTCCAAATAATCCCTAATGATATTGGAAACTTATCCTCTATAATTGAATTAAATCTAAGTGAAAATCACTTTAGTTGCCTTCCTGAAAGTATGGTGCAACTATCTAAATTGAACTGTATTGATTTAAACAATTGCACAAGACTTCGTTCATTGTCACAATTGCCATCAACGATTTCTATGGTTGACGCAAATGGTTGTACCTCATTGGAAACATTTCCAAATGGATTTAAATCACATAGCTTGTATAAACGTCTTTCCTTCGTCAATTGCTTCAAATTGGTTGGTCAGAGTGACATGTTCTCTAACGTGCTGGGAATGCTTTTGATAGCTCATGAGGTCTCTCTCTCTCTCTCTCTCTCTCTCTCTCTCTCTCTCTCTCTCTCTCTCTCTCTCTCTCTATATATATATATATATATATATGTCAATTCTGAATATCATGGTTTGTATGTTTCAGGAAATCTGCAAGAAATCTATAAAATTTCATTACAGCGATACCTTTGATATTGCGATTCCTGGGAGTGAAATTCCGAAATGGTTTACACATCAGAGTGTGGGGGATACAGTCAGTGTACAAGTTACTCATCAGAACGAAAATAAGTGGATTGGAATCGCTGTGTGTGCTGTGCCTATGCCATGCCCCAATTTTGGGGGTTTTTTGGTATGTGAAATTCTATCCAATGAACAGAGTGTTTCAAACATTTCTGTAGGCATTTGCCGAAAATTTGTTAAGATTAAATCATATCACCTTTGGATGTCCTATATACCCTCTCAATTGTTTAGTGAGAATGAGAGAGCCGGGAGAATGGATGAGAATGGATTCATACAGATGGAGCTTAAACTTCGATGGGATTTCAAGTATGGCCCGGAGATTAATAAATGTGGGTTTCGTGTAGTGTACGAACACGACATGGAAGACATCAGAGAAATGATATCAACTCAATCCGAAAAATAGCACCTGCATCACTCCTTACAAGGGTTTGGATGTTCATCATAATTCAAATTAAAGCTAAGCCATGATGAATATGAGGGGGCCGGAGCTAGTGGTGAAGGTAGCTCTAAGTCTCTAACGATGTCCCACACTCAAAGAGGATTGAAAGATAGAGAATTAATGTATGGGCTCATGCTAATTCTGATCGCAAGGATTCTAATGAAGGTAAGTCATCTTTACAAAGACTCTGTAGCTTCCTATTGCGCCTGTGGTAACCTTGTTTTTTTTTTTTTTTTTTTTTTTGTTTCCAGAGAAGTAGGCCATGATACAAAGGAATCTTCCTTGTCCACAACACTGTTTACAGGACATCTATAGTCTGTGAGTTTTTTTTTTTTTTTGGTCAAAATGTCATTGCCATTACTAGTTTCTTAAACTTACTATGCCATTATCATTTTTCCACCTTGTACAAACTTTTCCTTAAAAGAATAAATCCCAATTTTTAATTAACTAGTTTTGAATTTTTTTTGATAATGCAAATCAACCATATATACATCACTTGCTTGTTTCATTTTAAATTTTTGAATTTGTTGTTTTTGTTGTTTACACCAAATTCTGATTAACTTTCTATTAGTTTTGGTGGAAAGTTACTACAAATCAACCATTGCCTTTGTTTTGTTGAGTATATTAGCCTCAGCTGCTCTATATTTATTTGCACTTACCATCAGTTTCTCATCTTCCCTATCTCACTTATGGTCAGTGGCTCCTGAAGTAGTTGCAAACAGTGGCAAAACAACTGTCTTTGAAAGGTGAAATAATTTTTTTTTTGGTCTTTTACCTGAATGCATCATTGCTGTCCATTTTCATTTTTTTTTTGGGATTTCATTTGATGGAATCATATTTCTGTTTTTGATGTAATAAGAGGAAGACACATATGTTTGAATGCACTCACTAGCGGTTTCTTATTCTTCCCTATCTCACTCACGATCAGCAGCACCTGAAGTAGTTGCAAGCAGTGGTAGAACAACTGTCCTGTGAAAGGTGAGTGTTCCTTTTCTTCTCTTTTTTGGTCTCATACCTGAATGCATCATTGTTGTCCATTTTCGTTTTCTTGGATTTAGTTTGATAGAATCATATTTCTTTGTTTGATGTAATGAGATGAAGACATATATGTTAGAATACAATAGGTTTCATCTAAAATCGAGTAGATCATGCTTTTGTAGAATATTTAGATTTTGCAATACAACTAGCTACTGTGATTTTAATGTATTCCTATATATACCCTTAGTTGGAATTGGTATGCTTAACTCATGTTATGAGAATGCAAATTGTCATATATTTCTCTCTTAATGCTTAGTCTTTTACACTTATTTGGTGCCTAAATGTACTCATTATTCTTATATTTTGATTTAGAGTGCAAATGGAGGCATTAAGTGCAAAACGTAGCTACTTGGGCGATTCTGGACAGCTTTGACATTTCTTCGTAATCTGGGCATAACTCTCTCATCTGAGCTCCGATTGAGATGATTCAAGATGCTATGGAACGCCAAGACAAAGATCTACAACTTTCATATTTTGAGTTTTGAGAGATACGGGACGCATCAAGGTCTAAATTGGGCTTGAAGTTGCTGCACCTGCACTGCTGACGTTCTGGAATGTTCCTTTGCCTACAATTCTAATATGCAATCTGATGCGGTTTATTTTTGGAAGCTTCCAGATCTGATGC